>OU612069.1:551645-5351645 GCA_914767715.1 Membranipora membranacea
GCAGTCGGTAGAGCATCAGACTTTTAATCTGAGGGTCCAGGGTTCGAGTCCCTGTTCGGGCGGAAGCATTATTTTGAATACATGAGGTAATTCAGCGCAGATCTAAGAGAGTTTGGTTAATAGGTTAATAACATAACCCTAATAAATATTTCAGTACATTATTAAACTCTCCCAACAGAACTATTGTATGCTGAAGTACCTGACATAGTGTCGAGGCGTATGGGGATCTCTTAAATTTCCTGTTGCAGTAGAAGTTTATTCCTAGAGTCTCGAGACTATCTTATATACATGGCTAAGACAAGGGTTGTAAGACATACTATTTCATAATTGGGAATAATATTTTCTGCTTCTAGGGCCCAAGCTACGTGATACGATCAATCTGTGATTAGCAAAGTATGAGATGATTACTTACGAAAGTTTTCACCCACTCATAATGATCAGTAGTATCCTGGGTCCATCCACATAAATCGTCAGCATCAAAGTCACATTTAAAACCAGCTGTGTCTAAAATCAAAACAACTCGATCAGAAATATGAGGTTCCCAATTAGCAATAATTAATATAAGAGCTTGAGTGTACTTATCTTCCAAGTTGGTATTAATGACAATAATGATGTGCTATTATAAACATTAACCCAGGCTAAGAGTAAGAGTTATCTACACATGAAGAAAAAAGGGGACAACCTCACAAACCTATGTCAGTTGTAAAAGTCAAGTTAAAGGACATTTCCACCTGATGAAAAGAACATAAAGGGAAGAGTTTAATGTGAATAGCCAGTATATAGAGTAAAATTAATTCATTGTTATAAGTTAAACTCTGACTGCAAAGCTCTCGAGCTGTTGTTACTCACTCATGTATTGGCAGTTAGTTCCGGTTCTACCTGGCTGACACAGGCATCGATAAGAGGAGGCATTAATCTCAGAGCACACGCCTCCACCCTGACATGGATTACTAGAACAGGGGCTAGAGTTACAGCTTCGGGGAAGCAGTGAGATGTCATCTATGCCAACAGTAGAAGTGTAAGTCCTTCTTCTGTCTGTCGTAAACTTGAACATAACCTAAAACAATAAAAGTGTATAGTTGAAGTTTTGTTATATCTGAAAGCTTAAGGATGGCCAGAGCACACTGAGTAAGAATTTAAGGTCAAGTTAGGTAAGAGAGCATCTGCGCCGAACTTCTGACCCCTCACTCATATTTTGTCCCACTATTGCTCGTTTAGATAGCGTAGCATAAGTATGGCACAGACTAATAGTTAAGTTTTGACAAAGACTAGAAGTTGATATACCTTGTAGTTTTGACGCTCGTTGATCTGCAGGGAGTGTTCTCTCCAGCCACTAATCCCTGGGCTTGCAAGCTGAGAAGTCTTACCAACTTTCATCAGTGTTCTTATTGGTCGATTTGTGCTCGAAGAAATCAGATCAACTGATATTTCTCCATTTTGAAATTTGTCGTCCTGATTGTAGAAATATGAGAACTGAAGGCATCGAGTACTTCTAGCTGTAATGAAAACAAAAACGATTGCAATTGAGATAATCTTGGGGTTCTCTGAAACAATCAGAAACGACTATGGAAAGTCTGACTCAGTCTGATCAAAACTCGATTCCGCAGCGGCCAAGTTCAGCATGACCAGTTATTATAACTAATTATGTAACTAACTGCCATTTGGTAATGAGGAGAAGTTTGAATGGGGATGTACTCAGTCAATACTTACTTATAGACAGTATGTTTGGTGACATCAGAGTGACAGTAGAGCCGGCAGGTGTCTCATAAGCGACAGGTGCTCCCAGGAAGTACATGTTACCTTCCGATCTCCTCGTTATTTTCTATATTTTAGCAGAAAGTTCAGATTTAATTGTTGCAATTATCCGGGCAATTATTGAGCTGAGAGAGCCAAAGTATGCTTTTATTTTATTGCCAACATTTTCAAGCGCAATATTGTATACACGATTATACCCGAGAGGTGCACAATGTTTAAAAAGGGGTTAGGATACAGATGAAAGAGTTATGCAGGTGTAATGGTAGGCAAGTGTTTTGTTTTCAAATTCAAATTTATATCGAGGGAAAAATCTCAAGGAGACACATGACAAGTTCATTCAAAGGCAGTTAAAGAAATGGCACAAACATATATAATTATGAGAAGTTCACTTGGAATGTTGAGAAGTTGTGCCCACCTGTCCATATCTTGTAGAGATAAAGATTCGACTGAAGTCCATGTTATCATTGGTTCCCTGAGAGAAGGAGCAGAGATCATCAGAGAAGTCACATGACACAGCACCTTCTGTCACCTCATCACAACGAGCACCTGTAACAAGATGTCAATAAGATGACAGTGTGTGATAAGAGACAATCATTTGAAATGATATGGTGTGAGAGAAAGGGTCTGTTTAATGATTACATTGAAAAAGCTCAAAAAGTCTCAAGCAAGTTACTCCTCAATCTTTTTCGGCAATTACTAATTATTTTCAAGATAATAGACACATTGTCGCACGGAAAGAATGAATTGTAACAGCTACCAACTATCTGAACATTTAGGTGATAACAAAGCTAAAGATGCCACCAACTTGTCTAATTTAACATCAAAGCAGTCTGCTGTGTGACTCAGTATGACTCAGTATATAAAACATCTAACTTACCAGAGTAGCCGAGAGGACAGTTACATCTATAACTACTCCCAGCTCTCACACATTCAGACCCAGGATGACACGGATTAGTCTGACAAGCATCTGTAATAAGAACGAAAATACAGAGTCTCGATCAAATATAGTTTGACTTGATGAGAGAATCATGCTAAATGCAAAATCTCGCTTCTGAAGATTTACTCAATGACAGTTGATCCCTACTGAGTTCATGCATATAATTGCACAATGTCAACTTTGCCTTGTTAGGCCTGATTCAGCAGGAAAAAGTTGAGTTAAGTTCGGTTCTCAGGATAGTCAAAGAATCTAGTCTCTGACACACAACATTTGTTTTTATCTGTAGAAATTTTTCAATCAGCTTTCCTAACATATCAATATCTAGAGCCTGTCAAGACAAGTTGTCTGCTACATGATACTTCTGGCAAATTTGATGATTTGTGGGATACTTGTTACAGTAGTTATTAGTTAGTGAGACCTGGAAAAAAACCAAAGAAGACTTGAATTACGGGGATACGTGTCAGAGTAAGTAAGAGTTATCCTCCCTAAAGAACCAAACAAGAATTGCATCATGGGATAGTTTTAACAGTAAATCAGAGTTATGCTCACCTGTATATGTTGATAGAGTTGCAGTAAAGCTATCATCATTAGTACCATCTCTGTCAGTCATATCTAATATAATCATCATATTATTAGTGACTATAGCATCTTCTGTAGTTATCTGTCCCATAGGTCCAGATCCGCAGTAACTATAATCACAGAGAAATCAAAAGATAAATATAGAAATTTAAATTTAACTTATCTTCATTCTCAAGCTTTTTTTCCCCTTTGTACGTTGTGGTGGGGTTCCCATCACTTGACATTGCGCCAAACTATAGTCTACTCCTAAACTTAACCTGATAAGAAGGCTGAAAAGTCATTGCCTTGGCACATCATTACAGATTCTGGCTAGATTTAAAGAGCTATTATTTAGTTCTATTAAAATAAGTTAGTTATTAAGTGTCTGTGTATTTACAGTTTTTTTTTAATATCTTGCTAGTGACTTATGCCTACGTGAACAAAAAAATATACAATATTCAATATTTTATAAATAAGGCTGATATAATTCACTTACATATCACCTCTCTGTGCGAGCACATTATTCCTTATCTCTACATGATGAAGACATTCCTGTGAAGTCTTACTCGACTTCTGTACATTAAACTGATGGAACTCAATACCTGAAATAAGATAGAAGTACAGCTAGTCATCACAAACCGTCTTAAAAAAAATTCAATTTGGAATCACTTTTCATCATGTACGGAAGCGAGTGCTTGAAGTGTCATCAGCCCACAGAACATTACTAACGAACACAAATGATGTCTCCACTTGTGTATTTGGTACATAATGGGCTATGATACCCAGCAACAGAGAAGTGTCAAAAAGATTTTGTTGACAGAGATAGACCCTAATGGAGGGAACGATTAACTCACTGATGAGATGATTATGTGGAGCTGTAATTGTCCACATACACTTCCTGGCAGATTTGTTTCTCATCAGATAATTCTGTGCTGCCAGAGTGAATCTCTCTCCACTCCTTGTAAGGCGTATCTCACCTCCACAATCTATTAACAGAATGTTCAGTTGTTCAAACCTATATGCATTGTTTGTTCCTCACCATGCAGTTGCACAGCCAGATATTTATTCTATGCAATTGGGGTAAAACTTGTCAAGGTTAGACCTGTATAGCCCTAGGGACAAAGACCTGTATAGCCCTAGGTTAGACCTGTATAGCCCTAGGTTAGACCTGTATAGCCCTAGGTTAGACCTGTATAGCCCTAGGGACAAACGGAAACATGCTATCAGTCATAACCAAGTTGTTGCCTCTTAGAAAAATATGTATTAATAGTCCAAAAATGATTATTTGGCGTTTAGTCCTCATTGTACAGGAGTGCCTAAATTGAATATGTATATGTCTCTATGTTATATTCCTGTAAAGATTGCTGGAGAGCAGATAAAAAAAGTCATTTACATGTTTACATTTTTTATAATTTATGTCAATTATAGCACTTGAACTGTCAACAATGTTAGCCAATGCTGTCAATGCTGAATGTTGAATCTTTATAGACAAAGTTAACTTACTAGACTCGATCTTCTCACAGTTAGCTCCGCTCAGACCCTCAGGACAGATACAGACACAGCGACGCTTATCCTTCAGATAATGTGGGTAACCTTCATTCTCACACCTGTAGATAAACAAGCGTGTAATGGTCAACAAGGATCAAGTAGATCAAGAAGGGCAACATGGAAGTGTGTTCTAAAGGTTCATCAAATCGAAATATTCCAAGTTGGATCAAATACTTGCATTGTGACTGTGGCTGGTTACTACTAATAAAGTTCTACATAAACCCAAGTGTGTCCAGCACTACAACAGAATCATGGATCACAATGAGACTTCAAAAATAACCGAAATTCATATGTTGAATATACAATGAGTGAATTTATTGCCAGAAGAAATGATAACCCTGCTAGCTGACGCATCGTGAGATACTTGAATCAGAGAGCATATGTTAAATTGTAATATGTCTGTGGCATAATTACTCAATAAACTCATTCATTCATTGAATCCAATAACTCATGGTAGCATGGCTACAGTGTGGAAATCTCAGTAAGGTATTGACGCGCTGTTAAACCTTCTAATTGGCCTTATCTCTGAAATATTCCGAATTAACTCTTGGCTCCTCTTGAACATAACCTCACTTTCTTCTCCTTATAAGGTTCCATGTATAACAGAGCAGGTATTGATCCTTACCGGTTAGTGCAGTGTTGCTCACAGTTATAGTGATAGTTGATAGTTTTGATATCATAGTATCCCAGAGAATCTCTCTGTCCCATCAGGCTCTGCTTAGCTAGATTACGTCCTGTTATACTCGGCTCTCCGATAGAGTTACTAAAGGACTGAACAATAAGAAGGCATAATGAATATGACGGCTTATTAGATTGAAATTGGAATATCAGTCTATCACTAACTTGTCGAACTAATTAAATATCTCCCGCTGCCTACACACAAAGGCAGCTTGTTATAGGATGCTGTACCGATTAAAAGTGACATTGCCTTATTGGTATCCTGGGTGAGGCGTGCTTATGACTGTCTTTGAAAAATTACCTAGAGTCATAGCCTGTGACTTGGATATAACAAATAGTAGGGATTGTATGTAAAATCAGCAGCAAATGGATTTTCACTGTGATTTAATAACGTCCTGTAAAATTTCACAACGTCTTCTCTAATATAACTTCAACATCCCATTTGTTTTACAAACATTCCCTCGCCCACAAACGATATTTATGAGCAATCTAAATTTATGTTTTGTATGTATTCATATGATCAAGCACATTTGTCATTTGGTGTAATTTGTCACAAAACTCTGGAACGCCCTGTTTGCCGTGTCAATTTATGTTCAGCTTTATTTTTCTCTACAAAGAAAGTCATAAAGGGGATGGGCTGACAAAAGATAGACCATCCATCCTTAGCAGAGCCTGAATTATCTCTTAAATCCTACCAATTAGTTCCCTAAGTTCAAAACACAGAGTAAACAAACCTCTCATCACAGCGGTGTAATGGAACCTTGTGGCCTGACCCTGGGGGACATCAGAGAGACCTCAAGGTAATCAGCATGGGGATTAGAGTACATAATACCAACCAGTCCAAACATCTATGGGTCAGGAAGGTGGTTGGCGGGTGGCAGACAAGTTATCACAAAACTTCCGGTCCATTAAAACATTGCGAGTTGTACGAAAAAGTTATGTTGGACATTGAGATCTTGCTTGGTGGTTTTATGTATGCTTAGCTTTTTCGGATTCCAAATGGACTAAATAAATCTTATCTAAGAAAAGCTCAAACAAAGCTAAATTTGAAAGAAGCCTAAAACTTAGAATGTTTAGAGGAATCATAAAGTTTACTTAAAAACCTAATTGATCCAATCTTTGATCTATATATAGCTCACCAACACCAAAAGTACATCAAATAAATTAAAGAATTTACGGATAATCTTATAATCCTTATATATCTGTCTGTATTACTCACGGTTGGACTGTAGTGCATGATACTACTCAGATCGTAGGGTACGTCTCCAGGTACGATGGTGTTCTGTGTCTTTACAAAGTTACCCAGACTGCTCTCTGATATGGCGTGAGGGTTTATGTTAATGTGCTCGTCTCTGTCGTACCTCGTGTGTTCATGTATCAGTCCTAGGGCGTGTCCAATCTCGTGGGCTGGGGTACCCGCCTGGAGTAATAAGAGGAGAAATAGAACTATCAAAACTTGATTTGATTTTTTATATGGTACTATGCACATATTACTTAGATTCAAATACATCACTAACAAAGTCAACCATTAAATATTGATTCCGTGGTGGAGGAGCGTATATCGATAGACTAAAGGAATTTACGCATTTTGCTTCTCAGGGTAGCTGGTCTTTATTTAGATAGAATTTTTTCAAAAATAACATTGCAGCTTTGACACTTGGAGGCAGTTCAAAACTCAATAAATATATCTAATTCTCTCCCTCATAACTTGGATTAAATATATGGGGAGTGTAAACAAAGGAGCAAGATGCTAACTGCACTCACAGATGAGAAGCATCGACTATTTAGTAGATTCAAAGTCTGCTTCTCGCTGCTGTCATGGAATCCAACATAGGAACTGCATCTGTAACGATGTTATAAAACGCTATTATCTACCCAGAACATGAAACAGGATTATTTACTGAGAAAACAAAACTGTAACGCAACTAAAAAAACCATCATACATCAATGTCATCAAAGAAAGCGTTCCCTGTGTCATATGTGTATGCCCTAGGAGTGAAGTATTCACAGGCGGAAAAGTTAGCTAGCTAAAGTTGGGGCTCGCTAACATTAAGTCACCCCAAACTCACTAAACTAAAGTCGAGCTCTAGAAAATCATGAAAGAGGATAACTTTACGAGTTACATTCTTGTCTGCTATATGATCTGTATTGCTCAACAGGCCGTGTTCCAAGGTAAAACTCAGGAGGACATTTTCACACTACCTAACCTATGACCCTGATTACCTGTTATCTTTAGAGATGGAGAGTGTAGTTTTATGACCTATGACCTAACCTTAGACCCTGACATACCTGTTATCATTAGATATAGAGAGTGTGGTTTTATGACCTATGACCTAACCTAGGACCCTGACATACCTGTTATCGTTAGAGATGGACAGTGTAGTTTTATGGCTGATACCGAGAGCTCTTCTATCTAACCTGCCATTATTCTCCTGTACGAATCTTAAACAGGTATGCTGCTGCCACCACTGCATAGATTGTGTTATCTTAGACATCTGATCGGCTATAGGTAGGATCAACATAATTATAGGTGAGTCGTAGTGGTAAATTAATTGGCGCGGGAATTATTTGGAATGTCAAAACGGCAGCACACAGGACTTTGTAGCATTGTAGCATTTGTAGCATATGCTGTTTGCTACTAAGTCGAAGTTCAACCCCACAAGTTAGGTGAAAATATATTGAGCCATAAAGGCAGTTTCTATAAAATGTTATGTTTCAAAATAAAGGAGAACAGGGTGCATGGAGAGGCTACCCATAGTCTACATGCCAGGTGTGAAAAAAACACTCCAGCTCAACATCTGATATGACATTATTTATATTTTATGCCGTCAGAGGACACAACATGTTATCACTGAGCGGGAATACCTTTTACTGTGTGAACGTATGATCTAGTAATATCCATATCTCACCTGTGTAAGTAGGAAACTTAGTATTTATCTCCCAGGGTATAATACCACGAGGCCATCTGTCTCCGAATACTTTCCTCTTCCTACGCCTACTGCTGCCTGAAGTCGGCTCTCTGCTGTTCTGATGGGAGTAAAAAATGAATGAATACATACATAGGGCATTCATCGGTTGACAAGCTCAAACTTCTCTTTAGTGGTGGTCTGACCCTTAGGTTATCCCCTTGGGAAACAGAAACAGGTATTTATTATCGCATTAAGGAAATCATATTGTTAAAGGATGAGCTTTTTTGGTGCCACTGTTGACCGAGCTGGTCTGTTGAACTCTTTTTAAACAGTTCTGGAAACGATTCAAGTTTTATTCCTGTTGAAGGCCACTGAATGAGAGTAAAGAAATTAAAACTGTCAAAAAAACAGTTTCCGACTCCTTTTGTTGTGGTAATTTATTAGATTAGCTGATTTATAAGATTAATAAATCATTTGGTGGTAAATAAATGGAGTCTAATTCTGATTAATAGATGGATCAACCAAACTAAGCAATTTCTGTCGTGAGCCCCTCCTGTTTAGAATAGACTATCTGGACCAAACATAAAACTGACACTTTCAATCACCCTGGGTTGGCTGTCATCCATCTGATGAAAAGAAGGACTCAAGGTTCTTAAAAGTCTAAAAATTTATTTGCATAAAACAGTCAAGTGTATCAGTGACCATAGAGCCATCTTAAGTATTTTTCAAAGACTTGCGGAACCGAAATGGCTTCACTTTGATCAGTTTTACACAATCTCATCGCAATCCCAGTGTCTCCAGCTGTAACAGAAGTGACAGGGTTAACTAGGCGGTATTTTACTCACTGGGTCTGCGGTGTCGGTCATGATGTCTCCTTCTGTGATAGTGACAGTGGGGACAGCAGGTATTTGCTCTCCTGACACTTCATCATTGAGCATCTGACCAGAACTCTGACGGGGAGGAGCTCCATCAGCCGTCGATTCGGCGGTGAAGTTCTGAGCTTTAGACTCATCCTGAAAATTAACAATGAACAATCGAATGTACTAGCCATTTATAAAAAAGTTTATTAATGAGAGGTTTTTAGTAACATTGCATAAAGGGATTAGCCTCTGCTTAAGTTAGAAATGATCTTCTTAGAAGAATTACCAGCAAAAAAAGTCAAAAAGTGGGGCTAAAAAGTCTTTTTTAAATTGAAATGAGACAGTTTGATGTTTGCTGTATCTGGTATTTGGGGATTTGCAGCCCAACGCTTCAAGTTATATCTACAAATTGAAGAATTTGGCTGTGTATTCTGTTGTAGAGGTTATTACGCATGCCTTTTGTCAGCCTAAAATCCTGTTCATATTTGGCAAAGTCCACTTCCATAATCACCTGGTAATTTGAAATCATAATAAATAAGTTTTTGCAATTAAGTTATCAAATTGCTTTTTATGAGATTAGATCTTACCAAAGTAAAAAATCTTGACTGTCCTTTAATGGCTCTATACTTGACTCAACACATTACAGTTAGTCATAGCAGTGATATACCAGCATCCTGTGTGGCATTCAAGATGCCAAAAGTGATTAAATAGTGATTTTCAGAGGTTTGAAAGCATATTTTGCAGGTTGATTGCTCTGCAATATTGACCACAATGACACATTTTGGACTGGCTTGGAATTGTGCCATATTTTAACACATCATATATGCACCTCTACAGATGAAAGATTCAAGGCTTGAGAGCAACTGCGATGGGAACATTCATCAAGTTGTTTGTGCAAAGGACAAAATAGAAATGAGATTTTTTCACCAGGCGCATGCTTGCATATACTTCTATTTAGCCTAGCTGTGCCATCAACACCTGCACTCTGATATAAATCTACCTACCCCCTCACCTATATTTTATTTAGTCGACAAGGTTTCTGATTAGATTTATGAGTTATCACCGAAACTTTACCAACAATAAAACACCAAAGTTCCAGAAACAGCATGCAAAACTTCCTGAGAGTCCGGTAGGTGTTTGTAAATCAGAATTTACCTCGCTTTGAAAATGTGCATACTAACAAAGTCTTTCAAGTCTTTCAATCTGTTGATTTCATGAGTCCTGGATCCTGGTTTTTTTGGGGCGAGAGCACTAGACTAGACTAGACTAAATCAGTTCTTTCCAACCAAAAGCCAAAAGTAGTAGCCGCAGTAACTATTTGTTCCCGAATCGGTAGTTTCAAGGAATTGTTCCAGTTTTTGTTCATTAATCATACCAAATATTTCTCAGAAGCGTGCTGAAGCTTATAGGGAGTGGCGGGAGACACATTAGAGTGACTAGATAACATCCATACAGTAGATATTGGCACCAGTTCTTCACTCTCACTTATGTAGCGATTAGCGGGTCATTAGAACCACAAAGGAGCTCACCAGCGCGCAGAGGGGTGTTACTAAGCTCCGCTCGGAGGATTACGATCTTCTACGACAGTAAGGCTGGCACACGCTAGATGTCTCATTGACTCGACTACCTGATTCCTGTATTTACTCGTTGAAATGAAACTTTATGAATGGGATGGCATGGGAAAGTGGAAACTGCCAAGTCTTAGAACAGGGAAGGTGCCAGAACATTGTTATTTACATAAAAACTGATTTTTTGCCCACCCCCCCCCCCCCCCCGCTATATATTATCTTGTTCTGCAATCAAATGCGTATCCTGTTCAACTGTGATGATTTGGGCGTACCTCAGCATTTGGAATAGGTGGAAGGTGACTTTCAAAGCTTTCCACCTAGATTGCAATTATGTTGCATATACAATTCTTTTGTTTTAAGTTTTTTCCATGACAAGGTCGAACATAGTCTGAGGGAAAACATGTAGAAAAGGTCAAACATGCTATGAGGGATGAACATTTCTGAGACAAAGACTCCTGAGAACCGACCCCTTAGTGGGGACCTAAACATTGTAAGAAATACCAGTCTCTATTTGAATCTAAATATTGGGAAATAGAAAGATACAAGGTAAAGGTAAAGGCAAAGGATAGGTAAAGATACAACACTTCTATAAGGTCTTCAAAACATTCCATAGATAAGCCTACTATACAGAGCTCCTGTAAAGTTTCCAAATCTCAAAAACAGAGGTAGCATAATCACCCTACAAATCTATCCTACTGTCAACTTCGATGAGTCGTGAAAATATAAAACACTTACAGGTAAGATTTAAATCCATAAAAATTAAAACTTACTTCATCATAATCCGATAATAATTACTGGCTATATAGAAATACTTCTCATGCAATTAAAGTTGAGTTAGTTGCGAGATTAGTTGAGGGTTATTAAGTATTATAAACTAAATGTATAAAAAGAGAACTTGAAGATGAGTTTTAATTTAGCAGAGTTTGTGAAATGTGGCATGAATTCTGAATTTAAGTGGGTGCGCAAGTTTTTTGAGATGAAAGCTTAAAAAAAAGGGCTTTGTACGTCATTAGCGCTGGTGCTCAAAATAACTCAGCTTATCATTAGCTGATTGATTAATCAAACCTGCCCAAATGTTTAATTAGGGTGTTACTATACTAAGAAGGGTATTAATCTCTGATTAGACAGCTATTTAACACCAGATGGTACAATGCTGACTGGGCGGTGAGTGAGTTTTGGGCGCAGCCGTTTTGGTACATAAATCAAGGTGGGCGCGAAGCTGACTGGTCAGAATGGAGGCTCGTTCACAGATTAGGGATTTCAATATTTTGATGAGTCAGCACGTTCAAGGTGTGAATTAAACATGGAGGCTGAGCTATCTATCTAACCTATGGTGACCACATTATAGCGCTTCACTCATCTACCTCACAGCACATTAATCTCTCCATTCATGCCAGATTTGTGTGCTTGAGCTTATAAGCTTCCTCTTATTGTAAACCTTCCAGTAAACCACACCTAATAATTGGATAGGGATTGATGCGTTTTTTTTATACTCAAAACTGACACAGCTAAATATCAAGTTGGTTTGTAGCTCTGGAAAGCAAATTACTGATTGTTTTCTGAAAATGGGTCTGCTCTGTGCCAAAAGCAGTTCTGTGAGGTTGATAGGATCGGAAATGTGAATTCACAACATCTCCCCGCCTGCTGTCAAAATGCCTCCTATAAGTCAACTGATACTGGCTTGTGGATATTTGCAGATGAGGGAGGAACAGCTCAAAGATGCGAAAAGGCATCTCCGAGACCGACCATTTTTACACGTATCAGTTCAAATTGTTATATGTGAAACTATTACTGGTCTGTGGAAAGTGCTATTGCATCCTGGGTAATGAGCAATCACAATTTCCAATCCCTTCAGTTCATTGTTTCTAGCAGGGATTATGAGATGATTCAGTTTATCAACAAGTTTGTCTGTACTTATAATTTAGCTCTAAGCTTTGTGATCGCCATTACACAAGGACATGAGGAGATAAGCCATTTACTTTGTTATCCTGAGTCATACTTATATCAGGGAGGGTGGAACATCCGACCCTCCCTACTTATACTGTATGGAAAGATTGCCAGCTTAACGTATGGAAAGATTACCAGCTTGTCGTGTACTGATTCTTTGCACTATCATGGTTTCATTTACACAATATGAAGCCCTTTTACGTCATACTGAGCTCATTAGTAAGATATTTCAAGTCATGAAAATGACCCTCATGTAGGCCTAACAGATACTTTGTTAACATATCCATAAGATAGGACAAAAAGGCAGTATCAAATAAGCTTTAGATAGGAAGTTTCCTGTTCCATTTCCACACAGCTCCTAAGTGTGACAATACGCTGGCCAATGCGACTGGAGGTTTGATGTTTACATTGCTATCTAACACGATATTGAAAATTTGACCCAGAATATTTACCTGTCAAATTTATTTGCTGATCCAGTAAACCTACACATCTGAAACTATGCGGAATATGGATGTTGATTGGAAATTCAGAAAACTATTTGAATCGAAATTCCTCTATCTAGTCAGTTATTTGCTTATACCCGGTGTTGAGCTCTTCCTTGAAATATTCAAGGTAACAACTCGATAGCCAATGATATTTAATATCCCACAATGCAGCGTTTTGGAATTCCCAGAAAGATCAGGCCAGGCCGAACTTATAGGTTGTAATGTCACCACCACCATATGCCTTATGGTAACAATAGTAAAGACCAACTGAGTCTCAGAATACTGAGATCAGCATGGTGCTAGCTAAAAACTTAAAAGCCTGTATAACTCACCTGTTCAGTCTTGTAGTACGATCCACCCTCAACGATTGTCTGCATACGAGCAGGAGCTAGGTCTACAACCTGAAAATCATCAATAGATGCAGCTGTCTGTCAAATAGAGAAATCACGTCACATGTCAAGTATGGAAACAAATCCGGTATTTCTAACCAAAATAATCACAAATCAAAATTGTCTGTTTCCCAAAATCTAATTCTTTGCCAAATAAAACATAATCATTGTTATTCAAGTGTTTATTTGATTGATTGTGATGATAAATAAATATGGCACATTATTACATCTCCTCTACTCCATACTGGCAGAGCAGGTAACTTTGAACTTATAAGCATTTCCTTTTTATACCATTATGCTCTTCCACAAAATTTTAATTGTAAATTATTGCTATCAGCATCGAAATCAAAATTACATTTCCTCAATCGCAGCAATATAAAAACAAATGTACAAGTCTGGACAATCTTGCACATTCAAATTGCCGTTGCTTTATTCAGTTTGATAAGAGGGCGATAAGAAAAAATCCTCCGTCTGGGTCAGGAAGGGTCAAGGAATTAGTTGCCACTCTCTTTGAGCCTTTCTTGTAGAATCGGATCCATGCCAAAAAATGTTGTTTCTTATGGATATTAAAAAATACACCTATTATCAGTTCAAGCTATCAAGTCCGGAATTTTATCACATTTTTGTTGTTGTTCTATTTATTGGTGCCAAAGAGGTGACAAATAATAATCTAAGGGTCGAAACCACAACACAACAACAAACAGCCTCCAATTTGGAGACATGTATTATATATCACATGAGGTATAATACCATCGGATGGGACAGTAAATACCCTGTTATCGTTGAGGAATGCGTAGATCAGAGGCAAGAAAAATCTGGTAAAACGTAAAGAGACAAAAGATCCAAACCAGACTGGCAAGAGTTTTTGGCTCTGCCACCATTATTTCCTGGCACTTTGTCAAATCTAGAGGAGGCAATTAATTAAGTTTATTACCTAAATTTGAAACATTTCAAAAGTAAACAAATAAAAAGCTGAAAGACAATACATTCCATTGTTTGATCAATGTCGAGGAGAATGTCTTTGACAGCTGCCAACTAAAGATGATTGTCTTAGCTTCAAAGATCAACAATTTGCTATAACAAGAATTTATCCAAGACACGGCAGCCATATCAGTTTAAAAGGTTGTAGCTGGATCTGGGTCTGCCTATGATTTTCCTCCACCCAATGAACTTACTACCACCCCTATAATGCTACATCACTACACCACCCCTATACACCAATATAACCACATGAGCTGTCTCCTTTCATATGAGCACTGGAGTTTCTTGCCTATCCTTTGATTAGTTGACTAAATTTCAGGCAATGACCACTTTCTCTGACAAAAATTCACTCCCCATTTATCGAAATCGATCAACAAGCTCTGTCGTATTTACATAACGTTACCAGCCTGCGTTCTCCTTTTTTATGTTTGCAGGTAGAAATCCCGCTAAGATATTTGGGTATCTCACAGCTCATAACTTCACCCTCGTATCACGAGTATTTAATAATACACTTCAAACTGGCCTAAAAAGAACTTTCAAGCTGCACAAAACCTTGAATCACCTTATTGCAAGGCTGATATAAGTAAACATACTAACCCTGCTGACTAGCAGAAGAGTCAGCACCACGTATACAGCTAAGATCTGCACACTTCCAGACATGACGGAGTGAACTCTCGATCAGAGCGTACGAGAGGAGAGAGAAGAGCAGAGAGGTGATAGATAGTGTGATCCTCTCCACGGCAGGTCAACCAGATCACAAAAGATTATCTGATAATCTCAAACTTGTGGCTAGCAATTAATCAAAGTCTAATTATCTTCTTAATCTTCAAGGAAAAATCTTTACACTTAATAATTTATTATCAAAATGTAGATTATGGTTCCCGCAGATTTGTTAGTGTAAATGTATAATAATTTTAGGACTGCTGATTCGCTGCTCTGAGAAGCTGTAGGTTATCAAGCTGTGTAACGCTGCTGCGTAGATCACAACGTTGTAGTCTGCACCCTGTAATCACTAAGTGATGAATGCTAATCTCTCCGCATGCCAGCCATTAATAAATCACCAACCATTATATCTATTATATTATACTGTTTTACTATGACGTGTGTGGATGTTCTGCTTTGTAGTAGCGTTTGGAGTTTGGTGGTTTTGCGTGATAAGTTTGCTATAAATCCATCATTGAACTGGGAGGTTGTCATTATCGAGGAAATTAGGCATATATAAGTATCATTCCTTACCTAACCTTAAAACTCAACCTGAATTAGTTTTGATTGGTTGGTGCCGTTGACTTGTTAAACTGCGTGGAACTCAGACTAAATCCTTGACTGAATTTCTAAGCACTGTGAGATTAAAACCTGTAGTTTTTAACAGGAATCTGAAATGGCATAGCATAAAGATCACCAGGAGTCAATTGTTGAAAGAAGAAAAGCCTCCTGTTGATACGATGAGTGGTAATACCAAGTAATACCTTGGTAATACTGGCCAACTTCAGGGTGAGATAGTTACACATGTACATGTACACATGTACACAAGTACACATGTACACAAGTACACAAGTACACATGTACACACGTACACACGTACACACGTACACACGTACACACGTACACACGTACACACGTACACACGTACACAGAATGTATAAAAACATAGGCCTGATTTTATTTGACGATTTTTGAGTATTGTGTCTCTTGTCATGTTAAATTACACAACGTCTGTAATCAATCAATTTGGCAAATAATAAAATATATTACATGTGATCATTCTTCACTGTGATCCTGTAAACTGCATTGTGGGAAGCCACGTTCACCTTTGTAATACAAGCCATCGACAAACATTCATATTTGGTGGCTCAACTAATAGGGGAAAGGACTTGCCGACCTCAACCAAAATCAAGGGTAATGCTGTTTAGCTCCTAAGATGCTAATTGATGATTGCTGATAGTGGCATTCCACTATCAACTGATTTCTATGGCTGGTAATAGAATGCCACTACCGATAACTGATGCAGAGTTTCAGGGCCTACACTACCAGCATGCTGAACTGAGAAGACTAAACATGACCCTGTCATTCTAACTGTTGATATCTCACTAAGTTAGAAAACAGTCAGTTACTTTCCGCATTTCTCACGAGAAAGGTTATCATAATAAACAGATAGATCATGGCTTCTGTTTTTATTATAGTAGACAAGTCCTTAGTGTAACTTGAAGAGTCAAAATATAATAATATGTCTTGTTTGTACTTTGATATTGCGGCAAAAAACTTCTCACGAAAATAAGATGCTTCAGAACACAGGTAGGAAAAAACACTGGAAACATAAAGTGTTTGTCAGGGTTGGACATGATAAGTTTAAGACACTTACAGGACTTTGAAATGCAATGCATCAGGCACTAAACCAGTAATACCTATTGTAAGAAAGAGGTATGTAACGAAACAGGTAACAATCAAAACTTCCTTGCTAAACGACTCATAAATGTTGAAAGTTTGTCAGCGTTTGCAATTTAAATCAAAAATATTATTTTGAGATCAATATTGCAATATAAAACGGTGGGACTGGATCGGTGGTTCACAGTTGTGCAGCAGGACAAAAACACACTGCATGGTCACAAGGAAAAACTCTCAGGGACCAGAAAAACTCAGGGACTCAGGGAGGGGACAACTCCCACATCTCCCGGAGTTGTGTTCCAATGTCCAGCTTTCCTCTACCCCCCTTTATAATTATTCCTGTGACTTTCAGTCACTCTTTTTGATTATCAGCTCTTTGCTATTGAAATTATCGCCAGCCTGTACCCTTTTGGGTCTCAGCACGAAATGTGTGGGTATTTATATCAACACCAAATACCTCAGTACAAACATACGGTTTGAGCCAGCAAACACGATTTCTAGCACACAAATAAACAGTAACCTTTCACAGACTCATCTATGGCCTCTTGCGATCTCCTATTGAAGCTAGGAGTTTGAGTTTCAAACCAAACAAGTTCCGGGCGTGAGCCTCTTGTCTTGTGGACGAGAGAGAAGACCTCAGACTGTCTGGAGTTTGAACATCTTCTCTCGGATCATTCCTACGATGGTTGTCTCTGGAGCTGATTTTATGACACACATGGTGTTGTTCCTTCCCTTCTCAGTAAGAACATAACCCACAGTGCCGTGTCCGTATACCTTCATCCTTTTAGAGAGTCCACCCCTCTCACTTACTCCTTCTATACAAAGCTGCTCTATCGAACGCTTAGCTGCTTTCAATTTTATAAGTTCTGTGAAATAGAGATAAATTTGCGTAATGAGTAGCTTTGGAATGCTCTGGCGACTGAAATGTACCACATATGCTGCTGGTTGATCAGAATTTTCAAATTAAAAAACAAGCGAATGTCATAAATTTCCAGATTTTTTAGGACTGTCATGTTGAATTTAAGTCCCAGTTGAGTTAACGAATACTGGAAGGGACCTAAAAAAACTTTGAGTAACTACTTATGCTGCTTATTTAGGTCTGGGGGTACACTGACATCGAGACTACACTATTATCATGTGTATCTCTGATTGTTAGAGTCAATTTAGTACGAGTACCTAACATGTACCCGCCTCTAATACGTAAAATTGAACTTGGGTCCTCACACCGAATTCCTTGCGATGGTACTCATGCTAAGTGAATTAGTTCACTCTCTAACGATCAGAGATATACATGTAACATGATATCGCGTCATCAGTGTGGTCTGGGCAGATTACAACAACCACAACCTGTGTTAATAATAAAGGACTGAGTAGATATTCATTAGATTTCGTACTCTAAGCTTGTCTGCTAAGAGGACAGAGGCCGTATTTTGGATAAGCGGATTGACTGGTTACCATATAGGGTTCGGCAGAGCCTGACCAAGGAGTTATAAGTAAGCTAGAGGATCATGAAGTTTTCGCAGGAGGCAAAGTGCCCCATTTCGCACAATTTGATTATAGCAAACAATTAATTTATATGGCCTTCCACCTCAGCTAACCAAAATTGTGTGCTTACTCCCATTAAGCCAAACCTGAACTAGCTATCCCTACAGTTACTCCTTAAGGATATTTCAAACTTCTCAGCCAGACCGACTTACCTACACTTGGTGCTAAGACTAACCTGCATGTATATATTCTTTCTTTTCTTCGAGCAGAGCTTCAGTTTTATTTTTGAAGTGCTCATATATCAGTTTATCCGCCCAGTTCCATCTCTCAATGATCTCCTTAGTCTTCGACATGATCGGAGATTTGGCCTCTGATTTTCTAAAGTTATTTTTCAGCACCGCGATATCTTCTGTTGTTGCACCAATCAGATCTGTTGTAACATAGAATACAACTTGAACAATTAGAACATTAGTAATATTGAGAATGAAGTGACCAATCAATTTCTTGATATACTATTGCATGTATGTCTCCAATCGACAGAGTGTGAATTAATTGGCTTAGCTCGAGGACCATCAGAAGGAATTCGGCATGACAACTAAATTCCATTATTTAGGGATAGGCGCATTTATAAGGAACTCATTCTTAACTGACTCTAAGGATCTTAGATACACATGTTAACAGTGTAGTCTTGATGGGATGTGAGTGGGAGAGGTGATAAAAACAATAATTGTTACAAGGGGAATATAATCTTTGATTGGTAATCGTCTTCCCCAAGACTAGGAGAGGACAACTACTAGAATATTTTTAAGTCCATATATTATATTTGAGATACAGACTATAAGGTTTTGATGTCATGGTTTTTTAAGGACAAGTTTGATCCCTCTATGTAAATGCGAACAACTACGTAAAAAAGCTATGTATCACGCCACCCCTGCGACTCGATACCCTACTTTAGCAATACCACTCTGCCATCACAGAGGGAACAAATTTGTACGCCCTCTGAGACAAAACGGAAGATTAGATAGGGAAGTATGAACGTTTTGTACCCGCCGTATTCCCTGAGGAATAAGATATTTGTTGTATAGGATGCCGTGATGAAACTTGATGATGCGATAAACTTGATAAATCTAAGATATAACAGCCACTACACAGATAAGGCAGTTAGAGAGATAACCTTTTCAACAGAAAATTTTTCGCAGGTGATTTCTGTCAATCAAATATTAAAATGTTTGGTTCGTACACTAATTTTAGCACACCTACCCCAATCTCACTAAATCACTGTATTAAATTGAATATTAGCTGAGATGACCCCTGACTGACCTCTGAGTAGTATGAGACATTCATCGAGTCTCTCTGTCAGCAGAACGATGTCAAATCTCTTATCGGCTCTCTGTATAAGCTCATGTACTCTGCTGGCGTTATCTGACTCTTTGGACTGTGAGATCATAAACATAGAGGTCAAGGTCGTAAACATAGCGATGTGACTAAACACAAAGTTCAAAGTCATAATGAAGAGAGATCATATCAAAGGAAGGCTAAGTAAAGAGTGAATCACTTAGCCTCCAATGCCGGTTTTGTCCCGCCCCGCCCCGTCCCGCTAAGTGAAGGGAACATTGAGTTGGTTCAATATATCTTCAGGTCTGAGCACACCAGTGGGGGGAGGGTTCTCTTGTCCGTACACAGCAGTGGATTTGAGAAAACGATCGAGTTGAATGAGAGATAAGATCCTTTATTTATTTGTTGAGGTCTTGAGTCAATAATTAAAATCGAATTAAAAATAATCTATTGATGAATACTCACAGTAAGCCCAAGATCGAATGCCATGATGTTGTGTAGATATTCAGTAAATTCACAGTACTTCCTGGGCCGTCTTATATGATATCCTTTTTGGAAGAAGGTGTTAAAATCGTATCCGGTACATTTACCTGCGAACAATAGAAGAATGGAAAATATAAACAATCTCACAGAGAGTTATCCGCTACTTTTCAATGTGCAGACAACTGTGATAAGATTCAACTAAATTATCAATTCACAAAAGCAAACTTGCACTAGTATAATAATAGCACTATTATTAACATAACAGCACCTTTTGATGTTAGGTAACGGCTTGAGCTTGGTATATTTCTGACTATTATTATCCTTAATAGCCCATGCTGTATTATCCAACAACAATGTGCTTGCACAGCGAAAAAATACCAAAAGAAACAAACTGTGGTAGAAGGTTGTTTTATAATTTGGTCTCAAAGAATTTCTGTTTCACACATGGTAGATGTTGTCAGCCACTGAGCAGTACAATTAGCTCCGCCTGACACAAAATCTCTAATCAGAAAAACTTCATTCTGACGAAGGAATTACTCTGTACCGATCTTCACTGCATATCATATTAGGCACTTACGCTGATATTCCGTAATGCCTGTTTAGTCTGTTGCTCACCCATTGCAAAGTAGTTAAATGCAGACTCAAGCAGAGTAACCGGATCCCGGACTGCTGTGAAGTAGACCGTCTCGTGACGAGGCATCAGTTCATCTAATGAATATGAGTCTACGACATGCGACATGAATATATCAGGTTTCCTCCGTCCAAGTGATAACATTTTTGCTTTCTGAAATTTCTCTGGCCAAAACTGATGCTTCTCTACAAACAGAGCCAGTGGAATTAGATAATTTAAAGCCAAAAAAGATTGGAGTAATTTACTCTTCAAAATAAAGAATGAAAATTAGCTGTAAAGCCTGTTAATATTTGGGTATACCCCAATATTAAGTTACACTATGAGTTTCAAAAATAAAGTTATACGTATATCAGCTGGTTGAGCTCCACTGTTTTACAGTCTTCAAAAGGACCAAAGCAATGTATGGTCTGGCAGCTATTACTGCAGTAGTTATGCAATATTTTGACACTGAAAGAATTCATAGCTCTTCCGGGTAAAAATGATCTGTAGCCTTAAAAATTGCCCCCCCCCCTTGCCTATGAGGTTTCAAAATCTAGCGCTATACCAACGCAATATGCTACCACTTCAAAATATTTTAAATAACTGATTATTTCCAAGTTTGATTTGATTATTTATTTAGTTAAACTAAATATATATTGGAGAGGGTCAAACGGAGCTTACTTTTAGAGAGTCCGTTTAGACTTACTTTTAGGGAGGGCAAAGGTCATGTTATTCCTCAGACCCCAGTAGCTGAGAATACTGGCCACAGTTGAGCTGGCTGACTTGTGCATCTTCAAAAAGTAAACTTTCTTCTTCTTCAGTTTATTTTCTTCGGGCTGTGATGAAGATTTCTCATCAACTGCAGCGGCTAAATAAAGGAAAACTGATTTCCAACAAAATTTTACAACAAAATTATGACGAGGACGACACATCTCCCCTCTCTATGCTTAAACAGCCCCCTGTTCTACCATATTTGATCTCTAAACATGAAGATAAGATAAGAACATAAAACATGCAGCAAACGCATACAATATCAAGTTTATACAAATAAAAGGTGCAGGGAAATAACCTTTGCAGAACTGCCAAATGTAACCTGAAGCTTGTTGATGATACTCAGAATTCTAGTATGACAGCCAGTCTAAAAATAATCTGATTTGGGTGGGTCACATGACCTTGGGGTGAGTGGGTCACATGATATTAGGCTCTAAACTAGTCAAAGGTTTGTGGCTTGATATTGGCAGAGCTAGATTGTGGACAAGGGGGTATTTCAATTGGATTGAGCGATGCTTTACTTTTTGCAAATAACGTGCTACCAAAACGCTCAAAAGTACTGCTCACTTCATCTTTCAAATAGACAAAATCTTTCCCAGATCACTCACCCAGAATATGTATAGTTCTCTCAATGATTAAGTGATCACATTGCAATTTTAGCGGTTTTTGATTGAAGGGCCCTCCAGGAGACCTTACAGATGGCGGATCTCTCTCAACAAAAGAGAGAACATGGTTGACCTGAACTCATCTTTGAGCGGTACGAACATTGCTATTAGATGATGTTCAAAGAAGGAGAAAAAGCGGGAGTTAACCCGCAACACCCAATAATCCGCTTGGTATTTCTGCTGCTCTCTGACATAACCTTACCTTTCACAGTGGGATCTATATGAGCTGTTGGCAGCTTCGTGGTGGTGGCAGGAACCCTTGAACTTCTAGCTTTATCACTTCCAGCAGTGACCATCCTAGTGACTGCCTTATCCCGTGGTTTAGTTACTACAGTTTTTAGATGGATAACAGGGTCACCATTTTGCGTTTCTGCTGCCGGACAAGTGACATTTGACCCTTGTTGGTCATGTGACCCTTGTTGGTCATGTGACCCTTGTTGGTCATGTGACCCTTGTTGGTCATGTGATCCTTGTTGGTCATGTGACCCTTGTTGGTCATGTGACCCTTGTTGGTCATGTGACCCTTGTTGGTCATGTGGTTCCTGTTCTATTTTAGAGTCTACTGTAGCAATGTCTGAGGTGTTATTCTGTTCTATTGTCACATTGGCATTCTCAGATCTGCTCCACGAGTGAAGTAGTTCACTTAGAGGATTTCTAAACATAATTATGAAGAATATAAATCGCTTTGATTACCAGGTTATATTGAATTACTACATGAGTGGATATTATCATACATACATGATGGCTTCTATGTCATTAAAGGGACGAATCATTCCCCTCTGAGTGATCAGATCTACTGACGAAGAAGATGAGACATGCCAAGTATCCGGAATAAACATGTCAGGAAAACTAGTATAAAGAGATGAAGCAGTAAAGAGCTTAATTAACAATGGCAGTGCTATTTATCACAATCTGCCTGCTGGATAGTCTAGAGCAGCCATGCTCAACCTTGGCCAAATCGGCCATTTCGGCCAAATTTGTCATATTGTTCGGCCAAATGCACCCTTACAACAGAAAAAAGTTGAGACACATTTTCACATCTTGTTCAAAAGTAAAAGACATAAAGGAAATTCTGCAGTATTTGGTCACAACAGATATATCAGGAAGCACACATAGAAAAGTTCAATTATTGCTCTATTGTAGTAAAAGGGGTATATTCATGGGCAGGTAAGCAAGAAAACTAAGGGAAGGAAACTTGCCATAATAGCCCAAATATGCTATTGACTCTATTTAAGTCTATCATAACCAGGTGATATTAGTAGGAAACGTGTGAGCCATCCTTCAGCACTATGGCCTGCCTCAAAACATACCTCCACGCCGATATGGGCAAGGCTTGAAAACATTGCCTTGTTTTCTTTCTTGTACCAAAACTCTAAGGGTGGCCACTTTTCTTAAGGTAACATACCAATGGTTTGAAAAAAAGATTATATTATATTATTTAACATTTAAAATGTTTTAAATTGTTTGCCAAGGATTTATTTGCAAAAATTACTTAATCTAAGATTTGTTTAAACAAATCTTAGGTTTAGATATATTTGATGTAAAATGTCATACTATTCCAAGTAAAGCAAACAGTATCAAATTTGCCTATGAAAAGTTTGTGTTACAACCATGATTTATATTTAAATGGAATTTAATGAGTTTGTAAATGATTCTGGGCATAGTAATTACTGTCGTGAAATGTCTTGTTGCTTAGACCAAAACAAGTATCTTGTATTTAATTTGCCTATTACATTTTCTTGTTCGGACCCCCATGATGTATATATATATTCAAGTGCAACTAATTTGTTTGTATGACGGTAAACAATTCATAATTATTGCCCTGCTTTTAACTTCTCAATATCCAGTTTCAAGTGTTGGCTTCTTGCTCCTAGTTGTGAGATACAGCGGCTCGGATATAACACCACAACGTATCCCTCATGGTGAACCCCTTCCTTTTGTTGCCTAACAGGCCCTCACACCCTAGTCTACCAATCCCCTCCTTGCCTCTTTCCCCTTACCCAAGGAAATTAGGAAAAATATTTGCATTCAACTGTCCACTCTTTATCCCCATTTTCCAATAACAAATCACAATCACACCGCTGTTGCTCAGTAACCTCCCGCCCAAATTAAATAATATATGTTATCAAACTATAGATGGGAACATAGGAGGTCCATAGAACCGATATGTTGCTGTGCTAACTCAAAACATCTAATCCTAGTTTCCATGTGTATTCGAACAGTGACTCCGAACTGCAAATGAATTTATACTGTGCTGAATAATAGCCTATTGCATTCACGGGTTGATAACTCCTAGACCAAATCATAGATTATTTTCATTTAAGTCACTGAGTGACCTTGTGAGGTTTCACTGTCAACAAGGTCATGGTGTCCCATCTTAAATATTATCTGCTTTAAAATGTTCATGTTGCTCTGTGATGATCATTAAAATTAGAATTTTGACAAATTCGCTTGCCCAAAAACTCTTCTCATTATCCTATTTACGGACAATCTACCAAAATCACATATTATCTTGACTGTATATCCTCAACTAAGTCCACTTTTCTGCAAGCAGTTAATTCAAGCTCTGGTTCCTACCTCCTAGGACTCCCATGTGATATTTTTAATCACTACACAAATTTGCTGACGGCCATTTACCAACCTTCGCAATAAATTCACTGAATTTCAATTCAAAGTTTCAAACACGGAAGGGATCAGATAGACTTTGATGTCCCTGTAATTCAAGAAAGAAAGATTCATGTGGCCGATTGCTTGTTAGTTTTTTTCCCAAATAGGGCTGGAATGCCTAAAGACCACCTCTGTCTCAAAAAAAATTTCTGGGGAGGCTCAATGCCACCTAGCGCCTGGTCCTATCACATTAAAACCCGCAGATACAGGCCTAGATATTTCCCATTCTTATCTGTATCGCAAGTATCTCAAGTTTTTTAATCAACCTTTTTTAATCAAGTAAAATATTTCCAAAAAGTAGTGCGGCCAATTGGTATGCTGTCAAACAAAATTTGGCTGAATCCGAAAAAAGGTTGGACATGCATGGTCTAGAGACCCAAAATGTCTCTGCACTGCAGCAACATCGCCACCACCCTCAATACAAAGAAAACTCTAAAAAGTCTAAGTTTATGGGATTATGGAGTTCTCCCGGGCACCATTGACCTAGGTCCTAGACTAGATCAGGGAGGGTATGAGGGGTGGGATCCCACCCTTCCTGATCTAGATCAAGTATGGTCCATTTGCTATTTTTAGAGTTGCGCACCCTTCTCTTCGAGCCCATGGTGACAACAAAGCTTGTCAAGACAGACTACCGTAGAAAGAAGTTGACTCGGAACGCTGATCTCTACTACTACGACTATAGGACTAGGCGTTAATTTGAGGATAAATTCCCAACGGTTATAGTTAGATATAAACAACTAGTAGCATAGTGGAACTTGATCAATTTTAGAGGTCATTGGTTAGACAAAAGATGGCAAGGGACAAGATAGAAACATTTATTACACTATATATCAGCAATCATTGTACAACTACTGGTCAATAGAACCCTTAACTGTTTGATGCACAAGAGACTCAACAGATTGCGTTTGAACACTCTGGTGTCATGTCATTCAATAACATAACATGAAAACTTTGAGTGGAGTTGTTTCTGAGCATAATCCAGCCCCAGTGCCTACATGTGAGTTAACTTTATACAGAAACCAGATAATTCTCAATGCATAGAACATTGAACGTTCTCTGTCAGCTCTCACCTGATCTCAAAGTCTAGATGTTGCTCTAGTCGTATATCCGTCCCGTTAGAGAAGGTCTTAGCGCTCCACATAAAAGCCGTAGCGATTATTGACACAGCGAGTACAGCGATGAACCAGAGCTTTAGTTTCTTGACAGGAATCATTACACTAACCCCCGCCCCGGACTCAGATGCCTGTCTCTGACGTAGTGTTAGATCAGACTTCTTCTGAAACACAAAGTAAAGTGACGCGATCACTTCTAGGTTTCCATGGCCTCCTCGCACGATGAAGCCAATCTGCTCGCTCGTCATTTACTGACCACATTATTTTTTTAGTTTTTCACTTATTATTATGAACTTTTATTAACCACCCATCAATGCATGAAGCAAATAAGACCATGTGAAAACAAAAAAACAAAAGAAGCAATAAGAAGGCATTGACGTATTTATGAGTATTTATAAAAAAGGCTTTTTCTGCAAAGAGCAGTTTTGGATTTAGGGAGGGTCGTGGTTTTATGATGGTGCCTGTCATTTGTTGCTAGGTGATGTAGATGATGGTGATGTGGATGGCTGGTGTTCTTTCTCACATTATTGACATACTTTAGGCAGCATACTTTTTTAGGGATATCATTAGAAAATATGTTTTTCATGCTATGGCTGCCCATTTTCGGTCTATCGAAGAAAAGTTGTTTGAAAACCCCTGATTACCTTTAAAGCAAAGAGAACTGATATACATGAGCTTTTCGGGTCATTCAGATTGAACGATGATGTCATAACTGTATCTGATTGTTATGTGATCAATATTCAGCAGAATCCTGTTGTGTTAGGTGCAGGTTGACCTGTAAACCCCATTAATTTTGGTCCAGAGGCAGAAGTTCAGCGAGATCGCAGTTTAGGTATTTTTTTTAGATAATTGGCAAGCATATAATTTGATAATAACATACTAGGCACTACTTTGTTGTGGATTCTTACAGTGTGGTCTAAGTGTCTGCCTTGCAATCAGATGGAGATTTATGCCCTGGGTTCGAATCCCAGCTTGGACAGTAAGCCTACTAGTGAAATTTAGTACCAGGTCCAGATAGCGAAATTAAACTCTAGCTAAATTAAACTCCTATAGGGTAGTTTCACATTTAGAGGACCTGATGACCTTTCATTGACCTTTGCAGCGGCTTTTGTAAGACTGAATACTTGATTTATCATTGAACCCTAACCTGTAAAATGGTTTTTTTTAAATTCAATCAATCCTCCTCAGCGATCTTACCATAATTGTCAGCCTCAGCAGATAGATACTGTATCTTCTTATATATCCAGTATAAGTTCCCAGTTGAAGGCAGCGTGTGGACCTGAGGCTTAGTTCATAGACAGAGTGTGAACCTTAGCCTTAGTTTCACGGTATTGTTCTCCGCAGTTTGGGCTTTTGAGGATGGTCTCAACGAGAGAATGCCGCTTGTATTATTCAGTTACTACTCAAGCTTTATGTCCGTCTGTTTTAGTATGATTTAATCTGTTTGTCCTAGTGACGTAACAGTATGATCAGTGCAATGAATTCTGTCTGATCAAGATGTGAACCCTTGATACACGAGGCTCCCTCGCTAGCCGGTCTGACTTGGCACTAATTCTTTGATGCTTATCATTTAGAAGTGAGCGGAGGTCATTTAGCTCATGTTCCGCCAGACGGGGTCAATGGTAGCATCTCTCAACTGGAAAGTAAAGGAAGAACCTGATATTATATGGTCAGATGATATTTAATATCAGGGTGAAATGTCTGTACTGGACAACTGGCCAACTGGACTACAATGGATTAGTTGTCAACTTGACCAAAGGAAAATATGTGTAACGTTGAGGCACTGAAGGGACTTCTTTGTCAATAACTCAGAGAGTTAAGATAAACTGACATACTCATCTCTCAAAGGGTGACAGTTCAGGAGCAAAATATTAAAAGTTGTCCATATTTAATAATGTGAGTATAAGATCCTAACTCCCACGACCTCAGCGTACAGTACACTGCATGACTGCCATGAAAACAAAGAACACTTTATACAGGGAGAATGGCTCATCATACCCTGCTTCATCTTACACACTAATCCCTCTCCAGCTCGTCTCCCCTTGAAAAGTCTCATGTTAATGTGTTTGTTTGAAACTGTGTGGCTAACAATTAGTAACACACTTTACTGGGTGACACAATAATCTTAGTGTTTATACAACCTAAAACTCAGCCCTCTCATCGGTACATTAATAACTGAAATACCGGAGAGGATAATAGAGGGTATGGCGTAGGAAGAGTTCACCATACCGCATAAAGTTGAAAAAACTTCAAGTTAGAGCTCACATCTTTTCAGCCACTTAACTTTATATAGATTCCCATCGCATAAGATGTACTTGACTTAGGTAACTAAAAAACAGCTAATGAGAGAAACAAATTTGGCAACAAGAAACAATGATAGTCAAACACAACCTTTAGGTTTGGCTAGTTAATAGTGAATTTACCACTATTGTACCCAACCCAAAAGACCTAGCTCATCTATCAATTACAAAACTTTTACTTCATATCAAACAATTTTGATCTCATTTCCCCAATCACCTTGCTCTCTCTAAAATAGGCCTACAGCTGAGACATTTAGCTATCGATGTCCAAACGGCATGATATGTCTCTTATGTATACTGCTTGGTATAATCTACTATCAGACACCGATAAAACACGACTCGAGAGGATCCAGCGCTCTGCTACTCGGATTGTGCTGCCATTCTCTAACAACTACGAGCAGATGCTGGACCATCTAGCACTGCCACCCATCACAACATTCCTGCACACCACTTGCAGTGAACATTTCACTAGAATAGCTGACAACGATAATCACCCCTTGAACTCTGTAGTATTATTATCCGGTATTATTGTCTGATATAATCCGCACTGTTCATCGATTCACAAACTCTGCATATTTGAGCTACTTTATTGTACACGCACTACAAGCTAACTGACTATCTAGATAAAGTTGATAATGGGCAAAAACAGCATAAATGCAAACCACAAGATAATTGCTTTGACAGCTGCAAGGTAAACAACTTTGTATAACAATAATAAGCGTATGAACGATATGATGATTCATGACATAAAAGCACTACAGACTACAAACTCTCGTATTAAAATAAACACAAACAGAACATCTGCTCGGAGAGCAAAAATAGATAAATATAGGCCATCCAAGTGTAGAACAACCAAAATACAAAATACCTTTTTTGAATTTTATATGCGATTTTTTAACTAATGCAGCTCAGACTCCTTTTATTTTTATTTTTTCATGTATGTGCTGTACATTCGATGCTATCAACCTATCACAGGATGGATATTGGAATTTAGGCAATAAACAAACTTCAAACTTCTTAATTCACAGCTCCAGCACTCCAGACACCTAAAAGTTATTTTTATGCTAGTTTGGACTGTGGAGTTGAGGATGCTAGCTCCAAGTGGCAGCTTCATGGTCCTGTATGATAAAGATAAAGTTATAGAAGCTCACCTGCCGTCTGTTGAAGAAATCACTCCGTGTATGCGACATGTCGCCGCATGTTGCTTGCTCTATGTTGAATGTGACAAGTTGCTGCAGGTTGCTCTATGTTATCTGTGACAAGTAGCGGCAGGTTGCTCTATGTTGTATGAGACAAGTATCCGCAGGTTTCCTCTATGTTGTATGTGACAAGTATCCGCAGGTTTCCTCTATGTTGTATGTGACAAGTATCCGCAGGTTTCCTCTATGTTGTATGTGACATATATCCGCAGGTTTCCTCTTGTTGTATGTGACAAGTATCCGCAGGTTTCCTCTATGTTGTATGTGACAAGTAGCGGCAGGTTGCTCTGTGTTATCAGAGTTATAACTTCAGTACTGAGCTACTACTGAGTTAGCTCGTTAACGAAGAGAAAGCATTTGTAAACCCCGATACTGTGAGTGTTTTACTTTCATTTTAATCCCTTCAGCTATGATGTCTTAATGTTGAGTTTTAAGCTGGTATTACTAATAGTGTCTGCTTTGACTCAGTTCTATACACTTTTATTCATATTGTGAGAAAAGTGGATTAGCACATACAAGCTCACAATAGCAGCATCTGCAGCTGCAGTGTAATTTAATATGCTGTAGATACAAGTTAAATCAATATTTTTATCAATATAGAGGAAATACAACACCTTCACTTATTTATATATCCTCACTATTCTTAGGGCATGTGACATATCTAATAGTAAGGTCAGCTATCTAAAGATACATAATTCTTTTACTTATGTTTGTACTTCACAAGAGTTCGCTAGATCAAGTTTGATGCCTGGATTTCAACTCGCTCCCGTTCTTCTGGAGGGGAGCAACTCCGAACAAAGGGAAATGGATAAAATTTGATGTATGAGTTCACGAATGAACTTTAGTTCATTGAGTTCACTGCCCCTCTAAATTAATCAGTGAGCCATTTGTACTGAGAATCTGTATAGATCATCATCAGCTTAGGCAACCTCCAAACACCTCCCAACACACCACTTATGTCAAACCACCGAAACTTACATAATGCACTAAGGGATCGATGAGATTGATTGAGATGCTCATCAACACACAGGGGTGGCTTCATGCTGCTGGGGCCGGCCATGAGGAGGTTGTACTAGAGAAGGCCTCGAAACAGCGCTTGACTCATGGTTTCTAGCTGAAGACCTGTGTGTTGTGCAGTGGTAGCGCACCACTGTATGTTGTATCTCTACAATGCCCATAAAGGTATGTACTAAAGTTTGAATAAACTTTTACCAATGAATATTTTATAATCTTTGCCTTCATTGTTATAAATACAATGTTACTGCAGTCTCCTGTGTGCCTATCTTTGTTTGCGTCTTCAATTGTTTGTGTTTGTGCTTGTTTTCCTGTGTGTATCTGTGAATGTAATATGAGTGCTCAAAAAGCTGCAGGTATGAGTTTATGGTACGGCATATTATTCCCCAAACTCCTCTTTGCAGACGCTTGAGTACACAGACTATGACCCGTAGGTTAGCAGCTGACAATCAAAGACTAAAGAGTCTACATCTAACAACCCCAAGGTTAGGATTCAGGTACGGACAACCATTTTCTAAACTTTACATTGCTATGCTGGCGAGAACGAGATGAAACGAAATTGACAATAGAATGTTTGTGTGGGTGGAACACTGGAAAATTAGGTTATTCATTTAACCTGCTTCAATTTACCACCTCACCAGTAAGAAGACAGCAACTTCAATTTACAGGAAAATGGGTCTAAACTTGATCATCTGCGCAGGGAAGGTGGGATACCCTCTCTGATCTAGGTTACTTGTTTAATAATGGAAAATCGGATTCATTTTAATTGCATTAGTGTAAATAGTGTGAATAAAATGTGCTGCATACTTCCCATAAAAGAGTTAATCTACTTGGAGGTCAGCTCAAACACTTTGATATCTTTTGACACAAGTTCTAGAAAATTTATGTATACAATAGGTTATATTTCTACCCCCCCCCCCTCCCTAAAACACTCTTCTAATAGCCTATTAGCAGACACTGCGGAGAATTAGTATTAGGTATCAGTATTGGTATTAGTATCGCTATGCATATATTAGATAGATCTCAACATTTTCTCCAATGCTGTTTATAGATAATCCAACAATCCTAATAATGTAATAATAATGTCAAATCTACTCACCACAAAACGCTGTGTGATCTTCAATGGGACTGATGAGTCAAACAATAATCCCGCCGTCAGTAATACACGCTCATCCAACCAAAGCTGAGGTTCGACCACAATACTGGGGCAGGGGGCAAGAGTTTTGTTGGCTCAAACTAGACTGCACGCTAACTTACTGCCTGACACAGGGTTACACCTCGCTATGATGGTCTCAGGTGTATGCTAGTATTGTTATTTCATAGAACAGCAGGTTGCACATCATATGACTTATAAATGATTACTGAGCGTCACTCAATGAAATCTCTATGTAATTATATAAATGATTAAAGGGTATTGTCCTGAGGAAAAAACATGTTGAGACACTCCTTTACAATTATAGGTTGGCTAGTCTGTCATATTCATAATATCGGATTCCTATTCAATGCATTAAAAAATCACTAACAATGACTGAACGGACACTGAACAATGAGCACCTGCTAGCATATGCCTATGTTATATATAGGTGTTTTACTAGATTGCGACATTGTTCAATATGAAAATCCGGGATGGATAAAATATGCATGATGTATAAATATAATGTGGAACTATGCTGACAATAAGTCATGCCCATCCTGCCTCGTACCCCTCACACATGACCAGCTGAGAGCAGATCTAAAGACAATAAAATTTATAAAGAAGGTGAGACAAGTAACAAGATAATTGCTGTAATAGTGGAGTGAATGGGTGGGCAACCTCTTTTTTAAAAGTTTATCTAATTTAGTTTTTTGGCTGGGACACGGTTGTGTACAGGGCTGGATTCTGGTGTTTCATGTGGTAGGGTAAAGGGCAGGGTGGGTGCGGGAAGGGTGCTGTAAATATTTGCATATACTTGTCAAATGAAAGGTAATCTGGAATATTTCAGCCAAATGCTGGATCGCACTTATAACCTGTCAACTTTTTGATACATCTCTACCTTTCTTGTTCAAAATGATAGCTTTGCAAAAAATAGAGTATGTAGTTTCAATATCCAAAGGTGATTGATGAGATTGCTTTTCTCTCACAAATTAACGCCAATGTCTTCACTGTTCAAAATCAAGATCTTGAAAAAGTAGTCGGCACCAGTGACAGTATATTGCATTTGTATAGAATAGGTTAAGAATTTCCTTAGCTAACATGTATGTAGCTTAGCTTACGTGTGATGCAGAATGACCACTACTTTTATATCCCAGCAATGAATATTGCCCTCGCAGAGGGTTATGCTTACTTGGACACCAACAAGACGAGGCAGGAAATAAAATTTCAGTTTATAATTTTAACAGGCATAAGGGTACAGTACAATTAGGCTGCAAAAGATTACCCATTAGACAGCACAAGCAAAAAGGCCGCAGGATGTCTGCAGCTGTGTTGGCGACTCAAAGATCCTTTGCCTAATTATACACAGGCACATATGTCCCAAGTTCCCTGGTGCAGGGAGTTTGGGATAAACTCCCTCCCTGGTGTAAACAAAATACAACTCACGGACATGTAATAGTCGTCTTCCCATTGACACAAGGAGGACAACTCCTGCTACTCTTATACCCCTGCGAGGTTAACAGCTAGATGTACTGATATGACATTGGATTGCTGCCATTTGATTTCTCACATCAATTTAGCTAAATAAATCTGACCATCAAAACCAAAAAAAATCTAAGAATTCAGTTTATAGCCCTCACAGCTAGATTCGTGAAACCTGCAGTAGATTATTATATACTGTCATGACGACCTCTTCACTGCGTTTCATGCCCCTATAGAGTGACCTTACCCTGTGGTGAATATTCCAAAGGAGCACCAGCTGTTACTCCTGCACAATAACTATATATAATTATGTAAGATCAATGAGATGGCCTTGTTTGGCTTGTTCTACTGACAAGTTATAGCCTGATCTTGCACTATGGTGGCTGAAAAGGTATGTTAATCTAATGACACTCGTGTTTTAGAGACAGAAAACCTTAACTCCTGCTATTATATGTACAGACAGAAAAACTTAACTTAACTAGACCGAAAAACTTAACTCCTTAGCAGACAGAAAAACTTAACTCCTGCTATTATATGTACAGACAGAACAACTTAACTTAACTACACAGCCTTTGCCAGATATTCGTTTCTAGCATCCTCAAAAACCCACCACTACACTAAAGCAAGTTTGTTCCCTCTGTGTATGGGGTGGGATATTTAAAAGCTGTGTATCAAGGCACCTCGAGACCCTACTTTTGCAATATCACTGTGTCACTGCAGAGGGGCATGCATTTACTTAGTCACCCTGCCTTGTCATTTTAATACCATTTTGAAATATTGTTCTCAGTGTGAAATATTAAGTGTAAACCCAATCCCCTTCCCTTGCCCAGAAAGTTTGTCCTAAACATCTCATGCAGTACTGATATGTTCCCAACATAGACTTAATAAACTACCTAGACAGGCCAATAGCATTCAATACTGTCCCACTTAAATAGCACGACATGACGTAATTAGTTTGTGCTGTGAGCCACAGTTTACTATATATCCATCAATGTAATAATGTGTAAAATCAAGGGACGCTGGGCATGATATCAGCCGCTGTCCAGCCCCTTATTATTCAAACACAAAGAAAATTGGTGAGTGTATGCAAAAGACCTTTCCGTACGAGATGGTATTCATAATTTGTCTCCAGAGCCGGAACTTTTTTTATGATAAGAGACAATCATTAGCCAATAAACACAGCCATTTACCCTCAGCACTTCCTTCACTACTATAAAAATGTAAAGAACACCTATAACACAAGATCACAAATATTTTGTTGGATGAGCCAGATCTAAGCACCAGCAACACCACCATCATCATTTTTTTCCTTAGAACTATTCGTAGTTGTGACTGGACACAACCAGTGTGCTCAAATTGGATTGCTAATTTTATTGTCGCTTCACAAGGAAGAATAGATCTGTGCTGTTAAATGAGTATGCAAACTACAGATAGCTGTTGTTCCTGAGTATGTATGATGAATCTAGAGTATGTGACAATAACTTAAAATTATTATACTTCAGTACTGTAGTCAAAATCTAATGGCCTTTACCCTGGCCAAACTTAATTTTGCCGATGCAGGTAAGGTTCTTCGAGTTTATAAATGTGATATCGGCGTCAACAGTGAATGTCTATTGCTTCCCCGACCTACGACCTATACACAGAAACAGCAGCGTGAAAAAAAAAGTTATTACTGAGATGTCTAAAACTTTTTAAACATAATTGCGTCCGATGAAGACCATCCTCTTTTTAGTCGTGTTGTTTTCAACTGTGCAAAGGTATCCTCTCGCCTACATACCATCTATTGCCCACCAAAGTGCAGGACAGGAAAGCATTTAAAGAGCTTTTTTCCATACTACATGTCAGCTCACAACAGAATTTAAAATCCAATCCTATCGCCTGTTAATACAATGATTGTTATAATAAGCCAAACCAAACCATAACACGTCATCATCTGAGCAAATGGTACTATGAAACTACAGAGGAAAAAGGATGGAACCATGTGACTCTAATAATTTCCAAAACTGGAAAATGAAATACCGTGGCCAAACTTATTTTTGCCGATGCCGGTAAGGTTCTTGGAGTTTTTGAGTTTATAAATGTGATATCGGCGTCAACAGTGAATGTCAATTAGAGAGATATTTGAAAAGTACAATTCCTGTAATGATCATTATTATTTTTCTTATCGTTACATTCACATTATTCTTATTCAATAGTTGATAAATCCCATAAAAACTATTTCAGCTTCGATCTAGGTGGAGCCCTGCAGACATCTCTATACTTCTCAAGATAGTGATTACAGTATAATGTATTATGTATACTGTATAATGTATTACTGTATAATTGACAATGTCTCCTTACAGAGGGATTTTTTAGTCATTGCAGAAGGGATTGTTGCTGCTCATTAATTCAAAAACTTCTCTGGCTGTCTAAATAAAGGGTTCAGAAGCTTATTTTATGGCTCAGACTGGTTTCTATATTAATAGCCATTATTCATACTAAACCTTAGCTCATACCAACAAAAAATTATTGCAGGCTGCGGAGGTTTGTGCTTGTGAGCAGCCATGATGCATATGAGGACGCAATTTTCAGCTGAGTCAAGCAATAATGCTGGTGATCGTTTGGCCGGCATTTATTTTTCAGTCTTGGAAATTATTAGAATCACTGCTTTCATCCTTTTTCTGTTGTTTCATCATTACATATAGTTCCATTTTCTCAGATGATGACGTGTCCTGTTGTAATAACTACTTTTCCACACTGCTGTGTTTGTGAATAGGTCTAGGAAGCAATTGACATTCACTGTTGATGCCGATATCTTATTGATAAACTCAAACAACCTTACCGGCATCGGCAAAATTAAGTTTGGTCACAGTAAAGGCCATTAGATTTAACTACAGTACTGAAGTATAACAATTTTAAGTTATTGTCATAATATGCTCTAGATTCCTCATACGTACTCAGGAACAACAGCTATCTGTAGTTTGCATACTCAATTTACAGCGCAGATCTATTCTTCCTTGTGAAGCAACAATAAAATTGGCAATCCAATTTGAACTGACTGGTTGTGTGCAATTTTGAAAAAAAAAACGATGATGGTGGTGATAAGATCTGGTTCATCCAACAAAATATTTTTGATATTGTGTTATATGTATTCTTTACATTTTTATAGTAGTGATGGACTGATGGAAGTGCTGAGGGTAAATGGCAGTGTTTATTTCAGTGTTTATTGGCCAATGATTATATCTTATCATAAAAGTTCTGGTTCTGGGGACAAATTATTAATACCATCTCGTGCGGAAAGGTCTTTTACATACACTCACCAATTTTCTTCGTGTTTGAATAATAAGGGGCTGGACAGGGGCCGATATCATGCCCAGCGTCCCTTGATTTTTCACATTATTTCATTGAATTGTATATAGTAAACTATGGCTCACAGCACAAACTAATTACGTCATGTCGTGCTATTTAAGTGGGACATATTATGATCAGTGAAGCATAAGCATTGTCCTGTCTAGGTAGTATATTAAGTCTATGGTTCCCAATAAATAGAATTTACAAGTTGTCTTCCTTTACCAAGTTTGATAGATTTAAGGCTAGGGGAATTGTCCAATTGTATTGCATTTTTCATATATAATAATGTGTTAAGTTGCGACACTACAAATCTCAGGGTGAAGGTTGGCATTTGCATGAGAAGAAAAAAAGTTATCGGTTGCACAGATTGCTGACATTTGACCACACACACACCATTCCCAAACTGCTATTTATGGTGTGGGGCAAGTACTGAGTCAGATAGTGATCAGCATTACTTGTTTACTTATTAATACTACTCCTTTGTTAGTTAGTTAGTCATACAATCATTTTTAGACATTAAATAACAAACATTACCTTACTCACGGCTTACTTACGAACAAGACAAGATTGTTATCCACAGGCCTACAGAAGTTTGCGGCTCAATGGATTTGCATGACCACTGGACTTGCACCAACTGCAGAATGCCTGTGTCATTATCATATCATTATTACTTATTTATATTGAATGAATGATGACGTCTTGCAATAAAATGATGATGGTTGTTCTGCTGTTGCAATAAAAGTGTATATATTATATATATAAATAAATATATATATCTTAACAAATAAATAACTTGGAATTGACTCAGATGATTGGCTCAGTTTATAAACCAGACCATGCCCTCCAAACTTAGGCTCAAATTGGTAGGCATATGATTGATTGACTGTATATTCATTACAAAAAAACCTACTTCTGAAACTGAAAGGTATACATATATATGATCGCCGTCATGAATTTCTTCAAAAAGAAATGTTAAGAGTGTACTGATATCCACCAAGGCCTCATGTGTTTGTGTGGGATGCCTTGGTTCTATGTACTAGTCCTCAAAAAGGCACCACAAGTTGTAGTAGCCTCCCACTCTCAAGACTGCTTCACAATATATGTCTTATTTAGAGGCCTTCACTCATCTGTCCTTTTATAATTGATAACCAGTTGAAACATTTGAAATTGCTTTGGTCATTAGATATAAATCAAATGCAAAGACCTCAAACTTGATAGCGTACCAGCTGAAATTGTCTAAAGGCCTTCTTACCAACTGTTGCTTAATGAGGTAGGGGAAGGCGGGGCACGTTGAGCCATGGAGCACGTTGATCCACCCCACTTTTTTCGAATACCATTTTATGTTTCGAGTTTTCCCGACCATCAGAGGTCATGTGACCATGGGCACCCTTTTTGAGCAGATAAAAATAACCATAGCTACTAAGGGAAGATAATTATTTAGTTTTTCATCGGTTTCAGCATATAAAGTAAATAATGCGCTAATCAAAGGAAATGTCATCTATTCCCAACAGGGCGTGACTGAGAAGTTACAACTTTTATTATGTGATAACATCATATTTAGTCTCAATTTCACCTAATCTAAACTTATCTCTGATGGAGGGATTTTGTTTAACTCGAGTTGAAAGTGAAAAACAGGCTGTTGGGGCACGTTGAGCCATGCACGTTGGGGCACGTTGAGCCATGCCCTGTAGTATATGAATGTTATATGATGAAAGTGTATATGTGGTAATATGTACACAAAAACAAAAATATTGGAATTGATGTTTCTTTAATGTAATAAGCAATTACTCTGAGTTCACTTTTCCATTCACGTATCATCAAGTTGCCATGTACAAGGTTTCTTCCACCGCAAATATTTCAGAGGTTTATTTTGGGTTGCAAATTATATTTTATAGTTCAATTGAGTGAAAAAAATGCGCTGTTGCAATGAATTAAGTTGCTTTTCTTTATTTCTTATGATTGTAATGAATTAAAAAGTCATGACCAACAAAGAGATGACCATAACAGAGTGGCTCAACGTGCCCCATACAAAATGCGGACCCGGCTCAACGTGCCCCGTGCTTGGGGCACGTTGAGCCGCTTCCCGATTTTTTTTTGAAACAGCAATATTTCCTTTTCTTGCTGCAATAGGTTTCTGACCTCACTCATGTTGATGGAAGACATGATGACCTATTTCAGTGCCAATATTTGTTAATCTTGCACAATTCAACTGCATGTTACAATCAAATATGTAAAAACTGGCTCAACGTACCCCGCCTTCCCCTATGATATTCCCTCCCCCCAATTGGTTCATGATGCCCCACCAGCTTATTTCCCGTTTTCACTTTCCAATCTAGTTTTTTTTTTAGATACCCTGTTCTGAATAGCTTGTCTGTACTGGGATCATCAGATAAATTTATTCGTTGTGTTGCATAGCTTGTAGAATACTAACAGGAATTTATTAGTTCAGTGTGGATCGACTCATGATGCAGGGTCTATTGGTTGCAAGTTATTACTCACTAGTCACTAAGCATTCAGTAATAATAGTGCGCCTACCCCATTCACCACTCGGCATTCACTGATGTCAAACTAAGTTAATTATAATTTTATTCATTATAAATGAATTTTTACTCTACCGTTCAGTACTCTGTGCGGGCCAGCCTGTCACCCATGTTTTGCTAAGTTAATAATTTTATTCGATTATCAAACTTTACTATAACCTTACAGCGTATCTCAGGACAATAACAGACAGACACCAGGTCAGTAACGGACACACAGACGGACACAAGGTCGGTAAAACACAGACAGACAGAGATGGATGATGACATAGATAAGAAGAAGCGAGAGATGATGGAGGTAGTTATGGACGGACGGAAGGGTAAATTATACAAAGTAACACCTAATAATAACATACCTGAGGGAGCTACAAGGATGGATAGTAGATCTGTAGGACTTCTCAGAGCAGCAGCACTAGAGAAGAGACCTCTTAAAGAAAGGTAAGTAAAACCACTCAAAAAAGAGTAAGTACAACCTACTTACCCAAGGGAATGTATAAACAGCCTTCAGAGAAAATTAATCACATCCCATCACATGCATACACTAAGTATCCATGAATGCTCAGTATATTTGTAGCTGCAATCTATAGGTTGCAGGTTGGGGTGTCAATAGTTTGTTTTTTGAGTGTAGGTTTAATTTGCTGTTCCTCCCATGTCTTTGAATGCAAAGAAAACTTCTCAGGCCCCGACACTCAAAGATGTGCCAAGTATTTTACTAATATGATTGTTGTAGTCGAGTTAGACCCATGCATTCTCATCTTTCCATAGCAAGATTTTGTGGGCCGTGACAACCGATTGTCAAGCACACCTGTTTACTTTCGGTCATTAATAGATAATGGCAATGAATTAAAACCGAATTAAATACTTGTTATATTTTGGTTTGTTTTTACAGATGGCCTTTATTCTCACCGTATATTGTTGCCGGTACGACCTTGGTAACCTCCTCAATCCTTACATATAACATGAGATACAAGCTCGGACTATTCGCTACAGGCGGGCGTCTGACTGCTTATGGTTTTGCGTGCGTAGCTCCCTCTGTACTATCAGGACTCATATACGACTTAACCATCAAACAACAAATTCTCAATGGTAGGTACAATGGTTTGGGCGTATTGTAATAATATTTGAGTCTATAATGACGCCCCGAGTGTTCCAAGCTGAGGTGCCCTGCCGAAATCTTTTGTGGGGAATTTCCAATGTGCAATACTCATAGAATCTAGTGTTTTTTTGTGATATCTTCGCCTGACCTTGGTAAAAGGATGAGGGGGGAGTAGACCAAATTTGTTCCAGCTTACCTGCATTCGGAAACGCTCTACTGTAGAAGGAGCGCACACCCAAACGCAAGCAAACTGGACCAAAGTTCATCTAGGGGGAGGGCAACTTGTGGTTTTGGACTGTCAATAACAGAGTTGTCCCCTCACACCAACATCACTTGCCAAGACAGGGTAAAGACTTCTGTGATTGTGTAGCAATGACTGACTGGTGTTAAAATGATGTAATATGACGGAGAAGCCCTTTCTCAATATGGAGTGAGTAGCTGAACTTTTTATAGGTTAGAATCTTGATCGAAACAGTTTATTGGTCAATTGTAAATCCAACCCCAGATAGAGCTTAGAGACAGCTATAATTGTCTGGTCTGACCAGACTTACCCTTACCCTTTTCATCAGTCTATGAGGTCAGACTAACTCTCCCTTTGCCTGTATATTTGTAGGTACCGACCCTCACTTACTCTTGTTGTATATTTGTAGGTACCGACCCTCACTGCTCCGTATGTTTACCCACTAGAGCGTCCTGTATACACTTAGTTATGGGCTGGTTATTACCCACAGTCTACTCATTCTTCATAACTTCATACACAGCTAGAACTCATTACACAGTATATATGCCACCAGCTACTAAACCTAAACTACTCATTCAGGTAACTATATGTATATGTAAATGTAATAAATGTGATCACTTTTTATTAGCTGCTCTCCAGCTGTCTTTACAGTACATGAAACATAATATTACATAGAACAAATACATGAGAAATTCAACTTAGCGCACTCCTGTACAAGGCAGGAGGCTAATGTATGTCACCTCCATTAGCAGCATAGGTAGTGACTGGGATCCGAAGCAGCAACCCTGATATTGTCTAGCTTGCACCCCAACCACTACTCAATCCTGCCTGCATTCCTTGCAGTCCTTTTCCTGAAATATTCGAAACATTTATAAAGGTGCACTATGATGACATGACATAACCTGTGTGTCATTCTATTTTCATGACAGGAGCTGAATAAGATATCCCTACGATTACGCCCGCTGATGGGAGTGTCAGCTCTGCTCTCTATGGCCGTACCGTTCGGTGCGACTGTACTACAGAAACAGCTTGTGGAGGATATGACATTTAAATATCAGTTAGAACAAGAGAAAAACAGGCGGATACAGGAGGGCAGTATGGACTGGGGGAGCAATGAATCACAGGAGCGGATACAAAAAGGGGGTAAGAGTGACAGGTGAACATGAGAGCGTCTCAGTTTAGGAAATAATGTACTTATGTACAGTACAGTCTGTCATGTGACCTTCTGAGCTCGTCATGTGACCTTATTAGCCTGTCATGTGATCTAACTCTCAAATCTTAGAAGGATGGGATTAAATACGAATTTGAATATGAATTAAGGAACAATTCATTTTCCCAGCTTCTCAGGTTGTGTTTGTTTGTATGATCAGCTGATGATAAGCTGTTACAGGTATAATATATATAGTGGTGATGTGTGGAACTTAGATTATTGACATAATCGTATGTTGACCAGATTATGATATTCAACTGCAAACCAGAATGATGATAATTTATCAAGAATGAACTCTACTGAATTCTTGTGCCAAAGCCATTGTCTTTTTATACTCTGTGAATAGAAAGGAAAAATATAAAACGGAGACCTAATGGTACAAAAAAGTTTTCATTGACATTTTTGGGTCAGCTTACTGTATTTCTTTAAGAACCATTTTCCAATTCTGAGCTCTTGATGCCAATATTACAGTCATGTACTTAAGAAGTTATCCGCTCACATAATGGTGTAAGACAAGTCCGAAATATAGCTCATGGCTAGTTTTGGGAGATCAGGAACTCCCTGGTAAGCATTGGATAGAGGATGTAGTTAGGTTTCATTTCTACTGATGGATTTCTATACACAATATAAGCAAGCTGATGGCATGATCAGAAACTCGTTCAGTATTTAATCTAGCCTAGAGAGTAAATATAAGCTAGATATTTTCTAAGCTAGTTAGGGGTGTGTTAATATTAGCTAGTTAGGGGTGTGTTAATGTTAGCTAGTTAGGTGTGGGTGAATGTTAGCTAGTTAGGGTGTGTTAATGTTAGCTAGTTAGGTGTTAGCTAGTTAGGGGTGTGTTAATGTTAGCTAACGCTAAATTTTGGCTTGCTGAAGCGAAATCACTGCAATTTCAAAAAAGTGAGTATATGATGGCCAGCCTCAGATATATCTATTTACGGCATGCGCAAATGGCGAAGTTCTTCTCCTGCGAATACTTTAATCCTCTTGGGTATAAAAAATTACCTTGTTTTTGACACTCCTCTGCCGTACACGAACCTCATAGAAATTACTTATATAATACTTTGGTCCAGACTCTGCCCAGAGTTACAGTGCCATGAAAGGACACAGCAGGCAGAGACAGATGGTAATTATGAAGGATCTTCTAATTGTGATTATCACTCCACAAGTATCCTGGAGGAGTATAGTATCTATGTGAGGAAAAGTTTGTCATTTCAACTGTGCTAAAAAAAGCTCATCTTAATATTTGCAAATATTATATAAAGCCTTCCTCCACAGCTAACCGAAATATAGCGCTAGCTGAAATCCTTGATTAAACCATTAAACATTAAACTAGCTAAACCGAACTCAAGCTTACTTCTCCAGAGTAATAGATTCCTATTATTCATTATCTGTTTCATTGATGTGTTGGTCAATAGCCGGTAAAAAATATACAGACCACATAATGGTTCATCTATATCCATCAATCATGCCTAATGTGAAGCCAGGCTGCATAGCCAAATTTAGGTGAAGGAATTGTTAGGGGGCATGTCCCCTTGTGTATCAGCCTCTCGACACATTCAGATTTGAGGCTAAAAGTAGCTGTCTTAATATAAATTGCTTTCCACATGATAAGTATTGGTCATTAAGAAAAAAACAGCAGATCCGCATGTTACTATGGCGATGGATGGTTTCTCACTTTTTTCTCTGTTTGGGTCTGCCAACTGGTTGATTTTTTCAAGAGATGATTGTTGTTTTTTGTCTCATTTGTAACAGCATCTAACCATTCTGATAATTTATAATGGCAGACCAATCAATGCATGCTGTATCCACAGTTCCTATTTCCACCGTAATGTTCTACAAACTTGTTAATGTTTCCACAATCAAGATTTCAAAACCATCCAATAAATCTCACTAATCACCTCGACTTGCCGATAATCTGCTTCAGATCAACCAATCCATCACATCAGACCAATTACAGCCGTCCCCAGTAGTATCAGTGTAGTATCAGTTTGACGTAGGGTTCTGTATGGTTGTGGTTTATTACTGATATATAGATTTGTAACATGGATTAATGTGATAATACAGGAGATTAATTTAATTAATTGAGTTTTGGTTCGAGGGGCAGTAGCAACACCCCCAACTTAACAGCTCCTGCACTCGGGCTGAAATCTATTAATCTCAATCATATTGGGGGTAGAGATGATCTTAGATTTATGTGGTGACTCATGATCAGAGAGGTATTACTTATCTTCTCTCGTTTGGTGATAGAGGTGTGTGTCTGTTTGGTGCTGGTCAGAGTGTACCTGGTGTAAACTCTCTCATCGAATATTTAACATTTCATTTAAATTAAATCACTCAGCAGTTCAAGTGCGGAATATAAAGTTTGGTTAACTTTAAATTTATCACTTTTACTTGTTGGAAGCACTTTGAGGAAGTCACTGTTAGGACTCCTAAGTGAATACATCAGTAATAGAGTACTTGATACGCTAAGGTGAGTGACATTATATATTTCTGAATGGTAAATTATCTTCCGGATTTGTTGCCACTCAATTTGGATTCCAAGTTTAGGGATCGTAAGTTTCGGTCAGCCATCAAAATTATCAATAGAAATAAACATTATTTGTCAACTCTATTGCATTGTCATTCCTTGAATCGTTATAATTGATGAGAAGGCCTATTTGTATCTACGCGCTACACAGAGATACATTAGATGAGTAAATATATCAGCAAGCAAGCAGCCCCCTTACTACCCAATTGTTACCTATTGTAGGGTTGATTTATGTAATTGGCTGATGCAAAACTGTTTTGAGTGTTTTACTTGTTCGATGTCTCACTAGCTGATAGTAGATCGTCTGACAGTGTACCTTTTCCTGAGCAGATTGTACAGTTGGTGATAAGACGATGTCGCTGACAGGATATATAAGTATCTTAGTATCAGCTGGTCTGATACTGTCAGCGGTTGGCAGCGCTCAGGAGGGAGTTATAGATTGTGATACGATGAGAGTAAACAGATCAGATATCAAACTGATCAGTACAGAACTCAAACATGAGGTGGACTGTATCAGGACTGGAGATTTTATCGAAGGTATGTTGGTAACATGATCACTTTTGCTGTATTACCAGAAAATGTTAAATTGAATGCACTGGTTTATCTAGAACTACATACTATGGAGAGGTTTAGTGATTTATTTACAGTGAACCACTTTGTAACATGCCTCTGTCGATGTTGAGAGGTTTTAATTCAGGAAGGAGACGGTTTAACCCTCCTCCCGCTGCACTCACAGTTGATAAGAATATAGCTTTGTATTACATTGGCAATGTTTATACGGAACTGGAACACTCTCAAACCATTGACATAATTAGTTTTTGTTATCCTTTATTGTAAACTACACTGAGCCAAACTTTTTATTATTTATTTCGATAAATTATAGACACACATCAGTATTACTCGTTAACACGTCTCTTTCGATGTTGAAAGTTTCTATTTCAAGAAAAACTGGCTAAACCCTCCACCCCTTACACACACAGTTTACACTCTCGAACCATTACCATAATTAGTGCCTGTTCCTTTATTGTAAACTCAGTCGAACAAAACTCTTTGATATTTATGCTCATAGATCTAGCCAATGTGTCAGCTCTGAGCCACATTTGCCAGATCCATAAACATTTATTGTTTAGTGATGGTAAGTTATAACACGACAAAAAATGTCAAACTTCTTTATAACTTTCAGCTAAGATCCTGTCATCACCTGACGCTCAGATCACTGATATGATGGTTCAGATTATTATCGGCGGTAAAGCCTCCGGAGCTTTCCTGACTCCTCAGAATAACGACTACGCTGTAGGCTGTGAGGGTAAGTTATCCAATGTCTGTTGACTGTGACATGATATTGTAACATCCTCTAAAAGAGCAGAAGCCAAATTTCCCCTTCATTTGTAAGTTAGCTTCCTGGTATAATTTTTTTCCTCATCAGAATAATTTAATCATTCTCCCATGATGTCCCAATAACTGAAATGACAAATTAACTTTCCTGTTCCCTGACAGGGAGGTATTATTTGTAGTTTTTTTCTATGATGCAAAAATTCAAACGAGAAATAGTCGTTGGGTCAAATTCAAATCCAATTTACCAGTGGGTCTTTCGATAAGAATGAGCGATGCTTTACTAAAGCAATTTATCACTATCACGTCGCTCAAATCCGTCCCCAAATCGCTCACTCAGAATGTATGGTTCCATCCACTGAGCGATTTGAAAGCGAGCGCCTAGCAGGTAGTGAGTGATCAGATTGCGATTTTGGCTGTTTCTAATTGAAAGTTTTGAGAACTTTCGGCGCAAAATTGTCAGACACCCAACCCAACACCTTTTCCCTTGTCCTCAGTCGGCCCAGGCAGAATCTTAGAAAAGTGTATGAAAAATTGTTATAAAACAGTTTGGTATGGAATCGGAAGTGTTCCTGAACCAGACGGCAGAGTGGTCACTGTGACCACAATAAGCTGATAAAGTTTGTTTTTCTGCCTTTTTTAAGTGTCTTAATTATTTGACATGAGTGCACTTTCATGATAGGGTTATATATAATAATTAATAATTGTAGCCACAAAATAAATTAGTTTGTCCGTTTCTCAGTAAATCATTAATAATCATTATAATAGTCATATTTCTCTCCTGTTTGTTTTCAGGTAAAGCCTTCGTGAGTAACTCGAGTAAAGCTAAGATTACAGGGGAGGGAAGATGGTATAATATGATGAGAAAAGACTTAGATAATAAGAATGTACAGTGCAGGTGAGAATTCAGGGAGTTGTCCCTCTAATTTTCTGATAGCTCATCTACTGAGCAGATCATTAGATTCATTGATAGATTGATTTTATATTGAATTTAGTATAAGCATTGATAAAAATGATAATATAAAGAGCTCAACATAAAAGATTGTTAAAATGGGATGCAAACAATGATTAGGACATTTGTAAGTGATGACTGGCTTATTGTTAGCTAGCACCAAGTATCAAGTCTGTGCAAAGCGGCCAACTTTTTGCCACCACCGCGAATTATGTGAAGGATTACGCCCATGGTTTCAGTGTAAGGGGCAAGATATAACTTCCTTACTCTAAATGGTACATGCAGCATAATAACTGGCATAAGATGGTATAAAGGAAGCGGATATGACAGTTTATATGAGGTCTGTTGGCTTGAAAACTCAAATGGATATCATTGTAAATTTAAAATGACTGATATATTGGCATGCTAACTACAAAATATCACTTCAATATCAGGGACATTTTGAAGGGATGATATGAGATCTCGGATGATTTATTTCATATCCTAATCTTGTCCTGTGATTGAGAAACTAAAGGAAAAAAATAGGATGTGGAAATCATCCTAATGATAAGAATCTGCACATAATTAATACAGTGGCAGGCTTGGATCGACATTCCGGTGGTTAAGTCAATAAAAAACTACTGAAATATATTTTTACCTGACTCATTACAGGAGTGCACTGCCGTGTCAGGTAAATCGGGACTTGGAGAAAATGGGCTTCCCAATCAAATACTGATGATATAGATGTAGCTAGGAACATGCATGAGGTGCCACTAGGTTAATGGTCATGTATAATGATTGGATGCTAAGAATCTTTTTATGTCTAGAAGCCATAAATGTCGGGTTACCCGTAAGAGTCATATCTAAATGACAGTCAGAGTCAGGTGCCCTCCGCTGGTGTAGAGAGGTGTGCATTATTAGGTGTGACTGTTATAAGATTTTTATTACATCAGAGCCAGCCTTGTATTGATATTGAGATCGATAAGAAATCCATCGGATTATCTTAATCTCTCTCTTGTTGCTATGGAAACAGTAGTGTCACTGATTCATAGAGTTTGTTTTTGCATAGTGGGCAGCTTTTGATGATATTTGGAATGTACTGCATTGGAAAATTTTCTTTTTTTGTCATCTTAGTGAGTCCCTATATCTTATAGGGGATTAAAGTTTATGTTTTATAAGTGATGATAAACAAAAATTGAGACTGGCACAGGCTAGCCTATGATGTGTGATGTGTGCTCTTTGGACATTCCTGTAAGATCCCTGTCGCCCTCAATACTGACACATGCACACACAAATGTATATTTGTACATATCTTAAGTACATATCGTAAGTACATATCGTAAGTACATATCGTAAGTACATATCGTAAGTACATATCGTAAGTACATATCGTAAGTACATATCGTAAGTACATATCGTAAGTACATATCGTAAGTACATATCGTAAGTACATATCGTAAGTACATATCGTAAGTACATATCGTAAGTACATATCGTAAGTACATATCGTAAGTACATATCGTAAGTACATATCGTAAGTACATATCGTAAGTACATATCGTAAGTACATATTGTAAGTACATACTGCACACATGGTGCACACAGTGGTAGGGATTACAGTGTGTACCTGGTGGTTTGTATCAATTAATGAGAGAAGGTGTTCATTGGTTGTAACCTTTAGCCATCCATCATAAATTATAAGTTCATTGACATGCCCTCAAAATACTGCATGATTCTGCAGGAATTAATTTTGACCTGGTTCTCTGACCTTATGAATGATTGGAAGAATTATTCATAAATACATACTATCTTGGAGGCAACAAGTGTAAATTAATCCGAAATGCCAAATTTATTTTGAAACTAAAATATTTTAAAGGGATTGTAAGGTCACGGCGATCAACATCCGTAAACAAATTTTGTATGCACCAGTCTGATTTGTCTACGGATTAAGATATGTTGATTGTTTCTGAGATTTGCGATAGTTTTTTGGTGACATCATAATGATTGTTGACCTCTGGTCACCCTTGCTGTTTACCTGCCCTTTGTAATCTTCAATCACCAATTTTATGGAACTCTTGTGCTCCAATACAAATTTTTTATGACTAACAATTATAATAGAAACTGAATAACAACTGTGCGAAAACTGATGAACTCTGTGAGTTAAGCTGAGATCATAAAACCAACTTTATGTGCAATAAACAATAATAAGAATGAGCTACGTATAACTTGAACATGAAAGTAAAGCTAACCCTCATCTAACAAATCAGAATCTTTCAATATGAAAACAACAGCTGATGCGGATTGTTTAGGGCTAGAAGTTAGAAAGAAAATTAGCCTCAAGACGACTTTTCTGTAGCACATCTCACCAGTGACTTTTCTGTAGCACATCTCACCAGTGACTTTTCTGTAGCACATCTCACCAGTGACTTTTCTGTAGCACATCTCACCAGTGACTTTTCTGTAGCACATCTCACCAGTGACTTTTCTGTAGCACATCTCACCAGTGACTTTTCTGTAGCACATCTCACCAGTGACTTTTCTGTAGCACATCTCACCAGTGACTTTTCTGTAGCACATCTCACCAGTGACTTTTCTGTAGCACATCTCACCAGTGACTTTTCTGTAGCACATCTCACCAGTGACTTTTCTGTAGCACATCTCACCAGTGACTTTTCTGTAGCACATCTCACCAGTGACTTTTCTGTAGCACATCTCACCAGTGACTTTTCTGTAGCACATCTCACCAGTGACTTTTCTGTAGCACATCTCACCAGTGACTTTTCTGTAGCACATCTCACCAGTGACTTTTCTGTAGCACATCTTACCAGTGACTTTTCTGTAGCACATCTCACCAGTGACTTTTCTGTAGCACATCTCACCAGTGACTTTTCTGTAGCACATCTCACCAGTGACTTTTCTGTAGCACATCTCACCAGTGACTTTTCTGTAGCACATCTCACCAGTGACTTTTCTGTAGCACATCTTACCAGTGACTTTTCTGTAGCACATCTCACCAGTGACTTTTCTGTAGCACATCTCACCAGTGACTTTTCTGTAGCACATCTCACCAGTGACTTTCATCTTTGATGTCATGATTATTTTTAGAGTGACATTAGTTGATGACACAGGATCAGCCTGGCAGTCATACAGTATTCGACCAATCAGCCAACAGGAATATGAGGTCAAGAGGTTACAGAAGGTTGATGCTGTACTTGGTAAGACACTATACCAACAGTAAATAAAACTCTTCTCTGTCCAAGTCTCAAATGTTGAAAACAATAAAGAGTTACTATAAGCAAGTATGTGCACCGAATATGTATCTGTGTATAAAGTAACTGGTCCATCTCTGTTTGACAACATCAAATTTTAGTTTATTAATCAGGTGACATTCCTTTCATGTTCACCTCATGTTGTATTGTAAATTTAATAGTATTGAGGCTTGTGACTAAACTCTGGTCCCAGGTCATGTTTAGGGTTGTTCCTATTTCAACCTTGTTCCATTAAAACGACCCAAGGTTGATTATGGGATGCTGCTTGCAACAGCCCATGTTTAACAAGTAATTTGCAAGAAACATCTAACCGACCTATTTATAATTATAGAGGAGAGTCAGGCAGCCTTTGATCAGCTTGCTATTCTGGAAGAGGAGGTAAAACAAGATGGTCAAACAAATTCACAAGTCAGCAGGAATGTGGGTATAGGACTACTGGATCAGCAATCTATAGATTTCATTCACTCCAATCTGTCACCTGACACGACAACAAACACTCCGACACCAACAACTACTCAGCAACATCAGAGCACAGGTGCCAACCTACTACCGGCAGTGCACATAGCCTCATCTACTCTTGAAGGAGTCACACCAGGAGACTCATCAGTGATATCAACAACAACCACAACAACACCAACATCTACTACAAGATCCACGGAAGCTCCAACAACAACTACAACAACCACGGAAGCTCCAACAACAACTACAACAACCACAGAAGCTCCAACAACAACTACTACAACAACTGAGGCTCCAACAACAACGGAAGCACCAACAACTACTACAGCAACAACAATAGCACCAACTACGACAACCACACAACAACCAACAACAACCACAGAAGCTTCAACAACTACTACACAAGAGCCAACAACTACAACCACGGAAGCTCCACCGACAACAACTACAACCACACAAGCACCAACTACTACAACAACAACACAAGCACCAACTACTACAACTACAACAACTACACAAGCACCAACTACTACAACTACAACAACCACTCAAGCACCAACAACAACAACAACAACAACTACCACACAGGCACCAACAACTACTCAACCAGGTAATTATCGTCATTGATATTTTGTCTGTGAAAGTATAGCCAAATGTTTTGAGGAACCTTGCCATGTCAAACTTACTTCCTTTGTGTTGGCATTTACAGAAAATAAGTAGCGTACACAATAGTTTGACAAATCGTTCCTGGGCTGCCTATCAATTTTTGACCCTTACCCTTATTTCATTTTGTATTGCACACAATGGATTATTAATATTTCCAGTTAACCTTGACCTTGGAGAAGTGACTGTAGAAGGGAGACGATACGAGCATCACTGTGTGAACGGAGGATACTGGTATGTACCTTACAGGAGGGGAAAGGGGAAAAGGTGCAGACTGATATACACAGTCCTCAGCGATTAATTATCTGTCTTCCTAACTGACGAGAGTTACATCGAATAAGCAGCATGACCAGTCAAAGAGTAGATTGTTTTAGTATAACAAAATGTTGGTCCCTCTAGGAGCATAATCCATGTGTAACTGTTAAAAGAAGAATAAAATCTGTATGCATGACGCCAATTTGATGTTATTTTAAAGCCCGATGACATAAGCTATATACTATGATATTTTAAGATTATGTTTGTATCGGTAGTTGTGCTCTCATTGATTAAAAGGAGACAACTCCCGTGTATTCTGTATTAGCTCTGCTTTACCTGAACCTTTGATTGAGATTTCTGATACCTTACTTATCATCAAATCATGAAGATCTTTCATGTTGCTTTTATGAATGTCAGCGGCTAAATAATGTTGAATATTAAGCCAGTCATTTTCTTATTTCATGCCATAGATTCCACACCTCACTATTCTCTCTAATAATTTGTTTAATATTGTTATTTCCAGGCGAGTTCTGATACCTCACACAGGATGTAAGAGTTTCATGACTGTAATCTTAGGACTACCCAGAGCTTTCCAGGCCTGCCCTTCTACATGGCAGGTATGTGAGACATAATGTCATTATGATATAAAACTATCTCTCAGATTGAAGTTTAAAAGGTGTTTCTGATTCTTCAGAGTGGACATTTGGATTTTGTGAGATGACCATGGGTCAATTTTCACAATTAGTGGGTTGGCACATATTAAATTTTAATATTTAATATTAAATTAACTCTAGCATGAGATTCACATACTACTAACGCAAATTGACTTTCAATTATCACTGCCTATAGCGACCCTGGTATACTAAGTGTTGTATTTAATGGTGACTTTACACCGATAAACTCGAGTACAAGTCAGCCCTGGTCATTGTTGTATTTACTTACACACAGATAATATCTACAAAAAGTTAGCCCTGGTCATGGTAGTAATTACGTGGAAAATAATCATCTACTATAATGATGAGGCATCACACCTTCACAGAGACTGACAACCCTTTACCTCATACTTCTACCTCTTTATATTACAGGACGGACAGACATGTTTTGACGTAGTGAGATGTGAGTGCGCTCCTTGTGAGTTTGATTTTGATATCTGTCCGATCTCAGCTGATCCTCAGAGAGAGTTTAATGTGACTGTATACGATAACCTTGGGGGGCCAATGGGTCGTATAGCTGGAGGACTCACTCCAAATGGAAACGGAGGTATGTTAGAGATGTGTCCTCAAGCCAATAATTGTTAGACTATTTACATGCTGTCGAGGAAGTTAGGTTCCAATCGTGTCCAGAGGAACTCGGCATTCTGTCACCTCTGAGTTCCAATTTTCTTTAAATCTGGTTTGCTTTTGTACCCAAATTATGTTATTATGATTTAGATGAATTTAAAAAACGTGACGTTGATGAATAAATAAATGGGTTTTGAGATCACTAATCTGGTAGACAACACTATGAGTTCCATATTATGAATAGCTCAATCTAATCCATCTTTGGCAGATATCTTTCCTGACTCTTATAAGACTATTACATAAAAGGTATTCATTCCTGTCATACCGTCAACAACCCAACATACTGGTGTCTTTATTACAGGCTTCAACGAGAACATGTCCATAATAGGAGTTATCAACCCCCGCACACTCCCTCTCATCACTACAAACGGGGCACCATTCAGTAATGTGCAGAATACTGGTGTAGTCTCAGGATCTCAAGGAAATAATAACAGACAGGGTGGTCAGAGGAACCCCCAGGGTAACAGGAATGTCAACAGGAATATCAGACGTCAGTCTAATAGATCAAGTATGTAGAAAAGATAAAAAGAAACTTATTATAATTCTCTTTACCCAAAAGTGTAAAACAGTTTTGGAATGCAGTGTGGCATCCTTTTAATATTAATAGTATTTGAGATGGCCAGTTCTAAGCAATGTGATTATTAGCTACACAAAGCTTTCAACGATCCCAACCTGGTGTTAACTTTGGTAACATGTAACTCTGTCTGTATCTGATCGAGGAGTTTGGGACATATATCTAAATACGTATCTGTATAAGTACCTCCTACAATATCTATCTGTGTTCAAAGCTGTCTATTCCATATCCAATTGGAGACAATTTGAGACATCACTGTGTACGGCTATGATATGATGCAATCTCCCTATAATAAACCTATTAAGTTAACACTCTTGTTGTTCTTTCTGCTCTCCTCAGATAACAGACAGATGACAAACACTGGAACAGGACGAGGTTCCAGAGGTCAACAGGTCGGCGGTCAAACTAATGACCTACTTAGCGCTCTCTTCTCTATGATTGGCTAGTACACTGTATATACTGAGTATACTGAGTACAAATACATACTGTAATACCCCTAATACGGGTAAACCTATGGACCTGAGGCTGATCACCGAACTAGCTCAGTTAGGAGTTTATATATCATCAATTGTGTCATAGAATATGTGCCATTTACATAACTTACAGTGCGGGATCATGTTTTAAATAGACAGGCTGAGATAATACAGCCTAATGTATCCTGTATCTATTGGATTTTTTAATTGACAGTTCATACGATCCAATTTACTGGTAAAATTATGATTTCTTTGTATAATTTTCAATATTCTGTGGTTCATGCCGTGTTAGTTGCTCATAAAATATATTATTAATTCTTTCAATTCTGTGATATAAATAAATGTAAGCCTAAATAATAAAACATTTTATAAACTATTACTTTAGTGACTAGTTGGAGAGTTTGATTTTTATTAGAACAATTGACGGACAATGTTTCTGGTCTAAAACTCTAAGTGACTAAGCCCCTACTTGCTATTTTGGCAGCGGGGGATATTTGAGGTCGAGGGCTCTTTCCGCTCCATTCTGCTGATTCTCCCGATATAGCTAAACATCCAAGATAGGATATCAAGAATATATCTAGGTCTGCAACTTTTTGATTCAAGTATTTTAACAAGCCATGCCGACTAACAACGCCGGTTTCTCCTACTGAGCTACACAACCCTGGTTCTATGTTACCTGCCAGCTCATCACCTAACCTGTCGTAACGGGTCATGCTGATGTTGTGGTGCCACATAAAATTTACTGCACAGACCAATCCATTCAACACTGCAACTAGGCATTGCCAGACTGCATTACTTCTCCTTAGCACCAGATCCATGCTGACCGGTTAGGTCAATGCAAGGACACCACAAACTATAAAGCAAATGGCACACATTTTGTAATGTTTGCAATTTGTTGTCTGCTGACTATCATAGTTTGTCTAGATTTCATTTATAACTCTGTAACTGCTTTGACCTTTGAACTTTTAGAGACAGGAGCTGGTTGGAGGTGACAGAATAAACTAAATATTTATTCAAAATTAATCTCTATTTATTCTTTGGCACAAACCGGAATGTGAAAATTATACTTGTAAAAACTAAATTATATGGAAACCATTTGGCAGCATGGGAATATGAGGCGTGTATTATAAGCCTTTCTGAGATCTTTACATAATTTGTTTGCAAAAGACTTAATATTTAGTTCATTTAGCCATAGCCATATAGTAGCAGTTGTCATTTCTTTTATGAAAAAATGAGGTTATTTTTTTATGAGGCAGTGAACTCTAAGGTCAAGGCTGATGAGTCTGATGCAGGTCTTGAGCCGACCTTATTCTGAGGATAAAATTGACTCAAGTCTTCTTAGAACTTCACAACCTGAGATATCAAAATAAAAAAGTTTAATAATTATATTTTGAATTCAATTATGAAAATTTACCCATAATTATATTACATCCTCTCCATATGCAGCAGTATTTATGGTGCTACAGGGGCGACGTATGAGCCTGTGGAAGTTGTCTCCTCTGTAGCAGCTGTAGGTGTTTCGCCTGCTTGAGTTGTCTCTCCTGTAGAAGTCGTAGTTGTCTCCCCTGTAGATGTTCTAGTTGTCTCTGCCTGTGCTCCTCTTGGACTATTACCGAGGAGTCTGTCTCTGTTCTCCTGCCACTGGAAGTTCTCCCATCCTCTACCGTTATCCCTACCGCTTCCTCCGGTGTTATTACCCAGATCACTACCAAAGTTACCATTACCATTACCGTGTCCCTCGTTACCAGAGCCTGCAACGAGACAAATAATAGTACTGTATTATTTGGTTGTATCTTGAATATATATATGTATGTATGTATTTGTTTTGTATCATAGGTGATAAAATAATTTTGTTGGTTCAGCGCTCTTTTGTAAAAATAAAATTATAAATTCACACTTCCATAACTTTTGAATTTGATAAAGCGTACAAATAGAGGCAGAGGCCTAAAAAGATTTTTGATTTCGTCATTTTTGATGACATCTCAGGTCATATCAACTATTGTATGTACAAACTGTGTTTACAAATGCTGAGTCAGAATTAATATCAAGTGTTTTGGAACAAAAGAACTGTGTTTCTACCAGAATATTGTTATATATTACTCTAAATAATCTAGTAATAGTAATAATCATTACATCTGTGGTGTATTAATTGCCTATATAGAGGTCATGTTAGGAGCAAAGTTCCTAAGCCTGAACTCTTCATATTAGAGATTTACTGGATGTGCAATGTCATGTTGGTTAACTGTCTGTAGGGAACTTAGACCAAAGAGTTTCAAACAGTTAGGGAATAAGACTAGACCTGACAAATTGAGTTGGGAGGAGGTAGAGAAAGTGGAGCCTGCCAACCAGAAATTTAGGCGTTTTATAATTTATGTTAGTTTGCTTGTCAGTAATAACTCGATCTAATCAATTCAATCATTTTGAGGGCAAATGAAACGTACTGAACAATGTGACAATGTAGAACACATGAGATGTGATAATGTAGAACACATGGGATGTGATACAAAATAAATCATTTGAAATCAGTATCACATCTTGTCGTGACTTCATTTCTCCAAGTTTTGTTAACCATCTGTTTTGGTATACGGTATGCTGTTGAAGATCTGACCTTTCACAGCATTTGTGCTAGTTTTTGTGCATCCAATGTTGCTGATAATAAAAAGCCACTACCAGCACCCTGGGCAGAGAGCTTGAGCACCAAACAAACACTGAGTCATCCCTGTTATAGACACTTACCATTCCTATCTCCTACATTAGAGTTTCCGTTTCCTGTACCAGCTCCACTCTTGTTACTGTTTACTCCATTACCTCCTCCGTTGTTATCTCCAATATTACCGTTACCGTTATTATTACCTGTACCTCCAACTCCTGTAACAAATAAAATATTATGTGAATATGATATTTTAAAAATCCCTTTATATTTAAACATGTTCTGCGCTCAGTACCAGAAAAAAAAGAAACAACGACTAAAACAGAAAGAGAATATCATCTACGTTGTTGATAATATTGATTGGAAAACTATTATGTTAGTTCATGTCATTTTATGAATCCATCTATTCTCACGTAACAATATCAAAAAATAAGAATCATTTGTCTCATCAAAGGTTTCATGATGGCGACAATAAATGTTGGAAAAATTTGTCAATTGTTATTATTTGAACTATTATCTCATCAGTGTCTCACCATCATAGACTGGTGCATTGTTAGGTTGGGAAATCAGCAAGGGTTAGGCACCAACCGCTTTTAATTTCACAATAATCTTTTTTGAATAGCTTCATAAACACAATATGTTTATCTCAGGCTAGCACAAGATGAATAAATTACAGAGTTGTGCATTTAATCTCTCCTTTCATGAGTATATCCTGTCTATAAAGTCTGTTATCATCAAGCTTAAGTTTGAAACCAGTCAACAGCAAATTTACCGCTCAGAGATCTTCTCTACTTCCATGATGCTATCAACTTAAATTATTATTTTAACCTACACCTAGGCGGAGGTCAAAATGAATATGGTCATGACCGAGGAAGTTCCAATTTCAGGGTCAAAGTAGGGGAAGGAACAACCCATTTTTGAAAAAATAAGTTGCTTTACCTCTGTTAATAACTAACTGTTGATATCAACTATGAAGTAGTTTTAACTCAGAATCTTAACTGAGTATTATTGTTGTGAAAGTTATAAGTTGACTCACCATTAGCGCCGACACCATTTCCTGACCCGTTTCCGCTGCCGTCGTTCCCGTTGCCATTAGCGCTTCCGTTACCATCTCCATTATTATCTACAGGAGGAGAAGGTACAAGGTCAGGTCAAGGTCAAGTACAAACAAACAAAGAGGTCATTGTGTGTAAATATTCTCATTATATTCAATATTCAATTGGCTCCTATTTAGTTCGGTCAAAGTGAGAACAACAGGTACCGATGATGATAATATGACCCAATCAGATTTCAGATTTCAATTTTTATTGTCACCAAAACAAGAAAGAGGGCTGTTTGATTTGCTCTCTTTCTGCTAAAATATTTCAGCCCTTCTATTTGAAAAGGTAGCTGTTCCCAACGCGTTGGTCGATTGAAATCCAAATTTAAATTTATAGCAATGAGGAAAGATGTAATTTACATATCTAACTTTCCAACATTTACAATGATTGCAGCAAGTTACAGTAGGCTATCTCGTAAATATAACTATTAAATTATTTTGGTGGAAACCAACCTAAATTGTTCCACTTACGAGAGCTTTTGGTAACTAAGAGGAGATATAATTTTGGCGATTATAATTACTTTAGTGCATGGGCGTCAGAAGGGGTGCTCAGGGTGCTCAAGTGAGCACCCCTTGGGAGGTTTAAATTTTTTTTTAACAATTGGAGTTGTTTATCCTTGTCAGTGTCAGAGGAACTCCTTGTAGCCAATAACTGGGCCAATCATTTTGCCCTGTTGTTGTTGTTGCCCAATCAACATAAATTCTTAATATTTCATCTGATCAATTATCTACATTTATCAAACTTTTATATAAAATAAAGTTGTGTGGGAGCATAGTGTAGTTACTGGCGCTAAATAACTATCTCAGGCGAACACAGACATCCCAAAGGCTCGATTCTCTGGCCCTCATTAACATCCACTGCTCTGATGAGGTAGACGTGGGCCAGGTAATCGATTCCTTTTCCAGGCTACACAGCAGAAAACTGGAGCTGGGTACGATTGTACCATTCTGCAACGTCAATGACTAATAATCAATCAAATAAGGCCTAATAAATAATGGTCTTGCAGGTGCAAGAATGCTGTATGTATTTACTGGTAGTTCACTAAGTACTCTTTGGGCTGTTTTTAATCCAACCATTTTTTATATTTGTTCATGAATAAACTATCTAACTAGGCTACTACCAGGGAACTCAGTGTTTTCTTTTATCGCTAGAACTTTCAATCGGGGCCCGGGCAAGAGGCTGTTGCTGTTAAATATTTTTGGTATCACGCTTGGTGTTGCTCATCCATAAAAGTTGGCTGGTATGTACCAGAATGTCTCTTTTGGGTCTCGAATTTCAAAAAATTGGGCGCCCCTCCCGCACCCTCCCCGCTTACACATGCCACTAACCACTCCACAGCTATAAGGAGCACCCCTTGGTAAATCCTTCTGACGCCCATGCTTTAGCGACTTATGTTTCTGGTGACCGTGATTGGATGGCACAATAATATATCCGAAATGTTGTTATTAATGATTATCATGATTTAATTTCATGACATTTAATGAGGATTTGTTGATTGCAAGGAGGGAGGTTTGCTATGCATGGGCTAGCATCTTGACAGGAAATATTTTTGTCCTTCTTGTGCCAAGCAGAGATTCACATAGACAATCGTTGATCCCCAAATGGTACTTGGTTTTGCCCAAAAATTTTACTGTGTCGAACAAACGATTTAATATGCATGCATTTTGACAAGAGGAAATACCATTTTATAGAATCATATTAACATTGGAGGTGACACAATATGAATGGTACAACCTACACAATATATCCTCATCAATTTGATAAAGTTTTCGGTAATAGATTATTTCTGCAATGAAGCAACCTCTTTATGGTCATATTGTCCAATATCAAGTCCAGCGTTAACCAAAAAGTATTTCACAGCTTCCTTGGTATCCAAGTGTTTTACGTCGCAAACGGATTGTCATCGCTCGCCCAGAAAAGGAGAGTCAGATTGACTATGGTGATTGAATTTTTGGACATGTTAATTACAGGTTCTTTTTCCAGCACTGCATTAAGTCCTTAACTAAATACTGGTTTTCGCTGTGACAAAAAAGAATAGTGCCGATCTCAAGGTCACAATTAAATACACAAATCGCGTTGTGAATCACCCTCACCCTCATTGATGAAGTCAAATCATTAATCCACTCAACAATCCACCCATATATGCTAAACCACTCAGACCTTCGCCAAGATTATCAACGACGTGTGGGCTTAGCTGTTACCGAATCGGAGATCCATGATTATCCAGTGTCCGCATTTTGTGATTTGTGGTAAAATTTTAACTGTAGATAGAATCAACCTGACACCCTCTCTCCCGAAAGGATGAGCTTATGTTACCAGGTAGGCTCTGGTGGGACTAGGAAGGTTGTTGCGGGACCAGGCGGTGGTAGGACCTGCGCTTACAACCAGCTGAAAAAACATTATCAGTAAAGCTAGGATGAGCCGTGAGCGTGTGGGACATTCCTATTTAGATCAGATTATCCAGATAATCTGACTGTTGACAGGGTTACCATTGTTAGCTGTCACATAAAGTGATGCCTTTAATGATATGGTACCATAGGATGCCATATGCAGTCAGTTGTTTTTATTTTCTGACAATAAGACCTTGTGTGTCATTGATGCGCTTGGAAACATTTCCTCTGTGATGCTTTATCATCATCATTATCACAATCCCTATTCAGACCTCAATGCCATGGAGGTACCTTGCTCCAAGAATTACAACTCCACTTATCAACTCAGCCTAAAGAGACTTTCATGGTGCTGTCATTTTTGATTAAAGAGGGCCTTAAAGTGCAAATTCATAACACGGAAAACGTAGCTTCCCTTTTTTTCAGATTAATAAAACTATTCCAAACAAAAATCTACTTTTACCAATATTCCATTTAAGTTACGTTACAATTCATTCAAACTCAATTTTTCTGGTTATCTTTTTTTTTGTCATCTTGATTGAACGTTTTTTCTTCCCCTTTTTGTTTTTTGGAAGGCTGGTCTTGTAAAACATTCTCATCGAATGAAAATTATGCCAATAAAGTTAAATCTAAAGATATTGGTTGGATGACTTAAGAATTCCGTACTCACTTCTACCGTTTCCTTCGCCGTTTCCGTCACCAGTGTTGGTGTTTCCGTTTATTCTTCCATTGTGAGATCCGCTATTATTACTGCCATTATCAATTCCATTCTGATCTCCGTTATTACCTGCAAGGTCAAGGGTAAAACTAGTAATTCATAATCTAAATCACTGTGATGTGATAACTGAGGTCTGAGATTTTGCGTTCTGTTGACAATGAATTACTGAAAGCCATAAACTATCTTTCTCCTTTTTTAGTAACAATACATTTAATGTCAGTCATCATTTCTAATGTTTTCATGATGTGACAAGAACATAAATTTATTTTCAGGTAGTACCCGGGCAAGTGCGTCTCTTATCGCCTGATTAGGTTATTGATGGAAAATTGTCAGATTTTGGCCAGACAGAACAAGACCAAGACAGCCACAAAATTCGAGACGAGACCGAGACATATGTCGATGCTGAGACATATCTCGATGCCGATAAAATCGAAAACTGCCACTTTATTGGCATCTGTATATCTATGCGATTGTATATCTATCTCACCATTTCCATTAATGATTCCGTTGTCGGACCCATTATTATTTACTCCGTTTCCAGATCCGTTTCCGTCTCCACAGTTTGCGTTTCCGTTCACGTTCCCATTATTTTCACCCTTGTTTGATACACCATTATTTGCACCATTGGCAGATCCACAGTTAGCTACAAAAGTGCAAAAGTACAAGTGGTCTTACAAAACAAGCCAATCAGCAGATCCCAGAATCAGCAGTCAGCCAATCAGAAACCAAGAATCAGCCAATCAGTAGATCCAAGAAAAAGTTTGGGCTGTTTTGTTTTGAGTCATGACCAAAACTTCGCATTATATTGACAACAAAAAGATAGCCCATTTGAAACTAAATTCAAGAGTCTATCCTGAATATGAAAATAAAACTAGTGTGTTTATTGTGATTTTGGACCACATTTTGTTTGCCGCAAAAAAAGTCTGTTCAGGCCTGTCTGTCACTGAGAGAGATACTCACCATTTCCATTATCGTTACCGTTGCTGACTCCCACGTTTCCTACACCGTTGCCGACCCCGTTTCCTGTCGCTCTGTCTGCTGATCGAGCTGGTATTTTTACTCTAGAGTAGGTTTTTGTGGTTCTACAATGGACAGGCATCTTATTATTTTCTGACTTTGCAATCAGTATGGCATCTCCTCTACTAGCATGAACAAGTTCTCTAACGGACGGTTGTTACTGTGATCCCCAGTCTTAAATATTACTTTGACTCAAACGGGATTGGAGAATAGCTGGGTTCGCAAGGTAAATGTGAGGGGGAGTATAGGGCTGAAGCAACAACTTTACTATCAAGGGTTTGGGTAAAATTGAGGTATCTTCTTGATTTGGAAGGATTGGAGGGAACTATAGGAGGAGCGGATTTGGACATTTTGGATAAAAGCACTTTAGACGTTTTATCCCTTTACCTTTCATTGCCTCATGCAGCAGAAGCATAGCAAGGTCAGATGCGCCAAGTTTAAGCTTTGTTTTTTATTAAAATAGCCGAGACAAGACACAATCCCCTCAGTTCTTAACCTTTTATGGCCTGTATTGAGGGGGATGGGACATGCACCCGGGACGTAAGCTGTAGCTTCAGACAAACCTGAAGCATTTTGGGTTCCAGAATGCATCATAAGAGGCACACTCATCTTGAGTATTAGGCTTATCGCCTGGGATTGATGCACGACCGAGGTTACCAGCACCTCTAGCGCGTGTGCCACGCATGGTTCTAAAATATTTATATAATATTGTCATTGTACCCGAGTCAGTGACTGTTTATCCAATTTGCAATATCAAAATCTTAAACATACTTGAAAAGTTGAACAATTTTAAGGATAATTAAGTTAATTCTCTGAATTCCCTCTATTATGATGTGTTCATCTTCCAGCAAAAAAATTACACTTATTTTATGCATCGGATACGGTCGGTCCTTAATGTTTGTCTGTATTTTGTAGGTCAGTATGGTTGCTGACGGGTTTTTTGAGGGAGAGGAAGAGAGTTGGATTTAGGTTTCCTACACCCATGCATTTGAAAATAAGCTTATAAAGCTAACAAGGCACCGACCACCACTGAAAAAACGTTCCTCTTCACGCTCCAAATTTGTATACATCACTCAATTCTAAGTACCATCAGGCGGCAAATACCAAACATGGTCTCTTGAAAAGTCGCATTTAATATTAACAGGTAAAATTTTACTACCTACAGCTTGTTAGCTGGCTAGTTTTACTTTCAGCCACCGTACGAAAGAGGTAATCACCGTTTGGAGGAGATAATGACCATATCTATTTATAGGTACTTACCCAGTTTGTCTGGTTGGTGCTCCGTTACCATTACCATTGTTGTTACCATTATCGATTCCGACGTTGCTGCAAAAAATAAAAAACTTAAATCAAAACAGCCTAGAAGCCTAGAAGCCTGAGCACTGTGCACTTAGCCAGGAGTGAGCGCTGAGGTAATTTGCCGTGTTCCTCTACAGAACAGATCATGGCAGCAGAAAATTACCATATATAATTGTATGAGCAAAGTTGTTGGTCAAAAAAAATGACAATATCGAACTTTTAACTCCTCTCTTCTCCAACATATATGCATTCCCTGCCGGCCAGGGATTTATATCACATTATTTATATAAACAGAGGCATCCCATCACATGCACCAACATTCACAGTGCCAAACAGTGGGCATAATTTTTAGCGACTCATAATTAGTCGTCTTTTGGTGCAAATTCAACTTAGAATCATAACAAAAGAGAACTTACTCGACTCCATTGTTAGAGCCATTGCCATCGCCATCGTTATTATTACCATTTTTATTGCCCATGTCGAATCCGATATTTCTACAAGGATGAAATTATGATATGGTTAATCGATAAAACGATATTGAGAAGATGTGTAAAATATGTGAGGATATGTTATTTGGTGTAATGAAAAAAATTGTCATGATGTATTAACTGTAGCGATGCAGCGATACAAAAATATACGTCTTATTTTCAATATATTATTTTCCATCCATCATTTGACACTATCATCATTTCTGATTCATGTTTTTATGTCGCTTAAATGTGCAACAAAAAGTGAATATTACTTAATAGAACGAATTCTCCATCCTACAAACTGAATTTGTATAATAAAGCATTCCAACTTGTGACTCATTTAGTTGACATAAATCAAGCTCTGTGATGAAGAGGGAAGAAGTAGATTTCCACCTAGAGATTAATTTATGTATTTGACGTAAATGATCATAACTCATAGAAACACGTAATTCAGCTAAGTTTGTTTAAGGCTTAAATATTATAGGTGGCTGTATGTTTATATCAGTGTTTACTCAGAGAGAGAGAGAGAGATTTAGTTTAGTTTTATTGCCCACAGCACTAAAACTAACGTAAAAGGCATAACAAGCTGTAATACATTTGTAACCTTAAACCCAATTGGGACAATCGGCCAGTTACACTAAATTGATTTAATCTTCATGATCCGCTTGCCTCTTCACCAAAGTATTATTGTGAATAACTTCGCAGAAAAATCACTTTAATAATCCACACAACCTTGAACGAGGTACCCCCTATCACCTACAACCTTGTGCTATCTGGTTAATCCAACTTCAATCTTTCTTATTCCAAAACTTGACTATATTTGATCAATAAAATTGCAACGAGAAAACCCGCAACAAAAGTTGTCATCATCAAAGTTTTAAGAAATAGAATGCAAAACCGATAGCAAGTATTTTATCCGGACAAGTTTTATTAGTTTTTATATGATGGTATCAGGCTAGGAGAGGTTAAATCTGATATTATTAGTCATATATTGGGGATTAAAGATTTATACCATCTATTATGTCAGGCTGTGAATGTCTTTGTGACGGTCAATTAATTTATCATATTTCCTTATTGCTCTTGCGCTCATAACAGGACATGGAATAGAATGTTTTTTATCTGTATACAATAAAAGGTAATGTGTGCTAAAATGATATGTTACCTAATCAATGGGTATTATCTGAGGGTCAATTCCTGTGGAAAAAGCAAGAGTTTTAATGGCCATATCACCCATTCAACATTATGACCTTAGTCGTAAACAACAGAGCTTTAGTTCTGTCTTCATTTAACGAGAGAGTCGAAAATAAAGATTTGACTGACTGCTCACTGGTGAGGTGCAGTTTACAACAAGTGTGGTATCAATTGCTGTTCGTGAAAACACCATTTTGTCTGACACATATTATAAGCACCTTCTGCCCCTCTTAACCGCTCCATCAGACAACAGAGCTCACATAAGGAGTTCCAAAAGGAGAACAGATAAGAATCATACTATGTCCCAGTCTCAAACTCAGAATCAGAATTTGACTCAGAATTAAACTCAGACTTAGAAACTAAGTTAGACTTAGTACACACTACACATACTCTCTCTTACCTGTTACCGTTATCCTCGCCGTTGTTTGTACCGTTGTTATGGTTACCGTTATTATTACCATGACCTCCTCCAGCGTTATTATTCCCGTTGCCATTACCGTTATCACCGTTTATGTTGTCGTTACCTACAAAAACATCGGACATGGATATAGGTACCCTCTAAAGGTCAAAAATTTTATGTTCAATCCCTCGGACAATTTAAACACATCTATCGTCACTGTTGTTGACTCTCTACCTAGAATTATCAAGTGCTCGATCAACTTTTAAAAGACAACTTATCATTTATTTCTCCAACAGTCATTAGTTCGAATGACAGACATGTACAAACTTTTATCTATTTTTTCTCTTTTTGGCACATAAATAAAAGCATTTTTTTCTTAAAATGATTATGATGCCAATAAAAGAATAAATAAAGAAAGAAAAAAAGACATGTTAAGTATTCAAAAGATGTGGATGAATGATGGTGGATGTATGGATGATGATGGATGATTCTGACATGGACATATGGCTTTTAATGATATCTAAAACGATACAACCGATTGTGGCTCTATTTTTGGCAAAATTGAGCCTGATAATGATACCCTTTACTATGTGTGATGATTGAGGCTCAATACTAAATCGTTGTTGTGTTGTCAGCTCCCTTCGGCTCAAATCTATTATTTATGTTTAGAGGACACTCTACAAAACACTAGATCTACTAGATCTACTAGATCTACTAGATCTACTAGATCTAGTAGATCTACTAGATCTACTAGATCTACTAGATCTAGTAGATCTAGTAGATCTAGTAGATCTACTAGATCTAGTATATCTAGTAGATCTACTAGATCTAGTAGATCTAGTAGATCTACTAGATCCAGGCTTTACTACTTCTTGATTTGGTTCAGGGCTGTAGTTTAGGAGTAATGGTAGGGAAGGCAAAAAATCTTTGTGGGTGTGAAGTAAGAACAGGTTGGGTGTGAAGTAATACCAGGTTGGGTATTGTAAGCTCCTCCTGAGGCCCCAAACACAGCCTCCAAGGTGTTTTAATGAAGTCCCAAATGAGCTGTTTCTGTCCTAGATTATTCAATTACAGCATTTTTAGGCTACTTTATTGAGCATTCTAGGGGAGGCAGAGAGTCCCTGCCTCCCCTAGAACTACGGGCCTGGTACTCCTTGAATTGATGCATCACAGAGTGTTGATAAAACATGACATGAATGTGTCAAGCGGGATAAGCTGATGATGAGGCATGTTAATTATGAATGGAAGCCTCCCAAGAACAAACCAACCCTTTTTTAGAGGCTATCATACACAGATGATCACAAATTGATCTCTGTGTCACTTTTTTATAATCCATAACTAACAACAGTTTTTTGATACTTATTAATTCATTTATGAGAAGCATTGTATGATGTTGACAATGCAGAACTCAGATCATCGCTATATTAATGAGCATCAGCCAGTCAGCTGTTCTAGTTCTGGGAAAACCTTAGATTTATTTTTGTCTTATTATAGTATAAACTTTTATGTTTCTTGTAATGATGAGATTTTGATCTCAGCCTATCTGGTACATAACCCTGTTTGTGGTATAGAGCGGCACTTTATCAAAGAGAGGCAGGATGTGGATGCTCTCCAGGCTGGAGTTTAGGGGAGGCAACAAGGTTGGGAATTGTAAGCTCCCCTGTGAAGTATGGGGTTAATATCCAGCCTCCTAAGCTTTTTAATGATATTAATAGCAAATGTAAGTCCCAAATGAGCTGATTCTGACAGGGAATATTTGACCATAGCATTTCCAGGCCACTTCCCTGCTTCCCCCAGAACTACGGGCCTGCTCTCTTAGGTGTGTAGGATTAATCTCTGCTGGTATCCAGTGGTACAGTCGTCCACTGCGGTGGTAATAATTTCTCTTTTTATGTCCCAAATAGGCCATTATCTCAACTAATACTTTATATCGTACGGACTCGTACTGATACCACCCTCAATTTCACGAGACCAAACTAAGCCGCCTCTAAAGCTTTTCTTGGCTTCAAAATTGGAACATCATTAATCTCAATATTCTGATAAATGTCAATGGAGCCGTTGTCGCCAGATACCAACGGCATATGCCTGCCTCGGATATAACAGCGGAGGAGGAAAGCATGAGAGATTAAGTAAACAAAGTGTCATTGTGTACCAGAGACAGGGCATAAATCAACAATGTACAGCAAATCCAGCTGCGATGGCCCAAACAGCTGCAGTGCAGACATAACTGTTACTGTGTTTTTTTTGGTGACAGCATGCTTGCTAAATCTACATAAAATGCTTTTAAATTAAGTAGAGATTTTAAACAGACTGATATCAGTTTATATGCCCAATGTGCGTCAACACTGAATGACAGAACCAAGATCTTATCTCAGGGAGGGTAGTTTCTTTTATGAGCCCAATTCTGCTAAACTCTGGATAAGGTTGGTTTAGGAGTCACTCAAAGTCTGTCGCTGAGGTAGTCAAGTAGGGGAAAGTGGCCACAAATGCTACAGGGATCAACTCAACAAACTTAAGCAAACTGGCTGTTTTACATCAAGTGAAGTTAACTGTATCATTTCAGAAAAAAATTCAGGCACAACCGTCTCAAGGCCGTACTGACATTCTGAGGACTCACCATTTCCGTTGCCGTTAGCGTTGGGTGTCTGAGTTGGTGAGCTGCCCCTGGCTCCGTAGGATGAAGCACTCGGTACCTCCCAGTCTCTCTGATATGATTTCCAGCTCGGTGTTGGAGCAGAGATAGACATACACACCAGAACGCTGACTAGCAGAGTCACAGATATCAGGGTCGTCATGTTATCGCTTCTAGGATTCTGTAAGAGGTTAATTCATGAGCAATACAATCAATCTCAGAACATAGGATAACAGTCAAAATCTGGTATTGATATAACATAGAGAATCAAGGGTTCTCTGTAGCTGGTAGGATATTTTTTTAGTATAATTTTGATAATGGGCAGCACACGGACACCGCCAGCTCAATCTGATAAGTTTGTGATGAGGCAAGACATATGCATATCTAGCAACAGAATGAGATTGAGGTAGGTAGGTAGGCAAGGTAGAGACAATACCATACTTATCTTTGGAATCATCTTGGAATGATTTCAGTTGGATGGTAATTGTAAATAATATTGAATTAGGCCATATCAAAGCTAATCTACTGTTGAAACTCAAATATAAACTTAAATTTAGAAACACATTAACACATGCACAACATTGTTATTCAAGTTGAGAATATTACTAGCCAACGATGTGACATTTTCAAACCTGTTTGGTGATAATAACTTCAATATGAAAATTATTATAGTTATTAAGCTAGGTTACAAAATTCTATTCTAAGAATATGGGTCAGTATTGCGATAGGTGGTGACATACTTTACACCGGTTAGGAAGAGGGATGATTGTAATGAATGAAGTGTTAGATGTCTGTTTCTGATTATTCATATTATAGTTATTTATTTGGTTTCTGACCAGAAAATAGGACTATTTACCAGACAAAAACCTTTAGGTGTGATTGGTGACCTGAATGATTCATTTATTGCAAAACTATTTCTGTGAAGAAGATACTAATTATGTACTTTTGTTGGTCGTTGTTGTTTATCACCTATATTTCTTAAGCTGCAATGCGTTGGATAATTTCCTGTTGTCTTTTAAGGTAAATACAAAAACTTATTTATGAAAGCCAATAACAGTAGTAGGAACTACTGAAGCCAATAGTAACTACATGGTGGTTTATGAACATTGAATGCTAAGTTTCAATATAATGTTTTCTAATGTCCATACATCATCCAACAAGCAGAACAAGTAATCCTTCCAGCAACAGGTTTACTAAACCCCTAAACTCCCTGACTAAACTTGTGCATATTGTTGTATTAGAGCTAATGGTAATATACTTTTATGATCTTCAGTGGGAGGATTTTTACCATTCACAGATGTTATATGTAATAATTACTAATCTCACAGTTTTTATCCAGGTGCTGAAGACTTCTTGTTAAACACTTTTCTTATCTTAACTTACCTTTCTAGTTTATAAGCTCTCCAATATGGATAACTCTTCTAGTTTTGACGTCTAGAGTGAGTTCTGGAGACTGCCAAAGTGTCCTTGTAACCAGTATCACCTTCTGACAAACACTGAGTAATACTGTCCTCTGGTTGGTCAACAACTCTGGCGGCGAGAAGATAACAGATTAATCACTTGAGTTGCACAGGTAGGTATGATTTGCACCTACTGGATGCCCGTTTTTAGTCCTCTGATTATAAGTGTAGGATGGCGTCTTTACTCACTCTCTAGTCAGGATGATTGCATCTGCCAACAATGAAGTGATACCGATAGAAGAGCTGATATATAAACAGCCAGAGAACTTCCTGTATTTGTAACTCGCCAAGCATAACTGAGTCTTCATTGCCTCCAAGATGATTAATAGGCTTGTGATGACAGTCTCTTGTTTTAGATAGAGTTGAAGATTTACGTCGGTCTTCACGGTTGTCAAGGGGCTGATGATCAAATTTAGAGATTGGAACCACCACACCCCAGTATTATTGATAGCACTTTTGGTTTTTTTTTGTAGGAATTAGGCTATTGCAATAATGTTTTTCCCTGAGCTGAATGACACAGATCAACACAGACTTGATTTAAAACAATTAAAATAACCAGCTGATAGACTTTCAGTGTCTTGCAGGGTTCTGGGAGTTAATTATAGGAAATAGCGGTAATTAGCGGGAGATTAATGATTTTGATAATCGACAAAGAAGTGCAGAAGAGAGCTTGTGAAGAAAGGTACAGACTGACCCGGTCAGTGGAACATTTATAATCTTTGCAAGAATCCAAATCCTGGAGATATTCTTTCATCACTACCTCTTTGTAGAAAGAACACATATATCCGTCATTTGGGAGCCTAGCTCCGAGTGGAATAAAATAGATTATTCTTATTTTCTTTGAGAAATGCTTTTGTAACAATAATTCCTTAGGACATATTTGGAGCTCATTTTAATTGCTGAGTAATTTTGCTTAACTGATATTATTTCTATTGAAGTTGACAAAAAAACATAATGCAACATTTAACATCGTAACATAATGGTACTATTGAAATGCATTTTATTTGGTACCTCAAGATGTAAAAAAAATGAGGAAATGTAAAAAGTTCAAATCTATAAATACCTGGATTGACCCGGACAATATGCATCAAATGACATGATCTATTTTGCACCAACCTGATCATAGTTCCGATCATGCTTATCTGTATTCTTGCCATCCTTTCACGCCCAAGTTATTGCAGAATTACTTTTTCACTGATACGGATTTGAAGACATAGTTTTAAGTTGAACGTGAACAGAATTCATTTTAATTGCACCATCTCCAAGGCATATTGATTGGACTATGCATATGATCAATTATAAACATCCGCAATCTTTTTCAGTATCAATGATGTAAAACATGATCTGATTAGCCTCAAGCATTAGTCAGGTACATTTGAAAAAATCCTCATAAATATAATGAATAACCAATCAGTGAAAAAAACCTCCGCATTTGAGGGTCTGCACACAAAAATCGTTGCAAAAAAATACTCTCTTGTCCGGCATTATATCATTTTATTACATTTAATATTATATTAACTATGCTTATTCGTTTTCGTGACTTTTCCTGCATGTTACCAGTGATTTTGTCTGCTTGTTACGGAAACATGCACTCTCTGGTCACGCTAATCTCAGAATGATGATGATGATGATTATTAGTCACCAATCAAGAGATTATCTCTTAAGTACCTCTCTGTAAGCTCCATCAGGGAGACTTTATTTTTTATGGTAATACTAAGTGACGCACTGTTATGGTTTTAAGCACAGCTTATGAACAATGACTGAGATATATTATTGCATAAAACAGACCACCAGCAGATTAGGGAGATAAAAACTTTGCAGGATGTAACTATATGGCGAGTTGCTCATCCAATGTTTTTATGTTAATATAACTTTCCTATTGTCACATAGTTATGGAGGGAGTTATAATTATAGTTATAGGTTGATGGTGATCATAAATGTAATAGCGAGTGATATTTAATTGAGATTATATCAAATTGTCAATATTTGTTATCCCCAGAAAGAGCATTAAACTGGAGGAAGTGTCCTGATACAGACTTTACTACCTGATTCAGAGCCATATCGCGCAGCTATAACTAGATTGAAATGCTTCATTTGAATGGTGACTGATGAATACTGATTTCTGATGATTAGTTAACTTTTGTATCTCATTTCTTGAGGTCATTAATAATTATAGGTTGATGTTAATAATTAGCGCTATAGCAAGAGATATTCATTAGAGATTATATCTAATTGTCAATTTGGATTAGCTCTTTACCTTAAGCCCAGTTCCCGCGAGATACAGTCAAAAATTAACCGCCGAACATAGCTACCTGGTATATATTGACCAAGGCTGACAGCCCTATCTTAATCTGAGAAACTCCATCCAACAGATTTCTTCCCGGTATTCTTACTTTGAGGGAAGTCTTTTAGCTCATGGATCATAATAGATTAAAATTCTGATTGCACACACCAATTGACAACTCCGTGGTTAAAGCAGCTATGTTGTTTTGTATGCCCAGATGCCACCATAAATTGAGGATTTACAGTGATTCTCATCAAAAGTCAGCTAATGACTATTCTCATATGATCTACAGTTGTCTAGATTTATCATGGATCAGTGTCAAGTTTCAGTTTTAAGATTTAGATTGTTTCGCTCTGTATTTCAATTCTCTGTTACTAGCGTTACAAAATTTTCAATACTGATATTCGAGACTCACGACTCACGACCAGATACTAGTCTAAGCTTGCACTGCCTTGTTGGCTTGGTCTTCTCAGCTGACATGTCTGACAGCAATATTGTCTCTGTCATGTTTTAATCTGTCGCGGATATAACCTGCCTAGGACTGAGACAATGGTAAGATGACTCCAACTTACACAAGCTCTTCAGTCTTTTACGTTTGAGTTTCGCGCTATGGCTGATATATATCTTTCACACAGTGTAAATTAATTCGGTGAGCATATTTTGGCAATATGGCTCTAAATCTCACATAACATGAGAAGGCGTGCCCAGAAGGCAATCAATCCAACCCTATAATTATCTCCATGTAGTGAGAGATAATATAATGACAGGCTCTGAATAACATCCCCAGATGGTAATACCATGGTTACCAATGTGTAGCCTAGGTTCAATCAAGTCAGACTGTTCATCTTGAGGGTTTTGCGGGTGACGCCTGATATTAGCTGTATAGCGTTGTTGAGGCGTTGGCCCAATAATAGATGGTTGAATGATTCCTTCAGGCCAAGTAAGGTAGAGCAGACAGGTAAACTGTAAGGGTTCTGTTGAAGATTGAGCTGCAGATTCTTGTGAGCAGACATATCACAGGATTTCCTAGTGGATTTGTGGGATCTATATAACAGTACTGTGGTATTACAACAGAGGAAGTACAAGATAACTGCACCTTAAGTGTCTGGAAAGGAAATGGTTCGTTGACAAGCAGCAATTGTCTAACCGAACAATCAAGTAAAGGAAGGAGCCACAGGATGGCCTTCGTTCTCTACAAAACAGGCATCACAGCTCTGGTGATTCTTGCTGTGTTTCTAAAATCTGGTAAGTAATACATGGGAGGGGGGGGGGCAGAATGCAGCAGGACAAGTTTCTACATTGTGTCCATTGTTGATCATCATAGCTACATTATTGTCTTGCTTTCAATCTTTCAGCAAAATGGCATTAATTTTAGTAGTGCTATTTAGTGTCCTATATGCTATTAGACTATTATAATGTATTGTCGATAGACAATATAAAGTTATATATGGGTTCATTGTACCTAGCAACTGAGAGGAGGTTGACGCAGACATTGCAGCCTCACTCTTAAGGCAGCAGCTACTTTGCTGCCCATCCTTCATGATTTGCGAAACCGGCGTCACTGTGTAATAAATACTGGTACTATTCATTAGGGTAAGTTTTAGTTTTCACTAGCCTGATGATTACAGACCCTCCATATATTTTCTTTGCTATCATTTTTAGCTGATGGTCTAACTTGCTCCGCCTGCCAGGGAACACTAGGGCAGCCATGTGACATCGCGCCGTGGACAGTAGCCACACCCATACCTTGTGAAGGTCGCTGTATGACTTGGAGAAGCCTCTACTCTATCGGTAAGGCAATCTTAAGTACATCGTCCCATCCTGTTTCGCTTATAATTCAGAGATTTGTCGGTTTGCTCCCTTTCTATTCCTTTACATTTTATCAATCAATGTCATGCTGTTAAGTTTCGGTGACAGGTGTGCTTACCTAACTGGGATGTAGTCAGAATTTTTGAATATTTGCTTTTCAGTTGAAACCTGCCCTCTGCTGGTCACATAATGACAATGACATAACAATGTTACACTAATATGATGTAGGCACTGTGGCGATAGTTTTCTTGTCCCTAACTAAAGAAATCATGAATTTACTTGTACAATGACCATCTGTGGATCACTATGGGTATCTATTTCTCATATGCCTAAGCTTGGGTACCCAGTTGTTCTGCTCAGACAGGTTGAGAGTAATTATCAACCCCTGCTGAAACATTGAAGCCATTCATGCTGAGGATTCTTGAGTTTAGGTCTCATATTATCGTCATAGACCGCCACTGCTGTTGATAGCAGCAGGATACCATCTTTGTTGTCCCCACCATTTATATTGGAGATTTCTTGTGTTGGTCTTGTGGCACAGCCATATCATAATGAATATACAGCACTCTCCAATTTGAACGGTTGAGATGTGAACTAACTACACTACAAACAAAAAATTTTACATGAGAAAACTTCCCTGTGAGGTTGGTAAGCTGAGTCTGGCAGGCGGTTAAAAATAGCAGAGTTGATTGATTTCTTTACCTTTTAATATATAGACCGAGGACTGAGGACAATATGGAGAGGTTGTGATAAGACATTGATGCCTGCTGTCTTAAGCTCAGACTTTAAGGATACCTGTAGTATCGGTAACTTCTTTGTTGAGTGCACTCGAACCTGCAATAGTAATATGTGTAACACCAACCATACAGGGATACCAGACTGCTGGTGAGTATAAGGAACTCATAGGTCAGAGTTCAAGATCAGAGATCAGCTATCAGAGCTCATATATAGGTCAGAGTTCACAGGTCAGAGCTAAACTGTCAGAGCTCGTAGATCAAGGTTCAGCGTATAAAACATGGGGTTGGACATGGTAGTGGCTGTAGGGAGGAGGTTGAGAGTTTGAGGGGTAGGTTCAAACTAGAGTTGGTTAGTCAGGGATCTCATGGAAGGGTGGTTAATAGCTTCGAACTGAGTAGAAAGGTTTGAATAGTGCGGTGATGATCTGTAAGCTGTGAGTTGAGATGAGACTGGTATGATTTTGATATATATCTTAGATGATTATTGTAGCGACATTGTCCAACCAAGTCAAAAAAAAAAATCACGTCTCTTCATCATCTCGATGCTGAGAGGATCAACTGTAAAATAAAGCTGTTCGTAATAACCAATAGAGTAATGGTGCACACAAATCTACCTCGGTATCAGAGTCGCGAAATGATACAGTTTGGGGCGTGGCGATCAGTTTACGATCAGGAGCTACCCCTCTAGCATATTTTCATTGTTCATTCAAGGATTGTGTTTGTTGTTTGTGCATGCATTGATACAAGAGATGTTAAGCTAAACTATACGGTGGAGATCTCCACTGTATAGTTTAGCGTAACATTGAAAGTTTTCAGCCTATGATGTAGGACTCATTGGAAGATTGATTTTCGTGTTTGCCAGTTTTACTGATCGACTTCCCAAAAATACCTTGTGACTAATTGATGTCAAATCAGTCTTAGTATCTACTAACGTATATCTTTTGGGATATTTGTAACACAGGAGTTGTCATGGAGATCACAGAGATTGTTACGATTATCCCCCAACTCAGTGTGAGGAGCCAGTCATCAGTGAGTATTCTACTATTACAGAAAAAGGCCAGTTCTGTATGGACAATAGCCAGGTTTATGAAAAAATCATAGTAGAGCGTTTGTTGGTGCAGCCCATGTTGCAATGTAAGACACAGTTTAGGTACTCAGTCTTATAAGAAATGTAAACTTGTCTTACAGCACTCAAGAACAATGGATTGAGGCTGTATAGTAATGCTGTATTGTATTAATTAAGAACAATGCTGTAGAGGCCTTGAACAATGAACACTGTAAGATATGTCCCACAACATGTCTTATAAGACCCGTCGCCAGCGACGGTTTTTAGTGCCCATTGAGAGCTGCATAAATTTTTGTAATATGGTGGAAGGTTTGCAACAGCCATGTTCAGCGAAACACTGGTAGATATTTAGAGGAAAACTCTGCAGGCCAGTAGCACAGCATCCAAAATACTCCGCCCAGCTGCTGACTGGGCACTATCAGACTAGAGAATATACGCTTGATATGAGTCCTCACTTCTATAAGGGACATTTTCTATCATTCCCTCAAACTATTGTTACCATTGATATGAATTCATAAATTAGTGGTAACAAATTTAAAGTATCGCAATTGCCATATGCTTGTTCAGGGTCAGATATGTTCCCCTAATTCATGAATATATATCAATGATTGATACTGTTACAGCGACCCCCGTGGAGCCGGTTAGAGACACTAGATTAGAGTGTGTCCGATGTCAGGGAGGTGTAGGAAGTGACTGTGATATCAAACCGTACAAGTCTCCTCTAACCGTCTTCTGTGACGACGAGTGTGTCACATGGAAACACATGTTTGCTTATAGTAAGTGTAATACAGGGCCTTAGTTAAGGAAAATATGAGGGGAGGCAATAATCCTGGAGGATGTAACACCAGGTTGGGTATTGTAAGCTCCTTCTGTGGAATCCTGGGTCAATCTCCAGCCTCCAAAGTGACCCTGCTTCCTCTAGAACTACGGGCCTGTAATATGTGATCGGTTCTATCTCAATATTTACCATACAATACGTTATTTGTATGGACTTAGTGTACAAGTTTAGAAGTTTTTGATTTCCCAAAATCTTTCCTCTTGAAATAAGGGTCCAATTCTTTGTCGATGTTGACCACTTAATACATCCTTGGGATTTGAAGGTGCATGGTAACAACTTGAACTAAATTTAGAATACCAAGACTTTATTTTTATATGGATTCAAAATTCAAGTTGAGAAGGTTTTTCCGGAGATATCTGATCTATTCACTAAAGAGGACATTCTTTGGCCCTTGATCAATTAACTCGTAAATCACCCAATGCGTTTTGAAGCACATTTTTATGTCACTAAATAAGACAGATTGAGTTTATGAGAGACTGATTGGGTAGTGTAATACATTACTTTCAACCTTTTTCCATCACGCAGCCATACCCAGACGGACCCTCTGCAAAAGTTGCCTTCACCTTTAAAAATCCGTTAAAAAATTCAAAACCTTATTCATTGAATTCAATATTAAATGGAGTTTAAACAGGATTAGTTGGGGTTCGGATTTTTCAGACTCTTTCTACAAATTACACCCTCTGCTTGTTTAAATCATTGCTGGTGATGATGTTTTACAGACAGAACAATGATAGAGGTATGGAGAGGATGTAAAAGTACTCTGTTTCCTAATATTCTCCACCCGTCAGCTCTGAACAGCTGTGACTCCTCAGCAGATATCACCTTTATAGAGTGCAGCTCTACATGTGACTCATCTCTCTGTAACAAGTATAGTACTGGATTCTCAGAGTGCTGGTGAGTAGACTTAGATCTGAGATCCTGATCGACCTGGGGGACCTGAGGGACCTGAGGGACCTGAGGGACCTGAGGGAGGGGTGTCTGACATCCCAGGTGTGGTTCCATCTTTGATGGGATATTTATCAATCATGGCTATTGTGTGAATTTTTGTATTGCTTATTTTTGTATTATGAATTTTGTTAAAAATCAGGGTGTTGTTCTGATCCATGTAGTAATGTGACTTTCTTGTGAATTTTCATAACTCTTTGACATGTTTCTGTAGGGCGCCGCCCTGTATAGTTGTAGCTAACTCGCCTTTTTGTATCTGTTGTTATCACTATCACTCTTACTTATGTTTCTGTAGGACGGATACTGCAGAGAGAATAGAAGATTGTGCTTCTCCCACACAGGCTACCATCGCTGAGTATACAACTGGTCTTCCTTCGGAAGATAGAGGTAATCACATGTAGGAAGGTGTAGCCTAGATCCGGGGGGCAAAAGTCTGGGGGGCTCAGACTAAGATCAACTATGATTCAATTTACCTACATTAGGGTTTGGCTCACCAGTAGAATGGGTATGTGCGGATTGCTGGCAAATTGGATCAAACTTGTTCTAGGTATAGTTTAGAGAATGAGCTTATAGCTAGATAAAAGGCTAGCTGGCTCAACAGTGATGTTAGCCAGCACCTATGTTCAATAGCTTAGGTGGAAGTTCAAAAATTGGTGAGATGGATTAAATCAGTCAAAAATTTCCCTGTTTTAAGCATGTACAGTATGGCAAAACTGTTCCAGGATTTCAATATCCAGATCAAAGCAAACGGTTAAAACTATGAATGTTCATTCACTGTTCACACTAATCAAACCACGCTCAGCCAGTCATTTTAAGGGTTCAGGTTAATACGTGTTTATGGATGTGCTTACATCTAGGCAACTGGTCTTGAGCTTCACATGGAATTCATCGACTCGTGAGTGCGAGTTCTTCTCTGAACTTATTTCACCTCTTGCATCACACACAGGGCAGTTGCAACTGCGCAAGTTTGCATTGTGCATCCATTTTGAATACAAGATCCGGCACATCCTCGGCTAATCTTTATTATTGATTTTATTTCTGCAGTACCAGTAGATGAGATACCTCCCACACAGAATATCACATGCACTATCTGTCAGGGTGTCGAAGGTGATCCCTGTGATATCTCACCACATGAGATAACGACCAGTGTTAGCTGTGCAGGCAACTGTGTAGTGAACAGAAAACTCTACGCCACTGGTAAGCCTATAAAATTCGATCTCTGCTGTGCTTGTCATTTGATTTTATCAAAGTATGCCATGAGAATTAATGCATTTCCATTGACTGACTTTCTATCACTACTCAAATGGAGGAAGGGCATCGTAAGAGTTGTTCGCTCCCAATTCGAATGGATACTAACAATTCCTATTGCGATATAACTTCAAAAATATCTGCCGCAGTCAGGATTTGATATCGGGCCTCCTGTGCTTCACTGTCTTTAATGCTATTCCCTAAAGCGAATGATTGAACACAAACCAATGCAAAAGAAAGTTGAACCAATGCTATTTTCATGATTTGATAAATCCTAAAATCGATGTTAATGTGTGCCATTATGCGCAGTTCTATCAATGAACACATGGAACCAAACTGATTGAGTTCATCGTAATCATCTTCTCTCTACCTGAAAACTCAAACTCAGTTTAACACATTCTTGGTTCAAAGATGTTCACTCTATAGTGGGTTTGCTGATGATGCAAATGTTGTATGTTGATCAACAAACAATATTGTTACCTGTCTAATAACATGGATACTTTTAAGATCTAGCAGTGTACACAGATATACTTTTGCTGGACGACAGGTTACTCTAGTTTTCTCTCACACTACAGGACGCGCTCTTCGTTCCGTATGGAGAGGATGTGACACTACTCTCTTCCCTCACATACTTGGACTCAATTTTAAGAATGCCTGTCAGTACGGTAACTTCTTTGTGGACTGTACACGGACCTGTAGGACTGGTAACTTCTGTAATCAGAACTACACAGGCATTCCTCGCTGCTGGTGAGTCTACCTTACCACAGACATTACAAAATTAAACCAGTTCTGAAAAGTACATAACACTAGTTCAATGAAAAGGTTGAGGGGTATTGATATCCATCCAAGTTTTTTGTCTTGTTGTGTGAAAAGAACTTGGTCTACAAATAAGGTCTTAAGACTGCATAGAGCGTTTCAAGACTGTCTGACAACATTTCAAGACTGTCTCACAGCTTCCTATGAGTCTTCACGCAGCCATCGTCAACGACTGGTCAAGGAACCGATGAAAATGTTGTAATGGAAGTTCGATAGGAGGGTGTTTGTTGTCTTGCCTTTTATGTCTGGTCTGTGCAGGAGTAGTATGAGACCATACTGTCACTAGAACAGGTGATTGACACCCATCAAAGACTAACATTTTTTTATTCCTGAGAGCGAAGATTCATTTTATGTCAGGAAGGACGATAATGTTCCACACAGTGGCATTGTTGTGCCAACTCAAACCATTAATGGTTGTGTATCAATATCATAGCGACCTTCAGCAGCAATAGGTTGTCAACTGAAGACTCATCTGAAGCGGGCATATGCTCCTATTACTCTAACTCTTCAATAGTTACATAAATAACCTTCATGACCAAGGTCACATCACTAAACAGTAAATTCATATGCAGTTGTAATATTTTGGCACAGAAACAAACTACTCCCACTGATAATAATAAACTCTGTGACAACTCCAAAATATAGCAAAGTGTCTCAACCATCTTTAGGGTTATGATTACAGATGTTCTTTCCGAAGAGTTTAAATAGATTGAGGCGACAACTTTGCTTTCGATTAAAGTATAAAACATGTTCAACAGTTTGGTTTGTGAGAACATGTTGACAGGAATGTAAATTTATTTTATGTATCTTGAGTAATTATGTATTTTAGGGACTGCTTGGGTGACAAGCTGAGGGCATGTGACCTTGAGCCGGAACCTAATTGTGCTGAACCAGGTATAGGTAGTGTACGAGGCGATCAAAAAGAAGCAAAGTTCTGTTAAATTTATTTGCTCAAAAGCGTTCAAACTAGCTTTACTGGATTCTTCGCTAGACTATTGTCAATACACTGTTACTTATGATATTTACAAGTATGCATTTGTATGTCCATCTCTCATTTCTGTGTAAAAAACAATACTCTTCATCAAAATTGTCCTTCTCTTACTTTAACAAGTTACAAGCCTACTATATTATTTCAGCCAGACATATTTGATGAAGAGTATCCTTTTTAAAACGCACACATCATTTTTCAATCTCACTTTGCCAAATTTGACTCTTATGATTTTACTGTAGATATTGTGACGACTACCAGGGAGCCACGTGAGATCACATGTATGAAGTGTTCAGGAGGAGCTGGGAGTGATTGTGATATAAGATCTCACTCAGTCACTACAACAGAGACCTGCTACAGGAGCTGTATATCTCTCAATCAGCTCAGAAACGACAGTGAGTTTAGTTTTAGTTTACTGTTTACACTTTCTTGCCATCTCTATATTTCTGTATAGTTTGTTGGTATGCCATAAAGCTTGGTCTGCACCATAGCTACCAAGAGATGAATACATAAATGTGATTACGCCGCAATTAAAGATGGAGTAAAATTCACTCAATGTATTCAATCTGGTAATTCTTTCAAACCCAAAACATGGCACCATAACGCTCATTCAGTACTACATGTATTAGGATGTTGATGACAAGAAAAACAAGAATACCTTGATTCGATTCTGACCCAAAGCAAACAAACACATTAGTTACCCCATAGACCTGAAGAGTAAATAAACTTTTGGTCAGTTGTATCACCAAATTCACATTGGGTTTCTTCTAGAGGTTCCCACAAGGTCAGATAATGGGGGGAGGGGGTCGGACCAACATTTAATTATACTAGAGAGACTGAGTATCCTAAGCATGTTGCTAAATATTTTTCTATATTTGAGCCAGATTTCTCTTTCTCAATGCAGCCCGGGAGTTAATTGCTGTATGGAGGGGATGTGACGCCTCCCTACCCAACTTTGCAAAGTCCCAGGATCTGAACACATGTGTGGAGTCTGGAGATACAGTGAACTGTATGACGTCGTGCTATGAGACATCATGTAATAAGTACACATTGGGAATCCCTGAGTGCTGGTAAGTTTGTGACACAATCAATATATATATTTATTGTGATTGTAAGTAGTCTGAGCGGACAACCAAATATATTGATGTACATGTACTTACTGTCTCAGATTATAAATACAATACTTACAATTAGTATTGTAAACTATTGCTTAGTTGCTCATTACCAGTGACCTGAAAAAAGGATGCGTTTTTGGTGTCAAATAAACAGTTGAGGCATCAGTAAAAAAGGTGTCGATTTAGATTTTTCATAATAACTCATACTACTGCTCAGTTTTGAGGACGCACGTATTCTCTTATAACGTGTCACACTCTTACTTACAGGGACGAGATGGGTGTGATGACACCTGAGTGTCGCGATAGACCTGAGACTACTCCTCTATCCATCTTCAGATCTCCCTCTAGATTTACTACTAAGAGACCTTATCAGATACAAGACGCTTACGGAGGAGATAATTTCAGAGGAAACTGGAGACCTCCAGGTAAGACGCTTCTCAATCTTACTCCAATTTGAGTCACTAATTATTGAGATTGAAATTAAAATTTAGACTTGTTAATTTATGTTCTTTTTCACTAGCATCTGATACTTGAATGGCACTGGTTTGTTATTTGTAAGACGTTAGCTCTTTTCTCATGGAATATCATAGGCTAGATTAAAACTAAACAAAATTTAGGGACAGGCAAAGGAAACTTGGTTTCACAGGAAAGCCAAAAGTTTGATGAGCACATAACAATGTTTCGCTCATTTAAAGATTTTCAGCCTGAACCACAGCCTAAACAGCAGAAAAGAGTTGACTTCTGGTTACGAACATATTTCTCTTATATTTTATCCTGATTTATTTTGACAGAGAACAGTTCATGGGAGGAGTATGTGAACCCATGGAGTAACTGGAGATACACTCCATATTATAAGAGCCGTAACAGCTCTCCATCCTGTCTTACACTAACTGTAACATCAGCATTCCTCGCTATCTGTATGGTCATCACCGCATCCATGTTCTCATATATCTAATATATAACCATAAGGGCTCACAGAGGACTAAGTTTGACCTGTGACCTGAAGTTGCGTTATGTTATGTAGTTTGAACATGAGATGACCATTAGGACTCACAGAAGATAAAGTTTGACCTATGAACTATCAACCTGCGAGTTGTGGCTGTTATTTTTACTATAGCTTATACCTGACATGCAAATATACAACTGAATTTGCATTTTTCTGCTGTTATTTAGAAGATGGGATGAGGCTGTATACTACTATATTTGGTTAAAATGTATTACTGTTTCAATAAAATATGTTACACAAGGCATCGTTATGGTGGGAGGCTGTGCGAGGCCACTTGAAAACTGCATCAGTATGAAATACGAGAGCACCTTGTCCATTGATATCCCTCCATAATAATAATAGGTATGATAGCTGTTATTTTTTAAGTCAATCTTAAATCAGCCATTACTTGATTTAGTAGGTCGTATGAAAATATGCCTAGCCACATTTGTGATATAAGTTAATAAATGTAAGTGCTATATGTGGTTAATGAGCAAATAGCAATATTATCTTCAAAAAATGGCAGAGTAAACTGCCCATAATTTTTCCTGAGGCAGTTCGCTCATGATTGGTAAAGCCCTGATGGCTTTCCCTGTTCTAGATAATAATAATATTAATCATGTGAAAAGATGAGAGATAAAACACACTGAAAGTCAGTAACATCACAATCTGTTGGATCCGGATTTACCATGAGGGGAGAATTTCTATCTGCAAGCAGATCCTCAAAAGTTGTAAGCAGTTAAAACATTGTGATCTGTGCATTGAATTGTACTATTCTTAGAATAGCATTTTCAACTCACCATTCTCCAATCAGGGAGCTGTATTTTCCAATAGACATTCTCACAATTTTCATTTGACATCGAGCTCAGTCCCTAGTAGCTTTTTGGAGTTTGCGCAATGTTTGATTATTAAAAAAATCAATTTTCTGTGAGCAACAATTTGTATAAACTAGTGTCTTTTTCTTTTATTTGGTTGTTATTTTGAACAAAACAACTTTTATTTATGCCTGTCTTGATAATATAAAACAATAAAACACTATGAAACAAATCCATAAATCAATAAATATTTTATTAGAGACTGCATTATATCCGGAAGAATGCATCTTGTTGTAAAGGTTTTAGTCAGGTGACTGTCACGTGGTCATACAGTAAAGATGGCACCCTCTACTAGGGACAGCCAATCACATAGCATTTCACATAGCAAATCACATAGACATCTATAAACTTAAATTATTATAGGATTGAGGAGTTTGTAGTGACTACTACTTTGGAGTTGTTTACTCCCTAACTTATACATTACTACTTTGGAGTTGTCTACTCCCTATTGTGGCTTATTACAGCAGCCCAACTTGATCATACCTGACAAGTCTCCCTTTTTGGTAGGGAGCCTCCCAGTTTTTAGGGGTATTTCCCACCTCCTCCCTATCTCCCTCTTTCCTCCCTTTTTTCAGCTTCCTTCACCCAGAAGACTTTTTAAGCTTCTCGTTGCAAGAAAAACTATGTTTTCCTATCCCCACAGTACATATACCTATACATAATTGCCTATTAACATACTATCTCACCTCGTTCTGATATAGTGCAACAATATATTTTGAAAAATCAGATAAAATTAAGCATTTCATAATATGATTGCTCTAATTTTGGCTTAAAATAAATGATAACAAGGGCAAAATTACACCCCCACTGCGGGACGCGCAGAGTGGTACTCTGGGTCGAGAGTTCGTCCGCGGAGATCTCCTGGTTTCTGGGTCTACCAACTTGTCATGTATGAACTTGATACGAATTATTATTGTCAACCATCTTGAAGAGGTTTAGATTTCTTGGTTAGAGATCATCATTTATTATCAGAAGAATAAACAGACTATTCATTGCCATCACAATTAGCAGTTCTTACAATGGCGACGAGGATGGGATTATGAGTTCAAAAAAATATCACAAATAGTGAATCTGACAAGATAAGCTGCTAAACTTTCTGTGTGAAGAAATAGCTGTGAGCTCTCTGGAATAGACAGAATAAGATAAGTATTGTTTACTATTTATTGCTGTATCAATCCAAACTGGCAAATGGATACCAGAGGCCCAAGTCATTTCACACCAGATGGGGATGCTAGCACAGTATCAGTCAATTGGGATGCTTGGCTTGAGGAATTTGAGGCTTTTGCTGATTCAAAAGGGCTGTTCAATTTGGCAGGGGAAGATAATGCAAATATGAGAGCCCAGAGGAAAGCTTTATTACTATATCATGCAGGCCCAAGAGTAAGGGAAATTCATAGCACACTTGATCAAACACAGAGAGATCAATATACTGAAATGGTAGCTGTTCTACAAGGCCATTTCCATATAGCTCCTAACATCACCTATCAGCGACACATGTTTAGGCAATGTATACAGAAGGAAACCGAAACTATATCCCAATACTGTGCTAGACTCAGAAAATTGGCCACCCATTGTGATTATGGCGATGCCCAAGCTGTGAATAACCAAATCCGTGATCAAATAGTAGAAGGTTGCACAGCCGATAAGTTGAGGGAAAAGCTATTGGAAGAGGGAAATGCACTTACATTGCAAATACTATTGACACGGTCAGCAACACATGAAGCTGTGGTCCAAAGGTCCCGGGAGATGAATAATGCCTCGGCAATAAACCGTGTGGCCTCTGGATCCACTGCCAGAAAACCTAGTTTCACACAAGAGACTGAGGGTGCTAATGTATGTCCCCGTTGTAATCTCACACACAAACCTCGTGAGTGCCCGGCATATGGAAAACAGTGCCGTAAGTGTGATGGAATGAATCACTATGCTCGGTGCTGTCAAAACAAGGCCAAACAGAATGGCCAAGGTGCGAATGCAGGATATTACAGATCTAGAAGGGCCAACAATGTAAATGTGGGGGATCACCAGCAAGCCAGCCCTGAAACAGTGAACAATAATTCTGAGAGCCCAGAATTTGTATTCAATTCTTACCATGTACCTTTAGTGTGTAATAGTAACTCTCTAGACAGAGTTAATGTCTATGTCGGTGGTGTATCAGCGAGGTTTATAATAGACTCAGGGTCAGAGTGCAATGTGATGTCACGGGATACCTATGAACGTTTGAGAGCAAGTAAGTTTATTATCAAACGGTTCATCAGTGGAGGACCAAAGATTCTCCCGTACACAGCCAAAGAGCCTATTCAGCCAGTAGGTAGGGTATGGTGTGATTTACAGCTGCATAACAACACTGCTGTTTTAGAAGATGTCGCATTTACTGTTATTCCTAATAAAGGTGAATCTTTGTTAGGAAATGAAACAGGTAAACAACTAGGTGTAATCAGGATTATAAACAGAGTAGGCTTAGATGATTATGAAGCTAGATATCCAAGGCTGTTCTCAGAGGTATTGGGTAAGTCTAAGAATGAGATAAAGCTGACAATTAGAGATGATATAGCGCCTGTTGCTCAGCCATTCCGAAGAGTGCCACTGTTGTTGAGAGATAAACTAGCCGCTCACTTAGATGAGCTTATCGCACATGATATAATAGAGAAAGTCGAAGGTCATTCAGGGTCATCATGGGTAAGTCCAGCAGTGATCATTCCAAAGAAGGAATCCGGTAAGATTAGGTTATGCATTGATATGAGGAGAGCCAATGAGGCTATAGTTAGGCACCAACACCCAGTCCCCACCGTAGACGAGATGCTATATGACATGAATGGGGCTCAGTACTTTTCGAAGCTGGACATGCGCATGGGGTTCCACCAATTTGTTCTTCACCCTGAGTCCAGGGATATCACAACTTTCAGTACTCATTTAGGCCTATATAGATATAAGAGACTCATGTTTGGGATAAATGCGGCTCCAGAAATATACCAGAAGGAGGTCGCCAAAATTATCCAAGGCCTGCCGGGTGTAGCAAATCTTGCCGATGATATCATTGTCCATGCCAAAACAAGGGAAGAGCACGATCGTAGGCTGGGTGAGGTGTTCAGTCGTCTAGAGCAGGCTAACATGACTCTGAATAAAAAGAAGTGTGAGATTGGGGTTCAGCAGTTAGAGTTTCTCGGACATCTCCTTAGTTACAAGGGTATTGATCCCCATGGTTGCAAAGTCAAGGCAGTCAAAGATGCTGCTGTTCCTAAGACAGTTGGTGAGTTGAAGAGTTTCCTCGGTTTGACTAGTTATATGTCTAAGTTTATTCCACATTACTCTCACACAACTGATGTGTTGAGGAGGTTGTCAGCGGGTAAAAATTCCCGAGAGGCTATATGTTTGTCAGATAAGGAGATTGTGGCTTTCAATCAGCTAAAGGCTGATTTATGTAATCATGATACTTTGACTCACTTCGATACTAGTTGTGAGACTCTGCTGTACACAGATGCCAGTCCTGTGGGGCTAGGCGCAATACTGGTACAGATTCAAAATGGCGAGCCCAAAGTGGTTAGCTATGGAAGTAGAGCATTGTCTGATGTCGAGAAAAGATACATGCAGACAGAAAAAGAAGCTCTAGGTATTGTCTGGGCATGTGAGAGGTTTCATCATTATCTCTTTGGTTGTCGGTTCAAAGTGGTTTCTGATTGTGAGCCTCTTGAGTCCATTTATGGAAACAAAACCAAGAGGACATCCCTTCGTATAGAGAGGTGGCAGCTTCGTTTACAGTCATATGATTTTGAGATAGTTCGCGTAAAAAGCTCAGATAATATTGCTGACCCCCTGTCAAGGCTTCTATGTTCGAAAAAGGCGACTGAACACCTGGTAGAAAGGGAAAATGTTGAGCTCTATGTACGTAGTGTTGTGGAGGACAATGTGCCATCGGCAATCACACCCCGCTATATTGAGGAAGTCTCTTATATGGATGAGGAGATTAAGGCCTTAAAACAAGCTATAAGAGCGAATTCATTCGACAATGTTGATATACCAGCTGTATATAGGGCCATTAAAAATGAGTTATGTGTCATAGGGGAGTTAGTTTTGAGGGGAGGTAGGATAGTAGTACCTCAAGAGCTCAGACAGAAGATGCTTGAGATAGCTCACGAGGGTCATAGTGGGATGGGAGGCACCAAGAGATATCTACGAACAAGAGTCTGGTGGCCCGGAATCGACTCTGATGTAGACAAGTATGTTAAACACTGTCACGATTGTCAGTTGACCAGTAAGCCACTAGATAGGCAGCCAGTAAGGGTGACAGAACTTCCCAATGGACCATGGGAAGATCTTGCCTTAGATTTTTTGGGTCCCCTGTCTAACGGTAAGTCAGTTCTAGTCTTAACAGACTATTATAGTAGGTGGAACGAAGTAAAGTTCATGACAGTCACAAAAGCTAGTGATGTTATTTCTTGGCTGAAATCAGTATTTTTTACGCATGGGTATCCACTCAGCATGAAGAGTGACAACGGGCCACAGTTTATCTCTCATGAGTATGGTGAGTTTTGCTCCGGGTATGGTATCGAACAGTGTCTGACAACCCCTAGGTGGCCTGAGGCCAATGGTCAAGTGGAGAGACAAAACAGATCCATAATGAAGCGTATTCAGATTGCACACAACAATAGGGTAGACTATGAGAGTGCCCTCATGACATGGCTGTTTACATATCGTAATACACCACATTCCATTACTGGCAAAAGCCCAGCAGAGATGTTATTTGGGCGTGTGCTTAGGACTAACTTGCCAAGTCTGCCTAATAGTTTTGATGACGTTGAAGCTAGAGATAGAGATAGTGAGATGAAACATAAGATGATAGCCACCCGTAACGAGAAGTTGGAAACTGGTAGTGGCAATAATCACCAGCTAGAGATAGGCAGTTTTGTTTTGGTTAAGAGAGATAGTCCATCTAAATGTCAGACACTGTTCCACCCAGATCCATTTGTGGTAATGGACATAAAAGGCTCTCAGATCACTGTAAAATCCAGGGCAGGCCGGCTGTATAAGCGTAACATAAGCCATGTTAGACCGTATTACTGCTCTGAGAAACCTGTTGTAGATGCGGACGTGGATTCTGAAACGCAGGGAGCCTTAGTAGCCACCCGCCCATCACAGATGATACCGATAATACCAAGGTCAGAGAACGATACTGAGACGGTAACAGATAGACCAGTTCAAGTGACGCCGCCTACAGTACCACCGGCACTTGTCGAGATCGAAGATATACCTCAGGCAGCCAATATGCCCAGCTCATCACAACCAAATGTGCCTACTCCTCGTAAATCTGTACGAGCTAAGAATCGGCCAGCTAAATATGATGGTTTCGTGACTGAGTACCACACCTAGTGACTGGATGTTTCAAAAGAAGCATGAGAAACTGTGGAGTCAGTCACCATGAGAAATCATGTTACACAGATATCTCCAGTATACAACAAGTATAATTACATACAGAGACACAAAACATTCTTAGTTGCCGCCACCATGAACCTGGTGCTCAACGTCAAAGTAATTGACATAAAAGCGGATGTAGTGACTACTACTTTGGAGTTGTTTACTCCCTAACTTATACATTACTACTTTGGAGTTGTCTACTCCCTATTGTGGCTTATTACAGCAGCCCAACTTGATACGAATTATTATTGTCAACCATCTTGAAGAGGTTTAGATTTCTTGGTTAGAGATCATCATTTATTATCAGAAGAATAAACAGACTATTCATTGCCATCACAATTAGCAGTTCTTACAGAGTTCATAAAATCAAGTAAGTATTCCTAAATTAAGTGATTACTGTTTATAAGGCTATGAGTGAGCTGCTGTTCCAGGATTGAGTTCAGTGGATCTGTGTAATTATTTGCATTATGAATGTCAGCACAACTCCCAACAACAACAACTACTTTAGTTAACTTTAAGGCTTGCGATATTGTTTGATAATCATGAACTCCGTGCCTTTCAGTTTTTCATGAAATGTTTTGTTCAACTCATGAATAGCGAGGCTCTGTTCCATGACATGATTAGATATTCCCTGACTCATCGTAGCCAAAAAAGATACGTCAAACCAGTTGCAGCTTTGTTCTTGTCTAAGTGATAAATCCTGAACCTATTTTGTGTCTCTTCCACTTGTGATGCTTTTAATAGGTTGTTATTGAACAAAAATAATAACTATGATATTTCAGCATTCTGTCTGTATAGATGACTATAATATTTCAGATTATGTGCAGCTTTATTAGAGCTCATTCGTTAGATTCATATCAAATTGCACTACCATTGTCGATAAAACTCAAACTGATCATGGTTACACATTGAGATCTTTTTTACCCTTTCTGGGTACATTCACATAAATGGCTATATTTTACCTCATCAAAATAGTCCTTTGTTGAAGTCAATGGCTGATCAGTGTGAATTACTGAACGTGGGATGTTTTTAGGGACATTTCCACTCTATTCCACTTATAAAAAGCATTCCTTTTATTTGGTATCTCATAAACAGTCACAATAAAAATCAAAATAGCAGCTTTGCTCTTGATCATAATACTGATTTACGTCTTATTGCACTGGGATCGTTGCTCAAATAAATTAGCATGAATGATTTCGATTTCCAGAGGAAAGTTTTGGTTTTAGCACAGCAAAGGGTTGACATCATTTACCAACTAGCAATTTTCAGATAGAAAAATTCATACAAAAGTAATGACACTGATGACAATAATAAGGAACGAACAGGAACGGCACAACATGCAACATACTGATTAGTATATCTCTATATGTATGTTATTTCCAACTAAGGTAGGAGACAGTTATAGATCTACAAATGATTCATTGTAGTCATATAATAAATATCTATACTATCATGTGAAGTGAAACACATCAGTTTCACACGTGTACTGTACTTGGTTTGATTATTCATGTCCGCCTAAAGAATTTAGCTATTCTCTTCCGGAGGGATAACCTGTTTCGTGCATCTGGATCAAACACATTACGTAGAGAGAGCTTGTACTGTAATGTAGACCTGAACTCTGCAACCTGGGCAGAAGTTTGGGCTCTGATGTCTCGATTTGTTTTGAGAAAGATCTCATAAAGATCCTCATGTTCACCAGATCTGCTCAAGTTATCAGCAAACAAGGGAATCATCATGTTTCTCAGCGCCCTGTTGCCATTGACTGCTGCCATAAGCACCATGGTGTCCGCGTATTGGATGTCAAAGTGGGTGTCGGTGACATTGGATGACCTTGCGTCTCAAGATCAAATGGTGCACCGCATAAGCAACAATGCGATACTAAGAAAAAAAAAAGGGCTTGGCCAGCATGTATGACAGATGTTAGACAGTGAACACTGAGATAGACCGGTCATGTCTGCAAGAACGATGACAACCGGTTACCAAAGCAAATACTCTTCTCTCAACTGAAAGACTGATCTTGTAGCTGAGGTCGACCAAAGCTGCGATACAAGGGTACAGTCAAGAGGAGTCTCAAAGATGTCGACATACCAACAAATGGTTGGCAGACGCTGACTACAAACAGAACGATTTGGCGCAAAATGATTCAGAAGCAGAAGTCATCATCGGAACCGATCGACTGCCAGTAGTAGTACCATCTATTAGTATGGCTCCAGCTTGAGTACGGTTTATTCCACACTGCTTTACAATGGCACACACTGACTTAATACCAAAGGCCTAGTGGTTTTCAGCAACACAGAAGCGTTCTCCTTAGCCCACTCAGCCAGTACCACTAACTACCTACCTCCCCTACATGAGTAATATGATAAATTTATATATTTAATAAATATTTTAACTTTATCTGAGACACCAACTATATACCTGTTATTTCCTCCCTGGAGAAGGATATAAAGCCTATATTTAACTTCTGGAATATTTTGATAAAGTATACCTACTGACAGTCCTTTCAACTGGTCCATATGGAATATAATTGGAAAAGTTCAGGTTCTTCCGGTAACCTTTTCCCAACTTAGTTTAGATCACAATCTGCCTGATGGGAACTGTCAATTTAAGTTGTCTTCTCTTACCAAGAAAGAAAGTAACTCCATATTCAGAGGGCTCATGGTTAGAAGATGTGAGTGATCATGATCTGGATTTAACATGCTTAAACAAAGCTGCAAACCTTGCTCATCTAATTCAGTGGATACTTCTTTTCACTCAGTCATCAGTGTTTTATTTCCATTACCACATGCATAGCACAATACAACAAATAAAATGTTCCTTTATGTTGATAAGAGAATGTGCTTGTCAATCCCTGAAATATGCCCACTTCCGTTGAAGATCTCCGCGAGCTTGCATTTCTGTAAATAGAACAATTCATATTTTTAGAAAACAATATGGGTCCCCTGGAGTCTGAATGAAGTGACTGACACTTTTTATATAGAGCCTCCATATCAAGTGCTGCCCCGTAGAATATGTGCCAAAAGTTTTTTTAAACAGATGAAACGAATGAATACTAATTCTTTCTATGACTTCTTTAGGTAGGAAAACCCAGTGAGAGTGTGGTGATTATCTGATTCATGATCTATTTACCTGATATTCACCGGGAGCGCAAGATATGAATTGGGAGTGAAATTGGGAAAATTGAAGTAAAAAACAACTATTTCTTACAACAGAGAAAAATGTGTATTGCTCACAGGCTACAGCTTGCTCATAGGACTAAATAGGTACACTCTCGCAATGTTATCTGCTCATCTGTCATTTTTTGGATAATAACAGCTTAAACTCATATTTATATCTTAATGAAAATTCATATTTCTATAAAAAAAGTGGCATTCAATCATTTATGTTTAAATCTAAAATGAGAACTCTTTTTTTTTTCTAGTGAATTTCACTCAAGTGCATCGTTTTATTGTCTATTTAAGTAGTAGGAAAATAAAATCATACGCCCACACATATCAGCAATCTACCTGCTCCATCTGAATGAGCTTTGAGTTTTAGCCGGGTCTCTTTTGATAGTTATTGTCTGTTTCTGTGCGATAATTGGTACACTACTCCTATTTATTTTGCCAGTGCGATAGTGGCGTATCGAGTTTTTGATTGAACACCGTTAAGCTGGAAAAAATATTGGTTCTGGGGTGGGCAAGTATTTTACTTTGTCAAATCCTAGACAGTGAAATCTTTTCTCACAGGCCTTGACAGAGCACCAATGGAGGTTTCCCTCTTTTCTACTCCAAACTTCCACTGCCAACATGAACACCATCGAAGGCTATAAATACACTATGCTAAAGGTTTTAGAACTTTTTATTTTTGAACTTAATTCTCTTAACATTTAAGAATATTTTCATAGTATTTTACAGCACACCAGTGCAATGCCGCGGCTCAAATGTATAATTAAATTTTCTTTGAGTAGTAGTTATTCAGGCCTGTCATTGGTCAAATAGGGGTATTATACCTTTGATGACTTATTTAGAGAAGTTTAAATGATGCTGCCAAACTTGATGACAAGCTGACAATGTTCCATTTAGAAAAAGCTTAGCAATATAAGAAAATTGACTATCAGCAGCTTGGGGATCAGAACGATGAAATAGCTCTGAAATAAAGCCAAGGTTTTTCTTTTTGATAATGGCAAAAAAATTTGGAAAAGTTGATAAACTGAATGACATCACAGATTTGGAGAGGTTATGTTCTGATGACGAGCTGTCGATATTAAATTGGGAAAGTTTTGACTGTCAGCAACCAGGCAATGAGATTCTCTGGTAAAACAGTTCATAGGTTTAGATAATAAATATGATAACTGATAAAGATTTTTGATAATAGCGCTGTGCATCTTTTTTGTGTGATGTTCAAAACTGTGAATTGATAGATGAAATTTTCAAAATTACTCAGTTTTGCTATACTCTCACATCCTGAGCTAAACCATAAATTGCATTATACAACAGCGTATATGAAAACTTGCAAGCGGATATAATGAGCCATTGAAATAAGAAAATTTCGTAAGCCTATAAGCCACAAATTCCCTCTTATTTTTTGCATTAAGCCGAACACATTTTGATGGTAAAAATGTAAAAAAAGAAACTTCAGTATTTTATAAGCAGTTGTAAGTGGAACACTGAAAATCAATATTCAACAATACCCAGGGGACAGAAATCTTCTAGGATGTCAAGAAAACTACTGCAGTTGATCGGCTCCATCATATCTCTCACACTATTTCTGGGAATGACAGCAGCAGGTAAACGTCTTGATACAGGCTCTTATGGATGAGATCAAGTATCCATTGTGTTGGCTCTGGTTGGTGAGCGGGTAGAAGAAGAGCCAGTGCCAGATCATAAGGTATTTTCAGGACCATATGACCTAGCATTGACCCTTCTTCTACCCCCTCACCAGTCAGAGCCAACACATTGGATAGAGATTGGGTATAACTGTACAGAGGAGCTACTAACCTTAATCTTCCCCACCCTCTGTGTCTATCATATGTTACACAGCGATGCTCAAAGGTCAGAAGTCAAAGGTCATATGTTATAGTAATTATGAGCTTGTGGTTACCTTTGGTGATATTCTTTTCGCCAAATATAACTACTCATACATAACGCTAGAACTTCTCACGCGAGACAAAAAAATCACAATCTGTCAACATTTTAGAGATATAATTCTGTCATGAAGTTAGAAAGTTGGTCTGAGATGAGCGCAAAAGGATAAAACCACATGGTGCAGTCATTGTACATAACCCTGCATGTAAGCTTACCTAATACTGTTGCGTAAATACTTGTGTTTTTACGCAAATTAATACAGGGGACTTATGGTGACTGTCATGAGTCAATCTGTCAAAAACAAGAATAACCAGTATGGACATTAATATCATCTTTTTGCCATATATGGTTAAGTATAACAGATTGTATTTGATACACCTGTTTTATACATCCTCACTATCGCAATATATGGTGTGATAAAGAAATCTAACTTGTGTATAATATATAAATAATTATGACTGTGCTATCCAAAGAAGAGTTTGTTTATTTGCTAGAGTAGCAAGACAATAGATTAGAAATAAACTGGTTGGAGAGGCATACATTTTTAAGGGCCTGAGGTAACACCAGCTGGGGTGCTGTAACTGTAAGCTCCTCCTGTAAGGTCTGTGCCTCTATAATGTGGTAAGATATACATGAAATAGTGTGGGTAAATGATATACGGACATGGATTATACTTACTTATATTTTACTATTTTTGTGACATTTTGATTTAGCATTCTAGGGGAGGCAGCGCCTCCCTGCCTCCCCTAGTACTTCAGGCTTGAGTAGTACCGCTCTTACGCATTGAGCACAGAAAGTGCAGTACTGACTGTCTTCATTACATCATTGTCTTTCTGTGATTTTAGCCCCAGTATGCAACTAAAAGTATCAGCGAAATATTAACATGTTGAAACACTGCTGTCTGGGTTTGATCACTTGTTCTACCTCGTGCCTACTAGGAATGTGACGATTCACAAATATTCAAATGTCAATTGGTGCATAATGAATGAGTAAGTCAGTGAGTAAGTAAGTTTTCATTGCGGAGAAAATCACCCCTCTAGGGTAAAGGTGCTGAAACCTATGGTACTCAAGCTGCGCTCTTTAACCTTGTCTGTAGGAATGCCGGCTACTCTTTATATCGAAGAAGCAGGGTCAGATCATTTTTACTGGGTGTCGGACATGCAAACACACAGTGGACCTCTGTTATTTTTAATCCCGTTGAGCCAGGACTTGGCTAGGATGAACCAAATCAAGAATTACTGCCAGGCGATCTTGGGACCTAACAGATCATCTTCAACCATCAGACCACTCCTCACTGCACATATTAGTGTTTCAGTAACTGAGAAGACTTTTGATTTTAATTCCTTGTTAAAACTGGCCACAAAAACTGATGTAAAATGTTTTTAATCTTCTGGGGAACGATAATGTTTAAAATAAACTGACTTCTAAAATTGACTTTGTTGTTTACTTTGTACAGGTGTGCGATGTAGACTGTGTAGTCAGGGAGGCGGAGCTGAGTGTCAGAAGAGAGCTCATCTCCTTGAGACGTCCATACTCTGTCCAGAGAAGTGTCTGGTGGTAGCTGCTATCGATACGAGGAGTGAGTGAAATTATTCTACTATCTGTGAGTCGGTCTGGTCAGACGGGCTGTTACTCTAATAAAACAGCCCAATAAGAATTCAAAGATTTATCAACCATAAGTTATTTTGATGTACGGTATCACTGCGTTTCATACCCAAGAATTGTCTGGCAATTCAGTACAATTCTAGAATTGTCATAAACTGACCTATATATCATTAACCATCCAGCAACCATTATTGTGTAATTAACCCTGCCTGCTAAATAAATTACCTTCATTATTGATACTGTATAGCCATAGTATAAGCCTTTACAGTTCTAGTCAATATCACAATTGGATATGCTGTAATGAATAGATATTGCTGTGCAAGGTAGCATCAACATCTATATTGCGGGAGGCCCAGGTACAAATCCCCGCCGGGGCAAATCTTTTCTTTTCGTATCATCGTGATGGAAAATGAAAGCATTCCATTTGAATTGTTGGCTCACAATTTTTGTAAGCACGGAAAACTCTTAGTAATGAGTATGATGACGCAACAAAATACTTATGTTCAACTCTTCTGTGTTGTACCATACCCTACGTTATATTTTGTGCAATATGTTAATATTGGGAGCAACTGCATAAATAGAATACATCAGCTAAACTATGCTAGCAGAATTATCAGAAAACTTTGCTACTAATAAAAATGTACAACATCGCTCCCCAGATGAGCGAGGAATTACTTTGTATCAACTGTCCTACATGCCTAAGTGGAGAGATGTGATATGTGAATGAGGCCATATTATCCACAGAACCACTGACTACTGAAAATATGCTGACTGATGCTAAAAAAACTCAAACTTGGTGTCACAGCAAGTAGTATGAGTGCTGATTATTGGCATAGTCTAAACTACGCTCCTTGTGATTATTGAGAGTGAATGGCTTTCAGCTATTTCTATTTGTTGGCCAAAGATGCTCTGAGCATGGAGATAGCTCTGAATGTTATGGTATGTGGGCTGAGGGAGCCAAAGGTAAATCAACTATTGTAAGCCTGGTATATATTCATTACCTGTCTACAAAGGAGCTCTTGATGTTATACTATATCATTCTCAGCCATCTCAGTTATACGGTGTACAGGAAGCAATTTTGGCATAGTTCTCTCTCACTCTTGGATGGTAGTCCCCTAGTAGGTGTTGGCACTAGTACAGATAGTATTAAAATGTTAGACTAGTGGCAACACCGTTTAATGTAATAAATTTTAATCTGTCAGCTTGAGTGCCACAAGCAGGGAGATTGGCCAATAACAGGCATAATTACATAACTACCTTGATATCCTGGTTGTCAAAATTTTTAATTGTCCAATTAAGTATAATTAACACTGTTTGTTAATCCTTCACACACATTCCATTGCACTTGTAACAAGTCATCATGACACACTTGTGGAATCAGAGAGACAGGAGTCATTGTAAGCTGACCTAACTTCCTGTCTTTTGCCGCTGATAATGAATGCCGTGAATTTTTAATTTCGCGAATATTTATTTTTATAATGATGGTTGTTGGGTGTAAGTGCAATCATGATCATTCTTTGACGGAAGGGTGAGGGGGCGGGAAGTTGTAACATTTTATGCAAAATACTAGATAATTGTCCAAATTCCATTTGTATATTTTTATCAAATTATTTCACCAAACTCTGCTTCAAAGCTCATCATTGTACAGAGTTATTAAGCCAAGAATGAGATTGCCTCGCAAAAAACCTTAAATCCTCTGGCGCCCTTATTCTCCAGTATTTGCAAAAAAGGTTCATTGATATTCCGCGCTTCTTGGTCAACTTCAAGAGTTGAGCCAGCATTATATGATAATCTGTGTGTTTATCCACAGGGTTGTCCATTTTTAAATCTACTGGTACCTTATAAGTTCTGTGAAGGTTGCCTATGAATGCCAGTGTAAACAAAATTAACATTCTTACTGGCTTATCTTGATTATGACTTCATGGGTAAATAACTTGGATACCAACAATACATCCAATTATGCTTGGCTAAGATGTTGATGTTAATTGAAAGGTAAACAATTGGCAGATGACACTGTGAGAATCTTGTTCAAATTCAATAATAAGCTAATCTCATTGAAATTGATCAGACAGATCAAACTGTACACTGTAGCCATTAATTGCATGCATCAAAGAGTTTGGTATGTTAAAGGTTCTATCAACCTGAAATTCCAATCATTTCATCAATTCAGATTAGGGGCTTGCAGGGCCATTACAGCTGTTAAATTTTAAAGCGATAAATTATTGCCTGGACAGCCTTTTAACAGATAATCTTTCAAAGCTATCAGATTATTATTATCGGCTGCATTGATAAATTTAGAATTTACAGTGACCACCAGACATTCTATACAAACGAGTTCTATTGTGTCATTGAATGATAGGCCTGTTAGATTTACTCTTGCTTCTCTCTACCCATATACCATAAAATTCAATTAATGGCTACAATGCACTGTTTAATCTGCCTGATCATTTTCAATGAGATTAGCTTATTGAATTTGAACAAGATTCTCACAGTGTCATCTGCCAATTGTTTACCTTTCAATTGACATCAACATCTTAGCCAAGCATAATTGGATGTATTGTTGGTATCCAAGTTATTTACCCATGAAGTCATAATCAAGATAAGCCAGTCAGAAATGTTAATTTTGTTTACACTGGCATTCATAGGCAACCTTCACAGAACTTATAAGGTACCAGTAGATTTAAAAATGGACAACCCTGTGGGTAAAGACACAGATTATCATATAATGCTGGCTCAACTCTTGAAGTTGACCAAGAAGCGCGGAAAATCAATGAAACCTTTTTGCAAATACTAGAGAATAAGGTGCCTGAGAATTTAAGGTTTTTTTGCGAGGCAATCTCATTCTTGACATAATAACTCTGTACAATGATGAGCTTTGAAGCAGAGTTTGGTGAAATAAATTGATAAAAATATACAAATGGAATTTGGACAATTATCTAGTATTTTGCATAAAATGTTACAACTTCCCGCCCCTCACTCTTCTGACAAAGAATGATCATGATTGCAATTACACCCAAACAACCATCATTATAAAAATGAATATTCGTGAAATTTAAAACTCATCGCATTCATTATCAGCAGCAAAAGACAGGAAGTTAGGTCAGCTTACAATGACTCCTGTCTCTCTGATTCCACAAGTGTGTCATGATGACTTGTTACAAGTGCAATGGAATGTGTATGAAGGATTAACAAACAGTGTTAATTATACTTAATTGTACAATTACAAATTTTGACAACAAGGATATCAAGGTAATTATGTAATTATGCCTGTTATTGGCTAGCCTCCCTGCTTGTGGCACTCAAGCTGACAGATTAAAATTTATTACTTTAATTGGTGTTGCCACTAGTCTAACATTTTAATACTATCTGTACTATTGCCAACACCTACTAGGGAACTACCATCCAAGAGTGAGAGAGAACTATGCCAAAATTGCTTCCTGTACACCGTATAACTGAGATGGCTGAGAATGATATAGTATAACATCAAGAGCTCCTTTGTAGACAGGTAATGAATATATACCAGGTTTACGATAGTTGATTTACCTTTGCCTCCCTCAGTCCACATACCATAACATTCAGAGCTAACTCCATGCTCTGAGCATCTTTGGCCAACAAATAGAAATAGCTGAAAGCCATTCACTCTCAATAATAACAAGGAGCGTAGTTTAGACTATGCCAATAATCAGTACTCATGCTACTTGATGTGACACCAAGTTTGAGTTTTTTTAGCATCAGTCAGCATATTTTCAGTAGTCAGTGGTTCTGTGGATAATATGGCCTCATTCACATATCACTTCTCTCCACTTAGGCATATAGGACAGTTGATACAAAATAATTCCTCGCTCATCTGGGGAGCGATGTTGTACATTTTTATTAGTAGCAAAGTTCTGATCTGAACCTGGGCCTCCCGCAATATAGATTTTGATGCTACCTTGCACAGCAATATCTATTCATTACAGCATATCCAATTGTATGATATTGACTAGAACTGTAAAGGCTTATACTATGGCTATACAATATCAATAATGAAAGTAATTAATTTAGCAGGCAGGGTTAATTACACAATAATGGTTGCTGGTTGGGTAATGATATATAGGTCAGTTTCTGACAATTCTAGAATTGTACAGAATTGTCAGACAATTCTTGGGTATGAAACGCAGTGTATGTTATATCATAATGTTCGCCGCTGTGTGTCTCCACTCTCTGGACTGATGAACAGTTCGATGGGGCTCTCACAGTCACAACTCTAGTTTCGAATTATTTGACTAGTCCCTTGCTGCATTTTTAGTTACCATTTTCAAATATACAATTTTAATTTATGATGACATATACCGATAAAAAAACCTATGTTATATGGTAACAATTAAAGTAAAACTATTATACAGAAGTCTTTTGAAGTTCACTGTTTTCTTTGTTTAGCTAAACAGATCCCAGATTTTGCAAGAACATGTCTGACAACGGGACAGAGTTATATGAGGATTGGTCCGAGCCAGCCTGGGAACACTTGTATGTTTGACGGTCACCGCCAAGTGAGATGTGTGACAATGTGTGACGATTCTGACTTCTGTAATGAGAATATGACATGGGCTCCTCCAGGCTGGTGAGTGTAAAACGTTAGATTAAATGTGGCCCGCCGCCATCAATGATATCTCAGTCAGTCTCAGGAGTCATCACACGTTAATGCCTGTGTGTACCTTTGCCAAAGCCTCGGGGCTTGTGAGGTTCAGGCGTAGTTGAGACCAAATATGTGCCATCATTGTATTAGTCTGGGAAAGACAATCAATCCCTGAAACTGAGGCAATCATCAAAGTTTTCAAGCTTTAACTGATTATTTTATAGCAAAATCCAAAGTTGTGTTCTGTACAGGTTAGAGAGGATAATTCCAAATTATGAAAGCAGCTTGTTTTCAATAATTACTTTCCACCACGTTGATCCACCCTTCACTAATGCTGATTTATTTAGTTTATTGTTTTGTTTATGAGATTGACTTTCCTACAAAACCTGAAAAAATCTTGTTTTTATTCCTTCAGGAATATTTATGGTGAGAGAATAGAACTGGAGGCGACTACGATTAGACATCCTAGATTCAAACCTGAATACATCGCCACTAAGAGTCTCATACATTAGACTGAGATCTGGTGAAACTTTTGGACAAGCCGATCTCCACTAACCCAATAATAAGTGTGAACAGATAGATGAAAATTACGAAGAGGCCTGAGCTTACAATACTGTTATATTGTGGTGTTGTGCATTGATGGCAATTAGTAACACATCAATAAGACAGATATTGTTTGTATTTCATAGAGCCATTATTTTATTGTTTCTTCCTCCAAACAGGATAAAGCATCTAAAGGATGTGCACAGGCAATACTGTGCCTACATAGAGTTGAAGTATCTAACATGAGGAGTTCAAACAACTCCAAAATACAACATTACTTTCCATTTTTTTATGAAAAGTGTCGATAGAGTTTTGACATCAAATATGTTCAGCATAATGGTTTGTTACATCAAAATACAAGGCAAGGCAATGTTCAGTACATCAAATACATTGTATGTTAGCGACGTCCGTCGAGTTCAATAATCCGAATGAGATATCAGTTAGTGCATGAACTTCTACGTGGTTGACGGGAGTAAGAGTGAGATTAGGCGGAGTCGGAGTCGGTGGTAGTCTCTCCACTTCACCGTTGGCTTGAGGCCAGCGAGGAGTGATTCTCAAATGCTTTATACCCTGATGATCACAATAATCACGGAACTGTGTTGATGTGAAAGTAGTAGCATTATCAGTTATCAGAGTTCTGGGCAGGCCATGTGTGAAAGAGATATCAGATAGAGCATCGATAGTACTCTCAGCATTGATAGTTTTCATGAAACGCACATCATAAAATCTTTCTTTCTCAATACATGTTTTTGTTTTTGTAACTAAGGATAGGATAACAACTTTATTTCCCCCCCCCCCCCGACATTTATATAGGAGTAAAATAATACACAGTACACAGAGAATATTTATTTTAGACTATGGTTCAACTAATACGTTGTTTGCTCATGATCTTATCGTCCGACTTGATTATATAAAATGAATTATCAGCATGAGTCATCGAACTCCAAGGTTTACAAGGGGATCCCTGCTCTGTTCCACTTGTTAATATCATTAAGTTTGTTCAGATGACTATGATATAATCTCTTGTTAGCAACTCAAACCAAAAATAATATGTTAAACTAAGCGCATGGTGAATTTCACTGCAATGGGCACTTTTATTTTACTGTTCATGCTATAACTTTGGTTAAATCAAATAAAAGCATTTGGCATGATAGTATATAAAGCAGATATAAGAAAAGCAAGAGCTCAGCCAGGTAGTCAGAAGACTAGAGTGACGGCTGTCCCAGTGGTAATCCATGAAAGACACACATAAGCCGATAAGCCGAAGCACAAGTCAAGTGGCCTGGTAGTTTTGAGCTATACATAATTCAATAAGCACACATATGCCTGTGTGGCAGCTGGCAGCAGTAGTCTGAGACACAATTATGTATTGAGGTAACATAAATGGATAAATGGGTATCATATGTCACCTGTACTCTGACCGAATTCTATATTTATCTCAGCTTCTCTTATAGTGTGTACATAGAAGTATATGGTTGCGGTTCTCATAAAATCATTGATTTTATAGGTACACAAAAACACTTCTACTAACTGCATGTTGACAGCGAGACAAACTTGAACTGCTGATTGAGAGATAATCACTCTGGTTCCATGCTTCTATTTTGTGGTTCACTCCAATTTCGATTTATGATTTCTAACCATTCCCATGTTGGAAAAAACATGAAAAGAATCTGCCGCAGCCGGGACTCAAACCCTAACCGCTAACCATTCAGCCACACCGCCCTATAGGAATTGTTTGATTCTGTAACTAAGGATAGAATATCAACTTTATTGTCCTAACATTTATATAGGAGAAAAATGATTCCACAGTACACAGATAGTATTTATTTTGGACTATAGGTTGAAGGAATAGCATGTTTGTTCATGCTCTTATCTTCCATGCAATGTTTGCTATTTTATTGAGTGATTATATAGAATTATTGTTCCGCATGAATCAAAAGTTTCCAGGGTTTACAGGGGGCTCTCCACTCTGTTCCACTTATCAATAGCACTTAATTTGTTCAGGTGACTATAACATTCTCTAATTACAATTCAAACAAAAAACAATATGTCAAGCTATATACATGGTGAATTTCGCTGCAATTATCTCAGTCCCTCTAATAGTGCGTACATAGCAGCAATGACTTTGATAGCAGTATGTTTAAACTCTACTACGTGGTTGTCATAAAATCGATATTTTTGCAACTACACAAAAACTCGCTGAGCTGCTATTAAAGCTCAGTGTGTATCTAAGGAGGAGGTACATCCGAGGGTGCTGGGGCCTGGGACAATCAACCTTGCAAGCTCCTCCAATGAGATTCGACCCCACAACTCTTGCGGCACTTATTGCCTGGCAGTTAATAGCAAGCTCGTTAACCGCAATCGCGCCATTATTTTTAAAAGCTTGTATGCTGCTGACAAGCAACGCCTGTGTAAAATTTTCAAGGACGCTATTAAGTTAGGCATTGAACATCCCGATATTTATACCATGATGGACAATCAGACACGAACACTGGCCTTACGCTATATTCACGATGAGGATCATTTCATCAATGATTTGTTGAGTAAATGTCCATCTGGCAGATACCGTACAGTAAAACATAGAAGCTCACTGGGGAGAGACTGTTTTCTGCGTCATATCACTCTTATTTTAAACGAAATACTTTTTTAGACAGAGATTTGATTTTTTATTCCAAGTGTCTTCGCTTTTTCTTGCTGATTCAAAGTGCCAGCAATTACACTGTATTTCGCGACTCTTTTTTTTCTTTTAATAATGCTGTCAGTGATAGTAATAAAATCCATCCATCCATCCATCTGTAACTAAGGATAGAATATCAACTTTATTTTCCTAACATTTATATAGAAGCGAAATGATTCCACAGTACACAGAGAGTATTATTTTGGACTATAGGTTGAAAGAATAGCTTGTTTGTTCATGCTCTTATCTTCGATGCAATATTTGCTATTTATTGATTGATTATATAGAATTATCGTTCAGCATGAATCATAAGTTTCCAGGGTATACAGGGGGCTCTCCACTCTGTTCCACTTATCAATAGCACTTAGTTTGTTCAGGTGACTATAATACATTCTCTAGTTACAATTCAAACGAAAAATAATATTATGTCGACTATACAATTAGTGAATTGCACAGCAATCATCACTGAAATGAATTAGGAAACCAAAAGTATTTTCGAATATGGAGGTCGGTTATCGAGCTTCTATATTATACAGCATGGAATTCACATACATTACCTTAGTAGGAATTTGAATAAAAAAAGTTGCAATTTCAAAGGCAGATTACAGCTAGTAGGAGTATATCTACATGGGGGCCATTGTAGTCGAAAAGTTAATACAATACCAGTTAGGTGAATATGTTTAATACCGCAATGTTATGTCTATTCATGTCCGCCCAAAAAATTTAGCCATTTTCTGCCTCAGGGATGACTTGGACCGTGCATCCGGATCAAACACATTACGCAGAGAGAGTTTGTATTGTAGTGTCGACCTAAATTCTGCCACCTGGGAAGGACTTTGAGCTCTGATGTCTCGATTTGTTTTGAGGAAGACCTCATAAAGATCCTCATGTTCACCAGATCTGCTGAGGTTCTGAGCAAACAGAGGAATCATCATGTTTCTCTCCGACCGGCTGCCATTGACTGTTGCCATGAGTACCATTGTGTCTGCGTATTGAATGTCAAAGTGGGTGTCGGTGACATTGGATGACCTTGCGTCATATTGTTCCTGAGATCCTACATTGACCGCAAGAAAATAGAACAATCAATCGAAAACCTGAATATGTAATTCATATTTGTCAATCAACCCGATGTATTCTGCGGTGTTAGCCTGACTGCCTTTGCTCAATAAATTTACTGAAATTTATTCTTGGGCAACAAAATTGGGACTGAGTTGATTGTGCAAAAAACAAATACAGGAGGAGACCCTTTGTACGATTGAATTCTCCGCATTAGTTATTATATCAATATCTTCAGGTTAAAGAGCAATAGCAAATAAAAATTTAAAACACCAATGAGTATGACCATGATCAAGGTCAAGGCCATGGTCATACTCATGGGTATTTAAAATTTTTTCAACTTAGCCATGTTTTAACATTATTACTGCAATATTTAGTGCAATCAACTTATTTATATTTATTTTGAATATGATAGATGACAAAGTTAATTTATTTGCCTATGGAACAGAGAAAAAGTCAAAGCTCAAAGTGGTGAAGATTAGAGCTAAAACAGCAGAAGACAACTACCGATACTATACCGAGAAATACAAGGCCAACCAAAAAACCAGTGGCCACGTGACAAGGCTAATAGAGCCATGCAAAGATATTTGTTGTGGCTAAAGCATTGGGTCGCTAATTTCAAAAGACGGAATGTACTGAAGGGATGGTTTTTTTTCAGAGAATGGACTGGCAATTAAAACCACAATCACTGACCCGACTGATCTGTACCTTGACAGAGACTATCATAATTCAATGCGGGTACTTCTGGTATCGGTGTCGGTTTGTTCTGGCAAGCTTGCATCAGAAGAACCTGTAATAATAACATTCAACTGTTGGATCATACAACTGTTTGCTTTTCATTAAGTTTCTGTACCTGTCATGTTTTAAAAAAACGATGGTTATGTTGTGGAAGTGCAACAAGTGCTGGTTTTAAAGAAGAATTCGGTCCAATAAACAGCAAGCCATTTTGATAGACAGATCATTATCTGTCAGAAACTTACCTTTGGTTTCCCTTCTAACTTTGGTGAGTTCATTGTCAGCATGAGCTGGTTGATGTTTATTGAACCATCTGACGCTTGAACAGCACCTCTGTGACCATGGCTCATGATAATAACCATCAGCGCTGACAGTGTTTCGGTTTGTTCCTGGACCTCTCTAATGGCAAGCATCATTCCCTTTCTTGTCAAATCTTTCTTCACAGTAGTATTAACATTGAATTGTGGAAGAACCTCATTCAATTGCTCATATTCTTTTTGTGCACCTTCTCTTTCTTTTGTGGTGTACATGATTAGGACTGCTGGTGGTGTGGGCAGCAAATAAAATCCTTCCTGTGCCTTTGTCCATTGTAATAAAGTCTTGACCTCAGGAGATGCTGACAATTGGTATGGGATTTTCTTTTTTGCATTCTCCAAACCGACAAGGTGTGTTCTCTGCTTATCTGACAGTCGCCACATCAACTGATTAATCCTGCAGATATCGCCGTTCTGTGCCAGTACATGAAGTAGGAAGTTTTGTTTGGCCAGATTGTAACAAGTCTTTCCTAAGAACAACAAAACATATTTCCTGTTATTCTATGAACTGGTCACACATCTATCAGGCAAACAAGGGTTGTATGATGCCGCCTATGTTGAGACCAAAATTCAGCCTTTCTGCCAGATAATGCTGCATCTGCAGTGATTCAAATTCTACGGCAATACATAGCACTTCAACCAACTAAAAGTCAAAATTTCACAAATTGTTTGAATATTTTGATGTTGGCATTCCACGATTTTTGAGGCCCCCAACCGATCTGTGTGTCTATTTTAAACACAGGCCACGATAGACCAGAGTTCTTTTTGAATTCCTCTGAAGCCTTTGATCCATATTGAATCAGCGTACATTGAAGTGACAGTTCAGAATGTTAAAAAACCCACCAGCCACCCCCATCACCACACTTCAATTGTTTAACCACATATTCACTGTTTAGTGGTAAATCATTGTGGCAAGGGTGTCATTGTTACACCATTTGGAGTCACACACTCATATTTAAATATTTCGAAGACCAATGTGTTTCCTGTATAGTAGAGGAAGCGCTTTGGTCTTCAATTGAGGGCCAAACAGCTTCACAATTTGGGGATAAACAGTTTTATTTTGTCAGCAAGCCATGAACAGTCTAGCAGTCTAACAAAGTTAAGCGGTCACGGAGAACCATTTTAGGATCGATAATAATTCCTACCACACAAACCTGTTTTGTCGGCAGTAGCTATTGCTATGTCAACCAAGTCTGAGGTGCTCTTCTTTCCAAGCAGCAGGCAAAAAGTAGCTTGGTCAGCATCAGAGAGATGGGAGGAAAGCAGATCTATCCAAAATTTGTTTTCAATGACATCTCCTCTCGTTATCGTGCCCAAGAGGCTTGGATCAGTTTCATTTGTTGTGAGATTTCGGATCATTGTAGCTTGCTGTGTGGCTGTTAAGGAGACCAGCATGTATCTAATTATCTCTAAAAAGTCACGGTTTGTAATGGGGTCGAAAAGGTTAAACAACCAAGGGTCTGTAATGGCGTCGTGGTGTACCCTACTCATCCAGTCCATCACAGGTAGTGAAAGCTTATACCACTGGTCAGTAGTCACGGTCTCCTTAATAAGCTCAACTATTTCATGGTCACCTCTCCCAACAGCCAGACATAGGGGCGTGCGAAACAATTTGTCTTGTATCTGCAGAAGATTGTTCCACTGATCTGCATTAACGGTGTCCTTTATAAGCTTTATCATTTCTCGGCTATTTCCAGAAACAGCCTGGTGTAGAGGTGTGCCGCATAATTTGTTTTGTATCTGCAGAAGATTGTACCATTGATCTACATTCACGTTGTCCTTCATCAGATTTGCCATTTCTAAGCCATTACTTTCAACTGCCAGATGAAGAGGTCTGTCAGATGATCCGGGTTGTATCTGAAGAAGACTGTACCATCGATTGGCAGTCACAGAGTCCTTTATAAATTTCAGGATCTCAATCTGACCTCGTCGAGCTGCCAGGTGCAAAGGAGTTTCACAAAAAAGATCATCTGTCTGAAAAAGCTGATACCACTGACGGGCAGTTACACTGTCCTTGATAAGTTTCACTATCCCTATGTTACCTCGTTCAGCTGCCAGTTGTAAGGGAGTTCTGTGACAATGATCATGTATCTGAAGTAACTGATACCACTGATACGCAGCTATAGTATCTTTTATAAATTCCAGCATCTCAATATGACCTTCTCCAGCAGCCAGGTGTACATGAGTTGTGCACCAATCACCACGTATCTGAAGTAACTGATACCATCGAGCAATAGTTACAGAACTATGTATAACCTTCAGAGCCTCCATGTGTCCTTTCTCCGCCGCCTCATACAGAGCTAAATTGTGTTCCAAGAAGACTGAACATTTTTTCAGGTGACAGAGAAATTTGTAAACGCTTCAACGATTCCACATCCTCACCTTTTGCTGCATCATGAAGAGCCGTATCTCTATACATCCTTGAGATTTGATGTGAGTGTGTATTTTATTTATTATGTAGATTCCTTTTTGCCCAAATGACCTGTTGCTTAAGTTGTTACCAGTTACAATAAACTATATAAAGGCTGGACTTTTCTCTTATATTTCCTTCACTAACTCCCTCTTATGAGTAGAATCTTGTCGACAAGCCACGCCCCTTACTGCAGCCTGCAAAGCTTTAGCGAAACCAGCTTTATTGATCACAAAATCTCATGTGCATTTTTAAATTTGCAGTTCTTTATACTATTTCAGTATGTATCATACTCTTTTTTCTCTTTTTTTAACTTTATTGGCATAATTTTCAGAAAAATTAAGTACTCACATATTGTATTGTTTTAAGGGATGATATCCACAAACCTTCAGTCTTGTGTTTCAAATAAATAATATATAGAGATATATAGAAATATATAGGAAACCAAATTACAGAACATTTGCAAAGAGATTGTACTAAAAACAGAATAAATAGAGAATGAAAATCCTTTCTATGAAAACATAGGTGTAGGAAAACTCTGTGAAGTTGTGGTGATCATCTTATTTATACTTTTCTTATCTGATATTCACTAGAAGCGCTCGATATCATTTTGGAGTTAAATTGAGAAATATGAAGTGAATAGATAGCTCTGTCTCTTTAAAAGCAGAAAAATGTGTTTTGCGCACAGGCTATAACTTGCTCGTTGGACCAATGAACTAGAGGTTTAGTTCATTGGTTGGACTAAACAGTTACCCTTGCTGTCATTTGTTATCGGTGTAAGGGAGGAATCAACAGGATGGCTAGTAGCAAGGCCGTCCACTCACCATAGAAGTCAGTAGCCAAGTGCCCAATGTGTAGCCTTCTCAAGATCACAGTCCAAGTCAATCTCCATCATACTTAGGTCAGGGTAAAATGACAGTAACTCCTTCGTAGTGTGAGCAGAGGAGACAACTCCATGATGATACATGTACAAAGCATATGTGCAACAACATTACAACAAACCTTATGATAGGAATACACGACTAACAGCATATACCTCTTAACCATTCTGTGTTTGATTGCAGCTTTAACTAAAATTAATATCGATCATTTTTAACGCATAGAGAAATTTCTTTTTTAATGTTTAAATTTTCACCATTTTATTTGGCAGACGTTATCATCCTAGACGGATGTTTTACATATCATGCCAAAGAGAGTACCGCACAAGTTAGGGGGGGGAGAGAAAAAATGAAGACGTTTCGTGTTTAAAGAATTGATTGGTTATAACTAAATAATTCATTTAATTCCATTCTTTTTTTCACATGGCTCCATTTGTCATGATACATTGGTCAGTGATTTTAATAAAGTATGTGTAAAACAAGACAGAGACTACAGTTTGTAAAATTTATGAAGCGAAAAACAAAATAGAGAAGTTAACATTAATACAAGCAAGATGATGGATATTTTTTTTTTAAATGTGATCCTGTTTAAACATGGTTAAAATGTTCAACAATCATTGATGTAAACAAAAGAGAAAAATCTATGAGAGAAATGTCAGGAAGAAAAAAACAAGAACACCAGTGTATGTTGTTACTCTCAATATTTAAGGTCATGGCTAATGGTCTTTGACAGTAAAAACTTACTACAGAGATGAAGCTGGCCGATTTTTGACTTACAAAACTGTTAGATTCCAAATATAGAACTGAATAACAGCAACAATTTGGTTTCAGTCAGATGACAAGCAGACAATATTGAAATTGGGAAAAATATCAATGTCAGCATTCTCTGGTTACAGGGTTGCATAGATTGAGATAAAAAATATTATATCTGATTGAGATTTTTGGTAGTGGGACTATCCACCTATTTGGTAGTGGGACTATCCACCTATTTGGTAGTGGGACTATCCACCTATTTGGTGATTACGTAAACTGTGATTGGATAGATTTAAGGTAAAAAAAGTTCTTCAATACTATAACGTCTTGCATAACTCATCCCGTTGATTTAACTTGCTTGTACATAATGAGCCATTGAAATAACTCCAAAATTTTGTAATCCCATAAGCCGGACACAGTGTGATGGTAAAAAACGAAACTTTTCAGTAAACGACTATCACTATTCTGTAAGCAGTTGTATGTGAAACACTGGATATCAATACTCAACAACACTGAGAGGTCTGAACTCTGCTAAGATGTCACAAAAACTAGTGCAGTTGACCGGCTTCATCATAGTTCTTACACTATTTCTAGGAATGACAACAGCAAGTAAGTGTCTTGATATATACTCTTTATGGATAGAGATTGAGTAGAACAGAGGAACAACCTGATCTTGATTTTTCTTCACCCCCTGGTTTTATCCTCTGTTAGTGTAAGAGGGCATAGAAATGCTCATGGGTCATAGGTCAGAGGTCATAGGTTGTGGTTCATAGGATAATTCATAGTTCTCATCACCTTGTAAGCAACATACATTTACAAGGTTACTGTTGGTAATTCATTCCAACAAATGCAGCCGTACCACTAAACGCCAGTGCTGTTTTTTTAATTACTTCATGAATTTTTACAACAACAATTTTATGTAACACTGAGTTACACCAAGATCTGTCATATACATACATTTCTTCATCATCCTTGCCATTATATGGTATGTAAAAATACAAATCAATCAATCAATCAATCAATCAATCAATCAATCAATCAATCAATCAATCAACTACTTATACTCATACATAGCGCTACAAATAGACAATCTATATGAAAAAATTACAATCTCTCAACATTTCATAGATATAAATCTGTCATGAAGTTAGAAAGTTGGTCTGAGATGAACGCAAAAAGATAAAACCACAAGGTGGAGTCATTGAACACAACCTTGCCTGTAAGCTTACCTAATACTGTTGCGTAAATATTTGTGTTTTGTTTCGTAAATTAATCCGAGGGGACTTATTGTGACTGTCATTAGTCAATCTGTCAATAACGAGAATAAATAATGGTGTACTCATAACTATAATCTTTTTGCGAAATATGACTCATTTTAATAGATGATGATGATACCCTCGCTTTGTACATTCTCACTATCACGATATACGGTGGGGTGAAGAAATTTAAATTGTGTTTATACATATATATGACTGTGTTACAAAAATAAGAGTTTGCTTATTTTCAAAGAGTAGCAGATCAATATATTAGAAATAAAGTTCACAATATAAACACATGTATCACTAGCTGCACTAGATGTCAGGGCCTCATACAGTACATGCCACTCCTGACAGTTACATGTCAGAGCCTCATACCGCTCCTGACAGTACATGTCAGAGCCTCATACCGCTCCTGACAGTACATGTTAGTGTTTGTCAGCAACTGAAAAGATGTTGTTTAAGGTTTGATGTTTATCCAACAGTCAAAACTGTTAAATAATCTGATATAACGTAACTCCCTCCTCCAGTAGCCACAAAATATAATGATAATTTGTTTACGTTTTGCAGGTGTGAGATGCAGACTGTGTAGTCAGGGGGGCGGAGCTGAGTGTCAGAAGAGAGCTCACCTCCTTGAGACGTCCATACTCTGTCCAGAGAAGTGTATGGTGGCAGCTGCTATCGATACACGGAGTGAGTGAAATTATTCTACTATCTGTGTGTCTATCGGCGTCTGAGTCTGTCCGCGTCTGAGTCTGTCCGTGTCTGAGTCTGTCTGCGTCTGAGTCTGTCCGCGTCTGTCCGCGTCTGAGTCTGTCCGTGTCTGAGTCTGTCCGCGTCTGAGTCTGTCGTGTCAGCCAGATTGTCGCTCTGAAATAACGGCCGAACGATAATGAAAAGACTTATCATCAATGTAATCCACAAAACTTCAGTTTTGTGTCTATGCTAAGTGCATGTGTATATAAACCCTTATCCAGTGCCTCATAAAACACTTACGTTTTTAAAAATAACTCAAGTGGGATGGTAACCAACACATTGGCTAGGTGGGAGAATTCGTGCCCAAGGCTTCTGCGACTTGCAAGCCTATCTTTTGCCCATGTCCAGCATCTACCACCCAAAACCTATACTGGAGAACCCATTCAACCATTCATCTCACTCAAATCTCACCAATTTAAACTATTCAAAAATAAAAAGTCTGTAATCCATTCCCTTGAAGTTTTGGGGTATTTATTCCTGTGGCATTTCTAGTTAAGTAATACATAAGTATTTTGGGATAAACATTATACAGATTTCTTTTGAAGTTCACTGTTTTCTTTGTTTAGCTAAACAGTTCACAGATTTCGCGAGAACTTGTCAGACAACGGGACAGAGTTACATGTCTATGGGTCCGAATCAGCCAGCGAACTCTTGTATGTTTGACGGTCACCGACAGGTGAGATGTGTGACAGTTTGTGACGATTCTAACTTCTGTAATGAGAATATGACATGGGCTCCTCCAGGCTGGTGAGTGTGATAATTTAGATTAAATGCGGCCCGCCGTAATCAATGATATCCCAGTCAGTCTCAGGAGTCATCACACATTACGGCCTGTGTCTACCTTTGCCATAGCCTCGAGGCTTGTGAGTTTCAGGCGTAGTTTAAACCAAACAGGTGCCATCATTGTATGCTAAGACACAATCACAAGTCTATTAGTCTCAGAAAGACAGTCAATCCATGTACTGAGGCAATCAATGGTGTGATCACTAAAGTTTTTCAAGGTTCAACTGATTCTTTTGTTGGAAAATCTTGAGTTGCGCTCTTTGCAGGATAGAGAGGATAATTCCCAATTATGAAAGCAGTTTGTTTTTAATAATTACTTTCCACCACGTTGATCCACCCTTCACTAATGCTGATTTATTTAGTTTATTGTTTTGTTTATGAGAATGATTTACCTACAAAACCTGAAAAATATCTTGTTTTTATTCCTTCAGGAATATTTATGGTGAGAGAATAGAACTTGAGGCGACTACAACTAGACATCCTAGATATAAACCTGTAGGCATAGCCACTAAGAGTCCCTTACAATAGACAGATCTGACAAAACTCTTCCGGAAGCCAATTTTCATAGTGTGTTTAACCAATCGTAAATGTGAATAGATAGATGAAAATTACGAAGAGGACTGAGCTTTCATTCCTAGCTTTTTCTGGACTGCTAATAAAAGTGAAAAAATCTAAGGATAAAGGAGATTATTTTGTTTTTCAAACTCATTGTATTTCAATTGAGAATTTTGTTTAATAAATAAGCTACCGAGAAAAAAACTCCCGCCCATTGAAATTATCTGAGACTGCCAGGTCTCATCTCAGATATTCTCAGTATATCAAGAGATTGTCTGAGTGGTTACTGACATATGTACGATTTCTTACCAATTCCCTATTATAATGATTAAATGATCTACCTGCACGTACATAAAGTATGTTAAATGTTAGTATCTCAAGCAGAAAACACTGGAACACTGAACCTCCAAAGCGGTAATGGCGATATGGATGTATTGTCTTACCTCGTCACACCTGAGCTTCTCAATCACGCTGTCATGCTTGTTGTTCTGTTGTTGTCAGTGTCAGTTGTTAATACGGTGCAGAACAGTTCCACACTTTTGTGACGAATCTGACTTCTGTAAAAATAATGTGACATTTAGGCACCTCCCCCGGCTGGGATGCCGTCGGGCGGGGGCAAGAGTCTGAGGGGGGGGGGGGGGGGCTCAGACTATTGCAACTCTAGGCTGATGAGTAACAAGGAAAGGTTAGATCACAATTGTGACATCATATGATACTCAGACAAAACTATAAATTTTATCCTTGCCGCAGCAGCGCTCGTTGTTGTGGTCACCAAATTATTTATGAATTTTAGTTGTTTGTTACAGTAAATTCCTCAGTTCCTTCTCTTCACAGGGTTGATAGGAAGTCCAATTATCGATGCAGCTCATTTTAAATTAAGTTTGTCCGGATGTTGCAGTAAAGAAGCTCCAACAGTCAGGGGCAGCAACCACCTAGTCAGACTTATTTAGCCTTTCTTTACTGGACATGAAAAATGTGTAAAATTTGGTGACTCAATGTTGCCTTATTCTTAGGAGCTTTGATAGCGCAAATGATCACATCCTTTGCTATCAAGCGAGAGATTCGGGTCCAATCCCCGCTTTTGTCTCGAGGGATTTACCCTGGCTTCTCTCTACCCACATACCACAAAAACTCAAAATCAACTACAACCAGCAACTCTCACAAATCATACACATCTCAAACTCAGACAACTCTCATATTCACAAAACAGACTGATGGAGCTACTGATCCTTCCAACATCAAGGAAGTGTTCTATCAGTAATAATCAAAATTTACCAGGGGTCTTTGTGCACTAGAGGTGTCAATCACCTGTTCTCTGGAGAGTATGGTATCATACCATTACCCTCCCCCACATAAGACAAGTTGTCCCATTCTCCTATCACCACAGGTGTTCCACAAGGTACAGTTTGCAGACCTTTAATGAGAATACTGAATAGGGCGGCCGCGCCCTTCAGGCACTGTTATTTTTCAGTCTATGGACAGAGCCAGACTTGCAATTTTAACCCCAACATTTTAATGACATCAGCAAATCTTGTACATGACATTTACTCTTCTCATTTCATATATCTAAATATATTGAACGTAGAATGTCATCAACCTATGCCCTGAAACTGCTCCGAAGATCAGGTGTTGTCCTTTGCCTGTCCGGTGTGATACCCATATCTGAGTAAAACTGATATAGATAAACTGGAAAGTTTTCAAAGCATGTGCCCAAGAATTATTTTACCCCTTTATATGACTATGGTGAAAGACTGTCCCAACTTGATATAGAAGAACTCAGCTTATATTTAAATGTCTTGTGTTTGCGATATGTTTCCAAAATTCAATCCCACGGGGCTCATGTGTGCAGTGATTTGCTTCAGCTGTCCCTGCAAGTTGGTAGGACTGCATGCTACGATAAAACGCTTTTTAAAAAATTTCTTTGAATAATTAATTGCATTCCTCTTTTTCACACTCCCTCATTTGATATAATAAATTGGTTGGTGATTGTAATAAAGTATATATATACCCTAACTTTTGCCGTGGTAGAGTAGTTTACTCGGAAAACATTCGTCCAAGATGATGTTGTCTGCCAAATAAAATGGTGTATGTATAAGAATTTTTCGTCCTTCGCTACTGCTTATTCTTAGTAATAGTTTGATGATGAAAATTATTCTGTCAACCTGAATGATTGTGTTTTTATTACTTCTGAAATGTTTGTGGTGAGAGAGCAAAACTGGACAATGTTAAAGATGCAACTAAAATCTGGTGAACTTTTTCCAGAAGCGATATTCGCATTAACCACAATCAAAGGCATGAGTAGCTTTCCGGCTATGTTAAGAGTCGTATTACGACTAGCTCTCCACTTTTTTTTTCTTTCACACTTTTATTGGCAGTCTATTTCATTCCAGTAGCGGAATTTTTTCCGAATAGTGCCGAAAAAAAAGGAAAGGAAAAGAGAAAAAAAGGAAAGCTTGAGACTGAAAATGAGTTAAAATGTTTCAGCAGTGAGGTGGAAATAGATAGGATGTCTTTGAGAAGACCACTGAATGGTTTTGAACAAAACATCCCACTGTTGAATGATAAACTAGGTAAGAAGAAACTTATCGATTACTATGAACAAAGTGTGTCATGTTTCTAGCGTTGATAATTTTCATGGTGCAGAAATAAAGATCAAAAATTTCTTTAATGGATTTACTCAGAACATGCTAACCGATTCACTTTTAAAAATAAACTTCTGGTCGAATACACAAAGAGGCCATGATTCCCGATACTGTAGTTGTAGTTCACTTTGATTACCTGTCTATTTTTCGTGTCCGTGAAACCATCTTCACATAACTATCTGCAACAGACAAAGAGGCACAACTTCCTCTTTCCTAATCAATCTTAAGAAACGTCTTCTACTGGCTCTAACACTATGGGTGATTGCATAGGGAAAACTAACAAAGTCAGCCCTGACGATGAGGGTACTGAGTCTGAAGAGAAGAGGCCGTCTCTGATAGAAGAAGTCCAAGTAAAGGTAAATATCATCTGAAAAGAAATACATTACATCGAATCTCACAAACTTTCAGACGATAATTAGAAGTGGTTGATCTCATCGATTCGTATTCATCCAAAATCATACTGTGTTTGAAGAGATCAGAATCTATACACATGACTACATGTTTCCTACTATTTCCAACACAAATTGGGCGTAAACCCAATCACCTAGATCATACCAGAGTTGTACTCAGATATCTACTCAGACATTTATAAAGTCTTGTGAAGCCTAAGATATATATGTCCTAGTTTAAACAGGAAGGCTTTTCAGCCAGCCGGTAGTTCAGCCAGCCGGTATTGCAGCCAGCCATCGAGTTTGTGGTAATAATTCAAAAGGCAGCTGATGCAGGGCAGAGAAGAGAAAATATACAAAAATAGAAGTGCTCCTCTTATCTCTGTGGTTGAATAAACGTAAAAAGTCTAACTGGCCGCAGAGCTGGAGGTCTAAGACTGGTTCTTAAAATCCCCGCTACTCCCCCCTTTCCTAGACTGAATAACTGATAGGCGGGTTTAGATTTATCGATGTGAACGTTGAAAATTGTGTTCAAAAAATCAAAATGACTGATGATTAATTTGATGTTTGAAGCTAGATTGGTTTGACTAAACTACAACCTTTCAAGGTCAACGCACAAAATCTAAACCTACCAAATTTTAATACACCCAGAAACCAATAGTGTTGAGCCTTGTAAGTTTTATAATGCTGGTATGTTTCCATTTAGGGCTGTCCGACTCTACTCTTTTTCGATTTATTGATCTGACTTTTTGGTTTTGATACAAACTCAATAGAATAAGATAACAGGATGCCGAATTACAAGTTTTAATATTTTGTCTTTCTTACCTTTAATGGTGTTAGCTGGTGAGAGAGAGGGCTACGGAAAAGAGAAAAGCTCAAAAGGCGGCTCAGAAACTAAAGCTATGCGGGTGTGGTCAACCACCAGAAACAATGTCCAACTATTCTAAGCCTTACGGTGCAGACATGAAACAGCGGCGGTCAGAGATCAAGATAATAGAATAGATGTGAGCAGTTATTATCTTGGAGAGTCAACCACTGTCTGTGAGCTGCCAAGTATCTCAATCCACTCAAATCTCCTCAGTCAAGGTCGCGTCAAGGTCGCTCTGACTGCTATTCAACTTATCTGACTATGACATTGGAGGCTCCATGTATTCCTACAATTTATCTACCAGTCACCAGCCATACTATTATGCTAGCTTGCCGTTAAATCATCCACCATCATCCTTCATCATGATCTGAAGTATTGACAGTCCTGTTGAGAATTCTGCCTGTCATGACAGCCTAATGTCCGTATTGCTGTCATACAGTGGTGCCATCACAGAAATCTCCAGGACCCATACTTCAGATCATGATCAACAACACAGGAGGCAGGCTTTGCATCTATACACTATTATTACTCATATTAGACTAAGATCCAGTTTACCAGCGCTGGAGTTGCCCCCACACCTCTGTTGGCACGCCTTAGGCCGAGGGCTTGCTAGTAGATGGAGGGGGCAACTCCTATGCTTGAAAAAATGGATCTATATATAGTAATATAATATAGGAATAGTGTATATGCTGATGTTACATGGAGCTAGTAATATTACACGTTTTATTGGAGTTTTCTTCATATAAGTATGTTTTGAACTGACGAAACTTTTTGATCTCATATGAAACAATTATTTTATTTCATTAAATTATGATATTGAAATGATGGTCTAATGTCCGTACGACTGTGTTGCACAATACTCTTGGATATTATTTTCATTTCTTATCAATGACATCACCACTTTTTGTAATTCAAATATAGTTTGGTGTCTTTCAACTGTAACACATGACTACTTTAGGTTACATCTCGATACCAAAAGAGTAATTCACCAATACCATGTGATAGTACATTAATAGTACATTGACCAATTGTATTAAAGTTAAAATGCACTTGGTATTGTTGGTGTGAAGAAAGTTCAATGCTGTTAAACGTCACAAAAGCACATCATCCGTGATCCTATCAAGATAAATGACATGCCTATCTCACAAAATTCATCAGTCAAACTTTTAAGGGTTTGCTTTGACAATCATATGAGATTCAGCACTCACATTGACTCTTTAATAAGTAAGTTAAGGCCAGTGTGCATGCCATTATTCGGCTCAGGAAAGTTGGGGTATTCACGTCTAGTCTGGTCACATTTTATAGATAGAACTCTGTCAGTGATCTCCATGCAGCTCCAAGTTGGTTCCCATACTTATCAAGAGGGGACAAGGAGATTCTTGAAAGACTACAGAAGTTATGCCTCAGGGTTATTTTGCCATGTTTAGAACATTATGATGAGCGGCTTGTAGCATTAAATTTAACAGAACTAAGTGTTTATCTGGATATATGCTGCCTAAAGTATGTAAATAGTGTGAGAAAGAACACCAGCCATCCACATCACCATCATCTACATCACCTAGCAATAAATGACAGGCACCGTCGCAAAACCACGACCCTCCTTAATCCAACACTGCTCTTCGCAGAAAAAGCCTTTTATATAAATACGCGTAAATACGTCAATGCCTTCTTATTGCTTCTTTTATTTGTTGTTGTTTTCACATGGTCTTATTTGCTTCATGTATTGATCGGTGGTTAATAAAGTTCATAATAATATCTCAAAACACCTAAAATGTCAGTATTTTGTGTTAGTTTTCCCCTCTTGTTTATTTCATGGTCAACTAATCATTCTATTCTTGATGAGAGAGAAATATATTGACTTTTTTGTTCCTTAACGTTTCTATTATGACTTACACATAGTAATGTAATGCTAAAGCCAACAACTGGCCTCCAAACCTCTCTAGACACAGTATCGACATGGTGCGATGAGTATAATAATGGTGGCTAATGCAAAAAAGTCAATCTATTATGCATCTGACTAACAAACATGCTCGATACCAACTCCAACCACCAACTCTGAAGCTGAATGGAGAACAAATACCACCGACAACTAAGACTAGATTTCTAGGAATCACTATCGATCAGCATCTGTCTTTCGAAGACCATGTCGACTCGATCCTGAAGAACGTCAGACCGCTAACCTATACCCTTCTTAACCTCAAACGCTCTGGCGTACCTCAGCGGTTACTCACGAGGTTCTACCTTACATGTATACAGCCTCGTATGACATATGGAAGCGTAGCCTGGTTCTGCATGATGACCGACCAACAGAAGAAACGAGTAATCCAGCTGGAAAAACTCTCACTGAAAATTATAGCCCCAGGCTGTGTCAAGTATAGTGAAAGGACAGCCCTGCTAAACATCATACCACTAGACAAATATATTGACTCTATGTGCCATCAACACATCGACAAGAGCAAGACACCTGGGCACTGCCTGCATCATTTATTACCTCAACCGAGTGCTCGCAGACCTAGTAGACATACAACGCGCCTCAACACCAGCTCACGAACTGAATTGAGAGGCAACACTTTACTCATGTGTTACAGCAATGCCGGATGTGTAAATTATAAAGTCTAAGAATTAATTTTTTTCTGTTTTTATTTTCATGCCCAGGTTGCCTTCCTTAATAATATTGTGATGAAACCTCTAAAGGTCGCCTCTAATTTAGAAGATGATCATTGATTCAGTAATAAAGATTATATAATAATAGTACCAATTATAAGTTGCCTTTAAAAAACTTCTCATGTACACAAGGGGGTATAGCAAACGCGGGCTGCTTTTATAGCAAGCAAGTAAAAAAACCATCACTCGGTATCAGACGTTAAATGAACCAAAACAGTGATACATCAATATAATTGTGTTCTGTGAGTATGAAAACAAATATTAGGAGAGATCGCTGTGACTTACATAGTGAAAAGATTATTTGTGTAAAAAGGATGGAAACTGTTACATAATTACAATCGATCCTAATTACCGTTTTGTCAATAATTTTTTTTATGACTCCCTATAGATATTTAGACAGAGCAGAATTCGATCATATGCCATCCATTATACTAATAATGAAGATTCCAAATCATATTATCACATCAAATCAATAGCGGGTCTATTATAGAACTGAAAGAAAGGTGTTACCTGAATTCTCTGAACATAGATTGTATTGGGATCTATGTAAATTTACTGTAGTTATCTTATCTTTAGTTTATTGCCACAGAGTTTGTACCTAAAATTAATATTGGTGAAATTTACCATATGCTTAAGGCCACACAAAACTGAATATTAATCTCATCTTTGCTCATAGAAACAGCTCTTCAGATAAGCAAAACACACATAACACTAATACACATAATGCAGAAAACAACAATATAAAAACACTTACATATGGTGATGTATCAGGGCATAGCTTAGCAAAATTTCTGTGCACAAAACATGTGTCTTCTCAGAACCATCAGAAGATAAAGGAAAACCACTAATCCAACCCCCTCACATAAGAGAGCTGTGAGATTTAAGTTGGGAGTTACCCTCTATCAGTGCATGAGAGGATAACTCCTAACACAGATACAACATAGATATCATACAGGTGAGATGCATGTATCAATGAGTTAGGCCTATAATAGATGTATATTATACTTATTATAGAGGTAGGATAGAAATATTGGTTATATAGATATAAAGAGAAAGATAATAATGTTGTAGTTGTAATCACTCAAGAGAAAGGAGATGCTAGGGGGTCTTTCAATTAGAAAGAGATATGCTTTACCAAAGCAAGTTATCTCTATCACATCACTCAACATTCTCACACATTTGGTCATTTAATTAGACAAATTTGCTCCCAACTCGCTTCCTCAGAGTGTATATAGTACCATCATTGACTGAGCAATTTTAAAGCAAGAGCCTAGCAGGTATCGCTCTCTCACTAAGTGTGCGATCAGATTACAATTTCGGCTGTTTCTAATTGAAAGAACCCCTGGTTCAATTCGAATTGTCTCTGCACATAGTACACCAACAAGGTATGACTACTAGGTTTATGTATGACTTGGCTATGACCGTATACAGTCACAATATATAATATATATGATACCAAATATGGGGAGGCGCAACAATAGCTTCAACAAACTATATAAATGTTTGTTGTTCCTCGATATATCATATAGAGGAACAACAAACATTTATATAGTTTGTTAAAGCTATAGTTGCGCCTCCCCATATTTGGTATCATATATATTATATATTGTGACTGTATATGGTCATAGCCAAGTCAGACGTAAGATTCTTTATTATCAAATCAGAGCTGAGAACTGGTTGTACCGAATTGATACTCAATTTATTATCAAATTAATACTCAATTAACACAGATATTATTCCCAAATTTGCCGAAGTCATAATTTCATTAACAGCTTGCCAAACAAGGGTATATTAGTTAATAGCTAATACAGCTAATACAGCAGCTAATATAGCACATAGTCAAAATAATTTACCAATAGATTTTCTCACCTTTTTACACTGTAGAAAGTTGTCCAGGAATGACTTGATATTTTGGAAGAATTCTACCACACTGAAATTTCTAGATTCTTCACAAAAGATCTTGGCCATCTTCACAACGTCAGCCATGAGCGTTCCCAGCATATTTACCCTGTACACAAAATAGTAATTCAATAATAATGAATTTCTGTCACTTTATCAGTCGACTTGTTTAAACTTAATAACATGTTGTGCTATTTATGGCTCGTGCAAGTTTTAACAATAAATTGAGATCATTTTATCCCCCTTGACTACAGACATGAAATTCAACACGATATGTTTTTGCATAACAGATTCTCTCTTCACATTTTCCAAACATGAACCATTAATTAAACAAATATTTAATGATTAAATTATAAATACTATGACTTAAATATTAAAAAATAATTAAATAACGGCAATTAATTATCAATTAATTGATCAACAATAATTCAGATATTAATTGAGTTAATGAAAAACTTATTCAGTAATTTAATTGAAAATTAAATATTCAAAATTAATTAACAAATGCCAAATAATCATTATTTAATTAATTATTAATAAATAAAATATTTCATGATTTATTTATAAATTTATTCAATCATTTAATTATAGCTAACAGCATATCAAATAGTAATAAATTAATTAGAGCCAAATGAAATAGCGTTTATATAAGATATTGTGTTTATGAATGAAGTTCTTAAACGCCACTCACAGTATTAGTGAAGCTCGAGGCTCTCTGACTCCATAGTCTCTTTAATAGCCTGAGCGTAGAAGGTCAGATTAGTGGCTATTTCTATGAAATAGTGTTTATATAAGATAGTGTATATATGAATGAAGTTCTTAAACGCCACTCACAGTATTAGTGAATCTCGAGGCTCTCTGACTCCATAGTCTCTTTAATAGCCTGAGTGTAAAAGGTCAGATCAGTGGCTTTTTCTATAAAATGGTGTTTATATAAGATAGTGTATATATAAATGAAGTGAACCTCGAGACTCTCCGACCCCATAGTCTCTTTAATAGCCTTAGCGTAGAAAGTCAGATTAGTGGCTATCTCTACTTCTATACTCTCAAACTCAGTCTGTACTATCATGGTCTCCAGTTGTAGCTCAAAATCTGTGAATAACAAAGAAGAGGATAACAGGACATTTATTATAAGAGCCCACAGTTCTAAATATACAATTATAGGGCGTGAGGCTAAATTAACTTCGGCATTGTATCAGTCATATTCATAAACTATTCTAGCCTGTCTTGCCAAGCTTACTTTTTTGTTGTTGTGTCCCCCACAGCAAAGCCTGTCAAGACATGCCAACACTACTAATACTATTTTGCCTAAGCCAATCAACACTGAATCTTCATGTGTTAGCAAATGCGGACATCACTGAACACAGTACAGTGTACTTGGGCTATTCCAAACAAGATGGTTTCTGTAAGTTTGTCTATTATTGGTGCTATATTATTGGTGCTATATTATTGATGCTACATTATTGGTACTATGTTATTGGTACTATATTATTGGTGCTATGTTATTGGTGCTATATTATTGGTACTTTATTATTTTTGCTATATTATTGGTGCTATGTTATTGGTACTATATTATTGGTGCCATGTTATTGGTACTATATTATTGGTGCAATGTTATAAGTGCTATATTATTGGTGCTATATTATTGGTACTATTTTATTGGTGCAATGTTATAAGTGATATATTATGGGTGCTATATTATTGGTGCTAGATTATTGGTGCTATATTATTGGTGCTATGTTATTAGTGCTTTATAATTAGTGCTCAAAATAATTGTAATATTTTATTAACACTGGGAATTCCCCAGGGTTATTGGATTTCCCAGTCAATATTTATTAAATTGGAACAGGTCGCGCTTTTGCCTAATATAAGTGCTATTTTATGAGTGCTTTATTATTAGTGCTATATTATTAGTGCTATATTATTGGTGCAATGTTATAAGTGCTATTTTATTGGTGCTATATTATTGGTACTATTTTATTGGTGCTATATTATTGATGCTATACTATTGGTGCTATATTATTGGTGCTATATTATTGGTGCTATATTATTGGTGCTATATTATTAGTGCTCAGAAGGCGGCTCAGAAACTGAAGCTATGCGGGTGTGGCCGACCACCGGACACAATGTCAAACTTTTCTAAGCCATACGGTGCAGATATGAATATTTGTGCTACATTTTTGGTGCTATATTGTTGGTGCTATATTATAAGTGATGTATTATAAGTGCTATATTATTAGTGCCATATTATAAGTGCTATTTTGTGAGTGCTTTATTATTGGTGCTATGTTATTGGTGCTATATTATTGGTACTATTTATTATTGGTGCTACATTATTGGTGCTATGTTATAGGTGCTATATTGTTGGTGCTATATTATTGGTAGGCCTACTATATTATTGGTGCAATGTTATAAGTGCTATATTATTGGTGCAATATTATTGGTGCCATATAATTGGTGCTATATTATTAGTGCTTTATAATTAGTGCTCAAAAGGCGGCTCAGAAACTGAAGCTATGCGGGTGTGGCCGACCACCGGACACAATGTCAAACTTTTCTAAGCCATACGGTGCAGATATGAATATTTGTGCTACATTTTTGGTGCTATATTGTTGGTGCTATATTATAAGTGATGTATTATAAGTGCTATTTTATTAGTGCCATAATATAAGTGCTATTTTATGAGTGCTTTATTATTAGTGCTATATTATTAGTGCTATAATATTAGTGCTATATTATTAGTGCTATATTATAAGTGCTATTTTATGAGTGCTTTATTATTAGTGCTATAATATTAGTGCTATATTATTAGTGCTATATTATAAGTGCTATATTACTATTATCATTATAAAAAATATGATACAATAAATTACTATAATTGAATATGATTCAAATTATTATGAATATTTTGATTTATGATAATTAATGTTTACATCCAGGAAAGCCTGTCTTTGCAAGGAAAACATATCAACGTGGGGAACTTAAAATCCCGCTGTTACCTTACAGAATACTATTATGAGGAGGTGGAGGCAAAGAGGGTGGAGGGAAGAGGGCCTACTTCTCGAGGTGCAGGGTCTACTAATCGAGTAGGCACAGTGCCTCAGCAAATTATACAGGAGCAAGCTAGACAAGCCAACACAAGACTGGTATCTGGGGGCATGATTGTAATGAAAAAAAGACTGTCTTCAACTGTACGAAAACTACCACTAGCCAGTAAAGCAGAGGATATAGGGTATGAGGATGAGAAACAATCAAAGAGGAAGAGGCGGAGTAAGAGTTTTACCAATAGCATCGATTTTCGGCTCAACCATAAGTATGGATTACACGACGATGAGTCAGTCTACGGGGATATAAGCTTCAGACAGACTCAGACGATATAAAGAGAAGTGTCACTAGGGTCAGGACAGTGAGACCACGCCTCCTCTTGGGAGAAGCTGCATGATTACCTCCTCCTTCTCCTCCCGCTGCTTATCTTTTTTCAAACTTATTATGGCCTTATGAGCGCTATATGATTAGGGTTATATTATTATTGCCATATTATTATTTCTATATTATCATTACTATCATTATATTTGTATACTATTATTATTATTTTATTATATTTTATCATTAAATTATATTAGTCAAGACACAGCTGGACACAAGACAGAAAGAATGTCCTAGCTTGTGTTAATTAACAAACAGCTCGGCTCAGATGCAGTAGAGATTTGTACTATGTTTCACTTATTAGTGCTACTATAATAATATCAATTTCATTTACTGAACAAGTCATAAATGACACATATGCAAATAATGTGATGAATCAGGTGAATTTGTTGAAAATAGGAGTTATGTTTTACGGAGTAATCTCCCATGACGTTTTGCAGATGAGACCATTCTTTTGCAAATTAGTATATGAGCCATAAAGTATATTATTAGTGCTATATTACTGGTGCTATCTTATTAGTGCTATATTATTAGTGCTATGTTATTGGGCTATATTATTAGTGCCATATATCTATTAGGCCTCTCAAAAATTGATCTAGATATCATTTTGAAGATTTGTAGATGGAGGGAGGTGTTTTTCTATTTTATATTTCAGCCCCATAAAACAGCTGGAGTTAAAACATTTTTTTATTTTATCTGTAGTCTGTACCATGAACTCAAGGGCTGAAAAATCTTCTTTTTTTTTTATCTCCCTCTCACCATCCAACCCTGCTCCATTAACTCAAAATGCAAACCATCTGTGCCCTAAGTCTACTATAAGGCATATATGATCTTATTACTGTGAAACCATGTGCTTTCACAATGTTTGTATACAAATAAGTAGCCAGGAAACTTAAAATCCTGCTGTAACATTACAGAATACTATTATGAGGACGAGTCAAAGAGGTTAGAGGGTAGAGATCCTACTTATAGAGGTGCAGGGCCTACTAATTGAGTAGGCGCAGCGCCTCAGCAAATTGTACAGGAGCAAGCTAGACAAGCAAACACATGATCAGATTTTGGGGATGATTGTAATGGAATCATTGGCCAGTGGTAGTTGTCGTACAGTTGAAGAGAGGGTATGAGGATGAGTAATAATCAAAGATGGAGAAACAGAGGAAAAGCAGCACCGATAGCCTCGGTTTTCGACTCAACGATAATCATGGATTACGCGATGATGAGTCTACGTGGATATAAGCCTCCAGACCGACTCAAATAGATGAAGAGAAGTGTCACTAGGGTCAGGACAGTGAGACCACGCCTCCTCTTGGGAGAAGCTGCGAGATTTACCTTCTCCTTCTCCTCCCGCTGCTTATCTTTTTTCAAGCTTCCTATGGCCTTATGAGCGCTATATGATTAGGGTTATATTATTATTGCCATATTATTATTGCTATATTGTTGTTGCAATATTATTGTTGCTTTATTATCCTTACTACCATTATATTTTTATGTCATTCTTATTATTATTTTTATTATATTGTATCAGAAAATTATATTAGACAAGACACGGCTGGACACAAGAAAAACAAAGTGTCTTCGCTCCTGTAAATTAACTTACAGCTCGGCTCAGATGCAGAAGAGACGCATACTATGTTTCACCGTGCATAAAACAAATAATGTGATGAATCAGGTGAATTTGTTGAAAATAGTGGTTGTGTTTTTGGAGTAATCTCCCTATATGTTGATCTTAATCTTAATTTATTGATATTGAACTCTGGTTAGCTCATTCAGAGCTCATTAAAAGCCTGCTGCACTGTCAGTGAGTACTATTACCAGCTAGACACACAGTGCCTATTACAACGACAACGTTATGAAAAGAGGGTGGATCCTCACATATTATTTTTTGCTCTCTTAGGACAAAACTCATTTATTTAACCGTTTAAAACATTAAACCCGAATCAGAACCAGTCCTTAACACGCACGGTATGCACTGTGATAATGTCGAAGCGATTAAGTACAGAACAGCCTCTTTATCAAATGACCAGATTTTAGCTGACATGTCTCTAGTGTAATGATGATAAAATTGTGACTTACTATGATGACAATATACTATTCATTGCTTTTAAATTTTCTGTACTGTCAAATCTGATTTACACATTTCATTGTATCTAGATCGAGGAATTAAAGAAATCACAAATAAACAAACTTGTACGATAACAAAATGAGAAACAGACAGGGCCACATAGGACTTGAGTTCGTTATATCATTGTTGTTTTTTTAATTGATCTGCTTGATGCCTTCTCAACATTGAACAGTAGCTGCTAACATGAAGAAAAATTTCTCAGCAGATTTAACAACAAAATAACAAACAGACAGGCTCACAAAGGTCACATAGTGGAGAGAAGAAACGGAAGAGCAGCACCGATAGTATCGATTACAGGTTTATGCGATGGTGACTCTATGAGGATGTAAGCCTTAGGACTGACTCAGATAAGAAAAAACACAGCGTGACTCGGGACAAGACAGCGAGGTCATGATAAATCCATAGGAATTTTCTTTGATCCTCATAGGCACAGTTCCCTCTGAGCTGAATATAATTGAGGAGCTGTGCATATGCTAAGAATAGTTTCTCAATGCATAGTCTACACACCGTGGGTAACGGAGAGAAAAATCATTTACATAACCGCAGGTTGTGTCCAGAATCACCTATGCCGACATAGAACAACTCATGATGCCTACATACCCCAATGTTAAACTATATTTACATTGGATCCAGGCACTTATATATTGTTAGGTCAACAAAAAAAGTTAAGGTAGAGCAATATCTAAGAGCAAACCGTATCTACAACAGTTGTGGGCCGAATGAAAAAGCCGTATAAGACAAAAAAAGAAGTAAAAACAGGAACTACTTGGCAAACACAGACTAAAGGTTTAGTTCATTGCACAGACCCTGACCCAACTTGACCTGAATTCGATTTGTCTAGTAAATAAGGTCAACAATCACTGAAAAAAAACTGGATTATCGATTGTTGCAGCTCAAGCTTTCATGGGGTTATCAACGAAAAGCAAAATTATGGTAGTCAGAGAGAAAACCAAACAGAAAATAAAACTAACTGTCATATTGGGCCTCTGTGGATGGTGGCCAAAACAAAAAATTACCAGTGCACACCGTCAGGTCCAAAGTTTCACAAAAAAACCTCAGCTTGAATCTCAGTGTTGTAAAAAAGTAAATGAAGCGAACTTTATCGACTGGACAAAAAAAAACAGTGCTCACAATGTTATTGGGAACATGGTTCGAATAAAACCCGAATTGGTATGACAAGCCAAGGTCGTTGCTGTCCTATAAGGCCTTGTGCTAGCAAGGGAACAAGCCACCTAGAGAAATACAAACTCAAACTTTCACTGCCGTCTTAACATCAGTACGTTTACAACTCAAAACTTATCTGGTCATGTTTTGCTCCCTCGTTGGTCTCTCATATGACATCTGTTTATTGCTACAGCAGTACTGATCATATTCCTGGCGGTCATCAGTGATAGCCCCGGGTGTCTAAAAACATACGAAGCAAGAAAATTAAAGTTACAATGCATTCTGAACAAAGAACTTGGAAGTAACTTTTCCTTGTCTAAATGGGAGATAACTTCAAACAATGAATCATAGATAGAAGATTCTGGTGATCGGAGAATAATGGAGTGCAGTTATGGCCTCCAAAATGATATTCAAAGAGGCTCAATGACTCATGATACAAATATCTAGTAAGAGGCTGGTGGGGAAAAGAAGTTTTCCTGAACTTGCCCGACATACACAAATAGCTTTTATATTACCTCCAATTGATAGCATAACATAAATAACATTTGGGGTGTTGGGGTCAGGATTTAGCGTTTAGGGCTCACAATATGGGTTTTATGGGAGAATTTTGCGGTTTTGGACAGAAGTTTTGGGGTATGGGCATCATACTTTGTGGCTTTGGGCGTTGAGGTATCAACATTTGTCATTTGAGACTCAACATTCGGGGTCAGGATTTTGGGTTCTAAGGCTCACAATATGGAGTTTGGGAACTCGATTATTTCCCACAGCTAACATGCGGGTCAACGCCATCTTGTCTTTCTGCATTACCTATGGTCAATAATTGTATATGTCTGATTCATCTCCTATGGAGGTTTGTTTAAATACTAAAGCTCTCCCCCATCCTCATCGTTCAGAGTCTCATCTTCACACATAGATCCATCAACTCCGTCACACTGTATCTGTAAAGTCTCATCATCCTCTACAGAAGCTATCAGGTCAAGGATGTTCAGACCTGCCATAAGTGAACAACTTATTCAGACATGCCATACAATAAAGTGCGATGGTGTGTCAATGCATTTATTACTGAAGAGAGACAAATACTAACTTCATTACACATAAATGTTGATGCGGTCAGGTTTTAGGTCAAGAATAAAGAAAAGGCATTCCGAGCACAGTATCACATGGTTTTAGTTTTTTTCAAGCACTATTTAAGAGGGTAAACTCTGCTCTTGTTGCTGTGTGTACAATCAAAAATAAAAACGACACTGTTCGTGTGATAAAGGGTTGCCACTAACAGCAACCAGGGCCAAGCTTGAACACTTTAAAGTAATTCAACCAATAAGAATTGCGTTACTAGGCCCTGGTTGTGGATTACAATATGACTTACCTACAAATTCACTCCTTGTGACCTTACAATGATTATTGTCTGAGCAGCTGCATGCTTCTTCTAGACAGTTGACTAGAAGTATAACGGACGCCTTGTACTGTAAGAGCTCGGCTGCTTTGCGTTCCTGTATTAGCTAAATCTGTATCTCCAGCTTACTATAGGCCTGCAGGGTGAATATACTCTGCAAAAAACCAATGTAATAATACATTATCGCCCAGTACTAGAAATGTCTATCACATATTCATCACTATATGCCTTGAACAGCAAGCAAGCATTGACTCATTGAGTGTTGTCTGTATTGAAGTGTGATAAACATGATGTCAGCAGCAACGGTTGGTACAATATTAGAAAGTGTAAGATTTACTCACAGGTTGAATACAAAATGCTCTGAATCTGTTGATACAATGACAAGCTTCTTCCTACCACATGAGAGTGGGGCTGTTTGGAATATATAGCTCTGTGCCGAGAAGGACCTATCTTAGCGAGCTAGATATTTGTAACATATATTTAAGATAAGCCTGGTCTATCGATTGAGCCAGACTTTTCATCCTTAAACCCCTAGATTCGGTTTAACAGCACGACTATAAATGAGGATTTTCATCTTTACCTTTTACACGCACTTTGGATGTGATTCCCTGCATGCAACTGTCGATCCTCTTAAGAAGAGCTTTGTTTTGTGAAGGATGAAAGGCAGTATTTTTATCTTTATAGGTGTTTTCTTTACTTTCCATCTACAGACAAGCTTTTCTTTTGCAGTCTTGGTTGTTAATCCATTTGCAGTCGGTGCAGTGACATTTTTACAGTTTTTCACGGATTTCATATTATTTTAAAATTTTAGCTAGATGGTTTAACTAAAAACTTTGAGAGAGCAGATTTTTGTTGCTGATTGTTGCAATCTCAACAATCTCAACAATCACAACACAGCTCTGTTCCATTAAGCGAAATGATTATATTAATGTTTACATTCAGGAAAGTCATTCTTAGAAGAGAAGTACATCAACATGGGCAATTTAAAATCATGCTGTACCATAACAGAGTATTATTACGAGGAGGTCGAGCCTAAGAAGGTGGAGGGAGGCGGGGTGCAGGTGCGAGGTGCAGGGCCTACTAATCGAGTAGGCCCTGCGCCTCAACAAATTATACAGGTGAGCCTCTCTCATTTCCTACTTCTCAATTAACTTAACAAGTTAAAAGACACCATAGATCTATGCTGAGTGTGATTGATTTTTTATGAGGAGCTGCACTGCATGAACTATGTAAACAAGTTATGTTAGACATCAATGAAAACATGACCACTCTGAAGATATATATCAATATTGTAGCGTCAGCAGCAAAAATCAGCGGAGAGAAGATCGAATTCCGGAGGGATGATCGTTCTTAAAAGACTTTCATCCACCGTGAAACAACTGCCACTGGCAAGCGAACAAGAGGTGAGTTCTTATACATTCCCTGTTAAAAGGAAATGTGATTATATTGTATATCTCCACCAAAAAGAAAGAGTAAACTTTATACCGTATATCTCCACTTATAGAACGTGTAATAATACCGTGTGTCCTAACTAAACCGAAGTGAAATTTTACCGTATAATCCTTACTACAGAGATACAGCAATTGTAATTATAAGAAAAAACATTCTAGGCCCAAAGTTCTCGCAACCCTATAATTAAATTATCTAACACCAATGTCACACAACTGCAAAAAAAAGTCAGAAATTTCACTCTAGCTAACGTCGATTAGATGATATCTGTACTGATCATTTTTGTGGGCGTTATAGCAAGATTGAGAAATGGGTTACACGACTTCTTATCAGAGTTTTAACATTTTAAGTTGCCTTTTATTTAGAATTAGACATGATAAAAGCATTAGACAAGCTAATGTATACATTCCATTGTTTGATTAGGTCATTGTTTCATGACCTATATATTCATGACAAAGTTTGGGATATATTAATTACTATTTTTTCCTTCTTTTTGGAATAAACTGTTTTTTAATTGTTCTGCATATGCTGATCTTTTCATGTTCAGGAAGATGATTACAAGCACGAAAGACATTTAAAGAGGGAAAGGCGGAGGAGAAGCAGTACTAACAGCATTGGTTTCCGGCACACTCAAGGTGATACAAGGTTCACCTTAGCCTTCATGAGAAGTTTTCAATAGTAACTCCTACTCAGATAATCACAGTCGATCAAAAACATGTAGCGTTGGGAGCACTGGGATGTTGTAAATCTTAGTTGAATGGCAATAGCAAAAAGATTTTGGGGTCCCGTTTTCGGGTTTTCAGATGAAATTGAGGTTTACCAGATGCCGTCCTTCTACTTACAGGCGTACATGAGGATGAGTCAGTCTACGAGGATATAAGCCTCGAGACTGACTCAGACGAGTTAAAGAGGAGCGTAACGAGGGTTAGGACGGTTAGACCGCGCCTCAACTCGGGAGAAGTGAGATTACCTCCTCCTTCTCACCCTCCTCCTCCCGCCGCTCTCAACCCTGTCGTTAAACCTGGGAAGAAGAGGAAGAGACGCAAATCAAACAAAGTGGCCCCCGCCTAAAGTAAGTGTAAATGGCATAGCTTTTCCTCACTGCTTAATCTTACAGCCAGCTTTTCTCTACATGCATGGATACATTAACTGCTGATAGAAGCAGGATGGGTGGGACATTGTCACCCTCTCTGTAAAAAGTAACATATTAAACATTTTCATCGGTTATCCGCTATTTGATTGGTGACATTTATAAAGAGAATCCAGTACAATCTTTTCCACATACGGGGCATGAGTAGAAACAGACTTAGGCTCTTCCTAAAAAAAATCTAACCGCATTAATCCGTGTTGGGGGGGGGGGGGGGTTAAACATTTGGTTCAAATGCAGCCAAATTTGATCCTCTAACTTCCGAAATGTTTCAAAAAAATTTTTTTTTTCAAATTCTGAAAGCATTAAATTACTCTGTATGATTTAAATTTTGTTCACAACCTTGGCACACTATTAATGGACATAAGATCAGTTATTTTGTTACTTTATGTCATGAGATTGTGAGTAGATCAACCTGAAATACCACATTCCCTAGAGTGTTCTCCGGCTTCTAGTTTCAGCGAATGGATTTTAGTATTGAGTCTTACTGGATTTGGTTGACCTGAATTCAGCTTTAGTTCATAACCAATAAAACTCTTGATCCTTCCCTTAAGGTGTATATGTTAACTCAGGTTAAGCTTAGCTAGTTGGGGGAGGTTGAAAGTTAGGTAGCTTCTTATTTTGGCTAATGTTTAGAGATTATATAAATGTGAAGTAAAAGAGTCAGTGATGATTAGCTATTTTTGTTTCAGCTATTCCAAGTGTTAGAAAATTGGCAAACATTTTCGCCTGCATCCACTTCACTCATCTAGGGTAGTAACACATACATGCTTGCTAACCTCCTCCCTACTAGCACATCTCTCAGTCTCCTCATAGTGATTGGTATTGTCTTTATTACCAGGTACACTCTGGAACATAACACGTCAAACAAGCATAGATTCCTGAATTTTATCTACTAGTCACCAGCCATATTATTATGCGAGCTTGCCGTCAACTGATCCATCAACCTCCATGGAAAAATCTGAGCTATTTCTGCATAACATCAGTCTAATGTCGGTATGACTGTAATGCAGATAATTCTCAGATCGCAACTTAAAGTCACCCTTGAAGTCATGCTATCCTTCCATATCGCCTCTACTATCCATCTGTACAGAGTTTATATTGTCGGTATGATAATCATGACACCTTCACCTCAAACCCACCCTCTGCATTCAATGTACTGTGTTATACTATATCCTCTGCTATTACTAAAAATTAGCAGATCCACACTCTATCATCATTTGTATCCTGGCTTTATCCATAAACTGTGTGAGATACTGAAGTGACAGCCTATGTCGGTACGGTCATCACTCAGGAGATCATACAAAATCTCAATATTCAACTAGTCAGCACCTCGATATTATCATCATTGAGAGCTAGAATGGTTGCTTTAATTGCAGATAACTATCCTTATGCAAACAAAACTAACAACTCATTGTCTCAAGTATTCAACCGTTCATCTGGTGAATTGTGATACTGTTATTCTGAGTTTTTGACAATGATGGTCTAATGTCTGTACGACTGTCTTGTACATTTCTCTTGGATATATTTCCCTTTCTTATCGATGATACTTTGGTATACATCAACATCTTTTGTAAGTCAAATATTGTTTTCTGTCTGTCAACTGTAAGAAGTGACTACTTTTTGCTCTATCTTCTGGTGTACATTGACCAATTAAATGAAAATAAATTGATATCTCCAAACACCTAACATATTGGCATGTTCTTTCAGATATCCTCTCTCTTTTAAAGAGGGAACAGCTTCATATTTCGTCCATGGACAACTAATTCTTCTATATTTGATGAGTGAGATATATTAACACTTCCGTTCTGTAATGTGTCTATTATGACCTGTACATAGTAATGTGATGCTAATAATACCAATAATGACTTGTCTTTAAAAAAAAACCTCTTATGCACATAAGGGGGTATAGCAGACGCCCGCTGCTTTAATAACAACCGAAAAAAGCCACTGCTGGGTATGAGTCAGTTAATGAACCACAACAGTGATACATTAATATAATTGTGCTCTGAGAGTGTGAATACAACCAATATGAGAGATCGATTTGACTTACATAGTGGAAAGATGATTGGTATAAAAATTGATGGAAGCTGTCACATAAATACCATGGATAGTAATTCTAGATTTGACAATAATATGACTCCCTATATACTTACACCAGAGACTATAGATATACTTCCACTTGCCATGATAACGTATATAACCGATGCGAACACATTGAAAATTAGGCTCCGCCCCTTTCTGGTGGTAATCGCTTGGAGGTAAGCGTACCCAGTGCTATGAAATTACTATCAAAAATTGACAAGGTGAATGATTAAGTTGTTTATTTTATAAGTACATTCACACAAAACTCTCAATAATATCAACTGGGACAGATGAAATCTAAGATGTGAGTTTTATATATAATATAGGCATCAAGGAAACAAAATACTTGGTGGATGATAAAACCTTTTGGCAATGAACTAAACCTAGTTCATTGCTTTTGGTAATGTAGCCCCCATATGTATAGACAATTGAATATTCAATGTGAAAATAGTTAAATGTGAACAAGCACTGATGTTATATTCTCCAGTTCCGGTGATTGAATTTAATTCATCAGTTAGGCCAGTACAGAAACTTTCTATAGCATAGGTCTGAGAAAAGTATCATCCTCAAAAAGTCTAAGTTTTCCCGTTTAAAGTCAGCATATTGCTGATTGTTGCCTGAAGATATGTGCTTTGAACTGCTCTAAATCTGTCTATGAAGCCCAAACAAGTTTTCAAGGCGATTTGTAAAAGAAGCTTTTCATAGCCCCAACCATCCCACAATAACTTTGAGGCAGAGAGGGAGGTCTCCTATCTCTCAATGCAGTAAATTCTTTACATTTGTCAGCATTGAATTGTCAGTATGAATCTGCTGACGATGCACTCTACTCTGATGCCATTCTTACTTCAGTTTTGAATGTGTGTGTATGGTTGGTACTAGTCACCATGATTAAATTTTTTTATATTAATCTTAGAGCATATATTAACAAACAAAAAGAAGCCCTCTTCCTCTTGTCCTCACACATGAAAACTTTGTCCATGAAACTCATCACAACAGCTAACCTATGTCAGACCATCATTACATCGCAGTGGGCAACAATGATGGATTATACTGCACGGCCCCCTTACTTTCTTACAAAAATACAGGCCTGTATAATATAAATCTCTGGCTAAGAATGCAATAACAAGTTGATAGTGACTTTGTTGCTGTCTGATCTGGTTTTGTCATCAAGATTGTGGCTATTTTGCCTCAAATAACTCAGGTGAAAAACCTGAAATTTTATTGAGAAACCCATTGCTGTCCAAGGCAGCAGCGCTTACTTTACAACCAGAAGTGGGCGTGACCGTTAAATAAAGCTGATTGGCTATTCGCATTTTATGCGCAAGTGGAAGGTCTCTATATCTATAGTCTCTGCTTAGACTGAGGCCAAACGATACTATCACATCAAATCATTAATTGATTTGATAATATCATATATACATATAGTGTGGGTCTGTTATAGAACTGAAAGAAAAGTGTTACCTGAATTCTCTGATCATGGATACAGCAGATGTTGGAAAACGCAGTTTCAATGAGTTACGCCTATAATAGAGGTAGGATAGAAATATCGGTTTTAGTTACAAAGAGATGAAGAGCAAAAAATGATACTTATTTTGTAGTCGTAATCGCTGAAAAGAAAGCAGATTCTGATTCAATCCGAATTGTCTCTGCATATAGTATCTCAAGATATTACTACTGGTTTAAGTATGAGCTGACTCTGTATTACTTTTGGAGGGCGGTACATGTAGCGATGAACGTTTGTCTCAGCCAACTAAGCTAGCGTGTTCGCTATGCCGATTTTGTAGTTGAAGTCGTTGTTCATGTAGTGTGTTTGTGGTTATGACAGCGATTTTTGTATTTGCATATGTCAATGTCTATGTGATGGTCTCAGTGTATGGTGGCTCTCTTTGGTCCAGGTTTACTTGTACGCAGAGCCATTCCTGTTTTAATCTCACTTAGGAGTGAGTCTATCAGAGGAGGCTCCTGTTCCTGCACTCCTGTAAATCATAGTAAGAGAGATCTGGTTTAAGTATGAGCTGACTCTGTATTACTTTTGGAGGGTGGTACATGTAGCGATGAACATTTGTCTCAGCTAACTAGGCTAGCGTGTTCGCTATGCTGATTTTGTAGTTGCTGTCATTGTTTACTCGTACGCAGAGCCATTCCTGTTTTAATCTCACTTAATAGTGAGTCTATCAGACAAGGCTCCTGTTCCTGCACTCCTGTAAATCGTAGTAAGAGACATATGGTGATGGTAGAAATAATCATATCAAGTTATGTTCATCAAAATAGCTTCAAAGTCATCGGCGGGCATAGAATATGTCCACAAATATTGCAGCCTCACGGACCAAAAGAGTGCAGGCATCAGAAATACCACCGATTTTCTAATTACACCACAAATAAATGGATGGCTGTGATCGGTTGACTCAGTGTATCTTCGTACATATGAGTGCACATCCCTCACAATAGCATTTAGTATCAGGTGGTCACAACTCAAGCTCAAACTTAAGATACCTCCATAGATAGGCACATAAGCGTATCAGGTCATAGAATGTCACAGAATGTCGTAGAAGGCCATAGATGGTCATAGAATTTCATAGAAGGTCATAGAAGGCTGCTAAATAGTTGGAGAACCTGCAGTTCACTAATCCTCACTCCACCTACAGCTCACTAAGATGCCCCTGTCTTACTTACTTGCTAGTGAGTTTTTGGGGGCCGATGATCCTCCTGTAGATTTACGTCTGACTAAGTCAGCCTCTTGCTGAAGTTTTCTCTTAGCCACTCTCTCTTCTTGTATCTTCCTCTGCTGTTTATTCTAAAACAAAGGAACGATATCAACCAATTAGAACACAGAACTTTAAGTATTATCCTATTAAAACCAAATAACCATCATTGCCGAATCAGATCTAAGATTCATTAATATCATTCGGAACTGAAAAATGCTTTCACAAAATTAATACTAGATTAACATAGATTCATTTCAAATGTGCCTGATCCATATTTTTTTTGATAGCTAGCTGAACGAAGGGTACATAGAAACCTAATAGCTATAAGTGCATAGTTGAAACAAAGTATCAATAAAATGTCTCACCTTTTTACATTGTATAACTTTGTCCAGGAATGATTTGATATTTTGGAAGAACTCGTCCACGCTGAATTTTCTTGATTCTTCACAAAAGAACACTGCCATCTTCATAGAGTCAGCCTGTAACATCATTTACATGAGATGTAATGGATTGGATTTGAATAGCATGATCGGACATTTGTAGATATTTAAACCATTCACCCAAATATATCAGAGTTGGATTTGAATTGTGATGTAGATTGAGTTTACCTCAAATTGCCTGCATTTGAATTTTGACTCGTCTTGATCAGTTGTACTAGTAGGACAGGAGCGGCTCAGAATCTTGGCATTTAGGATCAAACTCGATCAAGATCAAACTGGATCTACTTATACATGAAAACCTCAATAAAACATGATAATAATAATAATAGATCGCTGTCTGTGGAAACAATTTGTCTCAGGAGGTATCAAAACTAAATCTCACCTTGACCTTGGCGATAGTAGATTGTAGCTTTTGTATTTTTACATTCACACTATCTATATAATCCCAATATTGACCTTTAACCTCATCGTCTGCCTTGCTAATTTTCTCATCTTTAGCGTCCACATTATTCTTAATAAATGGTTAATGTCTCCCTCCTGCTGATCCAGAGTTGTTCTGAGAAAATAAGAGTTTTGAGGATTTCGTGAAAGTCCATGTACAGCAAAATTTGTATGAGCATCAAACAAAATGTCGAATTCCAAATAGCTATAATTCAAATCAAACACCTTATTGCATAAAAACCGGATTTATAACTCAAATATTTTTCATTGACCTTACTTACATCAAATTAACATTGTTGTCATCATTAAATAGCGTACAAATTGATATATTGATAATTTTTATCAGCACCACAATATCTGACAAATAAAACCTAGCCAGCGACAGTTTATGCAACTACATATCGCCAAGCTCACTGGTGGTAGCAACCAACTTTCTGTTTAACTGACAGAAGAATGCCATACCCTGCTTACAGTGTCTAAAAGTCAGCACCATTTATGAATACATAGCCCTGATCCTCATAGCGGGTTTATACAGAGGCCCCTCACTTACCTTGATATAGTACCAAGTACAGGACTAAGGCTCTGTACAAAGTCAAGGACATGCTCGTCTTGTTTGATTATCTCTTCCACAGTGAAGTGTAGAAGAGTTACCCGGCCTTTGTTAGTCCTAGTATCCATCAGCTTTGTCGGTGAAGATATCTTAAATGCCTAAGCATTCCCTGCATATTTACCCTGTAAAGAACGTGAACTTGTTAAATTAATGTTTTTCTCTCATTCTATCAAATGTTTTGTCCACTATAATCTCAAATTTAGTAATAATATATTGTGGTCTAAATAGCCAGTGTAAGTTTTGACAGCGAGTTGAGGTATCATATCTTCAAAGCGGATGACAGACCTGATATGTTGAAATAATCTTTCTGTCGATCCGGCTTTCTAGCCAATGTGTCGGCTCTGATTGGTGGGGGGGGGGGGGGGGGGGGGGGAGAATGAGAGCCAATGCCAAGTCATATAGTACTTCCAGGAAACTACCTTCGGCCTTGACCTGGCATTGGCTCTTCTTTTCCCAACCCACCAATCAGAGGCAACACATTGACTAGGGTTTCAAGATTTGATGATGTTGGTTAAAAATATTGCCAGTTTCAATCACTCATCACATTCTGAAGAATGGCTGGCGTAATATTGGGTGCCTTAAGGGCAAGGCCGCAATGTATGAGCCTATTTGCTCTCAGTGTGTGAACAGATTAGAGCACACCTTGGGATCCAACAAGTCCTAGTAGTCAGTCGACTGCAGTAGGATTCGAACCCACTACCTTCAACATTTGCATACTGAATACTGGTGATCTAACAACCCTCTTAGTAAAACATGAGCCACCTGCAGCTAAAGTGCTCACATATATCTGCTGCCCAGCTTAAGTTCTTAAATGCAACTCACAGTATTCAAGAAGTTTCCTAGCCTGAGTACCAGATTAGTGGCTATCTCTACTTCTATCTCTTAAACTCAGTCTGTACTATCATAGTCTCGAGTAGTAGCTTAAAATCTGCAAATAACAAAGAAGAGGATAACAGGACATTTGTTAACAGCCCACACATCTAATCTGCAATTATAGGGCATGAGGCTACATTAACTTTGGCAGTGTGTAGGTCATATTCTTACACTACAAGATGGTTTCTGTAAGTTTGTCTAACCTGATAGTGTGATTGGTTCTTTGTATATTTTTTCTATGTTCCGGAGTTTTGTAGTGTTGGGTTGACAAGGTCAACTGTGCCTAAGGGCCAGTGGTTATGTATTGTATGTACATCAGAACAGTGATAAATTGATAATAAAATATTCAACTTTTTCTTTTACTCTTTTGTTTAGATGGATTCACTTAAATACAAACCTATCATATATTTGTCCAAGAAGTTTTCTATGACCATCACCTCAGTGCAGTATCGGCTTGTGAGAGGGGAGATAGTGGACGGGTTGATTGAGGGTCAGTATCCCCATCTTCATCAGTGGTTCGAGGCTAAAGTTAGGAAAACACTGCCATACAAGATCCGAAGAACTGGTGAGTCTAAAAAAATATTAAGAAAATGGATGAAAACTGGCCTCATTGACAATGTATATGTTAAGCCCAACTCAGCGTGAAATATATACAGTGTAAGCTGTTTAATTCAAACTTTATAATTTAAATTTCCTGTTAATTCATACAAGGAAGATTGGTCCCTTCAGCAAGATCTCAATGCATTCTAATGGCACTTAATTCAAACTCTGCTTTATTAGAACTGATTTTTGTGGTCCCCATAGGTTTGAATTAAGTGAACTGTATGTAGTATAAATAATGCAGTATTGGTCTTCACATTGCAGTAACAATTGTGCAGGCTTAAGATTACCCATTCCAAAATAATGAGGGTCATCCAAATTTTAGTCTACATTTGTGTAAAAGAGATTTTTTTTTCTAGGAAAGCTACGTATACGGGCATACCTGTCAAGTATCCCGATTTGGTCGGGACCATAGATTTAAAAAACAGTATAGATAGGACATTGTGTGCTCCTGTCTATCCAATAATATGATAGCTACTTTAGCCTCAGATCTAGGAATTTTAGCAATCTAGACCATAAGGCTGGGTGTCACATGACTGTTAGTAAAACGACCTTCCAGCCAATCATGTTCTTACAACATTATGATTGGCTCAGAAGTTGTTTTACTCAGTATAGCCTTCTCTCATTGGACACTTTCTGATAAGGTTACATCATTAAAGGTAAAGTTGAGTAAAGTGATGGACATGTCTTATTAATTGTTGCACTACTACATGTACTTTCCTTCAGTAAATACTTTCTACATACATTCTTTTCATCCATACAAAACTAGAACTGCCTCTACTTTGTGTCAAGTGTAAACAGGGTCCCAATGATGAAAGAAGAATTCACTGGTAAGTTGTAACTGCTGAAGTTCTACTTATTCAATACTAGCTTATTGATAACAACCTAAATTGTAAATATGAATATGTTCTTGGCTGATTGATGTTATGAATTAAGTTCTCAACAGACCAACAAGTATCATGTTCTGCTATTAGAGATTCATGAAGTTAAGAACAATAACTGTCCTATTATTGGTCTGTACACACTCATTGAGTGTGGCAGATCATCATGCTAGAGCAAAGGAGAGAACTAGTCAGGTCAGGTTCTTCAAATTAACAAGAGAATAGCCATTGCCGTAGTCATATGACAAGATGCATCTTATGATTATTTCAGGTTCATTTGCCCTACCTAGATGAGGTGGCTGGTAATATGTGCCACAGATTCCCAGAAAAAAAACGTTGGCATTGAAGGGACAGCCACAATTTGGCCCAGTGGGTATGAGGATAATGATAGCTATAAACAGGCGCAGTCGGAGGTTGGTATAAATAACTATTTGAGATATGAATGTCTTAAAGCCAAATGTTAATCCAACAATAATGCCTTGGATATCTAAGATGTGTGTTGCTGCTCAAACATCAAGGTCCTACTGTATTGTAAGAATCGCCACATTTAGCTTGTTAGGTGTATTTTGGTGAACTTATATTTCTCTTCGGGTGTTTTGATATAGAGAGGACAGTGCTTCAATCAGAGTGGGAGGCGATCATTAGCACAGTGAACGAACTCGTTACCATGGGCCCGAGAGATGGAACGAACATATATAATGATAGCCGATATCGCAACATAAACAACCTGTGGGAGAGTAGCACTGAGAAACTGTCTGGCTGAAACTTATCTGGACAATTCCATGCTAATAAACATTTAAGGCCCTGAGAGAGCATTATTTAATTTTCAGAGGGCTAAGAAAAAGTTGATCGCCCTTAAAAGCAGAAGAGTTTGCTAAAATATATATTTCCTGTACCATGTTGCACTGAAATAAACAAAGTTAGTTTTCCTTTGAAATAGTTTGATGTCTTAATTTATCCAAGCCTGATGCATTATCTTTTTGGCCAAGGTACTCCCTGTTATGTCCTCTTGGAAACGGATGAGGATTATATACCACATGAGGTATTATCAAGAGTTGTCTTCTCATGATATGTGAGAGGACAACTCATCATCAATTTGGTGTTATACATCATAAACTGCTATTCTTTTCCAGGGAAGGGGAGATGGGTTGCTCTCATGTCAATAAATGCATCGAAACCATTTGTTACATGTCTGCGTGTGCACCGAGAGCCCAACAATGAAATAGCTTCTTTCAACTGAAAATCCTGGGGCAGCACTTTTGAATTAATTGTCATATATATGTGAGCTACTGCTTGTTATGACAAGTTAATTATTCAATTACAAGTACAAGTACTACATAATTTTACAGAAAATTGATTCATCAGGTGACTAAGATATAAGATACAAGTATGTTTGTCAACAAAAATCTATCCAACAAGGTGCGCTTGAAGATCAGCTTTTAATAAAACCGGACATGAAGGTCACTGATTCACCTATCATCAACTGCACTACTTGTATTCCTGCTATATCAAATAACTAAAACTATTAGCATGAAAAAAAGAGCCTGCAGTATGGTTTGAACTTGCAACTCCTTGAACAAAAGACAACAGCGCTAACAGCTCAGCCATCCAGGCCAATATGGTTAGTGGGCAAAAAGTGCTGACTATAAACCCACTGGCAGTTACGCTATGCGTAACGCGACACTGCGGGTGGCTCAATGACGATACGGGTGGGGACATAATGCAAAGTTATTGAAGCGCAATGTCCTATCTATACTGTTTTTAAATCTATGGTCGGGACCCTCCCTATTTCAAGACCCTAATCACTCTCACTCCCTATCTCCCCATAACCTCCCTATTTCAGCCTCAACATACCGGAAAAAACCAGTTTCTGTTTACACAGGTGCTATAGAAACAAGTTAGTTACATCCTGGTCATAAAGTGGGTACAAAAGTCGTGAAGTGAATAGACTGATGTAATAGACAGTTTTCTGAGCTCTAATTTAGGCCTCAGTTCGGAGTTGTCGTCTCTCCAGTTAGGTATTTTTATCCAACGCCGCATAGGAAAAACGTGCTGAAAAGAGGGTTTTCTTGATAACCGCTTATAATAGGATAAAAATGATTTTTGTTTCAGAATCTGCAGCATTGAAAACATATATGGACATAGTTTGGGAAAGCATTTTAGTATTTGGATAGTCAATTAAAGCATTTCCTGCCAGTTTTGGGGACAATTTGGCAGAATTTTTCATGAGTTTCGTCACTAAAATTAAGATTGATCAACATTCAAGCCTCCCAATGTTTTTGAAACCCTGTCTTACAGGGTTTTCAATGGTGTAGACTCTGAATCAAAAATCAGTTTTTCCCTAGCATAAGCGGTTTTCAAGATAACCCTCTTTCAGCAGGTTTTTCCTATGCGGCATGGGTTACAAATTCCAAACTGGAGAGAGGACAACTCCGAATTGAGACATAAATAAGAGCTCAGAAAACTGTCTATTGGCAAACAACTGATAGGGAAACAATACAGAACCAATGTGAGATGACCTCAATTCAACACTATCTGACAGTCTATGAAAAATGGATATCCCAAGGAATAATAAGGCACTTGTTGACGACAAAATATTCTACACATGCATGTGACTGACTGGTCTAGTAAAAAATAAAATTTTGAACATGTCTTCACCAAAAAGAAAGAGACCCTATCAACAAGCTGAAAAGTGTTCTTCCCATTATCAAAAAGAGTGGGAAACAAAATATACTTTTGTCAAGCAGTCAGGGAAGGGAGATACATATTTTACATGTACCATTTGCAAGAAAGATCTGAGCTGTAGCCATGGTGGAGTAAATGATGTGACTAAACACCAAGCCACTAAAGGCCACTCAGAGTTGGAGTCTCAATTGAAAAGAACAGCTAAGCTAACAGGCTTCTACCCAACCACCAAAAATGATATTGCTGACAAGGTAAGAGGTACCTAAGTTTTGTATCTGAATCAGATGTCTACTTAGGCCCACAGACAGCTTCAATCTAGGCCAATAGGTTGAAGCCACATGTGTCTAGGCCTGCCATATTACAACTTCAACACCAAATTCCAGGTGAGCCAAATGGTGAGCAAATCTAGTGCCTGTCACCAGATACCAATTGATAGTTATCTTGTCTCACTAATCCGGTTGATTCATGAATAATGGCTGTCATAAACTCATACTAGAATACTAGAACTAACATTATCCTCATTATATCAATTTTATAATTATCATTACTCACACGAATACTTCCTATTGACAATGGCATGCATTGAGGGTTGTCCCATCACATAATTGAGCATACAAATCATGATTTATATGCGCTGCTAATGCTATGTGATACCTTTTAAATAAGTTTTTATCGTCACTAACGGAGCTTATACACAAGTGGTTGGCACTGTTCAGGTCAATCGAAGGGAATTACCAGGGCCCATGAAGTCCCAGAAACGAAAAAAGGGGGAGGTCATAGCGTTTAGACGAGGAAGAATGATGTTGATGTGTCTGAAGTTAAAAGATAAGCGGGAAGTTTCTATGTATTCTTTGATTCATAATGATGCCTGTGAGGAGGTGCAGAGACGTGGAGAAGTGATCAGAATGATGGCTTATTATCCCTTCAAAAGTAAAACTTTGAAGTGGTATAAAAAGCTATTCTATCGGCTGTTTTTGCTGAGTATGCTAAATTCATTTCTACTTTATGAGCACAAGTCTGATCACTCCTGTACACTTCTGAAGTTTCTTATGAGTGTGGGTATGGGGTTAGCTGAGCAGAGTGCTATGTCTCATGAACTGGTAACTAGAAACCCAGCATTTCCCCGCCTAGTCTATTACCAGCAACTGCGAGTAAGGTGAATGCAACCAAGAAATGTTTCTAGCCTTGATTGTTGGATGTTCCGGTACTTTCTACCTCAGGCAAGCTGTTTGCACTGCTGTAGATGTTCAAAGCCAATTGGTTGGGCATCGATTCTATAATATTTTAGATTTCAGATTTTATCTTTGTATTCCATATTCTGTTATTTTATATATTTTATATATATATTATTTTATATCGTCTTTGACCTTACTCCATAGAGCACACATTTTTATTTGAATATTTTGTGAAACGGTAACTTTTACTTTCTAATACATCTCAAGTTGTAATATTAGGCCTGCAGCCTTGTGTGTATGTACCATCTCCAGTTAATGAGTCTTGCAGCAGCTGTGGCAAGTGCCAAGCTTGGCCAGAACAAGGCATGAATATTTGCTGTCGTGACCACAGTATGTGGGATAAAGTCACTGCGGATAGTAGAGGATTAACAATTTCTCTGTGGGCAGCACTCCAGTGAGCATCATGGAAGTATTAGAGAATATGTTGGTGGTGGTTGGTAAGTTCATTTAAATGTGAAACTTCAATTGGCTGCAATTTAACCACCGCATCATCGGCTAAGGTCACTGTGAGTAGTAGAGGAATAATATAGTGTGTAACGGATACTGATGATATCCAGGACCTACTGAAGGCAGCTCCATTACGGATAATGTATCAGGATTATTGCTGCCATCAACGCAAGTTACTCTAATTGCTTATAAATTGGGTGGGAATTAATCATGGTTGAAAAACAATTTAAAAAATAACAGAGAACCATAAACGTCATTTAAAAAGTTAATCTTTTTCGGTTGATAATGTCAGGTTATCTAATTGTGATAATAATGTATTGTACTGTCATCTTGTATCAACTTTAAATCGATTACCATGCCTTTTCTGGACCTTGTACTCATTAATACACAAGCCATTGGATCCGGAGATCTGTGAGCTTAGGCATCAGACAGAGATGCGATTGATCGATTTGACTACTAATAATTAGCAATGCAAAACAGCCTGTTATAATTCCCTGTTGGTTATAGTGAACATGAAAGGAAAGACCACATGCACCGAATGTAATGCAGTCGCCCCTGTCCTGTAGTCAGTCGCTGGTATACATCAATTATGCAAAGTTCGCTAACAGCAGAGTGATGAGATGGGCTATGTACATGCAGAATTTCATAATCAAAGTGGAGTCTATCAAATTCAAGGAAAATGACAAAGCAGACTATCAATAAGCAGAATTGACAGTTGAAGGTTGTGGATATCGAGGTTAGCTTTGGCAGAAAAGAGGACACACATCTCACAATGGGGTCGGCATTGCTATCGATGTTATGACAGGCTGACAGGTTGTAGATTTTGAGGTTCTACCTAACATGTGTGCAGTGTGAGTAGAAAAAAACCAAAAAATAGATGATATAAAGTTGGTAAATCTTAAAAGAAACTCTGATCAAGCATGAGGGGCCTTGTGAAATAAAACCTAATCATGGTTTGAGCAATGCAAGTCGAGGCTGCTAAGCGAATATGGGTACGATCTACTAATGGCTCTCTCAGGTATAGGCCTATAATGTGTGATGGTGATAGTAAGGCCAGTTGCTGAACTCGAACTCTATGGTGACAAAATAAAAAAGAAGGAATGTATCAATCGAGTTGATAACATCAAAGCAATAAAGAATTATGGTGGTACATCAAGGCAACGCAAGATGTGATACTAGCTGCTCCTTACCACATAACAACATCAGGATGAAACCCCTGCCATGGATGTTGGTTAATTATATAGAATACTACAAGTACAACAAGGTTGTTGGTTACTAAACCTTGAACTGACTGATATGAAGTCATATCGACAGGGATGGTCTCTTTGGCTTTTATTGGCTTCTCAGAGAGATAGGGGGAAAGGCCTTTGCTAATAAATATGCATGTTGACTGAATTTATTTGATTCAATCAATCCAATTTCCCCTCTCAATGAGCATCCTCATTCATAGACCTACTACCACAGGCCCACTGCAGAAGCCTTGTGGGTGGATGGGGAGTGGATCCACTTCCATCCACTCACAGGGCTTCTGCAGTGGGCCTGTGCAAAAGGGGACTAATGCAACCAGCTGGATTTTCATCCAACAGCTTTTTGACTGTTTGAACTAATTTACTTTTACAGAACAGTTGTTAGACATCATGATGACTATGATTGCCCGCTTACAGCTGCTATACCAAGGGTGACAGAACGGTCAGTAGATTTTAGACAAATTAGTGTTAACAACATGGATGACATGCAGTTCCACGCCAACTTCTGGATGTGCCGTAGTACATATGAACAGCTTCTCCAAGTCATCGCTCCTTCACTCCCTCAACAGTTCAAAGGATTCGGACAATACATTATTCCACCAGAGGAAAGGCTTGCTATGGTGTTGTGGTTTGTCAGTTTTTCTGAGACTTACCGCCAGCTCGCTGCTAGATTTGGCACCACTGACTCAGTTGTGAGTTTGATAAATGCTTGTTCAATAACTATAACTAATGTCTGCCATAAACTGACGATAATACGGTTCAGCGAAAAGTATGTCAAACAATAATGTGTTAGTGCTGGTTGTCCGTCATAATGCGTTAGGTTAGTTATATAACTTCATGTTCTTAAAAGCCATCCATTGCCACTAAGTTGATAGTAGATAATGTCTTTCGTTTTCATTGTTTTCCGATGAGTCAGAAAATGATGAACACTTGCCAGGCTATCTATGATACATTGAAGCATGAACTACTTTCCACACCAACAACAGCTGATGAGTGGCGAGCCATTTCTGAAAAACTGGAAGAGAACTGGAACTTCCCAAATGCTTTAGGTAAGGAGATAAATTTGGAGCGGCCTCTCTCTTTATCAACCCTGTACCTTCTTTTGAACCATTGAGCATATTCCCCATATATCAGATATTATTCAAAATTAGTCCTCGATGCCGACAATTTTCTTAAGATCTATGACATCATAAGTGGATCGTCATCAAAGCTGTATGACTGTGTCCTTAAGACAATCGCTCAAATCTGTCCTCCAATATTCGACAGCCACAGACCGGCGCTTACCCGTTCCTATTATGTCAGAGATCTTGAAAGTGCTACAATATGCAGAGGCTTCCCCTGGGCACATATTCGCTGAAAGCCTAGGGATAGAGGACACTGCTGGTATGTTCCCTGAATTTCCTGTAATCAGGGAGAGGGGTGCTTACGCCATGGACAGTTCACAGGCAACTGGTTCTTGCCGGAAACTAGCAAAGGGGCACAAGATATATAGGGCATAATCTGGAAATCCGAAATTTTGTCTTCCGTAATCTTCGATAGGCCTCGCGTCTTCTAATCGGGGACTTACGGTAACACCTAACAAATAATATATATATATCTCATACATCATAGAAATGTAAGAGGCCATTTTTTTATTTCAGGAGCCATAGACGGGAAACATATTGTAACAACAAAGCCTTATCATGCCGGCTCAGAGTACCATAACTACAAGGGGCAAGAATCGATCGTACTCATGGCTGTTTGTGATGCAAACTATTCGTAAGTATTGATCAAGTTTTTTAACTTGGGATATCCATGTATTTAGATAATGTAACCTGCACTAAGTATCCATAATTATATAATATAACCTATGATATCATAAATAATAGCATAGCATAGCTATATCCCAGTGGCCAGGAAGGTGTGGTCACCCTGATATAGACACAAGCACATTCACACCTGGTCACAGTGATTTGGATATTATACTATTGGTATTTATACTATTGGTTGGTATTATATTATTATTTTCTTATTTATGTTATGCTTTCATTTCATTAAGATATTAAATACATTATGCTATTATTTAACATCTTAGGTTATATTATATATGGATAATAATAGTATAGGTCATAGTATATACAGATACATGGATCTGGGGTAGATGTTATACGAAGTTCCTCCCCAACCACTGTCACTGAGTTGCTGTCTGTGAGTTAGTATTTGCCTATAAAATGTAATGATGTTGTGTAATGATATTGTTAGTAATGGTTGGGTCACTACGACATACACATTACCAACCAAAACTGTTGGTTTTGACAATATCATGTAATTATTTGCAGGTTCACATTTGTGGATGTAGGTGCTGAAGGCAGGGCATCTGATGGCGGTGTATATGGAGACAGCTATCCAGACTGGAGATATAAATTTTCCCCCGGCTCGCAACCCTCCTGATGGTGTAGCAGCTTTACCTTATTGTATGCTGGGAGACGTGGCATTCCCTCTGAAGACGTATATTATGAGGCCATACCCACAAAGAGTGCTAGACGACCAAAAACGCTTAGATAATAATAGAGAAAAGAAGACAATTCTTCTACTGGTCATATTTGATCAGGGAGGGTGTTGATGAATTTACACCCCCCCCCCCATCCCGGATATAACAATGAAATAATTATTAATGTACAGGTCACGTCAAAGGGGGGATCTTACCCAGATGGGTTTGTTAAGACTGTCAGCTTGTGTATTATGGTTTGATGATCTTGGTTGTTGCAGATATTCAACTATAGGCTGTCACGGTGCCGGCGTCTTATTGAAAATGCATTCGGTATTCTCTCAGCTACGTGGAGGATCCTATATCGAAGGATTGATTTTGAACCAGCAAAGGTGAAAGCTGTAACTCTGGCATGCTGCTGTCTCCACAATATTATCAGGTAAGCTAGGTAGACTGTATGTAATTAGTCATTTCAAAAGATACGAGTCAATGTGCTGCGAATTAATGTTCAGCTAGTTAGCACAGCTAGCTTTGAACCATAGCTAGCTGACCTTGTCTGACTGAGCAAACTAGCTAGCTCAGCCAAGTTCAGCTAGCTTCGCTGAACTAGTTTAGTTCACTAGGCTATGTTAGCTCAATGAGATACAGCATACAATGGAGTTGTGCTTACCATCTTGATTAAATCAATCAGGAGCATTGCTATGCTGGCGGTTGGATGGCGAGGGCACAACTCCATTGTATGCTGGAACAGAGAAACCCTGACTGGGAACCTTCAAGTAAAGCTAGCTTATCTTAGCTGGCCGAATTACTCTAGCTAACTAGGCTAGCTGGATGTTCATGTGCCAATCATGTCATTGTCCTCTTTTTTTTAAAGAAAATCTAGGCCGCCACCTGTGGGTGCTGAACCACCTGAACTGCCACCACAAGAGGAATAACACAGACTACCAGACATAGAGAACAATCGGGAGAGAGCAAGTGGTAGAGCTGCGGAGTGTCGTGAAAAGATCTGCGAGTACGTAAACGGACCCGGCGCTGTTTCATGTTGAACTACTCAGAAAACTAATTTTTGTTTTTGTTTTTAGTTGCTGACATGATCAACTATGCCGCCGAAGTAGCCGCCGAAACGAAATTTGGAGCCAACCTTGATATTCAAATGACTCCACTGAGTAGGGGAGAGGGGGGCTCATTGGGACACGGGGCACATTGGGATTTTGCAAAAAAATCGTAGTTATGTTCTCCTGATGGCATTGAAAGTGAGACTGATTGCAGGAAATTACATCACCAGTCAGCCATATTATCTTTGACAGCATTGAGAAAGAAGAAACAAATTGGTGAGTTATACAAAAAAAATGAGTCAAAAGTAAGTTTTATGGAGGTCACTCAACTTGTCACAGCTTGTCACAACTTGTCTGAGGATGATATTATGCTGATGTGGAGTAATATTGTTGTTGTTCGAAAATTGACAAATTTAGATTTCCATTCAGTTTCAGCTTTGGGGCAGATTGGGACAATAAATCATATTACGATCATCGATACAGTTAACTTTATATAATAAATGTTTGGTGGGTTTTTCCTTCCATCTGTAATGACTACATTCATCATATTCTAGCCATGGTTCGAAACAGAAAGCCATCATCTCGAGTCAGAACTAGCGAGGAAGAGACTTTAAGGGCAGTTCAGGCTGTGATTGACAAGAAGATGTCACTTCGCACCGCTGCAGATAACTATGAGATGAAGAAAACTACGCTAGCTAGAGCTGTGATAAAGCAGAGGCGTAATGTTGCTGCTGGCGATGGAACACTGATAACCTTCCAACCAAACTACAGCCATCAAATTATATTTACCAAGGACGAAGAGCGTATGCTCGAGGAGTATATCCTCAACGCATCCAAGCGGCATTATGGTATGACAAAGTTGATGGTGCGTCAGTTCGCTTATGAGTACACAGACCACCTGTGCAAAACGTTTCCTGCCGCATGGACCCAAGCAAAGATGGCTGGTATGTATAACCCATTTCAGCACCATCTACTTGATCTAGGTTCATTTTCAGAGTTGCTGTGTCCTTGTTTGTTATGGTGTAATAAACGAATGAGGAAAATACTACAAACCAAACAGCACCCACTATTCCGAAATAATTGTAGTGGCAGTGGTCAACAAGACTAATAAATTGCTACAACAAACCAATGTGTATAAAAAATATGCCTAAGTCGTTTTAATTTACTTTTTCTTAATAGGAATGGATTGGATGAAAAGGCATCCGAAGATATCAGTCAGGACACCTGAGGCAAGCACCTGAGGCAAGCAGAGCGACTAGCTTTAATAAAGAGAATGTAGGCATATTTTTCAAGAACCTACGTACGGTCTTGGAAAAACACAAGTTTGCACCAGGAGGCATCTACAACATGGATGAGACAAACCCTGACAACAGTACACAGGCAAGCGAAAATCCTTGCAGAGAAAAATGTTAAACAGGTCGGTGCTGCAACATCAGCAGAGCGTGGGCCACTTGTCACCTTAGCTGGCTGTGTGAATGCTCCATCCCGCCTTTTCTTATCCTGCCTCGTGTGCATTTCAAGGAGTCTATGCTCAATGGTACACCACCTGGAACAAGTGGAGCAGCCCATGAGTCAGGCTGGATGAATAGGGAAATATTCTTGCAGTGGCTCTTACATTTTGCTAAACATACCAAATGTAGCCCAGAAAAGCCTGTGCTTTTACTAATGGACAACCACTGCAGTCATGTAGCAATCGGCACAATACTTCTCACCTTCCCTCCTCACTGCAGTCACAAGGTGCAACCCCTCGATCGCACAGTATATTTCCCCTTGAAAGCCTTCTACAGTGACTGCTGTAGCAGGTGGATGCTGTACCACCCTGTGTCTGGTGTGTGGCCATTCAATCCGGACGTATTTGGCGATGACGAATTCCTTCCCTCCAGTGTCACTGATCGACCCATAGAAGCTGCTGAACCTGAAGAAGTTGAAGCTGCCAACACACTCTCAACCACTCCTGTTATTCAACCAAAACCTTCCACATCCTCAGACTCCACCAGTTACGTTGTAACAACTAAGAAGGCTACTCCAATCGAGTTCCGACCTTTTGCGAGAGCAGGGCCGCACAAGAAGACCCAAAATCTGAGAAAAGTTAAATCCATGGTGTTAACGGACACTCCGGTGAAGCTGTGAGATCTCAAGTTCTCACAGCTCAGGAGATTTCGGATAGAGAAAATAAAACCAAGAAGATGGGAGCAAGTGATAACAGACAGCGTCAACCACTTCAAATCAGAGACCAATCTCAGTTTTATCTTTTGATAAAATCTGTTATGTATTAGGCAAAATTAAATTACTGTCAGCTATCAGACATCCCATCTCCGCCTTTTTTGGAGGGTTCAATCGCTATCATATAAATAATGTCGGACAAAAATCGGACAAATATCAAAATCCAATCTCCGCCTTTTTTGGAGGGTTCAATCGCTATCATATAAATAATGTGTATAATTAAACCTTTTTATCAGGCAAAAAATCTAAATCCAATCGCCATTTTTTCAAGAGGATGGGCAAATGCAATCTCCGGTTTTTTGGCCATGCTCCCCCACAGTGATGAACCCCGGTGCATATAAAAACTGGGGGAACACCAAGGCAGGGGAGTTCTTTTTGGAGTGCCCTCAGCAGCGTATCACTCTGCAATATTTTGGTATTAATATTATTTTGGAGCGTATTACTATTTTGGAGCGTACTACGACTTACTGTTTTGGAGTTGACATATTCTGACCTTTTACACAGGAAACTTTGACGGTATGATAGAGCTTGGTTTATTTTTTACGATGACTGTTTAAACTTATTTCCACCATTAATCAAAATAAAGTCTTATTTTAATGTCGAAAAGGCATCTCAACGATGGGTTATTAGTAAAGTTAGGTAGTAGAATAACTGATCAAAGTGCAAACACAAATACGCCTGATAAACTTGAGTAACTAAACGAAACACTTATTGGATGGAACTTATTGGGGCAACTCCATACAATGTTAAATTGAATAATGATGAATAACAAAGGAGTGTCTGTTCTACTTGGGTATTCGGCCCCAAGTGGGTCGAATATGCGACAGAATTCTGGTGCCCCGAGTGATTTGGAGTTACAACCTTCGAGCTTCGAGACTGATTTGCTTTCATGTGGCGTTATCGTCATTATATCCACTTTATTAAGCATCAATCTAGAGTAATATCCACGTGAGTACAGATAGTAGTATTATTTGGTCTCAGTATTCATCCAGTGAGACAATAGCTGTAGTTCGAATACTACAGTTAGATATCGTTTCAGTTGTCTCTATCCAAATTCTCATAATGATGAGTTGGGAGAATCTCTTCCTCTCTTCACGTTATACTGCTGGCGTGATGCTTATAATTCTTGACAGCCAGACGAGTAATTCATTTCCTGTGGCTGTAATTATAGAAATTGTTTAGGCGTTAATGATGCAGTAACACACTGACATTTTGTATCAGCTAGGTATTTTACTTATAGGACATAAACATTGTTATTCAATTTTCTAGACGTAACTATTACTGGATAGGATCATTGTCAAAACTAACGACCATAGAGCAAACTTCCCGAGCCGACGACGTATTTTACTAAACAGAGAATTATCACCAAAGCAAACGTAAGTTCACAAAAACCTCCTTACCTTACAAATCACCAGGTTAAGCCTTAAAAAATTATTAGGAGCGAAAATTTAGTTTTAGGAAACGAAATTAACACAACAGACAACAGAAATCATGGAAAAATTTGAATCATTGGAACAGAAATTGTGAAATAAATTTTATCATGGAAAAATGCTGAGACAATTTATCATTATAATAGTGGAAATTCTGGAAATTTATTATAGCGGACAACATTATTATAATGGAGGAAAAAATTAGAGGAAAAAATTGGTGGACAAATTGGAGAGGAAATTATGGAAAATTGAAACCGGGGAGCTCCAGCGGCAACTAATCACTCCACTTGTATGGGATGGGCCCATAGGACTGTTTATCAGGGGCGACAGATTAGCCAATCTAAGATATGCGTAAATAATAAGAGTTAAGATCATTCCTTCATTAGAGATTGCCTGATTCTAGTTTAATCTGATGACTAGTCCGACTCTGTACATTTGGGGGGTTTGATTGTCCATATGTTATACATAGAGGATATAAAGGAGGAATAAGGAGGATATTTATGTTATTGAATTATTATGAACAAAAAATTCAAAATTTGGCCGAAAATCAAGCGTTTCTGATCCTTTGATTACAGGATTAAAACATGGAAAAGGCCAGAGTCATCGTTCGACTCAGACGGGCCCGCAGGCAGTGGAGAGAACCATGCCGTTTTTCTTGAGAGTCTGCTTGTTGGCGACAAATGCCTTCGGTGTGGGGACAACGGCGGATCTGGTCATTTTGGAGACATTTAAGAGGGGCTGCCAGCCGTTTATAAGGCGCCTAATTGTGAATCGTATAAGGATTGACGAGGCACTAACCATTGCACTTGAAGTTGAGAATAGACCACCACCAACTCATAGAGCGGTAGAAAGGCTGCCTTTGGGGGATAATGCGGAAGGGGTATTGATCAGACCAGTAGACATGGGCGATTGGCCACCACTGGACCGTGATCTCCAGGAGGCTGTCTCTGTTGATGAGGGCCTTGGGGATGACGTCACGGAAGACAACCAGTCTGCTCACCAGGCGTGGGATCCGTGATATCATCTCCAATTCCCAAATTGCTGCGAAGTGACCCAGTTTTGTTTGTTGTGATAAAAATGTCACCTGTAAATTTAAATTACAGGTTTATAGCCGGCAACCATTCACAACTAAGTGCATCCACCCGCACCCCGCTCCATATAAGCACCCCAAAAGATATCCGGAATGAACTAGCCCAGCTAGCACACCGTTTTGCGTCCTCGCTACCACTATCTCAGGTAAGTAAAGACCAAACTATTGTTGCAGAACCCCCATCTGCTATATCACCTGTTTTATTAGACCGGGAATGATTGGGGGACACAATAGTTCATCATAGGAGGCGTGATCTGCCTTCTAGCCCACCATCTCCAGCGCCTAGGAGTAGGATTTTGGAAAGCCCAGTAAATTTCAATAACAACCATAATATAGCTCAAGGGGTTCTCATGGTTGGTCTGCCCACAGTGGCAAAATTTGGGGACCACCCTGACCAATCATGGGAGCAGTGGGTTAAGGAATTTGAGAGTACTTGCCGAGGGTACGGTATAGATGAGGGTCGGATGCTCTCCATCATCTATATGTGTCTGGAGGCAAAGGGTTTTGTAAGACCTTAGGGAAATTGAGAGGGAGGAGGATTTCTGCAACTGGGGGAGTTTTAAGAAATTATTCGGGTTAAAATGTGGCCGTAGCGCCGTGAGATATCAATACATAGTAAAGGAACTAAAAAACCGGGATATGCGGAATGGCGAGACAATATCAAATTATTATGCGGCCATAGTTAAAATAATTGATAAATATTTTCAGGGCACACCCTCGCCAGCGAGGACAGCCCTCATAAGTGCCTTCTTCTCGGCAGGATTTAAAAACAAATCCCTGTCCGATTATGTGGCAAAGAATGAACAAGGGCACACCCTAAATTGGGAGCAATTCAATGGGGTGCATGACAGTTGGGATGCAGAAAAAGTAAATGAGATCAAATGTGATGTGTGCTATCAAAACCAGGAATGTTGCGATATTGTTCATTATACAGTATAAGGCAAGGAAATTACATAACCATGATAATTTTGTTTTGGTTGTTCCTAGACCAATCAGATGTGTAGATTCTGAATATGATATTATCTATCCAATCAGAGGCCATCAAGTGGGGTTAACTGTCCTCTAAAGTGGTTACTAAGTAGGACAGGAAGTGAACAAACATGACGGACAGAGGTGCTTTCATTGAGGATTCTGATCTTGCTTCTTACTTTCTTGGCTACCAAAGTGATTCAGACTGTGAATCAGACTGTGATATTGATTATTTAGGCTTAAATACCAACAATTTCACATCCAATCCTGATGATCCTGTCATTACATCCACTGAAAATCCACAAGAACAAGTAGAGAGAGCTCTCAATAATGATCCTGCTTGTCACAGTTGTAGTAGTAGTACTACTATTACTACTACCACTAATGCTACACTGAGCTATTATTGCAAAACCCCTATAACACATCAAGGAGAAACTGTGCAGCAGAACCCACAAGATGAAGACAACCAGTTGGGCTGCAAATGCAAGGCCTCCTGTGTACGCCAGTTCAGCAAGGAACAGCTGCTATCTCACAAACTCAACTGCTTGGAACTCAGCACCAATGAGCTAGACTTGGTTGTCGTTAGCAAACTTCAAGCGCTCTGTAACACTGATGAGCTGACTGTGGGCAATCATAGAAAACCTAAGGAGCGGAGAAAGGCCTACACTAACTATCTTCACTGTGGAAAAGAAATCTGTCGAGATCTTTTTCTCAACCTCCATTGCCTTGGGAAGGAGAGATTGACTACGAGATAACGGTGTCAGTGTCCGACAGAAGAAATCTGGGGGGCGAAACAAGCTAGCTTTGACTAGAGAGAGATGTGAGGGTATTTACAGCTACCTGACGAACATGGCTGAGGAGATTGGGGTGAAACTACCAGGACGTATCCCAGGTAATTACAGTTCCAAAAGTTTTCTCTCTTATGACTTACTGATTGATCACTGATATGTTTAGGGCTGCCTCGAGGAAATCATTATAAAAGTCACATAAGAATTCTTACAAATGGCTTTAACATAAATTATAATGTTTGGTAGGTTTCTGGCAGTATTCAATGACCCTGCTACCATCCCGCATGACAGTAAAGTCCATACATCAGCGCTACAGTGAGTCAACAGATGATCCACTGTCCTCTACAACATTCCGACGGGTGTGGAAGAGACTGCTACCGTATATAATCATTAACAAGCCTGCTACAGATCTCTGCTGGACTTGCCAGAAAAACAATCAGCTAATACTCAGGTTAGTTAGCCCATTTGAAATAACATACTAGTAGGAACATTTGGTTGAATTTTAGCAACCCGCGGCAATCATCAGTAAGACGATCAATCAATACTCATGCAGCATTTAATGTTAGGTGACTTGCCTTACTATTACAGATCTGCAAACACACTTGAAACAGAGAAAGAGTCACGTCTCCAGGAGCAGCAACAACACCTCCAGCTAGCCAGCAAAGCGAGATCACATTACAGAACCAGTCGTCAAGAGGCCAGTGAAGGAAAGACCACCCATCTGTCTTTTGACTTCGCTCAGCAGGTAAACATTAATTTTACATTCCAAATAGCTTTGTCTAGGGCAATGTTTTAGATGCTCTTTAGAAATGCTACCAGTATTAAAAGATGATGCCGATGGCAATGATTTAATTATTGTTTTTTTGTTAAACAGCAAACAAGGTGTCACTATTACAAAAAACGTAATTTTTTGCTACAGATACACTATCCGTCAAACCCTCAGCAACCTGGACCGGTGTATTTTAAAACACCACGGAAGTGTGCACTGTTTGGGATCACCAATGAGGGTACCGGTATACAGGCTACATACGCAATCGATGAAGCCATGGTAACTTCTAAGGGAGCGAACTCGGTGATTAGCTACTTGCACCACTATCTTGAGAACAATGAGGTAGATTCGACCAAGACTCTCGTCCTTCATGCTGACAATTGCAGGTTAGTACGTGTTTGAGGGTTTAGAAATTTCCTGAACTCTACCTGTGTTAGGGAACCCGGAAAGTTTTCAAAGCTCAAACCTTCTTGTTCAAAATTGCATGTATTCTCGTTGTAGCGGTCAAAACAAAAACAACTACTACATGTTACAGTACCGTGGCTGGCGAATGGCTACCGGGAGACAACGAGGAGATATTGAGCTCAACTTCATGCTGGCTGGTCACACTAAGTTTTCTCGAGACCAGCACTTCGGTACATTCAAGAAGGCATTCAAACGAACTTTCGTTTCATCTCTCACTGACATAAAACAGGTAAGATTTAGAGAGCACACTAAATCTGCGGCACACTTAGCCTATACGAGCTCTATAATTTTGTTTGTGCTTACGTTTACGTTTATGTTTATGTTGCTTGTATATTACCAGACAATCACAGAATCAGCCCATAATAACAGAGCGGTGGTGCTTGGGAATGGAGAAGACGGCACTACAGAAGTCTCCATGTTCGACTGGTCAGGCTTCCTTGCCAAGGACTTCAGCAGAGTCGATCACATACTGAGCTACCAGCAATTCAAATTCCATCGAACAACACTGTCTATAGAGCTGACGCCGCTAAAGTTCGCAAATACAAATCCTGGAAATATTACTAAACTCTGCAAAGCTACACTTCCTACCACTAGCCTTCTCACAGTCTCAGCTGCGACAGGGCTTTCTCTGAAGCGACAGTGGTATCTATTTGATGAGATTAGAGAATTCTGTAGACACTGTACAGAGGAGGAAGTCTGCCCAAAGCCTACTGCTCCGAAACCAAAGGCTACAGCAGTCGTGGCATCAACTAGTGCTAACAGTAAGTCAAAACTGTTCGATGATGTTTTTGACCGATTGATTGTTATCCACTGCCTTCTTGTAATGAATTTAAATCTCAATGATTCTTTGATAACATAATACATGTATTTATATCTCAATTTATTTTCAGACGGAACTACTTCAGAGAAGACCTCCACCAGTAAATCCTCAAAGAGACCACCAGCGAAAAAATCAAAGAAATCCTAGATGCATCGAAGACAGATGAATATTATTAAAATAAGCGTTATAATTATAGTGTAATATACTATAATTAATTTAATATAATATAATAATACTTTTTAATAATTTGAATTCTATAGGAAAGTCTACGGGAATGTAGATTTTCATAGACAATTTTGTTTGAAGATTTATGAGTTTGATATTAATGTAAAAACAATCGACGCTCATGTACTTTATCTGGTATTTTCTCGTTTTCTTCCGCAATCTAAATATATATATATAATATATATATATAATATATATATATATATCATCGTAAATTATTTAAATTACTTTTATCGCATGAAAGCCCATTTTCTGCGGTTTAGAAATATATATGGGTTTATTATGAAGTAAGTGTTACAATGCCCGTATCTAAGGAAAGCGTAAACATACACAAAACTAATTGAATAATTTTGTCAATCCAAACTTCGGTAGCCATTATCTCAATAACCACAAACCAACAAATCGAGGCGCTGTCCCAGACTAAAACCGTCATAGTTTTTCATTTGAGTGCGATATAAGCAATATCATTGCGTATTAAGGTTTTATGAGATGTATCTTTATCTTGCCTACCCATGAGTCATCAATTACATCAATTTGATAATCACTGTTTAAAAAAAGTCAAAATGAAAAATAAAATTTCAGGAAAAAATCTCCATTGCTTATATATAGTCCCAATCTACCCCTACCACCGTCCCAATCTACCCCTACCCCGGGGCAGATCGGGACAGCGGTAAGCCTTCACTAGAAAGTCAACAGACCGATCCTATTTTAGTTTACAGAGTTGAGCTTCACAGGTAAGGAAGGCAACATAATGCACTACATTATCCAATTGTACTGGCTGTCCTCTCTGTTCATTTTTTAAAACTAGGTCAAAAAATGTGTTTTTTGTCCCAATGTGCCCCCCTCTCCCCTACTATTTCATCATTATATGTCATAAAAACAGTTGTTTATGTGCTCAATACATGTCTCCAAACAAAGTAGAAAAGAAATTGAGTGATTATCTCAATTAGAACTCAAGTTATGGCCATTCAAATCATAGACACAAACTTGCGAATCGCTGCCGGCGGCCATCTTTGATGTGTCATAAATCCGACACTTATGATCTGAGATGTCTCAATTTTGGTTTCCAGACAGTCAACAATGGTGTTAGGCCATAACCAAAAATCAAAACTCTCTCTCAATCCGTTATCAATTTACTTGTGTGCAAAGTAGGATGTCGGGGCAGGTGCCATTTTTTTTCGAAATATCGGCCGATTTCAAAATGGCCAATAATTAATATTGAGCCAATTTTTAAGTGTTAAAGTGTTAAGTTTAAGTCTTTTGTATGTGGTCATATTTTGACCAGTTGAACATATCTGCCAAGTTTCATCAAAATGGAAGGGGGTAAAATTTTTAGGCGACTCACTTCACCTGGATCCCTATGACATCGCTATCAAGAAGGAGGAGTGCATAAACCATGTAGCCAAGAGACTCACACAAGGTCTGGAGTCCCTGAAGAAAAAGAGTACTGAGTCTTTGGGTGTCACCAGCGGCCAGCGGAAAGATGGACGTCATCGCCAGGTCAGTGAACGACAGCGACAAGTACAGTATTGGCTACCAAATCTCGGGATAGTAGCTTATCATCCTATTATGCGAAGGCACACTTCTGACATTATTTTAAAAAATGCATTGTTTTAACAGGGATTACATGCTATAACTTGCAAAGCTGTTCAGACTCTCAATTTTATTATTCTTCGTACCAGTTTGGTTTGTCTTCTGTTATATCCACACTAACATACCTAGAAGTACTGACTCTATGTAACAATATTGGCTACCAAATCTCGGGATAGTAGCTTATCATCCTATTATGCAAAGGCACACTTCTGACGTTATATAAACAATTAATGCATCATTTTAACAGGGAACACATGCTATTACTCGCAAAGCTGTTCATTCTCTCAATTTTATTTACTTGCTCTGCAACTGTAAAAACTATGTGACTGTAAGTTATCATCATTAGATGACAGGCTTTCAAAGCTTACCTAAATAAAAACTTAAGGGTTATTTCAATCTGAGATCACTTCTATGTTAAACCCCATGATCAATTATCCTAATAATATATTTCTGTTTTGTTAATCTCATGATTTTATATCTTGATACCCTCTGAGCTGAGTTAACTGGAGGAGCTGTATATATCTGGTAATGATTTCTCAGTGCATAGTCTACACACATTGGATAACGGAGTGCAAAACTTCCTGGAACAGTAAAATCATAAAATACCACTTAATGCTAAGATGTATTTATATTTTATTTTATTCTGGATACATCTTACAAGTTAGTGAAGAGCCATCGGCAGATAAAATCCAAAGTTATCAAATCATTGATCAGCGTGGAGCTGCACACAGTAAATAAATCACTGCTGTCTTAAGACCATAGGTCTCAGTCATGTAGCTCTAAACAAGAAGAGGAAGCACACTAAATACAGGGGTACCATTTCCGCTGCTACTTGCCAAAGTGTAGTTGAATTTTACAAAAACAGAGAATTCAACATCGATGCCCAACAAGCAGCGTTCGGGAACAGGCTCACTATTTGTCCTAAAATACACAAAGGGGTCAGCTCTTCTCTAAAATGGGAGCCAACATTATTTTGTGGCGCCATAGTCTTGACCGTAGGATGTTCCTGTACTTTCTCTCTACAAGGCAAGCTGTGTGCACTGCTGTAGATGTTCAAAGTCAATTGGTTTTTCATTGAGTCTATATTTTTATATTTCATATTCTATTTTTGTATTCAATATTCCAATACTTTACTATCATTTTTGTTGAAAGGTTCCTCCATGTCACAACATGGCATGAGGGTGTTAGTGGCAGGAAATGCGAAGACATCACATCAGCGGTGATGTCGCCCCTTGCAAAGGATCGTGAGTACAAACATGTGATCTACTATATGGACAATTGCTGAGGCCAAAATAAAAACTATACACTCTATACAGCAATATTGGATAAAATGAACAGTGGGAACCTCAGAGCTGAAACAATTTCACTTAAGTACTTACAGGCAGGACACACTTTCATGAGTGTGGACAGCTTTCATGCAAGGACTGAGAAAGAGATGAAGCGGAGTGAGAATGTGTATGATTTTGATGACTTTGTTAAATGTGTCAAATCAGCCGGGGCATATGTTATTGTTCCAAGCTTCCGGTGGTGCATTACGAACGTGAACATACAGAGGAAGAATTCCAAATCTTTGACTATATGCTAAAAAAACATAAGCCTGGTATGCAGGTGCCTGCTAAAACCATGTCTAGAGGAGTGTCACAATCCAAAAAGATGACATCAAAAACTTATGTGTACACACATGCCAGAAAACAGAACAGTCTTTTGGAAGAACATGCCAGTTGGGACCGAGAATGATCTGATCGATAATAGAGAGTAATGCCAGAAACTGTTGCTGACCTGTTTTGTTTTTTACTGGCAATTTTATTAATATCCAGAGTTGATCATGCTCATCTCATGATTTTTTGCCAGTATCTGGCTTTTCTCATTATTCAATATTTGAATATAACTAAACATCCATGCAGAATTTGGTTTCAATCCTTAGGGGAATGTCTTGAAGATTGCCTTCTAGATAACAAGTTATGCAACTAAATTATGCTCTGTTAAACTGTTATTTTGTGGCACAATAGCCTTGATTGTTGGATGTTCTGGTGGTACTTTCTATCTAAGGCAAGCCGTTTGTACTGCTATAGATGTTCAAAGTCAATTGGTTGGGCATCAATTCTATAATATTTCATATTTCAGATTCTATCTTTGTATTCTATATTCTGATATTTTCTGATCGTCTTTACCTTACTCCATAGAGCACACATCATTTTGAATATTTTGTGAAAGGTAACTTTTGCTTTCTAATACATCTCAAGGTGTAGTATTGCAGCTTGCAGCCTCTTGTGTATGTACCACCTCCAGTCAATAAGGGGTACAGCAGCTGTGGCAAGGGCCAATCTTGGGTAGAACAAAACATGAATATTTGATGTTGCGACCACAGTATGTGGGATAAAGTCACTGCGGTTAGTAGAGGAATAACAATTTCTCTGTGGACAGCACTCCAGTGAGCATCATGGAAGTATTAGAGAATATGTTGGTGGTTGTTGGTAAGTTCATTTAAATGTGAAACTTCAATTGGCTGCAATTTAACCACCGCACCATGGGCTAAGGTCACTGTGTGTAGTAGAGGAATAATATAGTGTGTAATGGATACTGATGATATCCAGGGCCTACTGAAGGCAGCTCCATTACGAATAATGTATCAGAATTATTGCTGCCATCAATGCAAGTTACTCTTATGCTAAGTTGTTTCACTCATATCAAAGGGTTTTTAATTTATCAACAAAATGTCTAGCGTGACAATACAATTATTTCCGGCCATAATATCTAGTAGAATTATTGACCTCAAATAATCAAATATCTAGTGGATAGTATCACTGTACTCCTATCATCAAATTCTAAAAAGCTCCAGCAAAAAAGGAAAAGGAGTAACAAAGATAACCTTAGAAGAAATGCCAAAAAACATGAGTAATTCCCTTGGACTCATCAAGGCTAAAGCCCAATATGTGCGCTTGTAATTTATGTTTTTTATCAATCAAATAGTTTCCAATTTTGTTCGAATTTCCAATGAATCCTTGCATAAAATAAGCTGGTAGTATTCCTGACCATATGCCACAAAGACCCCAACAGTTGGAAAGATAATATTTTTTGTGTATTCGCCACAGACAGACTAAACTAAACTGCACGTTCTTCGTACCAGTTTGGTTTGTCCTCTGTTATATACACTCTAACCTACCTAGAAGTACTGAATCTACATTTAACACTAAAGGCTCCCATATCTTCTGGGGATAGCAGCTTATAGAAACACATATTGTGTCTACTAACCAAGGGTCAATGTCACGATTTAGATTTCTGAGAAATCTGGAGGAGCTAGATGTATCACATAATAATCTCCGCCGAGGAGCGAACTGTTCAATAGTAAAATGTTTCACCACGCCATTCTTTGTCTGTTATTAGTCTCTCAAAACCTTAGCTTTTGAATTTAATTGTTCAAGCGCACACTTCTGAAGTTATATAAAAAAATGCATTATTTTAACAGGGATTACATGCTATTACTTGGAAAGCTGTCCAGTCTCTCAATTTTATTTACTTGCTATGCAATTATGTGACTGTAAGTTATCATCATTAGATGACAGGCTTTCAAAACTTACCTGAATAAAAACTTCAGGGTTTTTTTAAGGGCACTTCAATTTTAAAGTCATTGGTTAATACTCGATAAATTTATTTATTGATTATTTCTGTTTTGTTTATTTGATGTTTTGATAGCACTGTATTCTCTAATCTGAGTTAACTGGAGGAGCTGTATATATCTGGTAATGCTTTCTTAGTGCATAGTCAACACACAATGGATAATGGAGTGCAAAACTAACTAAAAAAGCAATTATCATAAATTATGATTATGACACAGAACATTATTTTTAGGAACACTTAATGTTGAGACATTGAGGTTCATAATAAGTTATATTGGTTATTTTTAATTTAATATTTATCAGAGTTGAGTAACCTGGAAGAGCTGAATATATCAGGTAATGACTTCTCAGTGAGTCTAAACTAAACTGCACGTTCTTCGTACCAGTTTGGTTTGTCTTCTGTTATATCCACTCTAACCTACCTAGAAGTACTGAATCTACATTTAACACTATAGGCTCCCATATCTTCTGGGGATAGCGGCTTATAGAAACACATATTGTGTCTACTAACCAAGGGTCAATGTCACGATTTAGATTTCTGAGAAATCTGGAGGAGCTAGATGTATCACATAATAATCTCCGACGAGGAGCGAACTGTTCAATAGTAAAATGTTTCACCACGCCATTCTTTGTCTGTTATTAGTCTCTTAAAACCTTAGCTTTTGAATTTAATTGTTCAAGGGCACACTTCTGATGTTATATAAAAAAATGCATTATTTTAACAGGGATTACATGCTATTACTTGGAAAGCTGTCCAGTCTCTCAATTTTATTTACTTGCTATGCAATTATGTGACTGTAAGTTATCATCATTAGATGACAGGCTTTCAAAACTTACCTGAATAAAAACTTCAAGGTTTTTTTAAGGGCACTTCAATTTTAAAGTCATTGGTTAATACTCGATAAATTTATTTATTGATTATTTCTGTTTTGCTTATTTGATGTTTTGATAGCACTGTATTCTCTAATCTGAGTTAACTGGAGGAGCTGTATATATCTGGTAATGCTTTCTTAGTGCATAGTCAACACACAATGGATAATGGAGTGCAAAACTCACTAAAAAAGCAATTATCATAAATTATGATTATGACACAGAACATTATTTTTAGGAACACTTAATGTTGAGACATTGAGGTTCATAATAAGTTATATTGGTTATTTTTAATTTAATATTTATCAGAGTTGAGTAACCTGGAAGAGCTGAATATATCAGGTAATGACTTCTCAGTGAGTCTAAACTAAACTGCACGTTCTTCGTACCAGTTTGGTTTGTCTTCTGTTATATACAGTCTTACCTACCTAGAAGTACTGAATCTACATTTAACACTATAGGCTCCCATATCTTCTGGGGATAGCGGCTTATAGAAACACATATTGTGTCTACTAACCAAGGGTCAATGTCACGATTTAGATTTCTGAGAAATCTGGAGGAGCTAGATGTATCACATAATAATCTCTGACGAGGAGCGAACTGTTCAATAGTAAAATGTTTCACCACGCCATTCTTTGCCTGTTATTAGTCTCTTAAAACCTTAGCTTTTGAATTTAATTGTTCAAGGGCACACTTCTGATGTTATATAAAAAAATGCATTATTTTAACAGGGATTACATGCTATTACTTGGAAAGCTGTCCAGTCTCTCAATTTTATTTACTTGCTATGCAATTATGTGACTGTAAGTTATCATCATTAGATGACAGGCTTTCAAAACCTACCTGAATAAAAACTTCAGGGTTTTTTAAGGGCACTTCAATTTTAAAGTCATTGGTTAATACTCGATAAATTTCTTTATTGAATATTTCTGTTTTGTTTATTTGATGTTTTGATAGCACTGTATTCTCTAATCTGAGTTAACTGGAGGAGCTGTATATATCTGGTAATGCTTTCTTAGTGCATAGTCAACACACAATGGATAATGGAGTGCAAAACTCACTAAAAAAGCAATTATCATAAATTATGATTATGACACAGGACATTATTTTTAGGACCACTTAATGTTGAGACATTGAGGTTCATAATAAGTTATATTGGTTATTTTTAATTTAATATTTATCAGAGTTGAGTAACCTGGAAGAGCTGAATATATCAGGTAATGACTTCTCAGTGAGTCTAAACTAAACTGCACGTTCTTCGTACCAGTTTGGTTTGTCTTCTGTTATATCCACACTAACCTACCTAGAAGGAAATGATTTCTCAGTGGAACCTTAGAATATCAAAAACAGAAATAACTGCCTAAAATAGGAGGGAATTATTCACCTTCGACAAGTATGGGTGTGCAGACAGTTCTAGACTGAGTACCAAAAACCATTACCAATCTCTCAATCCATTAACAAACAAGTGTGGCCAGAAGTCTCTGGACAGTGTCGGGTGTGTAATGGAGACAAACCACAAGATGCTGGCTCTACAAGTCGTAAGCGTAAAGAAACTAAAGTGTGCTGTGCGGAGTGTGGACATATACCTCTATGTGCTGAGCCTTGCTTTCGGCGATGGCGAATGAACATAATCTCTGAAAAGTCTTTTGGTATTTGCCACAGACAGACTAAATCTTCATACCAGTTTGGTTTGTCCTCTGTTATGTACTCTTTGACCTACCTAGAGGTACTGAATGTATCTTACACTATCGGCTCCCATATCTAGGGATAGTGGCCCCTGTCATCAGGACACGATGAAGCCCTCAATAAGATAAATAGTCTTTGTAATAACTGAGGGTTAAGGACATGGTTTAGATCTCTGAGAAATCTAGAGGAGCTGGATGTATCACATAATAAGATCTGATGAAGAGTGAACTGTTCAATGGTGAATATTAGGGGCGACCAGGCATCATCAAATTAAGCAAATGTTTCGCAAAACCTTTCACCAGGCCATTCTTTGTCTGTTATTAGTCTCCAAAAATCCAAGTTTTTGAATAAACTTGTTTAAAGACATACTTCTGAAGTCATACAAAAAAATTCATTATTTTAACAGCCATTACATCTTACTTTAAGCAAACCCGTTCAGTTTCTCAATTTTATTTATCTGCTCTGCAGCTGTAAAAACTGTGTGACTGTAAGTTATCATCATTAGATGACAGGCTTTCAAAGCTTACCTAAATAATACCTTCAGGGTTATTTCAGAGGTCACTTCAGTTTTAAAGCGATTGATTAAGACAATAATAATTTTTATTTATTGTATTGAATATTTCTGTTTTGATTATTTGATGTTTATATAACAAGTTACCCTCAGAGCTGAGTTAACTGGAGGAGCTGGATATATCTGGTAATGAATTATCGATGCATAGTCTACACACAGTGGATAATGGAGTGAAAAACTCACTGGAACAGTAAAATCATCACTGGGGATTATGACCCAGAACATTATTTTTAGGACCACTTAACGTTGAGACATTGAGGTTCATAATAAGTTATATTGGTTATTTTTAATTTAATATTTATCAGAGTTGAGTAACCTGGAAGAGCTGAATATATCAGGTAATGACTTCTCAGTGAGTCTAAACTAAACTGCACGTTCTTCGTACCAGTTTGGTTTGTCTTCTGTTATATCCACACCAACCTACCTAGAAGTACTGATTCTATGTAACAATATTGGCTACCAAATCTCGGGATAGTAGCTTATCATCCTATTATGCAAGGGCACACTTCTGACGTTATATAAACAATTAATGCATCATTTTAACAGGGAATACATGCTATTACTTTCAAAGCTGTTCATTCTCTCAATTTTATTTACTGGCTATGCAACTGTAAAAACTATGTGACTGTAAGTTACCATCATTAGATGACAGGCTTTCAAAGCTTACCTAAATAAAAACTTAAGGTTTTTTTTAAGCCTTAAGTTAAGACTGGTTAAATATCCTTACTGCACTGAATATTTATGTTTATTTTATTTTTTTGTTTATATAACACAGTTCCCTCTAAGCTGAGTTAACTGGAGGAGCTGGATATATCTGGTAATCATTTCTCAGTGCATAGTCTACACACAGTGGATAATGGAGTGAAAAACTCACTGGAACAGTAAAATCGTAACTGATGATTATGACACAGGACATTATTTTTAGGACCACTTAATGTTGAGACCTTGAGGTTCAGCGCATTATAAGTTATTTTTTATTTAACATTATCAGAGATGAGTAACCTGGAAGAGCTGAATATATCTGGTTATGAGTGCTCAGTGCATAGTCTAAACTATACTGTACTTTATTCGTACAAGTTTGGCTTGTCCTCTGTTATATCCACTTTAACCTACCTAGAAGTACTGGATCTACTATCAGCTCCCAAATATATGGATAAGTAGCTTATAGACACATACATCATGTGTAATGCCTGAGGGTCAAAGTCACGATTTAGATGTCTGAGAAATCTGGTGGAGCTGGATGTATCACGTAATAAGATCTGAAGAGGAGCGAACTGTTCAATGGTAAATATTAGGAGCGACAAGGCATCATCCTATTATGCAAAGGCACACTTCTGACATTATATAAAAAAATGTGATGTGGGCTATCAAAACCAGGAATGTTGCGATCATTTGTTTTATTGTTTTATTGTCACAAACCTGTTGCCTGTGTGGTCTGATTATGTCAATCAATATGACATCATGCTTCATTAGACAAAGTTAGGGGAGTCCCCATTGTTTGCAGACAAACTACTGAGCAAAGGTGAAACATTGATTAGAGCTGGCTGACCAGTCCACAATTTAGTCAGTTGGCTTAAAGAACAGTTGATTATCTGAAATGGCCTGCAAGTTGAAAGTTCTGTCCACGTGTGACATTCAGACCTATGTTGTGACTGAGAACAGAGGGAAATTATCTGTACTAGACGAGACATTAGCTTCTACAATCAGGGAGCGAAGCGGTAAGAAATTTCTGCAGTTTTTTCGATCTTTTCACGATGCACTGAGAACCGGGAGGCTTTTGAGAATTAATTCATATACTTATCAGATATATTTATTAAAGAAATGGCGAGTTGTGTTTTATGTCTAATAATCCAAAACGATAGAGAATAATCAAATTTAGTTTCATGGTGACGGTAATGTTAATTTTTGGAACTCTGTGAATTTGCTACAAATTTGAGTACGGCTCCTACTCAATTAAAGAAGCTCGTGAAATAGACGCAATCGAATTTGTAGGTGTCGCTGTTGCAGCCTTAGATAGTGTATGCTTCCATCATCTCGCTATTTACACTGATAACTATAGTAACAATATCTTTATCAACACCGCGTGTCTTGATCCATTTGCTACACACAGGAAACTTTATCGAAATGACTTGCGACCGATCGATCACACGATCCTGTCAGATTTCAAACTCCGTAATGTAAGGAGTCATATTGGACGTAACATTTGCAAGAATTGCATTAGAAAAATTCAAAAGATAGACATAATTAGCCCCGAAGCCGAGTCTCCTCATGCAAGCACTTCCTACACACCTCAATCTGAACAGCTGGAGAGAAGCTTGACAACATTGAATGAGTCACTAGCTAATATAACCACACCTGTAAGGGCAGAACAATTAGTCAAATTACCGAAAATTCGCCGGACTGGTTTTATCGCCGCCAAGGCTGAGAAAGAGAAACAGAAAATTTCTGAACAACTCGGTGAAGCCATTGGGGTTGTTGAACGTATTCCGCCAACTCCAGACTTTCATGAGCAGCTCATGAATGAACTGAAAGTGAAAATTCGCCTCTGCTCATACAAGGATCAAATCAAATATCTAACACTTTTGCCACTTGAATGGAGTAGGGAGCATATCATGCATGAGTTCAGTGTATCAGAGAGACAAGTGCGAGAGGCGAAGAATTTAAAGAGAAGTCATGGAATTCTATCAGATGTTCCTATGACTAATAAAGGTAACAAACCACTAACCGTTTATGTTTATGTTGCTTGTATATTACCAGACAATCACAGAATCAGCCCATAATAACAGAGCGGTGGTGCTTGGGAATGGAGAAGACGGCACTACAGAAGTCTCCATGTTCGACTGGTCAGGCTTCCTCGCCAAGGACTTCAGCAGAGTCGATCACATACTGAGCTACAAGCAATTCAAATTCCATCGAACAACACTGTCTATAGAGCTGACGCCGCTAAAGTTCGCAAATACAAATCCTGGAAATATTACTAAACTCTGCAAAGCTACACTTCCTACCACTAGCCTTCCCACAGTCTCAGCTGTGACAGGGCTTTCTCTGAAGAGACAGTGGTATCTATTTGATGAGATTAGAGAATTCTGTAGACACTGTACAGAGGAGGAAGTCTGCCAAAAGCCTACTGCTCCGAAACCAAAGGCTACAGCAGTCGTGGCATCAACTAGTGCTAACAGTAAGTCAAAACTGTTCGATGATGTTTTTGACCGATTGATTGTTATCCACTGACTTCTTGTAATGAATTTAAATCTCAATGATTCTTTGATAACATAATACATGTATTTATATCTCAATTTATTTTCAGACGGAACTACTTCAGAGAAGACCTCCACCCGTAAATCCTCAAAGAGACCACCAGCGAAAAAATCAAAGAAATCCTAGATGTATCGAAGACAGATGAATATTATTAAAATAAGCGTTATAATTATAGTGTAATATACTATAATTAATATAATTAAATGTAATATAATAATACTTTTTAATAATTTGAATTCTATAGGAAAGTCTACGAGAATGTAGATTTTCATAGACAATTTTGTTTGAAGATTTATGAGTTTGATATTAATGTAAAAACAATCGACGCTCATGTACTTTATCTGGTATTTTCTCGTTTTCTTCCGCAATCTAATTATATATATAATATATATATATCATCGCAAATTATTTAAATTACATTTAATCGCATGAAAGCCCATTTTCAGCGGTTTCGAAATATATATGGGTTTATTATGAAGTAAGTGTTACAATGCCCGTATCTAAGGAAAGCGTAAACATACACAAAACTAATTGAATAATTTTGTCAATCCAAACTTCGGCAGCCATTATCTCAATAACCACAAACCAACAAATCGAGGCGCTTTCCCAGACTAAAACCGTCAAAACTCCTCTTTGGATAGAGATATTGAAATAATTTTTTCACCACTATGCTCAGAAGACTCAGCTTTATCACATCATGCAAAAAAATGACTAAGCCAATCTTGAGCAACATTCCTGGTTTTGACAGCACCCATCACAAATGCATTATTTTAACAGGGATTACATGCTATAACTTGCAAAGCTGTTCAGACCCTCAATTTTAATTACTTGCTCTGCAGCTGTAAAAACTTTGTGACTGTAAGTTATCATCATTAGATGACAGGCTTTCAAAGCTTACATGAATAAAAACTTCAGGGTTAGTTTTAAGGTCACTTCAAATTTTAAGTTATTGGTTAAGACTAGATAAATTTATTTATTGCACTGAATATTTCTGTTTTGTTTGCAACCAGTTACCCTCAGAGCTGAGTTAACTGGAGGAGCTGAATATATCTGGTAATCATTTCTTCAGAGTCATAAAGGCACAAACAAACCGCTATGCCAGACAACGCATAGATGCAGGATGAACCCAGAAGCCTGTGAGAGCGGGTAGTATACTTACCAAGTGGAAGGTAGTGACACTTGCCGAGTTGAAAGGATTTTTTTCCATCATTATCTATATGGACATAGTAAAAAAGCCCACCTTACACCAATACCGGTCAACTTTATCTATATGGAGCACATCAATTGCTAAATCTATTATGTCTAGAGATCGGTTTCTAGCTATCAAAAGCATGTTGCATTTCAATGATTCTGAAACTTATGTGCCGCAAGGTCAGCCAGAATATGATTCTTTACATAAACTGAGACCAATCGTTTACCCGATGCTGGAAAACTTTAGATCTAGTTTGACCCTAGGAAAATGTGTGAGTCTGGATGAAGCGATGTGTGCGTTCAGGGGTAGGCTCAAGTTCAGAGTGTACAATGCCAACAAACCTGATAAGTGTGGGATCAAACTTTTTGAGGTGTGCGACTCGACAACAGGGTATGCTTGGAGCTTTGAGACATATGCTGGGCATGGGGGAACAACCACTGATATGTGATGCGTCTGGTCACCTGCATCTTAGACAAAGGACATGTTCTGTACATGGACCGCTTGTAGTGAAATTCCAACCTTCGAAAAGGTTAGCCTATTGATTCATGATTATTGACACCCAGCAGCAATAAAATTTTATTACATTATAAAATTTCCCACTTAGGTGCAACTGTGTTTATGTAACTGCTTTGCTCATCAATTAGCTCCAAAATTGTTTGTTTTAATTATCATTCCCTTGATGATTTGATTGCCTTATCGTGCAGTGGCGACCTGTTGTGTGCGGTGGGGTCCTGTTGTGTGCGGTGGCGACCTGTTGTGTGCGGTGGGGTCCTGTTGTGTGCGGTGGCGACCTGTTGTGTGCGGTGGGGTCCTGTTGTGTGCGGTGGGGTCCTGTTGTGTGCGGTGGCGACCTGTTGTGTGCGGTGGGGTCCTGTTGTGTGCGGTGGGGTCCTGTTGTGTGCGGTGGGGTCCTGTTGTGTGCGGTGGCGACCTGTTGTGTGCGGTGGGGTCCTGTTGTGTGCAGTGGGGTCCTGTCCTTGGTCTTAGTTGGGCATCTCCTGATGTGTTTTGACCAATAATAACCAAGATATATGCAGCTGGGAGAGAAAAGACTGTCCTCAAGCCAGTTGTCAGAATAATTCCATAGCAGCATGTAGCAAGAAGAAATTATTATCATGGCTGTTTAGCAAGTTTTCTATTTCAATCATTCAACAGTAATTCAAAGAATTTACCAAAAGATTGGGATTAATCAGGCACAGGTCAGTAAATATTTTATATTTTGTTGATGTCTAATTATACCCTAAATTCAGTTTTATTTCCATCCTACTGTTTATTTACATTGGAACTTACGATTGTGGTGGATTTTCCACCACAGCTGGACATTTAGAATTTTATTTTACATGCTTTCTTATTATTACTAGTTGTCTGCCCATGTCATCATTTTAGTAACTTTTCTTATTTTAACCAGTTTAAACCTATTTAACTATTACAAGCCATCTATGGAATTTTCCATGGAAAATTTCCACATGTAGTATCACATGACCTACTATGCATTTATAACCAAACACCAGTGGAATAGGTTTCAGTTAGTATCCAGCAGCTGAAGTAACAAGACCTTAATATTTTAACTAGTCTACAGATCACCAATAAAGTGCCTTACAACTTAACCAACTGAAGTAAGTTTCTTGAGTTCTGCCTGCTGGCAGACCTCCCTGCCTTGACATAATGTTGCCTTGTTTGTACTCTGTTGTTAGACTGTAGCCTTCCTTGGGAAGTAGGTAGAGGCCAAGTGAAAACCCCCATTGCACCATCGCATCCATTGACCTGATTGCCAGTCCAGTTCCAGTTCAGTTCAATCCAGTCCAGTTCCAGTCCAGTCAAGCAATCTCGCAAAGATAGTTGTAAACCCAGAGCCATTCCCTTCCCCCAATTTGGTTATTTATTTATCTATACCTCTTCCCTCCCATTGATTATATTGTCCAACCCTCTTCCCCTGGCCCATTTGCTTCCTTTTGTCTCGCCCGACAAATAAGTAGTAATCATATTATCTATATCCCTTCCTTCCCGAATTTATATTGCCCAATAAATATGTTAATAGTTGTCCATATCCCTTCCCTCCCCAGTTATTCTTGCCAGATAAATAAGCCTATCTTTGCCCACATATCCCCCCCCCCCCCGAAAGCCAGTCCCAAAGTCAGGTCAATTATATCCCCAGCCCAGATAGAGTCGCCGTACTCGTTACCCCCCTCAGTTAGAGTCGTCGTACTCGTTACCCCCCCCCCCTCAGTTAGAGTCGTCGTACTTCTTACCCCCCCCCCCAGTAAAAGTCGTTGTACTCGGTATATTCACAGGCAGATAGTCTTCGTACTCGGTATATTTCCAGGCAGATAGAGTCGGCGTACTCGTTTTAGAGAGTCGGCGTACTCAGTATAAATAGGCAATGGGCGTGGTTGCAGTGGCGGGTATCGCCGCCTTAGGGTAACCCCCTCAAAATCCTCTACACGATCATGTTACATTTCATAGGTTTCACGACTTGGTAAAGCAATACAAGAAAATCAGCAGGCTAACACCTCACTGTAGTTCCATACCTCCGCTTGATCCCACAAAAGAGTTTTGGCGTTTATATAAAACACCACACCGCTTCTACACTTCGCCAACACTAACAGAGCAACTACTTGCGCGTAATACACAAGTAGTTGGCGCTATTCAGGTCAATCGAAGGGGATTACCAAGGCCCATTAAGTCCCAGAAACTAAAAAAGGGGAGGTCATAGCGTTTAGGCGGGGAAGAATGATGTGTTTGAAGTGGAAGGATATGCGGGAAGTTTATATGACATATACGATTCATGATGATGCATATGAGGAGATGCAGAGACGTGGAGAAGCTGTTCACATCTCCCAACTTAACTGTATCATTGATTATAAAACTAACATAGGGGGAGTGGACAGGAGTGATGATTGCTTATTATCCCTTCAATTGTTAAACTTTGAAGTGGTATAAAACGTTTGGACATTAACAACGGACAGGAGCACAAGAGTTGAGGTTTAGATCTTGAGGTTCAGCGAACAACAAATTATTATTATTAATTTTCAATTGAATATTTTAATCAGAGCTGAGTAAGCTGCAGGAGCTGGATAATATCAGGTAGCGATTTCTCAACGGATACTTCAAAAGAAAAACAGGAAGGAACTATTGGGCTGCTAATTGTTGTGGCAAAATTAGGGATCTGCCAATCTATCAGTGTACTTGACCTTCATACTCCTGTCCCGATACGTTATGAATCTGACTCTTATAGTCAATCAGGTCAACAAGAATTGAAAAAAAACTTGACTTATGACTGTTGCACCTCAAGATTTGAAGGGCTTGTCAACGAAAAGCATAAGTGTGTGATATTCAGAAAGAAGCTCCGACAAGAAAATGAAATGAACAATCACATTGGGCCAGAACTTGGAATGGGAGATCTGTCCACTGTGGTTGGTAGAAAAAAGAAAAATTTGTCAGTGCACACTGCAAGCTCAAAAAATTCATAAAAAAAACCCTCGTTTTGCATTTCAGTGTTGGAAAACAGTAAATTCGAGGAAAAAAAACAGCGCTCGCAATGTTATTGAGATTGAATACTGGATGGCCATAACAAAAACAGGGTCTTCGCTGTCTAATAAGGTCTTTTGCTAGAAAGGGAACTGAAGTGGGAAAAAACCTCACACATTTGGTTCCCTGAGCTAAACAGCGTTTGATCAGCATACCAGAAGACAGACTTAAGTGATGATAGAGGGACCATCAGAAAAAAAAACACTACCACCAGTCAAACAGAATTACAGAATTATAGAAACTGATTCCAGCTATGCTAAGGCCAAGTTCTTGGCCTATTTGGCTGTCACTAACTTACTGCCATCAAACTGAGGCAAAGTAATTCATCAATCAGAGCAATGTTTTCCTTCACATACAGGACAAAATAACTCAATATTCTTTCTTTGGTTGTATTGCTGTTAAAACTACTTTGTGAATTGATGGTTGATCAGATTTTCATCCTTCCACTATACGGCTAATGATCAGCCTTGATATGAAGGTCAACAATATAGTCAGCTGGCTCGAGAGAGCCGCAATTGCTCTGCAGAGATCGACCTTTCCCTTTTTCCAATTATCATAATATTATTTATTATTGCAGGAAATTCTGTGAATCAATCAGGGGCAGGAGCCTCACAGAGGCTGTCTTCAAAACAATGAGGCGAGTGGCTGCCAACCAATTTTGGCAGCATTTCACGATGCACGGGACTAAGAAGAAAAAGAGCCTTGCAGGCACAAGAATGTTCAAGGCAATAAGACCTGAGTCATCTTGTCCAAAGAATTCGGTCTTGCACTGAACTGCATATATTGTAGGTATGTATGTATATTTGAACAAGTCAACAATTAATTGAAATTTTTGGTCTGTTTATAATCCAACAGAATGTTTAAAAACATTTAAAACCAACTAGTGCCAAGTTAAGACTTCAATATTATGTATGATGGATATTTGTAATAGGATCCCTACTTTTAGTTTATAATCTGTTACCATTCAATCCACTGAGTACAATAACTATTTTGAGCTTGAGTTAAGACCTCAGGACAGGAGAGGACAACAATTATCTAGAGCAACTTCCCCACTTCGAATGTAGAACAGATGTTTTACAACTTCTAAGTCGCAGAAAAAGACAAGGACTTCCTAAGATTTCTATCGCTGGCGATGATCTAGAGACAGTAAAGACATACAGGATGAACAAACATATATTCGGAGCAACTTCCTTGCCCAACACCACCCTTCAAAGGCATCAGATTTCATTACAATAGACTTTTACGTGGATGATGGAGTCACAAGTGTTGATTCTAATGAAGAGGCAATAACACTCGTAAGAGAATCATCAGCAATATGCCAAGCAGGGAATCTAAGACTGCACAAATTCACTTCAAATTCTGCAGAGGTTCTCACATCACTTCCAGCTACAGAGCGCAAAGTAGGCCTACAGGATGCTGAATTATTTAGTGGTAATCTTCCGACACAAAGAACGATAGGAATGGAATTTTGACACAAACATACTCCATTTCGTAAATGAACGTTGAAAAAAAAACATTGTATCATAGCGTGACTAGGGTGAAGTTGAACCAAATGCATTGTAGGAAACTAACTGTAATAACAACTTGTCGTTATCCTCCATTTTACAGAGCAACAAAGCTCTCTCTGATTGAGTGGAGCGATGACTCCAGCATAAATATCTAATCGCTTTTATTTCACTCAAATCGACTTTATCTCACTGACTTTTACTTTTGAAAAAATGAAATGTCTCATCACATGTATATTATTATCATTAAACACGTATTCTGCATTTAATAAAACAACCTGGGAAATAACTACACTCTTTGTTAATTTATTATGACCAATGATGAGGATTCGGAAGACTTGTGAGGTAAACAGAGCTTAATTTGAAAGTTGAAGTGCTGAAACAATGGCTGCTGTGCAAATTGCCTTGTCATTTTCATTAACAAATTTTAGTTGAATTCGGCGATGACAAATTGGATCGCCATTACGAAGTTATAAAGATGGTTCTCTAAATATTGGGCAAAACGCGCTCAGGGCACTGCCAGAATATGGGGTTCGATGATAAATTGTTGAAACTGTTGTGAGAATATTTCAGAGAAAAACATCGTTCGCAACTATTAGCACAGCAACCAATTTGTGTCTTCACATTTTACTGTTTTATCAAATTATTTGTAATCAGGAGATTTTCATAACATTTTGTGTTTACTAGCCTGTACTGCAGTTACTGGTTATCTTAGTAATTCTGAAGGCAATACTACTTACATACCCAGTAGATCAGGACCTCTCAGCGAGCTTCTCTTGTTGCCACCCTCTGGATAAGGCATTTCATCCGCATTCATCAATTTCTGTAAGCCCAAACTTCATTTCTACAAATATAGTCATTGGTACAACATCATTTACAACAGCGTATTCTCAAATTGTCGCAGATGCTGTGGACAAAATGTGAGCCCTAGCTGCTTCCAAAATAACGTAACGATAACTAACGAATCAACTGAACCCCCCTCACAATGTCAGTTCTAGAAGCCTTTCTCTGTGTTAGTTTTGTGAAACAGTATACACCCCCTTGATTGACTGACTAAACTTCTCATTTCTGTACCAACATAAGATAGTTAACTAACCGATTTGAGAAGTCTGTCTTGTTGAGACGATCACTGATCATCTGATATATCTTCTCTTTACTCAAACTATCAGCAGTTTTGAGCAGAACACCCTCCTACAGAGTAAACATTCAAGGCATTAGTCGTTATCACTGATTAGATAGGCCTATTGTAGCTCATATCTCAAGATAAGCCTATAGTCTTTGACAGCAAGGGAAGTAAATGAATGCTATATACACGAAAGATATGTATAAGGTAGTACAGCCCTAGTCACTAAGGACCAAACAGTGCTAATCACAGTCACAATCATATTTAAACACCCTAATCCTGGTAATACCGAAATGCAGTCCTATATACCAAGGAGTTAAAGACTAACTCCTTGTATATACCAACCATACATGAATATCTACAACCAAATAATCTGGTAATAATGTATAAATCACGCACTACTTACAACAATAATATCAGCAAACACATTATTTGTTCTTTGCACTTGTGCGTTTCTCTCCTGGATGACCTCAGAGCCGACTTCATCTATATACACACAGATAAAGTCAGCAAGTAGGTCATCTGTTACTGAGGTCATCACCTTGTTATATACAGCCATCTTCTCTATCTCATCTCTGTGTGATAATCAAACAAAGTTATGTGATTAAGGTCAGTATTGTAGGGTAACAAATTACCTACTACTGATAGTGATGAGTGAGAAGGTGACTAACTGGCCTACACCATAGATGAAGCTACTTCTTGTTTGTTATCAGTATGATAAGAAGAGCTTCGGTATCAGGGGTTATTAATCATGTGTACACTCTCCTAACACAATGTGTTGTTTACAATTTGCCACTGTCAGCGGTAAGTAGTCACATCCACACGGCCCTACCACCAGGTGATATAATCAGTGCTGGTTGTAGAGCTCAGCGGACCTGATGACTTACCTGTCAGAGTTTGGCGCAGGCTTCCTCTCTTGTACTGCCGGTACGACGGGCTGCCTTAAACTTCTCTCCTTCTCAATAACTTCATCTTTGAGCTTCTCTAATTCTCTATAACAAATCAACAAAGCCTATGAAAACATATCGCATCAATTATTTACTTGTGCGAGACAGAATTACTGATGCCAGCGACGCCACCTTTTACATTCCTTAGTATTAATCATTCCTTTATAATCAAGGTTTCCAAATCTGTCCCCCTGTAAGTGGAAATTCCATTTGAACAGTTAGCTCAAGTTATTATAGTATCACTGAAAGTCTTAATTGCGAAGTCAGAGATGCAACAGTAGACACACAATGTACAGTTCACAAATAAGAAGACTTGGAGTTACTTCGTGTTCACAGTAATAAATTACAAGATAGGTCAGTCTAAGACTACAATGTACCACAGATCTCAGATATTATTGTATTCATGCATGAGCTATTGTCCACCATCATTTGCAAACCGAACCATAGCACTCTCAAAGGTCTATGTTAGTTTACAAAGGTGGATATGATAGTTCATGTATTATACCTCAGATGAAGTCTGTTGAAAGCAAGGTTTGCTTCATGCTGTTTTCTCAGCAACTGCTGTTTCTTAGTCAAATATTCGTAACTCATCACTGTGTCTTGGTGAGGCCTGTGTAAATTAAGAAAATATATCACCATCAGTGAGGGAGCCTTAATTGACGTACTGGACAAGGCATTTAGTGACTTGTTCTAAGATAATAGATTTGATTGAGTGAATCAATCAAGGAGCAACACCCCTGTCTGTTACACCATTGAACTCACTCTCATTGGTTACTCCTCGACTGAGGATATCTTTCAGAAGTGTCTCAGCTAAAGATATTTAATTAAGACATAACAATTCATTGGTTTTATCTAGGGGCACAACAACTCATCAGGGTGTTTCATCAGGGTGTTGGGACATATCCCAAACTCTATGGATTCATATTCCAAGTAACAGTGAGAAACATAAATCTGGAGTCTTTTATTCCTCAAGTCTTCAGAGAAATCATTACTGATCCATACACAGACAGGAGGGAGTCACAGCAATGAAGAGGGAGTTCATTGGTCACAGGAAGGTCTATAATGAATAATAATAATTGCCTGGTAAGTTGTAAGTACTTAGTCTAACTAAGACTAGTTAGTAATATCTTACATTGAATTGATTGAGTAGAACATTGATATGAATGATTGCAGGAGAGCACTGCAGAAGTTGAATTAAAAATAAATGTTTGGATTGAAGTCCTCTGAAGTGATGATAATTCCACAACCACAGTGACAATGGGTTGTGTTGTTTGTTTGCTATATAACAACAACTCAACACCAATGAAGCAAGGAGTATAAGCCTTGAATTGAACGAAGAAATGAATCATCACTCATTGACATTATTATTATTTTCATTATCATTAATATTTAGCAACAACCCACTGAACAAATAAAACAGCTACTACACTTACTTCTCAACAAGAATCTACAATCTGTGTTACCTCTTCCACTGTGTTATGAAGCCAAAGGGGACTGCAGTGGCATCAGTTATGAAAATTAACTTGTCGCTTCATACGCCCTAGGAACCAAGATGGCCCTGTACAACAATATATAAACGTATAAGCATATTTGTGAGGCCAATCAGATTGCACGTGACAGTTTTCCGGAAATCAACGGATACCTCCAAATTAATTTTGGTTTTCGTATAGGTTTGTCAATTGATATTATTTACTGCGGACCTGTCGTTGCCATAACACCATTTTGAAACCAACATTAGCTTTACAAAAATCAACTTTGTTTCTACAGAAGTGAGTGTCACTATACATAGAATTAGATATTCAATCATACACCTTACCACCTGAGGACATCCCAAAGTACCATTTCTAGTATGGTAAGTGAACTGTAGTCAACAAAGGCAGATAATTTTAATGCATATCAGATAGAGACTTCTCTTCTGTCTTTCTATGTTCTATGTTCTATTTCTATGTTATTAATTTCATTCTTCAGATTTCTTTGACTTGTGACTCTCTATGTAGTTTTTTTTTTTTTTGCAATTATAATGAACTATTACCGCATTAACATTCAGTGCCCATCCATATTAGATATAGACATATGGTTTCTTTGATATGTGTACAGCCCTTTGATATATGGTACAGCAGTTGGCAACAATGATGGGTTTTTTTTCTGTACTATCTTTGTAGCTAATTTACACCTCATCCTAACTAGGGTAACCTGGTAGTGGTAACCCCTTGAATATCATACTTCATGAGCATACTTAACAGACATAGGCCTAGGCATAAGTGCAGACAAAATTCCAATCTCTGAATCTTAACATTGCCCAATATTTGTATGATTATAGAGTGTCAGTATACACGTGCTGAAAGTACACTAGTGTCTGAGCACAGACAGCAGGTCACTGACAGTTGATTTGATGAGTTGCAGCCTTGTGTGTGTGTGGTTTGTGTTTGTTGTGGTGAAGATTGGAAGCTGTGCATGAACCAAGTTATCGCGGCTGCGCAGCTTCTGTACCCGCCAATTGCGTTGCTCAGATGAGTCACTTCTCTCTCATTGGTCAGAATATTAAACTTGTGACCAATGAGAGAGAAGTGACTCATCTGAGCAACGCAATTGGCGGGTACAGAAGCTGCGCAGCCGCGATAACTTGGTTCATGCACAGCTTCCCATCTTCACCACAACAAACACAAACCACACACACACAAGGCTGCAACTCATCAAATCAACTGTCAGTGACCTGCTGTCTGTGGTCTGAGTAAACAAACTTACACGACCTCCATGATATTATGACATGCTGTCTAAGGCAATCAGCACACATGCCTTTACAATGAATGAGGAACCACAAGCCTGATATGACTTCTTGTATGCTCCCGCTGTTACAAAGGCCTACTACCTGTTTTTTGATGTGTTATGTTACTCTCTCAAAGCGCAAGGAAATAACCAAAAAAAAATTGTGGCAAAGTCTCGACATGTTGGCCCACCTGCAAGCTACCTAGCAAGCGGCTTCTTACTCCATCTGTGATTTTAATCCCATATTTTCTTTCATTGACAGGCCTCTACATTAGATGACAAGTTCGCCTTTGAGGCAGAATGGTATGATCCTCACGCCTGTCTTATTAGAAAATATCAGATACTTTACTACGTCACAGACAACACTGTTGAGATCGTAAGTTTTATCATATTGTTTCATTGCGAGTCCTTTTAAGCATACTACTTTCTTTCTACCAAAAAACTGACAGTCATTACGTGCTTGTTATTGTGAGTGACAAAATGAAGGTTTTCAAATCCGGTCCACTTTTGATTAAATATGTATGATATGTACACATTCAGAGAATGGTTGGCCTACTATTACATAGTAAATCCATTGTGTTTCTTGTGCTCATTCTAATTACTGTTAGATCTTCTGCAATCCCTTTATCCAGCTTATCATACCATATCATCATTGATTTGATTTGTTTGATATCCGATGCAGTATCAACAATCTGTGAGTTTATGACTTCCATTATTATCAGTTTGCTGCTAAACAGTCCATCAGGCTGTAGCTTCCTGCTTCTTTAATAGCCTATGTGTTAATGTTAACTGGACAGCCTGATACTCATTAAATTATTAGAGTATATCGCTGTGCCCCTTTAACTACTTTGTCATGTATCCCGTTAACAGTATGATTTAAAAAGCAGAAGACAATTCCTGAAGAGATCAAAGACGGAGCTGACACTTGCAGATTTGTATATCGGCAGTACGATAGCCATCCACTCCAGACAGTTCAAAGTGGTCAACTATGGAGACGGATACACAAGACAGACACTCAGTAGTAAGAAGGAAAGGTAAGCTTTCTGGATAGTCTAAGGAAAAGTAAGCTTTCTGTAATTGGATAGTCTAAGAAAAGGTAAGCTTTCTGTAATTGGATAGTCTAAGGAAAGGTAAGCTTTCTGTAATTGGATAGTCTAAGGAAAGGTAAGCTTTCTGTAATTGGATAGTTTAAGGAAAGGTAAGCTTTCTGTAATTGGATAGTCTAAGGAAAGGTAAGCTTTCTGTAATTGGATAGTCTAAAGAAAGGTAAGCTTTCTGTAATTGGATAGTCTAAGGAAAGGTAAGCTTTCTGTAATTGGATAGTCTAAGGAAAGGTAAGCTTTCTGTAATTGGATAGTCTAAGGAAAGGTAAGCTTTCTGTGTCGAGAGAATGTGACTAAGAGAGAGAAAAGAAATGTACGTTTATGAGAATGCCTGTATCCACCGCTACAGATTTGTTAAGATTTTCTACCAATGGGTCTCCGAACAGAAATAAATTCAAGGTCGCCTCTTGGTCATATAACTTAGGTCCCTGAGGCTGTCCTCTCACATCAAATCTGTAACTGTCTTCTTCACTGTACTTTGGCCTTGCCTGCAATGTGATCCTCATTTGCTTACAGATGGTTAGCTCTCGGTGCATTAACTTATGGTCACTTGTCAGTAGCTAGTTCTAGTGCTTTACCTACATGCTCCCAAACTTATATATTATCTGTGTTTGTTTCAGAACACTTGGTATAATCAAACCTGACGTAGCAGATAAGTTTAATCAGATATTAGAGACTGTATACGATCAGGGATTCAGAGTTACTAAGATGAAGATGTGTAAACTAAGCCGAGCTGAGGCTGGAGAATTCTACCAGGAGCACTCATCTAAATCATTCTATAAGTAAGTAATGAGAGCCAGACTGGTAGTCTGCTTGTTAGTGTATCAACTAAAAATATCATTACACCTTACTCTTCGTGATAGCCTCTCCTGACAAGCTTTTCAATACAGGCTAGGTTAAGGGGTGATAATCACTTACTGTTTTATTAGCAGCTTAGCTCAGGTGCATGAGATATGGGCTACATGATGAGTAACAGGTTGAAGACCGTGATGTTCTTCAAATATAGTAACAAAATAAAGAGTTGTCCCATTATGGTCAGAGAGAGGACAATTGCATAAGAGTCTAAACCTCCGGGTTCTCTTTCATTCTCAATTTAGACAAATCTATTCTAAAGTTGTTCACTAGCAGTCTCAAGACACTATTCAGTTTATCGATTTGGGAAATAGTCACTGATGACGAAGAGAAAACAGAAGAGGGACTCATCACCACCAGCAAAAGAAGCAAATTAATCAGGGAGCTCATCCTGTTCTGACTATCATTGTTATGTATATTTTAGCGAGTTGATACAGTTTATGTCTAGCGGCCCGGTAATCGCCTTTGAGCTGATCGGAGAGCAGGCGATCAGTAGATGGAGATCTCTGATTGGTCCAACAGACTCTGCATCAGCAAGGAGCGAGGCACCCAACTCTCTCAGGGCAAGGTTCGGAACAGGTGGGCAATTATATTTAATTTAGTTTAATTCATTGCCATGTTTTTGCTTAACCAAAAACCTCTAGTCCTTGGTTTTAAGGCCAAATGATATTCTATGAGAATCATCCATTGTCAAAAATGTTGATATAACCTTATATTGGTGTCAATCGTAGCATATTGATGAGTTATTTTTTTAAAAAAAACAACTTTGATTTGATTTTAATGGGTGTAGACACTTTGTTGTTGTTGGATAAAATATAAGATCGCTGTTAACATCAGCTATCTCTCCAGGTCTAACATTCTCAGCACAGCAGAGAGACGACTAATACATGTCTATCCTGGTCTAAATATCTGGTGTCTGGTGATTTGGTTGTGCAACTAGGATACCAAGGTCATATGAAAATAGTAACAAAATCCCTCCTCATTCTCTCTTAACAATGGATAAGGCATAATGCCGGTTTTAATTTAAAGATCATTATCACAACTATTATAAGCTCTAGTCACCCACCAAAATTATACTCACATCAATTTATAGAAAATGTGACTCCGTGCCATATCACGTCAATGTAAATATACCCACCAGGATCTCTCTTTAAGTACATCAGGATGTACTTCAACTGAAGGACAAAGTAATATCTGACACTTCCTTCCAACTGAGATATTCATCCTTGTCATTGTTTCAGAATCTGAAAAACCTTATAATCGGAACTTTTTATTTTTGTCTGCAGCTTTTTTAAGCCTTTTAAATTTTAAATTGTAGATGGCAAAATATGTATATTGATTCTGAAAAACCTAACGCTGTCCTAGCTCATTCATTTTTGGTTTCATCAGCTATTGCTTTGTCCGCTTGGCCAGGAAAATCAAAATCACTCAAACTCTCTCCTAGTATATAACAAAGATAACTGAACCAGAGATTAATTAACTTGATGCTGTCGGATGTGGGCTTTGATGTCTCATCCTTTCTCTTTACTTTTGTTTTACTAGATAATACACGTAACGCTTGTCACGGATCTGACTCGATGGAGTCGTCGGCCCGAGAGATTGAGTTCTTCTTCCCTACGAGAGGATCACGCAGGCAAACTACAGCTACATTCTCAGACTGCACTCTCTGTGTTATCAAACCTCACTCTATCATAGCTGGTGGGTAACTCACTGAGACCTTAGTCATATTTAGCATTATATACGATGACCAAATATATCACTGGTATTAGACCCTAGAGGAGTAACTGATAGTGGCTATATTAGACTCACTCAGTCCTCTCTAACTTTGCACCATCATATATTGATAGTATACTTACGCTAGAGGAGTAAATATATTGGCTGGAATTAGGTTTAGATCATTTTGATGTGATTGATCTTAGCTAGCTGGGATGAGAATAAATATAAAGCGAGGAAGGTGTGTAACTATTAGATTTACTCGTATTTAGCTATTTTAAGCATATGCAAAGTTGCTGACATTTCCTCTTGCAAATACTTACTTCTCTGGGGTAATAGATTTGATATAACATGGGAGTTGCCACCATATCCTGATATTATTTGTTTGCCATATACAAGTTACTTAGCAGCTGAACTGGATAATGGAGTCATCAGGAAACACAAGTACGACTTACCCCTCTTTGTAAACCGATAAAACACATAAAATTGGGCGAGCAGATAAATTAGCCCAAGGTGACGGGAGTTTGAATCAAAATTATGAAAAACCTCAAATCAAAGTTTCAGTTTTATATCATCCTGTTTTTCTGGCCTCCTTTCAGGACAAGCTGGTAAGATAATCAGTGAGATAAAGAGAGCTGGATTTGATATCACAGCTCTTCAGATGTTCAGCTTAGACAGAGCAAATGCTGAAGAGTTCCTCGAGATTTACAAAGGTGTCCTACAGGAATATAAAGGTGAGGATGACTTATTTATACATGGGCATTGGGTGGGGGCAAGGGTCTGGGGGGGAGGGCTCAGACTAGGTCAGACCTGGCCAGACCTTGATCATGTGTGATCGAATTTAGCTGAATTCGGAGTTGCCCTCCCTCTAGCCACTGTGTATTCCAAGGTTAGGAGAAAATTCTCAGCAAATTAGATTATAGTTGATCGAGGATAGAAACGTGTCTGATGTGATGATACTGTATTTTCTCACTCATCTCTGAGACAAGAGCAGATAATACTTACAGGTCCTACACTATTAGCGAATATAACACGATGGGAACCCGGCTGATCAGGAAGTATTCTATGTCCTTCATTCTTAAAATTTTCTGCTCTCCTCCACAGTTGCAACTCTGTCTGTCTTTTCTTTCTGCTTCCAAAGACTGTAGTTACTTGGGCAAGGCCACTCAGGCAAGGTCACACCTGTAAGAGAATAGGTGTCGGCTTCTTTCTGGCGCTCTGATGTACTAGCTAGGTTACATCAGCACTTTTCAGGTTGCATTGTTTGATTATCAGATACGTACATCAGAAGTTAATAATGTTGTCTATCTGCAGTTTGAGTTGGTGACTAAAATAATGATGGAGTGACAAGCAGAATTGAAGGAATTTTTATTAAACAACTTAGTTTGTAGGTTTCTCGGTTATGCAATTTATCAGAATGTGACTTGGGTGCTTGAATGTTTTGGTTATTTTGGTATAATCCAGATAGATGTAACATTGCTCCGACATAAAAACAAAGTCTTCTTTAACCTTTTATCACCTTCAAGATGTCAGGTGGCTTTGAGCTGTCCTCCCCCTGATGTGATCGATCGCACAGTCTCATGCATCGCATGTGGGTCTTTCAACTGTAACTGTTTTGTTACGCCTCGCCAGCAAGATCCAATATTTTATCATCAACTGAAATTTAGCGTTTTTCGAATCCCATACTGATGACTATTTAACTATTTCACATCTAATAATAGCTGACACGACCTTCAGTTTGTATCTTCATTACAGTCTGCTCTTTGCATGCTTTTCATCTTATGGATGCCCCGCTGCCACCAATGCAGTGCATGTGCGCTCTGGGCCTTTTATAACAGAAAAATTATTGTACACGCTCGCCGTATTTGGTAACATGGATATCATTGAACTGAGGGAAAGCAAGGAGTAAAATTCATTCTTGAGGAAAGCCATAGATGTGAATTTGCTTGAAACAGCTCAGTTATATTGTTATTATTTTAGTGTCTTAATTTTTGTTTCTACTTCAGGTAGGTCGGAATCAGCTGGTATTTCACTAGTAATAATATAACAACCCAGGTGCTGACCCATGTGTCTAGCGTTGTACACTCTGTAACTTGTACTCGGATGGTCTGACATCTGAATTAGTGTTTTATATTCTAAAAGTGCATCTCCTGAAACACAAGATTAGTTATTTTACTTTCTCCATTTTGGATTTAAAGCATCCAGTACGGTCATACTCATAGAGATTAACTAGTTCATTGGTCATAGAGAGGCTTGTTAAGGATTTCATAGTATACTTTATAGTTAAGTTTTTGTTTAAGCTAATACCCACTCATGTTGGATCTGGAGTTATACATCTCCCTCTGATGAGATCGCGCATTCTCCCGCAGGTCACGTGCTCACTATACCTTACATAAAACTGTCTTGTTTTGCTTGTCATGCAGGCCCGTGTCTGTACGACCATTATCCTGATCTTTCGATTGTCTTCAAAGAGAAATCAATCATTCCATCTGGAACCTATCATTGATTAGTATTTTATATCCATGAAGGAGGAGTATAGGGGCGACTCTAATTCAGAATAGAGTTGGTGCATCATCAATTTTATCATTGTTGATTTCTTTTATAACACTTTAAATTCCATCTTTGCGAAAAGAGCATACAAAAACCATATGCCATCAATACTCTGAAACCCCCCTCACATCTCCTGTGGTGTACTGTGTATCTTGTACGCCACTTTTAGTCTTCAATGGCTCTCATTGTGAAAGCATATCTCCTGAAATTTAAGACGCTGTGAAGTTCATAGGGTTGTCGTTGTTTAGTTGGATACCCAGTTATGGTTGCTTTCATCTTTTTGATCTCGCCAAATTGACCATGCGGCCTCATGAAGCTCATGTGCGCCTGTAACTTTTGATAAAAGTTTCGTGTTTGCATCGTGCCTGTCAGGTTTGACAGATATACTTGAGCTGTATGGATTGACATAGCCCCCCCCCCCCACCGGTGACTTAAATTGTAAACAGAATTGTGTATAGTTTGTTAGTGTATTATTATCTTATTTTTATAATGTCATTAGTTATCCTCTTGTCAACCAGATAGGAGTAACGTTGTGTTTTATTGACAATAAAATACAATAACAAGTCGCCTTCACTCTTCTGTACTATCCATTGGTGTGACCACCAGGGCACCTCGTGTTTACTGACACATGAGTCGACACAACATAAATTTTTTTTTTTTTCCTTGGTTATGTATACAGTATTTCTCCAATTGATTGTACGGTAGAAGCTTATACGTTGTCTCCCTTACAGTCCCTCATGCACATTTGCGACTTATTCACCTACAGACCGGGGGTGGGGGGAGGGATATATCCTGTTCTGAGGTAATTCATGTCTTGTTCTATTTTTTCCTATGCAGGAATGGTTGATGAGATGGTAACTGGTCCTTGTATAGCCATGGAACTCAGAGCACAGAATGCTCCGACAGCCTTCAGAGAGATGTGCGGCCCGCATGACCCTGTAAGTAAGGCAGCAGAACTAAGTTTTCCTTGAGAGGGGTGTTATTTTAATACCATAGCAGGAGAAACTATTCATACACTTATCTTAGTGGCGATCAAATCAATCACCACATTCACTTTGAGACTGAACTAGTGGACCGGCAATTTTTTCACCACTATGTCGCGTCACAAAGAGTTCAAGCTGTAACCTTGAATATCTGGTTATTTCGGTTGCAACCCTGACTGAGTAATCTTATCACCTTCATCCCTTCCATAGTGACTCAGTTTCACAGATATATCCAAGTTATCCCCCGTTAAAGCTGACACTCTTCCATCTTTCCGGAAGCACTGCATCTCATTAGATGTGTACAATATTATATAAATTTTGTAACCCCATTGGATTGAATTGTGAGAGAGAACATTTGATATTGGAGGCTTTGCAACAGGCATATAATAATGGATCAAGTGAAAGGCTAACATTTCTACTTTTTATTGATAGCTGCGCAAAACTAGTGCCTGCTCAATATTCAGACCTATAACCCCCGTTCTGCTTGTAGGAGATAGCCCGACAGTTGAGACCTCGGACCCTCCGAGCGAGCTTCGGTAAGGATAAGATCTGTAACGGAGTACACTGTACAGATCTACCGGAGGACGCTCAGCTAGAAGTGGAGTACTTCTTTAAAATACTCGCCTAGAAACACCGCCCTGTATAATAATTCTATCGCTCACCGTCCAAAAACCCGCAGACTTGTTGGAACACCTCTCGTAGACCTAGCCAGCTTGAGTTCTGCAGTTGGCTGAATTAGTGATTGAATCGAAATTTCACATGCAGACAGTAAATGAATGGTGTCAACCGACTTGACAATGCCGCTATGAACTTCAAATAGTAAAAATCAGTGGTCAAAAAGGTCATAGCGATCATGTGACATCGAGTTATTGCGACTTCTCAACCTCATTGTTCTTCTTTTCAAACATATCTTCTGTTTAGCTGTGAGTCCCATCTGCAGTACACAAACACATGAGTTCAGTCTACAGTACATGGACACCTGCGGTCATAGCTGTATCATCGAGATTACTGCCTCCAATTTATGTGTGATAGAACATGATATCGACTGAATATCTCAGAAGCATGTTTTTTCGTGGAATTTTATTTATGGTACATTTTTACAGTATATCAAATATATATATTGAAAAATTCTGATTTCTCTTTGATTGTTATTGAAATTGGAGAACGATGCTGCCCTTATTAGTAAATAGAGTGGTGGATCGAATTCTTTGGCCATTTTTGTATACCGTAAAGCCTGATGCCTGAATGCAGCAATCTTGCAAGATGTTGAGTTTTGCACGCTCATGCAACAAGAGCAGTTCTGCAATTCTGACCCAAACAAATCTATGCAGTTCCAAAAGTCTCAAGACGCTTGCAAGACCAATCTCAGAAGTCGGACAGCGTCAGAATTCTGAGATTATTGCGATACTGAGACAATTGCAATGTTTTATCCTACTGAATCTAATATATTGAATCATAGGGCTGAGAACTTAGTTGTCTATGTTTTAATTGGACTAGGATTCTGCAATCAATTATGAACCACAATCATGCAAGGTGTAAAGGTGTGTGTATGCAAGGAGTTATTGGTGTATGTCTGAATAATTCTGAGTGGCAAAATGGCTAAATTTGGCCGGATTTCGACACGACACGGCTACCAACTTGGGTCGGGCAATAAATCGCCTGAATTGCAATGTGTGCAGCTTAATTCATAATTCACATGGACTTAATGAGATGTTATTCTGACTGACATGATTGCAGAATTTTGTCACTAAGAAACAGTCAGTGTGCCTGCAAATAAATCAATATCTTTTTTCTCATGTTTCAGTGTTGTCAATAAGTTGGATTTAGCTTGCATCAATCCCTGTTCTGGAGACAACAAAATCCATTATTGTTGCATCAATCTTACTGTCCCTACCAGGGCTTTGGAGTAGTTAAAAGATTGACCTCAAAAAACCATGACCATGTGAAACCTACCAAATATAGCAACGAGAGTTGGAGAAGCGTGCTTTTATGAATACTGTACACCAAACAGCTTGGAGATGAATGCTTGTTTGATCGGCTTTTGTGAGCAGTTAAAACTAAACAACAACTTCAGATGTCCCAGAAAGCCGGATAAAACTAAACTTATCTGCTGTGAATTTAATTTAAAAAGGCCTGAATTGAATTAAACATTTCAGTGAATTTAATCAAACTTCTCTGCATCAAACTTTTCTGTTCTGCATCAAACTTTTCTGTTCTGCATCAAACTTTTCTACTCTGCATCAAACTTTTTTACTCTGAATCAAACTTTTCCGCTCCATTGATATCAACCACCCTATATAATATATTGCTGTATGTAGGTCCTCAGTCTACCCATAGTTCATAGTCAATAGGCTTTCAATTCAATCCATCGTCGATGATTTGCAATAGAACTGCATGGCAGTCTTTATCAAGGCCACAGTCACACAGCATGGACAATACGTTTCTCCCGAACATTTCGAACAGCTACCCTATAGGACTTTAGTTTTCGCGGCATATAGGATTCGCTTTTCGGTTGTTGCCTAGGTTGCAAAATTTAGTGTAACTTAAATTAAACTCACTCACCCGTGGTGTAGGGGTCTAAGTGTCTGCCTAGCAATCAGATGGAGATTTATACCCTGGGTTCGTATCCCAGCTAGGACAGAAATTTAGTACTAGTGAAATTTAGTACCAGGTCCAGATAGCGAAATTAAACTCTAGCTAAATTAAACTCCTATAGGGTATATCAGAAATCTCTATTTAAACTGGTTTATACAGGGAGACCCTGTTTGTTTTTCCCCAGACTGTTTGCTTTTCTAGACAGATTATTATTTCTTCATGTATGTTGGATTCTAAACCCGTCCAGCACATAAATGTGAAAAGTGAATCATCATAGAAATTGTTGATTGCCTCAACAGACAGAAAGTCTCATTCTCTTTGGACCCATCCTTTCACAAATTTCGTTAGGCTATACGCTGAAGCTAAGCTATTATCATGTATGAGTCTGAGTATGTATGAGTCAGATTGCTAACAAAAATGTATAACATTCTGCTGATGCAAAGCAATAAAACCTCATAGAAAACAAAGAGCTGGCATCTGACTAGATTCAATTCTATTTCATGACACCTGCTCTTACTAAAATAATTACCCTAGTAGAGGCTGGCCCTTGCAAAAACCTCCGCACCACTTGGAATACTATTATTACATCTGTATGTATTACCTAGGTAAAAACTCCCAGTAAATTTCCCTAATGTATTGGGATGTTTTCTTGAACTGCAGTTTTAGCCTGTCCATATTATCAAAGTAGTATTATCTCCTGTGTGGTTATGCAGCAACCCACTGGTGTGAATTGTCATGTTTGTATCAGTATCAATTAAAAGTTTGACAAATTGTTTGAAATTGTGGTATTAGGTCAGACTCGTGCTAACAGAATGAATTAGGTTTTCGGGTGAGGATTGTGGCCAGCAAAACCATAAGCCCATTTATTTGTAGTGACCTCACTTAGATTGCTGCAGAGTTCATATCGTCAAGCTAGCAGAAAACCATGTCCATACATTAATTGCTTCATTTTTTTTAAATGTTTTATTGGTAAATTGGTTTCATGGAAATCGATTATTGGTAATGAGTGGAAGAATAAATTTTATGACTTTACCATTAGTAAGATAGGAATGAAAATTCCCTTTTTGTATAGTATAAGAAAGATCTGAGGCCAGTCAGTCTAGGGCTGGTGATAAGCTGTATAGTAAAGGTCGCTATTAAAGTTTGTTCCCAAAAACTAGGCTTGTTTGCTGACTAACAAGAATGATAAGAGTAGTGGTTAGGCCCACAAATGAAATTGAAGTTTCATTGTGACTGTATACGACAAAAGGTCCCACTTGTAAGGATATTTCATTTGCTGTAAAAGCTATTTGGGAATTCAACAAATATTTATAAATGTATTGATTTCTTATACCTGTGTATTATTGAAATTCCCTGCTTAAAAACTTGTAGTTTATAAAGCTGAGGATAACAGCCTGTATGGTACCAAATCTTAAATAATAGACCTGCATGTATGGTATAAAATATTTGTACTGGGAACGCCCAAAAGTAGCTGGTTACCCATCTTTCATCTTCCTTCTAACAAAATGTGCACCAAAATATTCTGTGAGGCAAATTTGTAGATTGAGGACCTGCATACAGTAATACATAGTATATAGGGTGGTTGATATCAGTGGAGCGGAAAAGTTTGATGCAGCAGAACAAAAAGTTTGATGCAGAGTAAAAAAGTTTGATGCAGAACAGAAAAGTTTGATGCAGAATAGAAAAGTTTAATTCAGAGTAGAAAAGTTGATTAAGAGGAGAAAAGTTTGATGCAGAACATGAAAGTTTGATGCAGAAAAGTTTAATGCAGGAAAGTTTGATTAAATTCACTGAAATGTTTAATTCAATTCAGGTCTTTTTTAAATTAAATTCACAGCAGTTAAGTTTAATTTTATCCGGCTTTCTGGGCCACGGTACACAGCACATTGATAGAATATAAAATATATAGCGCTTAGAACAAGGGGAGCCAATGGAACTCACAACCCAATATTTCACTGATTCCGAGACTAAATGCCATCGTTCAGCATAATGCTGCTTCCGTAATGGCAGGGCAATAATAACATAGATCATAACACGTGATGTGAATAGTGGAAGAAAAGTATTCAGTATCAGAAAACCATGTATATATTGGTGGTTGTGTAAAGTGGTTTCTTTGCCGCTAAATCCAACGGTATCTCCAAAAGTTTTTTAACTCTGGCCTATGATAGGGTAGTGGGGGCTGTCAGACAGGATGCAAATCTTTGAGAGTTCCAACCTGCGGCTTTGAGTTTTCTTCTACCCCGATGCTATCGTGCAGGCACATGCAGTGCACGTGCGCTCTCTAACTTACATAAGTAGTGTCAATATACGTCATAGCTGTCATAGCGGACATAGCAGGGTTTCTCTGAACTGTCAAGATTGGCAGACGGATGATACTGAACTGTGTGTGTTGATAAACTCACGCATTTGATTGCAATTAATATAAATGCTTGGAACTTTGTAACACATTTTTCCACTTATTCATAATTAATAAGAGTTTATCATATTTTTTATAATTGTCACTGTTCGTTAATGTTGAGATAAATTTGAAAACAAATAAATTCCATAGCATCATTGTATCATAGTAACGATGCTACGTAGATCAAATGTTTTCGAGCTTTTGATTTTTGACAATACAATGGCCATAGTTGGTATCAATCAATATCAATTTCCACAGCAGAGCACCCTGAAGCCTCTCCTGCACCTTCCCTGTGCGCCATGAGCCAGCCATACATATCCAAAAGAAGAACTACTCTTTTTCCACAAAAAAAGTTTGGCAGCACCTGGGTAGGAGTAAAGATAGCTGTTGGATTAATCATTTTGCTCCCCAAAGCTTACCGCAAAATCTATTTTGTGTTAACGACTAACGGATCGATGACCTCTATAGTCAGTAGTATGCAAATTCTTGTGCATTTTGTCACAAAGATAATATGCTTTGTTCACGAATTCATTCATGATGTCTCTAGGGTGTATCTCACTAAGGCTAACTGCATGAACGCACTGGAATCTTTAAACTTACTTCCAAAATTCAAAATGGGTCAGATTCTCTTAAAATTTTATAGTTATGAAGTTTTGACCTATTAATAAAATCTCAAGGCAAAACAAATTGAACAAAGGATTATGCCCTCCTGCTTGATTAAATGATTGATGTGATTCTAGCCAACTTTAGTAACAGTATGTAACAAAGTACTTAGCTCTCAGTCTAAGGATTGTGTTTGTAGTTCAGGGTGCGTTCATGTATATTTATCATGAAAAGGTAGAAGAACAAAATCATCGAAAAATATTAATTTGGAATAGCGATACAATATCTTATTTGGTTCATTTGACATAAAACAATTGTGCATTAATTAAGCAATAACTATACAAATTAATTCTCAATAGTTATATACAATAATATGTTTACAAAAAAAAAAAATATGTTCCATATCTACAAGCGTCAAAAAACCATTTAGACATATCCTGACGCATCATAAAAAAGACTCAAAAATACAACTGAAGCTTCAGCTTAATTTATGACGTCAAATTTTTGATGCATTTGTAAATCTTCGGGCTTCTAGTAACTAACTTTATATACATCATAACAAATTTTCCCCTCAACTGTAAAGGTAAAAAAGCAAGGCTCTTTTCGGATTTAATTAGTAGCATAGCAGTATCTGCTGTGTGAATTAAAGTTTTGCCAGCTGCTTGAGATGCTTCTCAGATATTGCTGCCTCTGTGATACGCTACGTAAATACATAACGTCAAAGTTAGCTGCTGACTCATAGCTTATCGGAGTTTGACATTGTGGGCAACTCTCCTGGTCACTGAGGCAGCTACTCTCATCTCCAAAGCTACAAGTTTCACCGATATCATCACTCAGCATGTAACTTAAGTTTGTAGTTGACGTCGACTTGCTTGGTGTGGAGCTTCTCTAACCAACGCTCTTATAAAGTTTCTTGACCTTTTTGTGGGCCTTTGTTATCGAGCGAGACTTTGTGTTAAGATTCTTTCGGCTTGGTTTGATCGCTGCATAGAGGTTAGGGCTGAGGTTTTCTTTGGATAGTTTTGTGATTTTCTTCTGTTTGATGATCTTTGACATAACAACAGGCACTTTTAAAAGCTTTTTGAGGCTCTTTTTCACCTTTGGGTATGAGCTAGATTTAATGTCTAACTTTTCTGGATAACTATCCATTGATGTGTTGTTGTTCGCTCGGAGATTAATGCTTGTTTGATCGGCTTTTGTGAGCAGTTAAAACTAAACAACAACTTCAGAGGTCCCACAGAACAATGATAGAATATAAAATATATAGCACTTAGAACAAGGGGAGCCAATGGAACTCACAACCCAATATTTCACTGATTCCGAGACTAAATGCCATCGTTCAGCATAATGCTGCCTTCGTAATGGCAGGGCCATAATAACATAGATCATAACAGGTGATGTGAATAGTCGAAGACAAGTATACAGTATCAGAAAACCATGTATATATTGGTGGTTGTGTAAAGTGATTGAGGCCCAGGAAGGTTGACCGATAAATCTATATGAAAGACAAACAAGCAAAGTTAGTTACATTGTAAATTGGTGTTGATGAGGTCACAATTCAGTAACAAGTAGGACTGTCTTGGTAGAGGTCCTGTGGTTCTAGAGCTGGTAGCAGGAAAGAACTTTGTCTTTGCCAATAAATCCAACGGTGTCACCCAAGGTATTTTAACTCTGGCCTTGAGTGGGGGGGAGGGCTGTCGGACAGGGTGCAAGTCTTTGAGAGTACCATCTAGCTGCTTGGAGTATTCTTCTAGCTTGATGCTATCGTGCAGGCACATGCAGTGCACGTGCGCCCTCTAACTTACATAAGTAGTGTCAATATAGGTCATAGCTGTCATAGCGGACATAGCAGGGTTTCTCTGAACTGTCAAGACTGGCAGACGGATGATACTGAACTGTATGTGTTGACAAAGTCACACATTTGATTGCAATTAATATAAACACTTTGACATTATTTCACAGAATAAAAATATATCCTTGCTGTATGAATATTTTACCAGAGGCATAGCTATTAAACAGTTGTTAAAATCTATCAAACATTGACCGAGTAATATCTGATCGGTATTATTAATAATGGAAGGGAGCCAATGTCCCTGTGACATCTGTTTCTGGGTATCACCTCATGTGCAGTGTAGACTATATGTTTATTAGTACGCAGGCAGACCCCTTATTGTTTGCACCTCTGATCTGTTAACAAAGAAAAGGACACAATAATCTTCCTCTATGATCTGGCCTGGTGTTCCCTGGGGTGTATTTTGATGTTACAGGTAACACAAAATATCAATGAGAGCCTTCTGCCCCTCCTTCCTTAGGGCCGTCAGACAGCCTACTGAACATCTTACCATTATCCGGCTTAAGTTATAATCTCAGTTTATTGAAGTCTTCTCCTGTTTCAAGATTATTGTTCATGAGCTCTTGCTAGGCCATGGCCATGGAGCCCAGAGCACACAATGAGACACCCTCAGAGAGATGTGTGGCCTGTATGAATGGGAATTCCTTCTGCCACCACTGAACTACTAGTTTAACCAGACCATCCGTAAGTATGAAACTATAGGTCTCAACTTATTTTCTGGTCACAGGAGAGGTATACTCTCAAGGGGGCTGAAGCTGGAACAATCAACCTAGAAAGCTCCCCCTGTGGGACTCGAACCCACAACTCTTGCGGCACTATTCGCCTGGCAGTGAATACAAAGCTAGATAACCGATTGCGCCATCTCACCATCCCCAAAAAAGAATGGGTTGATGGGGCTAATTAGATACTAATCCGCTACTCGGCATTGTGTACTCTCATCCCACAGCATGTATCAACTTGTTTGTGGTCACAAAGAGAATCAAAACACCTGCTAGTCATTTGGGCAAATAAGATATTTTACTTCATGCGGAGCATCCAGTCTGATTTTTTTGAGGTAAAGTAAAGCCTTGATACTTTTTAGAAGAAAAAAAATGATGTAGTGAATGTGGTTATCAAGACCAATTTATCAGACCTCATATGCCTATCAGCTTAAAATGACCCTAGTAAGATCCTCTTCATATTTGCAAAATATCAGTTTTGTTCTACATTTTACTTCAAGGACTCATTTCTTATTCTTAAATATTGGCATTTTCCTCTCCAGCTTGCACTGGGCAAAACTTTATCTGCCAATTGATTTAATCAGCAGATAGCATATATTCATATTTGTCACTGCTCGACATTATTGGGACAGATGAGAAAATAAATTAATTCCATAGCATCATTATAGCATACAATGTTGGTACCAATATTTAACTCTTATCATTTATGACCATTCATTTTGGATGACCACTGTATGTTACCCGTAGCATACATCACAAGTTGGCAGACCCAGATATCTGGAGGTCTCTGCAGACAAACTCCCAACTCGAAGCACTGCTCTGTGTCCAGGAGTGAGATTGAAATTTCACCCTTTGATTATCATATTTCTTAGTTAAAACTTTAGCGGTCACTCATATTAAATGAGTTGCGTCATTATACAAGTTATTTTGATACATGTTCTTTGACTGGCAGAGGCAGGGGGGGGGGCAGCCGCTACAACAAAGGGCTCACCTCTGTCTTTGCTGAAAACATTTACTGCATGTATGCAATTGGTCAATATATTTGCAAATGAATTGACAAGCTGTATACAAGCTGTATACAAGCTGTATACAAGCTGTATACAAGCTGTATACAAGCTGTATACAAGCTGTATACAAGCTGTATACAAGCTGTATACAAGCTGTATACAAGCTGTATACAAGCTGTATACAAGCTGTATACAAGCAGTATACAAGCTGTATACAAGCTGTATACAAGCTGTAAATGTATTCAGCAATAACAGGTATGTGCATCGCTAACACTCACACTAATAATGATGGCTCTAGAATGTATTCCACTAAAACTAACTCCATAGTCCCTATTGGTCAGATTCTGTTTGACTTTGTATATTTCTGAATTTTTAACCTACTGTTAAAAACTCGGGGCCAAAGCTGCCTTAAGAGAACAGAGCAATTGAACTTTAACTCTTTAATATAGTGGCACATATCTGAGAATGATGCCTTCCTGTGCGATAAAAAGATTGATGTGATTCTAATCCACTTGAGTTTTATTTTGTGCTTTAATAGGAGCTTAGTACTAAGCTTTCAAAACTTATTTGAAATAAAAATCTGTTACATAAACTGAGCAATAAATATATAATTAATTTACAATAATTATATTATATAATTATATACAATATTTACAAAAAAAACGAAATATGTTCAGTATCTACAAGCATCAATAAACCCTATGGACAATTCCTGACACACTGTATAAAGACTAAAAAAAACCTGACTTCAGTGTCTTTTATGAAGTCAAATTTATGATGCATCATTTGTTATAGTTGTGAATTCTCAGGTTTCTAATAACAAACTTTTTATACATTATATACAAAATTATTTCTCCTCAATTGTGAGGTATAATAGCGCGGCTCTTTTCCTCTTTTGAACTAGTAGCAGTATCTGCTGTGTGTATTAAAGTTTTGCCAGCTGCTTGAGATACTTCTCAGATATTGCTGCCTCTGTGATACGCTACGTAAATACATAACGTCAAAGTTAGCTGCTGACTCATAGCTTATCGGAGTTTGACATTGTGAGCAACTCTCCTGGTAACTGAGGCAGCTACTGGAATCTCCAAAGCTACAAGTTTCACAGATATCATCACTCAACATGTAACTTAAGTTTGTAGTTGAAGTCGACCTGCTTGGTGTAGATCTTCTCTTACCGACGCTCTTAAAAAGTTTCTTGACCTTTTTGTGGGCCTTTGTTATCGAGCGAGACTTTGTGTAAAGATTCTTTCGGCTTGGTTTGATTGCTGCGTAGAGGTTAGGGCTGAGGTTTTCTTGTGTCACGCCTGATTCATCTTTGGATAGTTTTGTGATTTTCTTCTGCTTGATGATCTTTGAGATTACAACAGGCACTTTCAAAAGCTTTTTGAGGCTCTTTTTCACCTTTGGGTATGAGCTAGATTTAATGTCTAACTTTTCTGGATAACCATCCATCGATGTGTTGTTGTTTGAGTCAAAGTTTTCTGGTTTTCCATCAGATTTCATATTCAGTCTTGCAACTTTGATCTGTCTCACAATCTTTGCAATAACATCAGTCCACAATTTCTTACTGTACGCTGTTTTGATGTACGAGTTTGTTTCCTGATTCTCAGCTGGTAATAATGTTACTTGTGAGGTCATTCTCCCGTATGTTTCCATTTCTGAAACAAAACAGAGTAATTTATATGATTGACTAGAGAGCAAGAAACATTACCAACCGCTAGACAAACATGTCAGCGGCGGACAGAAATATCACTGATGCCTAGAAAATATTGATCAACAGATATTGAATATGGGTGAGCTTACCTTTGTTGATTGGTGATTGTAACCCTTAGTTAATCTAGCTATGGTAAGTCCAATGAAGATTGTTTCATCCAACCTCTCAGCAGTCTGTTTGCCTTTAACAATAACTGTATATGAACCTGCATGGCTTTTATAGGGTGTCACAAGATCATCAATCATCATAAAATTGTCATCAGCAGAGAAAGAGACCTGGAATCGGTCTCCACTGTTGGATAAACATCAGAATGTTTGAGATGCTCAAAGTATGATATTAAAAATATAACACCGCTGGTCTAACATTTGGGGGATTTTAAGAAATTGATTATATTTCTAAGGAAACTTGGCACCCAGTGCCCACCAAGAGTTTTTTTTCTGTTGCGGATATGTAACATTTAAAGGGTTTCAAAAGGCTTGGTACTTTTGCTAGCTGAAAGAGTGGTCAGTTGTTGGGCATACATCTTGCTTTTGATGCGATTTTGCAGTATGGCCAAACAGATTGCCGGGATGGTCTGGCGTTTGCATTCATGGCCTTTTGGCTAAGATAAAAGAATTGCTGTCACTGTGAGATTAGTTTCCACATTCCAGATTTTTGCAGCTTATTGCACATCCTCAGTACATCAATGTAGAACACCTTGCAACCAGCTTGACGGCTTTTCTTTACTATCTTTGAAATAAAACCAAACTGCTCCTCACAAGGCTATGTTGGTACCAATATACAAACATTAGGTCTTTAGAGTAATCTATATATTGTTCCTACATCCAGAGGACGGCCAACACATCTCTTGTATAGACCTGTCAAATGGATCTCTATCAACCATATAGCCTGTGATCATCAAGTTTTGCGATGGCAGAGCATTTTTAATCTATCTGTAATAAACTTAGTGTGAACAAGTGGAGGTATGATCACCCTTCTGGTGATCAGCCCCCATCGGTTACATTACCCCATTTGAACTCTCTCCCTCGAGAGAAGACAATTACAGATTTGAAAAATTCATTCAACAAATTTATCAGCATCAACATCACATCTATGAAGAAAAAGGGTACAAAACTTACATCAATTACTTGCACTTTATTGATCAACAACTTAGCATTGCCTTTTCTGTTCTGTTGTAGGGAGAGATTGGCATAGAAAACAGTAGTACCTGCCAGAACTACTACCAAATACTACCAATTACTACTAATCAACCTTTTTTTGAACATAAATTCAAGTAGAGGTCATCCCCGATATACTGTCTGTTTGAAGATAATGATGATATATACAATGCCAATTATGAATTGGTTAAAAACATGCTAAGTCATGTCATTGTCTGGCACATTCAGTAATTTAACAAGCTATAATGCCATATGAACTGCTGCTTTTCAAAGAGTCAATCGTTGAATCTTCTTGACTTTAGGAAGAGCCAAAATCCTGTCTTCTTCTGAATGCTTGAGTTGTCTTTTTGAGGCACCCACACCAAGGGTCAATCAAGAGAATGTTCATAGATGGATGGGTGGATTTATTACTATCATAGACAAAAATTTGTCATGAAATACGTTGTTAATACTGACAAGAAAGAAAAACATGGAAAAAATCAGATCTCTGTTGTATAAAAAGTTTTTAGAATAGTATATTATTAAATGTATGTATGAGATGTCTTAAAAAGCTGTCTCTACCCCATGCACCCCGATATTTAACGGTGCGGTAGTGACCTGAGGGGCATTTAGTTAGAAAGTCATTAATAAAGTGCTCTTCATCGTGTATGTACCGTAGTCCAAGTGTCCAAGTGTCCAAGTGCATGAGATAGTTAATGGAGTCATACAAAACTGCCTTTATTGACTGCTTGCTTTATGTCTCCTATTTGCACACATTAGAAGTAAAAACTAGAAGGAGAATTGGATCTCCAAATACCAGATAGTCCATGGGCGGATCGTTAGTACAATCAAACCGCTTTTTGAGAGTAGGTGTTACGGATGACCTCATGAGAAGCTCTGGTTTACAACTTTATCAAAATTTCTTGGTAATTGTCAGGGGTTTGTGAATTATAAAAAGTATTTCATGGTCATTAAAAGATGATCAGCCCTTTATTTTATGAACTCTTCATCCTTGCTTGGACAATAATGCCCATTGAAGAGGGGCCGAATGATGCGGTTAAACCTATTATTTGCTGTAAGATGTTAGTTCAAGTTTGTTTTTGCAACCAGTATCATGGTGTGGACAAAAATCACTGCTCACAGTGTTGGGTGGAAAATAACCAAAATCGGAGGTTATTAGTGTGAGACATAAAAAAGGAAAAAGAATCTGGCATCTTTTTGGACTTCAATAGCTGAGTTCTCAAACAGTTTTGCATCAAGAAGAAGTTAAACTATATTTCTGAATATTCGATCAAAAAATAGACCAAGAACCAAGAACGGATATTGGCACAATAATATTTAAATATACCATCCCTATCACCCTCAGTTGGAGTACGCCAGAAATAGGAGCAACGGAGAAAGTACAGGGGCCAGCTGAGGACATCTCGGAGAAGGAAGTAGGAACTCAGATAGGAAGGATGAAATTGAATAAAGCGAAGGGACCTGATAAGCTCCCCATAGAAATGATAAAGAAACTTAAGGACACAGGAACAACATGGATAACATCATGTATCAGGGAAGCTATGAGACGAGGGATACCAAATGAGTGGCGGAAAAGCAAAATTGTCCCACTTCACAAGCAGAAGGGTGACCCTCCTTAGTTGTGGTAATTATAGAGGTATAAAGCTCCTCAGTCACTCCATCAAACTTTATGAGAGAGTTATTTAGTCGAGGTTAAGAGAGTTAGTCAAGATTAAAGACAATCAATATGGTTTTCAGAGAGGCAAATCAACCATGTTTTGCCTACGTATGCTTCAGGAGAAGTATAGGGAATTCAACAAGGAGCTGCATATGGTGTTTGTTGACCTGGAAAAGGCGTATGATACCATCCCAAGAGAGCTAATTTGGCATTGTCTGAGGAAGCATCATGTGTCTGAAGTATACATCGAAATCATCAAGGCTATGTACAAGGACTCAAAAACAAGAGTGGTAACAAAAGCAGGAGAGACAGAAGAGATAAGAGTGGAAGTTGGACTACACCAAGGATCAGCCCTTAGCCCATTACTTTTTATAATTATTATGGATGTTATCTCGGATGACAATGGAGAAGACACACCGTTGAGTATGCTGTTTGCAGATGATTTGGTTTTATGTGATGAGAGTCGAGACGATATGGAAGAGAGATTAGAGGACTGGAGAAGAAGATTAGAGGATGTGGGCCTAAAAGTCAGCAGGTCTAAAACTGAGTACCTACACCCAAAAGACAGTAGTGACAACATCAGATTAAAGGAGTATGATGGCCCTGCACATGCCACATTGCCTCAAAGAACCACATTCAAATACCTGGGGACTACAATTCACCAGGAAGGAGGATGCAAGGCAGAGGTACAAGTGCCCATTGGTAGAGCCTGGGATAAGTGGAGAGAGTTGACGGGAGTATTGTGCAACAGGAAAGTCCCTCAGAAGTTGAAGGTGCTCATCTATAAGACAGTGATACGCCCGGTGATTTTATATGGAGCTGAAACATGGCCATTGACAGATTACCTTGCTGAAAAATTTAGTGTGTGTGAGATGAGAATGTTGCGATACTGTCTTGGAATTAGTCTTGAGGAGCACAAGTATAAGGCAAGAAACAAATGTCATGAGTGTGTTAGACCTGATGAGAAGAAGAAGGTTGCAGTGGTTTGGGCATGTGTGCAGAAGAGAGGAAGATGATGGCATTAGAAGAGTACATGAGATGAGAGTGGAAGGGAAGAGAAATCGGGGACGCCCAAAGCATAGATGGAAGAATACTATCAGGAAGGATCTCCAATCCTGTTCCCTCAGTGAAGAGGATGCTCAGGACAGGATTAGATGGAGAAGTTTGATAGAATAATCCTTGAATTGGAATTACGTATTGCGCTATCAATTTGTCTAGAAAAATTAAGAAGCTTGTCAATACGCACTCTTAAAAATTTGACTGAAATAGAAGGTGCTATATTAATATTGTCATTTAAATATACAGGATATTTATTCGTATAGGTATGCCTAATCAAAACATTCGAGAATTTTGATTTTTCTGATATTAAGAGTTGTGTGGCATTTATAGCTAATGCCACATAAAACACTTTCTAAAATCTCTTATAAAAGGTTTTGTCGTCAGGTTGTTTTACGCCTTTTAAATTATCAACATCAAGATCATTTTGGTGGCTCCAGGTTGAAACTCTTTCTGCTGAAGGCGGCTAACTTGACTTGTAGGCCTATTCATTTTTCTATAACTTAGCAGTGGAGCTGAGTGTGTTTTAGTGCATCTTGGTGTGTGGTAATGTTTGATGGTTCATTTACGAATATTTTAATGCGACAGATTGTATACGATTTTAAAAGGTCATCGTAAATGAACTGGCAGACAGGCAGCAGATACTAAATATATACGTGAATATGAGATTAGCAGAAAGGACAAGCCTGATATGCTCCAGGATACAATCTGCTCTCAAGGACAAGTCAATAGTCATAAATATTATTTTAGACCAGTCAATAATTATAATTAAAATATGTGAACTCCTAATTGTCATAAAATATAGGCGTTATAATAAAAAATTATACTATTACAATTCAATCGCACTTTAACGGTATGTGATATAGTTTGACTCTATTATTATAAACCAAAATTCACTAAATAAATTATTATATTAGTTTGCGTCACAGAAGAATGCGGCCACTCCTAATTATTGTATCAAAAAGTCGTTATTAAAGTGTCAAATGGTCCAGATTTCTTTCCGAAAGATGCTCAACAGACAACTTTACCAGTAACCCGGTTTTATTGACACTGAGGGATCATGTGTCTTGAACTGTTGTATCAAACTTGCTTCACCTTATATTTTACCCAATTTATCATAAACAATATACAGCCTATCCGATCTGAGAAAATTTTATCTCACATTTACTGTGTCAAGTAAAAAAGAATTAAGGTGATGTTAATAATAAAATATTGTTTGAAGGCTGTCAAGCCTAAAAATAAACTTGATTTGTTGACGTTGTGACATTTAGATGAAGGATGTAGTAGAAATACGCTGTTTCTGTGAAGGTGAATGGCAGAGTTACATTAATTGCAAGGAATTTCAAATAGGTGAAATGTACTCTTGGATATTGAGTTTGTTGACAAGTTTTGCGTGACCTACTTACCATTAACAAGGAATGAAATAAGATACTTTCTTGCCACTCATATTGGTTAGCCTGTCGTGCTTAAGGCAATCCAAATATTTACATTCTGTCGACCATCAACTCTGCTTTATTAATGGTAAAATGAAGCAGATCACTTATTTGAAAGTGAGTGATATGCTTATTAAAACAAACTTTTCCAGGCCTATGGTGCTGCCTTTCCACTACTGTGATTTAACATTCTAGTTTCTAGGAGGCAGCATACCTCAGTGTGAGCATGAGCGTACCATGTGACCCTCTGTAGGCCCGGTCCAACATTCTGCTTTTATTACCTAAACAGGTGTTCAATAAAAGTTGGATCATCCGAACCATTGCTTTTCTAGGGTCGATCCTTTGACATTATTTCCTTGGGTTTAAAGGGAGCCAACATCTTCATCGGGAGTGTTGCAATTGTCATTTTGAGTTACTCGTACCAATGTTCAATCAATGGGCTTCCTGATAAGATTTCAATGCAAGTAGTAGGGTATTACAAACAACTTGTGAAACAAGGACCCTTACAAGCCATCAAATTCCTAGAATATTTCGTTACGATCAAATAGTTTTCTGAGAATAGAGACATCTGATGACCTCATTAGAAGCTCTGGTATACAGCGAGATTTAAATTTCTTGGTAGTAGTCAGGGGGTTGTCAGTAATAAAAAATAGTATTTCGTTGTCATCAAAAGGTGATCAGCCGTTATTATATGACCTCTTCCAACTTTCTTGGACAATAATGCCAGATGAAGGGAGGCCGAATGATGCGGGTAAACCTATTCATTTGCTGTGTAGGATGAGATTTGTTCAAATTTATACTTTCATACGATATCATGGAGTCAATAAAAGTTCATGCTTACAGTGCTGGGTAAAAAATCATTATTGAAGTGACACATAAAAAAGGAAAAAAAGATTTGGCATGTTTTAGCAAGGAGTAACAGTAACATTAACAGTCCACTCCTTCGCGGTTTAAGGGATTTCCATAGTGTAGGTTTTTCCTATGTTGTAGCATTGACTGGTCTATTAATGGAGAGGGGCTAATGGCGACACAGAGCTGTGGCGCCACATTTTGTAGGAGGATCTTTGTTAACTAAAGCTTGTTTCTTCTTACGGCATGTTTTGATTGCTGCCATTAGCTCCTATTGCTGGTGTTAAATTGTTCCCGTGATGCTCAGCAATGATCATTTAGCAAATGTCACGCTATATTGGAGTTTCATATTGTCAGAACTGTCTTTCACTGCAGCCAACGAAGAATTTAAGATCTCGTGCATTCTGATTTTAACCCAACCGTAACTCTGTTATTAGAAATTGGAGAAGTCAATCGCGGCTAACTCTGTTCTCTTGTCTAATATATAACATGGGAATGCAATGTGTTGTGTTTAGGGGATCCTGGTGTATCGCAATGATTAAGTGCATATCAGAATATTTTATTGCAATAGACTGTATTGGGTTTTATACCTCAGCTGATGATAATGACGCTTTTTTCTCACAATCAACGAAACTGGGTTTCTGCTTAAATGCGCCTTTGCCGTATTATTCAGAAAGAAATCCTGTCAATTCTTTTGCTATTTAATCACTTTTAAATGCTGAAACCTTGGTAGTGGCTGCATTCTTCTGCTTTGAAAACTATTAAATGTTTTATTTGAAGCCTATTTTTGGTTATATCGAGAGGCATATACGGATATATGCGAGCTGAAAATACCTGTGGTCTCATCTAGGCACAGATCTTTTTCTGTGTATTCGTATAAAAGTATGGTCTGCCGATGAGAGGCAATATGATCACAAATTGATTTACTGATCTGATTAGAAATCAGTTGGCTCATGAGTGGACAGGCAGCTAATTAGACTGCTCAAAAGGACTGCATACCTCAAAACAGCTGTGGTACAAATCTGCTGCTCTGGTCGGGGATGCATCGATACCAACCTGCAATGGGGGAGGCAACTCCTATAAATGTCTATGTATCCTTAGTTGGTATATGTAATATAATCACTTGTTAAGGCTAGTTCTATGAAATTTTCTGATAAAGCAAATGGTTTTGTGTACAGATATTACAATGCACTTTATAGTGATTTTGGATTTTATGGTATGGATGGATTTTTATTCATCTGTGGTATGATTGGTGAGAATTTAATAATTCAGGTAATTTGTTCCTGTTTTCACTTTTAACCATTACCAGAATGGAAGTTAGTAGTTTATATTAGGGGAAAGCCTCCATGCATCTTTCACTTTGGTATATCAAATAATCGATTGATATATATATACTTTTATTGGCAACCAAAGTCATCTCATTCCAAATGTCTTGCACTCAGAGCCAGAAAAAGAAAATTTTAAAACAAAAAAAGAGAAACAGAAAGGAAATAATATCATCAATGATGTTGGTCAAGTTGATAATATATGGTTGCTTTATATGCGCATTGGCCTGACACTTTTTTTTAAGACTCTTTTTGTATCAGTATTCTTCATTCCCATCACAGCAAGTGATATTCCAGCCTGCAGTAGCTCGTGGTGAACTGAAAGAATATAATATTCAATTTGGCTTTTGATGGCATTAGACACCAGTTTGCAGCCAGATAGTAACATGTTTTTGTGGTTCGGGGTTAGTTTTGAGATATATATAGTTTACTAACAATGCTTATTTTGGTAAAATCTGGCCTTAATATCTTTTCCTTATCTTAGCCAACCACACACCCACATCCACTCATATTCTTCTGCTAACCGTATACTTAAGTCTATGGTGCTGACAAATAATATTCAGCTTTAGGTAATCTGTCGACCTTTCTCCTCTCACTAGCTGTGGTATCTCAGAGTGTCGGTATAAGAGAGTTAATGTCTCATTATGTCTCATGTTGATATCTCCTTTGACTTTACTTTGATTCAAATGAATATATCTTTACTCATTTAATAGTAAAACTGTTGGTCCGCTCAAGATTAAATTTTACGGATTTTCAACATTGGAGTTGCTCCCCCTTTACTAGTTCTCATGCTAGTCACATGTTACTTGTATGCTCAGTTAACAGTTTACAAGAAATGAATTTCGGGAGCTAGGAAAATTATACCTCCTTGCCACACAAAATTTCCAGCGGGTTTGAGAGCCGGATTTGATCGTAGTTTTACAGAAACTCTGACAAAAGAGCCAAACTCCGAGGAGTCCACTTCATATGAATGTTTCCTATAGTTTTCAGAATTAAAGGAGGCAAAATACCTTAATATAACCCTGTACCCTGTACTCTACCAAAATTTGTGAAGTTTTGAGATTAAAATTAAATTTTAAAGTTAAGTTCGTAGTCAGCTGCCTTTTTGTTACGTAGGATGTGATTTTATTTCAGTATTCGTTTGTTGGTCAGGGATATGCTTACCTCCGGGAAGTTATTTCTGAGGCGTGACCGCTTTATTCATTCCTTTAAGATATCATTTTAAAATACAAGTCACAAGTATTCTATGTTCTCCCCTATGCTAGTCACACCTCACTAATGGTTGCCGAGGTAATAATATTGGTAAAGGAATTTAAGAACCTGGGAACAGTAACCTCCTTGACACAAAAAACTACCAGTGAGTTTGAGAGCCGGATGTAATCATAGTTTTACAGAAGCTCTAACAGAATGGTCTACTCTAAGGAAAGGCTGTCATATATTATAAGGACAAGTTTGAGAGTTCAAGGCGTGCCACATATCCTTGCAGTGAATTTATAAACTCGCTGTTAAAAAACAAACCAAATCATTTATTGTTCCTTCCTTGAATTTTAAATCGAAAACGCCTGCAGTTGTAACTCATAGCGTGTTTCTCATAACTCCAAGTGGGTAGTTCTCTTTTAGAAAGTACTTGCTGGGTTCAATATCACTCGCACATGTAGAGTAACACTTTATCAGGGCTCAAAGTTCTCACAAATGTTTTTTTCAGTTTTCAGAATTAATAAGTGGCAACAAAACTCATTATAGCTACAACCTGTTCTTTACCACAATAAGAGTTTTCGCAAAAAAAAATCAATTTTAAAGTTTGATTTGTCATCTTGCATCCTTGTTATGTAGGATGTGATTTTATTTTAGCATTATCATACCTTGCTAGTTAGGGATAATCTTGTCTCCTGACAGTAGTTATTTGTAAAGCGTGGCCGCTTTTTATAAACAGTATCATACTTTTTAGATGTCATTTTAAAACGCATGTCACAAGTATTCCATTACTTAACCAACAAAGGCTGCTTGTCATCATTCACGAATTTATTTTTGTTTTTTTAATGACTATCTCTGTTAATTTGTTTCTTTAAATGTACAAAGTCATCCTGTCACTCTCTAAGTTAAGATCTGACGTACATCTGAGTTTCTATGTTCGTAGTAGAAATCGAGAAGAATCTCTAGAATAAAGGATTTACGTGTACACCTCCTGTTTGCTGCACAGTAAAGAGGCGAAGGATGTTTCTGATTTTTTTTAGAACATATCATGAAAATGGTAAATCTATGAAAATTTTTTGGTTGTTTCCTTTTATGAAATAATAAAAATCCGAAGGAAATCAACATCATCAAATAAGTGTATTTTTGGATTTAACCAGATGAGGTGACTTGGCATTTTTCTCATGGCTCCGTTGTTATGTGCGCTGTAGGTCACATCAAGGTTCTTTAAATCCTTGGTCACATGATGTCCTGACGTACTTAGCAGGGGATACAAATCTCTAAGTTGAAGTGAATTTGGAGCTATTTGCTTCTTTTTTGGGGTTCTGTTCTGGGGTTTTCTTCTTGTATTGGGTTCATGGCCGTCGTAATGTCATAGCCAACCAAAGTACTGATCTCTGATAATCACAAATAGATATAAAAGTTGCCTTATGTCTCAAGAGAGAATGAGAAATAATATATCAATTAGCTCTTCATACTGTCGATATTATAGGAAACAAGTGTACAAGATAAGGTGGGGGCAACTCCCACTGTAAGCATTTGTAGACAAAAGTCAAACCACTCAAGCAAATCAAATTCGCTGCTGCTGCGGTGTTCTGAACTTCAAATCCATACCAATCATCAGAACACTTCTCCATCCCCGATCATTTGTATGAATTGGGTGATGTGGCTTCTTCGCACATGCCACACCACCTTTATTCTATACTTCCCCCTCCAACCCCCAAATCATCGAATTTACACGAATCCCCACCTCGCTCGACCCATAGTTGTTTCCAACCTGATACCTTCTACAACATTGATTCAAGGTTCCCTTCAGCCGATCAGCTGACTACACTATGATCATAACTGTCAGCTCAATTAGCCAAGCTGTCGGAAATTCTGCTTTTAACATCAGTAATAAAATAAGCACAAGGTCGATACAGTCAAACCATTATGTGGAGAGATGTTCTATTCCTGGTGTGTAATGTCTTTTGGCAACTTACAAAACATGAATGATATTGTCATAACACAAATAGATACAATTTTTATAGCTGATTGACTAGTCCTAAACTGTTTCCCAGGTTTGTTCGGTTGATTCCGTGGTTTGATTGGTCAAAAGGTTGTGATATGTTAGCTTATGCGAATCTGATTGGCTGGTTGTGTTGGGTGTTACGATACTTCTGTGAGAGGATGAATATATTCCGTACACGTGCCATGGTCAGGTCAATCTGCTAGGTGAACTCTCTCTCACCAGTAAACTCCCAACATGTAGCCTTACTCTGTAATAACCTGACCCTTGATCAGCAGAGAGAAACATGCTCACATATTTCGCTCAATGGTTCAGTATTACTGATGTCCAAATAGTTTTTTGAAAATCTGTTCTCCCCTGGTGCATTAGATCTATGATCATTTTTTATTTTTTTTTATGCTGGGACACCAACCATTGACTAAAAATGTTTCTGCTGGTTTGTCATCAGATAGTCATGTTGATATCTCGGCTCTCATTGGGATGGGGTCTTATATCATAGCTCTCATAGCTCTAAATAACCTCGGACCTCGATTATAGTCTCGTGATAGCTCGTGATAGCTCGTGATAGCTCGTGATAGCTCGTGATAGCTCGTGATAGCTCGTGATACCTCGTGATAGCTTGTGATACCTCGTAATACCTCGTGATACCTCGTGATAGCTCGTGATACCTCGTGATACCTCGTGATACCTCGTGATACCTCGTGATACCTCGTGATACCTCGTGATACCTCGTGATAGCTCGTGATACCTCTTGATACCTCGTGATACCCCGTGATAGCTCGTGATACCTCTTGATACCTCGTGATACCTTGTGATAAACCTTGATGTTTATTTTCTTTTCATTACCAGTACAGGTCTACAGTCTGTAGTATACTTTTGTGGCATTGGAAGTCGGATGCCCTCCTGCCACCAGCATGATCCGTCGCAAATTAAGCTGAGGACCTCTAAATTGAACTACCAATGCCCTACCCAATGCACCATGGGCACTCCCAGATCATTTATCCAAATCTCATTACTATCTTGTGTTGGGATGCAACAATAATTCCATCAGCGAGGTAATGTAAATATGAAACCAGTGCACTGGATGTGACAAGTTTATGCGCTAATACTCTGCTAGAGGGAGGGGGGGCACAACCAGTAAACTTGGGAATGACCAGCAAACTGGACAGAGATAAGGATGTCATTCAAAATAAACGTGTCAGCTGTCACCAGTAACATATAAATACTTGTATATTGTATTTATACCTTCCTAGCTGTCACGCTTTTACGTTGATAAATGAGATTCCTATTCCAAGTGTCGGCTTGATGAGTTAGTCTGTCCATCTTTTTATACAATAATACATTTATTTTTAGATAACATGTGATATGCTGTACAGTTTGGACGACTCGGGATCATAACCAGAACCCAATACCCAGAACCCAATACCCAGAACCCAATACCCAGAACCCGATACCCAGCTCCTAATACTCAGCTCCTGATACTCAGCTCCTCGTACCTAGCGCTTTATACCGGAGCCCGATTCACTGCGCTCAATACCCACGGTCCAAAAACCAGCGCATAATAAAAAATGCCCGATCGACATTGCCAGTGCCAGTTACCAACGCCTAATACTGAGAAACAGACACCCGGAGTGCGATGCTAAGCGCTGGATACCCAGAAGGCAGCAGATAGCAACCCATGCTGCTCGCCCACAGTGATGAGGTGAACTTCAAAGTTGCAACATGATCATGAGTGTGGCCATATAATATTGCTTATATTGCGACAGAGACTCTTTACAGCCTATGCAGTAAAGCTAATAGAAAATTCAAGAGATGAAAGTGTGCATGAGAGGAAAACTACACCTACAATCAAAAGATTTAACGAAACGACCTGCTCACACACCAGTTATATGGTCAGGTCAGTTACAAGATAATTGTGTTTATTCGATGCCAGATCATCCTCTTCCTTTGTAGCTAGCTGCGTAATTGTTTGTTAGAGTGAGCAATAAATTACATCAACCTCAAGATGTCTCAGCCTTACTGACGCTTCTGACATATATACCCAGTGTCAGAGACCTCAACATCTTCTATTGTTTGCACTTTACCACACACACCCCTTATACTTGTACTTTTAGGGTAATTGGAATTCAGTTCTTGAGGTCACCGCTTGTCTGGTATTTGATCAAACATCAGATCACTGACCTTTTATTCTTGAACTGCTCTGAATGGAAGTCAACTGCTGCCAAATCATAACTGAGTTATCTATATGATAAAGTGATGTCATCAAAGTTGAGGATGTGTCCTAGAAACTTTCAAGCATCGCATCCAGGGTTGAAAACCATCTGTGTCCGTATTTATTGCAAGAAATCCAATTATGTAGCAATCATGTTTTGACATGATGGTTAATATTATGATATATGCATCTGGTTTTTGAGAATTAACATCCTCCCTTCGTGCCTTTTAGAGAAATTATTTTGGTGAATATGATCTCTATAAACTAAATTCTGCCAAGGTACTGACTTTCTAACTGGTACCAGGGCTGTATTTGTGATGTTAATTTGTTAATCAATTATATCTAATGGGCTGTAATCACATGAGATACCAACTGATTCACCCCCCCCCCCCCACAGCATCTGGGGATGGTAAGATGGCGCAATCTGCTAGCTTGCTTGCTATTCACTGCCAGGACAGTGGTGCCATAGAAGTTGCTCGTTTGAGTTTCTTTAGGGGAGCTGTCAAGCTTGATTTTCCCAGCCCTAAGTACCCCTAGGTGTATAACTCTCATAATCACATAAAATATCGACTGGTATCCAGCAGCCCTGAAATACCATTGAGTTATTATAAACTAATACATAATAACTCTATGTGAAATACTCACTCATATCAACAGATGTCAGTCAGTTGTCTCCCCTTTATCTGGAGGCTCCTGCATTACATGATGTTATGCCATCTCTTGAATATGGAGTTTGGATGTTTGAACCCCCAGAATCTTCTCCAATATAATACAAACTTTGCAAACTTCATATACCCAATGCATTGGGAACAAACTAAGCAGTTGTGAAATACGTAGTTACCAGTAGAGATCAGTATAATCCTTGATGATAATATGATGCTTCACAGGGCGAATATTGTTAGATGTTTAAGACTGACCAGACTGAATGACAAAATCAAAGCACAATGTATCAAAGAAGGGATGCTGTCCTTATGCTGGGCACTGTTATGACTGTATACTACTTTGTGGTCTAAGTGGATATATAAGTTTTGTGATAATATAAGCAGGACTGGACAACTCATGATGCAGTCAGCTGATCATGCATCATTCAGATTACTGCATTATGAGTTTTTTTTCTAGCATGAAAAGAACAAGTTATTAAATTAAATTTATAGTTTATTTATTGGGTGGAAAATCGATTTGCGAATGTCTCTGACACTTCTTCCTGTAGCTTGAGTTCCTGGAACTGATCAACAATGATCAACAAAAAACAGGGCTCCTCTCCCCAGGGTAAAGAAGAAGTCAAATTGCCTCAAGTTTTTTTCACCCTCTCACTAATGTATAAATACGTGGCCATATTGATATGAATGGGATAATGATGCTGCCTAAAAAAAACAAGTGGCAGAGTTTATTGCCAAATTTCTTACCAATGATTTTGATTTATGTCTATGACGTGAGTTAGAACACCGGCCTGTTTGCCACATTATTTATCTATCCACAAATCATGATTGCTTACACAGATAAACTAACCCCAACCAAAACATCATCAGTTCAAAAAGTAAGACAGAGAAGCCGTTATCCATGTCAGGAAATGATTTGTGCCTGTTATTCTGTGTTCTGGTGATTCTGCTTAGTGAAAAACTTCTACCAAGCAAAGATTATAAATACTCCATTGTACCAAATACTTCATTGTACCAAAATAAATACTTCATTATAAATAAAGTCATTGTACCAAGTGACAAATTATTATAATACCAGTAGGATTTCTCGGCTAGAAAACATTTTATGGCCATAGGAAGGGGAACCTTAGATGTAGCTATTCTTACAGACCTAAAAAGAGCAGCATACCGTCTGCATCGAGGACCTTTACCTCTCAGTATTAGGACAGAGATATAACTTCTGATCTTAACGAAAGTTTACCAGCCAGCATTTTGTTAGGATAGAATTACCTACATTTCTCTACAATCCATAATTCTGGTAGGCAGCTAAGCATGGTATTTTTCATATCCTGTCTGACCAGCAGTCAGAACAAGATCATTGGAGGAAAAGCGTTGAATGTAAATTTAATCAGTATTCATGTCACTTGTCTGTTTCAGGTGCCACTGATGACCCCAATCTTACCCTTCACTACGTTACTTACTGTCAGTGTTATTGATGACTTTGTCTGAATGCTGTCACTGGATTCAAGCGAACAAACAGAGGACAGGAAGTGATGTAGGGCTGTGAATATGTCTGACCTGTATGAGTACACGCGTCCTTCTAACACTGACTAACCGAGATATATCTTACAGAAACATTTCAGCTGTCAGTGGAAGAATATAAATATACTTGTGTATATTATGTTTATGTTTAGGTCATATTAAGTCACACATAAACACTAATATATTATTAAAATAAAGAAAATTATCTCTATAATCATAACTGGAAATAAGGGAATGAGCCTTTAGGGTTGATTACAAGATGACTGCAGCGCGATTTCTATATTGTGTTGTAGGGGTAAAATTTCTACACCATGAGTGAGGTCAACAAGTTATTTTTAATTTGCTTTAATTATAAACTTTTAGAAAACCTCAATAACTAAATAAATAAATAAATGAGCAACAGGTGGTTGGCCTCATTACCAGTACAAGATAACCAGAGCCTTTTGCATCTATCTCATTCTAAGGTGGACTTCAATATGTTGCAACAAGCAGTACTACGACGATATGCAAATACAGAGATAATTGTACGACGATATGCAAATGCAGAGGTAATCGCTGAAAGAGCCAACTATTTATAGCCGAATATGAAACGCTAAGGTTTTCAGAGCAGATAGGTTAGGTGATATGATATCACAGAGTAAGGATATATATCCTTACTCTGGGGTGATGTGTTACAGATTGGCAACATAATTTTTGTCAGACTAAACAACAAATTTAGACTCATTGACCACAGGTTTTGACGACCATTAGATGTCAACGACCTCTCTCAATATATCTACTATCGCCCCCAATGTTTGTACTATTAGACAAATTTGTATTGATGACTTGAGGTCCTGTTTGACATGATATTCAATCAAACACCGGGTCACCGACACTTAAGATCTTCTTCTTTGAACAAAACTCCACTGCTGCACAATCATGACTGTAAGTTATCAGAAAACATGTTGCTATCGAAGTCTAGAATTTGACCTTCGATACAAACTTGTAAAGATGCTGATTAGGGTGAGAAACCTTGATTTTATTATCAATTACAAGAAATCCAATTTATTTAATGTTTGATGTTTTGACAGATTGGATGAGATGATGATATATGGATCTGGTTTGTGAGCGATATTTTGATTCTGTAAATGTTCTGACTTATTAACATCTACCAGGGTTGATGATGTTCTTCTGTTTTTCAATTATATTCAATGGTCATCTAAGAGCACATAAATTTGAACCAAAATATAATTTGTTTATCGCAAGCACCTGAGGGTCCCACCAATCTCAGTGGATATCTCTCTTTATTATGAACCCTCCATGCAAAGTTTGATGTGGCGTTTTTCCCTCTCTCTGATATGAAGTTATCCCCCTTACAGTTTATGTTTATCTTGATTACCTTTTCTCTCATTGCTCTAAACCTCATTAGTCGAACAATCCACAATATAAATGTTGGCACCGCATTAACCTTATTTAAATTCCGATTTTAAGACAATGCATCGTGGGAAATAATAAAATGTATTACCAGTAACAGTAAAAGATACAATCTTTCTTAGAGTGTGTGGTGATGCATTGTGGGTAGAATATTATCTGATATTCTACAAAGACAAGACATGATAAATGAGTCTCACCTTGCATGCAAGGAAGGACTGCAGTGAATGGACTCTGCCCTGTGCTGGTGTTTACTTTGTGGTGTGAGCAGCTCACAAGTTCTGTAGTATAACTTATCTGTGGATACAGCGGTCAGGTCATCGTATCCAGCAGACTAACGTGAGAACCTGTTCTTAGAGTAATTAGAACCTTTCACTCTCAATAATATTATTTCTCGTTTTTCATATACTATGTTTCATTAAGTCTAGGACGCAGTAGATGCATGTGTCCCATCTCATCATGCAGTTAACTGATCATAAATCATGCATATTACTGTCGGTTATTTTATTTTTGCAACATGGATAGAATACGTAAATAAACAAATTCGAAAATCAATTTTACATGTAATATTTAAAAATTTCAATTATAGTCTATTTTTACAGTGATACCATGATTAACTTGGTCCGTGGTAAAACCTGTAAATAAACCTGTTTGGTTAACCTGTAAATAAACTTATTTGATTTAGAGAACATATCCATTGATGTTTGCTGTATTTATCTGTCCACACATCCACACATCCAGAGTCACTATAATTATAACCAAACAAAAAGTTGAACTAATCAGAAACATCAAACTCTCAATCAAAGCTTTACACGTTTTATGTGATTTAGATGAAGATCTAGGGCACCTTGCGACCCTCCTTAGGGCCAGCCAAGACTTGTGTTTTTGTTGTAGTTACCCTATTAGCTGAAGTGGAATAACGGTTTGGGTTTATTTCAGTCTATGGTTCTGGTCGCTGACCCTTTGTAGACTAAATATTTGTTTATTCATTTGTCATACAAAGGGTATCACTCATATCCTGTTTGACCAGTCAAAACAAGATCTCATATCAGGAAAAGATGAAAGAAGATAAACCCACTAATCATGTCACTTTGTCTGTATTAGGAGCCATTAATGGCCTTCACAGGATCCCCACTACGTGACTTACTGTAAGCTATGACTTTGTCAGAATCCTGTCACTTGACACAGCAGAATGACCAGCTTGATGACAGGAAGTGATGAGAGCCTTTACACAAGGCCTGTATGAGTACATACATCCTTATTTATAACAATAACTAACCGTGGTACCCCCCCCCCCCCCTCCGCATTCATCTGAAGAAACTATTTCTTTATCCACATCCTCAAATCTTTACTGTTACTGAATGCATCAAGTACTTATCAACAACTTATGAACAACATGATATTATCGGTTTTAACTTTGAAGATTATTTGGTTAATGGCAAAATATTTATTTATTTATTGAATAGTATGATGACACTCTTTTTTCTTAGCTTTACTGCTGCATCTCCACTCACACATTGACCTCTAATCGAATTCCCGCCTTACAAAGACCAACAGACAGACAGCGTGAATTCTCCTCTGGTTTTCTTGAGGGATGCAGCCCCACGTAGGTATCCGTCTTGACACCAATTGAAACAGTGTCATTAAATTAACCTCTCTGTTAGAGTTCCCGGTTTATTTAAAAACTAATAAAACTTCTTTTGCCACCTTATTAGTCTGCATATCCTTATCTAGCAAATTACCTTGCCTGATTTTAAAATAAATGTGTCAAATGCCTTATTATTCCTTAATAATCTCTAAATCTAAATGTCTAAGTCAATGAAATTCTATTTCCTGTGATACTTATTGGCCACTAATGGTTTCTTTATTAAGGAAATTTGAAAACTTTTCTGCATTCCAGTCTCATCATGATAAGGCAAAACTAGGAAAAGTTCTGATTCTTGTTGGGTTTGTACATGGCCAGGTACAATGAATGTGATTAGTTTGGTTCTTGTTTCATCACCTCACACATTTATTTCTGGTAGATCAGGCTTCATCTCTTGGATTTACTAATGGTCTCAAACCAAACATAAATCTATACAAGTACCATCTTAGTTCTATTTGGATGGAAAACATCAGCTGATATTATTTTATTCCTATGACGTAGATCTACCAAAGTTAGACAGCGGATGAATTATTTGTCCCATTAGGCTGATAGAAATAAAATCACTGCACGAAAAGCCCAGGGGAGATCAAAGGCTTTGTTATCCTGTTAGTCAGTCAAACATGTTACAAAATTAAATGGAATACACAGAATCAAAACAAATATGAAGTCACCAGTGTTGACCTAATGGTTCAACCATACAGAATATCTCCAGGAGAAAAAAAGAAAGATTGAAAACATCACATCCTATTAATGCATCATTACTGAGTTATCTAAAAAATGTGTTGTTGTTAGGCACAGATGGCCCAGTCAGCCTCCTCCCCTTGTTGGTACCCGGCCATAATGCCATGGTCAAAATGCCATTGGGACAAAATGCCAGTGACATAATGCCATGGTCATAATGCCATAGGTGATAACACCACTGAACACTATACCAATGCCAAAATACCAGTTGTACAAAACGCCAGTTGTGTCAAAATACCAGTGGACATAAAGCCAGATATGACATAATACCATTTGGGACAAAATACCATATCCCTAAATACCATTGCCATTATGCCAATATATGTAACAAAAAGAGATCAAGCCACGCTGTATTTTTTGTTAGTCATATTGCATGTGAGTTGCTCGGTCAGGGTAGGAGGTGGTTCAGCTGGTTAGACCTATCTCATTCACTGTTCAAGTCTCGAAGTTACTATGATTGAATGTTTTTCTCATGGGTTTGTGGGCCCCATTGTACTTTAGGCTAGTGTGTGCTGCAGAAAATGCAGCCAAATATTAGGCCGTCAACTCTGTGGGTTATGGCAAATTGATTGATTCGCTAAATTTGACCAACTTTATGTCTTGGGGTTTGACTGGTCTTGTCTGATGCTATTACCGGCGTCATGAAGGCTAGCATGATTGAACACACCTAGTGTAGGAAAATTCTGATCATGAGTTTATGAGTATGCAGCTTAGCATGCAATACGATCTTTTACAGCGCCAAGACACTGAAAATTTGACTTAACCTACACAAACATCTGAGGCAAGGCAATTTCTAGAAAAGTCATAATGATTATCTTTGTAGTTGGATACTTTTTCATATCTTGTTCATAGCTTTCAACCTGATAGCCTACCGAGACATTCGGCAACATATTACAATGCTTATTTTTTCTTTTTAATCGCAACATGTTTGAATAGTTTCTGTTCTCCACTCAAAATCAAATGTGAAATCAAACAGAAAAAGTGAGGTGCTTGACCAAAGAGTTAGAGACAACTCCTTGGCATGACTAAAGTATAATTTAGTGTCCTGTACGCCAACCTGCGCATCACAACACTGATGGGTTATATTCTGGCATACATATCGGTGTAGGAGAATTGTGTTCTACACTATTTATAGTCACACATTTTGTTATATTACTAAGTTTAATTTACACAAGCTTTGTTAGTTTTCAGTCCCGCGGGTAACAAAATAATTTTACTTTTGCCAATAATTCCAAATTTTGTGGCAAAGGTTCTGTAAAACAAGTTCTTTGCTGTGTATTACAGCTTAGATGCTTGTGATATCTGAATGATCATTGTCAGATTTTCCATAATAATTGAGCGTAATTTTGTGTCCTGTGCATTTCAAGCAGTCCATAACAGGTGGAAGGCAAATTTGGTGATTTATCATAATTAAACCAGTGAATTTTTGTGTTGAACACATAAAATTCTCAACATTCTCATTAAGTGGAATCAAAAGAAGTTTCATTGCATATCTATTTAAGAAAAACAAAAACTTTGCCTAGAAACACCACATTTTGACGAAACAGCTCTGAAATTGGTATTCATACCTTTGAGTAGGAAAACAAATTTTGAGATGTAAAAAACTTATCTATCATATACTAAATTTACAACATGAAATTCAAGTTTTTAACGCCCTGTGTGTCACAAACCCCTATAAAATGAATACTATGGCCATGGCCGTGAAAGTTCATTTTGGGTGAACAGATTTTTTCTTTTGGTAGTCTTATCAAGTCATTGGTAGCATGAGTCTCTAGGGCAGCGATGAGTCAAGACTCAGCTTTCAAAAAAAAAGTTGGTAGTAATCCAGAGTTATTGTCATATTATTCTAGAGTATTAATGGGAAATGTTTGTTACAAGTCACTAGCTCTCAGTGTGTGGACATCAGATATCATCGAAATCGAACGAACAAAACTTTATGACTTGAAGCTGAGCCACCTGCTACCCTCAACGAGCAACTCGCAGCTGTAATACAACTAACACACACAAAAATACAGTGTGGCTTGATCTCCTTTGGTTACATATTTTGGCATTATGACAATGGTATTTTGGGATATGGTATGTTGTCCCAAATGGTATTATGTCCAATCTGACTTTATATCCACTGGTATTATGACACAACTGGCGTTTTGTACAACTGGTATTTTGGCATTGGTATAGTGTTCAGTGGTGTTATCACCTATGGCATTATAGCCATGGCATTATGGCAATGGTATTTTGTCACTGGCATTTTGTCCCAATGGCATATGACACGGAATCCCCCTGGATGGTTTGACATTGAGCCTGCAACAAAATTATAAATACACCATTAAGCAAAATATATGACGTCACCAGATTCACATTCTCCCAGTGACTTGAATCAATCCTTTGGTCCTTTGGTCATTGCCAACCACAGATGAGCTAGTTGGCCCTTTGCCCAGGATGTTTTGAAATATACCGGCAACCAACTTCAGTGGAATACAAATAATTATTAATGGCATCATCATTGTTCAAATGAGTTGACCGTAGGGACAATGGGAGATAAAAGAGAAATCTAAATCCGGTTACTGTGTAGCTGATCGAATTCTCCTCAAGTAGCTCTAGTTCGCCTCCTGGTCAAGAACTTATGACATAGGAGCCCCACCAATCTCAATGTTAGACCCAGGTCAGCGTCATCAATGTCCAAACGACCTGACCAGACATGTTATCTTATTGAGAAAGGAAGGACTAACCACATCCTGGAGCTGTGACTGCAACCAAATTCTCTCAAATATGTCGATCAAACAGAGTTGCAGTCCTCATCAGATATTCTGATTGATCAGGAAATTTTGTCACAATCTTGCAACCAGAGTAAATGAATAAGCCAGATTTAGAAAACTGTCGTCATCATCGGTGACCAAATGACCATTCCAGTAATCTGTTATATGTAGGTCCAAGCATTCAGGATATTATCTGTATTACTAATTTGTTCTAATAGTAACCAGGATATGCCTTGGAGAGGTCAGTTAGGGGGCTGATATGTTGTCGAGTCGTTTGTCTGGATTCTCTGGGCTATAAGAGTGTACATAATCTTGTTGATGGCCAGCTCTGATACTCCAAGTGACCCTCATAATCACACCATCAAACTTATAAGGCCATCTTTGAGAGTAAGCTGATATCAACAGAGTTCCATCACTGTGTATTTACTTGTGTTTGTAAGAAAATCTGCCTGTAACAAACCCTACATTACATGACAAATCTCTGGCACAAAAGTGCCTTCCTTGCACAAAGAGACGCCATGATGCAGAATATTACAGACAATCAAAATATTGCAGGATATTGTTATTTTACCTTCCAAAGTCAGTCGAGTGGAAAAGATGAGATTTTAATTGATTTAATTTAATTCTTTTTCATTCACGAAGCGCAACAAATATTTTCCGATTTTTGGGGTTCAAAATTGGTTCTCTTAAGAGAAGTGTCACACCAGTTTCTGTACTCTGTCTTATTTCAAGGATAACACAGTAACACTGAGTTGTACATAAGACTGTAGTTTCACAACCGAACTCGTTACATATTTTAATGACCAGATGTCAGAGTATGTATTATACACACTAGTGACATCACTTAACATGATGAAATGTAATATCAGTGTCCAATCATGAGGCAGCACTAATCAGGATATCCAACACTTTGTGGCTAAAGTTTGACAGCCTCAATCCTGCTGTTGTAAAGAGATGAGCAAACCGGAAGCCCCTAACTCAGAATATATTGCATATATTCAGGATGTAGAGCTAATGTAACATTTAGAAACAGATGTCATAATATTTTTTGTATAACTTTGTCACAAAGTCATTAGAGTGAAATCTACTGTTAGAACAAAATAAGAGAGCTTGATTCCTGTACAATCTGCACAAACTCGACCAGATCATTTTTCTAGTGTCTCATTCAATTTGTATTTCTTTTTTTCCTAATAGAATGTGGAAAGTAGGGAGTCTATTTCCCAGGCCAAAGCAACTAACATTACTGTACAATAAGGCTCTTCTTCTTCATATATTAACAGCTGATCTCTGTGCCGTGTTATCCTGCTGGTCTACGAGCCTATGTTCTATTTCTTTAAAAGATTTTTCACACTTTACTTTAATTTTGGCCGGAAGATGAAGATTATCTCATAATGTGTTACTGAATTCAATTGGAATTCCGGAGAAATGCATTATGGGATATTCACTAGGGCTACCATCCCCTGTTGGATAAATTTATTCTATCTATGATTGGCAGCTCAGTGCAGGACTGATGAGCTTCTAAAACCTGCACACTGATATCCAAAACTGAAAATTCTCCATTCATTCTGAGACAGCGAGAGTGGAGAGAATAGGACTGTAATTTAATTGCCTGCACAAAAATAACCATTTAACCCCTGGTCAAATGTCTAAATTTCATCACCCACCCACACAAGTATCCTTTGACCACCTGTGACTAGTGGACAGGTCTCGGATGTCCGGAATAGGGTCAAAGGGGTGCATCAGTCTGATTTCTCCGGCCTTCAAAGTCTTCGGTTACACTTTTGTTGACCGCTGCCCTCAGTTTCACCTTCAGTCGTTGATGACTCTTCAAGACAGATTCAGAATCACTTTTCATATGTTTTACTGACATTTAAAACTTTAATCAGGAAAACAGAGAAGGACACAGGAAATCATTATGGACCGACACTCGGAGGAGGATCTGGTACTGACCATACTTGTGTGCTATTGTGTTTTCATGTAATCTAACCACCACAAGTTTTGACAGCGAGCATCAAGCCAATTAATCACTTAGATAGTAACCACACCTCGAACATTGAGAACAGTGAAAGTGATTACAGTGTTCGACAGGTTGTTACAGTGCTGCAAACTGAAAAAAAGAGGTGGGCAAGATATCCATGATGTTTGTATTATGACAGGGGACACTTGCTGAGGGCCATTGATGGTTTTTCTCTTCTTAATTAGAAGATGACTAAATGATCAGAGATGACAATAGGCTGATAATAAAAATGAGGATATTAAGTCGATACTTGATCATATAGAGGGAGATTCCTAGCACTCTAACTCTCCTCCTCTCTACGGAATAGGAGGTTGGCCCCCAGGTGTGCTCCAACCTGCCATCATACAGAGAACAACCTAGCGTTGAAATTGCAGCCTCACCCTTAGGTCTACCAAAAGTTCACCGTTCATGCATCGGTACGTGGCGTGTGATATGACCACCTTATTTTAATCAACCATTTTTCTTTAATCAACCCCTCCCCCACACATTAAAGGTGTCTGCCATTGCTAATATAATTTCTCACTTTTATTGGCATGTTTACCTTCCTGAGCCCCCCATTTAGTTCTGTTCTGTGGGTATTCAGGTAGACTAATTAGATCTGTTTTGCTGGTCATCACTGACCTAAAGATGGACAGATCCTGTTGCAACATTTCATACCATAATTGCATTCATTTCAATCATTTTGACGCCTTATTATTTTATAGACATTGAACTCAAGTTGCGATAGAACATAAAGCATCCCTCAGTTGAAAGTTGATAATTTCCGGATAATCAATCGGTTTGTAAATGGGCATTTAGTGATCATATCACACAATAATGTGATTAAACTCTGAAGTAAACCCTGGGAGATGGATTGTGTGTCTCAACCATGCATCACTGCGCTTCAAGGCTTTCTCTTAATGTGCATTGATACGATTTCAGCTCATCCTTTGTATCAAAAGAAGTGAGCAAGGAAATACAATTTGGCAGCACTGGTCATTTTTATTCACAGAGAATATATTCAAAATCCTATGAGTGATCCCTAAGATGCTCAAATCTGTCAACAACAATTCTATCTTTGTGTTCAATTGCATAACCAGCTTGACCAAAGAGGCAGCCATAATTCACTCAATTTGATGTGACTGATGATTCAAAACATGAATACATAGTGATCCGCAAACTTAGAAGCCAACTACACATAAAATATAATATGAGACAAAAATAGATGGTTAATCTCAAGGTGAAGGCCAAACAGGAGAGGCATGCCTCCAGTGCATTGTGGGATATGAGGCCAATTTAAACAAACCTTCCCGTTAACTAAATCCCAAGGAAATTGAACTTCTGGAATAAAATCCGTAACAGTAAGAATAAATTTTTTGTGATGTGTGGCATAGCAAAAAAAACTTATACATTGTTGTGAGAACCTTGTGGAAAGATAATAAGAACCTACATTTCAAATCTAGTGCTATCGGTGACCTAAGGACAAGACACTTTCCCAACTTGATAATTTGTAAATGAGAGCTGTCCAATGCCTTTCATAACACAACATTATGTTCACTCATACTTCTCATAACATAAAAGAATATTGAACCGCAGAATACCGAACAACTGAACACCGTAATAATGCATGTGTCCAGTGTCAAAGTATATGTTGTTCCTCCAAAGCGGAAATTATTGTTACCAAAAGAATACAACAAATACCGGTGAGAAATGAGGACTTTGGATGGACGTGAAGACGAGAGAACAATGCAGCATTTCCTGTGGTTCGATGCAAAAAATGTGAAACCGGCAAAAAATGTGAAGACAAGAATTGTGTTTTGTCGTTTAGAATTTATTTGTATGTACACCGTAAAAAGATTATCACAAACCAGTCCTGAAAAAATAAAAATAACCATCATCGTATCTCGTTTGGCACATCAGAATTATATAATACACAATAAATACAGATTCAATCTGACAATTAAACTAAAATAGCCCATTAGTTAATATGTGAGTAAAGGTAATATGTACAAATGGGCTTTGGAAAAATGGAATAGCTGAAACATCTCTTTGTCGTTCTATGATTTCCAAAACACTATTAAATATGTGATATGGGTGCAGTAGATCACAGATTCAAAATCACAACCGAAGGCTGCCTGCATTTTTGTTAAACTCAATTAACCTAACAGAGTCATTGTCAGGAAAATTCCCTGTTGATCAGAGCTATGTTGATACTGTAAACAGTTTGACTGCTCCCACCGATACAGAAATATGTGGTAGAGTCGTCACCTCAGAGGTTAAATAGACTACTATATGTACATTAGGAGACATGAGTTATAGCACTGTTGTTATGCTCAGCTGATCAAAGTGACCATGACACTGTGAGCACTATGCACATGACTTCCCTTACAAGGTTACAATCTGTGTCTTAACCTGTAGTGCATAATCATCAGGCCGATGTCAGTAAAAATATTAAATCATAAACCAGATCCTGGTTAGGCAAAAAATACTTATTCAAACAGTGAAATGTGTCAATCAATTTGATAATGATAACACCGTTGCATGTAACTTGTACTGTTACGTCAGAATTTGGTAAAATAAATCATCACTATGGGTGTATCAAACTTCAAACACCTCAGCAACAATATCACTACTGAATAATGCTGGCACAACAACGTCTTAAAGACTACGAGAAAAGAATAAGAATAATTGAAATTCCTGAAAAGTGAGTTAAAAATAGTGTGGGTGTGGTGAGGCTTTATGAGGAGGCTCTATGCACGGAGGAGAGGCTGTTTGAGGCTCTACTAGTAACAGTATTTATTGTGTGTATTAAAACTTTGCCAGGTACTCGTACTGCTCCTGAGGTACCACTGCCAATGAGTACTGGCTTTCTTCTGCCTAAACTCATTAAGGTCCGCCCCTAACTGTCCCGGTGCTGACATGCTACGCCGGTATGCAATGTGAAGGTTCGCTGCTGACTGATAACTCATTGGTACTCGACAGTTTGAGCAGTTGTCCTCATCGCTGGAGCAGCTACTACTTGAGTCGACGAGATTACAAGTGTCACAGATCGGCTCGCTTGACTCATAACCTAAATCTGTAGGCGACATTGACAAGCTTGGGGACTTTTTCCCCTTACCGACGCCTTTTAAAAAGTCTTTGAAACTTTTTTGTGGTGTTGGAGATGAGCGAGATTTAGTGTCTAGCTTTTTTGGGTGGCTTCTTGATGCCGTGTTGAGGTTTTGGTCAAAGTTATCACGTGTTTTGTAGGATTCTGTCTTCCAGAGTTTTGTGGTTTTGTTCTGTTTCATGATCTTTGAGATCACACCAGACATGGATTTTTTACTGTCCGACTTTTTGAGTTTTGAATTTGATTTAAGATCATTTGCTGATAGTGTTCTCACAGGTAGGCCCATTCTTCTTGATACATCATGTTCTGAAAAAAAGAGAGTATTTTACATGAACAGCTAGAAAGCACTGGACAGAAAGTGAGCCAGCAGAATCACAAACAACCAAAGCATCACAGAGAAAGTATAGTTTAATTCAAATCAGCAGTTTGTTGGAATAGAGATAGAGGTCAATAGGTAATAAAATACATCCACAATTCATGGGCGACGGCGGATTTCATGGGCGACGGCGGATTTCATGGGCGGACGGCGGATTTCATGGGCGACGGCGGATTTCATGGGCGACGGCGGATTGTTTTCAATCATTGGAAATTGGACAACTAGGGTTAGCAAACGTTCAGTGAAGACAATAATAACTGCATCTTTCACATGTTTCACATTTTATATCGACTTGCGCATCGTTCTTTTTTAACACGATAGCTGCAAAAACTCTGGATTATATTGTTAGGTTTAATCCAAAGAAGACAGTGAATTGCCCCCATTGCAGATGATTTTCGACCTCTCAAACATGCTATGAAAATTGATATAAGGCGCTTTTACTAGAACCATCTGATTCAGCGCACCCTCCAAACACTGAGTCAGGCCACAAGCTGGGTCCTCCCCCTATCTAAATATTATTCCATGTTTAAATAATCGATACACAGGGCACAGAAGGCATGATGCTCTTAAGAACACTGGCAGCATTCAAGGTTGCTGTGAATCCACCCCATAATATCTGGCACAAAATTATTATCTTCCTCCACCAATGCTAACTCCAGTTTTCCACATTGGACCCTAGAACTCCACCTCCCTGTTATCTAAAGAAATTCTCACATGTCAATTACCCGCTAGCTGAAGTTTTAAAAAAACTCATATAAACACCACATTCAGGCATTAGAATCTAACACAGGTAGCTGTTTGGTGACTTCAAACCTTTCCTGCCAAACAACAGAACATCACATACACCATAGCATGCTTACCTTCGTTCTCTTTTCCCGGCTCGGCGTACTCTGTGATAGGAGGTAATATCTCAGACATCATCAGTGCGTATTTTTCTCCTACTGATCGTCGTCTGATCACGTTATTGTTATCCGTCTGTTGTAGCGTTCGGTATGAGGTTTGTACTAGAGGCAGATCTCCCTGACTTCGTCGGCGTTTGTCTGTCGAGTTTAATGGCTGCCTCTCTGGTGCTACAGAAGGTAAACAGCACATGAATAAATGTCTCAGACTGACCAAGTCACCTGGGGCGGCCATCTTGTGTGGATACACTCGTGATGTTAGAGCTAGCAAGTCAAACCTAGATGAGCTTCGGATTACTGATGAATGCTGTAACTATTCACAACCTGAGATCAGCCTGCTCAATAAGTTTTACTCAAAATTGTACCCACACAGCAGTATTTGCATCAGATGTAGCCAACAATGTTGTTTGATCAGAGACTATAGATATATCTATAGTATCTGGTTTGATCAGGAATTATGCTGGTTCATTTGAAAGAGAATAATCACAATTTTGCCAGAACCAGATGTAATTATTCGGATGCGGTTTTGGAGTATGCTGGTGGAATTTGGAAAGTTTCTGCGTGTGGTTAATTAGAAATATAATGATAATAATCAATATGTATATAGACCAGCAGTCAGAGTAGACCTGTTATCTTGTCTGAATGGAGCCATTATTGCCCCTATCTGCCTGAACGCAGTACCTAACTTAAAAACAAGTCAGACCAGTGACAATTAGCACAACTCTATCAGACCAAGAATACGAGGACACCTTCAGACTTCAGCCTACCTATGTTTCTCTGTGCGCAAAAAATGCTACGATCCTTTTGGTCGATGATGACCCCTAGTGAATCCTCTTGTATATCCGATAATGGTAGCGCTTCTGTTTTATCCCAAACCTAATTTATGGCGGTCTTAGCGAAATTGCTAGATTTCTGCTCGCTTGTCACAACACCCAAATAATAACTGGATACAAAGCCTGCATATACTTTATATTGTATCACTAGAGAAGCGTGCTAAACATTAATTTGTCATCAGCTGATAGAAACATTAGATAGTTTGAATCGGGTGTTGGCGTGCCTCCTTGATTATGTACCACTTAATGTCTAGAAGCTGAGGCTATATACTGATTTATGTAAGCCTTATCCAGTGCTTTATAATCGTTACCTCTGTTAGAAAACCATCAATAATTTATGTTAGCCTGATTTTTCTAGGTTCGTAACTATAATGCACAACTCACAGTGGCAGGCAATTTTTTCGTGCTGCGAACAGAAAATAATAGAGGATATTCGACCTTTTATGACAAAGTAATTGAGTTAGGATATACTTGCTTGTTTATTGTGATACTTAGCATGTAATTACTTTGAGCTCTAAGTGGAACTTTGCCAAGGTCGAAATAGAACAAATTAATACCCAATCCTCTGGAGTTCACGTGCATAGAAATTAGGTGGTCGGAGAAAACTGTCTTTCCTTGCCAGGAAATTAGACCAAAGTACTGAGACTCCGTGTCGACAGCAACAGAGGAATTCAAGCAGCATAGACATATAGGTAGCAAAGATACATAGGCAAGCACAACACAAAGTTGCCGTGAATTGTGCAAAAAGTTCACTCGTCAGCTGCACACACATGAATCACCTGTTGTTGTGATGAGCAGACTTAGAGATGCACTGAGGGTTAATACGGTCAGACTGTCAGACAGAAGGCTTTAGATACAATCTAAAGAAACTCAATCTCAGAATGTATCTTTGAGATCAGGCGATAAATCTAAACAAGTGATTAGTAAGTCACGTAACAAAAGAATAAAGGACCTCCGATGGGTGTGTGTCAAATTGGATTAAAGGTTTTTAATTCTATTGACCCGAATTAAATTGTGAAATTGGAAATAGTGACGCCTCAAAGACTCAGCAACCAGCCGACAACAAGGTCAAAAAGTTGACCGTCCTTACCTTGAAATGATCAGTGTGTATCCTAATCTCAGATCTCACAAAATATCCGAGACAAAGCTTTATCAATGATTTAATAATTTAGATTCGATTTAACAAGCTTAAACTCGCTGAGATAATCGCAGTTTGAGCTCCAGTGCATGAAGTAAACATCCCCTAAGCCTCTGCTGGGTTTTATACTATATCAGAGATAATAAGAGAGGCAGCAGAGAGCATAGAGGTCAACAACTACTGTCTCTGGTCGCCGTATCTGTGAATGGATGCTCTGAGATCTGATGTGAAACGCAGAATGCCTTGTAACACACATTAACCCTTGTATGCGTTACCGATCATAGTCCTAAGCGTTGGTGAATCAGCCAAAATTGAGCACATTTAGAGTAAAAAGCCCATTAGTACAGTGGAGGAGATTGGACTCACAGCCTTCCGGTGGTGTTAAGTCTGCTGGATAGATTTTACTGCTCCATGTTTTTTGATAAATGGGTTTTGTTTTACAGATTTTTATATAACAATGTGAGATGTGAGATGTTTAATCACTTTCATCCTGATGCTACCATTTATGTAAATTTTACAACCATTGCAGTTACAAAATTTGGGCCACAAAATATGGCTGCGCAACAAAGTATAATCAGGATGTGATCTTGGTTTAGCCAAAATTATCCATCATCAGGTCACAAATACATCACAGAGTAAGGATCAATCCTTACTCTGTGAATACATGTTGGATATTATACCCACAATGCACTGCCATACATTTTTCAAGCTCCTGTGTTAATATGCTTGTAAGTATGCACATTTACTCACAATGACATCGTGAATAGTGGTTCACCACTGATACTGAATGGAGAAGTTACAAGATATTATCAACAATGAGATAACATGATTCGCACTGGCCACCATTGTTGCTGCTATCTAGGTAGAGTTGGGCCAAACTAAATTCAAACTTGTAATGATTCTTATACTCTTGAGGAGTAAGTTTAGCTTTAGGTAAGTTTAGCTAGTAATTTGGAACTAAAATTTTGGTTGTTTGCTGCAGAGGTGAGGCTGAGGAAATAGTAATGTTGATGCTACCAGATATATCTATAGTCTCTGATGCTACTCTAAAATTTAGCTCTTTCAAGACTGTGTGTGCTGGCAGATGTTATGCTACAGTATCAGCATCAAAATTTCTGGAAGAACCACAAGGCTGACAGAACAGCTGAACCTTGGCCTGTCAGTCAGCTGCACGTGCATGCATTGCATGTTGTAATTGTCAAGACTTTTTTGTTGATGCAAAAGTGATTAATAAAACTAATTCCCTGTCATGATTTTCTCGTTATTAGGTCAATCACCTTTTCCACTTGTCTAACCACCAGCTAGTCGTAGAGCAAATACACTGCTGTGTGAGTGACGTGTGTATCAGTTTGCCACCAGTGGTATTACATTGGACATTGTGGACCCATTAACAACATGTTCTATCAATCAAAACATGCAATTTATTGACCAGCTTTGTGGTAAGGTCTTGTAATGAACGCTGATGGAGATGGTTTGTAGGTGAACGTGAGTTACACGTGAGCATATACACACACATGCTCACATGTACATGTCACCACTACTCGTGTAAAAGTGGCATGAGTTTTTGTTATGAGAATGTTACACTAACTTTGCGTTCCTCTCGGTACAGCTACACTACAGTGAGGAGATGAGGCAAGCTCAGCTTTGCATTGGGAATCTTTCTATGTCGGCAGCTGAAAGCCAGCCTACTCCTATAAATTGCCTTTTACGTTACAGATTAAATGGTTCAGTTTCTGAACAAGAATTACGTTGAAGAATTTAATTTCCCTATCTCCTTGGTAGGCTATTTCATGTATGCAGTAATATAGTTATGATTTTGCAAGAACGAGACAGATATTGAGCATATCTCAAGAATGAGGACATATTTGCTTGGAAGGATTTCTTCCCCTGGACGAGATAACATTGGAGTCCTCCAATAAAGTCTAAAGATTATTTAATTTTAGAATTAAACTCAACCGCAAAAAACTGTGGCCCAATTGTGTAACTGTAATTGATTGGTTTACATGACATGATGACAAAGATGAGGCAACCCCAAACTACATATTTAGAATTATTCTATCATTTAGTTCATCGTTGATCTATAATTAAAAACTTTCCTTAGCCCTGCAGATTAACTTGTTTCAATTCAATTGCACTTGTCATCAATCTGGTATAGATAGTTGAGACAAAAAATCCTTTCAGCCGGACAGGAACAACAATACAGGCGGATTTGAGAGATACTCAAGGATTTTACGATAATACAACACAGAAGAATCATTTTAAGAATCACTTATTTTTATACTGATTCTGACTTGCTTAGAATCTAAGTTCTTTATTGGGAGGTGAGGCCAAAACATTCCACCGTTTCCGATTAGATCAAATAATGCTCGTGGAACAGCAAAAGAAAAATAATTGTTTTCCAGTTTTGTCTGTCAGTCTGCCAAAAATGTGATGTATAACGTGATGAGCGCGTGTGTGAAATATCCGAAATCCTTCAATGTTGTCTGAAAATTATTAGGTTGTTATTGAGGCGATTATGTTTTAAGACTTGTTTACATGTATAATAGCTTATTTGATATAAAGATTCATTGCCTAGCAAATTTCAACGTAATCAGCCTACATTTTAGGTCATAATGTTTATGATATCTTGGGCTTCTCATAGACTCAAGCTAGTGACAACGCAGCTCATTGATTTGAGCTGGCATCGACATCGACATCAGAATTCTGAGTGAGAAGGAGTCACCAACTAACCAATTCTGATTTTATAATCAGGCTGTGTGCTGCTACACTCCGCTCCTTCTTACACACTGTATTATCAAACGTGCACAATGATATCAGTATGAACGAAATCAGTAGACAATCAACACAACCACATCGATATTAAATATTTATGAGATATGCCGGTTGTGGTCTATTTCATGTTTAAAAATAACACTATGTGATAGAGATCCTGAAACTATTTCTAGTGTATTATATTAATGAAAACCTTTTTATAGTTCTTACCTTCTAAGAAAAACATTTTTTGTCGCTCACTCTGTATCATCATGAAAGTGACACTGATGATTTAATCCCGACTGAATGTGTTAACAATGCTCAGCTTCACAAAGTGTGCACTGAAACTCAATCTGACCAACGACTATCACAGTGAATGGGTCATGAAGGATGCTTGATGTGATGTAGCGTAAAAGTATCACACCATACACACTAAGTGTCACACACAGACGTACTGATCACTGCGAGCCTGTAAGGTGATTAAGTTGACATAATGTTGGCTAATTCTGACCCTAAGAGACAACAAGCCGTGTTGATTCACTGCTCTATTTCTGTGATTTCTATTACAACTCTGCCCAGTGCTGTTGCTTCATAAGCAACAAATAACCTACATGTGTTATTTTCCCATCCTTTACTAAGGTCTTAATTTGTTTTGATGGACTTTTTTGCAATAATTGTCGCTTAGCAGCGTAATATGGTAATCTTGGGAAAGTTTTACTATTTCTGAAAACATATCTGTCTATTTTTACATGGTGACGAATGAAAATACAGTCAGCCTTTGCACGAAGCACCTACACATGTAACTTCCATGCACGCACATAACGCAATGAAAGTGGTGGAAATTTCCGACTATGTTGAAGCATAAATAAAAATGTATCATGGTACCTTGTACCTTGCATGGGTGTAATAAAAGTTGGTCAATGTGATAAAGAATACTTAGAATCCACTGAAGCTATTAGTTTGTCATTACAGATATATGCATATAGCAGGTCTATTACCGCGGCGCGTGCAAATCTTTAGGCTGCCGATGATTATGATAACTATATTTCAATATTGTAACCTTTATACTATAGCAAACTGTATACATAAATATATCTAGAGAGCTGATCCAGGCTGTGAGGGGCAGTTGAAGGAGGGGGGGTCTGTCACAGGGGTGCCAATGAATGTTGGGGGGGGGGGGTTGTCAAAGGGGGCAAGGGCAATAGTGTTTGGACTCACGCTAAGCTGACACTTGTGTCAATTCTGACACCGTTGATAAGTTTGTGTTTGTTGTATTTTTGGAAAAAATTAGCCTTTGATGAGTGGCAATCATTCTTTCTCCTATAAATAGCAGGATCACTATGTAAGATTTGTTGCCAAAACTAAATGTTGCATGTAGAGGAGCCTCATATTTCTAGCGAGGTATTTACTTTTAGCATTTGCTGAAAATTGTTGTTAAATCAACCCAAATAATTTTCGAAATGTTCTACAGCCATAGGTTAAGGGGTCAAATCTTGTTCCATGATTCATTACGACAGGGCCAGGGAATCATAAACTCCCTGATAACCCTATATGTAAAATACAGCATCGCAGACCACAGGTCGTTATTCATCTATTCATTTCCCTAAAAATTGTAAATATCGTCATCGACGTAAGCGAGTATTTAAATCTGACATAGCCATGCGGTTAGTTTTTTTAAAGCCTTGTGACAAGGCTAGCCCTTAGCTGAATACAGAGATATTTCATCGAAATATTAAAGCTGCATCCAAAATGTTTTACCTACTTCCTAATAGTAATGGTATGTAAGTGTAGATACCTTCAAGAAGATACTCACATAGTCATTATGGGTCTCTCCCAACACCGCTGTGTGTGACACACTCGCTGCCACAACAGATCTGCACTTGGGAAGTATGAGAAGCCTGCAGAAAAAGGAGGCATGATTTAAAGCTGCAATTAAAACATTAAAAGGTTTTTTATCAGAGGCAGTGAAAAATTGAGATTGGGATGTGAGGGAAGTGTTAATTCTAACTGAGCACCGTCATCCCTGAGTTAATGATCTGATGGATATTTTAGAGGTGATATTTTACTTTGCATTCAGAGTTTGCCGACAGTCAAGGCTGGAACAAACTTTTGAGAATTGTCTCCAACGGAAAATGAGCAGATGACTCCTAGTTTGACTGGCTATAAATAATCCTTTTTTCTAAATAAACATTTAGGGTCAATCCTCCGTAGCTAATAAACAGCCCTCCAATCATCGGGTTCTTTTTATGAATCAAATTTCAGGTACCATTGGACAAATCTAACAACACAGTAACATTTTGAGGGATTCTGAATTGTCCTAGGAACTTTAATGTATACTGTAAATGAAAGTATGCTGCCATAACCTGAGTCAGTTATGATTAAGACAATTAGCCTTTCACAATTTCAAAGCCTAATAATTGGATTTGAGCCCTGTTTATGACAAAACAGAGGGTGGGCTGCCCCTAAAGAGGGACGCAAGTTGCCCGGAGTCCTCGTACTGAGATGTGATACATCCTAGATAACTAGAATGCATCCTAGAGGTGAGGCCATGGTGGACCTCCTAATCGTAAGTGTGCAGCAAGCTGCCAGAAACTGAAACAGGTACTAATCAGCCATTAGCAGTGACACTTTGATCTTAGCCAATGCACCATCGTCTCACAGGTCTCGGATGCTTACTGATATACTCTTTTAATTATAAAATTGTTACGTCTCTGAGTAATATCAGCTTTGATAGCGCCAAAAATCACATCCTTTGCTATCAAGCGAGAGGTCCCAGGTTTGATTACTGTTATCGTCTCGAGGGATTTACCCTGGCTTCTCCCTACCCACAAACCACAAAACTCAAATCATACATCATCCCACAACTCTCACAAATCATACATATCTCAAACTCAGACAACTCTTGTAATCACAAAACAGACTGATGGAACTACTCATCCTTCTAACATCAAGGATGAGTTCTATCAGTAATAATCAAAATTGTCCCGGGGTCTTTGAGCACTAGGGGTGTCAATCACCTGTTCTCTGGAGAGTATGGTATCATACCACTACCCTCCCCCCACATAAGACAAGACAAGACAAAAGTAATATCATCTGTTATATCATCAGATATTGCGGCCTCGCCAATAAGGCAATAATATTTCGCCGCCCATGCCTCGGGATGGGTGAGTGATAAGACATCAGATTTTAATCAACCTTTAATCAACCTGTGTGGTTACACGGAAAATTGGAGCGTTTATCTTTTATGTTGATGTCTCTTTGTTGAATTTGGTCCAAAGTTGTTGTTATGTTTATTCGTCGCAATCCATCCCTGACTCATTGGAAGCAAAATATGTTTAGTTGCTCATAGTGAAGTGAGATACGGCCCACCTCCGACGTAAATCACTTACACTAAATAAAGCACAATGTGGAGCACCATGAGTACAGAACTATTCCTCTATTCTAACTTGTAATTGGAAACTCAGTATGACTGAAGCGACAGGAAAATCTGCAGCAAAAGTATTTGGTGATGAAGATATTGGAGGTACCTATGGAAAGATCAATTCTGGTAGCTCTAGTATGGACTTTTTCAACAATAATGCTGGTAGAAATCTCTATCCAGTCCCTGGGAGCCTGTTGTTTTCTTAGTAAATTATTTTCTGTGTTTTTGAAAAAGGTAGAAATTGGTATTTCACCTCAAATATGATGATGACGTTACAAAAAACACAATCAGATATCACTACTGTAGAGATTCAATCAATCAATGGTGTTTTGTCTCCGAATTTTGCACTAAAATTGCTGGCCCTTTCTGGTTAATGTCCAAGTCAATTTGAGTACAACAGAGATTATTATTATTTATTTATTTATCAATATTGATGTTTCTCCAGAGGAAACGGCCTCAAATAACAACAGAATTTGTAATTTGTACTGTATGTCAGTAACAATTATTAACCTCAAGGGGTTTCATTTGATACTCTTACAAGGTAGTATGTCTAACAGCTCACTTCTCATACATAAAAGGCTTACTTTAACAATGTGAATAATTTATGTCTTGGTCAAATGGCTGACCATCCAACTTGTCCGTATAACAAAAAAAGCCTCAGGGAGATAGACAAGGTGAACTTAAATTACTTGGTACTGCGCATTATTCATACCTTCAGATTCATGACAATGGCTAATAGATTGTAATTATGGCCACCTTCTTGAAGCTGAGAAAGCAATCTACAGTAGCCTGATTCCTGGACAAGAGATAAATAAATGTACTGATACCCTGCCCTGCCAAACAAAATCACCTTTACTAAAGTTGGGTGTAAATATTCTGATCACAGGAAGCGAATTAATATTCTTTAATTATCACAAGGTTCACTCATCATCTCAAAGAAAAAAATTCTGAGGAAAATCTTTAATCTCTCAAGATTTAGTCAACCTGCTCCTCATTATTTTCAATATTTTCATGAAGATATATCATTAGAATGAAGAGAAATAATAATAATCCAGTCTGAATTTTGAATATTATTTAAAACAACCTGAAAAAACCGTTTGCAAAAAAATAATTTAGAATGAAATATTTATGTTCGATGTTATTGTAATACAAAATTCTATTTTTAATACAATAACTCATTATATATATTGAATTTTTTGCAAAAATAATTATTTCAAGACACTTCCCCTCCTAGCACTGAATTTCATTGTGATTGATCGGGTTATTTTAAAAATATTATTATTTAATTAGAATTGTATTAAAAATTAAGATTTTTGAGGTACCTTTCTATTTCACCATAGAGATCACATTTTGGATTACTGAATAGGGAGATTGATTGTAGTAAGCTGAAACCAAGGAGTTTTCAAGGCAAAATGTCTCATCTGCTTATATAAAACTTTGCGAAAGTATGGTCTCATTTGTAAATAATCAAGGGAGATTACTCCGAAAACATAACCCCGTAATATCTCTCCTGCGTTATAACAGAGAGCAGTCACATACAGTGGGTACCAACAAAGCATCATGTCTCATGTTGTCAAGTTTCTCAGAGCAGAGTCTTTGGTCAAAATGAAATTAAAGCAGACAACAAACTTTGAATGCAAATCTCAATTTTCACACTTGATTCTCACAGGCATAACTATCGAGCATCGTCTAGAAGCATGTAGAATTTACTGAACCCAAAACAGAATGGTGGTCCGAAACCTGGCTGGCGAGGTTTCAATTCATCTGATGTCATAATCTGCCCAGTATATATCTGAGTGTCACTATCATGTATAACATTTACCAAGAAACTTGGGCCTACATTCACCACTTGGCCTCTTTATAGAGTTAGTGATTTTGGCGACGAATTTACCTGCTAAGTTAGTTGCTCACAATAAATTAACCTGGTTTTTATATTCACAAATAAAGATATTAGAGTCAAAATACCGATCAAGTGTGCCTCTTAGTAGGGGTAAAACAGGGAAATCTAGGGTTTAAACACAACATTCCTAATCACTAACTTATGAATCACCAAGATCATTACACCTTTTACCTCCCCAGTGCTCAAAATATATTTTACTTGCATGACTTGATTTTGTTTTCGAACAATAATCTCATCAAATGAAAGTTATGTCAATAAAGTTAAACAAAATAAGCAAAAGCGCCGACATGGACATGTGAAAAACCAATCAAACATTTAAATTATTATTTATCCACTTTATTCACTGCAGGATCAAGTATGTGTCTATTTCTGTACAAGGTTGACTGCCAATGTGTTCCGAATACATAGTATCACATGACCACTTGAAGGAGTCACATCGGTAGGTATTGATTATCTACTGGTACTCATTGGCTGATAATGCTCAAAATTTTGCTTCCTCACAGTACATTATTTTAAAACATTTACTGAAAACAATCTTCATCGTTAAAATGATGTTCTTCAAAATGTGCCAGAGCAAGCAAAACAATAAAAATGAAAGAAATAGAACGGAAGTGAGACATAGACGGCTTGGCTAAATACACCGAAAACAAGGAAAATGAAAATGGCTTAGACATGAAATAGATAATTAATGTGTGCTGTCTGGACTGAGTGTTGTTTGAATACCTGATGTGTTGCCAAACGCTATTTATTTGTATTTTATCGATGCGTTATACTTAACTGTTCTCGCTTTACTATCGGATGGATTGATTTGTTTTTCCATTCATAATATGTGATGAATCTCTTTCTGCGTCACCTCACTACCTCTATTGGAGAACAGCACTAGAGTTTACTTACTCCTCAGGGATCTATTGGAGAACAGTACTAGAGTTTACTTACTCCTCAGGGATCTATTTTTTATATATTCAATAGGTAAATATTCCTGACTGCTCATAAACTGTAGGTGACCAAAAATATGTGAATAATTGATCCCCAAACCTGTAAGCAGCTCAGCAGATCTACGGGCTGACAGGCAGATGGTAATTAAGACATTTGATGCACAGTAAAAACATAAAATGCACAATTAAAAAATGCAGGTCAGGAAATATTTACAGAAAATGCTTGTGCATAGTAGTGCTGTGCATTGTGTTGGACGGTCTAGATGTTTATGATTTCATCTGATGCTGATCAGCTATGTAGCCGGAGGTTAGTTCTAAATTTTACTTTCTCTAATAAATGCAAACCAATCACATCAACACAGCGAGAAAGCTCTGGCAGGTCTGCTATAGCAAGTTCATATTTTTCCCGCTCAGATCTCAAAGTTGGGGAAACCAGCTGGTGCAGCACAAAAAAGAATTTCAGTATCATTGATATATATACAGTGATGAAATTGAAGACTTCACCCTGCTATAACAAGTGGAAAAAATGCATGAACTGCATTTCTGGTTTTGTCCTTGATTTGTGTTGAGAATTTCATGTGATTGCCATATAACACCAAATAGCTTTACTGCTGAAGTAATCTGGATGGTAACTAGGGAGGGAAAGTGTAAATCAATGTATTTCATGTAGACTTTTATGTCACAATACATATATCATATCATAAACGAGTCTTGAATGAAAGCAACAAAAATGTTAATTAAATATTCGGAGAGCAGATAATCACAGAAGCATTCTGGTTAGTGCCGCAAACATTCTGAAAAAGAAGGCATAAAACATTGTTGCAGAACCGCAATCTTCACAACGTCGGACTGAAAATTATACTGATAGATCTGATTTGGAAAAAGCGTAATAACTGCAATAATGGAACATATTATTGGACAGAAAAATGAAAATTTTTTAATTTTACTTTTTCCATACAAAGTACAGGAAACAAAGATAGCATATACTATTAATTTAAAATAGAATCTTTAGTAAATCGTATGTGTGAAACTGAGACTACTAATATTATTATAGTTGATGATACACTTTGATCTTATGACCAATTATCAGTATATAAACAATTAATCTTAGCTTTCATGTCTGCTTTCACAGACATAACTGGTATGCCAAGAACAATAGGCATCATCAAGACTCATGTGGCGTTTCCAAAGCCCTATACAATACGGTGCTCTACCACTACCATCTGGCTGGTCTGGTCCCCATTCATCTGATGTCACTTCCCGCCCAGCTGACCTCCACCTATAAACCTGAGTCTCAGGATCCAGTATAACATCTACCCAGAACCCAGTATCACTGTTACTCCAACCTGCAAAATATACGCCACAATGAGAGAAAAGCAATAGATGAATAAAAAGAACACTTTGGCACTTTATACACATTCACACTTACAATTTAAAATTTAAAAATAACTTGCCTTCAATGCCGCTACTCCACATATTGCTGTAGAAATCTAGTGTTTTCTGGCTGATTAAAGTTGGTAATTCTGCCCCTCGGCTCTGACAATCGTCAGACGCCTCCTGCCAGGATAGTTGTGATGTAAACATCTTCACACAAGTATCTCTATCTGGATTGTGATACCAGTCATCAGGGAAGTCACATCTCCTCATATAGGCTCTATCTACAGATATAAATCGCCTCAATATGAGTCAATAAAGGATTGGCTAGACTTGACACATACTCGTATAACATGCCCAGTGTTTCTGTGTTCGGAAGCAGTTTATTGCTTTCAGCTGTCTTGCAAACATGGTCAATAATTACTTACACGCCAGAGTTGGACTTAAGAAAGAGTCTTATACTGTATACAGGCTTGTTCGGGAAAGATACATGCTTCACTAGCTCTTGCAGGACCAGTAGGGTTGGGTATGATTAGTTTATTAATACTCATAATTTAGTATTTTTTTGCAAAGTATATCGAATAGTATGTATCAAAGATCAGGCATTGCCAATACATGTATAGGCCTAAACTCCATGAACGAAACACAGCACAACACACTGGTTGTGAATTGTAAAGCTTGCTAAATCATACCTGTGAGATAGACTGATGACTCTCCTCCTGTAATACATTGAGGGGCAGTGACAGTAGAGTTCAAGGCCAGAGAGCTGAGGCTACATTCTGATGATTGTTTGTTGTAAGCTAAGCCTGTGCACTCAGATATTGAGATGCATATTAAGGTGCAATCCTGTAGTCCTGATACAGGTGTAGTTTCTATGATGCCGCTGTCTATGAGGCAGTGATCTGATTGGGTGAACCATTTTGACATAGGAAGTGACTCGCAAGTAGCAAGCTGAACCTGTAAATAAAATGTACATGTTCCTTTCTCGTTCATTGCTTGACAGAACTTAAATAGCCTCTTTGTGTTCTGCAAATAACTGTACCAAACATTTAATGAGACGCTTGGTCAAACTGATAGCAATGACCTGGCCCCTTGATTATATTTCATTTTCATTTGAATTCTTCATGGATTCATGTAGGCTAGAAGTAATTAGAAAATTACAGTCATCTCAAAAAATGACTAATCAAATTCAAGAGTTTCTAAAATGACCAGTACCAATAGAATTTTTGTGGAAGATCTTAATGTTTCAAACTTACTTGAACTGCAAGAAAGACAAGAGGAAAGATGAATTTCTTGTATGACGCTCTGTGCTCCATCATGAGAGAATGCATCACCTATCAGCGATGTCAATAAGCGATGACTCGGATCACTTTGATATTTTTGTATGCTTCGCTTGTCACATTAATTATGACCACAAACGTCATTCAGTTGATGATTGCACTAAAGACCTCGCCCAAAGCGCAATGCATGATATGAATTATTAAATAACAATATTTTAAATGTATATTGTAACCCTTTCCTCTCGAGAGGAGTAGACATTCACAGCATCCTGAGATCATAGGGTTACTGAAATAACTATCTAAATACAAAAAATATGATCTGTATTAATACTTGGACCAACATTCACCACTTGGCCTCTTTATAGAGTCATTTCGGCGTCGAATTTACCTGCTAAGTTAGTTGCTCACAATAAATTAACTTGATTATTATATTCACAAATAAAGAGATTAGAGCCAAAATACGGATCAAGTGTGCTTCTTGGTAGAGGAAAAACAGGGAAATCCAAGGATTAAAGACAACATTCCTAATCACCTGGTACCAGCTTAGGAATCATCAAGATCATTACACCTTTTACCTCACCAGTGCTCTACATATATTTTTCTTGCATTACTTGATTGTGATTTTGTACAACAATCTCATCAAATGAAAATTATGCCAATAAAGTTAAAGAAAAAAATTAGGCAAAAGCTCTGACATGGGCGTGTGAAAAACCCATCAATCATTTAAATTATTATTTCTTCATTTTATTCACTGATCAAGTGTGTGCTATAAGGCCATGTGGTACATAAATCAGAGAGGCCTCTGTATTTCCGTACAAGGTTGACTGCCAATGTGTTCTGAATTTATAGTATCACATGACCACTTGAAGGAGCCACATTGGTAAGTATCGATTATATACTGGTGGGGCTCCCTGCACACAATGCTGTCTTCATTTTCTTCAGCGAAAATAGAGCAATCTTCAATTTTAAAACTCTAATCTTCAGAATAAATCCTTCAAAACAACTGGACTCGACACAAAACTGCTCTGCTAAAATGCCTGCGAAAACTGAGCCAACTAGGTATTAGTTAATGAAGGCGATCATTTTTTCTAGACAAACAATGCACCTGGTAGGGCTCGAACCCAGAATCCTGAGATCCAAAATCAGTAGCACTGATGGTTTTCGGTTTGTTTTTTGTGGAGTTGTCTGTTCAAACCATTGAATTGTACTATTCTTAGAATAGCATTTTCAACTCACCATTCTCCAATCAGGGAGCTGTATTTTCCAATAGGCATTCTCACAATTTTCATTTGACATCGAGCTCAGTCCCTAGTAGCTTTTTGGAGTTTGCGCAATGTTTGATTACTAAAAAAATCAATTTTCTGTGAGCAACAATTTGTATAAACTAGTGTCTTTCTCTTTTATTTGGTTGTTATTTCGAACACAAGAACTTTTATTTATGCCTGTCTTGATAATATAAAACAATAAACCACTATGAAAAAAAACCATAAATCAATGAATATTTTATTAGAGACTGCACTATATCCAGAATAATTGCATCTTGTTGTAACGGTTTGAGTCAGGTGCACCATCACGTGGTCATACAGTATAGATGGCAACCTCTACTAGGGACAGCCAATCACATAGCATTTCACATAGCAAATCACATAGACATCTATAAACTTAAATTCTTAGAGGATTGAGGAGTTAATAAAATCAAGTAAGTGTTCCTAAATTGAGTGAGTACTGTTTATAAGGCTATGAGTGAGCCGCTGTTCCAGGATTGAGTTCAGTGGTTCAAACAAACCCAACCTGAGTAGATAACTCCAAATTGTTTGACTGAATTCAGTCTACTTGAAATGGGAAATCTTCTATTGATTTTTCATTTAAATCTTTTCTTTAACTTTTAAACACTCAATCTTCAATCTCTAGTAAAATACCCGGGGAGCCCCACTGGTACTCAATTGGCTGATGATGCTCAAAACTTTGCTTCCTCACAGTGTATTCCTTTAAAACATTTATTGACAATAAACTTCATCGTTAAAATGATGTTCTTCAAAATGTACCAGAGCAAGCAAAACAATGAAAAATGAAAGAAATAGAACGGAAGTGAGACATGGAGGGCTAAATACACCGAAAACAAGGAAAATGAAAATGTCTTAGACATGAAATAGATAAATGTGTGCTGTCTGAACTGAGTGCCTGCCAATTGTTTGAAGACCAAAACCGCCAATAAACAATTCTTATTTCAAGCAGGTGAGCACAACTCCAACCATAATCAGACTGATCATGTGAAATATACTGTTCATCATTTCCTCAAGAGCGGAAACCATGCAACGCCAGAGCGTGCTAACCATTCAGCCACGCCTAATTGGATTTATTTGATTCATACGGTATATCGTTTCGCATCCAAAAGTGTCGACCTGTTCATGCGGAAGTTGACTTAAAAGCTATTCCAATATATTGATCAGGCTTAAAACTGGTGTCAAAACGATATATGGAAAGAGTGAATGTAGACATGTAGGGTGGCTTGAGAGCATTTGATTATTTACGATGTTAATCCCAAGGTGCAGCGGCAACATCACCTCAATTGGTCGGCTATAGCAAGCTCCCCTCTGAAAACAGTCGAGCCTGGGCTGTATCTATGGGTTTTGAGGTGGTAGGGCCAGGCAGGGTGGCTGCGGGAGGGGCGCTTTACCGCCTTCTCGAGAGGCCTCCCCCTAGAAAATTTTCGAAAAAGCGCTAGCAGTTTTAAGGCGCTCCAGCCCTTTTTGAGATTATCTTGGGGGATCTTGTGTAACAGGGAGGGACATCATATTCAACTGTGGTTGGCACTTAGAATTGAAAAAAATTGGTGAACATGTTATGGAGTGTGAAAAGAGGCAAATTAAAATTGTCGTTGTAAAAAACACGAGGGAGTGAATTAACTGCATACAGAGAAGGAATAATTAAAGTCATAAAAATATGTGATAATATTTTATGAATAGACTTTAAAATAGTAATAATCAATTTTGTGTGAGCAACTTTTTGTCAAATTCTGATTTTATTGACCACCACAGAGAAGGATTTTGGGATGAGATGACACAGCTCAATCCCTCTCTACATCCAATTTGGAACATCCGATGTACATGGACTGTTTGCTTAAGTTTGGCCCGAAGGTATTTTTAAGAGGGCCATGATGCTGAAGGAAGGCTCACATGTTTCAGATTTAGATGTATTGATGAACTCTAAACATCATAAAGAGCAGGAATCTGCCATTGTAAAACAGCTATACATCGGTGCTATCGCTTCATAATCCCTACATATATCACAAGGGGCCCCCTGAGCACCTGTTATTGAAAAACATAAATAGAGTCAATGTCTGTGTATTCACAACCCTTATAGCGATTTTAGTATTTTTTAAGTTAATTGACCTCCTGAAAATGTGGTAGGGCCATGGCCCCCTGGCCCTACCTATGAATACACCTCTGAGCCAAGCCCTCCCAGATAAGATACAATAAAATTTGTACTCAGATATTAATGATATTTTATTATGTTAGGTCACTTACACTGCAGGGAAGGGTAAATTTTAATAGGTGGTTGTGCCTGCCAAATACTAGAGAAGATCACCTCAAATAATGTTAATATTAGAAAGTCCCCATTTAGATGACTGGCTAAACTGCATATTCATGTAAAATGAACTTAAACCATGGGGAGATGGACAAGGCTTGCATTCGATATTGCATAGCTGGTGTACCATCAAGATGTGGGACAAACTTTTCATTTCATTCTTCAGGCTGAGGTTCTGTCTTTTATTTCCCACACTTGGGAATCAATTTGAAATTGGAAAAGAAATTATTTGTATGATTAATTTTGCTTTCAATTTTTATTCATTACTGTCTGTTATTTTTTACAGTATTACAATGATCAAGAAATTGTTTGACCTAACAATATGCTCTATTCCATTGGCTGCTCATGATTCATATTACTTTCTTTAGCCGCACACATCCACTGATCAGATATGGATGTGGAAGGTTAATACCTGCTGAGAGGGCCTCTGTAGACTCTCTGATGTACGCAGTGCAATGTGTGAGAATATATGATCAAATTCTCTATCCATGAATTTACTGCTGTTGCTTACGCCTAGGTCTTGGTCTATTGTGAGCTGACTGGGAATGTCTCCTATATGTGTACCAGAGCAACTATCATCGGCCTGTTGAGCTTCAACAGAGGCTTGTGGTGCTGCCACTGCTGACTCAGGTGGTTCAAAACGATGCTGACCTGACTGAGAGGCGGAGGAAATCTCTGATTAGTCAAGTACCTGATGATCATTGTAAGCTGTTGGATACTGTGGGTCGTGAGCAGAAAAAGGATGCATAGGGAAGTTTTCCTGTAGCTGATTGAGCTGTCAATGTTTTCTGCTTATTTGAAGTAAATCTTTTTTTTTGGAAATTGAAATCAATTCCTTGAAATTATGACAGAATACATAGAAATTAAACTTACACCCACTGAGAAAACCTAAGTTTGGAATTTTCAAATTTATTGTGTTTCGAAACACAGAGAATCATCTTCCGTGTTTTCAAAAAGGCTGAAATTGGTATTTCACCTCAAATTCGATGATGACATTACGAAGAAACACAATCAGAAATCACCACTGTATAGAGTTATTCAGTCATTGGAGTTCTGCCTCTAAATATTGTACTAAAATTACTGACCCTTTCTGGTTAATCTACAACAGAGATTGTGATTCTTTATTCATTTATCAATATTGATGTTTCTCCAGAGAAAACGGCTCACTGCTATTAAATAGAAGGGTTACCTGACAAAATTGAATAATTCATGTCTTGGTCTAATGGCTCACTTGTCCATATCAAAAAATAAAAGCCTCATGGAGATAGGCAAGGTGATCCTGCGCATAAATGATACCTTCAGATTCATGACAATGGCTAATAGATTGTAATAATGGCCACCTTTTTGAAGCTGAGGAACCAATCTTGATTCCTGAACAAGAAATAAAAAAAAGTACAGATTCCCTGCCTTGCCAAGCAAAATCATTTTTACTCAAGTTGGGTGTAAAGACTCTGATCACAGGAAGCACATAAAAATCATAATAAGGTCCAGTCATCACGAGGTTACCACAAGGACAAAAACATGAGGAAAATCTTAAATCTCATAATATCCAGTCAATCGCGTCCTCACTATTTTCAACAGTTTTATGAAGATTTATATTTAGACAGATGCCCTTCAAGTTGTTTAAGGCACATCGATTACAGGAGTGCCTAGAAAAGTATATGTTAAATGATACACTGTAAAAAGTTCAAGGCTCTTACCCCCTTTGTTTCGTGTATTGCGGGAGTATCGTGCATCCCGTTTTTCAGGAAGCTACAGTGTTAGCAATATGAATAAATCAAGGTCAAACTGAAAAATTTTGTAAAACTTTACCAACAAAATACTGTCAGAGTTGAAGAAAGAATTTATTATGCTGTGCAGAAAGATTAAAACCATCCGAAAAATCACAAAAGATAATATAAGAATAATAATTATTCTCTCCTGCTTTTCAAAAGAGAGCAAACACACACAGTGGGTACCAACAAAACAAGATGGTTAGTTTGGTTGAGTTTCTCAAACAACAACTTTTGGTCAGAATAAATTTAAAGCGGTCAACAAACTTGGAATGCAAATCTCAGTTTTCATGCTTGTTTCTCACACACATAACTATCATGCCAATTACAAGGAGCATCGTCTAGAACAGCTGTGGGCAACCTGCGGCCTTTTTGCCAGTGCGGCCTAATGGGTAATCTTTTGCGGCCTAATTGTAGCCTTATGCCTAAAAAAATTATTACACATCAATTTTGGTTCCTCTTTCTTTATGTGGAGAACCAAGTATAGCGCTCTGTAAGTACTATATATTTCAAAATTGTGTCATTTCTCGAGTCTGCAATGATAGCAAAGCTTCCCCAGCCACTTTACACAAAATCATCATAACTTTGGTACTGGTACCAACGACTTTCTCAAGATGTTTTCCTTTCGAAATAACACAAAACAGTGACCTTTGGATGATAAAATTACAAAGTTCTCTAAGATAATAGCAAGTAGTAATTTTTGCAAAACAGTCATTTTGGACGAAAGACAGATTTGTACCAAAAGTCTCTTTGTTACAAGTGCTCCTGCATTATGGCTGAAGTTTTCCATTTGTCATTTCACAACCATTTGCAAAAGATTTCCCCCTTGCAGGAGGGTGGGCGCAGTAAGATGAAGATGAAGACAGGACGCAAAGAATTTTAAAAAAATTTTTCGCTGCGCGAAAACACATTTTCCTCCGCCACAACTACTGCCCCTTTACGAACTTTTTACACTTTTACCGCAAGGAGGGCCCTACAGCACCCCTCCCACCCTGCCCTTTGCCATACACATGAAAAACAGACGCATACAAAATCAAATCATGAGGTAAAATGACGCCACAAAACTCCAGAAGATTAGATAAACCCACATTTCTGCTGAGATAATGGTTCTTGCAACATACTGCAGTCTTTACACAAATTATTAACAGTATTAACAAAATAGGAAGTTCCAAAATTGTTAGTGCAGTTTCAATCTTATCCCTGAGGCCTTTTGAGTTGAGGTTGCAGAAAATGTGGCCTTTTTCAAGAAAAGGTTGCCCACCCATGGTCTAGAAGCATGTAGGCTTTTCTGAAACCAAAACAGAATGGTGGTCCTAGATCTGACTGGCGCGGTTGCCATTCATCTGATGTCACAATCTGCCCATTGGTTCTCCATGTATATATCTGAGTATCACTATCATATGTAACATCTACCCAGAAACCAGTGTAGCTAACACTCCAACCTGTAAAAATGTCGCTGCAATGAGAGCTTTCTAATGGAACCTGATAAAGTCACTCCAGCATTTCTTACTTCATAATATTAAAATATAGGGCAGTCGCATACACAATTTTAACCTTTTTATGATAAAACTTGCCTTCAATGCCGCTGTTCCACATAATGCTGTAGAATTCTTTTGTTTCCTGACTGATAACAGTCGGTAAATCTGCTCCTATACTTAGGCAAGCATCCTTCACTTCCTCCGAAGTTTTGACTGAAGAAAACATCTTCACACAAGTATCTCTATCTAGATTGTGATACCAGCCATCAGGGAAGTCACATCTGCTCATATAGGCTCTATCTACAGATATAAATCACCGTCAAATGTCAACATAGGATTGACTCGACTTGACACATACTTCTATAATAAGCCCAGTGTTTCTGTGATCCGAAGCAATGTTTAATGCTTACACTTTTCAAGCAGTTCACGGTTTTCTGATGTCTTTTAAAGTTGGACAATATTGGTCACTTATCAGAGCTGGACCTAACAAAGAGTCTTATACTGTATGCAGACTAGCAAGGGAACGAAACATGCTTTACTAGCTCTGGTAGGACCAGTAAGACCATCTAGCCTATAAGCTGAGCTTGAGGGGTTGGGTATGATTAGTTGAGTAATACTCATACTTTGGTATTTTTCCGCCACAGTGGGTAATATTATAGTGAGCATGAATCAAAGATCAAGGGCATTGCATAACATGTAAAGGCTTGAAATCCGGGCCAATGAATATATCACAGCCACATCCCCTGGTTGTAGCACAATTAAGCCTGAATGTATGAAGAGAGGGGCTACAGCTTCGCGTGTTGGTTGTGAATTATAACGCTTGCAAAATCATACCTGTGAGATAGACTGATGACTCTCCTCCTGTAAAACATTGAGGGGCGGTGACAGTAGAGTTCAAGGTCAGAGAGCTGAGGCTACATTCTGATGGCTGTTTATTGTAAGCTAGCCCTGTACACTCAGATATTGATATGCATCTTAAAGCACACTCCTGTAGTCTTGTTACAGGTGAAGTTTCTATGATGCCGCTGTCAATGAGGCAGTGATCTGAATGGGTGAACCATGTGGACACAGGAAGTGACTCGCAAGTAGCAAGCTGAACCTGTAAATAATGGGAGACTTCCATTTACAGTGATACTACCGCACTGCATGATGGTGCTTTGAGGGTGTAAGCACCCGAGTTATCCACCTGGGGGTTTGGGGAGCAGTGCGAGCCAACAACAGGGTCCGAGGCAGAGCCTCATCTGATGACTAGGAAGGGCTAAAAGGTATATTTGACCCCAAATAATTTAATTTAGTTAATTTTATTTTGTTTTATTTTATTTTGTTTTATTTTATTTTATTTTATTTTATTTTATTTTTTTTTTATTTTTTTTTATTTTATTTTATTTTATTTTATTTTATTTTATTTTATTTTATTTCATTTCATTTTATTTTATCTTATTTCACTTTATTTTATTCATTTAAGTTTAATTTAATTTAATTTAAATTGATTTTATTTGATTTAATTTAATAAGCAAATGACATGAAATACACTTTCGACACTTACAATCAACACATCGGCCCCTGCGACTAACATGCCCATGATATCCCAACGTCCAGTATCAACCACCCCTTTGACAATACTTGTTTAAATTTTAATACAGCACAATAGCACAACTTTTATTTTTGTGAGCAGTACCAGTAACTAATCAACAAGTGCTTGGATAGTTATTACAAAATTGCGATAGGGCTGTTTTCTCTCAAATCTTGAGGAAATAGTGAAAACTGCAAAAAGTGGAAAGTGAGTATGAAAATCCGGAGGGTCCCACCTCAATAGGAAGACTTGGCAAGTATGGCTGATTTCGTAATACATTAATCGAGAATGAAAGTTATGCCAGTGAAGTTGAAGAAAAATTTGGCAAAGGCCGCACATAGAGCTGTGAAAAGCCTATCAATCATTGTAATTTCCATACAAGGTTGACTGCCATTTGAAGGGCTCACATCAGTAAATATTGATTATCTACTGGTACTCAACTGGCTGATAATGCCTAAAATCTTGCATTCTCACAGTTGGTTCATTTAAAAAAGTTTATTGATAACAATCTTCATCATTAAAATGATGTTCTTCCAAATGTGCCAGGGCAGACAAATCATTAAAAACATGAAAGAAGGAAAACCGAAGTGAGACAAAAATGGCTAGGCCAAATACACCAAAAACAATGGAAACGAATAATTATGTCGCAGACATGCGATAGAAAAATGACTGCTGTATGAAGTGAGTGCCTTCCATTTGTTTGAAGACCTGATGCATTGCGAAAGGCTATTTATTAATTTATTGATGTGTTGTATTTAACTATTCTCGCATTACTACTGGATTGATTGATGTGTTTTTTCCATTAATAATCAATAATAAATCTCTACCTCTATTAGAGAACAGTACTAGAGTTCACTTAGTCCTCAGGGATGAACTCTTGATATATTCAATAGATAGTAGCTGTTTCTGGCTGCTCATGAGCGGTAGGTTACCTGAAAATATGTGAATAATTGATCCCTCACCTGTATACAGCTCAACATACATATATAATAATATTTATTCCAACCATTGGTATGCTAACTTAATAAAAGTGGCCATTCTTACAGGTATTGGTACAATAACATGATAAAATGCATAAAATCAGTTCTAAATTTTACTCTCTCTACAAAATGCAAGCCCATCACACCGACACAGACAGAGAGCTTTAGCAAGTTCAAATGTTTCCCTGCTCAGATTTGAAATCGATTGGGCGCAGTGCAGAGTCCTTTCAAAATTCACAATAACAGTGATGAGCTGGAAGGCTTCAGACAGTTAAGAATAAAGATGCATTATGCATGAAACGAATTTCTGGTTTTGTCCTTGATATGTTTTGAAAATTTCATGTGATTGCCACATAACACCAAGTAACTTTACTGCTGAAGTAATCTGGACGGTAACTAGGGAGGGAAAATGTAAATAAATGTATTTAATGTGACCTTTATGCCACAATACATATATCGATCATATCATAAACGAATCTTGAATGAAAGAAACAAAAAATGATAATTTAATATTTGGAGAACAGATAATCACAGAAGCCTTCTGGTTAGTGCCAAAAACATTCCGGAAAAAGAAGGCAGAAAACATGGTTGCAGAACCGCAATCATCACAACATAAGACTGAAAAGTTATACTGATTAGGAAAAACATAATAACTGCAATAATGGAACATATTATTGGACAGAAAAATGAGAATTTTTTAATTTTACTCTTTCCATACAAAGTACAGGAAACAAAGATAACATATACTATTAATTTAAAATAGAATTTTTCGTAAATCGTTAGTGTGAAACTGAGACTACTAATAGTATTATAGTTGATGATACACTTTGATCTTATGACCAATTATCAGTAAACAATTAATCTTAGCTTTCATGTCTGCTTTCACAGACATAACTAGTATGCCAAAAACAATAGCCATCATCAATACCCATGTGGCGTTTCAAAAGACCTATACAGGTTCCAGACCCATCTGGCTGGCTCGGTGCCCATTCATCTGATGTCACTTCCTGCCCAGCTGACCTCCACCTATAAACCTGAGTCTCAGGATCCAGTATAACATCTACCCAGAATCCAGTATAACTGCTACTCCAACCTGCAAAATATACGCGACGATGAGAGCAAAGCAATAGAAGAACAACACTTTGGCACTTCATACACATTCACACTTACAATTTCGAATTTAAAAATAACTTGCCTTCAATGCCGCTACTCAACATATTGTTGTAGAAATCTAGTGTTTTCTGGCTGATTAAAGTTGGTAATTCTGCCCCTCGGCTCTGACAATCGTCAGACGCCTCCTGCCAGGATAGTTGTGATGTAAACATCTTCACACAAGTATCTCTATCTGGATTGTGATACCAGCCATCAGGGAAGTTACATCTACTCATATAGGCTCTGTCTACAGATAAAAATCCCCTTACATGAGTCAATATCGGATTGACTCGACTTGACACATACTTTTATAACATGCCCAGTGTTTCTGTGATCAGAAGCAGTTTATTGTTTTCAGCTGTCTGACAAACTTGGTTAATAATGACTTACACGCCTGAGTTGGACTTAAGAAAGAGTCTTATACTATACGCAGGCTAGCTTGGGAAAGATACATGCTTTACTAGCTCTGGCAGGACCAGTAGGGTTGGGTATGATTAGTCGATTAATACTCATAATTCAGATTTTTTTGCAAAGTATATCGAATATTATAGTGACCCTGTATCAAAGATCAGGCATTGCCAATACATGTATAGGCCTAAACTCCATGAATGAAACACAGCACAACACACTGGTTGTGAATTGTAAAGCTTGCTAAATCATACCTGTGAGATACACTGATGACTCTCCTCCTGTAATACATTGAGGGGCGGTGACAGTAGAGTTCAAGGCCAGAGAGCTGAGGCTACATTTTGATGATTGTTTGTTGTAAGCTAAGCCTGTGCACTCAGATATTGAGATGCATCTTAAGGCACAATCCTGTAGTCCTGATACAGGTGTGGTTTCTATGATGCTGCTGTCTATGAGGCAGTGATCTGATTGCGTGAACCATGTCGACATAGGAAGTGACTCGCAAGTAGCAAGCTGAACCTGTAAATAAAATATACATGTTCCTTTCTTGTTCATTGCTTGACAGAACTTAAATAGCCTCTTTGTGTTCTGCAAACAACTGTACCAAACATTTAATGAGACGTTTGGTCAAACTGATAGCAATGACCTGGCCCCGAATATTTTGCAGTTTTCCTCTTGAATATATTTCATTTTCATTTGAATTCTTCTTGGATTCATGTAGGCTAGAAGGAATTAGAAAAATATCAGTCATCTCAAAAAATGACCGAACAAACCCAAGAGTTTCTAGAATGACCAGTACCAATAGAATTTTTGTGGAACATCTTAGTGTTTCAAACTTACTTGAACTGCAAGAAATACTAGAGGAAGAATTAATTTCTTGTATGACGCTCTTTGCTCCATCATGAGAGAATGCATCACCTATCAGCGATATCAATAAGCGATGACTCGGGTCACCTGGATATTTTTGTATGCTTCACTTGTCATATTGATTATGATCAAAAACCCTACGTCACTCAGTTCATGATTGCACTAAAAACTTACCCAAAGCACAATGCATGATGTAAATGAATAAATTAATAGTAATATTTTTTATGTATATTTATTGTAACCCTTTCCTCTTGACAGGAGTAGACATTCACAGCATCCTGAGATCATAGGGTTACTGAAATAACTATCTAAATACAAAAGATATGATCTGTATTAATACTTGGACCAACATTCACCACTTGGCCTCTTTATAGAGTCATTTTGACGTCAAATTTACCTGCTAAGTTAGTTGCTCACAATAAATTAACTGGTATTTATATTCACAAATAAAGATATTAGAGTCAAAATACCAATCAAGGGTGCTTCTTAGTAGGGGAATAACAGGGAAATCTAAGGATTAAAGACAACATTCCTAATCACCTGGTACCAGCTTAGGAATCATCAAGATCATTACACCTTTTACCTCACCAGTGCTCTACATATATTTTTCTTGCATTACTTGATTGTGATTTTGTACAACAATCTCATCAAATGAAAATTATGCCAATAAAGTTAAAGAAAAATTAGGCAAAAGCTCCGACATGGACGTGTGAAAAACCCATCAATCATTTAAATTATTATTTCTTCATTTTATTCACTGATCAAGTGTGTGCGTATAAGGCCATGTGGCCATCTAGACAAACAATGCACCTTGCGGGGCTCGAACCCAGAATCCTGAGATCCAAAATCAGTAGCACTGATGGTTTTTGGTTTGTTTATTTGTGCAGTTGTCTGTTCAAACAAACAAACCCAACCTGAGTATATAACTCCAAGTTGTTTGACTGAATTCAGTCTGCTTGAAATGAGAAATCTGCTATTGATTTTTGATTTAAATATTTTCTTCAACTTTTAAACACTCAATCTTCAATCTCCAGTAAAATACGCGGGGAGCCCCTCTGGTACTCAATTGGCTGATAATGCTCAAAACTTTGCTTCCTCACAGTGTATTCCTTTAAAACATTTATTGACAATATAATCTTCATCAATGTACCAGAGCAAGCAAAACAATAAAAATGAAAGAAATAGAACGGAAGTGAAACATAGAGGGCTAAATACACCGAAAGCAAGGAAAATGAAAATGTCTTAGACATGAAATAGATAAATGTTTGCTGTCTTAACTGAGTGCCTGCCAATTGTTTGAAGTTGACTTAAAAGCTATTCCAATATATGTAGGGTGGCTTGAGAGCATTTGATTATTTACGATGTTAATCCCAAAGTGCAGCGGCAACATCACCTCAATTGGTCGGCTATAGATAGCTCCCCTCGTGAAAACAGTCAAGCCTGGGCTGTATCTATGGGTTTTGAGGTGGTAGGGCCAGGCAGGGTGGCTGCGGGAGGGGCGCTTTACCGCCTTCTCGGGAGGCCTCCCCTAGAAAATTTTCGAAAAAGCGCTAGCAGTTTTAAGGCGTTCCAGCCCTTTTTGAGATTATCTTGGGGGAACTTGTGTAACAGGGAGGGACATCATATTCAACTGTGGTTGGCACTTAGAATTGAAAAAAATTGGTGAAGATGTTATGGAGTGTGAAAAGAGGCAAATTAAAATTGTCGTTGCAAAAAACACCCCTGAGCCAAGCCCTTCCAGATAAGATACAATAAAATTTGTACTCAGATATAAATGATATTTTATTATGTTAGGTCGCTTACACTGCAGGGATTGGGTAAATTTTAATTGGTAGTTGTGCCTGCCAAATACTAGAGAAGATCACCTCAAATAATGTTAATATTAGATAGTCCCCATTTAGATGACTGGCTAAACTGCATATCCATGTAAAATGAACTTAAACCATGGGGAGATGGACAAGGCTTGCATTCGATATTGCATAGCTGGCGTACCATCAAGATGTGGGACAAACTTTTCATTTCATTCTTCAGGCTAAGGTTCTGTCTTTTATTTCCCACACTTGGGAATCAAATTGAAATTGGAAAAGAATAATTATTTGTATGATTAATTTTGCTTTCAATTTTTATTCATTACTGTCTGTTATTTTGTACAGTATTACAATGATCAAGAAATTGTTTGACCTAACAATATGCTCTATCCCATTGGCTGCTCATGATTCATATTAATTTCTTTAGCCGCACACATCCACCGATCAGATATGGATGTGGAAGGTTAATGCCTGCTGAGAGGGCCTCTGTAGACTCTCTGATGTACGCAGTGCAATGTGTGAGAATATATGATCAAGTTCTCCATCCATGAATTTGCTGCTGTTGCTGACGCCTAGGTCTTGGTCTATTGTGAGCTGACTGGGAATGTCTCCTATATGTGTACCAGAGCAACTATCATCGGCCTGTTGAGCTTCAACAGAGGCCTGTGATGCTGCCATTTCTGACCCAGGTGGCTCAAAACGGTGCTGAGCTGACTGAGAGGCGGAGGAAATCTATGATTATTCAAGTACCTGATGATCATTGTAAGCTGTTGGATACTGTGGGTCGTGAGCAGAAAAAGGATGTGTAGGGAAGTTTTCCTGTAGCTGATTGAGCTGTCAATGTTTTCTGCTTATTTGAAGTAAATCTTTTTTTGGAAAAAGCACATAACATATATTTCCTTGAAATTATGACAGAGTACATAGAAATTAAACTTACACCCACTGAGAAAAGCTAAGTTTGGAATCTTCAAATTTATTGTGTTTCGAAACACAGAAAATCATTTTCCGTGTTTTCAAAAAGACTGAAATTGGTATTTCACCTCAAATTCGATGATGACATTACAAAGAAACACAATCAGAAATCACTACTGTAGAGAGTTATTCAGTCATTGGAGTTCTGCCTCTAAATATTGCACTAAAATTACTGACCCTTTCTGGTTAATCTACAACAGAGATTGTGATTCTTTATTCATTTATCAATATTGATGTTTCTCCAGAGATAACGGCTCACTCCTATTAAATAGAAGGGTTACCTGAAAAAATTGAATAATTCATGTCTTGGTCTAATGGCTCACTTGTCCATATCAAAAAATAAAAGCCTCATGGAGATAGGCAAGGTGATCCTGCGCATTAATGATACCTTCATATTCATGGCAATGGCTAATCGATGGTAATAATGGCCACCTTCTTGAAGCTGAGGAACCAATCTTGATTCATAATCAAGAGATAAAAAAAGTACAGATTCCCTGCCCTGCCAAACAAAATCATTTTCACTCAAGTTGGGTGTAAATACTCTGATCACAGGAAGCACATAAAAATCATAACAAGGTTCAGTCATCACGAGGTTACCACAAGGACAAAAAGATGAGGAAAATCTTTAATCTTATAATATCCAGTCAATCTCATCCTCGCTATTTTCAACAATTTAATGCCGATTTATATTTAGAGAGATGCCCTTCATGTTGTTTAAGACACATCGATTACCAATTTTGTTTCGTGTATTGCGGGAGTATCGTACATCCCGTTTTTCAGGACGCTACAGTGTTAGCAATATGAATAAATCAAGGTCAAACTGAAAAATTTTGTAAAGCTTTACTAACAAAATACTGTCAGAATTGAAGAAAGAATTTATTATGCTGTGCAGAAAGATTAAACCATCCGAAAAACCACAAAAGATAATATAAAAAAATAATATTCTCTCCTGCTTTTCAAAAGAGAGCAAACACACACAGTGGGTACCAACAAAACAAGATGGTTAGTTTGGTTGAGTTTCTCAAACAACAACTTTTGGTCAGAATGAATTTAAAGCGGTCAACAAACTTGGAATGCAAATCTCAGTTTTCATGCTTGTTTCTCACACACATAACTATCATGCCAATTACAAGGAGCATCGTCTAGAAGCATGTAGGCTTTTCTGAAACCAAAACAGAATGGTGGTCCTAGATCTGGCTGGCGCGGTTGCCATTCATCTGATGTTACAAAATGCCAATTGGACCTCCATGTATATATCTGAGTATCACTATCATATGTAACATCTACCCAGAAACCAGTGTAGCTACCACTCCAACCTGTAAAAATGTCGCTGCAATGAGAGCTTTCTAATGGAATCTGATTAAGTCACTCCAGCATTTCTTACTTCATAATATTAAAATATAGGGCAGTCGCATACACAATTTTAACCTTTTTATGATAAAACTTGCCTTCAATGCCGCTGTTCCACATAATACTGTAGAATTCTTTTGTTTCCTGACTGATAACAGTCGGTAAATCTGCTCCTATACTTAGGCAAGCATCCTTCACTTCCTCCGAAGTTTTGACTGAAGAAAACATCTTCACACAAGTATCTCTATCTAGATTGTGATACCAGCCATCAGGGAAGTCACATCTGCTTATATAGGCTCTATCTACAGATATAAATCACCGTCGAATGTCAACATAGGATTGACTAGACTTGACACATACTTCTTTAACAAGCCCAGTGTTTCTGTGATCCGAAGCAATGTTTAATGCTTACACTTTTCAAGCAGTTCATGGTTTTTTGATGTCTTTAAAAGTCGGTCAATATTGGTCACTTGTCAGAGCTGGACCTAACAAAGAGTCTTATACTGTATGCAGACTAGCAAGGGAACGAAACACGCTTTACTAGCTCTGGTAGGACCAGTAAGACCATCTAGCCTATAAGCTGAGCTTGAGGGGGTGGATATGATTAGTTGAGTAATACTCATACTTTGGTATTTTTCCGCCACAGTGGGTAATATTATAGTGAGCCTGAATCAAAGATCAAGGGCTTTACATATACATGTATAGGCTTGAAATCTGGGCCAATGAATACATCACAGGCACATCCCCTGGTTGTATCACAATTAAGCCTGAATGTATGAAGAGAGGGGTTACAGCTACGCGCTCTGGTTGTGAATTATAACACTTGCTAAATCATGCCTGTGAGATAGACTGATGACTCTCCTCCCGTAATACATTGAGGGACGGTAACAGTAGAGTTCAAGGTCAGTGAGCTGAGGCTACATTCTGATGACTGTTTATTGTAACCTAAGCCTTTGCACTCAGATATTGATATGCATCTTAAAGCACACTCCTGTAGTCTTGTTACAGGTGAAGTTTCTATGATGCCGCTGTCAATGAGGCAGTGATCTGAATGGGTGAACCATGTGGACACAGGAAGTGACTCGCAAGTAGCAAGCTGAACCTGTAAATAAGATGGATATGTTCCATTCTCGTTCAATGATTGACAGAACTTAAATAGCCTCTTTGTGTTCTGCAAACAACTGTACCAAACATTTAATGAGACGTTTGGTCAAACCGATAGCAATGACCTGGCCCCGAATATTTTGCAGTTTTCCTTTTGATTATATTTCATTTAAATTTGAATTCTTCTTGGATTCATGTAGGCTAGAAGCATTAAGAAAATTTCAGTCATCTCAAAAAATGACAAATCAAATTCAAGAGTTTCTAGAATGACCAGTACCAATAGAATTTTTGTGGAAGATCTTAATGTTTCAAACTTACTTGAACTACAAGAAAGACAAGAGGAAGAATTAATTTCTTGTCTGACGCTCTTTGCTCCATCATGAGAGAATTCATCACTTATCAGCGATGTCAATAAGTGATGACTCGGGTCACTTTGATATTTTTGTATGCTTCGCTTGACACATTAATTATGACCACAAACGTCATTCAGTTGATGATTGCACTAAAAACTTGCCCAAAGCACAACGCATGATATGAATTAATAAACAAACAATATTTTAAATGTATATTGTAACCCTTTCCTCTCGAGAAGAGTAGACATTCACAGCATCCTGAGATCATAGGGTTACTGAAATAACTATCTAAATACAAAAAATATGGTCTGTATTAATACTTGGACCAACATTCACCACTTGGGCTCTTTATAGAGTCATTTCGGCATCGAATTTACCTGCTAAGTTAGTTGCTCACAATAAATAAACTCGGTTTTTATATTCACAAATAAAGATATTAGAGTAAAAATACCAATCAAGTGTGCCTCTTAGTAGAGGGATAGCAGGAAAATTTAAGGTTTAAAGAGAACATCCCTAATCACCTGGTACCAACTCATGAATCATCAAGATCATTACACTTTTTGCCCTTACCAGTGCTCAACATATATTTTACTGGCATAACTCGATGGCTGATTTCATACTTGCCAAGATTTTTAATTTCAAAAGTGGGAGATTTCAATTTACAGGGATACTACCGCACTGCATGATGGTGCTTCGAGGTTGTGAATCACCCGAGCTATCCACCTGGGGGTTTGGGGAGCGGTGCGAGCCAACAACAGGGTCTGAGGCGGAGCCTCATCTGATGACACACTGAGGGCGCCTCCAGCCACTAGGATGGGCTAAAAGGTATATTTTACCCAAAGTAATTTAATTTAATTCAATTCAAATTTAGTTATTTTTATTCCATTTTTTTTTTTACTTAATTTAATTTATTTTATTTTAATTTAATTTAATAACAAACTGATGTGAAATACACTTTCCACACTTAAAATCAACACATGGGCCCCTGCGACTTGCATGCCCTTGATTTCCCAATGTCCAGTATCAACAATATTGTATGACAGTATTGACAATAATAGTTTGAATTTTAATACAGCACAATAGCACAACTCCTTTTATTTTTGTGAGCAAAGACCGTACCCAGTAACTAATCAACAAGTGCTTGGATAGTTACTAAAAAAGTGCGATAGGGCTGTTTTCTCTCAAATCTGGAGGAAATAGTGAGAACTGCAAAAAGTGGAAAGTGAGTATGAAAATCCGGAGGGTCCCACCTCAATAGGAAGACTTGGCAAGTATGGCTGATTTCATAATGCATTCTCATCAAGAATAAAAGTTATGCCAGTGAATTTGAAGAAAAATTTGGCAAAGGCCGCACATAGAGCTGTGAAAAGCCTATCAATCATCGTAATTTCCTACAAGGTTGACTGCCATTTGTAGATATCAAGGTGCATCTTAAGGCACAATCCTGTAGTCCTGATACAGGTGAAGTTTCTATGATGTCACTGTCTATCAGGCAGTGATCTGATTGGGTGAACCATGTAGACACAGGAAGTGACTCACTAGTAGCAAGCTGAACCTGTAAATAAAATGTTCCTTTCTCGTTCATTGCTTGACAAAAATTAAATATCCTTAAATAACCTGCAAACAACTGTACCATACATTTAATGAGACATTATTGGTCAAACCGATAGCAATAACCTCGCCCGAATATTTTGCAGTTTTTCCTCTTGACCAAATTTTATTTACATTTGAATTCTTCTTCGATTCATGTAGACTAGAAGCAATTAGAAAAATTTTAGTCATCTCAAAAAATGACAAATCAAATCCAAGAGTTTCTAAAATGACCAGTACCAATAGAATTTTTGTGGAAGATCTTAATGTTTCAAACTTACTTGAACTGCAAGAAAGACAAGAGGAAGAATTAATTTCTTGTATGACGCTCTTTGCTCCATCATGAGAGAATGCATCACCTATAAGCGATGTCAATAAGCGATGACTCGGGTCACTTTGATATTTTCGTATGCTCCGCTTGTCACATAAATTATGACCACAAACGTCATTCAGTTGATGATTGCACTAAAAACTTACCCAAAGCGCAATGCATGATATGAATTATTAAATAAGAATATTTCAAATGTATATTGTAACCCTTTCCTCTCGAGAAGAGTAGACATTCACAGCATCCTGAGATCATAGTGTTACTGAAATAACTATCTAAATACAAAAGATATGATCTGTATTAATACTTGGACCAACATTCACCACTTGGCCTCTTTATAGAGTCATTTCGGCGTCGAATTTACCTGCTAAGTTAGTTGCTTACAATAAATTAACTTGATTATTATATTCACAAATAAAGAGATTAGAGCCAAAATACGGATCAAGTGTGCTTCTTGGTAGAGGAAAAACAGGGGAATCTAGGGTTTAAAGACAACATTCCTAATCACTTGGCACCAACTTATGAATCATCAAGACCATTACACTTTTTACCCTTACCAGTGCTCAACATATCTTTTACTGGCATAACTCGATGGCTGATTTCATACTTGCCAAGAAACTCAAATTAAAAAATGGGAGATTTCCATTTTCAGTGATACTACCGCACTGCATGATGGTGCTTTGAGGGTGTAAGCACCCGAGTTATCCACCTGGGGGTTTGGGGAGCAGTGCGAGCCAACCACAGGGTCCGAGGCAGAGCCTCATCTGATGACGCACTAGGAAGGGCTAAAAGGTATATTTGACCCCAAATAATTTAATTTAGATATTTTTATTTTATTTTATTTTATTTTATTTTATTTTATTTTGTTTTGTTTTGTTTTGTTTTGTTTTATTTTGTTTTGTTTTGTTTAGTTTTATTTTATTTTATTTTATTTTATTTTAATTTATTTTATTCTATTTTATTTTATTTCATTTTATTTTATCTTATTTTACTTTATTTTATTTATTTTATTCTTATTTAATTTAATTTAATTTGATTTAATTTGATATAATTTAACTTGATTTAATTTGATTTAATTTAATAAGCAAATGACATGAAATACACTTTCGACACCTACAATCAACACATGGGCCCCTGCGACTAACATGCCCATTATATCCCAACGTCCAGTATCAACCACCCCTTTGACAATACTAGTTTGAATTTTAATACAGCACAATAGCACAACTTTTATTTTTGTGAGCAAAGACCGTACCAGTAACTAATCAACAAGTGCTTGGATAGTTATTAAAAAATTGCGATAGGGCTGTTTTCTCTCAAATCTTGAGGAAATAGTGAGAACTGCAAAAAGTGGAAAGTGAGTATGAAAATCCGGAGGGTCCCACCTCAATAGGAAGACTTGGCAAGTATGGCTGATTTCGTAATACATTAATCGAGAATTAAAGTTATGCCAGTGAAGTTGAAGAAAAATTTGGCAAAGGCCGCACATAGAGCTGTGAAAAGCATATCACTCATTGTAATTTCCATACAAGGTTGACTGCCATTTGAAGGGCTCACATCAGTAAATATTGATTATCTACTGGTACTCAACTGGCTGATAATGCCTAAAATCTTGCATTCTCACAGTTTGTTCATTTAAAAAAGTTTATTGATAACAATCTTCATCATTAAAATGATGTTCTTCCGAATGCGACAGGGTAGGCAAATCATTAAAAACATGAAAGAAGGAAAACGGAAGTGAGACAAAGACTGCTGGGCAAAATACACCAAAAACAATGGAAACGAATAATTATGTCGCAGACATGAAATAGAAAAATGTCTGCTGTATAAAGTGAGTGCCTTCCAATTGTTTGAAGAGCTGATGAATTGCGAAAGGCTATTTATTAATTTATTGACTTGTTGTATTTAACTATTCTCGCATTACTACCGTATCGATTGATGAGTTTTTTCATTAATAACCTATAATAAATTTCTACCTCTGTTGAAGAACAGTATTAGAGTTCACTTAGTCCTCAGGAATGAACTTTTGATATATTCAATAGATAACTGTTTCTGGCTGCTCATAAGCGGTAGGTTACCTGAAAATATGTGAATAATTGATCCCTCACCTGTATACAGCTCAACATACATATATAATAATATTTATTCCAACCATTGGTATGCTAACTTAATAAAAGTGGCCATTCTTACAGGTTTTGGTACAATAAACATGATAAAATGCATAAAATCAGTTCTAAATTTTACTCTCTCTACAAATGCAAGCCAATCACATCGACACAGACAGAGAGCTATAACAAGTTCAAATGTTTCCCTGCTCAGATTTCAAATCAATTGGGCACAGCGCAGAGTCTTTTCAAAATCCACAATAACAGTGATGAACTGGAAGGCTTCAGACAGTAAAGAATAAAGATGCATTATGCATGAAATGAATTTCTGGTTTTGTCCTTGATTTGTTTTGAGAATTTCATGTGATTGCCACATAACACCAAGTAACATTACTGCTGAAGTAATCTGGACGGTACCTAGGGAGGGAAAATGTAAATAAATGTATTTAATGTGACCTTTATGCCACAATACATATATCATATCATACACGAGTCTTGAATGAAAGAAACAAAAAATGATAATTAAATATTCGGAGAACAGATAATCACAGAAGCCTTCTGGTTAGTGCCAAAAACATTCCGAAAAAGAAGGCAGAAAATATGGTTGCAGAACCACAATCATCACAACGTCAGACTGAAAATTTTACTGATAGACCTGATTAGGAAAAACATAATAACTGCAATAATGGAACATATTACTGGACAGAAATATGAGAATTTTTTAATTTTACTTTTTCCATACAAAGTACAGGAAACAAAGATAGCATATACTATTAATTTAAAATAGAATCTTTAGTAAATCGTATGTGTGAAACTGAGACTACTAATATTATTATAGTTGATGATACACTTTGATCTTATGACCAATTATCAGTATATAAACAATTAATCTTAGCTTTCATGTCTGCGTTCACAGACATAACTGGTATGCCAAGAACAATAGGCATCATCAAGACTCATGTGGCGTTTCCAAAGCCCTATACAATACGGTGCTCTACCACTACCATCTGGCTGGTCTGGTCCCCATTCATCTGATGTCACTTCCCGCTCAGCAGACCTCCACCTATAAACCTGAGTCTCAGGATCCAGTATAACATCTACCCAGAATCCAGTATAACTGCTACTCCAACCTGCAAAATATACGCCGCAATGAGAGCAAAGCAATAGAAGAACAACACTTTGGCACTTCATACACATTCACACTTACAATTTAAAATTTAAAAATAACTTGCCTTCAATGCCGCTACTCCACATATTGCTGTAGAAATCTAGTGTTTTCTGGCTGGTTAAAGTTGGTAATTCTGCCCCTCGGCTCTGACAATCGTCAGACGCCTCCTGCCAGGATAGATGTGATGTAAACATCTTCACACAAGTATCTCTATCTGGATTGTGATACCAGTCATCAGGGAAGTCACATCTCCTCATATAGGCTCTATCTACAGATATAAATCACCTCAATATGAGTCAATAAAGGATTGGCTAGACTTGACACATACTCGTATAACATGCCCAGTGTTTCTGTGATCAGAAGCAGTTTATTGTTTTCAGCTCTCTTGCAAACATGGTCAATAATTACTTACACGCCAGAGTTGGACTTAAGAAAGAGTCTTATACTGTATACAGGCTTGTTCGGGAAAGATACATGCTTCACTAGCTCTGGCAGGACCAGTAGGGTTGGGTATGATTAGTTTATTAATACTCATAATTTAGTATTTTTTTGCAAAGTATATCGAATAGTATGTATCAAAGATCAGGCATTGCCAATACATGTATAGGCCTAAACTCCATGAATGAAACACAGCACAACACACTGGTTGTGAATTGTAAAGCTTGCTAAATCATACCTGTGAGATAGACTGATGACTCTCCTCCTGTAATACATTGAGGGGCGGTGACAGTAGAGTTCAAGGCCAGAGAGCTGAGGCTACATTCTGATGATTGTTTGTTGTAAGCTAAGCCTGTGCACTCAGATATTGAGATGCATATTAAGGTGCAATCCTGTAGTCCTGATACAGGTGTAGTTTCTATGATGCCGCTGTCTATGAGGCAGTGATCTGATTGGGTGAACCATTTTGACATAGGAAGTGACTCGCAAGTAGCAAGCTGAACCTGTAAATAAAATGTACATGTTCCTTTCTCGTTCATTGCTTGACAGAACTTAAATAGCCTCTTTGTGTTCTGCAAATAACTGTACCAAACATTTAATGAGGCGCTTGGTCAAACTGATAGCAATGACCTGGCCCCTTGATTATACTTCATTTTCATTTGAATTCTTCATGGATTCATGTAGGCTAGAAGCAATTAGAAAATTACAGTCATCTCAAAAAATGACTAATCAAATTCAAGAGTTTCTAAAATGACCAGTACCAATAGAATTTTTGTGGAAGATCTTAATGTTTCAAAATTACTTGAACTGCAAGAAAGACAAGAGGAAAGATGAATTTCTTGTATGACGCTCTGTGCTCCATCATGAGAGAATGCATCACCTATCAGCGATGTCAATAAGCGATGACTCGGATCACTTTGATATTTTTGTATGCTTCGCTTGTCACATTAATTATGACCACAAACGTCATTCAGTTGATGATTGCACTAAAGACCTCGCCCAAAGCGCAATGCATGATATGAATTATTAAATAACAATATTTTAAATGTATATTGTAACCCTTTCCTCTCGAGAGGAGTAGACATTCACAGCATCCTGAGATCATAGGGTTACTGAAATAACTATCTAAATACAAAAAATATGATCTGTATTAATACTTGGACCAACATTCACCACTTGGCCTCTTTATAGAGTCATTTCGGCGTCGAATTTACCTGCTAAGTTAGTTGCTCACAATAAATTAACTTGATTATTATATTCACAAATAAAGAGATTGGAGCCAAAATACGGATCAAGTGTGCCTCTTAGTAGGGGAAAAACAGGGGAATCTAGGGTTTAAAGACAACATTCCTAATCACCTGGTACCAGCTTAGGAATCATCAAGATCATTACACCTTTTACCTCACCAGTGCTCTACATATATTTTTCTTGCATTACTTGATTGTGATTTTGTACAACAATCTCATCAAATGAAAATTATGCCAATAAAGTTAAAGAAAAATTAGGCAAAAGCTCCGACATGGACGTGTGAAAAACCCATCAATCATTTAAATTATTATTTCTTCATTTTATTCACTGATCAAGTGTGAGCGTATAAGGCCATGTGGTACATAAATCAGAGAGGCCTCTGTATTTCCTTACAAGGTTGAATGCCAATGTGTTCTGAATTTATAGTATCACATGACCACTTGAAGGAGCCACATTGGTAAGTATCGATTATATACTGGTGGGGCTCCCTGCACACAATGCTGTCTTCATTTTCTTCAGCGAAAATAGAGCAATCTTCAATTTTAAAACTCTAATCTTCAGAATAAATCCTTCAAAACAACTGGACTCGACACAAAACTGCTCTGCTAAATTGCCTGCGAAAACTGAGCCAACTAGGTATTTAGTTGATGAAGGTGATCATTTTTTTAGACAAACAATGCACCTGGTGGGGCTCAAACCCGGAATCCTGAGATCCAAAATCAGTAGCACTGATAGTTTTCAGTTTTTGGTTTTTGTGGAGTTGTCTGTTAAAACCATTGAATTGTACTATTCTTAGAATAGCATTTTCAACTCACCATTCTCCAATCAGGGAGCTGTATTTTCCAATAGGCATTCTCACAATTTTCATTTGACATCGAGCTCAGTCCCTAGTAGCTTTTTGGAGTTTGCGCAATGTTTGATTACTAAAAAAATCAATTTTCTGTGAGCAACAATTTGTATAAACTAGTGTCTTTCTCTTTTATTTGGTTGTTATTTCGAACACAAGAACTTTTATTTATGCCTGTCTTGATAATATAAAACAATAAAACACTATGAAAAAAAACCATAAATCAATGAATATTTTATTAGAGACTGCACTATATCCAGAATAATTGCATCTTGTTGTAACGGTTTGAGTCAGGTGCACTATCACGTGGTCATACAGTATAGATGGCAACCTCTACTAGGGACAGCCAATCACATAGCATTTCACATAGCAAATCACATAGACATCTATAAACTTAAATTCTTAGAGGATTGAGGAGTTAATAAAATCAAGTAAGTGTTCCTAAATTGAGTGAGTACTGTTTATAAGGCTATGAGTGAGCCGCTGTTCCAGGATTGAGTTCAGTGGTTCAAACAAACCCAACCTGAGTAGATAACTCCAAGTTGTTTGACTGAATTCAGTCTACTTGAAATGGGAAATCTTCTATTGATTTTTCATTAAAATCTTTTCTTCAACTTTTAAACACTCAATCTTCAATCTCTAGTAAAGTACCCGGGAGCCCCACTGGTACTCAATTGGCTGATAATGCTCAAAACTTTGCTTCCTCACAGTGTATTCCTTTAAAACATTTATTGACAATAAACTTCATCGTTAAAATGATGTTCTTCAAATTGTACCAGAGCAAGCAAAACAATGAAAAATATAAGAAATAGAACGGAAGTGAGACATGGAGGGCTAAATACACCGAAAACAAGGAAAATGAAAATGTCTTAGACATGAAATAGATAAATGTGTGCTGTCTGAACTGAGTGCCTGCCAATTGTTTGAAGACCAAAACCGCCAATAAACAATTCTTATTTCAAGCAGGTGAGCACAACTCCAACCATAATCAGACTGATCATGTGAGATATACTGTTCATCATTTCCTCAAGAGCGGAAACCATGCAACGCCAGAGTGTGCTAACCATTCAGCCACGCCTTATTGGATTTATTTGATTCATACGGTATATCGTTTCGCATCAAAAAGTGTCGACCTGTTTTTGCGGAAGTTGACTTAAAAGCTATTCCAATAATATTGATCAGGCTTAAAACTGGTGTCAAAACGATATATGGAAAGAGTGAATGTAGACATGTAGGGTGGCTTGAGAGCATTTGATTATTTATGATGTTAATCCCAAGGTGCAGCGGCAACATCACCTCAATTGGTCGGCTATAGATAGCTCCCCTCTGAAAACAGTCAAGCCTGGGCTGTATCTATGGGTTTTGAGGTGGTAGGGCCAGGCAGGGTGGCTGCGGGAGGGGCGCTTTACCGCCTTCTCGAGAGGCCTCCCCCAGTAAATTTTATAAAATTCGCTAGCAGTTTTAAGGCGTTCTAGCCCTTTTTGAGATTATCTTGGGGGATTTTGTGTAACGGGAGGGACATCATATTCAACCGTGGTTGGCACTAAGAATTGAAAAAATTTGGTGAACATGTTATGGAGTGTGAAAAGAGGCAAATTAAAATTGTCGTTGAAAAAAACACGAGGGAGTGAATTAACTGCATACAGAGAAGGAATAATCAAAGTCAAAAAAATATGTGATTATGTTTTATGAAGAGACCTTAAAATAGTAATAATCAATTTTGTGTGAGCAACTTATTGTCAAATTCTGATTTTATTGACCACCACAGAGAAGGCTTTTGGGATGAGATGACATGACAAGCTCAATCCCTCTCTAAATCCAATTTGGAACATCCGATGTACATGGACTGTTTGCTTAAGTTTGGCCCAAAGGTATTTTTAAGAGGGCCATGCTGCTGAAGGAAAGCTCACATGTTTCAGATTTAGATGTATTGATGAATTCTAAACATCATAAAGAGCAGGAATCTGCCATTATAAAACAACTACATCGGTGCTATCGCTTCATAATCCCTACATATATCACAAGGGCCCCCCTGAGCACCTGTTATTGAAAAACATAAATAGAGTCAATGCCTGTGTAGTAACAACCCTTATAGCGATTTTAGTAATTTTTAAGTTAATTGACCTCCTGAAAATGTGGTAGGGCCATGGACCCCTGGCCCTACCTATGAATACACCCCTGAGCCAAGCCCTTCCAGATAAGATACAATAACATTTGTACTCAGATATTAAAGATAGCTAGGATTCGCTATTCGCCGTTGTTGCCTAGGTTGCGAAATTTAGTGTATCTTAAATTAAACTCACTCACCATAGTTTCATAAACAATGTACAGTTATACAGGAATACAGTGTGGTGTAGTGGTCTAAGTGTCTGCCTTGCAATCAGATGGAGATTTATGCCCTGGGTTTGAATCTCAGTTTGTACATCTGTTTTTAATTTTCACTAGTAAGCCTACTAGCGAAATTTAGTACTAGCGGAATTTAGTACCAGGTCCAGATAGCGAAATTAAACTTTAGCTAAATTAAACTCCTACAGGGTAGGTCACTTACACTGCAGGGATCGGGTACATTTTAATAGGTAGTTGTGCCTGCCAAATACTAGAGAAGATCACCTCAAATAATGTTAATATTAGATAGTCCCCATTTAGATGACTTGCCAAACTGCATATCCATGTAAAATGAACTTAAACCATGGGGAGATGGACAAGGCTTGCATTCGATATTGCATAGCTGGCGTACCATCAAGATGTGGGACAAACTTTTCATTTCATTCTTCATGCTAAGGTTCTGTCTTTTATTTCCCACACTTGGGAATCAAATTGAAATTGGAAAAGAAATTATTTGTATGATTAATTTTTGCTTTCAATTTCTATTCATTACTGTCTGTTATTTTTTACAGTACTACAATGATCAATAAATCGTTTGACCTAACGATATGATCTATCCCATTGGCTGCTCATGATTCATATTAATTTCTATAGCTGCACACATCCATCGATCAGATTTGGATGTGGAAGGTTAACGCCTGCTGAGAGGGCCTCTGTAGACTCTCTGATGTACGCAGTGCAATGTGTGAGAATATATGATCAAATTCTCTATCCATGAATTTGCTGCTGTTGCTGACGCCTAGGTCTTGGTCTATTGTGAGCTGGCTGGGAATGTCTCCTATATGTGTACCAGAGCAACTATCATCGGCCTGTTGAGCTTCAACAGAGGCTTGTGGTGCTGCCACTGCTGACTCAGGTGGTTCAAAACGATGCTGACCTGACTGAGAGGCGGAGGAAATCTATGATTATTCAAGTACCTGATGATCATTGTAAGCTGTTGGATACTGTGGGTCGTGAGCAGAAAAAGGATGTGTAGGGAAGTTTTCCTGTAGCTGATTGAGCTGTCAATGTTTTCTGCTTATTTGAAGTAAATCTTTTTTTTTGGAAATTGAAATCAATTCCTTGAAATTATGACAGAATACATAGAAATTAAACTTACACCCGCTGAGAAAACCTAAGTTTGGAATTTTCAAATTTATTGTGTTTCGAAACACAGAGAATCATCTTCCGTGTTTTCAAAAAGGCTGAAAGTGGTATTTCACCTCAAATTCGATGATGACATTACGAAGAAACACAATCAGAAATCACCACTGTAGAGAGTTATTCAGTCATTGGAGTTCTGCCTCTAAATATTGTACTAAAATTACTGACCCTTTCTGGTTAATCTACAACAGAGATTGTGATTCTTTATTCATTTATCAATATTGATGTTTCTCCAGAGAAACGGCTCACTGCTATTAAATAGAAGGGTTACCTGAAAAAATTGAATAATTCATGTCTCGGTCTAATGGCTCACTTGTCCATATCAAAAAATAAAAGCCTCATGGAGATAGGCAAGGTGATCCTGCGCATAAATGATACCTTCAGATTCATGACAATGGCTAATAGATTGTAATAATGGCCACCTTCTTGAAGCTGAGGAACCAATCTTGATTCCTGAGCAAGAGATAAAAAAAAGTACAGATTCCCTGCCTTGCCAAACAAAATCATTTTTACTCAAGTTGGGTGTAAAGACTCTAAACACAGGAAGCACATAAAAATCATAATAAGGTCCAGTCATCACGAGGTTACCACAGGGACAAAGACATGAGGAAAATCTTAAATCTCCTAATATCCAGTCAATCACGTCCTCACTATTTTCAACAGTTTTATGAAATTTATATTTAGACAGATGCCCTTCAAGTTGTTTAAGGCACATCGATTACAGGAGTGCCTAGAAAAGTATATGTTAAATGATACATTGTAAAAAGTTCAAGGCTCTTACCCACTTTGTTTCGTGTATTGCGGGAGTATCGTGCATCCCGTTTTTCAGGACGCTACAGTGTTAGCAATATGAATAAATCAAGGTCAAACTGAGAAATTTTGTAAAGCTTTACTAACAAAATACTGTCAGAGTTGAAGAAAGAATTTATTATGCTGTGCAGAAAGATTAAACCATCCGAAAAATCACAAAAGATAATATAAGAATAATATTCTCTCCTGCTTTTCAAAAGAGAGCAAACACACACAGTGGGTACCAACAAAACAAGATGGTTAGTTTGGTTGAGTTTCTCAAACAATAGTTTTTGGTCAGAATGAATTTAAAGCGGTCAACAAACTTGGAATGCAAATCTCAGTTTTCATGCTTGTTTCTCACACACATAACTATCATGCCAATTACAAGGAGCATCGTCTAGAAGCATGTAGGCTTTTCTGAAACCAAAACAGAATGGTGGTCCTAGATCTGGCTGGCGCGGTTGCCATTCATCTGATGTCACAATCTGCCCATTGGTTCTCCATGTATATATCTGAGTATCACTATCATATGTAACATCTACCCAGAAACCAGTGTAGCTATCACTCCAACCTGTAAAAATGTCGCTGCAATGAGAGCTTTCTAATGGAACCTGATAAAGTCACTCCAGCATTTCTTACTTCATAATATTAAAATATAGGGCAGTCGCATACACAATTTTACCTTTTTATGATAAAACTTGCCTTCAATGCCGCTGCTCCACATAATGCTGTAGAATTCTTTTGTTTCCTGACTGATAACAGTCGGTAAATCTGCTCCTATACTTAGGCAAGCATCCTTCACTTCCTCCGAAGTTTTGACTGAAGAAAACATCTTCACACAAGTATCTCTATCTAGATTGTGATACCAGCCATCAGGGAAGTCACATCTGCTTATATAGGCTCTATCTACAGATATAAATCACCGTCAAATGTCAACATAGGATTGACTCGACTTGACACATAGTTCTATAATAAGCCCAGTGTTTCTGTGATCCGAAGCAATGTTTAATGCTTACACTTTTCAAGCAGTTCATGGTTTTCTGATGTCTTTAAAAGTTGGTCAATATTGGTCACTTGTCAGAGCTGGACCTAACAAAGAGTCTTATACTGTATGCAGACTAGCAAGGGAACGAAACACGCTTTACTAGCTCTGGTAGGACCAGTAAGACCATTTAGCCTATAAGCTGAGCTTGAGGGGGTGGGTATGATTAGTTGAGTAATACTCATACATTGGTATTTTTCCGCCACAGTGGGTAATATTATAGTGAGCCTGAATCAAAGATCAAGGGCATTGCATATACATGTATAGGCTTGAAATCCGGGCCAATGAATACATCACAGGCACATCCCCTGATTGTAGCACAATTAAGCCTGAATGTATGAAGAGAGGGGCTACAGCTACGCGCGTTGGTTGTGAATTATAACGCTTGCTAAATCATACCTGTGAGATAGACTGATGACTCTCCTCCTGTAAAACATTGAGGGGCGTTGACAGTAGAGTTCAAGGTCAGAGAGCTGAGGCTACATTCTGATGACTGTTTATTGTAAGCTAGCCCTGTACACTCAGATATTGATATGCATCTTAAAGCACACTCCTGCAGTCTTGTTACAGGTGAAGCTTCTATGATGCCGCTGTCAATGAGGCAGTGATCTGAATGGGTGAACCATGTGGACACAGGAAGTGACTCGCAAGTAGCCAGCTGAACCTGTAAATGAAATGGATATGTTCCATTCTCGTTCAATGATTGACAGAACTTAAATTGCCTCTTTGTGTTCTGCAAACAACTGTACAAAACATCTAATGAGACGTTTGGTCGAACTGATAGCAATGACCTGGCCCTGAATATTTCGCAGTTTTCCTCTTGATTATATTTCATTTAAATTTGAATTCTTCTTGGATTCATGTAGGCTAGAAGCAAAATTTCAGTCATCTCAAAAAATGACAAATCAAATTCAAGAGTTTCTAGAATGACCAGTACCAATAGAATTTTTGTGGAAGATCTCAATGTTTCAAACTTACTTGAACTGCAAGAAAGACAAGAGGAAGAATTAATTTCTTGTCTGACGCTCTTTGCTCCATCATGCGAGAATGCATCACCTATCAGCGATGTCAATAAGCGATGACTCGGGTCACTTTGATATTTTTGTATGCTTCGCTTGTCACATTAATTATGACCACAAACGTCATTCAGTTGATGATTGCACTAAAAACTTGCCCAAAGCGCAATGCATGATATGAATTAATAAATAATGATATTTTAAATGTATATTGTAAACCTTTCCTCTCGAGAAGAGTAGGCATTCACAGCATCCTGAGATCATAGGGTTATTGAAATAAATACAAAAAATATGATCTGTATCAATACTTGGACCAACATTCACCACTTGGGCTCTTTATAGGGTCATTTCGGCGTCGAATTTACCTGCTAAGTTAGTTGCTCACAATAAATAAACTCGGTTTTTATATTCACAAATAAAGATATTAGAGCCAAAATACCAATCAAGTGTGCCTCTTAGTAGGGGGATAGCAGGAAAATTTAAGGTTTAAAGAGAACATCCCTAATCACATGGTACCAACTCATGAATCATCAAGATCATTACCAGTGCTCAACATATATTTTACTGGCATAACTCGATGGCTGATTTCATACTTGCCAAGAAAGTTAATTTCAAAAGTGGGAGATTTCAATTTACAGGGATACTACCGCACTGCATGGTGGTGCTTCGAGGTTGTGAATCACCCGAGCTATCCACCTGGGGGTTTGGGGAGCGGTGCGAGCCAAAATCAAGGTCTGAGGCGGAGCCTCATCTGATGACACACTGAGGGCGTCTACAGCCACTAGGATGGGCTAAAAGGTATATTTTACCCAAAATAATTTAATTTAATTCAATTCAAATTTAATCATTTTTATTTTTATTTTTTTTACTTAATTTAGTTTATTTTATTTTAATTTAATAACAAACTGATGTGAAATACACTTTCGACACTTAAAATCAACACATGGGCCCCTGCGACTTCCATGCCCTTGATTTCCCAATGTCCAGTATCAACAATATTGTATGACAGTATTAAAAATACTTGTTTGAATTTTAATACAGCACAATAGCAAAACTTTTATTTTTGTGAGCAAAGACCGTACCCAGTAACTAATCAACAAGTGCTTGGATAGTTATTAAAAAATTGCGATAGGGCTATTTTCTCTCAAATCTTGAGGAAATAGTGAGAACTGCAAGTGGATAGTGAGTATGAAAATCCGGAGGGTCCCACCTCAATAGGAAGACTTGGCAAGTATGGCTGATTTCGTAATACATTCTCATCAAGAATGAAAGTTATGCCAGTGAAGTTGGAGAAAAAATTGGCAAAGGCCGCACATAGAGCTGTGAAAAGCCTATCAATCATTGTAATTTCTATACAAGGTTGTCTGCCATTTGAAGGGCTCACATCAGTAAATATTGATTATCTACTGGTACTCAACTGGCTGATAATGCCTAAAATCTTGCATTCTCACAGTTTGTTCATTTAAAAAAGTTTATTGATAACAATCTTCATCATTAAAATGATGTTCTTCCGAATGCGACAGGGTAGGCAAATCATTAAAAGCATGAAAGAAGGAAAACCGAAGTGAGACAAAGACTGCTGGGCCAAATACACCAAAAACAATGAAAACGAATAATTATGTCGCAGACATGCAATAGAAAAATGTCAGCTGTTTGAAGTGAGTGCCTTCCAATTGTTTGAAGACCTGATGCATTGCGAAAGGCTATTTATTAATTTATTGACTTGTTGTATTTAACTATTCTCGCATTACTACTGGATTGATTGATGTGTTTTTTCCATTAATAATCAATAATAAATTTCTACTTCTGTTGAAGAACAGTACTAGAGTTCACTTAGTCCTCGGGGATGAACTCTTGATATATTCAATAGATAGTAGCTGTTTCTGGCTGCTCATAAACTGTAGGTTACCTTAAAATATGTGAATAATTGATCCCTCACCTGTATACAGCTCAACATATATATATAATAATATTCATTCCAACCATTGGTATGCTAACTTTATAAAATTGGCCATTCTTACACGTTTTGGTACAATAAACATGATAAAATGCATAAAATCAGTTCTAAATTTTACTCTCTCTACAAAATGCAAGCCAATCACATCGACACAGACAGAGAGCTATAGCAAGTTCAAATGTTTCCCTGCTCAGATTTGAAATCAATTGGGCGCAGCGCAGAGTCTTTTCAAAATCCACAATAGCAATGATGAACTGGAAGACTTCAGACAGTTAAGAATAAAGATGCATTATGCATGAAATGAAATTCTGGTTTTGTCCTTGATTTGTTTTTAGAATTTCATGTGATTGCCACATAACACCAAGTAACTTTACTGCTGAAGTAATCTGGACGGTAACTAGGGAGGGAAAACGTAAATAAATGTATTTAATGTGACCTTTATGCCACAATACATATATCGATCATATCATAAACGAGTCTTGAATGAAAGAAACAAAAAATGATAATTAAATATTCGGAGAACAGATAATCACAGAAGCCTTCTGGTTAGTGCCAAAAACATTCCGAAAAAGAAGGCAGAAAACATGGTTGCAGAACCGCAATCATCACAACATCAGACTGAAAAATTATACTGATAGACCTGATTAGGAAAAACATAATAACTGCAATAATGGAACATATTATTGAACAGAAAAATGAGAATTTTTTAATTTTACTTTTTCCATACAAAGTACAGGAAACAAAGATAACATATACTATTAATTTAAAATAGAAATTTTTGTAAATCGTAAGTGTGAAACTGAGACTACTAATATTATTATAGTTGATGATACACTTTGATCTTATGACCAGTTATCAGTAAACAATTAATCTTAGTTTTCATGCCTGCTTTCACAGACATAACTGGTATGCCAAGAACAATAGGCATCATCAAGACTCATGTGGCGTTTCCAAAGCCCTATACAATACGGTGCTCTACCACTACCATCTGGCTGGTCTGGTCCCCATTCATCTGATGTCACTTCCCGCTCAGCAGACCTCCACCTATACACCTGAGTCTCAGGATCCAGTATAACATCTACCCAGAACCCAGTATAACTGCTACTCCAACCTGCAAAATATACGCCACGATGAGAGCAAAGCAATAGAAGAACAACACTTTGGCACTTTATACACATTCACACTTACAATTTAAAATTTAAAAATAACTTGCCTTCAACGCCGCTACTCCACATATTGCTGTAGAAATCTAGTGTTTTCTGGCTGATTAAAGTTGGTAATTCTGCCCCTCGGCTCTGACAATCGTCAGACGCCTCCTGCCAGGATAGACAAGTATCTCTATCTGGATTGTGATACCAGCCATCAGGGAAGTTACATCTACTCATATAGGCTCTGTCTACAGATATAAATCTTCTTACATGAGTCAATAAAGGATTGACTCGACTTGACACATACTTGTATAACGAACCCAGTGTTTCTGTGATCCAAAGCAACGTGTTATGTGTACAATTTTCAAGCAGTTCATGGTTTTCTTATGTCTCTTAAAATTGGTTAATGATGATTTACACGCCAGTGCTGGACCTTACAAAGAGTCTTATGTTGTATGCGGACTAGCTAGGAAACAATACATGCTTTAATAGCTCTGGTAGGACCAGTAATACTATCTGGCTGGTTACCTGTGATTGGGTGTCGGGATGATTGACGGCCCAGGTGTGCTCCGACCTGCCTGCAAACTGAGAGCAACTTGGCGCCGAATATGGCGGAAGCGCCCTTAAGGCACCTTTATTTCTCTGTCTTCGGACAGAGACAAAAACTTACAATTTTAACCCACATGAATCCTATTAATTACCATGTGTGTATTAGGTAACTTACACCTCAGGGTATTGGCTATAGTTTGGTAGGTATATATCTCTCTGCCAAATACTAGAAAGGATCACCTCAAATAATGTTAATATTAAACTACCTCTTATATAAGACTAGCTAAGCTGCGTATCCATATAAGATAAAGAAAACCTAAGGTAGAAAGACAAGGCTTGAGTGTGATAGTATATAGCTGGTATTCCTTCAAGATGTGGAGGCAGCATGCACTCCTTATTAATTCTGGGCTTAGGTTCTGTTTATCGTTTCTCATACTTAGGAATCAGGAGAGGTATACACCCGAGGGTGCTGGGGGCTGAAACAATCAACAATGAAAGCTCCCCCAGTGGGGCTCGAACCCACAACTCCTGCGGCACTAATCGCCTGGCAGTGAATAGCAAGCGCGCTAACCGATTGCGCCATCTCACCATCCCCAAAAAAGAATGGGTCGATGGCGCTAATTAGATAGCCCGCTATTCACTACTCGGAGTTGTGTTCTCTCATCCCACAGCACATTCCAATCCACCATTGCCACCCTATGAAACACAGCGTACGTGTTAGGGTTATTGGCCTTACATGGCCCATTGCTGGGACCCCTCGTAGTAGGTTTAGCTGTCTTTCCAGCTTGTCAGCATGTCTTTCCATGCTGTCACATGTCTTTCCATGAGTCAGTCAGTAGACAAGTACACAGGAGAGGTATACACCCGAGGGTGCTGGGGGCTGGAACAATCAACAATGAAAGCTCCCCCAGTGGGGCTCGAACCCACAACTCCTGCGGCACTAATCGCCTGGCAGTGAATAGCAAGCGCGCTAACGGATTGCGCCATCTCACCATCCCCAAAAAAGAATGGGTCGATGGCGCTAATTAGATAGCCCGCTATTCACTACTCGGAGTTGTGTTCTCTCATCCCACAGCACATTCCAATCCACCATTGCCACCCTATGAAACACAGCGTACGTGTTAGGGTTATTGGCCTTACATGGCCCATTGCTGGGACCCCCTTGTAGTAGGTTTAGCTGGCTTTCCAGCTTGTCAGCATGTCTTTCCATGCTGTCACATGTCTTTCCATGAGTCAGTCAGTAGACAAGTACACAGGAGAGGTATACACCCGAGGGTGCTGGGGGCTGGAACAATCAACAATGAAAGCTCCCCCAGTGGGGCTCGAACCCACAACTCCTGCGGCACTAATCGCCTGGCAGTGAATAGCAAGCGCGCTAACCGATTGCGCCATCTCACCATCCCCAAAAAAGACTGGGTCGATGGCGCTAATTAGATAGCACGCTATTCACTACTCACTATTCACTACATATTGAGATTGGTAAAGAAAGTAATTTAGATTTCTATTGATTGCTGCCTGTTATTAATTTTCTTTTCTATATTTAAAAGAACAATACGGACAGTGCATATATAAAATTGCGTCAATTTTAAATCAGGTTGCTCATAATGTTGACTTTCAATCACAAGATGACCTAAGCTTATTGGCTGCTCGTGATTAATATAAATTTCTAGCTGCACACTTTCACCTATCACATATAGATGGCTCATGCTTGTTGACAGGGCCTCTGTAGACTCAGTGCTGTACGCAGTGCAATGTGTGAGCATATTATCGAATCCTCTACATATGAATTTACTGCTGCCGCTGTCGTCTAGGTCTAGGTGTTGGTCTATATTGGTAAGCAGACTGCTGTCTGGGATTGTCTCCTATCTGTGATATCCTACCAGAGCTACTATCATCGGCCTGTTGTGCTTCAACAGTGGCTTGTGATGCTGCCAATGCTGACTCAGGTGGTCCTAAACGGTGCTGAGCCAACTGTGAGGCAGAGGAAATCTCTGATTGGTCCATGGCCTGATGATCATTGTAAGCTGTTGGATACTGTGGGTCGTGAGCAGAAAAAGGTTGATTAGGGAAGTTTTCTGGTAGCTGATTGAGCTGTCGATTGTTTTCTGTTTGTGAGCCTCTCATAGCTGATGACAAAAGAATACCTTCTTCTGGATTTAAAGTCAATGGAAGACCTTGAGTGAAAGAGCCACTCCCTAAGCTTCTCTTTTGAACTGCAAGGGAATAATCCAGATCCAAACTCAACCCGTCTGAAATCAACAAATGCATCGATAATTATTATGAGGTGCAATCTTGATGTATGATGGAAGTCTAACTTCTTCTCATTGTTGTTATCTAGCTGCCTTCATCCAGCCTTTGAAGACTAAAATTTCACCATCCTCTAAACCAGCCATGCTAAATCTTGGCCGAATCGGCCATTCCGTTCAAAATGGTCATTTTGTTCGGCCAATTGAACCCTTACCGCAGAAAAATATTGAAGACATTTTCTCGTCTTATAAATAGTGAAAATTACGCAGTATTCTGTCACAACAGATATTCCAGCTGGCACACATAGAAAAGTTCAATTGTCGATCTATTGTAGTAACTGGGGTGTATTCATAGGAAGGTGAGCAGGTAAACTGATTAGAAAAATATAACCTTAACTTGCCATTATCATTATAACATTGAGTCTATTTATATTTATCATTAACAGGTGCTTAGGGGGTCAGATGTATTTGGTTGGGATTATATGAGTGGATTATACTGATAAGACCAGTTTGCATTGGCAAATTTCTACAGAGCTCTTCAATAAATTCCAAGCCGAAACATATGAGCTTAGCTATCCTTCAGAACTATGGCCCCGCCACAAAATATACCTCCACAACAATGTGGATAACGCTGGAAAACACAGCCTCTCAACATTGCATTGTTCTAGATTGGTTGAGGATTGACCCGGGTTTAGACCTTGTGAAGTTTCACGGTCGGCAAAGTTGTATTAAAGTGTTCTCATTGCTCTGCGATGGTTATTAAAATTAGGATTTTGACAAAAAAATTCCTACCTCCTAGGACTCCAATGTGATCTTTTTGATCGCTGTAAAAGTGTGCTGTCAGCCATTTACAATCCTGCACAATAAGCTCACTGAATTTTGCAATTCAAAGTATCAAACATTGAAAGAATCAGATATGATATGATTCCCCTCAAATTTAATTGTTACTAACAGACTCCTATGGCTGATTGCTTGTTAGTTTTCTTCAAAAATAGGGCTGGAATGCCTTGAGAGACTGCCTCTATTTTTAGAAAAATTTCTAGGGACGCCCCATACCCCTAGCATGAAGGCACCCACCCCGCCTAGCCCTACCAATTTAAAGCCATGGACACAGGCCTGGATAATCCTCATTCTGTATCACATGTAAAATTTGCCCAAAAAGTGGTGCGGACAAATGGTATGCTGCCCAACAAAAATCGGCAAAACCCAAAAAAGCTTGGGCATGCATGCTCTAAACTATAACTTCACAAGAAAGGATAATGAAACAGTTGATAAACTTACGATCAAAAGAAGAAAGCTCATCAACTGTGGTAAGATCAACATTTCCTCTGTTGCCCAGCCACTCTCTAACTGTAGATATAGGTACACTGGGCTCTCCTACAGACTCCAGTTGGTTCAGCATCAGAAGGATTGTGCTAATCTTGTTTTCTAGTCTTCTGCTCTTGACTTCAAGCTCCTCAATTCTATCATCTTTCTTTTTAAGAATAATTTCTAGCTGATTGTTGCTTATTTGATCAGCTTTTTTTTCAAAGTTTGTTTCACATAGTCCTTCATCTGTTAGCGAAGACAAAACAAAGCAGTTGACTAGTATTGGCCAGTTGGTATTAGTGTCGGAGCGCAGTTGTACATTTCTGGCAGCCATCACAATGCAACTGCGACTGCCACCTCAGAACAGCACCAGAAATTTATTATACATAATGAAAATTAAGAACGCTCCAAATACAAACCTTTGGTTGCCGAGTATAAATAATCATTCAGTATGTGTACTGTTTCGTCATGCCCTTTGTATGATGCTCTCTGTATTGCTGTTTTCCCGTCCTCGTTCTCCACAGATATTAGCTGACTTTGCTGTTTCTTTGTCAGCATATCAAGTATGGCCCTTACTGAGTCAGTTTTCCCATTGTAAGCTGCCTGATGCAGAGGCGTGTAATCGGTGTCTGTCAAAAGTTTGATTCTATCTGCTGAACTGAGAGATTGTAGAAGTATGCTGATGACATCATCTTGACCCCTACGAGCTGCCCAGTGGAGTGGTGTCCACCCACTTGAGTACTCCTGTTGTAGCAGTGATACAAGCTCTGGTCCTGATATGCTGCTCAGGAGTGAACTCAGTCTCTCTCTATTCAGACTATGAAGAAGGTCCTGAGGGCCGCAGTAGTCAGTCAGCAGACACTCTAACTGAGAAGTGACAGAGAGAGCCATGAAGTTAACCTTGAAACAGAAATAAATCACTTGATAATGACTGAATTAACTTCTATCTAGAAGTGCCATAAAATGTCGCAGTCATGCGTGTCAGACGATAAGTTGTTTTTCGATGTTCTTGTGCCGACCTGTACTATAAATTGATTTCAAGTGAAATTGAGTGATGATGATCTATTTGGCAGTTGCGTTGTAAATTCCAGTTTTATCTTTTTTTTATTCAAATAGAGATTATTGCTGCAGTCAAATTAATAAAATATAACAACAGAAAATAAAGCTGCACAACCGGCATTTCAATCGCGTCAGAGAAATACACACACATAATACAATCACTCAATCTAAATGTGTGCGTTGTAAGGATGAATAACAATGGTTTCCAAATCAACTGTAAGGTCCAAGGTCTATTTGGTTACTTTTCAGTGGTAAAATTATCGTGATCATGTGCTATATGTTGTCACAACGTCCACAGGAGGTGACCACTTAACATACCGAGTGTGTGTGTAAGTATGTGTCTATACTTTGCTGTCAGTGTTATTATTGTACTCACCTTTTATTGTGTATCATTTGAACTGATAAGCTTTGTCACTCAAACAGTTGTAGCTAAATTTTATCCAGGGTTCAAAAATTCAGCAAAAAAATTATCTTATCTTAAGAATTCAACGGTTTCAAGCCTCTACTTTAACTAAGTTATTCTTATATTGGTAGCAGATAAACTGTTGTTGGATATCGCCATAGTAAACATTGGCCTTGGCAAGTTGACAAATCTGTAGCGCTATAATGATTTATACAATGACAACCACAAATGTAGTAAAAAGGAACAAAACACAAGCATGATAATATCATATAGCCTAAAGAGAAATCTGATTCTGTTCAAAGGCATATATTGCTGATGTAATATTGCACAAGCTTGGCAGTTCATCTAAATTAATTGATTAATAAATTTTCAACCACAATTACATATTTGTGAAGAGTGGTGAGCAGGCGACGTATCGACTCTGATCTGAATGGCTGTTGGGTGGGTCCAGCAACCAATCAGTCAGAACCAGCATATTGGCTAGGTGAGAAGTAAAGGCCAAATAAAGTTATAACAATGATAATATTATATTTTTGAGGCAAAGTCCTATCTTAGTGCCATGTCCCCCAATGCCAACACCAAAATTTAAACTCTAAATGGTTGATGCCTCATTACAGATAGTCGGTTTTCTCATATTATATCCTTGGCATCGTATATAACTATCAGCCCGAAAAAACAGCCTGCAAAAACTAATCAAGATTTTAACAGAACAAAAACCGTGCAGAACAATCATACAACCAATAAACATAGTCAGGGGGCAGTCACAAACCACCAATTTTGGCAAAAGGGAAGGGGGCTACCCTAAATCAAATTCAAATTTGGTCCAAAGCTCCATCTTAATGAGCAGTTTTTACTACAAGCTTTCTCTGACACTGATTCAGAGGGCAGCTCACTGATAGTGCTGTGTGGAAAACTCAGGAAAAGGATAAAAATTGGTCATCGCTTTCCGGATTGTTTGTAGTTTGATAATATAATGGGTAGTCTCTATCATAGGCTGGCCATAACCTAGCCGGCTCTCCTTAACTGAACGTGATTTAATGTACCGTAATCCCTCACCTATAGATCGGAGACTTATAAGTGAAGGCGGCTATAAGAGAGTAGCATATAGACGCGACTATCATTTGAAGCATTTTTATATTTAGATTGGACCAAAACCTATTACAGTCACTGAAGCTGAATAGCTCAGTGGTAGAGCGTATGACTTGTAAACATGGAGTAGTGAGTTCGAAACCCACTGAGGGCAGTATTTTTCCCAAAACTACTTAGTTCATTTGTAGTGAGTGTAGTGTAGTGAGTGTCTTATAGCTGTGGGGTGTCTTATAGCTGTGGGGTGTCTTATAGCTGTGGGGTGTCTTATAACTGGAGCATTTTTATTTTTTCTGAGGGGGGTGATTCACTTATAAGTCCGGTGACTTATAGGTGAGGGATTACGGTAACAATGGGGTTGTGTTTTTCGGAGTGATCGCCCTTGATTATTTACAGATGAGACCATACTTTTGCAAAGTTTTATATAAGCCATAAAGGATGCAGATGAGACCTTTTGCTGTAAAAACTCCTTGGTTTCTGCTAACTACAATTGATATTATTATTCGGTAATCCAAAAATCTGACCTATATGCTGAAATAAAAAAGTATCGGAAAATCTTTAGTTTTAGTACAATTGAAATTAAATAATAATACATTAAATTATAAAAACCTGATCAATCACAATGAAATTCAGTTTCAGGAAGGAAGGTGTCATGAAGTACACAGCTAAATTGTTTTGCAAAATAATTCCATATATATTAAGTTATTGTATTAAATATAGATTTTTTTTGTATTACAATAACATAAAAAATATATATGTTATTCTGAATTTTTTTTCTGCAATCAATATTTTCAGGTTTGATTTAAGTAATATTCAAAATTCAAAACTGGAATATTATTATTTTTCTTTATTTTAATGATATACTATTATATTATATAATATAATAAATATCAAATTATATTCGCAGTCAATTTTTGTCTCATAAAGTGGGTAAGCGCAATCTGCCTATGAAATTACCCTCATTTTGCTTCTATCTTAATTTCTCTGGCTGCCAGACCAAAGAGTGTGATCTGCTCCAATGATAGCTTTTATAAAAAAGTGCCATTTTATGGTCCCATCTGTTCAGCGCCCCCTATAATAAGGGACGACTCCTGACACAACCCTATTGGTGTTAGCTTTGTCATAGACACTATCATTTTATCGTCGTACACAAAAGACATGTTATTTTAGTTATTGCAGGGTGAGAGATTGAGAAGAACTTGCCCTTTATCCTTCATATTGTCACAGCACCAGCTGAAATCTTTATTAACCACTCTCGCAATATTTGCAGTATAAAAGACACAATGGACAAATTCAAAGGGTAGTTACCATGCACACATGGTGTTTAAATAGAGCACTACAAAACGTTTATACTACGACTAGCAGTCTATCGGTTCAGATTAAGACTTCTGCTTCTTTGAATTATTTTGCGCTAACTTTCTTTGTTCCAAGTCAGCATCTTCCATTCATTTGTCGGAATGTCAAGATCCTTTGGACTTCTCTTGAGGTTGCCATAGAACCTTTTAATTTCACAGTAGTGAATTAAATTAAATTAAATTGAATTAAATTGAAGATTAAATTAAATTTAATTTCCTGGGTGGCGTATAGACACTTGAGAGAGATTGTTTTATTGCTTGTCATCAATGATGAAGCCCTGTTTATGACAAAACAGAGGGTGGGCTGCCCCTAAAGAGGGACGCAAGTTGCCCGGAGTCCTCGTACTGAGAGTGTGATAAATACTAGTAAACTAGAATGCATCCTAGAGTTGAGGCCATGGTGGACCTCCTAATCGTAAGTATGCAGCAAGCTGCCAGAAACTGAAACAGGCACCAATCGACCATTGGCAGTGACACTTCGATCTTAGCCAATAGGCTGAGAAGCAATGATGAAGCAAATTATAGTGACTGTAAGAAGGCTTTACCATTTAGGAGTCTGATACTAAAAGGTATGAAACTGTTTAAAAAACAAGGTGTGCGACAATTAGCTGATAAAAATGTTTTCCTACCTGGAACATAATGTTTGTTAAAAATATGGTCTTCTTCATCGATAAAATTTACTGCAGTACTAAAAATTCGGTCTGAGATCGGATTAGGAATGTCACAGCTGTATGAGGTAGAAAAAGGAGATAATAACCAAGAACTCTCCTTTGCCGTGCAAGAGTCAAACCAAACTTCTGAATTGTATAATAAGATCAGCAATATAAGAGACTGCACAAAATAATCACGTTGAGCATTGGACGGATAAAAAGATTTGAGCTTAGACAATGCATAAAATCTTTTTTTTTCAATCTACGAAGAATGTGGTCAGTATTATCACTTTATTTTAAATCATCATAAAAAACTTTGATACTACAGTGCCTTTTGTGCTTCAGTCGTAGTTGTAGAGATATAATTTTATTGTTTACTGCATCCATCTGGGAGACTATGATGTTACTGATTGCTACAGCTACACAGCTTGAATCGGTTCAGTGAATGGCTTATTGCTTCAAATAAATATGGTGTTTCCTGGTGACTCTTCTCTCAAGTTTCCACAGAATCTCACCTCACAAAGCACAGCCTTGTCGATACTGTCCTTTATGATTTAATGTTCTATAATAGAACTTCTTCGTTCCGATCTGCAAGCCTCTGTCCTGTTCAGCATAGGCAAATTCCCTTTTCGCCGTCTGCCCCTATAAAAAAGCCATTGGGATGTGTCGAAAGAAGTTGTAAATCCTGGTGTGAGTACTTTCACACACCAATTTAGGGCTGACCATTACTACAGTAACTGATAAGGTTAGTAGCTTCTAAAGCTTCCCAAAACCAATGTTTTTCCTGAAGATCACATGTTTAAGAAATGCTTCTTGTGCCATATATTTTCTCCCCTTGAATGTCCTGAGCCCTAGACATTTTTCTCTGTGTTCAGATTTTGTCGGTCATATAGTGACCAATGACATCATAAGCCATACATAAACCTTTAATGTGGTATAGTTTGAGCTTTACTTGGAACTAAACAATTAAATATGATTAATTGTGAATGAATGTCAACGGAGCATGTCAATAAAAAGGGGCACATTGAAGGCAGGCAGGGCAAGTTAAAAATTTTACAGGTTAACAAACGGAGAATGGGTTCCTCAGATTCTAATATGTCTATCGGGATCATCCTGATTTGATAGCTTTGTACAGATTGTAATCTTTATAATCATTACTCAAAAATAGCCTATAATTAGTGAACTGGATCAGCCAAGTTTCGCAGATGATTTTTAATCCACCACTTGAAATCACCTGCCACTTTTTTTCTCAAATCTTGTGGTGAATTTAGATTCTTGTTTTCGAGCAGAACTCTTTATCTTGTCAACTCCTACTTGAAGAGTCTTCTCCTAAATAGGCATCAGTAGGAGAGTCATCATTTACATCAGCTTCAGTAAGATATATACTCTCCAGTAATGACAGAGCGGGAATGCAGCAGGGCAAACTTCCTGTTCTCTAATGTGGAGGCGTGGCAGCTCTACTCCCCACAGAGGAGAGATAGTAAATGTGTCCGGATCATTTGGCTCGTGTGGACCTGGATATGGGCTGTGGTGCTGATAACCTTTCTGGGGATCAACATGTCACAAATAGAATGGTAAGAGTTAGATCTATATTAGGACATAGACATCATGACATGGTCACAACGCTACCAGGTATATACTCCTCAACGCTTCAGAGCTTATTTTGATTTGTACAACATTGCTGCATTGTCACATTCTTTATTGCTACATTGCCACATCGCTACATTGCTACATTGCTACATTGCCACATCGCTAAATTGCTACATTGCTACATTGCCACATCGCTACATTGCTACATTGCCACATTGCTACATTAAAACATTGCATTGCAAAAGTCCCGAACACTTCTGTCAGGTAGAAAAAAACATTATGGCTCCAATGCATTGCCTGTCTCTTAGTCTTTGCATCAAATCAGTGAGCTTAAATCGCATATTCTTATAACCACAGCCTAACATTTTCCCGTAGGTACATTAACTGGTACTAGCATCTCCAAATATTATTCTTGATCACCCATTAGTTGAAATATTCTTTATCAACCATTAAAATACATACTGCACTCAGTTCTTGCAAGTTTCGACTAACATGAAGTTTCTAGCTAAACTATACATCTCAATAAAAAGGTAACCGGCCATAATGCCATGGTCAAAATGCCACAGGTGATAACACCACTGAACACTATAACAATGCCAAAATACCAGTTGTACAAAACGCCAGTTGTGTCAAAATACCAGTGGACATAAAGCCAGATATGACATAATACCATGTGGGACAACATACGATATCCCTAAATACCATTGCCATTATGCCAATATATGTAACAAAAGGAGATCAAGCCTCGATCTATTTCTTTTTGTTAGTCATATTACAGCTGCCCATCGTGTCAGCTATGCACCACTTGACAAGAGACGCCCCACCAACCCGACTGTGAGTTTGCACCCTGGCCCTGCCCAAACTCCCAAAACGAACAAGGACCTCTCTCCTTGCTTGTTATTGGTTTTAATAAATTCAAGTTTGTTTAATCAAGCGTTGTAGTCATGGTTTGTTATCATATTTTAATATTTTGAATTGAGTATAATTTTATTAAAATTTTCAAAATTATGTATTTTTCTTTTTAGTGAATAGCGGGCATGCTAATTAGTGCCATCAACCCATTCTTTTTTGGGGATGGTGAGATGGCGCAATAGGTTAGCGCCCTTGCTATTCACTGCCAGGTGATTAGTGCTGCAAGAGTTGTGGGTTTGAATCCATTTTGGGGGCTTTCAAAGTTGATTGTTCCAGCCCCCAGCACCCTCGGGTGTATACCTCTTTTTTAAGCATTTGTAATGGCATGATTTTTAGTCTTGCAGTATTATTAGAAATGTGACCCCTGGTCTAATTCCCTTGATGAAACGCAGAGCATTTTTTTGTAGAGTCGTATCTGGCTATCACTTGCGTCGCCCCAGAACTCTAATTCTAATGGTGGACCGAGTGCTTGTATCATCATCAGGGTTAAATTTAATTCCTTTTTCAGGCTTCTAAAATGTTCATGGAAAATTATGTTGTTCCTTTTACTTCTAAAACAGTTCCTGAAAATGAGCTTTTAATCTTCTGTGTAAAAATTTTTGTTTGGGGTTTCGAAGATGTTTTCTCATAGTTTATCACAAGACAGTTGGTGATACACCATTCATTTATCAGAGGTAAATTTCTCTCCCTAATTTCAGGTTCAGTACTAAAAATAATAGTAATGTCAACAAAAAGTATTAAATTAAGATCAGGTGATGCATTAAGAAAATCAATATTATAAATTATAAATAGTGCTGGCCCGAGAACCGAACTCTAGAGAGCACCGATCATGATAGGCAGTAAAACCGACTTAATTCATTTACCAAGACAAACTACTTTCTAATTAAAAGATAATTTTCTAACAGTCGATATGAGGGGAAGAATATCTGAAAAAATATCTGTTTACTTATATGAATAACGTGATTTATTGTATTTTAGGTTTTATTTATCTTATCATCATATTCTCGCATCGCATGTTTTATGATAACTTTTAATTATTTTATTTATTTCATCAACTAATGTTTTCGATTTTAGTATTTCATCACATGTACAATACTTGGAAATCATTATTTCTGAACAATGATTTCCAAACGTTTTATAAACAAACTTCATTATTATTATTATTATTATTGAAGCTTTAATGACCAATAAATATAAGTTGTGACGCACGGGACTAAAAATTACTAGTATCACGTTTGAAAAAAACAATTCTGCTTAAAATGTGTTGTTGCAGAGTTAACACTACCAATGTGCACAAGCAGGCTCAATCCCATCATAAACAACATGTTTGAATAGTTTCTGTTCTCCACTCAAAATCAAATGTGAAATCAAACAGAAAAAGTGGGGTGCTTGACCAAGGAGTTAGAGACAACTCCTTGGCATGACTAAAGTATAATTTAGTGTCCTGTACGCCAACCTGCGCATCACAACACTGGTGGGTTATATTTTGGCATACATATCGGTGCAGGAGAATTTTTCTCTACACTATTGTAGTCACACAGTTTCATATATTACTAAGTTTAATTTACACAAGTTTTGTTAGTTTTGAGTCCCGCGGGTAACAAAATAATTTAACATTTGCCAATAATTCCAAATTTTGTGGCAAAGGTTCTGTAAAACAAGTTCTTTGCTGTGTATTACAGCTTAGATGCTTGTGCTATCTGAATGATTATTGTCAGATTTTCCATAGTAAATTGGACGTAATTTTGTGTTCTGTGCATCTCATGCAGTCCATAACTGGTGGAAGGCAAATTTGGTGGTTTATCATAATTAAACCAGTGAATTTTTGTGTTGAACATATAAAATTCTCAACATTCTCATTAAATGGAATCAAAAGAAGTTTCGTTGCATATCTATTTAGGGAAAACAAAAAAATGCCTAGTAACACCACATTTTGACAAAACGGCTCTAAAATTGGCTTTTATACCTTTGAGTAGGAAAACAAGTTTTGTGATGTAAAAGTCTTATCTATATCCTCATTATCATATACTGAATTTACAACATGAAATTCAAGTTGTGAACGTCCTGTGTGTCCCAAACCCCTATAAAATGACTTTGCTGAATACTATGGCCATGGCCTAACCGTGAAAGTTCATTTTGGGTGAACAGATTTTTCTTTTGGTAGTCTTATCAAGTCATTAGTAGTATGAGTCTCTAGGGCAGCGATGAGACAAGACTTTCAAAAAAAAAAGCTGGTAGTAATCCAGAGTTATTGTCATATTATTCTAGAGAGTAGTTGGGAAATATTTGTTACAAGTCACTAGCTCTCAGTTTGTGGACCCCAAAAAAACCCAGATTTCATCAAAATTGAACGAAGAAACTTTATGACTTGCAGCTGAGCCACCTCCTACTCTCAGCGAGCAACTCGCAGCTGTAATACAACTATCACACAAAAATATACAGTGTGGCTTGATCTCCTTTGGTTAAATATTTTGGCATTATGGCAATGGTATTTTGGGATATGGTATGTTGTCCCAAATGGTATTATGTCCAATCTGGCTTTTTATCCACTGTTATTTTGACACAACCGTTGTTCTGTACAACTGGTATTTTGGCATTGGTATAGTTTTCAGTGGTGTTATCACCTATGGCATTATAGCCATGGCATTATGGCAATGGCATTATATCACTGTCATTTTGTCCCAATGGGATTTTGACCATGGCATTTTGACACGGAATCCAATAAATATACCTCGGACTAAGGGGCAGTCATCGATTTTAGTTAAGCCTCTCTAATGTGATATTCAGAGAATTTCCAATATCTCATCATTTAGAAGTTATATCTTTATCGACAGGAATCAAGACAGAGTCCACAATGTCAACACATGGTGGGCAAACCTGACCAGTTGGGTGTTTCTTATTTATGGTATATCGATGGGCATTCGTACAGTTGTGGTGACCTACTGCTACTATCACCCAGGTAAGAGTAGATAAACCCTCACAAAAACAAACACACCCACACTCCCTAAACTGGAGTCACTTCTAACTCCCGTCTGGCAAATATACCATTCAGACCAACTTAGATTAGAGGTTAATTGACCGATACCCTCCCAGTGCCTCATTTTTTGAGTGCAGTACGTTTTTGTGCTCATCAAAACATATTAAGCTGCTTTCTTCATAATATGACAACCTATTAATTTTTCTTTCAAGTCGATGAAGTTCACTGGTATCTCAAACTACACTGGATAGTATATAATATGGCAGCAGCTCCCTCTATTGTTGCTGGTACTCTCTTCTGGGTATTCTTGTACGATGAAGGTAAGTCAGGGGTACAGATTATAAATTAAGAGCTGCTATTTCAATCATATTGTAAGTTCTCAGATGTTCAAACTATAGGACACCTTGTATAAGTTTAGAAGTGCACTACAAAAACAGAGTGTAAAACGATTTTTTTTCGGTCACTCCGAGAGTTCAAGTGGATGCCTTCTCTTGCTCACCCAACTATTAACAAGTATGACAACGATAACTTTTAGAGATATAGGCCCACTTACAGGATTTTTGTATCTGCAGTCAGTGGCTTATAAGGCAGGGTAGGCGTGTTGGGTTCTGTGTGAAGCTAGATTCGTTATCATTACAATTGTTCCGCAGTAGCCTTTATTTGACAAAAGTAGTTGGTTACATGATAGCAGATTTCTACAACTTGCCCGTGCCTCTAGTCTGACCCCAACACTCTTGCCCAGCCAGATGGCTTCTAAAGATGAGAATTCAGGCACATAGGTAGTCAAGAGAAATCATCAAGTCTCTATCATAGGCATCCAGTGTCCACAAAATATAATAAACTAATAAAACCCCGTTTATCCGTATTTTGTCTCGTTGTTTACAGATCATATTACAACTATTAGTGGTACAGTATCCCATGCAGTGTTGGCGGCTCACGCTCTGATCGATATCTCTACAATATCAGCTATACCTCTAAGGATACTACATATATACATACCTATGATATTTGGTACAGCTTATGGTATATTCTCAGCTATATATGACTTGAACGGTGGCACAGGACCTAGGGGAACACCTTATGTTTACAAGGTAAGACATCTGATCTTTCCACTCGAAGACTTACAATATCAGTTAATCCTTCCTCATGCCCTGACTTATCATAGTCACCATGTTTTTCCTTCTATTGAGTCAAAATACTTTTAAACTTTAAGTTTTGTTTGGGAATGATCATGTTGACAGAAATATATCCTAAGATGCATACACTAAGGCCCATGAATGCCTAAACGATAAATAAGTGAATAGAGTGACCTAAAATTACTATAATTAGGTCATCCCTGCCACAATCAGTTCATTTGAAAGTCCCATTTGTCATTTTAATGTGTTTTACAGTGTATAATACACCTTACAGGCTTTGGATCCTTGGAAGGCTTACAATTCTCAGCCTTACGTTACTTCACACACTCAATGATTTTTATTTATAATCAAGAATATCAAATGATAAATTGTCAATTAAAAAGCCACACCTCACACTGATTTGCTTGTTTACCCCTCTGTAGGAATTGGACTGGAGTGAGTCGATCGTCTCTGCTGTAAGTTACGTAGCGATGGCTGTAGCTTTGACCGGTCTTTGTTACATTATGTTATTTGGACTTTATAAGCTGAGAGTTTTCATTTATGGAAGATGTCGGACTAATACTTCTGATCTTAAAGTAAGTCATCAACTACATAAGTAAAGGTTACCCAAAAAAATAAACTGTTCATTAAGGAGCGCCATGTACTTGTGTACTTGTGTACTTGTGTACTTGTGTACTTGTGTCTTCTGTTTACTATGATGTTACAAATTGGCCACAATAACAAGTGTCTCCAAGTTTACTCAAAAATCAAGTTTAATTTCTGAACACAGACAAGTGTTTTGGTAGCAAGGTCAAGGTAGCCATGTTATGGTACATATGTTATCGTAGCCATTTTAACAATAATACTTGTTGTAGAATGTTGGGGGAGAACAAGCAGGAATCTCAAACTCACAATTTCCTCTTACTGTGGAGTAGAGTAAGATAGAAACTGCAGATAGTTAATATACAGAGCTACAACTCTAGAGAATCGAACCACATCCATTCATACACGGAACTACCTCTGAGAGTTACATAGATCATTCTATAATATAACTACATTATTTCTTTCTATGAATGAATGAACATTTATTGTCACATTTTTACATGTAAAATAAAAACGTTGAGTGGCTGCTGTGATAAAATTGACAAAATTAAAACTATCTGTCTACTTCTATCAATAACATTTTATGTCCGCCTACCAAGAATATAAATCCAATCAGTTAGAGCTAGTGCACTACAGCTAAGGTTCACAAATATGTATTTATTTATAATATGTGAGCAATGAACTTTTGAACACTATGGCAAAGACACAATAGACACACAAAAAGGGCGGTTATCCAAACACACATTATGCATTATAAAAGAGCACTACAAAATGTTCATAATCTTCATCAAGATGTGAGCGAAAATAATTTTAGCTGCTTTAATACTCATCACCTTTTTTTTCTTTGAGGCTGAGTTAATAAAGTTGGTGTATATCCAAAAAAATGAGTTTGTTCTGGCGTAGTAGTAGACCACCAACTAATCAGGTAATTTAATCATGACAGGAACTTCTGTGAATAAACAGCAATGAATTTAAAAGATCTGAACCACAGAGTTTCGCTGAAGGTGGTACACAGTATTTAACAGTAGCTCAGTGTTTATATTTCTAGTTATGATACCGACATTGCCTCAGGAAAAAATTGATATAGATGAATTGATGACTAGTGATTCCATACTCAGTCATAGTTTCGGGTCAGTAGGTCAGCTCGTCTCCTCCTGATATTACTCTACGTGATGAGAGATTGGTGGATCTGACTTTTCTACATCTCCTCCATCTTTGCTCTAAATCATAAATGTATATTTTGTGAGTGTTTAGTTGTACAAAAAAACAGCTTGAAATCACTTAAACATCATAGGGAAAATAATTCATGTTTTATTCCCACACTATTTTAGCGATTCCTATAATCATTATGAATATTCTTTTGCTGCTAAGAAATCCCAGGCAGTTGAGATGATTTAACCTGATTGATTGTAATTGTTTTTTTTATTGAACTGTTCCAAAATATCAGTGTTGACTTACTTTGAGTTTAGAAGGTGCAACACCTAATCTACTGTAGACATAGACTCTTAGTTTAGACAGTCCAAACAACAGACAGTGGGATATACCAACTAAGGCTATAGCCATAACAAAATAAACTGTGGCCGAGCCGAGCGATTCACTCCAGTCCAAAACCTAAGAAAATCATCAGTGAGTTAGCCGATCGCTAGAGAATACTGAACCTGGATAAGTTATTAGCCAACCTATTCAATTCACTGCACTATAACAGTTTAACCATGAAGTACTTTTCGAGTACTCTTTGTCATGATAACCAGAACGCTCTGTTATCTTGTAGTTATCTTCATATATATGTTTTTGGTAAGTTTTGGCATTAACATAATTTAGAGTTGTGCACCCACGATAGAAAAGGTACACATGGTATTCTCCCACACACACAAAGAAGTCGTTGTCGCATATTGAACTCAATGTGCTGTGTTTTCATTTAAGTGATTCCATATTTTCAACTTGTCTATTATCAAAGGATGTTCAGGTAATTGCAATGAAGCAAAGGTAAATCAACCAGTGGAAGAGTCTTAGAATATCAAACAAGTTGGCCCGAATTACTCATGACACCAGTATTCCCCAACCAGGCTGATATGAAACTCCATCGCCTCACCTTATAAATATATGTATCTCCATGAGGACTCATACCTCCACTCAGGTCATAGATTGATGAGAATATACCGTACACTAATCCAAACACCATCGGTATGTAGATATGCAGCACTCTGAGACGCATACCGGATATAAAGGTTATATCGAGGACAGCATGAGCGGCCAGCACTGCATGAGCCACGGTACCGCTGACCGTTAGTTTATTTTTATTTTCATCTGAAAATAGATTAAATTTTAAGCCCTCTAAAAACAGCTTTTTTGAGAAAAGGCTTGTTTTAAATGTTACTATGTTACTTAATGTTACTATTAAATGCTTGTATTAAATGTTACACCAGGTCTTAGTCTTTTGGTGAATTCAAGCTGACATGGCATCAGATTAGAAAGATTCAACACTTTGTCTAGTACTGACGTCTGACCTGGATTGTACACAAACGCCCAGAAGAATGTAGCGACAACAATAGAAGGTGCTGCTGCCATATTATAGAATATCCAGTGCAGTTTGAGGTACCAGCGGACTTCATCAACTAAATATAGAAATCAAAACGGGGATGGTCTCATTCACAGGCGAGAAAACTGAGAAGTTTATCAAAACATGTATGTTTAAGACATCAGATAATAAGCTTTAGGACGTTTAAAATGTTCCGGCGATTGGGAAAAGAAAGCAACAATATTAAAACTGACATGCAATATCATCAACGGAATTATGTAAAACATTATGATCAACAGCATTGACCCTCTATTTTCAGCACTTTGTTGAAAACCTGCTGTTATTGCTGAATTGCCCTTAAAAGTATAATGAAAAAAGTCTTCATCACTTGTGCAAACATTTCTTGATCCAGAGTTATCTGCACCCACAAATAAAGACTTACCTGGGTGATAGAGACAGTAAGTTACGACTGCTGTACGTATAACCATGGAGATAACATAGATTAGATTTACCCAATTAGTCAGGTACACGAACCATAGATGTGTGTTGATTCCCTCAGGATTCCTGTAAATATATAATCTATATCTTATCAGTCACTGGAAAGATACAACATACAGTAGTGCGAATTCCACTACACAAGACACAGGTCCTCTGCTACACAACAAACATGTCCTTTGCTAGGAACCATGAGTCACTCTAGCTTAGGACCTGTGTGTTGTGCATTACACTGCAGAATTCCTTTGAGTGTAAAATTTGTATATCTATATGTATCACACCTAAGCTCTATCTGAAAACAAAAGATTTCCTTGGCAACTGAGGACAGGTGATATCTCACTTGGTAGTTGTGTGATTTTGTGATGAAGTAAAAAAAGTATTTTAAAAATCATTATGATATTATTGGCGCTCCAACATTGAACACATTTCAATAACTTACTACCTTTTTTATTCTATCACATCGAATCTAAGGTATAGAGTGATTGTAAATAAGCTTAGATAATGAGACTAAAAACGTCTATGTTAACCAGAAGTGACTGTCAGCATGACATGATGTGATGATGCTATAGTGGATCTTGGTGAATCTTATGGTCGATGTTTTTAACTCTTACCATTCTCTTTGTGAAGTACTGATCCCAAGAAATATGAACAGGATAACAGCCCATATCCAGGTCCACACAAGCCAAACGACCTTGGCGCTTTTACTATCTTTTCTCTGTGGGGAGAAGAGCTGCCACGCCTCCACATTAGAGAACAGGAAGTTGGCCCTGCTACATTCTCTATCAGACATGATTGTTGATTTTAAAATTTTGCTGCTTCACCAGAAGGCATAAGTTGTCTGTCAAAGATTTGGCATTTCCAAATGCTATTTCATTTTAAAATAGATTTGGTTTGATTGTACCAGACAACCGTCATAAAGGCCCTGCCAGGGAACAGGTCACCAAAAAAAGGCTAACCTAGTAAAAATTGTAATAAAAGGAAACATAATCTGTGCTGCAAATGTGATGTCATCGGTTCTTGTCTACCTAGCAAGGAAGTTTCCAAGCTAGAGTTTTCCAAACTTGGCATTTTCCAGCCTATATCTGATGGGAGTAGGGGAGATAATCAGAGGAACCTCAGTCTGGTCTTGTTGATTTTTTATCACTACCCTATAATACAGAATACTTCTGATTACAATTATTCATTAAACTAAATTGGTTCATGACCATCAAGCATAAGTTTGTCAGGGGATGACAGACTGACAGACAGACAGAGGTGTATATGGGTTTGTTATCTGACGGAGGTGTATATGGGTTTGTTATCTGACAGAGGTGTATACGGGTGTGTTATCTGACAGAGGTGTATATGGGTTTGTGAGGGGATGACAGAGGTGTATATGGGTTTGTGAGGGGATGACAGAGGTGTATATGGGTTTATGAGGGGATGACAGAGGTGTATATGGGTTTGTGAGGGGATGACAGAGGTGTATATGGGTTTGTGAGGGGATGACAGAGGTGTATATGGGTTTGTTATCTGATGACAGAGGTGTATATGGGTTTGTTATCTGATGACAGAGGTGTATACGGGTTTGTTATCTGATGACAGAGGTGTAAATGGGTTTGTGAGGGGATGACAGAGGTGTATACGGGTTTGTTATCTGATGACAGTGGTGTATACGGGTTTGATATCTGATGACAGAGGTGTATATGGGTTTTTATACAGAGGTGTATTTGGGTTTGTTATCTGACAGAGGTGTATACTGGTTTGTTATCTGACAGAGGTGTATATGGGTTTGTTATCTGACGTTCACTCATAAAAGTAGGGCTAATCAAGTGTTGTTCAACTGCAATTTTGAATAATAACTACTCATACTAAATAATACTGATCGATGGTTTTATAGGTTTTGCAAGCAACGCCACGATGATATAACCACTTGGTTTATATTTATTGTTTTATTGTCCCACACTAATAAGATGTATTAGTATATTTCCTTACATTATATCATATGTTCAAGATAGCAGTTAAAGCGAAGTGATTTCAATATTTTTGTTCGCATTTATTGCTTGCTTATTAGAGTTAGAATTGTTAATAGAGACTAGACAACCCTACGTTCAGGCAAATTACGATCCAAGCAGCTGGAATGTTCAACCAGTTTCATTTTTGCCATCCGCCTCCAAAAAGGCCAGTCTCAGCTGTCAAAGGGAGGTGTAACTCTTGGTCAAAGCAATTTCACACACTGATGTAGATGACAATCATGTGTTTCAGAAATGCTTATTGTACCTAATCTTTTCTCTTATTGAATGGCCCAAGCGGTTGATATATTTCTATATGCGTTCAGTTTTTGTCGGTCAAATAGTGTAAACAATTGCCAATTGACATCATAGACCATACATGAACCTTTAACATGAGTATTATCCATAACAACGTTCCTAATAATGATAATAATAATAGTGTTTTAGAAATGGTTATTGAGAAAAATCCCTTTTTTCTCCTTGAATGGCCAAAGCATTTGGTAAGTTTAGTTTCTTGGCGGATATTGACTGGTGAAATCATTGGCCACACCAATCTTCAATGTGGTATAATAGTTTAAGCACCTCACTGGATGAAAGATTTGTGAATTTATCAAGGGCCCATGACAATAAAGGGGCACAGTGAAATTTTGACAGGGAAAATTAAGTCAAAGCAAATTAAAAGTCTGCAGATTAACAAACTGAGAAGGGGTTTCTCAAATTTCATTTCGAGATTACTAGTTTTAACAGTTTGGTACAGATTTTTTTATCTTTATAATCAGCACTCACAAATAGCCAAGTCGATGAACTTGTTCACCCAAGTTCACCGCTGATTTATTCCACTCCACCACTGGAATCAGTGTTATTAAAACACCTATAAATCTGAGGGTACCATTAAACCAGTCTGTCACCCATTTAGTTAGCTAGAAAGCTTTAATTCAATCACCATCATCAATCATCAAAGTAGTAGCTAAACAAATCTAGGTCATTCCCCCTCACACCACAGAGAATATCACTTGCCATTTTGTTCTCTTATCCCGCGGTTAATTTGGTCTCTTGCTGACAAGCAGCACCCTTTACCTGGACAACTCCCACCTGAAGAGTCTTCTCCTGGTAGGCATCCATTGGGCGGACATCCTCTCCATTAGCAAGATCTAAACTCACCAGTCATGACAGAGAGAGAATGCAGCAGGGCAAACTTCCTGTTCTCTAATGTGGAGGCATGGCAGCTCTACTCCCCACAGAGGAGAGATAGTAAATGTGTGCGGATCGTTTGGCTCGTGTGGACCTGGATATGGGCTGTGGCGCTGATAAGTTTTCTGGGGATCAACATGTCACAAATAGAATGGTAAGAATTAGATCTATATCACACCATCATATGACTTTGATCAGATTTAGACTTACCTCAAGCTCTGATTTCCTTTGAGGGTCGGTCTATGCTTGTATGTAGCCTCAGAACTCAGTTGGTTTACACAGTAAACATAACCCAAAATGTGTCTCAGCTGCTCCTCTGATGCCTGCTATGTGGTGATTTATATCCGATCAACATTCTGCTCAGATTTCCAAGAATATTTTTGTTGGTAGAAGCTGTTGGCACTTCTGCACACTTACTTGGCAATAATGTGTGTTTTTCAAATTCAATGAAATTAAGAATCGTTAGTCGTACTAGATCACTAGATACAGATCTCGTAGGTTGCTCCCTGGTACCAATCAATAGTGATATGATGATGATATGATGAAGATTTCACTTTTATGCCACCACTAAAAATAATTCTGCGCACCTTTAGCAGTTTGCCAAAATATGAAAATATGATTGCTTCCATTCATATTTTTGTAACCAGCATAAATAACACTGCCTGATAGTTTATAGTTTTGTAGAACCAGTCTAAACATAAATATCTGCATTACCTGGTAGTTGTAGATAAAGATAGCTATTATATGCAGTACTTGGCCGGTTTACTCATGATCCTCACCTTGTGAGGTTATCCAAAAGCCTATAGTAAATACTTCAATAATCAGTAGTCATCACTGATCTGAGATTTTATATTTTAAGAAATCCCAAGGCTTCATCATTTAGAATGTGTTACTTTGTTTGACAGGAATCATGACAGAGTAAATGTACACACATGGTGGGCGTACCTGACCAGTTGGGTGTTTGTTACTTACAGTATATCGATGGCTATTCGTTCGGTAGTGTTGACCTACTGCTACTTTAACCCTGGTAAGGGTAAATAAACTAAAAAAACCACAGACGGCTACTCCAACCTACACAAACAAGCATGCAATTCACCCCCATACAGCAATCAACCCCAACTCCCTTCAATCAGAGAACTGCCTCCCAGCAGAGGACAGCCCCTCCTTTCTCTAAAAAGATGTGCGTGCAATCTATCATCAAACTGTCCTCTTTCCCCAAACAAAACGAGTACCAGTCGGAACAACCTTTATAAGAGATGAATAGATTTGAAACAGGATAAGACTTTCTATATTAGCTCGAACAACCGCTGACTGTTACCATTCCTGATGCTTAATTTGTAGCCTAGTACTGTAGTATGACTCCACACTATTTATTATTGGTGCAAATATGTTTGTGTTCTTGAAATATTCTAAGTTGCTGCGTCCAAAATATGACAATTTTTCAAACATCAGATTTCCAACATTCCTTCTATTCTTTGAATAATGCCATACAAAAAAAACGTGTTAATTTCTATTTGTAGTCAATGAAGTTTGCTGGTATCTCAAACTACACTGGATCGTATATAACATGGCGGCAGCTCCTTCTATTGTTGTTGCTGTTTTCTTCTGGGTATTCGTGTACGATGAAGGTAAGTCTAGAATACAGAATATTAAATTAGAGCTGCTATTCCAGCTAAAGTGTAAGTTAAAAACCAAAGTATATAGGACGGGAGAGAGGTTTTTAAAATAAAACAAACAAATACCTTGTATAAGTTCAGAGAGGAAAGATTGTAACACATTCGTCATTGTGTAGAACACAGATATTTACTCTATATTAAATCAGATTTTTTGTCATAATCACCGTGACTTTGTGTCTCCTTTATGGATAAGAATGTGCGGCCATTCTCATTTGTTCAAACATTGCTGGAGGAAACTAAATTTATATTCTTTTATGGCAATTTGCTAGCTGCAAATCTTGATACTTGATTTCACCAATGCCAACATCTCACACTTATGAGAAAGTGTAAACCCTAAGGCAGTTTTCAGTCAAAACAGGCTTATTCTCAGAACCAATATTTCCTAAATATCAATTTCTGCAATTGCTGGAATAAAAAATGGTGTCGGTTGGTTTTTGAAGATTTGTACTTTACATTTAAGTGATTGTTCCAAAGAAGTTTTCTAATTAATTTTTAAAACAGTTGTTGTAACACAGTCAAGTCATTGCTTTAATTTTGAGCTTGATCAAGATTTTTGTGCAGCTTTGTGCCTTTTAGTATTCGTCTTTTAAATGACTGAGAGAGATATGGTTCACGCCTAAATTGTAATGTGTTTCTAACACAATTACCAAAACAAATTCAATTCAATTCAATTCATCAATAAAAATATTTTATGTATGTAATATTGATGCAATTAATACAAAATAAACCCCATTTAGCGTTTTTCTTGTTATCTACAGATCATGACATGACTATCAGTGGTACAGTGGCTCATGCCGTGTTGGCGGCTCACGCTGTAATCGATATATCTACAATATCAGCTATACCTCTAAGGATACTACATATATACATACCTATGATGTTTGGTACAGCTTATGGTATATTCTCAGCTATATATGACCTGAATGGTGGCACTGATCCTTTAGGAGTACCTTACATTTACAAGGTAAGTCTTCAGATGATAAACAGTTTGTCAGAGGTGTTTATCAGTTATTACCTGGTCATCGTAAGACTCGAATCTCAGTAGACCCTTCACTTTGGAGGCTAGAGGGCGCTTACAGCACTATGCTGGGAGTAAGTTCTGCACTCTCAAGGATTTTTGCCTCTCCTTGTTTACTAAACTAAGCGGCTCTGACTGTAGGATAATCAAATAAAAACACATTGGAAAGCTTGTTAATCCACAAAAGAGATTTTTTATTTAGCATTATGAATAGTATTAAGATAAATTATCAATTAAAGAGGCACACTTCACACTTATATATATTTGTTTATCCCTGTGTAGGTTCTAGATTGGAGTGAATCAGTCGGCTCAGCGACAGGCTACACAGCTATGGCTGTAGGTCTGGTCAGCATATGTTACATTTTATTATTCGGACTTTATAAACTCAGAGTTTTTATCTATGAAAGATGTGGGGTTAGAACTTCTAAAATCAAAGTAAGCCATACATACAACTACATAGAAAGGGTTTATTCAAAAAAATAAGATTTATCATAGATTAAGATTTATCTTCGCATTATGAAGTGAAATTTACAATGTGTCTATTGTTAACTATGATGTTAACGATTGAAAACCAATAAAAAAACATTTCAAAATCTACTGGGGCAGAAGCTGCCATAGCCCTAATTCCCTGGATTTTGTCAACCTGTCTGGAAAGACTTTTTTTGTTTTTGTGAGACAACAAGCGCCACTGTCAGAACACGATGCTTAGTTGTATTTTATTTCACTGTATTTATTTCATCATAAAATGCTCATGGGTAGATAAATTGCATGTTATAGTAGCCATGTCATGGTAGCCATTTTTGTAAGCCATGTCATGATAATCATGTTATGGTAGCCATGTTACATATAATAATACTTGTTCTAGGGCACTGACGGAGAACAGGCAGGAATCTCAAACTCACAGCTTCCACTCTATGGATCTACTCAGGAATAGAGTCATAAAAATAGCGAGTCCATTTATATGCGGAGCTTTGACTCTAGAAATGAATCCACCAGAACCATTCATACTGAGCCACTGCTTAATGCTGACTGCAGATGATCATACCACATCTCATAACTCAATTTGATTTTTGATGTCTGCCAAAAATAGTTTATCAAATATTGCATATGATAAATATTCTGTTTATGTCTTTGCCATATATCTGTTATAACTTTTCTACCCACTATTATGAGCCATTGTTACTATGTTGCCTTCTTTCAACTTTTCTTTGATACCAATGCAACTTAACCAAGGAGACAAAGTCACATCCGGCCCTTTATCATATTATAAAATTGGTATTCGATATTGTTTGCATATATCATGTGGTTATATTGCGAAGGAGAATTGTTTCTGTTTTATACTGAAGTTTGCAGTAAAAGAGAAATTAGATATAATATGGCTTTTAAATTGCAGCAATTTTCCACTTATGGATCAACATTCAGCGTTGACCATAATTCTTTGGACCAGCACATATGCATCTGCTTTGGCATATTTCAGCTTCTCCTCAAAAAGGACAGGCAGTGACCCCACAATGTCAAATTCTAGGGCACAATAACAGGATCGAGTGATAACAACCTCCCCCCCCCTCCTCAAAAACAGAGTTATAGTTTTGGTGGTATGGCTTATCGTTGGTATGACAACTTCGGTGGCCAGATTGTCGTCGTGAGATGATCGATCAATTCTTCATTACATCAATTAAATACCGCAGTCACATTCTTACCCTTATAATACAGATTTTTATCGAATAATAAGCTGGTAGTATTTTTTCTTACGTACATTGACTGCTCTTATATTATCGCAGTACATCATTAAGGAATTTATTCAGGCTAACCACCGGAACTAAGGAGTCTGACCCCACAAATTCTTGGGTTGTAAATGTTAAAGAAGGTGGCCTGTACAACATGGATACAGTTATGTGTAACAGAGCAACAGTGTGCTAGTCGCAACGCAAAACTTCAAGTACATAGAACCATCTCTTAGTTCACATATGAGTGTAAGCTAATAAGCCTGCAGTGACTTTGCGGAGAACCTTATGTCGTTCCAAGAGCCATTGTGCACAACTCAATGAGTCTCTATTCGAGAAGTTGAATCTCTATTGGTAGCTGAATACGTTTGTGTGAGTGAATATATATATGGAGATCACATATAAGGAATGCTGTCGGGAGAATTTCCTCTACTCTAATGTGGAGGCGTGGCAGCTGTACTCCCCAGAGAGAAGAGGCAGTAAATGTCTGTCTGTGTTCTACATAGTCTGGTTATGGGCCTGGAGTCTGATGTTCACAAGCTTTCTTTTAATCAGCGGAGCTCAGGAACAGTCATGGTAAGTTTTTTGTATTGATGAAACGGTTTGTGCTCTTTAATAGAGATGGATTCTTATGGCTTATGTGCTCTTAAATTTCTTGTTCAAGATAACATGGAAACTTGAAATCAGCTACTAAATTAAGTGTCCATTTCTCGACTTATCATGAGGGAGCTGATATTTAAATTTGAAATTTTTGTAAATTTTGAGAATATGTCTAATCATCAAGCCAATCAGAACTTGGACTGTTAGTAATTGAGCCAAGCCATACCATGGAGGTACCTCTTTCTACTGGACCTTCTTGTAATTGTCAAATAGATATGTGAGTGTGTGAACAGACATATTTACTGTCTGAGAAGGTCAGACTAAGTGTGTATAATGGTAATCTCTGCTTCTCTAGGTACACTGATGAGAGCCAAAGAGTAAAATGGTTTATCTATCTCACTAACTGGGGATATCTAGTTTTCTGTATGAGTTTACTACTGAGAGCAATCACAGCGACATACTGCTACTTCAAAAAAGGTGTGTGAGTTATTACATCATCTGACCATTGCTGAAATAGGATCCAGTTCTTTAAGCCTCAACAATCTGCTGTCTGGGAGGGGTAGTAATGTGTGTTTGCCCCAATTGTGCTGGTGATATATGTATATGATATATGATATATGATATATGTATATGATATATGATATTGTATCATCGAAGCTTTCATACATTTCGACCAATTTGTGGGACATGTGTATGTTGTTTGAAAAGCCCAATTAAGATGAAGTTATTTAGTCAGAGGGCAACGACAAACATTAACGTATAAGTTTTGGCGAATGCCAAGGGCAACCATCCCTGTTCTTATGGAAAGTTTTTCTTTGTTGTAGTTAATCAAGTTACCTGGTACTTGAAGCTCAACTGGCCTCTTTATGAACTGTCAAGTTCTGCGGCTATTCTTATCACTCTTCTATTCTGGGGTTTACTCTACTCTCCAGGTAAAACAATACAAAAATCCCCAAACGTAGACAGTGTACGTAACACCTAAACCCTAGCATGCTATTGGTCCGCTCTATTGTAGAACTGTGACCTATCAGTGCAATGCTTCCTATCGTTTGAAGCCTTGGTTGAAATATATGAGAAAATTATTGTAATTACAATGAGATGTCTCGCCTCGTTAACTGAGAAGACAAAGACTAATCGCTCGCAGAGAAGAAAAGTTACTATGAAATTAATGTTCAAGTGGTATTTTTGTATTCCTCTTTAAGTTATTTCAATTCAATTTGGGCAACTCGAATTAAATTACTTTGATACAAGCTTGAGTTTGGAAAACAGGGAAAAGTTCAATATCACCCCCTTGTCTAGTATCCAAGCTGTGACATATTTTTTGCTTACACAGATTACCCTACTGAAACAGACACACCTGTTACTCACGGTGTCAATGCAGTCTTTGTCTTCATAGACATTTGGATTACAGCTATGCCTATAAGACTATTACATTTCTATGTACCGATGCTGTTTGGTGTTGTATATGGGATATTTTCGCTGCTATACGACTACTCTGGAGCTACAAATGCACTAGGTAGTGGTTACATATACAAGGTGAGTTTTCCAATCTTCACTCAGTCATATTCAAAAGCTGTTCCAGTATTAGATAATTATGCGGATCGTTTTTGTGTGAGAGAGATAAACAAATTTGTATGTAACCAATGTGCTATTCCAAAATTTCATTTTTTGTTTGAAACACACTGTTCCCTGGCTCGTGAACTATAAATATTAGGTTCAATGGTCATAACAAGACCAACAAAAGTTTGTGGAGCAATGATATACAAATGGTGAGGAGCTACAATCATTAGTAGGGATGGCCGATTAAGGTCATGGCTCGCCTAGGATACTAACTTGAGAACTACTGGTCCGATTTCCTTGATTTTTCATTCTAATTGAAGCTATTCCTTGTTTAGCAATTTCCATACCCTCAATTGTCTTTAATTTAATTTCTTATGCATGTGATGGCAATTTATGAAATTTAAGCCACCGCTGCCCATGCAAAAGAATAGAAGCTGTCAATAACTGGGAGCATCTGGCTCAGACGCCTCACAACCATTTATCGTATCAAGCCAGGATTGGCAGCGCAAAGAAGTCCCAATAAAATTAATTTGTGATAATTAATCCTAGGAACAAGCCTTGACATGAATTTTGAGTACTAGAGAAGGAAAGTTCTATAATAACAGATAGGAATTAATAAGCCAGCTTGTGAACTGTTGTAAAATGCACCAAAATGACTGGATTTTAGAGACTTATATTACTACACCAAATCTGGTGCAGAAATATATCAGGCAAAAAACCATAAATGGTTGGATTTTCCTCTGTATTCATGAGGAATTTATTTCAATTCGAGTAGAGATTTTGATATGGAACTTGAGAATATACAAAAATGATATGTTTGTAGGGAGTTCCCATGCAATTGTTCAATCAATATATATTTTATTTGAAGATAGCCTGGCAAAGGAATATTGAGTTTACAGCCTGCCTCTGGAAAACTGCATGATGGGCATTCTTATTATACCCCTTCTCCAACACGAAAATTTTATTTGGTTCAAAATAAATGCGTAGTGCCCGCACCAAGGCTTTTGAGGATGCCCCTAGCAGGAAAAATATTTCGGTCTCAGTACTGTTTTCACATATTTATCCTTCTCGTTTTGTACAGCAGAGGGACATTTTAGTCAAAAATTTGACTAGTTAAGGAGTAAGATAATACTAAATTTCCAACTGGCACATCAATTTTTTTTCATCAATACTGGTCAGCACTGGGCTAGTGAGGGCACTAGGGTAACCAAATTTCTCCACCTTGGACAGCAATTGACACAGCTCACTTTCTTTATAGCATTGTCAACACTTATGGTTTAGCTATCAGTATGTGAATTTGAATGCCGATTTTTTTCAAGTCAAATCAAGCATTGAACATTATTGTTGTTATGGCTGGATGATATAAGGGTAGTCTTTATGTATTAACTGCATTTTTTGATCCAAGAATTTGCAATGTCATCAATATGGACGTTAGTGACAATAGGTTTTGACATGTTGCTGAAATTCAGCGACGCGTCATGACGTCACGTCATGGCGTAACGTCGCCAAATTTTGGGTTTAGACTTCTTTGATCATGTGGATTGAGAAACCCCAAAAAAAATTTTGGCGATACAACAACTAAACTAAGCGCTTTTGGTTCCATTAGCCACTGTACAGAAGTACATAGAAAGCAAGGAAATAATAATGGTTTTCTCTGATTCAAAGTTGCCATCAATTCTTTGTCTACTATTCAATAGTGATGTGCCATAATAACCACTTATAGTCACTTTTTGGTTTTTCAATTAAGGTACTGGATTGGAATGGCTATGCAACATCGGCGCCAATTTACGCTGTATCTTCTGTGCTCGCGGTCGGAATCATACACTGTGGTTTATTTGGTCTCACAAAGCTGAGAGTTTTTCTATATCAGAAATTTGAACTTCCATCGACAGAATCACATGCAGCTCAAATTATAGACAAAAAACATTTCAATAAAAACATCGATGTGGAGCTTCTCTAGATAAAGGAGGTAAAGTTGAAGGCACTGAGCAGGAGGTAGATGCCTGAAGGTGTCCTCATTCTCAAGACAGCAAGACTTGGAGAGAACACCATATTATGTTATATATACCTACCACAGTTCAGCTTGCCCAGATAACTCATTGTATTTATTTCACTTCAACAATTCATTACGGTATAAATCAGTATCTATAACTGAAAATGGTTTCTCAGGCATCTTGTAAGGTAATTTTGAAGTATGTGTGTTTTGTGTATTAATCAAAGGCAGGTGACCTTGAAAAAAATGGTTATGTAAATGTAAAAAAAATGTCAATCACTTTTTATTTAGCTGCTTTCCAGCAATCTTTACAGGAATATAACAAAGAGACATACATATTCATTTTAGCACACTCCGGTACAAGGTAGGAGTGGGCAAGCTAGGCTATTGTCCAGAGAGCTCACCTCCTTCAGCAGCATGGATAGTGACCGGGATTCTAACCTGCAACTCTCAGATTGAGATGCTTGAATCCTAACCACTACGCCACCCTGCCTGTTAATGTATCTTACTGTCTCTGCTAGCACGATGCATAATCTACAGCTGTAGAGAGAACTTTGATGAATACTAGTAGTATGTATATTTGATATGCATAAAGTCTATGCTCTCTCTTCTCAACGATCTTTCTGATTCTTTGCGAAAAACTATGTTACGCTATGATACGCTATGATACACTATGATACACTATGATACACTATGATTTAGTACTCTTAAATAAATTCCACTTTCGTTCCGTACAGAGGAAACTGAGAGCCTGTGATGTCTGTCTGTTCTCCCTCAACGACCTACAATATCAGTTATTTATTTACAGCTTTACTACCATAACATCACAGAGTAAGGATATACTTTGTGATAACATGTGATGGATGGATTCAAAACTAGTATGCATACATGTGATATTAGATGATAAAATTTCATTGTGCCAAACTAAAGCTATAGAAATTGAGTTATGAGCCTGTCTTGAGAAGGTTTCCTCGTCAAAAGATAAAATGTGTCAACACTGACTTGCAACTAATCATTAGGGACGATTGGGGAGATAATGACAGCTGGTCACACAGAGTAATAACAACGCATGTCATGGAACTTCTCTGTGAGAAGCTGAACTACAAACTGAATTACAAGCAAAATAAGTTAGATCTAATTAAAGAGTGTACAATCACTATGGTCCCATGCCTCGAATTTGTGGGTCACTCCAATTTCGAATTATGAATTCTAACCATTTCCATGATGGAAAAAACATGAAAAGAAACTGCCGTGGCCGGGACTGTCCCCTGCCTCCCGTGTTAATGCTCTTAGAAGTCTTTGTGTGCAAGCGCACTAACCATTCAGCCACGCCGCCAATTAGGAATTGTTCGATTCAACACGGTATGTGTATTCGCGTCAAAAAAGTCATTCGTCACAATCGTAAAATTACTTCAATGTCATTTCCATGTATCGATAACTCCCGAAATCCTTACGAAATCTCAACATGGGACCATAGTGAATGATAAGTTTTGGAGCCTTGTCCCTTGTTACTGTAGTAGCTGGCTTACATTGAGATATAGAGTTTTGGTTTCGTATCTTTTGTAGGTAAAAACTCTCAGTTTATAAATTCCGAATAATAAAGTGTGGCATATACCAGCTAAAGCAAGAGCCAGCGCCAAGTACCCTGTCGCTGAGCTGACCGATTCACTCCAGTCAAGAACCTGCTACGGGATAAACATAAAAAAATTGATGGCTTTTAGAATAGACCTCTTCATTCCACTATTATTTGTACAAATTCGCTTTGACACTGAAGTCTGTGAACAAACACCATGGCGCAGAAAGGAATTTAAGCATTGTTCGGATAAGGTAGGGCACATCCAGGGGTCAACTGAGAAGTAAGATTTTAATGCCCAGGCCTTAACTGAAAAGAGCACTTGATATATTGTTCAACATGCGGGGCCTCACCGAGTAAACATAGGGTACTCCATGAGCATCTGTGCCACCGTTCAGGTCATAGATAGCTGAGAATATACCATAAGCTGTACCAAACATCATAGGTATGTATATATGTAGTATCCTTAGAGGTATAGCTGATATTGTAGAGATATCTATTAGAGCATGAGCCGCCAGCACTGCATGAGGCACTGTACTGCTAATCGTCAACTGGAAATCTGCAAACAGTTAGAATACAACTGTTCAGTGAGGGTTGCACTTAATTTTTAATTTGTGGCTGTCAAAAACATTGTAATAAGGTGAAACAGGCTGCAAAGTGAATGATGGACAGAACTGACAAACAGAGAGTTGTCTCATTGCTGAACCTACGGCTCTTGTGTTAATCATAATAGATTGATCCTGTAAGTATGGCCAATTATCACTAAATTATCCATCGCAAATTATATATATGCAACAACTAAGAAAAGTGCATTTTGCCGATTTTACAGACCCACACTAGGAGATCGGATTGCTCTGCACACTTGGGGGTTTTTTCTGGAGACTAATTGATTACTAGCTAACAATAACTTTAGCAATTACCTCATGCAATTATCAATCTACTCCCTTCACTGACATTAATCTGAGCCAGATGCTTCTAGTTATTGACATCTTTTAATTTCCATCCACACCAGACATTTTTTCAATTATTTCAATTTGGAATTTGTATCTTGAGCAGTATCCATAGACCTAATAATGGTATTATATATGCGTTATTTTTGTTGAGTCTATGGTAGTAACATAAAAAGTGACTTGACAAGGAAAGACTACAGTATAAAAAGAGCTTCTTTGTTTCCGCGCACATTGTAGAATAGCCTTTGTTGTGACTCTTGTAGATCCTCTTGTGGCAGGTTAAGGTTCCAGTAAAAGATGAAAATCTGGTTATATGATTTAATACACGGATTGATTACCGATAGACGAGTCTGAAACATAGCTGGAACCTTCACCATGAGAAGCGATTACTTTTTCAATTCAAATTAATAAAAATCAACAAAATAGAGCAACTGGTTCTCAAATCAATATCCGTTGGGAGGATGACCGAAATCTTAGAGGTAAAACCTCTCAGAGTTTGCTGTAATCATAACTTACCTCTATCGATTGTTGCCACAAATGTCCAGAAGAAAACAGCGACAACTATAGAAGGAGCTGCAGCCATATTATATACTATCCAGTGTAGTTTGAGATACCAGCGAACTTCATTGACTATAAAATATAATGTGTGGATCTGATTCTATACGCAGTTCAGTGTGTAAAACAATGGTAAGTACCGGAAAACCTGATCTGTATAAAACAATGGTAAAATTAATCTGTTTGGGGGACATGGGATGGTCCTATGTTTGGGGGCGGACATGTTTGTATGTAAGTTTTCTGACAAACTATGTGTACTTACCTTGGTTATAGTAGCAGTAAGTCACCACAACTGTACGTATAGCCATCGATATACTGTATGTAACAAACAACCAATTTGTCATATATACTCCCCACAGGTGCTTAATTACACTACCATCATCCCTGTCAATGATATATAGGAACCTATTCTGAAGCAGGCTTGCAGATCTAAAGGCGTCAGGGAGGCACTGCCTTCCCTAAAAAGCCAACAAATACTGCAAATAAATATAATAAATGCTGTAATCAGCTTTTTCCGGGTTCTACCTTTTGCTTTGAAGGCTGGAGCTTTGCCCTATGACCCACAGGATGAGCTTACAGTACCATGCCATGTAGTACTTTGATCGGTAAAGGATTGCCTCCCCACCATTGTTTCTAAGCTACAGTCAAGTAAATAACGACGCTCTGGAAACTCTAAAAATGTCACATAAAAGAGGCAAAAATGTTATCTGGCTGTTCTATGAGGAGTTAGTATTGACATCTCTTGTTCGGTGAAGTCACTTCTATGGTGCATTTTATGATTTGTAAAGGCAACAAACTGAATATTCTTGCCCCCAGACTTTTGACCCCCCCCCCCCCCCCGTCCAACGGCCCCTGGCTTTCGACTTAAATGAATAGGCCATATAGATCATATCTCTAACAAATTTATAATCAGAGAATCGCTTTTTGGAACTTGAACAAGACAGTATGCCAATAATTTAAATCCGTGGTTGCTGTCTCTAGGTTAGTTGTGTCAGTGAGTGATGGGAAGACAACTTATGCAGATAGTTTGTTTGCATTAAAGAGCAGCTGAATTAAAAATGCTGACCAAAGTATTTTTAGTAAATCCATCCAGGATTTGAGGCCACAATAGAAGGTCCAATCACAGAGGGAAGAGGATCATGACTTGATGTGGATGTTCTGATATGGATCTTACACTTACCATTCTATTTGTGACATGTTGATCCCGAGAAAAGTTATCAGCGCCACAGCCCATATCCAGGTCCACACAAGCCAAACGATCCGCACACATTTACTATCTCTCCTCTGTGGGGAGTAGAGCTGCCATGCCTCCACATTAGAGAACAGGAAGTTTACCCTGCTGCATTCTCTCTCTGTCATGACTAGTGGTTATAATTCTAAATGAAGTTATCCATGTAATTATAGCAAAGGTTGAGTTATCCTGCTAAACGCTCTGCTTACCAGCACGAGTTGAAATATTCGGCCTTATGTGAGAAAAGTAAACCCAAAAATGATGCGTCTTTAGTGTAAGGACGAATGGCATTGTTGATTTATTTTAGTGAGTTTTAATGTTTAATAAATTAAGTTTAACAAACATTGCTTTCTTCAAAGAATGGCTAAATGGTATTGTGCAATTAAACTCTACCCCAGATTGATAGGTGTTATAATACCGCTGATGTTCTTTCATTATCACTCACAGCTGATACAATTTCAGCAGTTTATCAAATGGATCACCAAAACTTTGGCTGAAACCCCTTCCATCTTTTTGTTGAGGTATGCGGGATTTTTTAGAGATTTTAAACTACACAGAGCTAAGTTCTCAGAATCCTTAAATGTCCTTCTGTGATCTGACACTCCAAATTTCACTGTACATCCATATATACATTCAAAAGATAAATCATGTTTCGTTTAGCTTGGCATATTTAGACGCCTCATACTAGACCACTTTGCAGGTCGGCTTATGGCTTATGATGATTTTACTCTGTCAAGTTCAGGTTTTTTGACAAGCAGCGGTAAAAGTCAATTAAAACTGAATACATAAAAATACCATAAAATGATTTATGTGTGTAATTGTTTAGCACAGAGCAAAAACACAGTAGGTTATTTTCATACTCTATGATTTTCTGTCTTCATTTCAATGCTATCGACCCAGCAATGAGGAAAGAATTTTCCAAAAACAGCATTAACAAGATCCGAATGAAAAATATTGTGAGTAAATACATAATGCTACCAATGCTATACATGGTATTGACGTCCATAACTCCATCTTCATCCCATTGTGCAGAGCACCTTGATAACAAGTATACACAGTGCTTTATTTTAAGAGGGAGATACAGCCTGTACTCTGTATAGCATGGATAGAGTACACCACAGGTGCGGTATCTCACTAAATGTGGGTTAAAAAATGTGGGTTAAAATTGCAAGTTTTTGTCACCATCCAAAGACAGAGAAATAAAGGTGCTTTAAGGGCGCGGCCGCCATATTCGGCGCCAAGTTGCTCTCAGTTTGCAGGCAGGTCGGAGCACACCTGGGACGTCAATTGAGCCCAGAAGTCAATAGACTACAGTGGGAGGATATAAACGTGTGGCATCTTCCCAAGGGTCAGGGCATTATTGTCATTTACCAACTCAACTCTTCTACTCAACCTCAACAAAAAGTGTTCAATAAATTAAAGATAAAACTTCAGGTTTCCTGTGTTACCCATAGACTTCAAGGGAAACGAGGTTTCAAAAGCGAAAAGCCACTTTTTTGGCATGGCATGCAGAGGTTGTATCTTATGCAAACTTATTAAAAGTTCCTGATTTTGATTGATTAATACCTCGAAATGATGTAAACCTACTTTCATCCCAATCCTTTTGTTGTATCAAGACAAAAAGACAGCTTGAAATGAGTGGAAGAAGTTTCGGTCAGAATATTTTCAATTGGAAGTTTCACATTGGAACGTCAGTATGAGGATCCAAGGGCACCTTGCAAAAACATTTTTGGTCAGCGTAGATCATCGGTGTTCTGAGCAACGGGAAAATATCAAGGGCATTGGGAATAGAATGTCATGAGCACATAGTGTTAACAGATGATTCTCTTATTCTATGTCTTGTTATTATTATTGTGTATATTGTAATGTGTTATTGTTTAGTTGTGATTTTAGGTACATTGCGTTGAACGTTCTGTTGTGAGAATAAAAAAGTGCGCATGTACTCATACAAGTCCTGCTTTTATTTTTTGACCAACTCCCATCTGGTCTATAAATGCTTGTCCTCGTGTTATTCATTAGAGGACAAGCAGAATATGTTGTATTCAAAAGCTATTAATTTATTGAATAATTTTTTGAACAACTAGTCAAAGATTTCTTTTCCCTGTCTTACATATTAACAGCCAAGCCAATAAACATAATTTACACCAGCATTTTATTGCTTTCTAATCACGATTGTTACTCAGAAATGAGTCAGTAAGAATTCAATGGATGATAAAAGTATTAAAAAGGATTGAAAATTTGTACTGTTTTGCCCAAGCTGACTACTGAGGCAATGTTATGATGAAGTGACAAGCTGATGAAGTTGAAAAACCCAATAATCTCAAAAGTCTTACTCAGACGGTCGGTTGCTGAATATTAAAAAAAAAGAGCTTCATAGGCAGGGGTATAAAACATGGGTCATCAAATGGATCGACGTGCACTCAGTTTAGACACAATCAAACTATAAACATAAACAACTTTTACATGTTAGGGTTATAGGTTGGAGTATAAATACCCCTGTATTAGGTTACATCAAATAAATAATAAATATTGCAAAATGCACAAATTCTATCAAAATAAATCTGTGGAATGTGTGTGAATACTAAATGCTTATCTGTATGCTTCAGCAGAGAGGCTCTGGATGTCTGTACTTTGTACACAAGGCATGCTGCTGTATCAGAGTATTCAGTTTATGTATCACTGCTGCTTCTGACTAATCTGCTATTTACAGTTTTTCATCAAATCATTTGGACAAAAATACCTCGACTGAGAACAGCTACTTCTGTCTTGATATAGCAAGCCTGTAGCTGGAAATGCTCTAATACTGTAGGTAGTTACTTTCTCCTCCTACTCGCCTTCTTTGACAGGATCCATCTGTATAGTGCTGTCATAGTATGTTTGATTATCTTGACCTTGACCTGTCAGAGGTTCTGTTGTCGGGTGTTCACATTTCTTATATAGAAACACTCTAAGCTTCGTTAGCCCAAACAGACCACAGTGTACGAGTCCGATAGCGAGCACGGCAGAAACACCATAAATAGGCGGCCATGTTGGATAGTCACTCCAGTCTAACACCTACAGGACACATTATAAGGTATCGTGAGATAAGCAATTTGGTTCAAATCGGCTGGTATCTGCCAGCAGTGAAAGATTGCTATTTTCAGAATCACCAATTCCTATTGTACCATATCCCAGTAGAGTTTTGTGTGATTATAATATGCTGTAACATCTAGCCAATGTGTTAGCTCGATTGTTTTTGTGGATTTGGTGGATCAACTCTCCCCATACCAACCAATCAGAGCAAACACATTGGCTACACACATCATACCATCGATATTGTTCTTGAGAGCACTTACATGTGAGCAGTAATTCCAGTGAAGTCAACTTACCCTGTATATGTAAGCACTACCTAGGGCATTAGTAGCTCCTGAGTAGTCATATATCACTGAGAATAACACATAGACAACACCGAACACCATAGGTACATAGAAGTGTAATACTCTTATAGGCATAGCTGTAATCCAGATGTCTATGAGGACGAACACTCCATTGACGCCGTGGTTTACAAATGTGTCTGTTTCTGTAGTGTAATCTAAAGGGAAGAAATTTAAGCTTATTGTTGAATTGTGAAAAGCTTTGATGCGACAGAGATATTTGATCGTCGTTCCCTGACCACATGACAATCACAGGATATACTTTACTCTTAGTGGTTGTCCTCTCTTTGAACAAGAGATGATAACTTTTGCCTTGTTGGATAGTTCATTCATTCATGGTCTTCGTAAGTTTGAAATTAGCTATGTACTTTTTGACACAATCGTAAATTACTTCAATGAAACAACATAGATTGTGTCCTGAGAGAAGTTAATACCAAGGTTGCTCTTACCTGCACTGTACAGTAGAGCCCAGAATAGTAGAGTGATGAGAATAGCCTCAGAACTCGCCATATCATATAGAACCCAGTTTAGCTTCAAATACCAGGTCACTTCATCAACTAAAACAGAGACATGGAAAGAGCCTGAGACCTACATAGTGATACAACTTTTTTAGATACTAGCCCTATATGTTACATTTGTACAGTTGTATATTCCATTATCAAGGGGGAGGGAGGGGCGCCCTGATTACAATGAGAAATTATCTTCCCCCACCATTTGGATCATTCAATAAGACAAATTGACACCCAAACCACTTAATAAAAATGGATATAGTTCCTTCACACGATAAAAAAGAAATTAGTTAGCGTGACCCTGACAAGGTTTGTTTGGAAAAATCACATATTGATTTTGCGAACACCCCTCCTCTAATTATTTCTGCCAATTACTTAGAAACCGATCTCTTTAAACAGGTGGTCATTCCTTTCCACAGTAATGCCTGTACTCTTTCAATGTCAATCTACCCGATAATTGTCAGCTTTGTAGAGGGGCGCAACTCGGCAGTGCAGAAAAAACTTTATCTACCTCTTCCCTGACCCATTCTAAGGGATAGCTTCAAACTGTATAACTCTGGCTCAATAGAGCATGAACTAATTCACAAAGATTGTTGTCTTCTTCAAGGTATTACAACCCGAGGTTTATATCATAGATTAGGGGTGGGCACACATGAGGTAGTCAAACTAAACTGACTGTAACAATCAGAGATAGTCATACTTACAGCGTAATCTTGATATCAGACTGATATGGCCCATCTACTTACCTTTTTTGATGTAACAGTATGTTGCTGTGATTCCTCTCAGTAGTACGCTCACACAGAAAACTAAATATCCCCAGTTAGTGAGATAGATAAACCACTTTACTCTTTGACTCTCATCAGTGTACCTAGAGAAGCAGATATATACATTATACATTAATGATGTGTACTGCGAAGGACCACATGTGGCATCAATTCGCAGCTCCAGATCATCTGATCTGAAGTTAGGTGGTTTTGGTGGATAGGTTGTTTGGTTTTCCCTATACCCATACCCTCCGCATACTGCTTCTCTTATGAAGAGGCAGAGGGGTTGTCTTTAACGTGCATGCTCTAGGCACAACACGGGCCCCACGTTTTTTGTATGGTCCTGATCCCACACACAGATATATTCAATTTCTCAGACAGTTACAAGGTTCAGCAGGCAGAGGCAACTCGATAGTACAGCTAGATATAAGGCAGCCAAACGTCGGCCAACAGTCAGTACCAGTACCAAAACTCAGATCACTGAACTCTGCTCACGGTCAACATACACGGTGCTGCAGCCCTATCCACTGTGACAATATAAACAGTTTTGGAAGGAGACATCTAATAAGAACTTCCACTTTGCATAATGATCGTTTCCCCAACCTGACCCATCCGTATAACCGGAGAATGCACAGAGAGAGAGTGTGTTATCTTACCATGACTGCTCCTGCGCGCCGCTGATTATAAGAAAGCTGGAGAACATCAGACTCCAGGCCCATAACCAGACTATGTAGAACACAGACAGACATTTACTGCCTCTTCTCTGTGGGGAGTACAGCTGCCACGCCTCTACATTAGAGTAGAGGAAATTCTCCCGGCAGCATTCCTTATTTGTGATGTCACTAGTCATTGTGCTGCATAAGTACTAGCAGTATCCAGTTAGTTGTAGAGTTTAGATTAGTCCTGAGAAGTATTGAGTCTTTTTGGCAGCTAGTTGTGCTTGTCAGCATTCCATGGAAGGAAACTCCTGTGCAACTTTGATATACAAAATACGAGACAAATCTATATCTGAAGCCAATATAAAATCTACTCTATGTTGAACTCTCCTCCAGAGTGAGAGGTATACTATCTTTAGTAGCTGCATTTGTTCATGCAGCCTACTCTGACACTTACTAACCGATACGACCGAATCTGTCTTACATGTGCGTAGGTTATTATGTTATCAGGTTGATTTCCTAACGAATGATACACTTGACAGGCTCCAGCATACTATTATTACTACATACACACACTATTACAACGCTTGACCACTGGAACTGCACAAACTACTATAGTGAATGACACCTTAATTAAATCGGTGAGGTAAGCGTCTCTATACAGGAAACAACAAACTCACTGATAGGCTATTTCTGAATAAAGGCGTCACAGACACGCATCATGGAATCTTATTACTCAACCAGGCAACAATTATTGTCATATTCTAAAGAGGCTTTGCATGCGCAGGGATTATTTATATAAATAATTCCCATATTCAATAACAAAGTATTATAACTAGAACTGATAAGATCAGAGACCACCGAAAAGGAGCAAAACTATTCGGCTCAGTTGGACAGATCATAGCTTAGTTCACTCATGGTTCACTGGTCAGAGTGAACATATATACGATTCATTTGTCTGTATTTGGAGTTGCTCCCCTGTCCATTGGAGGAAAAACAACTCTGAATTTAAGCAAATATATCAATATTGATCTAGAGCATGGGTGGGCAACCTTTTTCTAAAAAATTTCCAAAGGTCACCGTTCGGGGTTATTTTGAAAATAAAGCACTTAAAAAAGGAGTTAACACCAATACAGTTAAGATGATTATGCCTAGAAACGGCTTTGGAAGCTACATGTTTAATGCTGAATGGCCACTATTTTGAAATATATTGTGCCTACATACTTGAATATCAAGATTACAAAATGCGAGATGGGGATCGAAATTGGTGTAATATATATCTTTTCAGGCATAAGGCCACAATCAGCCCGCAAAATATTGTTTTTTATTAGGCCGCACTGGAAAATAGACCAGGTTGCCGACAGGTGATCTAGAGGTATGTAGGACTTTTACTTCCACCCAATAGGAATTAGCGGTGTAAAATTCTAAAATCCGACAATATCTCACAAACACAACTATGTCTGAGAATTAAACCCACAGCTTTTTTTGCAGCCCATTAGGTAATTGTTACTGATGAGACATAATTCATCTCATGTCATATATGCTGCCTGGTAAAAAAGAACTGTGGCAAGCTTTTAACGAACAGGAATATCTATGATTGGTGTTACACGTCACAAATACAACGACACAACAAATTATACAGGCGATTTGGTCTAGATAAAAAATGAACATAATAAGGAGATTGCAATTGCCGCTATCTGAACTTATGACAGGCCGTACATGGGCAGCTACTATAAGAGAACTGAATAATAGTATAATCTGTGACAAGTTTGCATGAATGAATGAAAATAATTAAGAAATCATAGCAATAGCTGCTGTTATTTAAACTCACATGGGAGAAGTGTAAAGCAGATTACATGACAATTATTTTATAAGATAACTCCTAGGAGCACAGAGTTTAACAATGGGTATATCCAGGGCCGTATATTCTAAAAAATTTCACTCACTGACTTTTTAGAGATGAGCATAATGATCGGGCGCAGCCCGATCCACATGCCGTAGGCGTGGCGGGGAGGGTGTGGGAGGGGCGCTTTAGCGCCCTCTCACCACAGAAATTTTTGCATATCGGTAGCAAAATAGTGCAAGCAGAGAGGTATTTCGATAGCCCACTGAGCTGTTGGGTACTTGCAGAAAACAACTCAATAGCAGTAGAAGATTACGGTAAAAATGCTCCTGTTATAAAGCACCCATTTGGAAAAAAAATATGACCATGTTGAGACTCGAACCCACAACATTCTTAATAAACACTGAGCTATTCAGCCTGCCATGTAAACTGGGCTTTGATATGACCTGATCCTTTAGTGATTAGCCTTTGAACCTTGGAAATTTCTATCAAAGCAGGTGGCTTTGAACCATTGATACTACTATTAAAGCAGATTTTAAAAGCTTTGACCAGGCACTAAGGCTTAAATGATTTGCTCAGGATATTAGCCTTTGAGCCATAGAAATTGCTATTTGAGCAAATTTTAACCATCAACATTTCTATTGAAGCAGATTTTACACATTTTGCCCAGGCACTTAGGCTTTATTAAGTTGCACTGATGATTGAGTGAGGATTGCACATAGACAAAACACTTTTATGCAACCTCATAGACATAGACAAAACTATGTCTATGGGATTAAATAAAAATGGCTAGAAAAAGCCAAAAAACCCGTGCTGGCTGTTGCAAGTTTTCTCTGTCATAGCATCACCTGCTGTTTTTCATACTAGTCCCAAAGAGAAGATCAGGTATGAATCTAGTTATCTTGACAATAGTTGAGGATGGATAGGCAAAACTGTAGGTGTTTATTGTGTGCAAAAATAGGGCTCAGCTGACACATAAGTTGTCAGAAGTCCCCTATGAGAGTTGCTTCATGGGCATTACCTTAATACCACCTCCAAACCTATCGGTTTTTCGGTGGGATTATTTCACAATTACTAGGTAACATTACCTCATGCCAGTTTCTGTTTACATCAACTTTATTTTTGCTATTCAAGGCCCTTTCAGGCAAATGAGAATCTGCTTACAGTATTTGGAATAAGATTTATCACATCTATTTAGCGCACTCCTGTACAAGGTAGGAGTGGGCAAGCTAGGGTTTAACCGGAGAGCTCACCTCCTTTAGCAGAATTTGTTTGTTTTGTTTGTTTGTTTAATTTATGACTTCTCATCCGAGAATGCTTACATAATAAAAGTAGTGTGCTTTCAAAAAGCCCCTCTAAAAATATATGAACAAAAATAAAATAAATCATTTCAAACGGCATAAAACTCAGGATTGGCGAAAATTCCACATTTTCTCTTCTCAGTTCGACATTTAGGCATACAAATGGTGCCCTCAGAGTTACGGGTTGAGCGTCTGAGTCTGGTTTTATTGAGCGGAAGTCGATTGTGTAGGGGATGGTTATCGTCAGATAAAATACGATGTACGTATTTGTGGCATATGTCGTTTAGTAAGTCATTTAGTGGTAGCAAATTAGCAGCTGCAAGTCGATCATCGTAGTGTTCGAGTTCAGAGAAAATAATCCTCATAGCAAGCCGCTGACATCTCTCAATATCATTCCTCAGACATTCGGTGGTGTAAGGGTACCAAGCACCTGCAGCGTGGGTGATAGCTGCGACTACTTGGGTTTTGTACATTAGTACTAGGCTTTGTTGGTTTACTCCGGACTGTTTTAATACGAGCAGACCGTGACATCTTTTGTTCGCTGACTTAGTGATGTTAGCCACATGCTCATTGAATCGTAGATGTTGGTCGATGGTAAGACCGAGTAGTTTTGTAGAAGCTACGTTGTCTACGTCTACGTTGTGTGATTGATTCATTGTGAGAGTTTTCGACATTATCATCTGTTTCTTAAGAGAAAGGTTCAATGTCTTAGTTTTTGCAGCATTCAGTAGCATTTTGTTGTCGTGCGCCCATTTAGTACATTCATCGATAAGCTGCTGACTGACGGGTGGAGGTTCAAACTTGACAGCATTGTAAGTATTGCTTATTATTTGAAGATCAGCTTTCTGGAGAGACAGGTAGTTGGTTGTGTCATCAGCGTATTTCACAGTGCTGGCAGTGGAGAATTGAAGCGGATCAACAAACGCCAACCATTGTGGAACGCCTGTGTTGGAAGATGCAGTGTAAGATTTCACTTGGTGCTGATGAATCACTACTTGTTGTTTTCTGTTTTCTAGATAACTCGCGACTAAAGCCACAAGGGCGGTTGGGAGCTCAAACTGTCTCAACTTTTGTAGAAGAAGAGTGTGATTCATAAGGTCAAAGGCCTTGCTGAAATCATATAATATCATCTGGGCCCCGATGTTGTTACAATTGTCCATGGCCTTGGTGACGTCATCAAGAACGCTAACAAGAGCATCTGTGCATGCTACACCCGGCATATAGGCAAACTGGTTGCCTTGCAGCTTGGGGAGGATATGGGTACGGATTCGTCTGTTTATGAAGTTTTCAGCAACTTTACCTACATGCCATAGAAGAGATATTGGGCGATAGTCTTTACAAGTGGATGGAGAGTTTGTTTTAGCTATGGGTATAACTTCTGCAGTTTTGTAGAGTGCTGGGAACGTTGCTTCTCTTTGTGAATGGTTGATTATATCGGCTATCGGTACACAGAGGTCTTCGTGACAGAGTTTGCTTATCCAGGGAGGATAATCTTTACTGTGGACGGACTTCTGAGTTTCTATATTTCTCAGCGCAGTTTTCACTTGACCTATTGGACCATCGTCAACAGAACAGAGCTCATCAATTAGGTAACTTGAATAATCAGTTGGTGGTTGAACATCCATAGTAACGTAGTAGTTGTTGAGTTTGTTGACAAACTGCTGTGGGTCATGAAGTGTGTCATCAATGATATAGTGTGTCGGTACCTTGGCTTTCGATTTACTATCAAAGGATCTGACATTCTTCCACCAATTAGCAGTACCAGCTTTCAGGTGATTGATCTTTTGATCGAAGAAGCATGTGTAGTGACCAGAATTCGAACCTGCAACTCTCAGATTGAGAAGCACGAATCCTAACCACTACGCCACCCTGCCACTTGACGCTAGAAATCGAAATTCTTGAAGAGTTGGCTTTTGATTGAGGGGGATTAAACTATCAGTCATTTTTTTTCGGCTTTTTTTACTATAAGTTTTGGCACGATGCAAAGCCACCACTCGTTTACTAGCCTTTGAGCTGTGAGATAATTCTATATTTGATGCTGACATTAACCTTGCACTAACCTAACACACACCAGTATGATAGGAATTTATACACAGCTGTCTTATCTTAATCCAAGGGCTATATAGGTAAACTCTGGTCTGTTCTCCACCTGATCATAGATCTAAGCAGGTCCTTGGATAATTTTACACCTAAAGAGACTCTAACGCTCACCAAAAATATCAGAGACTAAAAATAGACACAAAGTGCTAGCAGGGTGTAATAGTGGTATTTTAAAATTGACTCTTGACAAGCCCATGGTACTTATATGACAAAATTGCATGGGTAATAATGAAGGCTTATTATCAAGTTTAGTTATTACTCATAAAAAACGTAAATGATGTTGAGCCATTATACAATGTGTAACACCCAACTACCAAATACAGCAGCTGGCTTTAGCTATTGTTTGTCATTCACACCTGGAAGTTGATACACCAAATAGGCAAAACTTATCCTCTGAAATACCAGAAATATGGGGATTTGACTGATAGCAAGCTAAATAACTCAACAGCTCAACAAAATGCATAACAAAGTGTTGTAGAAAACAGCTCTTGACTTGTGTGTTTAGGAGTTGTGCCCCCATGTTGAAGGGGCAGATAATACCCAAACTGAAAACATTGATTTTCATCATCCCTAGCTTCATTCCTCCTATAAATGACTAATAATACATATACACAATTTATACATAATACAACTGAGACAAGGATATTGAAAAGATGAAAATAACATATATTATGCAGAGAGATATTGATTAGTATTGTTTATAATATTGGCCTCCTTTGTGTGTTTATTCATATCAAACTAACCTGCAATAGCAAGTTTAGACGTCTACAGTGCGGTTGTGTCTGAACGTGAGACTAAAAGTTACAATGGTGAGATGAATGACAATCCTTCGAGCATATTATTGCGGTGATTACAGTTTAACGCAGTAAAGGTAAGTTATACCGGTGTAGAGTTAACGGTTTTTACAAAAAACGAGAAAGTAATTATACTCTGTTTAGCCAGGGCAATATTTTGCAACCAAAATTGATGAAGTAAAACCTCGATTCAAATGAAGATTAATGTACCCATCCCTGTTTCCTGTCAAAGCAGTCATAACAAACACTTGGCGTCGTTTTAAATCCTCAATGTCTCAAGACAGAGGTTCAGTGATTCACTGTTGGCCTAAAAAGCTAATTGTAACTGCAAATATCGAGAAAGATATTCTGTTATTGCAGGTGTAAACTCAACCATGGCCACTCCTGAGCCAGAGAAACCGACAGATAACAACGAAGGAGCCAAACTTCACTCCAAGCTACAAACATTCCTACAAGAGATGTTGGAGTTGGGATCTGTGAAAGGATTTAAATATTTTGCGACTTACATCAGAGGCAAAGAGGAGATAATTATAAGTGTCACCAACTCTCCTATGATTGTAAGTTTATGTAAGGGAAATAGCTTGAGTGGTTCGGTCGGGGTGACCTATCACCCTCTTCACTTAAGCACAATATCAGTGATCAGGAAATTAGAGTGAGGTAGATGAGAGCCTGCGATCTCTGTGTATCACGCCGGGCTGAGGGATATGCTAGTATGCTTTCAAACTTGCATGATGATAGCTTACGCGTGGTATGAGGCAAAAGAAACACATCAATGTGATAAGAGGGAAACTTTGACACATGTAACATAGTTGAAGGTTTCGTTTACACTTGTTCATCGACTTGCATACATCAGTGATCTCCAGTTGTAACAGAATACAGTAAAGTCTATATTTGCTCTCCTAATTGGATATGTACTTCTATTTCCAGCCTTCCAATAACTCATTCCCGGAGCTTGAAGTTCTCAAACTAGCTTATGAAGAAAGAAGCGCCCAATTACAATCAGCCAACATTGCCGCTGTGAATGCCTCAGGGAATACCTCAGGAAATACCTCAGGGAATACCTCTGAGTCATGTGATCAGCTGAGTAACAGTGGAGGAGGCTCCGGATGGAATCTACCTTACGACAAGTAAAGTTTTATTCTCATTCTATTACCTTGTTCGACAAACTTACAAATTAAAAAATATGGTTTCAAAATGAGATGGTGATACAATTAAGAGCAGCATGGCATCACTAGTTGATAAGCTTTTTCCTTTCTGTAGCATACACTTTATCGTCCAACAAAGTTAGTTACAGACAAAAAACAAGAAAGCATTAAAAAAAGGACTCGGTGTATTTTCACAGGCGAACTCTGATGTTATCTCTGAGGACCCAGAGACAGCTGAGCGGTGTTGAGAGTGATCAGGTGGCTCTGCCTCCTGCCTCACCGAGTGATAATGAAACAAGAACATCGGTAAGTGTAACCGCCTCAACACGTCATAACTTGTCCGCAAAAGAAATTTAAGAATCGGAATTGGAGTGCATCTATTGAGGGAAAGCCTATAAGAATGTATTCTGCCATACAAGGCATATAGACTGTTAGAGATTCACTTCACACAATGTCTGGATTCAGTCCGAAACGTACACAAGAGCTCATTCACTCAGATTTTATTCAGATCGGATTGTCCATACAACTTTGTTCGGTATCAAGCCTTGTCTTTTAAGAAGCATTTCAATTTTTTTTCCTCTGCAAAAGGTTTTCATAAGTTTTGTTTTGCAGGATGAGAACTCGACATTATTCCTCTTAGCTGGGTACTCGAGGTATCACGCCCCGTATGTATGGCTCAGATCTAATCATGACAGGCTAATATCTCTGTCTAAAGAAGAGAATCATAACAGAGACTGGCCCCTAAATCTGAGAACTACAAATGCCTGGAGACAGCAGCAAGGTGGGTGGATATAACGGATGTACGGCAGTTTAGCTTTAGTTATGGAGCAGCCTTCTTGTGATGGATGCTCAACTTATTGGGACTGTGTGTGAGACAGAATTAGATCTCTCGTTTAGTGAATCGGTTCACAGAGAAGAACTTTTTCCAATCCGAAATTGATGATTATTATGAGTCTTAAACAACTTAAACAAGCGTAACTGATTATGTTTGATTTACAACAAAGTTTTGATAAAGTATTTTCCAATTATTGTTATCATCATTGACTGCTTTTTTCTGACAAAACTGTATATTTACTGTATTTACAGTAATCTCCCCCTGGCATGTAGCAGCTGAGGTTATAAAGCTCAGTACGACCCCTTCACCTCTGAACCCGTTTGAGATCGACCTCGATCACTTCCACAATCTAACCCCTGGTGCTGCTGTATACGCCACTGCTGCTATGATAAATATACTTAGCAGGATTATCTCCCCCTCACCTGAGAAACTCATGTACGCCTCTAAAGGTAAGTGCTTTTCCTTATCCTTATTAATGAAGAGTGAAGAGAGCACAGTGATGGCTAAAATGTATGTGTTATTATTTTGTTGTTAGTGAGCTTTTTTTTAACTTGTGTGGGTTAAATGCGGGTTAAAATCACCAGCTCTGTCTCTGTCCGAAGACTGAAACAATAGGTGGGTTGAGGGTGAGGTCGCCATAGTCAGCGCCGGGAGTCAGTACATGAATCATCTGAGACCTACTTTTCTCACTAAGAAGCGGTGTAAAGATACTCAATGTTTGTTATTTATATTTTTAGTATTAGATGACATACAGTATCTGACTAAGCTCCACTTTGATACGATACTGAGGCTCCGACGAGAAGGGGTGGTCGCTCAATGATAGAAGGGGTAATTCCTCTATAATACAGTGATTTGAGAGATGTGGAGGCGTAGACGCTCAATCATGGTGATGGCACAAGTCATCTGATGACGTTACATCGCAGAAGCCTCTCTGAGCTCTCTGGAGCATCTAGTAGAGTCAACACAATCACAAGACACATCCCAGTCTGCCTCTAGGATGATTGTTAAGCAAAGCTAGTCAAGACCGACTCAAAGCTGTGCACAGACCCGCCATGAAAACCCGAGTTAGTAAGGAGCAAATAGAGCTTGAAGTTCTAGCTTTGCTCATGATCTCTGATACAGATAAATGTATTTGTGCTTATTTTGAGTTACATTCATTTTGAAAGCAATATAGAGAAAGAAACTTATTTTAATTAAAGACAAATTTATTTTGTTTAGATGAGATATCTGATATATTGAGCTATTTCTTTTGATAATAAGAGAGATAAAAAAAGATATTATGCACACTGAATAAGTTTGCTGTTATGATATAGAAAATGTACAATAACACTTTGTGGCAATATTGATGGAATGAAAGGACAGTGAAAGTCATGCAATTATTAATCGTCAAACACTTTCAATATGACAAAAGCTAGCACCTTAAAATTTACCTCGATCAATCACTGATTTCTCCAGCTGCTGAATAGCGTCAGGTATACATGCAGAGGCTCTTAGACAAGATAACGTCAAAAAATGCTGCCAAGTTTCATCATGGAATATTCATGATGAAACTTGAAAATATTTCAAGTGCATCATGAAATATGGTACGACAAAACAGTTAAAACGTTGTCTATGATGCTGTCAATTGCATCCCGTTATCACCTACCACCAAACCATGCTTGGGAAATGGTTGATATTGGAATAATACTACCAGAAACCCTAGCAGAATGAAAACTAGGGCAGGATGCGCCACTACAAGGACCCAATAATATCCACGTCCAGCAAAGTGAAGGAATATCAGTTACTTTGACGATTTGTTGTCATAGAAGTGACAGCAGGGCTTACTCGCAGCTTGTGATATAATAGATGTACACTGATTTGTCGTTGCATAGAGTTATCTTTTAATTGGCTTTTCCTTCTTTCTCTTTACTGAAATTGAGAAGCACAAAAAAATTACCAGATGGGGATCAAAGACTATTCCTATTATAACACTATGTGTATGGACATGAGAAGTGTTCAGGCTAACCCTTCAAATATGAAATAGAAGGCACATGGTTAATTGCTGTGATATTTCACATTTGACATTTAAATTTAATGGAGATTTATAGAAGTGCTGGTAATGTACATTAGATAGCAATTGTGATGATACCCATTTAGTTTTCAGGTCCCTCATGACACAGATTGATATGGAGCCATAGACATGTATAGCATAGACATGTATAGCATAGACATGTATAACATAGACATGTGTAAGTTGTATACTCACAGCTCATTGTTCTTGTTTCTTTGTTTGGCACTCAGATTTAGACCTGATCCCTGAGCAGCGTCTACCATATATAACACTACAGCTCCGATCATAGCTACACACAACATTATCTATGAGATAGAGAAAGAGAGATATATGTGATACATATATTGTGATATAACACATAGAAAATAGCAGTATTTTGAATTGGCATCAAGGCAGCTCAAGAAGTGAACTGAAGGCTGGAGGGGATGCAACTCCAAAATAAGGAACATTGGATCAAACTTTAAAAATAAAGGAAGCTCTAAGCAGGGAGGATGGGAGATATCCCACCCTCCCTGCTCTAAGCGACTAATAATTTTTAACAATCCTACCCGAACCAAAGTAGGTTTACTAAGTCTAGTGCTCAAAATTATTTACGAGCAAAACTTCAGCATATCACACATTGCCACGTCTATAACATGGTTCTGTCTGTTTCGATATTCTGGTTTTATTTCTTGCTAATGATTTTCTAGTTATTTGTACGCCCAGAGTGTACAACACCAGCTTACTTCTATAAACTTTCAGTGGAAAGTTATAGTTTGTCGAGGATAATAACTGTTATATACATACCAGATAGAAAGTGACGAGTATTAGATATCCGTTACCATCTACTATAGAACCAGATACCTGAGAGACGGCAGCTAATCCTGCATTCTGTATACTCTGCATACTACAACAATCATACACCCAAATAATGATTAAATAACAAAAACATATTGCTGAAACATATTTTTAATTCATGAGATGCACCAATGTAATACACAGTAACACAATAGTCATGGAGGACCGTGATAACTACATGGTGAGTCATTTTCTGTGATGCCCTAGCCAAAAACGATCAATGAGCTACAAAATATCCGTCTTGTTTTGACATTTAACTTTCTACACTACGCATGAAACAATATCCCAAAATTTTGTTTTTATATCAAATTAAGATTTAATGTCTTGGCTCCATTGAATTCCATATCTGGAATAGCATCATTAGCTTTCTTTCGCAAAACAAAGGGCTTGCAAAAATAGCCAGACCCTAGTAGCAATCTAGAAATGCCCTAATCATCGACACTGTAGGGGTATAATTACTGTTTGCAATTTTGTAAACAAGACAATTTCTCAGGCTAATTATTCATGCTACTAGGGACAGCCAATCAGATAACAGTCAGATGGGTCCCTGTGTTTAATGTCCTAACTGTATAACGCTATGATACTATTTCCATTCTAAGAGAAGAATCTAATACAGTGCTTGGCTCCGATGAGCTGTTGGAACCCTACCAGCCAATCGAGCTAAAGTATTGGCTAGATTTAATATCGAGAGGTCAAACTTACAGCCCATAAGCGGTACCCAGCTGGTTTTCTGGTACAAAGTAAGAGACCATCGGCCAGAGAGAAGCAGCCAGTATACTGTAAGCTAGTCCCATCAGGATCATAGGTACATACGGAGTTACGTATGTGAACGCCATCAGGGCATGACAACCTGTAATATAAGGAAGGTACATACAGAGTTACGTATGTAAACGCCATCAGGGCATGACAACCTCTAATATAAGGAAGGTACATACGGAGTTACGTATGTGAACGCCATCAGGGCATGACAACCTGTAATATAAGGAAGGTACATACGGAGTTACGTATGTGAACGCCATCAGGGCATGACAACCTGTAACACATAAAAACAGTTTGTATTCAATCTGGATAAGACATAACTTCACAGACATTCTTTACAAATAAAATATCTACAATCTAGATTGAGTTTGATCCGATTCGTCTAGAGGGCGGCTTGAAGGTGAGCAACTCCAAATAAATAAATTGGATCACACTTGCTCTATCTACAACCATTCAGATTTTTAACACGCTGGAATAAAAAATAGCGTCATAGAATTTCTGCTAAACACCTACATGAGAATACAAGTATGTTTCAATTGCCCCTATCACAAGTTCTAGAATGTCATATGTGAGTAGGTCAATCGTAAGTATAAATCTGTGAGTAACACGCTGACTTAATTAGTGTGATGAGTAGATACATAATTATCTCACTTACCCAGTGTGATGATAGTACCAGCCATAACCCAGAATATATTCTTCCCTGATCTGTCGATGAGGAATCCGAACACAGGAGAGCAGACAGCTGAGAGGATATACACCAGGCTGTTAACTACGCTGGCGCTGCTGTTAGTCAAACCAAACTTCATCTCAAAGAATACCCTATGAGGAATATAACGATAATACACTGTCAATACATAAATAATATAGTATTTTATATATAATATTTATTTTATATTTATTAAACATCTATGACAAAGCTTAAAGGCTACCCAAAGACCAATGCATGTTATAGTCAGGTAGTTACTTACGATAAAGTTGTGTTAGATTTACATGGTAAAAAAAATCAATGCTTTGCCTACCATAAATAATTCATATCAAGAAGAGGATTGAATTTTTTACCATGCGAATCTGACGTAACTTTATCATACGAAACTACTTGACTATAACACACATTGGTCTTTGGGTAGCCTTTAATAATAAAATCAACCTTATCCGATCTTAGTAATGTGTCTTTGCATCAGTGTTTTATATGAGGGTTATACATCAATCGGAGAGCGGTATATTAGAGACCTCCAAGCTAACGACATTCAGGTTATTTCACTGAGGAGTCGTTTACTTATTTACAATGAGGAGGCAACTTGGAAGTAAATCAAATACAAGTTTGATGTCCTCCGATGCAGGAGAAATCGAACGCCGCTTCAATACATGTCAAAGTTATCTTCACCATGTTTCATTCATTTGAAGCAAAGTTTCATGACATTAAATTAAGAAACTCCATTTAGGGATAACAATCGATAATAAAAGTCGCTGTTGTCAATTGTTGTTGTTACTCACAGTCCGAGGCCGATAAAGGGGAACACAGTTACATAGTAAGCTACACAGATGACGCAAAGTAACCATAACTTTCCATTCAGTAGAAGAGCTCCCATATCCTTCAATGATATTGTCTCCCCTGTAAATGAGATAAAGATTTCTTACACAGGACAACCTCATCATCCCAAAAATAGTTCCTTGATATCACTAAATAAATACTCAGTTTTAAAAACTGCTGCTCTCAAAAAGTCCCGACTTTATATGGAAAACGGATTTCAGTTTTTAGGTTTGCGCTGTGGAAATTATGTTGGCCCTTTAGGCCTTTTCCAACTTTGCTCATATTCAATGTTTTGAAATAACAGTCCCATATGATGCATAGTAAGACAAACTTTATATCAAACTCACCAGTTGTTCCAGCATCTTGTCTGAGAATCCTCTTAGCTCGTCTATCCAGGAAGGCCAGACTGAGAGCACAAATCAGTGAGAATAAACAGGTGAAGAAAGCTACAAATAGAAATAAAATAAACCTAATCAGCTAATCTAAATTACTAAACTAACAGGTTAAGAGGTCAAAGTATGAATCGCTTTCATGGAATGGTAACTTTGAATATTTACATTCGGTAGTGTAGCCTGCCTGGTAACCCTGTAGCCTGCCTGGTAACCCTGTAGCCTGCCTGGTAACCCTGTCGCCTGCCTGGTAACCCTGTAGCCTGCCTGGTAACCCTGTAGCCTGCCTGGTAACCCTGTAGCCTGCCTGGTAACCCTGACTAGCCAGAGTTGTTGAGAGGGTAGCAGACATTATAAAGTACTACAGTCTTTTTCTTAGCGCATTAGCTTTTTACGCTGTTGGTATAGTGGACAGTCCTAACAAAGCATAATTTGATAGCATGACAAGTTTAGAAACATGATCATGTATTTTTAGAAAAATGAAATCCAATTTTCTTTCCTCTTGAATAACCACGATGCACATCCAGCTGCACAATCACAGCACCAATTGGTTTCTAATAAGGAGGTGAAGATAGTCAAACGACATCCTAACGAAAAAATAACCGAAGACCCCTTCCTCCAACATCATCTCAAACAAAAATTAGACTACACAGGTAAGTCATAGGCTGGATAGAAAGTTTCGTTCAGTACCACACACGACACAATCACTGAGTACCACGCACGACACAATCACTGAGAAGCGTCAATGGTTTACTATCTAAGAGCGGCACATGTACCTCAATCTTACTATACTGTCACTTGACCTAACAGGGAGATTAGATCCTTATCTACTATAAGACCTGATGACAGGACTTTAATCATGTGATGCGGTCCAGTCTGAGAGTGTGAATATTATCTATGGTCTCTGGTTAAGTAATTATAAAGGCTGTGAGCATCAGGAATTTATACTGATTAGTTCACAATCACTATAACATGCAATCTCAGAGTCGCCTTTAGATAAAAGGAGTGTATGTTCAAAAGTCTGGACAGCACAACCACGATAGACCAAAAGACCTAAAAATGCAGCAAAGAAAGTGATGTGTATGACTGGTAGTCCGAAACCTGTAACACTTTTTATTATTACCCAAGTAGAGTGTGAATTTAAAAGTACATGGAGATTCTAGACTTATTATCATAAAATTATATTCATTTTCATAACACCCGGTTTAGCAGTCTGGATAAACAATCAGCTACTGAGAGCGATATAACCAATATTGGTCAGTAATAGCGATCTAGTTCCAAAATTCTGCTACACTTCACTTACTGAGACTTCAATGAAGCCATAAACTAATTTTTTCTTAGAAACAGACAAAACTTAGTCAGTTACTATTATGGACAAAATGAGCTCATTGCCAAACCCATAGAGTTATTTTATACTCTATATATATAATAACTCTATGGCCAAACCCCTCTACAAATGCAATCACAGCACTCTCTATACAAAACTATGCGCAACAACAAGTGTTAGAACTAAGGCTATGCTGAACTTACCGACATATAGAGATAGCCCGAGGATCTGATATCCCTCCATAGAAGGAAATCCTTTCTGTAGGGAGCTATATACCGGCTGCATAGCGTTCATGTTTACTGTACTACCCTGTTTGTGAGAAAATGTAAACGTCAATGATTTCACTTTTGATGCATGAAAAAGAAGAAAAATGACAAATAACAGGGAGCGTTTAAATTGAGAAGAATTTCATTTAACCATCATTCAACTCTTCTGTTTGAATGATTTGATCGGTGGCAAATGACATCCTGGCTTTCATATTAGTGCAGTGATGGCTTACGATTCTGGCAAGACTGAGCTGGAGACCAAACACCATGTTGAGCTCTTTTCCTTTGAACCAGCTGACTGCGTATGTGTTCTGTGCTACGGCAAGTGACTCTCCTCCGATACTGCAAGTGGAAGAAACGCAAACGATGAACTTTCGCATTTTGATTCAATTGTGTCATTTTCCTTGTATCAAGAGCTTTCCAAACGGTATATGAAAAGTCAATATCTGCAGACCCCCGTGTCTCTACCTTAATGAGCACTAGGGATTGTGTTGTCAAGGAGTTTGGGTGTTACTGTTTAACCCTGGCACAACCATGCTAACTATAGATGTCAGATTGACTAAGCTGTGCTCAGATGTACAAAGGTACAGGACAATAAGGTGCAAAGCTTCGACGCTTTCTCACTTACCCAAACACAAATCTACCGATACACATGGCAATGTAACTGTTCACGTATGATCCTGTGGCAAATATAAGCTGCAAAGGAAGAATAGACAGAAGATAATCGTCAGAAATAAATATACTCCGAAACAAATCATCACCATAAACACCACTGACAAGTAACATTCATTTATAAGTATGGTAACGTATGACGGCAGCAATAACAAAGACTCCAATCCCGAGTAGACACATCTAACGAGATGAATCTCTAAGACTAATATGTCTCCTAACTCTGCATGCTATCTAAAGCGGTAAGTGTGACACAAAATAAACAAATACAAGGATTGTAAGTTGCCTCAGTTTTTTTCACATCAGATAAACTGTTACCGTGCGTTTGATCAGTATTCTTCAGCGTTTGAATGCACTTTTACACAGCAGCAGATCAAATAAGCAATGAAATCAAACTCCGTCTTACCTGCCCTGCTAAACAGAAGGAGGCGAAGATGATGGCACCTAGTCTGACTCCGAACACCTTGTCTATGAGGTAACCTCCAATAAACGACAGGATCACATTCGGGTAAGAGTACCTGCAAGCACATATCATATAATGATCACAGGCCTGAAAAGGATGTGTCTCTTACTTACTTCATAATTCATGGATGATTGCCAACTTCAAAGATGATGGTCCTGGCAATATGGCAAAACCGTTTGTCGCCAGGAAGTTCCAGTCATCAACAATTGTGTGGGACCTAGCCAGCAACTGGGGGACCATGGGGTAAGAGACTGTCGATGGGAAGGGCGCTTCATGCTGGGCTGTAGCTATGAATAGCTGCTAATATACAAAGAAACTCTCTTATTGTAGACTCAAGTATTTGTGGGTGATAGGCCTAGTGATTCACCAATCTTGATTGGAGAGGGACATATTTACTAGTGCAGTCATATGAGCGTAGAAACGTATAAGCTGGTGCATATCATAAATTGTGCCCCCCGCATCGATGACAGGGCCCTAAAAGCTCCATAGCTGTAATCAGAATGCCTTGAAGATGAAGCCTAGAGAACAATTAGAGCAATCATGTTCTAAATTGAATACACACTGAGTGGGTCCCCTTCGAGCAACCAGCGACGCACCTTTAGAATGAGAACGACCAACCAAGAATGCACTTAAATCGGATCCAATATGATTTAGGAATTAAGTATCAATGCAGACCTATTATCAGATATATACTTACATAGAGTAGAACATCATAAAGGACTCAGTGTTCAGTCTCAGGTCTTTGATCATGTGATCTTGTAGGGCCGCAGCATTGTCATAACAGAAATATGAACCTGAAAACAAACAGTTCTTCTACACAATATGACTACATGGAGTGAAGAAGGATTATATGTCTATTATAGATAAGCACACGTCTGTTAAAACAAACTCTTAATCAGTTCAATCCATTGTCAGGAGGATCACTCAATACATCTGCAAGTACTTTGTATTGAATTCTACAGCAAAGCAAGGTCCAGAAATCTAAGGGTGAGGATGGCCTAACATGATCTATCAAAGTGCCAATATTTTTCACCAAACCCAACAAGCATTCATCCATTTTATACTCATTCATCATTGTCATCATTAGCACTTCTCCAACTTGTACTCTTTTGTACATACCAAAACTGAGCAAGCACATCAAAATCAGGACCAAATATCTGTGTACTTTTCTCCTAGGATCACATGCAAGGGTGGCACCACAGCCTGTGAGTTGTTCTTCCTCCTCCATACCATCCTGGCTACCCAAGAGCCTGGTGGTCTCCTTGGGCTCAGGTTTCCTCAAATCAGGATCAGTGTAGCTGACTTCTGGTTGGTCTTCCATTTTCTCTATCATGTGATCAAGTACCTGCAATGAGCTCCACTGAAAGTCACATGAGGACAGATCACATTTCTGAACATGTTGAGTTGAGCTGTCACGTGATTTTTCTCAATCACCCAATCAGAACAATGTAAACATAAGTGATTCAGACAGAAGTAAACAAAGCCAATACACAGGAGGAGAAGCATAAGTGAGCAGCTAGAAACCAAAAGAAAATCAGAAAACAGCAAAATGACAATCTTCACAGCGGAGCACCTTCTGGAAAAGAAGGATAAACCAGAGGATACTTTTGATGTTGAGATCCAGTTCTCAGAGAAGAAAGCCCTCAATTCTGTGAGTAATCTAAGATGATATTCTACTGAGTACTCTGTTGTTATATAATTAAGTCACATGATGTGCAATTCAATGATGAATGAACCAATTTGGTATTTCAATGGTTATGAAACACATCACACTTTTAAGCAGCAGACAGGGCGACACTACTACCACCAACCCTGGAGAAGTCAAACATTCCAGCTCGGTTCGGTCTTTAACACCAGGCCAGAATTTCAAACTGTTTGTTTTGTTTTATTATTAATTAACCTTGCTGCCAACAGCAGGGCTCAACTTCTAGTTGGCCTAAATTAATAAGATGGTAGTTGGGCCTGGATTATGTGTAGTAATATTGATGGGCAATGCCTCACTGCCATTCGAAAATGATGCCATCCCTATAGCTTTGCTTTACATCCTAAACAGCTCCACATAAGTGGATATGCTGGATACAATTTGCTAAAGTCTTGTATTGTTGCTGAATACCTCAATGTACACATGATCGTTATTACTTCCTTCTATTCACAGGATACCGAGGATGATCCAGCTGGAGTTTACCAGGACACGACGTACCCAGTGATCAGCGTAAGACGAGTAGAGCGACAGAAGAAGAGATGTTGTGTACAGCTCTGTCTCTTCGCTGGTATGATACTCGGACTATCTCTCTGTGTCCTCGGATCCGTGTTCCTCTACCGAAACATGTACACTGTGGTATGTATGATAAACGTGTACACCGTGGTATGTTGTCAGTGGTTATCAGTAGAGTACATGGACATGGGACAAACTGATAGAGAATCAACTAAACAGAAACAAATGACAGCGGCGTGGGCTTGTTATCTCTTCTCGTGAAGGGTATTATGGCCTCCCATCTCTTATTATCAAATATAAAAAATAATTTAGTGAATTTTCATGATACATAGGATGTCAGCAGTTGGTCACATCAGTACTCTAGTGTGTTAGCCATTGATCTGGGAGAAGTTTGGTGTGTTGAAGTTTTGAGCCGTGAACAAGAGATAATCTGTGGGTCGACATGGTGGCCTGGGAGTAGGAGTAGGTTTGACCTATGACTCTATATCTTAGACAGATCAAATCCTCCGCTCTTCTATAACTACTGGACTTCTCAGTGGATATTAAGTCAACTAAGAAGTCCTTAATCCACTCGGTTTCAACTGCTAATGTGTGTTTCAAAACTTCCTGTTAGAATTTTAATTATATTATTCTAGGTATTCTAGACATGATCCAGTTTCCGATGGTTTTGATATCACTAAACCTGAATAATGAATAAAAATAATTTGCATAAATATTTGACATTCTACTTAAAAGGGAAATAACTGAATAGTGATTGGGAGTCCTTATAAAATCAGTCAAACAACGTCACAGTTTTATATGGTGTAGACATCCTGTTAGAATAAAGTCCTGACCAACTCTATTAACAGTGAGGCATGAGTAGTTATGAGGCTGAAAACTCATGATATATGGATAAAAGTTACTACATGACATGTCAGTCTGCATGTAAATTTTTGAAGTTTTAGGCGCAATAGAATTATCGACATCAGTAGCGACATCAGAAGACCATGTGTCCTTCTGGTGATATTCCAAGCTGTGAAGTCAAAACCGGTCAAAACTAAACCAGCTTAGCCCTGGAATATTCTGTCATGTCTCAACACCTCAAACTATCTTAAACAACCGTGGCAGACAAGCCAGAAACTGGAAACTGCTATTAATCTCATCCATAACACTCGATAACGCGGGGGGGGGGGGGGGGCACAACTTGTCACAGCATCATGTAATTCTTAATTCTCTGCACATTGTGTGAACTTTGCAATCAGCAGCAAACAACAAAGTGCAGGCTGTGAAATAGCTGCCACTGTTGGGCACCTGAAAATTATTGATTTTCTCTGCAGTGTCATCCGTTAGCTTTAATAACAGGGATCTAAAGTGCTGCTGCAAATTTTACTTTATTTGATTGATAATAACATTGCCTCGATTAGCTGTGCAGTGGTCTAAAACTAAACTACAGCAGCTGGACGGTTTCCTTGTGGAGAGCTGCTTCCTGTTATGTTCAGTAACTTGATACAGCCACTTATTTACCGATAAAATGTAGTTATCCGCCGGTGGGAATCTTATTCAGGATTCGGGTAGTGATATCTGATACATTCCTGCAGGCATTCTGAGTCAGGGTTTGACATTGCGCCACTCCTCACTGCTGATCATACTGTATTATTATACCCTAAAGGAGTGAATATTAGCTGCTGTTTTGTTTATCTGGTTGGGAAGACTTAGTCATAATGTTAGCTAGTACCATGATCATAAACGTAAATGTTAGCTAGTCGTAAATTTAGCTATTTAAATCATGTGCAAAATGGTGAACTCTTTGTCCAAGGAATACTTTACTCCTCCAGGGTATATAATATTGATATGATTGTATTAAGAGTGTAGAATATATATATATATATATGCATGTATGTATTGTTTATCATGTATTCACAGAGATCAAGTGTATATATATATATATGTATGTATTGTTATTATTTACAGAGATACAGCGGCCGATGCGGAGTAGGACTACTGGACTTATCATACAATGATACAGTAGACTATGTAGAAGATCCAGTCTACGCTACACCTGCAGGCTTTAGACGAGGTATGTACTCAAACCATACACATCGGTACATAGACACTGTTAGTTGCACGCCATATGTAGTCAGGCCAAAGACCTACATGTAGAAATTTCTTTACTTCTCTGCATTTGGAGTTGCTCCCACTCCACTGGTCACGCTTGGGATGCTGGCAGTTGGATTAAACGTGATCTAGGCCTGAGTTAATTTTCTTTCCCAGATTTAATCCACGGGTCATTGTACGGAAATCTACTCTATTTTTCATATTTAGATTAGGATATATAGTAGATTCTCTTTAATTCAAAAGAGCATCTTGCTCTTACTGCCACCTAAGAGGGCGCCTGGTATACAGCAGCAGGTGCTCCTCATAGATGAGGGTCAGCTCCAGTCAAGTTAACACGTCGTAGGGTTAGGTAGCGGTCTAATATTGCCCGGGCTGATGGTAGTACCATTTCATTATCAGCTAGGGGTTAGGAGATGGAAAACGTGGATGTGCCTATTCATTTGATCTAATAATTACAATTGCAGTAATGTTATTTGGTCGTGTGTTGCCACCTGCTGTACAGCTGCAGGTTCTTGTTACTGTCTTGAGTTCATTTATTGTCACATTGGGTTGGGAGAAGGAAAGTTTAGCAGTCCTCTTTTAATTTGATGCAAGAATCCCTTGTTAAGCAGAATTCTTTTCTGTCTGGTGTTGACTTCGCACAGTTATATCACAGACAAAAAGCAACTGTTGCACGATTTCATTATTTCTGTCTATTTAGTTTATATGTCTTCAAAAACATCAGAGTGTCTCGTATATTTACTCTGTCAGCATTGTGACAACCCACATTGGCCTCCGCTATAATCTGGTGACTGTCAACATTCCAGGAAGTTACCAAACCGGCAGCAAACCGCACTATGTGCTGACTCGATAGTGTGTTATATTCACTCATTCCCTGCTGTGTTTGTGTTTCACTTCACGCAGTGATAGCTGATTATATTTGTTCAGTCGGATCGATTCGCTGATATTATATTATTCTCTCAGTCGTTGTGTTATTCAAAGTCTATTATTGTGGTTGAATAATACAAAGATGTCATAAATAATGAGAAATCGATACCCGGTCAATAATGTGGAATAGTTAGCGGATATCATAAAACAGAACGATATAGTCAAACTGTGTGTTATAAATAATATAGCCTGTGTATCAACACTCTAAGGGGGGGATAGGACACCTTCCTCCACTCTTGGGAAGAACAAGCCCTTTATTATACAGCCTGTATTTTAATGCTTTATAAATTTGAGGAGGGGACACTGCCCCACCCTTAATAACGAGTATTATTCTAATCAATAACACATTACGAAAGCTTTTGATATCTTTTGTGACATTTTGGCAGTAACATGAGTCACCAGAAAAACTGAAATAAAACTGCATTCAGTTAAGAGTTATTTTTGGGGTTCTATGAAAAAGGGAGTATGAGCACGTGGAAAGTTCCCCTACTCTGACTCACTGATAAAGAATTTCAACAGAAAAGTCTCATCGACATACTCAATAACTGACAACTGCACACTGCGTATCTGGATAGCTATTACGACAATTTTCTGACGAGTTTCGCCATCTAAATTTGGCTCAAATAAGAATGACACCAGAACAATCCGACCAGCATATTATATCGATGCCTATTTTTATATTGAAGGAATTTTTGGTTTCTTTAAGTTTGTCAAATGAATTTTAAAATCAAAAGAGATTAGCCACCTTTATTTTCATGCATCCTGCCAAAATTGTTTGCATTTTTATTTCGTAACATCATAACAAGACCTACCGACCTACCTAAAGTATAAACATCATAATATGAGAATATATGCTGACTCTGTTTGTACTGACCACAATAATATAAGCAGCTGATGACTTAATCCAGACAGTTCCAGTCAAATCAACTATTTGCTCCTGGTTTTCTATCCCCACATTATTCCATAACAAGCTTCTTTCTGTCTGGAGGATGATAAACATACTTATAGCCTGAAATTCTACATAAATAAGTCTTGATGAGCAGGTTGATTGTGTCTCAGTTATGTCCCCTGTACTATTAGCCACCTTAAAGGCAACTAGCATCTACCACAACTGGACATTGGCATGGGGTTGTATTAATAATACTTCCATAACGCAATTTTGACCTGGAACTTAACAACAACGATAACGATCTTATGTGATTTACCTGATCTGACTGGGAATTCTAGAAAATTGCATTTTGGGATACTCATTATACATTCTCCTCATGAATAGACTTTATAATTATTACTATTATTAAGTTTTATTTTTCTCCTCTATCTTAATTAAATCTCTTAAAACATAGTATGATATATCTTATATAATAGATAAACATATTACTCTGCTCTAACAGGACGTACTGATATAGTATCATATCTCTTATATAATATATAAACATATTACTCTGCTCTAACAGGGCGTACTGATATAGTATCATATCTCTTATATAATATATAAACATATTACTCTGCTCTAACAGGACGTACTGATATAGTATCATATCTCTTATATAATATATAAACATATTACTTTGCTCTAACAGGACGTACTGATATCGAGGAGCAGATTGACATTGATGGGCCTATAGAGACTTTGATCACCCAGGCTCAGTACAACGCGTCCGCCGCCACCTTCCGGCATGACTTTGATAGAGTGAGTACCACAGGCTATATATGTATCTCCTTATTATAAAAACTCAATCGTCATTGAGCAATAATGTGATGTTACTGGCCAACTGGGTTGAGCTTTAGCTTGACATAGGATGGACACAAAGTTCAAGTTTGATCCGATATTTTTACATTTGAAGTTGTTCTCACTCCACTCGGTTGATCACCAGTAGAATTAGAAATGCAGGTAATTTGGATGAAACTTGATCTAAGATGAGCCAGTGTAATGTTGATCTCAAACCTTATTCTCCTCTATTAAACACGTGACGTCTTTTCTCCGAAGGTCACTTTTCACACCTAAGTGAATTTATTGGTCTGATTTTTGTTTTCCCTGTAGGATAATTCTAAAGAAGGACAAAATTCGGCTCATACTTTATTGATCCCAGCACAATGGGCTGTTTATAATAATGATTTCCTGTTTGATACTCGGTCCTGAGAAGTTTCACATGTTTCCTCATTAACTGAGATCACTTAGTGGCTGGAAATCTGTATCAGTGCAGAACCCAAGAGATGAAATTTTAATTAAGCTTATGCAGCACTTTTCATTGTTTTATTATCAAAAGCAAACCAACAAACTATTGATCGGTCGCTGCGTCGTCCCAGTCGTGATGTCAATTAAAATGTTTATCATTTCTCTGAGTGCAAAGCGCTGCAGCTACAAATACTTCAGTTTTATTCCAATCGATTTTTTCCAGACTTGACCAATATTACTGTTTGACTTAGAACGTTGACTTCCATGACCTCTTCCAAAGAAATTTTATGTTGAGACAATCTGATGAATAATTTTCCAGCCATATTCACAGAGGATCAGTTAATAATGCTGTCATGTCTGTTTACATTTATCAGATAGTACATAGTTGTTTTACTTGTGGGGGCCCTAGAGGAGCACTCGTCTTTTTCTGACATACCATTCTTGTGTCCTTAGGCTTCATGTTTGTTATCTCAATCAAAAAGGAAATATTGCCAAGAATCTACAAGCTAGAATTATGTAGATATTATGTGCCCAAGCTGCACTCAAACAAAGTCAAGTTTATCAATTAATCATGTCTGCCTGTTCACCATTTTGTAAATCGGGAACTCCACCCACGATAAGTACGCATACTATGACCTGCAGTTGGTGGAATACCGATATCCCGCCTGTTATTGGGGCGTGGTGGATAAAGGAATGCCACTACCAGCAAAATAGTAAAAGTTAGAGCACTTAGCTAGGTTTGACAGCCTTGCTGATATTTCATCTCTTGTATATTTTCCTGTGATTGTTTATAGAACACGACTGCAGTGAGAGACGCTCTAAGTGACTTCTGTTACTTTGTACCTTTTATTAACGCCTTCGGTAACGGAATGATTCCCTCACCAAAGGAATTCTCCTCTTTTCTTGAGAACAAACAGGTAAGGATTGAAGACAGAGTCCCCTTGTCCAGAAGGACAAAGTCTCCTAGTAATAACTAAAGCTGTAACCACTTCTTAGGGTGTTGAAACATCAAAGTAACTTATCGCCTTCTTTTCATGAATTTTATAATGATTAAAAACAAATGTTTTGCAAGCTTACATCACATTTTTGAGAATTGTTTATTGTTGATAGTCTCATAATAGCTTCTCAAGAAAATCCCACACAACATTTGTATTATTAGCTGTTTGGATTATTAGCTGTTTGGATTATTAGCTGTTTGTATTATTAGCTGTTTGGATTCAGGGTGTTTGGGACAGTTTGTCCTAAACACCCTGGCATCAATTCACTTTGTTCACCTCTATTTTATAAATTTGCCGTATAATTTCGAGTTGTCTGCTCTTATAACAAACTGTTCAGAGAGGGGACAATTCTTCATTACTGTTCATCATATATTATGAATTTTAAAAGTGAATTCTTTCTATGAGATTTCCTGAAATATGACAGATAAAAGTAGTAAAAGAATAACTTGTTGCCTAGAAACCAATTACTTCCCTTCCTTATCTCCATGTGCTAGGAAATGTAATGCTGAGAGACATGATTCCACAATGAACCTTTTTGTTTGCTAATTAAATTAATCATACCAGCCCTTTACTTGTTCTGTATGTCACACTGATTTATCACACAGCCCGCAGACAGCCCGATGGTGTACGAGATGCACGAGTACTTTGAGAGGAAGGACCCAGTAGAAGATGCTCTGTCTCAGTTTGGAGAGAAACTCAGCGAGATCTGTGACGGAACTCAGATGTACACGTAAGTCTGCAATCCATCTTAAATAGTAGAACCTAACTGTCATGTCGGGAGGGGCCGGCCGGCCGTACAAATACTGCTGTATGGGTGGTGTTCTGAAAGTTATTGGAAACAAGAATTACATGTTTTTAGTTATTCTGAAAGTGTTGGTCAGAAACAGGTTAATGCTTATAATCTTCAAAATGTTTCTCATGGAGTACCCAATCAAAGTTATCCGTCCAATCCGTGTAACAACCAGAATCATAGATTCTCATATGGTCGGGTTGTCTCTGAGTTCTTTTTATCCTACTCATCAATGGGGTTGAGGCATTTAACTGTTTCCCTGGTTTGCCGACAGTCTATGAATATTTGAGCATGTATTAAAGTTGTCCCATCCTGATCCTGAGAATTCCCCGAAACATAAACCTTCTCTAAACTCACCCCCTTACTGAGATATAATAGTAACCATAATTTGATTCTCCCTGTTTTATTTACAGAGCTGAGCCGAGATCATTGGATGATTATGATTACGCGACGACACAGGCATACACAACCCCAGCTCCTCTGACCTTCGACCTCGACAGGATATTCAGGATGTACCCAGGAGGCAGTGATATCTACACTTATCATATCTATACATTCGAGATGGAAGACTACTAAAGAGATCAATGTGTGTCACTCACGGTGAACGGAGCATGGCTCTGAGTGAATGTAACATCACTGTAAAAACTGCATAGACATATATAATAATATGTCAATGTGATACTATAATACTTATATTTACACACATCTATTAAGCTAATTATCCATCCAAAGCAGCCTCTAACCCTTCGATATTCACTAACTCCGCCTCCTCCGAGACACACCGCAAAGTTACAATACTACAATCTACAATAATGAATAAAACAGAACAGCCGCACGCTCCTCTCCACATTATAGTATTTTGATTATAAAACATGAATCTTTGTCCAGCCTAGAACTATGAAATACAAAATTATAATTTAATAAGCTTATTCAATACAAACATATTTTAGTTCGGTTTGTTTTCTCCAGCTATGAGAGGTTTTTTAACTGGTATGCGGCTTTCCGGAGTCATAATACTATAAGGGTTGGTATGAAGCCATCCATTGAGATCAGAAATATGCATTTTATGATATTATCGTTTTAATATCCAAGTGTGAAATTGCAAAATAACATTTTACCAAATATTTTTTAAATAAACCTGTGGAGCGCTTGTAATAACATCTGCAAGATTTCACCTATTTTCTATATTGTGAATAATAATCTTCATAATGATATTTTATGACACATATCTTTGAAATTTACAGAAGAAAATAAAAAATAACTAGAAAACAACATGGAAGAGGCCATTTTCTGGTCACTTGGGTTGCACAAAACAACAACAAAAACAAGAAGCCGTTATCACATGTATTGCTTTGGCTTTCGCTAATGAGCAATTTCCCATTTATGCGTTTCCTCAATGAGATGTCTTCCTTTCTAAAAAAAAAAGCCTCATTTATTGATACTGATTTTTTGCTAAGCTCGAGTTCCCGATAGCTGTATGTTGGGGGTACTATATAAGCCTGCACTGTAGTAATTAGATTAGTAGATATGACTTCTATCACCCTATATGACCAGTGTTGTAGTGCTTGATCCAGTTAATGCCCCATTATAGGTGGATTACTTCACTTAGAGATCATTGACATGTAATATCTGGGACTCTGCGGTCTGACTTCTTACTATAACATTTCAACCTAACCACTTGGACTATCGTCTGGTATAGTGCTGGGCCAATGTTAGATTCTTTAAACAAAATTTATTACAACTGGTGTTTGCGAGCTTCTTGGTAAAATTGATAATGTTGCTCTTCTGTTCTGATGAGTTTGATTGTGACTGATGTAATCCCTGTCAGTGTCAGGTTTGGTATCACCGTATTTTGTCGGTATTCTTAATTTGAGAGTTCAGTTGTGATCACTAATGGTAGAGGAAAAACTGTACATGTACATATCCCAAATCCAGCTAGATTGGACTCTTGTCACTGAGAATAACTATGGTGTATGCCTTTATCAATACTGTACATTTAGGGAAATCATCGATGCATTACTGATATTAGTGCAGCTCTAGCTATCCAGGAACTTTTGTAACAAGAATGAGTAAACATAAGAGTACAACCTGATGGCTCCTGTCAAAATCTGACAGCTGGAGCATGTGACTGTCAGATGAATAATCACCTCTATACACTGGACCGATGGGGTCAATCAATATCTGGAACATAACAAAGAAAGTTGGTCACCATTTAGGCCTCTGTATATCGGTATCAATTACGTCTCTGGACAGTGAGCAAAGAGCTGGGGAAAATATTCTCTCTCCAATTACCAAAGCGCAGCTTAGATGTGGTGAGTACATTCAATTCAAATATCCTCCACTGATTTCCTTCTGTTTGGCATCTTATATGGAGGCGGTACACATAAATAATTCATGCAATACCTTTTGCACTTATACCTGTCGAGATCTTGAATATGTAATAGAGAGGACTGGTCTAAAACACAGAGAGATCTTTAAACCTCAAAAGTGGGCATGTGTGTCTGGAAAAAGGGTCATCAAACTACGTATATGCCTGAAATCCAGCTGACTAGAACAATGAACCAGCTAAATTATAAATAATGACATCCCAAATATTAATAACTTATACCTCTAGACAGAGAATTCAGCCATTATTCTGCAGAGCTGTGATATTTTGATGTAGATTTAACACCCCACTAATTGGTGCCTGTGACCTATTCTCTGATTTATACCGCTCATTAATTGTACATACACTCGGATATGCATGTCTCATCCACAAAAACAGGTGCTCCCTTAGTTTTTCTGCTGCGGTAGGGGGCGTCACTGGCAATACTTGATCAATAAAATTTTGAGATCCTGCAAGCTAATATTTCTGCGTCAGATTTTGTTAATGGTATTACCAGCGATGAGATTGTGTCTCTATCTCACACTATTTTTTATGTACATTCCAATCTATGTCCCTTTCATTGCCAAAATCATAAATAGTCTTGGCTGGTGACCAGGTAGAGTGATTATCACACTTTTCTGTTATGTAGTTTGTGTGCGGTGCGTGCGGTGTGTGGGTCAGCCTTTCTTTGTAGTTATATTTTACTCATCACTCTAAATTGCTCATCAGTCATCAGTCGAGTTGTTAATAGACTAAGTTCTCTAACTTCTCCAGATGAGAAGATAGACACCCATGAACCAATTTAGAGCTCAGGCTAAGCTATATTAGATGTCTTTCAATCAGCTTTTTTATCAACAGCTTGGAATGTTTTTATCTTCATCCGAAAGCGGACACTTTATCTGAGCAGATCATCACCTACTGCTGCTGCGGAATTCGCTCCTGAGAGACTAGCTCTATATTTTTACTTTTTGCAGTAGCTGAGAAAACAACTTGTAGAAGTAAAATCGAACAGGGAATCTGCCATTAGGAAACCCAGCTGAGCAAGTTAAAGAAGTTAATGTACGATATTGTGTGGTAAGTTAGTTATTATACCTTGTTTGATTGCACCACACAACCCACATGGGACCTGCGTACTGTAGCTGTATGTGTAGGTAAGGTTATATCTCATCATGATTTACATACTGAATTATTGTCATTAGAGACTTCTGTGGTCTCCTATCAGCTAAGAATTGTTCTGCAATACTTCTGATGTTTGATAGCAAGGTATAGCAAGGTATATCTGTGCATTTCGCTAGGTAAGACTGCAGTAAAGGTAATTATTTAGTAAGTAGGCTACACCCTCTCTATTAATGGTTTACTGCCCTACAGGTGTAAATTTTACTTTAGTTTAGTTTAGCTTGATTTGGGGTTAGCCAGCGCTAAGTTTTGGGGTAAGCCAGCGCTAAGTTTTGGGGTTAGCCAGCGCTAAGTTTTGGCTAGCTGTGGTGAAATTCTATATAAGGTAAAGGGGTGAGTAAAGTTAGCTAGCATTAAATTTAGCTATTTCAGCTATGCTGAATGGTGAACTGTTCTTACCTCAAATACTTTACTACTCTAAGGTATACCTGACTTTTAATGGTGTACTTTATAAATATATGTTATATACATTATTATACCAAGGAGTGACCAGAGACTACAGATTATAGATATATCCATAGCCTCTGGTGTGACTATAAATCTCCATCTGTAGCTCGTCTGCATACTTCGGGGATCCGCATATTGACCAGGGTCTTTATTCAACCGTCCCTGACAAGCTGACATATTGAATTATTTGATATTTTGAGAGATTAAACTCTCCGCAGACAACCATTATGTGGGTCTGGAGTAACCTGGCTGGATGAAAGACACTCTCTACACAGCTATAAACATATCATTCAGTTTGTTGTTTACGAGATTACACAACAACTATCAAACATAAGTTTTAATTTATGACCCCCACTCACAGATTTAATTGATTTATCTCAGAGTTTGGCAAAAAAAATTTAATTTGGTTTACAGCTGTTAGAGGAACGCGTGGATACCTATGCGGATGATCCCTCACTAAGAAAAGAAGCAGCAGATAACTAAAAAGAGGATAAACTACTGTGCACACGATGCCGTCCAAAATTACCACATTTCTTCGCCGAAAGCTTCATGTCTCACTCAATCCCACGTCGAAGCAAGATCTACACGAAGGTGAGTACTAGATTATACTTTTAACATCACGTAAGTCACAACAGAAGGGTCGCATTCATGATTTCTGCCTTCTGCACTCAAATATTAGCTGTTATTTTACTGATCTGCACACTTACTGTGCTTGTCAGCTTGAGCAACTATCGGAACGCCTGGACTTTCTAGCGTGTTGTATCTAGTCCTCCGTAGCACATCAGGCTGAGCTTGCTGGGAGTTGATCGTCCCCGTCCGTCCGTTATGTCGTTTCGCTGGTCATAATGACAGCAGTATTTTGCTAAATCTAAACAGCGAGTTTGGGACTGACATCCTAATCTAAGTGATCAGACAGTGGCAAGTGCATGTTGTTGTGACATTACATTATCAAACATTGGGCTGTATTAGGCTAAACTAACGCCCTGTGATCAATGATGTTTTGCTGTCATCAGGTTCTCACTAGCGGTATATGCAACAGCCCTCATTTCATAACATTTTGGTTGTCATGGTCCTACCTGACGGCACCATAGATTGATGTACACTACGTACAGCTGGCTGATGGCAATGATGTCAATAACCTTAATGGGTTAAAAATCTGAGCCTTACTTTTTTGACGATAGCTGAAACTCCAATGAAGAAAGACAGCTTGTATAACATTTATAGAAACTTTATATCATTTTATATCAAACTATAATGGTCATTGTATTTCCATTAGTTGAAAAAATTAGCATATCAGATAGATCGATATCTAAAAATACAGTCCTGGATATAAAACTTCTGACATCTTATAGGTTGTCTGTATGGGACATCACTTCTCTAGTCTCTAGGGTATTTTATTTACCATGTACCAACCAGTGTCACCAGTGTCATCTGTCCAGATTTAACATGGCATCTAGATTAAGAATCGAAAAAATTGCATACACAAATTCATCGATATTAAAAATACTGAGACCTGGATTTCTATCATACTAGTCTCCTTGGAAACACAGTTGGTTCGAAGTTGCACCTGGGCTGCAGCGGCTTTGGCAGCAGCCTCTGTTGCTTTTGCCTTGTAATATGACGAAGTAGCTGATTTGCACATTTTTTGATCTCGATTACTTGGAGGTTGTGTAGCTGGTTTAGAACTTGCAGCTGGGGAGGCTTGGGTTCGATTCCCAGCCTGTGGTTCTTTTGGAACTGACTAGCCTCTATAGGACGATGACCTACTAGGGTACTTACTCAGCTCTATCTGGTGTACGAGTATATGAGAGGCTATAAATTAGAGGCTTGGAAAAAAATTAATTTTAATTCGAGCTTAATCTGAAGTCCAAGTTGTATAATTGTTACTATAAGCTGTTTTATTTTCACAAACCCTAAATGGAGATATAAAAATGTGTGTCAAATTTGAAACACTTATAGGGGATATAAAATGTCTGTAAATCCAAGAATTAATGTTTATGAGCGACATTGTATTCAGGCAATGACGGTGAAAGATGACAATATAATTTATTCTCTTCAGCCACAGAGCTTAGTTTCGTGACACAGCATGTTTTCTAATGCAGCCACGAGAAACCCAAATCATACACATCCATCTTAATAAAATAACATAATGTGTGGTCTTCCCAGAAGTTATGCTAATTCTGTGTACAGGTTTGATAACACTAGATATAGTCTGTAAAAAAACCAGATAATAAATTTGGCACTTCTCAGTTTTTCTATAAATAAATCTTAATTACGAGTTATATAGCTTTGTTTGTTCAGAAAGCTGGAAAAGTAATTATTTCCAAATCGCAAATCTGAGCAGAACCAAAATTAGACACATTCATAGAACCCTGTTTATGACAAAACAGAGGGTGGGCTGGCCCTAAAGAGGGACGCAAGTTGCCCAGAGTCCTCATACTGAAAGTGTAGTAAACTAGAATGCATCCTAGAGGTGAGGCCACGGTGGACCTCCTAATCGTAAGTGTGCGGCAAGCTGCCAGAAACTGAAACAGGCGCTAATCAGCCATTGGCAGTGACACTCTGAGCTTAGCCAATAGGCCGAGAAGCGATTCATTCATAGAACAATGATATGTGACAGAAAGTAGTATGACCGCAATCTGTCACATATCACCCAACTCAACTTAACTCAACTTAACTCATCTTTATAAGTAGTGTCAATTTTGCATTTAGTTTTATAGTCTGGTCCTGCCTGGTCCGCAGGTAATTCTTACATTTATTTGCCTCATTGTTATACAACCCCTAAATCGCATTCAAAGTCTACTCAATAGGACTATGATTCTACCTTGACCCGTTTGAATCTGTAGGAGACGATTTTAGACAAATAATTTGCCTGGATGATTTTTATCTTAATCTGATAATGATAACGGTCAATGGCTTTTACTAGTCACATAATGTGTGAGATATATCACTTTCTCTCTAAGTGGCCAAATAGATAACTTTGTATATTGATTATGAGGTGATTGATAGTGTTTACATAAAAAGAGTTCCAAATGGAAATGACAAATAGGTGACTACCTACAAAAAAACTGTATTACTCAGACAAAGATTCATAGAACGCATTGATTTTATTCTGTGAATCCGCATCTCTGTTTTCATTTTAAGATTTTTGAGGAAGAGTTTTTCAGTAAATATTTGGTTGCTATGTGTTATGTCATCCATTAATGACTTTAATGCTGAGAACTATGTGTCTGTTATCTTTTGAATTTATTAAAAATCTGAGCCTTACTTTTTTGAAGAAAGACAGCTTGTATAATATTTATAGAAACTTTATATCATTTTATATCAAACTATAATGGTCATTGTATTTCCATTAGTTGAAAAAATTAGCATATCAGATAGATCGATATCTAAAAAATACAGTCCTGGATATCAAACTTCTGACATCGTATAGGTTGTCTGTATGGGACATCACTTCTCTAGTCTCTAGGGTATTTTATTTACCATGTACCAACCAGTGTAACCAGTGTCATCTGTCCAGATTTAACATGGCATCTAAATGGAGAATCACAAAAATTGCATACACAACTTCATAGATATTAAAAATACTGAGACCTGGAATTTTATTAAACCTCTGCCACACCAGATTTCTACCATATTTAACAACCGATTAGCCTCTATAGGAAGTTGACCTACTAGGGTACTCCTCAACTCTATCTGGTGTATGAGTATATGAGAGGCACTAGGGTACTCCTCAACTCTATCTGGTGTATGAGTATATGAGAGGCACTAGGGTACTCCTCAACTCTACTACTACTATGAGTATATGAGAGGCTATAAATTAAAAGCTTGGAAAAAAAATTAATTTTAATTTGAAGTCGAAGTTGTATTATTGTTACTAATAAGCCATTTTATTTTCACAAACTTTTAATGGAGGTATAAAAATGTCTGTCAAATTTGAAACACTTTATAGGAGATATAAAATGTCTGTAAATCCTAGAATTAGTTTTTATGGGAAGCATTATATTTCGGCGATGGCGGTGTAAGGTGTAAATACTAGACTGACTCTCAGCACCACAGAGCTTTAGCCTTGGCAGGCTGTTGGGTCGGGGCTGTCCACCCACCCCCGACACGACAGCCTGACCAGCTAACTCAACTTAACTCATTTACAAGTTTTCAATATGCATTTAGTTTTTGAGTCTTGTCTAGTCTGAGCCCCTCAGACTATTGCCCACCGTCCGTCGGCCACACGGGGGAAAAGTCTGGGCATGCCTGGTAGCTTTCTCTCGCCCGGGGGGCCGTCGGACGAGGGGCAAAAGTCTGGGCGGCTCAGACTACTGGTCACAGGTAAATCTCACATTCACTTGCTTTATTGTTATACAACCCCTAACTCACATTGAAAGACTCAATAGAACTATGATTCTACCATCTCCTGTTTGAATCTCCACGAAGAGAATTTAGACAAATACTCTGCCTGGATGATGTTTTATCTTAATCTGATATCGTTAATGGCTTTTACCAGCCACTTAATCTGTGAGATATATCCCTTCTCTCTTACTGGCCGAATAGATAACTTTGTACTGGTATATTGATAAAGAGATGATTGATAGTGTTTACATGCAATGAGCGCCAGATGGAAATGGCAAACTGGTGGCTGCATTTCCTCAAAACTGTATTAGTCAGCCATAGATTCATGGAACACCATTAAGTTTTCATTTGGAGATTTTTGAGGAAGAGCTTTCAGTAAATATTTGGTTATTATCAGCCACTTATTCTAAGAAATATGTGTCTGTTATCTTCTGAATTTATTAGTTGAATCAACACAAAGTTTTATCTGTAGAAAGATGATACACCATATGCAAACAAAACTGCTCAATTACAAACAAGGGTGAATAATTCGGTTTCTTGTTAATACAGGGGTGGTTTTTCACATCTTCTTGTTCTCTTGTTCTCTTGATGACAAGATGATAATGTATTTTATACATGACCAATAAATAGCAAATTAATCCTACTGTACGATATTGCCAAATTGAGCACTCTTTCTCACATATAGGATTTGGAATATTAAATAAAGAATATAATATACTCTCCCTGGTTTATGGTGTATCCACCCCTGTCACCATAAACAGCTGATTGAGGGCTAATATTAGCTTATATTACGTAGAGTTGATAACAGCTGTCTGTGGCTACTGGGCTACTGGGCTACCAAGTGTGACAGGCACTGAGGAATGTCGTATATCAGTGGTCAGCTACGGAATGAAACTTCGACGGCGGTCAGCAGATAAACAACACATATTTTTGTCCTCCAAGTTCAGATCAACAAAAGCACAAACAACAGGAAAAACAAAACTCACTGACTCATTTAGCGTTTTGGTCGCTCTCCTTATATATAGAGATCCTCTCTTGTTTTTTTCGTTTTTGTTTTCATTTTTGGCCTAAAAATTACCACACAGGCTGCAAAACATATTGCAGATAAATTTCCTGGAACAAAATAGCTAGCCAACATCTAAATAATAAATCTGGAACATCGTAAACACAAAAAAAAACAATCTCTGAATAAAATATCATGCGTTGTCAAGGAAAAGCAGAATTTACAGAATATTGAGCAATTCAAGTCTAAATTCTTTATGAGCGACAAATCCGAAACATTAATAGAATCAGTAATAAAACAACCGGTTACTGAGTTTTTTTCCTGCAATCTAATGCACACCCCCACCCCTCCCCTCTCCATATATCATTTTAATCAAGTCTCTGCTTTGTTGCTCAACCAGATTATTAGTTTAGAGGTGAAAAAATAGGCTCAACATTTCTTTCGCTGAGCTTTGAACATATTATTGCCGGAATCTCTTTTTGTAAATCATCAGTTGTCGTAATGTTACCGTAAAATGAGTTGTCCCTAAAACCATAAAGGATAGAGCACTGCTTCTCGTCATTTTATTAGAATTTGGAAGGGTAAGCAATGTATATTAGCCAGTTAAAAAATTACTGCACTAAACTTATACATGGATGAGGTAGCCTAGCTTTGCAGGCTTCGAATTCAATATGATGTTATCGCAGTTTGATAAGAGAACCTCCACCGACCATTTTATCAGAGCCTAAGTCGATGTCTTGCTGGGAATTAAAACTCGTGTTCACCTCGCAACACAAATATTTGTAGTTATAACACATTGCGTGTTATAGTACAGCCCTAATAGATAACAAGAAAGGCTGCTTTAGCAACAACGTAATATGAAAACTGAAATGATATCATCAAAGCAGTGCAAGAAAAGTTTAAAACTAGAACACCAGCTATTTAGGGAAGAGAGCACATGTACTTAATGTGAGGGCATTACGCCGAAATACCTACAAAAATAAACTCTTTACAAACGGTCACCTCTATTTAATTATAGGAACAAAAGACATTCTCTTATTTGTTTGTTTACTTCGGATCGTAGAATGGAGCGGTGACGACTTTCTCTTTCTATAGGATTAGCTGATTCATCGCGAGAACTCCTCTATCTTCGAGTGAAAGAAATATACCTTCTTTGTTTACTTCTTCAAATCTAATTAAATCTGCAAAAATAGAACAATAGAGGATCATATATATCTAGTGTCCATCTAATTAGTTAGCTCTGGCTATCTGGATAAAAAAAAGGATATTTACGAGTTTTCTAACGTCAACACTGCGCAGCCGGCCCTCGTATAATCGTCATCGTTCAGCTTTGTTCTTTGTGTGATCGACATCAGCTGGGCACGTTGAGTCATTTATCATCTCAAGCTGGGACTCGCTGGATTTGGAAAAAAAGCTTTGCAGAGTGCGGCTATCATATACAGCTTTTATCAGACTTCAATTAGCGAGGATGGGTAAGAACTTCTGGCTTGCATGAACTAAATTTCAAATTTTGAAAGCTAACATCACTTGTACCGGCGCTATTTCTGCATTATACAATATTACTGGTGGTAAGTGTAGGCACAGACACTGACCAGCACTTTGGTTATACTATATATAGATGCTGGTCATGAATGGTAAATCGTTACTGCATCAATAATCATCACACAACGATAAAAAAGGTGTTTTTGGGGCTACAAAGTTACACTCAAACAAAGATTATAAATTAACTCAAAGAAGGAGTCATTGACTCAAATCTGTGAGAAAGCTTCGCTGTGGTAACATTGCGGTCTTAATGGTGGTCAAACTGGCAACAAACAATCTATTTATTCCTCACCAGTTCCAGTTTGGAGGTGTCATAGATTCGTAATTATTCAATGAAATACAGATAACAGTTTTATGCTGGTTGATACCTTATCATATAATGTTTGTGGAGTTGTAGAACTCTGTTACATTATCAAGTGTTTACCTCGCTGGCTGCGTGGTAATCGCACACACCCTGTATTTTACTGGGAGGAGCAAAGCGCTGGATTATTCCTTCATACAGCAGGAAGTCTTCATACTAACAGAGAACCTGCTGACTCATGACACCTGAGGATGTTGACAGCACAGCGTGTTAGCGATGACTTAACTCGAGCACGCGATCTCTAATTCATTCACCTGGTAGGTAATCGATTCGTTCAGATCTCGAGAGACCGAAAAAAAGTCAAACCGTCAGCAATAAAAATGGATATCAGCTCCGGGTGTGACGACCGGGGTCCGCTGTCGTTTGAGGAACTGGATTTTATTCCATATCTGGATTTGTCAGCTACTATGTCACCGCTTCCTCCTGAACTGGAGGGCTGGAATTATACAAACCAAACTGAGACTTCACTCAGACAACACAAACGTGAGTTACTCTATAACAGAATTCTGCTATTGTTGTCGGATTGTCTGCTGGTCTTATAAAAGTTGTCTATGGTAAACACACTGATGCAGCCTCCTGGAAATATTGACTGGTTTAATATTGCAGGCTATTGTAACGGTTTGCAATTAGTTGTTTTTGTTATTGATTCTTCACCTTAGAGGGTTTATTAGGTATGATGTGTGTTATGAAAGATATCTTATACATTGTGAACATTTCAATAATTCCTATAAAATAAGTCTTATCTCATGCAAAAAAGATCTTCTTTTCTTAACCCAATTTAAGCTATTAGCCGATTGTAATTAAGGAGGCCTCAATAGCCTGAGTAGGGATATAAAATGGCCATTTAAATTCTTTTTACCTAAATGTCTCCTGTGCAAACATTTGATGTGATGACAGGTGATATTTATTAGAGTCGATACATGGTAGTATGCTTTCATCTTCTTCCCACAGATATTTAATATTGCATATGGAGATGAACTTTGTTGGACAAGTCCAATGGCACCAGAGAGTTCGGGATAGTGTCTCTCCTGAAGACGTTAACTCTAAACTCATTTACTATCTAGAGTTGTCTGTCTTGTTCTTGTGGTGGAGTTACTCCCAACCTGTAATGCAAAATGCACCTGTTGATTGGAAAGCCAGGATGGGGGATTATTTGGGAGTATACAATGAGGTGGTTGATGTGAACAGGGAGAATTAGAGGAATATCTGTTCTCCCTGATGTGAAACAACAGATATTCCTCTAATTATGGTTTAACATTAACATAATCAATTCCTACACGGTATGCCTACATCTTCACAATTCTTTATTAGAATCATCTGATGTTGATCTATCCTGTTGTCAGTTATAGTCATTATAATGTTCTCAGTGGTTACACATGTAACCAAAAACTGACAAGCGTTCACATGATAACATGTTTGTCTCTAATGTGACTTACTTACAAACTAAGTGAGAGCGTGCTTATGTAATACAAAGAGGGTGGTTGGCAGCGCCCCGCAGCGCAACTTTAGCCTTAGCTTCACGTCCGCAGCCAGGTTGAACTCTCATTGATATTATAGTAGTTTAAGTGCTCAAACAGTGCAAGATGCTGGTAGAGGCATTTCATTATCAACCACTTTAAGTGGTTGATAATCAAATGCCTCTACCAGCATCTTGCACCGTTTGAGCACTTAAACTAATATTATAGCTGACCTGAGTTCCAAGCAACTGAAATTTAGGATAAATCTGTAAACACACATCATTCATGATGAAGCAAAAATTAGTTACGCCTTGTTGAAATCTGTTGAAAGTTGAAGATAATTGCATAGTTGGAAGGGAAGTGAAGTTAGAAGAATTATAGGGATGTGATATTACTTCACCTTTTCGACTTGGCTATTCAACACAGCCACAGTGTGACTAGTGCCCAGAGATAAGAGTTGATAAATGAATGATAATTATATAGTGGGAGCCATTGTGTTTATGTTTATTGTAACACAGGAATTTGAAATTTTGAAATAGGTCGAAACTTCAAACTCGTATCACTTCTGTGTAGGCGAGGCGGTGTAGCTTCACACGGATTTTGGTAATGTGAGCCTTATTTCTTAGTAAACATCTGGAAGCGATATCATAGGCAACGTAGCTCAGACAATTAAAAAATGTGTCTCATCTGTTCGTCTATAAATCATCACAAGCACACGTTCAGATCCTGCTAAAATAACGAATATCTAACAACACATCATAGAGACTCCTTGAACACATAGAACACATAAATAAGGCAATAATTGAGCATTACAGCTGTGGAGAAGTTGTGATTAGCATCCCAAAAATAGTATTAGCAACTTAATCTGGTCACCAGCTTTGTGCAATCAAAGGATTATCATTCTTCTTCTCACGACCACAAGGAAGGATAGATCAGTCTGATACTTGATCACGCGCAGAGGGGGACAAGACTGGAGATTTCTATCTTGGATATCTGCGCTGATTAACCACGATCTTCTCTCTGAACCAACAAATTCCCATCTCTAGAACTCTTACATGGAGCATCTCTCCAACAATCTTGCCATACCAACAAACGATGGTTTTTGGAATGTCTGGAGTATAGACACTCTTAGCCTTTGATCTTAGAGTTTTATCGTGATTGCACATACAGCTCTGTAAAGCGTAACTGGAGAGACCGACAATGCTGCAACTCTGCAGATGTTTTCGTCGTGGAGGAGACAGATCTAAAAGGAGTAGCTCTGCAGATTCGGAGGACGAGAACTTCGAGTCACTCGGACAAGCTGCCATCAATTCTGGTGAGATTAGCAATGCTGCAGGTTGGCAAACCTGTCCCACAATGAACAGTGCTGCTGGTTGGCAAACCTGTCCCACAATGCACAGCCCTGCAGGCTGGCAAACCTGTCCCACGATGCACAGCGCTGCTGGTTGGCAAACTTGTCCTACAATGCAAGTTGCAGCATTTTCAGTATAATATTCTGATTCATGTCAGATTCTCATATTGTAAAAGGATATTCATATATGTTCAAAGTCCTGGTTAACTGTATAGGGGGTACCCAACTTAAGTTCTGAGATGACTTGCAATTCGGTCTTGCATGGTTTGAGTTTCGCTACGGTAACCCTTGGAAAGGGTTTCGATCACTGTTCGAATTTATTATTGCATGGTTTAGTGGTTGTTGATCCTATAATATTCAAGGAAATTCAGTTAATAGACCCATTTGGCTGGTTTTTCTCCATTTATCAATTAACTTTTAATTTAAATCCTCTCTACCAGATCTTACATTCTACCAAAATAACATACAGCGCAGGATCACGAAATAGAAATACTGAATTTAGGCTTATTTATGTTCAAATCTCAAAGCCGCTGAAGCTGGTGCCTGGTCAATAGAGTCTGCAGAGAGTGCTGCAGCCAAGATGGATAATTTGCATAAAATTTGCAGATTTTCTTGAAAGCGTTTGTCATGACCATAAAGAATGGAGAATCCATCGTGTGTGGTCAGTTTTAGATCACTGATGTGCGTGTCGAGGGATCGTGTCAAGGTTGTTGCTTCCTGGAATGGATGATGCCTGGATGATTTATATAATAATTAGGTTATTACTCTGTGCAGGTGCTCCTAAATGCTCCTAAATGCAACAATCCATGAAGTTATGATGTAGTGATCTCATGTACATCAACTCATTGCAATACTTAAACAACCACCTACACCACCTCTGAATATACAGCAAGGAAGAATATGCTAACTGAAAGCGATATTCAATTTCTGTTCTTCAGCCTGCCTAAAACATGTAATAATGAGTACTTTAATGTGTCTGTGTTGCCTCACAGAAATCTTTCCCTCTTCCTTTCAAACACAGGCAGCGCTGCTGTTGCTGGATATGATGCAACTGCTGTCATCTCGAGTTGACCTACAAGGCAGAATGTATTGTATATCAACAAAAAAACGGATCGCTTCATTTATACACATTCAAGATATAGACAAACCCAATAACAGTGTTGACTGGTCCTAGCTATCCTATCTGTTCCATTGTTGAAAAGGTTGATTGTTTTGGAATGCAAATCATTATAATCGTAAACACAATGCCAGTCTTTTAATCAAGCTTGGATTTTATAAATTAGATATATGAGGTATCACGTTTCCTCTTTGAATCATACATTGCTACCTACACATAGCCTGAGCTGGCTGTCTGGATCGGGTGGGAGGGAAGGAGGCCCCTCCCACACAGTGATAAATTATGATTATGTCACAAGAGATTGATAATCACAATCACTTTGATGATAGTAGGTGGAATCTACATTAAAAATGATATTGTTACATCGGGAGTGATTTATCAGAGTAAGGCATTCCACTATTATTGCAGTAGCTATGTGTGATATCGGGTCTGCTGCAACATGAGGCTAGTCATTCATTTATTACTGGAATTGTGATCCTGCAGCTGGAATATTGGAGAAGTTGTAGAGTTCAAAATCCAAATAAAGGACTTTGTAATGTGAATTCAAATAGAATCTCAGATGATTATAGGTGTGGTGTAATCTATGTGGAACTATCTGTTTGCCATCATTATTATTGATTTCTATTTTAATGTCATATTTCTGGTAGTGATTGATGGATTTATTGGTCTAATTTGACTAATAATAATATATAAATATTTCATCGGAAAACTATTAACAAATTCTTTCACCCATACCTTCATATTATTGTAATCCTCCTCAGCTGTGAGCCGAAAGTCTTCTATCATCTTGTTGATTGTCCCGATTAGCTAAAAAGAGATCTGTAATTTTCGGCAGAGGAGGCCTATAATTTTGAATCTTCTAGATTCCATTCTCTTGTAAATTTACTATGATGTGTGTAAGCTACCAGTCCTAGAAAAACTTCCTTTGAATTTGATAGTGTTCTTCCACGGCTTAGCATCTTTAGCCAATAATTATCGCTGATCATCATAGTTATAATACATCATAGGACTATACTACAACCCTAAATCTGAGCTTTGGGGTCAAAAGTGAGGGGATGCTGTAGTCCTTTGTAGCACCCAATCAGGGACAGGGACATCTCCACACAGCTGTCCTGGTCACTAGTTGTTGTAATAGATCAATTTGAGTTCAATATGCCAGATAGATTTATATCAGAAAGATTTTTTACGAGGAGTTTTAACAAGGAGTTTTTACGTCATTAGGTACAGGAGTTGTGCTGCTACAAACAGAGGAAAGACTACTTAGGAAATATTTTTTAGGTAGGTAATTCTGATCAGGTGTTTGGGATATCCCAAACTCCCTGCTCTGATATGCCAGCCACCATCACTGACAGGTTACTTTGCGTTCCAATTTTCTGAGCGCTGTCTACTTTCGTTATCAGGGTGTCTGAAGTCGGCGAGCTTTCATTGCATTGTTGTGAAGGTAGATCAGAGCAGTTGGGTTTATCTAAGAAACCAGCATCATATCTACAAGTTTGATCACAGCCCAAATAATCCATTGTGTGTTAATCTATAAGACAGACAATCATCTGAATTGAAATCCTTGTCATGAAATTTTAAACACATGTTCGAAATACAAACCTCTAAATTCCCTAATCAATAGTTATTCATTACACATTTCAAAACAACAATTTAAATCCAGTTGAGTATAGCCTAAGTTCCCAAGCTGTTTGATGCCTGTGCTGGTGGCTGAGCAACAACTGCCCTCCACTTGCATAAAATGCCTTTGGCACCACTACAGCCATAATCTGTGTATTGTTGTTATCTCGAAGTTGTCACGCTACTGAACACAGTGGTCTAACGTCGCTCTCTCTGTTATGTAAGAATAACAATTTAAAACCCGGGTGTCAAATCGGTGCACATTTTTCCAAGAAACTCATTCAGTCGAGCTGATTACTCGCTGCACTTTACTCTGCACTTACTCTGCACTTACTCCGTACTTACTCGACACGGACAACAAACACCTGCTGCAGTAAGTGACAGTAGGTTCTGCACAGTTTCATCACTTTTGGATACATGTTTTTGGTTTACCAGTTAACTCAGTGATGCATACTCGACTAGACTTCTAGGCATATTTAGTAAAATGTGTGACGAACGAGAGAAAACCTGATGGTAGATTTCACTGTTCTGCAGCGTTCAAACAAGTGCACTGTTGAAGTCGCTGACCAGATAAGAACTTTGACATCATACATGCGGAATTTCAAACATTAATTGGAGGAAGCAAGCTCAAAACACGTGATTATACGATAGAAAGTAAGCTTATCTCAGCATTGTGTTTCTCCTTCAAAGTCGGCAAGCTCAACACTGCACCATCTTATCAATGACTTTATTTATTATCTTTGATCTTATATCCTATCTATCAGTCTATCTATAGGCCATATAGTGGGCATGGAAACCGCAGCACTACTATTGATATCGGGTTATAAGTCGCTTATCAAACAGCCATCATAGTTTGCTCATCATCATTACCAAACCGATGAAAAGGTCATTATTCCATCTCTTGTGCAGTACAGTAACATCACCACTAAACGTTTTACCAGAGCAGACATTTTAATTGCCAAAATTTGAGTTGTAAAAACATCATTATAAGCTAAATTGTTGGTTTGCACTTTGCAAAAAACAACAATTCGGTTTCAATTCGGCGACATTATTGGCATTCGCTCAGAACGGCAGGCAAACTATCAACGATTGTAGCATCCATAGCTCTCTAGGATACACAGACAGTGGATTATTGAAGTGGATTATAATAACAGTGCAACCTGCCGTAATCATAGTTATATCTGCTGTGTGGACAGGCCGGATCACCATCGCCTGAGGGGGAAACTGGCACTCAATTTTCACTAGACATGCTCTGCTGAGGATACTAATAGGATTTCAAAGGATTTAGTGGAAGCTGATAACAGAATAATAGCTCATCATCTACACTCAGTCACTATCATTATTATTGTGCAAACATCATAGAGTGAAATTATTGTCAACGTAGCACCATAGCAGCTCTACGTCCTGGGCATAGCGCAACGTGAGGACACACTGAGCTACACTGTATATAAGTCTACTACACTAAAATACTACTACACTCAAAAACCAACAACAACGTAGGGTTTAGTAGATTTTATTCAGTCTTTCACCATATTATGGATACTTTTCTGCAAACATAAAGGATTTCTGCCACAGCTTACAGATTACAATAGACTGCAAGAATAGTACAGTGCAGTTACAGCAGAGTCCATCGTACAGCATGGGGAACGTTAATTGTACGGCTGGTAACAAACACCCCGAAGATCTACCATATCGCCCCAAAGAACCTCTAGGCGAAGATCGATGGCACGATGCTGTCCAGGATTTTGATGATCCAATCGCAGCAAAGTCTTCAGAACAACAACAACCTGGTATAGTTAATAATACTGTTTTATCGTCTGGGGATCAGAGTATATTTATCGTCTGGGGAGAGTATATTTATCGTCTGGGGATCAGAGTATATTTATCGTCTGGGGATCAGAGTATATTTATCGTCTGGGGAGAGTATATTTATCGTCTGGGGATCAAAGTATACTCGGGAGGGAAGTGGAAAGAATTGAGTGACCCTGTTGGCGGTGGCCTATCATCATTGTTTTTATGTTATGTTAACTGTGGCAGTTTTCGCTGTAGCTGTCCTAATGTTTTTTTATTACGCTTTGAATTGAAATAGTATGTATCTTGTAAATCTCTTGTTTCACAGAGGTTACCTACAGAGGTTATTAATTTGCATTTGCTGGAGCTTTTGGTTTCTTGGTTGACTGCCCCTAACACTTACAATACAAGTCTCCCTATTGGTAGGGAAGCTCCCAGTTTTAAGGGTTCCCTTCTCTCTAGTTCTGTTTTTCTCCCTTTCTTTGGCTTCCTTTGCTCAGAAATCTTTTTAAAGCTTTGCTCTGCAAGGGAAACCATGTTTTACTCCCTCCATAGAAGTATGCTGTTTGGGATGTTGGGTTGTTGGGATGTTGGGTTGTTGGGATGTTGGGTTATTGGGTTTATTACAAGTCATTGGCACTTTTTAGAGCTGGTTTGGTAGCTAGATATTTGATAGCTGGTGCACTCTACATAACATACATACTGGTAATATTCCAGTTCCAAGTAAACAAGCGGATTATTTAAAATTAAACTCTGATTCTTTAAATGAAGAATTCTCATAGTAGTCACACATATTGACTGAGATTGTTTTAAGCCATCTTCATTTTTTAATTAATCAAACTTTGTGTCTAACTCTTATCATCATCAGCAAAACAAGCCGCTAATCTTCAAACTCATTGAAGTTCTCTAGAAAATATTTGTGGAATGGCAGCTGGCAGTGTCACGACTTTGTGATATAATTTGATACAATGTTACGTTACAGATAACATTGTGTATCTGGGAACCTTATCATTTGTACTTTGAGTTGTGGTTTATTGTTTACTTCTAATAGTAAGAAGGCTCCCTAACTTCCGATACAACATAAGACTCTCGCATTATTGGTATTTTTCATCTTTACCTCATGGATTCGTGCCTGACTTGGTTTGTATGAATGGTGAGAGGCAAGATGGCAGAAATTGTCGTTTCATAGCGGTAACGACGATTAAAACATATCAAGTACTAAATAACATAATACTACAAAATTAATAGAAAAATGGATGAAATGATTTTACAATACGCTGAAATATGAAAAGGCATCACACACAGTGATGGAATTCTACTCTGTGATCAGGTTCAAGTCTGTGATGGGAAATTTTAAATTGTGTTGGCATGCGATCAATCATTGATTGGCATAACCGGGCCAACATTTTTTGACATTCTCCCAGGACTGGATTTATGAATTTAAAAATATCACGTCATGCGATTCTTTGAAATTGATGATGACACAGTCGCTGTGTGTATTCAGACAAAATCACCTTCTGGAAAGTTGGCATGACTTTTGGATCCTGTCGTTGGACTCTTGGCAACAGTGTTAGAATCTGCATAATCATGGTTTAAATATTCGTGCCTACTCAACACTCTTTATTTCTTTCTTTATATAATGTTAATTTATGGCATTCCCGATGAGGTTTCGATGATATTTGGAGACCAGCTGGCCGGAAATTAATCGTAATTATAAATGCCAGTGGAAGGCAGCTGGTCAAATTGGCATAAATTGGTCTCTGGATTCTGTTCTGTGAGATGTCTGAGTGACACAAACAATATCCTCTAATCGATCACTTACTGTGTAGAACCACTTCCGTAGCTTTTCTCTGTAAGCAATAAAAACTCTCCGTTTACATTAATTTTTATTATTTATTGTTTTTATGGTTTTTAACAGATTCCCGAGATGTACTTACTCCTACAAGAAAGCACCCGAAGAAAAACAAAAACAAGAAACAGAACAAAAAAGATAAAAAGGATAATAAAAAACTCTCTTCGGCTCCAACTTCTGATGACAAGGAGAATGCTGATATCGAGACGAGCTTCGAAAAGTCAGCAGATGAGAGAACAACTCCTGATACAATAAATGGAACACAAGAGGGCGCTTACCCTAGCCCTAGTTCTATACCATCATCAGAGGCTCCAGCACACTCGTCCCCTTGTGCTGAACACACATCTCCAACAGAGAACTCCAAGGATACACAGCAGGTATAAACTGTTAAACTCTAATCCTGGGCCAACTCAGGTTGCAGCTGTTAGCGGCATTAAATTATCAGTTGATACTGGTTGATAATGGAATGCCACAGACAACAATCTGGTAATGGTTTGAGCACGTAGGTGAGCGTTTACGACATTCCATCACCAATCACTCTCACGGTCAGAGATGAATGCTGATTTAACATTCAGCATTTCCACCCTAAAATTAGAAAGTGTGTCTGCGCTGGACTTTTAATCTTTTTGGTTTTGTTTTTAAAATTCCAGAATCAAAATAAATCTAAACAGACAGACAGTCATGTGAAATTTTCGCTTTCACTTCAGCATGACCACAATATCCCTTTATGTACTGTATGCGGTAGACATCAAGCAATGGGGTATTAGACTACTGGAAAGTGTTTACTGGTTGCATCAACTAATTATCGGTGTCCAGTGACTCAACCAATGGAGATGTCAATGATGCTTGATTACGCGACCACCCAGCATTTCGGCTGGTCAAAGGTGCATTCGATCAAACTCTGCACACATCACATCACTCTGTTGCTCAGAACAACAGTCCACTTTAGTCTCTATGCATTTTGAAATCATTCACAGTGTTTTGAGGGACCAGCCATGAATTTTTGCGCTCTCTATAATTATCTTGTGCAGACTGAAATAAATATATCTAATTTTGGATTATTTTACTCATTGAAGGGCATCGATAACACTCAGTCCAGCTGCAGTGAATTAGAATCAGCCGGGATATCTAATGCAGCTTTCGCCAAACAAGAACCAACAGCACAAGTCAAGTTCTCACTGGAGACAGAAGATAACAATGATGATGACAGCGTTCAGCAGACAACTTTACACTCCAATATAGAAGATGGAGAGGGGACTACTCCGAAATCAGACAGTAATCTAGATAATAAAGACAATAAGGAGGAAACGACTACAGCTGTATCGACAGAAGGTGACTCATCTCTGGAGTCGAGTGGTGATTCTCGTAAGTTTTAGCCTCTTGGTGTCTCTTTTACTCTTGACAGAAAAAACTTGGCAGCGACTGTGATTTGTGGTTGGTATCAAAGATTGCTGCTTGTTTACCCTAAAACTATACAAGTAGGCCACTTTACCGGCATACTTTTAGTTGGTATTATGGTTTCACTAGTCCGCTCAATTGACCTACACAATTCACCAGTTTTATTACCTTTTTCCAGTAAACAAATTTATGTTGAGATTCTCTATATGTGGTTTGATTTTGAGTATGAAATTGACCAAATTTTGTCATCAAATTGTTCTGAGTTCAGTAACTAGTGTTCGAAAAAAAGATATAACAATCTCCTTCCTTGCTGAATTATTCACTTAGGCCTAATACTAATGCTGATCTCTTTATTTGTCAACCAAATTTGTGCTGTAAAAATGCTAATTCAATACCAGAAAATGTCGTCGGAGATCTGATATCACCTCAGAATATAACCTGATCAGTTCTGAGATGGGCTTAAGCCTCTGAAAGGTGAGGAGAGTAATAGCTGGAGTATAGTTATATATACTTGTTGTTGTGATGTTGATATCTCTCTGTTTTAACAGACACACAGTTACTGGAGAGTAGCAGAACACCTGACAGCGGAGTCTCTGTATCCGTCAGCAGTCCGGCCATCATCAGCAGCAGCAGTAAGGGAGTCAGGAGTAAATTCTCACTGAGGGTAAGTGTTACTAACAGGGCTGACGTGTACTAACACTATCCCATAATATAATCTCTTATAAGATACCATGAGCTGCTGGGATCCCAAGAGGGTGTGAGATTTAGAATGGACTGTGCAGCTATCAGTTCAAACTGCTACAAGAGCAACAGTAATCCGGTCTATGGGCTAGAATATATCCCAGGGGTGTAGGGGGGTTACCAGTTGATGATTAATGACATACATGATCTAACCAGCTTGCATCCCATATAAGAAGCTTCCCTCTGACAAAGCCTAGGTAAATAAATGCGGGAGCCCTCCTAACTTTGATTTCGTGTCAATGAAATTGAAATTACCGATTACTATGTCATGCAGTGATGTAAGAACTACTCATTAGGTATAAACCCAGCATCAAGGGCCAGCGCATTTAGTTGGGAAATTAAATCACAGTTGAACAGTTTTGTGGTTAATACATCAAACCACAAACATGAGGTAAAATCCCAAACTTATTTTTACACCAGGATGCTATGCCAGCCGTTAATCCAATGGTAGGTTTTCATGTACTGTAGTGGTTCACGAATAGTATGTAGAAGATGGTTTCACCAAGAGTACTATTACTCCTTCATTTCACTAGTAATAATTCGTGGTTGTTGACTTTGGAGCTTGCCTGATAGCAACTTGGTATTAACCAATTATTCCTGAGAGTAAGGGAATTATCAGTAAATGGGAATGCTGAGGTGCAGTGATTGGTCTATTTCATATAGTGCACTGCTTGACTGTAGATAATGTGGTCATGGTTTTTGAAAATTTCATTTGTTTAAATTCTTTGAATTTAAGAATGCACCATCTACTGCAAAGGTAAACATCTTTCTCCAAATACTTATTATGGTGAAGCTTGAGCCTCCAAGGTGATTTTGATTCAGGTTTAGGGGCATCGCAACCAATAAGCCTGATCAAACGCATCCTTGGATACTCAAGCTAAGTTTAGTGGATCCTTTCCAACTCTTTACTGTAACTAACACTATAGAATAGCTAACAAGGTTTAGAAGTGGGAGAATAATTATGTACCTCGATTTGGAATGGCTTACACGTCATTGGTGATTGCGGCTTGCCTGATTTGATGTTGATCACTCATTGAAAGACTTGCCTTTCCTAGTGAGACAAGAAGATAACTCCAAACTCTTATGCATAAAGGGGTAATCCGGGAACAAATAGATTTTGGCGCTTTTTGTTATTGACACTTGTCTGGGCGTTATACAACATGAATATGACAGTTGATAATGCTTATGTTTAGAGCACCTGTTATTAGTGGTCACCAGCTAAGCACTTTAACATTAAAAATGGAGCATGCTTGCACTATTATCTTTAAATAACACTTTCACTTTCAAATCAGCCTTTGATTTTGGGCCCAAAGTAGATGATAATGTGAGACATGATGTTGATTTGTTGCACCCCTGATCTTCTCTTCTCTCCTATCCTCATTCCTTCTCCTACAGCTCGCTTTTAACCATGGGAGGTGAACACAAGTCCGGCTTCTATCAAGTTAAGATAAGCAGAACATCGACCTGACTTTCGCCGGCTGGCAGTCTGTGATTTTCTCTTATGAGTAGATTGATATCAAAAGTGTACCCTAAAATCTACAGATTAATTCTAAATTACACATCCTACAGCGAGATACAAGTGTACTTCAGTAGTGATATGGGAAGATGATTGATCAATCACTGTCTACATAGAGAGATAAAAATCTGTGGTTATTTAACTTTCTCAATTGAAATAACATCAGCCAAGCGATTTCAAATTATGTTAGAAACAAAAATGTCAATGAGGCTAATGCCCTTCTGACTTTTTGAGAAATTAGTAGATTACCTGGATTTTTATGATTACATTTTGTTTGTGATAGGGATCTAACAACAAGCCAATTGTGGGTTGGTAATTGGGTCTATATGACATATATGTCAATAATTGTTGTTGATAATTCTACGCAAAAAACTAAAGACAAATAAACGGGTTAAATTCACAACAACATCAGATTTGGCTATAAATAACACCAGTTGGTCATATTACAAGAGACTATGGAACTATAATTATCTATAACTATGTAAATCAATGATATCAGTCGGGTGCCCCCATTTCCTCACTCAACAAAAAAAAGTGTTATGTCTGAACATGATCAATAAAAACATTGAACACCATAACCTGAGGCATAAGCTCATCAACAAATAGATTGTACAATTCCGTCAACACTTGAGACTGACACAAATACTCATGTCCTTGATATAGTGTGTGATTTTTTAGGCTCTTCGGGGAGAGGGAGGAGGGGGGAGAGGGAGGAGGGGGGAGGGGGGAGGGGGGAGAGGGAGGAGGGGGGAGAGGGAGGAGGGGGGAGAGGGGCTTGATAGCAGTGCAGTGCAACGTATGCCTCACACTGGGAACAACCAGCACCAATCCGTTAAAAAAACCGCCGAAGAACACAACACCAGAGCAGCATTCTTTGTATGACAGTATGAACTTATAACTTAATAATACTACACAAGGTATCTTTTCAGTCTAAACATCAGTTGTAATTTATAAGGTCAAAATTGGGTAAGGTTTTAAACCTAAGATGGAAGTTTTATTGCCATGCACTCTTTTGATGGCTGGTCAGAGAGATCACTTGTTGACCGGTTAGCTGGGTAACGAGGGAGATTATAAGTAGGGCAGATAGCGTAATAAATGAGTCAAAATACCGCTGTTAAAGTTTTTGATTTCACAACTGATACCTACTTAGCTTTTATTACCCACACAAAACCCTCGATATGTGGGAGGGAGCAAAAACCAGCCGTATTATCTGATATCTATTGTGTATAGAGGGGTGGGGTTCACCGACTCAGGACTAGTTGTATCATAGCAGAGCTGGTGTGAAAATGCAGTTTAAATAGGAGAACCAAATTAGTTTTGATCATTATGTTTGTTGCAAAGGCGAGAAAAGGTTATCGCTTTAAAGGATATTCTTGAAATTCAGAAGACATTATACAAAGAATCGGAGCAGCAAGTGATCAAAATCAGTGGAATATGATGCAACTAGCTGAATAATCTCACAGATCATCTCAGAACGAAAGTGACACGCTCAGTACACAGTAGTCGCTTTAATTTAGCTGTCAGTTATTGGCAGGCAAGGCGCCCATACCTACTCAACAAGAAACACCAAGACAACTCACTGAACAACATAGAAGTGTGTCCTCTGAACAATAAGTTTGTCTCTCCATTCACTGCTTCTCTCTCTCTCAGTGTCCACTCAGACGTCCTCAGGGCACACCTGCAGTCCTCAAGCATTCGTCAGAGACGAGGATTAGTGAGCTAAAGTGATTAGTGATTTTACCTGATAAGGACAGTCGGCTACACAACCAGCAAACTGAGCACAGAGCGTCAAACTGAAGGTCTACCTGCATCCTGCTTCAATTCCTGAACTAGTGGAAAAATAATAGATAGAGTAGCGTCACAGCATACAACTTTTATTCTAATTCGTTTATAAAGATATAAACTGCAGTTACAAGTGCAAAGAATTCCACTAAGTTTTCGTCGCGAGAAGTAGGCTGCTAGCGGCTGTGTCAGCATGGATGAGCCGAGGAGACAATCATTAACTGTTCCTCTGCTGTCTGTTGTGAGCCAGAATGGAGACTCCACCCTGCCTCTTGTGGGAGAAAAGGAGGAGGCGACGCCACTCCCGCCTACCCGTGAAGAACTCAGGCAACGACGCAGATCATCAGTAAGTTCTGCAATACTTATAAGGTTAAGGCGAACATAAATATGGAAAAATGCGGTGATGAAGAATAAATTTTACTGAGCTATCAAATAGGATTTAAAATACTTTCATCCAACCGTCAAAGAATAGCAAGATTGGGGAGCTATCTTCCATTTACTCCAAAATTCAAGGAGAATTTCTGTTTGAAAGTTATTTTGGTAAATAATCACCATGAAATACTAAGATTGGGATTCAACCAGTAGTAATAATACCAGCTGACCATCGTCTTGAGTGACTTGGCCTTCATACTCTGATGACAGCTTGTCACCTCACATATAAAACAGGTGACCATCATTGGCATTTATGCATATCCAGGATATAAGGAATTAGGATACAAAGCTGATATCCTGAAATACCAGAATGTGTTGAATCTTGGTGTGGTCAAATGTGACTATTCGGTTGAGCAAATTAAATTAATTACGGACAGTTATTAGATTATTGCCTCCTGACTCTATGAAGGAGCTAAATATATAAATATATCAGGAGTCATTGATAAGGCTATCATCTGATAATAATATGTCAGTATTATTCATGCATCTAACTGTCTTGTTTTGATCTGAATTATTCACTGGAATAGCTATTATTATGATTTATAGCCGAATTTTACTACCAGTGAGATATTCTAACAACCAGTCATGAATATGGCTCCCTGACCGATATCTTTCTCACGAGCAGAGCTATGTTGATTTAGTTACCATGGATGTTTCATCACTGATAGCATCAACCTGCTGCTACTTAAAATTACTGAAATTGAAGATTATATTTGGCTATCAGGTTGTCTGCTCACTAAACCATGACAAGACAACTCCTATAGGTATAAGGCTATGTTCTAAAGAAGAGTCTGTGATTATAAAGCACATGGGACAGTTATGATGACAGTGTGATTGAATTGCTGGTTGAAAGAGAGCTTTAAATTGATACTCAAACTCGGTGTAATTGTAAAACAACCAATCTAATTTGAAATCAATCATTTTTATGGCAAAAATAGCAGAATACATCAGGATTAAACAAATCAGGATATCTTACTTGAACTATTCATTATTCCCCAATGATGTTTCAGATTGTTAGCTGTATGTCACATTCACAACACAACAGTGTAAGATTACTAACAATACCCATGATTTAGTACTTGGTATCTTTGCCTTTACCCTTCTGGTTCCAACATGAGTACATGGACACATACATACATATTATCAATCACACACACTTTGTTGCATGACTAACAATTGCCTCCACAAAACAAGTTAATTCACCTACAACAGACACTACAAAGGCACATTCTAGGCACGTAATTTTCAATCATACATGATTTTACTAAAAGGCACTAGGTAGATAGATTGCCTGTTAGTCTGTAATTAGATGTCGGTCTGTTGATTGGTCGTATCGTTGTTTTTAACATGAAGAATAGTTTAAATGACAAATGGTCACCCAGCCAGGTGATTTTCTCATCATGTAACAGTGGATCACTCTCTCATGTTTATAATTGCTATCCTGACTTGATAATTTATGGACAGGTTTTTTAATAACGTAACATGCCATCAAACATGATGAACGATTTGGCTTTCACCATGGATATGATAGAGATTCACAGATTTTGGTGTAGCAAATAATATATATACATATATACAGGTTGAAAATAAATGCAAACGCCAGAGCGAACCCTAGGTACAAGATATACGTGGGCCTAACTTAATCACCATATAATATCCAAGGTCACAAAAACTTCTGTCTCCAAAACCAATAATTAATATTCTGACATACTACAATACTGACATCTAAAAATATCAGTCAAAAATGTGACAATATACATCAAGTGGTTCTCTAGAATATTTGTGACATGTGACATTTATTTTAGCACTAATATACAGTCTTGGTTAATCACATGCACGGCACGTCCCTTGGCAAATAGAGAGGGAGCGCAGCCAATCAAATAACAAGATACTGTCAGAGATATTTGATACTTCATTGATATTGTATGGTGATTATAAATGTTACGCATACTGCACCTGATTTCTAACGTAACATTACTTGTAACAGCAACAAACGCATCACAACATGGCCTAAGGAGGCGGTTTAGGGATTCTTTAAACATAGACACTTAAAGGTATAGGTGTGGGAACGCCTGGTAGATGCACACTTATATATAATACTATTGGAGAGTAGAGTGGACTTTCACTGTCTAATAGAAGCAGATAGATATATAAATAGCACAGTAGAGGAATGGATAGACCTAGAGCAGATAAGTTCTTACAGAGGCAGGAAAGTCACGAGGATCTACACGGCCATGAGCATTATCATCGTCATATCTATCTGGTAAGCAGAGTCAAGCTCAGAAATAGATACGCCTAGAATGACTCCACACTCCACGGATTTTTGCAGGGATCGGTTCAGCATATATTTACAGGATATGTGTTTGCTATGAAGGATAAGCATTGAGAAGGTCAACATTTTATTTTTGATGTGAAGTTAGCAGTGCCATCTTTATATTTATCTTTTGTTCATATGGAAATCATCAATCTAAGTCACAAAATAGAGAATCTTCATTTTTGCAATGTGAAATCAGTTCAGAATCACTGCATGTGATTGAACTCGCACGTTATTGTCAGTGGTGTGCAAACCAACAGCAAGAACTTCGCAGAAACACCCAACATCAACTACGATAACGGGATGTGGATTGCTTCTCTGGGAGGGGTTACTTATCGTCTTTATATATATGATTTTTCTAATCAGAGAGTTGGATGTGAAATTACTGGTGGTTATCCCCCTCTGATTCTGTGATCTTATCGACTTAATCATAAATGATTCTAAGATAATAACAACTTTTGGTCGGAGATAGTTTATTCAAGTTTATAATGACACTTTTCTGGGTATAATTGTGGTTTATGATCGTACCATTTATTAGCATTAGATAGAAAGCCGTCATGACTAACATATCACAACACATCTTCAAACCTTTTTCTCCTAACCACAATGTTTTCTGTGAATGTTTAGATGTGGTGTTGTGGTCCTGCTTGTTTTTTTGGCCACTCCCTTACTTGTTCTTCTCACCACCATAAATATCTTCTCATGCAAAATGGATTCCTCACTTTGTGTCTTTCACTGCAGCTTAAATCATAGACTGCCCGCCTGACATGGTCAATTGATAATCAACGGAGCATCTCAGACAACCCTGAAAGCACTAAATTTGGTTTAGGCTCTGTTTGGTTCCTCCCTTGTCCAACCATACTTTGATCAGAGCCAGTACATTGACTTTTCTGAAATCAGATATAATTGCACTGATTGGTAATCTTACACTTATACACTTTGGGACTGGTATTAATCCTGTCTCTTACTAACACAATCAGAATCAAGACACATTACACAACGTCACAAACGATGGTTCTTGCTTAGAGATGGTGGGCAATATTTAAAAGTGTCAGTAACTTTGTTAATGAGTGTTGACGCCAGATGAGATGGCCTGTAAGAGTACGTCCCATCTGATAAGCTTTGCGATGTCAATTTAATACCACCATTGAAACACCTCTGAAGGTAGCTCTAAGGTCAGATGATATGGATGCCTCTATCGTGTCTCAGTTTGTCTTGTTACTTGTTTACAGATACAGAATGCGTTTCAGAAGATAGACTTGACCAGTTGTGACCCTGCCTTCTGTGTGAGAATGCTCACCAGTATGGATAATCTAAAAGTGCTCGCTGCTCTCAAACAAAAACTAAAAAAGTGCGGCAGCGACTGGATAGAAGGATTTATAGATGAGGACGGAGTAAGCAGGTAGGACGAGTGCTTATGTCATAGCACAGTTTTTCCTGTATACCCTCGAGGGGTGAAGTATTCCCATTAGGAATAGTTGGCCTTCTAGCACACGCTTGAAACAGAACACACTATGGTTTTCTGTCATTTACTCCACCTCACTACTTGATTTAAACGGCAACTTTAGCTAGCTTAAATTGACGCCGTTAACAATTTGTCTCCACTGAACTAGCGAAACTAAACTATAGCTAATACAGAGACTACGGATATAGTCTATGCACGATCGAAATTGCCTGCATTTAGGGTTTGAGCCAGCAGCTCACCGGTAGAATGGGAATAACCGGATTGCAGGCGAATTGGTCTCTTGCTATCCTAGGGCTGATCAGGGCCTAGGATCGGCTGATCAGTAGAAAGGATATTCTGAAGTCAGGTTTGGTGCTTTTTCAGTCTTGTCTCCCCCACCTACATGATGGGTGAAATTGTTGGTTCACATACTTGGAGAGGCCCTTATTGCTCTCACTTGAATGTTTAGGGTTTGTCTCCCCCGATTTGAGGCTATATTTATTTACTTTTATCACAGGTTGTTAGAGATGGTCGGTATAATGGGATCTCAGAGAGTCACACAGCTGAGAGAGGCCATGTGCTTACTGGAATGTGTCGAGTGTATCAGAGCTGTGATGAACAGCAGAGTCGGACTAGAATTCTTTATACACCACAAAGAACCCGTACAACAGTTAGTCATTGGTAAGTTTCTAACGGTGTTCAGTATGGTTATACTGAGATGTGACAGTGGCTATTTACATATCATAATCAGGATGTGATTGTTTAGTTTCCTGTCTAGCTTGAGTATCTATGCTGTTTTAATTGAGACTGGCGGACCCCCCCCCTGACTATCACCCCTAGCAAAACAGCAAAAGCCTAAACAAGCAAACCCATCCATACTCCTACAGCCATCCTGCCTGTAGGTTAGTATTTTGCAGATGTAGACTAACTTTCTTTAGCCAAGAAAGGCAACTCCCATAGCTCAAGGTTGTGACATACAATACAAAAAACAAGTATTTTATTGTGGCTGAAATACTGGGTTCCTTAACCATTACACAACCATCCTCACGCTATGCCTAGAAATTCCATCAACAGGGTAATATACCTGGCCCGTTACCTTGGTAATTGTGAGTTTGATAGCATTCACACTTTGTGCAGTAAAGTAATGAAACCCAGATGTTTTAGACTTGTGGGATCGGTTCAAACAGCTCTGCTTTCATTTTTGACCAACTCTCATCTGGTTGGAATAAATCTTTTTTACATTGTATCGACAGATTCAGAACAGGATGTATTCAACCAGTGAATAATTTCTTCATCTTGTAACATTTTACCAACAAGAGCTGGGCACATCATTTTTCACATTATTACTTTTGGCATTTTATTGAAATTAGAAATCAGTCAGTTAGAATACATAGAATGAACAATGCTTCAGCAGTTTTTTGAGCTACAAAGATCGAGCTATTTAGATCTAAATTCATTTTCCAAGCCTGAGTCACCCTTTGATGTGTTTCCTTTGACAGCGCTTGATTCCAGTAACACGATGGTAAAGAAGCAGGTCATAGAGTTACTAGCAGCTTTGTCTCGTTACTCAGGGGAAGGTTATAACACAACGCTACAAGCTCTGGAGTTCTTCAAAGTAAGTACTGCCAACACATATGCTGTTGCTCTCTTTACTGTTGGGTTGTTTGGTGGTTGAGCAGATAATGAGAAAACTTGATTGACCGATTGATTATAACAAATTATGGAAATCGAGGAGTTCTGCCTCCATTATTCAAGACTTGATAACTCTCACCTGGTAAGAGAGTTTCTGTGACACATTTACATCAGGGAGTGTGGGACCACCCTCCCTGTTTACATGTCTGTATTCACATCCATACATCCACACATCCACACATCCACACATCTCACATTTGGTGAAACAGGAGTCAATTCCTATAGATCAATTTCTATATTTTTTTTGCCCTGCTCTCCCCCCTCAAACAGTTTACCACCGCACACCATGTAATTTTCGTTTTTTGATGCAGTATAGCAATCTGAGCTCCATAGCTAATTAATTTTTTCCTACAGGCACATAGTAAGCTGAGATACAGATTCAGCTCCTTAATAAATGAACTCAAAGCAGCCGAGCTCTTACAGTACAAGGCGTCAATTCTACTTCTTGTTAATTGCCTTATAGAGGGTTACAGCTGCTCAGATGCTAATCATCGTAAAGTCATCAGAAGTGAATTTATAGGTAAGAAATGCTGTCTTCCACAACCAGGGCCAACTACTGTTATGTACCCCAAATGACCTTTGAATCTGTTTAAAAGAGCTCAAACTTTGTTTCAGTTCCTGCGAGTAGCAATTCATTATCAACAACCTGCTGTTGTTGTTGTAATGGTTTTATTGCAATATGGGCAGAGTTTGTGCTCTTAAACTGAACTGAACTGAAAACATGACCTGCTATACCTTTACAATGGACCCCAAAACCCGACCCAACCTATACTGTGGTGGAATGGATCCTATGTATAACGTCCATCACCAGCAAACATTTCTTCTAATGATGATTGATGATATAGTTAACTTATTTTTGAAATTCGTTTAGTGAGTCTTCACTCTTCACCAATAAATGACTTCTCACCATGCTTAGTTGTATGGCATGTCTGATAATGTTTTCTCTTTTATGGCAGGTCTGAACATCCTTGACCTGATACACACAGCTTCTGTGGAGGACGATGAGACGTTACAGATTCAGTGTGACAGATTTACTGAATCTATGAGTGAAGATGAGACTCTGAATGATGAGGACTTTGTCACCTCTCACTTATCAGCGTTCAACTCTGTGTTCTCTAAGGTAATACTTCACTCATATCAGATCAGATTATACAATCAGAGTTATGCTTCAGGACCTGTCCACATTGTGATAGGTCACTTTGACAGGTCACTTAAATATGTTCCTTGAAAAGGTCAAGCGTGCATGGTTAGGAAATAATTTATCTGTCTTTCTTGTTCACATATTTTTAGCTCTAGTTTGTTTCACAAGGAATGACCATAATTGAAGTAACAACCGCATGTAGCAAGTGTCTGCACAAAGTTGCAGTGTGTTTGAGGTTTCTAGTTTTTAACTGGTATATGTTATGTTTTAATATGTTTAAGGTATGCAACGCACCACAAGCAGAAGCATTCCTCAACATATTGCACAGCCTCACATCGTTAGACGAATCCCCTGTCAGGTAACAAGTTAATATACAAGCAATGAACTAACCTTAGTTCATTGGTACATGCAACTTCAAGTAAGGAATTTAGCTTGAGAATTTGGTAAGCTGAAGCCTGAGATACACTGGGCTGTCACAGGCTAAGATGGGACTAAGCGTGATAATGTACATGATATTTCAGGAAGCATATACTTGTTTCTCATTTCCACTAGAAGCATGATGCTTTGTCAGTTTTCAACTTACTTTATTATATCATTGCAGTGAGGATATATGGGACTCGTTAGCTTCCATGACGTTGCGTCTCTCAATGTGCACAAAACCTTCTGAAGTAGAAAAGTTACATTATGCATTCAAACATCCTCACCTAGTGGAGGTAGGAAAGATGGCCGGTATGGGCACGCCAAGTGCTTCAGTTCCAGTCACACCCACTTCACCTTCACTTCCTCATCCAGTGAGTGCCATATCTATTAAGGACAGTAAAAATGTTTAAAATATGTCCACAGCGGTAATTAATGTATGCCTGTATTTATGTGACAAACTGGAAATGCTGGGCATTTCTGTCAGTGATAATCATCTTTGGTGACAAACATTGGTAGGTGTTATACCCAGCCTTCATTTTTCTTGTACCATATTGGTATTAACAATAATATTTTTAAGGTGATATGGTTTTTGTATTTTCTTTCTAGAACTTCAAATTAAACACACTGAATTCAATAAAAGAAGCTGTGGATGAGAATGAGAATACTCTCGCCTCTGGTGTTATGGTTGACCGAGCAGCATTACAGGGGTGTATACATACTAACGGTCTCCCCTCTCCTCCTTCATCAGGAGATGAATCAGACAAACACAATCACAAACTGAAGATAATGCAGAACGGCGGAGTGGCTCTGCCTGGCATGTCAACTGTGATAAATAAAACTCAGGACAACTCAACTCATGACAATAATAATAGTACCACAGTGACTGATGAAATATCTAAATCACAAACTGAAACATGTAATTCTGCACCACCTCCTCCGCCACCCCTACCAGGGATGGGAGGAATACCACCACCGCCACCTCCACCAGGGATTGGAGGAATACCACCACCGCCACCTCCACCAGGGATTGGAGGAATACCACCACCGCCACCTCCACCAGGGATGCCTGGAATACCACCACCTCCACCACCACCAGGGATGCCTGGAATACCACCACCTCCACCTCCACCAGGAATGCCTGGTATTCCACCACCTCCTCCACCACCAGGAATACCAGGAATACCGCCACCTCCGCCACCACCTGGAATGCCCGGAGTTCCTCCACCGCCACCGCCTCCAGGGATGCCTGGAGTTCCCCCACCTCCACCGCCACCAGGTGGTGTTCCTCCGCCTCCGGGTGTGCCGGGGCCTCCACCACCTCCAGGAGCCCCAGCAGCCCCATTACCACCAGGAATGCAGGCACCGATGGTCTTACCTGGACAGACATCGAGCGGTTGTGTAGTGTTGACTCCTAAACCGAGCAAGAAGATGAAAACCTATAATTGGGCTAAGGTGCCTAACAGGCAGCTACAGAGTAAGATCTTTTATACTTGTAATATACGTAACAGTTCACCTTATGGGCAAATAAGACAAAAGGACACGCTGACTTAACCTCTGTTACATCTGAAGATTGAACAAGAGAGAAGTTCACACAGAGTGAATTACTGTATAAGCTGCCCAAATATTGTCATATAATCAAGTGCTTCCATTTCTCCGTACTTATAATTGTGCTTCAAAGGATATAATGATAATAATATTATTATTATCTTTGTTATATCCAATAATATACCACAATGCAGTCCTTAATTGATTAAAAGAATATCAGTTCAACAAAAACAATTCATGCAATGACTGTCAGTCCTAGGCATTCTCAGTAGCCAATGTTTTGGCTTTGATTTTATTGGCTGGTGGGTAGCCAACACCCAATCAGATCAGAGCCAACGCGAGGCTGAGAGATGAATGTAATTATTATTATTTCAGCAGCATGCTTGAAATCTTTAATTTGTTCGATTTTTTACCATTGTAGCCTCAGCGTCTAATGTGTGGATGCAGGTATCTAAAAGGGAGGACATTGTAAGCCCCGACTATAAAAAGGTTGAGGAGCTGTTTTGTCAGCAGTCTATAGTTAAAGCAGATGCAGCACCGGAGCAGAAAAAGAAGAAAACAGAAGAGGTGAGAAGTTCTCATTAGTCTGGATTTAGCTTTCCCGAGTCGGCAATCGCTGATTTATTCATTACCTTGACCACATATCCTTGCAAGAACTGACAAGGTACATATGGATATATTCATTACCTTGGCCATACATTCCACCTGGCTATATTTCTAGAACTGACAAGGTATATGGATGATCATGGAACGGTAACTGCTGCCTGTTGTTACTCACTCAGTTCCTCTTCACATTAGCAGCTCTGTGTGTACGCTTCGAAAAATTTTGTTGAGCCGTTAGAGGAGCGACACGTCTGAAAGAGACACCAAACAGAACACTGAAGATACTGTCTCGAGTCAACTGGTTCTCAATGCATAAGTACTGAGTCACTTTATGCAGTAGTTTTGCAAATTGCCCTTTATTGGTCTGCAGATTACAGCTCATAATTTCTCTATACCTCTCTACTCTCTATAACATTACGTTATTCTGTCTTTAGATAACCTTATTGGACTCTAAGCGTAGTATGAATGTTAATATATTCATGAAGCAGTTTGGTAAGCTCGCACACAGTGAGGTTGTAGAGAAGATAAGAGAAGGACAGAACGACGCTATTGGTCAGGAGAAACTTCTCGGTCTGATGAAGATTCTACCAGCTACTGACGAGGTAATATACTTTGTTAAATGAGCATTCAAAGATATGGAGAAATAAGATATGCAGCAATACAAACTAAGACGCAGCCATCTGCACTTTGCTCAGATGAGGTTGAAATCTCATCTGAACAAAGTGATCGTTACTCATACTCTTCGAGCAAAGTGATAAAAGAATTTGAAACGAAAATAAAGAAGTTGCTGATAACTCTACTATGCCTGGTTTTCATACAATTCTTCTCTCACAGATTGAGATGATCAGAAACTTCGATGGCGACACTACAAAACTCGGGAATGCTGAAAAGTTCTACAAGGAGCTTATCACACTTTCAGGTGAGACAAACTGACAGAAACCATCATCTCCTGTATGGGATAACCTTAGTATTCTTATACTGCATTCAATCATATCTATATTGGATAACACAAAACTGTGGTGTGACAACTACAGGTATTTGATTTGTGTCATTGTGTAAGACCAATACATTGGCGGAGTGATGGCTCCATGCATTTTTTTCTCATACAAGCCCTTCTTCAACGACCGTATATAACCGCTACTTTGGTATTCACAGATTTTAAGCTTCGACTGGAGACCATGATAGTACAGACTGAGTTTGAGAGTATAGAAGTAGAGATAGCCACTAATCTGACTTTCTACGCTAAGGCTATTAAAGAGACTATGGGGTCAGAGAGTCTCGAAACCTTCTTACGTCTGGTACTCAGGCTAGGGAACTTTATGAATACCGTGAGTTGCATCTAAGAACTTAATGGTCCCCAAGCAGGGTTCGCCATACAAACAAATCATTAACACCATGCCGTGTGCTTAAGTCTTTTACTTCCGTGTTCAAATTTTCGTTGCAAAAAGAGGCCCCTTGGCAGCTTATCAAATACACCAATGTCTAGCTGCAGACTCAAAACCATGACTCAGTTGATGAAGACTCATGCTGACGCGCTTAATTTCCTTATGGTTATATGTACCACTCATGCTGAGTTCCTATTGGCTAACAACTGAGCATAAGCCATGTGTCCTTTGGGTTATAATGGCTGGTTGAAACAAGATATAAATAAGATTTGAACACATGTTAAAGACTCTAGCGCGCAATATGGTGTTAAAGATTGTCTTGTATAGTGAACCCGGCTTGGGGACCTGTAAGCTAGGCAAGAGAGAGCTGTGAGCATTTCATTTGCATAGATTTAGGTGGTTCATCAACTCTTGAATGCATGGAGGGAAAGCCCTATTGACAAAATATATTATGTTAACATTTCACGTCTGTCATCAGCCTTTGAGATAATATCCTCACGACTTTGCTTACAGGGTAAATATGCAGGGAACGCTCAGGGCTTTAAGATATCGTCCCTGACCAAGCTGATGGATACTAGGGCTAACAAAGGGCGGGTAACTCTGCTACACTACACTGTTGAGGAGATAATCAAACAAGACGAGCATGTCCTCGACTTTGTACAGAGCCTTAGTCCTGTACTTGGTACTATATCCAGGTAAGGAGGCCTCTGTACAAACCGGCTGTGAATCAGGACTTAGTTTTCTGAGGATCAAGGCTAAGATTATACAAGCAATTGTGACTAAGAGGAGGGCAAAATCTAATGTCTCAATCAATTTCGGTAGGAAATCTTTTCACTATTGATAATCATATACAAGAATATTGATATTTTGGTATACATAGGATTTCATTAAATTATCTGCAAATAATTTTTTTTCCATAAACCTTGTTTCAGAACCACTCTGGATCAGCAGGAGGGAGAGATTAACCAGATAAAGAATAAGGTGGACGCCATAAATAAGAAAATAAGCAAGGCAGATGATGAGGTTAAAGGTCAATACATGGATTATATAGATAGTGTGAATGTAAAAATACAAAAGCTACAATCTACTCTCGCCGAGGTCAAGGTGAGATTTAGTCTTGTGATCTCCTGATACAATTTGTCTACAAAGACAGCGATCAAGTCAAAATTCAAATGCAGGCAAATTGAAGTAAACTCAATCTACATTACCAATCAAATCGTAATCTGATATGTTTGGGTGAATGGTTTAAATATCTACAAATGCCCGATCACGCTATTCAAATCTAATCCATTACATCTTATATAAATGATGTTACAGGCTGACTCTATGAAGATGGCAGAGTTCTTTTGTGAAGAATCGAGGAAATTCAGCTTGGACGAGTTCTTCCAAAATATCAAATCATTCCTGGACAAAGTTTTACAATGTAAAAAGGTGAGACATTTTATTGATACTTTGTTTCAACTATGCACTTATAGGTATTAGGTTTCTATGTAACCTTCGTTCGGCAAGCTATCAACAAAAATATGGATCAGGCATAATTATTTGAAAAGAAATCTGTGTTAATCGAGTATTAATTTTGTGAAAGCAGTTTCCAGTTCTGAATGATATTAATGAATCTTAGATCTGATTCGGCAATGATGGTTATTTGGTTCTAATAGGAAAATACTGACAGTTCTGTGTTCTAATTGGTTGATATTGCTACTTTGTTTCAGGATAATGAGCAGAGGAAGATACAAGAGGAGAGAGCGGCTAAGAGGAAACTTCAGCAAGAGGCTGACTTAGTCAGACGTAAATCTACAGGAGGTTCATCGGCCCCCAAAAACTCACTAGCAAGTAAGTAAGACAGGGGCATCTTAGTGAGCTGTAGGTGGAGTGAGGTTTAGTGAACTGTAGGTTCTCCAACTATCTAGCAGCCTGCTATGACCTTCTATGAAATTCTATGACATTCTATGACATTCCATGACATTCCATGACATTCTATGACATTCTATGACATTCTATGACCTGATACGCTTATGTGCCTATCTATGAAGGTAGTTTATGTTTGAGCTTGAGTTGCGACCACCTGATACTAAATGCTATTGTGAGGGATGTGCACTCATAGGTACGAAGATACATTGAGTCAACCGATCACAGACATCCATTTATTTGTAGTGTAATTAGAAAATCGGTGATATTTCTGATGCCTGCACTCTTTTGGACCGTGAGGCTGCAATATTTGTGGACAAGTTTTATGCCCGCTGATGGCTTGGGCTATTTTGATGAACATAACTTGATATGATTATATCTACCACCACTATATTTCTCTTACTATGTTTTACAGGAGTGCAGGAACAGGAGCCTCCTCTGATAGACTCACTATTGAGTGAGATTAAAACAGGAATGGCTCTGCGTACAAGTAAACCTGGACCAAAGAGAGCCACCATACACTGAGACCATCACATAGACACTGACATATGTACATACAATAATCGCTGTCATAACCACTAACACACAAAGCAAAAGACGACAGCAACAACGAAAGCAGCATAGTGAACATGCTAGCCTAGTTAGCTAAGAAAAATACAGAGTCAGCAATCACATTGATTTCCTCATGTTTGTTTGTTGTTCCTTCATAATATTGTGACTGTATATCTTCTCATCCAGCTCATACTTAAACCGGTAGTAATATCTTGAGGATGTACTTTATGCAGAGACAAGTCAAATTTAATCAGCATCTCCTTAATCTTGAGTGATTACGACTACAACATCAATATCTTTTTTATTTTTAATTCTTCTCTTTTTATAACTGAAACCGATATTTCTATCCTACCTCTATTATAGGCCTTACTCTTTGATACATGCGTTTTCCAACATCTATGCTGTATCCATGATCAGAGAGTTCAGGCAACACTTTTCTTTCAGTTCTATAACAGACCCACTTTATGATATATATGATACTATCAAATCACTTATTGATTTGATGTGATAGTATCATTTGGCATCATCGTTATTACTATAATGGATGGCCTCTGTCTAATTAGATAGGGAGCCATACTGTCAAATCTAGAATTACTATCAATCGTAATTATGTGACAGTTTTCAGCAATTTTTATACCAATCATCTTTTCACTATGCAAGTCAAGTCGATCTATAATATTATTTGTATTCACACTCCAAGAGCACAATTAAATTGATGTATCACTGTTTTGGTTCATTAACTGACTCATTCCTTGCAGTGGCATTTTTCGGTTGTTATTAAAGCAGCGGGCGTCTGCTATTCCCCCCTATGTACATAAGAGGTTTTTTTTAAAGACAAGTCATTATTGCTTTTATTATCATCACATTACTATGTACAGGTCATAATAGACACATTACAGAACGGAAGTGTTAATATATCTCACTCATCAAATACAGAAGAATTAATTGTCCGTGGACCAAATATGAAACTGTTCCCTCTTTAAATGAGGGAGGATAACTGAAACAACATGACAATATTTTAGGTGTTTAGAGATATCAAATGTATTTTAATGAAATTGGTCAATGTACACAAAAAGATTAAACAAAAAGTAGTCCCTTCTTACAGTTGAAAGAAACAAAACAATATAATTATGATGTAAACCAAAGTATCATTGATAAGAAAGGGAAATATATCCAAGAGTAATGTGCAAGACAGTCGTACCGACATTAGACCATCATTGCACAGAACTCAGAGATACAATACCATAAATCACCTGATGAACTGTTGAATACTTAAGACAATGAGTTGTTAGTTTTGTTTGCATAAGAATGGTTAACTGCCATTAAAGCGACCATTCTATCTCTCGATGATGATAATGTCGAGGTACTGACTAGTTGAATATTGAGATTTTGTATGATCTCCTGAGTGACGACCGTACCGACATAGGCTGTCACTTCAGTATCTCACACAGTTTATGGATAAAGTCAGGATACAAATGATGATAGAGTGTGGATCCGCTAATTGTTAGTACTGCCAGAGGATAGAGTATAACACAGTACACTGAATGCAGAGGGTGGGTTTGAGGTGAAGGTATCATGATTATCATACCGACAATATATACTCTATACAGATGGATAGTAGAGGCGATATGGAAGGATAGCACGACTTCAAGGGTGACTTTGAGTTGAGCGATCTGAGTATTATCTGCATTACAGTCATACCGAAATAAGACTGATGTTATGCAGAAATAGCTCAGATGTTTCATGAGCAGGTATCGAAGTAAAGGACTTAAGTAGATAGGAAGAGTGTTCTTAGAAGTACCAAGACAGGACGAGTCAGAAGATGGTGATGAATATTGTATGGATAGTGGGTACAACAAAGTAATGAGTAAGTTGAGGATAGATGCTGAGTTTGCCTTCCGTGCTGTGACTGATAAGGTGAAGTATTGGTCCTTGAGATCAGTGATGTCATCACTGCATGACAGCCATACCGACATTAGGCTGTCATGACAGGCAGAATTCCTGACAGGTGTCATTACTTCATCATGAAGAAGGTTGATGGATGAGTTGACGGCAAGCTCGCATAATAATATGGCTGGTGACTAGTAGATAAAAATCAGGAATCTATGCTTGTTTGACATGTTATGTTCCTGAGTGTACCTGGTAATAAAGACAATACCAAACACTATGAGGAGACTGAGAGATGTGCTAGTAGGGAGGTTAGCAAGCATGTATGTGTTACCACCCTAGATGAGTGCAGTGTATGCAGGCGAAAATGTTTGCCAATTTTCTAACACTTGAAATAGCTGAAACAAAAATAGCTAATCATCACTCACACCTTTTTCTTTACATTTATATGATCCCCAAGCAATAGCCAAAATAAGCTACCTAAATTTTACCCTCCCCCAACTAGCTAAGCTTAATCTAACTTAACGTATGCACCTTAAGGGAAGGATTAAAAGTTTAGTTGGTTATGAACCAAAGCTCAATTCAGGTCAACCAAACCCAGTAAGACTTAATACTAAAATCTATTAGCTGAAACTAGAATCTGGAGAAAACTCTTGGGAATGTGGTATTTCAGGTTGATCTACTCACAATCTCATGACATCATAAAGTATCAAAATAACTAATCTTAGGTCCAATAATAGTGTGCCAAGGTTATGAACGAATTTTAAATCATACAGAACAATTTAATCCTTTCAGAATTAAAGAAATTTTTTTTTGAAATATTTTGAAAACTAGTGGTCAAATTTCGCTGCATTTAAACCAAGTGTTTAACCCCCCCCCCCCCAAACACAAAATAATTTAGGAAAATCCTAAGTATGTTTCTCCTAATGCCCCGTATGTGTCAGTGGCGTATATTAGCACTCACGGCCCACGGTTTTCCGTGAGTGGCTGAATAGCTCAGTGTGTAGAGCGTTCGCTTTATAATCACTGTGAATAAGATTGTTGTGGGTTCGAATCTCATCAAGGTCAGTTTTTTTTCAAATGGGTGCTTTATAACTGGAGAATTTTTACCGTAATCTTCTACTGCTATTGAGTTGTTTTCTGAAAGTAGCCAACAGCTCAGTGATCTATTGAAATACCTCTCTGCTTGCACTATTTTGCTACCGATATGCAAAAATTTCCGTGGTGGGAGGGCGCTTCAGCGCCCCTCCCACACCCTCCCCGCCACGCCTACGGCGTGTGGATCGGGCTGCGCCCGATTATTATGCTCATCTCTGAAAAGTCAGTGAGTGAAATTTTTTAGAATATACGCCCCTGGTATGTGTAAAAGATTGTACGGGATTTTCTTTTTTAAATGTCACCAATTAAATAGCGGATAACTGATGAACATTTTTTTAATATGTTGCATCTTACAGGGAGGGTGACAATGTCCCACCCATCCTGCTTCTATCAGCAGTTAATGTATCCATGCATGTATAGAAAAGCTGGCTGTAAGATTAAGCAGTTAGGAAAAGCTATGCCATCAAAACTTACTTCAGGCGGGGGCCACCTTGTTTGATCTGCGTCTCTTCCTCCTCTTCCCATGTTTAATGACAGGGTTGAGAGCGGCGGTAGGAGGAGGGTGAGGAGGAGCAGGTAATCTCACTTCTCCTGAGTGTAGGCGTGGCCTGACCGTCCTCACCCTCGTCACACTCCTCTTTAATTCGTCTGAGTCAGTCTCGAGGCTTATATCCTCGTAGACTGACTCATCTTCATGTACGCCTGTAAGTAGAAAGACGGCATCACGTAAACCTTAATTTCATCTGAAAACTCAAAAACGGGAGCCCAAAACCTTTTTGCCATTCAACTAAGATTTACAATATCCCAGAGCTCCCAACACTACATGTTTTTGTTCGACTGTGATTATCTGAGTAGGAGTTAGAATTGAAAACTTCTCATGAAGGCTTAGGTGAACCTTGTATCACCTTGAGTGTGCCGGAAACCAATGCTGTTAGTACTGCTTTTCCTACGCGCCTCTCTCTTTAAATGTCTCTCATGCTTGTAATCATCTTCCTGAACATGAAAGGATCAGGATAAGCAGAACAATTAAAACACAGTTCATTCCAAAAAGAAGGAACACATAGTAATTAATTTATCCCAAACTTTCGGATATCAATGATGGAGGGTCACATTTTTACTCATGAAACAATGACATCATCGATCAATGGAATGTATACATTAACTTGTCTCAGGCTTTTATCTTGTCTAATTCTAAATAAAAGGCAACTTAAAATATTTAAACTCTGATAAGAAGTCATGTAACCCATTTCTCAATCTTGCTATAACGCCCACAAAATGATCAGTAAAGATATCATCTCATTGAAGCTAGCTGGAGATAAATTTCAGAATTTATTTTGCCATCATGTGACATTGGTGTTAGATCATTTAATTATATTTTAGGGTTGCGAGAACTTCGGGCCTAGAATGTTTTTTCTTATTGTTATAATTGCTGTATCTCTGTAGTAGGGATTATACGGTAAAATTAAATATATAGGGTATGATATTTACACTTTATTTTTGGTGGAGATATACAATGTAATCACTCTTCCTTTTATCAGGGACAGTAAAATAACTCACCTCTTGTTCGCTTGCCTGTGGCAGTTGTTTCACGGTGGATGAAAGTCTTTTAAGGACGATCATCCCTCCAGAATTAGATCTTCTCTGTTGCTGCTGACGCTACAATATTGATATATATCTTCAGAGTGGTCATGTTCTCATTGATGTCTAACATAACAGCATAGATCTACGGTGTCTTTTAACTTGTTAAGTTAATTGTGAAGTCGGAAATGAGAAAGGCTCACCTGTATAATAATTTGCTGAGGCGCTGGGCCTACTCGATTGGTAGGCCCAGCACCTCGAGGAGGAGGCCCTCTTCTCTCTTCCTTTTTCGGCTCAACCGCTTCGTAATAGAACTCAGTTATGTAACAACATGATTTTAGGTTGCCCATTTTGATGTACTTCTCTTCTAAGAATGAGTTTCCTTGATGTAAACACCTATTATATATCCAAAGTTTACACCCCAATATTGATGATGCAGACAATTGAAAGTTCGTTGAAGCCATTTAATATCATCAACTGGAGTTGTCCCTGGGAAGCCAATAAGAAGACAACTCAGACAACAATGCATGTTAGTTGGCACAAAAGAGTTTTGGGATAAATATTTGTGTTGTGATCATTATGATTGCAACAATCAGCAACAAAAATCTGCTCTCTCAAAGTTTTTAGTTAAACCAACTAGTAAAACTTTGAAATAATATGGACACCGTATAAAAGTGTAAAAATCTCACTGCAGTGACTGCAAATGGATTAACTACCAAGACTGCCAAAGAAAAGCTTATCTTTAGATGGAAAGTAAAGAAAACACCTACAAAGACAAAAATACTGCCTTTCATCCGTCACAAAACAAAGCTCTTCATAAGAGGACCGACAGTTGCGTGCAGGGCATCACATCCAAAGTTCGTGTACAAGGTAATGATGAGAATCCTCAGATAGTCATGTTGTTAAACCAAATCTAGGGGTTTATGGATAAAAAGTCTGGCTCAATCGATAGACCAGGCTTACCTTAAATATATGTTACATATATCTAGCTTGCTAAGATAGGTTCTTCTCGGCACAGAGCTATATATTCCAAACAGCCCCACTCTCATGTGGTAGGAAGAAGCTTGTCATTGTATCAACAGATTCAGAGAATTTTGTAATCAACCTGTGAATAAATCTTACACTTTCTAATATTTTACCAACCGTTACGGCTAACATCGAGTTTATCACACTTCAATACAGACAACATAAATGAGTCAATGCTTGCTTGCTGTTTAAGGCATATAGTGATGAATATGAGATAGGTATTTCTAGTACTGGGCGATAATTTATTATAATATTCTATTTTGCAGAGTATATTCACCCTGCAGGCCTATAGTAAGCTGGAGATACAGATTTAGCTAATACAGAAACGCAAAGCAGCCGAGCTCTTACAGTACAAGGCGTCCGTTATACTTCAAATCAACTGTCTAGTAGAAGTATGCAGCTGCTCAGACAATAATCATTGTAAGGTCATAAATAGTTAATTTATAGGTAAGTGATGTTGTAATCCTGGGCCTATTGAATTCATTTATTTTGGTTTGAATTTGTTTAAAGTGCTCAAACTTGGCCCTGGTTGCTGTAAGTGGCAACCCTCTATCAACACGAACAGTGTCGTGTTTGATATTGGAATGCACACCCAGCAATCAGGGCAGAGTTTGTCCTCTTAAATAGTGCTTTAACTGAATCTAAAACCTGACCGCATCCAAATTTATGTGTAATGAAGATAGTATTCTTCTCTCTCCATATTGAATGCATCGACACACCTTTGCACTTTCTTGTATGGCTTGTCTGATGATATTGTTCACTTATGGCAGGTCTGAACATCCTTGACCTGATAGCTTCTGTAGAGGATGATGAGACGTAACAGATACAATGTGACAGATTTACTGAATCTATGTGTGAAAATGAGACTCTGAACGATGAGGACTTTACCACCTCTCACTGATCAGCCTTCAGGTCTCTGTTCTTTAATGTAGTACTGTCCGAGATGCAAAATCGAAGGCGAAGTGGCTTTGATCCGCATGTTAGCTGTGGGAAATGATTGAGTTCCCACACTCTGAATTGTGGGCCTTATAACCTAAAATCCTAATTCCCAAATGATGAGTCTCTAACGGTAAATGTTGATACTTGAAAGCTCAAAGCCCCAAAGTATGATGCCCACACCCAAAAATTTGTGTCCAAAACTGCGAAATTGTCCCATAAAAACCATATTGTGAGCCCTAAATGCCAAATCCTAACCCTGACACCCCAAATGTTATGTTCCATCAATTGGAGGTAATTTAAATTGTATTTGTACAAATCGGGCAGGTCAGGCACACTTTATTCTTTTCCCTAGCAGCCTCTTACTAGCTAGTTGTCTCATGAGTCATTGAGCATCTATTAACATCACTTTGGAGGCAATAACTACACATCATTATTCTCCAAACACTAGAATCTTCTGTCTATGATTCATTTTTTGAAAATATCTCCCCGCTAGACAAGGAAATGTTTCTTCCGAAGTCTATATTCGGAATGTATTGTAACTTAAATTTTTTTTGCTTTGTATGCTTTTAGACAACCGGAGCTATCGCCGATGACTGCCAGGAATATGATCAAAACTGCTGTAGCAATAAACAGATGTTATAGGAGAGACCAACGAGGGAGCAAAACCTGACCAAATAAGTTTTGAGTTGTAAACCTACTGATGTTAAGACGGCAGTGAAAGTTTGAGTTTGTATTTCTCTAGGTGGCTTGTTCCCTTGCTAGCACAAGGTCTTATAGGACAGCAACGACCCTGGCTTGTCATACCAATTTGGGTTTAAATCAAACCATGTTCCCAATAACATTGTGAGCACTGTTTTATTTTCCAGTCGATGAAGTTCGCTCCACATACTTTTTTACAACACTGAGATTCAAGCCGAGGTTCTTTTGTGAAACTTTTGAGTTGACAGTGTGCACTGGCAAATTTTTTGTTTTGGCCACCATCCAAAGAGGCCGAATATGACAATTAGTTTTATTTTCTGGTGGGTTTTCTCTCTGACTGCCATGACTACGTTTTCGTTGATAACCCCATGAAAGTTTGAGCTGCAACAATCGAAAATCCAGTTTTTTTCAGTGATTGTTGACCTCCTTTGCTAGACGAATCGAATTCAGGTCAAATTGGGTCAGGGCCTGTGTGGGCCAAGTAGTTCCTGTTTTTACTTCTTTTTTTTCTTGTTGAATTTGCCACAAACCGTATTATTGGGACACAGGTTACAAAATCCGGGATATGCGCTTGTAGATATCAAACAAGTCTCCATACGGCTTTTTCATGCTGCCCACAACTGTTGTAGATACCGTTTGCTCTTAGATATTGCTCCACTTTAACTTTTTTGTTGACCTAACAATATATAAGTGCCTCGATCCAATGTGATGTAGTTTAACACTGGGGTATGTATGCATCATAAGTTGCTCTATGTCTGCATAGGTGATTCTGAACGCAACCTCATGTTATGTAAACGATTTTTCTCTCCGTTACCCACCGCGTGTAGACTATGCATTGAAGAACCATTCTTGGCATATGCACAGCTCCTCAATTTTATTCAGCTCAGAGGGAACTGTGCCTATGAATATCAAAGAAAATAAGTTGAGATATAGGGTATGATATTTACACTTTAATTTTGGTGGAGATATACAATGTAATCACTCTTCCTTTTATCAGGGACAGTCTAAGAGCTCACCTCTTGTTCGCTTGCCTGTGGCAGTTGTTTGACGGTGGATGAAAGTCTTTTAAGGACGATCATCCCTCCAGAATTGGATCTTCTTTCTGCTGACTTTTCCTGCTGACGCTTCAATATGTTTGATGTTAGACTTTATCATCAGTCCAAAGATTCATAATAAAATGTATCATATTCAATTATAATAACAAATTGTATCATATTCAATTATAGTAATACATTGTATCATATTCAATTATAATAAAAAATAGTATCATATTCAATTTAAATAATTTATTGTATTATATTCAATTTAAATAATGAATTGTATCATATACAATTAAAATAATAATTTGTACCATTTTCAATTATAATATTAAGTTCTATCACATTCCATTATAATAATAAATTGTATCATATTCAATGATAATAATAAATTGTATCACATTCAATTATAATAATACATTGTATCATATTCAATTATAATAACGAATTGTATCATATTCATTTATAATTATAAATTGTATCATATTCAATTTAAAATATAAATTGTATTATAATGATTGATTTTGCTGCTAAAATTCTAACGGGTGATACGGATCATATGAAGCACGCATTACAAGTGAATAAAAATAAAAATACTTTCGATGATAATAATAAATTGTATAATAAACACTTATAATAATAAATTGTATCGTATTCAATTATAATGATAAATTGTATCATAATCAATTATAATAATAAAGTTGTATCAGATTGTTTAGAAAGCACTAATAATATAGCACTAATAATAAAGCACTAATAAGGCCATAGGAAGTTTGGGAAAAAAAGCAGCGGGAGGAGAAGGAGGAGGTAATCTTGAAGCTTCTCCCAAGAGGAGGCGTGGTCCCACTGTCCTAGTGACACTTCTCTTCATCTATTTGAGTTGGTGTTGAGGCTTATATCCCCGTAGACTGACTCATTGTCGTGTAATCCATGCTTATGGTTGAGCCGAAAATCAATGCTATTGGTGAAACTCTTACTCCGCCTCTTCCTCTTTGATTGTTTTTCATCCTCATACTCTAGCTCCTCTGCTTCGCTGGTCATTAGTGGTTGTCGTACATTTGAAGACATGACATTTTTACATGACAATCATGCCCCAAGAATCTGATCTTGTGTTCGCTTATTTTTCCTTCAAGATTCTATGGTGTCTTCTAATTTGTTAAAATAATGGTGAAGTCGGAAATGAGAGAGGTTCACCTGTATAATTTGCTGAGTTAATTGGCCTACTCGATTAGTAGGCCCTGCACCTCGAGAATTAGCCCCTCTTCCCTCCACCCTCTTTGTTTTCATCTTCTAATAATAATATTCTGTAATAAAGCAGGAGGATTTTAAGTTCCCCATGTAAATACTTTTTTTTCTTCAAGGTTTTTTGGTGTCTTCTAACTTGTCAAGTTCATTGTGATATCGGAAATGAGAGAGGTTTACCTGTACAATTTGCCATGGCACTGCGCCTACTCGATCAGTAGGCCCTGCACCTCGAGGATTACACCCTTTTGCCTCCACCCTCTTTGTCTTCACCTCCTCATAATAATATTCTGTGACATAGCAGCTGGAAGACTTTAAGTTCCCGAAGTTAATCATTATTTCTCCTTCAAGGTTGTATGTTGTTTTCTAACTGCACAATTTCCTGAGTTATTCGGCCTACTCGATTAGTAGGCACTGCACCTCCAGAATAAGGCCCTCTTCCCTCCACCCTCTTTGTCTTCATCTTCTAATAATAATATTCTGTAACATAGCAGGAGGATTTTAAGTTCCACATGTAAATTTATTTTTCCCTCAAGATTCTATGGTGTCTTCTAATTTGTTAAAATAATGGTGAATTCGGAAATGAGAGAGGCTCACTTGTACAATTTGCTGAGGCACTGCGCCTACTCGATTAGTAGGCCCTGCACCTCGAGAATTATGCCCTCTTCCCTCCACCCTCTTTGTCTTCACCTCCTCATAGTAATGTTCTGTAACATCGCAGAAGGATAATAAGTTCCCTATTTTGATATTATTTTCTCTTCAAAGACTGGCTTTCCTGGATGTACACATTAATTATTTAAATCCATAGATTCATAATAAACTGTATCATCCTCAATTATAATAATAAATTGTGTCTTGTCTTGTTATGAATAATAATAATTATAATAAAGCACTAATATACTAATAGCACCAATGAGGAAAATGATATTGCAAGAGAGGCCTACCTTACATCCCCACCATTAATTATTACCTATTTGAACACTTAACAAAAACTAAATACCAACATCCCCAAAACCAAACCTATGAGGCACAATTGTAGATTTCAAAAAGCGTATTTTTCCTATAACCAGTTTGTTTATGTTGTGCTTTAAAGTATTAGTAAGATAAAATACCATATCACTGTCTTCGGAGACTATGACTGGATTCAACTCAATATTGGAGAATACCAAAAATATTTTTCCAGATGTAAAATTAGTAATCATTGAAAGTAATTATAGTAGTGATAATAATCTTTCTTCTCTGACTGCTCCGATCTTTTGTGTAGCAATAATCTCAAATAGGGATCACTTATCACTGATTCGATAATAGAAACCTGTTTCATATTAGATTCTTTCTTTCATGTGACATGTGAAACATTTTACTATTGATTCACTGTCTCTTTAATCAAATACATGACACATCCTTTGGCAAATAGCAAGGGAATCACAGTCAATCAAAGTCGTGGTATGAATGTTAATATATTCATGAAGCAGTTTGGTAAGCTCACACACAGTGAGGTTGTAGAGAAGATAAGAGAAGGACAGAACGACGCTATTGGTCAGGAGAAACCTCTCGGTCTGATGAAGATTCTACCAGCTACTGACGAGGTATTGTACTGAGCACAGAAGTAATATTATATCGATATGAGAAGATTTGGTTTATTAAGATATGTATGCAGCAACATGGAGACATTTAGGTTTACACTGTGCTGTGTAAAAAAGTATATGAACTTAGGGTACGACACATTTCTAACCTGAAACCAGAGTGATTTTTACTCAAACACACTTAACCCAAAAAATTAAGAAAACTAATGATAGTGAAATGACAACAAGTTTTCTTACAATCTTTTTTCCCTTTCAGATTGAGGTGATAAGAAACTTTGATGGCATGGCTACAAAACTCTGGAACGCAGCAGAATTCTACAAAGGACTAATCACACTATCAGGTTAGACAAACCTACAGAAACCATCTTGTTTGGGATAGCCAAAGTACACATGTACTGTGTTCAGCCATATCTACAATTGCTGTTGAGTGAAGATTGAGTGTTCATTGGCTTTGGCAAAACAATAATTGAGTATTGTAAGAATATGACCAACACAATGCCAGAGTTAATGTAGGCCTCATGTCCTTTAATTGTATATTAGATGTATGGGCTGTTAATAAGAAGTGTCCTGTTATCCTCTTCTTTGTTATTTGCAGATATTAAGCTCCGACTTGAGACTCTGATAGTACAGACTGAGCTTGAGAGTATAGTAGTAGAGATAGCCACTAATCTGACCTTCTACGCTAAGGCTATTAAAGAGACTATGGGGTCAGAGAGTCTCGAATTCTTCCTACGTCTGGTACTCAGGCTAGGGAACTTCTTGAATACTGCGAGTTGCAGAACTTATGCTGGGCAGCAGATAGATGTGAGCATTCTAGCTGCAGGTGGCTCATGTTTGGACAAAGAAGGTTGTTAGATCACCGGTTTTAACCAACATCATCAACTCTTGAATGGAAGTTCTGTGGAGGGACAGCCCTAGTCAATGTGTTGCCTCTGATTGGTGGGTGGGGACAAGAAGAGCCAATGCCAGGTCAAGGCCGAAAGTAGAGTCCTCAAAGTACTATATGGCTTGGCATTGGCTCTCTTTCTCCCCCCCCCCCCCCTACCAATCAGAGCCGACACATTGACTAGAAAGCCCGATTGACAAAAAGAATATTTCAACATTAATTCACGTCTGTCATCAGCTTTGAAGATATGATGATCACTGTTAAAATTTACACTGGCTATTTAGACCACAACATCTTACTAAATTTTAGATTATAGAGGACATTTGATAGGGTGACAGAAAATCATTAATATAACATTTCCACGTTCCTTACAGGGTGAATATGCAGGGAACGCTCAGGGCTTCAAGATATCGTCCCTGACTAAGCTGATGGATACTAGGGCTAACAAAGGGCGGGTAATTCTTCTACACTACACGGTGGAGGAGATAATCAAACAAGACGAGCATGTCCTGACTTTGTACAGAGCCTTAGTCCTGTACTTGGTACTATATCCAGGTAAGTGAGGGGCCTCTGTATAAACCTGCTATGAGGATCAGGGCCATTTATTCACAATGTTGCTGACTTAGTTTGGGCGCTCTTTGTGGCATTTCATTATTAATGTGATGAATAACATCAAAGTTTTGTTGCTCTTACTACTCCTGGCTATAGATTTTTTTGGTTTGACCTTGGTGTAAACGTGCTGTCATTCACAAAGTTCTGGGAGATGTCTTGCATTTTCCTAAAGATCATCAGCAATGGACAACACTTCAAATCTTTCCTTTCAGAACAAATCTGGATGAGCAGGAGGGAGAGATTAACCAGATAAAGAATAAGGTGGACGCTATAGATAAGAAAATTAGCAAGGCAGACGATGAGGTTGAAGGTCAATACTATGTTTAGATAGATAGTACAAATTTAAAAATACAAAAGCTACAATCTGCTCTCGTCGAGGTCAAGGTGAGATTTAGTGTCACTGCCTTCCGATACAAATATAGATGAGTCTTATCTGAATTGCTCAGTTTCTGAGCCGCACTTGTCCTAGTGGGGAAGAGAATCTGATAAATTTATGTATATGTTATCAAAATCTGCAAATGCCTGATAATGGCATTCAATCCCAGACTTTGGTATTAGAGAAAATTATGGCAACTCACCTCTAAAATTGCCTAAAGTTGTCAATTATGTGAATATACCACTGAATATTCTGCTGGGCAGTTTCGCTATGATGACTGAGAAATTTTCCTTCAATATAATCTGAATCCAATTTATGATAAAATGTTCTGTTCTGTGGTAAACAATTGATTATAGATGATGATAATTCATTCTGCAGAGTCGGTTTACTATCTTATTGATCAAATTATGGTAGACTCGTGAATTTGTATTGCTTACAGGCCGACTCATTGAAGATGGCCGAGTTCTTTTGTGAAGAATCCAGAAAATTCAGCGTGGACAAATTCTTCAAAATATCAAATCATTCCTGGACAAAGTTCTACAGTGTAAATACATGAGAAATTTTAATGATTGATAAATCATGGAGAGAAACTTGATCAAGACTATCAAAAATTAGACAACATTGTATGGCTTGTTTGGCAAAAACTCATTCCTATCAAAAAAGTTTAAATTATAGGGTCAAAATAAAAAAAGAGAGTTATTAAAACAAGTAGATAGCCTGTTTCATGCTATTAAACTGTTCGAGGCTAGCTGGTAGATGTAGTCATGTGTCAACCATTCTCCCCACCCAAGGAAAGGTGGTAAACAATGCAACGCTTCCTCTGGTTGGAGCGCTTAAACTAGGATTGGTGCCGATATTTAGTGCCACTGAAATGTTGGTTATATGACAGCGATTCTTAGATGTGATTTGATATTGAAATTATTTAGAATTCTGATTGGATGATTTTGTTTTAATTCAGGAAAATGAGCAGAGAAAGATACAAGAAGAGAGTATTATATCGCTATGAGAAGATATGGTTTATTAAGATATGTATGCAGTAACCTGGAGATATTTAGGATAACACTGTGCTGTATAAATAGGTATATAAATAGGGTCTGACACATTTCTAACCTGAAACCAGAGTGATTTTTACTCAAACACATTTCACCCCAAAAAATTAAGGAAATTATTGATCATGAAATGACAACAAGTTTTCTTACAATCTTTTTCACTTCCAGATTGAGATGATAAGAAACTTTTATGGCAACACTACAAAACTCCGGAACGTAGAAAAAATATACAAAGAACCAATCACACTATCAGGTCAGACAAACTTACAGAAACCATATCGTTTAGGATAGCTTAAGTACACATGTACTAAGCATATCTGCAACTATATATATATATACTGTTATTGTCAGCAACAATTCAACAATTCAACTGCTGTTGCGTGAAGATTGAGTGTTGACTGGCTTTGGCAAAACAGTAATTGAGTAGTGTAAGAATATGACCAACAAGATGCCAGAGTTAATGTAGCCTCTTGTCCTATAAGTGTATATTAGATGTATGGGCTGTTAACAAGTGTCCCGTTATCCTTGTCTTCCTTATTTGCAGATTTTGAGCTACAACTGGAGACTATGATAGTACAGACTGAGTTTGAGAGTATAGAAGTAGAGATAGCTAATACTATACTAATCTGACTTTCTATGCAAAGGCTATTAAAGAGACTATGGAGTCAGAGAGCCTCGAAACCTTCCCACGTCTGGTACTCAGTCTAGGAAACTTCTTGAATACTGTGAGTTGCATTTAAGAACTTAAGCTGGGCAGCAGATAGATGTGAGCATTTTAGCTGCAGGTGGCTCATGTTTTGACTAAGAGGGTTGTTGGATCACCGGTCTTCAGTATGCTAATGTTGAAGGTATAGCGGGTTTCGAATCCTACTGCAGTCGACTGACTACTTGGACTTGTTCACACACTGAGAGCAATTTGGCTCATACATTGCGGCCTTGCCCTAAAGGCACCCACTATTACGCCAGCCATTCTTCAGAATGTGGTGAATGATTGAACCTGGCAATTTTTTTAACCAACATCATCAACTCTTGAATGGAAGTTCTGTGGAGGGACAGCCCTAGTCAACGTGTTGCCTCTGATTGGTGGGTGTGGACAAGAACAGCCAATGCCAGGTCAAGGCCGAAGATAGTTTCCTGAAAGTACTCTATGACTTGGCATTGGCTCTCCTTCCCCCCTCAACCAATCAGAGCCGACACATTGGCTAGAAAGCCGGATCCCAGAAAGATTATTTCAACATTTCAGGTCTGTCATCAGCTTTGAAGATATGATGACTCAAATCGCTGTTAAAATTTACGCTGGCTATTTAGACCACAACATATTACTAAATTTGAGATTATAGTGGACCAATCGTTTGATAGAGCGACTATATATACTATATATCATTACTACACAGACAAAGCTGATGGATACTCGGGCTAACTGATGAGGAAATAATCACACAAGACGAGTATGTCCTTGACTTTGTACATAGCCTTAGTCTTTTACTTGGTAATATATCCAGGTAAGTGAGGGGCCTCTGTATAAACCCGCTATGAGGATCACAATCTTGCTGACTAAGTTTGGGCGCTGTTTGTGGCATTTCATTATTAATATGATAAACAACGTCAAAGTTTTGTTGCTCTTACTACTCCTGGCTATAGGTATTTTTTTGGACCTTGGTGTAAACGTGCTGTCATCCACAAAGTTCTGGGAGATGTCTCGCATTTTCTTAAAGATCATCAGCAATGGAAAACACTTCAAATCATCCTTTCAGAACAACTCTTGATCAGCAGGAGGGAGAGATTAACCAGACAAAGACTAAGGTGGACGCCATAAATAAGAAAATTAGCACGGCTGACAATGAGGTTAAAGGTCAATACAGGGATTATATAGATAGATAAATAATAGAGAGAAACTTGATGAAGAATATTTGAAATTTCGACATTATTGTATGGTTTGTTCGGCGAAGAATCATTTCACTCAAAAATGTTTAAATTTTAGTGTCAAAATAAAAAAAAGAGAGTAATGAAAAGAAGTAGATAGCCTATTTCATGCGATTAAACTGTTCTGGGGTAGCTGGTAGTAGTATTCAAGTATCAATCACTTTCCCACCCAAAGAAAGGTGGTGGACAATACAATGCTATCTCTGGTTGGGGCGCTCAAACTAGGATTGGTGCCGATATTTAGTGCCACCGAAACGTTGGTTATATGACAGTGATTCTTAGATGTGATTCGATATTGAAATTATTTAGAATTCTGATTGGATGATTTTGTTTTAATTCAGGATAATGAGCAGAGGAAGATACAAGATGAGAGAGTGGCTGAGAGAAAACTTCAGCAAGAGGCTGACTTAGTCAGACCGAAATCTACAGGAGGATCATCGGCATCCAAATACTCACTAGCAAGTAAGAGAGACACGAGCATCTTAGTGAGCTGCAGGTGGAGTGATTTTCAGTGGACTGCAGGTTCACAAACTAACTAGCAGCCTTCTATTACCTGATACACTTATATGTGTGTATATCTGAATGAGTATCTTCAGTTTGAGCTTGAGCCGCAACCACCTGATACCAAATGCTAATATTAGAGAAGTGCACTCATAGGTACTAACATACACTGAGTTAACCAATCACGGACATCCATTTTACTTAGTGTGATTTAAAATTTCGCATTCTTTCGTACTGTGAGGTCGCAATCATGGTGGAAATATGGCTGCAATATATGCGGACATGTTCTATGCCCGCTGATGACTTTGAAGCTACTTTGATGAACATGACTTGATATGATTATATCTACAATCACTATATTTCTCTTACTATGGTTTACAGGAGTGCAGGAATAGGAGCCTTGTCAGATAGACTCACTATTGAGCTGGTCATCCTAAGCAATTGCCGAATGAATCCTAAAGTCGCAGTTGCATTAATGATTTGTACATACAGAATTGCAAACAACTCCTAACCATATGATATTTAGTGATATGCCACTTCTCCGGGCAAGAGATACGGTTTGTGATACACATTGGTAGAGAGAATAAATATTATTATTGTTAATGTTTCTACTGAGTTTCTTCCGTCTCAACAATTCACAGCAACCGATAAAAATGGATGGTATTTAATTGAAAAGCCTCCAGATGGAACAAGGTACAATAGCAATTGAATAATGATAATACATCAGTGTCAGTGGTAAAAGCAAACATTTTCCTAACAAAAAATAATCTTTGGAATATGAGGAGCTATATCACCTACAGATAGCCCTGTTTATGACAAAACAGAGGGTGGGATGCCCGTAAAGAGGGACCCAAGTTGCCCGGAGTCCTCGTACCGAGAGTGTGATACATCCTAGTAAACTAGAATGCATCCTAGAGGTGAGGCCATGGTGGACCTCCTAATCATAAGTGTGCAGCAAGCTGCCAGAAACACTTTGATCTTAGCCAATAGGCCGAGAACCTACAAATAGCTCTACATGAGTTTAATTGATTATTGTAATATCAATATGCTAAACACTTCACTTCTCAAAACACAATATCAAAGACATACTGTTGAACAAATCTATGAGCACTGTCATGTTCTATATAAACTAAGTTGATGGTTAACATCAATAGCCTCCTTTTTCACACACATACTGCCTAAGTAAATTGCATCCCTCGTCATTGAGCATGAAGGAACGTTCGGGCTGAGAATTAACTCTATAGATTTGAGAACACAGATGATTACCATTTGGTTCTCCAGGTGCCCAGTCAGTATCTGCTACTTCCTCACCAGAACTCCACTGCCATGTACCGTTTATCTTCATCGCATCTGTCCACACAGCCCCACCATTACTAGACCATCCTTATGACATAAAACATTATTATTCTTCAGCAACTATATTTTAACTTCAAAATAATTAGTATTAAACTTCTCAGCATGTATAGGGTGCGTTCATAGCAAGCTTAATGAAGAGACAACAAAAAGTTTGATACAAAAAGAAGCTGAATCAAAGCTCAAGTCAAACCTTTTAGGAAATTTTTTATATAAGTTAAGATGTTATTGGTACACTAATTTTGCAGAAGTTGTATGTGATGAGTGAATGGTGTGAGTCAAACGTTACCTTCTGTGTTGCTTTCAACTAGACTTCTAAATGCATCCTTTGACTCCGCAGAATTCCACACAGCTAGTGAGCTATATTGACTCTCACAGCTAGACTGAGCCTCCGCTCTGTTCAGCTTTGATAGGAACCCTCTGATGCAGGTGTTCCTAGCTGAGTTATAGAACCATCGATCGTCAATGTCACATTCTGTGATTTGTGCCTTCACTGAAAGGAGAAAACAATATACTCGAATAAAAATATACCCAGACCCGAGAACCAATGTAGGACCACCAATCCTCCAGCATAATGTTTCACTAAAAATGCCTAAGGCAATTTTGCCATGTTCACTATTACTAGTTATATCATTATAAATGTATCCTATTACATGCTGTGTTTTTCTTCAGATTAGAAGAACATAAATTCCTATGATGAAATGGGATTGAAAATTATCTTCCTTATTTGATGTATTGGTTTGTTGAGCTTGGCTAACTCACATGACCTGTGTGACATTTACCTCATGTGCAACATCAATCTGCGCATTGCTAAATCAATTTGCAAATCTCACCGGAAACATTGTAGGTGTTGATAACTCTAATTTTAGAAGGACCCTGAAATATATGATAGTAGAATATAATAGAATAAGTACAAGGCTCACCTGAGGTATATATGGACTCTCCAACTATACAGTGGCCACTGTATATCACATGGTCAGTTACTTTATCTCCAAGACGACATACGTGGTCGCTTTCCTGAAAACCGAAGGCAGCACATAAAGGGTTCTCGCTGCATATACTCGCACATCCTATCAGAGTAATCGTCTCTGATGTATGGACTATCCCTTCTTGTACCATACAATGTTGTGTCGCTGTGAATACTGAATCTGTCAGGATGGTCAGCAGTTGGCTGGTCACAGGGCAGCACAGTATCTGTATAGAAATTAGGCTGTTCAATAGCAGTCATGTAAGTCAGCAATTCTAACTGAAATGTGTGTGTATGAACAACGGTTAGGCCACTCTAAATTAATACCTTGATCTAGATGACAGTGTGAAGACTTGTAGCTGGAGGGAGATCTTTTATTTTGCATATTTTAGCCCTATAAAACAGCTTTAGTTGAAGTATTTTCTTATCTTATCTATATACCCTGAACTCAAGTGGCAGAAAATTTCTGAGCACTAAGTCTAGTATGAGACATATATAATATAAACAGTTCTAAGGCTGCCTGATATAACCATGTGCTTTCACAATGTTTGTATACAAATAAGTAGCCAATGACATAAGAGTAGCAAGTCAAGCCTTCTGCTTTGTGTTAAATTTTTATAATTGTTAAATATTGTAGGTTGCCTCACAATGGTCAAACACATCACTTATTTATCAATGAGAAATAATATTGTGAAAGCCACGATGGCAATGAAGGAGAAAAAAAATTGTAGAGAAAGTTTAATTTACATGTTATATATCTTGTTCTCTTCACCCATATTGGGTCACCACTCATCATAGGAAATAAAATTATATTCATGCAAACCATATTCATACATATGTAATGGATTGACAGGCCTTTAGGGGAATATGTTGCATATTTTACTTGGTCAATTAATAAAGAGGTAAAATATTTCATTTTTTCTGACATTTCCAACTGGAGTCTGGCGGTATTTTGATTATATCATCAGGGCTCTGACAAGGTGGCAGGCGTTCATCTAGATCATGAGTGGGCAACCTTTTCTTGAATAAGGCCACATTTTACAAAGGCTCAACTCAAAAGGCCGCAACATATCTTTCGGTGATAAAATTGGAACGGAGTAACAATTTCGGCACCTTTTATTTAAAATAATAATAAAACAGATTGATGTGTGAAAACTGCAGTATGTTGCGAGAACCATCAACTCAACAGAAATACAGGTTTATCAAATCTTCTTGAGTTTTGTGACATCATTTTACCTCGTGATTTGATTGTGTTCATATCCGTATCCATGAGTCCCATGTGTAGGAAAAAGGGCAGGTTGGGTGTGGGAGGGGCGCTTTAGCGCCGTTCAAGGAGTTAAAGTATTAAAAAGTTCATACAGGGACTATCGTGATGGAAAAGGAAGCATAAAGCGCAGAGAAAAAAATTTAAAATATTTTTCGCGCCCTGTCATAGATTTCATCTTTCAGCGCCCGCCCTCCCTCCCACAAGGGGGGAAATTTTCGCAAATGGTTGTGAAATGAAAGGCAATATTGAATATTTCAGCCATATAAGCAGGAGCACTTGCAACAAAGAGACTTTTTTAGTACAAATCTGCCTTTCATCCAAAGTAATTACCATTATGTTAGACAACTTTGTAATATCACCATCCAAAGGTCACTATTTTTTTGTTATTTTGAAAGAAAAACAACCTGTTTGGCACCAGTACAGTTATGCTGATTTTGTGTAGAGTGACTGGAAGACCTTAGCTACATGCATAATACTGAATGGTCACTACTTTGAAATATCTTGCATTTAAAGAGCGCTATACATACTTGGTTCTCCACATAACAAGAGGGGAATCAAAATTAATGAGAAATAACTTTTACAGGCCAAAATTAGGCCGCAGAAGAATATCCATAAGGCCGCACTGGCAAAAAGGCAGCAGGTTGCCTACAGCTGATCTAGATCAAGGTACTAATTTGGAGTGGCCTTATGGAGTCTACTCATGCTGCTTAATAGGCTAGCAGCGCTATGAAAATGATCGTTTATTTTAAGCAGACCATAGTAGCAGACTGTGTCATATGAAAGAGTTAGATTTATTCTCATTGGCATCCTCTATGTCAGACAGTGGGTAACGGAAGAGTTACATATTGTGTAAAAGGAACAAAAGAATAGTGACAGATTCCTGACTGCTTCAATAGAGAAGGGTGATTTTTGTCAGCCACTGGTTGCCAAAATATATTTTTACTTCGTCAGAGATGAAAAGGTAAATGTAAAAAAATGTGTCACTATTCAGGAGCATACTCAAACTTAACCACCAAGTTGTATGGATATCAAACAGCTGTTTTTGTTATCATACCAAAACTATATGTCTCATCACTATCATACAGTAATGTGATTGTACAGGGTCCTTAATTTGAGGATTTGATTTATTGTTATATTGTCAACTACCCTTTACAAACTTTGACAATATTTAAATTCCTAAAGTGACTTACCATTGATAATGAAAGTACAAATATCATATTGCTCTTCTCCAGAATAAACATTTCTCCAGAACGATTGTCTTCTGTGTGTAAGAATTACAACAGTTCAAGGCTGATGAACGTAAAATATGTTCCTATATATCTCGGATAAGATTTTTTATGATATATGAAAATTCCGGCAGATCATTTCGGATGCGTTTCCAATTAGCTTTTGATCAATAAACAGCAGGAGAATGGCCAGGGAAATGCCAAAAGAAAATATAGTTCATAGTAAATGCATGGAAAATTCAGGAGATCTTAAACACTCTCACAATAACTGTAATCAAAATCAATATCTCATCAAAATGTAATCATTTCTGGAGATCATTTGCCTCTTGTCTGCCATATCTGCCATGACCAATCATAAAATCCTATGGTCAAACCTATGAAGTTCAAGCCAACACGCACTGGAGTCTGGCGATATATGAAAGAAACAGGATATGGGTTTGATATTTTCGATAAAACTTAAATGAGAAGGCTGTTTTCTCTTTACTACTTTGGTGAAGACTTTGTTTTGTAATTTACTGACTCGTGCATGTAACAGATAAAAAATTTATCACCATATCTATCTCCAAGAAAATGTTTCTGATAAAGATAACATTTTAAAATTGTGTTTAGCCAAAATAATTTTTTCACCTCTTTATTTTTCTCGACCACAAAATATGTATCACGGGGTGTAAGAGAAGAGGTTGTAACACATTCTAAAATTGTGGCAATCAGCTTTTTACAGAGTAACACATTGTCTATCTAAAGAGGTGAAGGCAATGGAATGCCTTAAATTCCTGTAGCAAGGTTGAAACATCTTCATCTGAGCGATTTTTCTCCACACACAACTTTCTGTTAAGATTTAGCAATATATGATGAAGGAGAATCCTTGAATCAATATCTAATTGAAAAAGTCTTTCTATAATGATGGCTTTGTATTGTTTGATTGAAATTCAGGATTTTGAGGCAGTAAAACTTTTCTTAATTTGTCTACCTCCGAGAAAAGATCAGCCTGAATCATACATACATATATTTATATATATACTCATCTATGGATCTAACCACTGTCAAAATATATGCTCTTGTACTTGTATCACAAACCAATTTGGTAACTTTTCTCTGATTGAAGAGATGCATACTGCATACTGAGAGTTGAGGCTTGTTTTTTATGTATGACATATTATTGTTTTGGTAAATATATGCTTGAATTGAAACTAATTTGCAGCAAAGACAAGAACACAGTCTAATATTGTTTTTGAATATACAATTATTGATGAGGGTCTGTCGCATTATCAGCAATTTTTTCACAAAATGCTGCTTGCTCAGGTCAAAATGGTAGTAGTATGAAAGGCATTGCTACATCAACATGGATCTGCTAAAGTCATATTCAAGTAATACTGACCCAGGACAACTTTTCTGTAATCATCAGCCTTTCACATACTTGTGTAGTGTTAAAGACTCCATTACATATATTGAGCAGTGTGCAGAAGAAGGGTAAACTAGGCACATAAATCTTTTGCTATTTTATACAGATTATGTGTGGTCATGTTTCAAGTCAGCTGCTGATCACTGTGATATCGTCAGAGTATGCGTTGTCTGATAATTGTATGCCACATGAAGGTATATTTGAGAATTCAGAACACATGACTATGATCAGATGTGCTCTGATGTGTAATGAGAGTCCATCATGCGCAGCTTTTGGTTTTCAAGAAAGCAAACAGTCATGTTGCCACGGAATCTATGACACAGACCATGTGTTATACAGCAGCCATTGTACAGAAGGAGAGGACATTTATACCTCAGGTTAACATTTTCATATCATAACATAAATATTTTTATATTATCTTATTGAACTATTAATATTAATTATTATTATTTTTCAATTATTTGTTTTTGCGTATTTGAATTGCTCTTCAAATGTCACTTCTGTGAAAACTTGAGACTAATTTTGAGCGATGACTTTTTTCGTTGACTGTTCAAGATGATGCAGTTTGTTCAGAATGTGATGTCAGTGCTGGTTTGTACTTCAACTCGATTAGAAAAACATGCATCAATTTATTGCTAACGAAGAAGGAGAGAGATGAGGCTCAAACTAGCTGTGAGTCTCATGAGAGCTCATTAGCAATCTGGAATACCGACAACTCAGAGGATGTATTCAGAAGTCTTGGCAGAAATAACATATCATGTGATGTTTGACTGAGATACATTTTGAATTACATACCGAGAGAAGCCTAACTTTATAATCTTAATCTTTGAAGCATGATATCACACTCATACTGTTACCATTCACTGTGACTATCACTTTCACTTTCACTTTCACTGTCACTGTCACTGTCACTGTCACTGCCACTGCCACTGCCACTGCCACTGCCCCTGCCCCTGCCCCTGCCCCTGCCCCTGCCCCTGCCCCTGCCCCTGCCCCTGCCCCTGCCCCTGCCCCTGCCCCTGCCCCTGCCCCTGCCCCTGCCACTGCCACTGCCACTGCCACTGCCACTGCCACTGCCACTGCCACTGCCACTGCCACTGCCACTGCCACTGCCACTGCCACTGCCACTGCCACTGCCACTGCCACTGCCACTGCCACTGCCACTGCCACTGCCACTGCCACTGCCACTGCCACTGCCACTGCCACTGCCACTGTCTCTGTCATTGTCACCAGACTTGTCAATATTTACAAATGCTTATAATGATTACGAACTCAAGCGTGCCTTACATGACCGGAAATGATCTTGAAAACCTTTTTCGCGCTTTTCGCAATATTTTTTAGTCTCAGTCCATTGCCGCCCCTCAGCAACGTTGGAATATAAACTACACATCACTTATATCTCAAACTGAATATGCATTGTTTTGATCATAATTTAAGCCTGGGATGTGATTAAACGAGCTGTTCCCTATCCATTCGCAAGCAGGCAGCAATCTCAGTTAAATAAAGCTCTTGTCCCCAACTCTCCCGCTGACTTTACATCACGCTTTACGAAAGCATCTCCTTTAAGCTTACGGAGTGTGTAAATATTCGGCTCCCTGCACAGACTTTCCACAAAGGAACATCATCAGACCTTTTATCCCATTCCGCTTTATATGCATAGGGCCTGGGTGCCCAACCTATTCGAAACAATTAGCCACTTCAAAATTTACAACACAGTAATGAGCCGCACCCACCTACACCAATAGGAAACATTTGACAATAGACTTGGATACACATTTGCGTGCTATCAGAACAAAATATCATTCTTTTAGCCATGGAAGGTTTTATTACTGCTTCACAGTTTTCATAGTCAAGAGTAAAAGAAAAGTAAACTTGTTACTGACATAATATGAAGGTGACAAAGCAAAAGTCTGTTAGAAATCAATGGGAGCCCTGACATTGTTTTTTGGCTATAATACCCATGAAGTCTGGAGCATTTTCTGCTGACGCCACCATCAGTAGCTGTTTGATGTATTCATCAGTAATCTCGGATCTGTATTTGTTTTTTATGAAGGCCAACTTGGAGAACAAAGACTCCGTAAAATGAACTCCCAAACAAAACTAACAATCCCATGACAATTTGACTTAACAGCACATACTTTTCCCTTACTACTGGCCGTGATCAGAAAACAATACCCCTCTCAGCAAGCTCTCTGGTCCTGGCTGTGTCAGCCAAAAAACCACAGAGCTCAAGGACAACATCAGATGCTCTTATTGCAGGTCTTTCCGTGCATCTGAGTTTGACATAGCTGGGGCAGGAATCATATTCATGATAGCACTGATAATCTTGCAAGCCTTAAATCTATTGTTAAATTCTGTCACATGTTGAGTTATAAATGTAGCTGGAGCTGCAGTTGTCACAGTATCGGGGTTGTCAAGTGTGTCTAAGTATGCCTTCAGAGTAGGAAAGTGATCCATATCATTCATAACATCATGATGAAAGACATCGAGCTTGTCCAGGAAACCATTTTACAGAAACCCACATTGTAGCTATATCTTTGTCTCTTCCTAAAATCGTAAACAGCGGGCGAGTGATTATTTTTGGGGAAAAAAGGAGCCAATTACAATGCAGTATTTTCAATGGATTTACTGACACACATCTAGGGATTTCAATTAAAATTATCTTGTAGTTTTAGATTGAGATCATTCAGCTTTGCAAGTATGTCTACCAAGAATGCCATGTCACACATATTTTGTGAGTCGTATAGCATTTCGATGTATCTGTGTGCATTGGCACTAGTTTGACTCTGAAGAAACTCCAAAATCTCTGTCCTCAAACACCAGATACGCTGAAGAGATTTTCCCTTACTGAGCCATCTGTGCCAAAAAAAAACAACAATTACTGAGAATTCATATAATTTCATGGTAGCTATGAGTTAGATTTATTGAGCTTGCATGAAGTATTTTATATCAATAAGTATTTTTATTAATAATTACAAGCATTGTAAATCGGCTACAATTTCTAATGATCAAGATGGTCAAGTACATGTAATTGATTATTTACCTGACACTGTTGTATGTCAGCAAAACATCGTACTCAGTCTCCATTTCCTGGAGAAATGATATCATCTGGCGGTGACGCAGGTCAGATTGAGACTCCAAGAAGTTTATCATCTGTATGGCTTTTACCATCAGATCAGCGCAGCTGTATTTTAGCTTGGCACATAAAACGGTGTGTGTATGATGCAATGACATGCCAATAGATTCAGTCACCTATCCTTCAGATACTTTACAAAGCCAGAGTGCTTTCCTACCATTGCTGGCGCTCCATCTGTTGCAACACCAGCGATTTTGTTCCATTGTATTTTTGATTCTATATTAAAGGTCTCAAAAGCATCAAATATGATGGCACCAGTTGCTCGGCCCTTGAGGCTAAGAAGTGTTAGCAGTCGCTCATGATATTGCTCGTTTGAATAGTATCGCACAAAAACAGCAAGTTGTGCAGTATCTCTGATGTCATTCGTCTCATCAAGAGCCAGAGAGATAAATTCACATTTCATAACGCCCTGCAGTGTAGAATTTGTTAGCTCTTCACCGATTTCTTCAATCCTTCGAGTGAATGTGTTTCATCCTAATGGGACTTTCTCTACTGCGGTCTTTAGTTCTGGTTTATTGGGAAATAACGTCTATATCATACTGACCATGCATTTCTTCACAAGCTCGCTATGAGAAAACGGCACCATATTCTTCCCTAATTCAAATGCGACTTTATAGCTTGTCAATGTAGCAGTAGTTGCTGCATCTATTGGTTTTCTCCGCAGCATCTTCTCAGCTTCTGCAGCTTGGCTAATCAGATTTTTCAGCCTTTCTTTTTTCCTTTCAGTGCCAGGCGGATGCTCTGAATGTACGGAGGCATAATGCCTTGAAATATTGCTCAGTTTGTTGAAAGACTGTGCCTTGTTACATAACAAGCAAACTGGTTTTCCTTGCACCTGTCTGACAAAATACTTGCACCTGTCTGTCAAAATACTCATCAACCCAACCATCATTAAGACTCCTTGCTTTCTAAGCCATTGTCACTCCAATAAGAAGTTGTAAAAATGGGGATTAGCATGGGTTGAGTTGCATTTCCTATATATATGTTCAGATAACTCTCATGATATCAACAATCCCATGATTAACATCAATCAATGAAATAAGCATCTACAGCATCTACCTACAGTATAATTGTGATCACTTAGTAATTCGAGACATGCATTGAAATTCGCGCCGCGAGCGCGTGATATTGCCAAATATCAAAATGAGCCGATCGGAAACTAGAAATGAGCCGGTGCGGCTCAAAAATATAAGGTTGGGCACCCAGGGCATAGGGGTTGCAAAAATGGTTGTATAAATTAAATTGCAATTGTGCTTATCTGATGTATTGGTGTGACAACTCAACATCGAATGATCAAATCATGCCTAACTTTTTTTTATAAATTCTTAGTACTATCCCATAGAAATGCAGATTTGAAGGCCTCTCCCTTAGGTGGTCTAATAAAGAATACACTATGAGCATACTGTATACATTCATATATTAAAACGAAATCAGCATCATTATCAAATTTGTTTGTACTCATCGATCGTCTTTTTTACTCTTATTGCATATCTACCACCATAGTCACACTCCAACCATATAATGAATTGAATTTCATCAAGGAGTGACCCTTTACCTTATTCTGAACCTACAAGTACAACACATATATGCATGAAATATGGTAGCCCGCAGAGAAACAGGGGGAAATTTTGTAACAATATCACATTTTTGTCTTTTAAATCAGAGTGGGATAATACCGATAAAAGTGTATGGACAGATGATATGAAGATTAATGGTAAGTGGCAGTGTAGTGCTGGTGAGGAGGTAGCAAATGATGAATGGGCACCCGGAGAACTAAATGGGAGTGTTGATTGTGTTCATCTCCATGGAGTAAATTCTCAATCAGAATCTTTATTCAGGCTTGACAACAAGAGATGCAACTTTCGTCAACATTATGTGTGTGAGAAATGAGATTGATAACATTGAATTGGTGTGTGAAGTAGTTAGTTATTGTTCAGTGATTGATTAAGAGAGATTGTTCTTCTTTTCACCAAATATATTATTTATTTTTATTTTAATGTTGTAATTGTTTTTGGAAGTTTTTTATTGTGTAACCTCAAACCCTAAAACCTGACTGTAGTATTTTTAAAGCTTCATCTCAATATGTCAATGATCATGGAGCTCAAGTACACAATGATGGAACTCTGTCGACTTTCAGCTTCCTTCTACGAGTGTTGTACTGGTTTATTTTACACTTCATTTGTGCAACAATACATATAAAGTGTAATTCCATCGATGATAATCTTTTGACATCAATCACAATAAATTTTGCTACCATCATCATCACAGTAGACGAAAGAGTGAAGTATTAACTACCCCGCCTCCTGAATGCCTGCTCACCTAGGCTGGGATGTTAGGAATAAAATCGATATACGCATGTAAAACAGTCTCAGTAAACTTGGTTATTTCAGTGCATTGAAACACTGTATTTTCTTCACACAATATGACATGACAATCACACTTTTAATGCCTCAAATAACTGAACAAATCTGACATATTACAGAAACCAAAACACAGCTGCCATGATACTTAATTTGTATTATAACTCAATATAACAGGTGTGTTCTGTGGTGTGGTGTGGTGTGGATTCTTTTCACTGGCATATTGCATGAATTTATTTTTATTTCCAGGATTGAAAATATTCCGGCAAATTATAAAAAGATTTTTAATGAATTTTTTAATTAAAGAAAGAGAGAAAGAAAGGAATAATGTGCAAAAACTATCTTCAGCTTAATATACACACTTCATTGATTCACATGTGCAATATCCATCCGTGGACCGCTATAATTGATTCAAAAATCTCATCCTTAAATATTCGATGTGTCTATGTCTTTTATTTATAAAGGAGACTAACTAAGAAAACAGATTGTCTTTAAATCTGGTTTTTTGATTAACAATGCAAATATCATTGTAAAAGAAAAATTCCGAATTTTACCTGAGGTAGATGATAACTATCCATCTATACAGTGGCTGCTGTAGATAATGTGGTCGGTCATTTTATCTCCAAGCCGACATATGCCGTCACTTTCCTGGAAGCCGAACGCAGCACACGAAGGGTTCTCACTGCCTTTATGTGCACACCTCACCGTAGTATTAGTCTCTGATGTATGGGCTATCCCTTCTTGCACCATACAGTGTCGTGTCGCTGTGAATACTGAATCAGTCAGAGTGTTCAGCAGCTGGCTGGTCACAAGGCCACACATAATCAGTACAGGGAAAGCATGACAGTCAAATCAAGATATAGCTTAAACCTGCTAAGCCCAAATAGCAGTCATGTACAGTGGGTAATGGAAGATTTATATATTATGTGAAAGGCAAAAAGAAATCCAGTGACATAAATGAGATTATAATCTCCTGAATCACTTACCCCTGAAAATGCAAATAGCACGGACATCCCATCATTCCTCAGAAAACACTTTTTTCTTTCTTATAATGTAACATATTATAGGGGAAAAAAATATGGGGCGCTTCACGCATTTGTAACCGAAAGTGACGATCGACGCCACTGTATATGTTGTTTGGCAGACAGGGTACTTGCCATAGTATTAAATGTTGTTAAATCTGATGCAGAATTGACGAACAAATGAACACAAACACCAGGAAATTGTTAGCATTTCCACAATGGACGACATAGGTTAGTGATAGGGAGGTGGGAGGGAAATTGACAGACTTATTCTCTTTCAAGACCAGTGTGGTGACCGGATGTAGATTGAAAGAAAGAATATGTGAGAAGCTGTGAACAGTAGTTCTAAGAAAGCCTATCATTGGCTGAGAACAGTAGTTCTAAGAAAGCCTATCATTGGCTGAGAACAGTAGTTCTAAGTTTTCCTTACCAATAAGTTGTCCTTAGTTGGTTGAGGGAGGGCAACTTTTTATTCAGTTGACCTGGATTATTTGTCATGTCTTGGGACTGATTGCCAAGACAAGGGAGGTGTTATAAGGGCAGAAAAAAATCTTTTTTGTACCAAAAACTTTTTTTTTTCTTTCTTATAATGTAACATATTATAGGGGAAAAAAATATGGGGCGCTTCACGCATTTGTAACCGAAAGTGACGATCAACGCCACTGTATATGTTGTTTGGCAGACAGGGTACTTGCCATAGTATTAGATGTTGTTAAATCTGATGCAGAATTGACGAACAAATGAACACCAAACCAATTGTATTGAGCGAGGCACACCTAGCAAGCTCAGAACAATTGTTTCGCCAAAACTGCACCTTAGTTTATCAAGATATATTTCTTGAAGGCATCGGATGACCACCTGCCAAAAGATCTTATTCTTGAGCCCTGAATGCTAGCCCAGGTAGCGCCACCTCGTCTCAGTGAGTGAGGAGTGACCCAACCCTCTATTTTTGAATCCTTAAGGACATCACTGAATTCTTTCTGAACTCTGCTGTTGTGACTTCAAACAAAGGGCTGCTTCTGGAGGGTTTCAAGTGTTTTAAATACCTCTTAACGAGGTGAACTGGGCATGTCTTTCCCCCTACTGCTTTAGTCATAATGCTTGCTGACTCTGCAGAATTCTTGAAAGAATTAATGTGCACTTCCCTGGCACCCTTGCTAAAACACACATCGCCAACAGACATATGATGCCCTGCTGAGGATATACAATACTCGCTAGGGTGTAAGAATCCATAAAAAGCACAAGATACCATGGCAGAAAAGCGCCTCCCATCTATACTCCCCAAGACCTGCTCTGCCTTAGTGATCAGAGTGTGTAGTTGGTCAAGAGATATCGCCTGTGTTTTCTTTTGAGTTCTACCCTGTGAGTTTTTTATACCCCTCAATATTAACTTTAGTTTATGAGTAGCAAAGGTAACCTCACTGTTCTCTTTTACGCAAAAGAATTTTACTGCTGACACATGTGACAGCATTGCACTGTGTTTCTTTCCTTCTTGTGCCAGGTTTGTTAGCTCAGAGCAGAACATTTTGTATTGGTTGTAAAATCGATCGTAAGACTTCTTTGAGCCCTCGGACAAAGACTTGTCTAAGAAGCCCCTCGCCTTAGCCCTCAGACCTGAAATAAATAGTGAAGGGAATCTTTTATGTATCATGAGTAAGTACTTGTATTTCTAAAATAAACATTGCACAACAATAATTAATGTCATGTGTTGCTTTGACCTTCTCACCCCCGCGCTTCACGTCCTGAGGCTCAAAGGTCATTTTGTGCTTATGATTAGAAAAGAGAAATAGTTATTATTATTTGTCACCTTACGACCAGTATATATCTTTTACCCTACTTGGACACAGGTGTACCGGATAGCTAGTTGGACAGGCAGCTATGGTGGGAAAACGGAGTTTAAATTCTCTGATTTTATTTCTGGACAACAAATCTGCAGCAATGTTCTCTAATCCTGGGATATGTCTGGCCACTAGGAGAATATTGTGTTGCATGCATAGGAGCGCCAAAAGGCGTAGTAGCTTTCTCACAACAGCATATTTACAATAGAGACTAGGCCCCAATATCTGTCCTGACCTCAACCACTGAATTTGTAAATTTTTCCTTCCAATTGTGCACTGCTACGAATATGGGGAACAGCTCTAGAACTGTGATGTTTAAGTTTGTCCAAAGCTCATCTGGCCACATCCCCAAAAACCTCCATATCCTATTGATCCTGAAGCATCAGTGGCCAGAGTGAAGTCTACAGCCCCTGCCACAAGATATTGGAACTGTTTACCGGGTGCTAAATAAGACAGAAAATCTCTCCATACAACCAAATCAGATCTGGTCTCACAAGATATATGCCGCATGTGATTTTGACCAGATGACATGATACCCTTTAGACTGCCATACACACTACTGAGGTATGCACGACCTGCTACTACAATCTGGGAAAGATGGCAAAGTTTACCTAGTAGTCTTTGCCAATATTTTACTCGCTGACGATCTTTAGATAGTAATGCATTGATGTGATTTAGGGCATCTGCTACCTTAGCTTGAGGAATAAATAGACTCCCCTGTGCAGAATCTATCCCTATCCCTAGAATGACAATTGTTCTTGTAGCTTCTTCTGTTTTGTGAGCAGAAACAAGTACCTCTACATCCCTGCACACCCCTAAGATCCTATGGAGCACATCATTACAAGCATCCGCCCCAGAGGCAACAATGAGAAAATCATCTAGATAGTTAAAAATGCGACATTCGTGATTTTGTATAGTGATGAAGAGCCATCGAAGCATATCACTTATCCTTTGGAAAATCTTGCAGCTGCTCCCTGCCCCCATAGGTAATCAAGTATCAATGTAGTATTGGCCATCTACCTTCGTACCTAAGAACTGTCATTCTGATTTGGTGATGGAAACCATTCGATATGCATCTGATATATCAAGTTTGGCAAAATAGGCCTGGTCATGGGAATATTATCATTTACTGATGTTCCGTGTGGAGCTGATAGATCAAATATCATGCGCCATTTTTCAGAGTTAGCTTTTGGAATGACATAGATTGGGGAAATCATCATGTCCTGAATGGGAAGTTTTTCAAAAGGTCCAATGATGCGGCCAAAGTCTACTTCGGCGTGAAGTTTTTTTATGAGATGTTCTTGGTTCCTGCTTTTTTCTTTAACTGTTTCCACTACTTGAGGACTGTGGCTAAGGCCAAGTTTGAACCCATTTCTGAAACCATTGGGGATGTACTCCAAGTTAGGAAAGGCCTCGATCATTCCCAGTAATTTTTTTACACAAGAAAAGAAAATCGTCAACATGTCGTTAATCAGCATGGTAACAAAATTTCATCTATTTGTGTGATTTACAATCTTTCACAGAATGACTACCCCTACACTGTTTACACTCGTGCTTATAACGACAATTTGTTCTGTTACACCCAAATGCTTGGTACGCAGATATCCTAACTCCATGGGAATCTCCTAGAACACATACCTTCACAAAAGATGATGATGCCTACAATAGAAATGTTACCCATGACATACGGATATGTAATCCTTCTAATGATAACCCTATGTTTTAGTAATTAAGTTGATTAGTGGGATCATACATGTAGGAGATGGCAAGTACCCTTTTTCAGCAGATACGTGCTTCCTATCAGTTTTTTTAAAATTTTTATGTGCTTTCTTAGTCCAGAGTCGACGGTGACCAGGCACCAACTTGCACTAGCTGGAAGGAGCCTCGGTGAAGGCCCCTGAACAGGTGGTAGGGGGGGTTAATTGAGGTTAATAGAACTGCAAGTGAGAATTTTTAGCCGATCTTCTACCAAATAATGGTGAATATATAAATTTCCGTCTGTTCCAATAATTCACGCCTGGTAGGACCATTTGGCAAAAGGTACTCTCTTGAGACCAACGTGCACACACCCACCAATGGGGCCAGTGGCATCACCATGGTCAGCCTGGCACTGACTCTCCCGAACAAGTTCCAACCAGCGTCAAAACGCACAAACGACAGCAGGTAGCACTAGGTTCTTATATATCGGTCGATTCGGGTATCAAATGATAATGCATGATAATTATGATCAATTTTAATTTCATGATAGGTTCACTTATCTGCTGAATAAGACAGTTGTTAAAAGACGCCAGGTCAGTTACAACAGCGCAGGATAGTTGTAACACATACCCATGACAGGTAATATATACTAGCCGCCGATATTATAGTCGCATAACAATCAATTGTCGCATGACAAACAGCAAGGCAGTACGATCAACTTACTAGTTGACAAGGTTTCTCACCATACTACCATCTCTTGATGGTAGACTCACTTGCAATAGGACAGATTGTTGACTACTTCGTCTACATAATCTGGGGGCATGTATTCACTTGTACCATGTACAAAGCGGAGCCCAATTTGTTAGTATGAAAGTATAATGGGAACAAGGAAACAGTAATAGCAAGTAATAGCGAGCACCAGCAAGCAAGCAAACAACAGCAAGCCAGCAACAGCAAGCCAGCAACAGCAAGGCAGTACAATCAACTTACTAGTTGACAAGGTTTCTCACCATACTACCATCTCTTGATGGTAGACTCACTTGCAATAGAACAGATTTTAGACTACTTCGTCTACATAATCTGGCGGGCATGTATTCACTTGTACCATGTACAAAGATGAGCCCAATTTGTTAGTATGAAGGTGAAGTATAATAGAAACAAGGAAAACAGTACAAAACAGTACAATACAGTACAAAACAGTACAATCAACTTTCTAGTTGACAAGGTTTCTCAACATACTACCATCTCTTGATTGTAGACTCACTTGCAATGAGACAGATTTTAGACTACTTCGTCTATGCATAATCTGGCGGGCATACATTCACTTGTACCATGTACAAAGCTGAGCCCAATTTGTTTTGTCTTTGGGAAAAGGTGTCTAACAAATACATATTTAAGAGAGTAACATTTTGAGAGACAGACATAAGTGTGCGCTTGTGTAATTCAATATGAATTCAATGTGAATTCAACTACAAGGGGAGATAACTCCTAATATGTAGTACTAAGTTACCAGGGAGGTGACACTCCTTCAATTGGTAACATAACTCTGACCAGTCAAGTCATGTCAGAACCAGCATAACAAGGTGTCTAATAAATACATATTTTAGAGAGAAACATTTCGAAAGACAGACATAAGTATGCACTTGTAATTCAGTATGCATTCAATTTGAATTCAACTACAAGGGGAGATACCTCCTATCATGTAGTACTACGTTACCAGGGGGGTGACACTACATCATTTGGTAACATAACTCTGACCAGTCAAGTCATGTCAGAACCAACATATTATACATTGGAATACCTTGGTTATATCGGTGGTTAATCACCTTTGACTGAATGATCTTCAATGAACTAGTTCATTCATTGCCTACATTATCATCATAATGATGAATAAATTCAACCTGAAAGTGATATACTAATACATATTATAGACAGTAACATTTTGAAAGACAGACATACTTGTGCACTGGTAATTCAATATGCATTCAATTTGAATTCAACTACAAGGGGAGATAACTCCTAATATGTAGTACTAAGTTACCAGGGAGGTGACACTACCTCAATTGGTAACATAATTCTGACCAGTCAAGTCATGTCAGAACCAACATATTATACATTGGAATACCTTGGTTATATTGGTGTTGAATAGCCCTTGATTGAATGATCATCAATGACCTAGTTCATTCATTGCCTACATTATCATCATAATGATGAATTGAATGTAATCAACCTGAAAGTGAAAGTCTTCTCTATCAAATCAATGACAATACTTTCTTTCAGTTCCAGTATGTGTTCTCAATATGCATCAAATACCTGGTTAGTAGCTAGTTTTGAGTGAGTAGTTGGCATAGTGAGTTTGGAAACTGAAATTGACAGACTTATTCTCTTTCAAGACCAGCGTGGTGACCGGATGTAGATTAAAAGAAAGAATATGTGAGAAGCTGTGAACAGTAGTTCTAAGAAAGCCTATCATTGGCTGAGAACAGTAGTTCTAAGAAAGCCTATCATTGGCTGAGAACAGTAGTTCTAAGTTTTCCTTACCAATAAGTTGTCCTTAGTTGGTTGTGGGAGGGCAACTTTTTATTCAGTTGACCTGGATTATTTGTCATGTCTTGGGACTGATTGCCAAGACAAGGGAGGTGTTATAAGGGCAGAAAAAAATCTTTTTTTGTACCAAAAACTTTATTTTTAAGTTAATGATTGTTTTCCTATTGGTCACAGGGAAAGATCAATGGCAGGCTTTTCTATTCAGAATTCTAGTATTATGAAGTAAAATATATCTGTGATTTGGATACAATTTCAGATGTGAACAATAGTTATTTTTAGATCATGTTCTCAAAGTAGAAATGCGAGATTAATTTTTTTTTTATCATTGGAATGTTCCTAATACTGTGAGTAGCAATACAGGGACCTAGTAATCATCTTAGCTGCCAAAATTTATTTAAGATCTGACTTTCAAAAAATTGTTGGGTCCTGATAGGGTCTTCCCAGGGTTTATGTCCCCTGCTGAAAGTGGAAGCAAAAGAGTCTACAGTGAGAGCAGTTAGCACAGAAATGATATCCAATCTCAAGCGATCTATTATTATAAGACATTTATAGATGCTAGCTCTCTCTTTTTTTGTGCGCAAGCCTTATTCCCTTAACTCCTCAGCTCTATTGCTTCCGCTTCCAGCAGGGGAGATAAACCCTGGGAAGACCCCATCAGGACCCCAACAATTTTTGAAAGTAAGAACTTAAATCAATTTTGGCAGGGAAGGTGCACACTAGGTGCCTATATTGCTACTCACAATATTATGAGCATTGCAATGATAAAAAGAAACTTATCTCGCATTTCTACTTTAACTATTTTTATTACTTTATAGCAGGAGATGGAAGAAGCATATTATGTGGAAGTAAACCCATGGTCATTGTCATTCAGGAAGTATATGATATTTACACTATGACCATAATCAATCAATCAGTCAATCAATCAATCAATCAATAAATCAATCAATCAATCAATCAATCAATCAATCAATCAATCAATCAATCAATCAATTAATCAATCAATCAATCAATCAAAATGCAATCATTGTCTGCTTCTGTGTTTTGAAACTTGCTGGCAACAGTTGGTGTTAAAAATCACAATGTATTTTTTCTCCTCATCTTCATAAAATAAAAACCACTTCAGCTTTCCCTATTATTGCCGGCTGGTACATGCGATAAATGACCCAAATACATTTCCCTCTGTACTGACAAAGAGAAAAACCCTGTAAAACCAATGAGGATTAAAACTAAAACGTGAAACAGATCTCTTTTGTACTGCTGCTTACTACTTTGGTGGGCATGCCTGGGACCTCGAGGACCTCTCCAGTGGAGCTTTCAGGAGATGTTGGCTACTTTGGTGTCCAGTGATTGGTTGCGATCTTAGTTTCAATTATACGACCAGCCCCTCGTTGCATTTTTAGAGACGCTTTCATATATGCACTCGTTAATTTTGATGACATAAACTGATAAATAAAAACAATTATTCAGTAAAGAGTTTGTGGTTGATGACCACCATATTCTTATTTCTCACACACAGACTGTCGAGTGTAACTACATGAAATGTCATCCAGCATGAATGACCAATCAAACTCATTCATCATCCTATAAAGATGAAGGCATAAACCATTCCCATCTGGCTGGTATGGTGCCCAGAGTTCTGCTGCTACTTCTTCACCAGAACTCCACTGCCATCTGCTGCTCGAAGTCATCCATCTCGCATCTGCCCAGACAGCGTCTCCATCTCCGATCCATCCTATTATTCAGAATAAGCAAAATAACTGTGAGTAGTTACAAAATCTGAGAAACCTGTCTTCCTTTTCCCCCTAATTCTTTATTTAACTGTATAAGTTATTGATTGACAGAGTATCAACATATAGTAATAGTTTTATAGAAATGTACAGAAATGATTTATGAAGGAGTTAATAAATGGCTGAAATTGAGATTCATGAGTACAAGAAAGCCTGTATGAATTGGAAGGTAAATTTCGCTCTACCCTTTTTACTAGGGTCAGTATGATATAGGCCTTGCAATAAAGAAATGACAAGAATTTTAAATTACCTGATAGATTGCGAAAAACTAGATTCTCGAATACATCTTTAGACTCTTTGGAGTTCCACATTGCTACTGAGCTGTCATGACTCTCACAGTTGGTTTGAGCCTCGTCTCTAGTCAGCCGTGACAGGAACATTTTAATGCAAGTGTTCCTCACAGAGTTAAAGTACCAACCATCTTCAACATCGCATTCGGCAATTTTTGAAGCAACTGAAATGAGAGAAAGGCTGATTATCTACACTATTAAAAAAGCTGTTGCTCGACAACCCGATATTTTTTCAGAGAAAGTGGTTGTAGTTATGGGTTATAACCTAACAACAGTGCGATTAAAAAATTATTTTTCAAAACGGAAAAGTGAAGAATAATAAGAGAATTTAGAAGGTTTTAGATAGTATGGCGGTAATAATCTCACAGAACCTCTCTTGACTGAAATAAACTGGCTAGCAAAGCTCACCTGGTGTATAAATGGTCTCTCCTTCTATACAATGGCTGCTATCTATCACGTCGTCAGTGATCTTCATCCCAAGGCGACACAACATGTAGCTTTCCTGATAACCGAAAGCTTCACAAGAGGCACGCTCAATACATAGATGTGCACATCCTATGAGAGTGGCATTATCTGAAGCCTCAAGGATCCCTTTCACAGTCATACAATGTTGTGTCACAGAGTAAACTATATCAGTCAGAGTGGTCACCAGCTGGCTCATACTGGGCCAAAACAGCACCTGTATGGAAAAAGAATATAGTTGAATCTTCTATTGACTACACTTAGCGTGGTCTAAAAGAAAACATCCTATTATATTTTTCTTCTTTTTTCTACTTAGGTTTTGCAATGCTGGACAAAATTATTTTCGTTGTCTCATGGTTGAATGCTAACAGTTTTAAGTATTTAGGCAGTTGAAAGTTTGTCTTTGTTAACCTCGAGGTGGCTCCTGAACTTGATATTTGCATTAGATTGCTTGTTGATATCACACACAGCATCAATATTCATGAGTTACACCCTATCATTGTAATAGTGAGAAAGATTTCCTAAACGAAGAAGCGATGGGGTCGACCATGTCCTGAACTCTGCTCATGTCAAACTCCTCATCTGATGCAATAATGATTCATCCTGGAATAATTTCTCTACACAATATGTTGTACAGAGTATTAACAGATTTTATACATGTCCCGCAAAATTTTTTTTTTGTTCCAGACAAAAAGTTAATTCAATTCAATTCGAGCTCGTCAATAATTTCCTGGAACCGTAGCCAATAACTGTGTGTTTGAGCAATCAGAGTAACTTACCCCTAATATAGCATATATAACTCTCATTTTGTTTCCCACCAAATGAATGTTGCGCACATAACAGTACCTATCAGCCTCTTATGCAGCTCTACAGCAAATAAATTTTTTAGATTGAGAATGTCAAAATATGCTTCTATTTCATCTAGAATGGAATATTAATTTGGAAGCAAAGAATTTTATGATAGCCACTTTCCAAGGAAACTCACAGGTGTAATGTCCGTGAAGCTTTGTTTGCATGATTGAATGCAATTGATTTCAACAATCTCAGAGTCTACCAGATCAATATTTAATATTCTATCAAATTATTGCATGTTTTGTTCGAAAAGTATATTGAACTTTGTCAACCTTTTTTCTGGTAATAGTTTTTAACTCAATCTAGTAATGAATTGAATTCAATAAAACATTTCATGATATGGAATAGCAAGAGTTTCTTTGCGATCTCGTAAAAATGCATAAAATTGTTTCATGGACAGAAAATTTATATGGTTTTAAGTAGCTTTTTAACAGGAGATGGGCTAGGGAAAGGTCAAAGAAAAGCTAGATAGTAGCCAGTGGAGTGGATATATCAGGATATATCTGAACATTCTCACAATGGCAGTGATCAATATCTCATCAAAATGTAATCATTTCTTGAAATAGTTTTCTCGAGTCTATGGTACTTGTTGCCAACCGTTTGTATTGTCATACCCAGTTTACTTCCCTCTTCATGAAATGAAAGTCATGTATGGAAGGTGTCTAACATACCGACATTGCCTGGGTGAGCCCAGCATCTAAACATCCTATGGTTAGCAAATACAATGGGTTTGTTTATGACTAGGCTGAGTGCATGAACTGTGCTGGGATTGCTGATAGCAGTATATCAGCATCAATCCAATTTCTTTTCCTCTTCTCCCTCCACCCCTTGACCTCGCCACTTTTCCAGGGAAAAGAATATGGTTGACTAAGGGATACTATTACCTGCAGTCAGGGCACAATGTCACTCTTTAACGATAGACTATGACAAGAGAAGTTAATTTTTATAACAGACAGATTATCATTTTTTATCCCGGAACGAGGTTATATATACCAGGTAACCCGAAAGGCTATCTACAAGAAATTTTGAGTCAAATATTAATTTGCACACCATCACGTGACATGGCAAGAGATAATAATATATAAAGACGGGTTCCTTTACAGTACCTCTCATCACTGACAGATTTACCACAGGCAGGCAAATAGCTGTCAGAATGCAATAGGACCTTTTGCATCTAAAGTTTACCTAATACAAACTCTCTGATGCACCTATGAATTCCATCACTTCCAAAATATTCGACCCCCAATAATCTACTAATTAGCTAACGCTTTCTCATGACCATTACAAATTGCTGAAAGGAAGCCTTGCAGTTAATTGATAATCAGAATGGCCCAAAACACCAAAAGTGTATAAGCAACACTGCCAATGCACTGCCCACTATAATCAAGACAGCATTCAACTATACTTACCCAGTTTAAAAAAGTGGTGGGACAACATGGTGGGTCAGCATCTTCAAAAAGCCACATCGCAACTCCAGATCTGCTCTGATAAAATCATTTACCGCTGCCTGCACTGAGAGGAAAAATAAGATGCCAAAATCGAATTATGGCAGCATCGTTGTAAGAACCATCAAGGCCACAGCTAAGATCCAGAAAATTTCATGTGAAGAATACCCACCACCTACAGTGGGTCATAAGCTCCACTGGCACGCCCAAGTGTAGCCATGTGCAATCAATCAAAATGCTCCAAGTCATCAACACAATGATCATGACACACTTTTCAGCAGACCATATGGTCGACCACCAGGCCCTTATTTGAACAACAACAGCAACAAAAGCACAAACCAACTTGCCAACACTAACCATTTAGACCTCTTACTGATGCTCGGACACACATGTATCAAGGTTATTGAGTAGGCTGTTGAACTTGCTAACATCGGTGCGCTGCATGATACCATGGTCCTTACCCTGTCTCTCAAACTCCTTTAACCCACATTGAAGCTCAAAGAAATACATTGATGCAGGAACAGGTGCATTCCAAATGGCTCCAAACTTCAAAATGTAAAGGCACTTAGAAACTTTAGCTCACTCAAAATATGAAAAGCCTTCTAAAATTACCATACCTCCGAAACCACTTATCGCGCACTTGTTCAACACAATAACAGGTCACTGATAGTTCAGGTCTCACATGAATAATCGAAGATTAGTGGATGAGCCATCATGCCCTGGTTTTGGTGCAAACCTGTGTGACCATTTTCACTATGTTTACCATTGTCCCAAAAACAACAGCATTATGATTTTTCAAATTACAAAAATCCTCATCATTTTTCATAATTAATATTCACATTGTCGTACGGTCAAACAGACAATTAGTTAAATCATCAAATAGTCAAATAGTCAAATCGTCAAAATAGTCAAATAGTCAAATCATCAAATAGTCAAATCGTCAAATAGTCAAATAGTCAGACCATAAAATGTAATGACTTATCATCGATAATTCATGCCAAATTTCTAATGTGGTGAATATATAACCAATTCCCTGCTGTCATACAATGTACAGATTTCCATTCCTTGGCTGATAGTTTGTAAGCAGCTGATGAACATCAATTTGGTTGATCCTATACCAAATTAGATTTATTTACTTTGACGTTTCTATTTAAATAGCCCATTTACGTCAGACTGAGTCTCAATTTTCGAGGACACACCAGCAGCACCTTTAACCTGTTTATTTGGAAATGTATTCAGTTCTTTGTCTGGAATTTCCGTCCAACAGTTATAGGGAAATCTCAGATGACTTTCATTTCATGAACAGGAAAGTAAACTGGGTATGACAATACAAACGGTTGGCAACAAGTACCATAGACTCGAGAAAACTATTTCAAGAAATGATTACATTTTGATGAGATATTGATCAAGGCCATTGTGAGAATGTTCAGATATATCCTGATATATCCACTCCACTGGATATTATCTAGCTTTTCTTTGACAGTTCCCTGGCCCATCTCCTGTTAAAAAGTTATTTCAAACCACATCCGAAATAACCTGTCATAATTGCCATGTCAAAAAACATCTTATCCCAGGTTTATAGGAACATGTTCATGAGCTTAGAATTTAGAACATTATGAACTGTTGTAATTCTTAGACGTAAAAAAAAACAATCACTCTGGAGAAATGTGTACTCTGAAGAATAGCAACATAATATTTGTGCTTGCATTATCAAATGTAAGTAACTGGCGAAATTTGAACATTTTTTAAGTGAATTAAGGTATATTGACAATTATTATTCAAATGTTGAAATCCTCAAAATATGAATCCTGTACATTGACTGTATTTTAGTGACAAAACATGCTTATTCTGTATGATGGCAACAGATGTTAGTATGTACAAGAATGATGACACAACTTTAAACTTTCATTTTATCTACCAGAGGAAAAATTCTATTTTGGACAGTCAATGGCTGAAAAATACAGCCTGTCTCTAATGAGTCACCTCTAAGTAATAACTCATCCATATCACTGGTTTTCATTTTGTTTTGCACAAGATGTTAATTTTCCGTAACCGGTTGCCTGAAATTTCTGATATGGTACTGGCAGGCCATTCATCTTAGCCAGGTCCTTGCGTAACTGGACTAAAAACACCGGAGGTCCACTGTGTGTTTGCACACCCCACACGTGGTAAAAAGAACCCTCTCTGCCGCTTGTTAATAGAGAGTCGCCGGGTTTCCGGCGGGCATGGGTATAGGGTGCTGCATGAGTGCTATGGGTCCCAGTACCTCTACCCAAGAGATGATGACTCTCTCCGCTTCAAAGATGATGATATCTGAGATCATTTATTTTATAGCATCACTCAACAGTAAAGCAGCATGCATGGAATGTTTTTTCAATTATCCTCTTTGTAGCAATCACTAATCACTAATATATATCTATAGCCATATCTAGATTTCAATATCATGTTTTTACTATTCAGATGCTGTGCTTCCCTGTAACCAGCCAATCGCTAACCATCCTGACCGATTCAGTATTCACAGTGACACAACATTGTATGGTACAAGAAGGGATAGTTGATACATCAGAGAAGAGGTCTCTGATAAGATGTGCTCATAAATGTAGTAAGAACCCTTCGTGCGTTGCGTTTGGTTTTCAGGAAAACAACCGCTTATGTCGTCTTGGAGAGGAAGTAACTGACCATGTGATATACAAAGGTCACTGTAAAGATGGAGAGACTGTATACAACTCCGGTGAATTTTTCAATTATTCTTTCATAATGATATTTACTATGGTCCCATGCTTCCATTTTGTGGTTCACTCCAATTTCGAATGGTTAGAATCCAGCCGATTCTAACCATTCCCATGATGGAAAATCATCTACCGCAGCCAGGACTTGAACACCGGTCTCCCGCGGCTAATATCTTTAAAGGCATTGTGTACAAGCCGCTAACCATTCAGCCATACCGCAAATTAGGATACAGGTCGAATTAACACAGTATGGTTATTCCGTTCAAAAAGTCATTCGTCACAACCTGAAAGTGACTTTAATGTCATTTCCATGCGGCAATTACTCCCTACCTCAAGCACCAAAATAACAAAATGAGGAACCAAATCCTCTATATTATTAAATCTGAGGAATTACTGTTCATCCTGCACAGTATATGGTGACACTGATTGATATAATGAAAAATTGTGAAACGGGATGGCCAAATGGCTACTCCGTTATGAGTGATACCATGCTGGTCAAATATTAGGTCTAAGAATTTATTTATTCACAATGGTGCCAAAACAATGTTTTCTCCTGTCAGTCAAAGCGCAAACAACAGGATGTGAAATTGATGATGGTTGGTACTATGACTATATTATAACGGGATTTGTCTGACCGTAAAGGGTACGGACTTGTGATCTTATGATCCAGGTTCGATTCCCAGCACCAGCCGTCATTTCTTATTTGGCACAGTCAAGCCATTCATCCTGACCATATCTGTTTAGATCTGGAACATAAATACAGGAGGTGTACCGTGTCACATGCAGTATAAAGATCCCCTCTGCCTTTTCAAAAAAGAGTAGATCGCAATGGCTGGCAAATGTATAGGGTAGTACCCCACGCAAGCCATTTGCACTTAGGGAGCCCCGTTAGGGTAGCCGAATAAAACCTAGTGTATAAGTTCTGGGAAAATTTTATATTTGAGAATATTGTTTTGTCATTTTAGTTAAGGCACAAATAACGGAATGTGACCTTGAAGATGGATGGTACTTTAACTCTGCGAGGAACGCATGCATCAAAGTGTTCCTATTATCGCAGACCAGATATGCGGCTCAAACTAGCTGTGAGAGTCATGATAGTTCACTAGCTATTTGGAGCACCAACCAGTCAAAGGATGCATTTAGAAGTCTAGTTGAAAACAACATAGCGGGTAATTTTTGACTGATACCATTCACTCATCACATGCAAGTTCTACAAAATTAGTGCACCAATGTCATCTTAACTTTAGTAAGCAGTTTCATAAAAATGTTTGATTTGAGCTTTGATTCAGCTTTGTTTTGTATCAAATTTTTGTGTCTCAATGGGTAGCTTTAATTTAGCATGTCGTTAACGCACTCTATGCCTGCTTATAAGCTCGAACATATTAGTTTTGAAGTTCAATATAATAGCTAAGGAGTATCTAATGATTTTTGTCATTAGGATCTTCTGGAAATGGTGGCACTGTTTGGACAGATGCGATGAAGATTAATGGTACATGGCAGTGGAGTTCTGGTGAGAATGTAGCAGTTGATGACTGGGCTCCTGGGGAACCTAATGGGAGTGGTACCTGTGTAGATCTCTATAGAGTTAATTCTCAACAAGAGCGATCTTTCATGTTCGGGGACAAGGGATGCAATTTCTTAAGGCAGTATGTCTGTGAGAAAGGAGGTTGTTAATACTAACCACATATTTGGCTAAACCAGTCTTGGGCAAACAGAACAATATGAGGTTCATGTGCACAACATTCAACTCAATCATGCTTAATGCCAGTACACATAGATATATTCAGCAGTGTGTGATGGAGTGGTGTTTTGCTGTGAGAAGTCAATTTCAACGCATACTAATATATCGTTGATCGGTTAAAAGCATAATAACCTCTTTTTAGATGATATATCTCCTCATAATTCGATGACTTTGAAAGGGAAATGTTTGTTTTTACCACTGACACTGATATATTATCAATATTTTATTGCTGTTCTGGATTTTCTTAATTACTACACCCGTCCTGTGATTAGTTTGGTAGCTTAGGCACGAGGGTTAATAAATCCACCAGAACAAGAAAGCTGTCAGTGTCTATATAAGCACACTGACCGAGATTCCCATCTGTTACGTACCTCAAACCAGTTTAGACGAAACCCAATTGATGACCCAGTGAGTATTGGCTCTCACCTCAACAATTACAGTTACTCTCAATGAGGGGTTGTCTAGACTTTGAGCCTCCTTACTCACTGCAGAGATCTATCAAAGACCTAAATTTTAGATTATAGGCATTGGAGCCAGGCCCACAACTTCAGTCAACCACTGTGAAGATGCGAAAGCTTATGTTATCAATTATAGGCATTGAAGCCAGGCTTACAACTATAGTCAACCACCTTTGTGCTCAAAGGAGTAATTACCAGTGGAATTATCTTGCGAGCCACCATGTGGGGAATTTCAGTCTTTGACTGCTATATGTATTATATACTGAAGTTATTATTCATGCATTCAAATTCATATGTCTTGCCTTTTATAATAATCATTTGTCAATAACAATTAATGCCTTGACTGTATTTAAACTTCCTATGAATCATTGCTTTCACAAGTGATACTCTAGCCTGCTCATCGACACTTCATGTTTTGCTAGCGGACGAGACTAAACGCACTGATTATTTTTCTGATTTATACATTAAATCTTTGTAACTCTGTTAGTTTTAGTTAGATAGTTAGTACACAATAAACTCATAGTATAGTTGATAAACAACACATTCTTATGCCTGGCTGGTAGCCTCGATTTAAACAGACTTTTCGACTGGCAGGTTGCCGTTAGGCTTTACGCGTTCATCCGAACAAGTTGGATATCGGGACTTATTAAAGCCAAGCCCATGCTGGCTATCCTGACAAGATAGAATTTCCCGAAAACCACCCTAACAGTTATAGGCACTAAGGGCCAGGCTGTTAATAGTGATACCAAGATAAAAGGGGCTGAATTATATTCACTAGGTCAGGCTCACTCCTCAATATTACTTGGGACAATTTAGTTATGTAAACAACTTATTATGCTTATAACAGTTTATTGCTCTCACAATTCAACCATTCACAATGAAGTCTGATAACTAAATCATAATGCCTGGGGCTCCCCCCCCCCCCCATATTTTACTGATGATTGAAGATTGAGTGTTTTAAAGTTAAAGAAAAGATTGGTCAATTTAAATGAAAAATCAATAAAAGATTTAAGACTATAATTCAGTCCAACAATTTGGAGTTAGCTATTCAGGTTAGGTGTTTTGGACACACAACTCTGAACAATAACAAACTCAAGCTCATCAGCCAATCAAAACAGAACCAAAACACAAGAAAATGGGTTATTCTAAGCAGAAATTAGTAGATAACACCACAGTCCAGTTGATTTGAAGAATTTATTCTGAAGATGGAGTTTTAAAATTGAAGATTGCCCTAATTTCTCTGAAGAAATTGAAGACAGCTTTATGTGCAGGGAGCCCCATGCCTAAAGCCATGGACGCTCCTTTTTATAGGCGAATTGGAAAAAATGTACACTATGTACTAAAATGCTGTCACGGTGAACTTGGAGTTTACTTTAGCCTACTAATTGATAGAAACATAATACATTATGGGCATTGACATAAAATCCTTATCATATCACAGGCTATCATTTACAAAGTGACCACTACTTTTATGCGTGTTACTCCACTTATACACACGGTACTTATATACAATAAGTTGATCAGAAAACATTCACATAAATGGGCTATTTTTAGCGGTCAAAATATTGTCATTAGGAGTTAAAAATAAACAAGGCATATTTAAGATTTAGAGCAACAGAAGCTGAGGCAGTTCCATATCGTTGCTAACATATCTAATACCATTTGAAGGCTTTTAAATTAAACATCATCAATTTTTATTGATTGTATAATGGGTTGTTGTGAAATGTTGAGACGGAAGAAAATCAGAAGAAACATACAATAGTATTTCTTGTTCTCTTTACAATTGTATATAAGAAGAACTTACACAATAAGGGGACCCACAGAAAAACGCATGACAGTAGGGTTTCAGCTGTATGGGAAGTTGGTAATATGAATCTGAAAAGTTAATGATACCTGAAAGTGGTGTACCAACCCCTCCTTATTGTTGCAACCGGATCGGGACTGTTTTAGGCAGCCCTTTCAATGTTAGACACTTACATTTATGAATGGTCAATGAACAGCTTAGTGATAGTGGGATACCTGTCCCATCAGATATATCAACGCCTAATGTCTAGGTGCGTGTTATCGGTGTCACCTAAAAGCTACCTGGACCCAGAAGTTGAAAATTTCAGGCTGATCCTTTCTTGTAGGTGGACAAAATACAAAAAGTTATACCGCTAAAAATACTAAACTTCGATCATACAATACAAAGCAACAATATATAAAAAAAACTGTAAATAGATATCGATTCAAACAAAAATTCACTTTCATTCTCGAAACTGAAACTGACAGATAAATTGAATTTACTTAAGATAAATAACAGTAGGAAGTTATTCAGCAACTTATGAACACAGCTACTTTAATAGTCAGTCTATAATTAGCTTCACATTTCTAAAATCCTTATGAATATGGTGATTTCAAAACACAGCATTTTGGAGCATATTTCAAGAAATGAGATTGACAGTACTATCAAAAGTTGCACCATTGACTATGACATCTCTGAATATCTGCCAACATGACTATCCTCTATTTACAAGAAGATCTAACACAAAGATTCAACCAAGACAGCTTTTAAAAACGTCAATATCAATTACCAAATTCTGATTGCGAAAGTGGGTCATTTTGACTGGTAAAACATTATTTTTGAAATCAGTGACACTATTTAGCTTGTGAAAGATTTACAGATGTACTCCTTCCAAAATTATTATACAATACAGCAATGTAACTAGACATAGTGCGATAGATCAATAAAACTGTCTTTAGAATACTCACCGTTCTCTTAATGAATAAATATTTTCCCTGAAATCAGTCTCATTACATATTGATTTAGAAGTTACAAGATCTTGATATTAAGCCATGACACACAAAAAATCAATCAACTAGGTCTTTGAATTTCTGATGACACATTGACTTAGGCTATGCTAGCCTTATTCGACCTGCATGTGACATCATGCACTATAATCATGCATGATTACACATGCATATTTATCACAAACAAAAAATATCTTAAATTGGTCCCTTTTTTTTATTCCAAAAGAAAATATTTTCTGTATTGACCTAAAACAAATGTTATCATGCTTTGACACAACTTATGATTTGAAGATGGAGGCTGATATTTTAATCAATATGTCAGAAGTTTAAAGAACTATTAATTTAATTCATGTAGTATATTATTTTGTAATCGTCATTCTTTCATGCGGTCATTTCCGCATCTTGGTAAACAGCAAACACTACAGAGAAATGATTTTACTGAAGATAATTAAGATGATAATTTCATATCTCTCATCACAGGTAAGATTGTCGGCAAATCTAAAAATCCTTTTTTACTTATTGGGGATTATCATAAATGTGAAACTTTTGTAAACTTAACAATGACATGACTGCTATGCCAAGTGTGTGCAATGCCAAAATGAGAATCACACAAATATAAATTCCTGTATTTCTGTTTGGGAGCCTAGCTTTGGCCACTTACAGAATTGTTATTATTGAGCCTTGCACAGAAAAAACAGTATTCCATTGCATTGCCTGGAGGTCTTGCAGCCCCTAGCAGAGAACGATTTCCAGTTGGTGCACAAGTAACGAAATGTGACAATTGGTACTGAAACTCAGAATGAAACACCTCTAATAAAGTTCTTCTGTCTACGTGTGCTGATTATGAAAGCTCATTTGTAATACGGAACTACAACAAGTCAAATGATATATTTCAGAGACTGGCTGCGACTAACGGATCAGGTAATGTCTGATATATTATATTCTTCTGTAATCACTAATCAAATAACCTAATTCTTATCCTCAATAGTCATATTTGCTTTGAGATATTTTTGTTTTTGTTACTAACATCAGGTCTGAATGGTGAAGGTATAAGCGTTTGGACAGGTGAAATAAAGACTAACGGATTATGGCGATTCATTTCCTGTGAAGAGGTAGAAAATGAATACTGGGTACCAGGTCAACCGAACGGATATATCTATTTGCCTGTTCAATAGAGGAATAACTCATAATGGACAATCTGAATCTGTGGGAATATGTGAGAAAGGGGAAATAATTCAAAGCTGTTTTGGTATCTTGTAATCTAGTCAAATAATTTATCAGCTTACTAAACACTGTATTATTTTCTTTGATATCCTGATCCTCTGTAGCTCAGCAGCTTTGCAACAGTGTACAGAAAGTCAATATTCTTCGGGTATTCATATTAAAGACTGTGTTCGAGGTGTCTCTTTTGTATCACATCTTATTCTCCATATTTCATTCTATCATCTGAGCGATTTTCAGCTTTAGAATCCAAACATTGAGGAAGTTATGGCCTCTCAAACTTCCAGGGTGATTGCCTTCAATCGGCATTGGGAATGAGCGGATGTTTCCCCTGGGGTACGTCACAACCATAGACATGTGTTTTGTCTATGGTGATACTTATTATGAGTTAATAGTTAATACGCTAATAATCACACATATAAGATGATGATAAAAATTCAGAACTGGGTGGAAACGAACCCGGGTCCCCATACCTATAGGCAACGATGCTACCATCACACCACTTGGACCAACTAGGTGGGCCAGTAGACAATATAGCTCAGCGTTAGCGGCGTTGCCTGCAAAGCCATTTGGACCTGGGTTAGAGACCGTTACAGATCTGAACATTTTGATCATCAACATATTTATTAGTGTATCATAATTAGTGATGGCAAATTGTCAGATTTTGGCGAGACGGGACGAGACCGAGACAGCAAGAAAATTCGGGACGAGACCGGGACGAGACCGAGACATATAACGATGCCGATAAAACATTCTTCAGATATCACAATTTAAAAGAATGGTGGATATTCATTCACTAAGGATCTATGTTGAAACCAAGTTTCATCAAATTCTGTCAAGTATTTATTGAATTATAGAAAGCCACACGCTCGTGCAGACTTCCACTAATTCTTGCAAATTAAATTTTGTAGGAGTATCAGCCTGCCACACATGACTGTCATTGCCCAAATTTATACTCATGATTTATGGGTGTAATCCTACTGTAATCCTCCTCAGCCAATCTAAAACATAGGCCTATCTATAGTGATAACTAAATAAATTGGTAAAACCAAGGAGAAGCTGTTTCTTCTTGTTTATTATACCAACCAGTCAAGTGATTCAGCTTCTGGATATGCTTAGGCTCAACTATCTCCTCATATTTATACAATTTGATACCCCATTAGTCATTGTATCCCTTCTCCCTCTTGCCCCAGGTCCAAATCAATGATAAAGCTCCACATTGATCATCCATTCCATCTTTTTAACAGAAGTTGTTTACATAGATATGGCCTTGACTTATCAATCAAAACAGACAGCCAATCAATCAAATCTGACAGCCAATCAGATAACATTTCCGTTAAATAATTGCAGCAAAAGCATGACTAATAACTATCATTCCATTATATCATAGTCAGAATTACATGTGACATCATATAATAACTGTGGTGTAGGTGGTAAGAGCATGGACTGCTGATCACTAGGTCACTGGTTCGAGTCTGGGTGAAGGCAAAGTTTTGACCAGCTACTACCATTTACAATGCCAGTGGTCTCGACCTGTAGTAAGAGTTGTCTGTCTCGACGAGACGAGATACTGTCCCGAGGCGAGACCGGGAATTGTCCCGTCTCGTTGCCATCACTAATCATAATGTTGCGACTACCCTAGGGATTGCCGGCTGATTCTTACTGCCGATAAATTGCCGTCACCTTGGAAGTTTGAGAGGCCATAACTTGCTCAATATTTGGATTCTAAAGCCGAAAATCGCTCACATGATAGAATTAAATATGGAGAATAAGATGTGATACAAAAGAGCAGCCTCAAACAAAGTCTTATGTCTATTGCAAAGCAATAGAGCCGCAAAGCTATATTTTCTGATTGCTAAATGTTTTGGGCAGTTCATTCAATTTTCAATCAGACTCATGGTTTGGGTAGCTGTTGTCAATTGCATGAAACTAATGTATCACACAAAAGCTGTATTTTTAAAGTAATTTTTACTTATTTTGTGTTTGCCTTGTACTATTATTGTTAATAAGTTTGTGTGTTGGTGATGTTTTACGATATACTATTGGGAGCATCTAGCAGAGGCATCTTACTTGTAGAATGGTTTACATAGAAAGTAAATAGCCACTGCATTGTGGTCATTATAAAAGAACAAAAGAATCTGACATCACGTCCTGTGATGTCTGTTAGCAGACTATTTAACTTTCATTGTTAAGGCATGGCATATATAACAATTGTATTTCTTTCTTTGGAGCAAACAGGAATGGAGTTTTTCATTGGGTGCAGTTCAATGGGTATTGATTTGAAAGCTACCCAATCTTAATATCATACCCGTAAACAAATACCAACCAATCAGATAGCCCATTAAATGACATACACTCAAACGATTTATGCTATTGCGCATGATTATAATCACATGTTTATCACGAGTACAACTGGTATCTTGCTTAATTTTGAATACTGACTTAATAGAAATGATATATGATAGTTTGTAGCAGAGATGACGTGTACTACATGATGAACTGTTAAGCGATCTTGAAAGATTCCTAAAGCAGATCTTAATAATTATTAGAATTAGTTGAAGTAAGTTAAAAGTTGTAAGGCAATAAAAAAAATTGATTATTGAACTGAAATGCTTTTTGCGAGGAAATTCAAATTTAGACCAGAATGCAATGTTTTTGTGCACTCTCTTGGCTGATCAGATGTAGTTAGAAAACAGAGATACCAAGTACTCAATCTGACCATAAAATTATCCGAAGTTATAACTCACATAAAGCTAGTCTCTCTGTCAATGAAAAATCTTTTCACGATCATTGTTTTATGAAAAACTCCAAGTGAAAATCCTGCCATCAATATCAATTCAAGCAATTCTACTCTGAGAGCATAAAAAAACCCTAGACACCAATTCCAGAAACTTCAAAATGTATATAAATTAGGAAAATATCCCACTAATGAAGGCTGTAGGAGTTGTCACCACCGCGAAAAGTAACATTTGCTTCACAGGTCTCCTGTGCATTTGATGATTATCTAACACAATGATTGCACCTGACATGTTTCATTTTATCTGTTGCATACATTGACTCCTCCTGACAATTGTCAATGTGTAATTCATTAGCCATAACCAATTCTCTACAGGCTCTCATGTCTATCAGAAGGGCAAGTCTGTTTATTTTCACAATGACAAAACATGGTATGATATGCTTGACCTTTTCTGAAAATACAGAAGGCCTCAGCCTTCATTGATTATCAATTATGTTAGTAAAACAACTGATAGCAGCGAGTTTCTCTCCAACTAGCCATAGCAACAGCTATATAACCCCTCTAAGTTGACTTTCCGAACACAGCAAGAAAAAACTCCTCTCTTGGGGTGCCTCACCGCTTAAATCCCTTAAATTGTCAATTATCCCCTTGGAGTTTCATATTTATATTCCTTAAAATGTGTGAGTAATGATTTAAAATTTGTTAAATGATGGTTTCTGACAAGTTTGGACATGTTCAACATAATCTATGGCTAAAAACATGTCGGATCGAGAAAGATCACGACAGTTCACTGCTGGCAGAGTTCATATGAGATTACTTTACAATACTGAATGCAGTTTTTCGGCAGTTTGATGATTTTATTACTGAACTACACCCTGGGGCAAATGCCCCAGGCAACTGATAAATTGCAACGCCAAGTTGTAACTCAATCTTCAGAGCAAAAACCACTATTCTTTATACTGTCCTGTATAAATAGGTCGTAAAAATAGAAACAGGTGGGATGATGCGTCATTATTTTGATTGCCAACCTCCGCATTTAGATGGTAATTAAATGTGCAAAAAATGGAAGTAAATGCTGAAGAGTATAACAATTAATCAGATTAGGACCATGGCAACCATGACAGTGCAATATACAATGCCTAACTTCATGTAGAGTCATGCACCTAGGCGTGTCACATACAGTGTATGTGACACATGCACCCCCCTGGTTGCGATCGTCCTCGATCGCTTTAACTGGTTCAAAAAACATTATAGCTTATGTCACACAAGGATAATCATTACAATATAAAATTTAAAACCTCAAAATCTCCTGAAATACAAACAAATCAAAAATGTCATGCATAAAAGACGGTCATAACAAAATCATGACATTCCCTTCCAAGGCTGAAGAACCTTAACAACTGCTTCAGGTCCATTAACAAAAAAAATATATCCCACTTTCCTCTCAACTCTAGATCTAAGAACCTAAGCTTTGCTTAGATTACTGGACAGACGAAGGTATAAAATTCATGAAATATTATAATGCTGCTTTCCTGCACAACTATCATTAAAAAATCGGCATCGCAGGAAATCCAAACGGTAAATATATAAATTGCATGATCAAGGTTGTGTCGATGGTAATAATATCAAATAATTCCTTACATCCTAACTAATACAGTGACCATATTATTTTGTGCTGATCCTTGCACTAATACTGCTGCTATTTGAAGATCAGTTGCCAGTCGGTTGTAGTCAGCTGCATTCCATAATCTTTTACTCTTAGCGGATCTTAGGTTACGGCTGCCTAATGTTTTTATTGAAGTTTTTCTATTTTTTTTGAGTTACAGTGTTCACACCACCAGAGTAGTTTGTCTGCTGTTGTAGACTGAGACTGAATAGAACTGGTTGAATAAAATCAGGAAATTGCAGAGGTACCTTGTCAGTTGGTGAATCATGAGCAGAAGATCAAATGTCATCACTAGTATATCAGCTTCCATATGTTTTGTCTCTACATCATCTAAAAAGTCCGTCTCCATTTCTCCTTATAGTAATGTAGACGATGTAGACACATATGGTTCCATTATATTGCTTGCATTAGATCATCTACTCCAAAGACATTTTCCTCCAAGTCCACAATCTCCATCCTCTTTCTTGTATATTCAACGCTATCAGTCTCATCATCTGAAGGTGTGAAGTTCTCTCCTCACTCGGTTGGGCACCAATTGTCGGATCGAGAAAGATCACGACAGTTCACTGCTGGCAGAGTTCATATGAGATGACTTTATAATACTGAATGCAGTTTTTCGGCAGTTTGATGATTTTATTACTGAACTACACCCTGGGGCAAATGCCCCAGGCAACTGATAAATTGCAACGCCAAGTTGTAACTGAATCTTCAGATCAAAAACCACTGTTCTTTATACTGACTTGTATAAATAGGTCGTAAAAATAGAAACAGGTGGGATGATACGTCATTATTTTGATGGCCAACCTCCGCATTTAGATGGTAATTAAATGTGCAAAAAATGGAAGTAAATGCGGAAGATTATAACAATTAATCAGATTAAGACCATGGCAACCATGACAGTGCAATATACAATGCCTAACTTCATGTAGAGTCATGCACCTAGGCGTGTCACATACAGTGTATGTGACAAACACAACATAATCTCTACTTCGGTAATCAGATTATAATTTCTATAAATGAAAAATGTTTCCGGTTGACATAATCAACAATATGTTAATTAGCAGGATATTTCATCACCAGCTGCAAAGAAGAAATAGTGAATTGTCTTCCTCTGAACCATGAAAAGACAACTTTGTGACGTTGTTAGCCTGTTCTATCAAGTTCAAATATCCCGTGTTTCATGATCAATACTGTCATTATCCTCCAATTGTCATACCCAAAACAGCTGCTTGTGTCAACAGACACTTGTTACACCACATAGTTTAAGTTGATAGCTGATTTTGCACACTCCTGATATAACTCATGGGCTCATGGGAAAAGTGTGAATATTTTCATTCATAAATAATTTTCTTGCGCTTTGTTTCATAGCAATCGTAATAATTGTAGTTAATACTGCAATAAGCAAAACATCCAAAAACGATGAACATATTGCAAATTTTTTTGCTTAAAATGCTCCCATATCCAAATAATTTGTATCACTTACATTTGCAAATAATTGAAAATATGTAATTTCATAGTTGTAAGTCAATGTTTTTGTTGAGAGATCTGTCTTTGCAGTTCTCTAAATTTATTGCAGTCTACACAGACTGTACAGTAGATACTCCATGCAATGCAAGATCATAAAATATCCAGATGATCTGACTCTGTATACTGCCTTTCAAAAGTCTGATCTCTCCTCTGTGAGATTTTTCCAAACAGCACTAGATGACATCTCTCCCTGGGCTAGAGACATCAACATGCTGATAAACGCCTCTAAGACTAAGATCCTTCACCTAAGTTTATCAGACCCTAATACATCCCCACCTTCACCATGGACGGGCATACTCTCGAAGAATCCTCGGATGCTAAGTTACTGGGCATCACAGTTGATCAGAGGATAACTTTCTCTGACCACATTGATGACATATGTGACCGCCTAGCTAGCCAGCTATATGGTATGAGAGAACTGAAAAGACTAGGGCTGAATGCACAAGGCCTTAGACTATACTACACAGCCAACATTCGGTCCGTGCTCACCTATGCATGTCCAATGTTGGGTTCACTTATTACCGAGCGGTCTCTGGAGAAGTAGTGGAATTCACTCCGGTACGTCGCACTGTTGATTTTAGGAGGAACAAAAATACAAACATAACATAACATACGGAAGTTATAGATGCGCAGGGGGGATGATTTCAGTCTTTTGCTAGACTTGACACAGCATTTCATGTCAAAAAAATACAGATATATTGGTATTCTACAGTGATGTGATAATGATGTGATGCATTCCCTCTTAAAGGCATCCTTGAAGGCCAATCCCAATGAAGTTCGAAGTGTTGTCATGTTTTACTTTAGGTGATGAGCTTTCAGATGAGCCATTGGACAAGATTCTACACCCACCACAACCAGATCTGCTGATGCTCAAAGATGACATCTCCATCAAACAGTCAAAAAATTCAGTCACATTGAGAAACCATTTGAATGTCCTTGACCTTCTGACATCATAGACAGTGTTTAACATTTGCCACTAATGGTTTTTACTGTTTGTATTATCCATTGTTATTTGATTGTTCCTAGCAAAAATATCCAATAACAATTAAGGTGATTGTCGCCTGATATCTTATTCACTCATTCCAAAGTTTTTGATGGGATCTGCACCATCACTCCCCTAATATTTGGTATCATATATCCGGTATCACAGTTAATTCTTCATTGGGCTTGGCCTTTAAAGCGCCTTAACACTTTCTAGACAATTGATATGATAATGTAATGGGCGCAGTAACAACAATTAAATTCAATTACCCAACAAATGACATCATTTCTAACTATTTGATTATTTAACGGGGCTTGGTTTGTTCATCAAAGTGAGTCATCATCTCTACGGAAGAATATCCAGGAGTGTGTTCTTTTCAAAACAACATGTCCATTAGATCTCATATTCATAACTCCACTTGAACAACACAAGGACGGAAGTCATTAGATTTCATTGGACGATTATTGTTTGTATTATCAAGGCAATACATTTGGAATGTAATTTAATCCTCAGGAATATAGCAAATCAATATAACTATGATTGCTTACTTACTAAAAGACTTTGCCCGCAGCGTAGAAGCCATCGAATGCTGCTCTGATATCAGATATTAAAAGAACTGCCTGGATCTGTGATATCTCAGGATGAAAGAAGGCTTCCTAATATTGATATTTTCATCCCTAAAGGTAAGTATGGAAATTAAATATTTACGCAATAGAAACAGAAAGAAAGGGGTCCACTGAAGTGTCATAGTGTGCATTGGGCTTTGAAAGATTAGACTCACGTTTGAAACACTATGTTTTGCTTGTTGATCAGTGTTGTTCATTTTTGTCCTAATGTCGATTATTGTTTCCCAATTCATAATTATGTTCATTTGTACAATAAATGAAATATTTGATGGATAAACTATAGTGACTTGGTTGAAGTCATTTGGCAAGAAACAAAGCCAGCAGTGTTGTGAATGCTAATTCTCCTCTATCAATATCAGTGGTTGCTATTTTGCTAAGCTAAATTACCTCCAGGTACTTGGTACTATCTGTAAAAAAATAACAAACGTTTGTCGATTTCAAATATGGATCCATTGAAAAGAACATTATGTGAGGATAAATGAAGTGTAGACATTTTTGTCACTATAATTATTGTCTACTTAAATTTCTGAACCTTCACTTTCAACATCAGTGTGTATGTTTTTTTCATTCCAATCAGGTTCAAGTTAGTCTAAAACAATCGTAATATGGTAACACTGGCCTATTCTGGCCTGTGTTGTAACTAGGCTTGCAGACCAGGACAGAATAACTCCTTAATGGCTGTCCTTTCTTTTCCTGATCAGGTTACTTGTCAGATGATGATCAGCGTACAAGAGGCAGAGTTCACATTGTCTAGATACTGTTTGCGGCAAGAGGGTATAACTCAGATACCACAAAATATGACATCAGCTAAATGTGCTCTACTATGTAGTGAAAGAAGCGAGTGCATAGCTTTTAGTTACCACACAAGCACTAGAATGTGCCGCCTCGGATCTTCAGTCACTGACTCCCTTATTGACAGTATACATTGCAATGCAGAAGAATTGATTTACATATCAGGTAATGTATGAAACTAAGATCATAACTTATTTCATAAATAGTTTGAAGTGCCGGTAGTAGAAAGTTCGGCTGCCTAAGGAAAGTTTCAATGGTGTTTTTTTTCTTTATGTTCACTGCTATGTTCAAGCAGAAATGTTTCATTCCGAATTTATTGCATCGCAATCTCACCAGTTATTACCTTTTGTATATTTCAAACAACCAATATTTACACTCGTTTCGACTTCATGACTGTCAAGATTATCATGTGTTTTTTCAAATTTAAACCAAATATTTAATCTAAAGGCAGTGCGTCGATAAAAGTCTGTGATGATGATGATGGCTGGTACTACAACTTTGTCAGAAACACTTGCATCAAAATATTCCTAACTCCTGAGGATAGAGAAACTGCTAGGCAGACATGTGATAACTCAGGGGCCTCCCTTACTGTGGTGAATAGTCAAGAGATTAGAAATATTATCGGAAATCTTATGTCACATCATGTATCAGGTCAGTTTTGTTTCAAATCGTTAATGTCCAATCTTTTCTCAATATCAAGTTATTTTGGTAGAATATAACATATTTTCTAGCCTGTTTGCCATCAGCTTGTGCCTATCATAAACATTCCAGCTGTGATCGCTTAAAGCCATAACTTCAAAATTCGCCATTATCCGAAGAACATGCAATGGATTTGAGTGGTCCAAAATTTAGAGCAGTACCTCATAACTTGAAGCTAGGTTTAACAGATAAGAGGTGTCCTATAAATTAAGAGAACAACTATACTAAATCCCTGAATGCTGTATATGCATATTTTGTTTACCCTGATCGATATCAATATTTCATAATGCGGTAATCGTTTCAGGAAGTCCTTACTTTAGCTCAAACTCAGACAAGTGTCATCAATAACCCTTAGGCTACTTGAAGTGATTTCCTCTTTTGTACAAATCAATGACCAATGACACACAATTGGTTGTTACAGCTAATATATGGATTCGTACATTCATTGAAACATGCACAGACCATCCATGTCACTGAATGGTAATAGTTATGAAGGCACAAGGGAAAACATAAGCAAGACACTGAATATCTCAAGTCAAGCTGTGAATGAATTATAGTGACACTAATATCTAACTGCACCAGCTTTATTGACATATTAATCATATGTCTTCTTTTTAAAAGGAGAATAACAAGACAAATCATTTCCAATCTATCCTCAGCTACTATATTGCACTGATCAGACATAACATATAAACTAAACGCATTCCGAGGTTCCAAGGTTTACATCCAAGAAAGATTGATCATACCAAATAAGGCTCATAAAAAAAAAAGAATTTGGCAAATGACAGCATAGAACACAGAGTTGGATCATCTAAAGTTTCATTTCACATCCATTTTTCGATGTTTGATATGTAGGCCTATGTCAATTTTGAAGATATAATAATATCAACATAATATTTCAACCTTGAACTTCTAATAGTAGTAAGAGGTGCCTCAGTTGGTTAGAGCAGCGTACCTTTAACATGCTTACATTCTTAAGGTCGTGGGTTTGAATCCCACTGCGGTCCACCAGCTACTAGGATTTGGCTTGCCCCGAGGTGCGCTCCGACCTGCTTGCTAACAGAGAGCAACCTGGCGCAGATATTGCCACCAAGGCAACCAATTTTTCCGCCCATGCTCGGGATGTTGCGTGTGACAAGACATCGATTTTTACTCTTAAGTTCTGTGTGTCATTCAATAATTTCTGACACAGGTAAGGTGGATGTTTGGACAGATGGTATGAAAGTCTGCAATAGATGGAAGTGGAGTAATGGAAAAGAGATCTCTGATGATGATTGGGCACCAGAAGAACCGAGTGGTGATGGTGACTGTGTACAGATCTTTGGTGATACAGGGTTTCCAGCCTCCTCATTTCATCTTAATGATATCTCATGCACACATAGAGATTTCGGATTTGTCTGCGAAAAGTGAGATTTTAATTTTGTGTGAGTTCCTTATCCTCAGTGATAAATGATTTATTATTAAGAGGAAGAGGAGGCATGCGCTTTGACATGAGACTAGCAAATGTGTCTTAGACAATGAATCTTAGGTTCACTTAGCATATCACTTTATTGTGTTCAAATGCTTATTTAGAGAATGAAGGTGTATCAGGCATTGCAGGTTTAAATATAGATAGACTGTTAAGTTATATATGTGTTTGTGAAAGCAAAGCAGTACAATATCGAGTGAATGCTTTGTTGGTGTTTTATCATAAATGCATGAACGAAATCATAATGTTCAGATCCTACATAGATGAAATTTTGGCTTTTTGCTACACATTTCCTTGCCCAACTGGCATGTGCCTCTAGTAAGGGGTTAAGTTTTCTAAGGCTGTTATTTATTGCTGTTTCGCCTATTACTTTTTGTAAGGGATTTTTATCGTTGCTTGTCGAATACATTTTTCTTTATTTGGACCAGGCATACCATAAGAAATGCCATGACCAGGATCCTTTTTAATGCACATTACCCCGGATTAGCACCGCAACTTACCTCAATAGCTAAGGTTTCCCACCCTGGTACAGAGAGTAAGAACAAGAATGATACGGTCAAGTCAAGGTCAGAAACGACAGAAACAACCGCAGCTACCTACGCCAAAGGCACGGAGTAGCACCGCAACCTACAGAGATTGAGACATGTCCGTTTTAGAATTACGAGGCATTTGAAAACAGCCTTAACATTAAAGTTGAAATGACAGTCTGAGTTTTGGGTATAAAAGGGGAGAGCAGCACAAGTAGATGTCAGTTGATATCTAGGAGTGAACTGATCTACCTCTTTCAACCTAAAACTCACACTGAAAGGATCGTTATTTTACATTATGTCTTTTTAATAAGTATAAAATTCTAAACCAATAAAGTGAAAGTTCATAGTAGACAACATCCTGAGTAGTTAATCTAATGGTCATTCAAGTGTATAAACAGTAGATGCAGACCTCCTGCCCTGGCAGCATACTCCTAGTTCATACCTTGTATTTTGTAGTTTCACTTTCTCATAATATCAAGAGAAATATAATAATAAAAATAATAAAAATAATATAATCTTTATTTCAACCAAGGAGTAACAGCTCCTTGTTTCAACCATTGGTATGCTACCTTTATAAAAAAAAAAGTGCCCACCTTTAAAAGTTTTGGTACAATAAATGTTAAACTGCATTAAACTTGCATTTTGTTGATATCTTGGGTTTAAAAAGGAAATAAATAACATAAAAATCAATGTAAAAAAAATCGAACTTAAACATGCATATTTCACACACTGCTGACATGTGAATAAAAAAGTGTCCACTTTCTTAGTTTAGTGCTGCACTTAGTGTTGCGTCGATGGCAGTGACGCTTCGAATGTCTAGTGTTGTTCTGTTTAGTATAATGTAAGATACAACCTTATTGGTTTTTTATAATTATAAATGCTCTTTTCATTGGTCTAATTTGAGTATTTGTCTGTTTTCCTTTTTCAGTTGTATTTTGGATGTCAAAATAAGAAGTTGTTTTATATTTATTTTGTTCCAATATACTTGCTTACTAGGAATTTAAGAGTTAGCACAAGTAAAATATGCCTTCTGAGATAAATAAGTGTTGAGTTAATATTAAAACCAGGGGTGACATGTCAAATGATAAAGGCTGACAATGGAAATATGATGAATACAAATTTGAGTTTTACCATGACAAGCCAACTTCTATATCTCAATGTTGGTTTATTCACATAGATTGGAACACATCTTGGATGTGAGAACCAAGATTTATGATGTCAATATGCCTCACACCCTCAGGGAAAGGATTTAAAGGCATTCTATAGATAGATAGATAGTAAATTGAGAGGACATGTTTTTATCAATGACTTGACAGAGCAGAGCTGTTTATTAGTCACATCCACTTCAAGCTTATAAATCTTATGTTTATCCCATCTTGGAGTATCGTTCTTCTCATCTGAATACACAACTCTAACTTATGAGAACTTTCTCAAAACGGAGACACTGGGATAAATTTTGATGCAAACTAATTTGCCCAATCCGAACTGGTAATACTGAGTCTTTACATTCTGTTGGTGATGGAATGCTCACAGCTTCAGAAAGACTTCAGCAACTCTAGGTAAAATACCATATCTCTTCTGCTTACATTAATTGGTTTTACGCGAAAAACACAAAAATACCTTCCCGTCTAAACATAGATTAAAGAAACACATATACAAAATAAATGCTGTGTAAGTGGCTTGTGTGTTTGTGTTGTTCATCTTTCAATCTCTAGCACAAAGTAACACTTACTTTCCATCTTTTAAGTCCTCTTTTTGTGCATATGTATTTTTTAATTCAATGAGGTGCGGAAACTTCAAGGAAATGATAATTATCTGACTCAGTAATAACTGCAAAATGGAAGCAAACTTAGAAACTCTATGGGGACTAGTCAATATCAAATCTTATAGTTATTTTTAATTTGACATTTATCATGAAAAGTTGATGTTAACAAGAGTCATCTTCCCTTGCTACGTCTTCAGATATATGTTCAGCGTTACTTGCAATGTTTTATTTTGACAAGACTGGAAGTTACACTCTTTGTCGAACAGAATTACATCCTGTTATATCAGTTGAAACAGTTATTGTAACAAGTTTTTTGAGAAACGTGCCTTTTTTCATGTCCTAAAGTTGCTATTATTTGGTGAATGATTACTCCCGGGCACAAAGAAGTTCTTATACCACGTCTTTTGAGAAAGGAGAAGTGCTCTGATACCCTGATGTTGCACTTACTCGTTTCTTTTCATATTCACTGCTAATGAGTACCCTGCAACTTATAAGCTAACAACTCCGCATCATTCCTATCTTTGTCTGCTGATTAGGTAGCGATATAGCAGATATTGTCCTGTAATCAGGCTTGGTATAGTCTCAAGCAATCCACCATCTCAGCATTCTGCAAACCAGATATTAGCACAGTGTGCTTCACAAACACATGTTCATGAGTGATACATAATCATTTCCTCAGAAAAGGAAGTTATTAATTTAGAATAAGCAAACATTGTAAAATTATTATAAATCACAAAGTTTAATCCCCATGAATATTGATTAGATATCATTGCTATTTTCCTCGTTGATTTCACACTTATCAAATGCTATCACCGTGACACTACAAAAAAAACTAGCATTTCAATTATGAAAGAAGTCAACATTATCTTCATATACACACTTCTCAATGTAAGTTAAGAAAAAGAAGAGAGGTCTGGCTACCATTACATAAATGTTGTTTAAAATCATACAGTTTGCTTTGAGAATTATATTAGTTTAAATATAGCATCGAGAAAATGGTAGACTTGGTTGGTAACACTCTAATCAAGTAGGTCATGTACAGCATCGTATTAACAATTGCATTTATTTTGACCTCGTTGATCATGTTATATCTCTCTATGTGATCAGGTGACCTGTTATACATTGACCAGAGTAAGAGACTCAAACTTCATATTATTAACATACTGTATGCGACAAGAGGGGATAACTCAGACATCACAGAATATGACCATAAACAAATGTGCTCTGATATGTAACGGGAGGAATGACTGCATAAGCTTTGGTTACCATGCGAAAACCAGAATGTGTCGACTGGGAACTTTGGTTACAGACTCAATACTTGACAGCACACATTGTGAGGAAGAGGAATCGATCTACATTTTAGGTGATTTACGTTGAGACTTAAATGCACTCTGATTTTCAGGGCATTCATCCCAACATATAGATCGAAGGGCAAATAAGTTTTGGAGGGTTATTGGCCTTGCGCTAAGGGACATTACGGACAACAACAACTGACCTCCTACCCAGAGTCATTTCAAGACCTCCACTGTCATATAATATATTGTTGGATATTCATGGTATTGGCCTGATTGCTTTCTTATTTTATCTCTTTAGTTCTTTGTGTCAATGCATTCCATGACATGCTAGTTTTTTAATCTGTTCAACTTAAACTTTCTAGGTAGAGCACAGATACAGAGGTGTAGTGCTGATGATGGCTGGTTTTATAATTACATAAGAAACAACTGCATCAAAATATTCCTAACTCTTGTGAATAGAGATACTGCTAGAAAAGGCTGTGAGGACATAGGGGCCTCACTTGCTGTGGTGAATAGCGATGAGTTGAGGAATATTTTTGGGAGTCTCATTTCTAAAAACATATCAGGTAAGTTCTAATAGTGAGGGACTTTGTTGACCTTTGTCTTTCAAGTTTGAGCAGCACACAATGTCAGCTTGTTCAAGTTCTGTGAAAGTAACCAAATTTACATCCCATATATATGTGTAGTATTCTATCAGGAATGGTGCAGGCATGTGATTTAATTGCCTCAGATTAAGTCACAATCTGCAACAACGATAACTATGGTTTCCTCAAAAGTAAGATAATAGAGAAATTTAAAATAGACAGCGATCAATGGTGCGGAGTCAGTGGTAAGAAAGTGAAATTTCACTCTTTTAAAAATCAATAAGTTTATTACTGGGCTGTTGTTTCAATCAATAAAAATGTTTCCTCTAGCTACAAGCTAATCAGGAACTTGTCACTATGACACAAACCTGGGTCTAACAGATGATCTGTAGATGTAATCCTATCCTGCAACAAACAAATAACTGAGCAAATCACAAGGTTTGGTAGTAGAGACATGTGTATGAATAAACAAATTTTTTAAAAAATAATAGAAAAAACAAACAATCACCACTGATTATTTGTATGTTCAAAAATTTGATTCGTTTAAGGTTTCTCCCAGCTATAACAACAACCTAGCAAATAACAACAGCATAGGTATTTTGGAATCAAAGCCTTTCGAATTTCATTGGTAGTTGTGTGCCTACATTGTGTCAATGTTGACAACTAAAATGTTTCTTCCTGATAAAAGATGTGAGCTGATAAAAGATATATGAAACAACGATATGGCAATACAAGGATAGAATTATTACTGAATGGCTAATGCGTTGGCTTGTACAGTTTTGTCTCATTATATTAGAAATGCACAGAATAAGGCTTGTTTTCAAATGCAGAATCTTTTGTTTAGTCATATTCAATGAGCAATGAGTCTTTGATACCTGCTGCAAACAGTATGTTTTCCATCACAGACTTTGTTTTTAAACCAAAGCTCATTTATTTCATAATTAATCTGACACCAATTAAAACGATGAGAGGACGGGATGCAAATTGACAATGCTAGAAAATGAATAAATGGGTATCATAATGGAGAGACAAAAATCATTGATACCTCAAATGTATCACTCACACATTTATGACTCTCCTGACGTAGGGCGGAGTGATGACCTAACTGGTGTTTGGGTTGATGGAATGAAAGTTGGTGAGAAATGGCAGAGGACTAATGGAGAAGAGATATCTGATGATGATTGGGCACCGAATCAGCCAAGTGGTGATGGAGACTGTGTACAGATATTCGGAGAGAAGGATGATCCAGAACATTCTCATTTCCTTAATGATCTTTCATGCACAGATTACTCTTTGGAATTTGTTTGCGAAAAGGAAGATTAAGCCTAGATAATTCACTAATGTAAAAACGTAGATCCTCCTGTACTGGTAAGATGATACACTCAACATCCATGGTTGAGCTGTTACTACATAAAATTGATTTGTCTCTTGGATTGTTTTGTCATCCTGTGTACATGGTATAGATAGACACTTCTGTCAGCGCTAATGTCCTCTCAGGCTCCTGCGTTTGATACATGCAGGGCGTTTAGAAGAAATTTAAAAGATCTCCTTTTTGTAATGATTGTGTTATATAGTTCATATTGAAGTATACAGAATACCAATATCAGGTTATATTAAAGCAGCTTAAGGTAATGTCAAAGACCGATCCGAATATCAACATATCATATACCGTTGGAGAGCTGCCGAGCTACTGAAAATGAATACCCGAACAAAAACTTGATTCAATGACGTTGTGTCATTTTAGGGAGGAAATGAGGCAGAAAACGCTGTTTTTGTCAAAGCAGATGGGGGAGTCAAATTAAATGCAAGAAATTTCAAAACAGGTGGAATGCATACTTAGAGATTGCGTTCATCGTAAAATTTGATTTTCTTTGATATATGACTAGTCTAAACTGACTTTTTACGTCACGCCATACAATGCATTTTTTTTGGTGAAGCCGTGAAAATATGTGAAATTTCAATCATTAATTCAGAACAGATCATAGGCTCGAAACAAAATTAAATATGATTTTCCCTTAGAGTACACTTCAAATGCTATACCTATTAACTTTCAACAAATTAGCTTGCATATTGCGAAAACAGTAGACTCTCGAATACAGCTAATATTTTTTGCAACTTTTGCTTAACATCAAATGTGCTGTCCAAATGACCATTATTGTGGCCAAACAAAGTTTTTTTGAAAGTTCTCACATACGAAGCCGCTTTTATTATCCATGGTGCACACAGGAAATGCCAAAATATTTTTTCCCTGCATCTTCGTTTTTCTTGAATTTAACGCAAAAGAATGCAAAAAAACAGCTTTTTTTTGGGACTTTTGAGGTGTTTTTGGCCATTCTTTTGCGTTAAATTCAAGAAAAACGAAGATGCAGTGAAAAAAATCTGTTGGCATTTCCTGCGTGCACCATGGGTAATAAAAGCGGCTTCGTATGTGAGAACTTTCAAAAAAACTTTGTTTGGCCACAATAACGGTCATTTGGACAGCACATTTGACGTTATGCAAAAGATGCAAAAAATATCAGGTGTATTCGAGAGTCCACTGTTTTCGCAAAATGCAAGCTAATACGTTGAAAGTCAATATGTATGACATTTGAAGTGTACTCTGAGGGAAAATCATAATTAATTTTGTTTCGAGCCTATGATCTGTTCTGAAGTAATGATTGACATTTCACATATTTTCACGGCTTCACAAAAAATAATGCATTGTATGGCGTGACGTAAAAAGTCAGTTTAGACTAGTCATATATCAAAGAAAATCAAATTTTACTATGAACTCAATCTCTAAGTATACATTCCACCTGTTTTGAAATTTCTTGCAATTAATTTGACTCCTCCATCTGCTTTGACAAAAACAGCGTTTTCTGCCTCATTTCCTCCCTTTAATGACACAACGTCATCGAATCAAGTTTTTGTTCAGGTATTCATTTTCAGTTGCTCGGCAGCTTTCCAACGGTATATGATATGTTGATATTCGGATCGGTCTTTGACATTACCTTAATTGATATCATACAAAAATCTGACAGCCGGCTTTTGGTGCTCACCTACTCTCTGATTTAGATAAGATTTTTAGTTTGATAATTACCTAGGATTCAGCAACATCTTGTCATCATTTTAATGTCTTTGTCAAAACTTTCATGACAAATTGCAAAATTCATTCATTGCAATCTTCTGAATCTTATTGGAAATGAAATCCCTGAGTTTCTGGACTGCAAGTCATTGATAATACCGATGCAACTAAACGCTACTAAATGTTGTCACATCACCCACAATTTAATTCCTCAGTACCTTAGTGCGGATAATCCATAAATTGTCCTATCTTTGTATTAAGAATATGGTTAAATCTAACTGTGGCTTATAATTTTCCTTCTCTTATTAATTGTTGGATGTCTCCTGAGTTTTTGTATTCGTTGAAGTTCTTGCATTCCTCAAATTATTTTGTGATTGTTGTTACCAAATTTGGGAGTCAACACGGTTAGATATTGATACAATAAGACTTTCTTCTTGATTCTTCAGGAAATCATAATACAGACTGGAACTGCACGAATTGTACCTATTTGCATATACTTTCACCATGGAAATAGTAGTATAGTTGGTTAATACTAGTCATGCAAGTCGGAGGTTGAGTAATCGCCCAATTTTTGCACTCTAACCTCAGATTAAAAATAGTTGCCTTCAGTTTGCAGTGAATCAAAGGCAAATGATCATCTGGCGACATGCCAGCAAACAAACACAATGCTCAATATTAAACAAATTCCCTCTCTGTCTCTATTGCTATGTCTCTCTGTGTCAGTCGATATGCAATTTACTACCAGAATGGTCCTATCACAAGAGTTGGTTGAGACTCTAAGTGACTAATCACCTCATTTTTCTAATACTTTTCTGGCAATCTAAATAAATCTCTTCTGAGCAAAAACAACGAGTCAAGTGTGTGCCTGAAAAACCAAATACAGCTATGCATCCAACAAGTAGGGTACTTGAGGTAGTTTTGAGGCTATTTTCTATGTTGTTGGCAAAATATCCATGCTTCAGAACATGGTTACCCTTACTATATAGCCCATTCAATCATAGGGGAGGTATACACCTGATGGTGATGGGGGCTGGAACATCCAACCTTGAAAGCTCAACCAATGGGACTAATCCACTCGCCTGGCAGTGAATAGCAAGCGCGCTAACCGATTGCTCCATCTCATCATCCGTAAAAAAGTTGTGTTCTCACAGCACATTCCATTCCACCATCGCCACCCTATAATTGCAGTCTACTTTTTGGGGTTTTGACCTTACATGCCCCAATTGCTGGGACCCCGTGTAGTCAGTTTTAGCTGTCTTTCCAGCTTGTCAGCATTTCATCCAATGCTGTCACTCATTTTTCCGTGATATATCAAAAGTCAGGGATCATCCATCCTGCCTTCAACACTGCAAAAAATCCACTCATTATATTATAAAGGCTTTGTTCTGACTTATATTTCTCGAGCAATATCATGGACATCATCAATATTCATATTATAACGGCATTTAATCATGACAAATACCAATCCAATAGTATGACAGCTGCACAGTCTTATATGATCACAGACAGTCTGGCACATTTATACTATTGATCACAGTCTCAAAATCTGATCAAACGTATTCACCTCTCAAAACGTCGATGATCCGGGTAACACAGTTAAGGTCCATATGCTTCTCCTAAAAGCTAACGCAGTTAAAATCAAGTGCAGGTCCTGCTTCAACTTCTCAGAGGGCAAGGTCCGAGTGCGTCCCGCTTAGCGGTATTCTATCAGCTATAATGCACCCACTGCAAGGTCTGGCGCTAGAGCTAGGTTGGTTTGCCACTTTCATAACCACTTGCCTGCAGCTATCAGGTCTGTCCCTGGTTCTCGCTGGTATGCAAATGCTCTAACAGTTGCTCTGCAGTAGAAAGTCCTGTTGTACTTGTACCTAACCCTTTTGTACTTGTACCTAACCCTGTTGTACTTGTACCTAACCCTGTTGTACTTGTACCTAACCCTTTTGTACTTGTACCTAACCCTTTTGTACTTGTACCTAACCCTGTTGTACTTGTATCTAACCCTTTTGTACTTGTACCTAACCCTGTTGTACTTGTACCTAACCCTTTTGTACTTGTACCTAACCCTGTTGTACTTGTACCTAACCCTGTTGTACTTGTACCTAACCCTTTTGTACTTGTACCTAACCCTTTTGTACTTGTACCTAAACCCTGTTGTACTTGTACCTAACCCTGCTGTATTTGTACCTAACCCTGTTGTACTTGTACCTAACCCTTTTGTACTTGTACCTAACCCTGTTGTACTTGTACCTAACCCTGTTGTACTTGTACCTAACCCTTTTGTACTTGTACCTAACCCTGTTGTACTTGTACCTAACCCTGTTGTACTTGTACCTAACCCTGTTGTACTTGTACCTAACCCTTTTGTACTTGTACCTAACCCTGTTGTACTTGTACCTAACCCTGTTGTACTTGTACCTAACCCTGTTGTACTTGTACCTAACCCTGTTGTACTTGTACCTAACCCTTTTGTACTTGTACCTAACCCTGTTGTACTTGTACCTAACCCTTTTGTACTTGTACCTAACCCTGTTGTACTTGTACCTAACCCTATTGTACTTGTACCTAACCCTTTTGTACTTGTACCCAACCCTTTTGTACTTGTACCTAATCCTGTTGTACTTGTACCTAACCCTGTTGTACTTGTACCTAACCCTGTTGTACTTGTACCTAACCCTGTTGTACTTGTACCTAACCCTTTTGTACTTGTACCTAACCCTGTTGTACTTGTACCTAACCCTTTTGTACTTGTACCTAACCCTGTTGTACTTGTACCTAACCCTATTGTACTTGTACCTAACCCTTTTGTACTTGTACCTAACCCTGTTGTACTTGTACCTAACCCTGTTGTACTTGTACCTAACCCTTTTGTACTTGTACCTAACCCTGTTGTACTTGTACCTAACCCTTTTGTACTTGTACCTAACCCTGTTGTACTTGTACCTAACCCTGTTGTACTTGTACCTAACCCTTTTGTACTTGTACCTAACCCTGTTGTACTTGTACCTAACCCTGTTGTACTTGTACCTAACCCTGTTGTACTTGTACCTAACCCTGTTGTACTTGTACCTAACCCTTTTGTACTTGTACCTAACCCTGTTGTACTTGTACCTAACCCTGTTGTACTTGTACCTAACCCTATTGTACTTGTACCTAACCCTGTTGTACCTGTACCTAACCCTGTTGTACTTGTACCTAATCCTTTTGTACTTGTACCTAACCCTTTTGTACTTGTACCTAACCCTGTTGTACTTGTACCTAACCCTGTTGTACTTGTACCTAACCCTGTCTTACTTGTCATCTTTAAATTCACTTCTGTGTCAAATTAAACTGCTACTGACATAAAATATATAAAATGTTTTATATTGATCATTCCCAAGACAACAAAGCATTTGCATGTTATTTACCACTAGGAACTGAATAACCTTTTGAATCTGTTTTGTTCGGTTGGTGAAGGCTCGCATGATGACAATTTTCAACATGGACAGTGGAGGTGGGTCTCTGATGGCAGCCTAGTGAGTTACGCAAACTGGGCCCCAAATCAACCAGACCATGAACGCGAGGCATGTGTTGAAATCTTCTCCCATAATAATGGTCTGAAATGGAATAATGAGGACTGCTATATGAAGAACCCATACATTTGCCAAAAGAGGATGACCTAAAAATCAAAAGACCTTAATATGGCTACAAGAAAATGTCGCAAAAGACTGCAATCCAGCTGATCATATATTGTGTGCTTAAAAAGTGACTGCGACTTAACAGCAATATTTAAGTAAGAAATTGAAATATGATAAGTTTGATGTTTTTATTGTCTTATTGGTCGATTGATTGATCTGATTTTTTCTTACAAGTTTTGTTGATCACTTTAATCAAATGATGCACAAAGAGTAAATTACACAATGTAAACCAGAATGTAAAGTATAACCTTTTCCCCCTAAGGGATCACAATACTGGGGGTATGCAAATTTTTCCTGTTATATTTGACACTAGTATAGCACACCAGCGGATATTCTGCGTCGGCACAGAATATTTCCCTCGCAAAGTTAGGACAGCAAATCTCAAACGGATAATTTTTGCAAGCCAAGTAACAAGAGTAGCGTCTTTAGTGAGCATAAACATAGAGTTATTATATGCTCTAGAGTGGACCATACTGTGCTAAAAACGCCCTACTCAATTATTGCACAATTCCAAGACGCGACGCAATCTGGTTGTGCATAGCTAGTGCATGTATCATTGACATCATCGTAGATAATATAGGAGTTGGGCATGAACATTTAGTTTTTAGGCCATTTTCTTCGGATGATTTTTCATAAGACACCATAAAGATGCCTTGCGAGGGATTTCACTGACAGTCAGTGAGCACAAATTTGTGCTCTCCCATAAAAATAAGCCAAACTCTAGCGCAATGATGCGCATGATGCAATTTTCAGATATGACTATTGTGATCATGATCATGATGATTATTCATCTTTGCTTGTAAAGTAGATGTAATGGCAACCTCAAAATAAAACATAACATTTTTTTATATACGCTAGTTGAAGCATTTGCAATGATGACAGCAGTGTTTCAAATATTTGAAACAGATAAAGTTGTACATTTATTTGCATCGCGGATGAAAAATGTTTAAAATAATTTTATGATAGAAGAAAAAATAGGAGCAACCTTTGCAATGGAACAATCTTCTGAAATGACCTGGGGCAACTTTTCCAGCAGCCTTTTTTCTCTATCAGAAATGAATTGAAGCTACAAAATAAAAGACGGCAGCCAAAAAGTGATCTGTGCTGACAGTAACATCACTTTTGACTTGCTGTGATTTTTACACTGATCTGAATTGAGCTTTGACACACCAAACAGAGACATTCATGAAACTGATGAAATCTAAATGAAAAAATCTGAATCCGGAAATTATGTAAAATGAGCTGCTTTTACACAGGCTTCTTGTACACCATCTTATCAAAATCATGGAAATAACCCCACCGAGTGTGTAACATATAGATGAGAGAGACAGGACACATCTTATATGACAGGCAAGTGGAAGTGGCAAAAACAAGCTAGCTTGATATTCGCTATGATGTGTTTTTGTTTGAGATTTTTGGCTTATTTCAATGGGAAAACCCAGAAAACTTTTACACTGGCTGCAAAAAAATACCTGCAACTGATCTACATGGTGTTACACATGAAGTTTTCTAAATAAAATGGTTGTAAGTGCTCTAAAAACAAAATTTTCATACCCAAAACTGATATTCTCAATGATAAATTCAATGATATAAGCACTACCCATGCACAACCAGATTGCGTTGTGTCATGGATTTTGCAATGACTGTGTAGGACAACAACTGATGCTATTTTTGTACACATTGTCCACTCTAGAGTATATAATAACTCTATGCGTGTATACTTCAAATAAACAATGAATCAAAAAGTTTAAAAATAACTTTATCTCTTTTTTTGTATTTATCAGTTGTATGACAATCCTGTGTAATGCTGATAATTCATGAAGCGAACAGCTGCATGATATAATAAACATGTTTTTTACAGGATAATTTTTCTATAATTAAGAGGTCCGAGGCGTGGAACTAACATTAAAATTGGAAATATGACCTACAAAGAAAATATGCCATGTTACAATAATTAATTTGTTGTTCTATTTTGTCATCGTTTCTCATGATGAATAAATGATAAGTTAATCATTGTTTATTGTAAATAGGACAAATATTTGGTAACAAACAGCAACCAAGAAAGAGGACATCAGTAAAAACTGAGGTTGATGAAATCATCTCTTGCTGCTACTACAACTTATCATGCATAGGACTGATAAGGGCTATATAAGCCATAATAGAAAGAGACAGATCCTCACTGACAGCTAAGATACAATACCAGTGATAAACAGCTTGGCTACTGCATATTGAGAGACTGTGAGAAGCATCGATCATTCTCGTTTGTAGGAACTACCCAATATCTGTTTGAGTTTGAAGTTGTCTGCTTTGTGATATAATTAGAATGGATCAAGCTAATATATCCAGGGTCTGTCTTACAGTCTGCTTTGTTCTGCTTCTCTGTGGATTATCAAGGGCAGGTAGGTCGCCCTGTATTTTGGGTCAGTTTTAGAACATTCACTCATTCATGCTATTCATAGGATCAATGACAGTTTATGAATCAAATGAAAACAGGATAACAGTGTGTAAAATTAGGCTTAAAAGTTAGATTGAGAGTGTTGGAGTCAAAAAAACATGCTTAGTCGCAAAAGAAACAAGAGTGCTTTAACATCTCCAAACCGTGATAGGTACCTGCAATTAGCTTGAGGCATGTTGGTCAATGATGTATTAACTGACATCTGGCAATTATTTGAATCACCAATTTTTCTATTTTCTGGTTATCAAGGCAGTATAAAGAAACGTGGAATCTTGTAATGTTTCATTTTTCAAAATGTTGCATCAAATAACATTACTTTATATTGCATGATGAAATATTACAGATATACAGTGTAAAGCATGTTCTGGAGGTATCAACTCCAATTGTGCTCTGAATCCTGAGAGAGTTGTCAGTCAAATAACCTGTCCAGATAAATGTATCGTCTATGCGCGAATATATGCAAATGGTAAGACAATAAACATATCCCATAATGCCCCTCTTGTACTCTCTCATACACCAACAAAAGCAACACATATATAGACAGTCAGCGTCCTAACGAGGGTCGGTAAATTATCGCCATCATCACACACCTTGTATGTGAAAACAAAAATAACTAAGCTACACCGTAATGACAAGCGGGCTATTCGTGATAATTGGCTTTGCATGAGGCCAGGAAAGTGTTCTACGAGCACATAACTTGTTGTTGGACTGTGTTATAGGTATTTCATATCATTCATAGGTAACACTCTGCACTCCATGGCGCGAAATTGTGCAAACAGGATGATTCCCCTTGCAGTCCCGGCGAGATTTGAGAATAAATGTAGACAAGGAAATCCCCACTTCATAGAATGTACGCACACATGTGATACTGCGATCTGTAGCGACAACATCCAGTGGAACCCAGCCGGCTGGTAAGTACAACTAGTCCGACATTCCTCTTGTGACAAACATAAATGGGTTTCTCTGCCACCTCCTCTTTTAACCAAAGAATCAGAATTAGGAATACAGTCTAATAACAAACACAACAGTTTAAATCTGTCTGCTGAGCATTGAATCACGTAAACTAAGTATATAACATATAATTTCAGCAGTTATTTATGATGATGCTGAGACCTTCTATCAGACAAGCACACCCTGTTTAATTCCTATCCATTTTTTGCAGTTTCCATTGCTACTCTTACTTTCATTGACCATTTAACGGGTGTAATAGTAGCACAGGAATTTTAAAAATTAGAATTAATTGTGGACTCTGCTGTATAACTTTTCTTCTATTTATAGGTATGAGAACGGTACCAGGATTGAAGGCACAGCTGGAGGTTATTAATATGGCTATCCTAGACAAGAAAATTCACATTCAACTGATTTCTTATTATTTTTTATATTGTATAATAATTGAGAAAAATGTGACAAACCCCTGTTGATTTGAAAATTACAAGAAATTGGTTGTTGTTAGACTGCATTTTAAGTTCATATCCAGTTTAAGATTACCGACGTTGAGAGTTTAGAAAGTATCCTAATGATGACAACATTTCAGATGATATAATTTGTTATTCTAAGTACCGCGTCACTGTCTCTGCAGACTGTGTTGTGTTATGTTTTCGTTCTTTGCCGCTCATTAAACCATGATTTCGAGATTATATATTAATGTCTTATTCTTTGAAAACCTGTACTGGTGACAAAGTTGAATCAAATTTGGTTGTTTTTCTCTTTATAAGAAATAAAAGTAGAAGTTATCCCAACTTAATGTCAGATGGGACAACTCCCTACAATATTGACAATAACGCTACATGATGTGATCACAGTCGGTCGTTGATATAGCGCAAGAAGATGATTTCTTATTCATTCACACCTCATTGTGCCCCGTTCTTCCAGATTCCCCCAATTCCTGGTTTTATTGCTTCTCTTCTCTCATGTCCGCAAAAACCTCATACACAGCCACCGTTCATCAAATGCTAAAAATGCAGTGCAAGTTTCCCGCACTCTGTCACAGCTGTTTCACTATGACATAAAGGGCCCACAGAGTTGCCTACACGGAAAGTATGGCTGGCAAAAATTCTTAATATTACAATATTCAGTGTCCGCAATGTCCCATATCTGATACTTTCCAGACCTGGGAGACACGGAGCCATTTATTAGTCTGTACATAGATGGTATTTTATTGATGTAACAACACCCAGGTATGTTTCACAGCATGATGAATCTGTAAACTTTGTACAAAGCAGCTCAAGTGTTGAGAAAATCACATACACTGCAAACCCCTATCCCTTGGTTAAATCATTCGATTCAATGTATCCGAAGGAGTCACTTTTAATTTGATGTATAGTTCATTTTCACAACAAGCACATTTCTATTGATGGCATTCGTCACCACAGTTAGTTTTTTATCTGTAACGACTAAGTTTTATATTCCACTGATACTGTTATGGCAGTTGATTTCAAAGATAACCATGCAAGGCTTCCTCATGGATGTAGAGATAGGCGTGTCGCCATAGAAAGAGTTGCATCATTTTGATAACATCAGACATAATAAGATCCGACCTATTGTATAGCAGTATCATGTAGAGTGATATCTCTCTGGTAGAAATAAGATAGCTGATGGGAACATGATTAGATATAATGGAACTGTTCGCAGTCATAACAATAGGAAACTTGATATACAGATTCAACCCAGTTATACTGGAGACAAGTTATTTTACTTTATCAAGTGTTCAAGCTATCTTCACCATTTGCGTGTTATTTGGAAATGAATAATCATGAATACTCCAGGGCAAATGACAAGGATCTCAAGTATTAGCCTGAGTTCCTATGTCTCAAAAATGACAATTGTTGAGGGCGCTGCAGCACAGCCCTACATAGGCAAATCTTATTGAAATAAATGTGATTTGTCATGGAAACCAGCCCACAGCCTATGACCAATCAATCAAAATATCTAAAAAATGACATTATTACTCCTGCCTAGTATTACTCAGCGTATGACAAGCCTGCCTGCGCTGATGATGATTAATAATAAGAATAGTCCATCATCCGTGTAGGTCGCAGGGGTTCACATGTTGAGCTTGAACTTTATGACTAGATAAGAGACATTGAGTGGGAGATCGAGTAGTCACTCAAAGTTAGGACACAGCTTAGATAAGGCAAGGAAACAAGGAATCAGCTTATCATACAGCTGGTGTTTCAGTATCATACAGTGTTTGTGATACCAAGCTAAGCTAAGCAAGCCAAGCATCGAGTACCTGAAGAAGAGGCGCATTCTTCTTAGTCAACACAACCCAACATCTATAGAGATCCTCTAAGTCTAACTCAGGATGGATATTACTAAGCTGATCAGTATCTGTATAGGAGTTTGTCTACTCGCTCCAATCATCGACGCAAGTAAGTCTGTCTGTTCAGTAATCAGAATGCCAGTATGGCTTAAATTATAATGTTTTTCTGTCACCACCTTAACTTACTGGAATGAGTGTTTAACATCGAGTGTTGTTTGGTCAATCTTCCTAGTATTGGACATTTGAAAATTTGGTATGTATTATTTTCTCATGTTCACTTCACATTACATCATGTTATATTATGTAATTATTCTATTATTTATAGAGATACAGTGCAAAGTATGTACCGGTATCAAGGGCTCTGACTGTGAACTATATCCAGGGAAAGGAGCTATCGAGTTACCCTGTGAAAAATGTATCGTGTTTGCTCAAATCTATGATAATGGTAATACTATAAATATCTTCCCTTAATGCCCCTGGGCTAAGTTCTCATCTGTATTGAAAACTAGCCCAGCTACAAGTGAGCATTAAGTTTAGCTCTTTTTTGTGACAGATTAAGAGGGGGCTCAGTTAGTTTAAGTACCAGGTTTCATGCAGTCTACTGATTACTGATGTTCGTGGCCCTCAAATGCCCATAAAGGATGAGGGATGTGAATCACCTATTGCAGCAAATATCTCACCACAATTGCTTCGGGATGTGGCAAGTAATAAAACCTACTATCTTAAACCTGCGCCACTGGATTCAAACAGTAGACAAGAAAACAACCGCGTGAGAGTCAGTACACCATCATTCCATGATCACTTAAAGAGTACTCAGTGATAGTTAGTTTCGTATAAGATCCAAATTTGATCCACAACTATACGATTTATGTGTCATGAAGGTTCAAACCACTCTTTTTGTTGCAGGTAATGGTCTACACTCTATGCAGCGAGATTGCGCAGAGAGGATTATTCCCAACACAGTCCCTGCAGAATTTACGAATACATGTAAGGATGATAACTCACACTTCATAGAATGTACGCACACATGTGATACTGCGTTCTGTAGCAACGACATCCAGTGGAACCCTGCGGGCTGGTAAGTAAATTACTTAATCCTTACAACTCCAGGGTAATAAGGTAACTGGTTCGGAATTGCCCTCTCACGTTAAAACCTTCAAAAATGAAGAGTTGCCCTCTCTCTTCGAATTTTCACAGGCTTTGATACGATTGGCCCATTACATCTTACTTTTTTCTTATTGGCCTGTTCAATAACTTCATACTGATTACAATATCTGTGTTGGGGAACACTGAGTTAGTTATCGATATTGCTAGTAGTCAACTTTCTGAACAGCAGTCAGACTCAGTGGCACCAATCAGTTACTTCACAGACACATAAGACCACGATGAAGAGATGATGAGCCAACTCAGCTTCACAAGAAGAAGAATGAAATTAGATCAGCTGTGAATGGACTTGATTGAATCAATTTGTTGTAGCTCTCAGGTAAATAAATGTTATTTAGTATCTAATTTATTTGGTACACTACTATTCTACTACTTAGTTGTGAGTGAAAAATGAGTAGACTAACTAAGAAGTCTAGCTAGTAACTGTTAGTTACTATCACTACTAGTAGCTTTCTGTAGTTTGCCAATGGTACCAGTCCAATGTACATGGGCAGTGTAATATCAAGCAATGAGAAGGACTCCTAAGAGTTGTAAGAGGGGGGGGAGGCTCATACAAGTCCAAGGAGTTTACTCCTTACTCCTCGCTTTGTTGTTTGTTGGTGGTGGCATGTTTAGGTGGGCAACTCTCGTGCAACTAATTGTCTAGAACTGTTATTGCTAATCTACTATGGCTACATGTAGGCCTACATACTTTACATTGTAAGGAAATGCCCCCTCTCTTTACTACAACTACAGCCTATGTAGGCTGGGTCTTGTATTTGTATAAAGTGTGTGCATAGGCCTTGCCTCGGCGCAACTGACGGATCATTATTGCTTTATGTCAACCATTCCCAACTGTCTGAGACTGGTGGGGTCACCCTTAAATACAAACTATATACATATTAGTATACACTTTATTTACTGATCAAGCATGCGCATATAAGACCAAGTGGTACATCATCATCTAGCTTAGTAGGCGAGACCTGCTTTTAGCTTCGTTCGAGAATTGGCCACTAATCAATTGAACTATGCTCACTCTTGTGTGAACTATTTGCGAACAAATTTATCTAAGGAGCGAGGATATTGAGCATTTAAGTTGTAATGATCTTTTGGTTTACAAAGCACAGCTCATGCTAATTGAAATATTCCCTGGTCTATAATGTAATAAATAATATACCAACCCCGATCACCAGAGGAAGGAAACCAGTGCAGACCTTGCCTTTTGCCAATGGTATTGAATTCGAATGATTTGTTGGCTGTACAGAGTCTCAACTGCGTCACAGTGGTCATTTCATTATAATAAGCAGTGATCGGGGAGGGGGGCGGATTGCATATAATATTACATGTGTGGGCTCTTTGAGTTGCAAGCATGTACTTCGCCTTAATTCAGGGTCAACCACTGACAACCATTGGCTATAGGGGTCTGTAGTTGGAGAGTAGAGAAATTGGTTGCTGAGAGAAACTAGACCATTGCCAGCTTGCACACAATTGCAAAAGTTTCCCAAATGTAAATCTTCATCAATAGAATGGTGTATTCAAGTGTTGTAGAGGTACTAGCTCTCTAGAGTATAACGCTGGTTTAATTATTCGTCTTGTTAATTTGGGAAAAAAGTAGATAGGCCTAGATACAAGAAATGACTCCTTTTGATTGCAGATTTTTTTGTATTTTAGTCTACATTGTAACGCAACACAGACCGCAGAATAGTACTGAGAACAGTACAATGAAGAAGAGAGTGTTTGGGTGGTTTATAGCAGATGTGATACAACTCGTAGTATCAATAGTCGTTCAGCTTACTCAATTCAAACAGGTAAGCAGACAATCAAGTTTTCAATTTCGGTTGTAAAATTTGATTAGGTTGCAGCAGGGAACTGACCCAGAAAGGCTTGAGATGGCTGGGGTTATAAGCATCGATATCTCCACTGTTCCACTTGCATCGAGCATCGTTAGTAATATAATGATATAAATGTCAGGTGATATGTGTAGGCTAACTGATGATAATTGCGTCGGTGCAATCGTTGAAGTATCATGGCATAAATTTGGTAAAACTGCTTGAACACTGGCAGGCCTCAGCAAGAATTTTTCATTGAAGCCGGCCAATTAGTGTAATTAGGAGTTCAGTGACTATCGGAGTTGTGCTCTTTTTTTCATGGAGGGAACAACTCTCTCCATCTCGCAACATCAAGTCACCTCTTCCCTATATTCCACCCTCCTTGCCACAGCTCATTATCATGAATGATCATTTTAGTTACAAATTTGCTGGCGTTATGTGCTGATCAAACCTATAGATCGAGTGTTTCCATTCCAAGACACCAGATATAAACTTCACAAACTTCTTCACCAATGGCTGGCAAATCTGTTTCCATCATAGGGATTGTAGATTTAACCAGTGTTGTGTTATTTGTAATTTGGCAACATGCTAGAATCAAGCTCTCAATGCAGAGAAAATTGAAGGGTCCAGGGATGAACCTTGTAGCAGCAAAGCCTTGTTATAAGACTGCAAATAATTTGAATGCAAATAATGTACTTAGGACATTAGAATGTATTATATTCATGCTTTATCACATCATCAACTAAATATTTGTTGCAGAGAATACAGGAGAAAGACTGATTCAGTATGGCATGATAATGGCAGAGTTACGCATCAGAACCTTTGGTGGTTTGAATTCTGTCCTGAGAAATCTTGATGTACCGAGTGAGTGTCTGAGTGTCAAATAGTTACATTATTATGATTCATGATGGGTCATGATATACTCTTCGCTACCCTGACGCAGTGATCATTTGTATTTGATTGTCCAAATCAAGGATACCATCGGTAGCCTAATTGGTAACCATATCTCATACTCATTGAAAGACCCCCCTCCCTCCCTCCCTTCACCTGCTATCTACCTTATCAACCTAAATAGTGGTTAACTAATTAGATTGATAAGGTAGATTGCAGGTGAAGGAAGGGGGGGGGGGTGAATGAAATGATAATGAAATCTGTCTCTTAAAGTATTGTCAATTGTTTGATTGTGGTTATCATGGGGCATTTAACTTCCCAACATATGTTGGTGTGTGGGTAACTCTAGGTCACAGGCCCTAAAAAGAATTAAACAGCATAAAACTTGTTTCTAATTTATAGTCAACTAAACGTATAGCCTTGGGAGTAAGTATTAGCTAAAATTTAGTTTAGCTAGTCTTGAGATGACTTAATGTAAGCTAGCATTAAATTTTGGCTAGTGAAGGTTGAAGTCCATGAAAAGAAAAAAAAGGGTGGGCGTATGTTTGCTACTCTTGAAGTTAGCTTTTTCAAGCCTGCGCAAAATGAAGAAAATTTCCTCCTATGAATACTTTACTCCTCTATGGAACTTTTTATGAACATTATATCTGCTTGATTTTGATTACTGTACCTTACATTTTAGAACGTACCTGAGGCATTGGATTAGCAGGATGTTGGCATCTATTGACATTTGACTACCGCGTCAAACAACTTGAAGGCAGATAGGAAGAACAAGTATTCATCAGATAAAGTGGTAAGCTACTCTCACACTACTCTGTAAGTCTACTCATTCTTCACGACTGAGTAGTAGAATAGTACTCTACTACTCAGTCGTGAAGAATGAGTAGACAAACTAAGAAGTCTAGCTAGTAACTGTTAGTTATTAACACTACTAGTAGCCTTCTGTAGTTTGCCAATCAGGGGTGTCTTTCAATTAGAAAGAGCGATACTTTACTAAAGCAAATTATCACTATCGCATCACTCGAAATTATTGCCCACTTGGTCTTTCAACTAGAGAACATCACTCCCAAATCGCTCGCTCAGAATGTATATAGTTCAATCATTGACTGAAAGATTTGAAAGTGAGACCCCTAGCAGGTATTGCTCACTCACCTGGTGAGCGATCAGATTGTGATTTTGGTTTTTAAGTGTTGTGTTATTTGTAATTTGTTAAAATGTTAAAATGTTAGAATCCGGCTCCAAATGCAATGATCTCAGTGCCCTAACTTCATATCTAGATAGGGTGAAAGAAAGAGGGCTTACACGGTTTTCATCAGTAATAATACATCTGGTAAAAAAATCCAAAACTAAGAATTGCGAAAAAAATTCATCCTCAGCCATTCATATTTGTTGAGCCGACCTCAGCTGTTTCAGGGGAAACAAATTTGGTCCATAGTCAATGTATTATATAATATGTGCCGAAATGTGAGTTGCTGGCAGTCAATGTAACATTGTGTATACCCTAAGAGAGTTAAGTATTTGCAGCAGTGAAAATTCACAAATAGCTACATTTAAAGCAAGCTAACATTTGCTCTCATTTCTTCATATAGACTCCCACCTCCGCTAGAGGAGTAATTTACTGCAAATCATCTTTAGACAACTATCCTGAATACTATGTAATATCAAGTTTATCGTCCTATTGTATTTAGAGTGATATATGAATATCTCAAAAAACTCAATATTCACACCCGTATATATATATAATATGTGGTTTTAGATCAGAAGATGATTTGATGGTATTCAGTAGCTAATAAACCATGGCTCCCCGCCAGAAATTGCCAGAAGATTAAACCGTGAGTTACTTCAATACCATTGACCCCACTTTCAATGATGGAATTACTCTAGTGGAGTAATGTTAGTTCAATGGGAAAAGTTTGCATTTCGAGAAAATGGCTTGAAGTAATAAAATTATGGCTAGCCAACAGTTTCTCAACTCCGTCACTTGACATTAACTTCCAGTGGGTGACCTCATGTTCAAAAGTTTAAGATACTTGGGTTTTAATGAGCTCATTGGATGGTTGTGACAGGGTTGTCACATCCAATTCTTGAGAAAGGCACCCAAGTGCCTTCGGAGTTCTCCTCTACTACAAAAACTAAGTGCAGACAACCATTGCAGTACTAACAGTCTGCTGAATAACAATGAAAAAAGCATGGCTGTAAATGCTGTTGGCAAATTCCCACATGATTATAATATAAGTTGTATGTCAATCAAAATATTTTCACCCCTGCATTTCCGGTTGCTCCAATCCTAGTAAAATCCAAGTAAAACGATGTTGTCTTGTGTTGATGGCTGGAGGGGGAGCAGCTCCAAATATATGCAAATTAGATTTGTATGGTACTTCAAAAAGTGCTGTTTTGATGTGGCCGTGTGGGCCTACATACATCTCAATTCGGAGTTTAGTGGACAGTCATAGCTTCATCATATTCTATAGACGGCATACAATAGATAGCTGTCAGGAGGTCATTTCTCACAGATATACTCATATATGGTGTCCCAAACTCCGCACATAATTTTTTTCTACAACAATCTTACCGTTGTTTTGAGTTCACATCATGAAATTTCTACATACAAGATTATTTTTTACAGTTTTACTATTTGGAGGAGTGAACGTAGAATGGGGACAGTGAATCAGAAGATATACGACAGAGCATCATACTCAGCAGATTTCTCACACCTTGTCACCCACCACCAATACCCCCCCTCCCACCCAAGGTATGTATGGGCTTGAATGATCACCAATGCTTATCTATCAATATTTTGGGAGTCACCAGCAAAATTATTATGTCAAACAATGTAATCCTCTGATTCATGATTGTTGCTACATCACTTAGACGCGTATTATATATAGTTTTTTTTGGTGATGGGTTGCGGTAAATATCGAATATACCAAATATATCAAATTGAGGATACTTTAGCCAGCGACACGTTGACACCCTCCCTCTAATTTAGCCACAATCGCTCTGAAAGTATGACACGGTGATTGATATACATTTTTCTTCTTTTCAGACTATAATTGAGACTCATGGTGGTATAGAGCGGACACCAGTCATGACACATCAAATATGCACCATAAGCACCTCCTACGATAGTGAACTATCACAAAAGTCACACTCTTATATCTGCGCAGCACTATGTTGTCACTGCATACTGTTGAATCGATAGATCAAAAAGTAGTGCCACATAAACTTTCCCCATATGATAATTGATAGGGATGGGCACATGCTCTCATTTTATCAAAGTTTCAAGCTGTTCAGTGTTCACATTTGTATTGATATATCGATTGACTTTAGGGCATTTCTTGCGCTTACTGGTATTTTATTATCCTGTTGACAATCGCAGGAGGCCTTCTAGGGTTGTTGATTGTCAATGCCAATGTTTTGTGGGTTAACATATGCAAGAATAACATCTAAACTTTTTAGTACTTTCTACTGAATCAATTTTTTTTTGGACAGTTTATCGTTCTCACCTCGTCGATTATTCATAATTTTTCATTCCAATGCTTTGCATCCTATTCAGGTATCAGTGAACTTTAGTTCAATGCAGGTATTCCTACTGTGGATTAACATGTATATCAGGTTTATCCCTGTGTTAAGCTTCTTATGGCTCATAGAGGGTTGCAGTTAGGTGGGAATCGGTGCTGCTAGTACACATTTTTTGGTTAGTGAGGTCCAAGACTACTATCCTGGTTAGTAGTTAGTACAAGGCAGTTTAATAATTTTTAGAAATTAGTACAAAGCAGCTTGCCAATTGATAGAGGATTATAGTACGATGGCACTGCTTGCATAAACTTTGCTAATATTGAACCCTCCTTGCTATAATCATCACCATGGTAGTATCATTGCTCGTAAAGAGTTAGTTATTTTTTTATTTCTCATCTAAACAAAATTCCCTGTCCAGTGGTACAAATTATGACTCTGTAAGACCGGTGTGAGAGTATTTGTGTTCAGATATATACAAAATAAGTTTAGTTGTACACTTTTTTGTGTGTTTCAATACCTCATCATTCATTTCTGTTATTGCTGGGTGGTTAAAAGTTATATAGATAGATCAGGAATCTTGTTTAGAAGAAGTTTATTCTAAACTTTCCTTCTACACCCTCTAGATTTTAAGATATATCAATTTTTACAACCCCTTATCATTTTTAGGAATTTCAACAAGAATAGCTAACCAGAGGGATTATATAGATGACACACTAAGGGTTAATCTACGCTCCTTGGGATTTTTTAGCGTGGATGGCTTTCATTAGCTGTTTGTTGGCTGAAGATGTTCTGGGCATGGAGCGCAAGCTCTGAATTTTATGGAATGTGGGTAGAGAGGAGCAAGGGTAAATCAAACCAAGGAGTAACAGCTTCCCCTGTTACTTCTTGATCAAACAGACCTATAGTTCAATGACACAATAGAACTCGTTTGTACGGAATGTCTGATGGTCACTGTAAATTCTAAATATATCAATGCAGGCGATAACATTAAGCTGATAGCTTTGAAAGATTATGTGCTACAAGACTGTCCAGGCAATTATTTATCGCTCTAAATCTTGACTGATGTAATGGCCCTACAAGCCCCTAATCTGGCAACCCAGCCGCCTGTCTAAGCTACCGGTCTTATATATAACAGAATAAATATCAGTGTGGGTATTCCTTTGGCAGGAATTTGTTGAGATGATTGGAACAAGGAGTAAAAGTACTCCTTGATTGGAACTCCAGACTATAGCTGCATTGTGGAAATCCTGTCGTAATGGTCGAAACTTCTAGGAAATGTATTTGGTAGACCACATGGAACTGATGCATCGATGTTGTTCTGCCCGCCATTAAGGCATTAATATTTCGCCGCCCATGCCTCGGGATGGGCGAGTGATATGACATCGGATTTTAATCAACCTTTTTAATCAACGATACTAGCCACATCACTCAATTATATGCAATTGATTTGAAATGAACTGTTAAAAAAATTAAACCTTTGAAAGTTGAAAATTGTATTAATCTGGAGTAGGTTGGTGAAATCAGTCTTGATATTCATTGATAAACCTTTAGGTTGAAAGAACTTTCAACACACCAAACTTTTCAATGCATGCATTCAATGGCTACAATGTACAGTTCAATCTGCCTGATCACTTTCAATGGGATTAGCTTATTGAATTGAACAAGATTCTCAGTGTCTATTTGCCAATTGTTTACCTTTTACTTGACATCAACATCTTAGCCAAGCAGCTGAGTTCAAGCATAATTGGATGTATTGTTGTTATCCAAGTTGTTTACCCATGAAGTCATAATCAAGATGAGCCAGTCAGAATGTTAATTTTGTTGACATTGGCATTCATAGGCAACCTGCACAGAACTTAAAAGGTACCAGTAGATTTAAAAATGGTTAACCCCTTGGGTAAACACACAGATTATCGTAATGAGCTAGCAGCAGATTATCAAGAGCTGAGCCAGATACAACCACTGTATGTTGTATCTGGCTCAGCTCTTGTAGTTGACCAAGTAGCAGAGGAAAATCAATGAAACATGGTTGCAAATACCGGATAATAAGGGCGCAAGAGATTTTTTTGCAAAGCAATCTCATTTTTGGCATAGTTACTCTGTACTATGATGAGCTTGGAAGCAGAGTTTGGTGAAATAATTTGATGAAAATATACAAATGGAAGGAAGGAATATTGAGGTAATTAAGTCATTATGCCTGTTAAAGGCTAACCTCCCTGCTTGTGGCACACAATCTGACAGCTTAAAATGTATTACTGTAAACGTTGTTGTCTTGTCACTAGCCTAACATTTAAATACTATCGTTACTAGTGCCAACACCTGCTAGGGAACTACCATCCAAGAGTGAGAGAGAAAAATGCCACAATTGCTTCCTGTACACCATATAACTGACATGGCTGGGAATGATAAAGTTTAACATCAAGGGCTCCTTTGTAGACAGGTAATGAATGTATACCAGGTTTACAATAGATTTACCTTTGCCTCTCTCTACCCACATACCATAGCGTTCAGAGCTAAATCCTTGCTCAGAGCCATTCAATCTCAAAAATCCCAAGGAGTGTAGATTAAGACTATGCCAATAATCAGTATTAATACTGCATGCTTTGACACCAAGTATGTTTTCTAGCATCAGTCAGCATATTTTCGGTAGTTCTGTGGAGAATATGGCCTCATTCGCATATCACTTTTCTCCAATTAGGCATGTAGGGCGATTAATACAAAGTAGATCCTCGCTCAACTGGTGAGCGATGTTGTACTTTTTTATTAGTAGCAAAGTTTTGTGATAATTCTGCTAGCATAATTTAGCTGATGTATTCTATTTATGCAGTTGCTGCCTACATTCTCAGATTGCACAAAATATAGCTTAGGGTAGGCCTACAGTACAACACAGAAGAGTTGAACATAGGTATTTTGTCGGCTCATCATTATACTCAATACTCAGAATTTTCTGTGCTTACAAAAATTGTGAGGAAGACAATTCGAATGGAATGCTTTCATTGTAGCAGCTAGCTTGCCTGGTCATCTAAATACAAACTCATTGAATACAATGTCAATCCACTTATACAATATTGACTAGAACTGGGCTAGAACTGTAAAGGATTATACTATAACAATACAATAGCAATAATTAATGTAGTTTATTGGGCAGGCAGGGTTAATTATACAATAATGTTGCTGGTTGGGTAATGATATATGGGGCATGAAACTCAGTGTATGTCCTGAAAATCTGAGGTCTGTAGCTCAATAATTGCTTATTATGCCAGCTACAAAAGAAGCTTTCTCTCAAGCATCACAAATCAGTAAAATAATGTGTAGGCTTATTTTCTTTTTAGCAGCAGCATGGCTTCGAATGGTCTGACACCACAAATTTTTATATCATTGGATTGCTCATCTTCTGAGGAACACAGTGGTCACTTTCTTTAGTAAACAAGGAAAATATCTATTAACATATCGAAAGCTTTATGGAAAACAGTTAAAAAATGATATAAATTGCTGCCCTGCTGCCGGCTTATGTATGCAATTATTCCACTTTCATGGGGGCAAAGAAATACACAGTTTGTGAGTGTGTCCTGAAAATCTGAGGTCTGTAGCTCAATAATTGTTTATGCCAGCTACAAAAGAAGCTTTCTCTAAAGCATCACAAATCAGTAAAATAATGTGTAGGCGCATTTTCTTTTGAGCAGCAGCATGGCTTCGAATGGTCTGACACCACAAATTTTTATATCATTGGATTGCTCATCTTCTGAGGAACACAGTGGTTATTTTCTTTAGTAAACAAGGAAAATATCTACCAACATATCGAGAGCTTTAAGGAAAACAATTAAAAAATTATATTAATTGCTGCCCTGCTGCCGGCTTATGTATGAAATTATTCCACTTTCATGGGGGGCAAAGAAATACACAGTTTGTGAGTGTGTCCTGAAAATCTGAGGTCTGTAGCTCAATATTTTCTTATGCCAGCTACAAAAGAAGCTTTTTCTAAAGCATCACAAATCAGTAAAACAATGTGTAGCCAAATTATCTTTTGAGCAGCAGCATAACTTCTAAAGGTCTGACAGCACAAATTTTTATATCATTGGATTCCTCATCTCCCCAGGAACATAGTGTTAATTTTTTTATTAAAAAAGGAAAACATCTCCCAACACTTCGAGAGCTTTAGTGAAAACAGTTTGAAAATGATAAAATTGCTGCCCTGCTGCCGGCATATGTATGCAACTACTCCATTTTCATGGCGGGCATTTTTTGAGTATGATCTGAAAATCTGAGGTCTGTAGCTCGACAACTTATTTTGTTTGCAACAAAAAAGGAATCCTCTTTACAATCATTATGATTTATAGCCATATTGAGAGTATAAAAAATTTGGCACCAACTCGAACCCCGAGCTCTGCGTTGACGAAATAGAGAATTATCCACTGAGCTACACAGACATGTTGTATCAAAATAAGAGTGTCTGCCTTAAATTTAGTGGAGCATGAATTCTGTATTACAATAATTACATTACATTACTGATGATGAATACACACACAATCAGCATATTTGTGCACAGCTAAATCATCGCAAATCAATAAAATAATGTAGAAGCACATTTTCTTTTGAGCAGCAGCATGGCTTCAAATGGTCTGACACCACAAATTTTTATATCATTGGATTGCTCATCTTCTGAGGAACATAGTGGTTATTTTTTTTAGTAAACAAGGAAAATATCTACCAACATATCGAAAGCTTTACGGAAAACGGTTAAAAAATGATATAAATTGCTGCCCTGCTGCCGGCTTATGTATGCAATTATTCCACTTTCATGGGGGGCAAAGAAAAACACAGTTTGTGAGTGTGTCCTGAAAATCTGAGGTCTGTAGCTTGATAACTTTTTATGCCAGCCACAAAAGAAGTTTTTCGCTTTATAATTTATATGAATTTTGGCCTTTTCGAGATGTGGAGATAACTCGGGTTCACAAAATTACCTTATATGCCCTGAGAAGGGACGTTCTGCTGACATATAAGGTCAGGTTTTCCTACTTCATCCTCTCATCCCAAGAAAGAAGGACCTATGAGTTACAGCGACACAGTTAAAAGCTGTGAAACAAAATTAAGTGAGCGGATAAGTTTGCGCCACAAGCTTGCATCATTGAGAAGGAAGACCTGAGCTCCCAATTATCAGGTTTTCTCAGGATTAAGATTGTATACTCAGAAACGTACACTTGGTTAGGAACTGACTCATTAAGTAGTAAACAGTTTTGCACCATTCCTATATGCATGATGATTTGTGAATTACATGTTTGTTACTTCATCCCTGTCTACTGAGTAACCATGTCAGGAAAGTACAGTAATTTCCTAATTTCTGCCTAGTGACCACATCATTACCTTCAAACGTCCCCCTTCCACGACAAAGTTGACTTCACATGTGGGTAGAAATTGTCACCAATAATTGCAAAACATCATTCATCAATAAATTGATCAATTGATACAGGGTGGACAACAAATTTGACTTGTAGAAAACACATCATAGATTAGTGAAACATGTATTTGTCTTCTGTGGGTATCAGGCATATTGAATAAATCTTATAGTTACAACCCTAGCTTAGCATTATTTAGCTGTTACTAGTTTGTTTGTGAAGTGACAATAGACATAATCAGTCATAGCTTAAACACAAACCTGTCTCAGTTTATTTGCTATGAGTTAGATCCTTTGATCAAGATAGGATGTTATCTTTGCTTTGCTTGCTTAGCTTACATAATTCATCTAAGCCTTCAAGTGAAAGTGATAATACAGTATTTCAAATAGTAAGCCAACACTAAAATACTGTACTGGATTCCATAACACATTCCTCTAGTGTTAAGTTTCCACAGTTTGGATATGCGTGCTAAGGCTAATATGTCAGCAGTTCTATGTGTGTTATACTGAGCATTCAGTGGCAGTAAACTGCTGTCACTATGTTGGAAGCATTAATTCATCATGGGATAGGTTGTGCATTTACAACCTAACTTCTAATTATTTTATTTACAGGAACGAGGATGGATCTAAGATCGGAGGACCGGGTGGGTCAGCAGCCAGCCTTACTTCCTCTATGATTATCCTAGTTACTGGGGCTATCTTATCTTTCTTCTAAAAGGAAATATCCATACAAATAGATGAAGCCAAACTGAAACTGTAGTCTCAGAAACCTGACTATTTATGGTGCAACTTAACAGCAGCAGTATCAGTGCTGTGCAAAAAAAAACAAGACTAAACAAAATATTTGTAAATGTAATGAGACAACTCCTATGCAAATCATATTCAATACAATTGAGTTTTCTACTCACTGATTTTAATGCATGTATGACACTTCATTTTAACTATTGTACGATTATATTTGGAGTAACATATTATTTTGTTGTTACAGAATTTAGAATGATGTCGTCAAATTTAATCAATGTGAATATGAACTTTTCCGGTTTTACATTTCTCATAAAGCTTTCAAACTTTGCTCACCATTATAAGTGCCAATAAATAATGATAACAGCCATAAAACAAATACCTTAACTTAGGTACATATGTGAAACGCTCATAAACCAGGGAATTACCTGCCATATTGTTTTTAACAAATATGGATGTACGTATGGGGCACTGACCATCAGGAATAGGGTGATTGTCAAAATTACAGTTCAATGAGCCCTCTTACGCAATCAGAACTAGTCATGCGTAGTTTTTTTGCATACACCAAGAAATGTTAAGAGAATCCTTACGGCTAATTACAATTTGTATCGCTACTAATTTACACAACCGTCATTTCTCCATCACATCGTAGAGCTGGTTATTCAGGGTATTGTCTGGTATCTGAATCAACAAATGGCCATATCCAAACCAACACCCATCGTTTGCCCAGAAGTCTTGTTATATTTTGTGTGAGAGTTGTCTCCTCTTTAGGTGGAATCCCTTTTTGTATTTCATGTTTAGTTCTCCCTGATATTAGCTGTGAGGCCTGAGAGTATATGAGGCCTGTGAATAACACCAGCAGCAACAGACCTGTAATAAATCAACAGTCAATATCATAAACAGGCACAATCAGAAGTACTCGCATTGAGGCACTGAGGCATTTAAATGTGGGTGACTTAACAACATTGAATTGGGTAATAGCATTGGAATTATAATTGTCTTGCAGTTCAAATACCAGCAAGAAAGGCCTAGACTCAAGACAACACAAATCCTAAATGAAGAACATTTAAACCTAAGAATGGACGGTCCTCTGTCTAATAGCCATGAACAGAGTGGCACTGTCGTTTGGTGGATAGTACCTGTATCTGGGGGCTTACTCCACCTATTATGAGAACTTTCAACTTGTAGGATGCATTCTACTTTCTGGGATGTATAACACCCGCAGTATGAGTACATAGGGGCCTTGTGACCCTATTCAGGTAAAGGCAAATCTCTGTTTTGCTAAACAGTACATTTGATAGACTAGATAATTAAGTTACAAACAATGCAATATGTCCCACATTATCACCAAAATGAACTTTGTCTATCTCCATATTAAATTGCAGACAATTCTGTGCACTTTCCATAATGTGGTTCGGACAGAGTTGCCAATTTGTGACTATTAGCTTGAGAAAGAATGCCGGCAAATTATTTTTTAAAAGAATCCATAAAATCAACAGCGACCATTTCAATCTGTCCAAAAACAGTTGAACTTTTGGCCTCAGTAAGTTTACAGACTACAACACTGCCATAGGCAGCACTTTCAGGTGCCATTCTCATTGCATCGTCAGCGCCCTGCTTGGTTAAATCATTTTTTTACCTCAGTGATTATAATAAAAAATTCCCCTGTCCAGTAGTGGTCTCACCTAGGAATGTTAGAAAGTTGATGAGTAGATGGTATAATGTGTACTCTCTTAGTAAGACTGGGAAGTGAGGTATACATATAGTCAGTATAGAATAAACATCACATCCTAATATCTGTAACAGAAATCAGGAGGAGACGATTTGTAAGATAATTAGTAAATGCTCATGGTTCACCAAGGTACGTGGGCATCTTTCGATTGACAAATATGCTCTTTATCATTGTTCCCTAAGACTATGAAGAACGAGGCCTGTCAGAGGTATTGTTCTCAAATCACTCACTGCTTGATGGAACCATTTACCTAATGAGTGAGAGGTCTGGGAAAAAATTAGTGTAATTGTAAGAAGAGAAAAGCAATTTTTTGAGGAGATTTTTAGCTTTGATAATTGATATTTGAAAGAATCTTGAAAGGGTCTTGAAAAAATTTTCATTTGATGGTTGTGATTCAAAATCAATTACATAAAATTTGTGTCAGTGGATTGAGGATCAGATTCCTAATGACAAGTTGGGTTAATAAGAGTATGCAGTGTTCATTCCCGAGTATGCTACTCTACAGCTGTCTGAGTCTGAACAACTGATATGGAAGGAGTCAAACAGTTACTAGTACACAGTATGTGGCTTAGCTCCAGTACATAGAATGTGGCTTAGCTGCTCATAATCAGTCTTATGGCCTGATGTCTACTGTTAGAAACAAGCCATATTGGACAGTAGACCTAGTTGTATATTTGAGTGGGCCATAGTTTTTGACCAGAACTCTAGTCAGCCAGGGATGATGGACGAAGAATATGCGAAAACATGACACACTTAAAAATTCTATCAGAGATTTACATGATACTGACATTATGACTTTAGATTGAATGTGTCTAATTGAAAGAATTATAATTTTTATGTATAGAGTTATCTGCTCCTCAACAAAAAGAAGATAACTTATCAGAGAATTTTTGATAACATCGATGCTTTTTATGATACAATATGTACTGACATTATATACTGTCAGTACGTCATACCGAGAAAATGTATTTTATCTGGTATTGTGTAATAAATATACATACAAAATAATTTCTCATTCTCACCTTGGGTCAAAAACTGTTATTGTGTACGTCAACATATACATAAGAGTAATATTACTTACATCACAGACAAATCTAAGGTTGTATATATTCTCTATTATAGCTACAGACCAGAGATAGCCACACATTACTATAAAATATCTCTGGTTTTTCTCTCCTATACAATTACCGGCAAACCTGTAAATATACAAATGAACGCACTGGACCAAGTATAAACCTGCACCTGGTCATGTTATCCTAAACTACTTCTGATAGATTGAGTCAAAGTATGTAAGCAAAAATGTGATCATTGAAGGTTTCACAGAGATTTTAATTTCACCCTGTATCACATTTAGAGTTGCCCCCCCCCCCCCTCTACTTTGAGACACAAATACAGGCTTATTGAAATAAACTTGACATACGAGATATTTGGGTGGTTCATTGATCAACTCTTACCGCCATTTATAGACCCAGTTCCTCCTCAGCTACAGGAATTAAAGAGCAGTATGGAAGAATTTGAATAAGACACTTCCAAAGACACTATCAGGTACCTGTGAGTCAAGATTTTGCACTCTCAGTACCAATTATACAGGAAACATTGAGAATCTTCACTTTCAAATAATATAGTCAGTTTGAACCACCGATGTTTTCAACTTAGTTTGATATGCAATTTAAGTATTCACGGCCAGGAGAAATGAGACAATGACAGCAGGGAGGGGATGTGACTCCAGGTGTTTTTACACCTGCAAGCTCACTAACCACCCTGTTAGTAGTTATGACCTAAAGATAAATTGCTGTGACCTTGTAATATCTAGCTATGAATGATGACTCAATTTGATCATATTATTTGATAACATAGCCTAGTGTGGGAAATGTTCTATAAAATGAAATACTGGCATTTTAATTCATTCAAATATTGTTTGATGCTTGGACATGCGAAAAATTTGTCTAGCAGTTTTCTCCTATATTATGGCTGCCTTCATTTACTTTGTGCTATCCACTCTTAGTCCTTTTATAATGCAATTTGAGCCCAACACATCGTTCTTCCACTTGCCACCAAGACTATCAGAAGTCCCCCACCCCCACAGCCTTTATCAGTAATCAGAGTAACAAGTGTCCCACAATGCAATATTCCCAAATCTCCCATTACATAGTTTCAATGATAATGTGTTATTCCTCAACATGATATCTTGGGAGTTTTTGGTCAAAATTTCATTGTGGGAATGTTGTCAGCATGCATACTTATTAATAACTACCTGTCAGTCTTACCAGCAGTGATGATCCCTTCTCTCTATACAAACATTACAGATCTTACAGTGATGTGATTGGTCGGTCTGAACTCGTCTGCATATAACACAGATATCCTGTAATATACCAATAGAGCATCAGAAGGGTAAACAACCATTATATGAAGGCAAATAGTAGATGTTATCTTGATGAAGCTGCAATTGAGATTTAATAACATTGTCAACCGCTGTAATTGTAGTGTAATGCCACAAAATCTCACTTGCAGTCATTTTGCCTTTGCATGCATTTTCTTGGCTTGGAAAGAGCCTCATTATGCAGGATAACTGAAATAATCACAAATGGGTTTACTCATTATTTTAAACAAGCATTATTTCCATAACGCAAAATGCCAATTGATGCAGTGCAGCCCACTTCATACTAACGCTTGTGGAGTAAAGTATTCGCCTTTGAAATTAATTGCTAGCTAATATTAACTCAGCCAAATTACTTTAAATATAGCCTCACACCTCACTGGTGCATCATTGCGCTAGCTATTATTGTTTATTTATCTGCCCTAAATATGCTAAACTGAACTCTAACTATCTACTCCTCCTGGGTAATTAAAACAAACCAATGATAGCGTTATACCTGGTCGCCTCCATCTCCAGTTATAGTGTAAGTGTTACAAAGTTTAGTTCTATTATCAGATGTTGTTACATTGTATAGATTACAAAACACCTGTACAGCTGAGAATATCAGATAGCCTACAAATACAATAAAGCATTGTTATATTAGGTAGCCAATCATATCACAATCATTATGATACATGGGGGAATTCCTTTGGGAAAACTCAGGGTCAGTGTGTGATGAGAATTATAACATATTACAAATAGTGATTCTCGGGGGAGAGTTGTAATTACACAAACCTGAGTTCAAAGTTATAATGCCTTTGATATCAGAGATAGTAATTACATAACCAAGTGAAGTAAAACTTCTAAGGACTCACTATTCGCCATATTGTGTCATGTTACTGAGAGTGAATAGTGTTGTGTCTTTACATAGAAATGGAAGGTTTGGTTTTATCTTGAACAATTATCTTTCAAGATGCCATCAGCTAATACAATGATACAATAATGTTAATAAAACAATTTCATTAATATCCAGTCAAGTAATAAAAAACAAAGTCGGATAATATACAGTAACATTACTCTCGGGGCACAAACCTGTCTTCCTAGCTAAAAAAAAACAGACAAATGTTCATCATATCCAGGGCACTATAAACTTACCGTAGAATAAGATATGAAGGTTTGTTGTTTGGTATACTGATTCTATATAATGCTTTGTTACATGGTACTCGTATATGAGGTCGATCGGTGCGCCAAGTACAAATACTGTAAACGCAACTCTCTCTTTAATACCGAGCAAATAGTATCTATCCATCCCTCAACCTGAAAGTTAAACTAAACGTTGTACGACCGAAGTTAGTATATCTGGAAAACATGCAGAGTCCCAAATTAGTGATATTTAAGTTTGAGCACATTAGAGTCCAATTCAACAATGTGACATGTCAGGTTAAACAATCTGAATCAATACTATTTCTTGACAAGCTTTGTTTGGTGCCTCAAGTAACAAAGCTTGTCAAGACAGGTTAGGGCTGACCCATAGGCCTACTTAATTTATAGTGCACACTGGCACTCCATCAACGGATCACCTTAAACAATTCCGATGGTCTCAAGTGGAAATAGAGAAGATAAACTTTTTTACTGAGGATTGACAATTAGGCATGTACTGATTGCCTTGGGCATGCATTGCGTAGGGGCTGAAACAGAGAGACGGTGTACTAACACACCGCGCTGTGTATACATTCAAGGCAGATAAGTCATATGGTTATCACTCGCACACTTACGTACAGGACTTGGACAGCTGCAGTAAATATGTGCTGAGACGACTCATAACTCAGTCGATCATTATCAAAGTAGAAGGCCTTGTTAATTGATACACTCGAAAAGGTGCACTTTGGGGTGTACACTAAAAATTGGTTAGTGGAAAATGCTCGATTAATATAAATATTCAACTCACCGAAGCACACTATTCTGCCTCTGAATCAACAACCCTCTAAGTAAATTAATCGTGATCGACCTGTCCTGTTACGCTGATGTCGAACCTAGAGATAGACAAAATACACGGGTGAGAGACATCGCCATGACAGATATGAAAAGATGACATGATAGAAAAACATATAGGCCTAGGCCCTACCAATATAAACAGATCGAGCGTAAACTCGCAACCACAATCACACAATCATCTTGGTTTTGGTTTACTTCGCTGATTACATATCCAATTTTTGTTTTTCTTGTTGTTTTTCTTGGTGCTGTTTTTGTTGGTGATTTGATACTATCTAATAATACTGATAGCCTATATTATATGTGTGTTCAGTTGTTGCCACATATTTCAGCTCTAATTAATGTTTGATATGCTCAGTTCTCTTCTTGGACCAAGAGTCCCCGAGCTGAGCTATTTACTTGCTTATAGTACTTCTGGGCGGAGTATTTAATCAATCATCATTGATTGAAGCAATGATTGATCATCAATCAAGGAGTGGACTACTACTACACTACAATTAACTATGGGACTGATATTACTCCTAGTGATGCATCACACATGAAATTAACATACCTACCTGAGATGATGGTCAATATCATCTGTGTGACAGACAGATAGTAGAAGAGAGATAATAGAAGAGAGAGATGAAAGAGTCACTTAAGGTTTTTTTTCTCATTCTGTCTTTTTTGTTTCCAATTTATAAAGATGATTACACGACTCGCTGCTTCTGAGGTAAATTTATCTGATTGGATACTTGATTAAAAGAGCAATTTTCATTGGCCCAGTAGCTATACTTACAATAGAGTCGAGGTCGGACAACTCGTAATCAATCCTTCAGGGAGGGTGATTTCGCTTGTTTCATCAGGTCTCATGTCAGATAGCCTTCTGCTCCTTCTTTTACAATGTGAAATATTCCCCTATATGTGAGGAGTCTATGTATTAGGCATCAGATTACCCTCCATGTCTCAAAACTGCCTCACAACGTCCTCAGACGTCTCAAGACTGTCCTAGGACAATTCAAGACTACCTCAAAACGTCCCATGACTGACAACATCCGAATCTCTTAACCTTCACATTTACCTTCAACTAGATCCCAGGCGCTCACTGTCATCGGGCGCGAATCAGTGGCATATATTAGCAGTCACGGACCACGGATATCCGTCAATCAAAATCCTTGATTACGTTGTGCAAGCTAAGCTGAATAGCTCAGTGTGTAGAGTGTCTGCCTAGTAATCACTGTTTATTATGAATGTCGTGGGTTCGAATCGCAACATCGTCAGACTCTTTTCAAATGGGTGCTTTATAACTGGAGCATTTTTACTTTTCCCAAGGGGGGATGTCTTATAAGTGAGGAATTACGGTACATACAGAGTTTGACTTTCGACCTTGAGCTGGACAAGCCGATCAAAAGCCCGGTGTATTGACACACCCACACCCTCCCCGCCACGCCTACGCCTGCGCCCGATCATTATGCTCATCTCTAAAAATACAGTGAGTGAAATTTTTTAGAATATACGCCCCTGGCGCGAATGGATATGTATGCCTTCTTACGTCCAGCTTGGTTGTTTCGTACATGTGACGAGATGCTACTTGAGGTAGAAACATTCCCGAAAAGAAAGAGGAGAAAAAGATGAGTCCTGCAATCCAACTGTGGATATCAGCTTTGTTTCGATGGTATCCGGAACAGAGGTCTTTGACAGGTAAAATTCTGCTCTCGCATGCGACTGTAAAAGCTGTATTCCCATGGGTTCATGTTGTGATGCCATGTGACAACCTTTCCTCTGGTATGCACATTATTATTGCCTATTTGATCTCTTTATAAAATCTGAACAGCAGACTCTCCCATAGACATTCAAAGATATATTTGTCAACCACTAAATGAGTATTTATGCTTTGAAGCAGACGAATTTTGATGTTGTATTCGATCTAATGTGATGGATGGGTCATAGGTATCTTCTTGCCACCAAATTGACAGCATTTATTAATTTTTTTAAAAGTCACATTATATTTGTGGTCCATTTGAGCAGCAATCTTTCATTCCATAATTTGCAAACATACAAGTATGCATCAGAATTTGAGGTGATTTGTTTTGAGCAGCAATCGGTTATGCAATAATGATATCTGTAATAACTATCAAGCAACGCAACTGGTCATAAAAATAAGACACATTGTTCACTTAGATTTATATGATGCCCAGCTCATGATGAATGTGCTCTCTTAGTTACATGGACAGTCCAGCTCTGTCTCCCACACAGAGTTTCTGTTTTCTCCTCCACAGATCTGTTTATTGTTACCAGGACATCTACAGTTACACTCACTATCACTTGTAGCTTCTCCGTAGAAGTCATAGTTGTTCCCACAGTAGCACTGGTCAAATGACTGAACTCCAGCGTACTTATATCCTGTAAGAAAAGTTTAAAAGTACTTGAGGCGAGTAAGGTATTTATTTTTATTGATCATAACATGATTTGGTGTGTGCAGTCCCTGCAATATCGTTTTGATTTGTGATGTTGACAACGTCAGAGTTGGTTTGTCGTTAAAAATGACTTAACAACAACTTGGTAGCCTAATGTTGAATTAACTAAAAGAAACGCAAACAGGCTGGGTGAAGCAAACTAAATGCCATTCAAATCTATTGTTGTATGATGGTTTAAAGATATTTGATTGTTGAGTTTAAACTAACCTCTTTCCTTGCAGGTGGATGTACATGTCTCTATGGTAGCTGTTGAGTTGGGAGACATAAGATAGAAGTTCTTCATGGCGTGGTTATTTGTGTCTCTGTAACAACCTGTCAAGAAAATCAAGTTTTGTTAGCTATTTTTCAATGGGCAGTTTTGTGGAATTAGCAGTCACACTTGGTCATGATAGCATCTAATCACCAGGCAAATTCGTAATGTTTCCATATATCGATTTGACAACAGTATTAAGCTTGATCGATCTATGGGAATAGCATTTAAGTCCATTTCTGCTTGTACCTACATTTTTGATGCAAAAATAAATACTGTTTTGAATCTAACAAATCCGATTAGGCGTGACTGAATGGTTAGCGCCTTGCACACAATGCCTTCAAAGGGTATTAGCGTGGGAGACCCGGGTTCAAGTCCCGGCTGCGGCAGATGTTTGTCATGATTTTTTTATCATTGAAATCTTTAGCATTCATAATTCAAAATCGTAGTGGACCACTCATTTGAGGCATTGAACCATAGTGAATGAGGCGTCAATGATGAAATTGCAGTTAACAGTCAAAGTCAAGAACGAAAATCAAAATATGTATAGGTCAATTCAGCCAATTTCCCTTGTTCAAAGAAATTTAAAAGTTTAATAATTATAGTTATGTTTAGGTTGTAATGTACTGTGAGCCTACCTTTATATCCAGTGTCATAGACAGAGTTCTTCCAGGAACCACCACACTTTTGGCTGATATCACCAGTACAGTTCCTGTAACACTGACTGTGTGGCACGCTGCCGTATTTATCAAATGAGTTACCACAGAAACATTGAATAGCCCATTGAAGTCCTGCATACTGAAATCCTACAGCAATATGGAAACAACATTTACAAACAGGAAAATACAATTTAAAGATGCCTATAGTTCATACTGCATTGAATTCAAGGGGTATTGCTGCCAGGTGTGACCACATTTCTGTTACACATTTCTGGCTACAAACAATTGAATTAAATTAATAATAAATATAATACATGAAAAATTAATCAAATTGAAATATGAAGCCAAGATAATATAAAAAACAAAGCCGTCGGGCGAGGGGCAAAAGTCTGGGGGGGCTCAGACTAGTATGAAAGTAACTTGGAGCTTGTACAAAGATTGGTACAAATATTGCTTACCAATAGCAAGACCTTGATAAGGGGAATCATTTAGATTCGTCTGAAGGAAGTAAAAAAAAAGTTGAATGACGATACCCATCTAGTACTGCACATGCACAGCTTCGTACCTTCAGATCGACATGTCTTTATGCAGCTCTGTATTGTGTTTGTCGAATAAAATGTTAAGAATTTGCCAGTCATGGCTCGTACTTCTTGGTCCTTCCAACATCCATGATACTTACCGCTGCTAATATCTAAAACGATGACACATGATTATTACATCTCTGTCCTTTTTGTTCCTAATTAGACAGCTGAATTTTTCATCAAAGAACTATCGAAAAATCATAGCCACTAAGTTCATTCCTAGCAAAGCTATAATGATCAAGTTTGACTCGCTGACTTCAAACAACTCAAAGGAAAAACAACATGACATGAACAAAAAACCAAAAAAGAGTTTAACATGGAAGAAAAAACACAAAAAGAACAGGAAAATGAAAATAAGGCTTAAATATAATATAATATGAAAGTGATCAGAAATCCTAATTACTTACCGATGATTGAGATCAGTACAATGACTTGGAAAATTTTAGATATCATCTTTACTTCAGTTAGTTTGACAAAGGAAATTATATCTGCTCATAAATAAACTTCTTACAAACTCCTCTGATAATGATATAAAACTTTTATAATTTCTTCCTTATATACTCAAACCTTGCCCCAAAGTTCCTCATAAGACTGCGTTGGTTGAATTAAATCATGTGACCGCCTCATTATTCATACAGTTATAGGTTTTATTGAGGAAAGGTACGATGGTGCCCCGGATCCTCGCCTCATTAACTTCACCATGGCTGTAAGCCAGGTTTTATTTCCTGTGATATTTTCTATTTACTGTTATCTTAAGAGAGTAAGTTCTAGCTTGCGCCCATAATATTACATTCAATGTCAATAAAGGGAGGACTAGATTCCTCTAAGGGTCTGATGATCTAAAGTTATATGTCAACTTTAAATTGGACCACAGGGTTAAGATAGTAGCTGGAAATCGTATTGCTGATGATGTCAAGAACTTGATTAGGTGCTGTGCCACCAACGAGTGCTTTTACAGCATATATTGAGCTGAAACCAACCGTACAATACTTCAAGACACATCTTCGAATAGCAATAAGTGGCTTAAATTAAGTACCAAAATAAATTACAATACATCACAAGCAAAAAAAAATGCTATTGCCATTTTATGCTTATATCTTCCTTTGAAATTGGTAAGCAAAGGGTTAAGTGAAGATTGTGCCTGCATAATTTATAATGTATGCTAATAATCATCAAATTCAATGTGTTCGATAAAAATATTTTGTATTGTTAAACTTTTGAAGACGATAGGCCATTACCTTATAAGGTGCATGATTGATGTCTTCTATTAATGCATACTATAGCTCTGTATTCATTTCTTCATTACCGGATTCTAGATATTTGTATTACTAGGCGATAAAATCAGCTCATGAGATTTCTGATTTTGAAGAATATAGGACAATCAATCAATGTTTGTTGGATTAATAAGATAGCTACGATCCGGTGAAGTGAATGATACTATCTACCATCTATAAAATGATTAACATCAAAATTAATGGAGCGATAATATGACACATATCTACTGACGTAATTAAAAGATGAACTTTATGAGAGGGTTTGGACTGAACAAGGAATAAATTAAACACTAGTTGATTTATCATCACACTCATTTCCTCATTCAAAACTGTTGACCTAAAAATAAACCTAAACAGGACATGATACCACACAAAGCATGGACATTATGGCACCAAGGTAATTAATTTTGGGTTCTGTAAGAACTTTGTGTATTAGCAGTCATTGATTTTCAGTTCACAATTCAGGATATGTGCTAACTCCGATCATTCTCTCATTTCGAAAGTTGCAAAATATGGTTTTCCATTTTTATATTGACTTCATTCATTTCACTGACCAATGCTGCTGATTTAAAATTCAAAAAGGGATAAAATTAGCAGCTCATTGTTATATAACATTAAATAGATATATAAGAGAGCACATCATATATATCGAAGTGAACAACTTGCTGTACGACTTTGTCTAATCGCTCTGCTTCTTGATAGTTAGATGAATTATTGTTATTGCGTAATCAATATTGTCAACTTTGAGATGCAATTTAATGTTTGCCAATACCTTAATTGAAAGATTGCTGCTAAAACGAACAACAATTATAATATATTATTTCCCAGAATTTAATAAAAGCTGTCAGTTTGGTGGCAAAAAATATCTATAACCGAATCATCACATCAGACAAATCTGCTTCGAAAGATAGGCACTCATCTAGTAATTGATAAAACAATCTTTGTGTGTCTCTGAGAGAGACTGCTGTACTATTTTATACAGCGTTTTTCAGCATATTCAGCAAAGAAACCAAATAACAGCCGGAATAACAGATCATTTTGTTGCAAAAAAGTTGTTCATCTACATATACAACATAGGCTGTGCTGTAATGTCTTATTAGTTGTGAGTATTTGAATGTCTGGAAATACTTAAAACACAATACATTAAATTATTGGCCACGATCAATGCACACTAGTCATCACAATATAGTGTTTGAAGATTCGAGCAGATTGTCAGATGGCCATCCTAAGGATTTTGGTATCATATATTTTCTCACCCTTCGAAACACCAATTCAACTGAGCAGGGAGGCCAGCAGCGTAGCAAGTGGGCAGACAAGGAGCTGTGAAACTGTTGGAAAAGCAGCTAAAACTAGTTCGTCATTTGATAACCAGAGTGTAGCCAACACTGATTCTATTATCTATCATAATCTTATGAATAAGATTCCTATCAAATGCTACCAGGTGTTGTATTGAAGATGCCAAACAATGATATCTCGTCAATTTCAATGATTTCTCAAATGTATACTGGGATAAATAGAGAGCATAATAACCTGATATTATCATATCAATTCATTATATACTGCGTGTTGTATAGATGTTCTGGTTGGTTCGAGCTAGTGAGAAAACTATCACGGCATCATCTTTCTCTACGATATATACTTGTTATGATAATGAGTATGAGTTTTCTAGGTAGTACAATGTGGCTGTTCCCGGGCAACATAGAATGACGCTCTGTTGTGCATGATGATGCCTTTATCAATAGTAGGTTTTATCTACTAGCTTTTGCTTTTCAATTTGGACAATAATGAGTGTTTTGATCCCGTGGATGATATGATCTTAAGTAATAGCTGAGCAATAAGGTCTGCACTCAGCCTTGAGAGGTACCCATGGTCACGTTATGGAATGAATGAGCAACTTTATACTACTTGATCAGTAAGCGGTATCGTATTGATGATTATTTTATTTTGTCTATACTTGATGTTTAAACCTCGCTGTGACTCACTTTCATATTTAGGATCGATTCAAATCACATCAAATTCCTTCAACAAAGTACATCTATAAGCTAGGTTTTGTTTGTTGCACACTTTTATTGAATAAGATGGTTATATTGTTTTGTGACGTTGCTTTGTGTAAGTCACAAGGGCCATAGCCCATAAAATTCAGATAGTCAAAATTGATAGAACCGAACGACAGGACACATACTTAACTTGGTCTATGAAAGACCCGATCACCACAGTATACTTAAAAGTCAGCTTAGAGGTCAACATATCAAATGAAACTCTTAAGATAACATCAGATGTCGGATGATTTCCCATACCTATTGCAATTTAACACACACTAATTCTGTGAGTCGTCACATTGTTTATGGCAAGTCTGAATGCAGTGTTTGTTTACTCTTATCATTATTACTCTAGCTCATTATCATGTCCTACCACAAAAACTTTTTTTTCTTTATTCAAGCCACAGTCTCCTCTTGCAAGACCCTCCTTTTTGCTTTGGAATGCATTTTACTTCATTTTTGTGCAGGGGCAGCTTTTTGGAGGATCACGCTTGTATTTGTATCTAAGTTTAATTAATTGGTTTTTAATTAACTGGTTTTCTTTTTGGCTGACGGTTTCAGGATAAGCTTTGCTAACCATCCACAAAAGAAGACTTCCTAATTGGGTTTCAAAGACTTGTGCTTTGGGTAGACCAATCAAATCTTATTGTTTGTTGGTTTAGGGTTTTTTTCATTGCTTCTTTGCACTAGATTTTATTTAAACACCCTATTTAACAGGCCCCGGCAGGTGGCTTGTTTGAGTAGTGATCCTATGCCTTTGATTGGCTACTCTTTTTATCAAAGAGGCAGAGTGGGATCTTAATACTGCGTGCAAGCACACAGTAGACATTTGTATTTATTGTCCTGACCCAACAGACCTTTGGAGTTTCACAGTTTATTACCTCTCTCTTTTTGGAACATATCAGAAGAAAACTGTAACAGGTCATGCATCGAGGCATCAGTTACTCTGTTAAGTTAAGTCCTTTCTTCTGTTGCTTATATTTATCTACTAAGAGATAGGAAGTATGCGTGAACTGTTGATAATGCTAAGCCACTGTGATTTATATGGTCTTTTTTTGTCATAGAGATTTTGGTTTGGCAATTTCAAGTACAATTTGTGATTATTGCTTCAAGATTTTTTTTTCTGATTTCTTACAGTACATTTAGAGATTTTAGAAATCAGGATATGTATTATTCTGAACAGCCTAGTAGCCTAGCCTATATCAGTGTGAATTGTAGAAGGAATGCTCTTAGATTGAAACTTTGAGAATGTGCAGGTAGAGAGTGACTGCTTGATAGGCATAGGTTTACATGATAAACTTCAAATCTGCGGATAATTCATGTTCATAATTCATTTTGCTCAGTGAACCAGTGACGGAGCAAAACCTTGATATCAAATCATTCCAGCGTGATTTGATTTGAATCTCATTCTGATCAGATCAAATGACAGTGTTTGTTACCTTTCTTATGTTACTCCAGTTACTTGTATTATTATACAGCTCATCTTTAGATTTTTTATTCGTATGACCACCTCAGATACCCCTTTTAAAGAATTATTCGTGCCAAGCGAATTTGTTGGCCAAATAGGGCATTTGAGAGATTTATTTTCCAAATGGTCACCCTGATATAGTGAGACTTGAGTCTTGGTCTAGGATGTGTTCTTTCGTAAATGTCCTTTTAGCGTATGCTGTCCAGATTCAGACTTGGTTTATTGCTTGATTGTTGTCCTATGCCTATGAGGTTCTTTTCAACAATTCTTGTGATGCACAGTGAGTAATACAGTTAGCTCAGTGAGTAATACAGTCAGCATTATATAATGAGATCTTATGATCAACCAATTCCTTATGCATTTATATTGACTTCATCATTACAAGTTTCCTCTAATAAAAACTCAAGACAAGATTAATGTGTTTTGTTTTGTGGAGATTTTGTCTTGAGGTTCCACTGATAACCTTAACTATTCACTACTCACTGATTTTGCTGTTGATCCAGTGTCTACATTTCGCTTTTTTGTGGGCGATGACAGTCAGGGGTGGCTGTATCAGTGCTTGGTGTGACTGCACTACATCCAACCTTACACTTTTATCTGTCACTAGACAATGAATTATTTATCATTTCCTAACTTTCCATGAGAGATAACATTGATAATTCAACAGAAGACCAGTAATAATATTCTACAGATTTTTCAAAAGAAACGCCTGGACCAGTTTAAAATTAGATAATTAATGATAATTTAGCAGGAAAGGGAGAAGAAAGGAAAAAACTAAAAGAAATTTATAATTGCTGTCCACCATGTGCAAGATTTATAAATAAATATATATATATATATATATCATATAAATTGCATCGATTAACAAGTATGTGAAAAATATTATTAATTAATAGTTGGTGCAGGTTGTTGGAGCTTACTTGTGACGAAAGGATATGTTCAATGATTGCTCTGTTGACTGTGTACATCTCGGTTTATTCTAATTTGAGACATTTTGTTGCTGGCAGTGTTGCGTCAAATTGTTATTATGTGTTTTTATTGAGGTTTTCATATATAGAAGTTTGTTATAAACGAACGAAAATAACAATTTATTGACTTAATAAACAAACAAAATACAAAAAAACTAGAACCGGCGTGGCTATATTCACAAGTGAATATAAAGTCATATAACCTAACCCAAAACACAAACAATTATCATTAGAATCTAAAAAATATTTTTAGTGAGATATGCCAAATGAATCTAGTTTTAATTGCATCATTATCAATACTGGTCTCATTAACTAGTAGCATTTTATAAATTGTAACTACCCTAAAGTTGGTGACATCATACCTGTGAAGTTCAGTTGCTAGATGTTGTGCACTGCCTATGATCATTTTTATATCATAATATCATATTAAAATCAGGCCGCTAGATAACCCAATATATCAATACTGCCAGTTGCTTTTTGTATGTGTTGATAATTTATTTGGACAGAAAGAATGATGTTGTCGTTGGTGTTGTCATGCGTCAGGGGACGAAAAGATCTTTACAACGTCAACAATTTCAATCCCTGCTATATTAGAGTATGTCAATTGAATTGGTAGGGCCTGGTAAACGGAGTCCTCTGAAACTGAAGCACAGAGTGACGAAGGGATTGTTGATTTACGAAGTTTCAGAGGCACTCCGTTATTATCTTCTAGTGTTATTGTTTCTGAGTCTTCTGCCAGGACTCCTACCAATTCTGTGGATATCTCTGTTTTTGGGTTACCCATCTAAAAAAACAGCAATAGCATATGATAGAAGGTATAAGAAAAACCAAACAATCCACTCTAAACTAATTGTCACATTGTATATTATATCAGTATTAAATACGAGGCGAGATGATGGCAAATTAATGGAAAATGGCAAACAAACAAAGTAATTTAGAGTACGTAATGAAAGAATTTTTAGGTTATTAGCAATGGGCTTATTTACCTTTATCTCATAGCAGTTATTAATGTGTAGGATGTAGCAGCTATGAAATTTGTTAAATCTCTGTGCTACATCCCATACCTCCACGGGCTGCCCGATTGTGATGGCAGTGTTGGCTGCGTTCCTCCAGAGGTTGATTATAATCTGCCGATCACATGATGAAATATAAGCAGTTCTCACTTACCCCATAAAGCCCAGATCTTTTATTGGCTCTAGCTAGAAAAAGAAGTTAATGTATGTATAATAATAAAATTCAACAGGAGTATAGTATCGCACCATTTTATGAATTGCTGGAGAATTAGGATATGCTGTAATCATTTATCATAACTGGAATAAATAAAACATCTGGATATTGTATTTTAGAGATTATTGCTACATACCACTAGATACATACATGCTACATTACTGATAATCTTTAAATGATGTCTATGTTTTAACTTACTCCGGTTATTAACCCCTTTACTGAGACAAGCTTCTGTGTTGGTTGGACCGGCCACGTGGTGATAAATGGAGAATATGGCCGGTAAGGCATCTCCTCGCATTGGGCACTGACCAGCAGATCTTGAATTCTATATGGGAAATAAATTAATCAATTAAATATTTTTGTAGATTTAGATCATAAAGGACCTTAGGTACAGCATATTTTTACCAGTTGTGAAATTAATGTTTAAACTGTAGTTATGTTATATTATAATGGAAGATTGATAACAAATATCACCACCGGTATCATTGACAGAGTAACTGCAAAAGTATTTGCAAATAACGCACCGCATAATGGATGTTTTTTTGGAGCTCTGTATAAACTGTTTTCAATTAACTCAATATCTCTTAAACGGTACGATGATGCCAAATTCATCTCTTTGGTATGAGTAACATATATATAAGTTCCAACATTAGTATCACTAATGCCAATAATCTGAAGAATAAAAAAAGTGCAATCAAAACATTTTGAGGCTAAAATATTAACCAAGTTTGTTTACAAGAAATTAGTGTAAGCGGTAAGAATTACAATATGATAAGTTGAGCAATTTTAATTATTACAAAGAGTATTAATTGCTTTTGTAAAATAAAAGCTCATTAAAAATGCTAATAACTTTTGAGGCTGCTCACCCTTCTCATACTTGTATCTTTTTCGGGCTCCGATTCTTCTTTCTTTATACTAAATACCTTTATATAAACCGAAACGAAATCATATCTGGGCATCTTTGCCGGTGTAGCCATTTTTTTTTTAGTGTTCAGTAGTTGGCGAAATGAAAATATATAATGTCTTTATCTGACAAAACCACCTAAAAATAGTTTAAATTGCTCAGAAGCTTAACAAAGGCTTATGCACGAGCCGATAACGAAGTCAGGGATTTTACGTTCAACATTGTAGTAGTAGAAGTAGTAGTAGTAGTAAAATTAGTAGTAGTAGTAGTGCTAGTAACGATTTTCTGAACAACGCTGTACACTAGTTGACATCTAAAGACCTTTAGTCTAATGACGGCTCCCTATTTCAGTCAACAGTCCCGCCAACATATAATAGGTATTATGACTACTTTTACTTTGGAGTAAAAAGCTATGTTGAAATTTACAACCTAAGTAAATATATTATTAATTTAACTCAGCCTAGGCCTAGTTGTTACCCGCTTTAGATACATTATATCATTATAGCAATATGTATCTTTGTTGTAGAGCATTGGTCACATTATGTCTCATGTAATAACAGAGTATTGTTAAATTTGAATCTTTGACAACTCTAACTATCAGCTACAGAAGGTATGGCTAACAATAAAAGGTGTTGTATAAGTTTTCTTGTGTTTTTAACTATAGCTAGTTATTGAGAGTGATACGAAACACAAACTACTCAGTAACGAAACCTTGTAACAATAATGATAGTTTTATTTACCATGTAGTGTATAAACCAGATATAATATGATAAAAATTGACAAAAGTTAAACAATAATTGTGAGAGTGTAACTTATAATTGGGAGTCACTATTTTGAGCATGTTAGTCTGATGACATATATCTATATATTTTAGACTCTTTGGCAGAAAAAAAATATGGCTGTGCAAGGTTATCTTCTCCTCAACTGCAACGGATTTTTACTCAGTTGGCATTTACAACTGGTATGTATTAAATTCTGAGCGATGGTTAACCTAGTATATGCATGTAAGTTATTATGTGTGTATTATTATTGGTGTATGAGGCTCGGCTGTTATATCAGAGGTAGGAACATATATAAATGATTTTCATTTTTGCATTTTCGAATCCGGTCAATTATCAATACTGGTTTCATTACCTGATATCATTTTACAAATTGTAACAACACTCAAGTTGCTTATGTCACACCTATAAAAATCAGTCAATCTGTTATTTAATCCGTATTTTCTGAGGACTATTTAAAGTTCAGCTGTTACATGCTGCCTACTGCCAATTGTGATCAATATACAAAATTGTCATTTCGAAATTTCGAATATATACAAATGTATCAACATTTTGCTTGAGATTCACCAATTTTTTTTTGGTTCCCATTTCAGGCAATTGCATCATCATCAATACTGGCTTCCTTACTTGATAGTTTTTTAAACTAAAACTATACTAAACTAACATTGATGACGTCACATGAATGAAGCCGTTGATCAAGCAATAAAACTTTTTTTCTACATAAGACCATTGGATTTGCTGTTACTACATGCTGCCTGCTGCCTATATTTATCATTATATCATCATATCATTTCAAAATTTCAGAAGAACAAATATGTATGAATATTATGTCCAAGTTTTATGGAAATCCGCCTGGCGGTTCTTGACTTATAGAGGTCCGATGAAAGCTTATAAAAGTGTTGCAATAAAAATAATAAACTCAACCAAAACAAAAGACATACAACTATATTGTATGACTAACAAGAAAAATATAATATATAGATATGTACGGAAATATTAGTAAGTTGGGGAAACAAGTTTTCTGTATGTGATTGATAGGCAGATATTACGCTTTACTAAATAAAATGAGTTGGTTAAAAGATCTTGATTTTCAGTATTTGGTCCTATATTTTAGTTTTAATAAGAGATAACCAAATACTTCTACATTTACCATTTATAAAACAAAACATGTAGATAACACATTAATCCTGACGGCCTGACGGCCTGACAGAAGTGCTTCCTTGTGTGACAGAATTGCTGTCTGCTGAAGCTGCCCTTAGAATGGCGCCATAAGTAGCAAATGTGCAGCCAATCCAATGCTTTGCGCTTGTCTACATGTGCACATAAAATAAATTATTTTGTTCATGTCCCTTCTGAAATTGCCTATCTAGTGTTTAGGTATCAGCTTTTTGACTCAGTGTTTCTCTTATGTGATCCTCCATTGTGCTAGCAGCGACAGCCAATGGTGGCTTTGTTTGATATGAGTATGAGTGTATCGGTACATTCATAATTATCATTTGAAGTGTGAAGCATCAATGATAGTACTTGAATTTTTACAGCATTTAAAATGCAGCTTGATTTGTGTCCAGAATTGTAGTGATTCATATAAAATATAAAAGATCTGCTAGTTCTGTTTGAGAAGGAGTGTCCGATATGACTGTATTATTATGTCTATCCAGATAATTATAAAATCTTGTCTTATCAGGACTTCAGGGGGCACTGAGACATTTTTTATCCAAGTTATTGATATTACTTCTCATCACAAGGATGTTCTCGTGAGATTGTACATTAAATAAATAAAATAACAAAGATGATTCTACAACTAGAATCGGCACAACTATATGCACATGGGAATATGAAGTCATACAACCTAATAAATCAAAAATAAGATAAAAAGAATATGATCCGCCAATTGAAACTAGTTTCGATTAAGGGCAGTTGCATCATCATCAAAACTGGCTTCATCACCTTGTTGCATTTCATATAAATAAAGTTAATGACAACACATCTATGAATCCGATGATCAAAGCAGTCAATTTTTTTTAAATAGAACCATCAAACGTGCCAGTTATCTAACCAATGAACTCCCTCTTCCTCAGGAATAACAACACATAGGAACTGTGGGTGTGGCCTAGTGTGATGTCGTAGACAATTGGCCTATTTAGTGTCCCTTATAATATAGGCTTAATAGATTAGGTCTATATAGGAATATTCGGCTTTCCATTGTGTATGCCACTAAACAATAGAAAATAAACAATAGACTCACTGCATCAAATAATATCAGGGCTTTTCTGAGCCAAGAAAGAAATAAGCAACAAAATACACACGTGTGTTGATGTTCACATAATCAATAACACTACTATCAGGTATATTGGGCAAGTGATGCAGCTGTAGAATGGTAGGGTAAGATGTTTTCTTGAGATATAACTAATAGTCATGAACTCTTTTGTAAGGAATATGGGCTTATCAGCCATTTTGTTTTATAGATGTAATATTGATTTCATCACTTGGCGGCCATTTTGATTTCAACAAATGTCCCAGACATAGCTCAAGCGATACTGTTTGCTGATTGGTCAATATCGTCCTGTTGTTATTCCTGAGGAAGAGGGAGTTCATTGATCTAACAATGTTTGGGTGTCAGCTTCCTCTGAAGCACATTTTTAGGTTGTGATGGATGTGATGTGAGGCGTACTTTTTGATAGACACTATCAAAATTGGTCCCACTTTGAATACTTAATTTACAGTAGACCTTAAGCTATCTTTGGTGATTTGCTCTTTATCCTTTATGTTATAAATTACAACACTGCTCTTAGGATTGAGAGGATGCTGAATAAATTGAGTGGTATGCATAAATGACATTCAGGTTGAGATAAAGGTAGTTTGGGAGCATGACTGGGTGCTGCTGCTGGGTACAGCTTACCTTGAGTTTTAGTAGCTTCATTTTTCATGGCTTCTGTTGATGGCGATTGACTCCCAGATCGGAGAGGCACTCTTGAGCCATCAAAGTAATTTGACAGCTCTTTTCTTACGGCGGCAACTATTGATCTGCTTAAGTTGTTATAGATGACAACAAAGCGGTTGTGTAATGCCTTGTTCTATGCTCGCATCGCATCCAATTGTATCTCCATTTGCTTCGTATATATGTATATGACCTGATAGTCAACATATTCTGAATCATTACCAGTATCAGGAGCTTTTCCTACACATAGTTTTACCAGGCATTCCTGATGCCTTTACAAGTAAATTTTTCTACTAAATTTGCTTGTTAGAGAGCAGTTTTTTACACAGCCATTCACTCCGGACTCACAAACATGCTACATGCTTGGTTGTGTAGCAAGTTAAGTATACATTGTTAATTCTTAGCAAGAGTACATGTAGCAAGTTGTCCAAGTTTGAGGAAATTCGGTCTGCTAGTTCTTGGCATATAGTTTGATGAAAGCTTATAAATGTGTTGCAAGAGAAATTATAATATTAAAAATAATAAAAATAGTAATAACAACTAGAGATGGCATAGCTTTATTCACATGTGAATATAAAGTCATACAACCTAATTAATCAATTAGACTATTACAATACCCTAACAATCATTATACCTTAAAAAATAAATTTTATGCCAATTGGTTTTTGTGTATGTGTTTTGTTAATTTATTTCGACAAGAGAATAATATATTGATTGATGTTGTTAGGCTTTGTCAGAGGCTAAAAGGATGTTGACAACATCGACGACTTCACTTTCTGTGATGTTCGAGTAAGTTAATTGCATTGGTAGGGCCAGGTAGGCAAAGGGAGTCCTCTGAAACTGACGAAAAGAGTGAAGAAGGGAATCTTGTTTTTAGCTGTTTTAGAGGCACTCCGTTTTCATCTACCAATGTTATGGTGTCTGAGTCTTCTACCAGGACTCCTACCAATTCAGTGGTTATCTTGATCTTTGGGTTACCCATCTGAAAAAACAGCAATAGCATATGACAGAAGGTATAAAAGAAACCAAATGATCAACTTCCTACTAATTGCCACATTGCATATTATATCAGTATTAAATAATACACAGAATGATGGCACATTACTGGAAAATGACAAACAAAGAAAAAATATTTGAGTAAGTAATGAAAGAATTTTTAACGTTATTAGCATTTGGCTTATTTACCTTTATTTCATAGCTGTAATTGATGTGTAGAATGAAGCAGCTATGATATTTATTATACTTCTGTGCCACATCCTACACCTCTATTGGCTGACCAACTGTAATAGCGGTATAAGCCACATTTCACCAGAGGTTGATAATGACCTGACTGCCACAGGAAGAGATTTAGGTAGTCCTCACACTGCCCAGTGTGCTGAGATCTTTAATGGGCTCCAGCTAAAAAAGGAAGTAAATGAATGTTAGTGTATGTAAAATCACAAAATTTAACGGGAGTATAGTATTGCACCATCCTATGAATTGCTGGAAAATAGGATATGCTGTGATCACTTATCATTACTGGAAATATAGATCTTTTCATTTTTTAAACATTTATTGACATACAATCCTAATCATTAAAATGATTTTCTTCCGAAAGTGCCAAAACAAAACAATAAATAACTAAAAGAAGAAAAATTGAAGATAAAGACTAACAATGCGCTGCCCTAGACTGCACATGTCCTAATGATGAAAATTCAAAAATTCACTTTCGTGAACTTTTGGTGAAATTGTTATTTCACAGTTAGGTCTTTGTTTGAGTTAATTAGCTTAGATAGTTTGGCTTTTATCAACGTGTAAAGATCCTATCTCATCACCCTTCTCAATTATAATTTAGAATGCAAATGTCCTAAATGATTATCCAATCACTCTAAGCCTTATGTAAACAATGATCCAATGAAAAGCGTTGTGAGAAGCCATTTAGCACACTTTTTAAAGTGGATTGGAATAAGAAAATGACCTGACTGTGAGGTTTAATGTAAATTTGCTTCCCCTGATGTACAAAGATTAGCTATTCTTTCTGGAATGGAACACCATGTATGTAACCTCTGCGGCTCACAAACAGATATTATTCAAACAAACGTTCAAAAATCATTCAGTAATTAATGCAACATAGTGACGGTGAACTGCTCAGAGTGTGTAATCATAAAGGCTACCAGAGTGTAAGGTTTCCATACTGTGCACCCCATTCTTTGAGAAAAGCAATGAATAGGATTTATTATCAAAGGGGTCTAACAATCCCATATATGTATAATGTGTACAAGAAACGGTTAGTGTCTGAAAACCAAGGTGATGAGATTGTGGAAGGATAGAAATACTGTCACTTGATAAAATATCCCATTCAAGTCACTAGATAAAGATTGTTGTGAGATCAGATGCAGATCAGCTGCATGCCTTAACAAACTAATCCTCTGGTCTGAATTGTGTATAACACCAAGAAGTTAGAGACTTGTATAATTGCAATTCTCACATGAGCTACGCATTGCAGCTTTTTACACTGCGATCTCCTGCAATACTGACCATCACACAGCGTATCTGCCCGCCTGGTCAAAGCTCAATCACTGATTTGGATGACCTGCACAGCGTCATCGAAGGTCAGATGCCAGAGAACTGGCAAAAGAACAGGGTGATATGACAACTACATGAAGTTTAAATACGCACCAACCAAACAGCTGCGATACCATCAGGATATAATAGATGAGGTGTTTTTGGTCTTGAGAATGAAGAGATGAGATGAAGTGATGAGAAAGCGAGTTCAATATGGTTTATGTGTGGGGATGATTTAGTGTTCACGCAGGGGATTATTTGATTATATATTTAGAACGCAATTCCCATCCATGATAGTATTATTGACTTTTTTTGAAGTGAGTGTCATAAAATGATTATTTGATCATAGTGTATCATTTGATAAATAAATTATCCAATTCACTTCTTTTACACCCCTTTAGAAACCTCAAATGAACAGGTAAAAAGTCAAATATTCCCATGATTATGACATTTAGGACAATTGCATTCTCAAAATGCCTTGCTTGTTTAAGAACAATCGTCCTAACTGATAACATTGTTTCCTGGTTCTATTGTTGGTAGAGGTGTGATAACTTCAAAGACCCATGAAAACAATAGCACTTGGTAGGCAATTACTTGGTACAATAATTGAATGACAATAATCCTGTTAATTTCCATGATATACACAGCCATCTTTTAAATGTGCTATAACCAAAAGTTTGCATTGCTTCATTTAGGACCTCTAAGCCAGCGAATGATTATGTCTTAGACATGAAATGCATAAGTGCATGTTGTCCCTGTTTATGACAAAACAGAGGGTGGGCTGCCCCTAAAGAGGGACGCAAGTTGCCCGGAGTCCTCGTACTGAGAGTGTGATACATCCTAGTAAAGTAGAATGCATCTTAGAGGTGAGGCCATGGTGGACCTCCTAATCGTTAGTGTGCAGCAAGCTGCCAGAAACTGAAACAGGCACTAATCAGCCATTGGCCATGACACTTTGATCTTAGCCAATAGGCCAACAAGCGATAAATAGGCCAACAAGCATAAATGCATGTTGTCAGAATGCATTCAAATTGTTTACAGACCTGAACTGTTGTGGAAGGCTATTGAATACAATTGAAGGATGGCAAAGAAATGTAATTGATGGAGGTTTCGGGAAATTATTGGCTCTCATAGGAAAGCGATGTATAATAAATGAAAACTGCTCACATATATAACCTTGAGCCAACATATAAAGTATATTATAGCCATATTTGGCAGAGATATAACTGGCGAGCTGTGGCAAGGGGAGAAAATTTAAGGATCTTGAAAGATCCTGAGTAGATATCAGATGCCTTGGAATAAAATGTATAAAGGCGATAAGGCTATGAGCCTAAAGACTATTAGATCATGTCTATTACTAATAATCTGTAAATGGGCTGTACGTTTTAACATACTCCAGTTATAAAGCCCTTCACCGACACAAACCTTTCTGAGAGCAAAGTGCAATCAAAACATTTTGAGGCTAGAATATCTACTGAGTGTGTTAACAAGAATTAAATGTAAGCGATAAGAATTAGAATATGATTCTTTGAGCAACTCTTTTGCAACAATGTGTATTATTTGCTAATAGAAATTAAATGCTCATCAAAAGATACTAAACAATTTTTTAAGTTGCTCACCCTTCACAAAGAAGTATCTGTCCAGGCTCTCCCTATTCTTCATAATACTGTACACCTTGATGTTTACTGATACGAAATCCTTTTTGAGGCATCTTGGTCGGTGTTGCCATGTTGTTGTTTTTGTCTACCGTTGTTGGCGAAATGAAAATTTATAATGCCTTCTTCTTGCAAAACAACCTAAAACTAGAGACAGCGTAGCTTTATTCACAAGTGAATATAAAGTCATACAACCTAATTACTCAATCAAACTTACTCAAAACCCAAACAATCATTAGGATCTACAAAAAGTATTTAGTGAGGTAAGCCAATCGGATCTAGTTTCAATTGCATCATCGACAATACTGGTTTCATTTAACTAGTAACATTTTATAATTACAACTATCCTAAAGTTGGTGACATCACACTTGAAGTTCAGTTGCTAGATGTGAGACACTGCCTATGATCATCTTGATGTCAAAATGTCATTTCAAATTCCGGCTGGTAGATAACCCAATATATTAATATATATTATGAACTTTATTAACCACCGATCATGCATGAAGCAAATAGAGGCCATGTGAAAATAACAACAAATAAAAGAAGCAATAAGAATACTGCCAGTTGGTTTTTGTATATGAGTTATGATAACCTATTTCGATGAAAGAAAAATAGATTAATATTGTTAGGCGTTGTCAGAAGCGATCCACTTTCAACTAACTGTCGCATTGCATATTATAACAGTATTAAAGATGTGACAGAATGATGGCAAATTAACGGCAAATGACTCACAATCAAAAATTCTTTGAGTACGTAATGAAAGAACTTTTAAAGATAATAGGATTAGTCTTATTTACCTTTATATTGTAGCTGTAATTGATGTGTAGAATGTAGCAGCTATGTAATTTATTATATCTCTGTGCCACATCCCACACTTCTGCTGGCTGCCCAATTAATATAGAGGTATTAACCACACCACATTTCGCCCGAGGTTGATAATCACCTGACAGCCACAGGATGAAATGTAGGCATTACTCACACTGTAGAGTACACCAAGATATTTTATAGGCTCTAGCTAGAAAAGAAAGTTCAGAAGTTTAGGAGTATGAAGTTTAGAAGTTTGTTTATTGCCTAATTTAATTTCTAATAACCAAGCTGTAATAGTTTGATGGCATCAAAAGTATGGCACATGATAAAACAAAATGAAATTAAAGTTAAATGAATGTTGAGGTATAAATTAATATAGATGCCATAAAGTATTAAAAAAAAAAGAAAATGTATGTAAAATCATAAAATTAAACAGGATTATACTATTGCACCATGCTAGGAGCACTAAGATATGCTGTGATCATTAATCATTGCCAGAAGAAATAAAACATATGGATATTGTCCTCACGTGATTAATATTACATCATGCATAATACTAATAATCTTTAAATGATGTCTATGTCTTCACTTAATCCGATTATCAATCCCTTCACAGAAACGAAATTTTTTTTCGGTAGGATTGGCCACGTAGTGATAAAAGAAGGCTGGTAAGGCTTCTCATCACAATTAGCACTGACCAGCAGATCTTCAATTCTATGCAGGAAAGAAAGTGTTCAATTAAATCTTTTTGTATTTTCAGTTTATAAAGGATCTTCAGGACAGCATGTTTTAACCAGTTGTGAAATAAATATGAAAACTGTAATAATGTTATAATCTAATGTAATGAAATATTCTAATGTATCTGCAGAAGACTGATTGCAAATATTACCGAAGAAGAAAAAGAAATTGTGAGAATTACAATGTGATTAGTTAGTCAATTGCTTTTGTAAAATGAAAACTCGAATGCTTTTTAAATATCTTAGAGAGAACGGGTAAAACTGATTAAGGTCTATGATTCCCTGGGCCATCTTTTGACCCCGACTTAAAAATAGGGGTTATGCGAGCAATTTTCCAGACCTTTGGACATACTCCTTCATCTAAAATTCTATTGAAAATATCTGTGAGCACTGGACCTACGTAGGGAAATGTTTTGTTTAACATCCGAACTGAAGTCTGGTCAGGACAAGTGCATTGGCCCATTGATATTGATTTTAGAAGCTTTTGCAATGAGACTGTTGTAAATTTCGGAAATTGTTTCAAACCTTTGTGGTGATAATTTGGCAAAGTACTAGAAAAATCCGAAACCAAAGAAAGATCATTTGATAGCTTAGCAGCGATAGATGTAAAATGCTCATTCAAATTTATTATACATTTACTAATACTAATACTAAATCTAATAACTACTAATAATTATATTATTACTACTAATTACTAATAATACTAATAATATATATCTAAAAGATATAGTTATATATAATGATATAATAATTACAGTCAAGCAACCGTTACATAATATATTAGGTAATATGAAGACTTTTACTTGGGAGTGGATAGCTATCTCTTTGAAGGTTGTGTGTCAACTTACTGATAATGAATACAACCTAGCCATTATGTTACTATTTAAATTCTAAGTAAATATATTATCAACTTTAAATCGGCCTAGGCCTAGTGGTTATCCGTTTTAAACACATAACACCCTAATCATGACAGCAATGTGTATCCTTGTTGGTCTCATTATTTCTCATGTAATAACAGAGTATCAGAAAGCTTGAATCTTGGCAACTCCATCTATCAGCTACAGAAGGTATGGCTAGCAATAAAAGATGTTGTCTATATTCTCACGTGTTTTTAATTATGAGCTGTTTTTGGGAGTGATTCTTAACACAAACTAAAAAGTAACAAAAGCATGTCAATATCATGTCCCTCATCTCCTATTGTTTACCTATTATTTTTACCTGTATCTATGCCAGTGATAAAAAGGCTATCAGAAAGATTTTTAAAGATTGTTCTAAGCTTGGTATTGAGTATCATGACATAGATTTAAACATTCAGAAACTAACTAAAACACTTGCCATCAAATATATAGAAGACAATGACCATTTCATTAATGAATTTTTGATTCAATGCCCCTCTGGAAGATACCCAACCATTAAATATAGAGGAGCATGGAGCAGAGATAATTTTTTTCTTTACGCCACCTTGTACATACTTTAAATCATATTTTCTTTTAAACAATCCTACAGAGTTCTGACTTTTTTTCCAATTTTGTTCATGTCTACTTTTAAGGCCAGTATTTACACCGAATTTCGCAACATGTACTATTGTCTGTGATATGTGATAAATCAATCAATCGATTGTAACAACAATGCTAGTAGTTTAATATTCTTTAGCATTTAATAATATTTAAATATTATTTAAATATTTTATCTAAATGATTATTCAAATAAATATAATTTATAAATTAAAAAAAAACTAAATATTATTGAGCATGTGGTGATGAGGTGTTGCATACTAAACTAGTGAATATGTAAGTTTTTTTTTATAAACCAAATGATTTTACCTCATTAACAGCAAACCCTGTTCCATCTACATCAGATACCCACGACCCAATCATGCCTTGTTCCAGTCTCAAACTTTCACCTCGAACGACACTGGATTGATACGTCATCGTAAGCGCCGCGAAGATCAATGTAAACGAAACATTTTTATCACCAAACATCAGAAAGGAGCTCTTTACATCGGCTAGAAAACTGGAACTCAAAGGCAAGCTAAAACTTTTCTAAAAACTGCCATCTAAAAAAGTGCTAGGTGAAGTATTAAAGGAGAAAATTAGTGAGTCAGAGTTTTACTTTACCCGTCGGTGAAACCACTGTGCCAGCAGTTTACTTGGAAACTCTTGTCATTTCGAAATCCTGAATCACCAGATTAGATCCAAGTGAGCAAGCTACCAACTAGACCTGGAACCGCACTGCAGATGCCCTAAAGGCCCATATAGCCTCAGTTCCCAGAGTAAAGTCACATTACGCCAGGACCACAATCAAGAAAGATTATGTTGAGGGAACGCTGACTATGAAAAAGATGTATTGATTGTACATGGAGTGCAGCGCTGCTGCTGCTGGATATGATTTTGTCTTGATGGAACTAACCTTTATTTCCACAAACCAAAGTCTGACCTCTGCGATAAGTATACACTCTGGGATTTGAAGACAGCAAACAATGTTATGACAAGGTTACTGAGCAAAGGCCAAACACAAAACCAACAGGAACCATATGTCAGACCAATGAAAAATTGATACACAATACACAGACCAAACCATCCTTGTTGTTTCATATGACCGGGAAAATGTTCTCTCCCTCTCGCGAACAAACATTTCCTCCACATTCTACAAATGAAAATTGATCCTCACAACCTGACAGCAATCGTACACCGCACCAAATAAGGGGTACTGTTCCATTTGGTCTGAAGATCGCAGTGGCAGCTCAGGCAATGATAAAGTCTCAGCTCTCATCTCAAACCTGTAGCAGATCATCTTGAGGCATCACAGCTCATCATCATAATATTATTTAGCATTTAATAATACTTAAATATTTTTTAAATATTTTATCCAAATTATTATTTAAATAAATACAATTAAAAAATTTAAAAATAACAAAATATTATTGAGCATGTGGAAATGAAGTGTTGCATACTAAACTAGTGAATATGTAAGTTTTTTTATAAACCAGATGACAATAAAAAATTCTCTAAAATGATAAAAAATTTCAAAAATTAAAAAATAATTGTGAGAGTGTAACCAATTATTATGAGCTACTTAATTGATCAAGTCAGTCTCTGTTAGAAATATATCTGTATGTATTACATCTTAAGCGATGGTAAGCCTAGTATATGCCTGTAGTTTATCATAGATGTGTTCATAAGGCTCGGCTGTTATATTTGAGGTAGGATTATATCAAAAACTTATACAGGCTCTTGTGTTTCTTATCACAATATCATTAAAAAAAATTATGATGGTCACATTTTTAATGATATGCTAGAATATCCTGTTTATATCAAATTAACTGAACAATATTCATTTAATTCTACGTGTAGATCTGACCCATCAGTCATATTGTGGGTAGCTGATAAAACACAAAATTAATAAACATGATTGGCTTAGGTCCAGCCCTTCAGTAGACCGATTTGGTTTGAGGTTTTGCACTAATATTGACATAAGATATACAAAAGAGTCAAGGTCTACCCCTAAATTGACCTGAGACACTGATCCATGCTGACTGAGGAAGCCCTACTCTGATGGTACATAATAAAACTCAATACAGCATTTTATGACAGAACCAAAGTACTGCAATCGCCGAGTTCCATTGTCCCACTAGCAAAGTTTCAAAAACTCTAAACCTATGATTTTCACCGATATCATGTTTCTTGTAGGCATTGTTTAGTTTTGTGAGGTAAGATAATATTGAGGTTCATCTCTAAACATACTTAAAATTTATCGAAATGTTATCCAGGGTCAGCAACGTTTTTCATTGGTGATTCAACACAACACTGTTTTTTGTCACTGATACCTTTTGTTTGCAAATATAATGTTTGTTCTGTCCAGGATTATCTGATTTGTTGAAATGAAATGTAATTAAAATTCTGTGGCAGAGTCCTAATTGAAATTCCCCATCATTCATGATATGTTGTCTGGGCTCTTTATTTGGTGGTGGATCATGCGGGCTGGGTCAGTCTGGGGGACACTGAATATCTACCGCCATTGGTACGGGGCAGCACCAAAGCCACCAAAGCTCATAAAATGTTTGATTTTATTTTTTTGTTGCTCAATTTTAGAAAGTTATACATGGAGTTGTATTATGTAAAAAAGTTCAAAAAATTGCAACAGCAATTGGTTATAATCGGTTATCATGAGTTGAACACTAGCTATCATGACAGCGGACTAACCAAATAACATTTCACTAAGCCCTGATGCAAAGGGGGAGGGGGGGGGTTAGAGGGTCATCTGGTCTCTTCGGGTTATCAGTTTAAATATCTGGTGTACCCCTACCATTGTTTGATCCAGTTACTTCATGTGTGAATCAAAAATAACCGCAGCTCAGCTTCAATTGATGTCTTTATGTCGCAATGAGTGATATTATTTCTTCTTTTTTTTTTAATTATTTGTAGGTACTACTAGTCTCATACAAACGTATCCAAAGACTTCTACGCCATAACACAAACACTGACTTCTACCTCAACAACAGCAAACCCTGTCCTATCTACATCAGCTACCCCCGACCCAATCACGCCTTGTTCCCAGTCTCAGACTTTCACCTAGAACAAAACCGGAATGATGCGTCATCGTAAGTGCCACGAAACATTGCTATGACCAAATGTCAGAAGGGAGCTGTCTACATAGGCCAGAAAACTGCAACTCAAATGCAAGCTAAAACTTTTCTAAAAACTGCCATCTTAAAAAGTGCAAGGTGAAGGATTAAAGGAGAACCAAGACATTATCTGAAGAAAATTCTGGAGTCTTGGCTCTGAGATAAAATGAAAGTAATTCTGTGACTGAACAATAGTACAGAAAGACACAAACGGAAGTAGGAGGAATGAATATAAAGGCAAAACATCAGTGAGTCGGAGTTTTACATTACCCGTCGGTGAGAAACTGAAACCACTGTGCCAGCAGTTTACCTGGCGACTCTTATCATTTCGGAATCCTGAATCACCAGATTAGATCCAAGTGAGCAAGCTACCAACTAGACCTGAAACCACACTGCAGATGCCCTAAAGACCCATATAGCCTCAGTTCCCAGAGCAAAGTCACATTATGCCAGGACCACAATCAAGAAAGATTATGTTGAGGGAAGCGCTGCTGCCGGATGTGATTGTGTCTTGTAATATAATAACAACAATATCATCAATAACAAAACTAAGCTATCTTTCCAGAAACCAAAGTCGGCCATGAAAAACTAAAACACTGGAATTTGAAGACAGCAAACAATGTAAGTAACGACAGAGGAGGCTACTGAGCAGAGGCTACACACAAAACCAACTGGAACCACACATAAGACCGCCGAAAAATTGATACACAAAACACATACCCAACCATCCTTGTTGTTTCAAATAACCTGGAAAATGTAATCTCCCTCTGAACAAACATTTCCTCCGCATTCTACAAATGAAAATTGATCCTCACAACCTGACAGCAATCTTACGCCGCACCAAAACAGGAATATGTTCCATTCGGTCTGAAGATAGCAGTGGCAGGTCAGGCAATGATAAACCCTCAGCTCTCATCTCAAATCTGGAAAGAGTTGTAGCAGAACATCTGGAGCCATCACAGCTCATCCTCTGGTCTGACTCCTGTGTTCCTCAGAACAGGGGCTCAAACATGACATACGGCTCTGCAGTATTTTCATCCACAAAAAACTAACCTGATAACTACAACTTATCATTTTTGTGAACCAGGTCACTGCTTCATTCAGGACATAGATAATCTGTATTCATTGATTGAGAGAGAGCAAAATCATATGGAAGTACATTTTCTAATCACTCGGCTTCCCAAATTGATGAAGAAAAGCGGCCATTTCATAATTGTTAACATACTAGACGGAGAGAAGCACCTTCATGATTATGTTTCCTGCGCAAAGGTGGGGTTCTAAAAGCGAGTATCATATACATTGATCAAACAGTTCAGCCTATTGTCAAGTCAGCTCACCCCAGTCGTGTATAAACTGATGTTTGAGGGCTAAAGCGCCACGATAAATGTTCTTGAGGAAATAAGGCTTAGAAATGGTCACCTAAGGGAAAGAGGATGCATGAGAAGGCTAAATACATCTCCAGCCTCCTCCCAATCATCGTAAGGATGACCGTGTGTAAATGGATGCACTCTGTAAAAAAACATATGAAAAAACGATAAGGAAAACAAAATATAATCCTCAATGCAAGAGGCTATGACTTTTATTAAAATCATATTCAATTCAAGATATTTTAAATATGAAAACAAACCATGAGTACCACACTGGACTTAAAATTATTAAGACCATCAACAGGCGAGGAGACAGGTCTTTGTTGAGCAATGGCATAGCCTTGTTCAACAAGTACTTTTTGGGGGTTTGGACGGGGCCAGGGTGCGATCTCACAGTTGGGATGGCGGGGCGACTCTGGGCGTGCGGTGGATAGCGGGTACAGTGGGCATGTTTTGTTTGGGCTTTTCATGATGTTCATGTGGTGTTTTTTGTAATTAGTTGGAGGGTTGGCCGCCACTCTAGTCACAGACTGTCTGGCTGACCCATGCTTTTATTTACTTTCTTTGAACATTTAATTCTCTTAATCTACAATGTTTCTTTATAGCAAAATACAGAAAAAAAAAAATTCTTTTCATTTCAATTTTGGACTTTATTTTGTAACATTCAAAGGCTGTCTGCCTGAGTGAGACTATATGTTATTTTAATTATTATTGTCGTTAATATTTTTCTGGTGCCATGTTACGCCATGTTACATTATAGCTCGGTGTCATGAGAGTCTGTAATCAATTATTTTTTATATAAAATAAATACAAAACCACATCAAGAGTCTTATTCTCATTCAAGTTGCATCATTATGAATACTGGCTTCATTGCCAGTTAGATCTTTATCGCGCTGTGATTTGATAGTTCTCCCTGTGATTAAAGTCTTATTGGTTGATAAGAATTGAGGGAATAACAAAGCTTTGTATAGGATCTTGAAGTCATGAGTCAGTAGTGAAAATTATAAAAGTTTTCCAGATAAAAGCCTGTCAATCTTAGATTTGAATTCCTGCAAATTGAAAAAATGTCCAGATAGTACTTTATCGAGCTCACAATCGATATGTGTCATGACTATGGTGGTATTTAGGATATTACTATCAACACTAGGATTGCTCCTGTCAAGCTTTTCGTGCTTTCATCTGGCAGCCCCAGATAGCCGCTCTGATCCTGTTCATTTTCTTGTTCTAGCTGACTTCGAGAGAGGAGAGTGATCTTGATCTGAAGATGGCTAATGCTGACTTGGTTGATGAGTAAATTGTTTGTGAGTTGCTACTGGATGGGGTGATATATTTGTATTATTTTTGCTGGTTGTAAAAATTTACTCAGGTCACGCGGCCAAACCAAAACCCGTGGCCGCATGACGAGGCTACTATTAGGGAGTTAAATAAAAAGTGTATAATAATATATTTATTTGTATATAAATGTTTTGAGATTCAACTTCGAAAATATATTTAAGGTATAGTAACGGTGTCGGTGAATTTTTATAATACCATTATAGTCAGATAGGTAATTTGAAACTATTGGTTATACAAAAAAATTTTTTGCAATATCTTCATCGATTTATTTTTTATTGCTAATTACAGTATTTACTACAATTACTACGAATACTATGAAACAGAGCGCGAGAAAATTATTTATGAATGAAATTGTTCACACTTTGCGCATGACGCAACGAGCTATACCAGCAGTGTGTGAAATCAGCTATCAGCTAGAAATGGTGGTGTAATAGCAGTCTGATAACACAAACAACTGCTTTGGGCATGGCAATCAGAGGATAATGACAGCATTGATCATGAAACAATAGGATATTTGAATATGACAGAACAGGCTAAAAAATGCACAAAGTTGTCTTTTCAATGTCAGGAGGAAGACAATTCACTCTTTTTTACAGCTGATGTTGAAATATCCTGCTGAATCCCAAATTATTGGTCATCCAATTAGGTCAACCGGAAACATCTCTGTTTCATTCATAAAAAATTATTATCTGATTACCGAAGTGGAGATTATGTTGTATTATTGGCCACAGATTTGGATAAACATGTCCAAACTCGTCAAAAACCATCATAAAACAAAGATGACGTCACGTCCTCGACTCTCATAGAAATATACTCCTACCTAGATGGTCTTCCATATATGCCAAAATCAACTAATTCGGACAACTTTTTTTTAGGCGTTACTATACCTTAAGATTCATAGATTCACCCTGTCAGTATATTGAACTATCAAAGAGGTTAGTAAAACATAAGATCATTTTGAAATAATGATATTTTTTTTCCGTTTGCTAGTTATCTCCTCATTGAGTAGGAGGGGATAACTACCCACACTGTTGAAATAGCGCCAAAGGAGAATGTGAAAAAACTATACAAGTGACTAGGTTGAGCTGTGCGAGGTCAAAGTACAAAAGTGAAGTATAGGCATATAAAATTCTGCTCGCCTGATAATCAGCATTGCCATCCATCCTGTAATTAACATGACCATGAGTAAAACCTTGCCAGGCTGCTAAACTTACTCCCGAATTTATCACAGAACTGTATTGGTAGATGGAAGTCTAGTTGTCACAGGTGAGACAACATTCTCTAGATCATTTAAGAATCTGGGGTTTTGAATGGTGAAATTGATCAAATTAATCACAAATGTCGTTGTTTTTAGCTTACCTAAACACTTAAACATTCTACACTACACAAATGGTTAAACAGACGAGCACAACAAATAAAATGAGATTGTATTTTGTCCAGACAATACTAACAGTTTGATCTTTATTAGTATATTTGTTATCAACAGTTAGTATCATTGAATAGTATTGAGATACATTGGAAGGAAACACAATTGTTATTATAATACAGTGGGCAGGATGAGAGATCATAAGAGTACACCTACTTCCATAACCCTAAATCAAGTAACGTACAGTTGACCCGACAGACTTGTTATGGATTCTTACATCTACACTGGAAGATTACTACATTTAAAAACAAAGTGACGATGATGTTCACTACAGATGTTCATTAACTCTGTGATACAAAACATTAAGAAATTTAGTAAATTGAGCAAAAATATAATAGTCAGCAACAATATCCGTAATCCTATATCACACAAAATATTGTCTCTGCCTCAACAAACATCACTCGTCCTTCTCTGCATCAAATATTCTTTTGTGTAGAATGAAGCAATACTTGTAAAGAAATACTAATATTTCTTTGGTGCAGTGATATCATGCCAGCTAAGCTGACTGAACGCTGCCTTATCCTGACTTAGTGACTGCTTTCTGGCTGACGAGGCTGCCGCAGGAGGCGGAGCTTGAGGTGCTGACTGGGCGGGGACTGTACTCTCCCTTCTCGTTGGTGTCTGGTCTGTGATGGACATCAGTCTAAGAGGCTGTGGTCTACCAGGTTCGCTGTCTGAAAAGAACAAAGTGGTTTTAGGTTAGCTAGAATTCTTAATCACTAAACAACAACAAACACACCAAACCTTCGCAGATAACTCCAAATTGTTGGACTGAATCCCAGTTTAAGTGTCTAGGTTAGCTAGGACTCATATATGCTAAACCTGAACTGTCTTCACATGGTATTTTGCCTGCAAGGCATTTTTCTCACACTGAGTGTCCTTCTAGATCCCGACCAATCGATGTCATCAATGTATCTCGAAGGGACAGAAGGGGAATCTTCAACAAGAAAATGTATAGTCAAATCTATCTGCTTGTCAGAAAAAAAGGAAAAACTCTTTGACAGAATTACTACAACCTGACAAATTGGTGCTGCCTTTTATACTGCACTGATAATACGATATACTATTACACGTATATCTCTGGTAGGTAGAGAGTGAACAACTCCACTTAACTTGAATCTCATCAGTAGGGAATAGGTGTGGATTATTCTCGAGAATAAGGAGTGTGACCACGTAATATGCTAAGAAATACACATCCTAATAGTTTAATCTGGATATCAGTGTGCTCTAATACTGCACTGAAGCCTACCCATAGGTCAAAGCATTTTATATTCAGGCAGATAGTTATGCAAGATTACAAGTGATCCAAAACTCTTCTAAGAAAACTTTTGGAAGCAATAGAATGTCTCTCCTCCTACATAAGTATGATGGAGAGGAGTGTATCGTATATTTGGCCTTTACAGTACACTCAACTTCATACCTCACATACTATCAATGCGTTATACTTGAGCAGGAGGGAAAATCCTTAAACCTGTTGGGTAATTTTACCCACCTTATCTTTTTAGATCATGTGGAACATTTAGTCAAGAAATGCAACTCAAAATTGTTTTTAATGCGCCAACTACGAAAGATCGGCATGTACCAGTTTGGTTTGAAGACACACTATTGTACGAACATACGTTCTGTTTTATCCTATGCATCCCCTGTATTTTTCCAATTTTTATCAAACACATCGAAGCTCAAGTTAGGACATTTACAGGATTCGGTCATGAAAATAATCGAACCTGACATGGATTATGCTGAAAGACTTGAATTTTTAGAGCTGCCTACTCTCTGTGATTTTATTTCTGAGATGTCAAAAGCTGTCTTTTACAATATTGCGTCCAATGAAGACCATCCTCTTTTTAGTTTAATTGTTTTCAACTGTGTAAAGGTATCCTCTCGCCTACATACCATCTATTACCCACCAAAGTGCAGTACGCAAAAGCGTTTAAAGAGCTTTTTTCCTTACTACATGTCAGCTTTCAACAAAGTTTAAATTTTTCCTTTTCATGTACTAATCATATTTTATCGCCTGTTGATACATGGATTGAAACAATAAACCTAACCTAATCTAAACTAAACTTGTATTCAGTAACTAAAGTCAAGAATTTGTATGATGTGAAAAAATGTAGTCAGTGTGCAGCCGTGAAAAAATTGGAAATCAAGACCCTTGCCTTTGACACAGGGCAGCTATAAAACCAAACATTGTCTGTCGAATTTTATATCTTTTTTCCAAAAATATCTCTAGCTCATAGCAGGCGCTGAGATAGCTCTCTAGTTGGCAAGACCTTAACTATTGAGCATACATACATACATACATACATAAGCATACATACTAACTATGCCCACCAATATTGCGTAAAACGGTCTCAAACAGTGCTGAAACTAGGCTAATTGCTCAGAGAGCTTCAATGTGGCATCACATTAAGAGTGGTGGATAATACATTACATCACATAACTCATATTGGAGACGTCTGAGCAGTTAGACTATACTGAAACTAACTCGAGGTTAAACACATCACGCTATCATTACACAATCTATTACTGCTCGACTAGCCACCACACACACCTGGAGCTTCAGGTATCCATACGCCACTCTTTCTTGTACCATAATACGGGCTGTTATCCGCCGCCCCGCTTCTCACCGACTCTCTAACCAGTAGGCTCATCTTTTTAGGCCGAGCAAACGGATTCATTCCGTATAGGAAATCATTGTTCTTTTCGTCTGATTTCTTGTCCTCTATTCTGTTCTTTCGTTTGATTGGTATGTCACTATGAGTAAAAAAGAGCAGATTGTGGTACTTATTATTCAACAAGGCTATAACAGCAAGAAATTAAATTATCGTAATCTGAAAAACCTTTTTTATTCAAGGTTTGAATGAGGCAAAAATTACCCTTTGAGACCGCACCCTCATCCTCAAACAAGAGATGATTGTCCTTCAATCGATGCTGTTGTTGTCAATATTGAAGATAATCCAGTTACCCACACCACAGTTCAGAATATGAGGAATTGACAATACACTAAGAGAGAATTGAAATATGTAAGGCAGCCACAAATATGATAACAGTGCTAGATATTAACTAAATGCATCGAGAAGTCATACTTGAATTTTAGTTAGCGATCATGGTGATGACCCATACACCCATACACCCATACACCCATACAACCATACACCCATACACCCATACACCCATACACCCATACACCCATACACCCATACACCCATACACCCATACACCCATACAACCATACACCCATACACCCATACACCCATACACCCATACAACCATACACCCATACACCCATACACCCATACACCCATACAACCATACACCCATACACCCATACACCCATACACCCATACAACCATACACCCATACACCCATACACCCATACACCCATACACCCATACACCCATACACCCATACAACCATACACCCATACAACCATACACCCATACAACCATACACCCATACACCCATACACCCATACACCCATACACCCATACACCCATACAACCATACACCCATACACCCATACACCCATACACCCATACACCCATACACCCATACACCCATACACCCATACACCCATACACCCATACACCCATACACCCATACAACCATACACCCATACACCCATACACCTATACACCCATACACCCATACAACCATACACCCATACACCCATACACCCATACACCCATACACCCATACACCCATACAACCATACACCCATACACCCATACACCCATACACCCATACACCCATACACCCATACACCCATACACCCATACACCCATACACCCATACACCCATACACCCATACAACCATACACCCATACACCCATACACCCATACACCCATACACCCATACACCCATACAACCATACACCCATACACCCATACACCCATACACCCATACACCCATACACCCATACAACCATACACCCATACACCCATACACCCATACAACCATACACCCATACAACCATACAACCATACACCCATACACCCATACACCCATACACCCATACACCCATACACCCATACAACCATACACCCATACACCCATACACCCATACACCCATACACCCATACACCCATACAACCATACACCCATACACCCATACAACCATACACCCATACACCCATACACCCATACACCCATACACCCATACAACCATACACCCATACACCCATACACCCATACACCCATACACCCATACACCCATACACCCATACACCCATACACCCATACACCCATACACCCATACACCCATACAACCATACACCCATACACCCATACACCCATACACCCATACACCCATACACCCATACACCCATACACCCATACACCCATACACCCATACACCCATACAACCATACAACCATACACCCATACAACCATACACCCATACAACCATACACCCATACAACCATACACCCATACACCCATACAACCATACACCCATACACCCATACACCCATACACCCATACACCCATACAACCATACACCCATACAACCATACACCCATACAACCATACACCCATACACCCATACACCCATACAACCATACAACCATACACCCATACACCCATACACCCATACAACCATACACCCATACAACCATACACCCATACACCCATACACCCATACACCCATACACCCATACAACCATACAACCATACACCCATACAACCATACACCCATACAACCATACACCCATACAACCATACACCCATACACCCATACAACCATACACCCATACACCCATACACCCATACACCCATACACCCATACAACCATACACCCATACACCCATACAACCATACACCCATACACCCATACAACCATACACCCATACAACCATACACCCATACACCCATACACCCATACACCCATACACCCATACACCCATACACCCATACAACCATACACCCATACACCCATACAACCATACACCCATACAACCATACACCCATACACCCATACACCCATACACCCATACACCCATACACCCATACAACCATACAACCATACACCCATACACCCATACACCCATACACCCATACAACCATACACCCATACAACCATACACCCATACACCCATACAACCATACACCCATACAACCATACACCCATACACCCATACACCCATACACCCATACACCCATACACCCATACACCCATACACCCATACACCCACCCAACCATACAACCATACACCCATACAACCATACACCCATACAACCATACACCCATACACCCATACACCCATACAACCATACAACCATACAACCATACACCCATACACCCATAACTGACTTACATGGTGTTGATAAAAGGCATGAAGGAAGGAGTAATGATGTAATGGTCTAAGTCTGATATTGACAAAAATATACGAAGTGGTCGAAAACGATAATCTCTCATACATCAAATGTTGTTTTTAACATGAAACTATCTTCTTCGATCCTTCCAAATATTAGCACATGCTTGATTAGCTCTGATTTCTGGTAGGGCAAGTCAGCAGTACCAGCAACAATTCAGTTATTATCCCGTAACCTATCTATCCTTGACGATTTTTATTCAACATGTCCAGATTTAACCGATGAGCAAACAAATAGGTCGCGGTCAAGAAAACTTGCTTGTTCACCAGCTGTTATTGATCCTCTGTCTCGATTTTGGTAAATATTTGACCGTGCTGTTCTGGCTCCATGGCGCAATGGATAGCAAATTCCAACATGGTATGTTACCAATAAGAAAATATTAATATATTTATGATAAGTATTGGTAACATGTAGATATACTTACTATGGATCTGGTGAGAAAGTACAGGCGTTATATATGACCAGACTGAGTATAACTCCTACTATGAGTATCACACACAGTATAATCAGATAGATATGCCACCTCAATAACCCACTTGTAGTGTTATCTCTGTGTGAAGAATGAATACATGGTTAGGGCAAAGATGAAAGAAATTTAACAATTTTAATTCTTCCCACAAAATTCAATCTGCGAAGGAACAAATTCAATGATGCTGTTACCTTTCCAGGAACGGTTGAATTTACAATAAATACTTCTCTATGACTTCAGAGGGGTATACACCCGAGGGAGCTGGGGCTGGAACAATCAACTTTGAAAGCTCACTCAGTGGGACTTGAATTCACAACTCCTGGGGCACCAATCGCCGGGCAGTGAATAGCAAGCACGCTAACCGATTGCGCCATCTCACCTTCCCCAAAAAAGTAGACTTTGCTTTATCAACGTTTTTACGGATATTGCGGGAAGATTTCCATAAACAGAAAGTGGTCAGATATTTACTTGATGGGTTCAGATTTCACAGAGAGAGCTCCAGCCGATCTATCCTTGAGTTCCACAGTCATTGTGTAAGTACGTGACGCTCCGGAAGAATCCTTCAACTTAATACGGAACTGGAAATACAAATAGCCATGAATAATCAAATCATAGTAAAGAGTATAGCAGTACATCACAAACAGCTAAGGTCAAGGTCAACCCCTTATCATCAGAAAAACAGGTCACTATTGCTGATGAAGAACTAACTGTCTATTGCCTGAATATGTTAGGTAAGTGAAGTAACTACAGACACATGCTGTGTATCCGGTTGACCAGGAAACACTGTAACAGTCACATGGGATCACCAAGACAAAATCACTTGACCAAGGAGTTGTTACAATTTCAATCATTCACAACCCGCTGCTACGAGATGAATTTGTATCTTGCGGGAGCGGTCTTTTGCAACATTTATTATCTCTCCAGAGCAACGATAAATTAACAATATCCAACCGGGTGATCACATCTTGACCTATTTAACCAAGCTGGTTTTTATCTACCATTTTACAAGCGATCAGGATTCGCTACCACAGTATTATCATTAGTATCTCATATATTAAGTGGTTATTTAGTCTGGGTACCTAAGATGTGCATATCTATAATTATTGAAATTGACCTCGGGTCATCACACTGAGGATTTATTGTCAAGCAACTTAGGTTATTTTACTTTCTTCATCTACACTTACCTGCTCCAAGGCAGTGCAGTTCTTACAGACATCAGTCAGTGTTAGTTTGCCATCCTTCTCTAGTTTTATGGCTGAGATAACTCCGACCGGTACGGAGGAGACAAGGCTGAACTCAAAGGAATCTCCGTCAGCGTCTCTCGCTGCCAGATTAGTTATCACATCATTATTGGTGGCTAAAAAGAAATCATATGACCGGTTGAGTTGTTGGTGAACAGATAGTGGTGATACACAAATTGATTGTAAACTATTGGATGGAAACTGAAAAAAATAATGACAATGTGTATCTCAATAAGAACAACTACGATGATATTTTCTAATATTTAGTTACTTCAAACATGGGGTTGGGGTTAAACCAGGTATCAAGTGGTCAGCAACCTTGTTTGTCTGATCTGATCTCAATCTTTGACTCATAAGAGCAAAAAACTTTTCATGAACGCATTGAAATCTCCCTGGTGAAGTGTAACATCTCAAGATTGCCGTAACGCAACATTCAGTAACTATACCCAGTCAGTAACTCAAGTCTTAAACGCGGCGAGAGTTATCCCCATTAGAGTACAGGTGCTTGCACTGGTAGTACTCAGGTTGTGCCCTATACCCTCGCCCACTGAAAATCTGGCTACATTCTTTGAAGAAGAGGCAGAGACTTATCTCTGTATGGTAGACATGCAAAGCAACAATGGACCTTCAGTATTTAAACTCTCATTCCAAAAGAATATGGCTAGGATGAATGAAATGCCAGGAATAAGAGAAAACTACTGGCCCTGGAAATAATTCCTCACAGATCACAAGTGCCTTAACCTTAAGAGTCTATACAGTTAGCAAAACTGAGCGCACCCTCGTACAATGTAAGGGTGGGCAAGCTAGGCTATATTCCGCAGAGCCCACCTCCTTTAGCAGTATGGGTTGTGACCGGGTTTCGAACCTGAAGCTCTCAGATTGAGAAGCTCGAATCCTAACCATTACACCATCCTGCCTGCCTGCCCTATAAATGTGTTACTTACGGTTACTGCCAGTTATAACTAGTTTCCTGTTTGTACGAAGTTCTGGTGCTTGATTAGATTTTACTCCACATGCCTGCAATATCTACCGGAGAAATAATATAAAGATAAACTGATGTGACAAGGAGAAAGATTTGTATCTAGGAGTTCAAAATCACACCAAAATGTACCAAGAGAGTTTACACTTATGATTCTCGGTTTTGAAATGAATAACTATGAGTAATGTATCTGTACCTACAGAGCATTGACAAAGTAGAACCAAGAATATTCATTCAGCTCAAAACAAACAAATAACCATGATGAATAATCAAAATTAAACTATGGACACATAAACTTACCAAAATAATAAGTGCCAGCAAAAGACAACAGTTTCCAAAAATTGCCATTGAAGCATGTAGACAAAATGACAGCGGGCACAGATTTACTGACCACACAAAGGTACTACAGTTTAATTTATCTGCTTATAGCACTTTATGAAATTATATCCAGCATAAATTTAGCAGGGTGTGTGTGGTTCGATAATTTTTTATCAGCAGTGAAATTTGCAAACACTCTTACAGCAAGATATAACCATAAACATTAATATACCAACTTGTGGTTTAATCTCCTTGTTATTTACAAAGGTAAATAATCAAAGATATGGTTAATGATTCATAACAACCTTATTACGTCAGTACATCGCATGCTTACTTCAATAGTTTTAAAGGAAATGCCATTGGTCAGCGTGCTGGTATGAACATATTGCTTCACAGATTATAATCAAGCTTGCACTTTGGCAGTTATCACCTCTCCATACATGGTAATACAACTCTTAGCATACAGTTGATGCAAATTAACACAAAACAATGGTTATAGCAGTTAATAGGAGTGTGGAAAAGAACCTGGATTCCATTTTGTTATAAATTATTGCCTTAGTCTAAGTATTTTATGGGATGAGAGTTATCCCCTCTAAAGTACAGGCGCTTGGACCCATAGTACTGAAGCGGTGCTCTATACCCTTGCCCGCAGGAAATCTGGCTATTCTTGATATCGATGAGGCAGAGGGTTGTTTTTACTGCATATGTGTTTTGGAAATACACAGTGGACCATCAGTAACTCTGCCAGGATCTGCTGGGATGAGTGGCATGCATGTACAAAAGCGAGAATGGTTACCCGAGCCGTGAATCAAACTTGGACCTCACAGATTGCAAGTATGCACCCTTAGTCATCAGACCACTCCTGACTTCAAAGTAATGATGGTTAGGCACTGACTATCACGTAGGCAATTCTTCTCAAACACGGAATTAGATCTTTCCCAAATTTAGACTGCAGCTTCTATAAATACTCTCTGTCCATAAATATTCGTCCCTGGTGTATTACTTTTCCGACCCTTTAACTAATATTTCAACAATACCAGGCCACACCATACCCAAGTTAAACACAGCATTAAACCTTGCGTCATAAATTTTGATGTACCTGCTAGAACACAGCGTCGCTCTTTGGCAGCGTATCAGAAAACCAACCAGATACACTGTATGGCCTTAAAAAATGTATTGCCCTAGGGAACAATTCACAAAACTTCTAACAGTATAACTGTTATTTTTATCAGCACATTAATATAGCATGCTACACTCTCTGAAATGGATGTCATATCCTGTGCTGGTGATATCATGATCAAAGTATCAAACATTTCCTCTTATCTTTTCTCGACCATAGAGAATACGTTGAGCTGGTACGATAAGATAAGGTCATATTATAATGATATGAAACCTTTGAGGTGCTCATCACTTTGCAGTTAGGTAATAAAACTTTCAGACTTGGACATACATCAAGTTTAGCTGCAGTCAATGACCTAAAACTTTCGTGTTTTTTTGCAATTGCCTGCTGTAAACAGGGCATCGAATGATCTAAAAGAACACTCTGACAGCCTTGCAAAGATGAAAAGCCTCTGGAATAAGGTGGGTGGTATTTGCACTTCTGATAACTGATTGACCTTCATCTATTTATGTTTGGATGACATCACAACAAATCCCCTTTTCTTGTATTATATCAATGTTACTAACGCTTTACATGGAATTACTATTTTACAAGGAACACCTAGTATTTACTCTTGAAACTTTGTCACAAATTCATTGTGATAAATTTCAGCCATCATTGATAGAATATCCATATTTCAATGGAGGACATAATTATACTCAAGTGCTTTTGTGCTGCAAGTAAGTAACCTGTCTGATTAATTTCACTTCCAACAGGTTTTGCTGCACTTTACTGTTACACAGATAGCTCTACCAGTATGTGGGGACGAGTCACTGAGATTTAGGTAAGCTTAACCTAACTTTTGTATCACCTGTGAGATGACGCAGGGATCACCATCAGGCCGATACTGAAATCCTACTACAACGTTGGCAACTTTTTCAGCTTGTCTAGCTTAGAAAAAACACTTCTGTCTGTCTGTCCGTCCGTCCGTCCGTCCGTCTGTCTGTCAAGTGTGTGAATTAACCCGTCCTATTAGTCTTTCTTCAGCTTTTTTCTCGACCATTTAGCAGCACAAAATGTTTAAAATTGACCTACCATTTCCCAAAAGTTTGCCTTAGCAACATAACTTAGCAAAATCAAAGTGTTAGTGGAAGACAATATCAAATTTGGAGATACCCAATGACAAGATGTTTCAACTATTTCCTGCAAGATTATTGATTCCATTTCTGTTCATTTCAGATTCTCAAACAAAGAGTTGGTCTCAACATTTGTGGATCTCGGACAGAGAAGTGTCTTCAACATGGAACCGGACATTTCGCTCCAAGGAAATATTTTGTTCAGCCACAAACTGCTGCTGAAGACTACTGACGGGCAATCAACAAAAGTGGTGGCTGATTTTACCTCGCTGCAGTCATCAAAGAAGTGTAGCATTCCAAACCCAACAATCACAGGAACCCTACAATTATCACAGGATGAAATAGTGGTCTCATTTTACTGTGACCATTGTCTGCGTCTTTTTAACCGAGTTACAAACAAAACAACTACATTTGCTGGACAGTGTTACAAGGAAGGTTATGTTGATGGGTCTTCAAATGCCAAATTTTCACACCCATCTAAAATTCTGAGAGATGTTAAGAGTCCAGCTTCCCTTCTAGTCCTAGATGAAAGTAACCAGGCTCTTAGACAAATTGATATGCTGGGAGTCTCTCCACATAAAGTCACCACCCTTATCAAGTCATCTAAAATGACCCAGCCTTCTCGCATGGCTCAGGACGAAACCACTGGAGACGTGTTCATCACGAGCAGAAACCGTGTGTACAGATTTGTGTATGCAAGCAAAGTCCTTCTCTTAGTGGCTGGCACAACAAATTGGAAACACATCGATGGACCATTCTCAGCAGCCAGCTTCCAAAGCCCACGAGACATTCTGCTAATAGATGGTGGGAAAAAGCTCCTCATTGCTGGTGATCATAGCCATTCTTTGCGAATCCTTGACCTTATTACAAACAGGACATCTAGTTTTTGTGGTCCGAACAAAGGTCACGCAAACGGAAACTTACTTGAGTGCTCATTAACAAACCCTTATTCTCTGCTCATCATGAATGACACTCTATACGTCGGTGAAGTCGGCAAGATCAGGAAGATACAAGGTATGCTTACACATGATAACGGTGTATAAATATATATTCATCAAGTATGTTGATTTGAGGCTGCGGAATATTAAACCTTATCACAATATAGATCTGTATTCCATGAAAGATTGTTGAGAGCATAATGGTTAATATTTTATTTTACTTCTAGATAGTCGGGTCTCGGCCTGTCAAGTACAGGAAATAACCAGAGTTGCTTCCCCTGAGACAGGTTTCGCTTCTGTTCAACTGCCGACAAGTGACATCTCTGAAGTGACCAAATATCCACCTGGAGAATACAATGTTGATATTCGATCAGACCGAGTCAAATGCTCTATTAAAATTTCAGTGAAAGGTATAGTATTATTTAACAGGATCAGGTCAGCCCTAACTACGTCCTATCTCAATCATGAACCCACTCACCATTTTTGAAAATGTTTTTTTGCCGATGTTCAAGAGCCATCATATGCTAAGCAAAAAGAAAACCGATGCTCCTGTTTTTTTTATTATTATTACTTTTATTATTATTATTATTATTATTATCATTATTCTGCTAAAAGGATGGATATAAAAGAATGCTTCTAATGGAAAGAAATAAAATAAATAGTATAAAAAACAAGGGAACAGCTAGATAGTCCAGAGACTAGAGTGACAGCTGTCACAGTGACAGCTACTGTCCCTCAATACTGTTTTGTTTTCCTTTAGATCACCAGCTGAAAAGAAGACTGGTGTTACGAGCTCGTTATCCCATAGTCTGCTCAAGTTTAAACTCTCCGATCGCCCGGACCTCACTAGACTCGGTAGCTACTCAGCATTTCAATCACATGGCTGACATATGCTTACAATGTAAGTCATGTTCTTCAAAAAGAAAGACGCTACACATTTTTTATCAATTGTCAATTGTTATATCAGTATATTAAGGTAACTCTAGCAGCAAATTGACATATCGAAAGCTTTTAGATTACTAGCCATTATGCTACACACATAATAACTGCTTGCTACTTTAACTTCTTGTATCGTCTTTAAATAATAACCCAATTTTTTTGTTTATATATTTAAATATTTTAACTGAATCCTAGTAAAGAATACTCTTTCATAAGAACTGAATCAGCCTAAATGTATAAATTTACTTATATAGTGCTTTTGAATCTTCCATCTATTTTGAACTCTCCCACACTTGTAGACCCTTTTGACCAATCGCTTATTATGAGCTTTGTTTTATAGACTGCTCGAAACCAGCAGATACAATGGTAGAGATGTCCTGTGCAAACGATACGCTGGAAGTAGTCTGGGCTACAGACAAAACCTTCGCCGGTGACACCACTAAACCTCCTAGCCATCTGAAGGCAAATCTTACACCTGGCCTGATCAAGTTTGGAGATCGCTTCTCACTATTCATGATCAGCCAGATTCCACCGTGAGTAGTGAGGGAGGGCCGTAGAGTATCCGTCCTTAGACTACCACACATATTACAATATCATATCATATAATGATGTTAGAAATATCTACGGTTGGGTTCTAATCTCGGAGAGCCCAGCTAGGAACATTTAAAAAAAAATTGATTCAAGTGATAAAGTCTGTCTAGGTCAAAAACTGAGAAATGAAGGTCCCTTAAATACACAGCCATCATGTTTTGGCACTAGGTTGCTCTCTGTTTGAAGGCAGGTTGGAACACACCTCGGGCATGAACAGAGCCCAGGTGTTAATAGACCACCAGGGAGTTTCAAACCCTGGACCTCCATCACCGCCATGTCAGAAGGCTTTTCAGTCTCACTGTGTTTGTTTTCTGTTTCTAGTGTGGTGTATCCTAACAGACAGACAGACGGATCATACTTGGAGGCGGTGTTAGTTAGTGACTGCTCAGGAGATCTGGAGTATGATGCTCGGACAGATTCATGTCAGAAATCATGTCTGTGAAGATATATAGGATGGCCTCCAACACTAAGAACTGATGATTTACATGCTCATGCCCTTGCTGGATTCATCTGAATTGGAAAAATCTTTTTTTCCCATCTGTCATCTAAATATGCAATTATTTCGTATCAGAGAAATTCAACTGTATTAAAGTAGCATTCAACCCTGGCACCACTAAATATAAGTATACTTGCATTTTACAGGTAGGCTACATACTCGATATTGAAAACCTATGGTATAAGCGCTGGTTTTGCACCACAGGGCAGTCAGCAGCCCCTAAACCCCAACAGCTGCAATAAATTGAATTAAATTGAGAAGCTATTATTTGCTTATAATCTGATAGAAAATACTTATTGTTTTATTGAAAGCAATAATATTGTTTTTGTAGATGATCTTGTAATTGATATGACTGTTATGTATTACGATTGAAATGAACGAAAGATGACTGTTTCAATTCTAGAAAGGAATTCTTTTATACACTAACTTAATTTGTTTTGCGAGTATTAATCACTTGGCCAGTGATCTTGCGTATTTTTGTCACTGAGACACATTGTTGAAAAGAGTTTGTAATCCTAATAATAAAAGTTTCTTAATATTTATATTAATCTATGATAAGCTGATTTTGAATGAGTACGTCATTACATATCAAATATCAAAATATAACTTTTGTAGTTGTCTGCTACTTTAAATTATTTCTTCTTGCTGACACTCTTCTGTTTATCTTGTATACAAACGGTATAATTCATACTTTATCATGGGACATCATTCTTTGATTTCAACACATCCTTTACACAATCTGTAAAACTGGTGTAGTAGCAGGTACAAAGGGTAACCCACTGGACTATATCTGTTAATTTACGACACTGTCCTGGACCGGGATCAGGCCTCACATTTATTACAGCTTACTTAATAGTTTTAGTTTGAAGTAAGGTAATTTATTGCTACATTTGAGTATGTACCATTAAGTGCATTAGTGAACTAGATTGGCTGAGAAACCGACGATTACACATGTTCACAAACAGTGTCAGAACTCATGCATGGCAATTATCTACAATATACACTATATGGCTAAATAACTTCATGAATATAGGACGGATGCCCTAGATCACCGGTTTTCTGCCCCACACATCAGAAAAGACAAGAACTGTATGGATATTAAAACCTATTAAATATTAGAAACTTTGTTAGATATTATGTTGACCATGACCATATCACTTATATGGCCAAAATATCATCGATAGATATGATATTATATAAAATAATGACGAATGGTTTTGTATATCCATTGCTGGTGCCAAAATATATTAGAGGGAAGTAATGAGGCAGAGAGCTCTATGTTAGACCTGGTAATACGTTATCACATTTGGGAATGATGAAATAAATGTACCTACTCATTCCTTGATCGTTGGCAACCATCTGGTTAATGGCAATCCCTTCCCCTTATTATCTGAACGTTAGAATGCTATTATATAGGAACAAAAATACTCTCTGAACCAAGACCTGCTTTGCCAACCAAATATCTTTGACACTATCAGTACATATAAGCCAGTGTTCAGGTATCTAGATCATATGCTAGTGTGAGCTTGGTGGATCATTATCAACCGTCAACATTCTGGACTGTGGCAAATAAAGCAAAGCTGGGCGAAACTTACATATTACATATATTAACCTGTGGGGACAAAGGAGAGAAATAGGCTCCTCAACAAGTTATTTGATTTGGTAAACTCAGAATGATCAAATGATGATTGTGAGGGGCAGCCCTGGTGGGAAGGAAAGTGAGACAGCTGTATAACTCTAGTCCCTGAACTATCTAGCGATTCCCTTACTTTTTATACTACGGTTTTTATTTTCTTCCATTACCTGCATTTATTTATATCTGTCCTTTGAGCAGAATAATAATGAAAATCAAAGGTGACGCCAAATGCCGACGAGCAAAGATAGATACTATTGCTCTATCTTTGCCTAAAATTTAAATATTTTTGAATATTGCCTTTTACCCAGATCAGTGTAGTTATTGTGTTATATTATGGTAGATCAAATAGTATTATTATTGTAATCAAGGTGATATTTTGTGTCTTATTGGTCAAGTCCGGTACGTCACATCTTGTAGCAGTGGCAGCAGTGGAAGCAGTAGCAGTGAAAGTACTCTAGTGACTACTGACTAGAGTACTAGAGTATTGTCACTAACATGTCAACTAGAACGCAGTTCTGGCTTGTTGCTGGCACACTTCAAACACTGACTCTCTGGATCCGCATCTTAGTACCCTGACTTATACTGATCCTTTCAAACTATATTAGACTGGTATGAGAGGCGCCTCAGAGTATGTGTACTTTGAGATTATTAATACTGATCGAAGAGAACAGGCAGCAGAGTTGAAGAGATGAAGGCGCAAACGACATCAAAGACAGTGGGATCCACAAATAGAGAGAGAGGAAACATGTGATCGATAACTGCTAGGTATTATTGTTTTGTTTATTATTTTAGTAGTTTCACTTTGTTATAATGTCAAATGTCATAGATGTAAGCTAAAACCTTATTGGTATTTTATTATTGTAAAGGCTCTTTTCAATGGCCTAATTTTAGTTGCCATCTGCTTTCCTCTTCAGTTGTGTTTTAGGAGTTGCTTTGATAAAGATTAGTTCAAATAAACTTGCTTGCTTAGGAAATTAAAGTCAGAACACTTAATTAGAGACCTGATTAATGTACAGCTAAAAGAATTTAATTATTATTGTATAATGAAAAAATCTTCGCATTTGCGGCCAAGAAATACTTGTACGTAAGTAGTCTTATTTATCAAAGTTAGCGATCTCGAAATCCAAATGAAGTCTAGGCTTCATCATAATAGGAGCATGCTAGTCCTGGTTTTGCCCCTCAAGAATAAAGATTCACTATTTCCGAGAAACATTTGCTTCCAACTTTGTCAATTATACCAATCAGTATAGGCTGTATAAATAGGGTGCATATCCTACAACCCTATAACTACATGAATAGTCAGTCAGCATTTTTGTTTTATTTATATTTATTTTCTTTTTGATTTTACCTCACCATGATAGATTTATTTTTTGGTTTTGAATTGAAGGTTTTAGAGTGTTTAATCTTGTTGCAGTCTGTTTCATTAATTTGTCATAAATATTGTTTTACAATCCTAGCTCAGTATCATAAAGATAATAAATTTCAGAATGAAATATTACCAAATTCTTTGTAAATTCTTTGCAATAGATGTGAAACTGATACAGCAGAGAGAATTAGTTATTGAAATTGAAGGTTCAGTAGGTAATCTACAGGGCGATGTCAGTCTCGATACTGCAATGTAGGAACAACATTCAGCTACACTCATTTCACTTTACACGAAAAATAATACTCAAGGGTCTGGTACTTTCATCAGTTCTGTTCTGGTAGTTGATGATCACAATAAGAATCATGACTTTATTATAATACACATTTATACAACACTGCGTCATGAATCTTAGAATAGAATTAAACATGCTGAACATTTCTTTTAGTACTACCCAATACTCATTGGCAGTATCCAAATCACTCTGACTTGTTCTATCTTCGCCCAAAGTTCATAATATTATGGAGTTATATTATAATACATCTGATAGTATTACTATTATAATCAAAGAGTTATTTTGTGTCTTATTGATCAAGTCCTGTGTGTCACAGTTTGTAGCAGTAGCAGCAATGGAAGCAGTAGCAGCAATGGAAGCAGTAGCAGTGGCTGTACCTTAGTGATATTTTTGGTAACATAATTGCTGATTTATTTGCTTTATTTGTTGCCCTTCAATTCATCATCGGTAACAAGTAAACATGTTTCAAAGTTCTACATTTTTTTTTGTCGGTTATCAATCATACTTTTGAGTGAACAAAAAAACTTTTCTAGAGAAAACATACAAATTGGAGACATAGAATTGATTTATTGTAAGTATGCCTCGTCAGACTCTACAAGGAGTTAGCTGTGTGAATGATGGACCGACCTCTCATCGAAACCTCACTCACATGATTGTACTAGATCTGACTAAGTCTAATTCTAGAATCATTCATTATAGGTCACTGCTGCGATAAGTATTCGATGAGCCTGCTTGGAGAAAAGAAATCCCTGACTCCCAAAAATGGGTTTTACATGATTTGGTCAATCAGGGTTGATTTTGCTCCGAATTAGGAGTTTTTTTGACGATCATGCACTTAGAGGTGCTAGCTAGTTGCTTGTTGTACAACTGATGTGACCAACTAAGCCGAAGAAAGACGGTGTCAGCAGTACCAAAGGATCTGCAAGTATGGAGCTGATACCCGTTTTATCCCTATTCAAAAGGCACATCTTTGTTATCTGAGAATACCCCTATTAGTTTGTATTTTGATGTATTTTTTTGGGGGTCCTTCCATAGAAGAGAAATTATGAAGCTCACAAATTTATTAACTTGAACCTAAATACTTTGTGGTGAGGTATTTTTGACTATCAGATATTTGTGTCCTGTTTACCACCATGATATCTTAAATAACTATTAATCGAATAATATAACAAACTTCTGTGAGTATAAAATATTCATGTGGTCGAGCAATAAAACTTTCCGTGAGCAATTATGTTATTAAAGAGTGTTAACATATGGATGACGTATAAAATGTTCAACGTACAGATACCCATCATACATGCAATATATAAATGCCCCTTTTAGGGAGCAATGTGGGAACATATTCACCCGATAGGAGAACCCTGAAAAAGGAAGGTTTTTGAGTGGGGAAGAAGCGAAGACTTGGTTAACAAGTCTACTAACTGCTCCAGTGAACTGAATGTCATCAATTCATTTTTCAGTTACTCATATCTTTTTAATGTGACTATAAAGGCCTACAGCATGAAATATTTGCGACCTTCATTTTAACCATGTACTATGTTCTACTTACCTCATTGTTAAAATAGGAACGGCTTACGACAATCACCTAACAATGAAAACATTCCTGACATTTATTGAGAGTTTTACTCTTGATTATTTAATGTATTTTTCACCACTCTAGTGAACAACATTTTAAGCAAAGCTTTAATTTTTGCTTGTGTTTCCTGGTGGTGCTTGTGTAATTCTCGGTACGTGGTAATTGATATTGGATAAAAAAGATTTGGCCAAAACCTTGACATTTGATAAAGATTTATTTGAGGGCCATTTTATGTGGTACCAGAGAGTAATGATATTAGGATAAACTGGCTCCACTTTGTCTAAAGAGTTTAGTCGTACCTGGCAAGCTTATAGCCTGCTATTTATGTGATTGAATTGACACTTTTGATTAAATATCACGTGGGCAGGCTAAACTAATTTAATTATTCTGGTATTATAAATTAGCTCCAAATTTGCAGCCAAGAAATACTTGTACTTGTATTTATAAAAGTAAGCAATCACAAAATCCAAATTAAGTACAGGCTTCAACATCGGAGGAACATGCTAGTCTTGGTTTTGACACTCCAAGAATAAAGATTCATTATGGCCAAGAATCATCTACTTCTAACTTTGTCAATCAGTACAGGCTGTATAAAAAAAGGAAGCATATCAAGCAATGTTAAGTGCATTTTAAAGCTAAATATAGTCAGTCAGTATTTTTGTTTAATTTATATTCATTTTATTTTTGCTTTTACCTCACCATGATAGATTTATTTAATGGTTTTGCATTAAAGGTTTTGAGTGTTTAATATCGTTGCAGTCTGTTTGATTAATTCGCCCTAATCATTGTCACTCAATCCTTCCTCAGCATCATCATAAGACAACAGTCAGAATTAAATTTAACCAAACCATTTTGTAAATTCTTTGCAATAGATGTGAAACTGATACAACAGTGAGAATAAGCTATTGAAATTGAAGGCTCAGTTGGTAATCTAGAGGGCGATGTCAGTCTCAATACTGCAATGTATGAACAACATTCAGCCAAACACTCAGCATCAGCATTCATTTTACATTATGTGAAAAAAAAACACTGAAGGGACTGGTACTTGCGTCAGTTCTGTTCTGGTAGTTGATCTCGATAACAATCATGTGTATTTTCATCTACATTCAAACAACACTGCATCGTGAATCTTAGAATAGAATTAAACCTGCCGAACCTATCCGTTAGTACTACCTATTACTCATAGGAGTATCATAATCACTCTGATCAATTTGAAGGAGAGCACAATCCAGTACCAGTGCAAACCTACTCTCCATAGGAAGCATGCCTAAATCCGGGCACCTCTAACAACTTGTTAACATCAAACTGTTTGGCTCTATGGCCAACATTTCACTAACAAGGAATCCCATGACCACTGACCCCTGTGACAACGACAGTAAGATATATCACATGCTATCTAACAAAATCACAAAGCTACTAGATAAGGTTGGTCAAATCGAGAAATCGTATTTGAAACTAGTGAACTACCCGCGAACAAGAGTGTGCTTTCATAGCAACTGCTACCCAGCAAAGGCTTTAAAGTTTATGAAGTCTGTGATATGAGTAATAAATTATTTTTTATACTCCTGTTTTTTATTTATATCGATGCAACATCAGCAATTTTATATTGACTCAATTATTAGCTTTGTCGAAACACCATATTTTACTTTTCGGCAACTGTAATAAACTATATCCCTATCCCTGACAGGTGCAGATATGATGGAAGACCATATCCAGGGTTAATTTGATACAATGCTCAAAGCTAGTCAAAAATAGATCGGAAGTTCAAAGGGGTGCACAAGATCCTCACGTTATTTACCATAGTAAACACCCAATCGTTAACGATAGGCACATCCAATCAGCTGGACCTTGAACAAAACACATATTTCTACAATGAATAAAACTTTGCGTCATCAAACCTGAGATAGAGTGACACATCATCAAAAATAATTTTATTTTTTCGACAGCAAAAGCCTGATGATTGATGCAATACTACAACTATAATGCTATGAATAGTTCCAAGAAAACTGATATCTTCAAGGACTATTGCAAAGACAAAATCGAAAAAGAAAAATTGGAATAAAGTCCTTGGTTCTACCGTTGCGAATAGCGTCATCAAATTGATTAGTGATGAGTGAAAATTCCACGAACAAATACAATATCCTGCCTTTTGGTTCTGATCACCTACTGCTATATTTTGAAAGGATAAAAGGCAGGTAAGTCTTTTTTATTCTAAAAATATACAAGAGCTGATTAAAAAGACCCTTCAGGTAAGTTAATTCACAACTTCCAATTCACATAAGCAAGATAAACAAGAAATTATTTAACAATATTAGACCTAGCATTTTTTCCTGTCCTCTATTTCTTGCTATTAAATACTTTATAGCCCCCCACAATATCATCTGTGATTTTCATTTATATAAGTTGTTTTTCTTTCTCCTCTTAATATACTTAGATTAATATACATATATATTTATATAACACACATTTTTCGACCAAAGAATCATTCACCATGCTTCTTGATATTGATTCGGAGAGAAACAATGGATAAGTTTCGATGATAAGATTTGTAACGACGTAGGAATGAACACAGAGAGCCGCAACTTTACTATGCATGAAATATCAATTTTCAAACGTCATAACAATTTTTCCAGTAAAATTTCCTTTTTTTAAATCTGACAAAGAGAACAAATCAATGCAAATTGACCCCAAATAGTGGTTACCAAAATTCAAACTTCTTCTTGTTTTATGTGCGACTGGCAAGGTCGTATTACGTCAATCTAACACTTCTTGCCAAATGATGAATTATACTGATATAAAATTTACTAAGCATGAGGCCTTAATAAGTTTTAGCTGGGAACGGTCTTTTCCTAATAAGATATACAACAACAGGCATTTCACGAAGTAAGCAGCAGTAGGTCGCTTAAAACTAATATGTGGGAAAAAAAATTTTAGTCTTTAAGACCCAGACTAAAACTGAGAAGCTACCCTCGGAGGCCACACATAAAATAGAGAGACCATGGAAATATCTGTTTTGGCGATCATCAAGATGTAATTGAGTCCAATCAGAATCACAGTTTTACGTGTGACCGATCATTCCGACGGTGTACGTAAAAAAAAGTCATGTATAATGGCAAAACTTGGCATCAATCACAAACAGACCAAAAAAATTCTACTTACAACTTATTTCATGTAGTGGACCGAGGAAACTATACCATCCATGGAAGAGGAAAAGTATACAGCTGACGATATTTTATTCAGAATTTATTTTGTTTATTATTTGCATTTGCTTCTCAAAGCAGAAGCATGAATAAAAACACAATAGCCTACAAGGCTAATCTAAAGATAGATTGCGAAATTCATCAAACTAGAGGAAAGCTAGCAATAAAGGGAAAATGGCTCCAGCAAAGTACGAACAAAACCTGGTGGTTGGTGGATTATTGTCCATAAATGGTAGTTGTCCCTCCTTATATCAGGTGAAGATAACCAGAACTAGAAAATGGTCCGATATTCAGAGGCTGAAATAATCTACATCGAACAAAGTTGAGCAAAGCAATTACCAAATGAAGACCTCATCAAGGCTGATCTCTCATACCAATCAATATTGTTGTATTGTCCAACACACACAAGGATGTATTGTTCAAACGGGCTTAGAATTCAGTCATGACCATGTCAAAATTGAATTAAATTAAATTAAAGGCTTGCTGAAATGATAGGCACACATATATCTCATGCAATGTAAGCCATTGCCATACCTCAAGTGATGAACTTACATTGAAAGCTGATATCAACTGCCAATGAAGAGGGATTTTGCTTATGTCATCTGTGGCAGTATAAGTCAAGAGTGATCGGAGAGTCGTTTATGAGTGAGAAAGTAGATCATTATGACACCTTTTAAATGAATCGCTCCACAAGATTGAAGATAACCATCTGTCAGTGATTTAGTAGCTCATACTAACATCCACTGATTTCATGTCACGTGAAGCGCAAGGTTTTATTCCTTTGTTGATCTGCATGCTGAGTGCTCCCATAAGGAGTATTTTTCTGTCTATTTAAACACACAGTTACAAAATCTGCAGTATAGCAGTCATGAATTAATTAAGGTCATTTATCGCTATACGATCTGAAATCCACACCGTTTATCGGATCAACAAAATTCTTTCACTGACGTGGCCTAAATTGATATGCGACCAATATTAGATGTTAAAAATTTCGTCTAACATTTTATCAGGTAACTATAACAACAGATTCACAATTTGAGAGACAAAATGTGCAGTCTCCTATGTTTCCTATGATAGTCAGATGACGTTATGTCTCCTGGCTCAGACGCCTCACAACGTTTTGGATGTATCAATAACATCAAAACAAATAGTCCCTTTATACGTCATGTTGTATTGATTTGAGGTTATCATCATTCACACTCATGCTAACTTACCACTTTTGATAAGGATCTGTTGGGTGGCACTTAACGGAGGTTCATGGTTTGCACTGTGTTTGTTTAGCTAACAGACTAACATGGTAATTATGCAGATGCTTAGGTAGGTAGGTAAGCAGCTGAGAGTAATTCTAAGTATGATTGCGATTGACGTGATCAAGAATGTTGATAGTTAGACAGTTCACTGCAGTTTATTTAGCAGGCCGCGCCATCGCGGTGGCAGTCTCAGTGGAGTTGAACCACCCTGCTTTGTGAAATAAAGACAGAGCGTGCTCAAATTATTGTTTAGGGAGTTGTTGATATACATGTGGTTGCTGATGGCGAAGAGAACAAAAGCATGATTGATGAAGACTATTGAGGTTCAAGGTTGCAGCCAAGTGCATTATATTTTCTGGTAGAGTTGAGAGGATGTGAGGACGAGTGCCATGCAGAGTGTTAGAAAAGAATACAAAGGAATGACAGAAATAAAACTGAAAAAAAATCAGAAATAAGGAGTGTTGCTTGATTGCATGAGTGAAAAAAAATCTACTTATAATTCCACTCAACATAATATGGTCGAGCACCAGAAATAGACATAAGTGGATAAGCCAATTCTGGCAGTATAGCTTGATAGTAGAATCGTCTGAGCTTTGGTAAAATATGAGTAAGAAAGAAATGTTTATCAAAAGTGATCCATACAACAGCCATACTGAGCTTGGCTCCTCTAATTACAAAGGCTGCATTCGGAAGCTCAGTGGCAGCCATCACACCTTGTACCTGGTAGTAGAAGGAATGGGAAGTTTTGAGAGCATAGTTACCATTCTCATCTAAACCCAAAGGAAAATCCTTTACTTTAGTCCTGATAGCATCATCTACTGTCAGCCCAGCGTCAGCCAGTTTTTTTGGGTTTTTGTATTCAACCACAAAAGATGATGGTATACTGGCTTTACTTGGCTGACAGCAGAATATACCATCAGGAGAGGCCCCGAAAACATTCTCATCGGGTAACAAAACTAACCCGGGATGGCTTACAGAAATCTCGTCACAACCATTGATTTTTAACCAATCTACAAACATTTTTTCAGTCTCAGGCTCTTCTCTGAGCCCATATGCTGTAGCAGCATTCCCTGTAAAGGATGGATATAGCAGGTTTTGAATTGTATTTTTAGGAGAGGTCTTTGATCTCATTTTACATATCTGTCCATAGTTGCTCGCAGTGAGTCTCATTCTTCTAGCCGCTTTCCATTGTGGAGTGCCTTGCTCCGCGCTGATGGAAGAAGGCATTGTCAGTAAAAATTCAGTCATCAGCTCCTCGAGCTTATCCTGCTTTATATCAGCATCTCGAGCTGCCACTTGACCATATACATCATCTTTAAAAGCATTCATATCAAGCGTCTCAGAAATTATAGTTAGTATAAGCAAGCAAACAGCAAGCATGCAGTGTGCAAAATAATTCAGATGAGAAGGCTTGAATGGGAATCGTGTTCCTCCGCAAAAAGAGAAGACAACAGATAAAAAGGGGATGCTTCCCAGTATTGGGATATATAATATTTGTTGCAAACTGATCAAGCATGTCAGATAGATGTGCTCAGCAGAAAAGAGAAGCTAGCAAGGTATTATTAGCCTTTGACAATTGAGCTCTGCGGTATAGATAAAATGTGTACAGCATGAGGTAGAGCAAGTAAGTGAATGGGTGTGTGTTTAGAATATGCGTTAGAGGGTGACTCTGATGTTTTAAGGTAGACTAACAGACATTTGCTATGTGATTTTGAGACAAGTTGAAAGGCTTGTGGAAATATGAAGTGTCATGATTATGTGGGACTCACCAACAGCTGATTTAGGCAGTCGTTTTTTACTTCTGTTGCCTTTTGATTCTGCCGTCTTTGATTTTGTTCTATTATAGGCCACCTGCCTTTCCTCCTGATCAAAAAGCTTTTCTGAATTAACACAGTGAGTAAGAAATCTTCCACTCCACTTAGGGCCATCATTGTAGCGAAGTGCTGCAGCTATAATACAGAGAAACAGTCCTTCAACGCAACATCATTGTCACAAAAATAACTAATTGCGACATATAAGTTGAAATACACGAAGCTCTATTGATAGTTTGTTACTCCAATAATTTTGATAACAAAACATACCGTGACACCTTGCTGACCAAGATCCAGATTTTCCTCTGTCAGTGTGTTTGTTTCCGTCCATGACGCGCCGGATGTTCATGTAGGTTGCTGCAAGGTATATTTCGTACGCTAGTACCATAGGAAACCTTAAACATATAATAACAATAACAATGAAGTCAATGACAAAGTAAAAGTAAAGACATTAATTATATTAAATATGCATATATATACATAGGTTTGAATCATACCATCAGAAATTCAACCTCAACTAGTCATACACTATGGATAATGGGTAAATTCAGTATTTAACACCTTTTTTCACAACATATATCATGTTATGTTAGTGATAGAAATACAATCTATCAATCAATCATTGGAGGAGGGGCTTGGCCAGAGTGTTTGAGATGAACAGATTTGATTCGGTAAGGATTAGAAGAAATAATTTGAGCTCACATTACAAATGATGCTGTCTGCTACCGTGGAGTCACCATCGCCAACATATTCTAGATAGTAACATTGATGAGCTGTCATCGCCTTCTCAAATCTTTCCACCAATCCCTTAGACTCCATGCTCCCTGAGCTTCCTTGGTGATTTTTGTGGCATTCATGTAATTTGTTGGGGCTTACCGTGCACATTTGGCATGAACTGTTCTTCGGTATCACCTGTAGTACCTTATTCGTCTCGCTTCCGATAATGACAGCTACACCTGTAACAATAACATAATCAATTATAGTTGTCCTCTCAAGATTATTATAAGATGTACTTGTATATTAAACAAATTTCAGAGACTCATCAAGTAACTCTATCAGCATTTCAGAAAAATAGGATCACACTTGAAACAAATGAAATAAGGTAAACCTTGCAAGCATAAATAAGATTTTGAATAATTTTTGTCTTTTATTTTCATTGCATACTTGTACACTTTTACTAACCTGACGACGACGTGTAATTGTGGCCATGGGATTGTTTCTGCCAGCCTGCATCCACTATCACCCTGATCCACGGCAGTCCATGAAAAAATCGCCCTTTCTTTCTTGCTATTTCTTTTTCAGCCTCATGAGCAGCTTTAGATTCCACTAGCCATTCTGCCTCGATAGACCTACCAGCTGTTTTTTCTTCAGCACTGAAGCTATTAGGCCGATACGCTAGAAGAAATAACATGAGTGTTACCGTAACCTAAGAAATAGGCATTAAATTGATCAGTAATTGGGTTCTAGACTAGATAATTGTATTAGTTAAAAGAATTTAAACGCTAAATCTGGTGTACTTATACAACAGTTCATAGTCATTCAAATAATCTGTGTAACTTACTGGGTAAATTCATGTTTGCCATGAGCTTGTTAAAAGGTCTTGCCCCAACACCTGCTGATATCGCCCCGATGACAGCCTCTTTCTGTAGATTCTACAATAACCGAGGAACCCAGAATAATAGAAGAAAAGGATATGATCCCACATGAAAATGAGTACAATAATCCAGGTTGAATTGTCTTAACCTGATGAAAGAGAAGACAATATATGCACAGTTAATCCTTGAATCCATGTTATTGAAGAGCCAAGTAACACCTCTATTGCTTTCCTTTTCCATCAAGTTTATAGGCATATTGAGATCTCACCATATTATTATTGAAGAAGGTTTACAAAACTTTGTAAAAATTTGGTTGACTTACAAGTTTATTAGTTGTTGTCATCCAGCCACATAAGCACTCAACTTTGTGCTCGAACGAGTATCCTTTCTACTTGGAGGTCATTTCTAGTAAACTGTGGCTGCCAGAAACCTGAAAGTGCTCTGCGACCGAGTTTAGCATCTGGAGCAGACCTTGCCTGCTGATTATGATATTGTCATCCATTCCTATTGGGTATCATATATGTAGATAAAATCATGAAACATCTGCATACCAAAAAAGACACTTGTGCAGAGTGATACTGAATTTAGGCTTACATACAGAGCAACTACAAGTAGCGAGATATATTGCAGCATTACAAGAAATTTAAAAAACTTGGCCAAATTAATGACTTCATGCAAGTAGTGAGATGTATCGTAGTTGGAGTGATATTGATATGAGGAAAGGGATTCAGAGTCTTCAGAGTGTTAGTTTACTACGCTAAAGTAAGCAGTCCCAGTGGATTTGAACCACCCTGCTTTGAGATCTGAGGGATTGGAAAGAAGTGACATTGATATGATAGGGATCGATGCAGAATATCGCTTTGAGTTTTGTTTACTGCATTTTATTTAGCAGGCCGCGCCAATGCGGTGGCAGACTCAGTGGATTTGAACCACCCTGCTTTGTGATATACGTGATTTAGAAGGTGTGATTATTGGTCAGACAAATAGTACAGTTGTGAGTGCAGCACATCAGAGCTACATGAAAAGATATATATGCCAGCTACTGCGAAGAGACTTACCCATACTGCAGTTCTCGGCTTCATCATCCATCGGTTCTGTATCACATTTCAACATAGCTGTACACACACTTGTACTAGATGATGAGGGTGTGACCACCAGCTGCTCCTGATCTTCACTAACAACTGCTGTTGCTGCTGAAGTTGTTGGCGGATTTTCATTGATCTAAAATGACACACCCAAGTATTATGATAATGGTTATGATATCTGGTGGACATACCAATGCTGTTATCAACACACTTACAACAGAGATTGGATGCAATTTCATGCAATGAATACAATTGTGCCAAGGAGAACACTGTAACTCCTTGGTTTGTACAACACTATTGAGGCTCCTTAATTTGAGTATGACTTGAATTGCATGAGAGAGAATTGGCTGTATAGTTAGTGTAGAACAACAAGTACAATGGTATATAGTTTGTCAATAAAAGTTCTAATAATCTAAGAAGTTCTAGAGTCCCCAATTCATTCAAGGCCTTTCAGTTACTTACTACCATGGGCTGAGTGTGTGAGAAGAAGTATATTGCGTGAATAATCGTGCCTGTGAGGCTAATCACACATAACTAGCAACTCCTTGGTCTTAGTCTAGACAAGGTCTAGAAAGAGTGGGACTAGCGCTAGTAGTAGGTAGACTAAGTTAAGTAGTGGAAACTTTCAGAAACTTACCAACAACAGTGAAAGCTTTTTTTTATTCATCTTAGGATTGAATCTCTTCTTTGTCAGTCTTCCTCTGGATATATTACGATTTCTGGCATTTTTAGAATTACCCATGTTTAGCCACTAAGGTGAAACAAGCAGAGAAAGAGCAGAATTCAGCTGAAAGACTTCAGATGAATTTTATTGTAAATTTGCTTAGTCAGTGACCAAAGTGCGCATGCCCGGCGTAGGAATATAAAAACAATTCCATGGTAACATGTAAACAAAAGCAAGATCAAATTTGATGAGCTAACAACAAAATTGCAAATGGACATGATAATCTTATGTTTATATCTCAGGCCTGACACAGATAAAACCTAAATACTCATGTCCACTCCTAGTTGAGTACATGATCTAAAGATTCATATGAGTTTAAACGCCCAAATGAGTACTAGTTACTTGCAATATTACAACAAAAATAGTCTAGTTAAACCAGTGTTTGGAGCTAGTATAAAGTATTATCACCGTTTAATTCCACACCTGACTAAATAATTGCAATATCTCACGTCCACCCCTGTATTACATCATAGTAGTGACTCATCAATCATTAAAAATACCCAATGTGTCTTCTGCTTGTTGTAATCACGCACGAAGATTCCCCTACACTAACACTAGAAAAGTCCGTGTTTGTCGATGATGTCACATGACCGGTTGCTTAGATACATCGTGAATAACAAACACAAGTTGATTCCTCATGGGTATACAACTCATAAATGCAAATCAGCAACTGTATGATAACTTCTTGTATTATTTATGCTGTATTTGAATAAAGCATGTTTTTTATGAAAAACATCAATACTTTCAGCAAACATTTATGGATAAGTTTAATGCCATATACTGTTGGGATGCCAGCCATCAGTCAGACAACAGTACAGAATGAATTCATTGAGCAGAAATTAAAACCCCAGCCAAATTGCTTACCCCCCAAACTCATTTTAAAATAACTCTATAAAATGCAATGTTGAACTTTGTCGCAACGTCACGACGTTACGTCACACACTGGGGGTGTGAAAAATTGTTGAAAATGTGCCTAGGGTTGGTGGGTATAACATATAAAAATTTCGTACAAACTGATAAATCACCTTAATGTTATCACAGTTAATCCAAACAAAGTATAACAACTACCGCCCTATCTCACTGACAAGTATACCATGTAAATGATGGAGCCTATTGTCCTGCATTATCTAAATGAGACTTTAGACAATTTACTACACAACCGTCAGCATGGCTTTCGTAAAGGGCTGTCTTGTGAAACGCAGTTATGTGCCACATACCATGAACTTGTGAAAGCTGCCGAGCAATCCACTACAGTGCATGCAGTCATACTAGACTTTCAGAAGGCATTCGATAAGGTCCCACATAAACTACTGATGGACAAGATTAGAAAGATCGAAAATATTGATCCTTATATTGCCAACTGGGTCCAGGACTTTCTGTCTGACAGATTCCAAAAGGTTGCTGTTAGAGGTGCAGAGTCGGATGTCTTACTACTTATGTCAATGCTACTTGCGCACACGAGCTTATGCCGCCCTAAGCTTGAATATGCAGATGTACTCTGGGACCCGTCTGACAATGCCTCTATAGAGGATCTTGAACTAGTGCAAAACAAAGCAGTGAGATTCATAAAAAAATATCAAAGGCAGACGTCACAGAGGCACGTACTAGTCTTGGAATCAAGACTCTACAAGAGAGACGTAAAGCCCATAGAATATCACTCCTGATGAGAATTCTCTCAGACCAGAATAAACGCGATACCCTATCCGCTGACTATGATGAACTTGTAAACTGTAGATCGCAGGCAACTATGAAAACAAGGGCAGCTAAAAGAAGAGAGCCCACCTCTATCAAGGCATCGTCTGCCGTTTATCATAACAGTTTCCTGCCACGAAGCATAAGGGACCTCCGGATAGGGTCTCAACAAAATTAACCTTGGAATGGCTACATGCCAGAATTCTGAAAATACCACTGCTCAAACAAATGCCTCAACAAATGAGGCACTCGGCTTTTATACCTGACATTGGTAGTTTACGAGTGTTCTAAAGTAATTGAGGTAAGAATTGAGGAAAGAATTCAGTCAAATGCTATATCACATTGTGACATCTCTTTTCCTTTCGGAAACATACTAAAATTAAAAAAGTCTTAATACTCAGCAGTTTATGAAAACAAAATCAGTGGTAGCGAATTAAGGTTAAACACACAAACTTGATTAAAATGAATGCAGCTTCTAAAATCTACAACTGGTAAAATTCCACTACATTGATGCTTGACCTAAATACTACTGATTAAAAATATCCTCACACACTAGAGAACACCAAAATCCCTTTTGTACCCAAATCGATTGACAGGGTTTGATGTCCGCCCAGACAAATTTTCAGACAAATCAAAGTGGTGTACATTTATGGTTAACTGCCATTTCAGGTGATCTCATTCTATTGATTGTGTCGAGTTGGATCTAACTGTGGTGTACATTTGTGGTGTACATTTGTGGTGTACATTTGTGGTGTACATTTGTGGTGTACATTTGTGGTGTACACTGCGTGATATACAGTTAGAGGAAAAGGGATCCAACTCGACACAATCAATAGAATGAGATCACCTGAAATGACAGTTAACCATAAAAGTACACCACTTTGATTTAGGTTGAACCCTACTGAGATACTACTGAGATACTATAGTCTAATGTGCTCAGGTTACCAGATTTCAATCGGCAGCAATGAGAATAACTTTGACTCGTGATTAATGTATGCCTCAACACTATTTACAACCAGTCACTGAAGCTTGTACTACATGAAAAGAAATCAAGTTGTGGTATAACATCGACAGTACCCCCTGAACACTGAGGAGCTGCGCATCAACGGCGCCGTACTACTTATTTTATGATAAAATTACTCAATCGTAGAGTTAGAGCTATGGAGACAATGTATTAGAGCACAGTGTGTGCAGTCTCCAAATGCAAGTATTGAAACATTTGTCTCACCGAATCATTTTATTACTTACGATATAATTACATGAGATATATAATCAAACTGTTTCCAGGAAAGTTAACCCCCCCCCCCCCCGGACCTTAAGCCATTGGGAAAACTGGATAAAGATCTTACTGCAGTTATACACGCTCATGATAAAAGTATCAGATAAACTGAAAGTCAAGGTCACACGTGACATCATTTAACGTTCGATTGACAAAATAAAAAATATATGCAACTGCAGAAGATACAATTATTTTATCCCCTTTTGGTCCGAGAAAAATAAACATAAAATGTACTACAATATTTGATGACACACAAAGTAAAGAGAGTGATCACAGAGCTGGTAGTTTGCTGGATACAATTACGATTACAATTACGAGGTTCTACGCTGCACCGGTAATAAAACAAATAGGTACAGTCTATGGACTCCATATGTTACCCTATGTAATCCCATGTATCTCTGTTTAACCTAATGGGGGGGGGGGGGGGGAGTGTATGAAACTTTTACCACAGAGAGATACTATCTAATTAACAGATGTTGAGAAGAGATAAAAAGACCTGGATACTCTCAGTGATCTACGATAGCAGTACTACTATACCACGTCACTTTCCTCGATATATCTTGATACACCATTATTCCTCACCAAACATCATTATCGACATCGAGGTTTTGTTCTTTTCTCAAGCATAGTCACATCTCAATAGCTTTAGTTCTCTGAAGGAGCAGCAACATCCTATCATATTAGCTGCAAACAAATTTACGATAAGTTATCAATATGAAGTTATCTGAAGTGAGGTAATCTATGGATCTGCAGCTGAGTCATAATGCAATATCTTCTCAAAACAAGAGCATCAACGGAACATTCCAACGTACTTTAGAAATAGGATGTTAAATGGGCTCATTGCTAACGTTGTAAGGGTAATGCAATGATAAAAATAGACAATTTTCAAAGTTGTCCTCTCACTGATCATTTACTGTTTTTACCAGTAGCAAAGGAAAATTAAAATGTTGGCTGTTCTTTAGTAGAGCTTTCTACACTATATTAATATTCTTTCATATTCAGTATCTGCTCCATTTGCTATCCGTGCGGACAACTGTTGTGAAAAAAAGCTGTTATTCCAATATTCAATAATAAAGCCACTTTAGCTTGTTTAGGTTGGCGAATTTTCCTTGAGTTTTATCATGGATTTTGCCACAAAAATTGAGATTAATCAGCTTTCAACCTCCTGTTTTGAAAATTAGTTTCCAATGATTTATATTACATAGTAGACTATCCAGATGAAGCTATTTCACAATATTTACCTAATCTGCATGTGCTAAATAGTGCCACAATACAGAGAACAGCTCTCAGTGGACTGTCTACACAATGAAATGCCTATCGCCATGCGCATCAAGATCAAAAATCAGTGAGGTAGCTCACCCATTATTGTGGAGGAGAGGCTAAGGTGGAACTGGTTAGTTAGCCTGCACCCTCTATCTAGATCATCATTCTGTAACTCGATGAGGTCACAGAACTAAGTTCTCTCTCCCCTTCTCTCTTCTGAAGATGAATGAAGGAATTCATGAGTGGTTTTCTCTGATGCAATGCAATATCATCAGATCAACAATGTTACCATTAGTCTGAAGAGATGTTGCAATGAGGCAACAGGAACACCATGACAGAGCATTGCATTTTCTATAGCTGGAAGATAACTAGTTGATCATTCATTATCAGAAATGTCACCTAATGGGCAAATTACAGAATTAAAAGATCAAAGCTTCCCCTGAGTGGTAGCACCAGAGATTAACGAAAAGAAACATGTCTTCGAATATTTACCTACACTTGAAGTCATGATTCCCTGATAATGTCACCGTAAGGAGAAGGAATCTGCGGCTCATCAATAACGAACATAACATCACCATTCTCATATGAGTAGGATCGGTCATGACTTTGGATAACAGGAAGCACAATGTCCTCTGGGTCACAGCTGTAGGACCATTCCTCATCCTCTTCCTCATCCTCCTCACTCTCATCCTCATAGATGACTCTCCCATAGACAGGTGGTGATTTGGTGACTATGAATCTGGGGTTGTGACTCAACAGCAGCTTCTTCTTTGTAGCGGGAAGTGGCCCGAGATACTCCTCACATCTCTCAGTTATGAACTCATGTAGGAGATCATTAAACAGTGAGTGGGTGCTGATGATCTTAAATCCGTCTACACATCCATCTACTGGCTCGTTCAGAGAGCCGGCGATCAGCTGAAATAAGCTTCTATGTGTCCTCTTGGAGCGCATCCAGACCACAGTGACGTGTTCGCAGCCGTCTGAAGTACGGTATTCCGCTATCCTCTCTCTCAGTCGATTCTCAATCACTTCAAACTCCTCTTCTTGTAGTGAGTTGTTATCATGCTAGAATCATCAACAAAACAGCTTTGTGTGATATTAGTCATACAAGACCTCACATTTTGTAAGTATAGGCCTATCATTCAGATAAAGCACAGGGACACATAGCCTGAGGGACACAGTGCTCGCTAGTTTGCAGAATTAATAATTCATATAACCAATGTCCCGTGTTGTGAACGCTGTGCCTGATGTTTCAATACCTTTGTTGAAAGCAATTTTTGAGCGAAGAAGCCATGTAGAGCTAGCAATAGTCGGTAAAACCGTTATTTTGTGTGGACAAAATTTTCTTGGAGTAGCAATAAATATCTCATTTTCAAAAACTTCGCTTGCGGTCAAATCAAAAATGCATGGAAATAATGTCCTCTTATTTGGACTTTTTTTTTTACAGTTTGGCTTTGTTTAATTAGAAATAGAAAGTAATAAAAATTTATTCAGTAAGAACCTGTCTGTCTAACGTGATGTTAAAATTGTGATGCCTGAGGTCAGAAGACTGATCTGTACTAATTTCCATCACTGAGTTTAGTTCATTCTCTCCTTCCATGGTATTCAGGCTTTCAGCAGAATCAACTGTAATAAAACAAAAAGCTATGATTAATACAAAGCAGACATCACCGACGCTTACAATATCAAAAAAGCTTCTCACACGGGTTGGAGCTATCACCAATGATAACAACTTAGAGCTCAGTTATCTGATCATTACATCATAGATCATAATGTATATTTTGTATCACATCGGTAGTTTTTCTACAATCCTAATCTGACAACATAACACTCATCGAGCCATACCAAAATCTGGAAGTTTATATAGGTACATATATCCATTCGCGCCCTGTGACGGACGTTTTGGATTATCTGTAGGTAAGGTAAGGTATCTGGAAGTGTGCTTGTCTTTTAAAACATGGTCTGCAAACATTTTATTTGATGTGTCTGCTGTGGAGTAGTCCTATCATAAGGTTTGTTGTCATGTTGTCATATATGTACTTTGTACATGTATCTTGGAGTTGTCCTCTCTGTACATACTAAGGAGTTACCATCAGCTACCCTGACCTATATATGACAGAGACTGACTTGACCGTGGACTGCCTTATATCTTACCATCCTGATAAGAACCCAACTTCGCCACATGGTATCAGTTGTGAGATATACTTAGGAGAGGTGAAGGTGTAGTGCTAGGAGAAGTGAAGGTGAGGTGTAGAGGAGAAGGTGAGGTGTAGAGGAGAAGGTGAGGTGTAGAGGAGAATGAGAGGAGAAGGAGAGATGAAGAGGAGAAGTGAGGAGGTGAATGAGTAGGAGATAAGGTGTTATTGAGGAGAGGAGTAAGGAGAAAAGGTGTAGAAGAGGTGTTACGGCGAGTTACTAACTAGGAGTGGAAAGCCCTAGTTTAGGTGAGGAGGAAGCGTTGCCAAGGTGTGTGAGAAGTGAAACATCCAAAAATCAAACAACAAGAGATATTTTCCTCCATCTCTGTTCACAAATTTTGGCTGGAAATTCGAGTAAAAGTTTTCTTTGTGTTCTTGAATACAATTTGAACTTGTGTCGCTTGGGTATACCCTAGCTTACTATTGTATAGGTTGTACACTGGTGCCATGGCTAGTTTCTTTGCTAGTCTACCTGTGTTTGTTGTAGACTCATCCAATGTCCATGGGTCATTTAAGCGGTGGTCTGTTGAGTTTAATCTGGCTTTAAGAATGAAGTCGATTGAACTTGGCTATGACATCGAAGAAGTGACTACTAGCACTGGTGGTTCTAGAGTTACCGAAAAAGTGAGGGTGCCTCGCTTCGGTGAAGATGCAAAGCTGGCGTCTTTGCTCTGGTGTATGGGCAGTGATGCTCGTGAAGTAGTGTCATCGCTTGGTGTTGACTTGTTTTCCACATCTTTGGAGTTCTTAGATGTGTGGAACTTGTTGAGAGAACACTTTGAGCATGATGAGTCTGAGTATGTTAAGTTGGACAAGTTTGTTACCTGTCAACAACTTGACAATGAAGATGAACGCGCTTATCTTCTGCGTGTTGAAGGACTGAGTAGACAATGTGATTTCTCTGGTGGCAATGTCAGAGAGAGATTTGCATTGTTGATCACAGTAAGAGGTGTGCGTAACTCAAAATTGAAGTTTGAGATGATGGCTGATGATGAGTTGAACTGGGTCAAGATCAACAAAGTGTTAAGGGCAAGACTAGCTGCGCAAGAGTCTTTGAATGCCTTAAATAGATTGGACTCGACTTATGCGCTGTCAGAGAGTAAATAGGTCCCTGCTAAAATACCTGTTAAAGTTGAAGTGCACGCTGAGTCTAGTGTAGTTTGTGATCCAATCAATGTTGTACCAAATATTACTGTTATACAGGAGCGTGTTGGTGAAGTAAAGTGTAGTCCACACCGAGAGAGAAGTGATGAAGTGATGAGAGTAGTGTAAGTAAAACTTATGATGATGCTTATAACCATTCTAATCGAGGTTCTCACAACAAGAGGTTATGTAGTGACAACCATCGTTATAATGGTGATGGTGGAAGTGATCATGATTATAACCCTTCACCTGACCGTGGAAGGAGGTATGTAAGTCATAGTAGTAGTCAGCATTCTGGCTGTTATATATATGTCATAAAAATGATCATATTGCGCGTTACTGTCCTGAAGGCCGGTGTTTCAGATGTCAAAGGATGTCACATCACCAGCAGGATTGTACTGATGTTTATAGATGTAGGTTTTGTTTGCGTGAAGGCGTCTCAGCAAGAGATTGCAGTTGTAGAGTACATGGGAGCTCAGACCGAAGGTACAAAGAGCGAACTAAAAGAAAGTCATGTGATGACCGCTCTCCACCTAGGCGGAGCTCAGGTAGTAGTGATAGTAATTGGCGGAGATAACTTCCCTCTGTTAATTCCACCCTAGTGAAGAGCTGTTGTCACCTTGTAAGTAAGCAAACTTGTTTTAAGTTGACATCCTTTCCGCTTTTCGTTATTGCTTGTGTGATTGCTGACATTTGTCGGTAGTCTCCATAGTTGTGTGTTAACCCTGATGTTGGGCCACAGAGTATGAGTAAACATCCCTTTCTCAAAGAAAGGGCATGTGACGTCTCTCAACCCTGTCAGGGTTATAGAGGATGTGTCCCTATACCCTTATAATAGTAAGGGCATGTGGAGTAGTCCTATCATGAGGTTTGTTGTCATGTTTTCATACATGTACTTTGTACATGTATCTTGGAGTTGTCCTCTCTGTACATACTAAGGAGTTACCATCAGCAACCTGACCTATATATGACAGAGACTGCCTTGACCGTGACCTTGATTGAAGAGACACACATGGGCACTTGCCTACTGACTTTCATGGTGAGTGGACTGCCTTATATCTTGCCATCCTGATAAGAACCCAACTTCGCCACATCTGCAGAACAAGTTGTAGTGGTGGAGAGATATTGCAAATGTTTGGTATCGAGGCGCCACCACAGAGGGAACTAACTTGTTCTAGCAGAGATGTGGGTTTGTTGTTATTGTGTATCCAAAAGATTCAAAGCTCTACATAGTACAAAGCATTCAGAGGCGTATATTCTAAAAAATTTCACTCACTGACTTTTTAGAGTTGAGCATAATGATCGGGACAGCCCGATCCACACGCCGTAGGCGTGACGGGGAGGGTGTGGGAGGGGCGCTTAAGCGCCCTGCCACACGGAAATTTTTGCATAGCGGTAGCAAAATAGTGCAAGCAGAGAGGTAATTCAATAGCTCACTGAGCTGTTGGGTACTTTCAGAAAACAACTCAATAGCAGTAGAAGATTACGGTAAAAATGCTCCAGTTATAAAGCATTAATTTGAAAAAAAATGTCCTCAATGGGATTCGAACCCACAACAATCTCATTTACAGTGATTAATAGGCAGACACTCTACACACTGAGCTATTCAGCCACTCATGAAATTCCGTGGGCCGTGAGTGCTAATATACGCCACTGAAAGCATTAGTGCTACAAAAAACTGAATGTTCTGGTGTATTGATATCCACCCGAGTCTTCGTTTGTGTGTGAGATGGTTCCAGTCTAGTATGCATAGGCTTCATGACAGACCTACAAAATCTCAGGACTTCCTCACAACCTTTTGAGATGTCACAAGACTGCTCTCAACGTCCCAAGACTTGACCATTGGGCACTTGACCACAAGTCTGCACCAACTGGTACCGAAGAAGCCTGTGTTCCAGGGCAAATGGTCAACTGTATTTTAAACACACTTCAGAAGGAATGTGATGGGAATGCAATACCGTCCCTGGACCAGGGGGTAAACCAGTATACTAACTCAGTTAGTATGCTGGTATACTGTAAGAACATTATCATCATGCACTCTGCTTTGACAACATTACAAAATCAAGTACACCTATGCTGTAGTATGTTGGATAGGCCCTGGGGGCCGATGTCAGGGAGATATGCCCCAATGAGAGTTGTGTAACAAAAGGCCTTTTGTTTGGTGAACAAAGGAGTACAATGCCAGGCAAAGTGTGCTTGTCTGAATGCATGTTGGATTCATGTGATTGCATGCTGGGGCGCGTGTATGCTAGGCTCAGCTCTCTACTTTTGCTACACTCATTTGTGGGTATACACAATCCACCCGCTGCTTCGATATGTAGGAACCACTGGTAAAGGGTATTTCACAACTGTACTTTATTTTGTAATGACTGAACCAATGGAGTTAAATAAACCTTTGACCATAGGCTTTTAACTCTTGCCTGTCTTGACACACTTTGAAAGCCTGTAGTTAATAAATTAGCCCAATCAATCAATGACTTCCAACTCTCTTGGTCTAATCTAATGATAACATTGAGATTTACTCAATCAAGGAGCAGCGGGGCTGTCACCTTCCAGTCATTTATTGATATGACTGGACTGGTACTGAAAGGTGACACATTCATGTACAGTGTAAGCATGTCTTGACAAGAGTCAGAGGTGAAGTTAGTTGAAAGTTCTTACATGGATGAACTGAACACTCTGTTTGTTTTCATTTAGGGAGTGACTTGACAAATGTAGCACAGACTGAGCTAACTGATGAAGGGAGAGCAATAATTACAGTTCAATTTATTTTGTTTGTTGTGGGCTGAGCCACACAGATCAGTCTGCGCATGTGCGAACTGATGAGGCATACGTTTGTCACAAGGCTATCTACCGTTGACGAAAGCGGCCACACTTTTCAACAGGAAACCGGATGTTTGTTTTGGCCAAATTTTCCTTTTTCTTCAAAAATATATTATTGCTAAGCGGAACCGGATGTCTTGTAAATCTTAAATAAAAGAAATTTCAAACAATTTTTATTTTATTTTAATTCTGAGTTTAGATCTTTACCTTTACCGGGTACTGTTTAATTCAGCCAAATAGGAAGGATAGGATTTTTTTTATTCCTGTAAAGATTTGGAAAAATGGTGTGTTTTTATCATCATCCATATCACTTTGTTCCTGTAAATTGATATAACAAACTATGATTATTGAACAACAAGTAAACTGCTATTCTTCAATCACTGTTAGGTAGGTGTTTCTTTTTGCTATTACTTACAATCAATTACAACTCAATAGCTAGCCAGTGGAGTGAGTGTTGTAACTTATTGTTATGTATGTGTAACTCTAACCATGCTCTAACTGTGTAGGTGTAACCATTGTTGTTGACTGAGTGACTGGCTCTTTTTTGAACTTGGTACTTGTTCTGCTAGGTTATCTGCACTACTAGTACCTACAAGCTACAACTTCGCATTTGGAGGCACAACCCTATCCCTTCTCCGCAAAACATTCATTCATTGGCATGCATGCATCATTCATGGCAGCCACTAGACTAGCTACTAACTGGGAGGCTTCATATCCATTCCACATCATGCTCAAGTTTTACAATTTTACATCATGATGATTGCAGCTCCATATACATCCTTGTTGACAAAAGATGACTGACTGTACATGGTGTTGATGCATGTAATGAATTTGAAGGTGACATGCAGGTCCTAATCCTAATAAGATATTTGATGGAAGGCCAACTTTAAGTGTAGGCTTTTTTGTTGGCCCAGGAAGCTCTGCACAACAGCAATTTCTTTATGAACAGCGAGGTAGCTTGGCAAGGTTCTGAATGCGTGATAAAATGTTTACAGTTATGGTTTCTGTCTTTGCCATTCTCCGTGATTTCATTTCACTCTAAACATGACTACTCAATGACAGAATCCTCCACTCTAAACATGACTACTCGATGACAAAATCCTTGTAGATCGTTTTCCAAGTTTTCATGACATGTGTTACACTTTGTCGACAGGCATGTCTCAGACTCTGCAAGATGGAATGACCTTCTTTGAAAGCTGAAACAGATATCAGGAATGCAAATATCTTGGCAAAGGGAACATAAATTGCTTTTGTGATCATTCTTCTTCATACAGGTAATGTATTGTCGATTCAAACTCATTCACAGTGCGTTTGTACATAATTATGACAAAATGGAATATTGGTAAATAGCCTATTGTACCTAAAGATACTGCAACTCACATCACCTATGCAATATGATTCTTACCATAGAAGTGAAGAGACCTGATATAGGTTGCAATGAATGAGTTTTGGACATCCTAAACACAATTACAAACCTTTGTAAGTTATGACATGTTCCGCATCTCTCCACCGTTTATTTGAATGTGACTCTTCATCCTCATAGGGCGTCTGTATCACATTCTACTCTCAATCTGAAGGCATTTTATTTCATTGTCACTGTGGCGTCAGAAGCATCAACCACGAGGATGACAAAAGGTTCGCTGCTGATGCTGCTGCTCCTGTACTAAAGTCGCAAAAGCTTTTGTTTGAAATCTAAATCTGTTTACGGTGCATTTCAGTTTACTGATGGTTGATCATACGTTTGACTCAGTGCATTTCAGTTTTACTGATGGTTGATCATAGGTTTGGCACCTAATGTTTGCCAAATAAAAAGTTAATATGGCATTTCATTCAACCACATCCCAATCACATTGGGAAATTATTGACAATAGAATACCACCACCACCACGAACCCGGCAAAGTTTGAGCACATAGTTGTATGCATGTTGAAACTTCAGTTTTCGTTAATTTTCTGTTTATAGGGCCCAAACTACATTTGGTCAGTGAATGGACATGAGTATCTCGCTCAACCTTATGGTCTCTATATATATGGCATCATCGACACGTTTAGTCGCAAAATAATGGCCATCACAGTACTGCAGGACAAGAAGATGGAAACAGTAGCAAAGTGGATGGTAACTGTTCTGTCTCACTATAATTGTGAGTGATTGCAAATAAACTTCAACGGCACAAGCCACCGCATTTGTGTCTCAAACATCAAAATAGATTGATCATTATTACTTGTTGTGCAAGCTCTCATTTGATCAATCCCTGGGTGAGGCTTTACCAAAAAAAAGTATATATCACACCAAAGTTCATAGTGCAGGGGAAGAAATACCCTTATTTTGCTTAGATCATTTCTGCAGAGCGGTGCATAACCTCATTTTCTATGTATACTCACTTTAGGTCGGCGAAATCATTTTATTTACTGCTTGACACCAAAGCAAATATTTCTTGAGTACAAACTTGTGATGGATATGAAGACAGGCGTGCCATGATATTTTATCTGCATAATTTTATGATCAAACTGGGCAATTACAATGCTTTGTCAACTAAATTTTACCCTATTTTGTCAAAAAGTCGACCATACGCGTTCTTCATCATGTTTTTTGGTGTCTTAGATATGCCGAGAAAAAAGATGATAGATAAAGAGAGAGAGTGGAATTTGTTGAAGGATAAGCTGAATATCATCCAGATGCTCCCCATTGTCTCAAAGACTTGACCGACATGTGCATTGTGACACGTAAGACTATTGCAGACATTACAGACCGGCAGAAACAACAATCAACATTCATCATTCCAGTAGTTATCCTGTCCATGTACAGATATAGGTGTTATGTATTGACATCTAGTAAATAAAAACAACTTAATAAGAGGTCTGCCAAAATATCCTACCTGCTTGGTTCGGACTCTGCTGTTATATGCTTTAACTATAAACATAATGTGCATCAGCTGGAACTTGCGCGTTTCAATTTGTGATAACATTCCTTTTTTAATAAATATACACACTAAAGAATGAATAAATTTCTACTCTATGTAAACCGATTGAGCTAGTTATCGTTTCTGTCCAAATAAGCGCTGGAGCTGTTCTATGTACTACTTAGTCATATCAAGTATCTATAGTTTATCAATTCCTTCTCCTTAGCATAGCCTCTTTGGTAGTCAATGTGGCTTCCACCTAACATTGTCCAATTCACACAAATGTCAAGCGGTCGGTCTCTATCTTCACTAACCATTTCCATCAAAAACCTGTAGACAGTTGGAGTGATCTGCTCCCAACAAAAGAGTAGATAACAACACAATATGTAAATCTGTTAAGTTTACTATGTACATTTTATTGACTGGTAACGTGCAGTATGTATAATAGGGAGTTTTAAGGAAATCGTTAATGGCATATCAACGGAACATAAACGGTTTTAAATAGAACCATATTCTTTCATCCAGTCCTCGTATTTCTTCAGATCTTCGCTGCTGACCGACTTCTTGACATTCTGTATAGCAGACTTGAAATCACTCATTGATGTAGCAAGCATAACCAGATCATCTGCAAGGCAACACAAAACTATTAAGTTCACAATAATCAGTTTTCATGGCATCAACAGTCTACATTTCTGTAAGTAAAGAAGCATCCAATTCTAAAGAGAGCTGATATGAGGGTAATAGTGGATAGCTGCATTGTATGTTCTGCGACGATAACTCCATTTGATTTCAAATACACATCAATATACTGAGGATCAATGGCAACATATTGAACCGCAGAGGGTATAAATGTGGTTGCTGCCAGACTGTTTGCCAAAGAGTGAATCAGACGCTACAAAAATGCAAGACAGTTATATTCAAATTTAAGCTGACTGTGCTAGCACAGCTTTTCGCTTTCGGCCTTTCAAACACTCTCAGATAAGAACAAGTTTGATTTTTCAGGATTAAATATGCTCATGTATATTACCTTCATCCATAGCCATCCTTCTTAACTCTTCGGGATTCACCCCCCTGATCTTGTTTCTCAGGGGCATATAGCAGGCATCTCGACATACATTAGTGATGTCAGCGCCAGAATATCCGTCAATGGTCTCGGATATCTCATCCAGGTTCACATCAGGAGCCAGTGCAATCTACCACAAATGATAATGAAAATAATCAAGGTTGTATTTTCAGCAACTACGATGCTAAGCAACTTGATAGTAACTAGATCATAGATTGTTTCATACCATCTGCTTGTGTGTACAAAGTAACCTCTGTGTACAACTTGGAAAACCGTATATTACATCAAACTAAGCTTTGATGTCTAAACATACACCAGTACATATTTTAATGGCTCAAAATGACTGGATTATTTACCATTTGTACGACTAATACTGGACAAGAGAAATCAATGCGTCTTCAGTTTTGTGGTAAGCCTTTTCAGCCACTGTTTCCTATTTTTTTTGTTTCTGTTAACACTCAATTAATGTATCTCAGCTTCCTGAAGGTTGTCATGATATGTGCTGCCATTATAGTATGACCGACTATTTGAAACAATAATTTGACCTTCTTCTCCGATTTTGTTATATTCTACGGGTATTCACCTACCTGTTTCAGATTGATTTTTAGGAGTTCAGATCTTGCCTTCTGACAAGGCAGTGGAATGTAGATCCTCTTTTCGAGTCGTCTCCTTAGAGCCTCATCAATATCCCATGGAAAATTGGTTGCTGCCAGGACAATCACCTAGTGAGTGCACACATACATTATAATATATATATATGTGGCACACAGAGAGATCATTGGATTGATTAACATTTAAAGTAAATGAGATAATTTTTACAAAATATTGCAACTTATGAATGCTCTATAAAATAATGGCATGGACAATTTTTGATGGCAGGATACCGATCACATTTCATACTTCATTGGTGTTTGTTCTGTAAAATTCACTTGGTGTACCCAGTTGTAGTGGTCATATATGGAAATTAAAAGGTGTTTTGTTTTTGCATTTTATGTGTGGGAAATAACCCCTACTAATGAAATAACTGGTCTGCAAAACGTTCTGATCATCAGGGAATTCCGGGTTGAAACTGTATTGTGGGGATTTTGTTTACTTGCAAATTTGTTGTTTACCAAGTGAACTTGCAGAAGTCTGCAGTTCTGTGTAACATATAAACGATGAAACATGATACGCTACGCAGATAACAAAGATGATAAATAATTTAATTTATAATTGAAATAAAATAATATCCTACCTGCTTGGCTGGGTCTCCGCCGCCCACACCATCCATCTGTACAAGTAGCTCTGCTTTTATCTTCCTACTCACCTCATGCTCTCCATCTCCCCCTCTCTGGCTGCACACTGCATCAATCTCATCCAGAAATATTGTGCTCGGAGCATGTGACTTGGCCTATATAGAAACAAAAATGGTAAACACTTTGTTTTTTATTGGAAAATCAAAAGTTGTCGTGTGCAACTTGTCAATATGACCATCAATTACTCCTGTTCCCATTACTGCGGGCATTCTTTACTTTCTAGATTAAGACAAGACATATACAGATCAATCCACGGCTGCGTACTTGTTGCGACTGGTTTATGGTATATGCGTCTTCAGTAATGTCACTTGTTTCCTATGTTCTGTTTAGTTTATTTGTTTACGTTCAATGTATCTCAGGCTGAAGGCTGTCATGGTAAGTCCTGTTATTATAGTACATACTGACCATTTCAAACAACAGTTTGACTTTCTTCTCGCCGTCCCCGAAGTATCGGCCAGTAAAAGTCGATGCACTGACATTGAAAAATGTCGTTTCACATTCGGTTGCAACAGCCTTTGCCAAGAGTGTTTTACCCGTCCCTGGTGGTCCGACCATCATGACCCCCTGGAACAGCAAATAGGAGCTGACTTGTATTGGTTGACAAAGAATAAAAAAACTCATGATAAAATTCAAAGTGAATTTATGGGTCAAAATTGATAAAGAACTGAGCCAGCCAACCTAAGAGTAATAATTTACATGTACATGATGTCATTTTGTCAGGGATGGTTTTAGTCGGCTGGTACATAATTAAAAAAGCTCAGACAAGTGTACTTCTGTGAAAGCCGTTTACATTGACAAATTATCCTGAAGGTTGACATAACCAAAACCTTCACAATTACCTTCCATGGCCTGCGGATTCCAACAAAATAGCTCGGCATAAGCTTGGGTAGGATTAGAGCCTCCTTCAGTAGGTCCTTGGCTCCTTCCAGACCCGCAATGTCACACCTGGAAATAGTTAGTTCCATACAATACCGATACACAAACATTTTATTTCTTACTTATCAAATCAAGCTGTGCTATGAAACTTTTATGAAGGAAATAAATAATGTTAATCTGTGTGCGATCGAACTCACCATTTAACGTTGGGGTTGCCCTGTAAAATGTCCCCTTCCAGCTCTGCCATTAGCCTAGCATCATCCTTCTTAAAAATAGAAAGTTGAGAGTCTATCATTTTCAAGCTTTGCTTTTAGAAACAATTTATCTGACACTAAATGTGATTAAAAATCGAATTTTGACATTTGAGAAGCTTTTTGATGCAGTTGACGCACCTGTCAGTATCATCTCTCACAACAAACAAGATAACACTATCGTATAATATGACCATCGAATGACACCCAGTTCATCTTTCGAAAACGGGTAATAATTTCAGTAATTATTGCTTATTTGAAGAGCATTGCGGGTCAGACGTGTTACCACTTTATACCGTAATGCAGTGTGGACAAATATTAATCGCAATCAAAATCTGTTGGGACTGAAGACCAACCAAGGAGTGAGAGACTCTAACTCCTTAGTGTATGCGTTTCAATAGAGAGAAAGGTATTGTTTGTAAGCACTCACCGGGGCTTTCCCTGGCATCTCTAGACTAGAGAGAAATTTCTTAAAAGACCACTCAATTGAGAAGCTTTACATTAAGTGAGCAGATACACCAACATGTAGTTTACACATTGCTCAATGATTTTCCCTGCAATAAATAAACAATATCCGTTCAAGTTGAAAACCCTAAACTTGAGTGGAAAAAGAAATGGTATTCTTTAGATTGTAAATGGAAATGAAACAGACTGGAAATTCCAGAAGAAAAGAAATAATTTGACAAAAGAAAATACAAACACCAAATATCCGGTTCTGGTTACTAATATATTTTGGAGAATTAGGCTAAGAAAAACAAAATGATAACATCCGGTTTCCTGTTGAAAAGTGTGGCCGCTTTCGTCAACGGTAGCTATCCTGCAAGCAGAATGCACACAGATATTAAATATGTACTGTATTTTTATATCACATAGTGACAGTCAATATAATAACAATAATAAGCAGGTCAGGTCCACACTGATCACGTGATATACTATTGCATGTATATCTCTGATCGATAGAGAGTGAATTAATTCACTTAGCTTGAGTGCAGCTGAAATTCAGTATTTAGGAGACGTATGGATGATTACCCAAACTTTTGGATATACACTTATCATTTTCTCATTCTTTGTTAAAATACGCTAATTTATAGTTAGAAAATCTGATATCACCTTTTAACAGTTTTAGAAGAGCATTTAACACATGCTTTTGACAAGAAAAGTGACATCGAAACTGTGTATTGCTAGCCTAAGCTCAGAAGAGAGAACTAATAATGCAGAGCTAGGTAAAACTGTTTCGATCATGTCTGTTTCATAAACTTAAAGTTGTCTTCTTTTTTAGCCAAATGTAGGTGCTCAATATTTGCGACAGAAGCTCTATCGATCAGAGATACACATCATACTGCTTGCAGATCGACCTGAATTGATTGGTGCACATGCGCAAAGTGGATACACATACTAATAGTGTAATCTCGAAATCAGTGTGGGTCAGGTCAGAGATAAGCCAATAGAATCGTATGTTATTGTCATGTGATGTTTATTATCCATATGTAATAACATACATTCATAGTTTTCCTACTAAAAGAAAGAAGACAACTATTATAAAAGAGAAGAGAGTCAGTATGCTGTGATAATATCATAGAGTTTTGTTTTGATAAATCATAAGAGAAAAAGTGCCTAAAAATAGAATAAGTGAGTCTTATTTATGCTTTAGCTAGTTCAAATACATCCCTACCCGAGGCTACAATCTTCAGAAAAACCCTAAGAACAAACATTCCTACCCTAGAGGAGAACCTCAAAGCTGGCTAACAACATCAACAGATTTATCTGCAGTGTTTGGAGAATATTCCACATGTCTTAAACTGTTCAAACCTAAACAGCTAAGAGCTTGAACCAATACAGAATTCTCCCTGATGTGCCATTTTGTTCGTCAATATCATCTATATCATTACTGAGGAGAGGGCAGATAGATATATGAACGTTTTGCACAATGTGGCGTCTTCAGCTACCAGAAGGGTTCAGCATACCAACTATGACTCAGAGAAGAATAACACACTGCATTTTAAGTTACTTTATTTAGATCAACTCTAGCAAAGTGGTAAACTAAACATTAAAAAAACAGACAAATAAAACAGTATAAATTGCGTAATTATTATTCTACATTGTTAGCAACATGGATGGTAGTCAGTGAGAGTCATACAGTCTGAGCAAACAAACAGCAGGTTAACAGAATATTGCATTCAAACATAATTCCTTATTACATGCGGCGAATGTGCTCAGACTATGGGTAGAAAATATAAACTTTTTTTGGATGAAAACAGTTGGTAGAAAAATTTGGTTTAAATAACAGAAACTCGATTTAAAGACACAACATTCAAGTCACAATTACGCTTTGACCCTTCCGTGACTAGCTTCTGTCAATCTAAATTGGTCCAATAACAGGAATCTTTTGAAAGTGGAGTTTTCCCTACGACTTCTTATACAAAATAACAATACATTACAGCGGGTTCGGAGATTATTTGGATATAAATATTCAGCTTGGTCATATCATGTTTAAAACAATTTTAGTTACATAAGTGTAAAAAACAACTTGTAAATGGATTATAAATTTCGTATTAAATGTTTAAGAATTATGTCCCTACAGTTATGTCACAATAACCCATCATACAAAGTGTTTGCAAGCGGAGGGAGATATCCGACAAAACTACAGTAATTAATTCTCAATGGCGTGGAATAGAGCTGCATTAGTTTAGAAAACCATGGCCTCAGAAGTTATCATAGACTGTCCAATGGCAGAGCAGCAATCTGAGTATCACCCAATCAGGTTACATGATAGAAGATTTGTGACAGATCATTGGCAGAGAGCATTGAGTTACTCGGTTACACTGGTTCTTCTCTCCTGCTCGATCGCTGTAATGGAACAATACAACACTATGAACATACTGTATAAAACAATAGTGTAACAGAATTGATAAGTTATCACTGGGTTGACTGCTCAGGGTTCCATATTTGGCTCTGGATATGAGAATCAAAGTACAAAGACCAGTCCAGTGGTATCTCAAATATGGTAATGTATGATAAGAATATGTTAATAGTAACCACTTAACTCTGAATCTCCATACTGAGTTAATACTAGACATCAAGGCTAGTGGGATACAGTGATGGTCTAAAAGGATAATGCCGCCTAAGTGAAAGCGATAACATTGTTGAACTGGCTACCTTTTACAGAATTTGAAAAAAATTGCTGCTTTGATTGTAGTTGTGCAGGTGGAGGGGGGGGGGGTGGTTGTGCAGGTGGGCGGGGGTATTTTGTGGCGTTTCACTATCAACCACCCTCTACATTTCAATATTGCTGGGGCTCCAACTAAATTAAGACTAACACTGACCATCTGCAACTTCTGAGGTGAACATTGCCCGTATGATCTGCCTAAGATTCGAATCGTGAGGTTAGACCCTAATGAAAGCTAATTATATTCTCTGCACCACTGGGCTCAATTGACGCCCCAGGTGTGCTCCGACCGGCCTGCAAACTGAGAACAACTTGGCACCAAATATGGCGGACGCGCCCTTAAGGCACTGTTATTTCTCAGTCTTCGGAGACAGACTTGCGATTTTAATCCCACTTACTCTCTTTGTCTGGTAGGACTTGTTTTACTTGAGTATCGCTCTTCTTCATATTCTCTTTGTTGAATCCCTCGATACCAGATCTCAGCTCCACCTCCTTCTTTTCGGCGGCGATGGCTAAAAAGTAAAAAAAGTATAAATATAAAAGCTCTGCCAAAACGAAACACCATATGAGGTCATGAGGTCATGAGGTCACAAGCTTTTAAATTTATCTAATTGCAAATAAATACAAAGCATTATGGTGACCAGGGTTAGAGAATACATAGTCGCTAAAGATATTATTATTGGTCGTATCAGGGAGTTTGGCACGAGTGTGAATGTAACTAATAATTTAAAGAGTTATCCCTTTATAATTCAGGAGGGGAAAACTCTTTCCATAACTCATCAATCTGCCTTTGGCAGTAATAAAATAGTGACGGCATATTAGTATAATGGTTCCAATTCAAAATCAGATTTAATTCAATTACACACTATGGACTGAGATTATTACCCTTCCCAAGCTAATACTATGGTATAGTCTGATGCTATCAAGTGCTTTCAGCTTTAAAATATCCAGTAACTTCCTTAATGCAGAGCCTACTCGAAAGCAAATGTGCATCAACAGTGTAATTTTCATATTAGATGCTCACTGATTGCATGTCAAAGTGGTATTAACATGTCCTGTACAATCCACAAGAGGCTGCAGGGTACACACCAGATAAGCTAAAGGACTCAAGGTGCAATCAGAGAGTGACTCCATGTTTGGCACATCTATAGTATAAAAGTGGCTCTCTTTCATAAGTTCATTTAGCTAGCCTTAAGCAATAGGAGTACAAATTTTGTCTTTTTTGTAGGATGCATGGACTTCAGTAACATTGGCAACTTTTAAATAAACCCCCTTATTTTGAGAATTGGTTTCAGTTTAACGCAAATACCGTACCCTTGAAAACGAAGTAAACATGTTTACTTTTGTTAAACTTCATACGTGATTCTAAGAATAACCGATTCAGGTGATAATAAATATGTTACATGTGAGAAACACCTAGCTAAGCTAGACATTATCTCTCCACATACGTAGTGGAAAGTTCTTCTCACATAAAGCCGTGAAGGTTTCTGTTATTTTAAGTTGACTCTGACAGCAGAGATTGAGGATTAGGCAGAAGCCAAGTGATAAAATGATTCCAGACTTCAGACTGTGTCGGGTAAAAATTAATGTGATCAACATGCACACATCTACACACCCTCAACATGACAACATATGTGTGCTAGAGGAAGAAATTAAACATGCTACGTGCGAGCCAATATTATAATACTAAGATAGAAAACTACAATGTTAATGAAGCACCTAGGAGCGTGGGAGAATGTTGGGCTAATATCAAAGAGGATGGGGGTGTTGATGGCATGCCTGTCATATCGGGCCAATCAGCTCGGCATCGAATGACAGTGACTGAGTAGTAGGGTTCATATTCCCTAGCTCTAACTGTCCTCTCCCCCCCCCATATCAACATGCAAATGAACAAAGAAACACTTGGAGGAAGCCACCAAAAATGGTTATTAGTTCCTGCAATCCCAGATCCTGAGGAGACGTCTCAGTGGCCTAACCAATTTTAAATTCACAGCCAACATGTGGTTATGGGCACATTAATCATTTTTTTTGGAATAGTAGGTCATATGCCCATGATCCTTATATCTAGGGTTAGTTCAGTTAACATGAGATATAAGCAAGCTAACATATAAGACGTGAAAGGTGCCACATCTAAGTTAGTTTAAGTGTTTGTACCGTCCGTGTTGGGCAGTGGGTTCTTCTCCTGAGTCTCCGCCTTGTTTAGTTTATTCTTAGCGAATCCTTCGATGCCTGATGTGAACTGCTGATGTTGTTTCTCAGCAAGCACAGCTGTAAGTAAGTTAGAAGTAAGCAACTACCAATAAGTACCACATAAATATATACAAATACTAACGGTAACCTAACACCGTACATACAAACATGCATAGAGCTAAGGGGCGCTTAAACTGTATATTAGGATAGCTGGTAGTAGCAGTTCATTGTCAACCTCTTCCCCAAAAAAAAGTGGGTGGGGAAAGTTGTTGATAGTGAAATGCTACTACCAGCTATCCCGACCCAGTTTGAGCACTTAATCTATGGGGAGGTAAGTCATAAGGGGCCAAGGGTGGCACATCCAGGCAGCAACGACATGAATTACATGACTGGTATTTATGATAGGAGGAGTGCTTTCATGCAACAGGTTATATTTCGGGGTTTTACGTTGGGAACAAGCAGCCTATCGCACGGAGCATAAAGGGAATGCTAAGTGTATGTAGTAGTCAACAGGAAATATTGAGAAGCTGGTGAGCAAAACTACAGAAAAGTATCCCAGTAAACACCATGAACCTTTAAGTGAAATGGTACACACAAAGATGTCGAGGTTATGAGCCATGACATGGAGCAGGAGAGGCCGGCTTTGAAAAAGGGCATGTCAAACCGTCTCACATGAACCAAGTCACACAAGAGTTCATCCAAAATACTTGTGGAACTTCGGTGCAGGAAATTAACTCAGGGCATTGCCCTGGAATGTTGATGACAGGTAGAGTTTTTTTAATGTTTTCTAGTTGCTGGTGCATCAATGCATCAATGCATCAAGGCGCTAATGCATCAATAGCCAACTACCTGACAGAACAGTCAGGTGCTCATATAAATATGCTAAAAGCTTGTATGTATCGCTCTATAAGGTGTCAACACTGCTGAGATTATGTCAAATGCCAATCCTCTTGACATGCCAAGGCAGGTTATTGCCACTAGGATGGTGGAGTGAAAGTGAAACCTTATGCAGATTATGGAACAATTTCATAATTTTATTCTTGACAAACTGTTTTCAAGGCTGTAAAAGCAAATTGCATGTGTAGCTTTAGCCATGATTTATATCAGTAGCCATGGGGGAATGAATAATGGTATACATGACACTGATGTTAAATTGCTCAAACTTGTCTTTTGTCTAGAGGTCATGGCGTGTTTCAAGATTCGGTATTTTGTTGGTGTGTTTTTGCAGCTGTTATTAGTCTGAGCCTTATTTTAGTAGGAGACAATTTAGAGTTGGTGTCTGCTAGTTAGTTTAAAATAGCGCTGAGTAAGCAAGAATACATTTAGTATTGACAGCGACGGTCTGTTAGTCTATCAACAACATAGTATGGCAAATATGAAAACAAACACACTTGAGCTCGGAATGTGCCGAATTCGTGAGGTCGCCAAGGGTAATTAAATGTCTTGTCAGTTTTGAGCTAAGAATTCTTTCAACAGATCGAGCAGCAGGCCAATACGTATGTTTTGGTATGACCGCAGACTAACATTGAGACTGTACCTCAGGCTAACATTGAGACTGTACCTCAGGCTAACATTGAGACTGTACCTCAGGCTATCCTCCTTACTTACCATCGTTATCAGGCAGTGAGTTTTTCTCATTGGTCTCGACTTTCTTGAGATCAGCTCCAGTCTCGACGTCACTCAGTAGACTCTGTCTGTCCTTCTCTTGTTTCACATCTACAACATCAACAATAACATTATCGTCAACATGAAAACAAATAACATAAACAATAACACATACAATAACAAAGATATAGAATATGATATCAAAGTTGAATACAGGTTGAACATGGCAACATCCACAAGTCAATAAACACAAAATGAGATCACCAATAACCTCTATCTCACCTTACCCTATCCTAATGCACTATCTAAGGTTTCTTAATACTGAATGCAGTGAATTTGCCCAGGCTAGCTTCTCATGGCAGAAAGATCATATACATCATTACAACAAAAAATACAAATCCCACAAATGATAAGATCGATCAACACTGTGAATATAACAAGTATGATCAATATTGAGATATGGTCATATCAGAGACTATAGATATATCTATAGTCTCTGGTCATATTGCATTGCTTGATAGATGCTAGGATAAATCTATTTGGCTTCTAACAAAAGTTCAATACAACCAAATCGCTGCTGATAAGTTATCCAAATAGTGATATTATTATTCTGAAGCAGTGCCAGTATTACAAATAAGCAGAGACAGGGAAGTGAAATATCTCAGATTACTCTATGATTGGCTGCATGGGAAAAACTAGGTTTTATACAGCTGCGCTACTGTGACTCTGCATTGTGTAACAAGGGAAACAAAATCTGAAATCAGGATCAGGACCTAGTTGTAGTTTCGGCTCGACGAGTTATAACTAAGAAATGCGTGATGTTAGTTGCACTATCGGTATTGATTCCAGTAAATTTGATAACAAGAGTGCGACTTCACACATTCTTAGAGTCAGGCAGTTAGACAGACGAGCTGTAAGCAAGCCAAGCTTGTCTGCATTGAATGAATGGAGTATATTGCTGGCTTTCGCTGTCATATCTCCAAGAAGTCAGACCTCAGGCAGCATGAGATACAGACATTGCAGGCAGGGATTGGGAGTGACAACACCAAAGACAGTAGATGACAATTAGGCGCCTAAACTATCTTTCCATTGAATCAATGTTCAGTTTTTTTGTGGTTATAGGATTTCTTGGTCATGGTTGAGTATACTAATGTGACCACAGCTCTACAAAGTTTCAGTAATTCATTCCGATGACATAATAACTTGACTACTGACCGTCAGCGCTGGGCAGGACTACCTTCTCGTCTGTCTCGGCGTGTCTCAGCTTTGGTTTGGCTTCTACTCCAGCTAGAACTCCCTGGTGGGTCTTCTCCTGCTTAACATCTACAATAAGAACATAAAGTCACATCAAGTATAGATAAGAGAAACAGACTCGCAGGAGGTTAAGTACTCCATTTCCCAAAGTTCTTGGAATAGCTAAATGGATGTTGCTATTATTTTCTTTTCTAGGGTGTCAGGGACTAACCATATGGATAGTTTGTAACACTATAGTCTCTAAGTCTGGGACTTGCATTCAAAAAAGGTTATCAAGTAATCCATAACACCCAAGTTATTAAAATTTTGAGAATAAGAACTCATTTAGATAATCGGTATCCCACAATGCAATAAGTATGAAGAAGTTATCCCCTCATTACTAGTTTCTTGCATGCATTTAGATCCACGCGTGTTCACTGTGCATGTGACCTTCTTCACAATCCAATCTGTGATTGTCTTGTTTATAGTTGTAACTGGAGGAATACAATTAACAGAAAATGACAGATAACTGGCTTCCTACAGGCCTCGCATCAGACAAATGGGTATAAAAATGACAGAACTGTCAGTGTGCGATCTCAGACAGTATCGGTACGTACTGATCAATGAACTCTTACATCAGAATCAATCAAAATTTATTTTCTTCTAGGAAGTAGAATCTGCATTATGGAAAGCTTGTGTTTTTCCTATGATGTCATCTAGGTCATAACTCAAGCAGAGCAGAGTAACGTTTTATAGATTGATCTAGTCTGGGAGGGGATTATGGCTAACTTGGACCGAGGACTTGCTAAGACACACTGAATCTCAATGTCTATTGCGACTTTTTCCCTTTGCTTTTCTAGATTTGATGATGAGAAATCTGACTACCATGTGACCAGGAGATGTAGGTGGTACCAGCATAGAGAGAACTGGTACGGCATATACCTACTGGTCACATGACTAATCACATGAAAGACAAACCCCTCATCGTGAATGTATGTTACCTTGATTTCAATCAGCCATAAGTCCATAAAATATAAACAAATCTCACAAACAACAACCCAAAATATTGTAACCTCAGCTCTTACTGAAATTACAGAAAATTTTTTAAATTCCTTGAGGCAGACATACCATTGACTTACATTTTACATGGATCAGGTCATATTTTATACCCACAACGAAGACCAGTAAACATGCTGTGAGTTTACATAATGCATCCCATCATTGGGTGGATGAACTCGAAATATATCCCTAGTCTGTTAAAAGACTGACCTTGTCAGGGAAGGGCAGTGGCTCCGGTTTTATTCTATTAATTTATAATAAAATTTAAGTTTGTGTGAATGTGTTGCCTTTGGACATTTTGCAGTAGGCCTATAAGTAGTTCACTTCCCTGAGAGAAAGGGAAGGGCGATTTCATAAATAGTTTGAGAAAGGAGTGTAAGGTTACCATGAACTATTTAGGCAAACAGATAGATATGAAACTATTTAATAGTTATACCCCTATGTTATCTCTACTCCTATATACAGCTACCCTTCTGCAGCAGGTATGACAGCGCTGAGAACACTGACATAGGGTAGGGCAAGTCACAAGGTATACTGTGATAAATGCTGTTCCAAAGTCAACATTTTGCTCTCAAACAATGGAGAATGTGTCAGCACAATAACTGTGCATTTCTGATGAGGAGGTCATGGTGTCCCACAATGCAATTCTCTTCAACGCCTTTTAGGATTCATGTGGCAATGATAGAGTCACAGAGTGAGAATACTTGTATGATATTGACCTCTTGCATTGTGGGAATGTAGTGGAGATGCCAATCCTGATTTAAGATTACCATACTGACTATCCAAGTTATGAAGCGAGGAATTCTAGGGTTATTGCGCAAGTTATATCAGCCCTAGATACAGAGGCTGATTTCTGAATTTGATCATGTGCTTCTTCTACATGCCTACAACTGGCATTCCACAACTAGCTTGGCTAAGCAATGCTAGGTGAGCATTATATTACATCTCTTTTCTATGCTGATTGTGTGTTTTTGGCTAAACTAAATTTCTGTTTTTGGCAAACACCCCATATTATTTAAGAGGATTACTCAAATTATCATTTAGATGCTATCTAAAACTCTAATAATATTTGACTATGCCTGACATTATCTTATATAAAACATTGTACGTCAAACAACCAGCCCTAAACTCACATGAGGGATTATAAATACTTATAGCTCAAACTGTCTCAGAGTAGGTGGAGGCTTTAGAAGCAGCGGCTGTCTAAGTAGTTTTATAGTTCTAATCACCAGACTCTGATATCAATCACAAACTAGTACTATCACAGCTTTGCATTCTGTTTAGATTTTAGTAACCCTGCAGATGGCGTTTTGGTAAAAAGCTAAATTGTGAATTTTAGTGATTTTTGCATAACATTAATATTTGTGACTGCAGCTTAGTACTTTGTTTGTATCCTAACTTAACTCTTCTACCCAGAGAGGTGTAATTTCCAGGCCTTTTTTTTTCCTGGGTTGGTTGCAGAACTCATCAAAACTGAGCGCCCAAATTACCTGTTTGGGAATTATCATGGAGGACAACAAATGGAAAAGTTGGGTGCAAAAATCTCATGGAGTCATTTAATTCAGAATGCGTCACTAATGCATGAGAGCGACAATATTTAGGGTATGGCGCTGGAATGCCAGCTGACACGTCCGCAGGTTGCGTGATGTTTATCATGTGCATTTTGGCTCCAAAACAGTATTTAATACTGTTTTGAAGCCAAAATGCACACCACAGTGTTGAAATATCTGGGTTGGTAATACCAAAGATTAAAAATACTAATATACTAAAATACTAATATACTAAAATACTAAGATACTAAAATACTAAGATACTAAAATACTAATGTACTAAAATACTAATATACTAATATACTAAAGTACTAATATACTGAGAGAAAATCTGATCGATGATTGACTAGTATGTTTATTTGTTTACATTAGAATCAGTACATCAGGGCATCAGAGCATCAGTACATCAGGGCATCAGAGCATCAGGGCATCAGAGCATCAGGGCTTACTTGCTCCCTTACTTGTTTGCATTGCTTTCTTGTTTAGATGCCCCCCCCCCACCCAACCTTCTTAACTCAGTGAGCATATTGTGGCAGTAGGTGACTATCACAATCCAGACAAAGGCTAGACATAATATAGAGCTGATATTAATCATGAAATGAGACCAGATTGCAGATGTATAAATGTATATCTTTTGATTCTAAGGTCATTACAAATGTCAAACCAATAACCTATCTAATTACAGAAAGTGTGCTCAGGTATTATCATCTCATACATTCCTTTGTGATTCTTTGACATAATGTTCTTTTTATAGGTTGTGTTGAAGTCAGAAACTCAATATGTGTGTTAAGTTTCACTGCAGATGTTGTTTTTTTCCAACTGCAAACGTGATGTGGGTGTTTTAAGTAGCCTTGAGGGACAAAGAGCTGTTGCTTTCATGCAGTACACCTCAGTTCAGAAGAAAATGTTGAGCATACCGCCCAAACCAGTGACTTCCTTCACGTTATTCAGATTTTCACTGCCTTTCAATATTGTAGAATAGCCATAGTGAAAGTATCAATTACTAAACCTTCATCTTGATTGGGTAACACATGGCTGCCAGATGACATAACGCACACATTGTGATGCTTCTATAGAAACACTTCTACTAGCAATGACACATTCATCAATAATATCATAGCTGTTGCACACCATAGCCCATAGAGTATATAATAACTCTACGCCATAGGGCATAGACCTATACACTCTATGCAAGCTGCCAAAAGCTCCCAAAGGAAAGTAACATGACATGTTGTTGTTATTTTGTTGAGTCATTATTGCAATAAAAGTGCAGCACAATCCACCCAACCATCATAGAGCTCATCACACAGTCCATAAATGGCTGTTTGGGGCCTGAGATGCGTCACAGAAGTATTTATCTGTGCAGGAGATAATGATTTAACTTCCCCATTAGGAGAGGAACAATGGACAATGGTGACTGTTACTAACTATGATATTACTATGATTTCATCAAGAGCTTAAAACTATGATGACACATTCTGTGAAATTATCATAACAGTTCATGCTAGTCTATTGGTTTCTTTGTTATTTTCATATTTTGCAATAGCAGATAAATCATGATTTTGCTTTTCACCAAAATAGGAATATTTTGTCAGCCATGAGCAAATTCTCAGCACTATCGACACTAAGTTCTATTGTTTCAGTGACATCAAATTTGAATAGTTTATCAGTTTAAATACGGCAAAGAGCTTACAATGGGTACAATTATAACCTATCTACTCTACAATGCCCAATTATGGAGAACTACAAACTGTCTATCTTATCTAAGCTCCATAATTATGTTTATGGTTATTTGCCTAAGTGCATTGTTACATACTTGAAAAGCTAAGGAGCTACAAACTTGAATGTCTTAAAAATTTTCATCACCAACAAATTTATGCTTGCTTTTCTCTGATCAAACTATCTTATCAAGGTGGGGTTGCAGCATAACATTATGAAGGGGCTCTAAGGTGATATTTTGTTTTGACCAATACCTCATAACCTCGATTAGGCGTTGACGTGATAACATAGGTGATGAATTTAAATTTTGATTAATGGCTTTTTTTTCATAATAAGTGGCTTAGTAGCCGGCTATTAAACAAACCATGCCAACAGTTTGATGATGAGTTTCAGTATTTGTTATACACAAAGATGCACCAGAGAGCAGGAATCTCAATCAATTAGGATCCTACTGCTACCCAACCATGAATCAAACACACAATGTAGCGAAGAATGGAAAACCATTTCTTTCATTGTTGTGGTTTAATTGCATATATCTGCATATCGTTGATAAAGTCGGCTTACCATCAGAAGAAGGAAGTTGGTTCTTCTCCTGAGTTTCAGCTTTCTTTAGACCATCTTTGTTGAATGCAGCGATGTCTCCGGCGACGGGGGATGTTGGAAGGTCAGACATGTTGATATTAGTATCTGCAGAGAAAAACAATAAAAACCAATGACACAGATGCATGAACCTTAAATGATTGTTAGAAATAGAAGCAGCCTGTTCACCATTTACACTCAGAACTACAATTTCAGCCAGACAACACACTTTCTTCAGAGTGTGCAATCCTGTTCCAATCTCAAGCTTCAATCATTGCTTCAATTGCCCAAAGGAATGGAGGTGGGAGTTTTATAGTCTTGAATTGTATGAGGCTTAGACCCCTTTCGATTCATACTCAGACAAATTGATAGACAGTGTTGTTATCATTACTTAGAGTGAATTACAACAAATCTGCATCAGCAGCCATGCATGCTGCCTGCTGTGATAGATCATACCTTAGTAGCAAACTAATGAATGAAAAATGATCGACTGCCTGTACGACACGCATGCAGTGTGACTATTCCCTTGTTATCTTATAGTTTTTCGATGTGACAACAACTGATTCTGAAGTTTATTGAATAAATAATATCTAGTTAATATTTTGCTCTATGCAATAATATTTGTATGGCTTACCTTTCGAGGAATCTGGCTTTGAATGGTGACTTCTCCGCTAGGTGATCCCAAAATGAGTGAGAATGAATGACCTGTTGCTTCTTTTCAGGAAGTGTGACGTTTGGGTTCATGACCTGATTCAAAAGCCAATCATGTTCCACTTCAAATGGGTCAATACAACATTCGTGTTTTGATTGGATGAATCCTTATAAAAACAATAACAATACTCTGCGAATCCCTTCGAACTGGCACAAGGACACAACTCTCATATTGAGATGATTGATTGATTTTATTTCTATCACTAACATGATATATGTTGTGAAAAAAGGTGTTAAATACTCCCTAAATACTGATGCCCATGTTATTAAAAATGATAAAAGTGTAGCATACATGGCTTAAAATAGGAGTGAAAAGTCTCTGAGGCTGGAAGTCATTTAACAAAAATTATTATACAGGTTTATTTAGCTTGAGTGCTGCCTGGCGTAAAAAAGAATCTCTGCCCCATTGCTTCTGTATTTAATAGGACGATATCGTCCGGATGGGCACTTTTCAAAAAAGTCATTTATAAAATGTTTGTCATCCTGAATATATTGTATTGAGATAAAAAAATACTATGATGACTGGTATGGTGTCCCACCATTCCTGGTTATACGAGCTAGAACTTTTCATTATCAATGGTTATAATACAATATTGTCATCAGTTTGACCACTTAGGTCCGTTTGTGGACTTGGCTGATCTGATATTCCGGGTACAGAAACTAAATGTCGTATCTGCGGTGTGTAGGGTGAGACAGATGTGGCCGGATTCCTTAGTATGAAAAAATATTTAACGCAGCGCAAAATGTAGTTTCTTAAAACTCCTTTACAATTACCTTGGTAGGATCTTATATCCAAAAATGAATAACGCCCCGTTTTTCTCAACTGCTTAGCTTTTAAAATGTCAGAGAGAGTGATTGCACTTACAGGAGATGCACTATCACTTGTTTCTGGACAAAATGAGTACTTATATGTTGGCTTAGTATTTCCAAACATATAACAAACAGGCCTTTTAGAAGAAGGCGTGTAACTTTGTGTTATACATGATGATTGAATCTCACACCAATCAATTCAGGTTAGTGATCTTTGCACTGTAGCGTTTGCATTAATCTAAATGCGCTTGAGTTCAAAAGTTCTCCAGTTCGGGTGGGCTGACTTTTCAGTCTGAGAACTCAAGCACATATGGATTAATCTTAAGCCACTCACATGCTCAATTGACTCTGAAAATATTCTGACTGAAACTGTGGCATTTCCTATCTATTTCAAACTGTCTTTTTGTCTTGATACAATTGGATTGGAATGAAAGTAAGTATACATTAATGTTGAGGTATTAATTTACCATAATCAGGTAATTTTAACAAGTTTGCATGATATCCAACCTCTGCAATATCGTGCCAAAGATTTGTCTTTTCGAATAACAAACCTATACAGGGCACCATATACAGCTCAAGAGATACACTCAATTGTGGTTGACTTGCCCTTCTAGATACGCTTGGTACTTTGTGTATGAAGCAACTTCGGTTAAATCTCTCATTTTTATTTTTTTTTCTGGTTTATAAATGGCTAAACTAACAGTAAGATAAAAAGTAAGGAACCAGTTAATTCAAGATAAAATGATTATGGGAGCAAATTTTCAAAACAAAAGTAACTGAGTGTCTATACCTTCAGTTTATTCAAAGAAATAAAAAAAGGTCAAAATATCTCATGGACTCGTCCACAAACCAGTTATTGTAATACAAGACACAAAATAGAATAGTACAGTGAAGTAATAGGTGCAAATTGAAGGGAGAGCAGCAGGATATGCAATATTTCACTAGTTTAATCCCTGCATGACCATAAAAATCATTCACAACTGTCTGACACATACAGGTCCATGAAAAAAGAGAGAGAATTTATAAGTACAGTTTAAACAATGAAGTCATGTCTGTTCCAACTTTGTCAGATAGATTTGTAGTTTTGCGTTTACAAATTGTGTTCCACCTTGTCTGCATACAAAGCAACATCGAATTTGAGATAAGGGTCATAAATAACAGAGTGAAGCTAGTCTGAGCCCCCCAGACTTTTGCCCACTACCCGACAGCCCCTGGCTGGTGAATGCAGTTCACCCCATACCGTCCCACGTCGGCCATATATTTTTCTGGTATTGGACACGCTATTCTACTCACAAATTAGGCATTGAAGATGTGAATTTTGGCTAATCAAGATTAAAGTTCTTGAGTTTCATGAGACCATACTACTTACTACATGATAGCATGATAGAGGAAGATAGCCACAGGGGCAATAACTGCTATTCCTGCAAACAGCACAAGGTCTCCCAACGGTATTTGGTATTTGGGCCTTGTTTCAGGTTCTATACTCCCAAATGCCTTCTCAAACAAAGCATCTGATATGTCAGTATTTGGAACACTGTCCTTTGTATGAAAGAGCATATGCGCCTCATTTTCAAAGTATGCAAAAAGTCCACTCTGATTCTGAGGAGATGAGGACCCAACACCAATGAACTCTGGCGGACCGAGAACCCGGATGTCAAGTTTCATTGTTGCGAATTGATATGATTGAGGGAGAATTTTTCTACGACGCAACCAATTCAAACATTGTGTCTTAACAGAACCACAAATAGAAGGCCATCCCAAACGTCTTCTCAGTTGACAAAATTTCACGATCTCCTCATGATGTTCCAAACTGCAGCTAATCAAAGAATGTGGATTTATTTTATGAGCCTTGAACGAAATCATGTCACTTGTTGGAGTCTTAGAACATTTCCCATCATCAGGACACTTATGACTACCATCACTCTTAGTTTTCCCCAGCCTGTGCAGTTCATATTTTGCAACTCCTGGCTTTCTTTTTCTTCCTGACTTCAATCTTTTTGCCAAACCAGAGGAGCATACAATCTTTTGTTCGCATGAAACAGTTGTGAATGGATCCATATATTCGAATGATTTAGGCAAAACAATACAATCATCGGGCCCAAGAGCTAGAATGGCTTTGGTTGTTTGACCGATTCTTTCTGAATCAGCTCTGAGGGTCAACTCAAAGTCATCACCTTCCTCTGTTATTTGCCACCTACTAAAAACTCCAAATCTGAAAATGATACATTTATCATCAACATTAGCCGAACTTCCTACTTGGTCGATGTAGTGGCTTGCTTCAAGTTGGTGGTCAAGTCCAGCAGATGTAGATTTTTCTTTCAAGCTCTTGAAATCTTCACTTTTTAGCTGCAAAATACCAAAGATAGTTGGAATCAACAGAATGATTTACCAGCATAATCAAAGCATAATTTACAGATGTACTTTTCTTTGCATCACTGGAATGCTCATAATAATGTGAGTAGCAAAATGTGACCTAGTGTGCACCATACCTGCCAAAAATGATTTAAAATCTAATTTAAAAAAAATTGTGGGGTCCTGGTGGGGTTTATCTCCCCTGCAGAAAGTGGAAGCAAACAAGCAGTGGAGATAAGGGAAAGAGGCATAGGCACAAAAAAAGAGGGCTATCAGCCGTAAATGCCTTAAAATACTGGAGATAACTTGAGATTGGATATCATTTCCAAGCTAACTGCCTCCACTGCAGACTTGGAGCCTACGGTTGAGGGACAACTTCAAAATCAAGTGTCAATTTTTCAAAAATTTCTTAAAATCTTAGAGAATTTGTGAGCATCTTGAGAACCTATGAGCTGGTATAACTTTTTGAGCTCTTCAAAAACGATATGATATATTATTGTAGTGACCATGCACTTGTCATTTCTGCTTAGAATATCACAATTCTGAACAAGCTATGAAGCTTGGATTCAGCAGTAAGCAGGTCTGAGCATCTTCTGTTCATCATTAGCTTCGATAAATTGATTGCTCAAGGATTATACAGTTCTTGCAAGATGATCATATCATTCAGAATTTTGCCATATAATAATATACTCTTATTTTCTGATTTTAGAACTGGGTATGTTGGTTGAACTGTGCCAAGATAGCTAGTGGAAGCAATTCATTATCAACCACTCTCCCCACCCTGGGTGGGCAAAGTGTGGTTGATAATGTAACGCTATTACAAATTATTATCGAGTATATAGTCGAACTAGACATAACAGCTCAGTAAACAGCAATGGAAGGCAAATCAAACGAACCTTGTGAGACACATCATCTAAAGTGATGTCATCAACAGTTGCATCACAATGTACGAGAAATGTGCCATTAGCTTGAGCAGTGCTGAAGTTGACGGTGAGATGTGAGCTTATTCTATAATCATTCTGTGTACCATTGGTCAGGTCGTGAAAGCCTGGGAAATCTTGGAGCTGATCAAGTTGTTGCATGTGGAGTGGACACAGCAGAGCCATCCATGGACAACCACTCTGTGACTTGTTTCTTGCATGTGTACGATGGTCTTGTAGTTGGTGAAGACCTTTGAGAAGGAACACACCAGCAGTGAGTTTTGAGCCGACATCCTGCTTCATACTGGTTACCAGAACCATCGCAGTGTAAGTGCCATTTGTGCCATTAGCTGAACTTGGGTCAGGTGGAGATTGATGACAGTCCCGTACCGTGTTTGTGACTGTTTTGAGTTCTTTGCGCATAGCCATGGAATTGGCTGAATTTCTGTTCTAGATAAATAGTGAAATATAGCAAATTTTGAAAACTAAATGTTATTAATGAATGCTGGATGGGTCCCATTCCCACTCTCATCTCAACCCATGGTTTGATAAAGAACCATAAAACCATGGGTGTCATGGTTTTATGATTCTTTATCACCATAAAACCATGACACCCAGAGAACTTCAACCAACCGAGTACACCATATATAAATCTCACCATGTCTCACAAATCACACGAACCCAAACTCAGACAAAATCTATGTTTGCAACATGACTGGCAGCCATACTGTTTGGATTTTACTTAACCTACTTAACATGAATGTGTTCTATTAGTAACCATCAAAGCTTGTCCAGGGGTCTCTTAGAACTTGCTATTGGTATCAATTACCTGTTCTCTGGAGAGTATGGGTCTAACTAAACAATTACTTTGTAAGAGACAAGAAAACCACCGCAAGTTACATATCATACCAAATTGTTACTGCTGACAAGAAACAGCCCTAATGCGCTTCTGGTATTTAAATGCTAGGCTGATGCCATGAGGTATTTGGTAACTCACCTTTGGATGTGCTAAGTGTCGAATAAATATCTCCAGAAATTCAACTATGACAGGACTCTTAGGCTCATAGAGTCTCACAGTGAGGCTATTTGAGCGATATGTGTACATCTCTCCTCCATTTTCCACACCTGGCAATAGTGCAGTTAGAGATGATTTAGAGTAGACAGGAGTGCTTTGTGTCAAAAAAAATCCCAGCAGATCCCAGGTACTGTTGTGAAAGGCACTGATCAATCCAGCACTGATATTGAGATTCACCATTGTCACGAGGACAAGAAAAGGAGACTAGTACAGCTAACATGTTTGGGCACATTTACGTTGCAGGCTGGGAGGAAAGACAAGAGTAGGAGAAGGCAATGACTTCAGGAGTATTATCATTAAGATGTTGACAGAAATGAGGATACATTGAAAAAGAAAGATGTGGCGGCCAAAGAAGAGGTGGGTAAATATAGTTAAGGCTAATATGCAGGGATGGAGCCTCACAGATGACAATGATGATGAAGATAGCATAAGATGAAAATAACCTATACCAGGGTAGTCAGAATAGGGTACACCAACCATCACCCTAGCCTAAATAATGAGCCAACTTTATGTTTTTGAATAAATTGTGGTTAAATCAAACGTCACTTCCACTTTTATACTTAGGAGTCAACCTTTTACATGTGTCTAGCTCTAGAGTATGGATTCAAACAGCACATCGATCTGGATTTTCATGTCCTTTCACCACTTTGTCCGGTCGCAGCCCCCTCCTATCTTATCACATCCATTTTCACTTTTGGATGGATAAGGTTTGTCAGTTGTTTCTGGTTCAGTTTATAATATCATAAAAATCGTCTGTATAAGGTTAAGGTAAAGCAAAAGCAAAACTCCTTCAAGTATCATCAAAAAGGTGCGTGGTGCTGAAAAAAGGTTTTTGGTCATTGATTGAGACAATACAAAACCACCATAAAAAACCAGATCGATACGAACAGTCGAAGTCAGTTTTTGAGGCGCCTGGAAAAAATTGAAAAAGTAGGATCCTTTCAACGATAGTTATATATAGGTGATATAAGGGGGTATTGCAACCGTTGTTGGCCACATCTCAGCTATTTATGATAGCATACCCATGTAAACTTGTAGATCCACTAATTATGACATGCTCTTTCATGTTTTGGATGTTTCAAAACCATATCACCATTTTTTTTATCACTTTCCCTTTTTTTGAGGGGTTATCACTTTTTATAAGGTTGGTCATTCACTCAATATTTGAGATATCATTGCTGATATTATACCAAAAACTGACCAAGGTATGTATAAATCTGATTGCAGAGTTTGAGTAGCCCAATTTATAAGGTGAGTACAGGACAGACCTTTCAAATCTAAAAAAAACAGCAATTTTGGCCATTTTCGGCAGCATTTTTGGCAATTTGCTGCCCATTGCGCAACTTTGTGTAAGGTACATCATCACCATTGCCACTGCCTCAAAAAAACTACCCTAGATTCCACTCTAAGAATTTATTCATCCAATTTCGTAAATGAAGTTGCATTTCTAGCCACATTTTTGGTAGGCTGCCACTGGACTAACTGAAGGCCAAGTTTGAAGTCCCTGTAATCACTAAGTCAGAAGATGGCCTAAGAAAGAACATTTTTATCTAACTTAGAAAAGGAATGTTTTCTCAAAGTTTAGAAACATCAATGTTAGAAGTTTATAACACAGTGTACAATGTGAATGAGGACAGCTATAAATCAGTCATTGCCTCGAAAGGAATCCAAACTGCTTTTCTTTCTTTTTTGTGAGGGAACTATGCTTGAACATTTCAGCTTGGAGTCAAGATCAAGGCTCAATTGTAATTTCTTGCAAAAATTTGTGTTATTTACTTTGATAACGCATGGATACCAGCAGCTACGTTAGGAATTGGATTTAAGGTGCGGTGATCCATGATAGATCCTGTTTAATTGAAGACTACACAAACAGAGTTGTGAGAATGTCCGACATAGGTATAATTAATACTTACATTAGGTGGGGTAATGTTAATAAATTAATAGTTTCTACATTTCCCAACCATTTGAAAGTTTAATTGTAATCAAAGGGGTTTAAAAAGGAAAACACTAAATATATTTGATTTTATGTCATCCTATTCGCTGTGTACTCTTCAACTCAGTAAGCTAAGAGTAACTACATGAACAGCAACAATAACATACCTATGGCAGGTTCCAAAATGCCTTCGCATTCGTAGAACCATTCTTTGTCATTGCTTTCATCACTATCAGAATCCTCATCTGAGTTTAATTTCTGTGCAGGTCTTGACTTGAGGTTTGGCAGAGAAGTGGAGATCAGGTACCTCGGTCCCTCCGTTTGAAGCTTTTCTTTCTTCTCCTGACTGAGTTGAGAGAGATGGTCTGTGGAGTTATCTTTGATGAATTTGTGAAGGCGATCATTGATGATGTGGTAAGTAAGAATCACATTTGTTCCTTCAATCCTAGCAACACCCTTGTCCAGTGAGCCGGCTGAGAGGAAGAACAGAGATTGCTTTGAGGCTTTAGAATACATCCACACAATGGTAACCTCTTCATCAAAGTTCCGCAAAACATCTAGCTTCTTGATTTTGTTGTGAACATCCTTGTTAATAAACAGACCACATTGAGGACGTACCTGAAGGAGAAAATCAACATCATAGTCACCATAACTTGGTCATGAATTTTTGTTGAGCAAGTATTATGATTAAAAGAAGCTTAGATCAGTTCCTGATTAAAGGAGTATGCTCATAAAACAATTAAAGAGGTAACATCACAATATTCCCGCTTGTTGCTATAAACTGAGAGTACCTACATCTACACCTACTTACGATCAGAACAGTAACCATGTCAATGACTTGCTCAAAGTTCTGTGGCAATTTCAGGCACCCACTTCAACAATTCTCAAACCTCAGGTTATAAAAAAACATATTTAATTTTAAATTCAGCTATGTTTGCAATGGGGTTGCATTTTTCAGAGATACAATTGATCTGCTTATTCGTAATCCAAAAATTTGACCTATATGGTGAAAGAAAAAATAGTCCGAAAATCTGAATTTATAATTCATTGATAATTAAATTACGATATATCAAATTATAAAAACCTGAGCAATGACAATGAAATTCAGTGTTAAGAAGGGAGGTGTCATAAAATATGCAATTCATATTAATTTATTTTTACAAGAAAATTGCATATTTATATTGAGTTATTGTATACTAAATATAAAATGGCCTTGTATTAAGATAACATTAAATGTATATTTGTTTTATTCTGAATTTTTTTTCTGCAATCGAAATTTTCGGTTTGGATTTACATAATAGGCCTATCCAAAATTCGAAGCTGGAATATTAATATTTCTCTTTATTAGAATGATATATACTTTATATTCCATAATACAATAAATATCGGATTTAACTCTCTCTAAATTTTGGTCTTATATCATAGGTCAGCATAAAATGATTGTGACATGAAGCTCATTTTGTCTCTATTCTCGTTTCCCTGGCTTCCAGACCAAAATGATTGATTTGCTCCAATACTGGCATATAAAAAAACGTGCAGATTTATGGTCTCATTTGATGGGATGGTGAGATGGTGCAATTGGTTAGCGCCCTTGCTATTCACTGCCAGGTGATCAGTGCCGTAAGATTTGTGAGTTCAAGTCCCACTGGGGAGCTTTCAAGGTTGATTGTCCTAGTCCCCAGCACCCTCAAGAGTATACCTCTTCCAGGGACGCTCCAGACACAACCATTCTAACAGTAACATAAATATGCAACTAGAACCTTCAAATGACTGTCAATCATGATAAGTATGTATTGCTAGGTTGTAATAAATTCAAAGCCTACCCAGAGATCACGCAGAAGATCTTTCATCTCCGGAAGTCTGACTATTGACTCAGGAACATTTGTCAGCTTCTCATTGTCACTGATGTCTAGTCTCTCTAAGCTTCTGAGTTTGTTCAGACTGTCAAGAACAAGGATTTGAGTGTAATAAAAGTAAAGGGTGACCATCAACATTAATTGAGCATACGTATCAATTCTAAAAGACTTCCTAGTCGTGGTTATCTCTCACAGACAGAGACTCACAAGAAGGACTAGAATGAAAAATCGGCCGAGCAGTTTGCCATGAAACGTTAAGGGATTATATACGATCCTCATCAAGCATAGAAATGGACAAAATACGTGATAAAGAACATTGTCACAGACTTTATAACTTACCAATCAGGTAAATAAGTAAGTCCACAGTTGCTTATGTTCAGCTCTTTTAGTTGAGTAACTTTCTTGGAGAGATGATTGAAGAATGTTTCATCAGCCATATTCCCTGACACAGATAGATGTCCCAATATTCTGAGATTGTCCAGTCTGAAAAGTTAGAAATCAAATCATGATGACACTGCTGTAAGTTGAACACAAAAAATTATTTCAGATCAATTTTAGCTTTAACTGTAACAACTTTCGTGTTTATCATAACTTAGAGATGATTCATAATGCAATTAGAAGCTGATTTTAGCACCAGTGTAATACTATCACGGGACATGTTGGGTATCCTCAGCCTAAATTAGAGCAGAGAAAATTTTTGGAATATATCATAATTTCACTAGGTAACCCGCATAAGTGTTTGTCATTCGAGTAGACGCATGGAGCTCATCCTGAAGCGTCTTCAACTTTTCATTTAAGCACCACATACACCCTCTGTACTTTACCGTCAGTCCGTATATGCTGTGCCCATTACATGACATTAGACACTTTGAGAGCTTAGGCTATGCTGTGCCTCGTTCAGTCTGACATTTTGTTTTTTGTACATAATAATACATTTTGCCTCTGGAGCTTTGGCTATGCCATGCCTTATTAAGGATCACATTTTGTTTTCTTACATAACAACTTTACCTAGCACATAATATACAGTAACAATATGAATACAGTAACTTACTGTAACTCCTTCAGTTCGAGCTTACATTCATCGATAAACAGTGTGGTTAGGCTGCCCGGCAACGCATGAGGCATTTCTAGTACATCAAGACCCATATTCCGAGATAGATCTAGAATCTTTAGTTTCTTCAGAGTTTCTAGAGCAGAGCTGTAATAATAGGGTAGTAAAATCTGTAATGGTAAGGGTGTTGAAATGGTACAAAATTTGCATATTTCATTGTTTATTTCACATAAATCATTTCCTGCAAAATTTCTAAATCTCATCAAAATCTTCCATGATTCTGCTAACCTTAGATCATTACTGATAGTTCACTTCAAAATTATAAAGCTGCATTTATACTGCAAATTGGTTAGACAGATTTTTGTGAGAAGTTTTGCCCTCTAAAATATGCAATAACAAAAGGACAACTCATGTCATATCATCAATATATTAGAGTGCCAAATAATTTATTATTTTTATATACAGATTTTACAACATCATAATATGTGATATCATAGACTGGCCTATACTACCCTCATCTGCCAAAACAAAAAAAATTTAAGGTTTAAAAAAATCGTGGCTTTACACAATTTTTGTTTGGGCGCCCTTGTCTCATCCATGTAAATTTTGACAACCTAAATCCTTACACAAGTGGTACTCTTTCCATTTCTCCAAAGTGGCGTTACACCATAGTTCAGTGCTGTGAGCATTATTTCATCTGGTAAAACACAACAAGTCCTATATTAAACAATAAAAGCCTGACTTTTTGTTAGCGTTTGTTAGTGGTATTATGCCAGATGACAACAGTAAAGCATTAGGAGTGCTGTCAAAATAAATTGATTATCAACATAAACACGCTTGTGCCGCAGATCTATAAACGCTCAGTTAGACCTGGACGTGGAAAACTTCAGAGGCTTTGTCACTCACATGTTTGTCAAGTTACAGCCTCTAGCATAGAGGCGCTCCAAACTTTGTAAAACAGCCAAAAACTTAGGCAGACTCCCGAGCTGATTCTCTGAAATATCTATCTTCTTCAGGTGTTCTGGTAGATAGAGCCTGTAAGATAAGCATAATTTAATCTAGTCTACGCACTGTGCAGGATTTGCTTGGATTTTTCCTCTCATTACTTTTACATTAATCTTACTTCATATAGCCTAGGGTCCAATAATACACATTGTATGACCTTTTGTCAATGTCATGAATGACCGCCCTTATTCAAAATGAAAGAAATTCTGGCTGACATTTTCTTCACTACTTGGCAGTGAATATCTCCGCTCATGGGTATTTCCCAAACATGAGGCTACTATTCCCAGAGTCTGACTGGAATACTCTCATACCTGGAGCAATATAGTAGGTGGCATGAATAGAAATCAATAGATATTGCAGTTTTAGTGCTCCCCTTGATCAACTTATAACACTCAAGAGCAGACAACTCCAGCGAAATCCTGCATTGTTCTCAGACTTTTCCCCTCCAAACCCTAAACCCAAACCCCTGGGGGGCTCAGACTAAATTTAATCAATTATCACAAAGTCACAGGTAATCTATACCTATAACAATCTGGCTAGAGTGACAGAGCACACAATACGAACCCACCACAATAAAATAACATAGAATGCCCCATATGAAAATTTTTGGCCACAACTAAAGCACTATACCTGACTTAATTTCACATGGTCTGGATCCATGTGGCAAAAACAAGTTAATTTATACTAATGATATTCATTTTCAAAATGGGTAATGTGTTCGTAAGACCATTTAGTTTCAGTTCCTTTCCTAAGACGACATAAATGGGCTACTCGTCAGCCCCCTAAATTATTTCAATTGAATTCAGAGTTTTAGAAAAACCTAATTTGTACAACGTATTATATTGTAATTCTTCTTCATTATTTTTTTTTTTTATGTGCATGTGACATAATTGGGACATGTTTTCAATCATTTTATTCTTATAACCTGTTCAATTGGGCTGCGTTGTCTAGGGAATTCAATAAAGACAAGATTTGTTGCCGCAGCAAACAATTTCATTATTGGTCTATGAACACTGACCGTTATCTGGAAACAATGTTATTATATATATATATCTATAGATTCAAATCTGTGCTTTTAAGTGTCATCTGTGTGTATTTGGCCCCAACTAAGTGTCACTCAAAAATAAGGAGTCATTTTATATGACCCACAAAAAAATCATGTCTTAAATCAGGGAGAATTCTCCCTGCTTAAATCCTCTTAAATAATCATGTTGGGCATCCTTAACCCAATAGAAATTAATGGTAGATAAAAGAGCCTGACATGGTCGGACAACTCCAATGCAAAGATATGCCCTACACACTGATAGCCACTATATATATATATATATATATATACATATATGAATCACTCATTGTCCAGGATTTTTATGGGTACAATAGTGGGATATATAATATATGACACTTTATTGCACAAATGTGTGTGTATATATATATATATTACCGCTATGACACAGGCATGGAGCATCAGCCTGTTATTTTTAGTTCAGTTCGGTTGAGGTGATCAAGCATAGAAATGGACAAAATACGTGATAAAGAACATTGTCACAGACTTTATAACTTACCAATCAGGTAAATAAGTAAGTCTACAGTTGCGTATGTTCAGCCCTTTTAGTTGAGTAACTTTCTTGGAGAGACGATTGAAGAATGTTTCATCAGACATATTCCCTGACACAGATAGATGTTCCAATAATCTAAGATTATCCAGTCTGAAAAGTTAGAAATCAAATCAGGATGACACTGCTGTAAGTTGAACACAAAAAATTATTTCAGATCAATTTTAGCTTTAACTGTAACATCTTTCGTGTTTATCATAACTTAGAGATGATTCATAATGCAATTAGAAGCTGATTTTAGCACCAGTGTAATACTATCACGTGACATGTTGGGTATCCTCAGCCTAAATTAGAACCGAGAAAATAATATCTCATTCTACGCAATAAAAGTTGCAATAACATTCAAATTATTCCGTACAAAAATTGGTGAAAGCAACTGGTGTACAGACATTATGTCAGGAAAGTGCAAAAAAAATTCGAATATATCATAATTTCAGTAGGTAACCCGCATAAGTGTTTGTGATTTGGATGGACGCATGGAGCTCATCCTGAAGCGTCTTCAACTCTTTATTTTAGCACCACATGCACCATCTGTTCTCTTCCACCAGTTCCTATATCTTGTGTCCATTACATGACATTAGACACTTTGAGAGCTTAGGCTATGCTGTGCCTCGTTCAGTCTGACATTTTGTTTTTGTACATAATAATACATTTTGCCTCGAACATAAATAATATACACTTATAATATGAATACAGTAACTTACTGTAACTCCTTCAGATCGAGCTTACATTCATCGATAATCAGTGTGGTGAGGCTGCCCGGCAGCACATGAGACATTTCTTGTACATCAAGACCCAAATTCCGAGATAGGTCTAGAATCTTTAGTTTCTTCAGAGTTTCTAGAGCAGAGCTGTAATAATATGGTAGAGCAATCTGTAATGGTAATGGCGTTGAAATGGTACAAAACTTGTATATTTCATTGTATTTCATTGTTTATTTCACATAAATTATTTCCTGCAAAATTCCTAAATCTCATCAAATGCTTCCATGAATCAGCTAACCTTAGATATTTACTGATAGTTCACTTCACAATTATTAAGCTGCGTTTATACTGCAAATTAGTTAGACAGATTTTTGTGAGAATTTTTGCCCTCTAAAATACGCAATAGACTATTTTCTGAGCTCTGATTTAGGCCTCAATTCGGAGTTGTCCTCTCTCCAGTTTGGTACTTTTAACCCACGCCGCATAGGAAAAATGTGCTGAAAAGAGGGTTATCTTGAAAACCGCTTGTGTAAGAATAAAAATGAGTTTTGATACAGAATATGCAACATTGAAAACTCATATGGACATAGTTTGGGAAGTAATTTTAGTATTTGGATAGTCAATATAGCATTTTCTGCCTGTTTTGCGGACAATTTGGCAGAATTTCTCATGAATTTCGTCACTAGAATGAAGATTTATCAACATTCAAGCCTCCAATGATTTGGAAACCCTGTCTCACAGGGTTTTCAATGGTGCAGACTCTGAATCAAAAATCATTTTTATCCTGACATAGGCGGTTTTCAAGATAACCCTCTTTCAGCAGGTTTTTCCTATGCGGTGTGGGTTAAAACTACCAAACTGGAGAGAGGACAACTCCGAATTGAGGCATAAACGAGAGCTCGGAGAACTGTCTATAACAAAAGGACAACTCATGGTCAAATCGTCATTATATAAGAGTGCCAAATAACTCATTAGTTTTGTTTACAGATTTAACAATAGCATGATACCCCGCCCGGGGGCTGTCGGGCAGGGGGGGAAGTCTGGGGGGGGGGGGGCTAAGACTACATGATATGTGATACCAGGGACAGGCCTACACTGCCCTCATCTGTAAAAACAACAAAAGTTAAAGGTTGTAAAAAATCATGGTTTTACACATCTTTGGTTTGGGCATGCTCGTCATCAGACAAAATCATGACAACCCCAATCCTTACACAAGTTTCAATGTAACACAACACCATAATTTAGTGCTGTGAGCATTATTTCATCTGGTAAAACACAATAGGTCCTTTATTACAAAATAGAAGCCTGACTTATTTGTTAGCGTCTGTGGTGTTATGCCAGATGACAACTGTTACAATAAAGCATTAGGAGCGATCTCAAAATAATCAGATCAGATCTCAAAGTATAGACATTTGTGCCACAGACCTATAAGCGCTCAGTTAGACCTGGACCTTGAAAACTTCAGAGGCTTTGTCACTCACATGTTTGTCAACCCACAGCCTCTAGCATAGAGGCGCTCCAAACTTTGTAAATCAGCCAAAAACTTAGGCAGACTCTCTAGCTGATTCTCTGATATATCTATCTCCTTCAAGTGTTTGGGTAGATGGAGCCTGTAAAGATAAGCATAATTTATAACATACAATATCTCTCGACAATTCAGTACATATTGAACTTGTTGTAGCTTCAAGAAATTTCACTACTAGTCTCTGAGCACTGCCTGCCAATTTACGAATAACACACTGAAACCATGCAAGGACTCTCAGGATATTCCACTGAGGATTGAACATATTTTAACTTATTGATTAGTTCGAGCATACAGTGGGAACTCCCTCAGAGCAGACTGTGGGGCGTCCCTCAGGTCTAATATCTCCAGATCCGGTACCAGGTCTCTAAGATTATGTGGAACTTCACCCCATATTCTCATATGTGTGACAGTTATATTTGCTGTGTCTTCTTCAAACTGCGACGTCGTCTGCGGCTTCCCTTCGAAATCATCAGGCGGCTCCACTTTATCACCACTGCCATCCGAATACCAGATACAGTACTCTGATGAATGCAGATAAGATTATATTAATATATTATATCGGTTATTTGTAAAAATATCATTTTGATATTCATTATATTATGGACATTTTATCGGTAGATATGGCTTCTTGTATATCATATAAAATATAATGAGAGAGGTCATATAGATGCAAGGTCTGAAGGGAGTCAGTAGTAGTAAGGTGTTATTTCATAGTGACATATACATTATCCACATCATTGGCCCATCCAACTATCATATCAATGTGTGACAATTACAGCTTTCTACGGTACAACAATTTGGATGCCAGTAATCATACGGAGTCAAATGTTCTTAGCTAAGCAGACTGTAGGGAAAACTGTAGTAAAAAATTTACTATTTGTAAGGGATAGTTAATGATAGGGGAGCTTCACCAATTTTCTGGAGTTTAATCCTAGTTCGATTTAATGTTTGAGAAGGTCAAAGGTGAGTACAGAAGAAAGGATATGGAAGGTTCACTTTACATATGCCGACATACCTCCATAATCCCTGAACTCATCCATATCAGGACTCAGATCAAGATTAACCTGGTAAACCAAAATAACAGTAAACAGCAGTGATTTTTACCATTAAAGTCATAGTAGAGCCTCTTCACACTAGGTAACATATTGAAGTTCTCAGGTCAAATTAAGAAAACTGTTTTTTTTACTCAATTTGATTTTATTAATTATAGTTTAGATTGGCTGGCGAGGAATACATCCTGGATTGGATTAGACTGAATTTAGAACAAACTTTTATTTGCAAGAATTCATGCAAAGTTCCTCAAGTGTGTGGCCTGGCCTCACCTTTACTCTTTGAATTTTAAAATGCCGCAAGTTTTCTCTAACAATCCAGCAGCCTTACAAGTACAAGAACAATCTACTTTATTATTGGAGTCAATGTACTTTGCAGCTACAGAAAAAAACTCCCGCATCTATTTTTTTGCAGAGTATGCAGATAGTCATACAGTCTAGATATACTAAGAATAATAGTTTTTTTTCTCTCTAATAAGCTCTGTACTAGGCATGAACACGATATTAGGGAAGCTATCTGAAGAGGATGACATGACTTTAAACCAAACCGTTATAGAAGTGTTAGGTTTTGGAAGCTTATAAGAATGAGTTGCATCAAAAGCAGTAAAAGAGGTGTCGGAGTATGACCAGGAAAAGCTGTGCTGTTTGTTGGAAGCTCCATTTGCTGTGATTTGCACTATCCCCAAAGTGCAGTTGAGGTAACATTCTGCAGCTATGTGTAATGGGCTGGAGTTAGCTCTACAAAGCCATGTCTCACAATAACAATAAGGGCTTAGAGTTGTGGGAAGGCCCAAAGGCAATGCTAGTAAGAGTAGCTAACAGAAAAATAGATAATCGACAAGAACCCTCAAATGACCAATGATAATGCAAGTATATTATATGCTGTCACAAATGATGAAGAATCAATTAGCTTCAAACTATAACTGACTGACAATCATGATCAGTATTCATTATTTATTATTATGTTGTAATAAATTCAAAGCATACCGATGAATCACGCAGAAGATGTTTCATCTCCGGAAGTCTGACTATTGACGCAGGAATATTTCTTAGCATCTTATTGCCACGGATGTCTAGTCTCTCTAAGCTTCTGAGTTTGTTCAGACTGTCAAGAACAAGGATTTGAGTGTAATAAAAGTAAAGGGTGACCATCAACATTAATTGAGCATACGTATCAATTCTAAAAGACTTCCTAGTCGTGGTTATCTCTCACAGACAGAGACTCACAAGAAGGACTAGAATGAAAAATCGGCCGAGCAGTTTGCCATGAAACGTTAAGGGATTATATACGATCCTCATCAAGCATAGAAATGGACAAAATACGTGATAAAGAACATTGTCACAGACTTTATAACTTACCAATCAGGTAAATAAGTAAGTTCACAGTTGCTTATGTTCAGCTCTTTTAGTTGAGTAACTTTCTTGGAGAGATGATTGAAGAATGTTTCATCAGCCATATTCCCTGACACAGATAGATGTTCCAATATTCTGAGATTGTCCAGTCTGAAAAGTTAAAAATCAAATCATGATGACACTGCTGTAAGTTGAACACAAAAAATTATTTCAGATCAATTTTAGCTTTAACTGTAACATCTTTCGTGTTTATCATAACTTAAAGATGATTCATAATGCAATTAGAAGCTGATTTTAGCACCAGTGTAATACTATCACGTGACATGTTGGGTATCCTCAGCCTAAATTAGAACCGAGAAAATAATATCTCGTTCTACGCAATAAAGGTTGCAATAACATTCAATTTATTAAGTACAAAATTGGTGAAACCAACTTGTGTACAGCCATTATGTCACGTAAGTGCAAAGATTTTTGGAATATATCATAATTTCACTAGGTAACCCGCATAAGTGTTTGTGATTCGAGTAGACGCATGGAGCTCATCCTGAAGCGTCTTCAACTTTTCATTTTAGCACCACATACACCCTCTGTACTTTTCCGTCAGTCCGTATATGCTGTTCCCATTACATGACGTTACACACTTTGGGAGCTTTGGCTATGCCATGCCTTATTAAGGATGACATTTTGGTTGCTTACATAAAAACTTTACCTAGCACATAATAAACAGTAAGTATATGAATACAGTAACTTACTGTAACTCCTTCAGATCGAGCTTACATTCATCGATAATCAGTGTGGTTAGGCTGCCCGGCAGCACATGAGGCATTTCTTGTACAGCAAGACCCGTATTCCGAGATAGATCCAGAATTTTTAGTTTCTTCAGAGTTTCTAGAGCAGAGCTGTAATGATAGGGTAGAAAAATCTGTAATTGTAAGGGCGTTGAAATGGTACAAAATTTGTATATTTCATTGTATTTCATTGTTAATTTCACATAAATTATTTCCTGCAAAATTTCTAAATCTCATCAAAATCTTCTCCATGATTCTGCAAACCTTTAGATCATTACTGATAGTTCACTTCGAAATTAAAAAGCTGCATTTATACTGCAAATTAGTTAGACAGATTTTTGTGAGAAGTTTTGCCCTCTTAAATACTCAATAACAAAAGGACAACTCATGGTCAAATCATCAATATATTAGAGTGCAAAATAATTTATTATTTTTATATACAGATTTTACAATATCATAATATGTGATATCACAGACTGGCCTATACTACCCTCATCTGTCGAAACAATAAAAGTTAAAGGTTTTAAAAAATCATGGTTTTACACATCTTTGGTTTGGGCACGGTCGTTGTCAGACAAAACCATGAAAACTTTGACAACCCCAATCCTTACACAAGTTACAATGTAACACAACACCATAATTTAGTGCTGTGAGCATTATTTCAACTGGTAAAACACAATAGGTCCTCTATCACAAAATAGAAGCCTGACTTTTTTGTTAGCGTCTGTTAGTGGTGTTATGCCAGATGACAACTGTTACAATGAAGCATTAGGAGCGATCTCAAAATAATCAGAATATCAAAGTATAGACTCTTGTGCCACAGATCTATAAACGCTCAGTTAAACCTGGACGTGGAAAACTTCAGAAGCTTTGTCACTCACATGTTTGTCAACCCACAGCCTCTAGCATAGAGGCGCTCCAAACTTTGTAAATCAGCCAAAACCTCAGGCAGTCTCTCTACCTGATTTTCTGAGATATCTATCTCCTTCAAGTGTTCAGGAAGATGGAGCCTGTAAAGATAAGCATAATCTAAAACATACGACGTCTCTCGACAATTCAGTACATATTGAATTTGTTGTGGCTTGAAGAAATTTCACTATTAGTCTTAGAGTACTGCCTGCCATTTTACAGAAAACACATTGAAACCATGCAAGGACTCTCAGGATCTTCCACTGAGGACTGAGCATAGATTAACTTACTGATTAGTTGAAGCATACAGTGGGATTTAACAAGAGAATACAGTTGTATCAACTAAAAATTATTGGCCTGACATGAGTATGGACACCACACAAGTATCATCTACAGTAACCCACCAAAGCCAACATGGTGTAACAATGTTATCAACATCACAGGTTTTTCACCAGGTATGTTTATTTCAGTTACTCTATTTCAGAGTTGCCCTTTCTTTCTCATTACAGAGTGGATGAATTTTATATTGTAAGTCTAGGGAAAACACGACCTTACCACAAGAGGTGTTCCATCTGTAACCCACATGCTCTGATAGAGAGGCTCCTGAGTTTTCTAGGAAAGAACTCAAGAGACCTTACATCAATAAGTTTGTTCTCTGATAAGTCAAGGTTTTCTAGTTCATTTGCCTAGCCTACGTAACAGGGGTGTATCCAGAGGTAGAGCCTATTAAGGATTTAACAAAAGAATATAGTTGTTGAACTAAATCTTTGGACTGACATGAGTATGGGCAAGACTTTACGACATCCACAGTAACCCATCCTCGCAAACATGATATTTTGAACATTACGTCTACAGGTTTTCACTGCTGGTTTATTTCAGTAACCCTATTTAGGAGTCGCCCTTCCTTTCCTATTACCAGCGATTGAATTATACATTTTGAGCTAATACTTGTTTATATACTGTGATAATGAAGAGGTCATGCAGCTTTAATCCTCATGCTCTTGTTGTCTGATTTTTCATATGGGTCACCCTTTCTTTTGTAATATTGTGATATTGTAATGTTGTAAGACAATGACAAAACACCTTTCAGCTTACCAATAAAAGTCCTTCCTGGACAGGTTAAATCCTCGGAGAGTAAGGCTTTTGATTCCAACTGGAAAACTATTTTCTTTCAATCTGGTAGTGAACATCCCTCCAAGTCTACAAAGAATATTAGAAATAGGGCGACATTAAACTGTGAGAATTTATATCTATATATATGATGTACAACGGAAGGGTTTAGCCACTATGTGCTTGAAACCCGATAGTGCTTATAGTTTGATTACATAATTAATCAGACCTCACAAACTTTCCCATGCTGAGACATTGATTATAAAAAAAAACCCATTGACTAGTTTGCAAACACATATTGAACCAGACTATCGGGCGCTCACGGTTTTGCCCTATGGATTGAACATATTTTAACTTACTGATTATTTAGAGCAGACTGTCGGACATTCCTCAGGTCTAATATCTCCAGATCTGGTACCAGGTCTCTAAGATTTGGTGGAACTTCTCCCCATATTCTCATGTGTGTGACAGTTATATCTGCTGTCTCTTTTTGAAACTGCGATGCTGTCCGCAGCTTCCCTTCGAAATCATCAGGCGGCTCCACTTTATCATCACTGCCATCCGAATACCAGATACAGTACTCTGATGAACGCAGATAAGATTATATTAATATATTATATCGGTTATTTGTAAAAATATCATTTTGATATTCATTATATTATGGACATTTTATCGGTAGATATGGCTTCTTGTTTATCATAAAAAATATAATGAGAGAGGTCATATAGATGCAAGGTCTGAAGGGAGTCAGTAGTAGTAAGGTCTTATTTCATAGTGAAATTTACATCAACCACATCATTGGCCCATCCAACTATCACATCAATGTGTGACAATAACAGCTTTCTACGGTACAACAATTTGGATGTCAGTAATCATACGGAGCCAAATGTTCTTAGCTAAGCAGACTGTAGGCAAAACTGTAGTAAAAAATTTACTATTTGTAAGGGATAGTTAATGATAGGGGAGCTTCACCAATTTTCTGGAGTTTGATCCTAGTTTCGTTTTAATGTTTGAGAAGGTCAAAGGTGAGTACAGAAGAAAGGATATGAAAGGTTCACTTTACATATGTCAACATACCTCCATAATTGCTGACTTCATCCAGATCCAGGTTAACCTTGTAAAACAAAATAACAGTAAACAGCAGTGATTTTTATCATTTACGTCATAGTAGCGCCTCTTCACATTTGGTAACATATTGAAGGTCTCAGGTCAAATTAAGAGAACTCCGGTAACATTTTAAATAGCATCTGGACACAGTTGAATGCTTTAATGCCAGATCATGGGCTCCTGAAGTTGGTGGAAATCTTTGAAAATATGATTATTGGCATGTCATTTGCCATCGTATTTTTTATCCCAGCAAATATCATAAAACCCAGACATAATGGTAATATCTCTCTCACCTCAAGCTCAAGCTTAACGTATCTGTTAAACAGCGGAGACGGATTTGTCAGTGTCCACACCTCAAGCTTGGCGTCATAGATGGGCAAAGAATGTTTTATCAGTGTCCACACATGTGTTGATAAATTGACTTTGATTTCCACTCCATTTGTATCCTCGTAGAGACAGAATCCTTCTCCGGTGATATTCGCCATTCTCAATGTCAAAGAGCGTGGCTGCACAGTACCCTTATCTGTTGGAATCATATGGCATAATGCAAACGGAGGGATGCTTTCTGAAAGTTTCTCCTTCTGCATAAAGACTTTGGGAAAACTTTCTTTGTAATCACTACCAATCCAGTCATACAATGAGTCATTCCCTAAGTAGGATACATCTAACGGATCTGATTTGCTGACGGGATGGCCTTGTATAAAGAGGACTAATGGCAATTCGTGAGGGATAACCACTGCAGTCACATTCTTCTGTTGGCAACTCTCATGAAGGTCAGCAACATTAATGAGGGCATTAATGAGAACTAAAGGTCTTCTGTACTCATGATGCATCTGAAATCAAAGAATAAACTGACTCTAATTTTATTCTCAGACTAGTGTAACAACACGGTGAGCATGACCTAATACTGAATAATATTGCAGTAGTGAGAGTTGCTTTGAAGATTTTAAGACACATCAGTTGCATTCTCTTGCTTGATATCTTAAATGCATCCATGACATTAAGATTGGAGTCAGCCAAAGTTGTTTCTCTAGCTAGTCAGCTTTAAAACAAGCCCAAAACTGACCCTGTGGGACAACCAGAAGCTGAGTAGTGAGGTCCGATTTCAGCATTATTGTATAAGGAACCGTTAATCAGCTTCAATTTTTTGTGCTGGAATAATCTCTTTAATGGCATGAGCTTCATTTAATGGATGTTTTAATGGAGTCCTTAGTTGAGTATGCTATTGGAGGGCTAAGTATGTGTCCGCAATAGATACATAATTTGATGACCATTGATATTTTTAGGATAATGGAAACAGACATTTACATATAAGGTATCCCAGTAAGAAGATGTCCCCTTCTAATGATTGCTTTGAAAAATTGTTGACTTGATCCTAGCCTGATTCAATTTCACCTAAACTCAGGTTGGGTAATTTGAATTGAACAACATTAATTAAAAAAAAAATTATATGGGGATGTAGGGATCAATATGAAGAGCTGATCAAATCATACCGGAGAAATACGAGGATCAAGTTTGAGCAGCTTAAGCTGAGGAGGTGGAAACCACGGTGGCCACGGAGAATCTCTATTCCATGGACTATCACGTACGTCCAGAACCTCTAGATCTTCCAGGTTGCTCACGCTGTGGAAGCAAACACAATTATGAGCTAGGATTATTAACGCGCAATATCGGCGCACCAACATATCACTGAGACATTGCTTGAGTATGCTTGATAATCCACAGAAAATGATGTCTAGCAAATACTTTTTACTAGCACTGAAGATGGGAGATATCTGTCAGTTTCCCATCATGTTTACAGATTGACGCTATATTTAATTTTAAATCACAACAGATTACATATGAACACACTCACCAATCAGGTAATTGGGTTAGTCCACAGTTTGCGATATTTAGTCTCTTCAGTCCCTTACTACACTCACTAACATGTTTCAAGAATGTTTCTTCCACCACATTTCCAGACACGGACAGGGAAGTCAAATTGTCTACACCGCCAAGCCTACAAAAGGATAAATATGGACTACCAGGATATTTATTTTCAAGAAAAGGATACCGTTGACCCCAGCCAACTTCTTGTAGACTGGCAATAATCTTTTTGAAAACCGGTAAAGGGCAAGATTTGGGTTGAATGTTTCTAAGACGTGCAAAAATTTGATTGTATCAAAGAATGAATACCTGGTTCTAATAACACATAGCATCAGGTTCTTCTCAAATTTATGTCACATCATGTAAAACATCTTTTCAAGATGATGTTGATGACAATAAAGTGATAAAAAAAATGTAACCCAGCCAAGGGCAATTCAAAATTAGAAAACAAAGAACATTAATAGCTTACCTGAGCTTGTTGAGATCAAGCGAACACTGATTGAGATACAATCTCTTTAGAGTGACTGGTAGCGACTGCGACAGTTCTTCCACATCCAACTTCTGGTTGAAGGAAAGATCGAGAATTTCTAGTGCTTTCAGTGCTTTTAAACCTGAACTGTAAAGTAAAATAGATGCAATACGAATATCTATCCAGGTAAAATTCTTATTTTATTTATTTAATTCAGTATTTAGACATTATAGAATTTTTTACATTTTCTGACTCTTTTGCAGAGTTGTCTGCTCATGTAATGTATTATGACCCATATTGGATATAGAGAAGGACTTTCACATGGCTGATCCGAATTGGCATAAGCGAACACTATGTTTTAGGGTGATGCTATTTGATTTCTCTGTCAATGCCAAGATGTAATAAAAAAGTACCAATTCCATTACTATTTTAATGCAGGAAATCAATGAAGCTAAAAAGCATTTCATTCTGATGAGGCACTTTAAGGATAGGGGATAGTTACTAGCACTGATGTGCATGGTTGAAGCAACACATAGGTCATCTTTGATAAGTCCATAGATACAGAAAAGCTCCAGCCAATCAATTGTGAACCTGTTATAAAGGAGCTTACCTTAGTTTTAGAAGGTTGTTACTGGGACACAAATCAGCACCAAATGGAAAAGCGACCAGATTGTCAACTACACTCAATTACGCTGAGTTAATTATGGCCTACTTGTGGTATATATCCACAAATACTAAAACTTTTAATATCTCACCACTGTTCCACGAATTCATATCAGCAGTTACAATATTACATCACCTTATTTTTCAAGGCCGGTCAAAAAATTAGGAGCGTAAAAGCTGCTAAAATGTCCAAAACATCTTAGTATGAACCTGAATTTGGCTAGTGGCCCCATCTTTCCAACTTTTTACGCTATCAACATGAATATTTTATACAAGAAAAACTTGTTTATTTCCGAAAAAAACCACTGGATGACGTTAATCATAAAATTGAACAAATTCAGTGATCTAACTGTAAATTGCGAAGTTACATCAATGGATGATTAGAAATAAACATATCTTTCACTCACATTTTTGACAAGCAACATTCTTTAGCATAGAGGCTGTGGAGATGTTGAAAGTCAGCCAAGAACGCCGGGAGTTCCTCTAGCCGGTTCTCCGATATATCTATAACCTCCAGCTGTTCGGGTAATTTGAGCCTGTGAATGAAAATAGCACTTTAACTTCCATTGCTTCAAATCCTAACTTCTAGTTTTAGTAATCCTAGTTTTTTTGAACTAGTACGATACCTATTTACCTGATACAGAGCCAGAGCTGGCATTTGAAAACATCGGTGAGCGAGTTGAAATGCAATAGAGAACCTATCACCCTACTCCACACCTTTAAATGCGCCCTATTCTTCGCATCTCATGGGCAGCACTCAAACAGTGATTAAAACTGACTCAGAGACAGAAAATATATCCCAGTGATAATAGGATTATCCTCACTTTGTATGTGGTATATCTCTAAGATCCAGTCTTCTGAGATTTGGTGCCACAAGCTTCAGAGCTGATGGCTCTGGTACATCTCCCCATATCTTAACATGTGTGACCTTGACTCCTTCTGTCTCTTTACAAAGCTGTTGAACTGTCTTCTCTTTGCCTTCGAAGTTTTTCGGTGGCATAGCATTTCCTATTTTGTACCAAATGCGGTATTCTACAAATATCAAAATTATTTTCAGGAAAGTACCCGTAAATAAAAGTGAGTTTCGCATTTACTACTATATCACTAAAGGCACTTTGGGAAAGTACCATACATTACATGTTAATGCATCTTGTTACCATTGCTCAACTTCTTCCAAGATTTTTTTATCGAAACATAAAACCCTCACCTCAAACATAGAAGTAAAATAAATGTATACCATAGACTTAATAATAAACCTAGACAGGACACTGTATATAGCTGAAGTGAGGCACTTAATTATGGTGACATGACGTCACTGGAGGGTGTAGAAACAGTGACTTTTACTCATAGCTATCATTGATCCCTTTACCTGTCCTAGCTCTGGTCAAATGTTGATAACTCAATTGGCTTCAATCGGAATTTAAGTTTGAAAACTGCAATAGATTCAGCAGCTTCTGGCGATCATTTTGATAGTCTATTAAGCTTCGTAGCTTAAATGTTATTAAAAAAGCAAGCTATTGAAAAGGTGCATAGACTTAAAGCTATAATTCTGTTTGCAGTTTCAGTCCTGATTAAATGCTTATATCTCAAGCAATTTTGATGGGATTTTGAGTTTGAAAATTGCAATAGATTCAGTAGCTTGTGGAGATCATTTTGATGGTCTGTTCTGCCTTGTAGCTCAAGTATAACCGGGGAGTTCAGGACATTCTTCCTTGGAATAACTGAGGAAGCAAGCAATTGAATTTACTTGGTGAATACACAATTACCAAAGAAATAACTAACTTCATCTTTGCTATTTTTTTTAACGCTTTTTTGCTCATAATAAGCCAGGCATACACAATAACAAATTTCATGACCTTAGACAAAATATCCACCAACATTGAAATGTGACCAACAGAGACAGTTGGAAGTAAACAAGTCAAGGCCAGAACTCGCAAAGCTTCTAATAAAATTGAAGTTCATAGTAGACGATATTCTGTGTAGCTAATATAATGGTCAATTCAGTGGGTCAAAAGTAAAGGTAGACCTCGTGCCCCGGCAGCATTCTCCTCGTTCTTACCTTATATTGGCAGCCTGATAAAAGAAGCAACAGCTAAATCCGGTAATTCAGGAAATCAAAATACATCATTTTTCGAACTTTTGAAATACATATAGGCCAGAAGCAGCTATAGCCTAAGTTGTTATGGTGTTATATCTGAATATTGACATTTTAATTAATGTTTCATTACCAGAGGAATGTCCGGACCCTTATGAATGATTTATAAGTAGATTGTGTCAATTAAAAATAATGAGCAATTAATTTCCCTGGTATGTTAATAATGTTTCGTTTTAATGCTGTGCATCACTAATTAGTATCATATATAATGTAATGTTCCCCTAACTATTGTCAGTTGTGATATTGGGATCGAGAATAAAAGTAGCAATTCTATCTGCTCACTCTTTCCTTATTAACATCTCACACTATCCAACTCATAAGAATTCTCCCAATATAGCTCACCATTGAGACACCACACTAAATCATTACACACAGCATAAATACAGGACATTATCAGACACAAAGATGTAACTATACCACCCAACCAAAAAGACTCCTTTTCAGTTACATCATATGGTGGAGGACTGCGACGATCTCTGCTACTTCACAGCCAAGCGGATAATCGAGGACGATCATCTCTAGTTTCGGGTGAAGATGACCGAGTGGACGATGGATCAACCTATTTAAATCGTACTAAATGACAATAAAACACCCTAATCGATATGGAAATACATCATGTATGTAAGTAAATAAAAGACTCAAATATCTCGTCATCAAACACTATTCACATGCTATATTCAAGCTCTGCAGAATGCTATAACCGCTAGATATTCCTAAGTGACTTTTATCCTGAGTTTCCAGAATCCTCAATTCGAGAGCAACCGCTCACTGCTCAAAATCCGGAGGGATGGTATATGGACTGGGCCATCTTAAAGAAACCAGTCACATCATGACTATCGCAGGATTGCTAGGAAAAGCACCCGATATGTCCATTCACAAAGCCTGTCCGTATACAGTGTCTTTTGTTGAACTTCCCAAGCACCAGGGCAAGAATATGGTAGCTATCCAGATAGTCTGTTTGCCCAAAGCACCAGGGTGTTTAATATGGTAGCATTCCCAGTGAGGATAAAGAAACAGAATCTGGTACGGAACTCAGTGGATTACAATTACAGATAAACAAAGCTCCGAGCGACTACAGAATTCAACAGACAGAACAAACTTCATTGTTTAAAGTTGCAACGAATGTTTGTTTGATGAATGATTTTATTTGATTTAATTTTATTTGTTTAATTTGATTCATAATTGTGTAAATTGAAAGTAAGATGAGCGAGGACGCTCATGTTTTCAAGTCCTGTTGGATGTTATATCTGAATATTGACATTTTAATTAATGTTTCATTACCAGAGGAATGTCCGGACCCTTATGATTGATTTATAAGTAGATTGTGTCAATTAAAAATAATGAGCAATTAATTTCCCTGGTATGTTAATAATGTTTCGTTTTAATGCTGTGCATCACTAATTAGTATCATATATAATGTAATGTTCCCCTAACTATTGTCAGTTGTGATATTGGGATCGAGAATAAAAGTAGCAATTCTATCTGCTCACTCTTTCCTTATTAACATCTCACACTATCCAACTCATAAGAATTCTCCCAATATAGCTCACCATTGAGACACCACACTAAATCATTACACACAGCATAAATACAGGACATTATCAGACACAAAGATGTAACTATACCACCCAACCAAAAAGACTCCTTTTCAGTTACATCATATGGTAGAGGACTGCGACGATCTCTGCTACTTCACAGCCAAGCGGATAATCGAGGACGATCATCTCTAGTTTCGGGTGAAGATGACCGAGTGGACGATGGATCAACCTATTTAAATCGTACTAAATGACAATAAAACACCCTAATCGATATGGAAATACATCATGTATGTAAGTAAATAAAAGACTCAAATATCTCGTCATCAAACACTATTCACATGCTATATTCAAGCTCTGCAGAATGCTATAACCGCTAGATATTCCTAAGTGACTTTTATCCTGAGTTTCCAGAATCCTCAATTCGAGAGCAACCGCTCACTGCTCAGAATCCGGAGGGATGGTATATGGACTGGGCCATCTTAAAGAAACCAGTCACATCATGACTATCGCAGGATTGCTAGGAAAAGCACCCGATATGTCCATTCACAAAGCCTGTCCGTATACAGTGTCTTTTGTTGAACTTCCCAAGCACCAGGGCAAGAATATGGTAGCTATCCAGATAGTCTGTTTGCCCAAAGCACCAGGGTGTTTAATATGGTAGCATTCCCAGTGAGGATAAAGAAACAGAATCTGGTACGGAACTCAGTGGATTATATACAGATTACAAAGCTGCGAGCGACTACAGAATTTCACGGACATAACAAACTTCATTGTTTAAAGTTGCAACGAATGTTTGTTTGATGAATGATTTTATTTGATTTAATTTTATTTGTTTAATTTGATTCATAATTGTGTAAATTGAAAGTAAGATGAGCGAGGACGCTCATGTTTTCAAGTCCTGTTGGATGTTATATCTGAATATTGACATTTTAATTAATGTTTCATTACCAGAGGAATGTCCGGACCCTTATGATTGATTTATAAGTAGATTGTGTCAATTAAAAATAATGAGCAATTAATTTCCCTGGTATGTTAATAATGTTTCGTTTTAATGCTGTGCATCACTAATTAGTATCATATATAATGTAACATTCCCCTAAGTATCGTCAGTTGTGATATTGGGATCGAGAATAAAAGTAGCAATTCTATCTGCTCACTCTTTCCTTATTAACATCTCACACTATCCAACTCATAAGAATTCTCCCAATATAACTCACCATTGAGACACAACACTAAATCATTACACCAGCATAAATACAGGACATTATCAGACACAAAGATGTAACTATACCACCCAACCAAAAAGACTCCTTTTCAGTTACATCAATGGCACGGACAATATTTGATGGCAGGATTCTGATCACTTTTTATACTACATCAATATATGTTCTGTAAAATTCACCGGGTGTACCCAGTTGTAGTGGTCATATTTTGAAAATAAATGGCAATTCGTTTTCAATTTAAATGAAGAAAACATAAATCCTCAAGCTGACCTACTTGTATAGAGGACCAATCATCAGTGTGATAATAAAGAAATCTATTTATAAAATACTCAATCACATCAACTTGAATTTGGCATTGACATTGCAAATATTAATAATGCATCTTTGTACGGTGCTATTGACTTATGCCCAGCCTTTGTTAAGTTTAACTCTCATGCTTTAGCAGATGACATAATACAAGGAAGCATGAACATGTCTAACAAAATGACGGTATCACTTTGACTAACATTATGGAGTGTATTATTCACTTTGAGAAAGTAGATGAAGCAGCCGAGAGTGTTGTTTTGTCAGCCTCAAAGCTTGCTGAACTCAAATATGTGGCTAAAGAGTGGGTGAAAACTGGGAAAGAGCCGGAATGCTTCATTGCCAAAAATCTATTGACAATGACAATGGATGAATGTAGTACCTATAAATACCATCGTCTTTGTATGTTCAGATTTTCTAAATCCAAGCTAGAAAGAGCCAAAGAAAGTGCCATGAAGAGAAAGGTATGCATAGAACATGCTCATGATTTAGGATTTACTCTAAAGGTATTAATTGATGACCACGGTGCTGTATGGAAGACCACCTTGTGTTGCTTTGTTTGAACCGATATGAAACTTTGTGTGACGTTGCTCTCAGTCAGAGATAGTGTTTGGGCCAAGAAGATCATTCTGTGATATATAAGAGAGTTCTATCAAGGAGTAAAAGACTTTTACTCCTTGATAGAAATCTATTATTTATCACAGATTGATCACAACACTGAATTAAATCATGGTTGGAAAATCTGAGATGCCTTCAATTTTTTTCAGTCTTGATTGATTGACCCTTGTAATTGCTACTCATTAACCCTGCTCTAATAATATCCTGTTTTTAAGAATGAGGATGGAGCCAATTTGCCGAGCCCAAAGAAACTCAGGTCTTCAGAACCGAGTACTAGTAAGCCTCAGACATTCTCTTCTACCTGTGTCATATGTAATAAGGAGAAGTACAAAAACCGCAAGAAACTACCGACCTCTAGAGCTGAGACTTTAGATGCTGGTAAGTACAATAAACTGCTACACCATAATCTCAGGTTTTATTCTGCCTTCTGCAGACTCTGTAGGGTTGAATTGCTGATTAATTGAGGGAACTTTTTCAATTACATGTGTTGTACGATCTAAGCTGCATCAATCATAACTATCTGGAGAAGAATGATATATCAGTGAGAGAGCCAGCTTTCAAAAATATTATCCTTCTATTTAGGGGGTTTACTTCCTGCCGCAGAAGCCAAGAATGACACAAAGCTGTTGTCAAGTTTTCAGTTAGGATATCCTGTTGCCCGTGAAATGAGATATCATCGTGCATGCCACAAGAATGATATCGCAACTGTTACGAACCAGCTCAGGTAAAAACTATAAAATCTGTTTGCCACTTATCATTGTCATTTTTCTGGCTCAACATTATGTGTGTTACATTCCTATGCTGTTCCTCTTTGAAAATTGTTAACAAGTCCACTTGGGCGTAGAGGTGAGTTCTTATGAAGTGCTGAAAAATTGTTATACCAATTGTTTTAGATCTAAATCAAAAGCTCGCTTTGTGAGATCTGCATCATGGCGACAACTTGAGGACCTGGTTAGCTCAAAGATAAAGCGCGAGAAGGGTTCTTACACCGTATCTGATTTACTTGGCTTATATAATAAACTACGTAGAGATAACAGAGAAGATGAGACCAGGTAAGACTATGATATATATTTATATATACTAGTATCCCACAATGCAATTTCCTGGAATTCCCAGTGAGATCAGGGCGATAAAAACTTGCGAGACTGGGGTTTCTAGGTTGAAGTTGCATTGTGCAAGCATTATCAACCTGCCGTTTTGAGAACACTCAAATGCATTGATAGATTAGGATTAATTACAAAAATATAAAAAGTTATGTCAAAATCTTTTTCTTCCTCGGACTAACATGTATTGTGCTTTCAGACAAAACTATCATCTTTTTACAGCCGAAAAGCTTTTGTCTACCGCCTGAAGAGAGAGTTTAAAGGCCGCCTTAGTTTTCATCAAGCCTCTGATCCCTCTCATGGTGATTAGTGACGAGCAGCAATGCAGTTTTGACTGATTTAGTGACTGATACATCAGTACTCACAAACACATCCAGCCTCTTGAGCGAGGTCGACACTGCCAGCTCATGTGATGAGGAAATCCCTTTCAATAGTGTGACCCAATCCAATCAATATCAACTCAATCAGGCAGCAATTTCACTCCGTTTGTATATAGATCAAACCAAAAAAGTCGAGATCCCCTGGCCACCTACTGCAGACAACCTTAACGCTGAGGCCTGTGTCGAATTTGTTCCGCCACCACTTTTTAATTTTCTAGCTATGATGACAGGTCATGCTGATGTGGTCTGTGACTGGAACACCTACTATAATTTGGACCTTCGCCTAAAAATTCTCAGCTTAGCCCAATACATTGTACAGCTAAGCTCCAAAGGTGCTGCTGTTACTCCTATGTCTTTAGCCATCGGCCTAGCAGTGAGGCATATGACAGGGTCTAAATTGCTAGCCAAACTTATTCATGGATTTGGTCATTCTTGCAGCTATGACTCAATTATTAGGCTCGAAACAGCACTTGCTTTGAAGCAAGCTGCAAATACAGCTTTCAGTCTACCAGCAGGATTTCTTCAAAAGAACTTCACAATGCTAGTATATGACAACATATGACAACTACTCCTCTGGAAAAGAGTCTGCCCCCAAACGACGACTCAATGGCTCAGCACACTAAAAGAGCCAACTACCAGGCAGGAGTTTGGAGGCGGTGTTTGATACCAATGACTGAACTGCCACCACCTCAAGACCATGGTTGGTTATTACAAAACAACAAACTATCCATACAGTGGCTGACAAAGCCCTCAGCGCCACCAGAGCTTCTCCAGCTCAACAACTGCAAATACGAAGTGAGCAATTGTCTTGGCGGAAGATGCTCCTGCAACAAAGCCAATATGAAATGCACATCCCTCTGCATGTGCAAGAGTTGTGAGAACAGTCTTGATGAGGAGGAGGAGGAGGCTGGCGGAGACGAGAATGATGAGGAAAATGAGTGACCGAATAACAAAAGTTCTTGTTGACTGTAACAAATTTCACTAACTAAAAGTGATTTTGTGAAAAATTTGTGAGATGCTGCCGCTGACAATGACTGATACAACCGGGTACACCCTTATTTGTTAATTCAGCACCCTTTTTTACCCTAGAAACATTTATATTCTTGTTCTCTGTATTGAACACTAAAATCTTCACTAACTTACAGCTCTTTATTGAATAATTTGGGATATGCTGTCATATACTGCCACGCTGCCGCTGATGATGACCACTATAACCGGGAACACCCTCATTTTTGGATTCAGCACACTTTTTTACACTAGAAACATATTAATCTTGTTCTCTGTTGACTGTTGACTGTATCAAATGCCACAATTTTCACTAAGTAGAAGCGAATTTGTAAAAAAAAGTCGGATTTGCTGCCGCTGACATTGACTGATACAACCGGGTACACCCTCATTTTTGAATTCAGCACCCTTTTTTACCCTACAAACATATATATTGTTGTTCTCTGTTGGCTGTATCACATACTAAAATATTCACTAACTAAAAGCGCTTTGTTGAAAATTTTGGGACATGCTGCCATATACTGCCACGCTGCCGCTGGTGATGGCCCCTACAACCAGGTACACCCTCACTTTTGGATTCAACATACTTTTTTACCCTAGAAACATATTATTCTTGTTCTCTGTTGGCCGTAACAAACACTACAATCTTTACTAACTAAATGCGATTTATTGAAAATTTGTGATATGCTGCCGCTGTCGATGACCGCTACAACCGGGTACACCCTCATTTTTGGATTCAGCACACTTTTTTACCCTAGAAACACTTGTTTTTTTTTCCTGCCATCAACAATTTTGTTAGAGCACTTAGAGCTAGGCTGCTTCTGGCCTAATAGGTTTATTGTGGTCTGCTGGAGTCAGCAATAAAGCAACAGAATTCTAGATTTCTGAGTACACAGCAGTTGTATTGTAACACTCATCAAGCTAAGCACTATTTGTTCACAATGGATAAGTCAGGCCAGAGCGGATCTTCTGAACCACCAGTATGTAACTGTGACACAATGACCGTACTTTCCTTTGCCTGCTAGGTATTGTCCTTGCTTGTTCGGTTATAACAAGGAGGAAAGTCCTAAACTCCCCGGTTATACCTGAGCTACAACGCTGAACAGACCTTCAAAATGAGCCCCATAAGCTGCTGATTCTATTGCAATTTTCAAACTTGAAATCCCATTAAAATTGATTAGGCAATAAACTTTAAATCAGGGTTGAATCTGCAAAAAAAGTTATAGCTTTGAGTCTATGCACCGTTTTCAATCGCTTGCTTTTTTGATAATATTTGCGCTACAAAGCTAAACAGACTTTCAAAATGATCACCAGAAGCTGCTAAATCTATTGCAATTTTCAAACTCAAAACTCCATCAAAATTGTTTGAGATATAGGCATTTATTCAGGACTGAAACTGCAACAAATATTATAGCTTTAAGTCTATGCACCGTTTTCAATAGCCTGCTTTATTGATAATATTTGAGCTACGAAGCTAAATAGACTATCAAAAATGATCGGCAGAAGCTGCTGAATCTATTGCAATTTTCAAACTTAAATTCCGATTGAAGCCAATTGAGTTATCAACATTTAACCAGAGCAGGGACAGGTAAATTAATGATAGCTATGAGTAAAAATCACTGTTTCTACACCCTCCAGTGACGTCGTGTCACCATAATTAAGCGCCCCAATGCTCCAAACAGTGTCCTGTCTAGGTTTATTATTAAGTCTATGATGTATACTCAATCAAATCTTAACTTGAGTTTCTATGTACCAACATTGCGTTATTTAGCTAGCGCCCTCACAAACAGAACAGAAGCATGGGCATTGTGGTGAGGCTAATCTAAGAGGTAAATTACTGCTTACTTTTAGCTACAGAATGTTTCTCATCGCCACTCTAAAAAAAAGATGTACTGAGCCATTTACAAGTAAACTGAAGGTGACAAAGAGGCTGGGTTGTAGGGTCACAATTGCAAATGGAACAATTCTAACATTTTTGTGTCGGATAGACAAATTTTACAATTACCAACTAAAATTAAGGCAGGTAAAGTACCCCAGGGTAAATACAAGTAATACTAAATATTACACCTTCAATTAAGAATATAAGTTGGAAAAGTACCTCACTCTCTGTCACAGACAGAGCCTTAAACTCCTGCACCAGTTCCTCAGCGTCGGATCTTGCTTGTGCCATCTTTGAGCAACATAGACTAGCTAGTTGAGAAAAAGAAATAACACAAATAGGGATCAATTATGGAAAGTACTAAACCTAAGTTTTAAGGCTGCAAGCCAGTGGGTTGCACTGGATTGCTACCAACAAAATCTGCATGAGGGTTTAGTCCTGCACATGATATCAGTACAAAGTCTTTGCACACTTTACTAGCTGCCAAGGACACTGTTATTCTTCGTAGACCTGTTTTCAATGCAATCAAGTCCTGCTGCACGAAAGTTTGCTATAAATACAATCAGGAAGTTCTTTGTCATCTCTTATCGTAGTAGTTATCGTGTCATCTCAAAGTAGTTATAACAATAGAAAACCCCATATCTGCATGTCATTGGGGTTGTGTCAGGAGTTGTCCCTTATTATAGGGAGCGCTGAATAGATGAGACCATAAATTTGCACTTTTTTATATAAGCTATCATTGGAGCAGATCACACTTTTTTGTCTGGCACCCAGGAAAATTAAGATAGAAAAAAAAATGAGCTGAATTAAATAGGCGGATTATGCTGACCCGCATTATGGGACAAAAGTTGACTGCGAATATAATTTGATATTTATTATATTATATAATATGTTAAACATATCAATAAAACAAAGAGAAATAATAATATTCCAGCTTTTATTTTCATAAACTATATGAATCCGACCTAAAAAAATTTTATTGCAGAAAAAATTTTCATAATATCATATATATATTTAATGTTATCGTAATACAAAATACAATAGCTTAATATATATATGGAATTTTTTGCATAAATAATTTAGCTGCATACTTCAAGTCACCTCCCTTCCCAACACTGAATTTTGCTGTGATTGAACAGATTTTTATATTTTAATACATTATTATTTAATTTTAATTGTATTGAAAATTTAGCTTTTCCGACCCTTTTTCATTTCAGCATGTAGATCAAATTTTTGGATTACTGAATAATTAGATTAATTGTGGTTAGCTGAAACCAAGGAGTTTTTACAGCAAAAGGTCTCATCTGCTTCCTTTATGGCTTATATCAAACTTTGCAAAAGTATGGTCTCATCTGCAAATAATCAATAGATATTACTCCAAAAATGAGGTCTTGCTCTCATTCCTGCTCCTAAGCTAAAGCTCTAAATAAACACACCTCATTGCCGATACTTTATTGATTGAAGCGATTGTGTCTCAAATCTATGTCTAAGCTTTCCCACGCGTCAGCAATGTTTTCTTGCAATTTCGAATTTTCATAAAAATTATAAAAAGCAATATCATATTTTCAAGACTTTTCATCTTTTCACTTCTAAGCAGCTTCATATCATCAAATCACCTCCACATGATAACAACCAATCGCTTAGAACAACAGAGTAAGCATATCAGCTTTGTCTTTAAAAAATGCCAATTTCAATAGCATTGAATAGGTCTTTAGAAATCTCAAAGGGAATATTGAGACATATGTAATGGGCATAAATGGTTAATTTCCATCCAAAATGTCAGAATGTGGAAGCTGCCATTTTTGTTATGGTGTGGAGGAAGTGTACTTTGTACTTGTGCAGTAGCCTTGTATCAAATAAATCCCAGGCTATTGCGCTTGCTTAAAGCACTATTTCAGATCACAGCCCTGTTTGACCAATGAACTACAACTCAAGAATTACGATTTTGATCAAGGATGGAAAAGCCACGGCTTCATTTTGGGTGGTTGGTCAACGTGAGTTTTAGGATTTGAAGCAGGCTTTTGGAGGATGCATAACAGAACGACTCATATATAACACAATTGGAAAATAAATAGAGGTGTTGTACCATCGCTTTATGTAAATGGCGCATGAAGGAATCACTGGAATCACAGGACAACTACACACAACTACTGTCTCAACTGCCTATCTTCAGACCAATATCTTATAGCTGATCTATGTATATTAGATTCTGTTGAGAGTGAATGATCACAAAGTGACAGCATGATAGCAGAATGTTGAGACTAGCTCTAAGTCACTTGCCTATTAAAACCTAGAACAAGTTTAATCCAATTGCCTGCATTCCTGTTGCTCCGTTCAACTGGTCATACTGCAGCGGCGGTGGGACCAGTGGATCAGGAGCGACTTGGAATGCAGGCAAATGGACCAAACTCGGTCTATTCAAAACCTCATTAACTTGATATACCCCATTTAGAGGAGACATAACTCTGTTTCAAAGGTTGCTTTTGTTTAAAAGCACTGAACGCTGCACACCCTTTTTGAAATTGATATGGCTAGCTGATAGCCACTTCTCCAGGTAAAGCCATTTTGAAATTATTTTTCCTATTCCGCAGTACCCAAAAAAAGAGAGAAAAATCCAAACCTCAAATTCATGCTCAGAAATAATGTCTATATGTCTATAAGATTCACTCACTTTACTTCTCAGCTTAGAAATCTGCCTCTTGAGGTGAATCTTACATCATCAAGCTCGTCTATCCATCCTCTGGTCTGGGCTCTTATGTTTTGTTCAGATAAGCAGCCTTTCGTTCTCATCACTGATCCTAGACTGTTATTATATGTGGGAACTGAATCACTACAAGGCACAATGACATAAAAGTAGATGTTGTCTTAGTAAGCAATGTCAATAGTAACCATGGACTGTTAATGTGAATAGATAATAATCAATACAAATAATTCGGGGAGAAGGTGTTGGGAGTATTGGAGAATAGAGAAGGGAAGATGTAGTGTAGTGTATTATTGATTTGTATTGTGCTTCAAATTGATTCGTGTATGTATCATCATTAATACCATTTGCAATCTTTTCTTATGTAAAACATGATCAGATTTGCCTTGAAAGAAAGTTCATTAATATAATTTCACATAGGATAAATCATTTCTCATTTACTCAATCTCTGACTTGTAAAACCAAACTGTTATTAAGGTGTTTATGACAAAGCCTGCTCCAGATATCTGATGCAATTGAAAAATAAATCCTTGGCCGAGCTTAAATTGGTATGGCAACATTGGAATTAAAATAAATTATCTACATTATTTAAACTGTACGGGCCAACAACTGGGTTCGGGGCCGAGCCCCGGCCGCCAAAGCCTAGAGAGCAATTTTGGGCCCCCAAAATTGAATTGAATGGGTTTTGGAGGAGTTTACAAGCAGATTACTAAAACCATAAAGCAGTCAACCTAGATATGCCATCTTCGGCCGCGATCGTCATCTCGATTGTCATTAAGGGCTGGATTTTGTTTGGTATGATTTATCTCAACATACATTCAAGGTGCATGTCAATTAGATCAGAGAGAATTCTCTCTGATTGGATTAAGCATGGCATAAATAGTCCAATTTTAATCCGCATGACAACACCCTAATCAGATGCCTGTATATCAATGATGTGTTTTTTCTGCGAGAGATCAATTTATTAAACTTCAGCAGACACAGCTGGATTTCATGGTGAAAAAAGCTATGGACTTCTTGCTGACTTAGAACAAGAGAAAATCACAGATAACTAGGGGCTAATAAATTTTGAGTAAATTGTGGCCTGAGTTCAGTTGTTGACACCCTTTGATTATTTTCAATAACACTTTCGATAACACAATTCACTGCTAAGCTTCTGATCCCTACTGTTGAATAGAGTTGACGATTGACTGTCTATTCATAAGCTACAAAGTTGTCAATGTCAATAAACATTCATCATCTAATATCATTATTTACATGATATTAATGGATTACTGAATGGAATAGGATGTGTATTAAATAACTTGGAGTTAGATGAGTGGCCAGGCCAGGCCGGTGTGGCCATGTACTAGGATCCGGTCGCTTGCTGCTGTACCATGACTGTCAACAGCACTGTACAAGTCAACTACTACTATTAGGGGAGTTATCCTCTCAATTTCGCAGGCCTGAGATCCGTGAATAAATCAGACTATAGTGAAAAAAGATGGAGTTGTGCCCTCCGCGAATTAGGAGCCTGCGAATTATTAAAGTCAGTAGGGTCGTGCGCAACTACAGCAGTGCTAGCTTCCTTACTGCAAAAATAATTGCTCTGTTGGTTCTATTCCAAGGAACATTTTGAGCTTTATTGTTGCTAGTTTGCTTTCAAATATAAATTTATTCAAATCCTATCCAATATGTTATCACATCTATAAGATCATGTCGCCACACTACCTTGGAGGTTAAGCTGTTCAGCTTGTTGTTGTATAAGACTGAGTCCTCCTGAGAGCAGCTTAGAAGAGCGGTCATGGCTCATCCTGGCCTAGATTAATCTGTGAGGTCAGCTCCTCACCGACCTGCAATATAAGTCAGTAAATAATTAATCCATCTATCAGCAAACAAGACTCACATTACAATCTCTTAGCAGTCACAGAACTGTATACCAGACACTGTGACGCTGTGTATCAAACACTGTGACACTGTGTATCAGGCACTGTGAAGCTGTTTATCAGACACTGTGACAATGTGTATCAGACACTGTGACAATGTGTATCAGACACTTTGACGGTGTGTATCAGACACTGTGTATCAGACACTTTGACGGGGTGTATCAGACACTGTGACACTGTATATCGGACACTGTGACGCTGTGTATCAGACACTGTGACACTGTGTATCAGGCACTGTGAAGCTGTTTATCAGACACTGTGACAATGTGTATCAGACACTGTGACAATGTGTATCAGACACTTTGACGGTGTGTATCAGACACTGTGTATCAGACACTTTGACGGGGTGTATCAGACACTGTGACACTGTGTATCAGACACTGTTACGCTGTGTATCAGACACTGTGACACTGTGTATCAGACACTGTTACGCTGTGTATCAGACACTGTGACACTGTGTATCAGACACTGTTTCGAGGTGTATCAGTGCCAAAGTTCTTTGTTGGCAAGAATCTGAGATGCTTGCAACATGGCTGAGACGAAATTTAATGACATTAACTGCGATCTGATTCTGACAGCTAAACTTTAACCAGGGGGATCTCTAGCTTTTAATTGTGACCCTGCCAACTTTTACTATCCTGTGCAGCACAGCTGCACTCCGAGGGCGCTTGCGCCCGAGCAAACCCAGCTGCCCCATCCATGTACCTAGTCGAGTCAATGGTTTAACGACAGTGGAGAATAGTGCTGAGGTCAAGGAATGGGGTGCCTTTTTTTAACTCATACAGGCTTATAGATGAGGCACACTCAAGAATGGAATTCGGGGATCGGAGGAGGTGTTGGGAGTATTGAAGAATAGAGAAGGGAAGATGTAGTGTAGTGTATTTTTGATGTATGATGTAAAATCAATAATCTACATCATTCCATTTCATGCCAGTGTTGTGATCTACTTTAAATGATGTAGATTATTGATTTTACATCATACATCATTTAAAAAAACGCCTAGTTAACATTGATTATGAAATAGTAAGACTAATTTTCTATGATTGCGCAAACTTTGCTCAATAAGGAACAAGATTTGTACCCAATGCAGGCACCTAAACTAGTGACACGACACAACTTCGACTCAAACACTAGATTACATACCATGCATGCAAACAGCTCACTAATATGTCTGCGATAAACTAATATGTCCTTTGACAGAGTTTTTTTTATCTCATATACCTAAATTTAAAATAGACATCAATTGGCACAAGTTATTCAATAATGATAAAAGACCAGTAAGTGACTCGAACGAACCGGAATCGACATTCATCTTGAAATAGTTGTGCTCAGAATATGATCTATTCCTGTATCAGGTTGCTATGATTGTTAATGTTCAATATGCATGAATAAAATACATCCACCCATGAGATTTCAATAATTGTGATCACTGTTACGCTGTGTATCAGACACTGTGACACTGTGTATCAGACATTGTTACGCTGTGTATCAGACACTGTGACACTGTGTATCAGACACTGTTTCGAGGTGTATCAGACACTGTTACACTGTGTAGCAGACACTGTGACACTGTGTATCAGAGACTGTGACGCTGAGCATCAGACACTGTGACACTGTGACGCTGTGTATCAGACACTGTGACGCTGTGCATCAGACACTATGACGCTGTGTATCAGACACTGTGAGGCTGTGCATCGGATACTGTGACGCTGTGCATCAGACACTGTGACGCTGTGTATCAGACACTGTTACGCTGTGTATCAGAGATTGCGACGATGTGTATCAGACAATGTGACGCTGTGTATCAGTGCCAAAGTTCTTTGTTGGCAAGAAACTGAGATGCTTGCAACATGGCTGAGACGAAATTTTATGACATTAACTGCGATCTGATTCTGACAGCTAAACTTTAACCTTTGTATAAAAGACTCATCACTGACCTTTCAACCCTCAGTTCAGTTATCTTCTCATCCGCATTATTCATAACTCTCTTGTGATTGGCTCTCTTACCCTCAAATGCTTGATCTGATACACTGCGTGATGAAGCCTTAAATAGAAAATCTGGCATGTTAGAACATTTTAATTTATGGGTGTTATGATAGTGGAATCTGTATATATCAATACAACTAAGATATAACTTCTGTGTCATACAGCATTGTCTGTGTTTTACTTCAAGATTCAAAACCTCATGCATTCTTTTTAATTATGTTTTTTCCGTGATTCATTGATTGGATTAGGAAGGGTGTTTTACATTTATGGGGATTTAGGTCTGCACATGAATAAGGTGGATTATTAACCTTCTGAGAGAGTACATCTTCGACGGCCTGACCTCAGCGATATAATCCTGTATTTGATCTGATAGTTGTGTTCGCTCATCTATTAACTCTTTGATATCATAACTAAGTCTGTCTCAGCAGTCATGTTGGTCAGATCATCCTCTAGTAATCTGTTCTCTCTGTACTGAGATAAAACATGTGTATGATCAGTCAGGTGGTAGACACATAACACAATTAGCACTGATAGTTGTGAAGGGAGGGAATGATAATGTCAAATAGTGATTTCTCCCAGTATGAAGGGCCAGAATTATGTCCGGACAAATTTGCAAATATCCGGGTTTATAGAAAAATCAGGGTATCAAGTGATGACAACATACTAGCTGCTGAGGAAACTAGAGGTATACACACATGGCCTGTCTGCATAGAACTTAGGATTGAGATAATTTGTTTACAAGAGTTGTATGTCCTGCGTGTATTGTTTGTGCAAAATCTTGGGTCTCCCAAGTGGTTTGGGCCACTGGAAAAAATCAACAAATGACCTCATAGTGAGTTAATCTGGGAAAAGACGAGAGTTGAATCTGCAAGCAATAATGACAACAAATTTATGGCCGATCCAGATAGTGTCTTGCTAATTGCCCTATCAATCACAATTGTCAAACATCAATCATCTAAACCAACAAACTATGCAATGTCAGACATTAATTATAATGTTAATACTATCTAGGGGCCACTGGTGAATTACATAACCTAACTAAACTGAATAATACCACGGAGAGGGCATATGGGTCTTATAATAGTGGGTATAAATGTAGAACGATATTATCAGTCATTATTTCAGATAAAATGTATGATTTGTTTCACAGGCAATTCACATAACTATTACATTAGTATTAAGTGACGCCAACTTGTTTAGATACAGTGTAATTTGATGTAAAAATGGGAGTCACCCACTCCTTGACATTAATAGGACAACTCTAAATTTTTCCAGTCATCCATAATATGCAGGTGAGTTAAAAAGTTTGGGTTAGCTTGTTTGAGCAACTATATCTGGCGATTGATTCTGGCTAGCTGAGGTGGGAATCTATATAAAATTTAGAGAGTGCGTATTTTCAAGCTAGCTTCAATTTCTTATCTGCACAAATTGCAAAAATGTCAATACTTCACTTCTCCAATGTGTTTATAAAAAGTAATGAAATTAGCCAAAAAGGAATCTTATCTACACCAGATTTTTGTTGAGCATAAAGAGAATCTTTGAGATGAAAATGAAACCCAAGGACACCAAGTACACTCACACTCAAAGACATCATGAAATAAGTATCTCTCTGTGTTACCCAAATGGTACTGATCACACGTCATAAGCGAATGAACATGTCCATACAATAAGCAATAACATAAGCTCGTTGGACCAAACATTTGCACCTTTCCAGTGACAAACATTGAATGAATGCAAATAGACTGTGGTATGATATTGAATTTTCTATAAGGAATAGAAAGATGATAATCACATTGGTGATTCGATCTACACTACCTTGTCAGCACTGTGTCTGTATATCATGGATTGTCACAAACTCCTCCCAATCTATGCATAGCTGATATTTAATATGTGGCAGCTTAAACTCAGTGTTGTGGGCGTTGTAATCCCACATGAGTGTGTCTTACTGCCGCTCTGCACCATTGCTGTCTGTGCTGTGGAAGACCTCGGGATGATGAATGAGCGCTGCATTTGCTGCGTGCCCTGTACCAAAAAATCATTCAGAATGAGTTTTTATACATGCGGCTACTGCCCTTGCCTTACAGAACTGAACATTTTTCCGTTATACCTATTTGAATGCATTGGCAGTTAAGCTAAGCCCAAGTATGCTAAGATTTAGAAATAAGGGTGTAAGGTAAAAACAATCAACGGAGTTGAGAGTGATCAAAATTTTATATAGATTCCCACCTCAGCTAGCCAGAATCAATCGCCAGATATAGTTGCTCAAACAAGCTAACCCAAACTTTTTAACTCACCTGCATTGTTATGGAATTGATACGGTCTGTGTGAGCTAAATAACAGAGAACTAATGGATTCTCCAAGTCAGGGTTTTATGCAATAACCCAGATTCAGAATCAGTTCACAGTGCTATGTATATCAATGTTTGCAAGCCACGTTCTCATAGTTCAAGCTGGTGCTGTGTGCTGATGTTCAAGCTAGAGGTAGTTAAGCCCCTCCGGCCTAGCCGAGAATTACTGAAATAAATGAAGCAGTAAACAATATCAAGCAATTATGTAGATGTGACTGAGCTCTATGTTAAGGTAGAAAGCCTTACTTGCTCTATCAGCATATTAAAGGCTACAAGATGTCAGGAAAAGTTTCTCAGATATAATAATGTAACTGCACATCTTCCAAATATTTGTGGCAATTGATCAAAGTCACTTTGTCAATGAACCAAGTCACCTCTACATCTACAGCTTATCACTTGCTTGGAAAGAAACTCCTGACAGGTGGTGTCTATTCCATCACCTCACTTGAGGTCATCTGATGGTATCGATCCCATTAATACAAATCAGCTTTCATTCTAAACTGACCTAAATCAAGCTCACCTACTTAGCTACTTCGGTATAGTAGAGCTCATGTAACAACGGAATTCATTCTACAAACCAGCTCACTCTAACCTAGCCTGTCGTAACAAGATTTGTAGTGGGTAGGGGGAACAAAGCTTGTTTACTGTTGCCGACGAGCTGTCGGGAAGAGAGTTTTACTCTTGTTAGAAGAATGATTGAGTTGAATTGAGTTTTCTCCCCAATTTTAAGAGGGGACGACTCAGATTTTCTACAGTCTGTTTGAAAGAGTTTGACAGGCTTTGCCCCCCCCCCCCCATTTAACCAAGCTTGTCAAGAAAGGCTAACTCTAACCTAACCCTTTCTGCTGCCCATAAACATGAAAATCGATCCTTCCACATTTTATTGGTATCAATCATCATTACAAATTAAAGTACAGTAATCCGGTGGCATGTCAGGCCGTTGTATGCAATCATGCCCTCACAGCATGCTGGCAGACATTACAAAACTAACAAAATTCTGCATACTGAAAGGTATATAACAATAAAATTAGTTCTATATCAATGTAAGGTTTGGGTGTATCCTCATCCACCTAGTCGTTTCTTCGTAGTGTGAGATGGTTTGAGTCTATGCACTAGGCCTCAATATTAGATTTCCCTATTACAACATCTCAAGACTGCCTGCCCACAACGTCCCAAGACCGTTCTACGACCTCTCAAGACTGCCTCACAACGTTTCAAGACTGTCATACATCTCAAGGCCGCCCTACAACAGGACTCATGGGCCTTCACTCACTCGTCACTAGCGACTGGTCACATGGTGTCCTTTCGGAAATCAGGACTGATAAAAATAATTTGTTAACATGTGATATATTCATTATTATTGTATGGTCTACACTAAGAAGACAAAGCAAGTGATAATAAATTGTTAATGATAGTAGCCTTTCACATCAGTTTGCTTGCATTTAATACAGGCCTGCATTGATGGCTAGTAAAGTGAGCCGTGTCAGTGGGTTGACTACAGTCACAGTGCATGGCAAGCCTCTCATTAGAGAAAAAGTGCCAGTTCTGTATGGACAGTAGCCTTTTTCATGCAGAAACCATAGTATAGGGTCTGTTGGTGCAGCCCATGTTGCTTGCTAAGACATGTTTTAGGTACTTAGAGTCCACTCCAACACCCATTTCCTAGTACTTAGGGTGGCAAGGGGTTAGAGCAAGGAGTTCAAGACTCCTTTATTAGTCTTTAACTCCTTGGCTAGAGGGACCAACTCCTTGGTGGTAGTTATAACTTTTGTTTTCCCTCAACAACAGCTACTCAAGCTATAACATTATCAATAATGTCGTTTTTGTCAGGTGTAATCTGATTGGTTGTCTTTGTGAGAGAAATCAGAGGGTATATATAGTTGCCTTCTCATGTTTTTAAAGAAGACAACACTATTGACAGAATAAATATCCTACTCAGGATTGTCATATCTACACTTATCAAACACGACAATGTGATACTGATGTAAACATTCATAGATACATAGGTCCCAGTATCTTAATCAGGACTGCCATATCTACACTTATCAAACACGACAATGTGATACGTGTTCTGACTTTGCGTCACCAATCATGTTTATTATGATGTGTTTAAAATAGTCTACTGTGGAACTAAAGCACAACTGTGAGATAAATTACTAAACCTAAAACTAATATTGATCAAATTTAATTTGTCAAGTTTAGCATAATCAAAAATGAAACAGAACAGAGAGAATTTATTTATCCATTGCTTCAAGCATTGAGTAAAAATCACTACAGATAATAATCAAAAGTGTTTAAATAATTACTACAGTTAATACTTGACGATATATTGTAATAATGAACCTTTAATTTGACTTCAATCGCTGCCGATAAAATTAAACTGACAGACAAAATTGATCATATCATTCTGCTGGCCACTCAGAAAACATACAAAACCATGATGTTGCTGGTGGTGGCCTGAGGAAGAATTCATAATGTCATAGTTGGTTATGAAACTTGTAGGGTTTCTTATTCTGAAAAGAGTGTCTCCTTTAACGTTTCATCTATGGGAACTATTGCCCTCTCCTCTGATGGATGGCAAAACATATGGGCTCAGTCGAGGTCTCAAGTACTAAGTCCCCATCAGACCCTATGCTGAAGGGTGGAGTTAAGGTTCTCACAGCAAGTTGGCAAGTGGAATGCCAACATGAGCGAAGAAAAATGTGGATTTTCCTAAATTCATCCAGGATATCAGCTCTTGTGCAACTCTCTCTCATTTTTACATTCTTCCTGGCATTTTATCAGGTCATGGGCTATCACATCAGAGTTATGCATTGCATAATTTTTCAGACAGTTTGATGACAGACAAAAAGAGCAAGATTTTGTTTGAGTGCACATGTGTACACGCTGCTATCATTTAAAAGGTCAATTTCCTCTTTTTCCTTCACCTCATTTTTAAGGCGTGTGATATTATATTATATTATATTATATTCATACGATGAATACTTATGATTGTAAATGGATCAGAGTGGTAAACCTTACTTAGGAGCTCAACTATCGTGTCAGTACCCAGTAGAATCAGCAGACGATCAAGATGGCCTAACCTGAGACTCTTTTCCCAAAATTTTTTCTTAAAAGAAGTTTGAAGTTCAAGTTTAAAGTTCAAGTTTAAAGTTTGTTTATTGCCCAAATATTCATATCCATCCTGTGATGGGTTGACAGTATAGAATGTACGGCACATAAATGGAAAAATAAAAAAATAAAAAGAGTCTGAGCTGCTTTAGTTGAAAAATCGCAAATAAAATTCAAAAAAGGTATCATGTCTTTTGGTTGTTCTACACTTGGATAGCCTATATATTATATCTATTTTTGCTCTACGAGCGGATTTCCTGTTTGTATTTATTTTAATACGAGAGTTAAAGGGGCGATTATCGTCAGCTTTTTTTAGTGAAATGTTCACTGCAAGTGGTGTGCAGGAATGTTGTGATGGGTGGCAGTGCTAGATGGTCCAGCCTCTTCTCGTAGTTGTCAGAGAATGGCAGCACAATCCGAGTAGCAGAGCGCTGGGTCCTCTCTAGTCGTGTTTTATCGGTGTCTGATAGTACATTATACCATGCAAGGCAGGCGTAGGAGATTATTGACTTAATGTTAGCTATAAAGAAGGTTCTAAGGCCATTCGTATCCATGCCCATGCGTTTCAGCAGTCTCATCAAGTATAATTGTTGGGAGCTTCCAGCTTCGAGTCTTGACTTCTTGGTGATTCTACAGAACATAACCATAAATACAGGAGGTCTACTGTGTGCCTGCATGCAGTATAAAGATCCCCCTCTGCCTCTTCGGAAAAAGAGTAGCCAACACAAGCCATCCGAGCTTAAGGGGGCCCGTTAAATAGGGCGGTCAAATAAGACCTAGTGCATAGAGAATAAATAATGTCACACTTATCCCCATATTGACATGTGATACCCAGATACATATCTGGATCCAGACCCAAATCTGGATTCAGATGGTTGTGTAAAGCTTGTAACATATCAGAATCAGACCTAGCTAGGGGGAGGATTGTCACCATTAGTCAGCTAAAATATAGAATGGTATCAAATTTATCTTTGAGCTTTTGCTTATCAAATCACGATGTTGCACTACATTGAAACAAAGTAATTTTATAATTGATTTGACTTTGGTTTGCTTGGCATGTACATTAAAGAACCTTCAGAGTTGTGTTTGTGTGGATGTCTGCTCCAATAAATTTACCTGAGCCAAGGACCAGAGCAATATTTAGTCTGGCCACTAGTTCTGCAGTAGTTTTGCAATATCTGACACTGAAACATGCATAGTACTTATGTGTAGTGTGAGAAATTTCTTTCCCTTTGATTTGATACATTTCCACCTGTAAGGTTTCAAAGCGTACCAGAGCAATATTTATATAACAGCTATCTATTTTAGAGAACTGTAAAGACTAATGAATTTAGTTATCTTCAAATTTGATAATGACATAATATCATTATTTCAATTTCAACTTTTGTGAAAAAAATTAGTAGTTACAAAAATTTGGAAGTGGTAGCTTATTGGGCTGGTACAAAATATTGCATAACTACTGCAGAACCAGCTGCCAGACTATATATTGCGTTGGTCCTTCTGCATTCGCGGTGGTGATGGAAGATTCATACTAAAGGACAGGCCACACCTGGTTGATTTCACACGTTTCGTATAAATTATTCACGAATTATTTTGTACGAATAGGGATTTCCACGATTGCGTGAAACGTAGGATGTTCACGATGCACGAATCCGAATCGTGTAAATTTTCACGAAATGTTATCTGTTAGCTGTCAGATTTGATTGATTTCCTGTCTCATTTTGATTGATAAATCAAGGCCATATCTATGTTAACAACTTTGGTTCAAAAGATGGAATGGTTGATCAATATGTGGAGCTACTCATTGATTTTGACCTTGAGCAAGAGGGAGTAGGGATACAATGACTAATGGGGTATCAAATTGAATAAATATGAGTAGATAGTTGAGCCTAAGCATATCCAGAAGATGAATCACTGGACTGGTTGGTATAATAAACAAGAAGAAACAGCTTCTCCTTGGTTTGATTTTTTATTTATCACTGTAGGCCTATGGTTTAGATTGGCTGAGGAGGATTACACCCATAAATCTTTAGTACGAATTTGGGAAATGACAATCATGTGCGGCAGGCTAATATTCGTACGAAATTTAATTTGCAAGAATTAGTGGAAATTTGCACGATCATGTGGCCTCTGCTTAACAGTCTCCTGGTATTGATATTTGATAGATAAATATTCTATAAGAGGTATATTATTTCTCCAATTAATGTAGAGTTATTATGAGTAATTTCCGCATTCATTTTATCATGATCACTCAAAAAATCCATTGTGTAGTTAGTGATTGGCATTGTTAAATTTTCAAATTCCCAAATAATATGCTTATGGTCGAACTTATAAACTATTCATGTTTATATTGTATGGTTAAGGTAATGTCAATGCCCAAGAAAGACCAAAACCAACATACAGTAACAGTGCTACTAAAATTGCGTAGCACATTTTTCGTGAATAAAGCCCCATTTGCTTTGCGGTTTCTTCCATCATCTGATTGAGTGAAAGTAACGTAAAAAAATGCAACCCTCGGACACAGGGACAATCTAGTGAGCTTGTGGAAAAACATCAGTGTAGAAAAGTATAATTGAGGCAGCTGGAGTTGAAAGTAAATGTTGGGAATCATCAATAGGTATGATAGTTTCAAATTGTACACCAACTTTTTCTCGTGTAGTGCCTTGCCTTTCTCCCTTGTGGCTGTGGGATCATCTGTTTTTTCCTTTGGTATCTGGAGTGACCTCAACTTTCTCTTGTTTTGAACCATAAAGCTCTTAAAGAAAGAAAGTAATCATCATGTGAAGTGGGACTATTTAAGATTGATTTCATAAGCGTACTAATCTGCATTATTGATTGAGATCTGGATGATACAATGTTCTAGTGAGCATCCATTTATCAGCACTCTACTGGGTAGAGGGGGGGGGGGCGGGTTCAATTAGGATGCTGTTAAATGTCTACTACATTTTACTCAGCAGACATTAAGCTGAGCTATAGGCAGATATTATTGTTACCGTAATCCCTCACCTATAAGTCACCGGACTTATAAGTGAATCACCCCCCTCAGAAAAAATAAAAATGCTCCAGCTATAAGACACCCCACAGCTATAAGACACCCCACCGCTCTAAGACACTCACTACACTACACTCACTACAAATGAACTAAGTAGTTTTGGGAAAAAAACTGCCCTCAGTGGGTTTGGAACTCACAACTCCATGTTTACAAGTCGAACGCTCTACCACTGAGCTATTCATCTTCGGTGATTGTAAGAGGTTTTGGTCCAAACTAAATATAATAATGCTTCAAATGATAGTCGCGTCTATATACTACTCTCTTATAGCCGCCTTCACTTATAAGTCGCGCGATCTATAGGTGAGGGATTACGGTAGGAGTCAGAAGTGATGTGTGATCAATGCAAAAATCTTGCTATATAAAAGACAATATTTGTTGAGACAATCAATGCATGAAGGCAGAAGGATCAACATACAAAGTCAGAGATCTTACCCTTTGTAATGGATTTATCCTCCAAATCAGCAACATTTATTTCTGATTCCCTTGATAGGTTTTCTTGCACAGCCTAATCAAAACAAATTATAGTGACAAATTAATGAGCAGTTGAACTTCGGTTGCCGCCCTCTTTGCACCTTTTGCATCTTATTATCTGTCAATAAGCAGTTTGATTGTTGGGTGAATCAATCATTATCCGAACCTTCTTTCCTGATCTCAGACAACATATTCTGAGGTGTGGCCAGCATGACAAAATCACTTTCTGTAGATAAATCGTCATGCCAAGCAATAGTATAGTTGGGGACATTCTAAACTTTACCATAAAATTTGCACTGAGTCCTAAAGTCAAATTTACAATGAACGTTTTAAGCATCCGTGTAGAAGGGAGCAAAGGAAGATGAATAATTGTATGAGTCATAGTGGAACGCATTTGCACATTTTGTTGTCAATGATAAATTAATATGACATATACCTCTGTATGTGACTGTCCATTTGTAGTTATCATGTTTTTATGATCCTTAATATTTTCTCCACCTGCTTGAAAAATAAAAATCCTTGAATATCTGACCATTTAAGTGGTTCCTTTAGAAAAAGGCTTCCAGATTTATTCTCATCAGCGATGTTATGTTGAGAAGTTTCAATAAAAATAAATACAGACAAGATAAGAAAGCTATGGAAGAATATTCTCAAAGTCAGCGATTCGCATAAACTACCATAATGAATTTAAATGTTTGATTTACATAGGATAAACCATATTGCTTTGTTTCTTACATACCATCATCTTTGGAAGTCCTCTTGTTAACATCTGTTCCAGTACCCTGAAACATAAAGCATTTTCCTGGGAAAGACAGGCCCTGAAAATTGAGCTTTGATTAATTTTTATTGTCAGGATTCGACATTGGTCTTTGATGCATTAAGTACTGATCTAATATAATTATACCAGTAAGTAAAGTTAAGGCTAATAAATTAATTCATTTGATCCATTGGCTATTTCGAAAAAACATATGCATTTTGTGCTGCCTTATTTCAATCTTTTCAATTTTGTCGGAATATTTGAATTTTTCCCCACTTGTAAATCTGAAATTCCTGCCATTTTTGCATCTCTGATAATTATCATTATTAAAAATTATCCAAGGCAAGGGTCATTGTATTCTCAAAAGGAGTTTTTGCCTCTTTGCTCCAAGATAATTAACTGAGACTTAAATCTCCTAATTGTCACTTAATGGGCAAATATGTACAAACTGATCTTCAAAATCAGGGCATGAAATCTACGCACCAGCTTATGACGTGTACAATTTGCACTAATGAGACGGTAACTACGTCACCTGTTGCGGTAGATAATTAATTTCATACCCTAATATTGACGATCAGTTTGTGCAAATTATTTTCGCATTAGGTGACAATACTGAGATTGCAGCCTCATTTTATTAGTTTTGAGCGACACAGAATTCTATAAGCACACATTTGGCTGTGTGGCAGCAGTGGTTTAAGGTTATTTTCTCAAGACTTTGAGCCAATGGAGAAAAGATACAATGACTCAAGGGGTATCAGATTGAACAGCTACAATGGGATCATGGAGCCTAAGCATATCCAGAAGTAAAATTTCCTTTTACTGGTTAGTAAAAATAAGGTGTAACAGCTACTCTTTTGTATAAATTTGTATTTTTTATTCAATTTGATTTTTATAAATTGTGGTTTAGATTGGCAGACAAGATAAGGATGACAACCTGAAATTATCAGATTCAGGCTTTAGTTTTCTCCAACAATCAGCAGTATGGCGAGCACAACAACAATCTACTATATTTTTGGAATTGGTGTACTTAGCAGTTCCATAAAACCTATACTCATCAAATAAAGTTTTTTTGCCAGTAACTGTAGTCTAGATATACTGAGAATAATGTTTTTTTTGTCTCTTCTAAGCCCTTTACTAATAGGCATAAATGAAAAAGATGAAAAGAAAGCATGGCATGACTGTTAACCAAGCCATAACTATAGAGGTGTAGGTTCCAGAAGAATGAGTTGCATCAAAAGCAGTGGAAGAAGTGCCAGAATATGAACAGGCAAAGCTGTGCTGTTTGTTGGAAGCTCCATTTGCAGTTGAGGTAACTCTCTGCAGCTGAGTAATGGGCTTGAGTTAGCTCTACAAAGCCATGTCTCACGGTAACAATAAGGGCTTAGATTTGTGGGAAGGCCCAAACGCAATGCTAGTAAGGCTAACTAACAGAAAAATAGATAATCCACTAAAACCCTCAAATGACCAATGATGAAGAATCAATTATGGATATGCTCAGAACATACCTGGTTCAGCTCTAGAAGGCGGAGTATTTTCTTTGGGACACATCTCATCTTTTTATTTCCATGTGTGTCTAGACTTTCTAAGCCTCTGAGTTTTGCTAGACTGTTACAAGAACAAGGATATGAGTGTAATACGAGTTACGAAGACTGATTAACAGCATTAATTGAACGGGCATAAAAACTCTCTTTCAAGACACGACTATCCCATGCAGATGAAGAATTACAATCTGGTCTAGGATCAAGGTTATGACGGAATGATTGCCAATCTACAATTTGTCATTCATGTCACCATCAAGCTTAGAAATGGACAAATAAATGGTAAAACAACACTGCACAGTCTTATAAACTAACCAATCTGGCACATATGTAAGTCGACAGTGGCTTATGTTCAGCGCTTTCAGTTGAGTTACTTTCTTGGAAAGATGATTGAAGAATGTTTTATCAGCCATATTCCCTGACACAGATAGATGTTCCAAGAATCTAAGATTGTCAAGTCTGAAAAATTAGAAATCAAAGATCAAGATAACACAGTTGTATGTTAGACAAGATTTTTTTTTCTTTCAGATCACCCTTTAACCTTGACTGTAAGTGACCTGCAGCCTGAATTAAAGCCGAGCAAATAACTCCTTCTATGCAATCAAGGAGTAAGAGGGCTCATTGATGCCATAAAAGTTACAATAACATTCAAATATTTAGGTACAAAAATGGGGAAACAACTTGTGTACATTGTACATTGGATCTAGCATAATTTCAGTTGGTATCCCGCGTTGGGATTTATTATCTGAATAGACGCATGTAGCTCATCCTGAAGTGTCTTCAACTTTCCATTTTAGCACTACATGCACCCTCTGTTCTCTTCCACCAGTCCCTATATCTTGTGTCAATTGCATGACATTAGACACTTTGGGAGCTTAGGCTATGCTGTGCCTTGTTCAGTATGACATTATGTTCTTGTACATATACATTTTACCTAGTAATAGTAATATAATATACACTTACAATATGAATACAGTAACTTACTGTAACTCCTTCAGTTGGAGCTTACATTCATCGATAATCAGTGTGGTTAGGCTGCCCGGTAGTATACGAGACATTTCTTGTACATCAAGACCCATATTCCGAGATAGGTCTAGAATCTTTAGTTTCTTCAGAGTTTCTAGAGCAGAGCTGTAATAATATGGTAGAAACATCTGTAATGGTAATGGCGTTGATATGGTACAAAACTTGTATATTTCATTGTATTTCATTGTTTATTTCACATAAATTATTTCCTGCAAAATTCCTAAATCTCATCAAATTTTTCCATGATTTTGTTAACCTTAGATCATTACTGATAGTTCACTTCACAATTATAAAGCTGCATTTATACTACTGCAAATTGGTTAGACAGATTTTTGTGAGAAGTTTTGCCCTCTAAAATACGCAATAACAAAAGGACAACTCATGTCAAATCATCAATATATTAGAGTGCCAAACAATTTTTTATTTTTATATAGAGATTTTACAATAATTATCATGATACGGCCTAACTACTCTCATCTGCCAAAACAACAAAAGTTTAAGGTTTTAAAAAATCGTGGCTTTACACAATTTTTGTTTGGGCACTCTTGTCCCTCAAACGTAGCCATGAAAATTTTGACAACCCAAATCGTTATACAAGTGGTACTCTTTCCATTTCTCCAAAGTGGCCATATTTCAGTGCTGAGAACATTATTTCATCTGGTAAAACACAACAACTCCTATATGACAACAGTAAAGCGTTAGGAGTGCTGTCAAAATAATCTGATTATCAACATAAAGACGCTTGTGCCGCAGATCTATAAATGCTCAGTTAGACCTGGAAGTTGAAAACTTCAGAACCTTTGTCACTCACATGTTTGTCAAGCCACAGCCTCTAGCATAGAGGCGCTCCAAACTTTGAAATTCAGCCAAAAACTTAGGCAGACTCCCTAGCTGATTCTCTGATATATCTATCTCCTTCAAATGTTCGGGTAGATAGGGCCTGTAAAGATAAGTATAATCTATAACATACAACGTCTCTCGACAATTCAGTACATATTGAATTTGTTGTAGCTTCAAGAAATTTCACTTTTAGTCTCTGAGCACTGCCTGCCAATTTACGAATAACACACTGAAACCATGCAAGGACTCTCAGGATCTTCCACTGAGGATTGAACATATTTTAACTTACTGATTAGTTGGAGCAGACTGTCGGACATCCCTCAGGTCTAATCTTTCCAGATCTGGTACCAGGTCTCTAAGATTAGGTGGAACTTCTCCCCATATTCTCATGTGTGTGACAGTTATATCTGCTGTGTCTTCTTCAAACTGCGACGTCGTCTGCGGCTTCCCTTCGAAATCATCAGGCGGCTCCACTTTATCATCACTGCCATCCGAATACCAGATACAGTACTCTGAAGAATGCAGATAAGATTATATTAATGTATTATATCGGTTATTTGAAAAATATCATTTTGATATTCATTATATTATGGACATTTTATCGGTAGATATGGCTTCTTGTATATCATATAAAATATAATGAGAGAGGTCATATAGATGCAAGGTCTGAAGGGAGTCCGTAGTAGTAAGGTGTTATCTCATAGTGAAATTTACATCACCCACATAATTGGCCGATCCAACTATCACATCGATGTGTGACAATTACAGTTTTCTACGGTACAACAATTTGGATGCCAGTAATCATACGGAGTCAAATGTTCTTAGCTAAGCAGACTGCAGGGAAAACTGTAGTAAAAAATTTATTATTTGTAAGGGATAGTTAATGAAAGGGGAGCTTCACCAATTTTCTGGAGTTTAATCCTAGTTCGATTTAATGTTTGAGAAGGTCAAAGGTGAGTACAGAAGAAAGGATATGGAAGGTTCACTTCACATGTGTACATACCTCCATAATCGCTCACCTCATCCATATCAAGACTCTGATCAAGATTAACCTGGTAAAACAAAATAACAGTAAACAGCAGTGATTTTTATCGTTTACCTCATAGTAGCGCGTCTTCACATTAGGTAACATAGGACATAGAGAAGCTAGCAATGATGATAATAATTTACTAATTACTATTGTGTTGCTTTGCACCATCATTTTGTACTGATGTCATTAGATGTTCATTAGATGCTGATCTAGTTTTCTTACTCACTACCACGGATATTTGGTGAATTTTTGGTAGGTATTTATGATTTTTACATGGTTGTGGTGATATATTGAATTCTAATAGCCATTACTTATTACTTTAGAGTTGCCCACCTCACATAAAGTGAAGGCAACTCCCATCTTACATGTAGTTGGAGCGCAAAGGTATAAATAACATGACTCCAGAAACAGGACAGTCACATAGCGGCCAACAGCTAGTGTAGTCTACTATCATATTTTGTACTGAGGATTCATATTATACTATTGTTCAAACTATATTTTTATAGTTGACCTTCCATATAATGGATCCTTAAGAAAAGAAACAGAGACAAAAAAACAAAGGTATACGCCACAACAACAAAAAAAGCGAGATTGAGAAAAGGGATTTTACCTTTAGAGAGTATTCTCCGAAGAACAACTCATCTATCTGCTCATCTGTGAGCGTTTGTTCCTGCTCATTGGAGGGATGACATAGCATATGGGAAAGATCATCGGTCTCCCAACCCAAAGCGCCTGTTTCGCTAATGCGGGTAGGAGGAGAGAGAGTGTCCAGAGTCAATTGGCAAGTGGAATGCCTAAATGACTGAGGCATGGTAAACTCACTCCTAAATTTTTCATATGATTGATCCGTTAATTTTCGACTGTCGGATGTGCTTTGATGTGTATTTGAGCCCTGGGACTGGCTATAATTTGGGTTCAAACTCAATTCGTTCGATTCAAAAAGGCTTCGAATGGGGCCCTGTATTTCCTGTGCAAATAATTTAAGACATTTCGCCAGGGGTTTGTGACCATTGAATCCAACAAGCTCACCAGGAGCCAATGCAGCGGTACATGCTGTATTAGGAATACTGTGAAGACTGTGCCCTTCTATTTGCACAGGCCTCTTTGCCTTTTTCTTTGCTTCTTGTTGGAGAGGATTTGCACAAGGAGATTTGTTTTTGTTTTTTACTCTGTCTGCTAATTCCTGTGATTGGATGGATCTACTGATCATTCTAAATGAAGTGAAAGGATCGCGATAAGAAGCGGTTTCGGGAATCTTCACTATGTTGTTTTTCTCCAAGTATATAAGGATACTATCTAGTTCCCCCATCCTATTGCCTTCTTGACGAAACCTGAATCTCTTGACACCATCTTCCTTATAGCCTTCCAGTCGTGACTTCATCCTGATTCTCGTTATAATGACCGACTCCCCAGTATTCGCAGATAAGTCTTCTGTAGTTAGTTGCATATGTTGTGCTACTGCTAGATCCTCAGCCTCAACAGGACTACATTCTGACAGGGTACTCACATCATCAGCAGTCAGCTATATAATAAGGGTTAAAAAAAATGTGGGTTAAATCGCAAATTTGTCTCTGTTCTAAGACTGAGAAATACAGCTGCCTTAAGGGCACGGCCGCCATATTTGGCGCCAAGTTGCTCTCAGTTTGCAGGCAGGTTGGAGCACACCTGGGGCATCAATGGAGCCCAGTAGTCAATAGACTGCAGCGGGATTCGAACCCGGGACCTCCAACGCTTGCGCGTCAGAGAGCATGCGAGCAACTGAGCATTGAACAATTCAAATGCAGACTGATTATCTCATTGAAATGAATTTACGTGTAAGCAAACGATGAAAGGATTGGATATCAGATGTGATATTTTTTTGAAAGTTCAGTTATTCATCATCAGTAGATAGGAAAGCAAACAAAGAGTGGCGAAATCTCTTTTCCCTTCAGCTTGAAGTTGCCTATTACAGTGAATTGTTGCTTGTTTTCTGTCTCCAAGAAAACCTTGTTCAAAATTAACCAGTTGAAATGTAAGTAATCTGAGACGATATTTGAATAAATTGTCAGTGATGACCCGATTACCAACATATTATAAACCGTTGAGTGGCTGCCGAGTTACTGTATGTGACTGGCTGAACATAATCTTTGATAATGTTGTGTCATTTGGTGATGAAATTAGGTAGAAAGCGCTGTTTTTATCACTGCTGATGGCAAAAAATGTCACGAAACAGGTGGAATATATTCGCAGAGAATGAGTTTAATTTATTTGTATTACATTATTATATTAAATTACGATTCGTTAAAATAACTGCACAAACTTCATAACATTTCTTGTGACAACTTAGTATGGAAGTATGGAGACAGAGAAAAAAATAATTATAGTATCTCAATGGGTGATGGCATGCACCATTGTCAAATGTTTCTTTTTATCGTTGAAAAGACAATCAGACATCATAGGCAAACTGCAGTTTGCGGAAGTTCAGTGTTTGCGTTAAACAAAGAACGCTGATGTCATAAACTCTAAAGAAGATGAAATTTTCTTGAGAAGTCAGTGTTGCGGATACATTTTCTCAAAATGATCATAATATGATCAACCTGAGAATGTGCACACAGCGAATTCAATTATGTCAACTTGTCAATTAGTTAAATCACAACACAGTATACCTTAACCTTGCAAAATCTGTCTGGTAACGTGAAACTATACAACAACTTTTCGATCCCAGGACACAGTCTCGTTTCATGTACAATATGGTCCGACAACTTTGACACGTCAAGGTACATTATAAGAGGATGCCTTTTCTATTGTCATGAGCGCGCAACTTCGAATTACGTTAATCTTAAAGTGACCAACAACGTGAAACCAAGGAGTTGGTGAAACGTATCAGTGACGACAACTTCATGCACCGAATTAAATCAATTTGGGATTTTGCATTCTCTGGAATGCTGTTTCCATAATTTCAATGCTTGCATACAGTCTAGTAATGACTGTTGGATACACAACAATTTAAAAATATTTAAGAGACCAGCAATAGCATTGCATTATTATGATTATCACAAGTCGGCAGCTTAACATTTCTATTACCAAATGATGAGAGAACAGAAATTTATATGTAAGAAATATACTTTAACTTACTACATCTTGATAGGAATGTACTGAGAGCTTGATATCCTTTGACAGGTTCTTGCTATCGGTGTCACATACATCAGTTACACTGGCCATCTTTCTATTACTAAAGATGAAAAACCAATGAAAGGGTATAGAACGAATTAGGTTTAAGAACAGCTAGGAAACTTAATACTTTGCAGACAGACTCGAACTACCACTGTAGACACAGCAAGTCTAGGATCTAAATTAATTGAGCAAAATCTAAAATATGCATGAGTCTTTTAAATAAAGTAGTGGTGACCGGAATGCTCAACGGCCCCCCTTCACATGCTATTCATTCACACAAGCTGGTCACATTGATCATGGAATGATGAGAAATGGCCGAAATGATCATTTTAAATGTTGATAGAGTTATTGATTTTTGCTCACGTGTCTCGGATGGCGATTGAAAGCTCGGTGTTGTTGTTAGGTTCACGGAGCTCATTGATATCCTGATGGTACAGGTGAACAACAGACATCATCCAAGCCCTTGTAGGAGTTCTAGGGCCGAGAATGTAAGGTTTCTTATTTTCGAACATGATGATTCCCCGTTGTGGGAGCACCTGTGCATGAGTTGTGACTTGGTTATTTACAAGGCTGCCTGAAACTAATACAACTGCTGAGGTCATCTTGTCTTCTCGACCAACTGCATCATGCTTTGCCCTCAAACCACCAACGACTTCGGTCAATCTTTTCTTCGTCTCGTTGGAGACATAACCCATTTGCTTCTACAAAATAGGTTAAATCTTGACAAACCATAGTCGCCAAGATACCTCAGATTCCTAAACGTACAAAAATCGATCAAGCGATAGAAGCTGTAGACACTATAATACCCTACAACTTTTCCGTCAACCAGAAAGCATCCAACTAGGCAAAGTTTTCCATCTTAGCCTTGTTATGGCCTTTACTTGATGTGGGTGAGGTGTGCAAACACACAGAAGACCTTGGGCCCATTTCGCAAGCACCTGGCTAGGATATGTGCAATTATCAATTTAAGGCGGCAGAAAGCAAACTTTGACTTCACAGATCACATGTCTACTCGCTTATAATTTGTACCACTCCTGGCTCCAACCAATGAGCCAGTCGACTTGTAAGCATGCTAATGCATGGCTGACTTTTGGCCGACAAATTTTCTTCTGTTGCAAACTAGCCATGCATTAGCATGCTTACAAGTTGACTGGCCCATGCTGTGTGTGGTCTTGGATAGCGAATCGTAATGGCTATTACCAGAATATTGGACAAATAACAGGATAACTAGCCTGCATATTAATTGCTTCAAAAGCAAACCATATTTAAGAGTGTAATGTGTGTAGTAGGTAAACAGATCTCTATATCTAGTTCAAAATAACTTACTGGTTCCTCAACTTTGCGGTCTATTTGAATCTGACCGATCCTAATCTGCGAGGGACTCATCGGTTCTGTTATCCTGAGATCTAACACATCCCTGTTGCTGTAGATGTATTCTTCTGGTTGAGATTGGATTGGTAGGCTTCTTCACTTTAGGCTGCACGATATCAGAGGATATGTAGCAGTGGTCACTTTCTTCATTGTCCTCATCATCGCTGTCATACTCCGAATCAGTTTCCTGGGAAAAGAGCTTAGGCAGAGATTTAGAGACAATAAAACTTGGTCCGTCTTTGATCAGCTTGTTCTTTTTTACAGTGTCCAAAGGACCAAGAGCATCTTCAAAATTGCTTTCAATGAATTTACTCAGTCGGTCATTGACAATGTAATGAGTAGTAATACTGATGCCTTCATGGTCCGCCTGCAGTGCAGTTACTTGTGCTCCATTTCCAAGGTAGAAGAGAGATTCTCTTGATTTCTTTGACCACATCCAGATGATTGTTATCTCACCAATACAATCATTTGCTTTATCTAGGTCAGATATGGCTTCATGAATGTCATCTAAAATATTATGAGAGACGTTAGACAAAAGCAAGGCCTGAATTCATATAACACCCAATACATCATTGTCCAATCGAATATGTCGCCAATGTGCGACAATTACAGTTTTCTAAGGAAAGACCATTTTGATGATTAGATGATTGTTATGAAAATCATATGGTGTCAAATCTTCTTAAGTCAGCAGATTGCGGGGGGGGGGGGGGGAATGTCGAAAACAATTGACTATTGCTTAGATAGGATAAATGAGAGGGGAGCTTCACCAGGAAACCCTATCGAAAAAAATAGGGAGCTTCATCAATTTTCTGGAGTTTAATCCTAGTTCGATTTAATGTTTGAGAAGGTCAAAGGTGAGTACAGAAGAAAGGATATGGAAGGTTCACTTCACATATGCCGACATACCTCCATAATCGCTGACCTCATCCATATCAGGACTCAGATTAAGATTAACCTTGTAAAACAAAATAACAGTAAACAGCAGTGATTTTTACCATTAAAGTCATAGTAGCACCTCTTCACACTATATAGGTAACCTATTGAAGGTCTCAGGTCAAATTAAGAAAACTGTTATTTTTTACTCAATATGATTTTATTAATTAAATTTAGATTGGCTGGCGAGGATTACATTCTGAAGTAATTAGATTAGACTGATTTTAGAACAAACTTTTATTTGCAAGAATTCATGCAAAGTTCCTCAAGTGTGTGGCCTGGCCTCACCTTTACTCTTTGAGTTTTAAATGGCACAAGTTTTCTCTAACATTCCAGCAGCCTTACAAGCACAAGAACAATCAACTTTATCATTGGAGTCAATGTACTTTGCAGCTACAGAAAACTCCCGCATCTATTTTTTTGCAAAGTATGCAGATAGTCATACAGTATAGATATACTAAGAATAATGTTTTTTTTCTCTCTATAAGCTCTGTACTAGGCATGATCACGATGTTAGGGAAGCTATCTGAAGAGGATGACATGACTGTTAACCAAACCATTATAGAAGTGTTAGGTTTTAGAAGCTTATAAGAATGAGTTGCAACAAAAGCAGAAAAAGAGGTGTCGGAGAATGACCAGGGAAAGCTGTGCTGTTTGTTGGAAGCTCCGTTTGCAGTTGAGGTAACATTCTGCAGCTGTGTGTAATGGGCTGGAGTTAGCTCTACAAAGCCATGTCTCACAATAACAATCAGGCCTTAGAGTTGTGGGAAGGCCCAAACGCAATACTAGTAAGGGTAGCTAACAGAAAAATAGATAATCCACTAAAACCCTCAAATGACCAATGATAATGCAAGTATATTATATGCTGTCACAAATGATGAAGAACCAATTAGCTTCAAACTATAACTGACTGACAATCATGATCAGTATTCATTATTTATTATTTTGTTGTAATAAATTCAAAGCCTACCGATGAATCACGCAGAAGATCTTTCATCTCCGGAAGTCTGACTATTGACTCAGGAACATTTGTCAGCTTCTCATTGTCACGGATGTCTAGTCTCTCTAAGCTTCTGAGTTTGTTCAGACTGTCAAGAACAAGGATTTGAGTGTAATAAAAGTAAAGGGTGACCAACAACTTTAATTGGGCATATGTATCAATTCTAAAAGACTTCCAAGCCGTGGTTATCTCTCACAGACAGAGACACACAAGAAAGACTAGAATGAAAAATCGGCCGAACAGTTTGCCATGAAACGTTACGGGATTATATACGATCCTCATCAAGCATAGAAAGGACAAAATATGTGATAAAGAACATTGTCACAGACTTTATAACTTACCAATCAGGTAAATCAGTAAGTCCACAGTTGCTTATGTTCAGCTCTTTTAGTTGAGTAACTTTCTTGGAGAGATGATTGAAGAATGTTTCATCAGCCATATTCCCTGACACAGATAGATGTTCCAATATCCTGAGATTGTCCAGTCTGAAAAGTTAGAAATCAAATCATGATGACACTGCTGTAAGTTGAACACAAAAAATTATTTCAGACCAATTTTAGCTTTAACTGTAACATCTTTCGTGTTTATCATTACTTAGAGATGATTCATAATGCAATTAGAAGCTGTGTAATACTATCACAGGACATGTTGGGTATCCTCAGCCTAAATTAGAACCGAGAAAATAATATCTCTCGTTCTACGCAATAAAGGTTGCAATAACATTCAATTTATTACGTACAAAATTGGTGAAACCAACTGATGTACAGACAAGTGCAAAGATTTTTGGAATATATCATAATTTCACTAGGTAACCCGCATAAGTGTTTGTGATTCGAGTAGACGCATGGAGCTCATCCTGAAGCGTCTTCAACTTTTCATTTTAGTACCACATACACCCTCTGTACTTTTCCGTCAGTCCGTATATGCTGTGCCCATTACATGACATTACACACTTTGGGAGCTTTGGCTATGCCATGCCTTATTAAGGATGACATTTTGTTTGCTTACATAAAAACTTTACCTAGCACATAATAAACAGTAAGTATATCAGTAACTTACTGTAACTCATTCAGATCGAGCTTACATTCATCGATTATCAGTGTGGTTAGGCTGCCCGGCACCACATGAGGCATTTCTTGTACATCAAGACCCATATTCCGAGATAGGTCCAGAATTTTTAGTTTCTTCAGAGTTTCTAGAGCAGAGCTGTAATGATAGGGTAGAAAAATCTATAACGGTAAGGGCGTTGAAGTGGTACACTATTTGTACATTTCGTTGTATTTCATTGTTAATTTCGCATAAAGAATTTTCTGTCTAAATCTTATCAAAATCTTCTCCATGATTCAGCTAACCTTAGATGTTTACTGATAGTTCACTTCAAAATTAAAAAGCTGCATTTATACTGCAAATTAGTAAGACAGATTTTTGTAGAGTGCCAAATAATTTATTATTTTTATATACAGATTTTACAATATCATAATATGAGATATCACAGACTGGCCTATACTACCCTCATCTGTCGAAACAATAAAAGTTAAAGGTTTTACAAAATCTTTGGTTTGGGCACGGTCGTTGTCAGACAAAACCATGAAAACTTTGACAACCCCAATCCTTACACAAGTTACAATGTAACACAACACCATAATTTAGTGCTGTGAGCATTATTTCAACTGGTAAAACACAATGGGTCCTTTATTACAAAATAGAAGCCTGACTTTTTTGTTAGCGTCTGTTAGTGGTGTTATGCCAGATGACAACTGTTACAATAAAGCATTAGGAGCAATCTCAAAATAATCAGAATATCAAAGTATAGACTCTTGTGCCACAGGTCTATAAACGCTCAGTTAAACCTGGACGTGGAAAACTTCAGAACCTTTGTCACTCACATGTTTGTCAACCCACAGCCTCTAGCATAGAGGCGCTCCAAACTTTGTAAATCAGCCAAAAACTCAGGCAGACTCTCGAGCAGATTTTCTGAGATATCTATCTCCTTCAAGTGTTCATGAAGATGGAGCCTGTAAAGATAATCATGATCTAAAACATACGACGTCTCTCGACAATTCAGTACATATTAAATTTGTTGTGGCTTGAAGAAATTTCACCATTAGTCTTAGAGTACTGCCTGCCATTTCACAGAAAACACATTGAAACCATGCAAGGACTCTCAGGATCTTCCACAGAGGACTGAGCATAGATTAACTTACTGATTAGTTGAAGCATACAGTGGGATTTAACAAGAGAATACAGTTGCCTCAACTAAAAATCATTGGCCTGACATGAGTATGGGCACCACACAAGTATCATCTACAGTTAACATATCCTAGCAAACATGGTGAAACAATATTTTCAACGCATCGCTGGTTTTTTTTTCAGCAAGTGTATGTTTATTTCAGTTACTATGATAAAGAGTTGCCCTTTCTTTCTCATTACCAAGTGAACCAACTTTATAGTGTAACACTAGAGCGAATTTATCCTTACCAAGGGAGGTCATCCAGCTGTAACCCACAGGCTCTGATAGAGAGGCTCTTGAGTTTTCTAGGAAGGTCTCGAAGAGACATTACATCAGTAACTTTGTTCTCTGATAAGTCCAGGATTTCCAGCTTATCTAACTCGTGTAACCTACGATATATCACATCACTATCTCACTATTGAGGATTTAACAAAAGAATACAGTTGCATCAACTAAAAATTATTGGCCTGACATGAGTATGGGCACCACACAAGTATCATCTACAGTTAACCGATCCTAGCAAACATGGTGTAACAATAATTTCAACACATCGCTGGTTTTGTTTTCAGCAAGTGTATGTATATTTCAGTTACTATGATAAAGAGTTGCCCTTTCTTTCTCATTACCAAGTGAACCAACTTTATAGTGTTACACTAGGGCGAATTTATCCTTACCAAGAGAGGTCATCCAGCTGTGACCCACAGTCTCTGATAGAGAGGCTCTTGAGTTTTCTAGGAAGGTGCCGAAGAGACATTACATTAGTAACTTTGTTCTCTGATAAGTCCAGGATTTCCAGCTTATCTAACTCGTGTAACCTACGAAAGATCCCATCATTATCACACTATTGAGAATTTAACAAAAGAATACAGTTGCATCAACTAAAAATTATTGGCCTGACATGAGTATGGGCACCACACAAGTATCATCTACAGTTAACCAATCCTAGCAAACATGGTGTATCAATATTTTCAACGCATCGCTGGTTTTTTTTTCAGCAAGTGAATGTTTATTTCAGTTACTATGATAAAGAGTTTCCCTTTCTTTCTCATTACCAAGTGAACCAACTTTATAGTGTTACACTAGGGCGAATTTATCCTTACCAAGAGAGGTCATCCAGCTGTAACCCACAGGCTCTGATAGAGAGGCTCTTGAGTTCTCTAGGAAGGTACCAAAGAGACATTACATCAGTAACTTTGTTCTCTGAGAAGTCCAGGATTTCCAGCTTATCTAACTCGTGTAATCTGCGAAATATCACATCATTATCTCACTATTGAGGGCCATGTAAGGCCAATAAGCCTAACACGTACGCTGTGTTTCATAGGGTGGCAATGGTGGATTAGAATGTGCTGTGGGATGAGAGAACACAACTCCGAGTAGTGAAGAGCGGGCCATCTAATCAGCGCCATCGACCCATTCTTTTTTGGGGATGGTGAGATGGCGCAATCAGTTAGCGCGCTTGCTATTCACTGCCAGGCGATTAGTGCTGCAGGAGTTGTGGGTTTAAGTCCCACTGGGGGAGGTTTCATTGTTGATTGTTCCAGCCCCTCAGGTGTATACCTCTCCTCATTATCTCACTTTTGAGGATTTAATAAAAGAATAAAGTTGTATAAACAAAACAAACATTCACACCCCCCCTGCTGAAACATTGATTATAAAAATGATCCATAGACTAGTTGGCGAACACATATTGAACCAGACTATAGGGCGCTCACGGTTTTGCCCTATGGATTGAACATATTTTAACTTACTGATTAGTTCCAGCATACAGTGGGGCGTTCCCCAGGTCTAATATCTCCAGATCTGGTACCAGATCTCTAAGATTTTGTGGAACTTCACCCCATATTCTCATGTGTGTGACTGTTATATCTGCTGTCTCTTTTTGAAACTGCGATACTGTCCGCAGCTTCCCTTCGAAATCCTAGTTCGATTTAATGCTTGAGAAGGTCAAAGGTGAGTACAGAAGAAATGATATAGAAGGTTTACATAGCATATGTCGACATACCTCCATAATTGCTAACTTCATCCAGATCCAGATCAACCTTGTAAAATAAAATAACAGTAAACAGCAGTGATTTTTATCATCTACGTCATAGTAGCGCCTCTTCACATTTGGTAACATATTGAAGGTCTCAGGTCAAATTAAGAGAACTCTGGTAACATTTCAAATAGCATCTAGACACAGTTGAATGCTTTAATGCCAGATCATGGGCCCCTGAAGTTGGTGGAAATCTTTGAAAACATGATTATTGGCACGTCATTTGCCATGGTATTTTTTACCCAGTCATAATAGTGGTAATATCTCTCTCACCTCAAGCTCGACGTGTACGTTATATCGCCAATTTGTCAGTGTCCACACATGTGTTGATAAATTGACATTGATTTCCACTCCACTTATATCCTCGTGGAGACTGAATTCTTCTCCAGTGATCTTTGCTGCTGTTAATGTCAAAGAGTGTGGTTGCACAAGACCCTTATTTATATGACATAATGCAAACGGAGGGATGCTTTCTGAAAGTTTCTCCTTCTGCATAAAGACTTTGAGAAAATTTCCTTTGTAATCTCTACCAATCCAGTCATACAATGAGTCATTCCCCAAGTAGAATATGGGATGGAAAGGCCGATTTAAACTGCTGACAAGATGGCCTTGTATAATGAGGTATAGTGGCAGTTCGTGTGGCAATTCGTGAGGGATAATCACTGCAGTCACATTCTTCTGTTGGCAACTCTTATGAAGGTCAGCGACAAAGAAGGGTAAGAAAGTATACTCAGGATCAAAATGGCTTCTGTCCTCATGATACATCTGAAATCAAAGAATAAACTGGCTTAATTTTATTCTCAAACTAGTATAACAACACGGTGAGCAAGACCTAATATTGAATAATATTGCAGTAGTAAGAGTTGCTTTGAAGATTGTAAGACACATCAGTTGCATTCTCTTGCTTGATATCTTAAATGCATCCATGAAATTAATATTTGAATCAGCTAAAGTTGTTTTTCTAGCTAGTCAGCTTCAAAACAAGCCCAAAACTGACCCTGTGGGATCACCAGAAGCTGAGTAATGAGGTCCGATTTCAGCATTATTGTATATTGAACCGCTAATCGGCTTCAATTTTTTGTGCTGGAATAATCTCTTTAATGGCATGAGCTTCATTTCATGGATGTTTTAATGGAGTCCTTAGTTGAGTATGTTATTGGAGGGCTAAGTATGTGTCTGCAATATATACATAATTTCATGACCATTGATATTTTTAGGATAATGGAAACCGACATTTACATAAAAGGCATCCCAGTAAGAAGATGTCCCCTTCTAATGATTGCTTTGAAAAATTGTTGACTTGATCTTAGCCTGATTCAATTTCACCTAAACTCAGGTTGGGTAATTTGAATTGAACAACATTAATAAAAAAACATTATACGGGATGTAGGGATCAATATGAAGAGCTGATCAAAACATACCAGAGAAGTAAGAGGATCAAGTTTGAGCTGCTTAAGCTGAGGAGGTGTTCTTATCCTCCGAGGAAACTCTCTATTCAATGGATTATCGCGTATGTCCAGAACCTCTAGATCTTCCAGGTTGCTCAGGCTGTAGAAGCAAACACAATTAGGAGCTAGGATTAATAATGCGCAATATTGGTGCGCCAACAAATCACTGAGACATTGCTAGAGTATGCTTGATAATCCACAGAAAATGATGTCTAGCAAATACTGAAGATGGAGATATCTGTCAGTTTCCCATCATGTTTACAGATTGACGCTATATTTAATTTTAAATCACAAAAGATTACATATGAACACACTCACCAATCAGGTAAGTGGGTTAGTCTACAGTTTGCGATATTCAGTCTCTGCAGTCCCTTACTACACTCGCTAACATGTTTCAAGAATGTTACTTCCACCACATTTCCAGACACGGACAGGGAAGTCAAATTGTCTACACCGTCAAGCCTACAAAACGGTGAATATGGACTACCATTCGCCTTAAGGATATTTACTTTCAAGAACGGGATACCGTTGATCCCATCCAACTTCTTGAAGACTGGCAATAGTCTTTTCGAAAACCGGTATTTCATGAAACATGGGAATAAGCAAGATTCGGGTTATATATTTCTAAGCCATGCCAACATTTGATTGGTTCTTCTCAAAGATGTTACCCAAGCCAAGGCCAATTCGAAAACAGAAAACAAAGAACATTAATAGCTTACCTGAGCGTTTTGAGAATAAGCGAACATTGATTGAGATACAATCTCTTTAGAGTGACTGGTAGCGACTGCGACAGTTCTTCCAAATCCACCTTCTTGTTGAAGGAAAGATCAAGAATTTCTAGTGCTTTCAGTGCTTTTAAACCTGTTCTGTAAAGTAAAATAGATGCAATACGAATATCTATCCAGGTAAAACTCTTATTTTATTCAGTATTTAGACATTATAGAATTTTTTACGTTTTCTGACTCTTTTGTATTTTGACCCATATTGGATATAAAGAAGGACTTTCATATGGCTGATCTGAATTGGCATAAGCGAACACTATGTTTTAGGGTGGTGCTATTTGATTTCTCTGTCAATGCCAAGATGTAATAAAAAAGTACCAATTCCATTACTATTTTAATGCAGGAATTCAATGAAGCTAAAAAGCATTTCATTCTGATGAGGCACTTTAAGGTAATGTCAAAGACCGATCCGAATATCAACATATCATATAGGGTTGGAAAGCTGCCGAGCTACTGAAAATGAATACCTGAACAAAAACTTGATTCAATGACGTCGTGTCATTTTAGGGAGGAAATGAGGCAGAAAACGCTCTTTTTGTCAAAGCAGATCGGGGAGTCATATTAAATGCAAGAAATTTCAAACCAGGTGGAATGCATACTTAGAGACTGTGTTCATCGTAAAATTTGATTTTCTTTGATATATGACTAGTCTAAACTTACTTTTTACGTCACGCCATACAATGCATTTTTTTGTGAAGCCGTGAAAATATGTGAAATTTCAATCATTAATTCAGAACAGATCATGGGCTCGAAACAAAATTAAATATGATTTTCCCTTAGAGGACACTTTAAATGTCATACTTATTGACTTTCAACAAATTAGCTTGCATATTGCAACAACAGTGGACTCTCGAATACACCTGATATTTTTCGCAACTTTTGCATAACGTCAAATGTGCTGTCCAAATGACCATTATTGTGGCCAAACAAAGTTTTTTTGAAAGTTCTCACATACGAAGCCGCTTTTATTACCCATGGTGCACGCAGGAAATGGCAACAGATTTTTTCACTGGATTTCCGTTTTTCTTGAATTTAACGCAAAAGAATGGCCAAAAACACCTCAAAAGTCCCAAAAAATAGCTGTTTTTTTGGCATTCTTTAGCGTTAAATTCAAGAAAAACGAAGATGCAGGGAAAAAATCATTTAGCATATCCTGTGTGCACCATGGCTAATGAAAGCGTTTTCGTATGTGAGAACTTTCAAAACAACATTGTTTGGCCTCAATAATGGTCATTTGGACAGCATATCTGATGTTATGCAAAAGTTGCGAAAAATATTAGCTGTATTCGAGAGTCTACTGTTTTCGCAATATGCAAGCTAATTTGTTGAAAGTTAATAGGTATGGTATTTGAAGTGTAATCTAAGGGAAAATCATATTTAATTTTGTTTCGAGCCTATGATCTGTTCTGAATTAATGATTGAAATTTCACATATTTTCACGGCTTCACAAAAAAAATGCATTGTATGGCGTGACGTAAAAAGTAAGTTTAGACTAGTCATATATCAAAGAATATCAAATTTTACGATGAACACAGTCTCTAAGTATGCATTCCACCTGGTTTGAAATTTCTTGCATTTAATTTGACTCCCCGATCTGCTTTGACAAAAAGAGCGTTTTCTGCCTCATTTCCTCCCTAAAATGACACGACGTCATTGAATCAAGTTTTTGTTCAGGTATTCATTTTCAGTAGCTCGGCAGCTTTCCAACCCTATATTATATGTTGATATTCGGATCGGTCTTTGACATTACCTTAAGGATAGGGGGATAGTTACTAGCACTGATGTGCATGGTTGAAGCAACACATAGGTCATCTTTGATAAGTCCATAGATACAGAAAAGCTCCAGCCAACCACTTGTAAACCTGTTATAAAGGAGCTTGCCGGAGTTTTAGAAAGTTACTGGGACACAAATCAGCACCAAATGGAAAAGCAACCAGATTGTCAACTACACTCAATAACGCTGAGTTAATTATGGCCTACTTGGGGTATATCTCCACAAATACTAAAACTTTTAATATCTCACCACTGTTCCACGAATTCATATCAGCAGTTATAATATTACATCAGCTTATTTTTCAAGGCCAGTCAAAAAGGTAGGAGAGTAAAAGCTGCTAAAATGTCTAAAACATCTTAATATGAACCTGAATTTGGGTAGTGGCCCCATCTTTCCAACTATTTACGCTATCAACATGAATATCTTATACAAAAAAAACTTGTTTATTTCCGAAAAAAACCACTGGATGACGTTAATCATAAAATTGACCAAATTCAGGGATCTAACTGTAAATTGCGAAGTTACATCAATGGATGATTAGAAATAAAAATAACTTTCACTCACATTTTTGACAAGCAACATTCTTTAGCATAGAGGCTGTGGAGACGTTTAAAGTCAGCCAAGAACGCCGGGAGTTCCTCTAGCTGGTTCTCCGATATATCTATAACCTCCAGCTGTTCTGGTAATTTGAGCCTGTCAATGAAAATAGCAATTTAACTTCCATTGCTTCAAATCCTAACTTCTAGTTTTAGTAATCCTAGTTTTTTTGAACTAGTGCGATACCTATTTACCTGATACAGAGCCAGGGCCGGCATTTGAAAACATCGGTGAGCGAGTTGAAACGCAATAGAGAAGAATTTACTAACGCTTACAGCGCCAGAGACACCGTTCTCCATATCCCCCGGGTGGGAAAAGTCTGGGGGCCCAGACTACCTATCATTCTACTCCACACCTTTAAATGCACCCTATTCTTCGCATCTCATGGGCAGCACTCAAACAATGATTAAAACTGACTCAGAGACAGAAAATATATCCCAGAGATAATAGGATTATCCTCACTTTGTGTGTGGTATATCTCTAAGATCCAGTCTTCTGAGATTTGGTGCCACAAGCTTCAGAGCTGATGGCTTTGGAATATCTCCCCATATCTTAACATGTGTGACCTCGACTCCTTCTGTCTCTTTACAATGCTGTTGAATTGTCTTCTCTTTGCCTTCGAAGTTTTCCGGTGGCGTAGCATTTCCTATTTTGTACCAAATGCGGTATTCTACAAATAGCAAAAGTATTTTCCGGAAGGTACCCGGAAAGTACCCGTAAATAAAATTGAGTTTCGCATTTACTACTATATCACTAAAGGTACTTTAGGAAAGTACCATACATTAAATGTTATTGCAATTTGACACCATTGCTCAACTTTTACCAAGATTTTGTTATGGAAACATAAAATATAAAACCCTTACCTCAAACATAGAAGTAAAATTAATGTATACTCAATCAAATCTTAACTTGAGTTTCTATGTACCAACATTGCGTTATTTAGCTAGCGCCCTCACAAACAGAACAGAAGCAAGGGCATTGTGGTGAGGCTAATCTAAGAGGTAAATTACTGCTTACTTTTAGCTACAGAATGTGTCTCATCACCACTCTAAAAAAATAGATGTACTGAAGATAAGAGTAAGGTGACAAAGAGGTCACAATTGCAAATGGAACAATTTTAACATTTTTGTGTCGGATAGACAAATTTTACAATATTACCAACTAAAATTTAGGCAGGTAAAGTACTCCAGGGTAAATAGCAGTGATACTAAATATTACACCTCCAATTAAGAAAATGAGTTGGAAAAGTACCTCACTCTCTGTCACAGATAGGCTCTCAAGCTGCTGCACCAGTTCCTCTGTGTCGGATCTTGCTTGTGCCATCTTTGAGCAACATAGACTAGCTATTTGAGAAAAAGAAATAACACAAATAGGGATCAATTATGGAAAGTACTAAGCCTTATTTTTAAGCCTGCAAGCCAGTAGGTTGCACTGGATTGCTATTTACAAAATCTGCATGAGGGTTCAGTCCTGCACATCATGTCAGTACAATGTCTTTGCACACTTTACTAGCTGCTGAGGACACGGATATGCTTCGTAGACCTGTTCTCAATGCAAGTAACCTGCTGTAAAAGTTTGCTAAAAATAAAATCAGGAAATTCTTGACATCCTTTTTCATCAAAGTAGTTATAAGACAAATGCAAAAGCACATATCTGCATGTCAGGCAGGCTACGTCACTTGTCACAGAGATGAATAATTCACAACCAGATATTTCTACCATTTTTGTGAATTCATTCACCAACCAATGCATATACTTCATTAAATGACAAAGCAATACTTATTATGGCTGGCTTGAAAATACCATCACAGATAAAGGATATGCAGGACTTAAATTTACTTTACTATTTCAGACAGTCTGGTGCTTTTGTATATAAACTACTGTCAGTGGTGTTATCAGTCTCTTGTTAGTTTAAGCACTTGAAATGGTAGTAGCATTTCATTATCAGCCGCATGGTTTATAATGTTGAAACTACTGTCAGTGGTGTTATCAGTCTCTTGTTAGTTTAAGCACTTGAAATGGTAGTAGCATTTCATTATCAGCCGCATGGTTTATAAGGATGTCCTATCCCTACAATGATAAAGCTATCCCGACACAGCTCATGGCCTAAATTAGTCTCTTGCATACCAAAGGTCATTCCAAAGTGTACCCATCATAGGCTGTGACAGGTCAAGGTCCGAATTGCAAGGCCCCCTTAGCTGCTTACATTATATGATGCGAGACAGTTGCTATGAGGTCTTGCTCTCATTCCTGCTCCTATGCTAAGGCTCTAAATAAACCCACCTCATTGTCGATACTTTATCGATTGAGGCGATTGTGTCTCAAATCTATGTCTAAGCTTTCCCAAGCATCAACAATGTTTTCTTGTAATTTCGAATATTCATATAAATTATGAAAAGCAATATTATATTTTCCAGACTTTTCATCTAGCTTGCACTCTATGGTAGACACTTCAAAGCAGCTTCATATCATCAAATCACCTCCACATGATAACAACCAATCGCTTAGGACAACAGAGTAAGCATATCAGCTTTGTCTTTAAAAAATGCCAATTTCAATAACGTTGAATAGGTCTTCAAAAATCTCAAAGGGAAAATTGAGACATATATAATAGGCATAAATGGTTAATTTCCATCCAAAATGTCAGAATGAAGAAGCTGCCATTTTTGTTATGGTGTGGAGGAAGTGTGCTTTGTACATGTGAAGTAGCCTGGTATCAAATAAATCCCAGGCTATTGCGCCTGCTCAAAGCACTACTTCAGATCACATCAATACTACAGCCCTATTAGACCAATGAACTACAACTCAAGAATTACAATTTTGATCAAAGCTGGAAAGCTAAAAAAGCCACCGACTTCATTTTGGGTGGTTGGTCAACGTGAGTTTGAGGATTTGAAGCAGGCTTTTGGAGAATGCATGATAGAACGACTCATATATAACACAATGGGAAAATAAATAGAGGTGTTGTAAAATCGCTTTATGTAAATGGAGCATGAAAGAATCACTGGAATCACAGGACAACTACACACAACTACTGTCTCAACTGCCAAACTTCAGACCAATATCTTATAGCTGATCTATGTATACTAGATTCTGTTGAGAGTGAATGATCACAAAGTGACAGCGTGATAGCAGAATGTTGAGACTAGCTCCAAGTCACTTGCCTATTAAAACCTAGAACAAGTTTAATCCAATTGCCTGCATTCCTGTTGCTCCGTTCAACTGGTCACGCCGCAGCGGCGGCAGGACCAGTGGATCAGGAGCGACTTGGAATGCAGGCAAATGGATTAAACTTGTTCTAATCAAAACCTCATTAACTTGTTATACCTCACTTAGAGGACACGTAACTCTGCTTCAAAGGTTGCCTTTGGTTTTAAAGCACTGAACGCTGCACACCCTTTTTGAAATGGATATGGCTAGCTGATAGACACTTCTCCAGGTATAGCCATTTTGACATTTTTTTTCCTATTCCGCTTGTGTTAAACAGTACCCAAAAAAAAGAAAATCCGAAAGACAACCTCAGATTTATGCTCAGGAATACTGTCTATATGTGTATAAGATTGAGGTAAATCTTACATCATCAAGCTCGTCTATCCATCCTCTAGTCTGGGCTCTTATGTTTTGTACAGATAAGCAGCCTTTCGCTCTCGTCACTGATCCTACACTGTTATTATATGTGAGAACCAGTCACTACAGGGCGCAATGAACACATAGTTGTTAGCAATCTTTGTTAGCAATGTCAATAAGTAACCATGGACTGTTAAAGAAGGGGTACGGGCCAGATTCATTTTCTCCCTTCCCTATCCAGGTTGATAGATCACCCAATTCCGATTATGTACATGTGCTCCGATTTGGCGCCAAATACATCATAACAATTTGTTTACATTTATAAGCAAGAATATGATGTCATATGTAGGACTCTCATAAACAGTGCCCTATCAATCAATAATGACCGATTTATATTACATTACATTTTTCTCAGTAAATATTTAGTATTATTGAAGATCATTATAGCTACACATTCCTCAACTATCTTTGACTCTGCTGATGTAGTTTTGAAACCTAATTTCATTTTTTTAGAAGAAAGTTAGATGTAAAAAAGTGTAGGAATACAATAATTTTCAGTTCAGTTTATAGTTAAATCAGAGACTATAGATATAGAGACCTTCCACTTGCGCATAAAATGCGAATAGCAAATCAGAGTTATTTAACGGTCATGCCCACTTCTGGTTGTAAAGTAAGCGTTGCTGCCCTGGATAGCAATGGCTTTCTCAATAAAATTTCAGGTTTTTCACCTGAGTTATTTGAGGAAATTAACCACAATCTTGATGACAAAACCTGATCAGACAGCAACAAAGTCACTATCAACTTGATATTGCATTCTTAGCCAGAGATCAATATTATACAGGCCTGCATATTTGTGAGAAAGTAAGGGGGGTTGGCAGTATAATCCATCATTGTTGCCCACTGCGATGTAATGATGGCCTGACATAGGTTAGCTGCTATGATGAGTTTCATAGACAAAGTTTATCATGTGTGAGGACAAGGGGATACTCTTAGCTAATGTTCATTAAGTCTAACAAAATAAATTCAAAAATTTCTTTTCACCTAAGGTCTGTCAACAAGAAGAAGATGCGTCCTTTTTGTTTGGATATCTTCGCTTCTTATTGTATGCGCTAAGATTTATATAAAAAATCATGGGGGCAGGTACCAACCATACAAAATTACAAACGCATTCAAAACTGAAGTGAGAATGGCGGCATCAGAGTAGAGTGCATCGTCAGCAGATTCATGCTGTTTTCAAATTCCTTTTAAAACTCTTCTTCTATTCAGCTTACTGACAAACGTAAAAAAATTACTTGCATAGAGGGATAGAAGACCTCCCTCTTTGCCTCAAAGTTTGGGGCTATGAAAAGCTTTTTCTAAAACTTGCTTTGAAATTTTGTTTGGGCAGATATAAGATGACTTAGACTTTAGAGAGTTCAGAGATATCCCTGATTCAGAGCAGTTCAAAGCACATAACTTCAGGCGACAAACACCAATATGCTAGAATAAACCAGAAAAAATTTAATTTTTTGAGGATGATATTTTTCTCAGGCCTATGCTATAGAAAACTTCTGTGCTGGCCGACTGATGAATTCAATTCAGTCACCAGAACTGGAGAAGATAACATCAGTGCTTGTCCACAATTAACTATTTTCACAATGAATTGAAATTCAGTTGTCTATGTCCCAGTTGATATTATCGAAAGCTCTGTGTGAATGTACTTATAAAATAAACAATTAAAGCGTTCACCTTGTCAATTTTTGATAGTAAATTCATTGCACTGGGTACGCTTACCTCCAAGCGATTACCACCAGAAAGGGGCGGAGCCTAATTTTCAATGTGTTCTCATCGGTTATATACATTATCATGGTAAGTGGAAGGTCTCATTATTTATAGTCTCTGGTTAAATTACAGTGTCACAATGTGTGTCACAGCAGGTGCACTGCATGATATTGATTTTCTAATGAATTATAAATCAATATATCATTATTCATCATGCTTTACCCTATTAAATATGGCTCAATGTAGCCTGTCTTGACAAGACATGCTATAGTGTAATTACCGTGATCTCATAAGTCTTTAGGATTTAATTTTGAGCATAGCAAATTGGTAAAAGTAAGTCTCATAAAAAAATTTTTTGTCCATATTATCACTCCCCGCACAAGTAAATCCATGTAGATAGACTACCAAGTGTCTACAATTAATGCTGGATCTGAATTACACTCCATCTTTAATGTGAATAAATAATAATCAATGCAAAAAAGAGATGAAGTACAGTTCTCTGCTATCAAAGCATGAGCAAAACTATCTCACTTTTATTACTGCCAGGGGGATCTCTAGCTTTTAATTGTGACCCTGCCAACTTTTACTATCCTGTGCAGCACAGCTGCACTCCGAGGGCGTTTGCGCCCGAGCAAACCCAGCTGCTCCATGTACCTGGTCGAGCCAATGGTTTAACGACAGTGGAGAATAGTGCTGAGGTCAAGGAATGGGGTGCCTTTTTTTAACTCACACAGGCTTATAGATGAGGCACACTCAAGAATGGAATTCGGGGAATCGGGAAAACTCTGACTCCTACAACCAAACTGTTATTAAGGTGTTTATGACAAAGCCTGCTCCAGATATCTGATGCAATTGAAAAAGAAATCCTTGGCTGAGTTTAATTTGGTATGGCAACATTGGAATTAAAATAAATTATCTACATTATTTAAACTGTACGGGCAAACAACTGGGTTCGGGGCCGAGCCCCGGCCCCCAAAGCCTAGAGAGCAATTTTGGGCCCTCAAAATTGAATTGAATGGGATTTGGAGGAGTTTACAAGCAGATTACTAAAAGCATAAAGCAGTCAACCTAGATATGCCATCTTCGGCCGCGATCGTCATCTCGACTGCCATTAAGGGCTGGATTTTGTTTGGTATGATTTATCTCATCATACATTCAAGGTGCATGTCGATTGTATCAGAGAGAATTATCTCTGATTGGATTAAGCATGACATAAATAGTCCAATTTTAATCCACATGACAACACCCTAATCAGATACCTATATATCAATGATGTGTTCTTTCTGCGAGAGATAAATTTATTAAACTTCAGCAGACACAGCTGGATTTCATGGTGAAAAAAACTATGGAGTTCTTGCTGACTTAGAACAAGGGAAAATCACAGATAACTAAGGGCTAATAAATTTTGTGTAAATTGTGGCCTCAGTTCAGTTGGTTTGTTGACACCCTTTGATTATTTTCAATAACACTTTCAATGGGATGGGGAGATGGCGCAATTGGTTAGCGCGCTTGCTATTCACTGCCAGGCGATTAGTGCCGCAGGAGTTTTGGGTTCGAGTCCCACTGGGGGAGTTTTCATTGTTGATTGTTCCAGCCCCCAGCACCCTCGGGTGTATACCTCTTCTATTATATAACTTGGAGTCAGATGAGTGGCCAGGCCAAACCGTATACTAGGATCCGGCAGTGCTTCTGTACCATGACTGTCAACAGTACTGTACATGTCAGTACATATGTGGCAGTTTTTTGGGCTTAATCAGTACAGTGAACACTATACCCCCATATTTACACACAATATAAAAACGTCTCCAGTACAGAAGTGGTGATTTATTGGGCTTGATCAGTACAGTGAACACTATACCCACAGTCCGCTGTATCACTGTTAACCGTCCTGTACAAGTCAGTTAACTGCCAGCTCCATACACACTTGATTAGTGAAAAGATGAATATTTACACACAATATAAAAACGTCTCCACCACAGAAGTGGTGATTTATTGGGCTTAATCAGTACAGTGAACACTATACCCCCATATTTACACACAATATAAAAACGTCTCCAGTACAGAAGTGGTGATTTATTGGGCTTAATCAGTACAGTAAACACTATACCCTATGTCTACATCATACATGAGCATTCCTGAATTTTCCCAGAGGAGCTTTGAAATATTAATTTTCGAAAAAGTGCGTTACTACGGCAGTGCTAGCTATCTTAATTCAAAAATAATTGCTCTGTTGGTTCTCTTCCAAGGAACATTTTGAGCTTTATTGTTGCTAGTTTGCTTTCAAATACAAATTCATTCAAATCCTATCCAATATGTTATCACATCTATAAGATCATGTCGCCACACTAACTTGGAGGTTAAGCTGTTCAGCTTGTAGTGGTATAAGACTGAGTCTTCATGAGAGCAGCTTAGAAGAGCGGTCATGGCTCATCCTGACCAAGATTAATTTGTGAGATCAGCTCCTCACCAACCTGCAATATAATATACGTCAGTATATAATTAATCCATCTATCAGCAAACATGACTCACATTACAATCTCTTAGCAGTCACAGAACTGTGTATCAGACACTGTGACACTGTGTATCAGACACTGTGACGCTGTGTATCAGACACTGTTACACTGTGTATCAGGCAGTGTGACACTGTGTATCAGGCAGTGTGACACTGTGTACCAGGCACTGTGACACTGTGTATCAGGCACTGCGATGCTGTGTATCAGGCAGTGTGACACTGTGTATCAGGCACTGTGACACTGTGTATCAGGCACCGTGACGCTGTGTATCAGGCACTGTGACACTGTGTATCAGGCAGTGTGACACTGTGTATCAGGCAGTGTGACACTGTGTATCAGGCACTGTGACACTGTGTATCAGGCACTGTGACACTGACTATCAGTGCCAAAGTTCTTTGTTGGCAAGAATCTGAGAGACCTGCAACATGACTGAGACTAAATGTTATGACATTAACTGCGATCTGATTCTGACAGCTAAACTTTAACCTTTGTATATAAAACTCATCACTGACCTTTCTCCCCTCAGTTCAGTCATCTTCTCATCCGTATTTTCCATAACTCTCTTGTGATTGGCTCTCCTACCCTCAAATGCCTGATTGGATAGACTGCATGATAAAGCCTTAAAAAGAAAAAATCTGGCATGTTGGAAGTTATTTACCGGTATAATGATAGTGGAATCAGAATAAGTCAAGACAACTAACACTCATTCTAATTATGTTTTACATGATTTAATGATCGGATGAGGAAGGGTTTTTAATGTTATGGGGATTTAGGTCTGCAGAGAAATCAGGTGGATTATTTACCTTCTGAGCCAGGACATCCTCAACCCTCCTGACCTCAGCTATAAAATCCTGTACTTGATCTGATAGTTGTGTTCTCTCATCTATTAACTCTTTGATATCATTACTAAGTCTCTGTGTCTCAGCAGTCATGTTGGTCAGATCATCCTCTAGTAACCCGTTCTCTCTGTACTGAGATAAAACATGTGTATGATCAGTCAGGTGGTAGACACATAACACAATTAGCACTAATAGTTGTGGAGGGAGGGAATAATAATGTCAAATAGTGATTTCTTCCAGTATGAAGAGCCAGAATTATGTTCGGACAAATCTGCAGATATCTGGGTTTATAGAAAAATCAGGGTATCAAGTGATGACGACATACTAGCTGCTGAGGAAACTAGTGAGTACCACTATAGAACAATATTATCAGTCATAATTTCACATAAAATGTATGACATGCTTCACAGGCATTTCACTTAACTACAACAATAGTTTTCCGTGACACAAACTTGTATAAATGTGAAAGTAAAAGTGATGGACAAAAGTGGGAGTCACCCGCTCCTTGACATTAGGAGGACAACTCTAAATAGCTCCAGTCATCCATATTCAGGTTAGTTAATAAGTTTGGATTAGCTAGTTACGGGTTGGCATAATTTTACCTGGTGCTTTATTCTGGCTAGCTGACGTGAGATTTCCTAGCGAATAAAGAGAGTGTGAAATTTCAAGCTAGCTTCCATTTCAAGTCTGCACAAATGGAAAACTTGCCAGCGCTATGTTTGTAGATCATGGATTATCACAAAACTCGTCCCAATCCATCTAGTTAGACGATATATTGTATATGTGAGCTTGAACTCTTTTCCTCCTATTGGCTAGTTTTTGTAGTGAGGAAAATTAGGAAGTTGAGGTCCCGGTCAGGATAAAACCTTCAACAGTAATATATAGATAAGATGTTGTACTAACTAAGGGGCATGAACTGAAATCTTACAACATATGAGACTGACATCAGCTCTAAGCGTACTAATACATATGTGTTATTCTTTGCTCTGACAAGGATAGGGAGCAGGGCAAAATTCAATGTTTCAATGACATAAAATGCGATAGAATGGATCCTTCCAGTCAGGGTTTTATTCCGATAACCTAGAACGAACCAGATGACAGAGCTATGTATAGCAATGTTTGCATGCTACCTTCTCAAAGTTTGAGCTAACCTGGTGTGCAAATGATCTAGCAAGCGGTAGTTAAACTCCTCTGGACAAGCGGGAAAATAACTGTAATAGATGAAGTAGTAGATAATATCAAGCAATTATGCAGATGTGACTCTTTGTTAAGGTAGAAAGCCTCAGTTGCTCTATCAGCATATCAATGGCTACAAGATGTGTGTGAAAGTAGATCATCTCAGTTATAATAATGACAATAATGTAACTGACAAATATTCCAAAAAATTGTAGCAATTTTGTTAATGAACTAAGCCGCATCTTCATAATTATGTACTATCATTCATAGCTTTGTTTATTCTATATATTATCTCCTCTAGCCGGAAATTGAACACAAGGTTAGCTAAAGCTTTAAAGAGGTGGCTTCCAAACCTTGATACAGCTCTGAGAACTGGTATGTTCCAGGTCGTCGTTAGCCACTGGGTTGTCTCTGATCAGATTGTCTGTTGGGTCGGAACAAAATATTTACAATGCCAGCTCACTGTAAGTACATATCGAGATAATATAATTAAAGTGAAACTAATTTATTTTCACATACCATACATAGATATCAATTTTCAGGACATTAGATCTGATATGACCTATTGTATCAGTATATTCAGAATATCTGATTCTAACCATTTTACACTTGTAGCACCATAATTACTTAGCTTTCTTCTATCCATACACTGTTACACACCCAGTCATATGCAGCAAGGCAATTATGTGCTAGTGTCAATTTAGCCACCGAAGTGGGCACTCTAGTGTGTACGTCACCATCACACCACTGATTTTATGAGATACAATATCTTACATCAGTACAGCAGACGCTGACTTTGTTACTATGTCAGCAGATCATACTCAACATTCTATTTAACCGTACTGTTTTCTATTCTACCAAACGGCTAACATCTACAATAGTTATAAAGATCTACATCTATACGTTAATCATTAGACCAGATCTTAACTATTTATCCTACCTACCGTTAGCAGTAGCGACCAGACAACTAACATTAGATCCTTGGATCAAATAGTAGGTCGATTAGAAGACCAGATCTTAACTATTTATCCTACCTACTGTATGTTAACGGAGGGGCAGTATTTTTGTAAGTGTAATAATAATTATCATGTAACATCATTCTTTGCATTCAAATGTTTCATTCAATATGAATCGAATCGAATAGCAAGCAACACCTAACGTTATTGACAGCATAATAATTAATAATATCAAATTGCATTTCGCTGAGGCTGATTTTTCATACATATAGCACCTTTGCTTTGTATCATCACCACACTATGCCAGTTTTATTATTTACTTTGAATTTTATTATTCAGGGTACCAGCTCGTGATATTACACAAATAAACGTCTGTGTTGCTAAAACTCTCCTGATATATTAACATACCGGTACACCTATATCAAACTCACCCACCAGCCAATCTGGGCCAAGGCTAGGTTATCACTTGCTTGGAAGCAAACTACTGACTGGTGGTTTCTATTCCATCACCTATCTTGAGGTCAACTGATGGTACCCATCCTATTAATACAAATAAGTTTTCATTCTAGACTGACCTAAAGTAAGGTTACTTACTTATCTACTTTGGTATTGTTGAGCTCATATGACAATGGATGGAATTCATTCTACAAACCAGCTCACTCTAACCTAGCCTTTCTTGACAAGTTTTGTAGTGGGTAGGGGGTACAAAGCTTGTCAACTGTTGCCAACAAGCTGTCGGGAAGTGAGTTATACCCCTGTTGTAAATGATTGGACTGTTTTCTCTCCCTTATTTAAAGAGGGGACAACTCATCTTCTCTACAGTTTGTTTGCAAAAGTTGACAAGTTCTCCCCGCCCAACAACAAAGCTAGCCAAGACAGGCAAACTCAAACCTATCCTCTGACCTAAGCCTTTCTTCTGCTCAGGGACATAAAAATCCATCTTTTCACACTTGAGGTGTCAATCATCATGTCAAATAAGAGTTCAGTAATCTGGTGGTATGCCCGTGGTATGTCAGGCCATTGAATGTAACTATGCCCTCACAAGTCACAGCATGTCGGCAGTCATTACAAAACTTACCAAGTTCTGAAAGGTACATAACACATCTCACAACACTTGCCGCCAGCGACAGTTTTTAGTGCCCATTCATGACAGCATAAATTTGTGTAATATTGAATAAACGATCATGCAGACTAGGATTGTTATTATACCTGATCCAAGATAACCAACGGGCTTGCAGACCGGGAACTAGGACCGAGTAGAGTGATGCAAGGAGTAACCGCGGGGTGGAGTGTACTTCATCTGAAAATAATAGTCTTATATTTTAATTTTTTTTTCAATTTCATTACATATATTTCATTAGTTGGATAATGAAAATTTAATATTTGGGCTGTTCGTTAAATTGGCTTATTGAAAAGGGAATGGGCCCACAGGTCAACATATTGCAATTATAATTCAATGTACGATCTGTTGACTGAATGAAAGGGCATACTCTATTCAAAGTATCATAACAAAAGAACATGAAAGGGGCCCACAACTCGGATTGCTAACCCTAATGTCTTATTTAACTAATGCTGTGAACATAGGACTGCTGCAGTTCCTGAATTTGGGCATGGAATCAGGAATGCGGCAGTCCTACGGCTGTGAATGTTGATTCCAACCATGCATAAGCCCATAGTACACCTTGAGCTTCATTGTATCCACTGCTAAGCTGTGGAATAATTTGTCTTGTGATTGCTCACTACTTGTAGGTCCACCAGTGGCAGGTTAAGGTTCCAGCATATGGCGAAGACCTGAAACAGTCGCTGGAACCTTCAACCAGAAGAAGCCATCAACCTCCAAGTAGCAAGTAAGTAGGTACACTCTCTACCTGGACTTACTGTACTCAATGAACTAAGGTTTAGTTCATTGCTGTACTGACAGACAAACTTAAACTCGGCACTAACTATTTCACTTGTTATAATTATAGTTACAAGCATTACAAGCCAGCTTTGTTTCTTCCAGCCACATCTTGGCATATGTGGCTAATTACTGATATTAATATGACTACAACTTACATCAGATCAACTAATCGTTCAATTAATTACTGCCTAGTTTAGAGTTGTATCCATTTGTTTAGAAGTGGAATGGCCAGTTGAGGATTCAGTAGGTTAGTTAGCACACCGATTTCGAGATTACACTATTAACATATGAATCTCTTATCGATCGATGACGTGATATACATGCAATAGTGTATCACGTCATCAGTGTGGTTAGTTAGGGCAACTCATAGAGTTAGGGATAACTCTATGGGGCAACTCAAACAACGCTTAGTTTTAGTTGTTATTATTTTGTTTTTCCCTCAACAACAGCTACTCAAGCCATAACATTATCAATATTGTCTTTTTTGTCAGGTGTAATTTCATTGGCTGTCTTTTGTGAGAGAAATCATAGTGTATAAGTAGTTGTTTTCTCATGTCTTTAAAGAAGACAGCTACTGATGTGATATGTGGTTGGATGCTAATCGCAAGGTGGTTCAACTTAGCCCAGCTAAGATTTATATCAGTATGCAAGAAGGTTTAGATGTAAATAATAATTACCAGAGAGATAGATGTCGAGTGAGTCAGTCAGTATGTCCAGGGGAGAGTATGAATGGAATGGATTGGATACCAATGGTGTACGATAAGTGTGTAACCTTGTTAGGTCAGATAAGTGAGCTAGTTAGTTGTAATGGCCAGTTGACCATCTGTATGTATGCTCGATATATGTATCGGAATACCACCAGTCATGGGTTTTCCCGGCGAAGCCGATGGCATCCCAGAATGTCAGTCAGGGTTTTCTGAGTATGTGTCAGCGACAGCCCAGAACGCGCCAGTTCCCAGAGCAATGCCAATGTTTTTAGCCAACCTTTTCCGAGTTACAACTTAAATAGTGTGCTATTGTGCTGGCTGGAGGAGATAATGACTGGAATAAATACAGTTGAGAATAGCATACAGTAATTATGATGATGACTCAGTAGCTATCAATGCAGAAAGCCCTAGTTGAGTGTAATAATATTTTAATTACTACAGTACAGGTTGTGTGTTAAAGTATCTCAACTGACAAATTAATTCGTTCTAATTTATTTATTTACCGATTCAAAGAGCGCTACTGTTGAGCAAGAGAATTGTTTTTTACTTAATACATGTAGCAAGAGTTTATGATTTACGGTATCGAACGCTTTCCTTACGTCTAGGGATAGAGCCCCAATGTAGCACGGAGCTGGTTGGTCAAGTTTGATTTTCCATTTCTGAAGCACAGATAGCAAACTGTTTATCAGAGAGCAGGTTATGTTGTTCAATGAAGTTTACCGTCTGGTTTTTCATGTCTAGTTCAAATATTTTTGATAGAATTGGTAAGGATGATATAGGTCTATAGTTTGATGGGTTTGTTTTGTCCCCTTTTTTTAATATTGGGGTGACAAGAGCTGATTTTAGGTAATGAGGAAATATCGAGTTTTGGTAACATTTATTAGTGAGAAGACTGAGATGGTAGGCAATAAGGTCTACAATAATTTTATATATCATTGCAGGCATTTCATGTATACCACCACGTTTTTCTGGCTTGAGTGACCTTATCAGGTCAGCGACCGTTCTGCTAGTTATTAGCTGAAACGTGAACCTACATAGGTTAGTTTCTCCTGTTCGATTGACATGAATTGCAGGATCAAATTTTGATTTTCCAGCGACTGTCACAAAAAATCATTTAGAGCACAGGCTATGTCCTCTTCTTTGGTGATTGTTACGCTCCTGTGGTTTAATTGTTCAATAGATGTATTTCCTTTTCCCCTTTTGGTCAAGGATTTAAGACATGCATGGAAACTTTTGTCACTATGTGAGAGGGATTGACTAATGCAGTGTTTTTTTGCAATTCGAATCTGATTAGTAACATAATTTCTGAATTTCTTGTATTGTTCAATTTGGGCATCAGTCTGAGGGGCTTTGGATTTGTATACTCGATTGTGATAAGTAGTTTTAAGAGTAATGAGACAAAGTATATCTGGTGTTATCCATTGGCTTTTCTTATTACGCACCCTTATTGTTTTTTCTGGAGCATGCTTTTCTACGATGTCACTGATTGATTTGTCAAACCTTTCAATGTGTTCATGGATTGACAGAGGTGATTTGCTGCATGGTTAGCTGTAAGCAGTCATTATAAAAGAGCAACGGGTCAAGCTGCTTGAAATTTCTGGTTTTGATCAGCTTACGCACCTGCTTGTCAGGTTTAATCTTCTTAATTTGAAGGAATGTGGCATAATGATCAGATATAGTGTTGTCACATGTCAATATTTTACAAGCTATCGCTGTTAGATAACAATTAAAATATTGCGATCTAAAAGGCTTTCGTTGCCAAGGTGACTGGTGAATGATGAGCCCACCACTACCTGCTTAAGGCCTGCAGTAGTGAGACCTTGTTGGATATGCTGTTTTTCTTTGGAATTTGAGTTGTAGTTAATATTAAAATAACCTAGAAGTATGACTCTTTTTCCAATAAATAGTTGTTGATGCAGAATATCGCTCAGCAATGTTATGAAATTATCTTTATCTGTATCTGGTTGGAGGTAAATTGAAGCTACTATCAGGCACTCACTCCCCGGGGAGGGGGGGGGGGGCGTCGGACGAGGGGCAAAAGTCTGGGGGGCTCAGACTACGTTGTTTTTATTGTGACCCAAACAGAATCGCATAGCTGTCTTAGCTTTTTCATTTGCATCCCAGGATAATTTCAGCACCATTTGTCTTTGTACTCTCATGACACCATACGCCAGTGCCAAACACCAACTTCACTTTGACAAAGTGTTAAAAACCTACAATGACAATTACCGGTTGGGTGGTAGGTGGTGGTGGTAGATAACAAATTGTATATATTCTGGTAGTAATAGTTTGTATAAATAATTTGTTCTATATTCCAGTTAATTAGATAATTTATTCGTATTTAATTATAAAAAGAGTTGATTTCCACATTGGTTGCTCATGATTTTCATCTACAGGTCTTTCATTGATACATAGGTCCCAGTATCTTAATCATAGATACATAGGTCCCAGTATCTTAATCAGGACTGCCATATCTACACTTATCAAACACGACAATGTGATACTGATGTAAACATTCATAGATACGTAGGTCCCAGTATCTTAATCATAGATACATAGGTCCCAGTATCTTAATCATAGATACATAGGTCCCAGTATCTTAATCAGGACTGCCATATCTACACTTATCAAACACGACAATGTGATACTGATGTAAACATTCATAGATACATAGGTCCCAGTATCTTAATCAGGATTGTCATATCTACACTTATCAAACAGGACATATGATACTGACGTAAGAATTCATGGGTAACCTGCAGCTGTTCTGACTTTTTGTCACCATTCGTGTTTATTATGATGTGATTAAAATATATGCTCAGGTGTGAAATTAAACCATAGCTGTGAGATATAAATTACAAAAGTAATATTGATCAAATTTAATTTGTCAAGTATAAGATAACAAAAACTGCAGAAGAACATGGCTTCCAGCATAGAGCAAAAATACCTACATATGTATCAAATGTATATAAATCATAACTTTGTGATATAGTTGTAATAGTCTCATGATCCTTCAATTTGACTACAATCGCTTCCCATGGAAGTAAATCCACTGACAAAATTTATTATATCATTCTGCTGGTTCCTCAGAAAACATATTCGTTTCTAGTTATTTGTTTCTGTACTATTTATATACAAAACCATTGCTGGTTGTCTATGGAAAAGTTCAGAATGTTATAGTTGGTTTTGAAGCGGGTAAACCTATTATGCTACTGCTAGGTTTTCGTATTCTGGAAAGAGCGTTTCTCTTAACTTTTCGTTTTCGGGAACTATTTCCGTCTCATCTGATGGATGGCAAAGCATATGGGCACAGTCAGAGGTCTCAAGTACTAATTCCCCATCAGACCCTATATTGAAGGGTGGAGCTAAGGTACTCAGAGCAATTTGGCAAGTGGAATGCCTAAATGACCGAGGAAACTCATGGATACTCTTAAATTTACGCAGAATATCAGCCTCCGTGGGACTCGGCTTCTCATCCTTACATGCTACCTGGCTTGTTTTCAGGTTATCGACTATCACATCATATTCATACTTTGCGTGACATTTCAGACACTTTTCGTTGGGTGGGTGACGCTTGAAAAAAGCAAGGTCTTGCTTGAGTACTTCTGAGCATGCGCTTTTCGTAAATAAAAGGTCATGCCCTTCCATAGGTATCCCTGTGATCTGTTTTTTCTTCTCTGGATTTATACAATGTCTCAGTCTGCTGGCTAAGGCCTGTGATTGGATATTCATTCGACGCATTCTAAAGGAAGTAAAAGAATCTGAATGCTTAACTTCAGTTGGAAGCTCAACGTTTGTGTTAGTCCCCAGTAGGATCAGCAGACTATCAAGATGGCCCAACCTGCAATCTTCTTCCCGAAACTTCAGTTTCTCGACTCTACTTTCCTTATAACCTTCCAGTCTTGATATCATAGTGATTCTACAGATGATAACCTTATACTTATCCCCATCTTCAAGTGTGATAGGCAGATCTAGATGGTCGCTTAGAGCTTGTACCGTATCAGCATCAGACCAAGCTAGGGGTGAGGATAGCCGTTCGACCTCATCACTAGTCAGCTAAAATATAGAAGAGTATCAGGGTTGTAAACTCACCTTTCATATTAATATATTGGCCAGTACATGAAAGAAATGACATAGTGGAAACTTTGAGTTAACTAATTACCGGATTTTGGACGTTTGCGGCAACACATTCACCTGAATATTAATATCATTAGATATTTTTACTCCACCCCAAAAAGTATGATAGAAATACCATCAGTGTCAGGGAAAGAGTGGCAACCCTGTAACCCTATTCACCTATGACCAAGCCATAGCTTTATTTCATTGACTCAGCGCTATCTAGAATTTAAACTGCTGGTCACACTCAAGTTTGCAATTTTTGATAAATGGTGATATCGTGTTGTACGTGATCATGTTGGTATCATAATCATCGGATATATGACAATGACAGCAGGAATAGAATAGAGTAGAATCTTTTAAAATCATTCTGCTGAAGCCTTTCAACTCACAACATGATTTATATATATCAGTCACTCGACCCCGGTGAAAGGAAATTGATGTAATTCCCAGGCATAAGTTGAGTACACATTACACATAGATTGAACAAGACTTTTTTACACCACACACTGTTGGGATGTTCAGGGCACTAGACAAAAAGACCACACATAAGACATGAGTTCTGCAGAACTGTCTCCAAGGTAGAAGACAATGGAGCTTACAGGGTTCATCTGTCATGATTTTCAATACTGGATTAACAAAATCTCTCACTAATATATATAGATGAGATCAGCGATCGTGATGGAAGACTTGTACTTACAGTATCCTGGTATTGATATCTTGTGAGCTTAATGTCAGAAGAGAGGTCAATTTCTCCCTCACGAGGCCTATGGGTGATTTCTGCGGTCATTTCACCAGCGTTGCTACAAAATTCCATTGACTAGTAATTAATTAAAGCTTGCTTTTCTGAATATTGAAAGTCATGAACATACATGAAATATAATTCAGCCTAGTCTCAAGTAGTGAGCCCAACATTGGACATTGGTTTATAGACTTTGAAACCAGCTTGAGAGACTTTTTTAGGCTAACATGCATCAATTAAAATTTATATGTACTGTCAGGTTATGATTTAGTTATTTTGGTTCCATACAAAGAATAATGAGTTAGGATATCAACTCATTATCTTAACAAGAAGTATGCATACAACTAAGTATGACTGTAAGTGAATTATCATGTATTTTTTTCTCATTGTGAGGACATCGAATGCTTTTTAACTCATATCCTAAGTGTCAATACAACTATTGACATCACTCACCTGGACATTGAGTCATCATCACTGTCACCGTCATTGTTATCTTTGTCAGGGTCATCATAAAATCTGACTGAGAGGACTCTGTTATCGCCATATTCTAGTGCCTCAATATTCTCATGGTACAGGTGAACCACAGACATCACCCAAGCATTTGTAGGAGACCTTTTGTAGAAGAAGGATTGTTTATTTCCAAACATGATAATTCCTTGTTTTGGAATCACACGGGCAACAGGGTTGCAGCTGTTACTATCATCAACATAGCAGTAAACTAGTATAAAAGCAGAAACCATTTGGTGTTCCTGACCCACGCGTATATGATGGCTCCTTAAACCATCAGTTACTTCCTTCAATTTCTTTTGCATGTTGTTAAAATTCCATCCTTGGTTCTAAAAGAAATTGAATAATATTCTAGGGTTATTTTAAAAAGTGAATACAGAAATTTGAAAAAAGATACTGAAAAGTGAATACTGAAAAGTGAATACTTAAAAGTGAATACTGAAAAGTTAATACTGAAATAAAAAAGAATTTGGGGTAAAATTGAGACGTCAACGTCGATCGATCGAGTACAAACCCACTCAATCCCAAAAAGTTGTGAACCTAAAGATGGTTCATTTCAGTATTTTTTTTGGGAGCAGAGGCTTTTATAGCTGGCTGAAGACACTCCAAAGATATTGTTCTTTGGTCTCAGGTAATTGATTTGGAATTGAAGCCCTAGATCAGCAGATTGAATAAATATTATAATACGAAAATACTATTGCTTTTCAACGCAATCTGTCAAGTGACCTAGAGGGAATTCCCATTGCTGACGTGACAACTTTGGGGCTACTCTCAAAGTTTGGAGTATGAAGCAAGTCATTGTTCGATAACTTGTAATTTCTCCGCTTACTTGTAACACTATTCCCAGTCATGTACCCCCTAAACCAAGGAGTTAAAGACTACTCCTTGGCTACACTATAAGGCTTTGAACATGGTACTGTTTCTAGACAGACCAACACCTCATAAAATACAACACTGATAATAAGAGCTAATGAGTGGAGTCGCTGCCTCGCTTGCTGCTACTGCCAAATATGTTGGTCTCAAAACAGGCTATTTTGTATCATGGAGGAAAGATTATTAGCTAGAGTTAAGTTAAGCTCGTTTGGAATGACTTAAAATTAGCTGATGTAGTTCAAAGTAAAGGGAGTATGCAGTGTCAGCTAGCTGGTACATACCTTTTCTTCTTTGATCTTCCTGAAAGCTGCTAGATTGTTTGAAGAAAATTCTGAGGGGCTCATCGGCTCTGTGATTGTGATATCTGTCACACCTTTATTTTTGTAGACATATTTCTCTGGTTTATCAGACTCTGAGGTCTCCTCAACTTCAGGCCGGATGATATTATCATCAGGTTTACAAAAGCTGTAGTTCTCTAGAGGTATAAAGTGAACATGGGTATATAACTTGGATAACTTCCAAAAGTACACACGGACAAAATCAATCAGTCAGACAGGCAGTACTGCCATAGATATGCAATGCAGTGAAAATTAAAAGTTGAAAATAATGGATTGTATTAGAAAAACAAAAGTATATTGAAGTGGTAATTTATTTTGCTTTAAGATTACACTCTACTCCATACAACACAGTAATATTTGGGCAGATGGGATCGGTGGTTTTTATCGAAAGGAGCTTTAAATTCTCCGAAGTTGTAAATATTGACTAATTTTATTCGATATCAACATTGAGATATTTGTATTTCTACCATATAAGGTAATACCTATCCTTCCCCTAAATCTCACTTTCAAACTCACCAGCAGCATTGTCATACTCGGGCAAGGCCTTAACGACAAGATATTTCGGACACCCTTTCAACAGTTTGTCTTTTTTGTCTGCACTCAGTGGCTTCAGAGCTTGTCCGCAGCGATTGTCAATGAGCTCACTCAGGCGATCATTGACAATGTAATGTGTGCTAGTGCTGACACCCTCACTGTTCCCTTGAAGTGGAGTTTCTTGCGTGCCATTTCCAAGATAGAAGAGAGATTCTCTTGATTTCTGTGACCAAATCCAGATGATTGTGATCTCACCGATACAGTCATTGGGCATATCTAGGTTAGATATGGCTTCACATATATCATCTAAAATGTTATGGAAGACGCAAGATGGATGCACGGACCAAAAAATAGATAGGTACAATATGGGAAAAGGTAAATCAGTGATAAACAGTAGTGCAGACTATATACATTTCAATTCAATTCCAACAAAACTGTAACGTGTGACAGCGTTCAACACAAACCACTCAGAGTTGTTTGTGTTTTTTTTCTCCAAAACTTATGAAATATAAGAATTACCTCTCAAATCATCCACTACATCACATTCCAACTTTGCCATGCTTTTGAGGTTTGGGTTTTTTCTTATGTCCAGTCGCTTCAGATCCTTGAGATTGGTCATGCTGTTGAGAGAAAAGTGAAATGACTTGATTACGTTTGAAAATATATAAGGGACCAATGCCATATTAGGCCTGACAGCGGAAACAACTGTGGGCAAGTTTGATCTCCATTCTCCGTTTGATTGCTAAAGAGATATTTATTACGATTCATTTTTACATACTGGCAATTTAACTAAGGTATATATCATTGGGCTAGAGAACAGTGGGCTAGAGCGCAGCCATAGCTTGTTAGGCAAGGCCTGGATCAATCATGTCAGTTGTCCTTTGTTCAGATCCATACGGACGTGGTGATGTCAGGGAGACCAGGTAGACCTTGGGTCATGTAACATGCTTAGTTCATGACAACCCAACAATATCCGCCAACAAGAGGATTCATCAATCTTCTCACAGGGTAGTGGCCAGTAGCGACCCTCAATTGTAGCTTTTGGTAGCAGCGAGAAGTTTAAGCCTGCCCCATAGACTCAATCTCACCTTTCTGGTAGAGTCGTGAGTCCACACCTGCTGATATTCAGTCTTGTAAGTTTTTTGGTATGTTCACATACTTGGTTTAGGAATTTCTCACCAGCAACATTCTCCGACACATAGAGGAACATCAACTCTTCCAGAAAGTCAAGCCTATGTCGACAAAATAATTTGAGATGTGAATAAGCGGATATTAATATATCAATAATATAATATAATATATTAATTAATATATCAATAAGTGCTCAACTAAGTGATCGATCAATTTGTATATTACTTTTATGTATACGACACTAGAGAAAGTTTGTTCACTCTTAGTTGACACTGAGAACAATGATGTCACTTGTATCATTATATTGTTTGTCCATTTAAAGACTACCATAAGACTGAAACTGTGTATAGTATGGCAGCCAATTCTGCAGTAGTTCATCGCGCTTCTGGGTAAAAATTATGTATGGCGTTAGAACTCTAATAATGCATATCATTAGGTACTTTCAGGAAAAAAATGGTAAATCAGTCATTTGTTGATAGTGCATTGTTTATGAGAGCTCTTTTCTGAGGCTTTTAGTAAGCTGCAAATTTTACTGTGCTCCTGCGTGAGACATTTTTTAACCATATACAGCATTTAATGTAATAGCCCAGGACTGAGAGTGACACCATCTTAACACTCTCGTGATCTGTCACGCCTGGATACCAGATATGACAAGCTCAGCCGTGAGGTACTCCAGAGAGGAGCTGCTGGAGATCAGAAATCTGCCATCAAATTCAGGTGACTCATTTGATTGGTATGACATAGACAGTACACTGCCTCGTAATCCTCCTAACGAGCAGCGCAGAATTGAGGCTAGAGTAACACCACGGCTTTCTTCTAACCAGCTCAGAAAGCCAAGGATGCAAATGCTAACAACAATACCAACTGTAGCATCTATGTGTGATTATATCAAACCAACAAATAAGCCCTCAGTAACTCATACCACGGTAAATAGACAATCTCACCTTACCACCGTGAAGATCGATCCGAAAATAAACAACAAGGCGATAAGCGATGATAACCGTCCCCGACTTCCACATGTTTTTGCAACAAATTTGCAGAGACAAACACTCGCCAAACATCACGATCTCGCTGGTCTTATTGATGAGCATAAATATGACATCTTACTGCTGACTGAAACTTGGTACAACAAGCATACAGAGAAAGTATATAACTACCCAGGTTTCAATCGCACAGCTACCGATAGACACCAGTCACTAGTAGGAGGGGGTGTGGCGATCTACACTCGCTCTGATTATCATGTTACAACACTAAAATCGTATACTTCCACCACCATGTCGTCGTTGTGGACTTCAATAAAAATCCCAGGCATAAGTGACAAAATGATCTTCGGAGTTATTTGTCACCCGCCCGGCCTGCGGAATGAGATGAAAGATCACACAACACAACACATATACGACACCATCAATTACCTGACCAACAAACATAAAACTGCGAAGCTGTTACTCTATGGTGATTTCAATGACCTGAATACATCATCAATCGAACCGTTATTCGGATTATCACAGATTGTTGACTTCCCAACCAGAGAAACAGCCTTCCTAGACAAACTATTCACCAACATTCCTGAATACGTTAGCCTAAAATGCGAGTCTGCACCTCCAGTTGGCTCTAGCGATCATTGCTCGGTGACTGTAGAATCTGCCGCCAAGAGAGCAGTTCAATACGAAACAATATCCAAACGTATGGCTACCCCTCCCGCTAAGATCAAAATTAGCCTAGAACTGGAGAAACAAGACTGGTCACAGGTAATCAATGAGCCGAACATAGGCAAGAAAGCTGAGATATTCCATAATATAGTGATGGATATATATAACAGCAACTGCCCGTTACGTCGAATACGAAAGGCACAAGACAAGCAATGCCTCGAAATCCCACTTACCAGGAAACTCCGTCGAGCGAAACAACGAGCTCACCGGAAAAACAAACCGGTAGGGAAGTATCTAAACAAAATTCTCCATAAAAAGCTGAAAAAGATCAGACGGCAACATGCAGAGACCAACATAAACAGGATCATGTCTGACACGCGTTAGTGGTGGTCTAATGTCAAATCGCTAACATCACCTCACACAAATAGTCAGACAAAGGCGATATTCATCGATAACAAGTGGCAAACTCCATCCGAATATGTGGAAAATCGCAACACGTATTTCACTGCATACGGTGACGGAACCTCACTGGACTTCCCAGAACTCAATAACACCGGGGTTCCCAGTAGCGTATTATCAGAAATCTCAAATTCATTAACACCAGGAAAGCCACACATTCCACTGATTACCCTCAATGGATTAGCAAACTGAATCCTGAGACTATATCTATACCGCTACAAAACATCATTCAAACAATGTTAGATACTGGGAAATAACCGTCACTGTGGAAACGCAGTGAGATAACTCCAATAAACAAGATAGCATCGCCTACACAATACAGCGAATTTAGACCTATTGCGTTGCTATATCACTGTAGTAAGAACGCAGAATGGTATATAATACAACCCCTCACCGACAAAGCATCCGATGATACTCAGTACGCATATACCCAAGGTACCGGTACCATCGACGCCTTAGTCAACGCTGTCACATCTTGGAAACTTGCAATGGATGACACTAATACTCTCACCGTCCATGCTCTTTTCGAAGATTTCTCAAAAGCGTTTGACAACATGCGTCCAAACATCCTCGCCTCTATCATGCTATCCCAAGGATACAGTGAATCAATTATTGCCCTGTGCATCGACTACCTAACAAATCGCAGGCAGCGTGTCGCCCACGAACCCTGTAAGACAACATCTGGTGAAAAAGTGAGCAACATTGGTGTACTTCAGGGCACAAGGTGTGGACCGATACTTTTGAATATTTTTATAAAATCACTGCAATCATCCGAAAGCATCATAAAGTATGCTGACGACCTAACAATATTCGCCACGATTCCAAAATCAGAATCAACCAATATCGCTCGCGGCCACAGCTCTACCACCAGTGATACTATATCGAAAGAAGCTACTATGAGTGCAGAGTGGTGTCAAAACAATGCCATGACTCTAAATACATCCAAAATGAAACAGATGGCTATGTCATTACGGAATAAGATAACTCTCGAAACCCCAGTCTGCATAAACAACAAAGTCATCGAACGCGTAGACTCATTCAAACTGCTTGGGATTAACATAGACGAACAATAGTTGAGAGAAGCCACGTAAAGGTCCATGCACTACAACTTCTGAAACGGTATGGCGTAAATCAATCAGGACGGTGTAGATACTACATGACCATCATTCGACCGCTGCTTACATATGCCTGCCAAGCATGGTTTCCATCGTTAGCCCGGTATGACATCCTTAAACTAGAGAGCATCCAACGACGCTGCTTGAAGCTGATATATCCCCATATCGAGCATAATGACGAACGCCTCATAGTGGCTAAGCTGCCTGCACTCGAAGTATTCATGTCAAATCGCTGCTCTGATTACAGTGCCAAGGTCATAAATAACCCTATACATTGGTTATCCCACCTGTTTCCATCCAGGCAAGACACAAACAGGCACTCTACTAGAACTCATAAAACCCTGATCAAAAAGCACCGAACTCAGAGCCTTATGAATACTATATTTTACAAATTCGGTATATAAAATGGATTTACTTTTCTATGTGTGACATTATAAAGAACAACTAATGCAGTTTGAATAATTTTTCAATGTAACTCATGCTCTGATTATGATTGTATTATGTACTTTCTTGAGCGGTGAAATAAAGTCCATATCTAGAGTAACAGTTATGAGGTTAAATTCAGGCTTATCAAAGTGAACTAAACATTATGACGCTTTTGGCGTACAAATGGAGCAAATTTAAAGAACCAGAATCGGTCGATCTATCAATACGGACAGGAATGGGAGGAAGTGCATCTCAGAAGAAGGTCTTAGTCAACTTCTCAAGGGTAAGTGAGAAAAATGAGGGGCTATCACTTACTTCAGGTCGTCAAGGATAAGTTCACATCCGTTAATATACAGTCTTGTTAGTGTACGTGGTAGATAACCTGACAGTGTTGTTACATCAATGTTTTTGTTATAAGACAGGTCTAGAATCTTAAGATCCTTTAATCCTTTCAGAACTGTACTGTAAAATAAAAATACTGAAAATTCACATAACAGTAAGAAAGATCATGAAATAAACCTAGACAGGACACCATGTGGGGAAGTTAATTTTGGGTGACTTGACGACACCGAGTTGTGTAGTAACAATGATGCTGTCATTGTTTTAAAGTCCACATACATGTACCAAGGAGTTAGAGGGAAGTCAGGAAACTCTTATTCCTTGATATCGCTCAAATTTTATTGAATTTTGAGTTTGGAAATTGCAATAGATTTAGCAGCTAGACGTGATAAATTTTGTAACAACTTTAACCTAAAAGATTCTTTTACGAAAAAATAACAACAACAAATTGACCACAAGGATCCACTTAATGTGAAGCAATTTTCAAACTCAAAAATTCAATCAAAAACCCGAATTGCGGACCGCAAGTCAATGACAGCACTAATGCTACTGAACTATTGTATGTCAAGACGCCACCCACACAGTGCCTCAATGCTAATGCTCCATATATTGTCTTGTCTAGGTTTATTATTAGGTCTATGAATAAACCTTATAAATTACTCAAATCTGCCCCAATTATTAAAATATATGCATACTGAATTCAACAGAATGGGGACTTTCAGTTTCTACCAAACAAAACAGTCCACCCTATTATTGAGACTCCCCTGACTTCAGCCCATTTGGAGCCTCCTCTCTGATTACTACCTATCTCCCCATCTGTCTCTCTTTCTCTGATATGCATATATTTTATCAGAATTACATTATCTGCATCATATCTCCAACAATAGGCATAGTACCCACCACATAGAAAGTGACAAATGGATTACTGACCTGGAGTAACTAAGAGAGGCATGTCTATGCAGCGTGATTTTGGGTTTAAGTAGTCTTCAAACCTTTGGCAAAAAAGGAAACTTATAGTTCCTTAGTGACAAATTAACACGATATGCAGCCCTGTACCATGTACGACATACAACCTATAGACTATTTTTAGCGATATTGCTGGGAAGATACGTAACTGTCCTTACATGTCTTCTAGTCCACAATCCCTGGCGTACAAGCTCTGTAATTGCGGTAAATCATACAGAATTCCTGGGAGTTGAGAGAGCGGATTGTCGGATATATCTATCACCTTCAGATTCTCTGGAAGCTTTGCCCTGTAGATGACAAAAATATTGAAGAAAACACTATATCACTGATTTAGGGCTCAATTGTGGGTTCGGGAAACTATGAATAATAGCAGCTTTAAAGTGCAAAAATACATGGAGACGCCTATGTAATACACAATCAAATATCCGTTTGTCCAATGAGCTCCAGAAAACTAAGAGTTTACTAACCATCGGGATGGTATATCTCTAAGATCCAGTCTTCTGAGACTTGGTGCCACAAGCTTCAGAGCTGATGGCTCTGGTACATCTCCCCATATCTTAACATGGGTGACCTTGACTCCTTCTGTCTCTTTACAAAGCTGTTGAATTGTCTTCTCTTTGCCTTTGAAGTTTTTCGGTGGCGTAGCATTTCCTATTTTGTACCAAATGCGGTATTCTACAAATAGCAAAAGTATTTTCCGGAAAGTACCCGTAAATAAAAGTGAGTTTCGCATTAACTACTATATCACTTAAGGTACCTGAGGAAAGTACCATACATTACATGTTTATGCATTTTGTTACCATTGCTCAACTTCTTCCAAGATTTTTTTATGGAAACACAAAACCCTCACCTCAAACACAGAAGTAAAATTAATGTATACTCAAATCATAACTTGAGTTTCTATGTACCAACATTGCGTTATTTAGCTAGCGCCCTCACAAACAGAACAGAAGCAAGGGCGTCGTGGTGAGGCTAATCTAAGAGGTAAATTACTGCTTACTTTTAGCTACAGAATGTTTCTCATCGCCACTCTAAAAAAATAGATGTACTGAAGATAAGAGTAAGGTGACAAAGAGGTCACAATTGCAAACGGAACAATTTTAACATTTTTGTGTCGGATAGACAAATTTTACAATATTACCAACTAAAATTTAGGCAGGTAAAGTACTCCAGGGTAAATAGCAGTGATACTAAATATTACACCTTCAATTAAGAAAATGAGTTGGTAAAGTACCTCACTCTCTGTCACAGATAGGTTCTCAAACTCCTTCACCAGTTCCTCTTTGTCGGATCTCGCTTGTGCCATCTTTGAGCAACATAGACTAGCTATTTGAGAAAAAGAAATAACACAAATAGGGATCAATTATGGAAAGTACTAAGCCTGCAAGCCAGTAGGTTGCACTGGATTGCTATTTACAAAATCTGCATGAGGGTTCAGTCCTGCACATCATGTCAGTACAATGTCTTTGCACACTTTACTAGCTGCCAAGGACACGGATATGCTTCGTAGACCTGTTCTCAATGCAAGTAACCTGCTGTAAAAGTTTGCTAAAAATACAATCAGGAAATTCTTGACATCCTTTTTCATCAAAGTAGTTATAAGACAAATGCAAAAGCACATATCTGCATGTCAGGCAGGCTACGTCACTTGTCACAGAGATGAATAATTCACAACCAGATATTTCTACCATTTTTGTGAATTCATTCACCAACCAATGCATATACTTCATTAAATGACAAAGCAATACTTATTATGGCTGGCTTGAAAATACCATCACAGATAAAGGATATACAGGACTTAAATTTACTTTACTATTTCAGACAGTCTGGTGCTTTTGTATACAAACTACTGTCAGTGGTGTTATCAGTCTCTTGTTTGTTTAAGCACTTGAAATGGTAGTAGCATTTCATTACCAGCCGCATGGTTTATAATGTTGAAACTACTGTCAGTGGTGTTATCAGTCTCTTGTTAGTTTAAGCACTTGAAATGGTAGTAGCATTTCATTATCAGCCGCATGGTTTATAAGGATGTCCTATCCCTACAATGATAAAGCTATCCCGACACAGCTCATGGCCTAAATTAGTCTCTTGCATACCAAAGGTCATTCCAAAGTGTACCCATCATAGGCTGTGACAGGTCAAGGTCCGAATTGCAAGGCCCCCTTAGCTGCTTACATTATATGATGCGAGACAGTTGCTATGAGGTCTTGCTCTCATTCCTGCTCCTATGCTAAGGCTCTAAATAAACCCACCTCATTGCCGATACTTTATCGATTGAGGCGATTGTGTCTCAAATCTATGTCTAAGCTTTCCCAAGCATCAGCAATGTTTTCTTGTAATTTCGAATATTCATATAAATTATGAAAAGCAATATTATATTTTCCAGACTTTTCATCTAGCTTGGACTCTATGGTAGACACTTCAAAGCAGCTTCATATCATCAAATCACCTCCACATGATAACAACCAATCGCTTAGGACAACAGAGTAAGCATATCAGCTTTGTCTTTAAAAAATGCCAATTTCAATAGCGTTGAATAGGTCTTCAAAAATCTCAAAGGGAAAATTGAGACATATATAATAGGCATAAATGGTTAATCTCCATCCAAAATGTCAGAATGAAGAAGCTGCCATTTTTGTTATGGTGTGGAGGAAGTGTGCTTTGTACATGTGCAGTAGCCTGGTATCAAATAAATCCCAGGCTATTGCGCCTGCTCAAAGCACTACTTCAGATCACATCAATACTACAGCCCTATTAGACCAATGAACTACAACTCAAGAATTACAATTTTGATCAAAGCTGGAAAGCTAAAAAAGCCACCGACTTCATTTTGGGTGGTTGGTCAACGTGAGTTTGAGGATTTGAAGCAGGCTTTTGGAGCATACATGACAGAACGACTCATATATAACACAATGGGAAAATAAATAGAGGTGTTGTAAAATCGCTTTATGTAAATGGAGCATGAAAGAATCACTGGAATCACAGGACAACTACACACAACTACTGTCTCAACTGCCAAACTTCAGACCAATATCTTATAGCTGATCTATGTATACTAGATTCTGTTGAGAGTGAATGATCACAAAGTGACAGCGTGATAGCAGAATGTTGAGACTAGCTCCAAGTCACTTGCCTATTAAAACCTAGAACAAGTTTAATCCAATTGCCTGCATTCCTGTTGCTCCGTTCAACTGGTCACGCCGCAGCGGCGGCAGGACCAGTGGATCAGGAGCGACTTGGAATGCAGGCAAATGGATTAAACTTGTTCTAATCAAAACCTCATTAACTTGTTATACCTCACTTAGAGGACACGTAACTCTGCTTCAAAGGTTGCCTTTGGTTTTAAAGCACTGAACGCTGCACACCCTTTTTGAAATGGATATGGCTAGCTGATAGACACTTCTCCAGGTATAGCCATTTTGACATTTTTTTTCCTATTCCGCTTGTGTTAAACAGTACCCAAAAAAAAGAAAATCCGAAAGACAACCTCAGATTTATGCTCAGGAATACTGTCTATATGTGTATAAGATTGAGGTAAATCTTACATCATCAAGCTCGTCTATCCATCCTCTAGTCTGGGCTCTTATGTTTTGTACAGATAAGCAGCCTTTCGCTCTCGTCACTGATCCTAGACTGTTATTATATGTGAGAACCAGTCACTACAGGGCGCAATGAACACATAGTTGTTAGCAATCTTTGTTAGCAATGTCAATAAGTAACCATGGACTGTTAAAGAAGGGGTACGGGCCAGATTCATTTTCTCCCTTCCCTATCCAGGTTGATAGATCACCCAATTCCGATTATGTACATGTGCTCCGATTTGGCGCCAAATACATCATAACAATTTGTTTACATTTATAAGCAAGAATATGATGTCATATGTAGGACTCTCATGAACAGTGCCCTATCAATCAATAATGACCGATTTATATTACATTACATTTTTCTCAGTAAATATTTAGTATTATTGAAGATCATTATAGCTACACATTCCTCAACTATCTTTGACTCTGCTGATGTAGTTTTGAAACCTAATTTCATTTTTTTAGAAGAAAGTTAGATGTAAAAAAGTGTAGGAATACAATAATTTTCAGTTCAGTTTATAGTTAAATCAGAGACTATAGATATAGAGACCTTCCACTTGCGCATAAAATGCGAATAGCAAATCAGAGTTATTTAACGGTCATGCCCACTTCTGGTTGTAAAGTAAGCGTTGCTGCCCTGGATAGCAATGGCTTTCTCAATAAAATTTCAGGTTTTTCACCTGAGTTATTTGAGGAAATTAACCACAATCTTGATGACAAAACCTGATCAGACAGCAACAAAGTCACTATCAACTTGATATTGCATTCTTAGCCAGAGATCAATATTATACAGGCCTGCATATTTGTGAGAAAGTAAGGGGGGTTGGCAGTATAATCCATCATTGTTGCCCACTGCGATGTAATGATGGCCTGACATAGGTTAGCTGCTATGATGAGTTTCATAGACAAAGTTTATCATGTGTGAGGACAAGGGGATACTCTTAGCTAATGTTCATTAAGTCTAACAAAATAAATTCAAAAATTTCTTTTCACCTAAGGTCTGTCAACAAGAAGAAGATGCGTCCTTTTTGTTTGGATATCTTCGCTTCTTATTGTATGCGCTAAGATTTATATAAAAAATCATGGGGGCAGGTACCAACCATACAAAATTACAAACGCATTCAAAACTGAAGTGAGAATGGCGGCATCAGAGTAGAGTGCATCGTCAGCAGATTCATGCTGTTTTCAAATCCCTTTTAAAACTCTTCTTCTATTCAGCTTACTGACAAACGTAAAAAAATTACTTGCATAGAGGGATAGAAGACCTCCCTCTTTGCCTCAAAGTTTGGGGCTATGAAAAGCTTTTTCTAAAACTTGCTTTGAAATTTTGTTTGGGCAGATATAAGATGACTTAGACTTTAGAGAGTTCAGAGATATCCCTGATTCAGAGCAGTTCAAAGCACATAACTTCAGGCGACAAACACCAATATGCTAGAATAAACCGGAAAAAATTTAATTTTTTGAGGATGATATTTTTCTCAGGCCTATGCTATAGAAAACTTCTGTGCTGGCCGACTGATGAATTCAATTCAGTCACCAGAACTGGAGAAGATAACATCAGTGCTTGTCCACAATTAATTATTTTCACAATGAATTGAAATTCAGTTGTCTATGTCCCAGGTGATATTATCGAAAGCTCTGTGTGAATGTACTTATAAAATAAACAATTAAAGCGTTCACCTTGACAATTTTTGATAGTAAATTCATTGCACTGGGTACGCTTACCTCCAAGCGATTACCACCAGAAAGGGGCGGAGCCTAATTTTCAATGTGTTCGCATCGGTTATATACATTATCATGGTAAGTGGAAGGTCTCATTATTTATAGTCTCTGGTTAAATTACAGTGTCACAATGTGTGTCACAGCAGGTGCACTGCATGATATTGATTTTCTAATGAATTATAAATCAATATATCATTATTCATCATGCTTTACCCTATTAAATATGGCTCAATGTAGCCTGTCTTGACAAGACATGCTATCGTGTAATTACCGTGATCTCATAAGTCTTTAGGATTTAATTTTGAGCATAGCAAATTGGTAAAAGTAAGTCTCATAAAAAAAAATTTTGGTCCATATTATCACTCCCCGCACAAGTAAATCCATGTAGATAGACTACCAAGTGTCTACAATTAATGCTGGATCTGAATTACACTCCATCTTTAATGTGAATAAATAATAATCAATACAAAAAAGAGTTGAAGTACAGTTCTCTGCTATCAAAGCATGAGCAAAACTATCTCACTTTTATTACTGCCAGGGGGATCTCTAGCTTTTAATTGTGACCCTGCCAACTTTTACTATCCTGTGCAGCACAGCTGCACTCCGAGGGCGTTTGCGCCCGAGCAAACCCAGCTGCTCCATGTACCTGGTCGAGCCAATGGTTTAACGACAGTGGAGAATAGTGCTGAGGTCAAGGAATGGGGTGCCTTTTTTTAACTCACACAGGCTTATAGATGAGGCACACTCAAGAATGGAATTCGGGGAATCGGGAAAACTCTGACTCCTACAACCAAACTGTTATTAAGGTGTTTATGACAAAGCCTGCTCCAGATATCTGATGCAATTGAAAAAGAAATCCTTGGCTGAGTTTAATTTGGTATGGCAACATTGGAATTAAAATAAATTATCTACATTATTTAAACTGTACGGGCAAACAACTGGGTTCGGGGCCGAGCCCCGGCCGCCAAAGCCTAGAGAGCAATTTTGGGCCCTCAAAATTGAATTGAATGGGATTTGGAGGAGTTTACAAGCAGATTACTAAAAGCATAAAGCAGTCAACCTAGATATGCCATCTTCGGCCGCGATCGTCATCTCGACTGCCATTAAGGGCTGGATTTTGTTTGGTATGATTTATCTCATCATACATTCAAGGTGCATGTCGATTGTATCAGAGAGAATTATCTCTGATTGGATTAAGCATGACATAAATAGTCCAATTTTAATCCACATGACAACACCCTAATCAGATACCTATATATCAATGATGTGTTCTTTCTGCGAGAGATAAATTTATTAAACTTCAGCAGACACAGCTGGATTTCATGGTGAAAAAAACTATGGAGTTCTTGCTGACTTAGAACAAGGGAAAATCACAGATAACTAAGGGCTAATAAATTTTGTGTAAATTGTGGCCTCAGTTCAGTTGGTTTGTTGACACCCTTTGATTATTTTCAATAACACTTTCAATGGGATGGGGAGATGGCGCAATTGGTTAGCGCGCTTGCTATTCACTGCCAGGCGATTAGTGCCGCAGGAGTTTTGGGTTCGAGTCCCACTGGGGGAGCTTTCATTGTTGATTGTTCCAGCCCCCAGCACCCTCGGGTGTATACCTCTTCTATTATATAACTTGGAGTCAGATGAGTGGCCAGGCCAAACCGTATACTAGGATCCGGCAGTGCTTCTGTACCATGACTGTCAACAGTACTGTACATGTCAGTACATATGTGGCAGTTTATTGGGCTTAATCAGTACAGTGAACACTATACCCCCATATTTACACACAATATAAAAACGTCTCCAGTACAGAAGTGGTGATTTATTGGGCTTGATCAGTACAGTGAACACTATACCCACAGTCCGCTGTATCACTGTTAACCGTCCTGTACAAGTCAGTTAACTGCCAGCTCCATACACACTTGATTAGTGAAAAGATGAATATTTACACACAATATAAAAACGTCTCCACCACAGAAGTGGTGATTTATTGGGCTTAATCAGTACAGTGAACACTATACCCCCATATTTACACACAATATAAAAACGTCTCCAGTACAGAAGTGGTGATTTATTGGGCTTAATCAGTACAGTAAACACTATACCCTATGTCTACATCATACATGAGCATTCCTGATTTTTCACAGAGGAGCTTTGAAATATTAATTTTCGAAAAAGTGCGTTACTACGGCAGTGCTAGCTATCTTAATTCAAAAATAATTGCTCTGTTGGTTATCTTCCTAGGAACATTTTGAGCTTTATTGTTGCTAGTTTGCTTTCAAATACAAATTCATTCAAATCCTATCCAATATGTTATCACATCTATAAGATCATGTCGCCACACTAACTTGGAGGTTAAGCTGTTCAGCTTGTAGTGGTATAAGACTGAGTCTTCATGAGAGCAGCTTAGAAGAGCGGTCATGGCTCATCCTGACCAAGATTAATTTGTGAGATCAGCTCCTCACCAACCTGCAATATAATATACGTCAGTATATAATTAATCCATCTATCAGCAAACATGACTCACATTACAATCTCTTAGCAGTCACAGAACTGTGTATCAGACACTGTGACACTGTGTATCAGACACTGTGACGCTGTGTATCAGACACTGTTACACTGTGTATCAGGCAGTGTGACACTGTGTATCAGGCAGTGTGACACTGTGTACCAGGCACTGTGACACTGTGTATCAGACACTGTGACGCTGTGTATCAGACACTGTTACACTGTGTATCAGGCAGTGTGACACTGTGTATCAGGCAGTGTGACACTGTGTACCAGGCACTGTGACACTGTGTATCAGGCACTGCGATGCTGTGTATCAGGCAGTGTGACACTGTGTATCAGGCACTGTGACACTGTGTATCAGGCACTGTGACGCTGTGTATCAGGCACTGTGACACTGTGTATCAGGCAGTGTGACACTGTGTATCAGGCAGTGTGACACTGTGTATCAGGCACTGTGACACTGTGTATCAGGCACTGTGACACTGACTATCAGTGCCAAAGTTCTTTGTTGGCAAGAATCTGAGAGACCTGCAACATGACTGAGACTAAATGTTATGACATTAACTGCGATCTGATTCTGACAGCTAAACTTTAACCTTTGTATATAAAACTCATCACTGACCTTTCTCCCCTCAGTTCAGTCATCTTCTCATCCGTATTTTCCATAACTCTCTTGTGATTGGCTCTCCTACCCTCAAATGCCTGATTGGATAGACTGCATGATAAAGCCTTAAAAATAAAAAATCTGGCATGTTGGAAGTTATTTACCGGTATAATGATAGTGGAATCAGAATAAGTCAAGACAACTAACACTCATTCTAATTATGTTTTACATGATTTAATGATCGGATGAGGAAGGGTTTTTAATGTTATGGGGATTTAGGTCTGCAGAGAAATCAGGTGGATTATTTACCTTCTGAGCCAGGACATCCTCAACCCTCCTGACCTCAGCTATAAAATCCTGTACTTGATCTGATAGTTGTGTTCTCTCATCTATTAACTCTTTGATATCATTACTAAGTCTCTGTGTCTCAGCAGTCATGTTGGTCAGATCATCCTCTAGTAATCTGTTCTCTCTGTACTGAGATAAAACATGTGTATGATCAGTCAGGTGGTAGACACATAACACAATTAGCACTGATAGTTGTGAAGGGAGGGAATAATAATGTCAAATAGTGATTTCTCCCAGTATGAAGGGCCAGAATTATGTCCGGACAAATTTGCAAATATCCGGGTTTATAGAAAAATCAGGGTATCAAGTGATGACAACATACTAGCTGCTGAGGAAACTATAGGTATACACACATGGCCTGTCTGCATAGAACTTAGGATTGAGATAATTTGTTTACAAGAGTTGTATGTCCTGCGTGTATTGTTTGTGCAAAATCTTGGGTCTCCCAAGTGGTTTGGGCCACTGGAAAAAATCAACAAATGACCTCATAGTGAGTTAATCTGGGAAAAGACGAGAGTTGAATCTGCAAGCAATAATGACAACAAATTTATGGCCGATCCAGATAGTGTCTTGCTAATTGCCCTATCAATCACAATTTGTCAAACATAGATCATCTAAACCAACATATTATGCAATGTCAGACATTAATTATAATGTTAATACTATCTAGGGGCCACTGGTGAATTACATAACCTAACTAAACTGAATAATACCGGAGAGAGGGCATATGGGTCTTATAATAGTGGGTATAACTGTAGAACGGTATTATCAGTCATTACTTCAGATAAAATGTATGATTTGTTTCACAGGCATTTCACATAACTATAGTAATAGTATTCGGTGAAGCCAACTTGTTAAGAATAGTGTAATTTGATGTAAAAATGGGAGTCACCCACTCCTTGACATTAATAGGACAACTCTAAATTTTTCCAGTCATCCATATTCAGGTGAGTTAAAAAGTTTGGGTTAGCTTGTTTGAACAACTCTATCTAGCGATTGATTCTGGCTAGCTGAGGTGGGAATTTATATAAAATTTAGAGGGTGTGTATTTTCAAGCTAGCTTCAGTTTCTTGTCTGTACAAATTGCAAAAATGTCAATACTTCACTTCTCAAATGTGTTTATAAAGAGTAATAAAATTTGCCAAAAAGGAATCCCATGGAGGCTCAATAAATTCTTATTTTATCTCATCTACACCAGATTTTTGTTGAGCATAAAGAGAATCTTTGAGATGACAATGAAACCCAAGGACACCAAGTACACTCACACTCGAAGACATCATGAAATAAGTATCTCTCTGTGTTACCCAAATGGTACTGATCACACGTCATAAACGGATCAAAATGTCCATACAATAAGCGACAACATAAGCTCGTTGGACCAAACATTTGCACCTGTCCAGTGACAAACATTGAATGAATGCAAATAGACTGTGGTATGATATTGAGTTTTCTATAAGGAATAGAAAGATGATAATCTCATTGATGATTCGATCTACACTACCTTGTCAGCACTGTATCTGTATATCATGGATTATCACAAACTCCTCCCAATCTATGTATAACTGATATATAATATGTGGCAGCTTAAACTCAGTGTTGTGGGCGTTGTGGTCCCACATGAGTGTGTCTTACTGCCGCTCTGCACCATTGCTGTCTGTGCTGTGGGAGACCTCGGGATGATGAATGAGCGCTGCATTTGCTGCGTGCCCTGTACCAAAAAATCATTCAAAATGAGTTTTTATACATGCGGCTACTGCCCTTGCCTTACAGAACTGGCCAATTTTCCGTTATACCTATTTGAATGCAATGGCAGTTAAGCTAAGCCCAAGTATGCTAAGATTTAGAAATAAGGGTGTAAGGTAAAAACAATCAACAGAGTTGAGAGTGAGCTGGTTTATTGTTATGGAATTGATACGTCTGTATGAGCTAAAAAACAGAGATCTAATGATTCTCCAAGTCAGGGTTTTATGCAATAACCCATATTCAGAATCAGTTCACAGTGCTATGTATATCAATGTTTGCAAGCCACGTTCTCATAGTTCAAGCTGGTGTTGTGTGCTGATATTCAAGCTAGAGGTAGTTAAACCCCTCCGGCTAGCCGAGAATTGCTGAAATAAATTAAGCAGTAAACAATATCAAGCAATTATGTAGATGTGACTGAGCTCTTTGTTAAGGTAGAAAGCCTTACTTGCTCTATCAGCATATTAAAGGCTACAAGATGTGAGGAAAAGTTTCTTATCTCAGATATAATAATGTAACTGCAAACCTTCCAAAGATTTGTGGCAATTGATCAAAGTCACTTTGTCAATGAACCAAGTCACCTCTACATAATTGCTGCCTTTTATTAATGACTTTATTTATTCCATTTATTATCTTCTCTAGCTGGAACTTGCACACCAGGTTATCTAAAGCTTTAAAGAGGTGGCTTCCAAACCTTGATATATCTCTGATTACTGGCACATTCCAGGTCGTTGCTAGCCATGGTGTTGGCTCTGATCTGATTGTCTGTTGGGTTGGAACAAGATATTTTCAATGCCAGATCACTGAAATCACCTATCGAGATAATATAGTGAAAGCAATATATTTACACAGACCCTCTACATCAACTTCCAGGCACTAACATCTGACCTGGCCTATCTCCAACTTACCCACCAGCCAATCTGGGCCAAGTTAGGTTATCACTTGCTTGGAAAGAAACTTCTGCCAGGTGGTGTCTATTCCATCACCTCACTTGAGGTCATCTGATGGTATCGATCCCATTATTGCAAATCAGCTTTCATTCTAAACTGACCTAAATCATGGTCATCTACTTAGCTACTTCGGTATAGTAGAGCTCATGTAACATAGGAATTCATTCTACAAACCAGCTCACTCTAACCTAGCCTGTCGTAGCAACATTTGTAGTGGGTAGGGGGAACAAAGCTTGTTTACTGTTGCCAACAAGCTGTCGGGAAGAGAGTTTTACTCTTGTTAGAAGAATGATTGAGTTGAATTGAGTTTTCTCCCCAATTTTAGGAGGGGACGACTCAGATTTTCTACAGTCTGTTTGAAAGAGTTTGACAGGCTTTGCCTCCCCCCCCCCCCCCCATTTAACCAAGCTTGTCAAGACGGGCTAACTCTAACCTAACCCTTTCTGCTGCTCATAAACATGAAAATCGATCTTTCACATTTTATTGGTATCAATCATCATTACAAATTAAAGTACAGTAATCCGGTGGCATGTCAGGCCGTTGTATACAATCATGCCCTCACAGCATGCTGGCAGACATTACAAAACTAACAAAATTCTGCATATTGAAAGGTATATAACAATAAAATTAGTTCTATATCAATGTAAGGTTTGGGTGTATCCTCATCCACCTAGTCGTTTCTTCGTAGTGTGAGATGGTTTGAGTCTATGCACTAGGCCTCAATATTAGATTTCCCTATTACAACATCTCAAGACTGCCTGCCCACAACGTCCCAAGACCGTTCTACGACCTCTCAAGACTGCCTCACAACGTTTCAAGACTGTCATACATCTCAAGGCCGCCCTACAACAGGACTCATGGGCCTTCACTCACTCGTCACTAGCGACTGGTCACATGGTGTCCTTTCGGAAATCAGGACTGATAAAAATAATTTGTTAACATGTGATATATTCATTATTATTGTATGGTCTACACTAAGAAGACAAAGCAAGTGATAATAAATTGTTAATGATAGTAGCCTTTCACATCAGTTTGCTTGCATTTAATACAGGCCTGCATTGATGGCTAGTAAAGTGAGCCGCGTCAGTGGGTTGACTACAGTCACAGCAGGGAGAATGGTCACAGTGCATGGCAAGCCTCTCATTAGAGAAAAAGTGCCAGTTCTGTGGACAGTAGCCTTTTTCATGCAGAAACCATAGTATAGGGTCTGTTGGTGCAGCCCATGTTGCTTGCTAAGACATGTTTTAGGTACTTAGAGTCCACTCCAACACCCATTTCCTAGTACTAAGGGTGGCAAGGGGTTAGAGCAAGGAGTTCAAGACTCCTTTATTAGTCTTTAACTCCTTGGCTAGAGGGACCAACTCCTTGGTGGTAGTTATAACTTTTGTTTTCCCTCAACAATAGCTACTCAAGCTATAACATTATCAATATTGTCGTTTTTGTCAGGTGTAATCTGATTGGTTGTCTTTGTGAGAGAAATCAGAGGGTATATATAGTTGCCTTCTCATGTTTTTAAAGAAGACAACACTATTGACAGAATAAATATCCTACTCAGGATTGTCATATCTACACTTATCAAACACGACAATGTGATACTGATGTAAACATTCATAGATACATAGGTCCCAGTATCTTAATCAGGACTGCCATATCTACACTTATCAAACACGACAATGTGATACGTGTTCTGACTTTGCGTCACCAATCATGTTTATTATGATGTGTTTAAAATAGTCTACTGTGGAACTAAAGCACAACTGTGAGATAAATTACTAAACCTAAAACTAATATTGATCAAATTTAATTTGTCAAGTTTAGCATAATCAAAAGTGAAACAGAACAGAGAGAATTTATTTATCCATTGCTTCAAGCATTGAGTAAAAATCACTACAGATAATAATCAAAAGTGTTTAAATAATTACTACAGTTAATACTTGACGATATATTGTAATAATGAACCTTTAATTTGACTTCAATCGCTGCCGATAAAATTAAACTGACAGACAAAATTGATCATATCAATCTGCTGGCCACTCAGAAAACATACAAAACCATGATGTTGCCGGTGGTGGCCTGAGGAAGAATTCATAATGTCATAGTTGGTTATGAAACTTGTAGGGTTTCTTATTCTGAAAAGAGTGTCTCCTTTAACGTTTCATCTATGGGAACTATTGCCCTCTCCTCTGATGGATGGCAAAACATATGGGCTCAGTCGAGGTCTCAAGTACTAAGTCCCCATCAGACCCTATGCTGAAGGGTGGAGTTAAGGTTCTCACAGCAAGTTGGCAAGTGGAACGCCTACACGAGCGAAGAAAAATGTGGATTTTCCTAAATTCATCCAGGATATCAGCTCTTGTGCAACTCTCATTTTTACATTCTTCCTGGCATTTTATCAGGTCATGGGCTATCACATCAGAGTTATGCATTGCATAATTTTTCAGACAGTTTGATGACAGACAAAAAGAGCAAGATTTTGTTTGAGTGCACATGTGTACACGCTGCTATCATTTAAAAGGTCATTTTCCTCTTTTTCCTTCACCTCATTTTTAAGGCGTGTGATATTATATTATATTATATTATATTATATTATATCATATTATATTCATACGATGAATACTTATGATTGTAAATGGATCAGAGTGGTAAACCTTACTAAGAAGCTCAACTATTGTGTCAGTCCCTGTATAATGTTTCAGGTAAATTTAAAGTCAGGAGAGTTTTAGCTGATTTATCTTTTAGTGTAAATTGGTGAAGTAAGTTTAAAAGGGCTGATTTTCCAAAATTTGTGCTGAATGAGGGTTTAATAATAGTGCAGTTGCTTCTCAGACAACGCTGATGTTTCCGGGACTTTTTCACTGGATTAAGGATATGCTTAGAAGCTTTGTTTTTTGCAACTTTCTTATGTGTAAAATTATGAAATAAATATTGTCGCCTACTTAGTACTTAGTAGTCTGGGTAAATTTAAAAGCAATCTACCAGTTGTGACGCAAAACTTCTTGGGAGCAGATACAATAATTCTGATTGCTCTATTTTGAACTTCCTCAATTGTTCCAGTGACCTTTTGTGTAGTATCTAGGTAAATTGCTGAGCAATATTATTAGAGTAAGATTATCAAATTATTTAGGAACGCTGTATAACCCTAGAAAGTGGTTGATAAGGAAATGCCTCTCCAGCATCCCGCCATCGTTTGAGCGCTTAAACTAACGAATATATAGCAAAGCAAGGAATAAAATGGACAGCACAGTATGCGGTCACAGAGTAAGGATATATCCTTACTCTGTGATACGTTAGCAAGCTACTATCATATAGAACAGTATGACACAAAATTATAACACAATAATTCATTAATAGATGAAATATCGAAAATTTGTGTACCCAGTCGGTACTCGCTACCTCACACTTCACTGCAAACCTAACTGATTATAATTTTTTTTAATATTGTGATATTAAAGTGGTAGTGGTTTAATTGTCAACCTTAAGTAGCCTATAGTAAATTATTCTACAGAAATTGCCAAAGCTTCTTTCTCCAGACTTTCCAACTTTTCATGTGCGTCAAGTTTTTTGCTAATATACATAGTGGCGAAACAGTTCACTCAATATGAAGGTTCTAAAGCGTGGTAATTTTGATATCCAATTATGCGAGTTGTACATTCCGAGGGAGTTGGACAATCAATCAGAATGGTATATCTGTGTTACGAAGCTGATATGTTCCTAGATTGAAGGTTGCAGTTCTTTTTACTGTCCCAGAACGGTTCCACAGTTCTTTTTATTGTCTGCTGGTTTAATGTAGTCCAGAGGTTTTTTCCAAACCGGGTCTGCTGATACCAATCCGGCACCCGATCTGAAAATAGTAAACTGCAAGTTAGGATTCCCTTTCACAAGAACTAAGTTTCTCTATATCATAACTATTTTCAATACAGTGCATCACATCCTAGAATTACCAGTGCCTCAGAAGTATGATCTGAGGCTAGCTGCCTGAGGCACACAGCAAAGTTTGTAACAAACTGAGAGGGTCTATATTTGACTGCTCTCAGGATGTCTCTTTGTAGAAAAAAAGAGACAAAACAAGTTATATTGTAGGCTATGTACTATTTTGCCACTTGATTATTATATATCAGATTTTTAAAACATGTGAAACTAACTCTGAGGTATGTAATATATCTGCTGCAACTCTCTGACTGGAGACCTTGACCAGAGATTAATATGGTTAGGTAGAATAGGAAAAGCAGCTGAAATCAACATTATCTTGGCAACCGCTTAAGATAGGATAAAATCTCTTTCAGATTCAGCATCTGAATCATTGAATACTTCACTACAGGTTTGAAAACTGGTTAATTTCAGTTTTGGTGACAAAATCCATGAAAAAATCTAGGGAGTTGGTCAACAAAACTGGCAGAAGTTGATACAAAGGACTATCCGACAACCAAACTTATTTCCCAAACTATGTCCCTATGGGTTTCTGATGATGCCTGTGCTGAATCAAAGGTAATTTTTATCCTATTACAAGCAGATTTTAAGTTAAGCCCAATTCAGCCTTTTCTCCTATGTTGTGTGGTTTAATGAGTACCTAAGTGGAAAGAGGACAATTCCAAACATAGGCTTAAAATCAAGCTCAGAAAACTGATGATGTTTATGTTCACTCATCAATTGTCTGCATCTATGTCATGATGATAATAATAGACAGTTTTCTGAGCTCTGATTTAGGCCTCAATTCGGAGTTGTTCCTCTCCAGTTTGATACTTTTAACCCACGCCGCATAGGAAAAACCTGCTGAAAAGAGGGTTATCTTGAAAACCTCTTATAATAAGACAAAAACTATTTTTGATTCAGAATCTGCAACATTGAAAACTCATATGGGCATAGTTTGGGAAACAATTTCAGTATTTGGATATACCCTATAAGAGTTTAATTTAGCTAGAGTTTAATTTCGCTACTACTATGGTGAGTGAGTTTAATTTAAGATACACTAAATTTCGCTAGTAGGCTTACTAGCGAAAATTAAAAAAAGCCCAAGCTGGGATTCGAACCCAGGGCATAACCCTGCATCTGATTGCAAGGCAGACACTTAGACCACTACACCACAGATAAGGTGTATTCCTGTATAATTGTACATTGTTTATCAAACTGAGTGGTGTTTATTGCTTAGGAAGTAATTTCCGCTATCATACAATTTCGCTACTTAGGCAAAAACGCGAAAAGCGAATCCTAAATGCGGCGAAAACTAAACTCCTATAGGATAGTCAATTACCCTATAGGAGTTTAATTTAGCTAGAGTTTAATTTCGCTATCTGGACCTGGTACTAAATTTCACTAGTACTAAATTTCGCTAGTAGGCTTACTAGTGAAAATTAAAAAAAATATCCAAGCTGGGATTCAAACCCAGGGCATAAATCTCTAACTGATAGCAAGGCAGACACTTAGACCACTACACCACGCTAGCTTGCATTTTAAGGTCAGGTGTATATCTGTATAATTGTACAGTGTTTATGAAACTATGGTGAGTGAGTTTAATTTAAGATACACTAAATTTCGCAACCTAGGCAACAACAAGAAAAGCGAATCCTAAATGCAGCGAAAATAAACTCCTATAGAGTATAGCATTTTCTGCCTGTTTTGTGGACAATTTGGCAGAATTTTTCATGAGTTTCGTCACTAAAATTAAGATTTATCAACATTCAAGCCTCCAATGATTCGGAAACCCTGTCTCCCAGGGTTTTCAATGGTGCAGACTCTGAATCAAAAATCATTTTTGTCCTAACATAAGCGGTTTTCAAGATAACCCTCTTTCAGCAGGTTTTTCCTATGCGACGTGGGTTAATAGTACCAAACTGGACAGAGGACAACTCCGAATTGAGGCATAAATAAGAGCTCAGAAAACTGTCTATTGCTTCCATCCCAAGATTTCATATGACAGAATTTAATATGAAAGCCACCTGTCGATTTAATATTGTGTAAGTGTAAGTGGGGTTGAAATGAATAAGGCTTAATAATGCGAGGTTTTTTGCATTTATTGAGAGGACCGAGAGATTCAGAGCATTCCAATAGGACCTTTTCAAATCTATAATATATTACGTGACCCTTTAACCTAAAACAGGGTAGGCATGTTTCAGTTTGTGCTTCTTTCATGGTTGTATTTAAAAAGGAGTTACTCCTTGCGAAATTAAAAGCAACTACTAGAACTTGGTCAGTAGGCCTATAGATATGTTGATTGACCTACAAATCAGAGTAGATGGCTGTTGCTCATTCAGCTCCTCTAACACTCGTTTCATACGACTCATTTCTCCAGACAGAGTTGATTGCTCCAGCTTGACAGTGCTGACTTGCTCTTTGATAGAGTCGCAGTCGTTTGATTAAAGTCAGATGGTGTCATGTATTTCAGATTCTGATCTATTTTTCTTAATTCACTCATTGTTTCCTTCAAAGTTGTAGAGTTTATGCAGCTGTCATCCGCATTCGAAAGAGCATCGATTGAATAAACAGTGTAAATTGTAAGAGCACACAAAATAACAAAATTGAAAAGGAATAGTTTACGGTTACTGATTAACCATTGGTTATCCATTTCTGAGGTCTGACATCCTTTGTCTCGCACCTCCTTTACTATCGGTTTTTCATTGTCAGCTGCACTTGAGCCTTTGCTGAAACTGTTGTTGATCATTTTCTTTGTACTGTCATCAGTATTTATATTGTTGTGTTTATTGGATGCCATCTTGAGAAATAGTTCCACAGGTTAAACTGCAAAGGAATAAACAAGAATTGTTATACATTTATATATATAGAAATTGATGAGCTCAGGGTTCTCAACCTTTATATATATATACCTATACGTTAACGGTGTATCAAGCTCCCTATAAATGTGATCTAAGGAGCCAAGCTGCTTTCTTGTTATTAGAATAGGTCTTTTACAAATCATCAGAGCAAATTATCTATTCAATCTGCGGCATCATAGATCAAGTTAGATCCAGTTTGCCGGCTTATCAGAGAGAGGAACGATTCCATATCAAGGCAAATTTTATCTTTTTTGGCATTCCTGTTCTCATAGCCATACAAATGGTGGAACGCAATAGCAATGAAAAAGCGCACCTTCCCTTTAATGATGAATCTCGATATGTTGGGTATTGGCTAGGTGCCTGATCTTTGATTGAAGGAGAATGGTTACCTAGCAACATCTAATAAATACCAGTGTAAATAAATTCCTCAGTGGTTACACTTTACACTCATGAAATCAAATATGCAACTTTATGAATATAAAAACTGTACTGATTTGCTCTGACATTGCAACACGAATCAGGTGTACTAGAGAAGGCCGTGCTTGACTCATGGCGGAAGACCTGTGTTGTGCTGTGGTACTGTGCAGAGCACTTTGTTGATGTTGTATAACCAGAGGAGCACAAAATCACAACACAACACAACACAACACAACACAACACAACACAACACAACACAACACAACACAACACAACACAACACAACACAACACAACACCAACTACTATACTGATGGATTGGTTCTTTGCATCATTCACATCAGACAAGACCTGCCTTATTTCGATGACCTGGAGGGGGGGGGGTTCAATTAGAGATTTAGCTGGCCTTTTAGTAGGCTTTACCAGCTAAAACCCAGCTTGAGCTCAGTCACTCATTCCGGGAGGGGGGATGGGAGGGATTGTTTAGCAAGAGCTAATTGAAACATGGATAGGTTGCTGTTAAAGCTAGTTAAATAATACCACCTAATACAAAACAAGACATCCTGAAGCGGTAGCCCCAGATCATTCATCAATCACTTTTTATTACTGATTAGCTCAAAGGTCTGGCCCACCCATGGCCATCTCTTTTCAAATTCAGGCTAGAAACGGATTGGCTTGTGGACACAACAGGGTATAGTTGGGTGGCCCTTCTTACTTTATATTCTCAGGTTCTAGCCTGAGAAGGCTGCCGGGGTGGGTGGGTGTCCCCCCATTATCACAGCCTCAATTTTCACTTATGATTCTTTGATACTGCAAGTCTTTTGTATCATGACTGCAAACATCTATTCAAATGAATGAGCTGCTGCTCTCTGACTTATGAAACTTATCTAATAGCTAAGCTCAGATGATGCAGAAGCGCCAACAAGGCCGTCAACAAGAGAAATCTGGAACTGTATAAATGTGTGCAGTAACTGACAACCTCAACTGAATAGTCAGGTTGTCAACCAGACAAGCATACAACTAAATGATTTTTAAAGGTGATATTTAGTGAATTGCCCTGACAGTTAAAATTAAACTGAATGAAAAGAAAATAACATATATATATATATATACACACACACACACACACACTCGTATAATATATTGATTAAAAATATACTGCAGTTCCTAAAAAATCTGACCTGTATTTCTCCTTATCCTTTATGTCCTTGTAATGTCGCTTCTCGATTGACTTTCTGAATACAAAGTTCGCTTGGATACGAATGGTACAAATGATACGATTGTGTACGAATGGTATCTACTCTGTGTGACGTTCAAAATGGACTGCTTGCTCTGGTGATTACAAATCAACTGCCTTCAGTAATATACTGCAACCTTTATTTTACTGCCAAATTAGCGTTTATCTTGATGTTCATAGGACGAAACTTCGGCTGGCAGTTTCACTTTGATGATGTATATACCCGTAGTGTTTATACTATGGCAGACTTGCCAACCTAATTTTTCCAAAATGAGTACAAAAATTTGCAAAATGCTTAAAAATGCTTACAAAACTCCAGGGTGCCTCAAATGACCAGAAAACGCCCCAAAAATTTTTTCGCGCTACGCGCAAAAAGTCCTATTATCACAGTAAGTAGTCCTTAGTAGCGTAGGAGTGCAGATCATTCAACATTAGTCTTTTTCCCTTCGCGTTGTAAGGTGCAATCTGCTAATAATAAATGAGAAGTTGTTTGTAACCTAGCCTGTCTGGACAAGACAGGCTATTTGAAACCCTCTTTGCCCATCCTCCCTGGTTTGCCCTTGAAACACTGGGGCAGGAGATCTGAGTTATCTCACCCCAACAAGGAGGTAGACAACTTTGTTACTCTGATTAAAGAAAAGTTGCAGTTGGCAGAACCACCATATTCTACAATGGATTACTAGTTATGTTGTGTCTCATTGAAGAAAAGTTGCAATTTGGCTCATGCAAAACTTGGACAGGTAAAAAGCCAACTGTAAATCAACATCATGGTTTCTGCAGCCAATACCAGATTTTTAGACTATTATTTAACCATGACAACCAAGTAAACACTAAAGATAAAAGATGCGTTTTTGATTGCCTAATTAGATGAACAGGCGTTTGGAAAACCATAAATGAGTACAACTAGCGTTTTGCGTTTAAAACTCAATTAGTGTCAAATAAGCGTTTACAAACGCTTTATGCGTACAGGTTGGCAAGTATGATTATGGTTATGTCACGTCACGTTTTTAATGTGATTATATTATGTTAAAATGACCGTATTATCAATTTCACAGTTGACTTCACATCGCAGCTTATGAGATGACAGTGCAACGCAACGCAGCTGAAATCAAATACCCTACTGACCTTGATAATTCGCGGAGGGCACAACTCCAACCTTTTTCACTAGTCTTAATTATTCCCGGACTTCCCACCCTCCCTGATTTCAGGCCCGAATTTCTGGTAAGTTTAGGAGTTGTATCCTCTTTCCCAAGTGAGATCACCATGCTGCATTCAAAGATAAACAATGATATATAAGAACACCAATAAATTACCTGCTCACTGTAAGTCCCAAAACTACAAAATAACTCCTCTATACAAGTTTGCATTTAGCATTTAGGTTTCTGTCATCGCTAACCGCGAATTATTAAACCACTTGAAACATAAGGACAAGGTCAGTAGGGTACCTGATTATTCATTTACAGTAGCACTAATCTATCATACAATCCTTGTCATTTTTATTCATCTCTGCAAACAAACCTACAAAGCTTCCGAAAGCAGTCAAAAATAACACAGTATGTACAACGTCAACTAAAACAGAGCGGTTAATGAGAGACAAAAGTAGTAACATTTTACATAGGATAAGGAAATCTCGGAAGAGGAACAGCTCATTAACTGATAATATCAGCGATATCTGTGCTGATAATTAAAATCATAAAGGGCCTATTTCGGTCAAGCCGGCTATTTGGGGCCTCATTTCACTGTAACCCCCAAACCTACCAGACCAAATAACCCTGATGACCAATTTTATATGCAAATGCATGTGTGATAGCTGTCTCAATCTGATTTCAAGCTCAAAAATGATACCAAGAAACCTGTTCCTTTACAAACACTTTAAAAGAGAATGCGCCACTATCCATGAAGTCAATTTACAGCATGGGTGGGCAACCTTTTTTTGAAGAAGGCCACATTATATGCAGAATCAACACGAAAGGCCACAACATATTAGTCCGGCATAAACTTGTAACGCGAGGCATAATTCCGCACTGTGTATTTTATACAAACTAAAGCAGATTTATGTGTCGATAAAAATGTCATTGTTATGTTGCAATAAGCATCAGATTTTTCAACTACATCAGTTCAACAGAACTACTTTATCTTGTTTATCTAATCTACTGAAGTTTTGTGTCTGGGAAACCGTTGTGTACATGGCTGTTTCCCAATTTTTGAAGCAGTAGGGCAAAGGGCAGGATGGGCGCTCAAGAGGTGCAGTAAATATTTGCATACTTGTCAATGAGATTCAATCTGGAACATTTCATGCAAAATGCTGGAGCACATGTAACAATGTCAAATTTTTGATAGAACAAATTTGTCATTCTTGTTCAAAATGGCAGCTTTGAAAAAAACAGTTTGTAGTTGAAATATCCAAAGGAGAAAGAATTGATTAAATTTATTTTCTCTCACAATGTTACAACAATGTCTTCACTGTTTGGGGTATTTATTCAAATGGAAGTGCGTGAAAAATTAGTTGGCAGTACATTTAAGATGCTTTTGTGTAGAATGGCTTGGGAATTTCCTTGAGTTGCTAACATGTAAGTAACTTAGCGCATGGTTGATACTGAATGCCAATATTTTAAGATCCCAACAATGAATTGTGCTTGGAGAGGGTAATGCATACTTGGACATACACATGACAATTAAAACTTGAGTGTGTGATTTTCACAGACATAAGGCCACAATTAGGCCGCAAAAGATTACGCATTAGGCCGCACTGGCAAAAAGGCCGCAGGTTGCCCACAGCTGATTTACAGCTTATGTCCATTTTTTAGAAAGTTGGCGGTGAGAGAAGCGTTCAGAAACCTGCCAGCAACATGTCAATTTCACAAAAACATTATGTTAAAGATAAATCAAGAGACAGTGGTTAGCGTCTATGAGATGACTTCAGTTTTAAAGTCTTGTGCCAGTGATAGAAATATTTAAACCAAACAATAGATAGGTTTTGGCAAGGAACTGTTGGTCTTGAATTATTTTGACAAATGAGATGCATTTCTGGGTATCAACAGCACTGCATTACCATTGTCATAATCAGATTATGGCCATTGTCATTTACAACAAAATCAGTGTTCTATGTGTCTGTGAGGTGATGGTACATCTTGCAGATAATGCAGTCACTGTGAGATCAGCTGTGTTTACTGAGTGGAGATCCGGGACTATCAGGATATCCATAAAGTCCTCTTAGCTCCATCAGATATTGACCTCTAAAATAAAAGAAAACACGGTGTGAACTTTGGTAACTTGTCATTGTATCTGTATGTCATGATCCCAGGAGTAAGATGTATATTATAATCAAACTCCTTGAAATCATCAGCTGAGTGAGTGATAGTATTTTGGTAGAGTTTAGTATAAGCAGGGAGGGTATGAGCTGATACAAGATAGGTAATGTTAAGTAGTTTTGAGGATCTAATCCATTGAAGTATTTGCGCATGGAATTTTGTGTCCTGAGGACATAATCTAAAATTAGGGGTGGTAACATGTTGGGTTCTCAAGTAAATAGAGTATTAATCAATTAAGCTGAAGCACTTTACTTTGTGATTCTTCATATTATAATATAATTATATTCTACACATAATGTACATTTGGTCTGTACATTATATCTCTCTGGTTCTAATAACCGTGTACACTCTTCATCCTGTGTACTGGGATATAAATAGGGTGTGTTTACAACATTCCCACAATGCATGATTCCAAGGAAAATCGGGTCCATATCATATACATGACTATTGATAATACACTGGGAATTTCCAGAATTTGCATTGTGGGATACTCCTGTGCATACTCCTGTAAATAGTAGTATGATGGGTCATAAAATGAGCTAAAATCTAATCTGTCTTCTACAGTGATATTATTCATGGGCTAGTAAACAGCTTTGATTTGTAATCAGCGATTGTGAGGGGCCTCCTAGTTCTCATCAATGTCTCGTTTGGTTGGCTTGAAATGCAATCGTTATATTCCTTGTGTGAGAACATCTCTATCTTCAAATGATTCCACACATACAATAGCTGTTATTGCATTTTTACTATCAAACCCGAGTTAGTCATCAGTTGTATCCCTGAATTTACCGAGGAAACAAACCAGTGAGAATTAAAGCTCAAGATAATACTACAGACCTCATGACCGATGACATCTTTTTCCTCCAGTTTAGTCTGCGTTTCGCCCTTTAGTTTCAATATGCTGGTCGTATCTATATGGTGATATGTTTACGAGGTGAGCTGCTTGTATTCTCTGAAAGATGGAGAGTAACATCTATCAGATTTTGGTTCAACTACTTTGTGGAAAAGCATATCTTTAATAGGATATCAAGGGAAAGAGAACCAGAAAATGATTTCATCGAATCTATCATATCTGTATTGCTGGGAGACTGCAGCTCTGTTTTTGGTACTAGTCTTCACTGATACACTGATACACTGATACACTCATATACTCATATACTCATATACTCATACACTCATATACTGATACACTCATACTGTTGAGTTAGGTTGTCTGCGCACCAGTTGTTCGGCTAGGCAGCTTCATAAGGTGATAGTAAAATAGAGTAACAGGTTCTCTTCCAACACACCTATCCAAGCAATGGATCAGGTATAAGAGCTTAGTTCAGGATTTCAGATCAACATGTGAGTTCACTCCAAATATAAAACTCCATTATACCATGACAATGTTTATAGGTGACATTTCATTACATAATACTCTGACTGACCTTCTTGTAAATGTGACACCAAATCTTCTCTTATCCTGATAAGTTATCGCCCTGTGTGTCTGCCTCATACCATAACAAGTCTGCTGAATAACATAAAGTGAGAATTTCACTATCAATAACCCAACAGACAAACAGACATTATAAAATATATTAACTAAACATTCATGTAGAAAGGGAAGTTATGTAAACAGGGAGTGAAGATTTCAATGATATCATTCTAAGATTCTTATTAAATTCATATAACCAGCTGAAGAAAACTCAACTTGGTGAGCTCTGTAGCAAAAGCAGCAAAATCTACATTAGCACAATAATTTTAAAGAAAAACTAAAACTGGTGTGGGGTCTTTTAATTAGAAACAGCCAAAATCGCAATCTGATCACTCACTCGGTGAATGAGTGATACCTGCTAGGCTCTCGCTTTCATACCGCTCAGTCATTGATGGAACTATATGCATTCAGAGTGAGCGATTTGGGATCGAATTTGTCTCTAAATGAAAGACCAAGTGAGTGATAATTTTGAGGTATTGATAGTGATAACTTGCTTTAGTGTAGCATCGCTCTTTCTAATTGAAATACCCCCCTGGATAATTGGACGTTATCATAAATTTGGCTAGTCACGAAGCAGAGTAGAACTTACCCTTTCTCATTTTACTCCGTGGTAGGACATATCAAGAGACATCAGGGGACAGGTGTTACGGCATTTCGACAGTCATTGAAAGTTTGCCGTTTTCATAAAAATATCCCTGTGAGTCGAGCTGTTCCACAGGGAGCACAATGTGAGACATATCACATTCATAACTCCCCGCATCATCACAGTCTGAGTCACCGTCACTCTCAGAGCAAGACAAAGGAATGAATTTAGGGAGGCTTGTTGTGATGAGAAATGGTGGGTTATTCTTTAGCAGTGATCTCCTTTTGTCTTTGCTCAGTGGATCGAGAGCTCTCTCACTGTTATCCTGTACAAAGTCATGCAGGAGGTCGTTGAATACATAGTGGGTGCTCACTGTAGATTCATCGGTGCCACCATTGACTGGTTCACTGATAGACCCGGCTATGAGATGGAAGAGAGACTTGTCACTAGATTTGGATCTCATCCAAATAATAGTGACCTGAGAATTATCATCATATATACTCAGTTCTCTTATCTCTGCCTTTATATCCGACTCAATCAACTTCTACAATTAATAGAAAAATTTTGTAACTGACCCTGTACCAAATTTATTCCAAGTTTTTATCATTTTACCTCAATATGCCCACTCTCTTACACAAAAGTAATTGATAGGGGAAGGCGGGGCACGTTGAGCCATGGGGCACGTTGATCCACCCCACTTATTTCAAATACCATTTTATGTTTTGAGTTTTCCCCTCCATCAGAGGTCATGTGACCAAAGGCACCCTTTTTGAGCAGACAAAAAGAAAGATAGCTACTAAGGGAAGATAATTATTTAGTTTTTCATCGTTTTTAGCGTAAAAAGTAAATAATGCGCCAATCGACGGAAATGTCATTTATTCCCAACAAGTCGTGACTGAGAAGTTGCAACTTTTATTATGTGATAACATCATATTAAGTCTCAAAATCACATAATCTAAACTTGTCTCTGATGGAGAGATTTTGTTGAACTCGAATTGAAAGTGAAAAACAGGCTGTTGGGGCACGTTGAGCCATGCCCGTTGGGGCACGTTGAGCCATGCTCCGCAGTATATAAATATTATATGATGAAAGTGTATATGAAGTATATGTACACAAAAACAAAAACATTACAATTGATGTTTCTTTAATGAAGTCAGCAATTACTCTGAGTTCACTTTTCCCTTCACTTATCTCCAAGTTTGCCGTGTGCAAGTTTTCCTCTACCGCAAAAATTTAAGAGATTTATTTATGTTGCGAATTATATTTTATAGTTCACTTGAGTGATGAAAAAAATGCGCTGTTGCAATGAATTTGGTTCCTTTCCTTTATTTCTTATGGTTGCAATGAATTAAAAAGTTATCACCAGCAAAGAGATGACCATAACAGAGTGGCTCAACGTGCCCCATTCAAAGTGCGGACCCGGCTCAACGTGCCCCGTGCTTGGGGCACGTTGAGCCGCTTCACGATTTTTTTTTAAACAGCAATATTTAATTTTCTTGCTGCAATAGGTTTCTGACCTCACTCATGTTGATGGAAGACATGAAGACCAATTTCAGTGCCAATTTTTGTTGATCTGGCACAATTCAACTGCATGTTACAATAAAATATGTAAAAACTGGCTCAACGTACCCCGCCTTCCCCTATAACCACAACAGCTGCATTGCATTATTCTTATGTGTGGCTAACTTGACCTCCTACTGCCTCTGAGATAGTTCATATATCCAAAAAATGTAATCTCTGCATTTCAAAGGGCTCCACAAATTTAAATAAATGTACATAGACACAGCATAAAGTTGTCTCTTCTCAGTATTCCGCTGTCTCAGAGTATGAGACAGCAAAACATGTAGAAGATATCCGCAGAGGTGAGGTACTCGTGGAGGATACATACTGGACCGTCATACATTATACCACCATGAGGTAGGGACTGTCTGACTTGGGAAAATGTTAGGGGGCTCTAAATACCACAAGTCAATTATCACCAAATATAGCTGTGATGAGTTATCTTCTCACATATATTATTACCTCGGGCATGGTGATAGCGAGGAGAGCTGACACTACCTTCAGTTGCTAGTGATGCGCAGTTTTATAAGAGGTTATGTTCTGTATGGTTAGTTTCGGTATATCTCAGATATCACCAGGTTGTTCAGCTCATCTGTAAATAATCAACATAGAGCTACTATATGATCAGCATATAAAAATGTAATATAGATATGTATATTACTTTGTCTGTAACTGCTGAAATATCACTGTGAGTCTCTTTGTCATAAGTTTGGTATCAGTGATATAAAACTACACAAAATCAAGTGAGCTGTTACTTTAAGATATACTGGAACATGCTGGGTTATTATTATGTGGTGATTGAGTGAGAGTTTTTTCTAATAATTTTTCTTTTTTTTGTATTTTGTTATAAAGAAACATTGTAAATTAAGAGTAATAAATGTTCAAAGAAAGTATATAAAAACATGGGTCAGCTAGATCATCTGTCACTAGAGTGACGGCCAACCCTCCAACTAATTACAAAAACACCACACTTACATCATGAAAAGCGCAGACAAAATATGCCCACCATACCAGCTATCCACCAAACGACCAGACATTATATACCAAACATTATAGGCAAATGACTTTCTTCACCAATTGTTGGGCGTTAGTGTGAACAGCTCACTATCTAGCTATGGTTTTTGCTTATCTAACATCATCGAATCAATCTGCAGTGCACTGAACCACCAAGTGGTGCAGAAAGAGACCCAGACAAACCAGAGGAAAATATATAGGCCTACAAGGTTTGCTTTGGGACATGTCTTACAGCACTCAAAGTCTATAAACCATTGTTGTTGGTGCGGTAGTGGTTGCATGAGTGCTGTAAGTCATGTCCCATCAACACCTACCACACGTCTCAGCACACCCGAGTGTTGGATTGGACCAATTAAATATTACCTAAAATATTAAATATGTCTTAGCAAGCACCATATATATATCCATGAGCTGCACTAACAAAGCCTCTACTATGAGTTTTATTCATAAAACTGGCTACTGCCCTTACAGTACTGGCTTTTTCTGTAATTGACTGGGATGTGAGCAAGGAGTCAGTAGTAGGCCTATTACTAACTAAACTTGGTGTAAATCATGTATTCTATTAATCTAACAAAGTAAAACTCCCCACCTACTACTAGCTCAGATTAACAACACTCTCACTGGCCGGTCACACAAAGGGGGGGGGATGGAATGTGGCACATTATGGAGCCTTCAAACACTCCTCAGTCACACACCAACATAATAGGACTTACACTAAAGGACTAGCAGCAGGCCCTTAAGTAGGCCTACACCATGGGCCCCTGGGACTTGCATGTCTTTACTTTGCCAATGTCCACTATCAACCACCCAAAAAACACCAAGTTTGGTGTTTTTTGGGTGGTTGATAGTGGACATTGGCAAAGTAAAGACATGCAAGTCCCAGGGGCCCATGGGCCCATGGCCTACACCCTTAGTTAGTAAGGGATTTGAGATGAAACTGAAAGATAAGGGTCACCCTAGTTTAAGTGCTCAAACGGTGCAAGATGCTGGTAGAGGCATTTCATTATCAACCACTTTCTCCCCTCCGAGGGTCAGGTCAGGGATATGGAATTTTCTTTGATTTAATCAACAAGCCTCAAGGCTACCAATCCCTGCAACTGTGATAGGTAAAGAATATTTCCAACTCAAGCCGATCATTAAAACTTATATATAGCACGGATTAACTTGTTTATAGTAAGTTACTAACCTTAGTTACTTACATCCCAGATGAGATGGAGATAACATACTTATTATTTCTACTGAAATATCAGCAATAGCGACACAAGTTATATCATTTGTCAATATTATGATGTTGGTCAAAGCTTACGCTATATGCTGTACGCTTACGCTATACGCTGTTGGTCAAAGCTTATTGATATTATTAGCTCTGATGTTGGTAGGGGTATTTTGATCAAGGCACTAATACTTACTTATCTGTAGTTGGTAACTATAATAGAAAAGTCCAAAACCATGTTTGTTCCCCAACTTGTACAAGAAAGTCTTACTAAAATAATTCAATGTATGAATATACTTAATTTAAGCCCCAAAAACTCTCATTGAGAACAATATCACCTCCGACTGTATGTCAGTACAATTCTTGTATTCATTTCGCAAACTACCAAACCTATACACGGCACATCGACAATAAAAATATGTAAATTTCAAAATAGCAAGCACATCAAAGAGAAAACATATCTAGCTGATCATCTCAATACAGGATAGATGATGCCAAATATGGCAACAGATGATTACAGAAAAGAGGAAGCACACGTGGGTCGGTATTTAACAGAAAAGGGAAGAAAGAAGACTCACTAATTCTCATTCACTGCATAGTCAATATTGAAAACACTCGAGTTTATGGTATTACAAAAGATTTCAGCCGCTGAAAAGCTCAGCTAATATAATGGAAGTAAATAGCAATGGAATAAATAACATCAAAATAGAATAATTGAATCTTGGAAGCTTTGAGGATAATGATAAAAAAACAGTTACAGCTCCGGACCATTCCTGAGATCCCTTCTCAGAAGCTTGGCGTACACTGCACCAGAACTACACATCAATACTTGATACTCATGTCGGTGCCTCATGATTGTCACAAGTTTATCACACATGTCACAGCTAGCACATTCACATCATACGGTCAGACAGTATACAAGTCAGACAGTATACAAGTCAGACAGTATACAAGTCAGACAGTATACAAGTCAGACAGTATACAAGTCAGACAGTATACAAGTCAGACAGTATATAAGTCAGACAGTATTTAAGTCAGACAGTATATAAGTCAGACAGTATACAAGTCAGACAGTATATAAGTCAGACAGTATATAAGTCAGACAGTATATAAGTCAGACAGTATATATGTCAGACAGTATATAAGTCAGACAGTATATAAGACAGACAGTATATAAGTCAGACAGTATATAAGTCAGACAGTATATAAGTCAGACAGTATATAAGTCAGACAGTATATAAGTCAGACAGTATATAAGTCAGACAGTATACAAGTCAGACAGTATACAAGTCAGACAGTATACAAGTCAGACAGTATACAAGTCAGACAGTATATAAGTCAGACAGTATTTAAGTCAGACAGTATATAAGTCAGACAGTATACAAGTCAGACAGTATATAAGTCAGACAGTATATAGGTCAGACTAGTTGTGTTTGTTGAGCGGGGATCCAACTCTATTAGGATGGTCATCTACTCTACTCAGCTCCATCGGAGGCGGACCCTAAAAACAGAGATGAAACAGAGTGAATTATGTCAACTTACCAGCATTCAATACCGAGCATAGAAGGAAAGCATGCTAGAGTTTTATGACGACTTGATTAAATTTAGATGTCTTATCACTCACCACATCCAAAAGCATGGGTGGCAAAATAGTAGTTGCCTTATTGGAGCGGCCGCAATATCTGCACTCTGTTTGTAGGTAGGTCGGAGAACACCTTGGGGCCAACCAAACCCCAGTAGTCGATGGACAGCAGTGGGATTTGAAACCATGCCCTTCAACATTTGCATGCTAAAGAAACGGGGCTTAGACCAACTGAGCCACCTCCTACTCTACTTATGAAGCCCACTGTGAGACATTCAGTTTTTTGAGTAAGGGTATTTGGGGACTGTTTTGATGACAAATACTTACTGAGATACTAGCTAGTGATGTGTTAGCTGCAGCTCCAGTGGTACTGTGTATAGATCTGATGGGGGTAGGTGAACGCCCCCTACTAGCGCTGGCAGCCGGTGAAAATATTCTACAAAATAGAAATTTATTATTACTGTAGGATCTCACAAATTTTATCAGGTACACTAGGATATCTTTATTTCATATAAATGGCATAGCACGCTTTATACACTGCTCTAGTGAGAAAAGTCCGCTCCACAGTGAATTCGGGATTAAACCCAGAGTTGACTGATCTAAGGAAATAAGAACAAAACTCTTATTATATCATAATAATAGGCTATGAGCCAAGGCACAAAAATGTTGCTAGTTTTTAACTGTCTTAGCCATTGCTCGTCTTTTCAATTCTTAGATGGTACTAGACTAGTTCTGACCTGCTGAATTCAAATCTGTTGTATTAGGATGGATTTGCTTCCCACTTCTATAAGAAATTTAACTTTTAAATTTAAATTAAAAGGGAAAGTGATAAAAAAATGATGCAATGATTTCAAAACATCCAAAATGTGAAAGAGCATGTCATAATTAGTGGATCTACAAGTTTACATGGGTCTCCTATCATAAATAGCCGAGATGCGGCCAACAACGGTTGAAATACCCCCTTATATCACCTATATATAACTATCGTTGAAAGGACCCTTCTTTTTCAATTTTGAAGTTGTCTTGAAAACTGACTTTGAATGTTCGTATCGGTCTGATTTTTTATGGTGGTTTTGTGTTGACTCTATCAATGACCAAAAATTTTTTTTCCACATTACGCACCTTTTTGATGATACTAAAAGGAGTTAATGTTTGCTTTATACGCTATATGAACTAAGAAAGACAATTTTTATTATACTATAAAGGAAACCTAAAAATACGCACTTTTTGAAAAACAACACACTCAGAGCATTGAGCACTGGTGTTGTGCAATGGGAGGGTCAATACAAAATCACCATAAAAAAATCAGATCAGTACGAACATTTGAAGCCTGTTTTTTAGGCAGAAGCAAAATTGAAAAAGGGGGTTTCACTTTAGTGATAGTTATACACAAGTGATATGAGGGGTATTGCAATCGTTGTTGGCCGCATCTCGGCTATTTATGATAGGAGACCCATGTAAAGTTGTAGATCCACTAATTATGGCATGCTCTTTCAGATTTTGGATGTTTTGAAACCATATCATCATTTTTTGATCACTTTCCCTTTTAATTTAAATTTCAAAGTTAAATTTCTCATAGAAGTGGGAAGCGAATCCATCCTAACACAACAGATTTGGATTTTACTGTATCACTTAACCCTAAAGAGCTATTTATTTTGCCAAAGAATGACAATGGCTACCAAACTGCAAGATAAATTGCCTTGGCTCATAGCCTATAAGCAGAGAAACAAAGTTCACAACCAATCACATTACAGTAGAGTAGACTGATGATGATGTCTCGGTCACATACTTGCTCGGAGTTTGTTGAGGTATGGGAGTTGCCCTTCCTGAGAACATCTGAGAAGTGGGTGTGGCTTGTCCCGACCTAGATAAATGTGACCTAGATGAATCATTCGCTCTTCTAAGCTCTTGAGCTGTCTTCTCCCTCTCAAACCTTCAACAATATAATATATAATATAAATTCAACCTGTGATCCATCTATCAAGACTCAGGCTACATATCGCTGTCCCTATTGAACAAAATGCTCGTATTCCTTCCAATGCATCATAGACAACATACATAATTTAATACTCTTGCTAATATATAAATATCACCTCTCATTAGTGATCTGGTGTCTTGATCTCTCCAGATCCTGTTCTAAATCCATAATTCTATTCCTGAGCTGAGTTATCTCCCTCGTCTGACTGTCTCTGTAATCACAAAGATAATACAAATCTAAGCTCTGAGGGATAGAGGTAAATACATGATTGTAATCATGAACACTGAGAAAATATGGCAAAGGTTATTAAATACTCTAAAATACACATTAGTCACTTAAAAAAGACAAACTCTACTGATTAGAGATACAAAGTGGATTTGAAACGAGAGTCGGACACTTGTGACGAGTGTAGTTTTTTTCCAATGTATATAACTCACATTTTACTATCATTGAGAGTTAGTCTATCCTTCATCAGCTGAACTTCACTAGAAGTTTCCTGGACTGCCAGTTGAGCCTGAAATTCCTTCTCTCTGTTAGAAGCTAGAAGCTGCTCTAAGCTCACCAACTCCTGTCTGTCACTGAAATGATAAAATATAATTCAATATGTTATTACACAATTTAATAAAATATGTTACATAAATCTCGTCACTAAACTCTAGAACAATACATTTGAATAGATTGCGACACAGAACAACTTCAGATCCTGTGTAAAGACCGACTCAAATCTTGGCGGGCAAACATTTTGGAAAGAGATTTTCATATTCCCAACTGATCCTATGCAGTTGACTGTTAACTCAGACCAACATCATCACATAGAACTGATTACGGCGATATACCAGGCACAACGCTTATCAGTGTACATAAACACCAACCAACTGACCATCGAACACCAAGATATAAATAAATGTCGTCTCAGAGTTGGACTCAAGTCACCCTACGGAAGGAGAGTGATTTTGTTTGGTTTGGTTTGCGTGCCTCATTCATTTTATCACCGCACTGATGCCTGAGGCTAGAACGCAAATGGACATGTATCTTATATGAGATGATGTCCGTTATGAGGACATATTGTAACTTACGTGTGACTTCTATCCTTTAGAGCCTGTATTTCTCTCTCTAACTGCTCGATAGTATCGGCTGCTCTCTCACACTCTAATTCTCTCGCTGCTAACTTCCTCTGCAGAGTATCCTTACCTCCCTCCAGACGAGCAGATAAATCCCGAGTCACCGCCACATCCTGCTCCAGGTTATATCTATAAGGAGAAGAGTTATGTTTGAAAGAAAAAAAAAAAAAAAATATTATATCTTATTATAATTCTATTTAACAATTTGTGGTTGTCAACTCTCTGAACATAATGCCCAGAGAGTGGACAACTCCAAATTGTAAGTACTAATTGTAAATAATATATGGAATTGTACTTATTTAGTAATTGGTATGTATTAAAGTGAACTGCTTTATTCAATACCAGGTAGACAAATAGCTTGCTAGGCAATCCACATGCCTCGGTATCTATTTGTTATGAGGAGTCAAGCAAATTACTGAATGGCATTGACTCGCAACTTAATGTTTGAAAGCATGTAGCTACAGAGTATTCTCTAAAATTGGTAACCCCAATACCAAAACCAAAGTATCCAACTGGTTGAGGCCACATCATCTCATAACCTTGATAAATTTTCTAAATTATGACTCAGTTCCACTTTATTACAACTCGAGATTAACAATTAGGAAATACACCTAGCATCATAGCTCATAGCTCCAATCCATTTTGCATGAACAACAGAGTTTCTATAAATTCCATATCAAACCTGTATGTACTGTGAGTTGTACACATTGTTACTAACCTCTCACCCTCCAGCTCATGTATCTTCTCATCCATATTATCCATAGCTCTCTTCTGATTGGCTATCTGACCCTCCAATGCCTGATGGGATACCTGAGTCTGATCAAAATAAAGAAGGTTTTAAAACGGTGAGCAACAACAGACCAATGCTTTCATATCATTATCATATCATCTCTAATAATATCTTTATAATAAGTATTTGCTGAACGAATATTTCACCTTGTTGCACAGGCTTGAAATAATGATACCCTTGAGGGGTCAAGTATTCGCACAAGGAGTAATTCGCCTTTATTACTATCAGACACTTACTATCCATCTTTATTTACTACGATCGCCCGTTTTAGCTAGCTAAAATTAGTGCTTGCTGGCGTTGAGTCAACATTAAGCTGGCTAGAGAAAACTCTAGGTAATATTCGCTCGCCAGCGAAGTTATTGTGACACGTTACTGTATTTCAGATTAATTTATCAACTCAAGGAAATCAATCAAATCTTATAATGAATCAATCCAGATATTGATGATTTCATCTGTCATCATGAAGGTTACAGTATTGACGTAGGCCCACACTGACATTGAGATTACACCATTAACATGTGTATCTCTGATCGTTTGAGTCTATTTAGTACCTAGCAGTACCTAACATGTACCCACCCCTAATTACTGAAATTCACTGCGGGTTTTCCCACCAAACTCCTCCTGATGGTACTCATACTAAGTGAATTAATTCACTCTCTATTGATCAGAGATATACATGCGATAGTATATCACATTATCAGTATTGCCTTAGGGCCTACCTGTTGTAGTTCTCTATCCGTTGACTCGATCTGTTGTTGGAGTCGTCGGAGATTCTGATCTTTACTTTGGAGTTCTCGCCTCATATTATGAGATTCAGATTCTAACTGACTTGTCTGCACATTATATCTCTCTGCTTCTAATGTTAAAGTTCTGTACTGTTCTAATAACTGTGTACGCTCTTCTCACTGTGTAGAAATGTATAAATATGAGACATGTGGTGCATTGTGGGATACTCATATACATGCCCTCTAACAATCACATAGGGGATGAGTGATGCATTGTGGGATACTCAAATACATACATCTTTAACACTGATGTCAAGATGATAATTGATACATGTAATGAAGGGGGCTATCTAGTTCATGTTTGTGCCTCGATATGCTTGCCAGACAAGCTAAATCTGATGAAGTGCCTACCTTCTGAGAGAGTACATCCTCAACCCGTCTGACCTCAGCGATATAATCCTGTACTTGATCTGATAGTTGTGTTCTCTCATCTATTAACTCTTTGATATCATTACTAAGTCTCTGTGTCTCAGCAGTCATATTAGTCAGATCATCCTCCAGTAATCTGTTCTCTCTGTTTAATGATAGGGAGCACATATTCAAAAAAAAATCAGATGTCTTATCACACGCCACATCCCAAAGCATGGGCAGCGAAATTTTATTGTCTTAGTGGCGAGGCTGCAATATCTGCGCCAGGTTGCTCTCTGTTTGCAGGCAGGTCGGAACAAACCTGGGGGCCAACTAAACCCCAGTAGCCAACTGAGCCACCTCCTACTCCTACTCCTATATATTATCTAAGGTTTGTGAAACTCTCAAAACATATTACACCAGTATCGCCGCCAACACCAGTCGCACAGCCAACTCCAGTAGAGCCGTCGACAGGGTTTGCAGACCATAGCCAAACCAATACCAGGCCAAAATCAAAACTCCGCCAAAATCCCATCAAAGATCTGATACAAACTGTTGTAGACTGTTCATACAACATCATTGTAAGAGATAAGTTTGACTGGCCTGAGATAGATGAGAAGTTGTAATTCTAGCTCTCACCTGATTTGATCATCTTTAGACTGAGTTACATCAGATAGTTCTATGTTCAGACTATCTATCTGTTTTCTCAGACTATTTACCTCTCTATCCTTCACTGTGCACCAGCTATAAAAGAGAAGAGATGTTTGATGTAATTCAAAGTCTACTAAGCGGAGACCAAACGCTTATAATTTATGTATCGGTTATATTTTGATAGAAATGAGACATGTTGTTCAGATGTATGTCAGATCAAACTGATGACTACATGCATGTAAACAGCTAGTTTGAGACTAAACCTCCTGATGTAAACAATAGCGGCAGGTTCTCTCATCCCAACTGGGGTTGTCTGACCTTCTGATCCAAACTAGGCATTGATCTCACACATGTTTCTAGTTGTTGACACTTTTTGAAGGGGCTAAAGTATGTTGCAAACTGAATGATATGCGTATGGGTAGGAGGTAGCTCAGTTGGTTAGAGCGTCAGAGGTCTTGGGTTCAAATCCCACTGCAGTCTACCGCCTGCTGGGCTCAATTGGCGCCCCAAATGTACTCCGACCTGACTGCAAACTGTGAGCAACTTGGCGCCAAATATGGCGGCTGCGCCGTTAAGGCACTGTTATTTCTCAGTCTTCGGACAGAGACAGACCCTTTTTTTATAAATTGGTAAGTAGATGCCTTGAAACAATCTATAACCAAACTATAGAATCATCAATTTAAATAACCTCAATTAACATATCTACCTGTCTGGCTACATCTCTGTTGTTACGAACGAGCTGATTAGATCTATCCTCCTGATTGGCACACTCATCATCCAATCGGGCGCAGCGTTCTGTTTTATCATCAAGTAATGATTGTAGATTGTCTTTTTCTCTATCTAGAGAGCCTATTGTAGTTTTCAGCTGGGACAACTATAAATAGATAATAATATTGTATTAATGGCATTAAGTACATTATTACTTTATTGGTAAGGAGAAATTGAATGTTTTTCAGGCAGAACGTAAATAAAGTTGACGTGATCATACAGCAGCTGAGCATATACTACTGTGGTGAGTCTAGGGTTGGATTATCTGGAGATCATGGGTTTCATAACTGCAGAAGACCAAAGCGTGTTATAATCAGCCAGTTACTGATGATGAAGTGGATATTTCTTGTATTGCACTTCCGGGAGACTGTGACATCATAATGCAGAGAATGGGAGCTACTTTCCCTTATGGGAGGCACTTTTCCACCATCAATAATTCATGCCCAGTAAAGCATTGAGTTTGTTTATCATGCAAATCTGAAACAACTTCATCATAAGAAACTGCGCGACCATATCATGTATTGGTCTTTGGGTAGTTTTTAAGAACAGGCGAGCCACCACACATGCTGTGAAGTATTTCTACCACTTACCTCATTATGTAGACTTATGACTTACCTCAGTATGTAGACCTGCGACTTGTTTCTCCGAGTCAGCGAGTCTGGAGTCTAAGTCAGCACATCGAGTCGTCATACATTGTAACTCATCCACCTTAATACTCAATCTCTGGTGATTATCTCTCTCATAATAACCTGTCAGAGGAAGGAGATAGTCACAGATATACAAACAAAGCACGAGTGTGCTACATAGACTAAGTATACTATAAACTGTCTATGGTGTGCTCAGTGGGATGTAAGAAATGTCAATCTCTAAATAAGTTGATGATTATGAGTTTAACACAAGGGCATTGTGCCTAGTGATCATTTGCGTCACTGTTGAGAAGTAGGGAGAGCAGTCTGGGAAATTTCATGAAGAGAATTTAGTTGCCTGCTCCTTGATGTTAAAAGGACAACGTTCCAATCATGTGAAACCTAAACCCGATGCTAGCTTAAACCACGAATTTTGACCCGCTGTTTAAACCAAGCTTGATCAATCTGCTCCCAAGCATAGAGTTGGTATATAATAACTCTATTCTCCCATCCCAAATCCAGGCCAATCAGATCGGGCTTGATCTAGTGCCAGAGAGTTTGTCTCAAACCCCTTACTGGAGCTACTTTGAGAACTAACAGAATAGAAGTCTCAGCTTACCTAAGAAGAAGAAATTTGCATATCAGTTTCCAAAGTACTGAAAACTTTACAAAAGATATCCTAACCAAGTTAAAGCTGTGTCTTTCCCGCAGGTGAAGATTTATGCCTCTTGGCTTAGCCAGATTAAAATAACTCTTCACTGCTCACCAAGAAACTCCAACCTACCAACATTTCTATGTGTATACAATGAACTAACCTGAGCCTCGATTTCAGCCCTCTAATTGTTCATCTTTCTGATTCTTGTGTGAAGCGCTTCAATCTTATCATCATAAGTGACTCGTTCGTTTATCTGCGTCTCCGTAGCAACCTGTAGCCTCTCTCTCAGTGTATCTCTCTCTATAGTCATCTGTCTCAAGTCTGACATAGTCTCATCTCCCTCCTAGACATAGAACGCACAATGATACAGATATAACTAATAGAAATACATGTTGTCTATGTCCACACAAAGTACATCCTTCTATGGACTAGAATACTCCTGCTTGAGAGGGAACAGTGGATCAACATGGTTTAAAAAAAAAAATTATCATTCTGAGATTTCTGCCTATAGAAGTCATTTATTCCTGATACTAACTGTAACTGTGACATATGTTGATAGTCAGATCAATGGTAACATCAGATCAAATTTGATGGATTCCCTTTATTGGAGTCACAATTGAGAGGAAATGCCTGCCGATTACATTAAACTATGTCCATGCAATCATAGGGTCACCACAGTACAAACATATGGAACAAATTCGAAACAAACGGGAGCATAAAAAGACACATTGTTGGAGAACGTTTTTTTTGTATTAGGTCTCTGCAGTAACTAAATGATGATTGATAAATTTGTTTCACAACTGATAAAAAAAAATGCAGCAGGGTTGCCTGTTAGTCCATGCATAAGAGCCAAGACTAGAGTGGCAACCACCCGATTGAATAAAACTGAGACCACCCAGTTAGAATTAGAGACAGTCCAGAGTAGAGCTGTACTGACCATCTCGATTTGGTTGAGTAGATGTTGAGCAGCGAGTGACAGACTCTTAGCTGGAGTAGACCTAGCTAGCTGTAACCTGACTCTCTGTAACTCATCCTTAGTATTAGAGTACATATCCTGTAGTCTGTCTCTATCGTTAGTCAGAGATCGCACATCGCTCTCTATCTGTAAATGTGGGAGATAGAGGGACTATGTGGGTTAATGTGGGTTAAATTCGCAAGTCTGTCTCTGTCCAGAGAGGTCTGAGAAATATCAGGGCCTCAAGGGCGCACCAGCCGTATTCGGCGCCAAGTTGTTCTCAGTTTGCAGGCAGGTAGGAACACATGAGGTTGTTAGGTTTTGTGCTATTGGCAATTGGCAGGATGCTCTATGTCCAGTTTCTGACAATTGAACCCAACAGGCCAAAGTTTCTCACACTACTAGAACATCGCAGCATTGAATGACAACAAGATTACAAAATTTTACCACATTACTCGGATTCCAAAACAGTAGAAGAAGTACTCACTGTCAGCATACATGTATGAATTACAGACACGTAAATGGGGAAGACAAACACAAGATTAAATAAAAGCAAAGTAGCCTAGCTAGTAGTATGCTCCTGATCCTGAATCGGCAGCATCTAGTCCAGGAGAAATATCCTTGTGCTGTGATCTACACAGGCTAGAGGTACCCAACTGCGCCTTCTAATAAAAATAATGAATAAATTAAACATTTTTGAAGACAACCAGCTTGGTATTTTATGATGTTATAACTTGATAAATAATTGTGCCAGTATTGTTATCTCTTTTGGGTTAGCAAGGTAGTGTGACATTTGGGTTCATGACCTGAATCAAAAGCCAATCATATTCCACTTCAAATGGGTCAATATTGTATGCGTATTCTGATTGGGTAATTCACCATAAAACAAAAACAACACTTGCGAATCCCTATAAATTGACATGTGAACACAACTCTTGTATTGGTACAAAAATTACCAGGACATCGCTATTGCCATTTAGGAATCCTAAACTAGCCTGCCCAGGCCACCCAAATTCCCTGATGTTGCAATGTTACGGCATATGGTCCTAGCAATGTTAAAGGAGCCAGTACATTTCACTAACAACATTAGGCTATCTTCGACTTTTACACTTCAGTTTACTTGTAAACCTGGCTAGGTGCAACAGCCAACAACTACTGTATCTAGAGGCAATTTAGCCTGGCGGTCAACAGATTACCTTTCAACAGCTACTGTTAGCTGAAGACTTTCCGATAACCTCATCTTTATTATATTATTACATTAACACTGAATGACATCAAGTGGATGCGATGAGTGGCCATATTCTAATGCCAGAAAGAAATGTTATCTCAAGATCTTGGCTGAAATTATACACCCAGTGGCGAATGTCTCCACTGCTCAAGTGCAATGACTTTGGAAAGTTGCCGCACTTACAAAAGTTTCGTTATCACCCGTTTCTGTTCTGGACCATCCAATGTGTACTTTGTAGGGTTGTGCTAATTTGCAACATATACAACATCAGTATCAAGCATTGCTGGCAATTATATGAGTCAAGACTAATCTGATTCCTAATAACATCAAGCCCGCCAGAGCAGAGATTCTGTAGGTTTAATGGCAAGATAACAAAGATCCAATAAGGTAAATTGAGCTCCGAATAATAATAATGAAATAATAGTAACTTTGCTAATAAACATATCTTTTCAATATCATGATGTGTGTGAGCGTAGCTTCTTCATTGTTTTGTGCCGATGTCAAATAGTTTGTTTTAACACTTCAAATGAATGAGCATTGTTTACTTTTGCCTATCTCCATCGAGGATAGTTGGTGAAATGTGGGTATTTATGGTGTTTATATGGTCATTTCAGTGTGATGACTTAGATGGGGAAGGTCAAGGGCTTCAACCTCCACATATCATCTTTAGATGATGTCACACCAGGTAAAGACCGCAAGGACGGGGACGGTCCTCAATTCAATATGATAATCAGACAATTTTCCAACATTACATCAAGGAGTCCTTGGTTGTATGTGTTTCACTCGTTTAAATGAGACATCCTCCATAATACGCACTGTTATAATTACAATTTGATCAATAAAAGAAATTCATACATTAAAATTCACCACATTTCCATGTGCATTTTGAGTTGGTTTTGGGTTGTCACCTCTTGGCTCAACCTATAAAATATGCATCCATTCCCATGGGTAGAGCTGTGCTGAAACTTGCCTCCACCGGGACTTGAACCCGGGCCATTTTAGACAAAAGAGCAATCCCGCTGTAGCTCGTACAAGCTCAGCACGAATGAACCTTCGAGCTCAGAGCGAAACTGGAGGTAATGTCTGTGTAATATCCAATGAATGAGATTTTGGTCATCCCACAATCAATTTGTAGAGGTAAGCTTTGTGATTTTGATAGTAGGATACATTTAGGGATTCTCAAATTCAGGAACGCTAGCTTGCTTGCTATAAATCTGGGAACTTTGGCTAGGTCGGACATTTTTTGCCATTTACAACAGTGAAGCTAAATGAAAAAAATTGGTGGTATTCCTCTCCTGTGTTTTGAGATTGCAACTCCTATTCTTGTGCAAATAAAGGAGACCAATTAGCATGATATCACAAATCAGTATAAATTATGAAGGAATAGAAAATAACAGGATGTTGGGAAATTTACAATCTTGGGATATCAAGCAGGGCTTGGCTTACTTTTTAAAGATGTTACCAAGCTTGGCATCAAGCACCCTGATATTGATGCTCTGATGACCTACCAAACTAAGACACTTGCACTCAGATACATACACGATGAATACCACTTTATAAATGAGTTCCTAAATAAATGCCCATCAGGACGTTACCGCACCATTAAGTACATAGGTACCTGGGATCTTTTGCCAGTGTATACACCAAATTTCCCGGCTTTTTTGTCAGTGATAGTAATAAACCCATCCATCCAATTGTGAGAATGAATGCATACAGCCTAGAAGAGGCAAAAAGTCTGTTTAAACAAAGCTACCAGCAAGGCATAGAAATATGTTGTTTATCAACTATGCTATGATTTTATTTTGTTCTAACTAACTAACTCTACAGACAAACAAATTGTAATTTGATTAATATGGTAAAAATAATAATAAGTGAAAAATTGTAAGATTGTGATTGTTAGGTGGTTAGGTGGTTAAAAACAATTACAGTCTAATAGAATGCGGTGACCACAGTATTTAGTTAATGTTACAGTCTAAGACTAAAATTCCAAACAAGGATTCATTCCAGAAAATATAATTAAATCTGTGACTTTGAATGACAGTAGCAGGTGCTCTATCATCAAAATTCTCACAGGAATGATTTCTCAGGACAGGATAATATTATGAGAAACATCTATTGAGGTAACAATTTCCAGTCGATATATTCCTACAATGTTGTAGAAAAGTCTATAACTCGAAATCATTGATGTGCATCGCAATTTCCTGAATCATTTCATCGGGAACTGGTAGATTGGCTGTTACCCCAACCTGATGAAAGGGCATATGAGCCTCATCTGCCGTGTGCATAACCAACTCTAAGGAATTTGAACCTATATTAGAGGGCGGGGCTATAGTTTGAATAGCAATCTGTGCTGTAGGGTACCTATATGACTGGGGAAGATTATCCTGAATATAGCGTTTAATATCAACACAGTTTTGGATATCGCTAAAGTTTTGGATCGCATAGCTTTTCAGAGACTTTGGTTTAACAGAGTGAGCCTCGAACAGGACTAAACTTTGATCAAGGAATTCCTTGCATGGTTTGTTAGACTCTGCGTTACATATGGTAGGCCTGTATGGATGGATTGTTGGATTATGTTGAACATATGGTGCTACGCCTCTTACTTTAGCTTGTTCCTTCTCCTTCTTTGCGTCAAATTTATTCTTGTAGTTTGATTTGAGTGCTTGGGCAAAGGTCTCAGAATCCGGGACCATCTCAGTAGTGAGATGAAGAGAGGTGAGGGCATCATTATATCTGACACTTCTAGGGAGTCCGATAGTGTCCTGGTTACCTACAGCTAACAGAACTTGATGTGTGGTTCCAATCTCCGGCTCATCTCTATACTTAGTTATCCTCTTTGGTTGGCCACCGCTAGACCCAACAACATTGTTGTCAGTACCCTTGCCTGCACTCTTCTGTTTAGGAACTTTCATTTTCATTCTTGATGTTACCTGAAACCTGCATATGAATACAGATTCGCCGGATGCTTGGTTTGTTACTCCTGTAGTTTTAATGTAGCGATCCAGGTTAGAATCACTGCTAGGTTCTGGCACTATGGTATTACTTTGGATTCTATCTAGCTGATCCTGAGAAAGCTGTAAATGAAATAATATAACAGTGACATGTAAGTGTATTTGTGTCAAAATACAATCAAAAGAAATGCTACCAACAATTTTAGTACTGGCTAATCTGAATCTTCAAGAGAAACGAGTTTGGCTGCTTTTAAGTGGTTGTATCTAGCTAAGTCAGTACTACTCTAGTCCAAAAAGAAGTATCTGAGAGGCTAATTTTTATCATTATTCTTCGGCATGTTTTATCTCTAGTAACTCAATAGCAAATCCAAGGAAGCTTGATTTCCTATATGCAGTAAATCAATTTGATGTTACAATTTCCTTAGAGGCAACTGACCTTATACACATCTCCTATGTTATTGTTGTTGTAAATGGTTAACGGGACGGTCTTTGATAGTTTTTTAGAAGCTACTGGATAAGAGTTCTCGAAATCAGCAGCAATAGATATATGTCGATTTGGGAGGAAGCTAATAGTAACACAAAGTGCTGCATTCCTAGGCATGTACCAGGTTTTCTGACCTGTTGGATGTGAGCTATATAGATCTTTAACTTCGCACTCATCAATATTTAGGGTGTGTAGATCAGATAGCTTTTCAGGACACATGTGGGTCAGTGAGATGAGCCATTGGCCTCCTTGGTTCGGTTCGCTGTACATATGCATTACACCACTCTTCAAATGCACCAGACCTTTACAAAGGATAACTAATGTATCAGTTTGGGGTTGGGATGATTTGTTTGTTCTGCTTAAAAAACCGCTGACAACCACAACAGCTGTGATGACATTATTTACAGTCCCTTTGTCACTGTGGTGCGTTCTCAACAGTTGCGTCACCTCACTCTGTCTTTTGTACATCATGGCCTTGTTATAGGCTAACAAGTGGTCCTATAATCAAAAGGAAAATGTAAAAATAAATCTAATCTAGAATACACTGAAACACCCCAAAATATGTCTCAATCAAGGATGTTATCAACAGTAAAATTATCATCATTTATTCCAAATACAAACTATGACTGTTGCTTATCAGCAGTATTGACTGCTAATAAATTGAGTGGAAATTATAAACTTAGAGATCAAATTGAAAAAATAAATAAATAACTTTTATGAGGTTGGAGAGAAAATTGACAGCTATGTAACTTATTGATGGTAGTCAGAGGGTGATAACTATTTAGTTAGGTTTGATTGGTAAATCTCACCGGAGTTGCAGTGTAGCTAAAAGGATTGGGCTCTAGAGGTCTGTTAATGGGTGGGGACTCTGGCTTGCCGACAATCAGCTGCAAATCTTCCTTCAGATAGAAGTAAGCATCTTTCCCGGTCTCTTTGTCTTTTTTCACTTCAGGGTTGAGAACAGCAAACTGGTCACAGGTAAAGTGGCACGTCTCCTCCTCCTCCTCAGGATGGCTCTCATCAGAAGAGAGAGGCTCAAATGCTGGTAAGCTTGTGGTTACAAGATACTTTGCATTATGTTTCAGAAGTTCCACTTTATCATCTTCCTGTAAACCCTTCAGGTAGTTCTCATTATGCTCCACAATAAATTCATGCAGGAGATTATTGAAAATGAGAAAGGTGCTTGCTAGTTTGCCCGCTACAGTCGTTTCATAGAACTGTTCACTGATGGACCCAGCTATGAGGTGAAATAATGACTCACAGCTGTGCTTTGATCTGATCCAGACTACAGAGACTACTGAGTAATCATCAGCGTTATCCAACTCTGCTATCTCCTTAGGTATACCAATTTCCATTGCTGCATATGTTAGTTCCTTCTGCTGAAAGTATTCAATCAAATAAGTGTATTGGATTTTCGTTGACGGTAGTGTTGTATTAAGCCAGCATAAAAAAAAATGAAAATGAGCCGAGCCACTGAAATTTCCCTAAATTCGGGTACGAGCCGGGTCGAGTCAAAAAGAGCGGTGAATTGGATTTACATTACGACTTCATAAGTCGATGTCCTACACTGTCTTGGATTTACATCTAGGAAATTGCTTCTATGTCTACACTGAATTATTGAGTCATTGTTATTGAATTATTATTATTATGATATATAACAATATCAACCACAAAAATGATAAGCCCATTATCCAGACAGGACATTACTACATACATATATGAAGTTGAGACTAGTGATGGCAAATTGTCAGATTTTGGCGACACGGGACAGCATGAAAATCCGAGAAGAGACCGGGACGAGACCGAGACATATCGATGCCGATAAAACATTCTTCAGATATCACAATTTAAAAGAATGATGGATATCCATCCACTAATCACTAGTGCAAATAGCTAATAGTACATTTTAAGTTTGATTCAGTTTGTAATATATCATCTAGACATAATGAACTATGTTGATACCAAGTTTCATCAAATTCTGTCAAGTATTTATCGAATTATAGATGTCTGAAGAAAGCTTTATGTAGTGTTGTAAGCCGTTCATAATAATCACAGCAAAAGCATGACTAATAGCTATATGTTTTATGATCGTATAGTCTCCCTTTCCAACATTGTCACACAAAAACCATAGCGTAGTGGTTAATATCGAGGTTTGGGTCCATGTGCGAATTTTGACCATCACTAGTTGAGACCCGTTAAGATGCAGACCTCTGACACGACTTGACCCTAACATGACCCGACCACAGAAACCCGAAACCGACCCTTTGACTCCACCCTGAATACAACACTAGTTGACTGTAGTGGCATTTCAATATCAACCACTTTCCCACTCGTGTGGTTGATAATGAAATGACACACCATTAACCCTGGCACAGTTTGAGCTAGAACTATAAAGTTGATACACAAAATAGTTTCAAGTCATTATAGGATTTCGGGTCAAAGGCCACTGCCAAAAAGCCACAGGCCCTAAGGCCACTGGCCAAAAGACCACTGGTTATAAGGCCACTGGTCGAAAGGCCACAACCCATAAGGCCACTGGCCGAAAAGCCACTGGTCATAAGGCCACTATGGTCATAAGGCCACTGGTCAAAAAGCCACTGCCCAAAAAGCCGTTGTTTACATAATAGAAGTCTGATATCAACATTCCATTGACATGTTTTTTGGGCCCGTAAAACAAAATTCTAGCTCTTGATATGCCATTTATAAATGATTTTTTATTTCTACTCACTGATTCCAATTTTAGTAAAGTTAGAAAAGACCTCACCCACCGTTTGCAACTAATTATTTTAAATGACTCCACCCAGACATCTTCTCACACATTTTTTCTGTACCGTAACCCCCAATAAATAGTTTAAAATGTATCTTGATGGACAAACGAGATGAATTCCACAACTGCAGAAAACTACTAGGCAAAAACAAGATAACAGTGCAGAAACTTGGCCTTGCGGGTGACAACATAATACACATCAACGAATCCCTGACAAAAGCTGCTAACACTCTATTCTTCAAGGCTAGACAATACAAAAAAGATCTCAACTACCATTATGTCTGGACCTACCATGGCCAGATCTTCATGCGCAAAACCAAGGAGTCTGACAAGGTCAAGGTCACTGATGACACAATCTCTGTCCTAGTTGCACATTCGTCTCAGTCATACAACCCTCTACCACGAGCAGTATTTGAACATGCACTAATATTCTGTGAATGGACGACAGACCAGAAATCGCCGACGATTTATTTGTCACTCATGCTGATAACCTAGCTCCAAAACTGTCCCGCTGAAACTGTGTCTCAGATATAACTATTGATGAATGGATGAAAATTCAACATTAATTTCTGATAAAAATAACTCAAATTGAGATATTTTGTTTGTTTTGCAAACTCTGGGCGTTCACATGTAAAACAGAAAAGATTTTTATTGAAAAAACATGTGTTTTATGGCCAGTGGCTTTTTGGCCAGTTGCTTTATGGCCTGTGGCTTTTTGGCCAGTGGCTTTATGGCCAGAGGATTTTTGGCCAGTGGCTTAATGGCCAGTGGTCTTTTGGGTGATCACCCATTATAGTCCTCAAATGACCAATGTTCATGACAAGGGTATAATTATTTGTAATGGATTGAATATAAATAGAAACAATTATGAGAGATTCAAAACCTACCGATGGATCACACAGAAGCTGCTTGATCTCTGGAAGTCTTAGTATCGACTTTGGAACATTTGTCAGCTTCTCATTGCCACGGATGTCTAGTATCTCTAAGCTTCTGAGTTTGTCCAAACTGTCAAATTGAGTGTAATAAAAGTAAAGGGTGACCAACAACATTGATTGAGCAAACATATCAATTCTAAAATATTATATATCAACTCAAAAACATTTCCAAGACTAGGTTTTCCCTCAAAGATGGAGACTCGCAAGATAGACTAGAATGAAAAATCGGCTAAGCAGTTTGCCATGAATTGTTATGGGATTATTTATCATGTCAACAGCAAGCATAGAAATGGACAAAATACGTGATAAAGAACATTGTCACAGACTTGAAAATTTACCAATCATGTAAATCAGTAAGTCCACAGTTGCTTATGTTCAGCCCTTTTAGTTGAGTAACTTTCTTGGAGAGATGATTGAAGAATGTTTCATCAGCCATATTCCCTGACACAGATAGATGTTCTAATATTCTGAGATTGTCAAGTCTGAAAAGTTAGAAATCAAATCATGATGACACTGCTGTAAGTTGAACACAAAAAATTATTTCAGATCAATTTTAGCTTTAACTGTAACATTTTTCGTGTTTAACATAACTTAGAGATGATTCATAATGCAATTAGAAGCTGATTTTAGCACCAGTGTAATACTATCACGGGACATGTTGGGTATCCTCAGCCTAAATTAGAACCGAGAAAATAATATTGTGTACTTATATTGTATATATGTATATTGTAAACTTGTGTACAGACATTATGTCACGAAAATGCAATAAAATTTGGAATATATATCATAATTTCAGTTGGTAATCCGCCTAAGTGTTTGTGATTTGAATAGACCCTAAGCACATAATATATAGTAACAATATGAATACAGTAACTTACTGTAACTCCTTCAGTTTGAGCTTACATTCATCGATAATCAGTGTGGTTAGGCTGCCCGGCAGCACATGAGACATATCTTGTACATCAAGACCCATATTCCGAGATAGGTCTAGAATCTTTAGTTTCTTCAGGGCTTCTAGAGCTGAGCTGTAATGATAGGGTAGAAAAATCTGTAATGGTAAGAGCGTTGCAAAGAGACATCATTCGTAGATCATGGAAATTCTCTACTGCAAAATTCATCGTCCCATAGCCACGATTCTGCTCATCTTGATCAATACTGCTACAACGCATGCATATGCATTTATCTTTTATATAAACTTTTATTAGAAGCAACGGCTAATCTGCGCTTTGTGACATTGACACACATGTTTTACATAGTCACAGAACACAGATTAGTTGTAGTAGTGAATTCGCAAGTAGCCTGCTCCCAAAAGCATTTAGCCGGTACTTTCATAATCTGGTACAATGCACGAGTGAGAGGGACAAAACATTTTCATGACAAAAAGTGTAATGAGAATTTGTGCCCGTCCTCTTAAATACCAAATCACCAAAGGACAACTCCTGAGCCAATCGCCAAGATATAAGAGTGCCAAGAAATTTAAATGTTTTATTTGCAAATCTTTTGTAAAACTGATAATACTCAAGGCATAGGCTCTAGGGGAAGATGTAGTTTTATGCAAAAAAGTAATAATGATGAGTTGGATGTGTAAAACCAAGGATTGAAATCCTTGGTAAAACTCCAGAACCTTTGTTCCTCACATTTTTGTCAACCCACAGCCTCTAGCATAGAGGCGCTCCAAACTTTGTAAATCAGCCAAAAACTTAGGCAGACTCCCTAGCTGATTATCTGATATATCCATCTCCTTCAAGTGTTCTGGAAGATGGAGCCTGTAAAGATAAGCATAAATAATAACATACAACGTCTCACGACAATTCAGTACATATTGAATTGGTTGAAGCTTCAAGAAATTTCACTATTAGTCTTAGAGCACTGCCTGTCATTTTAAAGATAACACACTGAAACCATGCAAGGACTCTCAGGATCTTCAACTGAGGATTGAACATATTTTAACTTACTGATTAGTTGGAGCAGACTGTCGGACATTCCTCAGGTCTAATATCTCCAGATCTGGTACAAGGTCTCTAAGATTATGTGGAACATCACCCCATATTCTCATGTGTGTGACCGTTATATCTGCTGTGTCTTCTTCAAACTGCGACGTCGTCTGCGGCTTCCCTTCAAAATCATCAGGCGGCTCCACTTTATCACCACTGCCATCCGAATACCAGATACAGTACTCTGATGAATGCAGATAAGATTATATTAATATATTATATCGGTTATTTGTAAAAATATCATTTTGATATTCATTATATTATGGACATTTTATCGGTAGATATGGCTTCTTGTTTATCATATAAAATATAATGAGAGAGGTCATATAGATGCAAGGTCTGAAGGGAGTCAGTAGTAGTAAGGTGTTATTTCATAGTGACATCAACCACATCATTGGCCCATCCAACTATCATATCAATGTGTGACAATCACAGCTTTCTACGGTACAACAATTTTGATGCCAGTAATCATACGGAGTCAAATGTTCTTAGCTAAGCAGACTGTAGGGAAAACTGTAGTAAAAAATTTACTATTTGTAAGGGATAGTTAATGATAGGGGAGCTACACCAATTTTCTGGAGTTTAATCCTAGTTCGATTTAATGTTTGAGAAGGTCAAAGGTGAGTACAGAAGAAAGGATATGGAAGGTTCACTTCACATATGCCGACATACCTCCATAATCGCTGACCTCATCCATATCAGGACTCAGATCAAGATTAACCTTGTAAAACAAAATAACAGTAAACAGCAGTGATTTTTACCATTAAAGTCATAGTCTCTCTTTGCACTAGGTAACATATTGAAGGTTTTAGGTCAAATTAAGAAAACTGTTTTTTTTACTCAATTTGATTTTATTAATTATAATTTAGTTTGGCTGGCGAGGATTACATCCTGAAATAATTAGATTGGACTGATTTTAGAACAAACTTTTATTTGCAAGAATTCATGCAAAGTTCCTCAAGTGTGTGACCTGGCCTCACCTTTACTCTTTGAGTTTTAAATGGCACAAGTTTTCTCTAACAATCCAGCAGCCTTACAAGCACAAGAACAATCTACTTTATTATTGGAGTCAATGTACTTTGCAGCTACAGAAAACTCCCGCATCTAATTTTTGCAGAGTATGCAGATAGTCATACAGTCTAGATATACTAAGAATGATGTTTTTTTTTCTCTCTAATAAGCTCTGTACTAGACTGAACACGATGTTAGGGAAGCTATCTGAAAAGGGTGAAATGATTGTTAACCAAACCATTAGAGAAGTGTAAGGTTTTAGAAGCTTATAAGAATGAGTTGCACCAAAAGCAGTAAAAGAGGTGTCCGAGAATGACCAGGCAAAGCTGTGCTGTTTGTTGGAAGCTCCATTTGCAGTTGAGGTAACCCTCTGCAGCTGAGTAATGGGTTGGAGTTAGCTCTACAAAGCCATGTCTCACAATAACAATAAGGGCTTAGAGTTGTGGGAAGGCCCAAACGCAATGCTAGTAAGGGTAGCTAACAGAAAAATAGATATTCGACAAGAACCCTCACATGACCAATGATAATGCAAGTATATTATATGATGTCACAAATGATGAAGAACCAATTAGCTTCAAACTATAACTGACTGAAAATCATGATCAGTATTCATTATTTATTATTATGTTGTAATAAATTCAAAGCTTACCGATGAATCACGCAGAAGATGTTTCATCTCCGGAAGTCTGACTATTGACTCAGGAACATTTGTCAGCTTCTCATTGTCACGGATGTCTAGTCTCTCTAAGCTTCCGAGTTTGTTCAGACTGTCAAGAACAAGGATTTGGGTGTAATAAAAGTAAAGGGTGACCAACAACATTGATTGAGCATATATATCAACTCTAAAATATTTCCAAGACTAGGCTTTCCCTCAGAGACGGAGACTCACAAGATAGACTCGAATGAAAAAATCGGCTAAGTTGTTTGCCATGAATTGTTATGGGATTATTTATAATCCTAAGATAACACATGTAATAATGTCAACATCAAGCATAGAAATGGACAAATACGTGATAAAGAACATTGTCACAGACTAAAAAACTTACCAATCAGGTAAATCAGAAAGTCCACAGTTGCTTATGTTCAGCTCTTTTAGTTGAGTAACTTTCTTGGAGAGATGATTGAAGAATGTTTTATCAGCCATATTTCCTGACACAGATAGATGTTCCAATATTCTGAGATTGTCCAGTCTGAAAAGTTAGAAATCAAATCATGATGACACTGCTGTAAGTTGAACACAAAAAAATTATTTCAGATCAATCTTAACTTTAACTGTAACATCTTTCGTGTTTATCATAACTTAGAGATGATTCATAATGCAATTAGAAGCTGATTTTAGCACCAGTGTAATACTATCACAGGACATGTTGGGTATCCTCAGCCTAAATTACAACCGAGAAAATAATATCTCGTTCTACGCAATAAAAGATGCAATAACATTCAAATTATAACGTTCAAAATTGGTGAAACCAACTTGTGTACAGACATTATGTCACAAAAGTGCAAAAATTCTTGGAATATATCATAATGTCAGTAGGTAACCCGCATAAGTGTTTGTGATTTGAGTAGACGCATGGAGCTCATCCTGAAGTGTCTTCAACTCTTTATTTTAGCACCACATGCACCCTCTGTTCTCTTCCACCAGTCCCTATATCTTGTGCCCATTACATGACATTGGAAACTTTGAGAGCTTAGGCTATGCTGTGCCTCGTTAAGCCTGACATTTTGTTCTTGTACATATACATTTTGCCTAGCACATAAATAATATAAACTTACAATATGAATGCAGTAACTTACTGTAACTCCTTCAGATCGAGCTTACATTCATCGATAATAAGTGTGGTTAGGCTGCCCGGCAGCACATGAGACATTTCTTGTACAGCAAGACCAATATTCCGAGATAGGTCCAGAATTTTTAGTTTCTTCAGAGTTTCTAGAGCAGGGCTGTAATGATAGGGTAGAAAAATCTGTAACGGTAAGGGCGTTGAAATGGTACAATATTTGAATATTTCGTTGTATTTCATTGTTAATTTCGCATAAATAATTTCACGCAAAATTTTCTAAATCTCATCAAATTTTTCCATGATTCTGCTAACCTTAGATCATTACTGATAGTTCACTTCACAATTATTGTTCATACTACAAATTAGTTAGAAAGATTTTTGTGAGAATCGGTGCCCTTCAACTAAAATACACAATAACAAAAGGACAACTCACGTCAAATCATCAATATATTAGAGTGCCAAGTAAATCATTATTTTTATATACAGATTTTACAATATCATAATATGTGATATCACAGACTGGCCTATACTACCGTCATCTGCCAAAACAACAAAAGTTTGTTTAAGGTTTTAAAAAATCGATGCTTTACACAATTTTTGTTTGGGCACTCTTGTCCCTCATACGTAGCCATGTAAATTTTGACAACCCAAGTCCTTATACAAGTGGTACTTTTTCCATTTCTCCGAAGTGGCGTTACACCATATTTCAGTGCTGTGAGCATTATTTCATCTGGTAAAACACAACAAGTCCTATATTACACAATAAAAGCCTGACTTTTTGTTAGCCTTTGTTAGTGGTATTATGTTAGATGACAACAGTAAAGCATTAGGAGTGCTGTCAAAATAATCTGATTATCAACATAAACACGCTTGTGCCGCAGATCTATAAATGCTCAGTTAGACCTGGACGTTGAAAACTTCAGAACCTTTGTCACTCACATGTTCGTCAAGCCACAGCCTCTAGCATAGAGGCGCTCCAATCTTTGTAAATCAGCCAAAAACTTGGGCAGACTCCCTAGCTGATTCTCTGATATATCTATCTCTTTCAAGTGTTCGGGTAGATGGATCCTGTAAGATAAGCATAATTTAATCAATTACCACAAAGTCACAGGTAATCCATACCTATAACAATCTGGCTAGAGTGACAGAGCACACAATACAAACCCATCACAATAAAATAACATAGAATGCCCCATATGAAAATCTTTGGCCACAACTAAAGCACAATACCTGACTTAATTTCACATGGTCTGGATCCATGTGGCAAAAACAAGTTAATGTATACTAATGATATTCATTTTAAAATGGGTAATGTGTTCGTAACACTATTTAGTTTCCGTTCCTTTCCTAAGACGACATAAATGGGCTACTCGTCAGCCCCCTAAATTATTTCAATGGAATTCAGAGTTTTAGAAAAACCTAATTTGTACAACATATTATATTGTAATTCTTCTTCATTATTATTTTTTTCCTATGTTCATGACATAATTGGGAGTGTTTTCAATAATTTTATTCTTATAACCTGTTCAATTGGGCTGCGTTGTCTAGGGAATTAAAAAAAGACAAGATTTGTTGCCGCAGCAAACAATTTCATTATTGGTCTCTGAACACTGACCGTTATCTGGAAACAATATTATTATTTATAAATATATATATATTACGGCTATGACACAGGCATGGAGCATCAACCTGTTATTTTTAGTTCAGTTCGGTTGAGGTGATCAAGCATAGAAATGGACAAAATATGTGATAAAGAACATTGTCACAGACTAAAAAACTTACCAATCAGGTAAATCAGTAAGTCCACAGTTGCTTATGTTCAGCTCTTTTAGTTGAGTAACTTTCTTGGAGAGATGATCGAAGAATGTTTCATCAGCCATATTCCCTGACACAGATAGATGTTCCAATATTCTGAGATTGTCCAGTCTGAAAAGTTAGAAATCAAATCATGATGACACTGCTGTAAGTTGAACACAAAAAATTATTTCAGATCAATTTTAGCTTTAACTGTAACATCTTTCGTGTTTATCATAATTTAGAGATGATTCATAATGCAATTAGAAGCTGATTTTAGCACCAGTGTAATACTACCACGGGACATGTTGGGTATCCTCAGCCTAAATTAGAACCGAGAAAATAATATCTCTCGTTCTAAGCAATAAAAGTTGCAATAACATTCAAATTATTCCGTACAAAATTGGTGAAACCAACTTGTGTACGGACATTATGTCACGAAAGTGCAAAAAAATTTTGGTATATATTATAATTTCAGTAGGTAACCAGCATAAGCGTTTGTGATTTGGATGGACGCATGGAGCTCATCCTGAAGTGTCTTCAACTCTTTATTTTAGCACCACATGTTCTCTTCCACCAGTTCCTATATCTTGTGTCCATTACATGACATTAGACACTTTGAGAGCTTAGGCTGTGCCTTGTTCAGTCTGAAATTTTGTTTTTGTACATAATAATACATTTTGCCTCGAACATAAATAATATACACTTATAATATGAATACAGTCACTTACTGTAACTCCTTCAGTTTGAGCTTACATTCATCGATATTCAGTGTGGTGAGGCTGCCCGGCAGCACATGAGACATTTCTTTTACATCAAGGCCCATATTCCGAGATAGGTCTAGAATCTTTAGTTTCTTCAGAGTTTCTAGAGCAGAGCTGTAATAATAGGGTAGAAAAATCTGTAATGGTAATGGCGTTGAAATGGAACAAAATTTGTATATTGCATTGTATTTCCTTGTTTATTTCACATAAATCATTTCCTGCAAAATTTCTAAGTCTCATCAAATTCTTCCATGATTCTGCTAACCTTAGATCATTACTGATAGTTCACTTCAAAATTATTAAGCTGCATTTATACTGCAAATTAGTTAGACAGATTTTTGTGAGAAATTTTGCCCTCTAAAATACGCAATAACAAAAGGACAACTCATGGTCAGATCATCAATATATAAGAGTGCCAAATAACTCATTAGTTTTGTTTACAGATTTTACAATAGCATGATACCCCGCCCGGGGGCTGTCGGTTAAAGGTTGTAAAAAATCATGGTTTCACGCATCTTTGGTTTGGGCACGCTCGTCATCAGACAAAATCATGAAAACTTTGACAGCCCCAATCCTTACACAAGGTTCAATGTAACACAACACCATAATTTAGTGCTGTGAGCATTATTTCATCTGGTAAGACACAATAGGTCCTTTATTACAAAATAGAAGCAAGACTTTTTTGTAAGCGTCTGTTTGTGGTGTTATGCCAGATGACAACTGTTACAATAAAGCATTAGGAGCGATCTCAAAATAATCAGAACATCAAAGTATACACTCTTGTGCCACAGATCTATAAGCACTCAGTTAAACCTGGACATGGATAACTTCAGAACCTTTGTCACTCACATGTTTGTCAACCCACAGCCTCTAGCATAGAGGCGCTCCAAACTTTGTAAATCAGCCAAAAACTCAGGCAGACTCCCTAGCTGATTCTCTGAGATATCTATCTCCTTCAAGTGTTCAGGTAGATGGAGCCTGTAAAGATAAGCATAATCTAAAACATACGATGTCTATCGACAATTCAGTACATATTAAATTTGTTGTGGCTTGAAGAAATTTCACCATTAGTCTTAGAGTACTGCCTGCCATTTCACAGAAAACACATTGAAACCATGCAAGGACTCTCAGGATCTTCCACAGAGGACTGAGCATAGATTAACTTACTGATTAGTTGAAGCATACAGTGGGATTTAACAAAAGAATACAGTTGCCTCAACTAAAAATCATTGGCCTGACATGAGTATGGGCACCACACAAGTATCATCTACAGTTAACCAATCCTAGCAAACATCGTGTAACAATATTTTCAACGCTTCGCTGGATATTTTTTCAGCAAGTGTATGTTTATTTCAGTTACTATGATAAAGAGTTGCTCTTTCTTTTTCATTACCAAGTGAAATAAATTTAGAGTGTTACACTAGGGCGAATTTATCCTTACCAAGAGAGGTCATCCAGCTGTAACCCACAGGCTCTGATAGAGAGGATCTTGAGTTTTCTAGGAAGGTGCGGAAGAGACTTTACATCAGTAACTTTGTTCTCTGATAAGTCCAGGAATTCCAGCTTATCTAACTTCGTGTAACCTACGAAATATCACATCATTATCTCACTATTGAGGATTTAACAAAAGAATACAGTTATATCAACTAAAAATTTTTGACCTGACATGAGTATGGGCACCACACAAGTATCATCTACAGTTAACCAATCCTAGCAAACATGGTGTAACAATATTTTCAACGCATCGTAGGTTTTTTTTTCAGCAAGTGAATGTTTATTTGAGTTACTATGATAAAGAGTTGCCCTATCTTTCTCATTGCCCAGTGAACCAGCTTTATAGTGTTACACTAGGGCGAATTTATCCTTACCAAGAGAGGTCATCCAGCTGTAACCCACAGTCTCTGATATAGAGGCTCTTGAGTTTTCTAGGAAGGTGCTGAAGAGACTTTACATCAGTAACTTTGTTCTCTGATAAGTCCAGGATTTCTAGGTCATATAAGCAGTGTAACCTACGAAATATCACATCATTATCTCACTATTAAGGATTTAACAAAAGAATACAGTTGCATCAACTAAAAAATTATTGGCTTGACTGACATGAGTATGGGCACCACACAAGTATCATCTACAGTTAACCAATCCTAGCAAACATGCTGTACCAATATTTTCAACACATTGTTGGTTTTTTTTCAGCAAGTGTATGTTTATTTCAGTTACTATGATAAAGAGTTGCTCATTCTGTTTCATTACCAAGTGAAACAACTTTATAGTGTTACACTAGGGCGAACTTATCCTTACCAAGAGAGGTCATCCAGCAGCAACCCACAGGCTCTGACAGAGAGGCTCTTGAGTTTTCTAGGAAGGAGCCGAAGAGACTTTACATCAGTAATTTTGTTCTCTGATAAGTCCAGGAATTCCAGCTTATCTAACTCGTGTAACCTACGAAATATCACATCATTGTCTCACTATTGAGGATTTAACAGAAGAATACGGTTACATCAACTAAAAATTTTTGACCTGACATGAGTATGGGCACCACACAAGTATCATCTACAAGTAACCAATCCTAGCAAACATGGTGTAACAATATTTTCAACGCATCGTAGGTTTCTTTTTCAGCAAGTGAATGTTTATTTGAGTTACTATGATAAAGAGTTGCCCTTTCTTTCTCATTACCAAGTGAACCAGCTTTATAGTGTTACACTAGGGCGAACTTATCCTTACCAAGAGTGGTCATCCAGCTGTAACCCACAGAGCTTTATAGTGTTACACTAGGGCGAATTTATCCTTACCAAGAGAGGTCATCCAGCTGTAACCCACAGTCTCTGATATAGAGGCTCTTGAGTTTTCTAGGAAGGTGCTGAAGAGACTTTACATCAGTAACTTTGTTCTCTGATAAGTCCAGGATTTCTAGGTCATATAAGCAGTGTAACCTACGAAATATCACATCATTATCTCACTATTAAGGATTTAACAAAAGAATACAGTTGCATCAACTAAAAAATTATTGGCTTGACTGACATGAGTATGGGCACCACACAAGTATCATCTACAGTTAACCAATCCTAGCAAACATGCTGTACCAATATTTTCAACACATTGTTGGTTTTTTTTCAGCAAGTGTATGTTTATTTCAGTTACTATGATAAAGAGTTGCTCATTCTGTTTCATTACCAAGTGAAACAACTTTATAGTGTTACACTAGGGCGAACTTATCCTTACCAAGAGAGGTCATCCAGCAGCAACCCACAGGCTCTGACAGAGAGGCTCTTGAGTTTTCTAGGAAGGAGCCGAAGAGACTTTACATCAGTAATTTTGTTCTCTGATAAGTCCAGGAATTCCAGCTTATCTAACTCGTGTAACCTACGAAATATCACATCATGGTCTCACTATTGAGGATTTAACAGAAGAATACGGTTACATCAACTAAAAATTTTTGACCTGACATGAGTATGGGCACCACACAAGTATCATCTACAAGTAACCAATCCTAGCAAACATGGTGTAACAATATTTTCAACGCATCGTAGGTTTCTTTTTCAGCAAGTGAATGTTTATTTGAGTTACTATGATAAAGAGTTGCCCTTTCTTTCTCATTACCAAGTGAACCAGCTTTATAGTGTTACACTAGGGCGAACTTATCCTTACCAAGAGTGGTCATCCAGCTGTAACCCACATGCTCTGATAGAGAGGCTCTTGAGTTCTCTAGGAAGGTGCCGAAGAGACTTTACATCAGTAACTTTGTTCTCTGATAAGTCCAGGATTTCTAGGTCATATAACCAGCGTAACCTACGAAATATCACATCATAATCTCACTATTGAGGATTTAACAAAAGAATACAGTTGCATCAACTAAAAATAATTGGCCTGAAATGAGTATGGGCACCACACAAGTATCATCTACAGTTAACCAATCCTAGCAAACATGGTGTAACAATATTTTCAACGCATCGTAGGTTTCTTTTTCAGCAAGTGAATGTTTATTTGAGTTACTATGATAAAGAGTTGCCCTTTCTTTCTCATTACCAAGTGAACCAGCTTTATAGTGTTAAACTAGGACGAATTTATCCTTACCAAGAGAGGTCATCCAGCTGTAACCCACAGGCTCTGATAGAGAGGGTCTTGAGTTTTCTAGGAAGGTGCGGAAGAGACTTTACATCAGTAACTTTGTTCTCTGATAAGTCCAGGAATTCCAGCTTATCTAACTCGTGTAACCTACGAAATATCACATCATTATCTCACTATTGAGGATTTAACAAAAGAATACAGTTGCATCAACTAAAAACTTTTGGCCTGACATGAGTATGGGCACCACACAAGTATCATCAACAGTTAACCAATCCTAGCGAACATGGTGTAACAATATTTGCAACGCATCGTAGGTTTATTTTTCAGCAAGTGAATGTTTATTTGAGTTACTATGATAAAGAGTTGCCCTTTCTTTCTCCTTACCAAGTGAAACAACTTTATAGTGTTACACTAGGGCGAACTTATCCTTACCAAGAGTGGTCATCCAGCTGTAACCCACAGGCTCTGATAGAGAGGCTCTTGAGTTTTCTAGGAAGGTGCGGAAGAGACTTTACATCAGTAACTTTGTTCTCTGATAAGTCCAGGAATTACAGCTTATCTAACTCGTGTAACCTACGAAAGATCACATCATTATCTCACTATTGAGGATTTAACAAAAGAATACAGTTGCATCAACTAAAAATTTTAGGCCTGACATGAGTATGGGCACCACACAAGTATCATCTACAGTTAACCAATCCTAGCAAACATGGTGTAACAATATTTTCAACGCATCGTAGGTTTTTTTTTCAGCAAGTGAATGTTTATTTGAGTTACTATGATAAAGAGTTGCCCTTTCTTTCTCTTTACCAAGTGAAACAACTTTATAGTGTTACACTAGGGCGAACTTATCCTTACCAAGAGTGGTCATCCAGCTGTAACCCACATGCTCTGATAGAGAGGCTCTTGAGTTCTCTAGGAAGGTGCCGAAGAGACTTTACATCAGTAACTTTGTTCTCTGATAAGTCCAGGATTTCTAGGTCATATAACCAGCGTAACCTACGAAATATCACATCATAATCTCACTATTGAGGATTTAACAAAAGAATACAGTTGCATCAACTAAAAATAATTGGCCTGAAATGAGTATGGGCACCACACAAGTATCATCTACAGTTAACCAATCCTAGCAAACATGGTGTAACAATATTTTCAACGCATCGTAGGTTTCTTTTTCAGCAAGTGAATGTTTATTTGAGTTACTATGATAAAGAGTTGCCCTTTCTTTCTCATTACCAAGTGAACCAGCTTTATAGTGTTAAACTAGGACGAATTTATCCTTACCAAGAGAGGTCATCCAGCTGTAACCCACAGGCTCTGATAGAGAGGGTCTTGAGTTTTCTAGGAAGGTGCGGAAGAGACTTTACATCAGTAACTTTGTTCTCTGATAAGTCCAGGAATTCCAACTTATCTAACTCGTGTAACCTACGAAATATCACATCATTATCTCACTATTGAGGATTTAACAAGAGAATACAGTTGCATCAACTAAAAATTTTTGGCCTGACATGACTATGGGCACCACACAAGTATCATCTACAGTTAACCAATCCTAGCAAACATGGTGTAACAATATTTTCAACGCATCGTAGGTTTCTTTTTCAGCAAGTGAATGTTTATTTGAGTTACTATGATAAAGAGTTGCCCTTTCTTTCTCATTACCAAGTGAACCAGCTTTATAGTGTTAAATTAGGGCGAATTTATCCTTACCAAGAGAGGTCATCCAGCTGTAACCCACAGGCTCTGATAGAGAGGGTCTTGAGTTTTCTAGGAAGGTGCGGAAGAGACTTTACATCAGTAACTTTGTTCTCTGATAAGTCCAGGAATTCAAGCTTATCTAACTCGTGTAACCTACGAAATATCACATCATTATCTCACTATTGAGGATTTAACAAAAGAATACAGTTGCATCAACTAAAAACTTTTGGCCTGACATGACTATGGGCACCACACAAGTATCATCTACAGTTAACCAATCCTAGCAAACATGGTGAGACAATATTTTCAACGCATCGCTGGTTTTTTTTTTCAGCAAGTGTATGTTTATTTCAGTTACTATGATAAAGAGTTGCCCTTTCTTTCTCATTACCAAGTGAACCAGCTTTATAGTGTTAAACTAGGGCGAATTTATCCTTACCAAGAGAGGTCATCCAGCTGTAACCCACAGGCTCTGATAGAGAGGCTCTTGAGTTTTCTAGGAAGGTGCGGAAGAGACTTTACATCAGTAAATTTGTTCTCTGATAAGTCCAGGATTTCCAGCTTATCTAACTCGTGTAAGCTGCGAAATATCACATCATTATCTCGCTATTGAGGATTTAACAAAAGAATACAGTTACATCTACTAAAAATTATTGGCCTGACATGAGGATGGGCACCACACAAGTATCATCTACAGTTAACCAATCCTAGCAAACATGGTGTAACAATATTTTCAACGCATCGTAGGTTTCTTTTTCAGCAAGTGAATGTTTATTTGAGTTACTATGATAAAGAGTTGCCCTTTCTTTCTCATTACCAAGTGAACCAGCTTTATAGTGTTAAACTAGGACGAATTTATCCTTACCAAGAGAGGTCATCCAGCTGTAACCCACAGGCTCTGATAGAGAGGGTCTTGAGTTTTCTAGGAAGGTGCGGAAGAGACTTTACATCAGTAACTTTGTTCTCTGATAAGTCCAGGAATTCCAGCTTATCTAACTCGTGTAACCTACGAAATATCACATCATTATCTCACTATTGAGGATTTAACAAGAGAATACAGTTGCATCAACTAAAAATTTTTGGCCTGACATGAGTATGGGCACCACACAAGTATCATCTACAGTTAACCAATCCTAGCAAACATGGTGTAACAATATTTTCAACGCATCGTAGGTTTCTTTTTCAGCAAGTGAATGTTTATTTGAGTTACTATGATAAAGAGTTGCCCTTTCTTTCTCATTACCAAGTGAACCAGCTTTATAGTGTTAAATTAGGGCGAATTTATCCTTACCAAGAGAGGTCATCCAGCTGTAACCCACAGGCTCTGATAGAGAGGGTCTTGAGTTTTCTAGGAAGGTGCGGAAGAGACTTTACATCAGTAACTTTGTTCTCTGATAAGTCCAGGAATTCAAGCTTATCTAACTCGTGTAACCTACGAAATATCACATCATTATCTCACTATTGAGGATTTAACAAAAGAATACAGTTGCATCAACTAAAAACTTTTGGCCTGACATGACTATGGGCACCACACAAGTATCATCTACAGTTAACCAATCCTAGCAAACATGGTGAGACAATATTTTCAACGCATCGCTGGTTTTTTTTTTCAGCAAGTGTATGTTTATTTCAGTTACTATGATAAAGAGTTGCCCTTTCTTTCTCATTACCAAGTGAACCAGCTTTATAGTGTTAAACTAGGGCGAATTTATCCTTACCAAGAGAGGTCATCCAGCTGTAACCCACAGGCTCTGATAGAGAGGGTCTTGAGTTTTCTAGGAAGGTGCGGAAGAGACTTTACATCAGTAAATTTGTTCTCTGATAAGTCCAGGATTTCCAGCTTATCTAACTCGTGTAACCTGCGAAATATCACATCATTATCTCGCTATTGAGGATTTAACAAAAGAATACAGTTACATCTACTAAAAATTATTGGCCTGACATGAGGATGGGCACCACACAAGTATCATCTACAGTTAACCAATCCTAGCAAACATGGTGTAACAATATTTTCAACGCATCGTAGGTTTTTTTTCAGCAAGTGAATGTTTATTTGAGTTACTATGATAAAGAGTTGCCCTTTCTTTCTCATTACCAAGTGAAACAACTTTATAGTGTTACACTAGGGCGAACTTATCCTTACCAAGAGTGGTCATCCAGCTGTAACCCACACGCTCTGATAGAGAGGCTCTTGAGTTCTCTAGGAAGGTGCCGAAGAGACTTTACATCAGTAACTTTGTTCTCTGATAAGTCCAGGATTTCCAGCTTATCTAACTTGTGTAACCTGCGAAATATCACATCATTATCTCGCTATTGAGGATTTAACAAAAGAATACAGTTACATCAACTAAAAATTATTGGCCTGACATGAGTATGGGCACCACACAAGTATCATCTACAGTTAACCAATCCTAGCAAACATGGTGAGACAATATTTTCAACGCATCGCTGGTTTTTTTTTTCAGCAAGTGTATGTTTATTTCAGTTACTATGATAAAGAGTTGCCCTTTCTTTCTCATTACCAAGTGAACCAACTTTATAGTGTTACACTAGGGCGAATTTATCCTTACCGATTCTTAGAGAGGTGATCCAGCTGTAACCCACATGCTCTGATAAAGAGACTCTTGAGTTTTCTAGGTAGCTCCGGAAGAGACATTACATCAGTAACTTCATTCTCTGATAGGTCCAGGAATTCCAGCTTATCTAACTCTTGTAACCTGCGAAATATCACATCATTATCTCGCTATGGAGGATTTAACAAAAGAAAACAGTTGCATCAACTAAAAATTATTGGCCTGACATGAGTATGGGCACCACACAAGTATCATCTACAGATAACCAATCCTAGCAAACATGGTGTAACAATATTTTCAACACATCTCTGGTTTTTTTTCCAGCAAGTGTATGTTTATTTCAGTTACTATGATAAAGAGTTGCGCTTTCTTTCTCATTACCAAGTGAAGCAACTTTATAGTGTTACACTAGAGCGGATTTATCCTTACAGATACTTAGGGAGGTGGTCCAGCTGTAACCCACAGGCTCTGAGAGAGAGGCTCTTGAGATTTCTAGGAAGAGTCCAAATATTCCTTACATCAGTAACTTTGTTCTCTGATAAGTCCAGGAATTCCAGCTTATCTAACTCGTTTAACCTACGAAATATCACATCATTATCTCACTATTGAGGATTTAACAAAAGAATACAGTTGCATCAACTAAAAATGATTGGCCTGACATGACTATGGGCACCACACAAGTATCATCTACAGTTAACCAATCCTAGCAAACATGGTGTAACAATATTTTCAACACATCTCTGGTTTTTTTTCCAGCAAGTGTATGTTTATTTCAGTTACTATGATAAAGAGTTGCCCTTTCTTTCTCATTACCAAGTGAACCAACTTTATAGTGTTACACTAGGGCGAACTTATCCTTACCAAGAGTGGTCATCCAGCTGTAACCCACAGGCTCTGATAGAGAGGCTCTTGAGTTTTCTAGGAAGGTGCGGAAGAGACTTTACATCAGTAACTTTGTTCTCTGATAAGTCCAGGAATTCCAGCTTATCTAACTCGTGTAACCTACGAAAGATCACATCATTATCTCACTATTGAGGATTTAACAAAAGAATACAGTTGCATCAACTAAAAATTTTAGGCCTGACATGAGTATGGGCACCACACAAGTATCATCTACAGTTAACCAATCCTAGCAAACATGGTGTAACAATATTTTCAACGCATCGTAGGTTTCTTTTTCAGCAAGTGAATGTTTATTTGAGTTACTATGATAAAGAGTTGCCCTTTCTTTCTCATTACCAAGTGAACCAGCTTTATAGTGTTACACTAGGGCGAATTTATCCTTACCAAGAGAGGTCATCCAGGTGTAACCCACAGGCTCTGATAGAGAGGGTCTTGAGTTTTCTAGGAAGGTGCCGAAGAGACTTTACATCAGTAACTTTGTTCTCTGATAAGTCCAGGAATTCCAGCTTATCTAACTCGTATAACCTACGAAATATCACATCATTATCTCACTATTGAGGATTTAACAAAAGAATACAGTTGCATCAACTATAAACTTTTGGCCTGACATGAGTATGGGCACCACACAAGTATCATCTACAGTTAACCAATCCTAGCAAACATGGTGTAACAATATTTGCAACGCATCGTAGGTTTATTTTTCAGCAAGTGAATGTTTATTTGAGTTACTATGATAAAGAGTTGCCCTTTCTTTCTCCTTACCAAGTGAAACAACTTTATAGTGTTACACTAGGGCGAACTTATCCTTACCAAGAGTGGTCATCCAGCTGTAACCCACAGGCTCTGATAGAGAGGCTCTTGAGTTCTCTAGGAAGGTGCCGAAGATACTTTACATCAGTAACTTTGTTCTCTGATAAGTCCAGGAATTCCAGCTTATCTAACTCGTGTAACCTACGAAATATCACATCATTATCTCACTATTGAGGATTTAACAAGAGAATACAGTTGCATCAACTAAAAATTTTTGGCCTGACATGAGTATGGGCACCACACAAGTATCATCTACAGTTAACCAATCCTAGCTAACATGGTGTAACAATATTTTCAACGCATCGTAGGTTTCTTTTTCAGCAAGTGAATGTTTATTTGAGTTACTATGATAAAGAGTTGCCCTTTCTTTCTCATTACCAAGTGAACCAGCTTTATAGTGTTAAACTAGGGCGAATTTATCCTTACCAAGAGAGGTCATCCAGCTGTAACCCACAGGCTCTGATAGAGAGGGTCTTGAGTTTTCTAGGAAGGTGCGGAAGAGACTTTACATCAGTAACTTTGTTCTCTGATAAGTCCAGGAATTCAAGCTTATCTAACTCGTGTAACCTACGAAATATCACATCATTATCTCACTATTGAGGATTTAACAAAAGAATACAGTTGCATCAACTAAAAACTTTTGGCCTGACATGACTATGGGCACCACACAAGTATCATCTACAGTTAACCAATCCTAGCAAACATGGTGAGACAATATTTTCAACGCATCGCTGGTTTTTTTTTTCAGCAAGTGTATGTTTATTTCAGTTACTATGATAAAGAGTTGCCCTTTCTTTCTCATTACCAAGTGAACCAGCTTTATAGTGTTAAACTAGGGCGAATTTATCCTTACCAAGAGAGGTCATCCAGCTGTAACCCACAGGCTCTGATAGAGAGGGTCTTGAGTTTTCTAGGAAGGTGCGGAAGAGACTTTACATCAGTAAATTTGTTCTCTGATAAGTCCAGGATTTCCAGCTTATCTAACTCGTGTAACCTGCGAAATATCACATCATTATCTCGCTATTGAGGATTTAACAAAAGAATACAGTTGCATCAACTAAAAATGATTGGCCTGACATGAGTACGGGCACCACACAAGTATCATCTACAGTTAACAAATCCTAGCAAACATGGTGTAACAATATTTTCAACACATCTCTGGTTTTTTTTCCAGCAAGTGTATGTTTATTTCAGTTACTATGATAAAGAGTTGCCCTTTCTTTCTCATTACCAAGTGAACCAACTTTATAGTGTTACACTAGGGCGAACTTATCCTTACCAAGAGTGGTCATCCAGCTGTAACCCACAGGCTCTGATAGAGAGGCTCTTGAGTTTTCTAGGAAGGTGCGGAAGAGACTTTACATCAGTAACTTTGTTCTCTGATAAGTCCAGGAATTCCAGCTTATCTAACTCGTGTAACCTACGAAAGATCACATCATTATCTCACTATTGAAGATTTAACAAAAGAATACAGTTGCATCAACTAAAAATTTTAGGCCTGACATGAGTATGGGCACCACACAAGTATCATCTACAGTTAACCAATCCTAGCAAACATGGTGTAACAATATTTTCAACGCATCGTAGGTTTCTTTTTCAGCAAGTGAATGTTTATTTGAGTTACTATGATAAAGAGTTGCCCTTTCTTTCTCATTACCAAGTGAACCAGCTTTATAGTGTTACACTAGGGCGAATTTATCCTTACCAAGAGAGGTCATCCAGGTGTAACCCACAGGCTCTGATAGAGAGGGTCTTGAGTTTTCTAGGAAGGTGCCGAAGAGACTTTACATCAGTAACTTTGTTCTCTGATAAGTCCAGGAATTCCAGCTTATCTAACTCGTATAACCTACGAAATATCACATCATTATCTCACTATTGAGGATTTAACAAAAGAATACAGTTGCATCAACTATAAACTTTTGGCCTGACATGAGTATGGGCACCACACAAGTATCATCTACAGTTAACCAATCCTAGCGAACATGGTGTAACAATATTTTCAACGCATCGTAGGTTTTTTTTTCAGCAAGTGAATGTTTATTTGAGTTACTATGATAAAGAGTTGCCCTTTCTTTCTCTTTACCAAGTGAAACAACTTTATAGTGTTACACTAGGGCGAACTTATCCTTACCAAGAGTGGTCATCCAGCTGTAACCCACATGCTCTGATAGAGAGGCTCTTGAGTTCTCTAGGAAGGTGCCGAAGAGACTTTACATCAGTAACTTTGTTCTCTGATAAGTCCAGGATTTCTAGGTCATATAACCAGCGTAACCTACGAAATATCACATCATAATCTCACTATTGAGGATTTAACAAAAGAATACAGTTGCATTAACTAAAAATAATTGGCCTGAAATGAGTATGGGCACCACACAAGTATCATCTACAGTTAACCAATCCTAGCAAACATGGTGTAACAATATTTTCAACGCATCGTAGGTTTCTTTTTCAGCAAGTGAATGTTTATTTGAGTTACTATGATAAAGAGTTGCCCTTTCTTTCTCATTACCAAGTGAACCAGCTTTATAGTGTTAAACTAGGACGAATTTATCCTTACCAAGAGAGGTCATCCAGCTGTAACCCACAGGCTCTGATAGAGAGGGTCTTGAGTTTTCTAGGAAGGTGCGGAAGAGACTTTACATCAGTAACTTTGTTCTCTGATAAGTCCAGGAATTCCAGCTTATCTAACTCGTGTAACCTACGAAATATCACATCATTATCTCACTATTGAGGATTTAACAAAAGAATACAGTTGCATCAACTAAAAACTTTTGGCCTGACATGAGTATGGGCACCACACAAGTATCATCTACAGTTAACCAATCCTAGCGAACATGGTGTAACAATATTTGCAACGCATCGTAGGTTTATTTTTCAGCAAGTGAATGTTTATTTGAGTTACTATGATAAAGAGTTGCCCTTTCTTTCTCCTTACCAAGTGAAACAACTTTATAGTGTTACACTAGGGCGAACTTATCCTTACCAAGAGTGGTCATCCAGCTGTAACCCACAGGCTCTGATAGAGAGGCTCTTGAGTTTTCTAGGAAGGTGCGGAAGAGACTTTACATCAGTAACTTTGTTCTCTGATAAGTCCAGGAATTCCAGCTTATCTAACTCGTGTAACCTACGAAAGATCACATCATTATCTCACTATTGAGGATTTAACAAAAGAATACAGTTGCATCAACTAAAAATTTTAGGCCTGACATGAGTATGGGCACCACACAAGTATCATCTACAGTTAACCAATCCTAGCAAACATGGTGTAACAATATTTTCAACGCATCGTAGGTTTCTTTTTCAGCAAGTGAATGTTTATTTGAGTTACTATGATAAAGAGTTGCCCTTTCTTTCTCATTACCAAGTGAACCAGCTTTATAGTGTTACACTAGGGCGAATTTATCCTTACCAAGAGAGGTCATCCAGGTGTAACCAGCGTAACCTACGAAATATCACATCATAATCTCACTATTGAGGATTTAACAAAAGAATACAGTTGCATTAACTAAAAATAATTGGCCTGAAATGAGTATGGGCACCACACAAGTATCATCTACAGTTAACCAATCCTAGCAAACATGGTGTAACAATATTTTCAACGCATCGTAGGTTTCTTTTTCAGCAAGTGAATGTTTATTTGAGTTACTATGATAAAGAGTTGCCCTTTCTTTCTCATTACCAAGTGAACCAGCTTTATAGTGTTAAACTAGGACGAATTTATCCTTACCAAGAGTGGTCATCCAGCTGTAACCCACATGCTCTGATAGAGAGGCTCTTGAGTTCTCTAGGAAGGTGCCGAAGAGACTTTACATCAGTAACTTTGTTCTCTGATAAGTCCAGGATTTCTAGGTCATATAACCAGCGTAACCTACGAAATATCACATCATAATCTCACTATTGAGGATTTAACAAAAGAATACAGTTGCATCAACTAAAAATAATTGGCCTGAAATGAGTATGGGCACCACACAAGTATCATCTACAGTTAACCAATCCTAGCAAACATGGTGTAACAATATTTTCAACGCATCGTAGGTTTCTTTTTCAGCAAGTGAATGTTTATTTGAGTTACTATGATAAAGAGTTGCCCTTTCTTTCTCATTACCAAGTGAACCAGCTTTATAGTGTTAAACTAGGACGAATTTATCCTTACCAAGAGAGGTCATCCAGCTGTAACCCACAGGCTCTGATAGAGAGGGTCTTGAGTTTTCTAGGAAGGTGCCGAAGAGACTTTACATCAGTAACTTTGTTCTCTGATAAGTCCAGGAATTCCAGCTTATCTAACTCGTATAACCTACGAAATATCACATCATTATCTCACTATTGAGGATTTAACAAAAGAATACAGTTGCATCAACTATAAACTTTTGGCCTGACATGAGTATGGGCACCACACAAGTATCATCTACAGTTAACCAATCCTAGCGAACATGGTGTAACAATATTTTCAACGCATCGTAGGTTTTTTTTTCAGCAAGTGAATGTTTATTTGAGTTACTATGATAAAGAGTTGCCCTTTCTTTCTCCTTACCAAGTGAAACAACTTTATAGTGTTACACTAGGGCGAACTTATCCTTACCAAGAGTGGTCATCCAGCTGTAACCCACATGCTCTGATAGAGAGGCTCTTGAGTTCTCTAGGAAGGTGCCGAAGAGACTTTACATCAGTAACTTTGTTCTCTGATAAGTCCAGGATTTCTAGGTCATATAACCAGCGTAACCTACGAAATATCACATCATAATCTCACTATTGAGGATTTAACAAAAGAATACAGTTGCATTAACTAAAAATAATTGGCCTGAAATGAGTATGGGCACCACACAAGTATCATCTACAGTTAACCAATCCTAGCAAACATGGTGTAACAATATTTTCAACGCATCGTAGGTTTCTTTTTCAGCAAGTGAATGTTTATTTGAGTTACTATGATAAAGAGTTGCCCTTTCTTTCTCATTACCAAGTGAACCAGCTTTATAGTGTTAAACTAGGACGAATTTATCCTTACCAAGAGAGGTTATCCAGCTGTAACCCACATGCTCTGATAGAGAGGCTCTTGAGTTCTCTAGGAAGGTGCCGAAGAGACTTTACATCAGTAACTTTGTTCTCTGATAAGTCCAGGATTTCTAGGTCATATAACCAGCGTAACCTACGAAATATCACATCATAATCTCACTATTGAGGATTTAACAAAAGAATACAGTTGCATCAACTAAAAATAATTGGCCTGAAATGAGTATGGGCACCACACAAGTATCATCTACAGTTAACCAATCCTAGCAAACATGGTGTAACAATATTTTCAACGCATCGTAGGTTTCTTTTTCAGCAAGTGAATGTTTATTTGAGTTACTATGATAAAGAGTTGCCCTTTCTTTCTCATTACCAAGTGAACCAGCTTTATAGTGTTAAACTAGGACGAATTTATCCTTACCAAGAGAGGTCATCCAGCTGTAACCCACAGGCTCTGATAGAGAGGGTCTTGAGTTTTCTAGGAAGGTGCGGAAGAGACTTTACATCAGTAACTTTGTTCTCTGATAAGTCCAGGAATTCCAACTTATCTAACTCGTGTAACCTACGAAATATCACATCATTATCTCACTATTGAGGATTTAACAAGAGAATACAGTTGCATCAACTAAAAATTTTTGGCCTGACATGACTATGGGCACCACACAAGTATCATCTACAGTTAACCAATCCTAGCAAACATGGTGTAACAATATTTTCAACGCATCGTAGGTTTCTTTTTCAGCAAGTGAATGTTTATTTGAGTTACTATGATAAAGAGTTGCCCTTTCTTTCTCATTACCAAGTGAACCAGCTTTATAGTGTTAAATTAGGGCGAATTTATCCTTACCAAGAGAGGTCATCCAGCTGTAACCCACAGGCTCTGATAGAGAGGGTCTTGAGTTTTCTAGGAAGGTGCGGAAGAGACTTTACATCAGTAACTTTGTTCTCTGATAAGTCCAGGAATTCAAGCTTATCTAACTCGTGTAACCTACGAAATATCACATCATTATCTCACTATTGAGGATTTAACAAAAGAATACAGTTGCATCAACTAAAAACTTTTGGCCTGACATGACTATGGGCACCACACAAGTATCATCTACAGTTAACCAATCCTAGCAAACATGGTGAGACAATATTTTCAACGCATCGCTGGTTTTTTTTTTCAGCAAGTGTATGTTTATTTCAGTTACTATGATAAAGAGTTGCCCTTTCTTTCTCATTACCAAGTGAACCAGCTTTATAGTGTTAAACTAGGGCGAATTTATCCTTACCAAGAGAGGTCATCCAGCTGTAACCCACAGGCTCTGATAGAGAGGCTCTTGAGTTTTCTAGGAAGGTGCGGAAGAGACTTTACATCAGTAAATTTGTTCTCTGATAAGTCCAGGATTTCCAGCTTATCTAACTCGTGTAAGCTGCGAAATATCACATCATTATCTCGCTATTGAGGATTTAACAAAAGAATACAGTTACATCTACTAAAAATTATTGGCCTGACATGAGGATGGGCACCACACAAGTATCATCTACAGTTAACCAATCCTAGCAAACATGGTGTAACAATATTTTCAACGCATCGTAGGTTTCTTTTTCAGCAAGTGAATGTTTATTTGAGTTACTATGATAAAGAGTTGCCCTTTCTTTCTCATTACCAAGTGAACCAGCTTTATAGTGTTAAACTAGGACGAATTTATCCTTACCAAGAGAGGTCATCCAGCTGTAACCCACAGGCTCTGATAGAGAGGGTCTTGAGTTTTCTAGGAAGGTGCGGAAGAGACTTTACATCAGTAACTTTGTTCTCTGATAAGTCCAGGAATTCCAGCTTATCTAACTCGTGTAACCTACGAAATATCACATCATTATCTCACTATTGAGGATTTAACAAGAGAATACAGTTGCATCAACTAAAAATTTTTGGCCTGACATGAGTATGGGCACCACACAAGTATCATCTACAGTTAACCAATCCTAGCAAACATGGTGTAACAATATTTTCAACGCATCGTAGGTTTCTTTTTCAGCAAGTGAATGTTTATTTGAGTTACTATGATAAAGAGTTGCCCTTTCTTTCTCATTACCAAGTGAACCAGCTTTATAGTGTTAAATTAGGGCGAATTTATCCTTACCAAGAGAGGTCATCCAGCTGTAACCCACAGGCTCTGATAGAGAGGGTCTTGAGTTTTCTAGGAAGGTGCGGAAGAGACTTTACATCAGTAACTTTGTTCTCTGATAAGTCCAGGAATTCAAGCTTATCTAACTCGTGTAACCTACGAAATATCACATCATTATCTCACTATTGAGGATTTAACAAAAGAATACAGTTGCATCAACTAAAAACTTTTGGCCTGACATGACTATGGGCACCACACAAGTATCATCTACAGTTAACCAATCCTAGCAAACATGGTGAGACAATATTTTCAACGCATCGCTGGTTTTTTTTTTCAGCAAGTGTATGTTTATTTCAGTTACTATGATAAAGAGTTGCCCTTTCTTTCTCATTACCAAGTGAACCAGCTTTATAGTGTTAAACTAGGGCGAATTTATCCTTACCAAGAGAGGTCATCCAGCTGTAACCCACAGGCTCTGATAGAGAGGGTCTTGAGTTTTCTAGGAAGGTGCGGAAGAGACTTTACATCAGTAAATTTGTTCTCTGATAAGTCCAGGATTTCCAGCTTATCTAACTCGTGTAACCTGCGAAATATCACATCATTATCTCGCTATTGAGGATTTAACAAAAGAATACAGTTACATCTACTAAAAATTATTGGCCTGACATGAGGATGGGCACCACACAAGTATCATCTACAGTTAACCAATCCTAGCAAACATGGTGTAACAATATTTTCAACGCATCGTAGGTTTTTTTTCAGCAAGTGAATGTTTATTTGAGTTACTATGATAAAGAGTTGCCCTTTCTTTCTCATTACCAAGTGAAACAACTTTATAGTGTTACACTAGGGCGAACTTATCCTTACCAAGAGTGGTCATCCAGCTGTAACCCACACGCTCTGATAGAGAGGCTCTTGAGTTCTCTAGGAAGGTGCCGAAGAGACTTTACATCAGTAACTTTGTTCTCTGATAAGTCCAGGATTTCCAGCTTATCTAACTTGTGTAACCTGCGAAATATCACATCATTATCTCGCTATTGAGGATTTAACAAAAGAATACAGTTACATCAACTAAAAATTATTGGCCTGACATGAGTATGGGCACCACACAAGTATCATCTACAGTTAACCAATCCTAGCAAACATGGTGAGACAATATTTTCAACGCATCGCTGGTTTTTTTTTTCAGCAAGTGTATGTTTATTTCAGTTACTATGATAAAGAGTTGCCCTTTCTTTCTCATTACCAAGTGAACCAACTTTATAGTGTTACACTAGGGCGAATTTATCCTTACCGATTCTTAGAGAGGTGATCCAGCTGTAACCCACATGCTCTGATAAAGAGACTCTTGAGTTTTCTAGGTAGCTCCGGAAGAGACATTACATCAGTAACTTCATTCTCTGATAGGTCCAGGAATTCCAGCTTATCTAACTCTTGTAACCTGCGAAATATCACATCATTATCTCGCTATGGAGGATTTAACAAAAGAAAACAGTTGCATCAACTAAAAATTATTGGCCTGACATGAGTATGGGCACCACACAAGTATCATCTACAGATAACCAATCCTAGCAAACATGGTGTAACAATATTTTCAACACATCTCTGGTTTTTTTTCCAGCAAGTGTATGTTTATTTCAGTTACTATGATAAAGAGTTGCGCTTTCTTTCTCATTACCAAGTGAAGCAACTTTATAGTGTTACACTAGAGCGGATTTATCCTTACAGATACTTAGGGAGGTGGTCCAGCTGTAACCCACAGGCTCTGAGAGAGAGGCTCTTGAGATTTCTAGGAAGAGTCCAAATATTCCTTACATCAGTAACTTTGTTCTCTGATAAGTCCAGGAATTCCAGCTTATCTAACTCGTTTAACCTACGAAATATCACATCATTATCTCACTATTGAGGATTTAACAAAAGAATACAGTTGCATCAACTAAAAATGATTGGCCTGACATGACTATGGGCACCACACAAGTATCATCTACAGTTAACCAATCCTAGCAAACATGGTGTAACAATATTTTCAACACATCTCTGGTTTTTTTTCCAGCAAGTGTATGTTTATTTCAGTTACTATGATAAAGAGTTGCCCTTTCTTTCTCATTACCAAGTGAACCAACTTTATAGTGTTACACTAGGGCGAACTTATCCTTACCAAGAGTGGTCATCCAGCTGTAACCCACAGGCTCTGATAGAGAGGCTCTTGAGTTTTCTAGGAAGGTGCGGAAGAGACTTTACATCAGTAACTTTGTTCTCTGATAAGTCCAGGAATTCCAGCTTATCTAACTCGTGTAACCTACGAAAGATCACATCATTATCTCACTATTGAGGATTTAACAAAAGAATACAGTTGCATCAACTAAAAATTTTAGGCCTGACATGAGTATGGGCACCACACAAGTATCATCTACAGTTAACCAATCCTAGCAAACATGGTGTAACAATATTTTCAACGCATCGTAGGTTTCTTTTTCAGCAAGTGAATGTTTATTTGAGTTACTATGATAAAGAGTTGCCCTTTCTTTCTCATTACCAAGTGAACCAGCTTTATAGTGTTACACTAGGGCGAATTTATCCTTACCAAGAGAGGTCATCCAGGTGTAACCCACAGGCTCTGATAGAGAGGGTCTTGAGTTTTCTAGGAAGGTGCCGAAGAGACTTTACATCAGTAACTTTGTTCTCTGATAAGTCCAGGAATTCCAGCTTATCTAACTCGTATAACCTACGAAATATCACATCATTATCTCACTATTGAGGATTTAACAAAAGAATACAGTTGCATCAACTATAAACTTTTGGCCTGACATGAGTATGGGCACCACACAAGTATCATCTACAGTTAACCAATCCTAGCAAACATGGTGTAACAATATTTGCAACGCATCGTAGGTTTATTTTTCAGCAAGTGAATGTTTATTTGAGTTACTATGATAAAGAGTTGCCCTTTCTTTCTCCTTACCAAGTGAAACAACTTTATAGTGTTACACTAGGGCGAACTTATCCTTACCAAGAGTGGTCATCCAGCTGTAACCCACAGGCTCTGATAGAGAGGCTCTTGAGTTCTCTAGGAAGGTGCCGAAGATACTTTACATCAGTAACTTTGTTCTCTGATAAGTCCAGGAATTCCAGCTTATCTAACTCGTGTAACCTACGAAATATCACATCATTATCTCACTATTGAGGATTTAACAAGAGAATACAGTTGCATCAACTAAAAATTTTTGGCCTGACATGAGTATGGGCACCACACAAGTATCATCTACAGTTAACCAATCCTAGCTAACATGGTGTAACAATATTTTCAACGCATCGTAGGTTTCTTTTTCAGCAAGTGAATGTTTATTTGAGTTACTATGATAAAGAGTTGCCCTTTCTTTCTCATTACCAAGTGAACCAGCTTTATAGTGTTAAACTAGGGCGAATTTATCCTTACCAAGAGAGGTCATCCAGCTGTAACCCACAGGCTCTGATAGAGAGGGTCTTGAGTTTTCTAGGAAGGTGCGGAAGAGACTTTACATCAGTAACTTTGTTCTCTGATAAGTCCAGGAATTCAAGCTTATCTAACTCGTGTAACCTACGAAATATCACATCATTATCTCACTATTGAGGATTTAACAAAAGAATACAGTTGCATCAACTAAAAACTTTTGGCCTGACATGACTATGGGCACCACACAAGTATCATCTACAGTTAACCAATCCTAGCAAACATGGTGAGACAATATTTTCAACGCATCGCTGGTTTTTTTTTTCAGCAAGTGTATGTTTATTTCAGTTACTATGATAAAGAGTTGCCCTTTCTTTCTCATTACCAAGTGAACCAGCTTTATAGTGTTAAACTAGGGCGAATTTATCCTTACCAAGAGAGGTCATCCAGCTGTAACCCACAGGCTCTGATAGAGAGGGTCTTGAGTTTTCTAGGAAGGTGCGGAAGAGACTTTACATCAGTAAATTTGTTCTCTGATAAGTCCAGGATTTCCAGCTTATCTAACTCGTGTAACCTGCGAAATATCACATCATTATCTCGCTATTGAGGATTTAACAAAAGAATACAGTTGCATCAACTAAAAATGATTGGCCTGACATGAGTACGGGCACCACACAAGTATCATCTACAGTTAACAAATCCTAGCAAACATGGTGTAACAATATTTTCAACACATCTCTGGTTTTTTTTCCAGCAAGTGTATGTTTATTTCAGTTACTATGATAAAGAGTTGCCCTTTCTTTCTCATTACCAAGTGAACCAACTTTATAGTGTTACACTAGGGCGAACTTATCCTTACCAAGAGTGGTCATCCAGCTGTAACCCACAGGCTCTGATAGAGAGGCTCTTGAGTTTTCTAGGAAGGTGCGGAAGAGACTTTACATCAGTAACTTTGTTCTCTGATAAGTCCAGGAATTCCAGCTTATCTAACTCGTGTAACCTACGAAAGATCACATCATTATCTCACTATTGAAGATTTAACAAAAGAATACAGTTGCATCAACTAAAAATTTTAGGCCTGACATGAGTATGGGCACCACACAAGTATCATCTACAGTTAACCAATCCTAGCAAACATGGTGTAACAATATTTTCAACGCATCGTAGGTTTCTTTTTCAGCAAGTGAATGTTTATTTGAGTTACTATGATAAAGAGTTGCCCTTTCTTTCTCATTACCAAGTGAACCAGCTTTATAGTGTTACACTAGGGCGAATTTATCCTTACCAAGAGAGGTCATCCAGGTGTAACCCACAGGCTCTGATAGAGAGGGTCTTGAGTTTTCTAGGAAGGTGCCGAAGAGACTTTACATCAGTAACTTTGTTCTCTGATAAGTCCAGGAATTCCAGCTTATCTAACTCGTATAACCTACGAAATATCACATCATTATCTCACTATTGAGGATTTAACAAAAGAATACAGTTGCATCAACTATAAACTTTTGGCCTGACATGAGTATGGGCACCACACAAGTATCATCTACAGTTAACCAATCCTAGCGAACATGGTGTAACAATATTTTCAACGCATCGTAGGTTTTTTTTTCAGCAAGTGAATGTTTATTTGAGTTACTATGATAAAGAGTTGCCCTTTCTTTCTCTTTACCAAGTGAAACAACTTTATAGTGTTACACTAGGGCGAACTTATCCTTACCAAGAGTGGTCATCCAGCTGTAACCCACATGCTCTGATAGAGAGGCTCTTGAGTTCTCTAGGAAGGTGCCGAAGAGACTTTACATCAGTAACTTTGTTCTCTGATAAGTCCAGGATTTCTAGGTCATATAACCAGCGTAACCTACGAAATATCACATCATAATCTCACTATTGAGGATTTAACAAAAGAATACAGTTGCATTAACTAAAAATAATTGGCCTGAAATGAGTATGGGCACCACACAAGTATCATCTACAGTTAACCAATCCTAGCAAACATGGTGTAACAATATTTTCAACGCATCGTAGGTTTCTTTTTCAGCAAGTGAATGTTTATTTGAGTTACTATGATAAAGAGTTGCCCTTTCTTTCTCATTACCAAGTGAACCAGCTTTATAGTGTTAAACTAGGACGAATTTATCCTTACCAAGAGAGGTCATCCAGCTGTAACCCACAGGCTCTGATAGAGAGGGTCTTGAGTTTTCTAGGAAGGTGCGGAAGAGACTTTACATCAGTAACTTTGTTCTCTGATAAGTCCAGGAATTCCAGCTTATCTAACTCGTGTAACCTACGAAATATCACATCATTATCTCACTATTGAGGATTTAACAAAAGAATACAGTTGCATCAACTAAAAACTTTTGGCCTGACATGAGTATGGGCACCACACAAGTATCATCTACAGTTAACCAATCCTAGCGAACATGGTGTAACAATATTTGCAACGCATCGTAGGTTTATTTTTCAGCAAGTGAATGTTTATTTGAGTTACTATGATAAAGAGTTGCCCTTTCTTTCTCCTTACCAAGTGAAACAACTTTATAGTGTTACACTAGGGCGAACTTATCCTTACCAAGAGTGGTCATCCAGCTGTAACCCACAGGCTCTGATAGAGAGGCTCTTGAGTTTTCTAGGAAGGTGCGGAAGAGACTTTACATCAGTAACTTTGTTCTCTGATAAGTCCAGGAATTCCAGCTTATCTAACTCGTGTAACCTACGAAAGATCACATCATTATCTCACTATTGAGGATTTAACAAAAGAATACAGTTGCATCAACTAAAAATTTTAGGCCTGACATGAGTATGGGCACCACACAAGTATCATCTACAGTTAACCAATCCTAGCAAACATGGTGTAACAATATTTTCAACGCATCGTAGGTTTCTTTTTCAGCAAGTGAATGTTTATTTGAGTTACTATGATAAAGAGTTGCCCTTTCTTTCTCATTACCAAGTGAAACATCTTTATAGTGTTACACTAGGGCGAATTTATCCTTACCAAGAGAGGTCATCCAGGTGTAACCCACAGGCTCTGATAGAGAGGGTCTTGAGTTTTCTAGGAAGGTGCCGAAGAGACTTTACATCAGTAACTTTGTTCTCTGATAAGTCCAGGAATTCCAGCTTATCTAACTCGTATAACCTACGAAATATCACATCATTATCTCACTATTGAGGATTTAACAAAAGAATACAGTTGCATCAACTATAAACTTTTGGCCTGACATGAGTATGGGCACCACACAAGTATCATCTACAGTTAACCAATCCTAGCGAACATGGTGTAACAATATTTTCAACGCATCGTAGGTTTTTTTTTCAGCAAGTGAATGTTTATTTGAGTTACTATGATAAAGAGTTGCCCTTTCTTTCTCTTTACCAAGTGAAACAACTTTATAGTGTTACACTAGGGCGAACTTATCCTTACCAAGAGTGGTCATCCAGCTGTAACCCACATGCTCTGATAGAGAGGCTCTTGAGTTCTCTAGGAAGGTGCCGAAGAGACTTTACATCAGTAACTTTGTTCTCTGATAAGTCCAGGATTTCTAGGTCATATAACCAGCGTAACCTACGAAATATCACATCATAATCTCACTATTGAGGATTTAACAAAAGAATACAGTTGCATTAACTAAAAATAATTGGCCTGAAATGAGTATGGGCACCACACAAGTATCATCTACAGTTAACCAATCCTAGCAAACATGGTGTAACAATATTTTCAACGCATCGTAGGTTTCTTTTTCAGCAAGTGAATGTTTATTTGAGTTACTATGATAAAGAGTTGCCCTTTCTTTCTCATTACCAAGTGAACCAGCTTTATAGTGTTAAACTAGGACGAATTTATCCTTACCAAGAGAGGTTATCCAGCTGTAACCCACAGGCTCTGATAGAGAGGGTCTTGAGTTTTCTAGGAAGGTGCGGAAGAGACTTTACATCAGTAACTTTGTTCTCTGATAAGTCCAGGAATTCCAGCTTATCTAACTCGTGTAACCTACGAAATATCACATCATTATCTCACTATTGAGGATTTAACAAAAGAATACAGTTGCATCAACTAAAAACTTTTGGCCTGACATGAGTATGGGCACCACACAAGTATCATCTACAGTTAACCAATCCTAGCAAACATGGTGTAACAATATTTTCAACGCATCGTAGGTTTCTTTTTCAGCAAGTGAATGTTTATTTGAGTTACTATGATAAAGAGTTGCCCTTTCTTTCTCATTACCAAGTGAACCAGCTTTATAGTGTTACACTAGGGCGAATTTATCCTTACCAAGAGAGGTCATCCAGGTGTAACCCACAGGCTCTGATAGAGAGGGTCTTGAGTTTTCTAGGAAGGTGCCGAAGAGACTTTACATCAGTAACTTTGTTCTCTGATAAGTCCAGGAATTCCAGCTTATCTAACTCGTATAACCTACGAAATATCACATCATTATCTCACGATTGAGGATTTAACAAAAGAATACAGTTGCATCAACTATAAACTTTTGGCCTGACATGAGTATGGGCACCACACAAGTATCATCTACAGTTAACCAATCCTAGCGAACATGGTGTAACAATATTTTCAACGCATCGTAGGTTTTTTTTTCAGCAAGTGAATGTTTATTTGAGTTACTATGATAAAGAGTTGCCCTTTCTTTCTCTTTACCAAGTGAAACAACTTTATAGTGTTACACTAGGGCGAACTTATCCTTACCAAGAGTGGTCATCCAGCTGTAACCCACATGCTCTGATAGAGAGGCTCTTGAGTTCTCTAGGAAGGTGCCGAAGAGACTTTACATCAGTAACTTTGTTCTCTGATAAGTCCAGGATTTCTAGGTCATATAACCAGCGTAACCTACGAAATATCACATCATAATCTCACTATTGAGGATTTAACAAAAGAATACAGTTGCATTAACTAAAAATAATTGGCCTGAAATGAGTATGGGCACCACACAAGTATCATCTACAGTTAACCAATCCTAGCAAACATGGTGTAACAATATTTTCAACGCATCGTAGGTTTCTTTTTCAGCAAGTGAATGTTTATTTGAGTTACTATGATAAAGAGTTGCCCTTTCTTTCTCATTACCAAGTGAACCAGCTTTATAGTGTTAAACTAGGACGAATTTATCCTTACCAAGAGAGGTCATCCAGCTGTAACCCACAGGCTCTGATAGAGAGGGTCTTGAGTTTTCTAGGAAGGTGCGGAAGAGACTTTACATCAGTAACTTTGTTCTCTGATAAGTCCAGGAATTCCAGCTTATCTAACTCGTGTAACCTACGAAATATCACATCATTATCTCACTATTGAGGATTTAACAAAAGAATACAGTTGCATCAACTAAAAACTTTTGGCCTGACATGAGTATGGGCACCACACAAGTATCATCTACAGTTAACCAATCCTAGCGAACATGGTGTAACAATATTTGCAACGCATCGTAGGTTTATTTTTCAGCAAGTGAATGTTTATTTGAGTTACTATGATAAAGAGTTGCCCTTTCTTTCTCCTTACCAAGTGAAACAACTTTATAGTGTTACACTAGGGCGAACTTATCCTTACCAAGAGTGGTCATCCAGCTGTAACCCACAGGCTCTGATAGAGAGGCTCTTGAGTTCTCTAGGAAGGTGCCGAAGATACTTTACATCAGTAACTTTGTTCTCTGATAAGTCCAGGAATTCCAGCTTATCTAACTCGTGTAACCTACGAAATATCACATCATTATCTCACTATTGAGGATTTAACAAGAGAATACAGTTGCATCAACTAAAAATTTTTGGCCTGACATGAGTATGGGCACCACACAAGTATCATCTACAGTTAACCAATCCTAGCAAACATGGTGTAACAATATTTTCAACGCATCGTAGGTTTCTTTTTCAGCAAGTGAATGTTTATTTGAGTTACTATGATAAAGAGTTGCCCTTTCTTTCTCATTACCAAGTGAACCAGCTTTATAGTGTTAAACTAGGGCGAATTTATCCTTACCAAGAGAGGTCATCCAGCTGTAACCCACAGGCTCTGATAGAGAGGGTCTTGAGTTTTCTAGGAAGGTGCGGAAGAGACTTTACATCAGTAACTTTGTTCTCTGATAAGTCCAGGAATTCCAGCTTATCTAACTCGTGTAACCTACGAAATATCACATCATTATCTCACTATTGAGGATTTAACAAAAGAATACAGTTGCATCAACTAAAAACTTTTGGCCTGACATGACTATGGGCACCACACAAGTATCATCTACAGTTAACCAATCCTAGCAAACATGGTGAGACAATATTTTCAACGCATCGCTGGTTTTTTTTTTCAGCAAGTGTATGTTTATTTCAGTTACTATGATAAAGAGTTGCCCTTTCTTTCTCATTACCAAGTGAACCAGCTTTATAGTGTTAAACTAGGGCGAATTTATCCTTACCAAGAGAGGTCATCCAGCTGTAACCCACAGGCTCTGATAGAGAGGGTCTTGAGTTTTCTAGGAAGGTGCGGAAGAGACTTTACATCAGTAAATTTGTTCTCTGATAAGTCCAGGATTTCCAGCTTATCTAACTCGTGTAACCTGCGAAATATCACATCATTATCTCGCTATTGAGGATTTAACAAAAGAATACAGTTACATCTACTAAAAATTATTGGCCTGACATGAGGATGGGCACCACACAAGTATCATCTACAGTTAACCAATCCTAGCAAACATGGTGTAACAATATTTTCAACGCATCGTAGGTTTTTTTTCAGCAAGTGAATGTTTATTTGAGTTACTATGATAAAGAGTTGCCCTTTCTTTCTCATTACCAAGTGAAACAACTTTATAGTGTTACACTAGGGCGAACTTATCCTTACCAAGAGTGGTCATCCAGCTGTAACCCACAGGCTCTGATAGAGAGGCTCTTAAGTTTTCTAGGAAAGTCTGGAGGAGACATTACATCAGTAACTTTGTTCTCTGACAAGTCCAGGATTTCCAGCTCATCTAACTCGTGTAACCTACGAAATATCACATCATTATCACACTATTGAGGATTTAACAAAAGAATACAGTTGCATCAACCAAAAATAATTAGCCTGACATGAGTATGGGCACCACACAAGTATCATCTACAGTTAACCAATCCTAGCAAACATGGTGTCACAATATTTTCATGTAACTGGCGTAACCTACGAAATATCACATCATTATCTCACTATTGCGGATTTAACAAAAGAATAAAGTTATATAAACAAAACAAAGATTTCCCCATGCTGAAACATTGATTATAAAAATAACCCATAGACTAGTTGGCGAACACATATTGAACCAGACTATAGGGCGCTCACGGTTTTGCCCTATGGATTGAACATATTTTCACTTACTGAGTAGTTCGAGCATACAGTTGGGCGTTCCCCAGGTCTAATATCTCCAGATCTGGTACCAGGTCTCTAAGATTATGTGGAACATCACCCCATATTCTCATATGTGTGACAGTCATATTTGCTGTCTCTTTTTGAAACTGCGGTACTGTCCGCAGCTTCCCTTCGAAATCATCAGGCGGCTCCACTTTATCAGAGCCAGTGCTGGCATTTGAAAACATCGGTGAGTGAGTTGAAATGACCAAATTCAGTGTAATTCTAACTGTAAATTGCGAAGTTACATCAACGGATGGGAACGCCCGGAGTTCACCTAGCCGGTTCTCCGATATATCTATAACCTCCAGCTGTTCTGGTAATTTGAGCCTGTGAATGAAAATAGCACTTTAACTTCCATTGCTTCAAATCCTAACTTCTAGTTTTAGTAATCCTAGTTTTTTTTAACTAGTGCGATACCTATTTACCTGATACAGAGCCAGAGCCGGCATTTGAAAACATCGGTGAGCGAGTTGAAATGCAATAGAGAAGAATTTACTAACGCTTACAGTGCCAGAGGCACCGTTCTCCATATCCCCCGGCGGGGGGCCGTCGGCAGGGGGAAAAAGTCTGGGGGGCCCAGACTACCTATCACCCTACTCCACACCTTTAAATGCGCCCCATTCTTCGCATCTCATGGGCAGCACTCAAACAATGATTAAAACTGACTCAGAGACAGAAAATAAATCCCAAGAAATAATAGGTTTATCCTCACTCTGTATGTGATATATCTCTAAGATCCAGTCTTTTGAGGCTTGGTGCCACACGCATCAGATCTGATGGCTTTGGTATATCTCCCCATATCGTCCTCTCTTTGCCTTTGAAGTATTTCGGTGGCGTAGCCTTTCCTATTTTGTACCAAATGCGGTATTCTACAAATAGCAAAATATTTTCCGGAAAGTACCCGTAAATAAAAGTGAGTTTCGCATTTACTACTATATCACTAAAGGTACTTTAGGAAAGTACCATACATTACATGTTAATACATTTTGACACCATTGCTCAACTTCTTCTTTATGGAAACATAAAACCCTCACCTCAAATATTGAACTAAATTATTGTATTCTCGATCAAATCTTAACTTGAGTTTCTATTTACCAACATTGCGTTATTTAGCTAGCGCCCTCACAAACAGAACAGAAGCAAGGGCGTCGTGGTGAGGCTAATCTAAGAGGTAAATTACTGCTTACTTTTAGCTACAGAATGTGTCTCATCGCCACTCTAAAAAAATAGATGTACTGAAGATAAGAGTAAGGTGACAAAGAGGTCACAATTGCAAACGGAACAATTTTAACATTTTTGTGTCGGATAGACAAATTTTACAATATTACCAACTAAAATTTAGGCAGGTAAAGTACTCCAGGGTAAATAGCAGTGATACTAAATATTACACCTTCAATTAAGAAAATGAGTTGGTAAAGTACCTCACTCTCTGTCACAGATAGGTTCTCAAACTCCTTCACCTCTGTGTCGGATCTCGCTTGTGCCATCTTTGAGCAACATAGACTAGCTATTTGAGAAAAAGAAATAACACAAATAGGGATCAATTATGGAAAGTACTAAGCCTTATTTTTAAGCCTGCAAGCCAGTAGGTTGCACTGGATTGCTATTTACAAAATCTGCATGAGGGTTCAGTCCTGCACATCATGTCAGTACAATGTCTTTGCACACTTTACTAGCTGCCAAGGACACGGATATGCTTCGTAGACCTGTTCTCAATGCAAGTAACCTGCTGTAAAAGTTTGCTAAAAATACAATCAGGAAATTCTTGACATCCTTTTTCATCAAAGTAGTTATAAGACAAATGCAAAAGCACATATCTGCATGTGAGGCAGGCTACGTCACTTGTCACAGAGATGAATAATTCACAACCAGATATTTCTACCATTTTTGTGAATTCATTCACCAACCAATGCATATACTTCATTAAATGACAAAGCAATACTTATTATGGCTGGCTTGAAAATACCATCACAGATAAAGGATATACAGGACTTAAATTTACTTTACTATTTCAGACAGTCTGGTGCTTTTGTATACAAACTACTGTCAGTGGTGTTATCAGTCTCTTGTTAGTTTAAGCACTTGAAATGGTAGTAGCATTTCATTATCAGCCGCATGGTTTATAATGTTGAAACTACTGTCAGTGGTGTTATCAGTCTCTTGTTAGTTTAAGCACTTGAAATGGTAGTAGCATTTCATTATCAGCCGCATGGTTTATAAGGATGTCCTATCCCTACAATGATAAAGCTATCCCGACACAGCTCATGGCCTAAATTAGTCTCTTGCATACCAAAGGTCATTCCAAAGTGTACCCATCATAGGCTGTGACAGGTCAAGGTCCGAATTGCAAGGCCCCCTTAGCTGCTTACATTATATGATGCGAGACAGTTGCTATGAGGTCTTGCTCTCATTCCTGCTCCTATGCTAAGGCTCTAAATAAACCCACCTCATTGCCGATACTTTATCGATTGAGGCGATTGTGTCTCAAATCTATGTCTAAGCTTTCCCAAGCATCAGCAATGTTTTCTTGTAATTTCGAATATTCATATAAATTATGAAAAGCAATATTATATTTTCCAGACTTTTCATCTAGCTTGGACTCTATGGTAGACACTTCAAAGCAGCTTCATATCATCAAATCACCTCCACATGATAACAACCAATCGCTTAGGACAACAGAGTAAGCATATCAGCTTTGTCTTTAAAAAATGCCAATTTCAATAGCGTTGAATAGGTCTTCAAAAATCTCAAAGGGAAAATTGAGACATATATAATAGGCATAAATGGTTAATCTCCATCCAAAATGTCAGAATGAAGAAGCTGCCATTTTTGTTATGGTGTGGAGGAAGTGTGCTTTGTACATGTGCAGTAGCCTGGTATCAAATAAATCCCAGGCTATTGCGCCTGCTCAAAGCACTACTTCAGATCACATCAATACTACAGCCCTATTAGACCAATGAACTACAACTCAAGAATTACAATTTTGATCAAAGCTGGAAAGCTAAAAAAGCCACCGACTTCATTTTGGGTGGTTGGTCAACGTGAGTTTGAGGATTTGAAGCAGGCTTTTGGAGCATACATGACAGAACGACTCATATATAACACAATGGGAAAATAAATAGAGGTGTTGTAAAATCGCTTTATGTAAATGGAGCATGAAAGAATCACTGGAATCACAGGACAACTACACACAACTACTGTCTCAACTGCCAAACTTCAGACCAATATCTTATAGCTGATCTATGTATACTAGATTCTGTTGAGAGTGAATGATCACAAAGTGACAGCGTGATAGCAGAATGTTGAGACTAGCTCCAAGTCACTTGCCTATTAAAACCTAGAACAAGTTTAATCCAATTGCCTGCATTCCTGTTGCTCCGTTCAACTGGTCACGCCGCAGCGGCGGCGGGACCAGTGGATCAGGAGCGACTTGGAATGCAGGCAAATGGATTAAACTTGTTCTAATCAAAACCTCATTAACTTGTTATACCTCACTTAGAGGACACGTAACTCTGCTTCAAAGGTTGCCTTTGGTTTTAAAGCACTGAACGCTGCACACCCTTTTTGAAATGGATATGGCTAGCTGATAGACACTTCTCCAGGTATAGCCATTTTGACATTTTTTTTCCTATTCCGCTTGTGTTAAACAGTACCCAAAAAAAAGAAAATCCGAAAGACAACCTCAGATTTATGCTCAGGAATACTGTCTATATGTGTATAAGATTGAGGTAAATCTTACATCATCAAGCTCGTCTATCCATCCTCTAGTCTGGGCTCTTATGTTTTGTACAGATAAGCAGCCTTTCGCTCTCGTCACTGATCCTAGACTGTTATTATATGTGAGAACCAGTCACTACAGGGCGCAATGAACACATAGTTGTTAGCAATCTTTGTTAGCAATGTCAATAAGTAACCATGGACTGTTAAAGAAGGGGTACGGGCCAGATTCATTTTCTCCCTTCCCTATCCAGGTTGATAGATCACCCAATTCCGATTATGTACATGTGCTCCGATTTGGCGCCAAATACATCATAACAATTTGTTTACATTTATAAGCAAGAATATGATGTCATATGTAGGACTCTCATGAACAGTGCCCTATCAATCAATAATGACCGATTTATATTACATTACATTTTTCTCAGTAAATATTTAGTATTATTGAAGATCATTATAGCTACACATTCCTCAACTATCTTTGACTCTGCTGATGTAGTTTTGAAACCTAATTTCATTTTTTTAGAAGAAAGTTAGATGTAAAAAAGTGTAGGAATACAATAATTTTCAGTTCAGTTTATAGTTAAATCAGAGACTATAGATATAGAGACCTTCCACTTGCGCATAAAATGCGAATAGCAAATCAGAGTTATTTAACGGTCATGCCCACTTCTGGTTGTAAAGTAAGCGTTGCTGCCCTGGATAGCAATGGCTTTCTCAATAAAATTTCAGGTTTTTCACCTGAGTTATTTGAGGAAATTAACCACAATCTTGATGACAAAACCTGATCAGACAGCAACAAAGTCACTATCAACTTGATATTGCATTCTTAGCCAGAGATCAATATTATACAGGCCTGCATATTTGTGAGAAAGTAAGGGGGGTTGGCAGTATAATCCATCATTGTTGCCCACTGCGATGTAATGATGGCCTGACATAGGTTAGCTGCTATGATGAGTTTCATAGACAAAGTTTATCATGTGTGAGGACAAGGGGATACTCTTAGCTAATGTTCATTAAGTCTAACAAAATAAATTCAAAAATTTCTTTTCACCTAAGGTCTGTCAACAAGAAGAAGATGCGTCCTTTTTGTTTGGATATCTTCGCTTCTTATTGTATGCGCTAAGATTTATATAAAAAATCATGGGGGCAGGTACCAACCATACAAAATTACAAACGCATTCAAAACTGAAGTGAGAATGGCGGCATCAGAGTAGAGTGCATCGTCAGCAGATTCATGCTGTTTTCAAATCCCTTTTAAAACTCTTCTTCTATTCAGCTTACTGACAAACGTAAAAAAATTACTTGCATAGAGGGATAGAAGACCTCCCTCTTTGCCTCAAAGTTTGGGGCTATGAAAAGCTTTTTCTAAAACTTGCTTTGAAATTTTGTTTGGGCAGATATAAGATGACTTAGACTTTAGAGAGTTCAGAGATATCCCTGATTCAGAGCAGTTCAAAGCACATAACTTCAGGCGACAAACACCAATATGCTAGAATAAACCGGAAAAAATTTAATTTTTTGAGGATGATATTTTTCTCAGGCCTATGCTATAGAAAACTTCTGTGCTGGCCGACTGATGAATTCAATTCAGTCACCAGAACTGGAGAAGATAACATCAGTGCTTGTCCACAATTAATTATTTTCACAATGAATTGAAATTCAGTTGTCTATGTCCCAGGTGATATTATCGAAAGCTCTGTGTGAATGTACTTATAAAATAAACAATTAAAGCGTTCACCTTGACAATTTTTGATAGTAAATTCATTGCACTGGGTACGCTTACCTCCAAGCGATTACCACCAGAAAGGGGCGGAGCCTAATTTTCAATGTGTTCGCATCGGTTATATACATTATCATGGTAAGTGGAAGGTCTCATTATTTATAGTCTCTGGTTAAATTACAGTGTCACAATGTGTGTCACAGCAGGTGCACTGCATGATATTGATTTTCTAATGAATTATAAATCAATATATCATTATTCATCATGCTTTACCCTATTAAATATGGCTCAATGTAGCCTGTCTTGACAAGACATGCTATCGTGTAATTACCGTGATCTCATAAGTCTTTAGGATTTAATTTTGAGCATAGCAAATTGGTAAAAGTAAGTCTCATAAAAAAAAATTTTGGTCCATATTATCACTCCCCGCACAAGTAAATCCATGTAGATAGACTACCAAGTGTCTACAATTAATGCTGGATCTGAATTACACTCCATCTTTAATGTGAATAAATAATAATCAATACAAAAAAGAGTTGAAGTACAGTTCTCTGCTATCAAAGCATGAGCAAAACTATCTCACTTTTATTACTGCCAGGGGGATCTCTAGCTTTTAATTGTGACCCTGCCAACTTTTACTATCCTGTGCAGCACAGCTGCACTCCGAGGGCGTTTGCGCCCGAGCAAACCCAGCTGCTCCATGTACCTGGTCGAGCCAATGGTTTAACGACAGTGGAGAATAGTGCTGAGGTCAAGGAATGGGGTGCCTTTTTTTAACTCACACAGGCTTATAGATGAGGCACACTCAAGAATGGAATTCGGGGAATCGGGAAAACTCTGACTCCTACAACCAAACTGTTATTAAGGTGTTTATGACAAAGCCTGCTCCAGATATCTGATGCAATTGAAAAAGAAATCCTTGGCTGAGTTTAATTTGGTATGGCAACATTGGAATTAAAATAAATTATCTACATTATTTAAACTGTACGGGCAAACAACTGGGTTCGGGGCCGAGCCCCGGCCGCCAAAGCCTAGAGAGCAATTTTGGGCCCTCAAAATTGAATTGAATGGGATTTGGAGGAGTTTACAAGCAGATTACTAAAAGCATAAAGCAGTCAACCTAGATATGCCATCTTCGGCCGCGATCGTCATCTCGACTGCCATTAAGGGCTGGATTTTGTTTGGTATGATTTATCTCATCATACATTCAAGGTGCATGTCGATTGTATCAGAGAGAATTATCTCTGATTGGATTAAGCATGACATAAATAGTCCAATTTTAATCCACATGACAACACCCTAATCAGATACCTATATATCAATGATGTGTTCTTTCTGCGAGAGATAAATTTATTAAACTTCAGCAGACACAGCTGGATTTCATGGTGAAAAAAACTATGGAGTTCTTGCTGACTTAGAACAAGGGAAAATCACAGATAACTAAGGGCTAATAAATTTTGTGTAAATTGTGGCCTCAGTTCAGTTGGTTTGTTGACACCCTTTGATTATTTTCAATAACACTTTCAATGGGATGGGGAGATGGCGCAATTGGTTAGCGCGCTTGCTATTCACTGCCAGGCGATTAGTGCCGCAGGAGTTTTGGGTTCGAGTCCCACTGGGGGAGCTTTCATTGTTGATTGTTCCAGCCCCCAGCACCCTCGGGTGTATACCTCTTCTATTATATAACTTGGAGTCAGATGAGTGGCCAGGCCAAACCGTATACTAGGATCCGGCAGTGCTTCTGTACCATGACTGTCAACAGTACTGTACATGTCAGTACATATGTGGCAGTTTATTGGGCTTAATCAGTACAGTGAACACTATACCCCCATATTTACACACAATATAAAAACGTCTCCAGTACAGAAGTGGTGATTTATTGGGCTTGATCAGTACAGTGAACACTATACCCACAGTCCGCTGTATCACTGTTAACCGTCCTGTACAAGTCAGTTAACTGCCAGCTCCATACACACTTGATTAGTGAAAAGATGAATATTTACACACAATATAAAAACGTCTCCACCACAGAAGTGGTGATTTATTGGGCTTAATCAGTACAGTGAACACTATACCCCCATATTTACACACAATATAAAAACGTCTCCAGTACAGAAGTGGTGATTTATTGGGCTTAATCAGTACAGTAAACACTATACCCTATGTCTACATCATACATGAGCATTCCTGATTTTTCACAGAGGAGCTTTGAAATATTAATTTTCGAAAAAGTGCGTTACTACGGCAGTGCTAGCTATCTTAATTCAAAAATAATTGCTCTGTTGGTTATCTTCCAAGGAACATTTTGAGCTTTATTGTTGCTAGTTTGCTTTCAAATACAAATTCATTCAAATCCTATCCAATATGTTATCACATCTATAAGATCATGTCGCCACACTAACTTGGAGGTTAAGCTGTTCAGCTTGTAGTGGTATAAGAGCAGCTTAGAAGAGCGGTCATGGCTCATCCTGACCAAGATTAATTTGTGAGATCAGCTCCTCACCAACCTGCAATATAATATACGTCAGTATATAATTAATCCATCTATCAGCAAACATGACTCACATTACAATCTCTTAGCAGTCACAGAACTGTGTATCAGACACTGTGACACTGTGTATCAGACACTGTGACGCTGTGTATCAGACACTGTTACACTGTGTATCAGGCAGTGTGACACTGTGTATCAGGCAGTGTGACACTGTGTACCAGGCACTGTGACACTGTGTATCAGACACTGTGACGCTGTGTATCAGACACTGTTACACTGTGTATCAGGCAGTGTGACACTGTGTATCAGGCAGTGTGACACTGTGTACCAGGCACTGTGACACTGTGTATCAGGCACTGCGATGCTGTGTATCAGGCAGTGTGACACTGTGTATCAGGCACTGTGACACTGTGTATCAGGCACTGTGACGCTGTGTATCAGGCACTGTGACACTGTGTATCAGGCAGTGTGACACTGTGTATCAGGCAGTGTGACACTGTGTATCAGGCACTGTGACACTGTGTATCAGGCACTGTGACACTGACTATCAGTGCCAAAGTTCTTTGTTGGCAAGAATCTGAGAGACCTGCAACATGACTGAGACTAAATGTTATGACATTAACTGCGATCTGATTCTGACAGCTAAACTTTAACCTTTGTATATAAAACTCATCACTGACCTTTCTCCCCTCAGTTCAGTCATCTTCTCATCCGTATTTTCCATAACTCTCTTGTGATTGGCTCTCCTACCCTCAAATGCCTGATTGGATAGACTGCATGATAAAGCCTTAAAAATAAAAAATCTGGCATGTTGGAAGTTATTTACCGGTATAATGATAGTGGAATCAGAATAAGTCAAGACAACTAACACTCATTCTAATTATGTTTTACATGATTTAATGATCGGATGAGGAAGGGTTTTTAATGTTATGGGGATTTAGGTCTGCAGAGAAATCAGGTGGATTATTTACCTTCTGAGCCAGGACATCCTCAACCCTCCTGACCTCAGCTATAAAATCCTGTACTTGATCTGATAGTTGTGTTCTCTCATCTATTAACTCTTTGATATCATTACTAAGTCTCTGTGTCTCAGCAGTCATGTTGGTCAGATCATCCTCTAGTAATCTGTTCTCTCTGTACTGAGATAAAACATGTGTATGATCAGTCAGGTGGTAGACACATAACACAATTAGCACTGATAGTTGTGAAGGGAGGGAATAATAATGTCAAATAGTGATTTCTCCCAGTATGAAGGGCCAGAATTATGTCCGGACAAATTTGCAAATATCCGGGTTTATAGAAAAATCAGGGTATCAAGTGATGACAACATACTAGCTGCTGAGGAAACTATAGGTATACACACATGGCCTGTCTGCATAGAACTTAGGATTGAGATAATTTGTTTACAAGAGTTGTATGTCCTGCGTGTATTGTTTGTGCAAAATCTTGGGTCTCCCAAGTGGTTTGGGCCACTGGAAAAAATCAACAAATGACCTCATAGTGAGTTAATCTGGGAAAAGACGAGAGTTGAATCTGCAAGCAATAATGACAACAAATTTATGGCCGATCCAGATAGTGTCTTGCTAATTGCCCTATCAATCACAATTTGTCAAACATAGATCATCTAAACCAACATATTATGCAATGTCAGACATTAATTATAATGTTAATACTATCTAGGGGCCACTGGTGAATTACATAACCTAACTAAACTGAATAATACCGGAGAGAGGGCATATGGGTCTTATAATAGTGGGTGTAACTGTAGAACGGTATTATCAGTCATTACTTCAGATAAAATGTATGATTTGTTTCACAGGCATTTCACATAACTATAGTAATAGTATTCGGTGAAGCCAACTTGTTAAGAATAGTGTAATTTGATGTAAAAATGGGAGTCACCCACTCCTTGACATTAATAGGACAACTCTAAATTTTTCCAGTCATCCATATTCAGGTGAGTTAAAAAGTTTGGGTTAGCTTGTTTGAACAACTCTATCTAGCGATTGATTCTGGCTAGCTGAGGTGGGAATTTATATAAAATTTAGAGGGTGTGTATTTTCAAGCTAGCTTCAGTTTCTTGTCTGTACAAATTGCAAAAATGTCAATACTTCACTTCTCAAATGTGTTTATAAAGAGTAATAAAATTTGCCAAAAAGGAATCCCATGGAGGCTCAATAAATTCTTATTTTATCTCATCTACACCAGATTTTTGTTGAGCATAAAGAGAATCTTTGAGATGACAATGAAACCCAAGGACACCAAGTACACTCACACTCGAAGACATCATGAAATAAGTATCTCTCTGTGTTACCCAAATGGTACTGATCACACGTCATAAACGGATCAAAATGTCCATACAATAAGCGACAACATAAGCTCGTTGGACCAAACATTTGCACCTGTCCAGTGACAAACATTGAATGAATGCAAATAGACTGTGGTATGATATTGAGTTTTCTATAAGGAATAGAAAGATGATAATCTCATTGATGATTCGATCTACACTACCTTGTCAGCACTGTATCTGTATATCATGGATTATCACAAACTCCTCCCAATCTATGTATAACTGATATATAATATGTGGCAGCTTAAACTCAGTGTTGTGGGCGTTGTGGTCCCACATGAGTGTGTCTTACTGCCGCTCTGCACCATTGCTGTCTGTGCTGTGGGAGACCTCGGGATGATGAATGAGCGCTGCATTTGCTGCGTGCCCTGTACCAAAAAATCATTCAGAATGAGTTTTTATACATGCGGCTACTGCCCTTGCCTTACAGAACTGGCCAATTTTCCGTTATACCTATTTGAATGCAATGGCAGTTAAGCTAAGCCCAAGTATGCTAAGATTTAGAAATAAGGGTGTAAGGTAAAAACAATCAACAGAGTTGAGAGTGAGCTGGTTTATTGTTATGGAATTGATACGTCTGTATGAGCTAAAAAACAGAGATCTAATGATTCTCCAAGTCAGGGTTTTATGCAATAACCCATATTCAGAATCAGTTCACAGTGCTATGTATATCAATGTTTGCAAGCCACGTTCTCATAGTTCAAGCTGGTGTTGTGTGCTGATATTCAAGCTAGAGGTAGTTAAACCCCTCCGGCTAGCCGAGAATTGCTGAAATAAATTAAGCAGTAAACAATATCAAGCAATTATGTAGATGTGACTGAGCTCTTTGTTAAGGTAGAAAGCCTTACTTGCTCTATCAGCATATTAAAGGCTACAAGATGTGAGGAAAAGTTTCTTATCTCAGATATAATAATGTAACTGCAAACCTTCCAAAGATTTGTGGCAATTGATCAAAGTCACTTTGTCAATGAACCAAGTCACCTCTACATAATTGCTGCCTTTTATTAATGACTTTATTTATTCCATTTATTATCTTCTCTAGCTGGAACTTGCACACCAGGTTATCTAAAGCTTTAAAGAGGTGGCTTCCAAACCTTGATATATCTCTGATTACTGGCACATTCCAGGTCGTTGCTAGCCATGGTGTTGGCTCTTATCTGATTGTCTGTTGGGTTGGAACAAGATATTTTCAATGCCAGATCACTGAAATCACCTATCGAGATAATATAGTGAAAGCAATATATTTACACAGACCCTCTACATCAACTTCCAGGCACTAACATCTGACCTGGCCTATCTCCAACTTACCCACCAGCCAATCTGGGCCAAGTTAGGTTATCACTTGCTTGGAAAGAAACTTCTGCCAGGTGGTGTCTATTCCATCACCTCACTTGAGGTCATCTGATGGTATCGATCCCATTATTGCAAATCAGCTTTCATTCTAAACTGACCTAAATCATGGTCATCTACTTAGCTACTTCGGTATAGTAGAGCTCATGTAACATAGGAATTCATTCTACAAACCAGCTCACTCTAACCTAGCCTGTCGTAGCAACATTTGTAGTGGGTAGGGGGAACAAAGCTTGTTTACTGTTGCTAACGAGCTGTCGGGAAGAGAGTTTTACTCTTGTTAGAAGAATGATTGAGTTGAATTGAGTTTTCTCCCCAATTTTAGGAGGGGACGACTCAGATTTTCTACAGTCCGTTTGAAAGAGTTTGACAGGCTTTGCCTCCCCCCCCCCATATAACCAAGCTTGTCAAGAAAGGCTAACTCTAACCTAACCCTTTCTGTTGCTCATAAACATGAAAATCGATCTTTCACATTTTATTGGTATCAATCATCATTACAAATTAAAGTACAGTAATCCGGTGGCATGTCAGGCCGTTGTATGCAATCATGCCCTCACAGCATGCTGGCAGACATTACAAAACTAACAAAGTTCTGCATATTGAAAGGTATATAACAATAAAATTAGTTCTATAACAATGTAAGGTTTGGGTGTATCCTCATCCACCTAGTCGTTTCTTCGTAGTGTGAGATGGTTTGAGTCTATGCACCAGGCCTCAATATTAGATTTCCCTATTACAACATCTTAAGACTGCCTGCCCACAACGTCCCAAGACTGTTCTACGACCTCTCAAGACTGCCTCACAACGTTTCAAGACTGTCATACATCTCAAGGCCGCCCTACAACAGGACTCATGGGCCTTCACGCACTTGTCACTAGCGACTGGTCACATGGTGTCCTTTCGGAAATCAGAACTGATAAAAATAATTTGTTAACATATGATATATTCGTTATTATTGTACGGTCTACACTAAGAAGGCAAAGCAAGTGATAATAAATTGTTCATGATAGTTAGTAGCCTTTCACATCAGTTTGCTTGCATTTAAAACAGGCCTGCATTGATGGCTAGTAAAGTAAGCGGAGTCAGTGGGTTGACTACAGTCACAGTGCATGGCAAGCCTCTCATTAGAGAAAAAGTGCCAGTTCTGTATGGACTGTAGCCTTTTTCATGCAAAAGAAATCATAGTAGGCTATAGATAGGGTTTGTTGGTGCAGCCCATGTTGCTTGCTAAGATATGTATAAGGTACTTAGAGTCCACTCCAACATCCATTTCCTAGTACTAAGGGTGGCAAGGGGTTAGAGCAAGGAGTTAAAGACTCCTTTATTAGTCTTTAACTCCTTTGTTAGAGGGACTAACTCCTTGGTGGTAGTGACTTAAAGTTATAACTTTTGTTTTTCCCTCAACAACAGCTACTCAAGCTATAACATTATCAATATTGTCTTTTTTGTCAGGTGTAATCTGATTGGTTGTCTTTGTGAGAGAAATCAGAGGGTGTAAATAGTTGCCTTCTCATGTTTATAAAGAAGACAACTATTGACAGAATAATATCCTACTTATGTGGAGTCAGGGAGGTTGGAGTTAGGTAGCCTGTCTTGAAAAGCTTGCCAAGAGATGTCAAAGGCAAAACAATCTAATATTCCAGTTGAGTTTTTAATTTCTCTATTTTTGCACTGACAAATTTTTGTATGAATTCAGTTCAAGTCCCATGGCATTCAAGAACATTTACGTCATTTATCATTTATGACCGTACAGCAGTGCTCAACACCAAAATTCAATGACAATGACGGGTTTGGTGGTGGATAAAAAATCATATTGTAAATACTCTGGTAAGTAATGAGTGTGTGTGTAAATAATATTTCCCATATTTAAGTTAGTTAGATCAGGAGACCCTGATTAGATCATTAATTCATAACCAATTATAAACAAGTTGATTTCCACATTGATTGTTCATGATTTTCATTTACGGGTCTTTCATTGACAACATTCATAGATACATAGGTCCCAGTATGTTAATCAGGATTGCCATATCTACACTTATCAAACACGACAATGTGATACTGATGTAAACATTCATAGTTACATAGGTCCCAGTATCTTAATCCGGATTGCCATATCTACACTTATCAAACACGACAATGTGATACTGTTGTAAAAATTCATGGAAAATGGATACGTGTTCTGACTTTGCGTCACCATTCATGTTTATTATGATGTGTTTAAAATAGTCTACTGTTGAACTAAAGCATAACTGTGAGATGAATTACTAAACCTAAAACTAATATTGATCAAATTTAATTTGTCAAGTTTAGCATAATCAAAAATGAAACAATCAATCAATCGCTGCCGATAAAATTAAACTGACAGACAAAATTGATCATATCATTCTGCTGGCCTCTCAGAAAACATACAAAACCATGATGTTGCTGGTGGTGGCCTGAGGCAGAGTTCATAATGTTATAGTTGGTTATGAAGCTTGTAGGGTTTCGTATTCTGAAAAGAGTGTCTCCTTTAATATTTCATTTGTGGGAACTATTGGCTTCTCCTCTGATGGATGGCAAAGCATATGGGCACAGTCAGCGGTCTCAAGTACTAAGTCCCCATCAGACCCTATGCTGAAGGGTGGAGCTAAGGTTCTCAGAGCAATTTGGCAAGTGGAATGTCTAAATGACCGAGGAAAATCATGGATACTCTTAAATATATCAAGAAAATCAGCGCCCGTGGGACTCGGCTTCTCATTCTCATTCTCATTCTCACATGCTTCCTGGCTTTTTTTCCGGTCCTCGTCTATCACATCAGAGTTATACATTGCGTGACTTATCAGACAGTTTTCGTTGGGTCCGTGACACTCAAAAAGAGCAAGGTCTTGCCTGAGTGCACATGTGCATGCACTATCATTTAAAAGGTTATGCCCTTCCATAGGTATCGCTTTGTTCTCTTTTTTCTTCCCATAATTTATACAGGGACTCAACCTGGCTTTTAAGGCCTGCGATTTTATATTCATACGATGCATTCTAAATGCTGTAAAAGGATCAGCATGGCCAACTGTATGTGGGAGCTCAACTGTTGTGTCAGTCCCAAGTAGAATTAGCAGACAATCAAGATGACCTATCCTGGGACTCTCTTCACGAAATCTCAATCTCTTGACTCCTTTTTCCTTAAAAGGTTCCAGTCTTGACATCATAGTGATCCTACAGATGATAATATCATACTTATCCCCATCTTCACATGTGATATCCACATCTGGATGCAGATCGAGATGGTGGCGTAGATCTTGTAAAGTATCATAATCAGACATAGCTAGGGAGGATAGCTGTTCGACCTCTTCACTAGACAGCTAAAATATAGAAGAGTATCAGGGTTGTAAAATCACCATTTCAACAGGCACCTTTCATATAAATATATTGGCTGGTACATGAAAGAAATGACATAGTGGAAACTTTGAGTTAATTAATTACAGGATTCTGGACGTTTGCGGCAACAATAATTCACCTGAACATATTAGCAAGCATTAAATATTTTTACTTCACCCCAAAAAGTATGATAGAAATACCATCAGTGTCAGTGAAAGTGTGGCAACCCTGTAACCCTATTCACCTATGACCCAGCCATAGTATAAACCGACTTCAACAGTTTCATTTTCATCGACTCAGCGCCATCTAGAATTTAGACTGCTGGTCACACTCAAGTTTGCAATTTTTGATAAATGGTGATATCATGTTGGTATCATAGTCATCGGATATCTGACAATGACAACAGGAATAGAATAGAATCTTTTAAAATTATTCTGCTGAAGCTTTTCAAAGCACAACATGATATATATATATATATATAATATATATATATATCAGTCACTCAACCCCGGTGAAAGGAAATTGATGTAATACCCAGGCATAAGTTGAGTACAGCTTCTTGTGAGTGAAGTGCATTACACATAGATTGCTTGTAAAGCTATCCAATAGTCATGGGAGGTAAAGGTCTGGACTGAAATGTCGAGAACAAGACTTATGATATCTTTTACACCACACACTGTTGGGATATTCAGGGCATTAGACAAAAAGACCACACATAAGACATGAGTTCTGCAGAACTGTCTCCAAGGTAGAAGACAATGGAGCTTACAGGGTTCATCTGTCATGATTTTCAATATTGGATCAACAAAATCTCTCACTAATATATATAGATGAGATCAGCGATCGTGATGGAAGACTTGTACTTACAGTATCCGGGTATTGATATCTTGTGAGCTTAATGACAGATAAGACGTGCTTTTCTCCCTCCTGAGGCCTAAGGGTGATTTTTGCGGTCTTTTCACCAGCGTTACTACAAAATTCCATTGCCAAGTAATTAATTAAAGCTTGCTTTTCTGAATTTAAAGCCATGAGCATACATGGAATATAATTCAGCCTAGTCTCAAGTAGTGAGCCCAACATTGGACATTGGTTTATAGACTTTGAAACCAGCTTGAGAGACTTTTTTAGGCTAAAATGCATCAATTAAAATTTATATGTACTGTCAGGTTATGATTTAGTTATTTTGGTTCCATACAAAGAATAATGAGTTAGGAAATCAACTCATTATCTTAACAAGAAGTATGCATACAACTAAGTATAACTGTAAGTGAATTCTCATGTATTTTTTTCTCATTGTGAGGACATCGAATGCTTTTTAACTCATATCCTAAGTGTCAATACAACTATTGACATCACTCACCTGGACATTGAGTCATCATCATCATCAACACTGTCACCGTCATTGTTATCTTTGTCGTGGTCATCATCACCAAATCTGACTGAGAGGACTTTGTTATCGCCATATTCTAGTGCCTCAATATTCTCATGGTACAGGTGAACCACAGACATCGCCCAAGCTTGTGTAGGAGACCTTTCATAGAAGTAGGATTGTTCATTTCCAAACATGATAATTCCTTGTTTTGGAATCACACGTGCAACAGTGTTGCAGCAGTTACTATCATCAACATAGCAGTAAACTAGTATAAAAGCAGAAACCATTTCGTCTTCCTCTCCCAGACCCACCCCTATATGGCTCCTTAAACCATCAGTTACTTCCTTCAATCTCTTTTGCATGTTGTTATAAATCCATCCTTGGTTCTAAAAGAAATTCAATAATATTCTAGGGTTATTCTAAATATTGAATACTGAAATATGAAAAAAGATACTGAAAAGTGAATACTGAAAATTGAATACTGAAAAGTGAATACTGAAAAGTGAATACTGAAAAGTGAATACTGAAAAGTGAATATTTAAAAGTGAATACTGAAAAGTGAATACTGAAAAGTGAATACTAAAAAGTGAATACTGAAAAGTGAATACTGAAATAAAAAAGAATTTGGGATAACATTGAGACGTCGACGTCGATCGAGTACAAACCCACTCAATCCCAAAAAGTTGTGAACCTAAAGATGGTTCATTTCAGTATTTTTTTGGCTTTTATAGCTGGCTGAAGACACTCCGAAGATATTGTCCTTCGGTCTCATGTAACTGATTTGGAAATGAAGCCCTAGATCACCAGATTGAATAAATATTAAAATACAAAAATACTATTGCTTTTCAACGCAATCTGTCAAGTGACCTAGAGGGAATTCCCATTGTTGACGTGACAATTTTGGGGCTCCTCTCAAAGTTTGGAGTATGAAGCGGGGTATGAAGATTCCAAATCTAGCAACGATTAGTCTCTCAGATTACTTTGGCTATGAACCTTCAGTGGGCTTCCGTAAAAATTACATTCAGAAGATAAATTTAATTTGGGAAATTAAAAATATACATGACATTTTGTCCAGTTCATCAACAGGGTCAATTTATCTGTAATGGCCGAAAAAAAAGACTGGGGTTTTGTGACTTTTCACTTCGCTTGATCAAGTAAGGAAAAACAAAGTTTCCTGTACAAGTTGAATTGTTTTAAATTCTATTTAGTTAATTATAGTTTTTACAACCCTTACAATGCCCTTGATAGTGTTGACAAAAAGTGGCCACGTGACAAGGCTAGCCCTGGCCTATTACACTCCTGGGCATCACAGAAATTGTGATGTACACAAGCAATTTCAATGGAAAGTTAAATTTTGAAGGGTTTGATGCAAATCGATTCACATCATATATTTATATCCTTTGCGCTTGCAGTGGTTTTTTAGACAATCCCTTTTTGACAACAACTCGTCATTGTTTGATAACTTGTAATTTCTCCGCTTACTTGTAACACTATTCCCAGCCATGTACCTCCTAAACCAAGGAGTAAAAGACTACTCCTTGGCTACACTATAAGGCTTTGAACCTGGTACTGATTCTAGACAGACCAACAGCTCATAAATTACAACACTGATAATAAGAGCTAATGAGTGGAGTCGCTGCCTCGCTTGCTGCTACTGCCAAATATGTTGGTCTCAAAACAGGCTATTTTGTACCATGGAGGAAAGATTATTAGCTAGAGTTAAGTTAAGCTCGTTTGGAATGACTTAAAATTAGCTGAGGTAGTTCAAAGTAAAGGGAGTATGCAGTGTCAGCTAGCTAATTCATGTCTGCGCAAAATGGCAGACTTTTGCTCATGTAAATACTCTGCTACAGTGAAATCACTGTACAGTCAGCAAACACAACTATAAATCTATTTGACTGGTACATACCTTTTTTTTTTTTATCTCCAGGACAACTGATTGATTGTTTATATACATTTTTGAGGGGCTCATTGGCTCTGTGATTGTGATATCTGTCACACCTTTATTTTTGTAGACATATTTCTCTGGTTTATTAGACTCTGAGGTCTCCTCAACTTCAGGCAGGATGATATCATCACGTTTACAAAAGCTATAGTTCTCTAGAAGCATAAATTGAACATGGGAATATAACTTGGATAACTTCCAAAAGTACACACGGACAAAATCAATCAGTCAGACAGGCAGTACTGCCATAGATATGCAATGCAGTGAAAATTAAAAGTTGAAAATAATGGATTGTATTAGAAAAACAAAAGTATATTGAAGTGGTAATTTATTTTGCTTTAACATTACACTCTACTCCATACAACACAGTAATATTTGGGCAGATGGGATCGGTGGTTTTTATCGAAAGGAGCTTTAAATTCTCCGAAGTTGTAAATATTGACTAATTTTATTCGATATCAACATTGAGATATTTGTATTTCTACCATATAAGGTAATACCTATCCTTCCCCTAAATCTCACTTTCAAACTCACCAGCAGCATTGTCATCATACTCGGGCAAGGCCTTAACGACAAGATATTTCGGACACCCTTTCAACAGTTTGTCTTTTTTGTCTGCACTCAGTGGCTTCAGAGCTTGTCCGCAGCGATTGTCAATGAACTCACTCAGGCGATCATTGACAATGTAATGTGTGCTAGTGCTGACACCCTCACTGTTCCCTTGAAGTGGAGTTTCTTGCGTGCCATTTCCAAGATAGAAGAGAGATTCTCTTGATTTCTGTGACCAAATCCAGATGATTGTGATCTCACCGATACAGTCATTGGGCATATCTAGGTTAGATATGGCTTCACATATATCATCTAAAATGTTATGGAGGACGCAAGATGGATGCACGGACCAAAAAATAGATAGGTACAATATGGGAAAAGGTAAATCAGTGATAAACAGTAGTGCAGACTATATACATTTCAATTCAATTCCAACAAAACTGTAACGTGTGACAGCGTTCAACACAAACCACTCAGAGTTGTTTGTGTTTTTTTTCTCCAAAACTTATGAAATATAAGAATTACCTCTCAAATCATCCACTACATCACATTCCAACTTTGCCATGCTTTTGAGGTTTGGGTTTTCTCTTATGTCCAGTCGCTTCAGATCCTTGAGATTGGTCATGCTGTTGAGAGAAAAGTGAAATGACTTGATTACGTTTGAAAATATATAAGGGACCAATGCCATATTAGGCCTGACAGCGGAAACAACTGTGGGCAAGTTTGATCTCCATTCTCCGTTTGATTGCTAAAGAGATATTTATTACGATTCATTTTTACATACTGGCAATTTAACTAAGGTATATATCATTGGGCTAGAGAACAGTGGGCTAGAGCGCAGCCATAGCTTGTTAGGCAAGGCCTGGATCAATCATGTGAGTTGTCCTTTGTTCAGATCCATACGGACGTGGTGATGTCAGGGAGACCAGGTAGACCTTGGGTCATGTAACATGCTTAGTTCATGACAACCCAACAATATCCGCCAACAAGAGGATTCATCAATCTTCTCACAGGGTAGTGGCCAGTAGCGACCCTCAATTGTAGCTTTTGGTAGCAGCGAGAAGTTTAAGCCTGCCCCATAGACTCAATCTCACCTTTCTGGTAGAGTCGTGAGTCCACACCCGCTGATATTCAGTCTTGTAAGTTGTTTGGTATGTTCACATACTTGGTTTAGGAATTTCTCACCAGCAACATTCTCCGACACATAGAGGAACATCAACTCTTTCAGAAAGTCAAGCCTATGTCGACAAAATCATTTGAGATGTGAATAAGCGGATATTAATATATCAATAATATAATATAATATATTAATTAATATATCAATAAGTGCTCAACTAAGTGATCGATCAATTTGTATATTACTTTTATGTATACGACACTAGAGAAAGTTTGTTCACTCTTAGTTGACACTGAGAACAATGATGTCACTTGTATCATTATATTGTTTGTCCATTTAAAGACTACCATAAGACTGAAACTGTGTATAGTATGGCAGCCAATTCTGCAGTAGTTCATCGCGCTTCTGGGTAAAAATTATGTATGGCGTTAGAACTCTAATAATGCATATCATTAGGTACTTTCAGGAAAAAAATGGTAAATCAGTCATTTGTTGATAGTGCATTGTTTATGAGAGCTCTTTTCTGAGGCTTTTAGTAAGCTGCAAATTTTACTGTGCTCCTGCGTGAGACATTTTTTAACCATATACAGCATTTAATGTAATAGCCCAGGACTGAGAGTGACACCATCTTAACACTCTCGTGATCTGTCACGCCTGGATACCAGATATGACAAGCTCAGCCGTGAGGTACTCCAGAGAGGAGCTGCTGGAGATCAGAAATCTGCCATCAAATTCAGGTGACTCATTTGATTGGTATGACATAGACAGTACACTGCCTCGTAATCCTCCTAACGAGCAGCGCAGAATTGAGGCTAGAGTAACACCAAGGCTTTTTTCTAACCAGCTCAGAAAGCCAAGGATGCAAATGCTAACAACAATACCAACTGTAGCATCTATGTGTGATTATATCAAACCAACAAATAAGCCCTCAGTAACTCATACCACGGTAAATAGACAATCTCACCTTACCACCGTGAAGATCGATCCGAAAATAAACAACAAGGCGATAAGCGATGATAACCGTCCCCGACTTCCACATGTTTTTGCAACAAATTTGCAGAGACAAACACTCGCCAAACATCACGATCTCGCTGGTCTTATTGATGAGCATAAATATGACATCTTACTGCTGACTGAAACTTGGTACAACAAGCATACAGAGAAAGTATATAACTACCCAGGTTTCAATCGCACAGCTACCGATAGACACCAGTCACTAGTAGGAGGGGGTGTGGCGATCTACACTCGCTCTGATTATCATGTTACAACACTAAAATCGTATACTTCCACCACCATGTCGACGTTGTGGACTTCAATAAAAATCCCAGGCATAAGTGACAAAATGATCTTCGGAATTATTTGTCACCCGCCCGGCCTGCGGAATGAGATGAAAGATCACACAACACAACACATATACGACACCATCAATTACCTGACCAACAAACATAAAACTGCGAAGCTGTTACTCTATGGTGATTTCAATGACCTGAATACATCATCAATCGAACCGTTATTCGGATTATCACAGATTGTTGACTTCCCAACCAGAGAAACAGCCTTCCTAGACAAACTATTCACCAACATTCCTGAATACATTAGCCTAAAATGCGAGTCTGCACCTCCAGTTGGCTCTAGCGATCATTGCTCGGTGACTGTAGAATCTGCCGCCAAGAGAGCAGTTCAATACGAAACAATATCCAAACGTATGGCTACCCCTCCCGCTAAGATCAAAATTAGCCTAGAACTGGAGAAACAAGACTGGTCACAGGTAATCAATGAGCCGAACATAGGCAAGAAAGCTGAGATATTCCATAATATAGTGATGGATATATATAACAGCAACTGCCCGTTACGTCGAATACGAAAGGCACAAGACAAGCAATGCCTCGAAATCCCACTTACCAGGAAACTCCGTCGAGCGAAACAACGAGCTCACCGGAAAAACAAACCGGTAGGGAAGTATCTAAACAAAATTCTCCATAAAAAGCTGAAAAAGATCAGACGGCAACATGCAGAGACCAACATAAACAGGATCATGTCTGACACGCGTAAGTGGTGGTCTAATGTCAAATCGCTAACATCACCTCACACAAATAGTCAGACAAAGGCGATATTCATCGATAACAAGTGGCAAACTCCATCCGAATATGTGGAAAATCGCAACACGTATTTCACTGCATACAGTGACGGAACCTCGCTGGACTTCCCAGAACTCAATAACACCGGGATTCCCAGTCGCGTATTATCAGAAATCTCAAATTCATTAACACCAGGAAAGCCACACATTCCACTGATTACCCTCAATGGATTAGCAAACTGAATCCTGAGACTATATCTATACCGCTACAAAACATCATTCAAACAATGTTAGATACTGGGAAATAACCGTCACTGTGGAAACGCAGTGAGATAACTCCAATAAACAAGATAGCATCGCCTACACAATACAGCGAATTTAGACCTATTGCGTTGCTATATCACTGTAGTAAGATCACAGAATGGTATATAATACAAGCCCTCACCGACAAAGCATCCGATGATACTCAGTACGCATATACCCAAGGTACCGGTACCATCGACGCCTTAGTCAACGCTGTCACATCTTGGAAACTTGCAATGGATGACACTAATACTCTCACCGTCCATGCTCTTTTCGAAGATTTCTCAAAAGCGTTTGACAACATGCGTCCAAACATCCTCGCCTCTATCATGCTATCCCAAGGATACAGTGAATCAATTATTGCCCTGTGCGTCGACTACCTAACAAATCGCAGGCAGCGTGTCGCCCACGAACCCTCTAAGACAACATCTGGTGAAAAAGTGAGCAACATTGGTGTACTTCAGGGCACAAGGTGTGGACCGATACTTTTGAATATTTTTATAAAATCACTGCAATCATCCGAAAGCATCATAAAGTATGCTGACGACCTAACAATATTCGCCACGATTCCAAAATCAGAATCAACCAATATCGCTCGCGGCCACAGCTCTACCACCAGTGATACTATATCGAAAGAAGCTACTATGAGTGCAGAGTGGTGTCAAAACAATGCCATGACTCTAAATACATCCAAAATGAAACAGATGGCTATGTCATTACGGAATAAGATAACTCTCGAAACCCCAGTCTGCATAAACAACAAAGTCATCGAACGCGTAGACTCATTCCAACTGCTTGGGATTAACATAGACGAACAATAGTTGAGAGAAGCCACGTAAAGGTCCATGCACTACAACTTCTGAAACGGTATGGCGTAAATCAATCAGGACGGTGTAGATACTACATGACCATCATTCGACCGCTGCTTACATATGCCTGCCAAGCATGGTTTCCATCGTTAGCCCGGTATGACATACTTAAACTAGAGAGCATCCAACGACGCTGCTTGAAGCTGATATATCCCCATATCGAGCATAATGACGAACGCCTCATAGTGGCTAAGCTGCCTGCACTCGAAGTATTCATGTCAAATCGCTGCTCTGATTACAGTGCCAAGGTCATAAATAACCCTATACATTGGTTATCCCACCTGTTTCCATCCAGGCAAGACACAAACAGGCACTCTACTAGAACTCATAAAACCCTGATCAAAAAGCACCGAACTCAGAGCCTTATGAATACTATATTTTACAAATTCGGTATATAAAATGGATTTACTTTTCTATGTGTGACATTATAAAGAACAACTAATGCAGTTTGAATAATTTTTTAATGTAACTCATGCTCTGATTATGATTGTATTATGTACTTTCTTGAGCGGTGAAATATAGTCCATATCTAGAGTAACAGTTATGAGGTTAAATTCAGGCTTATCAAAGTGAACTAAACATTATGACGCTTTTGGCGTACAAATGGAGCAAATTTAAAGAATCAGAATCGGTCGATCTATCAATGCGGACAGGAATGGGAGGAAGTGCATCTCAGAAGAAGGTCTTAGTCAACTTCTCAAGGGTAAGTGAGAAAAATGAGGGGCTATCACTTACTTCAGGTCGTCAAGGTTAAGTCCACATCCGTTAATATACAGTCTTGTTAGTGTACGTGGTAGATAACCTGACAGTGTTGTTACATCAATGTTTTTGTTATAAGACAGGTCTAGAATCTTAAGATCCTTTAATCCTTTCAGAACTGTACTGTAAAATAAAAATACTGAAAATTCACATAACAGTAAGAGAGATCATGAAATAAACCTAGACAGGACACCATGTGGGGAACTTAATTTTGGGTGACTTGACGACACCGAGTTGTGTAGTAACAATGATGCTGTCATTGTTTTAAAGTCCACATACATGTACCAAGGAGTTGGAGGGAAGTCAGGAAACTCTTATTCCTTGATATCGCTCAAATTTTATTGAATTTTGAGTTTGGAAATTGCAATAGATTTAGCAGCTAGACGTGATAAATTTTGTAACAACTTTAACCTAAAAGATTCTTTTACGAAAAAATAACAACAACAAATTGACCACAAGGATCCACTTAATGTGAAGCAATTTTCAAACTCAAAAATTCAATCAACAACCCGAATTGCGGACCGCAAGTCAATGACAGCACTAATGCTACTGAACCAATGAACTAAACCTTTAGTTCATTGACTGAACTATTGTATGTCAAGACGCCACCCACACAGTGCCTCAATGCTAATGCTCCATATATTGTCTTGTCTAGGTTTATTATTAGGTCTATGAATAAACCTTATAAATTACTCAAATCTGCCCCAATTATTAAAATATATGCATACTGAATTCAACAGAATGGGGACTTTCAGTTTCTACCAAACAAAACAGTCCACCCTATTATTGAGAGTCCCCTGACTTCAGCCCATTTGCAGTCTCCTCTCTGATTACTACCTATCTCCCCATCTGTCTCTCATTCTCTGATATGCATATATTTTATCAGAAATACATTATCTGCATCATATCTCCAACAATAGGCATAGTACCCACCACATAGAAAGTGACAAATGGATTACTGATCTGGAGTAACTAAGAGAGACATGTCTATGCAGCGTGATTTTGGGTTTAAGTAGTCTTCAAACTTTGGGCAAAAAAGGAAACTTATAGTTCCTTAGTGACAAATTAACACGATATGCAGCCCTGTACCATGTACGACATACAACCTATAGACTATTTTTAGCGATATTGCTGGGAAGTTACGTAACTGTCCTTACATGTCTTCTAGTCCACAATCCCTGGCGTACAAGCTCTGTAATTGCGGTAAATCATCCAGAATTCCAGGGAGTTGAGAGAGCGGATTGTAGGATATATCTATCACCTTCAGCTTCTCTGGAAGCTTTGCCCTGTAGATGACAAAAATATTGAAGAAAACACTATATCACTGATTTTAGGGCTCAATTGTGGGTTTGGGAAACTATGAATAATAGCAGCTTTAAAGTGTAAAAATACATGGAGAGGCCTATGTAATACACAATCAAATATCCGTTTGTCTAATGAGCTCCAGAAAACTAAGAGTTTACTTACCATCGGTGTGGTATATCTCTAAGATCCAGTCTTCTGAGACTTGGTGCCACAAGCTTCAGATCTGACGTCTCTGGAACATCTCCCCATATCTTAACATGTGTGACCCCGACTCCTTTTATCTCATTACAAAGCTGTTGAATTGTCTTCTCTTTGCCTTTGAAGTTTTTCGGTGGCGTAGCATTTCCTTTTTTGTACCAAATGCGGTATTCTACAAATAGCAAAAGTATTTTCCGTGAAAGTACCCGTAAATAAAAGTGAGTTTCGCATTAACTACTATATCACTTAAGGTACCTGAGGAAAGTACCATACATTACATGTTTATGCATTTTGTTACCATTGCTCAACTTCTTCCAAGATTTTTTTATGGAAACACAAAACCCTCACCTCAAACACAGAAGTAAAATTAATGTATACTCAAATCACAACTTGAGTTTCTATGTACCAACATTGCGTTATTTAGCTAGCGCCCTCACAAACAGAACAGAAGCAAGGGCGTCGTGGTGAGGCTAATCTAAGAGGTAAATTACTGCTTACTTTTAGCTACAGAATGTTTCTCATCGCCACTCTAAAAAAATAGATGTACTGAGTCATTTACAAGTAAACTGAAGATAAGAGTAAGGTGACAAAGAGGCTGGGTTGTAGGGTCACAATTGCAAATGGAACAATTTTAACATTTTTGTGTCGGATAGACAAATTTTACAATATTACCAACTAAAATTTAGGCAGGTAAAGTACTCCAGGGTAAATAGCAGTGATACTAAATATTACACCTTCAATTAAGAAAATGAGTTGGTAAAGTACCTCACTCTCTGTCACAGATAGGTTCTCAAACTCCTGCACCAGTTCCTCTGTGTCGGATCTCGCTTGTGCCATCTTTGAGCAACATAGACTAGCTATTTGAGAAAAAGAAATAACATAAATAGGGATCAATTATGGAAAGTACTAAACCTAAGTTTTAAGCCTGCAAGCCAGTAGGTTGCACTGCATTGCTACTAACAAAATCTGCATGAGGGTTAAGTCCTGCACATCATGACAGTACAATGTATTTGCGCACTTTACTAGCTGCCAAGGACACTGATATGCTTTGCAGACCTCTTTTCAATGCAAGCAAGTCCTGCTGCTGTGAAACGTTGCTATAAATACAATCAGGAAATTCTTTGTCATCTCTTATCGTCAAAGTAGTTATAAGACAAATGGAAACCACATATCTGCATGTCATTGGGGTTGTGTCAGGAGTTGTCCCTTATTATAGGGAGCGCTGAACAGATGAGACTATAAATATGCGCTTTTTTATATAAGCTATCATTGGAGCAGATCACACTTTTTTGTCTTAAGATTGAAACAACATGAGCTGAATTAAATAAGCGGATTATGCTGACCCGCTTTATGGGACAAAAGTTGACTGCGAATATAATTTGATATTCATTATATTATATAATATGTTAAACATATCAATAAAACAAAGAGAAATAATAATATTGCAGCTTTTATTTTCATATATTATATGAATCGGGCCTAAAAATTTTTGATGCAGAAAAAATTTTCAGAATCATTTATATATTTAATGTTATCGTGATACAAAATACAATAGCTTAATATATATGGAATTTTTTGCATAAATAATTTAGCTGCATATTTCAAGCCACCTCCCTTCCCAACACTGAATTTTGCTGTGATTGAACAGATTTTTATATTTTAATGTATTATTATTCAATTCTAATTGTATTGAAAATTAAGATTTTCCGACCCTTATTTATTTCAGCAAATAGATCAAATTTTTGGATTACCGAATAATTAGATTAGATGTGGTTAGCTTCCTTTATGGCTTATATCAAACTTTGCAAAAGTATGGTCTCATCTGCAAATAATCAAGGGAGATTACTCCGAAAATGAGGTCTTGCTCTTATTCCTGCTCCTAAGCTAAGGCTCTAAATAAACCCAGATCATTGCCGATACTTTATCGATTGAAGCGATTGTGTCTCAAATCTACATCTAAGCTTTCCCAAGCATCAGCAATGTTTTCTTGCAATTTCGAATTTTCATAAAAATTATAAAAAGCAATATTATATTTTCCAGACTTTTCATCTAGCATGGACTCTATGGTAGACACTTCTAAGCAGCTTCATATCATCAAATCACCTCCACATGATGACAACCAATCGCTTAGGACAACAGAGTAAGCATATCAGCTTTGTCTTTAAAAAATGCCAATTTCAATAGCGTTGAATAGGTCTTCAAAAATCTCAAAGGGAAAATTGAGACATATATAATAGGCATAAATGGTTAATTTCCATCCAAAATGTCAGAATGAAGAAGCTGCCATTTTTGTTATGGTGTGGAGGAAGTGTGCTTTGTACATGTGCAGTAGCCTGGTATCAAATAAATCCCAGGCTATTGCGCCTGCTCAAAGCACTACTTCAGATCACATCAATACTACAGCCCTATTAGACCAATGAACTACAACTCAAGAATTACAATTTTGATCAAAGCTGGAAAGCTAAAAAAGCCACCGACTTCATTTTGGGTGGTTGGTCAACGTGAGTTTGAGGATTTGAAGCAGGCTTTTGGAGCATACATAACAGAACGACTCATATATAACACAATGGGAAAATAAATAGAGGTGTTGTAAAATCGCTTTATGTAAATGGAGCATGAAAGAATCACTGGAATCACAGGACAACTACACACAACTACTGTCTCAACTGCCAAACTTCAGACCAATATCTTATAGCTGATCTATGTATACTAGATTCTGTTGAGAGTGAATGATCACAAAGTGACAGCGTGATAGCAGAATGTTGAGACTAGCTCCAAGTCACTTGCCTATTAAAACCTAGAACAAGTTTAATCCAATTGCCTGCATTCCTGTTGCTCCGTTCAACTGGTCACGCCGCAGCGGCGGCAGGACCAGTGGATCAGGAGCGACTTGGAATGCAGGCAAATGGATTAAACTTGTTCTAATCAAAACCTCATTAACTTGTTATACCTCACTTAGAGGACACGTAACTCTGCTTCAAAGGTTGCCTTTGGTTTTAAAGCACTGAACGCTGCACACCCTTTTTGAAATGGATATGGCTAGCTGATAGACACTTCTCCAGGTATAGCCATTTTGACATTTTTTTTCCTATTCCGCTTGTGTTAAACAGTACCCAAAAAAAAGAAAATCCGAAAGACAACCTCAGATTTATGCTCAGGAATACTGTCTATATGTGTATAAGATTGAGGTAAATCTTACTTCTAGTGTTCATGTATAATTCCAATCCTCACATCTGCTGCTATAGTCAAGCATCAAGCCAAAAGTACTAAGAGCTACAACCATATATAATCATTAGACTAATTCCTAACTTATATACTTTATATATATATTTATACATACCACAAAAAGAGCAAGTGATGCTAACACTATGTCTGAAGCCTCTCGGGAGAGAGAGTAAAACGCTTTGAATATGGATGAGATCACTTCATTATAATACGATAAATAGCCAATCGCTGACAAATCGAGGTGCCAGGGTAGAAAGGCATATTATGATGTAATATGATGCTATAGAGAAGATTGCCTGGATTTATCAGGTTCACATTCCTAAAATTCAAACTTATAATTATTTATAGTTATTCACAAATGACTGGGATGGGCAGTGCAATAAGAGCATAGCTTATCACAACTGAAATCAAATACCTACATCAAATAACGCATATCATTCTCATGTAAAAGTTTGGTGTTATCTACATTATTCATCAGTGCCAAAAAATACCTAAGCAAGGCAAGGTTATCTAAAACAAAGTGCATAATAACACAATAACTAAAGAACTGTCTTCAACAATAAAGCTAACCAATTCAGAGCTGCCGTCCATAACCATCTGCAAACATCGGCAAACAACGAACTTGAACGAGTTGAAAGTTGCAAATACATTGACAGCTATAAACTGATAAGTTTAATTGGCTGTCACAGCCACCCACAAAAAAAAAACCGCATACCAACACTGCCGCTATTATAAGTAATGCAGAGAACACCCTTTTTATTATCAAGAAGCTGCCAAGCCGAGAGTCAATCCATCAGCGATTAACAAGTGTATAAGACTTTCCTAGAAAGTGTATTATTGTATCACCTTCAAATAATATAAATGGTCAACAATCCCTGGAAAACATCCAGCAGCAGTGTCAACCGTGTCATCAAATCAGCATATCAGCTAAGTTTGAATTGAGTGCCTGGGCAGAAAGACACGATGTAATGTGTTCATATTACAACTAAAACCTGGATTCATTCAATCGTGTCAAGTTCACATGCAAGCTTATTTTTAAAAACATTCTCAAAATGCGAACTTGAATTTGGGCATCTCAATTTCACAAATACCATACCTTGAATAGGTAGTGCAATGAGAGCGTAGCTTATCACAACTAAGATCTAATAATAATATAATACCTGCTTATTTATAAATAATATGACATATTATGCTTAGGCAACATTTATTACTATCTTTATTATTTATCTCTGCCAACAAACAGACAAAGCAACTGAAGATGAGACACCAAAAATATACTAACAAGGTTAACTAAAATGGAGCGCAATAATGGGAGACAAACTCAGTAGCATTTTACATCCAATTTTAAACACACTGATCTCATTATCTATTATTAACTTAGGCCGACTTTCACTGTGAAACCTATACAAGAATTAGCCCGCTATCTGCGATGTGAATTTGAAGCTTTTGTTGAATCTTGGCTGGATTGGATGAGAAGCAATCATAAATCTGCTATCAATTTTTAAATTCCACAAAAACACTATTTTCAAATCACTAAAATAAAGCTGATACGCTGTTTTGTGGTAAATGTAAATAAAAGGTGAATAATCATGTAAGAAAACAGATACTTGTTTACACTAAGACCTCACAGATCACAAGTCCGCGCCCTTAACCATCAGACCACGTCTGACTCCAGTTTTGTCCAGCGAAGCATCCCTGTTTATGACAAAACAGAGGGTGGGCTGCTCCTAACGAGGGACGCAAGTTGCCCGGAGTCCTCGTACTGAGAGTGTGATACATCCTAGTAAACTAGAATGCATCCTAGAGGTGAGGCCATGGTGGACCTCCTAATTGTGAGTGTGCAGCAAGCTGCCAGATACTGAAACAGGCACTAATCAGCCATTGGCCATGACACAGGTATAATATGGTTTTACCGAAGTGCAGCAAAAATGAAGATTCTGTGTAGCCATTTCACAGGTACCTGTACATGACCAACATCCAAAATTGTAGATATACCCGACTCATTTTTACCTACATGTTCCAGCCTCAACGAAATATGTATACATTTATCCATATATATATAAATGTAAATTTATACATATATATAAAAATGATAGATTTATATAAATGTACAAAGACATATATATATTATATAATGTTTATAAAATTGTGCAAGCATTGGTGAGAATGGAAGAGACAAGAATATCTATACTATTCATAAGGCAGGCACCAGGGCTGAATCATGCATCGTGATGTGAAGTCAAATTGTCACAGCCAGGACTTGTCTCATTAGGTTCACTGGCAAACTCATTCTCGATATTACATCAATTGATTTCACTTATCAAAGCAAATAGGGCCTTATTATTGAACATTGGCCAACATTCTTTATCCCATCCCATATCAGTTTCACAAATGACTTGAATAGGCAGTGCAATGAGAGCATAGCTTATCACAATTGGAATCTAATACCTGATCATTTTTTAACAATATCACATATTAGGCTGACGCAACTTCTTGGTATTATCGCTTTTACTCATCTCTGCCAAAAAACAGACAAAGAAACTGAAGATGAGACACAAAAATTACACAATGCACAGTATTAAGAGAAAACAAATAGTACAATTTTATATCCAATATGGCGCTCTCTGATAGTACATCTACAGATAAACACCTCAATAACTGATAATCTCTTATGGGTATGGGCTGTAATCATCTCTGATAGTACATCTACAGATAAACACCTCAATAACTGATAATCTCTTATGGGTATGGGCTGTAATCATCGCCGACGTCATCGTGTCTGTGCCAAAATTTAAAATAAAAATCATCTCATTTCAGCGCAGTCAGAAACTTGTCGTACTTTTAGCGTAAAACATTTACGCGAATGCGCCCAACTGCCAAGATTACAATTTGCAGCTCACTTCCCCTGTTTAAGAATGGGTATCCCGAGAACTACACTATCATTGTATATCATAACCATTGTCATAATCATAATCGGATTACAGCCACTGTTATTTACAACAAAACCAGTGTTCTATGTGTCTGTGAGGTGATGGTACTTGCAGATAATGCAGTCACTGTGAGATCAGATGTGTTCATTAAGTGGAGATCCGGGACTATCAGGATGATCATCAACTCTACACAGCTCCATCGGATGTTGACCTCTAAAATAAAAGAAACACGGTGTGAACTTTGGTAACTGGTCTTTGTATCCTTATGTCATGATCTTAGATATAAATAATCAAACTCCTTAAAATAGTAAGAGATCGTTGAAATCGTCAGCTGAGTGAGTGATAGTATTTTGGTAGAGTTTAATATAAGCAGGAAGGGTATAAGCTGATACAAGATAGGTAATGATAAGTAGTTTTGAAGGTCAGGGATGTGTATCAATTAAGCGCAACAAAAACGCAAAAGAGTTGTTCCCTCCTGAGTTGTTGCATGACTAATGCATAAAAATCAACACATTAGACTGGGGAGGAGAGGGGGGGGTCAGCCACGCAAGGTGATGAAAATAAGTGAGGCGCAATACAGGTATCACTCTGTAATCAATCATATTCTGGATTGTACTCTAAACAATTCTGAAAGGGAAAGACATTCCCAAGGCTCATGTAATAACATATTTAAATTGAGCCACAAGACAACATGAAACTCACTTTCAACCTATACACACTTCACTTCATCATAAGTATCCGGAACAGTGAGAGTTGAGCTTGAACTTTCTTCTCTCTGTTACAAGATAAAAGCTTCTCTAAACTCACCAACCCCTGCATGTTACTAAAATAATAACATACAAGTATATTTATTTTTGTGTTACTTGATATTGAAATCATAAGATGAATCATGTTACTGTGATGGGACTCGCATAATGATGCAGACCTGACAAGCAAACAGATTTCCTGTACACCTATGGCAAAGGGGCATGGACGTTCACATTTTTCTTAGAACAAATGGCAACTAGCTCATAGCCGACCAGTATTATGTGGTAGACATATAATTGACAAAATAGACATGTGGGCCGGTGAAACTGGATGAACCACAATGTGCTATTGTGCTGCATATGGTAATGGAGAGATATGAACAGCTGGTGAGAGTTAGTTATGCAGACACAACCATACACGGTAAAAGGCGGCCATATTTACTCAACATTGTTCTCCAATCAATCTGTCATGTCCATTGATTACATAGTATGTGGACAAGGACAGCTTAATATGTACGTTTGATGGCTATACCGCCTTTCATATTAGTGCTGATATAGGCGAATAACCCAGTAACCTAACTGAGATCGAACCAGGACCATTGTCTAAGTTTGACTTTAGATCAGGGATGATATTTTGTTTTATACTTACTCTCACTTCGCTCATGACCATGAATGTGGTGTTTCAAATGCTGGCAGTCTTCTCCCGTATCTAAATCCTCTAAATGATCAATTCTGATCAAGGATTGTGAACTGTTCAACTGCTGTTTTTTCTTTAGCCAGTACACAATCTATAAATAGAAGATTGAAAGAAATAACATACGAAACAACGACGCCAAAAACTATGGTGGTTGTTGTTGTGTCATTATTTTCCTGCCAGTTTTTGCCAAACTAACGATGTTTATAGGCACATAAATGAATTGTTTTGACATTCAGATTTCTGATGAAAAATTAGCAGTTATGTCATCCCTGCACTTGAAGTTGAAGGCTATGAGGTGATAACGGCCACTGTTAGGTCATGTAAGAGTATCTCAGATCTAATCCATTGAAGTATTTGCGCATGGAATTTTGTGTCCTGGGGACATGATCTAAAATTAGGGGTGGTAACATGTTGGGTTCTCAGGTAAATAGAGTTTTAATCAATGAAGCTGAAGCACTTTACTTTGTGATTCTTCATATTATAATATATTTATATTCTACACATAATGTACATTGGTCTGTACATTATATCTCTCTGGTTCTAATAACCGTGTACACTCTCCATCCTGCGTACGGGGATATAAATAGGGTGTGTTTACAACATTCCCACAATGCATGATTCCAAGAAAAATCGGGTCCATATCATATACATAAATTGATAATACACTGGGAATTTCCAGAATTTGCATTGTGGGATACTCCTGTGCATATCATAGAGATCGCTGTAAATAGTAGTATGATGGGTCATAAAATGAGCTAAAATCTATTCTGTCTTCTACAGTGATATTATTCATGTGCTAGTTAACAGCTTTGACTTGTAATCAGCGATTGTGAGGGGCTTCCTAGTTCTCATCAATGTCTCGATTGGTTGGCTTGAAATGCAACCAATATGTTCCTTGTGTGAGAACATCTCTATCTCCAAATGATTCCACACATACAATAGCTGTTATTGCATTTTTACTATCAAACCCGAGTTAGTCATCAGTTGTATCCCTGAATTTACCGAGGAAACAAACCAGTGAGAATTAAAGCTCAAGATAATACTACAGACCTCCAGTTTAGTCTGCGTTTCGCCCTTTAGTTTCAATATGCTGGTCATATCTATATGGTGATATGTTTACGAAGTGAGCTGCTTGTATTCTCTGAAAGATGGAGAGTAACATCTATCAGATTTTGGTTCAACTACTTTGTGGAAAAGCATATCTTTAATAGGATATCAAGGGAAAGAGAACCAGAAAATGATTTCATCGAATCTATCATATCTGTATTGCTGGGAGACTGCATGCGCTGTTTTTGGTACTAGTCTTCACTGATACACTCATACTGTTGAGTTAGGTTGTCTGCGCACCAGTTGTTCGGCTAGGCAGCTTCATAAGGTGATAGTAAAATAAAGTAACAGGTTCTCTTCCAACACACCTATTCAAGCAATGGATCAGGTATAAGACCTTAGTTCAGGATTTCAGATCAACATGTGAGTTCACTCCAAATATAAAACTCCATTATACCATGATAATGTTTATAGGTGACATTTCATTACATAATACTCTGACTGACCTTCTTGTAAATGTGACACCAAATCTTCTCTTATCCTGATAAGTTATCGCCCTGTGTGTCTGCCTCATACCATAACAAGTCTGCTGAATAACATAGAGTGAGAATTTCACTATCAATAACCCAACAGACAAACAGACATTATAAAATATATTAAATAAACATTCATGTAGAAAGGGAAGTTATGTGAACAGGGAGTGAAGATTTCAATGATATCATTCTAAGATTCTTATTAAATTCATATAACCAGCTGAAGAAAACTCAACTTGGTGAGCTCTGTAGCAAAAGCAGCAAAATCTACATTAGCACAATAATTCTAAAGAAAAACTAAAACTGGTGTGGGGTCTTTTAATTAGAAACAGCCAAAATCGCAATCTGATCACTCACTCGGTGAATGAGTGATACCTGCTAGGCTCTCGCTTTCATACCGCTCAGTCATTGATGGAACTATATGCACTCATGGTGAGCGATTTGGGATCGAATTTGTCTCTAAATGAAAGACCAAGTGAGTGATAATTTTGAGCGATTGATAGTGATAACTTGCTTTAGTGTAGCATCGCTCTTTCTAATTGAAATACCCCCCTGGATAATTTGACATTATCATAAATTTGGCTAGTCACGAAGCAGAGTAGAACTTACCCTTTCTCATTTTACTCCGTGTTAGGACATATCAATAGACATCAGGGGACAGGTGTTACGGCATTTCGACAGTCATTGAAAGTTTGCCGTTTTCATAAAAATATCCCTGTAAGTCGAGCCGTTCCACAGGGAGCACAATGTGAGACATATCACATTCATAACTCCCCGCATCATCACAGTCTGAGTCACCGTCACTCTCAGAGCAAGACAAAGGAATGAATTTAGGGAGGCTTGTTGTGATGAGAAATGGTGGGTTATTCTTTAGCAGTGATCTCCTTTTGTCTTTGCTCAGCTGTTCGAGAGCTCTCTCACTGTTATCCCGTACAAAGTCATGCAGGAGGTCGTTGAATACATAGTGGGTGCTCACTGTAGATTCATAGGTGCCACCATTGACTGGTTCACTGATAGACCCGGCTATGAGATGGAAGAGAGACTTGTCACAAGATTTGGATCTCATCCAAATAATAGTGACCTGAGTATTATCATCATATATACTCAGTTCTCTTATCTCTGCCTTTATATCCGACTCAATCAACTTCTACAATTAATAGAAAAATTTTGTGACTGACTCTGCACCAAATTTATTCCAAGTTTTTATCATTCTACCTCAATACGCCCACTCTCTTACACAGAAGTAATTGATATAACCACAACAGCTGCATTGCATTATTCTAATGTGTGGCTAACTTGACCTCCTACTGCCTCTGAGATAGTTCATATATCCAAAAAGAGTAATCTCTGCACTTCTAAGGGCTCCACAAATTTAAATATATGTATAAAGTTGTCTCTTCCCGGTATTCGGCTGTCTCAGAGTATGAGACAGCAAAACATGAAGAAGATATCCGCAGGGGTGAGGTACTCATGGAGGATACATACTGGACCGTCATACATTATACCACCATGAGGTAGGGACTGTCTGACTTGGGAAAATGTTAGGGGGCTCTAAATACCACAAGTCAATTATCACCAAATATAGCTGTGATGAGTTATCTTCTCACATATATTATTACCTCAGGCATGGTGATAGCGAGGAGAGCTGACACTACTTCAGTTGCTAGTGATGCGCAGATTTATAAGAGGTTATGTTCTGTATGGTTAGTTTCGGTATATCTCAGATATCACCAGGTTGTTCAGCTCATCTGTAAATAATCAACGTAGAGCTACTATATGACCAGCATATACAAATGTAATATAGATATGTATATTACTTTGTCTGTAACTGCTGAAATATCACTGTGAGTCTCTTTGACATAAATTTGGTATCAGTGAAATAAAACTACACAAAATCAAGTGAGCTGTTACTTTAAGATATACTGTAACCAAGGAGTAACTGGGTTATTATTATGTGGTGATTGAGTGAGAGTTTTTTCTAATATTTTTTCTTTTTTTTTGTATTTTGTTATAAAGAAACATTGTAAATTAAGAGTAATAAATGTTCAAAGAAAGTATATAAAAACATGGGTCAGCTAGATCATCTGTGACTAGAGTGACGGCCAACCCTCCAACTAATTACAAAAACACCACACTTACATCATGAAAAGCGCAGACAAAACATGCCCACCATACCAGCTATCCACCAAACGACCAGACATTACATACCAAACATTATAGGCAAATGACTTTCTTCACCAATTGTTGGGCGTTAGTGTGAACAGCTCACTATCTAGCTATGGTTTTTGCTTTCTAACATCATCGAATCAATCTGCAGTGCACTGAACCACCAAGTGGTGCAGAAAGTGACCCGGACAAACCCGAGGAAAATATATAGGCCTACAAGGTTTGGTATGGGACATGTCTTACAGCACTCAAAGTCTATAAACCATTGTTGTTGATGCGGTAGTGCTTGAATGAGTGCTGTAAGTCATGTCCCATCAACACCTACCACACTTCTCGGCACACCAGAGTGTTGGATTGAACTAACTAACTAAATACTACCTAAAATATTAAATATGTCTTAGCAAGCACCATATCCATGAGCTGCACTAACAAAGCCTCTACTATGAGTTTTATTCATAAAACTGGCTACTGCCCTTACAGTACTGGCTTTTTCTGTAATTGACTGGGATGTGAGCAAGGAGTCAGTAGTAGGCCTATTACTACTAACTAAACTTGGTGTAAATCATGTATTCTATTAATCTAACAAAGTAAAACTCCCCACCTACTACTAGCTCAGATTAACAACACTCTCACTGGCCGGTCACACAAAGGGGGGGGGGGATGGAATGTGGCACATTATGGAGCCTTCAAACACTCCTCAGTCACACACCAACATAATAGGACTTACACTAAAGGACTAGCAGCAGGCCCTTAAGTAGGCCTACACCCTTAGTTAGTAAGGGATTTGAGATGAAACTGAAAGATAAGGGTCACCCTAGTTTAAGTGCTCAAACGATGCAAGATGCTGGTAGAGGCATTTCATTATCAACCACTTTCTCCCCTCCGAGGGTCAGGTCAGGGATATGGAATTTTCTTTGATTTAATCAACAAGCCTCAAGGCTACCAATCCCTGCAACTGTGATAGGTAAAGAATATTTCCAACTCAAGCCGATCATTAAAACTTATATATAGCACGGATTAACTTGTTTATAGTAAGTTACTAACCTTAGTTACTTACATCCCAGATGAGATGGAGATAACATACTTACTAGGATTTCTACTGAAATATCAGCAATAGCGACACAAGTTATATCATTTGTCAATATTATGATGTTGGTCAAAGCTTAGGGAGAGCTTGTTAGCCACATAGCGGGGTAGGTCGAGGCGCAGATTGCTAGTGGAGGCGTGGCTTGCTGCTCTTGTTTTATTGGCTACTTATCGTATACAAACATTGTGAAAGCACATGGTTTTATCAGAATTGTGTATATTATGATGTCTTATACTTACAAACACTCTTTATATGCTTATGATATATGTCTATGTAATAGCACATATAAATTCTGATATTGCCATTGACATGTGCTCAGTTCTGTAGAAACATCCTATATTTTGCAACATGTGTACTACTAAAACATTTCCAACATTCCAGCTAGTGTTAGACTTTATTTCAGAAGAGCAGGAAAGACAAGGGACTACCTTCACAAATGACCACACAGCGAAGCAACTGAAAACACCACTTAGTGAGCTGAATTTTGGTGGGTAGCTCATTATACATCCTAGCCTTATTCAAAACTGGTGTTTGGCGATGTCTAATATTCTTAACATTTTGCAGCCTCATTTCTTTTCATTTAAGCAGCGACAAGTGCTACCTTACTTGCATTTAATAATAAATCACAACGCTCGATCGTGCTGTCACAAACAAGGAAGAAACCACTGCAGTTGAATGATGGGAACAAATACTGCAGATATATTCAACTGAGAGTTCACATTTACCGTATTTGAAAATAAGTTCTGTGTGTCTATTTTAGACTTTAGCAAACACCGACTGCGCTTTGATAATTGTGGGAGAGCCTTAGTGAATGTGTCTTCTGCGATCATGCATTGTTTATATGGAAAAGATCATCATACTGCTCATAAGAGAAAGGAAAAACAAAGGCGATCGGTAAGCTTACTATCACGTTTAAATATTTACCATGCCTAACCAAGAGGCTTGTCTACCCAGAAGTGTGCTACTCAGAAAAAAACTTCTCGGGAATATTTTTCAGTTTTGCATGAGATTGGAATATGAATTGATACGATAATACTATCAGAGGTTCCTGACGATTTAATTCAACCATAGATTTGCATTAAACCTCTCGCACATCATGGCTGTGTAATTCCCCATTGATGTTTGCAAGTTGGTTGGCCCACTTATTTACTGAGTGATCAGCACCTACATATTTACTCACCGTGAAATAAAATTATTAAAAAACTTGCAATTTGATTTTGGATCCTTGATACCTATGCTGCATCACCTAGACATAATTGTGACTGGTTAGTTAACAAGCATCAATAGTAAATGAGCCGGAGAACAATTGTAGGAGATAATCTGTCATATCCATTATTAACAAACACTGGAACTCCCCTTAGCCCATTACAATTCTCTGTTTACACTAATTTAGATTAAAACATATACAGACGACATAACTATCATCAAATACCAGCCGACACCTGTATCATAGGATTAGTCAATAGTAATACAATGCAATAATTTACGGTTGAAAACTGGTAAAACTAGAAATAAAAACCAATCTTTCTACAATATGACTGCATAAGATAAATTGAAGTCAACTTGGCATTTCAATATTATGTTATTTCAGATTGATTGATTGATAGATTGAGTGTGAGGAGTGCAAGGAATGGTTCCACAGGGGGTGCGTCCACATTCCCTGGACAGCCTTTGAGCCCCTCACAAACGAAGTGACCAACTTCAGGTGTAGAAGATGCCGGGGAGGGGCATTCTTGATTTAGTATCAATACTTTTCTCTCTTTGCACCAATTTAATTATTAATTGACCACTTAATTCTTGTGCCTTAATTTTTCTAACACATTTGACTACTCAGGCAGTAAATAAATGTTGGTTGTAAATATGTGGTTTCCGTGCTGGCATGTTTAGAGTTATCAAAGTTATGATTTTAACTCATGTAATTTACTGAATCTTTTTACTCTTTATTGTATGTATCAGCTTATCAATTACAAATAAATGTCTTTATCAACCTAAAGATATTTGAATGTATACATAAATATTTATATTTATTATATTGTAAAATCATAGTCTGACCTCCTCAAAGTCAATGATGGCGGTGGTTAACAAACATATCATTGTTGTGTTCATGTTGAAGAGTAGTCAAGGCTTTCCAATTAATAGACCTTCTAAGGATGATTCATCTAGTGAGAGGAGACCAAGCACAACATGCATATTCCAGCTTTAGGCGTCACAGGGTTTTGTAAGTAAGCCAGAATGAGAAAAAATCCGTACCCTCCTGAGGTTTCTAAGAGGCGTTGACACATTATTCTAAGCTTTGCCACAATACCTACAAAGAACAGCAGACAAGTTGTCAGAATTTATATGTGCCATTACATAGACATACATCATAAGCAACTTTCCTGCTCTTCCGTAAAGTCTAACACTAGCTGGAATGTTGGAAATGTTTTAGTAGTACACATGTTGCAAAATATAGGATGTTTCTACAGAACTGAGCACATGTCAATGGCAATATCAGAATTTATATGTGCTATTACATAGACATATATCATAAGCATATAAAGAGTGTTTGTAAGTATAAGACATCATAATATACACAATTCTGATAAAACCATGTGCTTTCACAATGTTTGTATACAATAAGTAGCCAATAAAACAAGAGCAGCAAGCCACGCCTCCACTAGCAATCTGCGCCTCGACCTACCCCGCTATGTGGCTAACAAGCTCTCCCCAAAGCTTACGCTATGTGCTGTACGCTTACGCTATACGCTGTTGGTCAAAGCTTATTGATATTATTAGCTCTGATGTTGGTAGGGGTATTTTGATCAAGGCACTAATACTTACTTATCTGTAGTTGGTAACTATAATAGAAAAGTCCAAAACCATGTTTGTTCCCCAACTTGTACAAGAAAGTCTTACTAAAATAATTCAATGTATGAATATAAATTTAATTTAAGCCCCAAAAACTCTCATTGAGAACAATATCACCTCCGACTGTATGTCAGTACAATTCATACATGACAAGTTGGTAGACCCAGAAATCAGGAGGTCTCCGCAGACAGGGTCCCGACCCGGAATACCACTCTGCGCGTCTCGCAGTGAAGGTGTAATCTGGCCCTTGTTGTCATTTACTTTAAGCCAACACTAGAGCGTTCATATTATGAAATGCATAATTTTACCTGATTTTACAAATTATATTGTTGCACTTTATCCGAACGAGGAGAGATAGTATGTTAATAGGCAATTATATATAGTTATATGTACTGTGGGGGTAGGAAAACAGTTGTTCTTGCAACGAGAAGCTTAAAAAGTCTTCTGGGTGAAGGAAGCTGAGAAAAGGGAGGAAAAAGGGAGATAGGGAGGAGTTTGAAAATACCCCTAAAAACTGGGAGGCTCCCTACCAAAAAGGGAGACTTGTCGGGTATGGTACAATTCTTGTATTCATTTCGCAAACTACCAAACCTATACACGGCACATCGACAATAAAAATATGTACATTTCAAAATAGCAAGCACATCAAAGAGAAAACATATCTAGCTGATCATCTCAATACAGGATAGATGATGCCAAATATGGCAACAGATGATTACAGAAAAGAGGAAGCACACGTGGGTCGGTATTTAACAGAAAAGGGAAGAAAGAAGACTCACTAATTCTCATTCACTGCATAGTCAATATTGAAAACACTCGAGTTTATGGTATTACAAAAGATTTCAGTCGCTGAAAAGCTCAGCTAATATAATGGAAGTAAATAGCAATGGAATAAATAACATCAAAATAGAATAATTGAATCTTGGAAGCTTTGAGGATAATGATAAAAAAACAGTTACAGCTCCGGACCATTCCTGAGATCCCTTCTCAGAAGCTTGGCGTACACTGCACCAGAACTACACATCAATACTTGATACTCATGTCATTTTTAGTAACAAGTAAACTAAGGCACTGTCATAAAGAACGTCGGTGCCTCATGATTGTCACAAGTTTATCACACATGTCACAGCTAGCACATTCACATCATACGGTCAGACAGTATACAAGTCAGACAGTATACAAGTCAGACAGTATATAAGTCAGACAGTATTTAAGTCAGACAGTATATAAGTCAGACAGTATACAAGTCAGACAGTATATAAGTCAGACAGTATATAAGTCAGACAGTATACAAGTCAGACAGTATACAAGTCAGACAGTATATAAGTCAGACAGTATTTAAGTCAGACAGTATATAAGTCAGACAGTATACAAGTCAGACAGTATATAAGTCAGACAGTATATAAGTCAGACAGTATATAAGTCAGACAGTATATAAGTCAGACAGTATATATGTCAGACAGTATATAAGTCAGACAGTATATAAGACAGACAGTATATAAGTCAGACAGTATATAGGTCAGACTAGTTGTGTTTGTTGAGCGGGGATCCAACTCTATTAGGATGGTCATCTACTCTACTCAGCTCCATCGGAGGCGGACCCTAAAAACAGAGATGAAACAGAGTTAATTATGTCAACTTACCAGCATTCAATACCGAGCATAGAAGGAAAGCATGCTAGAGTTTTATGACGACTTGATTAAATTTAGATGTCTTATAACTCACCACATCCAAAAGCATGGGTGGCAAAATAGTAGTTGCCTTATTGGAGCGGCCGCAATATCTGCACTCTGTTTGTAGGTAGGTCGGAGAACACCTTGGGGCCAACCAAACCCCAGTAGTCGATGGACAGCAGTGGGATTTGAAACCATGCCCTTCAACATTTGCATGCTAAAGAAACGGGGCTTAGACCAACTGAGCCACCTCCTACTCTACTTATGAAGCCCACTGTGAGACATTCAGTTTTTTGAGTAAGGGTATTTGGGGACTGTTTTGATGACAAATACTTACTGAGATACTAGCTAGTGATGTGTTAGCTGCAGCTCCAGTGGTACTGTGTATAGATCTGATGGGGGTAGGTGAACGCCCCCTACTAGCGCTGGCAGCCGGTGAAAATATTCTACAAAATAGAAATTTATTATTACTGTAGGATCTCACAAATTTTATCAGGTACACTAGGATATCTTTATTTCATATAAATGGCATAGCACGCTTTATACACTGCTCTAGTGAGAAAAGTCCGCTCCACAGTGAATTCGGGATTAAACCCAGAGTTGACTGATCTAAGGAAATAAGAACAAAACTCTTATTATATCATAATAATAGGCTATGAGCCAAGGCACAAAAATGTTGCTAGTTTTTAACTGTCTTAGCCATTGCTCGTCTTTTCAATTCTTAGATGGTACTAGACTAGTTCTGACCTGCTGAATTCAAATCTGTTGTATTAGGATGGATTTGCTTCCCACTTCTATAAGAAATTTAACTTTTAAATTTAAATTAAAAGGGAAAGTGATAAAAAAATGATGCAATGATTTCAAAACATCCAAAATGTGAAAGAGCATGTCATAATTAGTGGATCTACAAGTTTACATGGGTCTCCTATCATAAATAGCCGAGATGCGGCCAACAACGGTTGAAATACCCCCTTATATCACCTATATATAACTATCGTTGAAAGGACCCTTCTTTTTCAATTTTGAAGTTGTCTTGAAAACTGACTTTGAATGTTCGTATCGATCTGATTTTTTATGGTGGTTTTGTATTGACTCTATCAATGACCAAAAATTTTTTTCTCCACATTACGCACCTTTTTGATGATACTAAAAGGAGTTAATGTTTGCTTTATACGCTATATGAACTAAGAAAGACAATTTTTATTATACTATAAAGGAAACCTAAAAATACGCACTTTTTGAAAAACAACACACTCAGAGCATTGAGCACTGGTGTTGTGCAATGGGAGGGTCAATACAAAATCACCATAAAAAAATCAGATCAGTACGAACATTTGAAGCCTGTTTTTTAGGCAGAAGCAAAATTGAAAAAGGGGGTTTCACTTTAGTGATAGTTATACACAAGTGATATGAGGGGTATTGCAATCGTTGTTGGCCGCATCTCGGCTATTTATGATAGGAGACCCATGTAAAGTTGTAGATCCACTAATTATGGCATGCTCTTTCAGATTTTGGATGTTTTGAAACCATATCATCATTTTTTGATCACTTTCCCTTTTAATTTAAATTTCAAAGTTAAATTTCTCATAGAAGTGGGAAGCGAATCCATCCTAACACAACAGATTTGGATTTTACTGTATCACTTAACCCTAAAGAGCTATTTATTTTGCCAAAGAATGACAATGGCTACCAAACTGCAAGATAAATTGCCTTGGCTCATAGCCTATAAGCAGAGAAACAAAGTTCACAACCAATCACATTACAGTAGAGTAGACTGATGATGATGTCTCGGTCACATACTTGCTCGGAGTTTGTTGAGGTATGGGAGTTGCCCTTCCTGAGAACATCTGAGAAGTGGGTGTGGCTTGTCCCGACCTAGATAAATGTGACCTAGATGAATCATTCGCTCTTCTAAGCTCTTGAGCTGTCTTCTCCCTCTCAAACCTTCAACAATATAATATATAATATAAATTCAACCTGTGATCCATCTATCAAGACCCAGGCTTCATATCGCTGTCCCTATTGAACAAAATGCTCGTATTCCTTCCAATGCATCATAGACAACATACATAATTTAATACTCTTGCTAATATATAAATATCACCTCTCATTAGTGATCTGGTGTCTTGATCTCTCCAGATCCTGTTCTAAATCCATAATTCTATTCCTGAGCTGAGTTATCTCCCTCGTCTGACTGTCTCTGTAATCACAAAGATAATACAAATCTAAGCTCTGAGGGATAGAGGTAAATACATGATTGTAATCATGAACACTGAGAAAATATGGCAAAGGTTATTAAATACTCTAAAATACACATTAGTCACTTAAAAAAGACAAACTCTACTGATTAGAGATACAAAGTGGATTTGAAACGAGAGTCGGACACTTGTGACGAGTGTAGTTTTTTTCCAATGTATATAACTCACATTTTACTATCATTGAGAGTTAGTCTATCCTTCATCAGCTGAACTTCACTAGAAGTTTCCTGGACTGCCAGTTGAGCCTGAAATTCCTTCTCTCTGTTAGAAGCTAGAAGCTGCTCTAAGCTCACCAACTCCTGTCTGTCACTGAAATGATAAAATATAATTCAATATGTTATTACACAATTTAATAAAATATGTTACATAAATCTCGTCACTAAACTCTAGAACAATACATTTGAATAGATTGTGACACAGAACAACTTCAGATCCTGTGTAAAGACCGACTCAAATCTTGGCGGGCAAACATTTTGGAAAGAGATTTTCATATTCCCAACTGATCCTATGCAGTTGACTGTTAACTCAGACCAACATCATCACATAGAACTGATTACGGCGATATACCAGGCACAACGCTTATCAGTGTACATAAACACCAACCAACTGACCATCGAACACCAAGATATAAATAAATGTCGTCTCAGAGTTGGACTCAAGTCACCCTACGGAAGGAGAGTGATTTTGTTTGGTTTGGTTTGCGTGCCTCATTCATTTTATCACCGCACTGATGCCTGAGGCTAGAACGCAAATGGACATGTATCTTATATGAGATGATGTCCGTTATGAGGACATATTGTAACTTACGTGTGACTTCTATCCTTTAGAGCCTGTATTTCTCTCTCTAACTGCTCGATAGTATCGGCTGCTCTCTCACACTCTAATTCTCTCGCTGCTAGCTTCCTCTGCAGAGTATCCTTACCTCCCTCCAGACGAGCAGATAAATCCCGAGTCACCGCCACATCCTGCTCTAGGTTATATCTATAAGGAGAAGAGTTATGTTTGAAAGACAAAAAAACAAAAAAATATTATATCTTATAATAATTCTTTTTTACAATTTGTGGTTGTCAACTCTCTGAACATAATGCCCAGAGAGTGGACAACTCCAAATTGTAAGTACTAATTGTAAATAATATTTGGAATTGTACTTATTTAGTAATTGGTATGTATTAAAGTGAACTGCTTTATTCAATACCAGGTAGACAAATAGCTTGCTAGGCAATCCACATGCCTCGGTATCTATTTGTTATGAGGAGTCAAGCAAATTACTGAATGGTATTGACTCGCAACTTAATGTTTGAAAGCATGTAGCTACAGAGTATTCTCTAAAATTGGTAACCCCAATACCAAAACCAAAGTATCCAACTGGTTGAGGCCACATCATCTCATAACCTTGATAAATTTTATAAATTATCACTCAGTTCCACTTTATTACAACTCGAGATTAACAATTAGGAAATACACCTAGCATCATAGGTTGCCTCAACTTCCTCTCCCCCTCCAATCCATTTTGCATGAACAACAGAGTTTCTATAAATTCCATATCTGACCTGTATGTACTGTGAGTTGTACACATTGTTACTAACCTCTCACCCTCCAGCTCATGTATCTTCTCATCCATATTATCCATAGCTCTCTTCTGATTGGCTATCTGACCCTCCAATGCCTGATGGGATACCTGAGTCTGATCAAAAGAAAGAAGGTTTTAAAACGGTGATCAACAACAGACCAATGCTTTCATATCATTATCATATCATCTCTAATAATATCTTTATAATAAGTATTTGCTGAACGAATATTTCACCTTGTTGCACAGGCTTGAAATAATGACACCCTTGAGGGGTCAAGTATTCGCACGAGGAGTAATTTGCTTTTTTTACTAGCGGACACTTACTATCCATCTTTATTTACTACAATCGCCCATTTTAGCTAGCTAAAATTAGTGCTTGCTGGCATTGAGTCAACATTAAATTGGCTAGAGAAAACTCTAGGTAAAATTCGCTCGCCAGCGAAGTTATTGCGACACGTGACTGTATTTCAGATTAATTTATCAACTCAAGGAAATCAATCAAATCTTATAATGAATCAATCCAGATATTGATGATTTCATCTGTCATCATGAAGGTTACAGTATTGACGTAGGCCCACACTGACATTGAGATTACACCATTAACATGTGTATCTCTGATCATTTGAGTCTATTTAGTATGAGTACCTAACATGTACCCACCCCTAATTACTGAAATTTACTGCGGGTTTTCCCACCAAACTCCTCCTGATGGTACTCATACTAAGTGAATTAATTCACTCTCTAGTGATCAGAGATATACATTCGATAGTATATCACATGATCAGTATTGCCTTAGGGCCTACCTGTTGTAGTTCTCTATCCGTTGACTCGATCTGTTGTTGGAGTCGTCTGATATTCTGACCTTTACTTTGGAGTTCTCGCCTCATATTATGAGATTCAGATTCTAACTGACTTGTCTGCACATTATATCTCTCTGCTTCTAATGTTAAAGTTCTGTACTGTTCTAATAACTGTGTACGCTCTTCTCACTGTGTAGAAATGTATAAATATGAGACACGTGGTGCATTGTGGGATACTCATATACATGCCCTCTAACAATCACATAGGGGATGAGTGATGCATTGTGGGATACTCAAATACATACATCTTTAACACTGATGTCAAGATGATAATTGATACATGTAATGAAGGGGGCTATCTAGTTCATGTTTGTGCCTCGATATGCTTGCCAGACAAGCTAAATCTGATGAAGTGCCTACCTTCTGAGAGAGTACATCCTCAACCCGTCTGACCTCAGCGATATAATCCTGTACTTGATCTGATAGTTGTGTTCTCTCATCTATTAACTCTTTGATATCATTACTAAGTCTCTGTGTCTCAGCAGTCATATTAGTCAGATCATCCTCCAGTAATCTGTTCTCTCTGTTTAATGATAGGGAGCACATATTCAAAAAAAAATCAGATGTCTTATCACACGCCACATCCCAAAGCATGGGCAGCGAAATTTTTTTGTCTTAGTGGCGAGGCTGCAATATCTGCGCCAGGTTGCTCTCTGTTTGCAGGCAGGTCGGAACAAACCTGGGGGCCAACTAAACCCCAGTAGCCAACTGAGCCACCTCCTACTCCTACTCCTATATATTATCTAAGGTTTGTGAAACTCTCAAAACATATCACACCAGTATCGCCGCCAACACCAGTCGCACAGCCAACTCCAGTAGAGCCGTCGACAGGGTTTGCAGACCATAGCCAAACCAATACCAGGCCAAAATCAAAACTCCGCCAAAATCCCATCAAAGATCTGATACAAACTGTTGTAGACTGTTCATACAACATCATTGTAAGAGATAAGTTTGACTGGCCTGAGATAGATGAGAAGTTGTAATTCTAGCTCTCACCTGATTTGATCATCTTTAGACTGAGTTACATCAGATAGTTCTATGTTCAGACTATCTATCTGTTTTCTCAGACTATTTACCTCTCTATCCTTCACTGTGCACCAGCTATAAAAGAGAAGAGATGTTTGATGTAATTCAAAGTCTACCAAGCGGAGACCAAACGCTTATAATTTATGTATCGGTTATATTTTGATAGGAATGAGACATGTTGTTCAGATGTATGTCAGATCAAACTGATGACTACATGCATGTAAACAGCTAGTTTGAGACTAAACCTCCTGATGTAAACAATAGCGGCAGGTTCTCTCATCCCAACTGGGGTTGTCTGACCTTCTGATCCAAACTAGGCATTGATCTCACACATGTTTCTAGTTGTTGACACTTTTTGAAGGGGCTAAAGTATGTTGCAAACTGAATGATATGCGTATGGGTAGGAGGTAGCTCAGTTGGTTAGAGCATCAGAGGTCTTGGGTTCAAATCCCACTGCAGTCTACCGCCTGCTGGGCTCAATTGGCGCCCCAAATGTACTCCGACCTGACTGCAAACTGTGAGCAACTTGGCGCCAAATATGGCGGCTGCGCCGTTAAGGCACTGTTATTTCTCAGTCTTCGGACAGAGACAGACCCTTTTTTTATAAATTGGTAAGTAGATGCCTTGAAACAATCTATAACCAAACTATAGAATCATCAATTTAAATAACCTCAATTAACATATCTACCTGTCTGGCTACATCCCTGTTGTTACGAACGAGCTGATTAGATCTATCCTCCTGATTGGCACACTCATCATCCAATCTGGCGCAGCGTTCTGTTTTATCATCAAGTAATGATTGTAGATTGTCTTTTTCTCTATCTAGAGAGCCTATTGTAGTTTTCAGCTGGGACAACTATAAATAGATAATAATATTGTATTAATGGCATTAAGTACATTATTACTTTATTGGTAAGGAGAAATTGAATGTTTTTCAGGCAGAACGTAAATAAAGTTGACGTGATCATACAGCAGCTGAGCATATACTACTGTGGTGAGTCTAGGGTTGGATTATCTGGAGATCATGGGTTTCATAACTGCAGAAGACCAAAGCGTGTTATAATCAGCCAGTTACTGATGATGAAGTGGATATTTCTTGTATTGCACTTCCGGGAGACTGTGACATCATAATGCAGAGAATGGGAGCTACTTTCCCTTATGGGAGGCACTTTTCCACCATCAATAATTCATGCCCAGTAAAGCATTGAGTTTGTTTATCATGCAAATCTGAAACAACTTCATCATAAGAAACTGCGCGACCATATCATGTATTGGTCTTTGGGTAGTTTTTAAGAACAGGCGAGCCACCACACATGCTGTGAAGTATTTCTACCACTTACCTCATTATGTAGACTTATCTCAGTATGTAGACCTGCGACTTGTTTCTCCGAGTCAGCGAGTCTGGAGTCTAAGTCAGCACATCGAGTCGTCATACATTGTAACTCATCCACCTTAATACTCAATCTCTGGTGATTATCTCTCTCATAATAACCTGTCAGAGGAGGGAGATAGTCACAGATATACAAACAAAGCACGAGTGTGCTACATAGACTTAGTATACTATAAACTGTCTATGGTGTGCTCAGTGGGATGTAAGAATGTCAATCTCTGAAGATGTATGATGATGATTATGAGTTTAATATAAGTATACTACATTGTGACCGGTAAGAGTGGTAATTTGTGTCCCTGTTGATAAGTCGGAAGAGCAGTCTGGGAAATTTCATGAAGAGAATTTAGTTGCCTGCTCCTTGATGTTAAAAGGACAACGTTCCAATCATGTGAAACCTAAACCCGATGCTAGCTTAAACCACGAATTTTGACCCGCTGTTTAAACCAAGCTTGATCAATCTGCTCCCAAGCATAGAGTTGGTATATAATAACTCTATTCTCCCATCCCAAATCCAGGCCAATCAGATCGGGCTTGATCTAGTGCCAGAGAGTTTGTCTCAAACCCCTTACTGGAGCTACTTTGAGAACTAACAGAATAGAAGTCTCAGCTTACCTAAGAAGAAGAAATTTGCATATCAGTTTCCAAAGTACTGAAAAATTTACAAAAGATATCCTAACCAAGTTAAAGCTGTGTCTTTCCCGCAGGTGAAGATTTATGCCTCTTGGCTTAGCCAGATTAAAATAACTCTTCACTGCTCACCAAGAAACTCCGACCTACCAACATTTCTATGTGTATACAATGAACTAACCTGAGCCTCGATTTCAGCCCTCTAATTGTTCATCTTTCTGATTCTTGTGTGAAGCGCTTCAATCTTATCATCATAAGTGACTCGTTCGTTTATCTGCGTCTCCGTAGCGACCTGTAGTCTCTCTCTCAGTCTCTCTCTCTCTCTAGTCATCTGTCTCAAGTCTGACATAGTCTCATCTCCCTCCTAGACATAGAACGCACAATGATACAGATATAACTAATAGAAATACATGTTGTCTATGTCCACACAAAGTACATCCTTCTATGGACTAGAATACTCCTGCTTGAGAGGGAACAGTGGATCAACATGGTTTAAAAAAAAAAATTATCATTCTGAGATTTCTGCCTATAGAAGTCATTTATTCCTGATACTAACTGTAACTGTGACATATGTTGATAGTCAGATCAATGGTAACATTAGATCAAATTTGATGGATTCCCTTTATTGGAGTCACTTGAGAGGAAATGCCTGCCGATTACATTAAACTATGTCCATGCAATCATAGGGTCACCACAGTACAAACATATGGAACAAATTCGAAACAAACGGGAGCATAAAAAGACACATTGTTGGAGAACGTTTTTTTTTGTATTAGGTCTCTGCAGTAACTAAATGATGATTGATAAATTTGTTTCACAACTGATAAAAAAAATGCAGCGGGGTTGCCTGTTAGTCTATGCATAAGAGCCAAGACTAGAGTGGCAACCACCCGATTGAATAAAACTGAGACCACCCAGTTAGAATTAGAGACAGTCCAGAGTAGAGCTGTACTGACCATCTCGATTTGGTTGAGTAGATGTTGAGCAGCGAGTGACAGACTCTTAGCTGGAGTAGACCTAGCTAGCTGTAACCTGACTCTCTGTAACTCATCCTTAGTATTAGAGTACATATCCTGTAGTCTGTCTCTATCGTTAGTCAGAGATTGCACATCGCTCTCTATCTGTAAATGTGGGAGATAGAGGGACTATGTGGGTTAATGTGGGTTAAATTCGCAAGTCTGTCTCTGTCCAGAGAGGTCTGAGAAATATCAGTGCCTCAAGGGCGCACCAGCCGTATTCGGCGCCAAGTTGTTCTCAGTTTGCAGGCAGGTCGGAACACATGAGGTTGTTAGGTTTTGTGCTATTGGCAATTGGCAGGATGCTCTATGTCCAGTTTCTGACAATTGAATCCAACAGGCCAAAGTTTCTCACACTACTAGAACATCGCAGCATTGAATGACAACAAGATTACAAAATTTTACCACATTACTCGGATTCCAAAACAGTAGAAGAAGTACTCACTGTCAGCATACATGTATGAATTACAGACACGTAAATGGGGAAGACAAACACAAGATTAAATAAAAGCAAAGTAGCCTAGCTAGTAGTATGCTCCTGATCCTGAATCGGCAGCATCTAGTCCAGGAGAAATATCCTTGTGCTGTGATCTACACAGGCTAGAGGTACCCAACTCCGCCTTCTCATAAAAATAATGAATAAATTAAACATTTTTGAAGACAACCAGCTTGGTATTTTATGATGTTATAACTTGATAAATAATTGTGCCAGTATTGTTATCTCTTTTGGGTTAGCAAGGTAGTGTGACATTTGGGTTCATGACCTGAATCAAAAGCCAATCATATTCCACTTCAAATGGGTCAATATTGTATGCGTATTCTGATTGGGTAATTCACCATAAAACAAAAACAACACTTGCGAATCCCTATAAATTGGCATGTGAACACAACTCTTGTATTGGTACAAAAATTACCAGGACATCGCTATTGCCATTTAGGAATCCCAAACTCTAGCCTGCCCAGGCCACCCAAATTCCCTGATGTTGCAATGTTACGGCATATGGTCCTAGCAATGTTAAAGGAGCCAGTACATTTCACTAACAACATTAGGCTATCTTCGACTTTTACACTTCAGTTTACTTGTAAACCTGGCTAGGTGCAACAGCCAACAACTACTGTATCTAGAGGCAATTTAGCCTGGCGGTCAACAGATTACCTTTCAACAGCTACTGTTAGCTGAAGACTTTCCGATAACCTCATCTTTATTATATTATTACATTAACACTGAATGACATCAAGTGGATGCGATGAGTGGCCATATTCTAATGCCAGAAAGAAATGTTATCTCAAGATCTTGGCTGAAATTATACACCCAGTGGCGAATGTCTCCACTGCTCAAGTGTAATGACTTTGGAAAGTTGCCGCACTTACAAAAGTTTCGTTATCACCCGTTTCTGTTCTGGACCATCCAATGTGTACTTTGTAGGGTTGTGCTAATTTGCAACATATACAACATCAGTATCAAGCATTGCTGGCAATTATATGAGTCAAGACTAATCTGATTCCTAATAACATCAAGCCCGCCAGAGCAGAGATTCTGTAGGTTTAATGGCAAGATAACAAAGATCCAATAAGGTAAATTGAGCTCCGAATAATAATAATGAAATAATAGTAACTTTGCTAATAAACATATCTTTTCAATATCATGATGTGTGTGAGCGTAGCTTCTTCATTGTTTTGTGCCGATGTCAAATAGTTTGTTTTAACACTTCAAATGAATGAGCATTGTTTACTTTTGCCTATCTCCATCGAGGATAGTTGGTGAAATGTGGGTATTTATGGTGTTTATATGGTCATTTCAGTGTGATGACTTAGATGGGGAAGGTCAAGGGCTTCAACCTCCACATATCATCTTTAGATGATGTCACACCAGGTAAAGACCGCAAGGACGGGGACGGTCCTCAATTCAATATGATAATCAGACAATTTTCCAACATTACATCAAGGAGTCCTTGGTTGTATGTGTTTCACTCGTTTAAATGAGACATCCTCCATAATACGCACTGTTATAATTACAATTTGATCAATAAAAGAAATTCATACATTAAAATTCACCACATTTCCATGTGCATTTTGAGTTGGTTTTGGGTTGTCACCTCTTGGCTCAACCTATAAAATATGCATCCATTCCCATGGGTAGAGCTGTGCTGAAACTTGCCTCCACCGGGACTTGAACCCGGGCCATTTTAGACAAAAGAGCAATCCCGCTGTAGCTCGTACAAGCTCAGCACGAATGAACCTTCGAGCTCAGAGCGAAACTGGAGGTAATGTCTGTGTAATATCCAATGAATGAGATTTTGGTCATCCCACAATCAATTTGTAGAGGTAAGCTTTGTGATTTTGATAGTAGGATACATTTAGGGATTCTCAAATTCAGGAACGCTAGCTTGCTTGCTATAAATCTGGGAACTTTGGCTAGGTCGGACATTTTTTGCCATTTACAACAGTGAAGCTAAATGAAAAAAATTGGTGGTATTCCTCTCCTGTGTTTTGAGATTGCAACTCCTATTCTTGTGCAAATAAAGGAGACCAATTAGCATGATATCACAAATCAGTATAAATTATGAAGGAATAGAAAATAACAGGATGTTGGGAAATTTACAATCTTGGGATATCAAGCAGGGCTTGGCTTACTTTTTAAAGATGTTACCAAGCTTGGCATCAAGCACCCTGATATTGATGCTCTGATGACCTACCAAACTAAGACACTTGCACTCAGATACATACACGATGAATACCACTTTATAAATGAGTTCCTAAATAAATGCCCATCAGGACGTTACCGCACCATTAAGTACATAGGTACCTGGGATCTTTTGCCAGTGTATACACCAAATTTCCCGGCTTTTTTGTCAGTGATAGTAATAAACCCATCCATCCAATTGTTAGAATGAAAGCATACAGTCTAAAAGAGGCAACCTGCCAGTCAAAAAGTCTGTTTAAACAAAGCTACCAGCAAGGCATAGAAATATGTTGTTTATCAACTATGCTATGATTTTATTTTGTACTAGCTAACTCTACAGACAAACAAATTGTAATTTGATTAATATGGTAAAAATAATAATAGGTGAAAAATTGTAAGATTGTGATTGTTAGGTGGTTAGGTGGTTAAAAACAATTACAGTCGAATAGAATGCGGTGACCACAGTATTTAGTTAATGTTACAGTCTAAGACTAAAATTCCAAACAAGGATTCATTCCAGAAAATATAATTAAATCTATGACTTTGAATGACAGGTGCTCTATCATCAAAATTCTCACAGGAATGATTTCTCAGGACAGGATAATATTATGAGAAACATCTATTGAAGTAATAATTTCCAGTCGATATATTCCTACAATGTTGTAGAAAAGTCTATAACTCGAAATCATTGATGTGCATCGCGAATTTCCTGAATCATTTCATCGGGAACTGGTAGATTGGCTGTTACCCCAACCTGATGAAAGAGCATATGAGCCTCATCTGCAGTGTGCATAACCAAGTCTGAGGAATTTGAACCTATATTAGCGGGCGGGGCTATAGTTTGAATAGCGATCTGTGCTGTAGGGTACCTATATGACTGGGGAAGATTACCCTGAATATAGCTTTCAATATCAGCAGATATTTGGATATCGCTAAAGTTTTGGATCGCATAGCTTATCAGAGACTTTGGTTTAACAGAGTGAGCCTCGAACAGGACTAAACTTTGATCAAGGAATTCCTTGCATGGTTTGTTAGACTCTGCGTTACATATGGTAGGCCTGTATGGATGGATTGTTGGATTATGTTGAACATATGGTGCTACGCCTTTTACTTTAGCTTGTTCCTTCTCCTTCTTTGCGTCAAATTTATTCTTGTAGTTTGATTTGAGTGCTTGGGCAAAGGTCTCAGAATCCGGGACCATCTCAGTAGTGAGATGAAGAGAGGTGAGGGCATCATTATATCTGACACTTCTAGGGAGTCCGATAGTGTCCTGGTTACCTACAGCTAACAGAACTTGATGTGTGGTTCCAATCTCCGGCTCATCTCTATACTTAGTTATCCTCTTTGGTTGGCCACCGCTAGACCCAACAACATTGTTGTCAGTACCCTTGCCTGCACTCTTCTGTTTAGGAACTTTCATTTTCATTCTTGATGTTACCTGAAACCTGCATATGAATACAGATTCGCCGGATGCTTGGTTTGTTACTCCTGTAGTTTTAATGTAGCGATCCAGGTTAGAATCACTGCTAGGTTCTGGCACTATGGTATTACTTTGGATTCTATCTAGCTGATCCTGAGAAAGCTGTAAATGAAATAATATAACAGTGACATGTAAGTGTATTTGTGTCAAAATACAATCAAAAGAAATGCTACCAACAATTTTAGTACTGGCTAATCTGAATCTTCAAGAGAAACAAGTTTGGCTGCTTTTAAGTGGTTGTATCTAGCTAAGTCAGTACTACTCTAGTCCAAAAAGAAGTATCTGAGAGGCTAATTTTTATCATTATTCTTCGGCATGTTTTATCTAGTAACTGGATAGCAAATCCAAGGAAGCTTGATTTCCTATATGCAATAAATCAATTTCATGTTACACTTTCCTTAGAGGCAACTGACCTTATACACATCTCCTATGTTATTGTTGTTGTAAATGGTTAACGGGATGGTCTTTGATAGTTTAGATTCTGGATTAGAGTCCTCGAAGCCAGCATCAATAGATATTTGTAGTGGGGGGAAGCTAACAGTAACACAAAGTGCTGCATTCCTAGGCATGTACCAGGTTTCCTGACCTGGTGAATGTGAGCTATCTAGCTCTATAACTTTGCACTCATTAACCTTTAGGGTGTGTAGATCAGATAGCTTTTCAGGACATATGTGGGTCAGTGAGATGAGCCATTGGCCTCTTTGGGTTGCTTCGCTGCACATATGCGTTACACCACTCTTCAAGTGCACCAAACCTTTACAAAGGATAACTAATGTATCAGTTTGGGATGTTTTGTTTGGGATGTTTAAAAAACCGCTGACAACCACAACAGCTGTGATGACATTATTTACAGTCCCTTTGTCACTGTGGTGCTCTCTCAACAGTTGCGTCACCTTACTCTGTTTTTTGTACATCATGGCCTTGTTATAGGGTAACAAGTGGTCCTATAAGCAAAAGGAAAACGTTTTTCAAAAGTCTTAGACAACACCTGCAACGAACCTAGATAACTACACTGTCTGAGCATATCAGCGCGCTCAACATAAACCTGGCACTCTTAACAAGTTTTACAGTTTTCGAAGGAGACATGTACAGAGCTTGTAGCTCTCTATCCAGTAGAGAGTTGTTCTGTTTTGGAATACTTTTCATTCTATGCAGACAAATTGATTGCATGGTGACTTAGAATACAAGATTTGGCAACCAGATTTCATTAGAAAGTAAACAAAACAGGAGATGAAAGGACGTGCTTACTTGATTATGTACAAAGTAATGGATACCCTAAAACACCCCAAAATATGTCCCAATCAAGGGTGTTATCAACAGTAAAATTATCATCATTAATTCCAAATACAAACTATGACTGTTGCTTATCAGCAGTATTGACTGCTAATAAATTGAGTGGAAATTATAAACTTAGAGATCATATTGAAAAAATAAATAAATAACTTTTATGAGGTTGGAGAGAAAATTGACAGCTATGTAACTTATTGATGGTAGTCAGAGGGTGATAACTATTTAGTTAGGTTTGATTGGTAAATCTCACCGGAGTTGCAGTGTAGCTAGAAGGATGGGACTCTAGAGGTCTGTTAATGGGTGGAGACTCTGGCTTGCCAACAATCAGCTGCAAATCTTCCTTCAGATAGAAGTAAGCATCTTTCTCGGTCTCTTTGTCTTTTTTCACTTCAGGGTTGAGAACAGCGAACTGGTCACAGGTAAAGTGGCACGTCTCCTCCTCAGGATGGCTCTCATCAGAAGAGAGAGGCTCAAATGCTGGCAAGCTTGTGGTTACAAGATACTTTGCATTATGTTTCAGAAGTTCCACCCTATCATCTTCCTGTAATCCCTTCAGGTAGTTCTCATTATGCTCCACAATAAATTCATGCAGAAGATTATTGAAAATGAGAAAGGTGCTTGCTATTTTGCCTGCTACAGTCGTTTCATAGAACTGTTCACTGATGGACCCAGCTATGAGGTGAAATAATGACTCACAGCTGTGCTTTGATCTGATCCAGACTACAGAGACTACTGAGTAATCACCAGCGTTATCCAACTCTGCTATCTCCTTAGGTATACCAATTTCCATTGCTGCATATGTTAGTTCCTTCTGCTGAAAGCATTCAATCAAATAAGTGTATTGGATTTTCGTTGACGGTAGTGTGTTGTATTGAGCCAGCAAAAATGAAAATGAGCCGAGCCACTGAAATTTCCCTAAATTCGGGTACGAGCCGGGTCGAGTCGAAAAGAGCGCGTGAAATGGATTTACATTACGACTTCATAAGTCGATGTCCTACCTACACTGTCTTGGATTTACATCTAGGAAATTGCTTCTATATCTACACTGAATTATTGAAATATTATTATTATGATATTTAACAATATCAACCACAAAAATGATAAGCCCATTATCCAGACAGGACATTACTACATACATAATATGAAGTTGGGACTAGTGATGGCAAATTTTGGCGAGACGGGACGAGACGAGACCGAGACAGCATGAAAATCTGAGACGAGACCTGGACGAGACCGAGACATATCGATGCCGATAAAACATTCTTCAGATATCACAATTTAAAAGAATGATGGATATCCATCCACTAATCACTAGTGCAAATAGCTAATAGTACATGTTAAGTTTGATTCAGTTTGTAATATATCATCTAGACATAATGAACTATGTTCATACCAAGTTCATCAAATTCTGTCAAGTGTTTATCGAATTATAGATGTCTGAAGAAAGCTTTATGTAGTGTTGTAAGCCGTTCATAATAATCACAGCAAAAACATGACTAATAGCTATATGTTTTATGATCATATAGTCTCCATTTCCAACATTGTCACACAAAAACCATAGCGTAGTGGTTAAGATCGAGGTTTGGGTCCATGTGCAGGCAGTATCTTGACCATCACTAGTTGAGACCCGTTAAGATGCAGACCTCTGACACGACTTGACCCTAACATGACCCGACCACTGAAACCCGAAACCGGCCCTTTGACTCAACCCTGAATACAACACTAGTTGACGGTAGTGGCATTTCAGCATCAACCACTTTCCCACTCGTGTGGTTGATAATGAAATGACACACCATTAACCCCCGGCACAGTTTGAGCTAGAACTATAAAGTTGATACACAAAATAGTTTCAAGTCATTATATGATTTCGGGTCAAAATGCCACTGCCAAAACGCCACAGGCCCTAAGGCCACTGGCCAAAAGACCACTGGTTATAAGGCCACTGGTCAAAAGGCCACAACCCATAAGGCCACTGGCCGAAAAGCCACTGGTCATAAGGCCACTATGGTCATAAGGCCACTGGTCAAAAAGCCACTGCTCAAAAAGCCGTTGTTTACATAATAGAAGTCTGATATCAACATTCCATTGACATGTTTTTTGGGCCCGTAAAACAAAATTCTAGCTCTTGATATGCCATTTTTCAATGATTTTTTATTTCTACTCACTGATTCCGATTTTAATAAAGTTAGAAAAGATCCCACCCACCGTTTGCAACTAATTATTTTAAATGAATCCACCCAGACATCTTCTCACACATATTTTCTGTACCGTAACCCCCAATAAATACATTAAAATGTATCTTGATGGACAAACGAGATGAATTCTACAACTGCAGAAAACTACTAAGCAAAAACAAGATAACAATGCAAAAACTTGACCTTTCGGGTGACAACATAATATACATCAACGAATCCCTGACAAAAGCTGCTAACACTCTATTCTTCAAGGCTAGACAATGCAAAAAAGATCTCAAAACTACCATTATGTCTGGACCCACCATGGCCAGATCTTCATGCGCCAAAACTGTCCCGCTGAAACCGTGTCTCAGATATAACTATGGATGAATGGATGAAAATTCAACATTAATTTCTGATAAAAATAACTCAAATTACATTTTGTTTTGCAAACTCTGGGCGTTCACATGTAAAACAGAAAAAAATTTTATTGAAAAAACATGTGTTTTATGGCCAGTGGCTTTTTGGCCAGTTGCTTTATGGCCTGTGGCTTTTTGGCCAGTGGCTTTATGGCCAGTTGCTTTTTTGCCAGTGGCTTTATGGCCAGTGGTCTTTCACCCATTATAGTCCTCAAATGACCAATGTTCATGACAAGAGTATAATTATTTGTAATGAATTGAATATAAATAGAAACAATTATGAGAGATTCAAAACCTACCGATGGATCACACAGAAGCTGCTTGATCTCTGGAAGTCTTAGTATTGACTTTGGAAAATTTGTCAGCTTCTCATTGCCACGGATGTCTAGTATCTCTAAGCTTCTGAGTTTGTTCAGACTGTCAAGAACAAGGACTTGAGTGTAATAAAAGTATAGGGTGACCAACAACATTGATTGAGCATATATATCAACTCAAAAATATTTCCAAGACTAGGTTTTCCCTCAAAGATGGAGACTCGCAAGATAGACTAGAATGAAAAATCGGCTAAGCAGTTTGCCATGAATTGTTATGGGATTATTTATCATGTCAACAGCAAGCATAGAAATGGACAAAATGCGTGATAAAGAACATTGTCACAGACTTAAAAACTTACCAATCAGGTAAATCAGTAAGTCCACAGTTGCTTATGTCCAGCTCTTTTAGTTGAGTAACTTTCTTGGAGAGATGATTGAAGAATGTTTCATCAGCCATATTCCCTGACACAGATAGATGATCCAATATTCTGAGATTGTCCAGTCTGAAAAGTTAGAAATCAAATCATGATGACACTGCTGTAAGTTGAACAGAAAAAAATTATTTCAGATCAATTTTAGCTTTAACTGTAACATCTTTCGTGTTTATCATAACTTAGAGATGATTCATAATGCAATTAGAAGCTGATTTTAGCACCAGTGTAATACTATCACGGGACATGTTGGGTATCCTCAGCCTAAATTAGAGCCGAGAAAATAATATCTCGTTCTACGCAATAAAAGTTGCAATAACATTCAAATTATTACGTACAAAATTAGTGAAACCAACTTGTGTACAGACATTACGTCACGAAAATGCAATAAAATTTGGAATATATATCATAATTTCAGTTGGTAATCCGCCTAAGTGTTTGTGATTTGAATAGACCCTATAGCACATAATATACAGTAACAATATGAATACAGTAACTTACTGTAACTCCTCCAGTTTGAGCTTACATTCATCGATAATCAGTGTGGTTAGGCTGCCCGGCAGCACATGAGACATTTCTTGTACATCAAGACCCATATTCCGAGATAGGTCTAGAATCTTTAGTTTCTTCAGGGCTTCTAGAGCTGAGCTGTAATGATAGGGTAGAAAAATCTGTAATGGTAAGAGCGTTGCAAAGATACATCATTCGTAGATCATGGAAATTCTCTACTGCAAAATTCATCGTCCCATAGCCACGATTCTGCTCATCTTGATCAATACTGCTATAACGCATGCATATGCATTTATCTTTTATATAAACTTTTATTAGAAGCAACGGCTAATCTGCGCTTTGTGACATTGACACACATGTTTTACATAGTCACAGAACACAGATTAGTTGTAGTAGTGAATTCGCAAGTAGCTCCCAAAAGCATTTAGCCGGTACTTTCATAATCTGGTACAATGCACGAGTGAGAGGAACAAAACATTTTCATGACAAAAAGTGTAACGAGAATTTGTGCCTGTCCACTTAAGGTAATGTCAAAGACCGATCCGAATATCAACATATCATATACCGTTGGAAAGCTGCCAAGCTACTGAAAATGAATACCTAAACAAAAACTTGATTCAATGACGTTGTGCCATTTTAGGGAGGAAATGAGGCAGAAAACGCTGTTTTTGTCAAAGCAGATGGGGGAGTCAAATTAAATGCAAGAAATTTCAAACCAGGTGGAATGCATACTTAGAGATTGCGTTTATCGTAAAATTTGAATTTCTTTGATATATGACTAGTCTAAACTGACTTTTTACGTCACGCCATACAATGCATTTTTTTTGTGAAGCCGTGAAAATATGTGAAATTTCAATCATTAATTCAGAACAGATCATAGGCTCGAAACAAAATTAATTATGATTTTCCCTTAGGGTACACTTCAAATGCCATACCTATTAACTTTCAACAAATTAGCTTGCATATTGCGAAAACAGTAGACTCTCGAATACAGCTAATATTTTTTGCAACTTTTGCATAACATCAAATGTGCTGTCCAAATGACCATTATTGTGGCCAAACAAAGTCTTTTTGAAAGTTCTCACATACGAAGCCGCTTTTATTACCCATGGTGCACGCAGGAAATGCCTTAATATTTTTTCCCTGCATCTTCGTTTTTCTTGAATTTAACGCAAAAGAATGCCAAAAAACAGCTACTTTCTGGGACTTTTGAGGTGTTTTTGGCCATTCTTTTGCGTTAAATTCAAGAAAAACGAAGATGCAGTGAAAAAATCTGTTGACATTTCCTGCGTGCACCATGGGTAATAAAAGCGGCTTCGTATGTGAGAACTTTCAAAAAGACATTGTTTGGCCACAATAATGGTCATTTGGACAGCACATTTGACGTTATGCAAAAGTTGCGAAAAATATCAGGTGTATTCGAGAGTCCACTGTTTTCGCAATATGCAAGCTAATATGTTGAAAGTCATTATGTATGACATTTGAAGTGTACTCTAAGGGAAAATCATAATTAATTTTGTTTCAAGCCTATGATCTGTTCTGAATTAATGATTGAAATTTCACATATTTTCACGGCTTCACAAAAAAAATGCATTGTATGGCGTGACGTAAAAAGTCAGTTTAGACTAGTCATATATCAAAGAAAATCAAATTTTACTATGAACTCAATCTCTAAGTATACATTCCACCTGTTTTGAAATTTTTTGCAATTAATTTGACTCCTCCATCTGCATTTTCAAAAACAGCGTTTTCTGCCTCATTTCCTCCCTTTAATGACACAACGTCATCGAATCAAGTTTTTGTTCAGGTATTCATTTTCAGTAGCTCGGCAGCTTTCCAACGGTATATGATATGTTGATATTCCGATCGGTCTTTGACATTACCTTAAATACCAAATCACCAAAGGACAACTCCTGAGCCAATCGCCAAGAGATAAGAGTGCCAAGAAATTTAAATGTTTTATTTGCAAATCTTTAGTAAAACTGATAATACTCAAGGCATAGGCTCTAGGGGAAGATGTAGTTTTATGCAAATAAGTAATAATGATGAGTTGGATGTGTAAAACCAAGGATTGAAATCCTTGGTAAAACTGCAGAATCTTTGTTACTCACATTTTTGTCAACCCACAGCCTCTAGCATAGAGGCGCTCCAAACTTTGTAAATCAGCCAAAAACTTAGGCAGACTCCCTAGCTGATTATCTGATATATCTATCTCCTTCAAGTGTTCGGGTAGATGGAGCCTGTAAAGATAAGCATAATTAATAACATACAACGTCTCACGACAATTCAGTACATATTAAATTGGTTGAAGCTTCAAGAAATTTCATTATTAGTCTTAGAGCACTGCCTGTCATTTTAAGGATAACACACTGAAACCATGCAAGGACTCTCAGGATCTTCCACTGAGGATTGAACATATCTTAACTTACTGATTAGTTGGAGCAGACTGTCGGACATTCCTCAGGTCTAATATCTCCAGATCTGGTACCAGGTCTCTAAGATTATGTGGAACTTCACCCCATATTCTCATGTGTGTGACAGTCATACCTGCTGTGTCTTCTTCAAACTGCGACGTCGTCTGCGGCTTCCCTTCGAAATCATCAGGCGGCTCCATTCTATCATCACTGCCATTCGAATACCAGATACAGTACTCTGATGAATGCAGATAAGATTATATTAATATATTATATCGGTTATTTGAAAAATATAATTTTGATATTCATTATATTATGGACATTTTATCGGTAGATATGGCTTCTTGTATATCATATAAAATATAATGAGAGAGGTCATATAGATGCAAGGTCTGAAGGGAGTCAGTAGTAGTAAGGTGTTATTTCATAGTGAAATTTACATCATCCACATCATTGGCCGATCCAACTATCACATCAATTTGTGACAATTACAGCTTTCTACGGTACAACAATTTGGATGCCAGTAATCATACGGAGTCAAATGTTCTTAGCTAAGCAGACTGTAGGGAGAACTGTAGTAAGAAATTTACTATTTGTAAGGGATAGTTAATGATAGGGGAGCTTCATCAATTTTCTGCAGTTTAATGCTAGTTTGATTTAATGTTTGAGAAGGTCAAAGGTGAGTACAGCAGATAAGCAATGGAAGGTTTACTTCACATATGTGGACATACCTCCATAATCGCTGACCTCATCCATATCGAGACCCAGATCAAGATTAACCTTGTAAAACGAAATAACAGTAAGCAGCAGTGATTTTTACCATTAAAGTCATAGCACTGCTCACTGCTGGTAAAAAGCGTTATATCATATTTTGAGATGTTCTTCTTTTTGAAATTGAATAAAGGATTAGTGATATGACATAATGGAATAATGTAAACTAATTAATAATTGTTTACTCTCAAGGAAATTTAGTCTAAAGTTGGATACCTCTGAATTATTAAAATATGAGATAACGCTTTCTACCAGCAGTGGGCAGTGTAGCGCCTCTTCACACTAGGTAACATATTGAAGGTCTCAGGTCAAATTAAGAAAACTGTTTATTTTATTAATTATAATTTAGATTGGCTGGCGAGGATTACATCCTGAAATAATTAGATTAGACTGATTTTAGAACAAACTTTTATTTGCAAGAATTCATGCAAAGTTCCTCAAGTGTGTGGCCTGGCCTCACCTTTGAGTTTTAAATGGCACAAGTTTTCTCTAACAATCCAGCAGCCTTACAAGCACAAGAACAATCTACTTTATTATTGGAGTCAATGTACTTTGCAGCTACAGAAAACTCCAGCATCTATTTTTTTTGCAGAGTAGGCAGATAGTCATACAGTCTAGATATACTAAGAATAATGTTTTTTTTTTCTCTCGAATAAGCTCTGTACTAGACTGAACACGATGTTAGGGAAGCTATCTGAAGAGGATGGTATGATTGTTAACCAAACCATTATAGAAGTGTTAGGTTTTAGAAGCTTATAAGAATGAGTTGCATCGAAAGCAGTAAAAGTTGTGTCGGAGAATGACCAGGCAAAGCTGTGCTGTTTGTTGGAGGTAACCCTCTGCAGCTGAGTAATGGGCTGGAGTTAGCGCTACAAAGCCATGTCTCACAATAACAATAAGGGCTTAGAGTTGTGGGAAGGCCCAAAGGCAATGCTAGTAAGGCTAACTAACAAAAAAATAGATATTCGACAAGAACCCTCAAATGACCAATGATCATGACCAATGATAATGCAAGTATATTATATGCTGTCACAAATGATGAAGAACCAATTAGCTTCAGACTATAACTGACTGACAATCATGATCAGTATTCATTATTTATTATTATGTTGTAATAAATTCAAAGCCTACCGATGGATCACGCAGAAGATGTTTCATCTCCGGAAGTCTGACTATTGATTCAGGAACATTTGTCAGCTTCTCATTGCCACGGATGTCTAGTTTCTCTAAGCTTCTGAGTTTGTCCAAACTGTCAAATTGAGTGTAATAAAAGTAAAGGGTGACCAACAACGCTAATTGGGCATACATATCAATTCTAAAAGACTTCCAAGCCGTGGTTATCTCTCACAGACAGAGACTCACAAGAAGGACTAGAATGAAAAATCGGCCGAGCAGTTTGCCATGAAACTTTATGGGATTATATACGATCCTCATCAAGCATAGAAATGGACAAAATACGTGATAAAGAACATTGTCACAGACTTTATAACTTACCAATCAGGTAAATCAGTAAGTCCACAGTTGCTTATGTCCAGCTCTTTTAGTTGAGTAACTTTCTTGGAGAGATGATCGAAGAATGTTTCATCAGCCATATTCCCTGACACAGATAGATGTTCCAATAATCTATGATTGTCCAGTCTGAAAAATTAGAAATCAAATCATGATGACACTGCTGTAAGTTGAACACAAAAAATTATTTCAGATCAATTTTAGCTTCAACTGTAACATAACTTAGAGATGATTCATAATGCAATTAGAAGCTGATTTTAGCACCAGTGTAATATCAAAATACCATCCTGAGAAGTGTCGAACTGAGAAGCGCAAGAAGAGTTTTTTCAGTTTTTCATGTGGCATCATAATGCATGAAATACTTTTTTCTATAACCAACCTAGTTTTATCATTTCTTTCACTGGAAAATGATATTTTGGTTGTGAAATAAACACATACATACATACATACATACAAACATACATACATACATACATACATACATACATACATACATACATACATACATACATACATACATACATACATACATACATACATACATACATACATACATACATACATACATACATACATACATACATACATACATACATACATACATACATACATACATACATACATACATACATACAATTAGAAGCTGATTTTAGCACCAGTGTAATACTATCACTGGACATGTTGGGTATCCTCAGCCTAAATTAGAACCGAGGCAATAATATCTCGTTCTACGCAATAAAAGTTGCAATAACATTCGAATCATTACGTACAAAATTGGTGACACCAACTTGTGTACAGACATTACGCCACGAAAGTGCGAAAAATTTTGGAATATATCATAATTACAGTAGGTAACCCGCATAAGTGTTTGTGATTCGGATGAACGCATGGAGCTCATCCTGAAGTGTCTTCGACTTTTCATTTTAGCACCACATGCACCCTCTGTTCTCTTCTACCAGTCCCTATATCTTGTGTCCATTACAGGACATTATACACTTTGAGAGCTTAGGCTATGCTGTGCCTCGTTCAGTCTGACATTTTGTTCGTGTATATATACATTTTGCCTCGCACATAAATAATATACACTTACAATATGAATACAGTAACTTACTGTAACTCCTTCAGTTGGAGCTTACATTCATCGATATTCAGTGTGGTGAGGCTGCCCGGTAGTATACGAGACATTTCTTGTACATCAAGACCCATATTCCGAGATAGGTCCAGAATCTTTAGTTTCTTCAGAGTTTTTAGAGCAAAGCTGTAATAATAGGGTAATAGATTTTTGCCCTCTAAAATAAGCAATAACAAAAGGACAACTCATGGTCAAATCATCATTATATAAGAGTGCCAAATAGCATGATACCCCGCCCGGGGGCTGTCGAGCAGGGGGGGAGTCTGGGGGGGCATATGTGATATGTGATACCACGGACAGGCCTGTACTGCCCTCATCTGTCAAAACAACAAAAGTTAAAGGTTGTAAAAGATCATGGTTTTACACATCTTTGGTTTTGGCACGCTCGTCATCAGACAAAATCATGAAAACACAACACCATAATTTAGTGCTGTGAGCATTACTTCATCTGGTAAAACACAATAGGTCCTTTATTACAAAATAGAAGCCTGACTTTTTTGTTAGCGTCTGTGGTGTTATGCCAGATGACGACTGTTACAATAAAGCATTACGAGCAATCTCAAAACAATCAGAATATCAAAGTATAGACTCTTGTGCCACAGATCTATAAACGCTAAGTTAAACCTGGATGTGGAAAACTTCAGAACCTTTGTCACTCACATGTTTGTCAACCCACAGCCTCTAGCATAGAGGCGCTCCAAATTTTGAAATTTAGCCAAAAACTTAGGCAGACTCCCTAGCTGATTCTCTGATATATCTATCTCCTTGTAGTGTTCGGTTAGATGGGGCCTGTAAAGATAAGCATAATTTATAAATTACATCTCCTCTCGACAATTCAGTACATATTGAACTTGTTGTAGCTTCAAGAAATTTCCCTATTAGTCTCTGAGCACTGCCTGCCAATTTACGAATAACACACTGAAACCATACGAGGACTCTCAGGATCTTCCACTGAGGATTGAATTTATTTTAACTTACTGCTTACAGCATACAGCATACGAAATATCACATCATTATCTCACTATTGGAGATTTAACTAAAAAATACAGTTGCATCAACTAAAAACTATTGGCCTGACATGAGTATGGGCACCACACAAGTATCATCTACAGTTGACCAATCCTGGCAAACATGGTGTTACAATATTTTCAACGCATCGCTGGTTTTTATTTCAGCAAGTGTATGTTTATTTCAGTTACTATGATAAAGAGTTGCCCTTTCTTTCTCATTGCCAAGTGATGAACCAACTTTATAGTGTTACACTAGGGCGAATTTATCCTTACCATTCATGAGAGAGGTGACCCAGCTGAAACCCACAGGCTCTGATAGAGAGGCTCTTGAGTTTTAGAGGAAAGACAAAAATTATTTTATCGCCAATTGTAACTTTGTTCTCTGATAAGTCCAGGATTTCTAGCTCATGTAACCGGAGTGACCTACGAAATAGCACATCATTATCTCACTATTGAGGATTTGACAAAATAATACAGTTGCATCAACTAAAAATGATTGGCCTGACATGAGTATGGGCACCACACAAGTATAATCTACAGTTAACCAATCCTAGCAAACATGGTGTAACAATACTTTCAACGCATCGCTAGTTTTTTTTTCAGCAACTGTATGTTTATTTCAGTTACTATGATAAAGAGTTGCCCTTTCTTTCTCATTACCAAGTGAACCAACTTTATAGTGTTACACTAGGGCGAATTTATCCTTACCACAAGAGGTCATTCAGCTGTAACCCACAGGCTCTGATAAAGAGGCTCTTGAGTTTTCTAGGAAGGCACCGAAGAGAGTCTACATAAGTAACTTTGTTCTCTGATAAGTCCAGGATTTCTAGCTCTTGTAACCGGAGTGACCAGCATTTCCTACGAAATATCACATCATTATCTCACTATTGAGGATATAACAAAAAAATACAGTCGCATCAACTAAAAATTATTGGCCTGACATGTGTATGGGCACCACACAAGTATCATCAACAGTTAACCAATCCTAGCAGACATGGTGTAACAATATTTTCAACGCATCTCTGGTTTTTTTTCCAGCAAGTGTATGTTTATTTCAGTTACTATGATAAAGAGTTGCCCTTTCTTTCTCATTACCAAGTGAACCAACTTTATAGTGTTACACTAGGGCAAATTTATCCTTACCAAGGGAGTTTATCCAGCTGTAACCCACAGGCTCTGATATAGAGGTTCTTGAGTTTTCTAGGAAAGGTCCAAGGAGACTTTACATCAGTAACTTTGTTCTCTGATATGTCCAGGATTTCCAGCTTATCTAACTCGTATAACCTACGAAATATCACATCATTATCTCACTATTGAGGATTTAACAAAAGAATACAGTTGCATCAATTAAAAATTATTGGCCTGACATGTGTATGGGCACCACACAAGTATCATCTACAGTTAACCAATCCTAGCAAACATGGTGTAACAATATTTTTAACGCATTGCTGGTTTTTTTGCAGCATGTGTATGTTTATTTCAGTTACTATGATAAAGAGTTGCCCTTTCTTTCTCATTACCAAGTGAACCAACTTTATAGTGTTACACTAGGGCGAATTTATCCTTACCAAGAGAGGTCATCCAGCTGTAACCCACAGGCTTTGATAGAGAGGCTCTTGAGTTTTCTAGGAAGGTACGGAAGAGACTTTACATCAGTAACTTTGTTCTCTGATAAGTCCAGGATTTCCAGCTTATCTAACTTGTGTAACCTACGAAATATCGTATCATTATCTCACTATTGAGGATTTAACAAAAGAACACAGTTGCATCAACTAAAAATAATTGGCCTGACATGAGTACGGGCACCACACAAGCATCATCCACAGTTAACCAATCCTAGCAAACATGGTGTAACAATATTTTCCATGCATCGCTGGTTTTGTATTCAGCGAGTGTACGTTTATTTCAGTTACTATGATAAAGAGTTGCCCTTTCTTTCTCATTACCAAGTAAACCAACTTTATAGTGTTACACTAGGGCGAATTCATCCTTACCAAGAGAGGACTTCCAGCTGTAACCCACAGTCTCTGATAGAGAGGCTCTTGAGTTTTCTAGGAAGGAGCTGAAGAGACTTTACATCAGTAACATTGTTATCTGATAAGTCCAGGAATTCCAGTTTATCTAACTCGTGTAACCTACGAAATATCACATCATTATCTCACTATTGGAGATTTAACTAAAGAATACAGTTGCATCAACTAAAAATTATTGGCCTGACATGAGTATGGGCACCACACAAGTATCATCTACAGTCAACCAATCCTAGCAAACATGGTGTAACAATATTTTCAACGCATCGCTGTTTTTTTTTCAGCAAGTGTATGTTTATTTCAGTTACTATGATAAAGAGTTGCCCTTTCTTTCTCATTACCAAGTGAACCAACTTGATAGTGTTACACTAGGGCGAATTTATCCTTACCAAGAGAGGTCATCCAGCTGTAACCCACAGGCTCTGATAGAGAGGCTCTTGAGTTTTCTAGGAAGGTCCGGAAGAGACATTACATCAGTAACTTTGTTCTCTGATAAGTCCAGGATTTCCAGCTTATCTAACTCGTATAACCTACGAAATATCACATCCTTATCTCACTATTGAGGATTTAACAAAATAATACAGTTGCATCAACTAAAAATTATTGGCCTGACATGAGTATGGGCACCACACAAATATCATCTACAGTTAACCGATCCTAGCAAACATGGTGTAACAATATTTTCAACGCATTGCTGGTTTTTTTTTCAGCAAGTGTATGTTTATTTCAGTTACTATGATAAAGAGTTGCCCTTTCTTTCTCATTACCAAGTGAACCAACTTTATAGTGTTACACTAGGGCGAATTCATCCTTACCAAGAGAGGACTTCCAGCTGTAACCCACAGTCTCTGATAGAGAGGCTCTTGAGTTTTCTAGGAAGGAGCTGAAGAGACTTTACATCAGTAACTTTGTTCTGTGATATGTCTAGGATTTCTAGTTTATCTAACTTGTGTAACCTACGAAATATCACATCATTATCTCACTATTGAGGATTTAACAAAAGAATACAGTTGCATCAACTAAAAATTATTGGCCTGACATGAGTATGGGCACCACACAAGTATCATCTACAGTAAACCAATCCTAGCAAACATGGTGTAACAATATTTTCAACGCATCGCTGGTTTTTTTTTTCAGCAAGTGTATGTTTATTTCAGTTACTATGATAAAGAGTTGCCCTTTCCTTCTCATTACCAAGTGAACCAACTTTATAGTGTAACACTAGGGCGAATTCATCCTTACCAAGAGAGGTCATCCAGCTGTAACCCACAGGCTCTGATAGAGAGGCTCTTCAGTTTTCTAGGAAGGAGCTGAAGAGACTTTACATCAGTAACTTTGTTCTCTGATATGTCTAGGATTTCTAGTTTATCTAACTCGTGTAACCTACGAAATATCACATCATTATCTCACTATTGAGGATTTAACAAAAGAATACAGTTGCATCAACTAAAAATTATTGGCCTGACATGAGTATGGGCACCCCACAAGTATCATCTACAGTTAACCAATCCTAGCAAACATGGTGTGACAATATTTTCAACGCATCGCTGGTTTTTTTTTTCAGCAAGTGTATGTTTATTTCAGTTACTATGATAAAGAGTTGCCCTTTCTTTCTCATTACCAAGTGAACCAACTTTATAGTGTTACACTAGGGCGAATTTATCCTTACCAAGAGAGGTCATCCAGCTGTAACCCACAGGCTCTGATAGACAGGCTCTTGAGTTTTCTAGGAAGGTCCAAAAGAGACATTATATCAGTAACTTTGTTCTCTGATAAGTCCAGGATTTCTAGCTCATCTAACTCGTGTAACCTACGAAATATCACATCATTTTCTCACTATTGAGGATTTAACTAAAGAATACAGTTGCATCAACTAAAAATTATTGGCCTGACATGAGTATGGGCACCACACAAGTATCATCTACAGTTAACCAATCCTAGCAAACATGGTGTAACAATATTTTCAACGCATAGCTGGTTTTTTTTAAGCAAGTGTATGTTTATTTCAGTTACTATGATAAAGAGTTGCCCTCTCTTTCTCATTACCAAGTGAACCAACTTTATAGTGTTACACTAGGGCGAATTTATCCTTACCAAGAGAGGTCATCCAGCTGTAACCCACAAGCTCTGATAGAGAGGTTCTTGAGTTTTCTAGGAAGGTCCGGAAGAGACATTACATCAGTAACTTTGTTCTCTGATAAGTCCAGGATTTCCAGCTTATCTAACTCGTGTAACCTACGAAATATCACATCATTATCTCACTATTCAGGATTTAACAACAGAATACAGTTGCATCAACAAAAAATTATTGGCCTGATATGAGTATGGGCACCACACAAGTATCATCTACAGTTAACCAATCCTAGCAAACATGTTGTAACAATATTTTCAAAGCATCGCTGGTTTTTTTTCAGCAAGTGTATGTTTATTTCAGTTACTATGATAAAGATTTGCCCTTCCTTTCTCATTACCAAGTGAACCAACTTTATAGTGTTACACTAGGGCGAATTTATCCTTACCAAGAGAGGTCATCCAGCTGTAACCCACAGGCTCTGATAGAGAGGCTCTTGAGTTTTCTAGGAAGGTCCAGATGAGACATTACGTCAGTAACTTTGTTCTCTGATAAGTCCAGGATTTCCAGCTTATGTAACTCGTGTAACCTACGAAATATCACATCATTATCTCATTATTGAGGATTTAACAAAAGAATACAGTTGCATCAACTAAAAATTATTGGCCTGACATGAGTATGGGCACCACACAAGTATCATCTACAGTTAACCAATCCTAGCAAACATGGTGTAACAATATTTTCAACGCATCGCTGGTTTTTTTTTCACCAAGTGTATGTTTATTTCAGTTACTATGATAAAGAGTTGCCCTTTCTTTTTCATTACCAAGTGAACCAACTTTATAGCATAAGGCCACGTGACATTGATATAGCCTGTGATTTTTGTCAGTGAGTGGGGGTGGGAGAGAAGAGAAGAATGAGTATAGGGGGGAACCATCAATGTAATCTCATGATACTTGGTTCCCCCCTATCTCTTTCACTCATCTCCAACCCCCACCCACTGACAAAAATCACAGGCTATATCAAATTCACGTGGCCTTATGGTTTATAGTGGTACACTAGGGCGAATTTATCCCTACCAAGAGAGGTCACCCAGCTGTAACCCACAGGCTCTGACAGAGAGGCTCTTGAGTTTTCTAGGAAGGAGACGAAGAGACTTTACATCAGTAACTTTGTCCTCTGATAAGTCCAGGATTTCCAGCTTATCTAACTTGTGTAACCTACGAAATATCACATCATTATCTCACTATTGAGGATTTAACAAAGGAATACAGTTGCATCAAATAAAAATTATTGGCCTGACATGAGTATGGGCACCACACAAGTATCATCTACAGTTAACCAATCCTAGCAAACATGGTGTAACAATATTTTCAACGCATTGCTGGTTTTTTTTTCAGCAAGAGTATGATTATTTCAGTTACTATGATAAAGAGTTGCCCTTTCTTTCTCATTACCAAGTGAACCAACTTTATAGTGTTACACTAGGGCGAATTTATCCTTACCAAGAGAGGTCATCCAGCTGTAACCCACAGGCTCTGATAGAGAGGCTCTTGAGTTTTCTAGGAAGGTCCGGAAGAGACATTACATCAGTAACTTTGTTCTCCGATAACTCCAGGATTTCCAGCTTATCTGACTCGTGTAACCTACGAAATATCACACCATTATCTCACTATTGAGGATTTAACAAAAGAATACGGTTGCATCAACTAAAAATTATTGGCCTGACATGAGTATTGGCACCACACAAGTATCATCTACAGTTAACCAATCCTAGCAAACATGGTGTAACAATATTTTCAACGCATCGCAGGTTTTTTTTTCAGCAAGTGAATGTTTATTTCAGTTACTATGATAAAGAGTTGCCCTTTCTTTCTCATTACCAAGTGAACCAACCTTATAGTGTTACACCAGGGCGAATTTATCCTTACCAAGGGAGGTCATCCAGCTGTAACCCACAGGCTCTGATAGAGAGGCTCTTGAGTTTTCTAGGAAGGTCCGGAAGAGACATTACATCAGTATCTTTGTTCTCTGATAACTCCAGGATTTCTAGCTCATGAAACCAGCGTAACCTACGAAATATCACATCATTATCTCACTATTGAGGATTTAACAAAAGAATAAAGTTATATAAACAAAACAAAAATTTCCCCATGCTGAAACATTGATCATAAAAATAACCCATTGACTGGTTGGCGAACTCATATTGAACCAGACTATAGGGCGCTCACGGTTTTGCCCTATGGATTGAACATTTTTTAACTTACTGATTACTTAGAGCAGACTGCGGATCATTCCTCAGGTCCAACATCTCCAGATCTGGTACAAGGTCTCTAAGATTATGTGGAACTTCTCCCCATATTCTCATGTGTGTGACAGTTATATCTGCTGTCTCTTTTTGAAACTGCGATGCTGTCCGCAGCTTCCCTTCGAAATCATCAGGCAGCTCCATTCTATCATCACTGCCATCCGAATACCAGATACAGTACTCTGATGAATGCAGATAAGATTATATTAATATATTATATCGGTTATTTGAAAAATATAATTTTGATATTATTCATTATATTATGGACATTTTATCGGTAGATATGGCTTCTTGTATATCATATAAAATATAATGAGAGAGGTCATATAGATGCAAGGTCTGAAGGGAGTCAGTAGTAGTAAGGTGTTATTTCATAGTGACATTTACATCACCCACATCATTGGCCGATCCAACTATCACATCAATTTGTGACAATTACAGCTTTCTACGGTACAACAATTTGGATGCCAGTAATCATACGGAGTCAAATGTTCTTAGTTGAGCAGACTGTAGGGAAAACTGTAGACAAAAATTTACTATTTGTAAGGGATAGTTAATGTGAGTTGAGCTTCACCAATTAATCCTAGTTTGATTTATTGCTTGAGAAGGTCAAAGGTGAGTACAGAAGTAAGGAAGAAGAAGAATAGAAGGTTTACTTCGCATATGTCGACATACCTCCATAATTGCTGACTTCATCCAGATCCAGATCAACCTTGTAAAATAAAATAACAGTAAACAGCAGTGATATTTATCATTTACGTCATAGTAGCTAGCGCCTCCTCACATTTGGTAACATATTGAAGGTCTCAGGTCAAATTAAGAGAACTCTGGTAACATTTCAAATAGCATCTGGACACAGTTGAATGCTTTAATGCCAGATCATGGGCACCTGAAGTTGGTGGAAATCTTTGAAAATATGATTATTGGCATGTCATTTGCCATAGTATTTTTTACTCAGTCATAATAGTGGTAAGATCTCTCTTACCTCAAGGCCGGTGAGATAGCCGGGAAAAGTCCACACATGTGTTGATAAATTGACTTCGATTTTCACTCGACTTGTATCCTTGTGGAGACTGAATCCTTCTCCGGTGATTCTCAATGTCCAAGAGTGTGGCTGCACAAGACCCTTATTTATATCACATAATACAAACGGAGGGATGCTTTCTGAAAGTATCTCCTTCTGCATCAAGACTTCGAGAAACTTTTCTTTGTAATCTCTACCAATCCAGTCATACAATGAGTCATTCCCTAAGTAGTATATGAGAGGGGAAAACTGATCTGACTCGCTGACGGCATGGCCTTGTATAAAGAGGACTAATAGCGGTTCGTGAAGGATAAGCACTGCAGTCACATTCTTCTGTTGGCAACTCTTATGAAGGGAAGCGGCATTAAAGAGGGGTCTGAGAACACTTCGTTCTTTGTAATCAGGAGGAAGATGTCTTCTGTACTCAGGATGCATCTGAAATCAAAGAATATACTGACTCTAATTTTATTCTCAGACTAGTGTAACAACACGGTGAGCATGACCTAATACTGAATAATATTGCAGTAGTAAGAGTTACTTTGAAGGTTTTAAGACACATCAGTCGCATTCTCTTGCTTGATATCATAAATGCATCCATGAAATTAAGATTGGAATCAGCTAAAGTTGTTTCTCTAGCTAGTCAGCTTTGAAACAAGCCCAAAACTGACCCTGTGGGACCACCAGAAGCTGAGTAATGAGGGCCATTCCAGCATTATTGTATAAGGAACCGTTAATCGGCTTCAATTTTTTGTCCTGGAATAATCTCTTTAATGACATGAGCTTCATTTCATGGATGTTTTAATGGAGTCCTTAGTTGAGTATGTTATTGGAGGGCTAAGTATGTGTCCGCCATATATACATAATGTGATGAGCATTAATATTTTTAGGATAATGGAAACCGACATTTACATAAAAGACATACCAGTAAGAAGATGTCCCCTTCTATTGATTGCCTTGAAAAATTGTTGACTTGATCTTAGACTGATTCAATTTCACCTAAACTCAGGTTGGGTAATTTGAATTGAACAACATTAATAAAAAAAACATTATATGGGGATGTAGCGATCAATATGAAGAGCTGATCAAAACGTACCAGATAAGTAAGAGGATCAAGTTTGAGCTGCTTAAGCTGAGGAGGTCTTCTTTTCCCCAATGGAAAACCTTCATCAATCATCAATGGATTATCACGTATGTCCAGAACCTCTAGATCTTTCAGGTTGCTCAGGCTGTGGAAGCAAACACAATTATGAGCTAGGATTAATAACCCGCAATATTGGCGCCCCAACATATCGCTGAGACATTGCTAGAGTATGCTTGATAATCCACAGAAAATGATGTCTAGCAAATACTTTTTACTAGCACTGAAGATGGGAGATATCTGTCAGTTTCCCATCATGTTTACAGATTGACGCTATATTTAATTTTAAATCACAAAAGATTACATATGAACACACTCACCAACCAGGTAAGTGGGTTAGTCCACAGTTTGCGATATTTAGTCTCTTCAATCCTTTACTACACTCGCTAACATGTTTCAAGAATGTTTCTTCCACCAGATGTCCAGACACGGACAGGGAAGTCAAATTTTCTACACCGCCAAGCCTACAAAAGGATAAATATGGACTACCAGGATATTTACTTTCAAGAACGGGATACCGTTGACCCCAGCCAACTTCTTGTAGACTAGCAATAATCTTTTGGAAAACCGGTAAAGGGCAAGATTTGGGTTGAAGGTTTCGTTGAAGGTTTCAAAGGCGTGCCAAAATTTGATTGTAACAAAGAATGAATACCTGGTTTTAATAACACATAGCATCAGGTTCTTCTCAAATTTATGTCACATCATGTATAACATCTTTTCAAGATGATGTTGATGACAATAAAGTGATACAAAAAAATGTTACCCACCCAAAGCCAATTCAAAATTAGAAAACAAAGAACATTAATAGCTTACCTGAGCTTGTTGAGATCAAGCGAACACTGATTGAGATACAATCTCTTTAGAGTGACTGGTAGCGACTGCGACAGTTCTTCCACATCCAACTTCTGGTTGAAGGAAAGATCGAGAATTTCTAGTGCTTTCAGTGCTTTTAAACCTGAACTGTCAAGTAAAATAGATGCAATACGAATATCTATCCAGGTAAAATTCTTATTTTATTCAGTATTTAGACATTAGAGAATTTTTTACGTTTTCTGACTCTTTTGCAGAGTTGTCTGCTCATGTCATGTATTTTGACCAATATTGGATCAAATTCGACCCATAGTGTCTTTAACTCCTTGATTGGATATAAAGAAGGACTTTCATATGGCTGATCTCAACTGGCATAAGCAAGCACTATATTTTGGGGTGATGCTATTTGATTTCTCTGTCAATGCCAAGATGTAATAAAAAAGTACCATTTCCATAACTATTTTCAAGCAGGAATTCAATGAAGCTAAAAAGCATTTAATTCTGATGAGGCTTTTTAAGGATAGCGGGGAGAGTTACCATCACTGATGTGTATGGTTGAAGCAACACATCAGTCATCTTTGATTGGGCCATAGGTACAGAAAAGCTCCAGACAACCAGTTTTAAACCTTTTATAAAGGAGCTTGCCGGAGTTTTAGAAAGTTGTTACTAAAATGTCCAAAACATCTTAGTATGAACCTGAATTTGGCTAGTGGCCCCATCTTTCCAACCTTTTACGCTATCAACATGAATATCTTATACAAAAAAACTTAAACCTAACCTAATATTTGAAAACATCAGTGAGCGAGTTGAAATGCAATAGAGAATAATTTACTAATGCTTACAGTGCCAGAGACACCCTTCTCCCTAGCCCCCGGCGGGGGGCCGTCCGCCGGGTGGGAGAAGTCTTGGGGGCCCAGACTACCTATCACCCTACTCCACACCTTTTAATGCGCACTATTCTTCGCATCTCATGGGCAGCACTCAAACAATGATTAACACTGACTCAGAGACAGAAAATATATCCCTGGAAATAATAAGATTATCCTCACTCTGTATGTGATATATCTCTAAGATCCAGTCTTCCGAGACTTGGTGCCACAAGCTTCAGTTCTGACGGCTTTGGTACATCTCCCCATATCTTAACATGTGTGACCTCTTCTGTCTTCTGTCCTTCTGTCTCTTTTATCTCTTTTATCTCTTTTATCTCATTACAAAGCTGGTGAATTGTCTTCTCTTTGCCATTGAAGTTTTCCGGTGGCGTAGCGTTTCCTATTTTGTACCAAATGCGGTATTCTACGAATAGTAAAAGTATTTTCCGGAAAGTACCCGTAAATAAAAGTGAGTTTCGCATTTACTACTATATCACTAAATGTACTTTAGGAAAGTACCATACATTACATGTTAATGCATTTTGTTACCATTGCTCAACTTCTTCCAAGATTGTTTTTATGGAAACATAAAACCCTCACCTCAAACATAGAAGTAAAATTAATGTATACTCAATCAAATCTTAACTTGAGTTTCTATGTACCAACATTGCGTTATTTAGCTAGCGCCCTCACAAACAGAACAGAAGCAAGGGCGTCGTGGTGAGGCTAATCTAAGAGGTATATTACTGCTTACTTTTAGCTACAGAATGTTTCTCATCGCCACTCTAAAAAAAAAGATGTACTGAAGATAAGAGTAAGGTGACAAGGAGGTCACAATTGCAAACGGAACAATTTTAACATTTTTGTGTCGGATAGACAAATTTTACAATATTACCAACTAAAATTTAGGCAGGTAAAGTACTCCAGGGTAAATAGCAGTGATACTAAATATTACACCTCCAATTAAGAAAATGAGTTGGAAAAGTACCTCACTCTCTGTCACAGATAGGTTCTCAAACTCCTGCACCAGTCCCTCTGTGTCGGATCTTGCTTGTGTCATCTTTGAGCAACATAGACTAGCTATTTGAGAAAAAGAAATAACATAAATAGGGATCAATTATGGAAAGTACTAAGCCTTATTTTTTAGCCTGCAAGCCAGTAGGTTGCACTGGATTGCTACTAACAAAATCTGCATGAGGGTTAAGTCCTGCACATCATGACAGTACAATGTATTTGCACACTTTACTAGCTGCCAAGGACACTGATATGCTTTGCAGACCTCTTTTCAATGCAAGCAAGTCCGGCTGCTGTGAAAAGTTGCTATAAATACAATCAGAAAATTCTTTGTCATCTCTTATCATCAAAGTAGTTATAACAATGGAAAACCCCATATCTGCATGTCATTGGGGTTGTGTCAGGAGTTGTCCCTTATTATAGGGAGCGCTGAACAGATGAGACTATAAGTTTGCGCTTTTTTATATAAGCTATAATTGGAGCAGATCATACTTTTTTGTCTTAAGATTGAAACAACATGAGCTGAATTAAATAGGCGGATTATGCTGACCCGCTTTATGGGACAAAAGTTGACTGCGAATATAATTTGATATTCATTATATTATATAATATGTTAAACATATCAATAAAACAAAGAGAAATAATAATATTCCAGCTTTTATTTTCATATATTATATGAATCGGGCCTAAAAAATTTTTGACGCAGAAAAATTTTTCAGAATTATATATATGTTTAATGTTATCGTGATACAAAATACAATAGCTTAATATATATGGAATTTTTTGCATAAATAATTTAGCTGCATATTTCAAGTCACCTCCCTTCCCAACACTGAATTTTGCTGTGATTGAACAGATTTTTATATTTTAATGTATTATTATTTATTTTTAATTGTATTGAAAATTAAGATTTTCCGACCCTTATTTATTTCAGCATATAGATCAAATTTTTGGATTACCGAATAATTAGATTAGATGTGGTTAGCTTCCTTTATGGCTTATATCAAACTTTGCAAAAGTATGGTCTCATCTGCAAATAATCAAGGGAGATTACTCCGAAAATGAGGTCTTGCTCTTATTCCTGCTCCTAAGCTAAGGCTCTAAATAAACCCACCTCATTGTCGATACTTTATTGATTGAAGCGATTGTGTCTCAAATCTATGTCTAAGGTTTCCCAAGCGTCAGAAATGTTTTCTTGCAAGTGCGAATTCTCATAAAAATTATAAAAAGCAATATTATATTTTCCAGACTTTTCATCTAGCTTGGACTCTATGGTAGACACTTCTAAGCAGCTTCATATCATCAAATCACCTCCACATGATGACAACCAATCACTTAGGACAACAGGGTAAGCATATCAGCTTTGTCTTTAAAAAATGCCAATTTCAATATCATTGAATAGGTCTTTAAAAACCTCAAAGGGAATATTGAGACATATATAATAGGCATAAATGGTTAATTTCCATCCAAAATGTCAGAATGTGGAAGCTGCCATTTTTGTTATGGTGTGGAGGAAGTGTGCTTTGTACATGCGCAGTAGCCTGGTGTCAAATAAATCCCAGGCTATTGCGCCTGCTTAAAGCACTACTTCAGATCAGATCACATCAATACTACAGCCCTATTTGACCAATGAACTACAACTCAAGAATCATAATTTTGATCAAGGATGGAAAAGCCACGGCTTCATTTTGGGTGGTTGGTCAACGGGAGTTCTAGGATTTGAAGCAGGCTTTTGGAGGATGCATGATAGAATGGCTCATATATAACATAATGGGAAAATAAATAGAGGTGTTGTACCATCGCTTTATGAAAATGGCACATGAAGGAATCACTGGAATCACAGGACAACTACACGCAACTACTGTCTCAACTGCCAATCTTCAGACCAATATCTTATAGCTGATCTATGTATATTAGATTCTGTTGAGAGTGAGTGATCACAAAGTGACAGCGTGATAGCAGAATGTTGAGACTAGCTCCAAGTCACTTGCCTATTAAAACCTAGAACAAGTTTAATCCAATTGCCTGGATTCCTGTTGCTCCATACAACTGGTCACGCCGCAGCGGCGGCGGGACCAGTTGAATGGAGCAACATTCCTGTTGCTCCGTTCAACTGGTCATACTGCAGCGGCGGCGGGACCAGTGACCAGTGACCAGTGCAGACTTGCCAACCTAATTTTTCCAAAATGAGTACAAAAATTTGCAAAATGCTTAAAAATGAGTACAAAACTCCAGGGTGCCTCAAATGACCAGAAAACGCCCCAAAAAACTTTTCGCGCTACGCGCGAAAATGCTATTATCACAGTAAGTAGTCCTTAGTAGCGTAGGAGTGCAGATCACTCAACATTAGTCTTTTTCCCTTTGCGTTGTAAGGTGCAATCTGCTAATAATAAATGAGTAATCGTTTGTAACCTAGCCTGTCTGGACAAGACAGGCTATTTGAAACCCTGTTTGCCCATCCTCCCTGGTTTGCCCTTGAAACACTGGGTCAGGAGATCTGAGTTATCTCACCCCAACAAGGAGGTAGACAACTTTGTTACTCTGATTAAAGAAAAGTTGAAGTTGGCAGAACCACCATATTCTACAATGGATTACTAGTTATGTTGTGTCTCATTGAAGAAAAGTTGCAATTTGGCTCATGCAAAACTTGGACAGGTAAAAAGTCAACTGTAAATCAACATCATGGTTTTCTGCAGCCAATACCAGATTTTTAGTCTATTATTATTTAACCATGACAACCAAGTAGACACTAAAGATAAAAGACGCGTTTTTGATTGCCTAATTAGATGAACAGGCGTTTGGAAAACCATAAATGAGTACAACTAGCGTTTTGCGTTTAAAACTCAATTAGTGTCAAATAAGCGTTTACAAGCGCTTTATGCGTACAGGTTGGCAAGTATGCCAGTGGATCAGGAGCGACTTGGAACCAAATGGACCAAACTTGGTCTAATCAAAACCTCATTAACTTGTTATACCTCACTTAGAGGACACGTAACTCTGCTTCAAAGGTTGCCTTTGGTTTTAAAGCACTGAACGCTGCACACCCTTTTTGAAATTGATATGGCTAGCTGATAGCCACTTCTCCAGGTATAGCCACTTTGACACTTTTTTCTTATTCCGCTTGTGTTAAACAGTACCCAAATAAAGAGAGGAAAATCCGAAAGACAACCCAAGATTCATGCTCAGAAATACTGTCTATATGTTTATAAGATTCACTCACTTTACTTCTCAACTTAGAAATCTGCCTCTTGAGGTAAATCTTACATCATCAAGCTTGTCTATCCATCCTCTGGTCTGGGCTCTTATGTTTTGTACAGATAAGCAGCCTTTCGCTCTAGTCTCTGATCCTAGAATGTTATTATATGTGAGAACCAGTCACTACAGGGCCAATGAACCCATAGTTGTTAGCAACCTTTGTTAGCAATGTCAATAGTAACCATGGACTGTTAATGTGAATAAATAATAATCAATACAAAAAAGAGTTACCGGTTGTTAAATTTATAATAAAACCTCATGCCGGAAGTAATCAAAACAACGCTATCAATCTACCTCAGCATCAGTTAACTAATATGAGGTGCAGTTCCCTGCTATCAAAGCATGAGCAAAACTATCTCACTTTTATTACTGCCAGGGGGATCTCTAGCTTTTAATTGTGACCCTGCCAACTTTTACTATCCTGTGCAGCACAGCTGCACTCCGAGGGCGCTTGCGCCCGAGCAAACCCAGCTGCCCCATCCATGTACCTGGTCGAGTCAATGGTTTAACGACAGTGGAGAATAGTGCTGAGGTCAAGGAATGGGGTGCCTTTTTTTAACTCATACAGGCTTATAGATGAGGCACACTCAAGAATGGAATTCGTGGATCGGAGGAGGTGTTGGGCGTATTGAAGAATAGAGAAGGGAAGATGTAGTGTAGTGTATTTTTGATGTATGATGTAAAATCAATAATCTACATCATTCCATTTCATTCCAGTGTTGTGATCTACTTTAAATGATGTAGATTATTGATTTTACATCATACATCATTTAAAAAACACCTAGTTAAATTGATTTTGAAATAGTAAGACTAATTTTCTATGATTGCGCAAACTTTGCTCAATAAGGAACAAGATTTGTACCCAATGCAGGCACCTAAACTAGTGACACAACACAACTTCGACTCAAACACTAGATTACATACCATGCATGCAAACAGCTCACTAATATGTCTGCGATAAACTAATATGTCCTTTGACAGAGTTTTTTTTATCTCATATACCTAAATTTAAAATAGACATCAATTGGCACAAGATATTCAATAATGATAAAAGACCAGTAAGTGACTCGAACGAACCGGAATTGACATTCATCTTGAAATAGTTGTGCTCAGAATATGATCTATTCCTGTATCAGGTTGCTATGATTGTTAATGTTCAATATGCATGAATAAAATACATCCACCCATGAGATTTCAATAATTGTGATCGTGATAGTTGTTTTGTGTGAGTTCTCTCAAGCCAAACCCTCACTGCCTTTCTTTGTTAGAGTTGGATCTGAAATGTGAATAAGGTCTAGTGTTTTAACCTCACACCTCACATTATCTGAAACTGAGTAGACAGAAAGATTGCAAATGGTATTTACGATGATACATACACGATTCAATTTGAAGCACACTACAAATCAAAAATACACTACACTACATCTTCCCTTCTCTATTCTTCAATACTCCCAACACCTCCTCCGATCCCCGAACTCCATTCTTGAGTGTGCCTCATCTATAAGCCTGTATGAGTTAAAAAAAGGCACCCCATTCCTTGACCTCAGCACTATTCTCCACTGTTGTTAAACCATTGACTTGACCAGGTACATGGGGCAGCTGCACAGGATAGTAAAAGTTGGCAGGGTCACAATTAAAAGCTAGAAATCCCCCCTGACCCTATATACTTGTCATGCATGAGCATTCCTGATTTTTTCCCAGAGGAGCTTTGAAATATTAATTTTTTGAAATAGTGCGTAACTACAGCAGTGCTAGGTTCCTTACTGCAAAAATAATTGCTCTGTTGGTTCTATTCCAAGGAACATTTTGAGCTTTATTGTTGCTAGTTTGCTTTCAAATATAATTATTAAAATCCTATCCAATATGTTATCACATCTATAAGATCATGTCGCCACACTAACTTGGAGGTTAAGCTGTTCAGCTTGTTGTTGTATAAGACTGAGTCCTCCTGAGAGCAGCTTAGAAGAGCGGTCATGGCTCATCCTGGCCTAGATTAATCTGTGAGATCAGCTCCTCACCAACCTGCAATATAAGTCAGTAAATAATTAATCCATCTATCAGCAAACAAGACTCACATTACAATCTCTTAGCAGTCACAGAACTGTATACCAGACACTGTGACGCTGTGTATCAGACACTGTGACACTGTGTATCAGGCACTGTGAAGCTGTGTATCAGACACTGTGACACTGTGTATCAGACACTTTGACGGTGTGTATCAGACACTGTGTATCAGACAATGTGACGCTGTGTATCAGTGCCAAAGTTCTTTGTTGGCAAGAATCTGAGATGCTTGCAACATGGCTGAGACGAAATTTTATGACATTAACTGCGATCTGATTCTGACAGCTAAATTTTAACCTTTGTATAAAAGACTCATCACTGACCTTTCAACCCTCAGTTCAGTTATCTTCTCATCCGCATTATTCATAACTCTCTTGTGATTGGCTCTCTTACCCTCAAATGCTTGATCTGATACACTGCGTGATGAAGCCTTAAATAGAAAATCTGGCATCTTAGAACATTTTAATTTATGGGTGTTATGATAGTGGAATCTGTATAAGTCAATACAACTAAGATATAACTTCTGTGTCATACAGCATTGTCTGTGTTTTACTTCAAGATTCAAAACCTCATGCATTCTCTTTAATTATGTTTTTTTCCGTGATTCATTGATGGGATTAGGAAGGGTGTTTTATATTTATGGGGATTTAGGTCTGCACATGAATTAGGTGGATTATTAACCTTCTGAGAGAGTACATCTTCGACGGTCTGACCTCAGCGATATAATCCTGTACTTGATCTGATAGTTGTGTTCGCTCATCTATTAACTCTTTGATATCATAACTAAGTCTCTGTGTCTCAGCAGTCATGTTGGTCAGATCATCCTCTAGTAATCTGTTCTCTCTGTACTGAGATAAAACATGTGTATGATCAGTCAGGTGGTAGACACATAACACAATTAGCACTGATAGTTGTGAAGGGAGGGAGAGGGAATAATAATGTCAAATAATGATTTCTCCCAGTATGAAGAGCCAGAATTATGTTCGGACAAATTTGCAAATACCCGGGTTTATAGAAAAATCAGGGTATCAAGTGATGACAACATATTAGCTGCTAAGGAAACTATAGGTATACACACATGGTCTGTCTGCATAGAACTTAGGATTGAGATAATTTGTTTACAAGAGTTGTGTGTCCTGTGTGTATCGTTTGTGCAAAATCTTGGGTCTCCCAAGTGGGTTGGGCCACTGGAAAAAAATCAACAAATGACGTCATAGTGAGTTAATCTGGGAAAAGACAAGAGATGAATCTGCAAGCAATAATGACAACAAATTTATGGCCGATCCAGATAGTGTCTTGCTAATTGCCCTATCAATCACAATTTGTCAAACATCGATCATCTAAACCAGGGGTGCCCAACCTTTTCTCTCACATGAGCCATTTCAAAAATCAATTAAACCAAATGAGCTGACCACGTCGCGTGTAGACAACATGGAAACAGTCAGTGATATATATGTATCATATTCATCCATGTATAAGTGTTGGCAAAAATTCCAAAGCAAAGTCATTGTGTGAGATTATGCGCATAGCGCGAAAAACTTTTTGAGGCAATTTCTGGTCATATAAGGCGCCCTGGAGTTTTGTAAGCATTTTAAGCATTTTGCAAATTTTTGTAAGCATTTTGGAAAATTTAGGTTGCCAAGTCTGCAAGAAGACAACTCTACACACATAATACAATGCAGGCACCCAGTTCAATGAAATTGTATACACTATACATACATTTAATGTACATTGTACATGCTTGAATTGAACGCATGAAATTCGCGCCAAAAAGCGCGTGAAATTTGCAAATATTAAAATGAGCCACCCAAAAAGCCAAAATGAGCCGAGGTGGCTCATGAGCCATAGGTTGGGCACCCCTGATCTAAACCAACAAATTATGCAATGTCAGACACTAATGATAGTGTTAATATTATCTAGGGGCCACTGGTGAATTACATAATCTAACTAAACTGAATAATACCGGAGAGAGGGCATATGGGTCTTATAATAGTGGGTATAACTGTAGAACGGTATTATCAGTCATTATTTCAGATAAAATGTATGATTTGTTTCACAGGCATTTCACATAACTATGACAATAGTACTCGGTGACGCCAACTTGTTTAGATATAGTGTAATTTGATGTAAAAATGGGAGTCACCCACTCCTTGACATTAATAGGACAACTCTAAATTTGGGTTAGCGTGTTTGAGCAACTCTATCTGCCGATTGATTCTGGTTAGCTGAGGTGGGAATTTATACAAAATTTAGAGAGTGCGTATTTTCAAGCTAGCTTCAATTTCTTATCTGCACAAATTGCAAAAATGTCAATACTTCACTTCTCCAATGTGTTTATAAAAAGTAATAAAATTTGCCAAAAAGGAATCCCAAGGAGTCTCAACCAAATGTTATTTTATCTTATCTACACCAGATTTTTGTTGAGCATAAAGAGAATCTTTGAGATGACAATGAAACCCAAGGACACCAAGTACACTCACACTCAAAGACATCATGAAATAAGTATCTCTCTGTGTTACCCAAATGGTACTGATCACACGTCATAAACGAATGAACATGTCCATACAATAAGCGATAACATAAGCTCGTTGGACCAAACATTTGAACCTGTCCAGTGACAAACATTGAATGAATGCAAATAGACTGTGGTATGATATTGAATTTTCTATAAGGAATAGAAAGATGATAATCACATTGATGATTCGATCTACACTACCTTGTCAGCACTGTGTCTGTATATCATGGATTGTCACAAACTCCTCCCAATCTATGTATAGCTGATATATAATATGTGGCAGCTTAAACTCAGTGTTGTGGGCGTTGTAATCCCACATGAGTGTGTCTTACTGCCGCTCTGCACCATTGCTGTCTGTGCTGTGGGAGACCTCGGGATGATGAATGAGCGCTGCATTTGCTGCGTGCCCTGTACCAAAAAACCATTCAGAATGAGTTTTTATACATGCGGCTACTGCCCTTGCCTTACAGAACTGGACATTTTTCCGTTATACCTATTTGAATGCATTGGCAGTTAAGCTAAGCCCAAGTATGCTAAGATTTAGAAATAAGGTAGTAAGGTAAAAACAATCAACGGAGTTGAGAGTGATCTAAATTTTATATAGACTCCCACCTCAGCTAGCCAGAATCAATCGCCAGATATAGTTGCTCAAACAAGCTAACCCAAACTTTTTAACTCACCTGCATTGTTATGGAATTGATACGGTCTGTATGAGCTAAATAACAGAGAACTAATGGATTCTCAAAGTCAGGGTTTTATGCAATAACCCAGATTCAGAATCAGTTCACAGTGCTATGTATATCAATGTTTGCAAGCCACGTTCTCATAGTTCAAGCTGGTGTTGTGTGCTGATGTTCAAGCTAGAGGTAGTTAAGCCCCTCCGGCCTAGCCGAGAATTACTGAAATAAAATGAAGCAGTAAACAATATCAAGCAATTATGTAGATGTGACTGAGCTCTTTGCTAAGGTAGAAAGCCTTACTTGCTCTATCAGCATATTAAAGGCTACAAGATGTGAGGAAAAGTTTCTTATCTCAGATATAATAATGTAACTGCAAACCTTCCAAATATTTGTGGCAATTGATCAAAGTCACTTTGTCAATGAACCAAGTCACCTCTTCATCTACAGCTTATCACTTGCTTGGAAAGAAACTCCTGACAGGTGGTGTCTATTCCATCACCTCACTAGTCACTTGAGGTCATCTGATGGTATCGATCCCATTAATACAAATCAGCTTTCATTCTAAACTGACCTAAATCAAGCTCACCTAGGCTACTTAGCTACTTCGGTATAGTAGAGCTCATGTAACAACAGAATTCATTCTACAAACCAGCTCACTCTAACCTGGCCTGTCGTAACAAGGTTTGTAGTGGGTAGGGGGAACAAAGCTTGTTTACTGTTGCCGCTGTTGAGCTGTCAGGAAGAGAGTTTTACTCTTGTTAGAAGAATGATTGAGTTGAATTGAGTTTTCTCCCCAATTTTAAGAGGAGACGACTCATATTTTCTACAGTCTATTTGAAAGAGTTTGACAGGCTTTGCCCCCCCCCCCCCATATAACCAAGCTTGTCAAGACAGGCTAACTCTAGCCTAACCCTTTCTGCTGCACATAAACATGAAAATCGATCCTTTCACATTTTAATGGTATCAATCATCATTACAAATTAAAGTACAGTAATCCGGTGGCATGTCAGGCCGTTGTATGCAATCATGCCCTCACAGCATGCTGACAGACATTACAAAACTAACAAAATTCTGCATATTGAAAGGTATATAACAATAAAATTAGTTCTATATCAATGTAAGGTTTGGGTGTATCCTCATCCACCTAGTCGTTTCTTCGTAGTGTGAGATGGTTTGAGTCTATGCACTAGGCCTCAATATTAGATTTCCCTATTACAACATCTCAAGACTGCCTGCCCATAACGTCCCAAGACCATTCTACGACCTCTCAAGACTGCCTCACAACGTTTCAAGACTGTCATACATCTCAAGGCCGCCCTACAACAGGACTCATGGGCCTTCACTCACTCGTCACTAGCGACTGGTCACATGGTGTCCTTTCGGAAATCAGAACTGATAAAAATAATTTTTTAACATGTGATATATTCATTATTATTGTATGGTCTACACTAAGAAGACAAAGCAAGTGATAATAAATTGTTCATGATAGTAGCCTTTCACATCAGTTTGCTTGCATTTAATACAGGCCTGCATTGATGGCTAGAAAAGTGAGCCGCGTCAGTGGGTTGACTACAGTCACAGTGCATGGCAAGCCTCTCATTAGAGAAAAAGTGCCAGTTCTGTATGGACAGTAGCCTTTTTCATGCAAAAATCATAGTATAGGGTCTGTTGGTGCAGCCCATGTTGCTTGCTAAGACATGTTTTGGGTACTTAGAGTCCACTCCAACACCCATTTCCTAGTACTAAAGGTGGCATGGGGGTTAGAGCAAGGAGTTCAAGACTCCTTTATTAGTCTTTAACTCACAGGTCTACTCCAAAACCTGGGATTTTGGCAATGTTTGACTCAAGGGGGGCAGTCAAACATTGCCAAAATCCCAGGTTTTGGAGTAGACCTGTGCTGTAACTCCTTGGTTAGAGGGACTAACTCCTTGGTTTTGTTTTCCCTCAACAACAGCTACTCAAGCTATAACATTATCAATATTGTCTTTTTTGTCAGGTGTAATCTGATTGGTTGTCTTTGTGAGAGAAATCAGAGGGTATATATAGTTGCCTTCTCATGTTTTTAAAGAAGACAACACTATTGACAGAATAAATATCCTACTCAGGATTGTCATATCTACACTTATCAAACACGACAATGTGATACTGATGTAAACATTCATAAATACATAGGTCCCAGTATCTTAATCAGGACTGCCATATCTCCACTTATCAAACGCAACAATGTGATACGTGTTCTGACTTTGCGTCACCATTCATGTTTATTATGATGTGTTTAAAATAGTCTACTGTGGAACTAAAGCACAACTGTGAGATAAATTACTAAACCTAAAATTAATATTGATCAAATTTAATTTGTCAAGTTTAGCATAATCAAAAATGAAACAGAACAGAGAGAATTTATTTATCCATTGCTTCAAGCATTGAGTAAAAATCACTAAATACTGAATGTAGCTTTTACAAACAAACCTGCTATGCACCTTGGTATATCCTATGGAGATGATAACCTCTTTATCTCTCCCTCTGAGCATACCAAGTTTTTAGGGGTATTCATAGACAACACACTAACTTTCAGCAATCATGTTGACTATATTATATCTAAATGCTCTCGACGATTATACTTGATGAGACTGCTAAAACGCATGGGCATGGATAGTGATGGCCTCAGAACCTTCTATATAGCTAACATTAAGTCTATAATCTCCTACGCCTGCCCTGCATGGTATAATCTACTATCAGACACCGATAAAACACGACTCGAGAGGATCCAGCGCTCTGCTACTCGGATTGTGCTGCCATTCTCTGACAACTACGAGCAGAGGCTGGACCATCTAGCACTGCCACCCATCACAACATTCCTGCACACCACTTGCAGTGAACATTTCACTAGAATAGCTGACAACGATAATCACCCCTTGAACTCTCGTATTAAAATAAACACAAACAGAACGTCTGCTCGTAGAGCAAAAATAGATAAATATAGGCCATCCAAGTGTAGAACAACCAAAAGACAAAATACCTTTTTTGAATTTTATATGCGATTTTTTAACTAATGCAGCTCAGACTCCTTTTATTTTTATTTTTCCATGTATGTGCTGTACATTCGATGCTATCAACCTATCACAGGATGGATATTAGAATTTAGGCAATAAACAAACTTCAAACTTCAACTTCAAACTTCAAACTTCAAACTTCAAACTACAGATAATAATCAAATGTGTTTAAATAATTACTACAGTTAATACTTGATGATATATTGTAATAACGAAACTTTAATTTGACTTCAATCGCTGCCGATAAAATTAACCTGACAGAAAAAATTGATCATATCATTCAGCTGGCCTCTCAGAAAACATACAAAACCATGATGTTGCTGGTGGTGGCCTGAGGCAGAGTTCATAATGTTATAGTTGGTTATGAAGCTTGTAGGGTTTTGTATTCTGAAAAGAGTGTCTCCTTTAGCGTTTCATCTATGGAACTTTTGCCCTCTCCTCTGATGGATGGCAAAGCATATGGGCACAGTCGAGGTCTCAAGTACTAAGTCCCCATCAGACCCTATGCTGAAAGGTGGAGTTAAGGTTCTCACAGCAAGTTGGCAAGAAGAATGCCTACACGAGCGAAGAAAAATGTGGATTTTCCTAAATTCATCCAGGATATCAGCTCTTGTGCAACTCTCTCTCATTTTTACATTCTTCCTGGCATTTTATCAGGTCACGGGCTATCACATCAGAGTTATGCATTGCATAATTTTTCAGACAGTTTGATGACACACAAAAAGAGCAAGATTTTGTTTGAGTGCACATGTGTACGCGCTGCTATCATTTAAAAGGTCATTTTCCTCTTTTTCCTTCACCTCATTTTTAAGGCGTGTGATATTATATTATATTATATTATATTATATTATATTATATTCATACGATGAATACTTATGATTGTAAATGGATCAGAGTGGTAAACCTTACTTAGGAGCTCAACTATCGTGTCAGTACCCAGTAGAATCAGCAGTCGATCAAGATGGCCTAACCTGAGACTCTTTTCCCAAAATCTCAATCTCTCTGAAGTTCAAGTTTAAAGTTTGTTTATTGCCCAAATTCTCATATCCATCCTGTGATGGGTTGACAGTATAGAATGTACGGCACATAAATGGAAAAATAAAAATAAAAAGAGTCTGAGCTGCTTTAGTTGAAAAATCGCAAATAAAATTCAAAAAAGGTATCATGTCTTTTGGTTGTTCTACACTTGGATAGCCTATATATTATATCTATTTTTGCTCTACGAGCGGATTTCCTGTTTGTATTTATTTTAATACAAGAGTTAAAGGGGCGATTATCGTCAGCTTTTTTATTGAAATGTTCATTGTAAGTGGTGTGCAGGAATGTTGTGATGGGTGGCAGTGCTAGATGGTCCAGTCTCTGCTCGTAGTTGTCAGAGAATGGCAGCACTATCCGAGTAGCAGAGCGCTGGGTCCTCTCTAGTCGTGTTTTATCGGTGTCTGATAGTACATTATACCATGCAAGGCAGGCGTAGGAGATTATTGACTTTTTGTTAGCTATAAAGAAGGCCATTCGTATCCATGCCCATGCGTTTCAGCAGTCTCATCAAGTATAATTGTTGGGAGCTTCAAGCTTCCAGTCTTGACTTCTTGGTGATTCTACAGAACATAACCATAAATACAGGAGGTCTACTGTGTGCCTGCATGCAGTATAAAGATCCCCCTCTGCCTCTTTGGAAAAAGAGTAGCCCACACAAGCCACCCGAGCTTAAGGGGGCCCGTTAAATAGGGCGATCAAATAAGACCCAGTGCATAGAGAAAAATAACGTCATACTTATCCCCATATTGACATGTGATACCCAGATACATATCTGGATCCAGACCCAAATCCGGATCCAGATTCAGATGGTTGTGTAAAGCTTGTAACATATCAGAATCAGACCTAGCTAGGGGGGAGGATAATTGTCACCATTAGTCAGCTAAAATATAGAACGGTATCAAATTTATCTTTGAGCTTATGCTTATCAAATCACGATGTTGCCTACATTGAAACAAAGTAATTTTATAATTGATTTGACTTTGGTTTGCTTGGCATGTACATTAAAGAACCTTCAGAGTTGTGTTTGTGTGGATGTCTGCACCAATAAATTTACCTGAGCCAAGGACCAGAGCAACATTTAGTCTGGCAACTAGTTCTGCAGTAGTTTTGCAATATTTTGACACTGAAACATTCATAGCACTTAAGGGTAAAAATTATGTGTAGTGTGAGAAATTTCTTTCTCTTTGATTTCCTACATTTCCACTTGTAAGGTTTCAAAGCGTACCAGAGCAATATTTATATAACGGCTATCTATTTTAGAGAACTGTAAAGACTAATGAATTAAGTTATCTTCAACTTTGACAATGACATAATATCATTATTTTAATTTCAACTTATGTGAAAAAAATTAGTAGTTACAAAAATTTGGAAGTGGTAGCTTACTGGGCTGATACAAAATATTGCATAACTACTGCAGAACCAGCTGCCAGACTATATATTGCATTGGTCCTTCTGTATTCGTGATCATGATGGAAGATTCATACTAAAGGACAGGCCACACCTGGTTGATTTGACACGTTTCGTATAAATTATTCATGATTAATTTCGTACGAATTGGGATTTCCACTATTTCGTGAAGCGTTGGATCTTCACGATGCACGAATCCGAATCGTGTAAATTTTCACGAAATGTTATCTGATTGGCTGTCAGATTTGTTTGATTTCCTGTCTCGTTTTGATTGATAAGTCAAGGCCATATCTATGTAAACAACTTTGGTTAAAAAGATGGAATGGTTGATCAATATGTGGAGCTACTCATTGATTTTGACCTGGGGCAAGAGGGAGAAGGGATACAATGACTAATGGGGTATCAAATTGAATAAATATGATTAGATAGTTGAGCCTAAGCATATCCAGAAGCTGAATCACTGGACCGGTTGTTATAATGAACAAGAAGAAACAGCTTCTCCTTGGTTTAATTTTTTATTTATCACTGTAGGCCTATGGTTTAGATTGGCTGAGGAGGATTACACCCATAAATAATGAGTACGAATTTGGGAAATGACAATCATGTGTGGCAGCATTCTGCGCATGCTCAGCTCTGGGCATGAGCTTATCTCTGCAAAGTTGAGTCTTGGAATTCCGAAGCCATCTGATTGGCTACCTGCTCTGGTGACATTCTCCCCATAGCGTGCGTATTTGTTATTAATAGTTATCCTCTCTTGTCATTATTAGCTGATTTTGATTGACAGTTTATGCAGGGGATATCCCATTTTCCCTTTCCAAAGTTGCAATCAGAACCCAAACTAAACTCATTGTTCTTGCACATGCGCAAATTCAAGTCACGCATGATGCATACTTAGCCTTACGACACCTGCTTTGTGGTAATGATAGCCTAGTTTATCAGTGATCTACATGCCCAGTCAGATCATGAGAGTCAGTATGGTGTGGCAGGCTAATATTCGTACGAAATTTAATTTGCAAGAATTAGTGGAAATTTGCACGATCATGTGGCCTCTGCTTAACAGTTTCCTGGTATTGATATATTGATAGATAAATATTCTATAAGAAGTATATCTCTCCAGTTATTGTAGAGTTATTATGAGTAATTTCCACATTCATTTTATCATGATCACTCAAAAAATCCATTGTGTAGTGATTGGCATTGTTAAATTTTCAAACTCCCAAATAATATGCTTATGGTCGAACTCATAAACTATTCATGTTTTTATTGTATGGTTAAGGTAATGTCAATGCCCCAGAAAGAATAATTAGATATGTTCATCTTTACAGATCAGAGAGACTGCACAAAAAGAATAGAATTCTGAAATTTTATAACTTGGTAGTTACAAGGTAGACAATATTTGGGTCCAAAACCTGGGATTTCCAGTGTCTGGTTTTTCCCTTCCTGCACAGTGGTTCTTGCTATGAGTTTGGTAAGACGATGAGTAGACGCAAAGATCTGACACACAGCAACGAAATAACATTCTCACTTCTCAATGCTCAGCAGTGTTATAACAAATAGATTTATATCGTTTTGTTGAATAGTACTGCCATAGTTATGTGATGCATTGAAAAAATAAAGGTTCTTCTCGGTGAAAATACTGGATAGTATTAGAAAAACAAAGTATGCAGAAGGGGTTATTCTTTTGACTTTAACAGTACCTTCTACTCCATACCACTCCATCATGCTAGGGCAAGAGATGCCAATGTTTTTTACCCAGAGGAACTTTGAATTTTTCAACGCTGTAAATATTGACTTGCTCAACAGCGTAAACTCGCACCGTAAACACAAACCGTAAACACACCTATTTTGCCGAAAACCGAGACTGACAATATGCAAACTGAGGGCGAGTAGCCATGGAATGATATGCACAGAGGGGTGGTTTCATGCTGCTGGGGCCGGTCATGAGGAGGTTATACCACAGAAGGGCTTGAAACAGCCCTTGACTCATGGTTTCTAGCTGAAGACCTGTGTGTTGTGCAGTCGACCGCGCATTACTGTATGTTGTATCAATTATACAAAGTGCTGTCATTGATGCTTTACCACTTAGAGTCTATCGTTGGCATAATCAAATTGAAGAACAATGAAACACAAAACACATCAATACAAATTGAATCAATTAAAAGGCAAACCAGTGACAGGATATAACAAAAACCTTAATGCTGACTTTCAATCATCCTTGAGTGGTGTAAAGAAAACCAATGACCTATGAAAATTTAATTCATAGCCCTAACACAGTGGAATGTGTCCTATGATTATTGATTCGATTATCCCAAATATCAAAGACTATAAGACTTGCAGAATCTTTTTTGGTATGTGGTGATGCTTTGTAAACTTTTTTTGCCAGTTAATAAGTCTCTCAATAATTTTGACTTCATGTGTCATAAAAGTTATTGTATACTAACAAATCAATTAACACCATTTAGCAAGTTTTCTATTTTTGTAGAAATGAAATAAATATGATTATCCATAGAGCAAAGTTGAGAGGCTATAATAATGCATGAATATTCTAGAAAACTAAACAAGTCAGTTATTCAGATAGATAAAATGTCATCTCTCAAAAGTCTTAAACAAGCAGCGCAATTAGTAAGTAAAGTAAGAAGTAAAGTGTTATTACTCGATGTAATGTAGCAGTCATCTCAGTATTTGAAAAATGATAGAATTAGCAATAGGCCGAAAAAATGATGAGGCAACAAACCATAATATCCTACATGAACAACCAAAATTGAATTATCAACAGTAACAAGTGTGAGTTTGTAAATTTTATCTAAGACATAAGCCCCAAGACACACTTATTCTAATACAACCACAGATGCAACTACAGAGACAACCATGTAGGTATATGATACGTGAAGTAGACCTCAGCGTAAGGTTTTAAGTTATCGATATTTTGTTCTTAACTGCCAAATTATGTACGATATCATATCATTATTCAAAAACTAGGTAACTATTGGTTTGATCAAATTTATGTATAAGAATAATATGGTGCGATCTGTGTTAAAAAGCAGTCAAAAACTGAAAATCAAAATCATATGCTGACACAATGTCATTCACTCCCCCACTATTCAGGATACCGCTTTATCAATGATGCACTACATAACACCAAAAGAAGCGGTTGTCCGAAATGAGTGATACTAGATGAAAAGGAAGATATTTTGTGAAAAAAATATGAAGTCTCAATCAAATGAGATTGTGGTCGGCAAACATATAAGGCCTAATAGTAGGAATAAAAGTGCAAATAAACTGAAAGCTTTGTTTGATCCCATGGCGTCCCATATCATCCAACCGTCAAAACCATTCATATCGGTTTGAAGTTCAGAATCTGCACACTGTTTGACCTGTTTGCTTTCATGACCTGTACTGTCCTCAATATCTTCAACACCAGATATCTCTGATTCCCTGATATCGTTTTCGATTGACTAAAGTAATATCAACAAAATGTGTCAGTGCCTTAGAGATGACCAGATCAAATACATATTATGTGTTCCTACGATGGAGCTTATTAAAAAAATAAGGTATGTATGTAATCACTCCTGAGTGCCAATTTTTTTTTAAATAACAAGGTGTGTCTCAGTCAGATGGCTGCGAAATGAAAGTTTCTAAAAGGGCACAGCCACCTTATCCAGTGCCAAATAAGTTGATCACATTCCCCAGCAGGTCAGAGCTTACATGGGTCATCAAGTCAAGAGTCCAGAAATAAGAAGACTGTTGCTGATTTTGAACCCAGGATTTGAAGAGCAGGAACCTTTACCAACTGAGCTACCTTCTGTTACTTCTTCAACAATCGATGTCTCAAAACAGTGTACTGGCACAGCAGTTGTGTGACTAGGTACACATATAAACTGATGGATTATATTAATTGTAAGATGAAAAATGCTTTTTTATGAACTCTTTGAGAATAATTTTGGGAGAAGGATTCTAACATATTCAATGAGGAGTAAAATTAACACTCTGTTAATGCAAGCTCAGGTTCAATTCTCACAACTATGCAGATAAATCCCTATTAGTCCTATTATTTCAATCATATACCGTGCTTCTATGCTACAAATGACACCAAAACCAACATACAGTAACAGTGCTACTACAATTGCGTAGCACATTTTTCGTGAATAAAGCCCCACTTGCTTTGCGGTTTCTTTCATCATCTCATTGAGTGTAAGTAACGTAAGAAAATGCAACCCTCGGACACAGGGACAATCTAGTGAGCTTGTGGAAAAACATCAGTGTAGAAAAGTATAATTGAGGCAGCTGGAGTTGAAAGGAAATGTTGGGAATCATCAATAGGTATGATAGTTTCAAATAGTACACCAACTTTTTCTTGTGTAGTGCCTTGCCTTTCTCCCTTGTGGCTGCTGGAATCATCTGTTTTTCCTTTGGTACCTGGAGTGACCTCAACTTTCTCTTGTTTTGAACCATAAAGCTCTTAAAGAAAGAAAGTAATCATCATGCGAAGTGGAACTATTTAAGATTGATTTCATGAGGCGTACTAATCTGCGTCATTGATTGAAATCTGGATGATACAATGTTCTAGTGAGCATCCATTTATCAGCACTCTACTGGGTAGAGGGGGGGGGGGCGGGTTCAATTAGGATGCTGTTAAATTTCTACTAAATTTTACTCAGCAGACATTAAGCTGAGCTATAGGCAGATATTATTGTTAGGAGTCAGAAGTGATGTGTGATCAATACAAAAATCTTGCTATATAAAAGACAATATTTGTTGAGACAATCAATGCATGCAGGCAGTAGGATCAACGTACAAAGTCAGAGATCTTACCCTTTGTAATGGATTTATCCTCCAAATCAGCAACATTTACTTCTGATTCGCTTGATAGGCTTTCTTGCACAGCCTGATCAAAAGAAATTTTAGTGACAAATTAATGAGCAGTTGAACTTCGATTGCCGCCCTCTTTGGCAGTTATTATCTTATTATCTGTCAATAAGCAGATTGATTGTTGGGTGAATCAATCATTATCCAAATCTTCTTTCCTGATCTCAGACAACATATTCCGAGGTGTGGCCAGCATGACAAAATCACTTTCTGTTGATAGATCGTCATGCCAAGCAATATTATAGTTGGGGACATTCTAAGGTTTACCATAAAATTTGCACTGATTCCTAAAGTCAAATTTACAATGAACGTTTTAAGCATCCGTATAGAAGGGAGCAAAGGAAGATGAATAATTGTATGAGTCATAGTGGAACGCATTTGCACATTTTGTTCTCAATGATAAATTAATATGACATATACCTCTGTATGTGACTGTCCATTTGTAGTTATCATGTTTTTCTGATCTTTCTTAATATTTTCTCCACCTGCTTGAAAATTAAAAGTCCTTGAATATCTGACCATATAAGTGGTTCCTTTAGAAAAAGGCTTCCAGATTTATTCTCATCAGCGATGTTATATATGAGAAGTTTCAATAAAAATGAATACAAACAAGATAAGAAAGCTATGGAAGAATGTTCTCAAAGTCAGCAATTCGCATAAACTACCATAATGAATTTAATTAAATGTTTTATTTACATCGGATAAACCATATTGCTTTGTTTCTTACATACCATTATCTTTGGAAGTACTCTTGTTAACATCTGTTCCTGTACCCTGAAACATGAAGCGTTTTTCTAAGATTGTAATGGAACACGTGCAAACACCACCGTCAGTATCGGGGCTCCCTGCGTATTTGACTGAAGATTGAAGATTGAGTGTTTTAAAGTTGAAGAAAACATTTGGTCAGTTTAAATGAAAAATCAATAAAAGATTCTAGACTGGTATTTGGAGTTACCAACCCAAGTTAGGTGTTTTGGATAAACAACTCAAAACGATAACAAACTTAAACTCATCAGCCAATCAAAACTCAAGCACATGGGTCATTCTAAGCAGAAATGAGTAGATAACACCAGAGTCCAGTTGTTTCGAAAAAATTATGCTGAAGATGAGGGTTTTAAAATTGAAGCTTGCTCTGTTTTCTCTGAAGAAATTGAAGACAGCTTCGTGTGCAGGGAGCCCCAGTATCAGTATTAATGATCTGATGAAGCACAAAAAAAAAAGAATTGTACTCTCCTTCAAAAAGGTTGTAAAACTAAATTCTGTTCCTCTTGTATACTATCTATGATTCTGAATGTGAGAGAATATATATTCATATTCTATTTTTTATACATATGTCATATATATATACATATATACATATATACATATCTGGGTCAATAATAGTTTATACTATTATATGGAGCATTTCTGCCAGTGTGAAGGTCAATCATATGTTATCAAACCCCTTTTTACTGCTGTATGTAAAGTGTAGGTGCTACAGTTTTAGAGCAAACGAATACATACAAATACAAAGACAGCGCTGTTAAGGCTCAGGTATATGTCTGTAGATCAGTTAAAAATAATGAGAAGGTTGTAGATATTGATTGGTATTATAAAAGTGAGGTTTAAGAACAAACATGATTAAATATTGGTCCCCAGGCAGCCCCTGCCTATCATGTCACTTCCATTTGCACCTTTGGATGGATAAGGTTTGTCAGTTCTGTTCAGTTTCTGGAACAATTTTTCGCGCTGATCGCAATGGTACCAATGAACCTTACACTAAGTTGCGCAATGGGCCGCTAATTGCCAAAAACGCAGCTGGTAAAAAGGAAGTGATCAAAAAATGGTGATATGTTTTCAAAACATCCAGAATCTGAAAGGGCATGTCATAATTAGTGGACCTATAATTTTACATGTGTCTGCTATCATAAAAAGCTTAGATGCGGCCAACAACGGTTGCAATACCCATTTTATCACCTGTGTATAACCATCATTAATGCTAAACCTATTTTTCAATTATGCTGCCGCCCAAAAACAAGGCTTCGAATGTTCGTATTGATTTGATTTTTTATGGTGACTGTGTATTGACCCTCCCATCGCATGACACCAGTTTTTAATGCTCTGAGTATTCTTAGGTTTCCTTTATAGTATCATAAAAATTGTCTTTATAAAGTAATATAGCGTGAAAAGTGAACTCCTTCAAGCATCATCAGAAAGGTGCGTAGTGCTGAAAAAAATTTTATTGGTCATTGATGGTGTCAATACAGAATCACCATAAAAAAATCAGATCGATACGAATATTTGAAGTCAGTTTTTGAGGCGTCTGCAAAATTGAAAAAGTAGTGTCATTTCAATGATAGTTATATACAGGTGATATAAGGGGGTATTGCAACCGTTGTTGGCCACATCTCGGCTATTTATGATAGCAGACCCATTTTTAATTTGCAGATCCACTAATTATGACATGCTCTTTCAGATTTTGAACGTTTTAAAACCATATCAACATTTTTTCATCACTTTCCCTTTTGTTGGCAGTGTTTCTCACTTTATCACTTATTATAAGGTTGGTCATTTACTAAATATTTGAAATATCATGCTGATATTATACCAAAAACTGACCGAGGTATGTATGAATCTGATTGCAGAGTTTGAGTAGCCCAACTCATAAGGTGAACACAGGACAGACCTTTGAAATCTAAAAAAACAGCAATTTTGGCCATTTTCGGCAGCATTTCTGGACCTTTGCTGCCTAATGTGCTTTTTTATAAGATACATTATCACCATTGCGACCGCCTTAAAAAACTTCCCTGGAATCCACTCTTAGAAATTATCCATCCCATTTTGCAAATGAAGTTGCGTTTCTAGCCACATTTATTGGTAAGCTGCCACTAAACTATATTGAAAAATAATATTATTAATATCCATTTTATTATAAACTTAGCAAGCTTACAAGGATAGTTTTTGTTTACTGTTACAGGTTTGTGGTAAGATATATTGCTAAGTTTATTGCATAAATCAATTTCATAAAATTGTCCACAAACCTGAAGTTGAGTGTTGTGTTGATTATTTACTGAGTTGTCATTTGTCAAATCTTTGTTCCCATTGAAAGATGCAGTGTATTTTCCCGTAATATCCTCTTGTGACGAAATAAAGCAAAGAGAATCAACATGTATCTTAAAAAAAGAACTGTAATAAACTAACTCGATAGATAAGAGTACTCACCAATATAAAAAGATTAATTTTATCTCAGTTTATTTAACTATTTTGTATCCCTGTAGTTGGCATCTTAAATTATACGCAAAAGTGTTATATATCTCTGTGCTCATTGCCCAACTCTCAAGCTCTCATTTTAAAACATAAAACTCAATGTTATAGCTATCAATCTGCCTATCCAGCCTGGGTCTGACTCACATTCGCCTATCAACACATATCTCGATATGCTGTAGTCATCTATTATCATTGTCATTATTTAGTGTGATGTAAAAGATAAGATGCATTCGGTGTGAGAATAAAGAATAGTAAACAGTCTGCTTACCACTCTCAAAATCATTCTCTGGTGTTGTCAAACCTGTAAGAGTGCCTCCCTGTGCAGCCGTGTTAAAAAGACTAGAACTGACATTAACCTTGATAAAGTATAAAAATAAAGGAATTTGTGTGTCAATCATTAGTTGTGTCAATGTTAGTTATTATGATTTTTAAACATTTATCAATTACGTAACCTATCCCAAATAAACTGGGCTAGATCCATCACATTTAATTTTGACTCAGAAAAAATCTGATTACTGGAGAAACATTGATGAGTGAGTACACTTTCATATCCTAATTTTGCCAATAAAGCAGACAAATGAATATGGTACGGCCCAAGACAACTCCAACCAATGATAGTGTTCATGGGCTGAGCACCAAATGTTCCCATTCTGTACAACACCAAACCCTACAATCAGTTAGACATTCTTTGACCACACACCTCTGCATGGAAGTTGGGATCATTAGAAATTGAACGTTTTACTCCTACAGGTCTCTCTCCGGGTCCTAAAAAAGCATTAATGGTAGAAACAACTCAAGCCTTGCTGTAGCTGAACCTGATAATAAGTAATGTCAATTAATCTGTTATCATTTTACGAACTAATTTTCAGTTTTTGCTTTCATCAGTGACTCAAGTTTAATTTAGGCTGTGCTTGAAAGTTGTTTACTAGGCCCTGAAAGAACTTGGATTTTAATCCTCTTCTCAAGAACCATCTTGTGTTTAAGAGTCCATGTACACTGTTAATATAATTTCTTACCACTTTCTCCGGAAAAACTGTTGCATCTTCCTTTTCCAGCATTCTAAATCAGTAAAATCATAAAAATAAAAATTATAGTTTAAAATTTAGTAATATCATATATATTGGAGCTAGGTAATAATAATGTTTGAGGAAGTAAAAGAATGAGTTGATGGACCTTATCACCATGCCTGCTCTTCACTTCTTTGAGCCATATGCTCACATCCCAATAAACTGATAAATCTGTTTTCATCTTTCAAGGTCAAAGTAGTGTAAGTAATGTATTGAAAATTGTCAAAGGATATACCTGCAGAATGATATTCCTCTACTACTCAAAGAATGAAATTCTGATAGAGAATATTTACAATGAACACAAGGAGGGTCATATCGGAAAATCTTATAGTACCCAGTATAATATATAATTGTCTATTACGCTAACATACAAGCCTTTGATGCAGCACATTGTGATAAGTTTCAATATGAGAGGTGTACCTCTACATATAACAGCATTCAATCAAAAGGCACACCTTGGAAACTGTTGACAAGTTTTTCTTCACTGTTGAATTCTCATCTGGTTTAGCAGCTGTAAACAATTAATTGGAATGTTATTGTTTATTAGAGGGATCAGTCAGTCATGATCAAAGACTCCAGTGGTCAGCTAAACGCTATCAAAAATGGTAATAAACAAAGAAGTAGGGCAAATTATGTCATAAAGCAGATGTACCAGGTCTAATATAAAAAAAAAATGTATACTCTTCCTAGGAAGTCCCATTGAATGGGAAATTATCATACCTTGATAATCATTTTACAAGAGCTTATTCTTTCTAAAGATAATGCAAAAGACAGACCTATTATCAAAACACTGATCTTCAATTATTTTTACTCTTTTCGAAATAAATGAGTTAAACATGTATGAGCTATTTTCCGTGACATTGATTATTTTTTTAAATATATTCACATGATAAGTTATGAAAAGAAACTTTTACCGAACTGATCTTCACTTTTATTTCCCATTTATGTTTTGAAGTAACATACTTTGAGCTTCTCAATGATATTGGTCAACAAGAATTCATAAGAAGACTGCATACATGTTTTTATCTCACTCTAATTATACCATCCATACCAATGCTGCTGCTGATGACCGATTATGATATCGCTTCACTTTTCTTTTGTTTCTGGTCGAAGACAACGTTTGAGTAATCTCATTGGATAACAATAATTGAACACTCTGGGTGTTTGTGATGTCACTATCAAGCTCTTCCCAGATCACAGTCAAGCTGATCTGAAACCACAGTCAAATTGATCCAACCTCGCCATCAATATCGATTTACTCCAATATCCCATTGGATGGTTAATTTTATCTTGAAATTTCTCTTGGATATCATATTTTACATAATATACTGCTTGTGTTTTTTATTATTCTCTGTTGATATTTGGATTGATCTTTGACCTTACATTGATATAGTTTTCACTGCTCAGTATTTTGGTTATGCAGAGTTGATTATACTATGTGTGTATATAAATGAAGAATTTATCTGTGACTGTAGATATTTTGATCCAAATACAGCTTGACTGAGGCTTACCTAGTCACTTAAAAAACCCTCAAAATTAATTATTGTAGTGGCATGAAAAGAGGAAAAGGTAACAGAAAGCTTACTTGCCACAGAAGCTTCAGTGGATCCAATTAAATTGTGCTGCTCCCTCACTCCTGCCATCGTGCTGGATGTCTCCGCATTAGTTGGATCCTACATAGAAAAGCGTATAGTAGCTTGAATAATCTTGGGTCCCGTTCATGTTTCTTTGTTATGATAAATTGTATAGATCATTCCTTTCATTCAGCCAACTGAACGTTTATTTATAATTGCATTGTGTTTCCCGTGGTTCTATTCATTTTTCAATATGTCAATTAGGCGGTCAAAAAAAGGAAAACTTCAAAATCTAACTCCTTCAATTTGTGAAATGTTAGCAGGATTGTAAAAAATGATGAATATATAGTGTTCTTAGCATTAACATGCCCATTTAATGTTTCATCTAGCAAACCAATCAACCGTTAATAATACCTTTTGTTCGAATTAGAACTGTTGAGATATGGAGAATCGGTTTTTCAGTAAAGATCTCCTAGCAGGGTTCCATACAAGACAAATCAGCAACACCATGTTGTGCGGGAGAGTCTTTTACATACATGTTCAAATTTTCATTGCATTTGATCAAATAGGGGCCCCTTGGCAGCTTCTCAAATACACCCATGTCTATCAGTCACCTCGAAAACATGCCTCAGTTGAGGAAGGCTTTTGATGATGCGTGTTGTTTGCTCATGATTATATCACAGAGTAAGGATATATCCTTACTCTGTGATTATATACACCATTCATACTGGGTTCCTTTTGGCTAATAACTAAGCATAAGTCATGTGACCTTTGGGGTATAATGCCTGGTTAAAATCAGATATAATTTGATTATTTCATTATCCAGAATGTGTTGGTGAGTTTGAAATGAGAATACAGACATAAATGTTGAGGATTAAATCCACTGATATATTAAAAATACAATAGTTTAGTGAAAAATTCAGTTTTTAATGTGATTTGATAAGCCATAATGTCACATGACTTATGCTTAGTTATTAGCCAATAGGAGCTCAGTATTAATGGTATATATAATCAATAGGAAACAACACGCATCTTCAAAAGCCTTCATCAACTGAGGCATGTTTTTGAGGCGGCTGATAGACATGACTGTGTTTGAGAAGCTGCCAAATACAATGTTTGAACATGTATGTAAAAGACTCTCGCACACAACATGGTGTTGCTGATTTGTCTTGTATGGAACCCTGCTAGGAGATCTTTAAACACCCGAGGAGTAAGTAAATAAGCGCGAGTTCAGCTAGTTTGTGTGGGACTTCATAATATTAGTTAGCACAAATTCCCACTAGCTATGGCGAGGGTGACGTAACTTTATAGTGTCTAGCCATTAATTATGCTATGTCATAGTCAGGCAGTTTCTTAACTTGTGTAAGATTTGCACGGTGAAAATGTTTAACGCGTTTCTCTTCTTACACAACTTTATAATATGTAACTGCCTGAGTATTATATGCCCTGGTCTTTGTGTAGTCTTTAAATGACGAATTTCAAGATGATTATGACAAAACTGTTTTTAGTGCCAATGATCAGAAAAAAATTGAAAACGGTATTGATTTAATTCACACACCTTGGAAATTTCTTGGGTATTGTTTTCTGTTGTCAAATCCAATTCTTGTCCTTTGTTGGTAGCTAAAAAATAAAATCAGAATATTGTTCGTAAGGTTATAAGAAAGACAAGCAACTGTTCAGATTTGATAAAACACTCTAATGATGGACAAAAAGAAAGTTCTTCAAAATTAATGGTAGATGGGATGGACTCTTTCCTCTCTTGATGAATGATCACTCTGCTTCTTAAACAATTAAAAATATTACCTCTCTGAGTAATATAAAAAATACCTTGCACTCTTCTCAGGATAACCTCATAATGATAACTTTCCTACAACAGCCATGTAAACTGTAATGTGCTCATTGCAATACCCTAAAGCAATGCATGGAACAGGTGATCTGTATAAACTTTCTTGAAGATTTGAATTGAAATCTTATGGTGTGTCCTAGAACCTACAGAATGAAGCGCTGCACTACACTGCACTGTGTCATACTTGGATAAGATAGTGGTGGGGACCAGGCTCCCATATCAAATTTAACTCAAAATTTCATCCTAAATAACTCTACCCATTTATATACTTTCATTATTGGATGCAAATTATCAGGGCATTCTAGAAATTCTTTCAACTGTTGTTATTTGATTATTCACTGCCAGTGTCAGAGATGAGAGGGAACTGAGCACTCACAAAAAATATGGAGGGGATCACTTAGAAAGCAGATCCAACTGGATTCTGTGCAAAAAACTGTGTGAGCATTTCTCTTCTTGACCGGATACTGATCATTTTATTATCAATTATACCAATGCCAATACCTATACCTATATTTCTGCAGAAATTTTACGCTCAACATGCATAGATTTGTATAATTTGATGAAGATAATGCTAGAGATTCACCTGTGGACTGCATTGCGGTCAGTTGGAACTTTGTCCGCCCAGAGAGTAGAGTTCCTACAAAGAAATAAGTCCACTTAGACCACTGTTTACTACTGCATTGGTCATTACAGTTATAAAATTGTGCTGGTGAGAGCGGTTCATATCACATTTATTGTTGGTTATCACAATAATTCCTCATTGATTGTTGTATAAATCAGTCTCACCTTTTTCTTTATCTTTCTTTCTTGATCTTCGGAGTGACTAGAACAAAAGCACATCAATAGAGGATGTCAGTTTGAAAGATATTCAGCAAGGCTTTTCTATATATTTCAGGGTTTTACACCCACACTAAGACGAAAGATTGAGGAAATCTGGTTAAATTTAGATAGGTTTAATTCGGTCCTATTTCTGAACCCCATGATCATACACATCAATCTATCATCACACATACATACATACACACGCACAAAAGTGCATACACACACAAACAGGACCTAATATATCAACCAAATTGAGATCTGAAGCAGTTGGAGGCTCAGTAGCCAGAAATTCGATCAAACCGAGCCGACACACATCTGCATCATGAAAAGTGTGCTGATTGACATGAGCAATGACTCTTTAATAAGAGATCAAAAAGATAATTCATGTCAGCGGATGAAAATAACAGGATATCTTTAGAGCGTTCCATGTTCAGTTATGCGTTTATCCTGATCAATCTGTAATACTTCATATCATGAAGTGAATAATTTGTCCAACTTATTTATTGAATTTTGGAGTGGAATCTCTGTTTGTGACAGACAGCACAGCCGAAATTTCTGATGAGTGAAAATCACATTGTTATTTTTTTCTCTGTTTAGAATGATATTTTCAAAGGCTCTATCAAATGCAAAATGAAGAATACATAGCAGGAAAGTGATTATTCTGTAATTTTGCTTAGACAGAGCTCAGCCCCTCTAACACCTACCAGCAATCAGCACTCACCTTTCTAATCTGCATCATCAGACTTCTGCCTTTTCTTTGAATTGTAAATGAAGTCGTTTCATCATCGGTTCCATCATGTTCATTCCTGTGAGGTCCTTTTGAAAAAAAAGAGATAAATTTTAATGAAAAGCCTCTCTCTGAATCTAGGAATTAGTCAACTTTTGACACACAAGAATTGATCGAATTTCATTGGTACAGAAAATCTACAGCATCATATTAATTTGATATTTCCAGCTAATGTGTAAGCAGAGCAGAAATCGTAAGAACACCACACAAACCTGAGAAGTTGAGCTCTAGTGCCTCCGTGTCATGTAAAAAGTCAACAGACACTGCATACTTATTCTTGCTGATGCTTGTAGATGAAATTCCCCTGTTTGTCTCTTCCAAGGAATTATTGTTACCGTTATTGGCAGTCAGAGGCATGTTGGAGTTCTGCAAATATACAAATGTTCTCTAATAAGAAAATCACGAAATAATTTAAAAGAAAAATAGTAAAAAGACAAAAAAATGTTCTTTTTCTTTGTTCAGTAAAGTGGCATTTGAAATTCATCTGAATTGGTAAACAAGGTATATAGATCAGACTGATGAAGTAAATAAAAAAAAACACAAAATTTGCCATAGAGGTTGTGAAAATTCATCATTGTTCTCAAAACTTATTTCAATATACCTCATGGAATGCTAAGTCATCTGAAGACTGAGTGATATTTTCATCACCTGCATTAAAAATGAAAAAGAACAAAATATTAGAGTTATGTATGAGTCGAAACACAATATTAACAAATAGAAATAAGGATTGTACAAAAAAAGAAATAGAGTAAACAATAGCAGTTTTGATGTGGGTAAAACTGTCTTATGGCTAAAATATCAAGGGGTGCGTCCTTGAGGCAAAACTGGCTGGATAATAAGCATAGCACAAGTCCTAGCTTATCTTTGATCTAAGATTTAGGCTCTAGGATTTTCTAAGCGATGCAATTGCAGACCCAGAGGTTTCTAGTGTGGCAACTCAACAGAAATATCAAATTTCGTGTTATTTGATGAATTTATGCATTTAGAAATACTGAAACTTACTGCTTTTTAAAAATCCTACCAGGATGACCTTGAGAAAGCAATTTATGGTACATGGCCTATGATTTCATATTTTGTTCAATTATTAGCTGAGCGCAAACACCCTCAACACAACAAAAAAGTTTTTCTTGGTAACTACAAACCACAAAACCAAACAAGTCAATGTTTAGATTCGAAGAGGATTCAAATTGTCCATCAAATTTGGAAAGGTCTTAAATACACACTAGTATGCAGTCATAGTTTGCCAGGTGCCAATGTTACAAGTTCGTGACACGTCACAAGGAAATATGAATATACGAATCCAATCAATCGAATCAATCCAAAGCAGTTTTGATTGTTTTAAAAACGCTGACAAGCCAATAATTTTTACTAATGTTCAAAAGAGAATAAAACTAAGTTTTATGTTGTCTTGGTCAGATTTTCTTTGCTTTTGTCTGTTTTTGATATTAAAAAGTTGTTTAGGGTGTATGTGGGTTATGGTGCATCAGGGGTGTCACAATCGTGGGTTTGAGGTTGTTATGTACAATACAAGAGTTTATGGAGATTGTGGGATTCAAGTATAATATAAATAACATTGGATTAAATTCGATGAATTGTTAAACTCAATTCAGGCCTTTTTACATTTAATTCACAGCAGATAGGTTTAATTTTATCCGGCTTTCTGGGCCACGGTATTGGAGTGTTCGGATATATTTATTCATATTATACATTGAATCTGGAGTTCTCGAAAAAAAAAACAAATATTTTGTGAAATTATTTTTTAAAAGTTGGCTAAAATTATCCAAAATGCATTTTTTGCATTTGCCAAACAACAATTCAAATTTGAGTATCATGTTTCAAATGTAGCCGGAGTTGTGTATGTATAAGCAGGAACTCATGTAATAGTGATATGCAGTGCAATAGGCAAGCAAAGCTGCACTGATAGAGTTCACTTCATGTACATACCCTCTGTTCTTTTTTTACTAAGTAACTACAACAGAAACAAAAATAGGTATTATAAATCAACGTGTAGTAAAATTTAATGTCATGAATTTGTAAAAAAGCCTATTCAGACTGATCACGTGTTCACAACATAATATTCATATTATTTGCAAAATCTCAGCGTATATCTAAGAATTTTGGTAATCCAGTAGAGATCATATCAAGGCAGGTTGAGTTGGTGGACATTGGTTCTCATAGTACCCAATTCATCACAAGAATTGTCAACCAATTACTTGTATTTTGTCATACCTTAACATCTGACATGTACAAAGATGGTTACAAGACTGGGGTAGGATAAAACACAATTTGTTGTTGACTAGACATTATATGTCATAGGCTTAACACAACCAACAACAGGTCATCATAGGATAGTATTTACAGGTTATTGGTAGCCTTAGTAGTAGCCTGTGTTGACAAACTTGACATTTTTCATGAAAGTGAGACAGGATATCAGATCGGATCGTGATCTGACTAATGCATGTCTCCAGTCTACCCTAGACCATGCATCCCACCAGGTCTCATATATCCCTTTAAAAACGTAACTCCGCTCACTGACATGTCATAAAACTATATATTTTCCTGGCCTCATAACGATATATCCATTCTTGTTAATAACATGAGCTGGTGACACTAACATCTGCCACTCAGTTATAACCCATCTTACTGAACATAAAAGTAACACATATTTTCCTTCATCTTCTTTGCTCTTTGGTGACAAACATTCAGAAAGTTTTCAGATAAACAGATAAACATGAGAGCAAAGTCAAAATAGTTTGGATACGAGCTAAGTACCATCCAACAACTTGTTATGGTAATTGTAGCGTCAATACATTGACGGCTGTTTGTTTCAAAGTTTCAGCTCAATATTCAACTATCGAACACAAAAAGGTTTTTTGAGGGCAAACTGAGAGATGACAGCTCAGCTTAATCTAGATCGAAATACCCATTGAATCAGTGTGATTATCTTCCACTATCCCCTGAATTGGCTTGTGGTTAACATTTATTTCATAAATCAGATATGTGGTATGTATGAGTGTAATTTAAGTAGGTACTCAAACTCCACCCAGGAGGTTTTTTTCTTCTAATTGCTTCTTTTATTATTCCGTACATGCCTTATCCTGCATACTTGAACTGAACACCCGCCATAGTGACAAAATTTCAGTTGATTGATGGCTTTTTCTAAATAGATATGCCATCGAGCTTTCAATGAATTTTCAAGTACTGAGATTTCGAGCCATAGCCTCGCTATCACTTCACCTCAATATAGTCTAAGTGTTCAGACGACTGCGAGTGCGTGTTTGTGGCGCTGCATTATCAAAACATTCGTTATTTGATGTCACAAACACGTTTTTGTAGCCATCTGGGCAATTTGACTAAGCACGATAATATTGTTCAAGAAAAGTCTCATAAGAAGATATTTCATCACTAGCAAAAAGTACCTCAGAAGTAGCAGTGGTGACAATTATTCACAATAAACATAATTTTTACCCAGAAGTGCCATGAACTTTCTCGGTGTCAAGATAGTGCCTAACTACTGCGGAACTAGGTGCCAGACTATATATTGCATTGGTTTTTCGGTAGACACTTTTAGCATTTTCATTGAGATTTCACAAATTGAAGTGAGTCCTAGCATACCTTGGTAACGTTTGATTTAAATCTTTGGTATATTGTTCTCTTCTTTTCACCCTCTTCCTTTGATGCCGAGTCTGCCCGCCTTGATTTCCCCATCTTTCTCTAAAAAAACCAAATTCCAATATGGATTTTGTATTAGATGACGGAACTTAAGAAGAGATTTCAACTGATATTGTGTAGCATTTCTCTCGTACCATTGATCATAGCACCTTTATTCCATGATAATAGGAACGAGATAAGTTGCAAGTAGGAGATTCAGGAGATTAAAGAAGTTTGCATAACTCACAATGAAAAATGGTGCATTGACTATTGATAATTGAAAGAAGTGTCCGGCTTACATATTTGATTTTTAATTAGGGTTTAAACCACTAGGTGGCTCAATATTACTCATGCATCACATTATTCTCTGATTCTTCACCTCCGTGATGATATGCTTCTTTAAAAAATTGGTCCACTGTAAGTGCATTATATATCTATCGCAGTAGAGGCCTTCCTAAAAACGCTCGCATAAAATTAACCCTGAAAAGGGTGTGATATTTGACGTCACAGAGCTGTTAGTGCGCTGTGTTGATAGAAATTCCTCAACAACTTTAGCTAAGTAGGTCACGCATCAACATCTTTGTTGACTACACACAGTATCCTAGTGGATGCGGTTATGTCTACATGGCCAATGTTTTATAATCTTTGACAAGGCTCTCCCCACATAAAATATCACATTGCTGTCAAAACAAACATTATTGCGGCTCATAATAAATTACCTCATAGATGACTGCAAAATATGCTCACAGAGTAAGGATATATCCTTAAGGGCCTGCTATACAGGCCGATGTTTGGCATCTATTAGCATCGCAGAGGCTACGATGGGATCAACCTGTGCTCAACGATGTGCATCGTATGCATCTATAGGCAACACCGGTCTGTTGGCGTTTCAGTCGACTTAGTCGGTCGATCCTCTCTTTTCATTGGCTGATGGGCTTATAGCAGTAACGCCCAAAAAGTATATGGACTATTATTGTCTGTGATTGGTTAATAATGAGTCATGATTGTTAAATGGCCATATTGGGATATATAATCAGTCGACCACAACGTTGGCTGCATCTGTACGTGTAGCACATGTTACGATATTAGCATCGAGCACAGGTTGTTTGTAAGATGCAAAACATCGGCCCATGTAGCATGGCCATTTTTGGCAAAATATTTCGATGGCAATAATGTCGTCAGATAACTGATGTTATCCAAGTGGCGAATCTGTTGATTCAGAAAATGAAGCTTCTGGGGCCATTATAGGGGAAAAGGGGAGGCAACTGATGGTGAAGGAATATGTTTCTTCACAAGAACTGACCGTGGAGGATATGCATGCAGAGGTAGGCTTGTTTCTCAAGCGGAATGACAATAATATTTCAATGGACATTACAATAATTGATGACAAATAGATTTTGATTTACATAACCAGCAAAAATTTGTGTCTTGGTTGATGTTTTGTGTTCTGGCCATTTTTTACAAAAAATCAAGAATCTTTGTCACAGTTAGCCGCAGCACAGTATTTTTCGGATTTACCTCGGCTCGCCATCTACCCAGCACATTATTTAGAATTTTATCATCACATAGAATTTTAGTCTGCTGATAAAGTTTTATCAATTAAAAATCTCCAATTATAAATATACAATGGATGGCAAACAGCAGGTCCTCACCGAAAGTTCACATAATTATACATAAGGCATACTATAAGCTGGTCAGTTTCAAGAATATGAGAACAGTAACACAGTTAATGTCTAAAGCTTTATCTGAAGTCTAAAGCTATAACATATTGGAATGCTAAAGTCTAAAAATTCTTGATCTCCTTTCCCTTCGCCTTATTTTCACTAACTTTGTGCAGTCGATGACTCAGCTATCGCTGGGTTATTTTATTATCTGACCTGCGTCTTACCTCAGTTTATAGTATGTGTCATCTATTCTAAATCGAACACACACACACTGCCGTGCTTGTTGTAATATAAAATCCCAAGTTTGTTTACTTAGCCAGTGGATCTCAGTGGAGTATTGTATTCAATGGGGGCCTTTCATAGAATACCTTACTTCACAATAGCCTTAGTTGGGTGCTCTGTGTTGACCTACATTTGCAGAAATCACACAAATAAGCTGACTTTTTAGGCCATCATATCTCAAATTTGGGGATGGGGATGCCAGTGCCCTTCCATGAGGTTGCATTTGAGATGTGGGTGCATAGGCTCATAGTGGAAAATGAAAATCAGCACCATGGATTTTCTGCTGTATTGAATACAAGATAGCTCTGTTTGTTTTGATTTTACAATAGGCTGATCACTCAAACAGCTCTCTGACGTCACAAAACGTTAGCCTGGCTTGATGTGAGCGTTTTCGGGAAGGCCTCTACTGCGATAGATATAAAATGCACTAAGAGTGGACCAATTTTCTAAAGAAGCACATCATTATGGAGCTGAAGAATCAGAGAATAATTTGATACATGAATAAAATTGATCCACCTAGTTGTTTAAATTTTAAAATAGCGGGGGGGGGGCAATCATCATGGTCGATTGAATTCTATGTGTGCATCGAGTGCTAGTTTATGTCTATTTTACATTTAGGTATGTAAGATAAACAATTCTGACTAAGAACATATTAGTTTCTTGCATGCACACACACACACACACACACACACACACACACACGTCTCCAAGTTAAATTTGTGTCTGTTGTCTGGGTGCCGCATTGAGTAGCAAATATTTTCTTAGCTTTTTCAGTTTGCACAATCATAGAAATTCAGCCAGATTATTTTATAGTCTATTTGAACTAGTGTGGTTTAAATGTAGTTGATTATGTCACAGAGTAAGGATAAGCAGAGGGGACACTTCAATGATCGTTATAGTGCCTGCGGGTTTTTGATTCACTGGGGGAAAATTGTGCACAGCTGGATGCCAAAAACTCATTATCTCTATATGTTATAATGGCATTTTTCTTGCAGACATCCCTACCTTTGATGGGCCATAATTCATTCTGTATTTATCCTAAAGACTGATTTCCAACTTTGCTGGAATGTCCAAGCTTCAAGCTATACACCATATTATTGTCATTTTTTGCTAGGATTCATAGGCTAAGAGTAATCCAGGTTTTTAAAATGAGTTTTGTCATATAGATTTACGTGTGACAATTGATAGACGGCTGGTCATCAAAATTAGGAAATGTCCGTGCATTGACCTAAGCCCTATATAAATCTATATGATAAAACTCATTTTAAAAACCTGGATTACTCATAGCCTATGTATCCTAGCAAAAAATGACAATAATATGGTGTATAGCTTGAAGATTGGACATTTCAGAAAAGTTAGAAATCAGTCTTTAGGATAAATACAGAATGAATTATGACCTATCAAAGGTGGCTATGTCTGCATGACAAAACTCCACTGTTACTTATATATATTCTGAAATTGGCAGGTGGCCAGATTGATGAATTTCCCCCAGTGGATAAAAACCGCAGGCACTATAACGATCATTGAAGTGTCCCCTCTGCTTATCCTTACTCTGTGATTATGTTAACCCGTGTGTCGCCAGTACCGTTTCAACTCAGCCAAGCATTACTAATTCCATTGCATCATATGTCATGAAGCAATCTTTGGCAATTCTCCTGTTTCATCTTAGTGATAAATTCATGCACAGTATGTATACCATCCCTCTGCCTGCCTGCCAATCCCGTCCATGCCTGTTGTCAAATTGTGATTCTCGAAACGTGATTGGCAAGATGAGATTGGCAAGGTTATTAACCACTGTACACTATACTGATGCCTACTTACCAGTTGTACAAAAAACAAGTTGTGTCTAAATACCAGTGCATTCAACATGTCATTGACATATTCCTAGAAAATATAACCAAAGAAGTTAAAGCCACAATATATTTTTCACGTGTATATTATCTGACAGTCTTGAGTTGCTCAGTTTGAGTGGCGGTAGGCACAAGACACAAACATGCATGAGAATTAAATTATCTTGATTGAAAATTCAACTAGGATAAGGAATAACTGTGGTCAAAACTCCAAATGAATCCCTTACTATCTCGCTTATTAATCCAACTGGCCATTTGTTTCCAAAAAAAGTATTGTCAAGCTATGAACGATCTGATAGTGGTAATGTGAGCTCTGACGGAGAGCAAGCTCTGACAAATTCACAAACAAATTTAGTATGCATTAAATATAAAATCAAAATTTTAAAATGCAATATTGGTTTCAATACAATTTACGCCAAGTCAGTGGAAGAACTTTGTCAATCCGATAACTGGTGAGGTGTTCAGATCTTATAGCGATACCCATATATGAATCATCATTAGTGAATACCACGCTTGCACCGCGTGCTAGCTGATGTCTATCTTACATTTAGGTATGCAAGATAATAAATTCTGACTAAGAACATATTAGTTTCTTGCATGCACACACACACACAAACAGCAAACACACACGTTTGCTAGATAGAATTGTATTTATAATCTAGTGTTCAAGTCAAATTTGTGTCACCTGTTTGGACAACTGCATAAGGTAGCTAAATACTTTCTTAGCCTTTTTTCGACAAGTTTGCGCAATCATAGACGCTCAGTCAAATTATCCTGTAGTCAATTTGAACTAGTGTTGTTTGAATATACGCCATAATAATATCAACTCAGCCTAGCATCTTTCATTCAATTGAATTAGATTCTGGAGCTAGCTTTGCCAGGGACCCGTATATAACAGACTGGTTTTATAAGTCTGAACAACTTGTCAGATGTTTATTCTTCTGAAACAGATCAAAATAGTGGATAGGATTTGCGCCTCATCCATTTGCAGGTCACAGCATCTGTTTAGTTTTGAAAAATCAAAGTTTTGAGTTTTTCATTTATTCGAGACACATTTTTGGATATGGTATGTTGTCCCATATGGAATAATGTCAAATCTGGCATTATATCCACTGGTATTTTGACATATTATCTGGCATTTCATCTTGGAATTGTGTCACTTGCGTGTTGTGCAGTGGTGCCGGATGGGACACTTTATATTGTATCACTAGTCAAGAGATAGGCCTATTCGACTGGGATAATTCGTATATAATGTAAAAAATATACAAATATTAAAATATACAGCCCTTATGCGAAGATGCCAAACGCTATCAGATCCAGTCTTGACCCCAGGAGGCAATAACTGTCGGTCAGGACCAGATTCCATTCCTGTTCCCTCAAGCTCTGGCTAAGCACTAACCCTAATTTACTGAATATACTGTGAAGAACTGGCTAATCTTACGTAATTCTGATTGGTGTTGGTAACAAGGATGTATAGGACTCACTAACTCTGAATATGTCTCCTAGCAAAGTCAAAGTGGTAAGCTTCTGTCACAGTCAGCTTATAATAGATCCAGTTACTAGTCAAACTGGGGAAACCTACCTTGTCACGCTTCAAAATAAACAAATAGCAGCGTGACAAGGATGGGGAATCCCCTTCAAATCAGTGAATCAACGATCTAATATAATTTGCCAATTTGCCTGTAGTGCCAAGTGTATATTTGAAAAAAAACACTGCGTTTCATCACGAGTAAGCGTATCACGTTTCATCATGTTATATGATAAACGAAAATTTCCAATGACACTGAAAAATGGCTTGGTCGATGCAGGGTCATAATATGTGAAATTGCGAACATTGTCATAAATGAGCTGATTGTTTGCAATCGTAGCAAGATCAAAAATTCAATTTGCTAATCAGTTCAGGATTTCATAGTGCCTGGAAGCAGTTGGTTGAGTTTATAAACCTTATCATACATCATGAGATTTGAGAGTTCAACAGATCACTTCTATAGCGAGAGGTCCCTGATTCAATTCTTGCTCTCTTCTTTCGAGGGATTCACCCGGCTTCTCCCTATCATACATGACACGACATGACCGGGCTCTGGTGGTGCATCACCTTGCGGTCACTAAGTTCCTGTTGGCACCTAATATATTCGTTTTAGGGTAATCACTGAAATATATTATATGAATGTGGGTACATATCTAACCCTGAGCAGGCGTATGGCTATTCATGTATGGTTGCTGGACGGCATTTCTCATTTTTGATTGGTCCACTAGTTCAGAATCTGTTATAGCTGACCCTCGTGAACTTTTGTCAAGCAGCGCATGCCTGAGTTTTTGAAGGTCGTTACTGGTAGGTCAATCATGCGTAATATAAACGCTGCAACATTTATAGCTTTATTTATATCCTGACACAAAGCTTTATACTGATGGCATATCTGCACAAACAGCCACGCTATGTGTTTTACCACTGATCCATAAATCCATACCAATGAGAGCAAGCAAATGAAGCAATCAATATACCGAATCTGACAAAATCTAATGGTGTTTAGGAAACCAGTTATTCAGCACAATGCCATCCATACCTGACAAGTCTCCCTTTTTGGTAGGGAGCCTCCCAGTTTTTAGGGGTATTTCCCACCTCCTCCCTATCTCCCTTTTTCCTCCCTTTTTTCAGCTTCCTTCACCCACAAGACTTTTTAAGCTTCTTGTTGCAAGAAAAACTATGTTTTCCTTTCCCGACAGTACATATACCTAGATATAATTGCCTATTAACATACCATCTCTCCTCGTTCGGATAAAGTGCAACAATATAATTTGTAAAATGAGGTAAAATTATGCATTTCATAATATGAACGCTCTAGTTTTGGCTTAAAACAAATGACAACACGGCCAAATTACACCTTCACTGCGGGACGCGCAGAGTGGTACTCCGGGTCGGGAGTTCGTCCGCGGAGACCTCCTGATTTCTTGGTCTACCAACTTGTCATGTATGATGCCATCCTTTCATCTAGCCAGTCTTGACAAGCTTTGTTTGGGGGAGGGGTTAGTAGTCTGAAAAATTCTGTTCAGTCTGTTCAGCCTGTTCAGCAATTTACAGTTACCGAAATCTAACTGCCTCAGATAAGAATTGAAACAAACAGTGGGAAGGGGGAAAGATGGAAACACCAATAACTCACAACACAGTGTAGTTAAGGTCAGATCTGTGGCTTTTTTTGCATCATATAGACTTCAATGGAGATTAACCCACCTGCGATAATTTGAGCAGTTGTTGTCCGATTTGGATATTTGAGCTATCATTTGAAAGGTTTTTCAATGGGTCATTGTACAGTTTGTCTTTCATGAGGGTTGACCCAAAATGTTAATCACTTTTGGGGGAAAAAGGGTATTTTTAGGGTCAAAAAACATGCCTTTAACCCACCTGATTTAATTTCTTTCTTAATGAACTCATTACTATGGATTTTTTCTCAGATGGTAGTATACATATTTATCTTCTGTACATTTTTAATCTTATGTCATTTGGTTCCATAACAGAGGAGTTACAGGCTTTCATGACGCTTCTACAAGCGATTAGGCTGTGTTTTCTATACTCAATGTTAGCTGTCTTATGAAACTTGTTAAATGAAAATGTGAAAATTTTTTTGCAACTTATTATACTACCGTGACTTCCTTATTTGCAGGTACTGTCAGTAATAGAGCTAAATTTTCTCTGAAAGTATATATATATTATATATAAATATATTAATAGTTTTAAGGCCATATTCACTATTCTATTTTCTCCATATTCAACAAATAAATCACGTATACCTATGACTGCCGCTAATTGTTTGCTGCTAGGCTGTGCGTTTTATTTAGCCACATCCTTGGCTGGCATCAAGGCAACACCATCACCGGGTAGGAAGACTGTTTGATTCTTTTTTGTACGATCGAAGATTGGTATCTTAGTTTAATCAAGGAGTCACTCCTTGGTTTAATGATCACTGCTTGCCCATATAGTATCATACCACAGTTTGCCAGACAAAAGCAAACATTTTTCAATGTCACTGCTCACAAAATATTTCATCGTTATTCATCGCTATTATGCTCTAACCACAAATACTTGTATGGAGATCATCACTTGAACGTTATGCTGTGTATTTGCTTATTTGTGATAGAATGTTGGAAATATGCCGAAACAAACAATTTTCGATAGATTGTGTATATGCACCTGGGAGACATAAATGAGGTGTAGCTCAGCTGCATGGCTTTGGCTTACCAAGCTGAAGGTCCCAGGTTCAACACCCAGGTAGTGAGGGATTTTTGTAATTGAGATTAAAGCTTCAAAATTTCTCATCTTGGACAACAATCTGACCTTGGACTACACTCAAAAAACTCCCATAATCACAACAACGCCAACTACTATGGATTGGTTCTTTGCATCATTCACATCAGGACCTGCCTTATTTCGATGACCTGGAGGGGGGGGGGTTCAATTAGAGATTTAGCTGGCCTTTTAGTAGGCTTTAGCAGCTAAAAACCAGCTTGAGCTCAGTCACTCATTCCGGGAGGGGGGGGTTGTTTGGATCAGTTGCTGTTAAAGCTAGTTAAATAATACCACCTAATACAAAACAAGACATCCTGAAGCGGTGGCCCCAGATCATTCATCAATCACTTTATCATTTATTACTGATCAGCTCTAAGGTCTGGCCCACCCATGGCCATCTCTTTTCAAATTCAGGCTAGAAATGGATTGGCTTGTGGACACAACAGGGTATAGTTGGGTGGCCCAATGCCTACTCCTTCTTACTTTATATACTCAGGTTCTAGCCTGAGAAGGCTGCCGGGGTGGGTGGGTGTCCCCCCATTATCACAGCCTCAATTTTCACTTATGATTCTTTGATACTGCAATCTTTTGTATCATGACTGCAAACATCTATTCAAATGAATGAGCTGCTGCTCTCTGACTTATGAAACTTATCTAATATTTAAGCTCAGATGATGCAGAAGCACCAACAAGGCCGTCAACAAGAGAAATCTGGAACTGTATAAATGTGTGCAGTAACTGACAACCTCAACTGAATAGTCAGGTTGTCAACCAGACAAGCATACAACTAAAGGATTTTTAAAGGTGATATTTAGTGAATTGCCCTGACAGTTAAAATTAAACTGAATGAAAAGAAAATAACTCACACGCACGCACGCAAGCACGCACGCACACACGCACGCACACACGTATAATATATTGATTAAAAATATACTGCAGTTCCTAAAAAATCTGACCTGTATTTTTCCTTATCCTTATGTCCTTGTAATGTCGCTTCTCGATTGACTTTCTGAATACAAAGTTAGCTTGGATACGAATGATACGAATGATACGATTGTGTACGAATGGTATCTACTCTATGTGACGTTCAAACGTCCTGCTTGCTCTGGTGGTTACAAATCAACTGCCTTCAGTAATATACTGCAACCTTTATTTACTGCCAAATTAGCGTTTATCTTGATGTTCGTAGGACGAAGCTTCCGCTGGCAGTTTCACTTTGATGATGTATATACCCCTAGTGTTTATAATATGTTAAAATGATCGTATTATCAATTTCACAGTTGACTTCACATCGCAGCTTATGAGATGACAGTGCAACCAGTGCAACCCTGGTGCAACACAGCTTATCACATCTGAAATCAAATACCCTGCTGACCTTGATAATTCGCGGAGGGCACAACTCCAACCTTTTTCACTAGTCTTAATTATTCCCGGACTTCCCACCAGGAGGGTGGGATCCCACCCTCCCTGATTTCAGGCCCGAATTTCTGGAAAGTTTAGGAGTTGTATCCTCTTTCCCAAGTGAGATCACCATGCTGCATACAAAGCTAAACAATGATATATAAGAACACCAATTAATTACCTGCTCACTGTAAGTCCCAAACTACAAAACAACTCCTCTATATAAGTTTGCATTTAGCTAGTTTTAATTATTCAGGTTTCTGTCATCGCTAACCGCGAATTATTAAACCACTTGAAAACATAAGGTCAGTAGGGTACCTGATTATTTATTTACAGTAGCACTAATCTATCATACAATCCTTGTCATTTTTATTCATCTCTGCAAGCAAACTTACAAAGCTTCCGAAAGCAGTCAAAAATAACACAGTATGTACACCGTCAACTAAAACAGAGCAGTTAATGAGAGACAAACGTAATAACATTTTACATAGGATAAGAAAATCTCCGAAGAGGAACAGCTCACTAACTGATAATATCAGCGATATCTGTGCTGATAATTAAAATCATAACGGGCCTATTTCGGTCTAGCCGGCTATTTGGGGCCTTATTTCACTGTGCAACTTAAAAGAGAATGCGCCCACTATCCATGAAGCCAATTTACAGCTTATGTCCCATTTTTTAGAAAGTTGGCGGTGAGAGAAGCGTTCAGAAACCTGCCAGCAACATGTCAATTTCACAAAAACATTATGTTAAAGATAAATCAAGAGACAGTGGTTAGCGTTTATGAGGTGACTTCAGTTTTAAAGTCTTGTGCCAGTTATAGAAATATTTAAACCAAACAATAGATAGGTTTTGGCAAGGAACTGTTGGTCTTGAATTATTTTGACAAATGAGATGCATTTCTGGGTATCAACAGCACTGCATTACCATTGTCATAAACAGATTACGGCCATTGTCATTTACAACAAAATCAGTGTTCTATGTAACTGTGAGGTGATGGTACATCTTGCAGATAATGCAGTCACTGTGAGATCAGCTGTGTTTACTGAGTGGAGATCCGGGACTATCAGGATATCCATAAAGTCCTCTTAGCTCCATCAGATATTGACCTCTAAAATAAAAGAAAACACGGTGTGAACTTTGGTAACTTGTCATTGTATCTGTATGTCATGATCCCAGGAGTAAGATGTATATTATAATCAAACTCCTTGAAATAGTAAGAGATCTTTGAAATCATCAGCTGAGTGAGTGATAGTATTTTGGTAGAGTTGAGTATAAGCAGGGAGGGTATGAGCTGATACAAAATAGGTAATGTTAAGTTATTTTGAAGGTCGGGGATGTGTACCAATTAAGCGCAACAAAAACTCAAAAGAGATGTTTCCTCATGAGTGCAGTAAACACATTTGCAAAATGTTGCCTCGAAATCAACACATTAGACTGGGGGGGGGGCGTCAGCCATACAAGGTGATGAAAGTCAGTCAGATACAATACAGACGTCTCACTCCATAATCAATCATATTCTGGATTTTACTCTAAACTATTCTGGAAGGAAAAGACATTCCCAAGGCTCATGTAATAATAACATATTTAAAGTGAGCCACATGACAACATAAAACTCACTTTAAACCTATACACACTTCACTTCATCATAAGTATCCGGAACAGTGAGAGTTGAGCTTGAACTTTCTTCTCTCTGTTACAAGATAAAAGCTTCTCTTAACTCACCAACCCCTGCATGTCACTAAAATAATAACATACACGTATATTTATTATTGATTGATTGATTTTTTTTTGATTGATTGATTATATTTCTATCACTGACTGTAAAAGTTGAGAGCAAAAGGTTGCTGGTACACATACTCTGCTAAAAAATATTGAGGTACCCTTGTTACGGTGGCCTCGTTGCCCGGGTTACGTGTTATTAAAATTATAGGATGAATCATGTTACTGTGATGGGACTGCATAATGATGCAGAGCTGTCAAGCTAACAGGTTTGCTGTACACCTATGTGGGTGTGCAGCCTTTGTCAAAGGGACATGGACATTCATGATGTCTTAGGACAAGTGGCTACTAACTGATTAACTGATAGACTACAAATATTAAGTGGGTAGACATATAATTGACAAAATGGACACGTGGGCCGGTGAAACTGGATGAACCACAATGTGCTATTGTGCTGCATATGGTAATGGAGAGATATGAACAGCTGGTGAGAGTTAGTTATGCAGACACAACCATACACGGTAAAAGATGGCCATATTTACTCAACATTGTTCTCAAATGTGTCATGTCCGTTGATTACATAGTATTTGGACAAGGACAGCATAATATGTAAGTTTGATGGCTATAATACAGCCTTTCATATTAGTGCTCTCAGTGGCTCAGCATATGGTTTTTATATAGGCTATATGTAGGCGTATAACAGAGTAACCTAACTGAGATCGAACCAGGAGCATTGTCTAAGTTTGACTTTAGATCAGGGATGATATCTTGTTTCATACTTACTCTCACTTCGCTCATGACCATGAATGTGGTGTTTAAAACACTGGCAGTCTTCTCCCATACCTGAATCATCTATATGATCGATCCCAATCCAGAATTGTGAGGTGCTTAACTGCTGTTTTTTCTTTGGCCGGTACGCTATCTATAAATTGAAGATTGAAAGACATAATATAGTAAACAATGATTACATAAAGGGGAGCACTAAAACTGCAATATCTATTGATTTCTATTCATGCCACCTACTATATTGCTCCAGGTATGAGAGTATTCCATTCAGACTCTGGGAAAAGTAGCCTCATGTTTGGGAAATACCCATGAGCAGAGATATTAACTGCCAAGTAGTGAAGAAAATCTCAGCCAGAATTTTTGTCATTTTGAGTAAGGGCGGTCATTCATGACATTGACGAAAGATCATACAATGTGTATTATTGGACCCTAGGCTATATGAAGTAAGATTAATGTAGAAGTATGTGAGGAAAAATCCAAGCAAATCCTGCAAAGTGCATAGACCATAGACCTACTAATAATAAACGTATTATTATTATTAGTAGTAGGTCTATGGCATAGACTAATGATTACCAAAATATCATGGTGGCTGTTTTCGAGTTGTTATTTTCCTGCAAGTTTTAGCTAAACCAACAATGTTTATAGATAAATTAGTTGTTGACATTTGAGGATTCTGATTAAAAATAAGTAGTTATGTCATCCCTGCACTTGAAGTTCAAGGCCATGAAATGATAACGGCCACTGTTAGGTCATGTAAGCGTATCTGAGGTCTAATTCATGTAGCTGAAGTATTCTCACATGGAATTTTGTGTCCCGAGGACATAATCTAAAATTAGGGGTGGTAACATGTTGGGTTCTCAGGTAAATAGAGTATTAATCAATGAAGCTGAAGCACTTTACTTTGTGATTCTTCATATTATAATATATTTATATTCTACACATAATGTACATTGGTCTGTACATTATATCTCTCTGGTTCTAATAACCGTGTACACTCTCCATCCTGCGTACGGGGATATAAATAGGGTGTGTTTACAACATTCCCACAATGCATGATTCCAAGAAAAATCGGGTCCATATCATATACATGACTATTGATAATACACTGGGAATTTCCAGAATTTGCATTGTGGGATACTCCTGTGCATACTCCTGTAAATAGTAGTATGATGGGTCATAAAATGAGCTAAAATCTATTCTGTCTTCTACAGTGATATTATTCATGTGCTTGTGAACAGCTTTGACTTGTAATCAGCGATTGTGAGGGGCTTCCTAGTTCTCATCAATGTCTCGATTGGTTGGCTTGAAATGCAACCAATATGTTCCTTGTGTGAGAACATCTCTATCTCCAAATGATTCCACACATACAATAGCTGTTATTGCATTTTTACTATCAAACCCGAGTTAGTCATCAGTTGTATCCCTGAATTTACCGAGGAAACGAACCAGTGAGAATTAAAGCTCAAGATAATACTACAGACCTCATGACCGATGACATCTTTTTCCTCCAGTTTAGTCTGCGTTTCGCCCTTTAGTTTCAATATGCTGGTCGTATCTAAATGGTGATATGTTTACGAGGTGAGCTGCTTGTATTCTCTGAAAGATGGAGAGTAACATCTATCAGATTTTGGTTCAACTACTTTGTGGAAAAGCATATCTTTAATAGGATATCAAGAGAAAGAGAACCAGAAAATGATTTCATCGAATCTATCATATCTGTATTGCTGGGAGACTGCAGCGCTTATTTTGGTACTAGTCTTCACTGATACACTCATATACTGATACACTCATACACTCACACACTCACACACTCACACACTGATACACTGATACACTGATACACTGATACACTCATACACTCATATACTCATACACTCATATACTCATACACTCATACACTGATACACTCATACACTCATACACTCATATACTCATACACTCATACTGTTGAGTTAGGTCGTCTGCGCACCAGTTGTTCGGCTAGGCAGCTTCATAAGATAATGGTAAAACAAAGTAACAGGTTCTCTTCCAACACACCTTTCCAAGCAATGGATCAGGTATAAGACCTTAGTACAGGATTTCAGATCAACATGTGAGTTCACTCCAAATATAAAACCCCATTATACCATGATAATGTTTATAGGTGACATTTCATTACATAATACTCTGACTGACCTTCTTGTAAATGTGACACCAAATCTTCTCTTATCCTGATAAGTTATCGCCCTGTGTGTCTGCCTCATACCATAACAAGTCTGCTGAATAACATAAAGTGAGAATTTCACTATCAATAACCCAACAGACAAACAGACATTATAAAATATATTAACTAAACATTCATGTAGAAAGGGAAGTTATGTAAACAGGGAGTGAAGATTTCAATGATATCATTCTAAGATTCTTATTAAATTCATATAACCAGCTGAAGAAAACTCAACTTGGTGAGCTCTGTAGCAAAAGCAGCAAAATCTACATTAGCACAATAATTTTAAAGAAAAACTAAAACTGGTGTGGGGTCTTTTAATTAGAAACAGCCAAAATCGCAATCTGATCACTCACTCGGTGAATGAGTGATACCTGCTAGGCTCTCGCTTTCATACCGCTCAGTCATTGATGGAACTATATGCATTCAGAGTGAGCGATTTGGGATCGAATTTGTCTCTAAATGAAAGACCAAGTGCGTGATAATTTTGAGCTATTGATAGTGATAACTTGCTTTAGTGTAGCATCGCTCTTTCTAATTGAAATACCCCCCTGGATAATTGGACGTTATCATAAATTTGGCTAGTCACAAAGCAGAGTAGAACTTACCCTTTCTCATTTTACTCCGTGGTAGGACATATCAATAGACAACAGGGGACAGGTGTTACGGCATTTCGACAGTCATTGAAAGTTTGCCGTTTTCATAAAAATATCCCTGTGAGTCGAGCTGTTCCACAGGGAGCACAATGTGAGACATATCACATTCATAACTCCCCGCATCATCACAGTCTGAGTCACCGTCACTCTCAGAGCAAGACAAAGGAATGAATTTAGGGAGGCTTGTTGTGATGAGAAATGGTGGGTTATTCTTTAGCAGTGATCTTCTTTTGTCTTTGCTCAGTGGATCGAGAGCTCTCTCACTGTTATCCCGTACAAAGTCATGCAGGAGGTCGTTGAATACATAGTGGGTGCTCACTGTAGATTCATCGGTGCCACCATTGACTGGTTCACTGATAGACCCGGCTATGAGATGGAAGAGAGACTTGTCACTAGATTTGGATCTCATCCAAATAATAGTGACCTGAGAATTATCATCATATATACTCAGTTCTCTTATCTCTGCCTTTATATCCGACTCAATCAACTTCTACAATTAATAGAAAAATTTTTTAACTGACCCTGTACCAAATTTATTCCAAGTTTTTATCATTTTACCTCAATATGCCCACCCTCTTACACAAAAGTAATTGATATAACCACAACAGCTGCATTGCATTATTCTTATGTGTGGCTAACTTGACCTCCTACTGCCTCTGAGATAGTTCATATATCCAAAAAATGTAATCTCTGCACTTCAAAGGGCTCCACAAATTTAAATAAATGTACATAGACACAGCATAAAGTTGTCTCTTCTCAGTATTCCGCTGTCTCAGAGTATGAGACAGCAAAACATGTAGAAGATATCCGCAGAGGTGAGGTACTCGTGGAGGATACATACTGGACCGTCATACATTATACCACCATGAGGTAGGGACTGTCTGACTTGGGAAAATGTTAGGGGGCTCTAAATACCACAAGTCAATTATCACCAAATATAGCTGTGATGAGTTATCTTCTCACATATATTATTACCTCAGGCATGGTGATAGCGAGGAGAGCTGACACAACCTTCAGTTGCTAGTGATGCGCAGTTTTATAAGAGGTAATGTTCTGTATGGTTAGTTTCGGTATATCTCAGATATCACCAGGTTGTTCAGCTCATCTGTAAATAATCAACGTAGAGCTACTACATGACCAGCATATACAAATGTAATATAGATATGTATATTACTTTGTCTGTAACTGCTGAAATATCACTGTGAGTCTCTTTGTCACATAAATTTGGTATCAGTGAAATAAAACTACACAAAATCAAGTGAGCTGTTACTTTAAGATATACTGGAACATGCTGGGTTATTATTATGTGGTGATTGAGTGAGAGTTTTTTCTAATAATTTTTCTTTTTTTTGTATTTTGTTATAAAGAAACATTGTAAATTAAGAGTAATGAATGTTCAAAGAAAGTATATAAAAACATGGGTCAGCTAGATCATCTGTGACTAGAGTGACGGCCAACCCTCCAACCAATTACAATAACACCACACTTACATCATGAAAAGCGCAGACAAAACATGCCCACCATACCAGCTATCCACCAAACGACCAGACATTATATACCAAACATTATAGGCAAATGACTTTCTTCACCAATTGTTGGGCGTTAGTGTGAACAGCTCACTATCTAGCTATGGTTTTTGCTTATCTAACATCATCGAATCAATCTGCAGTGCACTGAACCACCAAGTGGTGCAGAAAGAGACCCGGACAAACCCGAGGAAAATATATAGGCCTACAAGGTTTGGTATGGGACATGTCTTACAGCACTCAAAGTCTATAAACCATTGTTGTTGATGCGGTAGTGCTTGAATGAGTGCTGTAAGTCATGTCCCATCAACACCTACCACACTTCTCGGCACACCAGAGTGTTGGATTGAACTAACTAACTAAATACTACCTAAAATATTAAATATGTCTTAGCAAGCACCATATCCATGAGCTGCACCAACAAAGCCTCTACTATGAGTTTTATTCATAAAACTGGCTACTGCCCTTACAGTACTGGCTTTTTCTGTAATTGACTGGGATGTGAGCAAGGAGTCAGTAGTAGGCCTATTACTACTAACTAAACTTGGTGTAAATCATGTATTCTATTAATCTAACAAAGTAAAACTCCCCACCTACTACTAGCTCAGATTAACAACACTCTCACTGGCCGGTCACACAAAGGGGGGGGGGGGATGGAATGTGGCACATTATGGAGCCTTCAAACACTCCTCAGTCACACACCAACATAATAGGACTTACACTAAAGGACTAGCAGCAGGCCCTTAAGTAGGCCTACACCCTTAGTTAGTAAGGGATTTGAGATGAAACTGAAAGATAAGGGTCACCCTAGTTTAAGTGCTCAAACGGTGCAAGATGCTGGTAGAGGCATTTCATTATCAACCACTTTCTCCCCTCCGAGGGTCAGGTCAGGGATATGGAATTTTCTTTGATTTAATCAACAAGCCTCAAGGCTACCAATCCCTGCAACTGTGATAGGTAAAGAATATTTCCAACTCAAGCCGATCATTAAAATTTATATATAGCACGGATTAACTTGTTTATAGTAAGTTACTAACCTTAGTTACTTACATCCCAGATGAGATGGAGATAACATACTTACTAGGATTTCTACTGAAATATCAGCAATAGCGACACAAGTTATATCATTTGTCAATATTATGATGTTGGTCAAAGCTTACGCTATGTGCTGTACGCTTACGCTATACGCTGTTGGTCAAAGCTTATTGATATTATTAGCTCTGATGTTGGTAGGGGTATTTTGATCAAGGCACTAATACTTACTTATCTGTAGTTGGTAACTATAATAGAAAAGTCCAAAACCATGTTTGTTCCCCAACTTGTACAAGAAAGTCTTACTAAAAAAAATAATTCAATGTATGAATATAAATTTAATTTAAGCCCCAAAAACTCTCATTGAGAACAATATCACCTCCGACTGTATGTCAGTACAATTCTTGTATTCATTTCGCAAACTACCAAACCTATACACGGCACATCGACAATAAAAATATGTACATTTCAAAATAGCAAGCACATCAAAGAGAAAACATATCTAGCTGATCATCTCAATACAGGATAGATGATGCCAAATATGGCAACAGATGATTACAGAAAAGAGGAAGCACACGTGGGTCGGTATTTAACAGAAAAGGGAAGAAAGAAGACTCACTAATTCTCATTCACTGCATAGTCAATATTGAAAACACTCGAGTTTATGGTATTACAAAAGATTTCAGTCGCTGAAAAGCTCAGCTAATATAATGGAAGTAAATAGCAATGGAATAAATAACATCAAAATAGAATAATTGAATCTTGGAAGCTTTGAGGATAATGATAAAAAAACAGTTACAGCTCCGGACCATTCCTGAGATCCCTTCTCAGAAGCTTGGCGTACACTGCACCAGAACTACACATCAATACTTGATACTCATGTCATTTTTAGTAACAAGTAAACTAAGGCACTGTCATAAAGAACGTCGGTGCCTCATGATTGTCACAAGTTTATCACACATGTCACAGCTAGCACATTCACATCATACGGTCAGACAGTATACAAGTCAGACAGTATACAAGTCAGACAGTATACAAGTCAGACAGTATACAAGTCAGACAGTATATAAGTCAGACAGTATTTAAGTCAGACAGTATATAAGTCAGACAGTATACAAGTCAGACAGCATATAAGTCAGACAGTATATAAGTCAGACAGTATATAAGTCAGACAGTATATAAATCAGACAGTATATAAGTCAGACAGTATATAGGTCAGACTAGTTGTGTTTGTTGAGCGGGGATCCAACTCTATTAGGATGGTCATCTACTCTACTCAGCTCCATCGGAGGCGGACCCTAAAAACAGAGATGAAACAGAGTTAATTATGTCAACTTACCAGCATTCAATACCGAGCATAGAAGGAAAGCATGCTAGAGTTTTATGACGACTTGATTAAATTCAGATGTCTTATCACTCACCACATCCAAAAGCATGGGTGGCAAAATAGTAGTTGCCTTATTGGAGCGGCCGCAATATCTGCACTCTGTTTGTAGGTAGGTCGGAGAACACCTTGGGGCCAACCAAACCCCAGTAGTCGATGGACAGCAGTGGGATTTGAAACCATGCCCTTCAACATTTGCATGCTAAAGAAACGGGGCTTAGACCAACTGAGCCACCTCCTACTCTACTTATGAAGCCCACTGTGAGACATTCAGTTTTTTGAGTAAGGGTATTTGGGGACTGTTTTGATGACAAATACTTACTGAGATACTAGCTAGTGATGTGTTAGCTGCAGCTCCAGTGGTACTGTGTATAGATCTGATGGGGGTAGGTGAACGCCCCCTACTAGCGCTGGCAGCCGGTGAAAATATTCTACAAAATAGAAATTTATTATTACTGTAGGATCTCACAAATTTTATCAGGTACACTAGGATATCTTTATTTCATATAAATGGCATAGCACGCTTTATACACTGCTCTAGTGAGAAAAGCCCGCTCCACAGTGAATTCGGGATTAAACCCAGAGTTGACTGATCTAAGGAAATAAGAACAAAACTCTTATTATATCATAATAATAGGCTATGAGCCAAGGCACAAAAATGTTGCTAGTTTTTAACTGTCTTAGCCATTGCTCGTCTTTTCAATTCTTAGATGGTACTAGACTAGTTCTGACCTGCTGAATTCAAATCTGTTGTATTAGGATGGATTTGCTTCCCACTTCTATAAGAAATTTAACTTTTAAATTTAAATTAAAAGGGAAAGTGATAAAAAAATGATGCAATGATTTCAAAACATCCAAAATGTGAAAGAGCATGTCATAATTAGTGGATCTACAAGTTTACATGGGTCTCCTATCATAAATAGCCGAGATGCGGCCAACAACGGTTGAAATACCCCCTTATATCACCTATATATAACTATCGTTGAAAGGACCCTTCTTTTTCAATTTTGAAGTTGTCTTGAAAACTGACTTTGAATGTTCGTATCGATCTGATTTTTTATGGTGGTTTTGTATTGACTCTATCAATGACCAAAAATTTTTTTTCCACATTACGCACCTTTTTGATGATACTAAAAGGAGTTAATGTTTGCTTTATACGCTATATGAACTAAGAAAGACAATTTTTATTATACTATAAAGGAAACCTAAAAATACGCACTTTTTGAAAAACAACACACTCAGAGCATTGAGCACTGGTGTTGTGCAATGGGAGGGTCAATACAAAATCACCATAAAAAAATCAGATCAGTACGAACATTTGAAGCCTGTTTTTATGGCAGAAGCAAAATTGAAAAAGGGGGTTTCACTTTAGTGATAGTTATACACAAGTGATATGAGGGGTATTGCAATCGTTGTTGGCCGCATCTCGGCTATTTATGATAGGAGACCCATGTAAAGTTGTAGATCCACTAATTATGGCATGCTCTTTCAGATTTTGGATGTTTTGAAACCATATCATCATTTTTTGATCACTTTCCCTTTTAATTTAAATTTCAAAGTTAAATTTCTCATAGAAGTGGGAAGCGAATCCATCCTAACACAACAGATTTGGATTTTACTGTATCACTTAACCCTAAAGAGCTATTTATTTTGCCAAAGAATGACAATGGCTACCAAACTGCAAGATAAATTGCCTTGGCTCATAGCCTATAAGCAGAGAAACAAAGTTCACAACCAATCACATTACAGTAGAGTAGACTGATGATGATGTCTCGGTCACATACTTGCTCGGAGTTTGTTGAGGTATGGGAGTTGCCCTTCCTGAGAACATCTGAGAAGCGGGTGTGGCTTGTCCCGACCTAGATAAATGTGACCTAGATGAATCATTCGCTCTTCTAAGCTCTTGAGCTGTCTTCTCCCTCTCAAACCTTCAACAATATAATATATAATATAAATTCAACCTGTGATCCATCTATCAAGACCCAGGCTACATATCGCTGTCCCTATTGAACAAAATGCTCGTATTCCTTCCAATGCATCATAGACAACATACATAATTTAATACTCTTGCTAATATATAAATATCACCTCTCATTAGTGATCTGGTGTCTTGATCTCTCCAGATCCTGTTCTAAATCCATAATTCTATTCCTGAGCTGAGTTATCTCCCTCGTCTGACTGTCTCTGTAATCACAAAGATAATACAAATCTAAGCTCTGAGGGATAGAGGTAAATACATGATTGTAATCATGAACACTGAGAAAATATGGCAAAGGTTATTAAATACTCTAAAATACACATTAGTCACTTAAAAAAGACAAACTCTACTGATTAGAGATACAAAGTGGATTTGAAACGAGAGTCGGACACTTGTGACGAGTGTAGTTTTTTTCCAATGTATATAACTCACATTTTACTATCATTGAGAGTTAGTCTATCCTTCATCAGCTGAACTTCACTAGAAGTTTCCTGGACTGCCAGTTGAGCCTGAAATTCCTTCTCTCTGTTAGAAGCTAGAAGCTGCTCTAAGCTCACCAACTCCTGTCTGTCACTGAAATGATAAAATATAATTCAATATGTTATTACACAATTTAATAAAATATGTTACATAAATCTCGTCACTAAACTCTAGAACAATACATTTGAATAGATTGTGACACAGAACAACTTCAGATCCTGTGTAAAGACCGACTCAAATCTTGGCGGGCAAACATTTTGGAAAGAGATTTTCATATTCCCAACTGATCCTATGCAGTTGACTGTTAACTCAGACCAACATCATCACATAGAACTGATTACGGCGATATACCAGGCACAACGCTTATCAGTGTACATAAACACCAACCAACTGACCATCGAACACCAAGATATAAATAAATGTCGTCTCAGAGTTGGACTCAAGTCACCCTACGGAAGGAGAGTGATTTTGTTTGGTTTGGTTTGCGTGCCTCATTCATTTTATCACCGCACTGATGCCTGAGGCTAGAACGCAAATGGACATGTATCTTAGATGAGATGATGTCCGTTATGAGGACATATTGTAACTTACGTGTGACTTCTATCCTTTAGAGCCTGTATTTCTCTCTCTAACTGCTCGATAGTATCGGCTGCTCTCTCACACTCTAATTCTCTCGCTGCTAACTTCCTCTGCAGAGTATCCTTACCTCCCTCCAGACGAGCAGATAAATCCCGAGTCACCGCCACATCCTGCTCTAGGTTATATCTATAAGGAGAAGAGTTATGTTTGAAAGACAAAAAACAAAAAATATTATATCTTATTATAATTCTATTTTACAATTTGTGGTGTCAACTCTCTGAACATAATGCCCAGAGAGTGGACAACTCCAAATTGTAAGTACTAATTGTAAATAATATTTGGAATTGTACTTATTTAGTAATTGGTATGTATTAAAGTGAACTGCTTTATTCAATACCAGGTAGACAAATAGCTTGCTAGGCAATCCACATGCCTCGGTATCTATTTGTTATGAGGAGTCAAGCAAATTACTGAATGGCATTGACTCGCAACTTAATGTTTGAAAGCATGTAGCTACAGAGTATTCTCTAAAATTGGTAACCCCAATTCCAAAACCAAAGTATCCAACTGGTTGAGGCCACATCATCTCATAACCTTGATAAATTTTCTAAATTATGACTCAGTTCCACTTTATTACAACTCGAGATTAACAATTAGGAAATACACCTAGCATCATAGGTTGCCTCAACTTCCTCTCCCCCTCCAATCCATTTTGCATGAACAACAGAGTTTCTATAAATTCCATATCAAACCTGTATGTACTGTGAGTTGTACACATTGTTACTAACCTCTCACCCTCCAGCTCATGTATCTTCTCATCCATATTATCCATAGCTCTCTTCTGATTGGCTATCTGACCCTCCAATGCCTGATGGGATACCTGAGTCTGTTCAAAATAAAGAAGGTTTTAAAACGGTGAGCAACAACAGACCAATGCTTTCATATCATTATCATATCATCTCTAATAATATCTTTATAATAAGTATTTGCCGAACGAATATTTCACCTTGTTGCACAGGCTTGAAATAATGATACCCTTGAGGGGTCAAGTATTCGCATGAGGAGTAATTCGCCTTTATTACTATCAGACACTTACTATCCATCTTTATTTACTACGATCGCCAGTTTTAGCTAGCTAAAATTAGTGCTTGCTGGCGTTGAGTCAACATTAAGCTGGCTAGAGAAAACTCTAGGTAATATTCGCTCGCCAGCGAAGTTATTGTGACACGTTACTGTATTTCAGATTAGTTTATCAACTCAAGGAAATCAATCAAATCTTATAATGAATCAATTCAGATATTGATGATTCCATCTGTCATCATGAAGGTTACAGTATTGACGTAGGCCCACACTGACATTGAGATTACACCATTAACATGTGTATCACTGATCGTTTGAGTCTATTTAGTATGAGTACCTAACATGTACCCGCCCCTAATTACTGAAATTTACTGCGGGTTTTCCCACCAAACTCCTCCTGATGGTACTCATACTAAGTGAATTAATTAACTCTCCAGTGATCAGAGATATACATTCGATAGTATATCACGTTATCAGTATTGCCTTAGGGCCTACCTGTTGTAGTTCTCTATCCGTTGACTCGATCTGTTGTTGGAGTCGTCGAAGATTCTGATCTTTACTTTGGAGTTCTCTCCTCATATTATGAGATTCAGATTCTAACTGACTTGTCTGCACATTATATCTCTCTGCTTCTAATGTTAATGTTCTATACTGTTCTAATAACTGTGTACGCTCTTCTTCCTGTGTAGAAATGTATAAATATGAGATAACGGTGCATTGGGTGATACTCATACACATGCCCTTTAGAGACAACTTGGGTGATGCGTGATGCATCAAGTCATATTATTTTCTAAATTACATGAGTTTCACAACGTCAAATTTGTGTTCAATCTTTCACACAAGGTGATAATTGAAACATGTAATGTAAGAAGCTATCTTGTACATGTTTGTGCCTCGATATGCTTGCCAGACAAGCTAAATCTGATGAAGTGCCTACCTTCTGAGAGAGGACATCTTCGACCCGTCTGACCTCAGCGATATAATCCTGTACTTGATCTGATAGTTGTGTTCTCTCATCTATTAACTCTTTGATATCATTACTAAGCCTCTGTGTCTCAGCAGTCATATTAGTCAGATCATCCTCCAGTAATCTGTTCTCTCTGTTTAATGATTGAGGAACGATTATATCATCTAAGGTTAGTGTAAAAATCTACGTCTCAATATACCTCTATATTCTATAGCATACCATTGTGCACATTACACCAGTATCACCACCAACACCAGTGGCGCAGCCAATACCAGTAGTTTTGTCGTCAACCAAAAATCAAAATCCTGACAAAATGTAGTTTTATCAAAAATCCAAACTCCGTCAAAATCCCCACAAGACTGTGGTAAAAAGCTGTCGTTGACTATTTATGCAGCTGACATCGTTGTAAGTATAAGTTTGACTGGCCTAAGACAGATGAGAAGTTCTAGTACTCTGCTCTTACCTGATTTGATCATCCTTGGACTGAGTCACATCAGATAGTTCTATATTCAGACTATCTATCTGTTTTCTCAGACTATTTACCTCTCTATCCTTCAGTTTTATTGTGTCTTCACTGTGTTCCAGCTATGAAACAGCAGAGATGTTTGTTATAATTCAAAGTCTACTAAGCGGAGACCAAAGGCTTATAATTTATGAATATATTTTGTCAGAGTTGAGACATGTTGTTCAGATGTTTATCAGTTCAAACTGATAACTACATGCATGGGGCCAAACCCTCTGATTTTAAGTATAGCGCCAGGTTCTCTCATCACAGTTGGGATCGCCTGATCTTCTGATCCAAACAAGGCATTGATCTCACACATGTTTCTAGCTGTGGACACTTTTTGAAGAGACTAAAGTATGTTGCAAATTGTATGATCTTAATTAGCGTATGTGTATGTGTGTCGATGCTTTGAAACAATCCACACTGACGTAATGATATAATGATCAGGATATGATCATCAATTTCAGTAAATAACCTCAAAAAACATATCTACCTGTCTGGCTACATCCCTGTTGTTACGAACGAGCTGATTGGATCTATCCTCCTGATTGGCACACTCATCATCCAATCGGGCGCAGCGTTCTGTTTTATCATCAAGTAATGATTGTAGATTGTCTTTTTCTCTATCTAGAGAGCCTATTGTAGTTTTCAGCTGAGATAACTATAAATAGATTATTGTACTGCAATGTACATTGTAACCTCATTGGTACGGAGGAAATAGATGATTTTCAAGGCAGAGCGTGAATAAAGTTGACATGCGCGTATATCAGCAGGGCGTACATCAGCAGGGCGTATACATCAGCAGGGCGTATACATCAGCAGGGCGTATATCAGCAGGGCGTACATCAGCAGGGCGTATACATCAGCAGGGCGTATACTACTGTAGTGAGTCTAGGGTTGAGTTGTCTGAAGATCATTAGTTTCATAACTGCCTTAAACTACTGCTGCCACTCAGGCAAATTTGTGCTGATTGGATTCTGTATAACTCCAATATATCTAATTGAGACTTCGATCTGCATAATTTGCACAAACTGATCTTCAAAATCAGTAATCATCAATAATATCCACTAGTAAGACGGTAACTATGTCACATGATAAGTTAGATAATTTATTCCATACCCTGATTTTGAAGATAAGTTTGTGCAAATTATTTGCTCATTAGGTGACAATGCTGAGATTGCAGCCTCATTTTATTAGTTTTTAGCTATACAGAATTCAATAAGCGCAAATTTGCCTGTGGGCTTGCAATGGTTTAAGGCCGGAGAGCGACCACCCTTACTGTAGAGTAGTTCTATGACTTACCTCAGTATGTAGACTTGTGACTTGTTTCTCCGAGTCAGCGAGTCTGGAGTCTAAGTCAGCACATCGAGTCGTCATACACTGTAACTCATCCTCCTTAATACTCAATCTCTGCTGATTATCTCTCAGTGATTTCTCTCCCTCATCAGATAATAACCTGTCAGAGGATGGAGAGAGAGACACAGATATACAAACAAAGCACGAGTGTGCTACATAGACTTAATATAATATAGACTGTCTATGGTGTGCTCAGTGGGATGTAAGAAATGTCAATCTCAAAATATGTTGATGATTATGATCTTAATACAAGTGCATTGTGCCTAGTGATCATTTGCGTCACTGTTGAGAAGTAGGGAGAGCAGTCTGGTTAATTTCATCAAGAGAATTTAGTTGCCTGCTCCTTGATGATAAAAGGACAACTTTCAAATTATATAAAACCTAGACAGGATGCTAACTTAAACCAGGGATTTTGACCCTTACTCTCTGTTTAAACCGATCTTGATCAATCTGCCTGTATATTGACTTGCTCCCATCCCACTAAAAGGGGCACAGTCTAGAGGTGGCAACTCCAAATGCAAGCCAATCAGATCGAACTTGATCTAGTGCCAGAGAGTTTATCTCAAACCCCTTGCTGGAGCTACTTTGAAAACTAACAGAATAGAAGTCTCAGCTTACCTAAGTTGATTATACTGTTGATGCTGCTGCCTGTAATCTTCACTGGCCTCATTATATCTGGCAGCTTGAACTCTGACCTCTTCCTCTAATTGGCTGGTTCTACTTCTCAAACTATCAGCCTATAAGCATCACAATCAGATTATCTGTAGTCGGTAATCAAAATTATCCAACTTCAAAGATTAACATTACGAAGTCAGCCAAACAAAAAGCCTCTTCTCTTTTTGATCTAATTTATGATGAAAAATCACATCACATCACACCACACCACACCACACCACACCACACCACACCACACCACACCACACCACACCACACCACACCACACCACACCACACCACACCACACCACACCACACCACACCACACCACATCACACCACACCACATCACATCACATCACATCAGTCGGCATAGCACATCAGTCGGCATAGCACTGAAAACTTTACAAAGAAATCTTAACCAAGGTAAAGCTGTATAATGCAGGTAAAGATATATGCCTCACGGCGTAGCCAGATTGAAATATTTCTTAACTGCTCACCAAGAAACTTCAACCTACCAACTTTTATATCTCTATACAATGAACTAACCTGCGCCTCGATTTCAGCCCTCTCATTATTCATCTTCCTGATTCTTGTGTGAAGCTCTTCAATCTTATCATCGTAAGTGACTCGTTCGTTTATCTGCGTCTCCGTAGCAACCTGTAGTCTCTCTCTCAGTGTATCTCTCTCTATAGTCATCTGTCTCAAGTCTGCCATAGTCTCATCTCTCTCCTAGACATAGAACGAACAATGAGACAGATATAACAAATAAAAATATATATGTCTATCTCAACAAGGTACCTCCTTATATGGACTAGAATGCTCCTGTTTGAGAGGGACACAATGGATCAACATGGTTAAACAATAAGTATCTGTCTATAGATGTCATTTATTCCTGACAATAACTGTCACATATGCTAGGCTTGAGGATAGCTAATAAGTCAGATCAATGAGAACATTAGATCAAGTTTGATGGATTGCCTTCATTTCGAGTGGCTTGAGGGGAGCAAAAATGCCATTTGCATTAAACTTGGTAGTTAGAATAGACAGTTTTCTGAGCTCTAATTTGAGCCTCTTTTTGGAGTTGTCCTCTCTCTCTGGTACTTTTAACCCACGCCGCATAGGAAAAAGGAGCTGAAAATATAATTATCTTGCAAACCGCTTATAATAGGATAAAAATTTGGTATTGATTTAGCATCGGCATCATTGAAGACCCTGAGGGCTTAAATGAAAGCTCAGAAAACTGTCTAATAGAGACAGTCCAGAGTAGAGGAGACCACCCAGTTGGACCACCCAGTGAGACCACCCAGTTGAGACCACCCAGTTAGAATTAGAGACAGCCCAGAGTAGAGCTGTACTGACCATCTCAATCTGTTTGAGTAGATGTTGAGCAGCGAGTGACGGACTCTTAGCTGGAGTAGACCTAGCTAGCTGTAACCTGACTCTCTGTAACTCATCCTTAGTATTAGAGTACATATCCTGTAGTCTATCTCTATCGTTAGTCAGAGATCGCACATCGCTCTCTATCTGTAAATGTGGGAGATAGAGGGACTATATATATATATATATATATATATGAGGTTGTGAGTTATGGGCTACAGTGTTGTCAGTTAATTCAAACCTCTGGGGACCACAAAAATGTGTCCTAATTAAGCAGAGTCTGAATTAAGTGATATTAGAATGCATTGAGATATGGCTGAAGGGACCAACTTTCCTTGTCTGAGTTAAAATGAGCTCTGAATTATAAAGTCTAAATTAAGAGGAGTACACTGTATCTGTACTGATATCTTATGTTTGGTTTCTGAAAACAGTCCTCCTAGTGAGGGTCCTCACCAGAAAGTCCCAGCGTTGAATGACAACAGCATAGAATCTTTTATTGAATTTATATGACTCAATTCCGGAACAATAGCGTTATAAGTACCCTCTATCTGTATACATGTATGAATTACAGTCACATGAATGGGGAGGACAGAGACATGATTACATAAAGTAAAGAAACCTAGTAGTAATATACGTATGTGTATATATATATATATATATATATACCTCAGACATCTGTATCTGATGTTTATCTAACAGAGCCTGTAGATGGTCTCTCTCCTCTATGACTCTGTTTAGTCTCTGGTGACCTCCTGACCCTGGATCGGCAGCGTCTAGTCCAGGAGATATATCCTTGTGCTGAGATCTACGCAGGCTTGAGGTACCCAACTCGGCCTTCTAATGATAATAATGAATATGTTTCACAGTTTACAAGTCAACCAGCTCGGTATTTTTGATGCTTTGGCTTGATAAATCATTGTACCAATTATCTCTTTTAGGTTAACAAGGTAGCAATAATATGCTTTATTATCAAGTCTATGATATGCATCTGATACTCTTATAATCCTGCTATCAATCTGATATTCCAAGAGAATGATACTTTCAAGGGCAAAAAACAACCGAAGATTTTGTTGAATCCGTGAATACTTTCAATCAATAAATCACAATTCTCACACAAAACACTGTGACATATATATTTTTTGTCTCTACCTCTTAACCCCATGCGGTAGCAGAAAGGTGCTCCGTATTATGACACAGGTTATAACGATTCAAATTAAGCATAATCCTATCTAATAAATACTAGTCTGAGATATTACCAGACTGATGTACTCCTGTTTGTAGAAATCTCTCTCCTCATTGGCTACTCTCAGAGCTGCTTCTAAAGTACGGTCTGTGGACTTAGATCTACCCTTACTCTGTGACTGTGGAGTACGGGTGGGTGATCTACCGCCCCTTACAGGTGACCGAGAAGGTTTGATAGGAGACTGGCTAGGGCTTCTGACAGCACTGCCAGTTCCGATACGCTTATAACTGAAATATAAAGACCACAAATTAAGATCAGCATTGTGGTGAGCAATACAAAGATAACAAGCAATGGTCTGTCTCCCAACTAGTTTGGAGGTTCTCTAAGCTAGCAAAATTGATGAAAAAAATTAAGAATTTAGGCGGCCAATAGGTGCGAATGATATATCATCACATCAGTGCTTGGCTAATAAATATGGAAAGCTTATGGGCCTTTGTGTTAGCAGGACATCGAATACATAACCTATAAATGATATATCTGATCGGCATAGTTACAGCCAGTCCCAATATTAATATGATGGGTCAGCTGAGTTGGCTGATGCATTTGCCAGTTTTTGAATATATACATGTTTACACAGATATAGGATACTAGTGTAAACATTAGTACTTACGTCATGATCTGATTAGATACTACTAGATATATGTACTTACGTCATGATCTGATTAGATACTAGTAGATCTTTGTACTTACGTCATGATCTGATTAGATAGTAGATCTTTGTACTTACGTCATGATCTCATTTAGACGCTCCACCTCACTCTTCCAGTAATCTCTCTCCTGCTCTAAGTTTTTAATGAGCTGATCGAATCTATTCGGTGATCTGTTCCTGAGTCGAGCTGCCTGTATAGCTGGTCCCTTCTTAGCTCTCTTATATTTATCTAATTCTACCACCAGGTCCTTCTCTGTAAAACGAACATCAAGGAAGGTTTTACTGGTATTATTTTCTACTTCATCAATGCACAGATTTAGACACTGCCCGTCTTCACCAACTTATAGAGATTATCTGGCTCCCTATCTACTGGTAAGATTGGGCTATTAGAGTATGCATTGTAAATTGTCTATGAAGATGGCAAATATAGAAACTTCTTGTAAAGATATCCTTAAAGTATCAAAACAATGACAATACTTGGAAGTTGTCCTCATTATGTCAATGATAGGACAACTCTGAATAAATCAATGTGATACACTGGGCATCAGGAAGTTTGGAACACTACCCGTTGGCATGCAGTCAGCATATGGCCCCTCAAATGTTAGTTGTAGAGGTTGGGATGATTATCAGTATGCCTTTACATGCCTACTAAATCAGTCCTAGGCTATGGACAATGTCTTAGGCCACAGGCAGAAAAACGGTAAAAAGGCAAACATTCTCTTCCATAACAGGGCTCAACATTGACTATCTAACTCTAGACAGATTTCTATTTTTTGAGTATATTATTTGTTGGCACCGCTGTTGGTGAATAAGTCTGTAACTCAGACTCTGGATAACAAAAAAGTGAAACGCAGACTAAAACTCGCACTGTGACGCTGACTTACCTGTCTGTACGAGACGATTAACTCTGACCCCGAGTCTTCTCTTATCCTGCTGAGTTTTATCTACTAAACTCTCCAGCCTCTCAAAATCTGCTGCCTGAGACAACAAGTCAGCTACAGAATAGAGATTTAATATAAGTCAGCATAGATAGACTGGATAGCAGCTGGGGCTAGTGTAGAGTGGTCAGTGAAATGCCGGCTGAACCGATCACATAATTGACGACCATGAAGTTGATACTGGTGCTACATGTTACACCTACATGCTACACCTACATGCTACACCTACATGTTACACCTACATGTTACAGCTACATGCTACAGCTACATGCTACAGCTACATGCTACAGCTACATGTTACACCTACATGCTACAGCTACATGTTACACCTACATGTTACACCTACATGCTACAGCTACATGCTACAGCTACATGCTACAGCTACATGCTACAGCTACATGTTACACCTACATGCTACACCTACATGCTACACCTACATGCTACAGCTACATGTTACACCTACATGTTACACCTACATGCTACACCTACATGTTACAGCTACATGTTACAGCTACATGCTACACCTACATGTTACACCTACATGCTACAGCTACATGCTACAGCTACATGCTACAGCTACATGCTACAGCTACATGTTACACCTACATGCTACACCTACATGCTACACCTACATGCTACAGCTACATGTTACACCTACATGTTACACCTACATGCTACACCTACATGTTACAGCTACATGTTACAGCTACATGCTACACCTACATGCTACAGCTACATGCTACACCTACATGTTACACCTACATGCTACAGCTACATGTTACACCTACATGCTACAGCTACATGCTACAGCTACATGCTACACCTACATGTTACACCTACATGTTACACCTACATGTTACACCTACATGTTACACCTACATGTTACACCTACATGCTACAGCTACATGCTACAGCTACATGTTACACCTACATGCTACAGCTACATGCTACACCTACATGTTACACCTACATGTTACACCTACATGTTACACCTACATGTTACACCTACATGCTACACCTACATGCTACAGCTACATGCTACAGCTCAGGTTTCGCAGTCAGAGTATATGATGTGCATTAGCTAAGACTGGGTGCACAAAATGTCAGCCATATCACGCTAATCCATAGTAACAGATGCAGACTCGAGGACAAACTGTACTTGGAGACCCATACAACCGTTTGTGTTGAATCTCCAATACAGATGGGATCATTTATCGTAGATCACATTCATATACCAATAACTAATTTATGACAGGATTAAAGACTACCCAAAGACCGTAGCATGTTATAGTCAGACAGTTAATCATGATAAAGTTGTGTCAGATGCAATACAATAAACAAGCATTTCCGGGGAAACTGTGACATCATAATGCAGAGAATGAGAGTTACCTTTCCTTATGGAAGGCACTCTTTCCACCATCAATAATTCATGCCAAGTAGAGCATTGAATTTTCTCACCATGCAAATCTGAAACAACTTTATCATAAGTATCTGTCTGACTATAACATGCTTTGGGTAGTCTCTAATAACAGTCGTCCTTGAGAGACTTACCAGCTAGTTTCTGATTTTCCTGAGTACATCTATCTAGTTGAGCTCTTAGGAGAGATAACTCCTCATCACATTTACCTAGCTCTGCACGACTCTTAGTCAGCTCTAACTTAGCTTCAGATAACTCTCTATCTGCTACCTGCAGCAGATAAACCAGACTAAATAAACGTCTAAACAACAAACTATTAATCTAAATATCGGAATAAAACATATGTAACAGCTAAAATGTCAGAATCAAACCACCCAAAGGGGATAAAAGAGGAATGGGCTAAATAGATTCCAATGAGTTTCTTCCTGACCGTAGCGTATGCTACATTACAAGAAATCACCAGGGAGACAGCTGACGGACCAACAGATTTTTGACTCTGAGGATAAAAGAGTTTCTCTCATATCAGATCCGTTACTCAGTAATAAAAAGGTTTCATAAACTCAATATGATATTCCATACCAAGTACAAAAAGATTGGTCAAACAAAACCTTGAGTCTGTAAATATATCAATAAAGTTGATTGATTCAACATTAGATGGTCATATCGCATGCCACATCCCAAAGTATGGACAGCGAAATTTTTGATGCATTAAGGCCAAGGTGACAGTATCTGCGTCAGGTTGCTCTCTGTTTGCATGTCGGAGCACACCTGGGAGCTAACCAAACCCCAGTAGTCGATGGACTGCAGTGGGAGTCGAACCCACGACTGGCGCTCTAATTAACTGAGCCACCTCCTACTCCATAGTGGATATATATAACAGCCTATGAGTCTCTCACCCCGATGACCGTCTCCTTATCCTGCTGTAATCTCTTAGCCGTCCTGTCAGCGTCCTTGAGATTGTGCTGTAGTGTCGACTTCTCAAGGTCGGCCTCGCTGGCCTGCTGACGGGCCAGAGACTCGACATGTCTGGACTCGTCTAATCTCCTCTCTAAGTCCTTATTCTTCTGCTGCAGGTAATCTATCTGTGTAATCAGATGAGTAAGACAATTAGGAGACTTAACATCACTGAAAAGTGAGAAAAAATACTTTTTACTGGTTCACCCTTATCATACTTCGTCAAGATTATAATCTATTTGAATCATGAAAATTATAAAAACAGAGTTCTATGACAACACCAACCATTGAAATAGTGGAAAGGGTAATATACATTTCTTCACTCAGTTACTCAGATATCGCTTGCACACCACACCACACTCCCAATACATAGGCTCAGTAGACTGATAACAGCAAGCCAACACATGGAGCGATAGCTGTGAGCAGGGAGAATTCTCCCTGCTGTGAGCGTGTCTGGTCTTGGCAGTTAGACTAAGAGCTAGTTTTTCATGTAAACATAACTAGATGCGAGTACCTGTATATTGAGATGTGAGATGAGTTTCTCGTTACTTCTGTTACGAGCCTCCAGAGCGACGACATCGTAAGGTCTGCCTCCGTCTAAAACTCGTCCAAGTCTCTCTATCTCAGCATCCCGAGCTTCTATCTGTAAGCATAATATCATAAGAGAATAAGTCTATAATAACATCACAAAGTATATACTCTACATTAACATATCACTGACACTTCCATCTGTACAGTCTAACAATTACACAGAGTGAGTCTGAATGAAGCGACTGGATGACATGCTCCGGATTACTATATCAGAGTCCTGAGGATCTGGATAATTCAACGCATCAGGATAAATATGTTAGCTGTCAATGATATACGCTGCTAACAAAAACACTTAACCTCCACTGCTTGTTTGGCAACGCTGGTGTTGTCATGATTGTTAGGACATAAAACTGACTCTCAGTATTTTGCCTAATATTCCCTTAATCGATATAGAAATGAAATAAGGAATTCCTTACTCTGTGATATGGATGCAGATATACAGTAAAATGGGGTAACGCATATCATTGTATTGTACAGACTTGTATAATACCTTTATCACCCAACTAGTTTAGGTATATTAATCAGACAACCAATTATATTATGAGAGACAATCTTATCAGTTATAGCGGTACCATAGACACAGCTTGGCTTATACATTGTGATAAAAATACCACTAGCGATCATTAATTTAAGACGAGACTCACAAAAGTTGACCGCCCAATGCTGCTCAGATTTGATTTAAAAATCTCTTATTTCTCCTTTACCACGGAAATGATAACTAACTAAATAACATAATTGCACATATCCCTTCAACTTTCAAACCGTTATTTTAGAACCAAATTTATATAGAATCAAGAGACTAAAAAACTCTACAATAGAACACAGATAGTTGGAATCCTCACCCTGGCGATGCTGCGAGCCCGCCGCGATCCGCTCATTCTTACAAATATCCACAAGAAATTCGTCAGAAAATAACTCTGCAATGCTCACTATGAAAAAGCCGGCTTTTAGCAGCGTGTGTTACAATTTACTATAAAGTACTACAATTTTACTATAATAAATAAACCTCTTTTCAATTAAAAGTAAAATAATGAAATTAGGCTCCGCCCACAAGCCTCCGATTATCCAATCAGCAACAAGTCTCCCAGGAAACTGTAAACATTTCTTTTATTAGCTTCTAGCCTTAGCTAAATAATTATCAGATTGTTTTGTATTAAGTTTCAATAGGCTCTTTATCGCTGCTGTAATTTTTGTCAACAACTGTTTGGAATAAGACTCATATACATTGAGAGGACTTTTCAATTTTATCAATGTTGCTTTTATTACAAAGCCATTAGAAGTGTTAGGGTGATAATAATGCCTTGCCTGTATGGTTATGGACCTCTATTTATACAATGTATGTAACATTACGACTGTGTGGCTTGCTATGCCCAATGTAATCTCATATGAGGACATATGTAATGTGTTTATGCTCTATATTTTCTCCCTTCCATCCGCTCAGGCCTGGAACCATAACATGCACAGGCTGGAACACGCCATACCCAGTGGACCCTTCGGAGTAGTTACTAGTAAACTAATGAAGAACCTGAATGTACTATTTACTATTAGTACTTGTATTGAGAAACCGGCTCGTATCAGTTAAGCACAACTAAAGAGATTCAATAAATATGGTAAATCTGGAATTTATTTTACACAAACTCACCAGCAGGTTTATAATTAATGTTTTACTAATTTTGGAATACTCAAATATAGGAATACTTCTTGCAGAAACTTCATCATAATTTTTCATAATTTCTAGTATTTGTTAGGTTACTGTTAATACAGTAATGCGCCATTTACTCGCCAGTAGCCATCCTACGGATCAGAGTTATCCACACTTCACCAAGAGCATAGCTGACTAACTGGAACCCTGCACGGTTATGAGAAAAAAATTATTGCTCAAGCATGATTATTAAATTCTCACCTGTCTAGTGAAGGTCGCGACCTTGCCCTCTACAGCCACATTGCGATCCCTCGTTATCTCAAGATCTCTCTCTAACTCTGCGATCCTCCCGTCAGCTACTCGTAACAGATCCGCTACAAACGGGTCATCTCTGGGCGGGACGGAGGGGGCGGAGCTTATATCAGAGCCGGGAAGAGTGGAGTCCAGCTGGAGACGCTGACGACGGAACGGTACATGTTTTTTCTTACCTCCTGGGAAAAAGTATGAGTAAAACATCAAGTGTGATAAGTTATAAGTGATAAGTTATAAGTGATAAGTTATAAGTTATAAGTGATAAGTGATAAGTGCATGAAAGAGCTCCGATAAGGATTACATGATCTTAATATAACCTATCTAATCTAATATCTCTGAAAAATCATAAATAATATAAAATATATCACAACAATCAGTGCCTGTGTATTCAAATATATATATATAGGTTTACTTTGAGAAGGTGAAATAAAGAGAGAATTTCTGAAGCACTTTGAAACTGAACATACAAAATCTCAAGGTTATTATCGCCCTAGACTAACTGGTGAGTTAGTACATGTAGCAATGTACTTGTAAAATATAGGCAAGAACTACGAACTCAGAAGTGAAGGTAATAATTCTGCTAATGCAAACATCAAAAAACATTTAGAAAAGTTTACATTATAAGTGAGAGTTGCCCTCTCATTGATATCAATTCAGCAATCGCAACTTATAGACCGAAGCATGATTACTTTGCGAGCAATTCTTTTTGATACAGTGATAACATACTCCAAATTTATTAATTACATAAACATATGTGTGGTCGCATATGTTATATCCATCAATAGCACGAGCAGCAGAATAAAGCTGATTAAACAGTATACAATAACAGCAATCTAAGAAATAACAAAATTGATCACGTATTAACACATGTACTCACCAGGAGTCTGTATAACTGCGTTGAAGTTTTTTTCTTGTAGTTTGAGTATATGATCAGATTTATCCTTCCCTTCCCTCTCCATAGCTCGGATCTTATGTACATACTGATTATTCAGGAACTTTAGATCGTTATTCTCGTGCTCGAACTTACGTAGTGACGATTTAAACTCTGCAAAATATCGGCATCGTGATATTATTATCTAACTTATTTAAAATTATATCAATAGAAAAATCCCAGCTTCAGGAAAGTTGATTGAATTTGCAGCTGCTTTGATATTTTGACGGGACCATCTACAACTAGATGGTCCCAATTGCGTTACAAGGAAAACATCACAATATTCTGCTAGTTGGGAATAATCTACCACATACAAGATTTGAGTTATACAATATCAAAATAGACGCGACTTCAGGATAATATACACAACAAAACATATGAATAGTAACACACAAAAAAAACATAATTATATGTTAGGTGAGTCTCTAGTGCTTAGATAAATGTTGGTATTTTTGGTTATAAATGGAGGAACTGTGTGATACTTATATTTATAGAATCATCAATATGCACAGCGCTCATTTTGCGAAACATTGAACCACTGCTGACACAGCTAGCTTTGCCCAACAGAGCCAAAGTCGAAAATTTAAATAGAGAGTTGTGGCATCAAAACATCTAGCCAGTAGCTTGGCATGGAGTTATATGAGCTCTCATAATGAAGTGTGTATCTTCTTCCCCAGCTATCCGCCATTAGTGATGGCAAATGTTGTTGTTGACTAATCAGGTGCCTTTAAAATCTAGCTGAGATCCAACACTTTTATTTTGTCAGCAGTGGTTTAAAGCTTGTGATGTTAGTATGAGGACAAACCTGCGATTCTTTTATCTGCCTCTTCTTTAGCTCTGATAAGCTGCATGTGTAAGTCATTATTCTCTTTTACTAATCGTCCATTATCATTCTGTGTAATAAGATTAAATATAGGGTTAGATTAGACTAACTTGTGCTTCTGTACAATCAAGGAGGATGGGCGTATATCCCACCCTCCTTGAAATGACAGACCAAACAAGTTTTGTTACTCACAAACCCGGGTAGGCGTGGCCTTATCAATGATACTATGATCAATATACCTTTACAGAAAATTAGATAGCTTTTGTAACGCTTATGCTTCCACGAAATGGTGTAGTATTTCCTGAACATCTTGGCAACATGGAAAACAACATCTCCAACATATCAAGGGAATATAAGCTGTCTTCCATTCTTCTGTGGTATATGGGTACAAGTTTCCAACATGGATCTAATAGAGGAGTTAAATTTACACTCTATTCTTTGTGTGAAAGCTATAGTAGCGCCGCCTCATATTTGGTACCATATTGAAGGTCTCAGTCAGTCTAATTAAGAGCACCATGGCTATTTTATGAATAGCCTATGGACACAGTTTATTATGATCTGCATTATGATACCAAATATTGGGAGGCGCAATTATAGCTTTAATAGGGTTTTACTTGTACGACTCATTCTGATAAACATTTGTGTTTAAATTTTGCACCTTATAAGGTTATTATAAATATTATATAGGAGTGTTATTTTGCTAATGATAGAATTATCTCCCCTACCTTATAAGGTTCAATCTGAGATTCTATATCAGCCTTCTCTCTGGGACTTCTAGCTGACGATAGCTTAGTATTCTTCAGACTCTCTGTGGTGTGTAATAGATCAGCGAATAATCTCTCTACCAGGGGAAGCGACTCTATACCTGATAAATAAGGCAGAAGTATGAGAGATGTTAACTTTGACAGAGACAACTAGTAAACAGATGATCTGCCAGCACTAGGTATCAGGGTCATAATACCTGTAAGACCTACCTAAACTGTCATCCATAAACACCAAAAGTTTGTGCGAACACTTTTACAGCAGAGTAAGCAGAGTTCTAATACCAGAAGCTATGATTTATGGCCATGAATGTGCACCCATAGACAGCAAACACAAGTCGACAAGATTTCGCCAGGTGGCTAGTGCCTGTTACACAAATAGTAAAGAGTTAGAAGATTGCAAGTACATGAACATTTCCTAGTTTGTTTAATTGTAGATGTACTACCCACCTAGAGGCTGACGATATCCCATCTGATCCAGTCTACGTCTGACGTTAGAGAACTTCTCCTGCACGTGACTCGCCATGATTGCTGTGACCTTTTAAACTTCTTTAGCATACAATAATCAATATCTCTACAAAGAAGACGGTAGAACTTTTAATCAACTCATCTCATATCTAAACAAAAGTGACATGAGAAAAGCTCAGAGTGATATGATTGTCCGAACTTTAGTGAATGAACAGGGTTGTTTTAAGCATTTTAGTAAGGTAGGCCTGTACACATGGCCTCAAAGTTGATTTTGTGGCTTTCTCTTGGAGGGTTACCTCTAGTCAAGCTGTATCATACAGATAATTAATTATCATTCATATCATTTGTCTTTGATCAAGTCTATAAAACATTGCTGATTGTTTCTTCCATATTCAGGATGAATCGATTGATTTAGTAGGTATATGTATCGAATGCAGCACCAAAGCAAGGATCTCATGAGGACCCCCCGAGTTAATCAGGGGTCTCATGAGGACCCCCCGAGTTAATCAGGGGTCTCATGAGGACACCCCGAGTCTATCAGGGGTCTCATGAGGACGCCCGAGTCATTCAGGGGTCTCATGAGGACGCCCCGAGTCTATACGCCTAGCTAATACTGCAATCTTCAGAGCTGTTCTGTGGGGTAAGAACCACTCTCCATCTTTGTCTTGGAGATAGCAGGGCTCTTAACCACTCAGATTTAGCCCGAATTACTCAGATCTAGTTAAGTTTAACTCAGGCGATTTCAGAATATGAGTTATAAACTCAGATTTCCCCTCATATTCATCTAAGTTGGGGAATTCCAGAATACACAGTTGACTTTTATTGACGATCTAGCTGCTTACAATGTGAATTGATAATGTCGACCTAAAACCCAATGGTCTGGAATTAATCTGTACAGACCTAAATTGTTCTCTAAGTTTCTGCGGCCGGACATTGTTAGGAAGGCCTAGCTACACTACAGTGCCCCAAAACCATAAGCAATGAACTAAACCTCCATTGACGTAAGTTCATTGCTGTAAGCTGTTCATGGCATGCACAGGGTGTAATCACCTTTGATGTGCCACTTCAAGACACAGCATTGGTAAAAAAAACGCTGGATTCTGTACACCAGTTCAGAGAGATGGACAGACTCAGAGGAATGAATGGACTATTATACCCAGTTGATTCAACATAGCCACAGAAAAATTACAACAACAGAGTAGTAGTTCCACAGGTCTACTCCAAAACCTAGGACCTTGGCAATGTCAAAGTCCCAGGTTTTAGAGTAGACCTGTGAGTAGTTCCCTGTCTCAGTCTGCAGGTGAGGTATTAACAACAAGAATACTTTCTTTTATATATATGTATATATACATATATATATATATATATATATATATAATTATAGCCTATATATTACATGTCTTCCTAAAATTGTAGAAAACAACACTACTATGTATATTGTAAGCTTACATGAGTATCCCAGTCTTTAGTGTGAAATATTTCAGGGTGTTCCTATCAGAATAAGGTTAGAAATCCATAATAGACACTCAGCACACAGTGTTCATTTCAAAATCAAAAAGTGTTTTCATACTCATTTATTTAAATATGGCGGCGTTTGTGTTTCCTATCGATGCTGATTGGTCAGTTCTGTGCTATTACTATGGCAACAACACATTTAACCCGCTAAATATTAAAACTCATTAGTAAACTAATGACATGAGCAATTTTGAGCATTGACCAAGCTGGGAGCTGACAATCCATGAGCAATGAGAAATGGAATTAGGCCCTGTAAAAATATTCTATACTGAGCAGTCCTATAGTAGAATAACATTCACATCACATGAATCTGAATATTTGAATATGTGATTTGTAAATGTGTATAAAAGAAAGAAACTACTTTTTTCATATATATATATATGTAGTATATTGGTGGTGGTGGTGGTGGTGGTGGTGGTGGTGGTGGTGGTGGTCACAGCTAAGATCGCCTATCCTTGTTTATACCTGTTTTACTCCTTGGGCGTAAACCTCATGTTTTGAAACAGATAAATTCCTAGAGATTAATGTACTGGGTCGATGTTCTCACCAACAGATAGCGACCACCATATTCAGACAGGGTTAATCTGTTGATTGCCACATTATATTAGCGGTAGGCGAATATTTTGTAAAATTTCCCTATGAAGAAGATTATATTAATTAAAGCAATCAATATGATGTCATAATAATGCACTACTTTGCGCTGATACTGTCAGTATTACTCTGCATTGTGGCAGCGAAGACGCAACTCCATTCGCTGAAGGAATTTCGATAAAAGTAGTAAGACAGTCAGCCGCCGAACTTACCATGTCACAATACTATCAGTGCCCGTGTATATTCTATAATGGTGAGAAGATGATAAAGTCAGCACTGCCTACCAGGATACACTGGACAAACAGACAGAAATATTCAGTACGGAGTAGATCGCCCTCTAAAGGTAAGAGGGGACGTCGAGTTAAATCAGACAGCGGACACTCTCACAAACAAGTGACACTTTCTTTGGGATTTTATTCACTGAGAGATCATCTCACCTTCTCATCACACAACTAGATATATGTAGGGCAGCTTGTAAGCCCAGAACAAATCAAACAATATCGAGTAGGTTGTACCACTTCTCATCAGGATGTTGGTGGCAGCATTATTTTCTCACATATATCTGTTTATTTTGCAGAAAAGTCTCAAACTCCATCTATACTCGAATCTGGTGAGTCTTGACGTTAGTTGGCCTTGCTATGGAAAACCTGTTGCAGTTTCATAGACATACTGCATGACCTTACCGCTACCCCAGACCTCTTTTGTAATGTAATGTTGTAATAATCGAGCAGCCCCCTCCCCTTCCTCAAGATTCTTATAGACACAACACAGTTTTTAGTTAAAAAGCTCAATCGGTTGCATGTGAGATTTTGATGCGTTCTATAACCCAACACAAAAGGTGCGTTTGTTAATGGAAATTTGCCGATAAATTGTCTGGCAGCTGTTTTATGCTGTCTTCTTCCAGATGCTACCACTGCACCGACATTGGAACAAGGCCAAACATCCCTTCTCTGTCGTGTCATGTTCAATTATTATGTGCATGCCTCACCCAAAGGGTTGTTATGCATCAATTTGGTCCTTGTAAATAATTCAAACATCTCTGATAATTATCCAGATCACAGATTTTTGTTTTGAGCTAATCACGGAACGTTTGTAGTGTCCCATGTTTTACTACTATGAGTAATCGGCAAATCACAACATAACCAAACGTAACTCTATGTAATAAATCATAATACTCACATAACAACAAAAATAGAAAGACTCTCTAAATCAATTACACCAGCATGTTACATAAATAACCTGTGAGTATTGAATGAATTCAAATTTGTAATTTCACAATAATAATCTCTAAATAAGGGCTCATCGGATTACCTGTGTATGATGAATAGTAGATATTCATGTATATAGAGCTTCTGGCAGCACCATTAGAGGTAGCAACAATAAAGTCACCTCACATAGTAAAACTTTGACATTCCTCAGCCCAAGTGCTGCTGTAGTTGTGTGACAAAATCCTAGAGCATAATATAGGTCTGAGCAGCTTGGGATTATAAGTCTGACAAGAGAACATCTTCACCATGTTACCACTTGAAGATTCGTGGAAACTTGAACTTGTGAAAAAAGATGGTAAGCTAAACCTATATGGCGTCATTACTGTATTGAGCGTTTATATCACTGCTTCATCATTGTATATGGTATTTCCATAAACATATAAATATTTATATGTTTATGGGTATTTCTATTACCATTGATCTCCTTAATGGAGACGATGAGGGGTGAGTGTGGGATGAATAGATGATAGATATCTCTAACTGTTTCCTATTGGACTTTACAATTCCACACGAATCTCAAAGATGACTGAGAAAGCCAACTCCTGCAGTAAGAGTTGTTAGGCTTTTAAGACATCACCATGCAACGTCCCAAGCATGTGTTGTGGACAAAAAACTATTATTCAGTCGAGTTTTCTAATCTAACATGAGGTAACTCCATCCCGACTAATGACCTCAGTCCTCAGTACTCACCTTGGCTGGAGTAGAAGTTGTCCTTCCTCGGAATATAATCAGATATGCCATATTATTGTCAGCTGGCAAGATTTATAATCACAATAATAATATGCAGCTTGATAACTATTGAATGAGAGGATAACTCAGTTACCGAGAGAATACTCACCATGCGTTAGCAAATAAGAAGAACACAATACAATCATCACCGCAAACCTCACTTCCAATGTGCACTGAGAAAGTCAAATTAATAAACACTTAGATTAGTTACTACACTTCCGATACGATATAGTTAGTGGAGTTTGGGGTGGGTGTTGAATGCCGACCAATGAATATGAGAGGAAAGTTAGATCTCTGTGTTGGTTAGACACAGCAACCGAAAAATGTAATATTTAGTCTTCGGATAACATGCGTGGGAAAATGTGCAGCCACTCAATGTCCCATTCATTGTTACTACAATGTGGACCAAATGCAGGGAGGATATAGCTCTAGGAAAGTCTGAGTTTTTGGTGCTTAGAAAAGACCTACATGGAGGACGATTTGCTAGTTTTTCCTCAAATCTTACTCACACTATTTATAATACTATCTTTATATTATAAACCCCAACATGAGCTTCACCTAGTAGTAGCAAGTATTTATAATCTTTGGTAGTAGTATGAATATCGCTCAGCTCTGACAAGGAGGGACCTACTCTAAGCGCTCAGACGGCTCCATTGCCAGTTAGTGGCATTACATAATCAACCACTGGAATTGGTTGGTTGATAATGTAATGCCACTAACTTGCAGACTAGGCGGGACATAATAGTGGTGGTAGAGGGTATTCGATGATAAGGCTCAATTTATGAATGTATCAACATAACACTTGCCAAGATACCAATCAAGTGGGGTCCAGCGTACACAAATCTTAAAGTTTATCTTTATCTTCTCAATCAATAACTTTACAATAATATAATTCGCCTGACATTTAATTATCTGAGTTTCATAATAGCGTTTCTAAGCAGGAAGGATGTATAGATAAAGAAATACAAAAGCTTGCCACCAACGGATTGATTCAGTTTAACAATATTATCCATTCTCACTTATCGAGAAGATTTGTTTGAGGAAAGGGCAGGACCTGATATTGTCAGAAACATCTGTGTCACATTCTGTGTGAACTTCAAATTTTGGAGAAAAGCATACGAATCTACAAAATATTTTGTAACCATAGTACCTTTGGAGTGCTCTGCAGAACCTGGTCGAAAGCTGGAACGTCAAGGGTGCACAATCACACAGAAATGACAAAGAATCAGAGATCTACAGGATTGTTTGGTCAAAGGTTTGTCACAAAGAAAAGGCAGAACTGTATATCTGCAATCTCACTGCTGACCTCCTTTAACGCTTAAAGACAGATTAAGAAGCTAAAGCTGCCGGTATTTGCGACAGCTAGAGGTCGGCCAAGGACAGTGCGTGCGTTCTCACTGCTCTAATCCACTGCATAGTTTCCTCTGCAGGGTCCAATATTAAAAGGATTAAATAAAATTGTTAAATAAGCGAATAATTCAACAGACAGATATTCTCAATCAAAGTAAATTATAAGCTGCTCAATTAATTATCGACAATCCATACTTATCATTGATCCGAGTTAAATCTCAGTCACTGACTATAACTGTGCACGAGGTATAAAAATGCATCACTTTGAGTCGACTAAGACATCAATACACAGGCTCAACAGGAACTCACTCGCTGACATACGGAACCATAGGAAGTCCTTCACTGCTGCTATGATCGAAGCTAAGGCTGTCAAAGCAGGTAATGTTTGGTTAGATTACAAATGCATTGAAGGTGTCAACCTGCCCCATCTTGCAGGTACCCCCGAGGAAACCCGAGACTTGTGCCATAAAGTGCAACAAAATTAAAACCCAGGTCTGTCAACACCTGCTGAAAAGTGGAGGCTCTCACCATTTAGCCACAGTTTACACATGTTGCATGTTGTCTTTATTTTATCTTTGATTCATCTAACCCTGATCAGACAATTTCTGTAGAACCTGTATAATAATGTTTTCAGTAGGTAACACCTAAAATTCGACAGAACTTCCATAGAAGCTCAGGTAAATCTGATATATATTATCATAAAAATCATGTAACTGGAAAATGCATTGTGGGAAACTCATTAACACAGTATTGACGAGGCTTTGTCATAAGGTCAATTATTTTTAAGATAAAATATTGAGATATCACTTATGGTAGGATTTAATAGTTGTAACCAGGTCAATGCCTACCCTGCCGTTGTCTGATCATGGCGCTGTCGATAAATCATCATAGTGTTTCTTGTTTATACATCCGGTAACAAATCTATGACATTGGTCCTCGGTGTTGATTGATCAGGACAGTTTGTAATCGCAGTGTTTGTTTAATACACCTATAGTATTGGCTGTCCGTTTATTCAGACGATGACTGCATAGAGGTGCGTACTAGGAAGAGGTTGTATACATTTTGAGGGGTTATAATCTATGTCTAGATCTTCTATATTGCAAAGTTGAGCTTGAAACAAAAACAGTATAAATGTTAACCAATATACTGGCACACCTCAACTGGTGGATTCTGGATTTCTTATAGTTGATGATCATAATAAAGCTTTGCAGAACAGTAGCCTGTCTTGACACCCACCGAACAAAGCTTGTCAAGACAGGCTAGCAGAACAGGTGCTTGAGTTTGGTCAGAATACTTTTCCTGTTGTTGATAAAGCTCTGAATAGATTGACTGTGTCAATCAACATTAATAAGTGTCGGCTGACAATAGGGAGTCAGCTTAGATAATTATCTGTAAAGTCAGGGAAGCATAAGCAGAATAATCCCCCACCAATTAAAACAACACGGGCAGCACCCCACAAACGGCAGCAAATATTCATGTAAATGTGTAGGTTATTGACACAGAACACGTAATTAATATTTTCATAATGATTAAATCACATTATTTCAAACTCTTCGAGCCTTCCTTTATTCAGTGGATTTCAAAACACACTCAATGGTGATCAAAAGTTAATAGTAATTGAGCCGTGAGGCTTAAAATTAATGCAAAACCAACATGAACTAAAACCTTAGGTGATCAATACACACAAAGAAAGAGAACCAATCCTACCGCTAGACATTCGTATTCGATCTCTAGACAAATCTCGAGTAGCTGTTTCTGAAATTGTCACGACAGCAATACTTGAAAACTTGGAATGTTTAGGAATTTGTTTGATGTTTACACACTAAGAAAAAGTATCACTTACATGGAGCTGTAACATTGAGAGTCACTTGGCCATAAGCTCAAGGGACTTTAACTCAAAGAATAAACTTTTGTTGAGTCTACTCAAAAAGCTTTCTATATATTATCTGAGTTTTCATATCCGACAATCATGGATATCATGCTAAAGTATCAGCCGCATCATGATTCGAACGGTAAGTACCCTGCAGACTGTCAGGGATAAAAGGTCGGGGTATGTTACACTGAAACAATGTGTCGTTCTTGGCTTGCTGGAACGGCATCGTCCCTAGAGAACTTTAATTCAGTTAACAATATACCTTCAAACTACGCTCTAATATTCATTCTGAAGACTGACAGAGTTTATACAGGGTTGGTTTTTTATAGCATCTTTTGACTTATACAGTAGCCTAGAGTGCTAATAATGTCTTTCAAATACTCAAGGTTTTTCTTGGCCATTGCTTGCTTAGATGAGAATAGTATCTTAGTAAACAGGATCTTACCATGAGTTTTCTCCCTCATTTTACTTGTTCTCAGACACGAAAGATATCCGGTAGCTTTGTTTACTCCTACATCTTCAAAAATATAGGTAAGTCCAAAGAGTTGCATCCTGGGAATCGCGTCTGACATTGCCTGGTGATTTTCTATTTCGAATTTCTATAGCTGAAATGAAGATGTTAGAGAAGGCTAGAGAACGATCCCCGTATGTAGGAGCAAATCTACAGACATCGAGAACTCCGAGCGCGATAGACAGTCATTGCCGCTCCAGTTATGAGGTGGCTAAACGAAAACTTCACTCGTCAAGGGCGAAGGTTAGTCGAAGCGTATTATACCATTGAGCCACATTGGTTTAGCAAGTAGTCAAGGGCTGCTTGAGAAAACACGCCTAGAAGTGTGGGCAGGAGGCCGTGCAAGGAGACAGGGGGCCATAGGCAGAGTGCCAAGCAGTCTAGGCAGGGGAGAGGGGTTGGTACTCAGGAAATGTCAGAAAGATTGCGCATCATGGTGGAAAGAAAATTCTTCCATCACAGAGGGATTACAGCAGGGAGGTTTATAGTTTTGACATCTGAGGCTTCGGCGGTGTGACTCTCTGTTCTCTAACACACATACCCCAGCTAGACCAAATTAGACATTTTGGTATACAGATATGTGAATTGAGTGTTTGGCCTGCAAAATACAGCAAGAAGGCAATCTTGACTTTTGGTACAGATCACTTGAAACATTTCAGAGGTATCTTTTAGCCCTACTCATGACTCTTTCCAAACCAGGATCTCCCTAATAATTCCGATCCGTTTTCACAAAGACAGGTACTTGCATGATTACTTTGGGACTAGTACTTGACTGAGATTTCTTCTCCTGAGTGTGAGTCTACAAAGATTGCTTTCTTTGAACCCCAAAAGGCCGTGATATTTTCAAATCCAATTCGGAAATAATTTTGTGCAAGGCTTTGACATCATGCTAAAAATATTGGATTTTAAGCGCAGTGGGCAGTTGAAGCCTTCTGATAATGTTGGTCAGTCCTCAAGTTCCCATAATCATACATTGTCAGACAGCAGCAATTTATTCTGGTCGTTAGGGCTGATCTGATCTGTGGCTGTCGTCAATGTTTATTGTTTTGTTAATAGCACTGGGTTTGCTCACTTGTGAAATTATTGTAAAGAATTTAATCTTAATTTTGAACTTTAATCAAAAAACTCTTTGTTTAAAGCAATAATGAATTCTTTAGTTATACATGATGTAGGTAACAACCTCTGATAACAAACTAACTATTAAATAAATCTACTCAACGAACTTGTGAGATTATAAGAATCTGGCTGTTCTGGTCAGCTATGTCTTCAAACTTTAAGTGTGTTTATTATATCAGGCAATTACTTTAATCGCGTGATGTCGAGCGCTGCCCATGGATTCAAAGTGCAAATACTTATATTAGAGAGTATTTTAAATGAGTTTGATTCTCGAATTTCAAAGGCCAATTTTTTTCCGATATTGTTATTTACTGAACTAACAAATAAGTTGGCTGAAAGGAAAAGTAGAAATTCATTCAAGTTCCTGGAAGGAGCAAAACAAACAAATCTTGTTTTTTATTTCAACACAAGAGTGTTGACTCAATTATTACAAGTTTCGAGCAGTTAAAGTTGTTGAGAATATTCAATTGAGGTGCATGTTACTTGATGCTGTCATTTGGTTACAAGAATCACTTTGATGTATTGTGAGATGCCGCATAATCTCATGACCTCATTGGAAGGCCTTGTAGAGGAGAATTTGCAGCTGGGATGTCCAAGCACAGGCCTGCCCTGGTAAGGTTAGAATAAGTCTGGGTGTCCCCCCGCCGGGGGCAAAAGTCAGGGAGGCTCAGACTAGTTAGGATACGGTTCAGCCCAGTGCCACCCATAAAACCAAACCAGGGAAACGCATGAAGACCAAAATAATGCAGCTAACATTTTGTTACTTCAAAAACAATATCCATGTTCCAAATACTCAGATTACAGATCATATCAGATCTGTCATGTCCGCATCTAAAGTTGACCAAACCCTCAAGGTGACCGGTGATAACAAAGATAGGACAACCTAGACCGCTCTAGGTTAGATATCTCATCCAACCTAGACCGCTCTAGGTTAGATCTCTCATCCAACCTAGATCGCTCTAGGTTAGATCTCTGATCCAACCTAGACCGCTCTAGGTTAGATCTCTCATCCAACCTAGACCGCTCTAGGTTAGATCTCTCATCCAACAATAACTTGTCACTCTACTTTGCTTATGCATACACTACTTGCTTGTATTTATCAGATTTACTTTCTACATACTGTCATACAGTACTGATATTAGCTTTTACTGTTTTTGACATAATGGCATCAATTTGAAGTCATAAAAATTAGTCCAAATATCATGAAGACGTGACCAAATGGGAAACTGTTTTATTTTAAGATGTGTCTTCCTCTAAATACAAACTCTTCCTTTCTCTAGGTTCGATTTTATGTAGCAGGGGAGAATCACAACAATGCGATCTATGCTGTCTCCCCTCAGAGGTTCAGCTCGTTCGATACGCTCCTGGGTAGCCTTATGAAGACCCCTGTCTGTGTGAAAGATTCACAGAAGGAGCGTTATATCTTCTCACTGTATAATAGTCATAAAATAACCTCACTAGACGAGCTCAACGCAGGTATGTCCACTTCTCTATGTCACCCCTCTGTGCTTGGACAACCACCTGATGTTGGGTTTCTTGATCAATGTTAAAATTTACTAGAGACATTGGGTATATTCAGTGAGGCAAGATGTAGATAATCGATATTCCACAATCTTCTTGAGTTCCAAGCGCAAGATATTGACTAATTCACCAAGTGGAAGGCTCTTGTTAGCGTTGCATTGTGGGAATGTTTCAACTATACCTGAGTAACCTTCTCATGCTCCAAGCTTCTTGACCTCATGGCCGAGATCAGATTGATGCATCATGTCCTCAATACGAGGATTTTCTGGAATCTGACAACTGTTTTTAAGAGCAACATAAATCATCTGTATTTTTTAGGGGAGAGCTACGTATGTGCCACACATGATGTATTTGAACAGCTATATAAAGACAAAGACAGACCTCTAACTATGCTTCAGAAATATAGAAATGCTATCGGTATGTATGAATGTGTTTAGTATCTATACTTCAAGGGCAATTTTTAAGATCACATTGAGTGATCGCAGATCAATAAAACAACTATTATGAGGTTCCATTTAAACACAGGAGAAAGTAAGACAAGGTAATATACCACTCTATCACAACATCAATATTACTGCAATTAGTTTAAAGACATTGTTTGAGGCTGCTCTCTTGTATCACTTCTTATTATCCATATTTTATTCTATCATGTGAGGGATTTTCAGCTTTAGGATCCAAATATTGAGGAAGTTATGGCCTCTCAAACTTCAAGGGTGATTGCCTTCAATCGGCATTGGGAATAAGCGGATGTTTCCCCTGGGGTATGTCACAACCATAGACATGTGACATAGACATTATGAGTTATTAGTTAATACACTAATAATCAGACAGATAAGATGATGATCAAAATTCAGACTTGGGTGGGAATTGAACCCGGGTCCCCATTCCAATAGTCAACGTCACGCCACTTGGTCCAACTAGGTTAGCCTGTAGACAATATAGCTCAGTATTAGCGGCGTCGCCTGAAAAGCCATTTGGACCTCGGTTCGAGACCGTTGCAGATTTGAACATTTTGATCATCAACATTCGTGACGTACCCTAGGGATTGCCGGGTGATTCTTACTGCCGATAAATTGCCGGAAGTTTGAGAGGCCATAACTTCCTCAATATTTGGATTATAAAGCTGAAAATCGCTCACATGATAGAATAAAATATGGAGAATAAGATGTGATACAAAAGAGCAGCCTCAAACAAAGTCTTTAACTAATAAATTTCATAGCTATCATAAAGGTTGCATGAGGAAAATTCATAGTCACAATTTAAGTCTTGCTGTAAAAAAAGAACTGCATTCGAGATTTAACATATTCTTGGAAAATATTCACAATTAGATCCACATTCTCAGCCTCAATGAAGACTGTGTGATATTTTATGTCTCGGTATTTCAGCGGCAGCCCGGCCCAATCACACATCACAGTCTAACAGAAGTCGACACAGTAATCTACTGGATGATGAGCCGATACCTGAGGTGTCAGAGGAGGAGGCCTTCATCTCTGAGATCAAACCAAAGTATGTATCTATCTAAAGTACACTGACGTCGAGACTTCACTATTATCACGTGTATCTCTGATCAACTAAGTCTATTTAGAATGAGTACTTAACGAGTACCCGCCCCTTATTACTGAAATTTACTGCGTGTTGTCCCACCAAATTCCTTGTGATGGTACTCATACTAAGTGAATTAATTCACTCTCCATCGATCAGAGATATACATGCAATAGTATATCACGTGATCTGTGCGTATCTGTAGTACAAAGGTGCTCGGACCGAGACTGCTTTTGATAACATCTGATTCTCACACTAAACAATATACTTTCTTAACTTTTACCACAAAGACCAAATTTTTCTATGGTTTGTCATTTACCAGTGCCAGTGTCTACATTTACCAGTGCCAGTGTCTACATTGAATTTCACGGCTTTTTTGTCAGTGATTGTATTAAATCCATCCATCCATGTAAATACTTCCATCCTGTCAAGCTGAACAGTATTAGTTTTCAACAGGGTCACCTCCATAAATGTCAATTCTAGTTTGAAATCAGCCAGTAATAATCTTGGAAGTAAACTGTTGTGACAATCCAATTAGGCATGAATAAGATTCTCATCAGAGTATTTCGATGATGTGCCGAACGAACGAGGACTACAAGAACACTTGATTAATGAGCGTATTTGACTATCTCAAAGTCATATGAAGCAGCCTTCTATTCTATTCTATCCTATCCTACCCCATCCCATCCCATCCCATCCTACCCCACCCCATCCCATCCCATCCCATCCCATCCCATCCCATCCCATCCCATCCCATCCCATCCCATCCCATCCCATCCCATCCCATCCCATCCCATCCCATCCCATCCCATCCCATCCCATCCCATCCCATCCCATCCCATCCCATCCCATCCCATCCCATCCCATTCTATTCTATTATATTATATTCTAGTCTATTCTATTCTAAAAACAATGCTGTTCTTGCCTGGGAACGTGGCATGTCTTGTGATATTTAGTCACAAGGTTGATTATTGTCTGGTATTTTTTGTAGGTTGATAACAGTGTTGCGAGGTGGAATGAAGCCCCGTAAATCAGTGAGAATATTACTGAATAAGAAGAATACTCGATCGTTTGAGCAGGTAGTAAGCGGTATCAGTGATATTCTCTGTCCTGGTGAACAGATCAAGAGATTGTTTGCGTAAGTAGATCAGATTATGTTCAATTTTGGGAACACACATAATTATTGGTGCTTCAAAAACTTCAATTATAATCTCCCCTACTTAAAGGAGAAGAGTAGACTAGATTTGAATTGTTACAGTGATATGCTTTATATCTGACCGTAATCAGAGTGTACGACACAGGCCTGAAAATTTATATTGACAAAACCAAAAAAATATCATGATTCTTTTGTTATCTCCCCTACACAAAAGAGCAGACTACTCCAGGCATAATCACATGGATAGGGTTCTCAACTTATCGACTCTCGACTTATTGTACTAATAAAATCTGAGATCTTCAGATCAGTTGTTATGTTATGTTATATTATGTTTATTATATTATATTATGTTATTGTTTCAGCCTCTCAGGACATTTAGTGATGTGTCTAGCAGACTTTTACCTCAATGACACGGTATTCTTTGCGTACTGTAATGATAGAATGAACCCTGATGACCTCATACTAGATCAAGCTGGTAAGTTAATGTAACCCAGTAGTGGGCGGGCCTTCTGTACCCAAAAGGTCTTCTGCATTCTTGAGTTGAAGGTCATGTCCTCTGGGTATGCTCTCACTGAGTGCAGTCCTGCAGCCTCAATATCAATAACTATACTGCCATCTGTCCTTGAAATTTTGCACATGAAAAAAAGATTACTTTCAAACCAATCTTTTAGTTTCCCAAAGTGGTTCACCTTGTGGATGGAGTTTTTGACTTTGATGTTGTAGCATGCAAAACATTTAAATCTATACATAATAGTAAACGCAAAATCTTGAGCCCCTGATTGTGGCCTGTTGTGAATACTTCAAATTTCAAATCTATAGGATTGTATAGGAATTTAAATCAGCTGAATAATGCCAATAAATTCATGTCTGTATCTTTATTTTTTTGCATTGCAGAAGTTAAATTAGTTGGAGCATACAGATTTAGAACTGCCTCCGCATACGGGAGGGTGACTCTGACATCTCATCAGCGAGGCGTAACCAATAATAAGCCTCGGTCTATACCAGCTTCTGCATTACCTGAGGTCTTCAGACTCTCCAGTGAGGTGAGGAGACATGACTCTTCCCTGATCAATCAGCTTCTTGGAAATAAATGGCATATCTCCATGATGATGATTTGTATCCAAAGTTGAATACCAAATCAATCTATTGTACCTGTGTATGATATCAATGAAGTCATTTCAAGATAATGTGATTCGTTTGTGAACTAATGATGATTTGACAATTTTGTAGCCAAGGGCAGCGAGCAGAGGTAGGAGTAATCCTCCCTCAGTTCCCCATACGCCGCATACATCGCATCAACGTGAAAAGTATTCTGTTGAGCCGATGGAAAAAGAGAACAAATATCAAGCTTTCCAAAGCCAGGATCAACCCATCGAGAAGTCTGACTCACACGAGGGCTCGATAAGGACACAAAGTGCTACTAGTGAGAAGTCAAGTCACTCTATCAACATGTCACCATCCAGGTCATCAGACAGGAGAAGACAACTCAGCCCTCCAGGGGACAACAGCAAGTCTACAGAAGAATCACAAGAAGCAGTACAGAGCCAAGCGGGCTTTGAAAGGCAGAACTCCAAAGTATCGTCAAGACAGTCACCTCTCAAAGAAAGGCATCGATCCAGAAAAGAGTCACAAGTTTCTAATCATGTCGATGCCGATCTTCTACAAAAAGATTCTAAAGTGACAGAGATGAATCCTCAATCTGCTCACAGTAAGAAACCAGTAGAAGATGACGACGATGCGTTCATGCCAGATGACCCTGAGAAAGGACCGGAGGAGCTCAACTTCAATACTAATAATAACCAGAGCCTACCACCTTCTCCTGTAAGAAGGGCTTCAACAAAGCAAGCTTCCCCACCAGCCAGTCCCAGTAAAAGAAGTTCTGTGGCAACAGGTGTGGTCGATAAACCTGACTCCATCACAGCATCTCCAAGAAGAAAATCCAGTGTTGTTCCACCAGCTAGCCCAAGCAAAAGAGGTTCAGTTACCACTCCTAGTGAATCTAAACCAGGCGATTCAGTCAATGGATCACCCCGTAGAAGATCGAGCTTCGTGCCACCCGCAAGCCCAAGTAAGCGGGGCTCAGTAGTAACTCCAGTTAACCAAAAGACAGAATCTACATCTGGGTCACCACAAAGGTCAATACCAAGCCCTCAGAAGTCGGTAAAGGAAGAGAGGGTTGATGATACAATCGCTACAACACCAAGAGGGCCCTCCCCTCTGCTGGAAACATCAAGAAGTGATGATGGGACTAAATCCAAGTCTACATCGCATGACTCGAGATCTAGGTCAAGATCTAGGTCAAGGTCAAAATCTCCCTCTGAGAAATCAGACAGAAGGTCACCTTCTCATAAATCAAGCTCTAGCTCCAGTTCTGGATCGAAATCAGGATCGAGACGCTCATCACAAGGTCATCTAGAGGTGAAGGAGTCTAGTCGTCAAGCTACTCCTGAGGCTGAGACTAAACCCAGCAGTGCTTCGAGACCTCAATCCCACTCAAGCAGAAAAACCTCAGTGGCTGATAAAGAAAAATCTGAAACCCATCAAAGCGCAGAGGAGCAAACTGACAATAAGACTGAATCTAAGGATGATAATGACTCACCTAGAAGCAAGGCTGGGTCAGCGGAGAAGTCAGAGGCCAACGATGACACATACTCAGCTGACTTTGAGGATGCTAATATACCTCCTAAAGAAGACGACTCTTATGAGCTACCAGCTGACGAACGCATTGACAAATAGGTTATTTCAAATAGTATATTAGTTTTATTAGAACTGTTTCATCGATAAAACTAAAGTTTAGTCTAATGATTTCATCTTTTTATTAATTTTTAAAAATTCGGTTTATTATAGTATTTTTCCGTTCCAAATTAACTAATATTTGGCCTAGTAGACAAGAGGGAGCGACAGCTTCATAAAGTTGCTTTTGATGCTGTTTTCAAACATTGTAAGTTTCTGTTTGTTTGTCACAAAAACTGCTTAGTATCAAGCATTTTGCAAGTATTCATAAACCATCACAATAAATGATACTTATGATGATCCTGTATTTTGCATTGTATAAAGATTACTCAGCTAGCGCTAACACAATGTTTTCCTTTACATTAAAATCATGTGCTTCCAGATGCCTATCACTTAGTAAGACTTTGTTTTTTTTTACCAGCCAGATCCTGATTTAAGACCTTATTTTGTTTCAATCTTTTAAGCGATTGTGTATTTTTTTATTTTTCTTCATATATGGTACATATTGTTTGTTCTACCATTAATTTACTCCTAATACAACTGCTAGGTGAATTGTACAAATACATCAACTCAACTCCCAATTAACAACTCAAGGAGTTCAGAGTTTCTCTGACAAATCTCACAAACTAGAGGTTCCAGGTATTTACAGAAGCTTAATAGGAAAATCGTGGCAACACTTAGATTAAATTTGGTCCGATTTGTCTGAACTCTGGGCATCCCTCCTCTAGTAACAGATGAGGGGAGCTACTCAAAGTACAGGCAAATTGGATCATACTTAGAACTTCATCTTGATACAACTAACGCCACCATCGCTGGAGGTTATGGTATATAGCGGCTTGGTTTGAGAATCCTATGAATACAGTCTTCATTCCTTATAATCAAGACTGAATCACATCTCAACTCAGAAAATGTTTCGCACTCCCCGATCACATAAACATAAAGGATTAAAAACAGTAGATGGTAAAATTGCTGATGTAACCAGGGTCACCCTGATGAAACTGATATACCTTTCACAGTATGGTGAGTGTTGATGCAGCTCAATAATAATAATTGACTTGAATCATGACTATTAGGAAGTTTGGTGTATCAGAAGTGAGCAGCTGTAGACCTGGAGGAAATATTTTTATATATCTGGTGATTTGCATAGATTCTTAGAATGGTATCTGATCTGGTGATTGGCACACATTCTAAGAAAAGTGGTTGGTAACGTGCGTGCGTTGTTTTGTCTTGTTGTTGAAAATAAAATAACACTGACTCTTAGGCAGGATATAAACAGTGGGATACCAGTTTGCATTGATACTTAGTTTGATTTCAAGTTTTCACTGCAATGATGTCACAAATGATAAGACTTGCGAAATGGCATCTGGAGTTTCCCATCAAACCTCCAGCTAGATGACTGCTAGATTATAGTGTAGGGCACGGTTATTTGGCTCAAAAGTCTACAAGAAGAGAGTTACAAACTACAGAACAATGCTGAGACACGCTGCCGTGTTGTGTGCTTTCATAGCTTTATCCTGCGCTGCCAGCACTATAAGAGACAGCTTTGATGGCAAGTAAGTATATCCTCTTATATAAGAGATAGAAGCAGAGATATATAAATACAGGGCATAACCACAGCAAACCAGGGCATAACCACAGCAAACCTTGGAGGAGTAAATATCAGCTTAGTATCTGTTTTATATAGATTAGGGAAGCCTCTCTTTACAAGCTTTGCCCAAATAGGACAGACTTGTTTAGAGTGTGACGTTATGTTGGCTAGCACCAGTTTGCGTTATATCATCATCAAACAGAGAGAAATGTTTGATAATTTAAAGCCAGAAACACATACTCCAAACCATTTGAGCATTTAAACTGAGGTTGAGTAAATAAAACAAGTCATGAATAACACTATTTCAAACCTGTGTGATATGGTGGTGAGCCTATCCTCCTCATAATATATTACGCCTCGAGGGTGATACAACTTCTATGGAAAACTATAAAATGTGTGTTTAGACTGGGCAGGCTTATGCATCACCAACATCAGAATATCTTGGGCTAGCAAAAATGATTTACACTGTGAAAATCCTTCAGAAGGCCATTTGCCTTGAATTAAAAATATAAAATTTGATTAGCTCAAATGCATAGTTGCACACTTGCAGTTTCTATACCATCGTCCATCTCAAAGATTATCTGTATTGGGCGGTCCCTGAAAGTATATCTAACTCAATATATGAATTCACTATATCTTTTTACATCTACATGTCCACGTTCCAAATCTCTGTGATCATCATGTGAGGAATAATGACCTGAAACATAAGTGCTGGCTTTAGTTGTTAGAAAACCTTTTATTTGGGAATCCCTCATTCTGGATGACATAAGGGCGGAGTAAACATCATCGCAATTACTATATTAAATGAGTGTTTTCTGATGTTGTTTTCTGCTCATGTAGAATTTCTATCACTTGTTATTTAGACGAGTGTGCTGTCTGAGACTGAGACACCAGTACGGTTTGGTGGAGGAGACGATTACTAGGAATGTACCTCGTTATGAGAGAGTAGTAAAGGAGATACCCTGTACTAGGAGTGAGCTCAGCTGGTTGGAGAGACAGAGAGATGTTAAGAAAATCTGCAGCACTGAAACTAAAACTAATGTCAAGTAAGGGAGATAATTCATAATTATATGACCATACAGCATTTGTTATAAGTTTCATCCTGGATAGCTATTTTCTTTAAAATAAAAGGTCTTGACTATATCTTTTGGCCCTCCAATCATGCGAAATTGTTACCGCTTGTCACATCATTCTCATGGACAACCCGATCCTAGTTGTTGCTCAAACTATCTGCCAGCCAGCCAGCCAGATAACATGATCTAAGCAACTACCAAATCACCAAGTCTAAACTACAGAGGCACGCTGAAACTGCCTCAGCAGTTCTGACATTAGCTTGTACATTTAATAACTGCTGAGTAAAAGTTACATAACAATAAATTTTTTAGGTATGAGACGGTTTCAGAACCAAGAACAGTATCTAGGATAGTCAGTACAGACTGTGACTCTGATAACAAAGTCTGCTGTCATGGATACGTCACTCACCAGGGATCGTGTAAACGTAAGTATGATATGTCACTCACCAGGGATCGTGTAAATGTAAGTAATGGTACATGTATTTACTTATATCAATAAAAAGGTAGAGGTAGGGGCGTATTATACATACTTGATTGTATACCATAATGTACATTGCACATGTATCCAAAGGTTTCAGATTCAACTGAGCTTTGGATTCAGGCCAGAGATGAGGCCCTGTCTGTATACTTTTGTCATCTGTACACTTTTAAGAAAACCTCTATAAATAAATAAATATAATGGGTTGTGTTGGATATTGCTTCTGTGGTGTTATTGACTCATATATCACTATTGTCCATTTCTGAGTATATCCTAGCCTGGGATTCAGGCCAAAAATGAGGCCTTGTCCATTCTGCGCATGCTCAGCTCTGGGCATGAGCTGATCTCTGCAAAATTGAGTCTCGGAATTCCGAAACCATCTGATTGGCTACCTGCTCTGGTGACATACTCCCCAAAGTGTGCGGATTTGTTACTAATAGTTATCCTCCCTTGTCATTATTAGCTGATTTTGATTGACAGTTTATGCAGGGGATATCCCATTTCCTCTTTCCAAAGTTGCAATCAGAACCCAAACTAAACTCATTATTCTTGCACATGTGCAAATTCAAGTCACGCATGATGCATACTTAGCCTTACGACACCTGCTTTGTGGTAATGATAGCCTAGTTTATCAGTGATCTACATGCCCAGTCAGATCATGAGAGCAGTATGGGCCTTGTCTGTATTATTTGTGATGTTGGATATGATTGCTTCTGTAGTGTTGTCTACTACGTATTAGTGTACCTTTATAAGTGGGCCCATGTGCTTTTGTTTTGATTGGCTGATGGGTTTTGGTTTGTTATTGTGTGGAGTTGTCTGTTCACACACAACCTGAGTAGATAACTCCATATTGTTGGACTGAAGAAGTTAGTCAGCTTATAATTATGGTCATTTCTACATTACAGCGAGTAGTGAGGTTCTAGGAGGAGCTGTAGGAATCGTACACGGAGTTACTAAAGATATACTAGGAGACGATCAGGGTATAGACTGGGAGAAAGAGGTGTCTGATTTCTTCGACCCAAAAGGCTAGAGTGATTTCACTCTCAGGAAGGAAATGACTACTGTACTTTTTTGAATGTTATAAAAATGTAACTCATGAGAGAATACAATAAAACTGCACAAGTTAATGCCTATGATAGAAGTGCTCATGTACATCAATTACACCCCCCTCCCCCAGTAATCTCCCAAAACCTAGCACTTAGGTAAACTCAGGGGTAATGGAATATGATATGAAGTGTCATGAGTCATGACATCAAAAATACCAACGGTGTTGATATATCATTTATACTGGGTTATGAACAAAAAAATCATTAGAAGATGGAGGAATCAAATTTCACACGAGGTAATTTATCAGAAAGATGGACTGAACCCGCACTGGCATGTGTATATACTAGCAAAATGCTCCATGTATATTTAATTCTTGTCTAAGTTCACACTTGCCCACAAGATACCAGTCATGATATAGTCACAGAGTAAGGGTAAGCAGAGGGGACACTTCAATGATCGTTATAGTGCCTGCGGTTTTTGATTCACTGGAAAATTGTGCACAGCTGGATGCCAAAAACTCATTATCTCTATATGTTATAATGGCATTTTTCTTGCAGACATCCCTACCTTCCCTAATTCATTCTGTATTTATCCTAAAGACTGATTTCCAAATTTGCTGGAATGTCCAAGCTTCAAGCTATACACCATATTGTTGTCATTTTTTGCTAGGATTCATAGGCTAAGAGTAATCCAGGTTTTTAAAATGAGTTTTATCATATAGATTTACATAGGGCTTAGGTCAATGCACTGACATTTCCTAATTTTGATGACCAGCCGTCTATCAATTGTCACATGTAAATCTATATGACAAAACTCATTTCAAAAACCTGGATTACTCTTAGCCTATGAATCCTAGCAAAAAATGACAATAATATGGTGTATAGCTTGAAGCTTGGACATTCCAGCAAAGTTGGAAATCAGTCTTTAGGATAAATACAGAATGAATTATGGCCCATCAAAGGTAGGGATGTCTGCAAGAAAAATGCCATTATAACATATAGAGATAATGAGTTTTTGGCATCCAGCTGTGCACAATTTTCCAGTGAATCAAAAACCGCAGGCACTATAACGATCATTGAAGTGTCCCCTCTGCTTATCCTTACTCTGTGATATAGATCAATAAGGCCACTAACAATTTAACTGCTGCATCGGGATACAAAGTAACAAATATCGCTGATTGTTTATCTTTTTTTTATCAAACCGGGTTAAGTGCCTAGCTACAGTTCCAAATTTTAAAAAAGGGGATGATTAGATAAAAAAAAGGAGCTCCTAAAAACATTCAAAACATTGATAAAGATTTCAATTAGAAACTCTATCAAAAATAAGAATAAAACTGATAAAATGAAAAAAAATGGATAACACAACATCGATACAATGAGTTGATACATATATCAATCAAAGATGTCAGTATTCTTGAGTAAAGCTTAGGTAGGCCTGGAACATCGTGTGCACTGTTAAATGATTGGGGTAGAGATTTGAATGATTGGTGTAAAGTTTCGAGTGATTTTGAAGGGCACAAAAACAGAGAAGCAATCTTGATACAGGTGCCACAAAAATAGTGGGTTAAGCAAGGCTGATCAACAAAAAACATCCACTGCTGTGGACTACAAATATACTTCAGGGAGTTGAGCTTACCAACAGAAGCGATTATCTTTCATTTGTTTCCAAATTCAATCTTGCATTCAAGCACTGTATAATATCGCGAACCCTCAAACACAATCCGAAATGAGATGATGATGATGCTATTGAGGAGTAGGAAGTAGTCCACACTCTCACTATAAGAGCCATGTCAGGTCTATAAGAGCTATGTCAGGTCTATGATGACACTGTAGGCACTTAGTCTGTCGGCTGTTGAGCGATGACTAGCCTGATGAGTGGCTCCGCAGGGTGATCTGGACGCTCAGCGGCGGTAACACTCTGCTCCATAGCAACAGCCTGTGTTTGGTAAAAATAACAATGGATCAAGTTTCGACCTTAATATTGGTATGAATTGATCAGCCAAGGTTTGTACTTGCAGAGAGACGATAACTTCATAGCAATTTCAACTTAGTTTTGAGGGTTATAGGAGACTATGGGCCAAGTACTATTATCACTCACCCTTAAGCACTTGGACAATTATTTATGAGACAAAACTGTGGTGAGAAAGCAGCCAACTGTCTGGGTTTGTATTATAACTGAAAAAGGAACTCTTGCTTATTCTGGATCAGGATATTGAACTCAAAATCAGGTCCTTTGGTCTAATAATAATTCATAGAGGTCAGTAAGATTCCGTGCAAGTTAGTATTTAGCCAGGCAGTAACTAATGTAGTAGTAAATATACAGGGGGATATACGCTGATCACGTGATACAACGGCAGAGTAGCTCTGTTTGATGTAGCCTAAGTTTCTTAATGAGGGATTTGCTAGGACTACCCATGGACAAGATTTAGGGTTGAATACGTTTATGGTGCTAAGGTTAAAGTTACTCTATACATCAGAGATACATATGATACGAGTGTGATCCCAAAGCCAGTATGAGGAGATAGGCTTACCTCTGGAGGAGGAATAAGATCTGCTATAGTCTGAAACGGACTTTCAGTCACATTGTCTGGTGATATGTTACTGTGGTAGTGACTAGTGAAGTCATCTACATACTTAATCAACAGATCATCCTCACTCCTCCGTAGTACCGTCGAGTTATCATGTCGACCAGCGAGCCATGCTTCATAGTACTTCTTTAACATCTTGTACAAGGCTTTGAACTTTCCACAGTTCGGCTGCTGCTCTGGAAACTCAGGCCTTGCAGCTTTTCTTCTTAGGAATGCATTGAGATAGTACATAGCATAGAGGATGTGTTTGATGGCACCAGTGAAGTTCTCACATGTGTTTAAGAAAGCAGCATATTTCCTAAAAGAAATAAAAAAAATATGAATAGCTTGTGTCTATATAACTGTATATCATACACTGTGACCATACATTTACCTTGGATGCCACGTCAAACATTATATATTTCTGCGTGGCTGATAACATGTGAGTTTGGGTGCAATCATCTATCCCACTGCAATATATCTACCAAAATGGGCAATAAAACCTGACCGTATGACAGGACAACTCCACAAAACTGTTTAACCCTTTGAAATGACAAAAAAACTATAAGATGTAGAATCTGATTTTAAGGGTTTAGATCTTCATCTTCTTTAAGCGCACTAAAACTTGTAGACTAGAGATACTCCCTAGCTCCTGCATCCGTTTCAAAACTACTGATCTGGGATACCTCGCGGTCAAAGCTATAAAATAACAGAAATATCCCCATGCAATGTTCCTTCGATTAGAATTTCTCTCCCTTTTTCTGGTTTAACTGGCACTGATTTGTGGTATTTGCTGATGTATCATATCAAGTGACTGCTACATAATATCACAAGGGAACCCTGTGATGCTCGCTTACTTATGTGTTTTAGACTGAGTTTGAGAACTGCCAAATCTTCTACTTTCATCCAAAAGTTCATCAAATATCCGACTGCCTTCTTCTTGGTGGATCTGATTCTGAGTTTGCTTATAGAGGATACCTGCAAGAAAATATGTTTTATGATTGTTTTGGATGGTGCAGTGATGTTGGTCTTGCTTAACCTTTTTGGAGTATTTTCTGTTTAATATTTGCAACATAGTTAAATAAGACATCTATCATAGGTAAATCGATATCACCTAGATCAGCTGCAGCCTTTTTGCCGGTGTGGCCTATCGGGTAATCTTTTGCAACCTAATGGCGGTCTTCTGCAAAAACAGTTTGACATCCATAACCTAGATAAATATCAAATTAGCCTGTTTGGAGTTGCCCCCTTTCCCGGCATCATTTCTTTGCGCAAAGTTTATTTAGAGACAATATACCTTTACAGGTCGCAACAGCTTCCTTACAAACAAACTTGTGATATTCATCATTTGCCAGATCCGTCCTCGTAATACCATACTCATAGCACTTAACTTCTAGAGCTTGTAGACCTACAAAAACGACAAAATATAAACAAAGGATAACCAATTCATGCATTTTGTATCTGAGTGTAGCTGTAAAGGTGAGTTTATACTAGGATGCTTTTAGCAATGTTAACATTTTTGTGAGTTGTCTTACCATGTCGCTTTTATTCAGTGTGTTTAGAAATGTTTACCGTTTCGTAAAATAATAAAAAACTGTGTGCTCTCTGTTCTTATTGTGTTGACCAATACGAATATCGAAATACTCTCAGCTTTTGCAAGAACGTTGGCGTTTTTTAAAAAGCTCCAGAAAACATTGCATGGGTAGACAGCTTTTCAAAAATGTTGACACGATGCTGCGTGTTGTGTTGACCTTCAACAAATCTAAATGAAAGCACATCAGATCAGGTATAAACACCAGTTTCTACCCACTGACTAGCAAAAAGTTACCAATCATTGAAAGCATACCAAGGAGTCCTTTATTTAGAACGAGCGATGATTATATATAGTTTTTCTATTGGGAAATTCTTTTTCTAAATTGTTCACTCGGAATAGTTCCATCAATGAGTAAGCGGCTTGAGAATGAGACCCCGAGCAGGTCTCGCTCACTCAGCTAGGAGCAATCAGATCATGACTTCGGCAATTTTGATTGAAAGCCCCTCTAGAGTCACAAACATTGAATTCCATATCTGGAATAGCATCATTAGCTTTCTTTTGCCAAACAATGGGCCCGAAAAAAAGCCAGTCCCTAGTAGCCTTCTAGGAAAGCCCAAATCATAGGCGTTAAAGGCATTTAATTACTGTTTGTTAAGTCAATTTCCCAGGCTATATTGTTCATGCTAGTAGGGACAGCCAATCAAATCCATGGCAGATGAGAGCCTGTGTTGAGTGTTATAACTGGATGATGTTATGATGCTATTTCCGTTCCATGAGAAGAATTTAATTCAGTGGTCACAATTACATTCAGTAAACTCTTACGCTGGTAATCAGTTTGTATCTCAAGTGTATCTCTCACAGCCATTTCTAACTCCAACTCCAGCACACAATCTCGCTCTATGATGACTTTTATTAGCAGTGAGACATCATAATGCTCATTCACCATGCGGCACACTGAGAGCCCGGCTCTCGCTCCAGCTAGTGACACTCCTTTTAGGTCATCTAGATGGAACAAGAATGATGATAATATTCTGAATTAAGTATCACTCTCAACATCATATTAAAGGGTTGAGTAGAGTGGTAGTAGTAGTAGCAGCAGCAGCAGCAGATTTACAAAATTCAAAAAATTTGAGATGTCATATAAAATTTCTCCTCAGAATAAGATTAACGTATTCTCAATAGCCACACAGCACATTTTAACATATTTTTTAGTCACACATGTCTTGAGATGATTAGCCCGAGATCCTGTTCTGTGTTGAATCTGATCGGTTGTTTGTGGATATCAACCAATCAAAACCCTCACATTAGCCAGGGTAGTACACATGGTAGGAGTTATCCGGCCTTAACTCACCGTCTCCCTGGAAGCGATAAACTCTCGCCTGAACGTCGTAAATCTCTGCTAGAATTTCTAGGGGGTAAATCTTAGCCAGAGAAGCCTGTGGTAGAATTTTCTTCTCTCTTAGAAGTAGCTGATGCCCTCTTTATAAACAAAAACACAGGTATGCGTTTCAGTAGACAGTATACAAAACCAACATGAATACAGTAGGCCAGTCACTTTAGCCTTTTTGCTCATAGTTGTCTAGGTTTGTGCCAGGTATTATCTTGCTCTTTATGCAGAACTTATCATCATTTCAATGACCTACCAGCTGCATTCCTTCAATTTTTTCTGAGAAATACAGCTTTTTTTTACACAAGGCAGCATAAACATCAATCAGGATAAACTAGCTTTAGGAGAGGGGATCAAGAACTGATTGGTTTGGTAGTGTGAGGATGTTCATCTATAGATACAAAATATCATAATAAGTTGAAAACTCTAGGGTTTAAAGAGTACTGTACTGCTATATTCTCCCCACATAAACATACACGCTTACGCCTCAGTAAGATGGCCACACTCCATGTAAGCTCTTGGGTGACGTTTAGCGGCTCCTATCTCACTTATATTACTGATGTCTTTAGCTGTTAGCCTATGGTAAGAGCTTAGGTGTTTAATTACGAAATCACGGTAGTTTGGATTGTCGATAAATCGCTGGATGGTATCCGGTGCTCGTGTCGCATCAACCAGAAGTTCAGCTCTCCTCTCATCTATGTGATTACCATTCTGGTTTTGTCTACAACAGATAAATGAGCATACGGTCGATTAGAAATCATAAATGTCACCTGCTGAAGCATGGGCGGTGAAATATTGGGCCAGGCTGCACATTTGGCAGCATCAGATTACTCTTTGTTTGTACAGGTGAGACCACACCCCAGGCAAACCAAACCCACAGTAGTCAATGGGGTGCAGCGGGATTTGAACCAACGGTCTTCAACAGCACTCCAACCAACTGAGCCACTTCCACTCATATTTTTATTTACGAAGATAGATACAACTTGCTATGATAAATTGAGTATGACATGATGGCTTAATATCACCAATCTGTATATTAATTACACAATGACTTGGATTATTTTCTCGAAATATTGTATTGAGAAGCAATATTCTGGAATTACCGAACTTACTTGAAACATCAGACAAAATATTGGATAGTGGCCTCTACATAGGTACTGAATGGAATTTGACTCACTCGATTATCAACTCCTCATACTTTCCACCAGCCAGAGCCAAAGAATATTCATCTAAAGCTTGGTCAATGAGCGGTTTCACATCTTCATGGTAAGAATTTCTCTGAGCCAGCTGACAATATGCCATACAGGAGAGCAGATTTGCATGGAGCATCTGTATCAAGTAATGAAACTTACATTTTGCTAAGAGTCACTGAAGTCAGGAATAGAGAAGTGGTCTTGTGAACAAGTGAATAAGTTCGCTTTTGATTTGGCATTGGCAATCCATTCATCCTAGCGAGGTCTGCTCGGATCAGGACCATAAATACAGGATGTCTACTGTATGCTTACACACAGTATGAAGATCTCCCTCTGCCTCTTGGAAAAAGAGTAGCCGGGGACAGCTGGCAAGGGTATAGGGTCACTACCCCACACAAGCTACCTGAGCCTGTTAAAGCGGGTGGTCAAAAAGACCTAGTGTATAGAAAATAAAGAAAAGATATGTAACATCAGTTAGAGACTGAATGATAGAAAAGCTCAAAGCATGAGGTTGCTGTGTTGAAGACATATTCTACAGACAGCAGTTGGGTTCCAGTTAAGGAATCTAATCTTATTGGAAAAGAGTAAAAATGTTTGGGGACTTTTGAAGAAAATACTTGCCATGACGCATGGAGCGTTATCTCTACTCAGCTTTCCCTCAGCCTTGAAAGCTCTGACAACATGGTGGAGATTCTCTGCATGTTTGTGCATATAACTGAGGAATGTATGAGAGTAGTGACTCCGTCCATCCTTGGGCATAAGTCTTGTCAGCGCAACTAGTGTCATTCTGCATATTAGAGACAAACCTATCAGAGCAAACGACTAACAATTATAAAATATATCAAAAATGCCCTGTTCTATTTCCCGGCGTTCTGGTAAGAGTAATGGATCTGGTCCAGACCCACAGGTACTTCCACCTCCGGTCAGGACCGAGTCGTGTCTGGTTTCAGCTTTGCTCATATCATCTCACTCAGGCCGAGTTAGTCACATCAGTAAACCGACTTTGAGTACTACAAGTTTTGGTAGAAAGAACTTCCCCACCAAGGAAGGAAGCAGAGCCCTTGTGGTCAGCAGTCCTGAATATAAGCACTAGACTCCCCAAGTTAATATTATGATGGTAGATGATAAGTGAATTAAGGTGTTGATTAAGGACAAAAAACTCTGGTTTTTTGTGTGTTAACATTTTTGTATAGACCACTTTTCATCTTACTACCATATCAAAAATGATTATTGGATTTGGTATTGACTAATTTTCGTAAAACTATAGTTACTAAAGTCTCGTGCCCTGATTTTGCAATCATGACTGGAACTGAGTATGACTCTTTGCTTGAACTGTGGTAATTTTTTTGTTTACTCGCATAGTCGGATATAAATTGGTTTTACATGAGTTCAGCAAAAGGTAGGTTTAGTAGTGCTGTTTCACGCATATCCATACTCGACCCTGAAAGATTTTTAGTACCCGTTCGAGTCCTAGCTCCTATACTTTGTAGCTCTAATAGTATACCACGTCATCTTTGAGCCAAATATTTCCTGAATGTTACATAGAGGATATCCAGAAGACTCAAGGCTTCGAAACCGAGTTGTTATAAAGATACAGATTTCATTTTATAGTTGTCGCAGAATTGAAGCACAAACACATTCGTATCTACTTTATAGACTGTGCACACAAGTTAAGTTTGATCAAAATAACTGATCTGTGGTCAGCTGCTTACCTTAGTAGCTTTCTAGTTTCCTCATCACTATCGTCTGCTCTGAACAATGATATACTCAGTTTAACCAACTCAAATAAGTTAACAGTGATAAGCTGCTCCGATCCAGTACTTGTCTCACACAAGGCCCGTGTCTTCAATCCTTTAATTAGAGTGTTTGCCAAATCTTTAGCTTGAGTGCGTCCATTGACCTGCGGTATGAAAGAAGAAGTTTATTGATTTGTGACCAACTTTAAGGCTAATGGACAAGGATTGGGTTGAGAGAGTAATGGATTCCAGATTTGGAATCTCTATGCTTCATTACATATACCCACCAATTTTTATCACTCTGCTGCTACCCAGTGTTGAGATACCAGATATAGGTAGCAATACCTGGTGTATGTAAAAACACAATGTAATGGGGTATCCCCAAGAATGTGACCTAGATAAAGGGAGTTCCCTCTAGGACAAATTGCGTTGTAAAGCATTATGTATGTTAGTATTCTAGTATCTAATCAAGCTCTTGAATTAGACCTTTAGATTCTCAGCCCTAAAATGAGCCCATAAAGAAAAATGTTTGGAGTGTCCTCAGCCAGCTTTATATCCCTATGTTACCAAAATTTACTAAAATTAGCTCACATAATGATCATGACACACCATCATCATCGACGTCATCGAATTTTTTGAGTTATCTCCACCTAACTCCAAATTTGTTTTTCACACTATTTGGAATAACTTCTAGAATATGATACCTATAGCCCTGGAGATTGATGGGCAGATGTAATAGAGCATGGGGATTCAAAATCTGGCGTTCATTAGTCTCTCAACACACTCCTTGTCCATAAGTATTTAAGCTCTCTTAATCGGCACTACCTTTACTCTGGTTATGTCTGAATTTTGCTGTTTCAGCACAATACAAGTTTGGGAAGTAGCATTTAAATGCAGCTATAAAATGTATCTAATCCTTGAGGTGGACGATTGAAAGATTGAACGATTGTTCCAGCCCCTGTCACCATTATTTTGGTGTATCCACTTTTCTACTATCACTCACGGTAAATAAGGGAAGAAGAAAACATTATTTACCTGTCCATTTGCAACAACAATAGCAACTTCTGTACAGGAGATGACAATATCGCTGGTGATGTTCTTCTCGTCTAGTAGACTGATCATCTTGATAACCTGAAGGACCACTTCGGCAACTTCGGGATATTCTATGCTTTCAATCAGGCGACGTACACTGTGTTTAATTGAGGCTATGGCATCGTTTGGAGCCTCCATATCATCTAAAGATTTGAAGTATTCCTCCAGGAGTTCAGTACCTCCTGTGTGCAGCTGGAAATAGAACAAGACTTATATAAGATCACAACTTGCATATTGAGGAGTTTGGGTAAAATCACTGATTTGCACACTGAGGAAAGTTATAGTACATATACATTGTCTAATGCCGTAATTAGAAATTAAAGAGGCTTTAGCAGTTTAACAAGTTGGTTAATACCAGAGACATATATAATTTTCGAGCCAAGTTTTTGGTATCACGTTTGTTTATTGAAAGAAAAAGAGCTCACCACAATCTCCTCAAAATAAAGTCTAGCGATCTTCAAAGCAAGTGGCAATCCTCCCATTTTCTCATGTAGTCGCTTCTTTTCGTTTTCTTCTAAGTTTTGCAATCCTTGTAAGTATTCCAGACTTTCTCTTTCAGCAAATGGAGTGATAGATTTGAAACAATCATCTGAGATGTATCTACACCTCTCCAGCCATTCTCTGGTGTTCTCTCTTCCTCTTTGCGTGGTGACAATTAACTTCCAAAGTTGTGGATCAGCCTTTCCATTGACCAATTTCTGACATATTGTTGAATCGATGAGTTCAAGCAGAGATGTTTTGGGTTCTCCATCATCGAATAGAAACAGCTTCACATGGATTGGGTATTTCTCATTTATTTTATCAAACAACTGGGTGAAGATTGTATGAAGGTTGCTAGTGGGTTCATTCTCAAATGCAGGAAGATGAAGATCCAAATCATTTGCAAGTTTTCGGAGATTGGCTGCTAAATCATTACTTGTCCTAGATGAGGGAATTCTGCACTCAAGGCAGGTTTTGTCTGCAGACTCTTTGAATTTCTGAATAAGTTGCAGACCTGCTTCTGTTTTACCTACTCCACTCCGCCCTACCAATAGATATCAGGAAGAAAATGACCAAACTTCGTCAAAAATACTATCGTTGCCGTCTAACTTTTTATTTATTTATACGTTCTGCTCACAAAAATATTGCAATAACATCAGACAATCAATCATAGAAAACAATATTATTATTGAGTGTGACAAAATTAATTGATACGACAAAAGGAATCTAGATCGATTATGTGTAGTTGTGATATCAGCAGCAATATCCAAGCATCAAGCTCTCTTTTTTATTTGCCACTACAGTGATTGAAAAAAGCTACCACAAACCTTTCCCAATGGAAAGAAAAACAAACCTGTGAGCACAATAAGGAAAGGCATTCTGGGTGTATCAGCTGCTCTCCCAACAGTCATATCTCGATATAGATTCTCAAACCTGTCACCTTTGACAAAGTATTGAGGGCTGATAGCTCTGCGGATCTCGTTTATATTTTCTCCCGCCATAGCCTGAGCAATCAAATAAAAAAACTATTGTTTATCCACCATGTACCACCAAACTTTCTGCGAAGAAAGTTCTGCAGGGATATGGGGCCGAAAGCAATTTTTAGGCCAGTCACAAGTTCATTTTTTCAGAAGTGCCATGACTAGTGAAATTGGCTCTTTCATCAAAATGAAGTTGCCACGACAGGTTCAAGTATCAGTATTAGGAATTGCTACCAGGTGTATTATCTTGATGAAATGATTTAAAAGTTAAAAGTGAATTACTGTTATGATGAAACTTAAAGTAATTTCCTTGAAGTTTCAGTATCACTTGAAAGATGAAGATCTGTGCAAATTTTTATTTAGTAAAACAGAGTAGACCAGGATCACATGGCCGCAGTCAGCAGGATGAATACACTTCATATTCACCAACGACATTTTGTGGCGTATGATGCAATAAGAACCCATCCGGATGCCTATTAGGCAACTGCGGATTGTCATTGGATTTTAACATTTATACTAGATGGGTCAAGATCATCGTTCGCTGCAATGTGCACTCCGTCAATAGGCTACAGCATTTCTAAACTTTCTTTGCCCCAAAGTTAGCTAAAGCATGTGGTATGGGAAATTAAGTAAGGGTGGACCACCAAGCTCGTCACCTGGCTAAGGTTAAGGATTCAGATTAACAAATCCACAAAATAAAGTTCAGTTGTGAAACGCTTGTTATCTGAGATTCAAGCTTGCAAACCAGTGGGTTATATAGGATCAATACAAACCAAAATGAACATGATCAGTGGTTTTCAGGTTTATATATGGCATTAGCACACTATAAGCAACTCTAGGCCTACTGATCGCATTGTCCTCTTTTGTATCATTATAAGCTGACGCTTTGGTAAGCTCCTGATCCACCGGTCACCCGCAGGCAAAGGGACCAAGAATTTGTTGTCATGGGCATTTATCAAGACAATCCCAAAGGATTGATAGTTAAATTTTGATCTCTTTGCCTGCGATGTGACCGGCAGAAGGGAGCAACTGGAATGCAGGCAATTAGATCATATTCGACCTAATTTCAACCCAACAGCTGAACATACTCTAAAATAAGTGATATATATTTTGTAACGATTGAACTCAATATAATGAGCTGACATGTGTTGTAAGATGTGTGGCAGATGCTGTATGGGACAATTCTTACAGCACCAATGTCGGTCCAGTACTGGTTTTGGTGCAGTAGGGGCCCAATGAGTGATGTACACCATACAGCACCTGCCACAAGGCTCAAAACTCTCAAGTTCCCAAGTACCTAAAACACGTCTTAGCATTCTGGACCATTCTGTGCATGTGCAGCTCTGACATTACAAAATTAAGTACAGTTATGCTGTAGTATGTTGGATAGGCACTGGGCGACGATGTCTGGAAGCCTGGTGATTTTTTGGGTGGTTGATACTGGACACTGCATTGGCAAAGTAAAGACATGTAAGTCTCAGGAGCCCATGTCCTGAAAGGACACACTGGCCAGTTGTTGACGACCGGTGCCTGAAGACTGATAGGACGTGTTGCGAGGCTGTGTTGAGACATTGTAAGACAGTCATGAGATGTTGTATGCAGTCGGTCTTTAGCCTTTAATTAAGGCCTTTTTTTTAGACCACATGTGTTTTTTTCACACGACAAAACAGAAGACTTGGATGCCACCAGGGAGAATGGTGCCACTGGGTGGGGCACTCAACCACTATGTAATGTACCTTACAGCACTGGTTTAATTTTGTAATGCAGTCCCAAAAACCATGCCTCAAAAGCCAGTCTCAATTTCCAGTATTTATTATTATAGAAAGAAAACTTTGAAAACAAATCAAATAGGTTGGCCTGTCATATAACCAGTCCAGTGAATTATCCACAGGTACTTGAGCAGACCTGTGGATTTATCAGAAAGGGATTGGTCGAACTTGTTTATATGTGGTAATGATAGCCTTGGCAGACTAGGTCAGAAGTGTGGTTGTAGTGGTGGATATAACAGTCTTAGGGTAGCCTGTTAAATGAGTCATATATATATAACCCTAGCTATTTATTTATAAACTATAAATTTTTGGAGAAAATCTAAGCTGATGGAACCGTTGTCAAGGTAAAGGTTTTGTTCTATGACACAACCCAGTTTCAAGGCTACGGGATTTCCCATTTACAATTGACATAGACATATATTGAGTTTCTAAATTATCCCAAGCAATTTTGTCAATTGAAACAAAACTGCCATAAGTTGTGATTCCTAGACACACTGATCACGTGATATACTATTGCATGTATATCTCTGATCGATAGAGAGTGAATTAATTCACTTAGCTTGAGCAAGGAGTTTGAAAGAGGAGTGGAAACGACCTCTCATTTCAAATTGCTGTTTGTCTCCACTGGTAATTGTCCTCTCTTAACAGCAAAGGTTGTCCATGACCACAGCCAATCAGAGTCGACATCAAATTAAGCTCCGCCTATAACAGTGGTTTAGCAGAAAACTTTTGTGCATGCTTGAATAAATGACTCAACAAGAAAGCTGCTTTTGTATCACTCTTGCCATCTGACTATCTTGATATCTAACTATCTATCTGTGCAGAGAACTTGATTACTTGTATATAACTCTCTGATCTGTGTCACAACACAGGGATACTCCTTGAACCACTGGTATGTATTCTATTCTTATTCTTCTTATCTATTGCTTGTTGTTGTTTTTGGACTGTGGTGGGGTTGTGATGTGCTGGGAAAGAAGAAGTGCATATGATCATAATCATTGATTATGATCATGATGGTGTTGAATATTATTGTTAAAAGTTATGGTTGTTGGCCTGTCTTGACAAGCTTTGGCAAAGCTCATCAAGACAGATTGAACCAATCTATCTATCATCATCTCAAACACTTTAATTGCTTGCCTTGCTTTCTCCTGTTGTTCAGAAGATGCTAGTTGAGCTTGTTTGTTATGAGACTACTATGCTTTGTAAATGATGCCAAGTTAGGCTACTCTGTGGCAAATTAAATTATATTATATACACATAGTCCTACATAGGTCTACATACATGCATGCATACAGAGATGGTATTTAGACGGTCTACCTAGTCTACAACCCATTGAATAATAATAAGTCAGTAGTAATTAACTGTTAATATTAATGTTACGAGCCTCTACTTTCAATGACAGTCTGACCATAGCTGGTCCACTGTACTATTTCCTATATGTGTAACATCTATACGCTCAGATCACAACCACATCATATCCCCTGTACAGAAGCGGGCCCCAAGCCCAATAATTGTACTCAAGGCATGTAATCACAACCCGCTATGACTTATGATAATCATTTTCTATTGTTGTAGGGCAGCGTACAATGGCTACTGAGGTCGATGGATGGATGGATGAGGATCTTGAAGATTTCTATGAGATTTTGGACAGTTCCGTACCTGTATGTATGCATCTACTTAACTATGAAAATATATTTATAAGTTTAGAGCACTTCCCAAAAATGGCTCAGATTTACTCACATTCACTGCAAGTAGGCCTACATGTATCAGGAAAGGTTGACGCCTCTGTTGTTTCAACCCCTTGCTGCAATGTAACTGTATCAAGTTTATTCTTGTAATGTTGATAGATAAGTGAGCAGTGCTCCACAGTACACCAAGAGGCAATCAGATGCTCAAAATGTACGAAGTGTACAAAGTGTGTACCGAAGGAGTACAAGTGCCCTGAGCCTGAGTGTACTAAAGTGTACAAAGCTGAAGGATGGTTGAAAAGACATCTTCAATCCGTTCATGGTAGGCATAGTGCATACCTGTCTTCATGGTCCTAAACATTGTTTCAATAATATATTAAGATAAATTTAAAGGTGTGTATTTTTAACACTATTAGTTTACATAGCTAGCTAGGCCTATTATATTATATGCACGTAAACATGCATACCCGCCAAAGCGAGCATAATCTTTGCTTTTCTTAATTATACCTCTGTGAGAACTGTCTCTTTAGTGAAGTTCATGCAGCGGTTAAATTTGTTTCCCTTTGATATAATTGCAGGTCAAACAGAATGCTCGACTTCTTACTATACACCTATTACAGACGATCAGCAAGCTATTCAGATTTACAATGACACTATTACTCTAATGAGATCAGATTCTCTATTCTCTCTATCGCCAGATTCACAGCAGATGATTACACAGATTCAACACCTACCACAATCAGACTATATAACTATTATCAAATTCGTTTCCTCTAAGAAGACTGTACATTCAATCACCAATCCGTCATCACTACCCAATCATATCTATTTTCATTTCGAACGATTCATCACTAAATCATTAGGTAAACTTCATCAACATAATACTGATTCTTCTTTACAACTTGATTCTATTTTACAATCCAATGATACTGTAGAGGGAATATATTATGTAGGGGGTTTTATATTAAGAAAACTGAAGAAGATGACGGGTTGGACTAACGAGGAGCTCGAGCAGCTGACACTCTGGTCTATCCCTAGTGAGACTGGAGTACCAAGTACATGGAACGATTTGATTAGTCGGGGGGGTTTGTTAGACATTAGTTCAGATTTATTTCAACTGTTAAAACTCATGGACAAAATCGCTACCGCTTACTTAAATAATATTAATAGGAACTGTAATTTAACTCAGATGATCATGAAATGTATTCTTCAACAACCGGAAATCATATCTATGACTTGTAGAACTAGTACAGACCTCATTTATGCGATAGCTGAGTTTTTCACCAGAGTACGTTGCAAAGCATTTGTCAAAGGAAAAGTCAATTACCTCTCAACTAGTCTAAGACAAAATCTAATGGGATTACATGGTGCATCATAATTTTTTAATATCTGTTTAAATGTTTACTTTTAACATATCCTACGGTTAAGGTTGGCAGTGATGTATCCAACACACATTATATAATAATAAACTTATTGCGTATTAGCACTTGTATCATCAATAAAGCTATAGATTCTCTGAACACTGTCTGATTATAAAGTTAGTTTTTTTGGTGGTTTCCTGGCTCTCTTTGGCGTTGGCTGCTCGCTTACACGGAGCTTTGGCTTTGCTCCAGTTGTTGTGTTTCCCGTCTTCAAGTCCCTCTGGGCGGACTTAGTGACAGAATGGAGGCGTGTAAAGCTGTTGAATTGAGCCATTGTGGGGGCATTGTTGCTACCTGTAGAGTTTCTTACTCTGCTGAAATACTGTTCTGTAGGGTCCTGACACAGAAGTTTCTCAGTCAGAATGAATGAGTAGCCCTCTGCCAACAGATCTTTCGAGAGCTTCATAAAACTCATGCCTGAAATGTGCGAAGAAGATTATAAATAATATTTGGCAGCAAAGGTGTGAATTGATACAAATACTATGAACCAACTTACACCAATTTAGATTAGTCTCCCCTAGCTCTAAAAATGGTAGCGGTGAGGACAGAGTGCATAGCTTTTGATGAAATGAGAGATAATAAGCCATAACAGTAAATATAAAGCCACAAACCAGTGGATATATATTGAGAACCACAAAGTGGGTTTGCATGCATAGTTATATCAGCTCTGGTTGACAAACTAACAGATATAGAGTGTGATCAAGGAGTTCTGTAGCTCCCTGTTGTGTTGACATCATTTCTATCTACGGTACAGATGCATAGTTATTAGGTCAAAGTCATACTTGCTACGGGATGACCCAGGCTGTCCGACTGTATCTGATTAAATATTTACATGTTATTTTCCAGCCATCCCTAGTAGCTGGGCTCAAAAGACACTTAGCACTGTCTTCTGCGCTCATCTGCTTGCCGGCCACTTCCGTCTCCCAATCATTTAGCCAGGCGATGAAACCCTCAACATACTAAAATTAAGAGTGGGACTCAGTGTAGGTATATCACTAACTTATCTTGACTTTATCTATTATTGACTTATTTAGATATGATCCAAGCTCTGGAAATGAATGTTCTGCACGGGTAGAAAATAAGGTCACTTGAAATGATAAGAGTTGTCTGCTCAATATCCCTGTGAACACAACTGCAAAAGTGCATGCTAACCAGGGATTGGACTATATCAACAGCAAAAACATGACAATTGGTGGGTTGCTTGCTTATTTTGCTCTGTATTTACCTCAAAGCGCCAGTCATCAGAACTTGTCAGCGGACTCTTGTACTTGTTCCTCGAACGTGCTCCCTCGTTTCTAGACCTCATATTCAGTATATCAAATACATAGTTGATGTAACGTAGCAGCTCCACTGTGCTATCGTACTCATCGTTTTTGAGATTTTGTAAGGCTTTATATGTGCGTCTACTGAGAACCTTGAAAGAATTAAGGGAGGATTAATGTAGAGCAAAGACAATTGTCAAATGCAGTCCTCAGTGAGTGAAGGAAAAGTATCGATACTTATTACTACTAACACACTCGATGTGATATGATCAGCAGCCAAAATGCTGCCATAGCAAACAACCAAACGTCCTGCCTCAGACAATCTCTTTGTTAACAAGCCTGAAGTGTTTACCTCTTTATCATTGATGACAAAATAACAAAGTCATACCAAAGCTAGAACTGAAACTCGCAGCTTGGGTGTGAGATTTTGGGCTCAACAGGATTCAAACAGATTAAACCTTTTCGTTTGATTGATTTACATTTGCGATTCTCAGGAAATCAACTGACCTGTACCGCATACTTCACTTTCATTCGTGAATAGCTTTGGAGATGGATATGTTGCTTGGTAAGATGATGTGTTGTGGAAATAACTCCTGCTTCCCTGCTATCAACTAGCTGCGTGATATGGTACCAGTATATATGTTTTCCTTTTAACTGAAGAAAAACAATAGATGACTGTGAAGTGGCGTGAATGAACAGAGAGAGAGAGACATTAGACTATAAACTCTCAGAATAGTAGGCCTAGCAGCATCAATACATGATGATGCTAGGATACCCTCAACCCAGGTGACTGTAGATAGATACTAGAACACTACACTAAATCCCACACCTAGGTTGCTATTGTCCTCCAGTTTCAGCTATCTCAGTAGCACGCATAGTTATGATCTAGACAAGACAAGACATAATCCGCCAAACAATTTAAACTTTCAGTGGTGTGCAAATGCCAAAACAAAAAGTGTCAACAATTTGTATATATCATTCATCTTGTTATGTTAGGCCAAGGAGTTCGAAAAGCTCAGTTGCCTTGTTAGGCTCAAGGAAATTCCAAAGAGTTATGTGCTTACTATCAGTTGCCGATTAGAGTTTGGTCCAGATCTCTCCAGGCAGTTCCTCGATGTTTTCACCAGATGACATGTATCAGAAGCGAAGTATAACACTCTTCCATCACTAGAAAACTTATTATAAGCTCTATAGGTCACAGAGTCGTCAGGAAAATCGGACTTGTGCAGGTTATAAAACTTTCTGTTGGTAGCCGCACCGTCAGAAACAGCGATCCTCACCCTAAATCCTGCCAGCTCTAAATTTGCAACAGTTTCCCAAAACCTGAGATACAGTCCTTCTGCATTTAATGAGGATGTGGCATACGTGCCGACAACGCTCTGCAAATCGCTCTTCAGGCCTCTGATCTGAAATGCCAGGGCATGTGTCGCGATTTTCTCTAATGATTTAGAAGTCACATCTAGCAAGGAATCAGCATCTAAAGTGTCAACATAGCCAGTCAGTTTTCCACTGTGAGGGCAATACACCAGGCCCTCCTTGACCTTCATCTCATCAAAACATAGGGCTACATCTTGCTGGCCATACTTTTGAGCGACGTTCATGATCTCATAACACTGAGTGCCAGTCTCCATTTGCCTAAATGCCACATAGTCTCTTAGCGTTCTTTCTGATGGTAGATTGACAACCTCGCTATCCCGCATGTATTGATATGCTGCCTTTGATTTGTTGTGTACAACAAGACACCATCGGATAATGCTTGGGTGCCATCTCATCAATGCAGACTTGTTTACGCTGTTAGCTTTGAGCTGCTGTTCAAGGAACAGCTTCTTCATAGAATCGGGTTCAAACTGGCTCACACTACTACTTATTAGTGACTGACACAGATCACTGGTTTCTGTTTCTACAGATATGGATTCACACTCTATTAGTTTTGCCAACCTGGCACTAAGTCTTTTGCACTCAGATGTCTTGCTGTTAATTTCTTTACGCATCTTTCTCGACCGCGTTAGCAACTCTTCCTTTGAGAGGGACTTTAGCTGCACCTTAGAGGATGGATCTACCCTTGACACTTGAGATGTACTCTGTTCTTTACTGCGAATTATTCTCTTCTGCATGGCCTTTCGTTGTTTTAAACATGGAGGGCAGCGGGTAGACTGGGTTGTACTCTCAAGTAAAACAGTGCAGCCAGTTGAGTATACTGCAGCTGATGCAATGTTCAAATCAGTATTACCTTGGCAGCTCTTACACTGCGCCACTGCTTTTAATGTCTCTGAGGGAGATTTGTTGTCCCATGGTACGACTCTATCATTGATAGTCACAGTGACAGACTTAGTTTCTATATCGTAAACAACCTGCCTGGTTAGTTCCATCTTACCTGTTAACAGAGAATATGTATGGGAATGGTCTTAATTTAAATGGTCAAATTGTTGATCAGGATGAGCCACACAATAATATGAAATGATAATATGCTGCGTCATAGCCTAAGTTATGGATAGTCCACCAATGAGACACGGTGAGAACATACTTGTACAATTCAATGTGCTCCAATATAGGCCTAAAAGAAAGTGTAAGGAAGTGTAAGTGCCGCCTCATTTATTATTTTTATCATGTCAGGTTACAATTTTAGATGGACCTCATCAACAGCCGTAGACTACCCAACTCGTTGTTCCCATTATCTAATAGGTGAGTTTTGAGGTTCTGCCCCTCAACAACTGTTCAAGAAGGTCCATCTATGAGAAAATGACATAGAACCAAATCGTATCAAAAGCAGATCTATTTAGGGTTTTGTGGTTTGGGTTCTTTGATTTTCAAAATTTCCATTTTCAAGTTGTCACGGAATCAGCAAAACCAATCTCTCAGAAACTATCTAAATTTGACTATTTGATTCAACTTGCATATTCTCTGTTGCTGGCTTCAAAGAACCTACTTGGCTGCACAAAGAATCTCATCTACATAATCATTCACGTATCATCGTAGAGTTGTTTATATCATATGCGATATTTATAGAGTCACACCCTGGTCACACTCACAGCATGAATCTGATGAAGACGCAACTCTCTATATTACAAAGTTATATTACAACTTCTAAAGTGAGATGATGATAGCAACCACCAAACCATGCCAGTTATGTACAAATCAAACACCAAGGACACTAGAGCACCATTGTTAGAGGATTTGTTATTATGATTAATTGCGAGTACTGAGATGACGTGACTGGTAGGTCTACACATTCGACAGATGACACACATAGGAAAGAAATCATGTTAGCTATGTTATAATTTAATCTAGTGGTTAATAATGTTACAACAAATATTATAGACAAGGCTCACCGTACCCTACCTACTACTGCAATCATTTTGGTGTTGGGATGGTGTACATGCTTATACTTACCTGTGATCACCTAGAAGCAAAATATAAATACACATCTGAACAATAATGAGCACCCTCAGACTATCACCATTGGTGATGAGTGTCAATGGCAGGCAGATCTATTAAGTTGTGGAAAATTGAGTGGACTTGTTATTACTTACTACTACTAATAACAACAAGTTACAATTGATCCAAAAATCAAACTAACTTCTAATTACTTGCTACAACTTGAATTTCAATTAATGTAATCCTTCATCACACACACAGACAAACTTAGAAACCTCATGACTGACCAAGAGCAAGACAGTGCATCTGAACTTACTGTCTGGTCCATCACTCTTTGAACTTATGATTGCATAGCCAATGAGTTTAGAGTCGAGGCTGATCCTTGTGAATCCTAGCTGCAATGCTTGATTATCTAGTCCATCCTCCCATCCACCTTCATCAGAGGTCTCCTTTGAAGTGACTGGAATAGGATAGTTGACTCTCTTCTTTCTCACTGTTAATCTGTACTTGTATGGCATGATTAAGTAATTTATCTGATCATCAAATTCACAAAATTAAGGAAAATGTGAGCAGAGAGGGACTTCCTGTCAATAAAAAGTACAGCTTGAGTTGCTGTAATAATTTTGATCAACTGTCCAATCAGCAATTTATCAAGATGGGCTCTACCACAAATTCCCTAAAGTGTTTGAACCTCTTGAAAAGAAACTAAACTAAGTAGCAGAGAGATATAGATAGCACTCAGGTATAGCCCATGTTTCAAACTATAGTCTAGTTTTACCTGGGACTCCAAAGCCCTCTGCTACTCATATGAGAAGGGAAAGTTCGACTGCAGACATGGCCATAAATTTGCCTCATAATTTGGTAATCAATGGCGGTTTTCATCAGTCAAATGTGGTATGTTATGCCTCCCTTTGTCACTTAGGTGTTAGAAAGGGCTTATCTAAGTACTTTCACTACTTTTATCTGGTCTAAGTTCCTCACATGGTTTTTAAATGGTGAATGAATGATTTATTTTCAGTCTCTCTATCCCCCATCAAACATTTGCATTGGAATTATATTTCAATACCCTCCAAAAGTGGTTACTATATTACTAGCTATGTCTCATCTACACTTGTGGTAATTTACATCATGATATATTGTCTCTGGGTGTCTGAATATACCGTTGAGTAAACATGTCAAATATTTTAATAATTTTCAGCTGGAGACAGACATATAAAAAGACTGAGGACTTAAATGAATTTTAATAGAGGGACTATATTAGTACAACCCTTGGAAACAGCCTTTTTAAGTCACAGGCTACATTTCGTTTCCACTCCCTCTCTGTAACTCCCTGCTATTCCTACACATGTTTTGTCTGTTATAATAATCCTTTATTAATGCTACGACTGTAACTATTTTTAGCAAGCTTACACTCTTCCCTCTTACAACTTGACACTTCATGTTTGCTAGCGGACGAGTCTAAACGCACTGAACATTTTTACTGATTTATACATTAAATCTTTGTGACTCTGTGAGTTTTAGTTAGATAGTTAGTACACAATAAAATCATAGTATAGTTGATAAACAACACATTTTTATGCCTGGCTGGTAGCCTTGATTTAAACAGACTTTTCGACTGGCAGGTTGCCGTTAGGCTTTACGCGTTCATCCGAACAAGTTGGATATCGGGACTTATTAAAGCCAAGCCCATGCTGGCTATCCTGACAAGATAGAATTTCCCGACACTGAGACATCATTGCACTTATGGACCAGGAAGCAAGCTGGAATTAAGCTGCATTTAAAACTAGAAATAGGACACTTTTTTTGCTATTGTGAGTGATGTCGCTACCATAGAGTGGCCGCCTTTCCATTTATGAACTTTATTTTGTGAACTGTTTTAGAAGTAGACCAAGTTATCTTATTTTTGTAGCTTCAGTGATACACCAGGGAGAATGGATGGAGAATGGATTCCATTCTCCCTGGATACACTGATTTGTTTTTTTAAACTTTAGCGTTACCACAAATATTGCTTTTCATATTTACCCTGATTGTTTGAATAAAATTTGAATTGCTTACAGTGATGTTGGCATCCAAATTCCAAAATTTATGTTGTTGAAATAGAAGTTGGCTTTTGCTGTGAATCATGCACCTATAATGCTGGTGTAAAATTGCATGGCTTCATGGGAAATATGTGACTGAAGCAATGAATAACCAAAGAAAATAATAGGAAAATAACCTTCTACAAAGTTACTGTTGGAACACAATTCCAATAATGATAAAGTTGTATGGTCCACTGATGTAAGTGCAAATCTCTTGGATGAGTTCAATTCTCAAGTGTGACTGTCAGACTCAGAGTACAAGTGTGACTGTCAGAGTACAAAGTCACTATGAAAGAAAATCTGTTGGAATATCCAAAGCCAGTCTCCCAGGTGGCAACAAAATTGAAAACCCACTAAGTTATGTAAGAGTGATTCATGGGTTTATTTCTCAGCTACTTGAGATAGCAGACTTATGAAAACTTGTAGATCCAATCATTCTAACATGCTCTTTCTGAACTTGCATGCTTTGAGAACAGATCAATTATTTATCTTTTTCCATTTTACAAAGCTCGAAAGCTTTTACCAGAATCAACTTTGAAGCCCCATCAGGCCAATTTTTCAAATAGAAGTGAAAGATAGGTGTGGTCTGCCACCGGAGTACAACAAGGCTATAACTATAACCTCCCCGCATTGCAAACATACCCAATAAAACAATTTTCACACACCTACTGTTTTTATTGCTGCGGTTGGGTTTTTTTATTCGTATATTAGATAAAAATCTTACAAATTATATAAAAATAGATCTATCATGCAAAAAATTGTTGCAATTATTATGTCATAGGGCTTCTTGGAAGATATATTAGTCTTACAATTGGAAACATTATATACTACGCAGACATCAAGATGGCACAAGATGCAGTCAGCAGCCCACAAACAGTTGGATATAGGTATAGTGCAATGCACGTCCAAAGCAATGTCAAACAGTTTTATCGCATGCAAATAAATATGTGCACTGAATTTATGAGCAGAGAAATATGGCAGAAGAGTCAATGCACACCAGGTTAGTAAATATAAAAGGTAGTGATTGCAATACAAGTTGTATAATATGACGGATTCTTATCTGAGCTGGTAACAGCATGCTATAAAGCCACACAATATACCAGGTGATAAAGCCCTGACAAACCTCATGATACATGGGCAAAGAGATAAAATAAAAAAAATCAACTGCTTGGAAATGTTCTAGGTGAATAGCAGTATAACTAACATCACCTCATACTGGGGTGAACTCTCTAGAATGGTTGACTTGCACAACGTTTACTTGGGTCAACAACATAGCATATAGATTAGATTGTTCTCAACTGAGTTGGGTTTCTGATCTAAGTTTCAGTGCTACCCAATGTAAACAGTATATATATATATGAGACATTGATGCATACAATAACCCTGAAGTCTATTTTGAAATTGTTACCATACTATGAGCAAACAGGCTACATATATCTCCAAGCTCCTCTATACAGGACAGCGTTGTTCATATTTTTAACAATGTGATGCATGACGAGCTAATCCGTTGGCTGTTGAGCAATAACTTGTCTGATGATCGGCTCTTGAGGGTTATCCAGAGGTTGAGCTGGTGGATCTATCTCCATAGCTACAGCCTGTAAGGTGTCACAAATTAAATAATTATAGTGAGATTGTCATGTAGCTGATGACTTGGCGGGATCTTCTGCTTCTTTTGGTCATTTACAAATCATTCTCTCAGTTCGATGGAAAAAACGATGACGCATTGATACATATACCGATCAGCTCTGATCAGAAATTAAAGGGATCGTTGCGTCAGAATTGTGCTATTCCATAAAACCACTAGAAGAGGCAGCAATAACTTAGAAATGCACTTCTCGTTACTTATGAGAAACAAAAAAATTTGAAATTGAGTTGTAATTAAAAATTTAATTAGTCGGTTATTAAAAAAAATATATGGCAAGTCTGATACTTTTCCAGGCAGGTCTGAACTGGATTCCCCAACGCTATAGTTGTTGTTGTTACATTGCCATGGTAACACCTGAATGATTCGGCTTCAATGCAAACATAGTGATGTGACACAATGTTTGCTGCAGACCACAAATGTTTATAGGGAACTCTGATCATTCCAAAAGGCTAATATGACATACACCAGTGTTATAGTTTATATTACCCACAGATTGTTTCTATCAACAATTATTCAACATACATCCTTCACTGATGATAAAATAATGAATAGTGTGTCTTGTTCTTAGCTTGAAAGCTATTGCAACCACCCTAGGCAAGTGTTTGTATAACTGTAATAAACTTATTTTCATAATAATGATACATTTAGATAAAGAAACAACTGCTTCTCAAACAGTGAGTTAGATGATTTGAATACCATACAGTTACAAAACTACGATCTGACTCAGATCTGACTCAGACCTTGGTTAAACACAAACAATTACTTAGCTGGTTCGATGTCTCAATGACCCACGCTGCTCTTATTTTACCAACATCTAATGCTAGGGCTTGTGAAAAGAGTTGTTATCCATTCTGGATCACTGATAAATAATACGCAAGGTCAAATGGTGATTAACCTAATCCAAAGATTATAAATATTCTGTCAGGCAAGATTGCATTGTGGTCAAATAAAATAAGCCCCCAACAACAGCCTGTTTATTTATTTTAGCACTATGGTGTGAAATTGTTTGGAATGCAGATATATTTGTATAACATGCTAGTTCATAGATTGCAAAGATGCCAAGGAAGTTATTATTCATAAGCTGATTATGGCTAGGAGGTTCACCATCGCTGATTCAAGGTTAAGTGATGGTGAGGGCGATGATTATGCTCTGGGGCGGCTATAGAGGCTTCCATCAAATAATGATCGGTGACTCAAAGGCAATATTTCTCCTTGATGGAGTGGCGAAAAGCCAGCGCAACCTGGAGAGTTAGCTGCTGCGCAGTCGAGGCAAGACCGAGATTGTTTGAGCAGTATACTACAGCTGTATACTGGTGTCTCTGTAATGGTTGCTGAGTGCCAGGGATGTTTGCCAAAAATCCTTCAAAGTAAGCTGCTGCCAGGAGTCTGAAGAAATAAAGGCAATATGTGCTGAGAACGGCTGTGATGCTAAACACACCATTGTATGATAGATGATAAACAATTCAAACACCTAAAAAAATTGTTGTTATGAGTGCAAGTTAATCAGGGACTGGGTTGCTTGCTGGTCAGTTGTTTTACGCATTCTGATAACAACCCAAACAATCTCATATCATTGAGTGGAAAAAAACAATATTTCTAAATTCTTGGAAAACGTTCAATCACGCAGTAGCTACAGACTCTCAATATATCAAACAGCTTCGATATTGGGATGATAGCATTAGCCTCATCTGTCGGGTGGCCTAGTTTGCTAAAATAGAGTTGAGTAAAGTAATTCACATTTTGACGATGTTTACTTAACTGGGACTATTCTGCAATACTGCTACAGTTTACTCAACCAAAATTTAGGTTGTAATATTTTCTAGTTTGCCAAATCCATGAAAAAATACTCACTATTTTGCGAAATCTGGAAATCTGGAAGCTGAGATGCTGACCCAGATTGTATATCCTGGTCTTGCATCTCTTCTGGAAACCACTCATCATCGGCAAGAATACCTGAGACTGTATCACCTGTGTCAGATTCTGTTTCAGAACACCCATCCTCTATAATAATTAATTCCTATCATCATATCAAAAGATACATTACAGTTTCAAAGACCTGTAATTTTCCATAGTTGCTTTCAATTCATCATGACCTTCCTTCCGGTGGTTGTGCAATCATGTTGCTGCATAGAAATGAATTATAAATACACACCCAGTGCACCCTATAGAGACTAAAACAAACAAAACGGCATCATTTTCTTATGGCCGATAAAGTTTACTATTGCGGATAATAGTGTCAAAGATACTAATTGATATGTTAGCTCAAGATGAAGACCACATGTCAAAACATGACAAGCGAAATTTTGATTCACGCTACCAAATTTTCTTTACAAATCGATCGGAGCAGAGTACAATCATGGGTAGCACATAAATTATGATTCGTACCTGTAAAAGATGCCTGCGCATTGGAACTTGAATATGGAGAGAGAATATCTCTTACAATCCGTCTTGAGGCCCTAGTACTACCGCTGCCTTCCTCAGGCACTGCTGGCTCAGGGTTTTGAAGGGTTTACCAGCCCAGGGAATAGCATCTTTTTTTAACTTCAATCTAATCAAAAATGAACCAGAATTCAGAAAATGTGATAATAGCGATCATAATATAGTCTTGTCTGTTCGAAAGCGCACAATACACAGGCATACCTGATGCCATTTCATATAATGTGATCAAAGTGACTGTTTTTTGCATGATAATGCAACACTAGTAGAAATCAGCGCTTTTGTGCTCAAAACACAGCATTAATAGATTGTATTTTAGACGAAAATATGGAAAATAATATACAAGTATTATCAATTGTGATTAACACTTACGGAAGTGGCTTTTATCCAAAGAGTTGAGAGTTTACATAGGCGTCCTTGCTGTCACGACCCGCTGCAATGCATCTGTTTGGCATACCTACACAAAAAAACACAGTGATGGATGAAAAATAAATGGAAGACCAACATCTTGAGTCAGGGATGTTGTTTGCTTTACCGTCATTTGTTGTTCCACCCATCAAAAACTATAAATAGCTACTTTTACTGGTCAAGTTTGCATTTTTACTGGATTGATTGCAGAGCAGCACCGATTGTATCATAAACACAATACCAATGTGTCATACTTCTCGACAAAAAATAATTCTATCTACCATATCAAATATCATTTTCAATACTTACTTAGAGTATAGGTTGGCTGCTGCTCTGTCGATGTGTTTATCCTAATGCAGAATAAGAGTATAAACAGGTCCGGAAGGAAGCCTATTATCATGCGTATAATATCCTTCTATGTATGCTGACAGCTTTTGACATCTTACCTGCTTGGCTCGAACAAGGCTTTTCAAATATATCATCAATTATCGGATTGAAAGTAGTGCATCATATCACGCTGGTTGACTATTTGTTGTTGACCTAGCCTTTGAAAAATCACTTGAGAAATTTGCCGGCTCATCGATAGACATAGTGTCGTATTTACTATCTAATACCTTTCATTACCTAAACAGACTATAAAACTGCGTATCAATAGACAAACACAAAATACTAACATGTCATTGGCTAATCCAAAGACCATGCTGTGAAAGCAACCGAATTACCTAGTATATTCATGAGCAATACCAAAACAATGTTCCATTGGGGCACTCAAAAAATGAAGTTTAGCAAAATTTTTTACTTCTAGATGATAGACAATGTTTCAATTAGTGGACACAGAAGATCATTTGGAGAAATCCCGCTTAGTTTGCGAGATATGACAATTTGTATGAATTCAATAACATCACTATAATGCATGAATAGCCTTTGTTATTACTGCCTTGAGTCATGAGCAATAATATAAGGACCCTCCTACGTCACAGGGTCATTAACCAGACACATCACTTGGGTTAAATAGAAAGCCATGGGCAATAACTATCTACTGCCCAATCCTTGGTACGGGGAATTTCTGACGCAACGATCCCTTTAAGCAACATGATTTTGCCTATCCCTTCTTGGGCAATACATAGCATATAGTATATAGTGCCGGGTTGCTAATAGTGATATTTTATTCTCAACCCTATCCACAATGGAAAGGATGTGGTTGATAATGAAATGCGACAAGTAACCCGGCAGAGATTTAGCAATTAGACTAAGTGCTACCCTACCATCTTTTGATGCAGAACACATTTTCTTAGATTAGGATTGTACCTATGCCCTTATTTCTGAACAAAGTATTAAAACGATCAATATTGGAGTTGCGTCACTCGAAATCTGGCAAATGCAAAACATTGGAAAGGTAGCACTAACAGGATAAATATTGCATACCACTGGTTTAGGGATGAGATCGGCTATAATCCTATACGGAGTCAGTCCATCCGCCTGGTTATCTGGTGAACAATTCTTGTCATAATGATTTGTGAATTCCTCCACATACTTAATCAACAGATCATCTTCACTTATTCGTAGTACGGTGAGGTTGTTAGGATTATGTTGACCATCAAGCCAGGCTTCATAGTACTTCTTTAACATCTTGTACAAGGCTTTGAACTTTCCACAGTTTGGCTGCTGCTCTGGAAACTCAGGCCTTGCAGCTTTTCTTCTTAGGAATGCATTGAGATAGTACATAGCATAGAGGATGTGTTTGATGGCACCGTCGAGGATCTGACATGTATAGAGAAACTCAGCATATTTCCTGAGGAAAGAGATGCATGCCACAATGTTAGTGTGTGATGTGCAAATGTGCAAACAGGGTTCAAAAAACACTTTTTGGGTTTTATTTATTATTATGAACATGGCAGAGAAATATAATTCTCAACTAAAACTATGCCGAAGTCTGTTGAAACTATCATGAGCAGCTCATAATTAGGTTATGTAAATAGTCAGATGAACCACAAACATTTTGAATCATAAGTACAATGCATGTATGCTGCCGATCATAAGTACAATGCATGTATGCTGCCGGCACATACTTATATGTTTTAGATTGGGTTTGAGAGCTTCCAAATTTTCTACTTTCATTCAACAATTCATCAAACAATTGTTTCCCTTCATCACAGTAGACATGGCGGCCTGTTTGCTTATAGAGGATACCTGCAAAGATATATTGAGATTTTTAGACACATATGCAATGAATTTTATGGTTGTAAGGAGTTGTATATAAATAAGGGGTCCAAAATTAATCTAGTTTGAAGATGTATCTCTTGGGACATGACCTCAACTGATGAGGTCTATGGACCCTAGGATTCCTTATATCTGTTTCACCATCAACAGTCATCCTACCACACGCCAGCTAGCAAGCACAACGGCTCTCATTTGTGGTAGGGTAAATATACTTTCTTATCTTGGGTCTGATTAAAGTTGTGGCTACACACGCCGTATTTTCCACAGGATTGGGGCATCTTCAGATCTGCCAGATGCATAGGATAGCTAGGTTAGCTCTGCCAGATGCCTCAGATGGGCTAACCAACTTGTTGGTTCTATCCGTAGCCTTAGTATGGCCAGCTATTCCTTTGTTATTTGTGAAAGAGGTGGGGCTTAATTAAATTACTAGATAGTGATTGGTTTAATTCATTCAAGTTGAACAATAGGAAGGCAAAGCAGATCCAAATTGTATTGTAATTGAAAGGAATAGGCCTAGCTATTAATAGGCGTGTGTAGCACCTTGCCCAATCAGTAGCCTTACTCATACCTGACAAGTCTCCCTTTTTGGTAGGGAGCCTCCCAGTTTTTAGGGGTATTTTCCACCTCCTCCCTATCTCCCATTTTCCTCCCTTTTTTCAGCTTCCTTCACCCAGAAGACTTTTTAAGCTTCTTGTTGCAAGAAAAACTATGTTTTCCTACCCCACAGTACATATACCTAGATATAATTGCCCATTAACATACCATCTCTCCTCGTTCGGATAAAGTGCAACAATATAAGTTGTAAAATCAGGTAAAATTGTGCATTTCATAATATGAACGCTCTAGTTTTGGCTTAAAACAAATGAAAACACGGCCAAATTACACCTTCACTGCGGGACGCACAGAGTGGTACTCCGGGTCGGTCCACGGAGACCTCCTGATTTCTTGGTCTACCAACTTGTCATGTATGGCCTTACTAAAAGTTTCCCAAACCTATGGATAGTACGGCGTGTGTAGCCAGAGCTTAAGTTGTATCGCCTCAGATTACATTGTTTTGTTACATTTTCCTACTTTATGTTACACCTTCATCCATCACAAGAGGTACCTTTGCAAGATGCTACAGCTTCCTTGCAGACAAACTTGTGATATTCGTCTTTTGCCATGTCAGTTCTCATAATACCATACTCATAGCACTTTTCTTCTTGCGCTAGTAGAACTACAAACACGACAACATTGTAGCTTGTAGCTGTATCATTCCGATTAATAGTCCAATAAATTTGTATTTTTATGCCAAAGGGCTTTGATAATATGTGGTGTGGTAATATATACCATCGTATTATTGTTGCAGGTGTATGGTAGTATTCAACTCACTCTCGTGGTCAGGTCGATGACAAATGAATTGATTTTGAGTTTGAATGATGTTTTGAAATTTGGCACAGTTAATTCTGGCTATCAACTTCTCAAAGTCAGACTAACTAACAATACAGTTTTTGTACCAGCTATTTGTGGACACAATAATCAACTGAGATGTGTGACCTATTTGAAAGCAAGAAAAGGTTATACCCGTTACTCATTACTTCTGTAGTTCAGATTTTGTGCTTGGCCCTACAGAAAACCAGATTGATATATCAAAAGTGGGTTTTCTAGGTTCATTCTAAGTCTGTAAAACACTTACGCTGGTAATCTTCTTGGATTTGATTTGTATCCCTGTCGCCCATTTCTAACTCCAACTCAAGCACACAATCTCGCTCTATGATGACTTTCATAAGCAGTGTGACGTCATAATGCTCCTGCACCATGCGGCACACTGAGAGTCCGGCCCTCGCTCCATCTAGTGACACTCCTTTCAGGTTCTCTACATAAGAGAAATAATGCTCAATTAAACCTAGTTCCATGATGGACATCAGAGAGGAGTCAGAAGCAATCTGATGATGATTAAGGGTTAGTTTTATTCTAGGCCCAGTGGCAGAATTCTGTCCGGATTTGGCATCCAAGCGAGTACAATTTGAATAAGGGCCACTAATACAGAAATTTTACTGTGCACAGGCACATGTGACAACTGGTGTTTATTTACCATCCTTGTGAAAGCGGTAGACTCTGGCCTGTACATCATAGATTTCTGCAAGCACCTCTAGAAGGTAAACCTTAGCCTGTAAAGTCTCAGCCTTAATTTTTCCTGCCTTCACAAGCTCAAGAAGTCGCCTACAAAAATCATATAGGTTGTTGGAAAGAACAAAAAAGTTGATCGATGCTGAATATAAGGTTACATCATAAGTTTTGATCCATTTTGTTGGCAATAATTCGTACAAGGAGACAAAAAAAACCCTTTATGAATATCTAAGATGCATATATCGGCCATTTGAAAGCATGTATATGAGTCGGGCTTTTCACTTCATAAATTTGACATCTTGACATGATAATAGAAGATACAGGAAAATTACAAGAGACTTTTAGTCACTTATATTTACGTTTCTGTTAGATGTCCGTTCTCAAGGTATGCCATTATCGGTCGCTGTTCAGCTTTTCCCTCCCAGATATTATCTATATCCTTCTTTGTCAGTCTTTGATAGTGACTCAGATGTTTTATTAAAAATTCTGAGTAATTTTCGTTAGCGATAAATCTTGGTACATTATCTGGTGATCGTGCTGCATTTACCAAATGTTGGGCTCTCCTCTCGTCGACACGATTACCGTTCTGACCAGGCCTAAAATAAGAGCATAAGCATGTGAGCGGGTACAAGATAAATTAAACTTCCTGGATCTAGTTAAAATAATAAGCAAATGTTATTTGATACCAACTCAACACAGGCACAGCAAAAAATAGCTTAGCACACAATGTCATATTGGAAGCTGAGCATCCATGCATTCTTCAGAATACAAATTTTTTTTCCCTTCCGAGCTGTACAGATCTATAGCTTGACTCACTCAATGAGCAACTCATACTCTTCACCAGCCAGAGCCATAGAATATTCATCCAGAGCTTGTTTAATGAGCGGTTTCACATCTTCATGGTAAGAATTCCTCTGAGCCAGCTGACAATATGCCATCGATGACAACAGGTTTGCGTGGAGCACCTACATACAAAGGTGAATTTGAGTCATAGTTTTGAGGCTTTAATGGATTATAGGATGAATATAAGTTATATGACAACCAGGGTTTCAAACAACTTCTCATTGATTGATAGCAGATCGCACCTTCTGCATAGGGAAAAAGACATAATCTAATTCGGATAATTATTCAGCCAGAATTCTTGTGAAACATTTCTTCCACCCGGTACTCAAACTCAGCTAAAATAGAATACCACAGAGCAGTTTCCTGTTCCTGTCATTATTTAGCCTCTCCTCGATCATCATTACAGCAATGTCTTGGAACCTCCCCTAAACTGAAGTGTTACCAGCTTAGAGTCAGCAACTACTTTAAGTTTTGGATCGTGTAATGCACAAAGCTGATGCTGCCCACCACATTATTTACTACCCATTAATGCATTGCTGCGAAACCTTGTTTGCCCTTTAAATTTTAGTTGAGTTTGAGTACCTGATGGGTGAAATATTTCAGAAGAATTCTGGCTGAATAATAATCCGAATTAGATTTTGTCTATTTCCCTTTGCAGAAGGTGCAATCTGCTATTAATCAATGAGGGCCAATGAGAAGTTGTTTGAAACTCTGGTTGCCCTTTAAGTAGAGTGATAAATTGAGTTATGGGGCTCAAGCCAACCTTGGTTCAGCTTTGCAACGGCATATATGTTTTTGGACTAAATTATGGCATATCAGATCAAAGTAATACATAGTTTTTGGCAAATAAATGAAAATAAATTTGTACTCACCATGACACATGGGGATCTATCTCTATCCAGCTTCTCAGCAGCCTTAAAACGTCTGATGGCTTTGTCCAGATTTTCAGCGTGTTTGTGCATATAACTGAGGAATGTATGAGAATAGTGACTCCGTCCATCCTTGGGCATAAGTCTTGTCAGCGCAACAAGCGTCATTCTGAAAAACAAAATTCACAATTTACAATCTTATTGAGCATACAACACATAATCATGTAGAAACCCGCCCCCTAACACAATCCTATTGGGTGTCTAAGTTTAAATCAAGACCTTGTAATAATGTACTGGTTTACTGGTTATATGCAACTACAACATGCAAATTAAAAGAAAAACTAGATATTAATTTATGGATGCCTTGCTTTTTTACCTGAAGAGCTGCCTGGTTTCATCATCAGTATCCTTTTTCCTATACATGGATATGCTTTGTTTGACCAGCTCATATAAGTTGACAGTAACCATCTTTTCCGTCTCAGTACTAGTCTCACATAATGACCTTTTCTTCAGGCCACTAATCAGAGTGTTTGCCAAGTCTTTGGCTTGAGTTTGACCATTTACCTGTAATACACCATTTATATGCAGTGATTATCGGGTTTTACAACGCTGAGTACAATGATTTGTTCAAAAAGTAAACTCAACACGCAGTCATTAGTCGTTTCAGGCACCAGAAGTGGATGTTATTTGGTGTTTATGTTCAATAGAGACTGCAATTGGTTGCTGAACATAAGTTGTGATGGAAGAGGAATGTCAGACAGCAACAAAACATGATATTTGAATACTGGAACGTAAGCAGGGACTATCTTACAGCTTTTGTCGGGTGAGTGTAATTAAAAATTACATTTCAGGGCCAGCCCTGACAAATTCCGCTGCAGGGGTTTTTTACTGTTAAATAGCTGTATCATTCAATACTGAAAATGGTATTAATTCCTTGTCAAACGATGCAATTATTTGTTTTTTGTTTTTTCGTTACCTTGCCATTTGCAACAACCAGAGCAACTTCTGTACACGAAATGACAATATCGCTGGTGATGTTCTTCTCGTCTAGTAGACTGATCATCTTGATGACACGGAGGCCTACCTTGGCAACTTCGGGATATTCTATGCTTTCAATCAGACGATTCACGCTGAGCTGCATTGTTGCTATGGCAGACTCGGGAGCTTGTATAGTATCTAATGACCGAAAATATTCATCTAGCATTTCACTACCTCCCAGCTGCAAGTGCAAAATAATAATTAGTAATAAAGCACATATCAGCAAAACAGAAAATAAGAGCATGACAATATAGCTTTTTAGTTATGAAATATTCAATTTGAGGTCTACAATTCAACCTCCACCTTTCACTAATTTAAGACAAGAATTATACAGTGGTCTTATGCAGTCATCTCCATACAACACAGGATCATAAAGTCGGAGAAGAAGGGGCGATTACTTATGCCTTCACAGTTTTACTCCAAAGAGCTTTGAGTTGTTTCATTTCAATTTATTGCAGGGCTACAGATGCCAAAAAATTGGTATGGCTGTGTGTTCTTATTGAGCACTCACCACACTCTCTTCAAAGTAGAGCCTTGCAACACGCAGCGCAAGTGGTAATCCTCCCAACTTCTCATGTAGCTGTTTCTTTTCGTCATCATCCAGGTTTTGCAATTCCTTTAGGTAGGCAAGGCTCTCTTTTTCACCAAATGGAGATATTAGTCTGAAACAGTCATCTTTGATATATCTACATTTCTCAATCCAAGCTCGGTTGCTTTCTTTTCCTCTTTGAGTCGTTACAATGATCTTCCAAAGCTGAGGATCTGCCCTGCCTTTGACCAACTCATCATAGATTGTGGAATCAATGTGCTGGAGAAGAGATGTTTCTGGTTCTGCATCGTCAAAGAGGAACAGCTTGACATGGTTGGGGTATTGCTCGTTTATTTTTTCAAATAGCTGGGTAAAAATAGTCTCTAGATTATTTGTGGGCTCATTTTCGAAAGCACGGAGGTAGAGGTTCAACCCGTTAGCCAATCGGCTAAGACTGGCAGCTAAAGCATTTGTCGTCTTGCAGGAAGAAATCTTACACTGTAAGATTTGGCGGTTGAAGTTAAGCTCTTTGTATGTCTGAATAAGTTGGAGACCAACTTCCGTCTTGCCCACACCACTTCTTCCTAAAGCAGTCAAGAAGGAAAGCTAATAAGTAGGAACTCAATATTAACATATTGAGTCTGAATTTCATAGCTCTTTTCAAATGAACTTAACATCAAACGATCAAACTGGGACCAGACCAAAAGAACTTCGGGATATATGTATGATAAGCACTAGAGAAGGCTGGAGAAAATTTAGCAGGCCAACTGTGAGACATTCACTGTGATAGTGATAAGTTGGTTATTTGATGAGAAAATGCATGCAAATTAATTTGCCAGGGTACATTATCACTTCAAATTCAAAATAATATATCAAAAAGATTTGGTCATTTCTTTGCAAAGATATGTAGTCCATATTTACTAGTACTAGAAAAATCGGCCACCAACCTGAGAGCACAATGAGAGAGGGCATTCTCCCTGGATTACCGCCTACTCTCTCATTAGTCATGTCTCTAAACAGATCATCAAATTTGCCATCTTTGACAAAATAAGATAGACCAAGAGGCTTACGGACATCCATCCTCAAAGCCTCATCATTAGGCATTCCTGCGCCAGCCATAATCTATAATCAAGAATAGAACAGCCTGGGTAAATCCATTTGGTAAGAGAGGACAACTCATAAATGAATTGCAATAGTTGATAATAAATAGAAATAGACTAAGTTGATGTCTGTGTATGATGTTTATTGATCACGATGTTGAGTTTAGTAAACTAAATTTTCAGTTCACCTCAGCCAGTCTCTACTAGCTAAGCCTAAGTAAGTAGTAGTTTTACAACATTATGACATGCCAAATGAACAGGAAATCACAAAGGATAAGAAGAAGAATCAAATATCAAACCAAGGAATACTCCTTGGTCAAACTAACAAAGCTATTTGTGTTAGTAGTTGGCTCTTGATCGTAAATCCGAATTCACGAAAATAGACAGCCTCCCCAGGCTAGGCCCGGCCCATTGAGGAGGCTAACAAAGCTCTAAACTCTAAGCTGTTTGTGCACAGGGCGTTTCACGCCTTTGAAATGCCCGTGCAACACGGTATCGGCAAAACTCAGGTTTTGGATCCTCCCAGGTTGAGAGCCCTGGTAAAATGGAAGTTGCTTTCGCTTGTTGTGAGACTTAAGCAATTCCGGTAAAATTCAACTTCACTTTGAATTCCAACCAAAGATCTTTTCTTTGTTTTTCAGCTTTTAATAGACTCATTACAAAATAAAGTACAGCTATGCTGTAGTATGTTGGATAGTCAGGGACACATGTCCCAAGAGACCTATGGGAGTTGTATAACAAAAGGCCTTTTGTTTGGTGAACAAAGAAGTACAATGGCAGGCAAAGTTTGCATGTCTGAATGTGTGTGCTGGGGCATGGCATCTGGAGTTACAAGCATGTCCAGTATCAACCACCCCCTTTCCCTCTCAAGGGAAAGGGGGTGGTTGATACTGTACATGCTTTTAACTCCAGATGCCTATGTGCTGGGGAGCATGTATGGTAGCCTCAATTCTCCACTTTTGCTACACTCATTTGTGAGTATACACAATCCACCCGCTGCTACAATATGTAGGAACCACTGGTAAAGGGTATTTCACAACTGTACTTTATTTTGTAATGTAGACAAATTAAATACATATAAGCACTACATATGACAGCATACACATGTTGGACTGCAGGAGGACCAGTTACCCAGTGGTCGTCAGGTGTCGGTGACGAAGGATGATGAACCACACCACAATCAACAAACTATAAATAACTTTTTGGTCACAGTGGTGCCCGCGTGCCTGAAATAGTCTTACCAGTTGAATTAGGTTGTCATATACCTTTGAATATACCTTTGAAGACTTCGTACACTCAGGAACTAAAAGTTAAAGGAGTGCCTCATGATTAACAGTGTGTTTAATGGTTAACGGGGGTTACAGCTGTATGCTATTTAGTGTTGTCAGTCATCACTTTATTTCCAGCTAGATGCTGTCTTTGGATTTAACTTGTGGTACCCTTGGTGTAAAGACTACAAGTAGGAATTCAAAATGAGTAACAGTGAGCTTTTGCTTTTTGAGTCTAGTACAACTTGCCAACCCTCCTTTGGTGGTAAAGACAGGTGACTAGACTACACACCAACTGGACTTGACTTGACACTGAGTGAAAAAGAAGTGCTACCAAGTAGTTTCCAAACAGTTTCTGTCCAATAGACACTTAGGCATTCCATAGTGAATAGTATGCATTGTATTTGATGTCTATTTAGATGGGGAAATCCAGTGCACAGTGGTAAGTTATCATTGGTCCATAAAATGAGCCTCAGCCAATCATGTCACTCCAGAGTCAAATGTACCTCAAACGAAAGAGAGTTCTGAACAGTTATCTATCTGACCAGTATCTGGCCATTCTGCTTGCAGGATAGCCTTGTGACATAGTCTATCTCTGCAGCACAGCAGTGGGGGCGCTGCCTTTCATCAAGAAAGGCAACTCCCAGGGTTCAAGGTTATGAGATATCAAAACCAGTGTTCCATTTAGGCCCAAATATTTCCAAATTATGGGTTTCTATTGTTTTCCCAATTTTGGTACTCAGACTAGGTGAATTAGTTCAAGCCCTATGCTGCAGAGACGAACGTATGCCTCAACAGTTCGCACATGCGCAGACTGGTATCTGGCAGCGTAAGCATAACTTACATGGGAGGACTTGAGTTTGCGGTAACATTGCTGTAGTAGCAATTCTGTCTGTGGTAGCTCATCAGAATCATAAAATGGTTAAAGCTACAGAAGCAAATAAAACCGTGCAACATGAAGACTCAGAGGGAGGTGAGGGAACTGTTCAAGATGTGATGCCGAGTGAGGTAAGAAGAAGATACTACCTACTCGACTGATTACTTTCTGGAAGTGGATATTTGTAGAGTAATTCTCACCTTGTGGAATATAGAACACCCAAAATCACCTAACAGTGCAAACAGGGAGTGCTTCTTTTGTCAGTGTTTATTCAGTGTAATTTCAGTATGGCAGCAATAACTCATAACTGCTTATTGTTGAGTGTTATTTGACCCCAGCCTACGATCCCTCACACTAGTGACTACGCGGAAGGAAGCTGTTGTAATTTGTATATTGAGGTTGGTTCCACTCTGTCAGCAGCTCGTGTAATCATAGTTGTCTAGCTTCTATTGTTAACCAGCTCATCATATGCTGGGGCAAGGGTCTGGTGTCTGGTTTTAATCGCTTCTTCTGGTGAAGGTTCCAGCAATGTTTCAGGCTCGTCTCTCGGTAATCAGTCTGTGTCATAAATCGTATAATCAGATTCGCACCATTTGCTGGAACCATAACCTGCCACAGGAGGATGTACAAGTATCACAGACAAAGAAGCTCTTTTTGTGGAGGTCAGTCAGTGCTGCAGTTAGGTATAACCTTGGTATAACGTGCTGTTGGTTGTGCCTTCTAGTCCTGCCAGGATGTGGATGAAGGTTGATGTAATGTCCATTGTCAGTCTCTACTCCACCAAAGTGGATGGCTCCAAAGAGTCCAATTCCTCACCATTCTCTCTTGGTACTTATCACTTTTTCCATTGTAGTCGTTCTATCAGCTGCGATGTGGTAGTTGTGTGGTCTGACCGCGGAACATTGTAAACAATGTGCGCGGCCTTGCGTTGCACAGCTTAGAGTTTTAATGATTATGATTGCGTCAGGCTAACATCTCGTACCTACTGATGATACGCATTCTAGGATGAGCCTGACGAGTGTGGTGTACTTAAGCATTTGCTCTGAGATGTTTTAGAATTTAGATAGTAGAGTATTTGATCTTCCTATGAACCCTACAACTGGCTGGATGCTTTGTTGCCGATATAGTTGAAGTTTTTGTTCCACCTAAGATAGCTCTTCAGCTTTAATTTTAGGTATTTTACACCGTTTGTCTTAAGGATGTTTGTTTCATGGAGTATGTAGTTGTTGTTGGCTCCATTTGTTGTTTTTTTTTCTGGTAAATTTAACATGTTCGCAATTGATAGGATTGAACTCCATCTTCCAGTTACTCTCCCATACCTTTTTTTTCTTTCTCTTAAAACTTTATTGGCATAACTTTCATTTGGTAAGAGTCATGATTTTTAAAATCAAGAAAAAAAACTTTAATCATGATGAAGATAAATGTAATCAGAGAAATTGCGGGTCAACGATTTTTGCAAGGAGTTCTCCTTGATTTATAATCGATGATTGAACATAAATTAAATGGTATATTGTTAAAATTAGATGCTATAATATTATCCAAAAAGTTGTTTGTATTAAACCAAGGAGGAACCTGTTACTCCGCGGTTGTAACATGTCTCTTAAAATGAAATTGCGCAAAAAATTAAAACTTTCTAGCAAAAGTGTGGACATGTCTTGTTTATCAATTGATGTCCAGTAACGCCAGTAAAATATATGTTGAGCAGTGGTAAAAGTAAAATGTGTAAAAATCTTGATAATTCGTTCGTTGGTACCGTGTGATAGGGATGATTTGGTTTTAGCTATCAACCTCAACGCTCTTTTCTGGAGTGCAATTAGTCAATTAAGATATAGTTTGGTGATAGATTGTAGTAAATATGAACACCACTTAGACTCATGAGGATGAAACAATAGTGAAATTTAAGTGAGGTTTTGTTGTCAAGAAAAGGCCTACAAAATTGTAGTAGTTCTTCTGCTTTTGCTACTTTTCTACAGATATAGGCGACATTATCATGCCATGTGAGCCTGTGATTGATGATAAAACCTAATAGTTTGTTTCAACCCTCGACCCCCTCCCACCAAATGACCAAGAACACCACACCCACCACCGACATCATCATGAAATATATACGGTAGAAAATGTGACTTTTTCATGATGATTAACATCTGACTAGTGGAGCACCAACCATTGATGGCGACATGACATTTTACTGATATGTAATGAATGTTTCATTGCAGGAACTTCCTCTGTGTGGTCTATTTATCAACAAGGAGATCCACAACAAAATCAAGAAGCTCGATGTTTTACGTAATTTCGATGGGGAGATAACCATCGTTTGGATGTATTCTAAAGCCTCCGAGGAGTCACTGTTTTACTTCTCCACAGGCTCACTAGATAAGAGTATTAACAACGATGATGGATCTCGTACCATCCTAACATACTGTGTCATCAACGATCGCCTTCACAGGTATATCAAAGATGAATGGGAGAAGTATCTCTCTCCACTTGATCAGGAGAAGAAAGGTAAACTTATCAAACACGGACCTCCATACCTGTTCACAAAGTCACTGCCTCACCTCAGATCCATACCAGTACAGACACCAGAGATTATATCTGACTCAGACAGTGAATACAGCAGTGATGAGAGTGATGATGAAGAATGGTATTATGAGTGTGAGGATATTCTGTATCCTGAGAAAGGTATGATGTCATCTGACATTTGGAAATTACAACTTACAAATTTCTTGCACCTAGAAGAAGCGAGTAAGATTGAAAGAGAGAAACACTCACTGTATCCTCACCCTATAGCAGCAGATGCTTATGTGCATTCATTAGCATGTATCTTGTCATGAGAGATTATACAATTTGATATTCAGCGATTCCCTTGTTGTACCATAAAATATTGTTCTTACAGCCGATGATCCTGTTGGCAACGGACTAGAATTATACACATATCGCTCAGGCTGCCTGACTGTTACTATCAAAGAGCCGGCGGACTCAGCTATAGGCCCTGCTATAGAATCATGTGCCATAAGGCTTCAGTGACTGAGCTATACATAAGCTGTATATAAGTTTCCCCTGATATATACCAGAGAAACATCAATCATTGGATGTGTATGTCTAATCAGTTAGCCTGAGCAAATCATACCAGCTTCTGTGATTTGGGTGAGTGCTTAACATTTATTATATTGCGGAGGGTGGTATATAAGACCCACCCTCCCTGATTAGCCTACATGAGTTTGGGACCCAAACTCCCTGATTACATGCTCAATTTAGGTTTTGTGTTTGGATTTATCCACTCTTTGACATTTGTCATTTTAATCAGACAACTCCAAAGTGTATAGTAACAATATGCCTATCTGCTATGCTTTCTGCTATGGTTTATTGAATGATTAGGATATGTTTCGTTTGTTTACGGTCATTCCTGTTGTTAGTATGATATTTCCTGATTCCAGACCCTAAAAATTATTGGCGAAAGCTGTATTTTGAGTAAACTTAGTCATTTAAACTACCTGATTTTCTCCTTAATGTTCAGTTCCTTCTTAATTGACCATCCCACTTATATTGTATTACTTACTCTGTTATAATTGTTCGTTCTATGTCTAGGAGAGAGATGAGACTATGGCAGACTTGAGGCAGATGACTATAGAGAGAGATACACTGAGAGAGAGGCTAACGAGTCGCTTATGATGATAAGATTGAAGAGCTTCACACAAGAATCAGGAGCATGAACAACGAGAGGGGTGAACTCTCAGGTTAGTCTGATATGTTGTTACTTCTGAGTTCAAAAATTGATATCACTTTGTTTATTCACCACAGTAATTAATTGCATATTGCTGATGAGTTGATCTAAGGTTACAGCCTAGCCTTTGCAGCTTTATTGACTGTCAATGTCAAGGGTCAGTTTGGCTTCCATACCTGGTATAACAAATTTCACAGCTATGCTGACTCTCTTCATGATGGGCTCAAGTCTAGAGTAGATAATCTATGTTAGAAACCTGAAATTATATATATTGTGATGCGATTGGTGGTCAAATTGATCCATTTCTACCTGAAGTCTCCTCTCACATCCCTGCCTTTTGAAAGGCTGATTGTTACTGCAGACAGTATAAATTATAAGAGTTTTGTCTAAATTTGATAGAGACTGGGACTGCAGTGTGGAAATATACATCCTCTCTGCTTCAATGTACGTGTTGGTAACATCAATCATGTATTCCATGCTTTTTTAGTTCTGTCTTCCCATGGCTTGTTCCAATCGATGCGATCCGACAATGCAACATGAGTTATGTAACCTTGAACTCCCAAGATGATCGAACTCATATATGAAACCTTTGACCTGATTTCACTTGGAATCCCATGACACTGTATACTCGACTCGCGCCCTATTTATCACTCACCTTGTAACACTGAATATGACATGCGTTTGTAGATTGGCTAGGGACTATGTGATATGACTGGAGTCAGTCCAGGGTTACTCAGATTTTATGAGCACATCAAGGAAATATTGTAATCTTCTAGAAGATGGGGAGGACACTATGGATTGGATATATATGCATCTCTCCTGGACCACCTGATATCTAAGTGAGTATGACCGATTTCACAATGGATGCTCTGCCTGTTTATTTAGGTGTTAGTCTCGTTGTCAGTCAGTCTCGTCAGTCAGTTTGGCTCAGTGGAAAGCGCGTCTGCACGTTGACCTGCCGAGTGTGAGTTCGAATCCCATCCGGAACCAAAAGTTGTTTCGACTTTGACCGATTACATAGTACCTTCGGATCAGGTCTAAAAATAATTGAGGTCTTCTGTATGTACAACAACATCGTGCATGCAGATAAAAGCACCCTCCTGTATGGTACAGCTCTATACAGGAGGACACTGTCACCAACCACTGCAGCTCCGGCCTTGTAGCGATATGCTTCACACTGGGCTAAGGCTGTCAGTGGTTGAAGAGTGGCACTAGCGACTTGGAAACCTAGTCATCACTATAAAACAATTCCTTCTGCTACTGTAGACAGTAACTTCAGACAGACTACTGTCGTAAATGTAATGTCAGAGATGATTCAATAAGCTTCTACAATAAGCTTCTACCTGCTTCAGAGATGTGAGAAAACCGCACAACACTCACGCATACACACACACTACTAGATTGTTGATATTTTTTATTTGATTTCATGAAAGGTTGAGAGAGTTATGGTCCCGGTCTGAGGAGATTCGATACTTACACTTTTTTTTATTAACTATTGTGACAGATAATACAGAAGCATTCCTAGACAAAGAGACTAAAGATCGAAGATCAGATAGAGTTATTTGCATAGCTTCCAAAGAAGTTAGTCCTTGAAATTTGATTTCTGTCCTGTCTTTAGGATTTTGGATTGGTTGAAATGAGGAGAGACTTTTCAGATGAAGAGAAATGAGATAACAGATGAGATGGAGGTGTGATCGGCTGATCAAACTTATGAGATATATCTCACCAACAAAAGTCAAACAGAATATACTACTCAGAGATCATTATCGACAGGTAAGTAAATACCTCACCTACGTTATTTTATCATCACTCGAATTTCCGTGATTATTAACGTGGACATGCGCTCTAAGATAACCCAGACCACATGACCTCAGCTCTGTTCGGATCAAGAACATAAACACAGGATGTCTACTGGGTTTGTTTGCACACGGTAGAAAGTTCCGCCCCTGCCTTTTAGATAAAATGAGGAGCCGTTAGCAGCAGGTGTAGGGTCATCCCACACAAACCTCAGGGGCCTGTTAAAAAGAGGGGGTAAATGAGACCCGTGTGTACACTATCTTGGATTCTATTTAAGCTATTTTTCATTGATAACCAAATCGAGACTCTACAGGTTATTTATCTTACAGTTGTTAGCCAAGTTTCAGAGGATGTCACACCACCCCATCCAACTCTACCTCCGTCAATAAGAGTAGCAGTGGTGATAGCTGTACAGCTGAGAACTCAGGTTATATCCTCTAATGTTGTGTAGCTGAGCAGTACAAACACTTCTTCTGTAGATGATTTAGTCGTCACATGTAAGTACTCTGTCCTGCCTCAGCCAAGCCTAAAATACAGCTCAACAACAACAAAAATTAGTAAATGAAACACATTGAGGCCTTTTTCATATTAGCACTAACACAACTTTCCACCTGTTAAAGCATTAATCACCACTCTCATCACTGCGAGGCCAAAATGTCTAACAAATGGCTTTTTAAACCAAGTAGATTTACTTTAGTATGGTCAAAGCAGAAAAGGTTTTTGATCATATTAAAATCATAAAAAAAAACATCTAAAACTGTCGGCAAAAATTAACAAACAAACAATGGTCCGACTATTACAAAAGTGAGCTTATCTTATTAGCTTTATTTAATTTTTAAGCAGTGCTGGAAGCATCAGCAGTTGGTCTCACTGGTATCATATCCTGTTCTTACTTACTGGTATCCTGATGTATTCTTATACTTATTCGTGTTTTTTTTTGCAGATGGGCGGAGTGAGAGGAAAGAGTTAGGTGTGTATGACTCACCTTTGTATGACCTTGAGGCAGCTGTTGATACTGCTCTGTATCCTCATGATGATGATCTGAATTAAGGCATGATCTTGTGATGACTTCTCAACTACAAGAACTAAGTACATATTATACGGGCGTCCAGCCACCACTGACTACTTATATAAATCTATTCTCTATATTACTACTACTATGTAAAGCTTATGAATGGTATAATACCTTTCTGATTCTGTTTTTCTTAGGATTTTTCATTGTTCAAATTGACGACTTCAATGTATGTGAAATTATACTGTATTGAGCGCTCCATAATTATAATATTGTTAAAACTGGCGGGGTTATTTGAAGTACGACATTTTCTAATGCCAGGTTTCCCTACAGTTTCTGAGTCATTTTATCTAGTTATACTAATTCAGCCTTCGTAGAAAGCTAGCTGTGTTTACTAGATTTGACTATACACTTATTAATATATATTTTTAACCAGCCCTCGAATTTTAAGGCAATATAACCCGTCGTTACACGATAAATTTATTTAATGTCGATGGCTCTTTACTTTACTACTGTGGTTTAAGTCAGAATTTATGAGGATATCCTTTTACGACAAACTAACCAACTCAATCATTCTGATTTTATTGCAATGGAACAAATGATTTTTTTTGCAATAGTTGACTACGACACTCATTTGTCTTTTTTGTGTCGCAGCAAAACAATAATTTTGGATCACTAATGTGGGTTTAGATGGACCATCTTAATGCGTGACTGTAAATGGTGAAAGTATTGAGGAGAGCTTATTTCCACTTAAGCTGCACCTTACAAAACCTCGTAGTACTGATCACTTTTTCTTTGACAATGGTAGAAAATTGAAATAAATTTATTCCGCCGAGTATATTAGAGCAATGTACTCACGGATAGAATAGAATATATTTTTATAAACAGGTACTCTGAGTCCACTGCTACGGGCGTAGACCTAGAATGTCACGTTCAATATTAGTAGGAGGTAGCTCAGTTGGTTAGAGCGCCTGCCCTTTAACGCGCAAGCGTTTGAGGTCCTGGGTTCGAATCCCGCTGCAGTCTACTGACTACTGGGCTCTTATGACGCCCCAGGTGTGCTCCGACCTGCCTGCAAACTGAGAGCAACTTGGCGCCGAAAACGGCGGCCGCGCCCTTAAGGCACTGATATTTCTCAGTCCTCGGATGGAGACAACACTTGCGATTTTAACCCACAATTAACAATGGTTTGGAGGTAAAATTATGACTTGAAATAAATTTTTTGGACTTTTTTATTTTGAGATGCCTCGGATTTTGTATCAATACCCACATTGTCCAAACAAACATTAGATCTTTAACTTTCCTGCCTCTTTGAAGCTAACAATTGAAATTGAATTGCAAATTGAGAACTTTATTGAATGATGAGGGTTATATAATTACGGTATATTCTGGTCTGTGAATCACGATATTGACTGTTATCTGGCAGATTCGTAGTGAGCATCACATTAACTTACTGAAAAAGTATGATTAGCTACTTGAGATCTAGCTGTGATAGATAGTCATATGTGGATTCCAGGGTTTGTCTTGAGATTATTGAGCATCAATGATTTTTGTAACGCATCAGTTTGATTACATCAGCTGCTATGACTCAAGCATCTAGTCGCATTGATCGGTCAATGTTGTGCATGTGTTAGGTTAAGTCAGCCCTGCGATCCACAGCGTCGCAAAAGTGCCACCCATAATGTATCCAGATCCTAACTGATATCCGACAGACTCGTAGTGAGCGTTGCATTGACTTACTGAGACAGCAGGGGTCGTGACTTGCTACTTGAGATCTGACTTTGACTAACAGTTATATATGGATCGTCGTTCTCACTGGCGGTGACACTGGTGGTCGGGGTGTCCCGAGGCGCTGAACTAAATCCTGATCTCTGCATCAGCAAGACTTCAAGTTAAACCAGAGCTGATTCAACTGACACAATACAATCCAACACATTGTGAAACCCAAAGTAAAAATCCTTATCTAGATCTCAGTATTTTTACCAATGTAGATGGGTAAATTTAGAAATGTTTTATTATCGTGGAGGGCATTTTCAATTCACAATTCAATAGCAAAATAATGAATACTTACCTAGGGTCAAAACTTTTGCCTCATTTACAATTCTTTTACTGAAATTTTAATATCATACAACATATCAACAAGCTCAATGAACAACAAATGAATATAAGTATAAAGAACTAATCTTAAATTCACTTTCTTGTCAGAAGCCTCGGCTAAAAACAAAATTCCGGGGTAGAAAATAGTTTGTCGTGAATCGCCAATTGTGCACCGGATGGATGCAATTTGTTTGTGCGGTGCCTGAACTTGTATTATTTCATAGCCTAAAAAATCCCGAAGAGCAAAAATATGATAATGTGGCGTAATGAAAAATTATCAGAGGAAAATCTGTTCAGTCAATCAGTTCCGCTTGGTATACAACTTTCGATAATATTTTGTTCCCGCTAGGGATCGTTTGTCAAAGTATTTTTTGATGGGAGATAATAAAGTCTACTCTCCCGCTGCTACTGATTAGTTATCCAGGCCACAGTACAGAGGTATTATAAGGTACTATGTAAAATGTTGCGTGTGTTCTCCCTTCCATATATACCATTACTACCCGATACTATCAGATACATAGACATAGTACAGCTATAGTATGATAGAAAGGATGTCAATTAAACATTCGGGATTTCAAGAAACTTAATCCTCAGTAGGAAAGAAAATGTATTTGGGTCTGATATCTTGATATTTGGATCTTTACCTGACCTTATCGAACATACAAGTAAAAATATTGGTTATAGAACTTACCAAATTAAACATTGTGAGATATCTGATACTCTGTAAGAAACTTTCTTATTTTTCGATTGGTACAGTTGATTTAATGGGGGTTGTGTTTTTCGGAGTAATCTCCCTTGATTATTTACAGATGAGACCATACTTTTGCAAAGTTTTATATAGGCCATAAAGGAAGCAGATGAGACCTTTTGCTGTAAAAACTCCTCGGTTTCTGCAAACCACAATTGATATTTTTATTCGGTAATAAAAAAATCTAACCTATATGCTGAAATAAAAAAGTATCGGAAAATCTTAGTTTTTAATACAATTGAAATTAAATAATAATACATCAAATTATAAAAATCTGATCAATCACTATTATGATCTTACATGTCTCTTATATTGCTGAGAGTTAATAATTGTATTCTGGTATCATTGATGTAACTGAAAAGATGTCTTTTGTTTGGTGGTATAGTTACATCTTTGTGTCTGATAATGTCCTGTATTTATGCTGCGTGTAATGATTTAGTGTGGTGTCTCGATGGTGAGTTATATTGGGAAAATTCTTATGAGTTGGATAGTGTGAGATGTTAATAAGGAAAGAGTGAGCTGATAGAATTGCTACTTTTATTCTCGATGCCAATATCACAACTGACATTATTTTGGGGAACATTACATTATATATTATACTCATTAGTGATGCACAGCATTAAAAGGAAACATTATTATCATACCAGGGAGATTAATTGCTCATAATTTTGAACTGACACAATCTACTTATAAATCAATCATTAGGGTCCGGACATTCCTCTGGTAATGAAACCTTAATTAAAATTTCAATATCCAGATATAAATAACACAATAAGATAGAATAACCAAGATGGCTGACAAAATACCATCTGCTTGACTTTTGAAGTTGTCTTCCACAAGATCAAGATGACACAACTCTTAACTATATAACATCTTCCCTTTTCTCCATACAATGCAAAATTTTATGAGTAACTTAAAATAAGAAAACAATGGTATCTGGAATAGCATTGAAACTGTGCATGTAGTAGTAGTACAGTCCAGTACAGTCAATATAATAAGCTTTGGATTTTCTATTCCGGCTTTGTAATAATGTCGTAGTGCGGCAGATAGCTGTATTCTCTGCTAATGTTACGGTGTCATATTTTCTTTATATTCTGCGTCACTAGGCTTCGTCAAAGTTTAATGATGATAACTTTCACGGAATCGTGTAGGTTGTCTTCTCTCCCTTCTCGGACGACTTTTATTAGATTCAGCCTGTTCAACATCATGTGGTTCACTCACTCCAATATAAGTATTCACTTGGCCTCGAGGAGTATCAGTACTGTTTGCACTGTAACGACTTGCTGCACCCGATCCTGTAACAGAAACATTCACAGAAGGTAGCACCTGTTTCAGTTTACTAGCATTTCTATCAAAAACTCTACCGTCAGGCCTTCTCAGGGTGATGTTGGAACCACTTACATTTGTAACTTGTACTGGGACTGGATTGTAACGTGAGTCAGACTTATTTACTACAAAAACAGCATCCCCTGCTTTTATACCATGATCTATTTCCCTTCGAGATGCGCCCTTGTACTCTGCATCTCTGTCGCGCACCTGCTGATCTGCTCGTGGTGCTAACACTGCATCAGGTAACAAAACCCTGACTTTGCGTCCAAATATCAACTCATTTGGAGCTTTCCCTGCACCTGGATGTTCTAAATTATGGTAGGCCTGAAGATACTTCCTAATTTCACTCTTGTAGCTGCCTCTATCTTTAGAATAAACGATCTCTATGCGCTTCCCAAATGACCTATTTTGTCGCTCTATTTCACCATTAGCCTGTGGCCACCTTGGAGTGACATTAAACACATCTATCCCTCTAACCTTACAACAATCATGGAACTTCTCACTAAATTGGCCCTCATTGTCAGCGCGGATACTATAGGGATACCCATGAGGGCATTGGCTGTTTTCTCAACTGTGATTGTTCTTAAGTACCTAATCTCGACATATCTAGAATAGTAATCAACTACAGCAAGAATATATTCACCACTTGGAAGAGGACCATGAAAATCAACTGCAACTGCTTGCCATGGACCACTAGGGAGCTCTGTTGGCTTTATTTCGACTAGTGTCCTGGAGCTATCAGTTATTTGACAATCTATGCAGCCCTTAACATACCGCTCTATTGTTTGATCCATGCATGGCCAGTAAACTCTTGACCTTAGAGCAGCTTTGGTTCCAACAATTCCTAAATGACCTTCATGTGCAAGCTCTATGGCTCTCAATCTCAGTGATTCTGGAAGGACAATCCTATTGCCCCGTAGCACTAACTTACCGAGCGTGCATAACTCCCCTTTTACAGCTTTGAAGACTTTGTGTCAAATGTGTCAAATTTACCACTAGTTACACACTGAAATAGTTCGGTCATTTCTACATCTTTTTCAACGACTCTCTCGATCTCATGAGCAGTCAATGCTTTCAGCTGATTATGTTCTACGACTGTTCTTACCTGGAGAAACACATCATCCTGGCACTTGGTGACACCTGACCTGAATGTCTTACAACTCACAAGTCGAGATAGAGGGTCAGCTATGTTAGCTTCACCTTTTATGTACTTCACCTCAAACCAGAAGGGTTGGAGTCTTAGAGCCCAGCGCTTGCACTAGTTGGCTTTTGTGCCTTATCACCATATATAGTCAATAATGATTCATGGTCTGTCATGAGGGTGAACTTTGTACCTCTCAGATGATCCCTGAAATGTTCACACCCCCACACCAAAGCTAGGGCCTCCTTTTCATTCTGACTGTATCTTATCTCAACATCACTCAGACTCCTGTTTCCAAATGCTATAATAACCTCTCCCTCCCCTTGAGTCTGGAGCAACACAGCACCCAAGCCCACAGGCCCGGCATCGCATATTAACTGGGTTGGACACTGGGGATCAAAGAATGCTAGTTTAACATGTTCCACAACCAACTGCTTTAGTTTCTCAAAAGCCTCAATTGCCGCAGGACCCATGTGGAAATCTATACCTCTGCCTTGATCTTTTATCAACTGTCTCAAGGGAGCAGAAATTACAGCCACATTGGGCAGGAACCGATTCATGTACATTATTAAACCGAGGAAGCTACGTACCTCTCCCACCTCTTTGGGCAGTCTGAAGTTTTGGGCAGCTTAAACCTTCTTCTTTGAAAGACTAACACCTGATGCTTCAATTTCATGTCCTAGGAACTCCAAATGCGAAACACCGAATACACACTTATCAACATTGACAGTGAGACTCTTTTGTTTCAGTCTCTCCAACAACAACAACAGGCTTCTGTCTTGGAGCTCTTTGTTATCTCCTGACACAATGATATCATCCAGATAAGCTTCCACACAAGGAATATCTCCAACCAGTCTTTGCATCACTGATTAATAAATCTCGGGGGCCGTTGTGACCCCAAAATTCAACCTCTTATACCTCCAGAGACCATCAAGAACCGCGAATGTGGTTATCTCACGGGATGACTCATCAAGTTTGAGCTGATGGAAACCGTTATTCGAATCAACCTTCGAAAACACCTTTTTTCCATTTAATCTAGTCAACACATCCTCATTAGTAGGCATAGGATGTTTCTCTTTCACGATAGCTTTATTTGCCATCCTCATTTCAACGCATATTCTCACATCACTACCCTTCGGAGCTATAACTACAGCAGATACCCATTTACTAGGCTTATGGGGCTTCTCAATCACATCAAGGTCCTGGAGCTCAATAAGCTTTTGCTCAACCTTAACACGAAGGCCATATGGAACATGACGGCCTTTTGAACCACTGGTTTAACAGCTGGATCAACACTTAAATGGACATCTGAATCGTTTAAGCATCCAAACCCAGTAAACACCTCAGGAAACTGTGAGCTCAACTTTGTATAGCCCGCATCCAAACTTCCATCACCCTGTTTGATCTTGGCACCACTTACTTGCCTGACATTGAACACTATCAATCCTAGTGCTTCTGCTACATCACGACTTAGTAAAGACTCTGCATTCTCATCTTCCATTACTACACACTCTGCATTACTCACCTTGGTACTTGGATCACTGCAAAGTGAAATATCGGCCCAGAAAACACCTCTTACTGCCAATGGTTTATCTGAACAATATGACTTTACATTTCTAGTCTCTTTCTTGCTCATGCACCTAATACTTTGCTTTTTCATGGCTTCCCAAGTACCCGCACTGACAGAATTACAGTCACTACCACTATCAATAATCATCCTGGTTCCAACACCACCAACTGAGAGTTCACACCATGGGCATTTTTTCTTCGCCTTACCATGTAGGCATACTTAACATCCCCGTCATATTCTGCATTTGCAGACTGTTGCTCATCAGCCACAGACCTGACCTGACCGGAGCTATCACGACCTGACCTGCATACGGCAGCAAAATGATACCAGTTGTACAAAACGCCAGTTGTGTCAAAATACTAGTGGATATAAAGCTAGACTGGACATAATACCATTTGGGACAACATACCATATCCCAAAATACCATTGCCATAATGCCAAAATATTTGACCAAAGGAGATCAAGCTACACTGTATTTTCTTGTGTGTTAGTTGTATTACAGCTGCGAGTTGCTCTTTGAGAGTGGTGTGAGGAACGGAAAAAGAGTAGGGTAAGGAAGGTTCCCCGCATATACTTATAAAGTATATGCTGTGAGGAACGGAAAAGGAAGATACTCTGAATAACTCCAAGTTCCAACACTTAATTTATAGTTATCTTTGTGTATTTAATTTGGTGTTGTTTGCTCCTTCTATAAAATCTATGAATGAATATCTCGATGATGTAATTCAGGTTCTGTGTGTGTGTATGTGTAAATTTGGTAGCACTCAATTAACCACATGTGTCAATTAACCTTGGCAAAATTTCAAGAGACGAACAGCTGGCTTCCCTTTCCAGGTTTAGAGAAACCCTTAGAATTGTTTCTAAGTCTGACCACTCTTGAACTAAGGAGAAGTTGGCTCCTTAGTCATTCAAAGGGTGGCTCCTGCCAATCAACCGCAGGTATCCCTAAATTGGGCTAGCAGAAAGCTTGTTATAAGCTTGAGACAATACTCGTGCACCACAAAGCGATTGATAACTGTATGTGGTTTATGAACTCGTGGCAATAATAAATATTAGCCTGTGGTTCGTAGTTTGATATATATATTGCGTAGTTATCTACAAATAATCTCACTTATTTGTGGAGATTTAAATTCCAACAAGGTTGTTGGACTTTGTTTAGTGCCTGGAAGTCCAATTAGGTGACACCGGCAGTTGTATTAGAATCACAGGCCTTGTAACCAATTGATAGGTTACAGACTTCAATTCACTTCTCTGTCTGGAATGAGAATAGCTCTAGGTCGCTTCAAATTTGGCTTTAATTTAAGCTCGATACTTTAATTGACCTGTCACAATTCTAGTTCAAAGTATCTTTGACTACTCAAAGATAATATAATTCTTGATGCTTTATTAGAATGATAATTTTGCAAGGTCAAAGACTGTGTCCATGACTCTTGAATCCTGGTACTCAGTGGTTGTTTACAACTCAATAATTTAATCAAGCGGATGCTTAGTTGAGGTCAATACAACTATTTATTTTGTTCTAAATTTAGAAGTGAATACAAAATGTCAATTTAAAAATGTAGAAGTATAAAATTATTAATAAAAAAAATGATAATAATCCTTTTCAAACTAAAATATAATTACCAATATATCCCGGGTCCTCTTGCTTATAATATATCCAGTCTCCAAATTGTGAATAATCCAGAGTAAAAATAATTCATGGTAAAATTAATTCTCAAAATATTTATCTGAATTGAAATCAGATTTATATAAAAATATGAAGTGCTTTTCTACATGTTTCTACTGTTTATAATGTGTTTTGTATCCGGTGAGCACTTGTCTTTTTTCATTCGAATTTTCCTCCTTTTATACCCTCCGGTGGTGCTTGCTGAAATCTTGCATCATTCCCAAGAGTCTTATCCTTCATCCTTGTGCTGCTTTATCGCGGGTGTGGTGATGTTCTCCCTGTAAAAAAGATGTTTTGCTCTCAGTCTTTCTTACATCATTGATTGCACGATTGCACCTTATGTGGAAATAGTACACAAGACTGAAGCACTATGACACCTAGTCTATTTTAAGCCAAACCATCATGTTGGCTTAAAATAATTATGATACGCAATCTATTTTAAGCCAAACATTCTCATTGGCTGTCTTCACTTTAAGACAGTGGAATTTCCAGTGTCCTATAATAATACGTGATCCAGTAAGGTCAGGAGTTATCCCACATTATAAAAAGGAAAGACAACTTGTGAAACAGCAGTTAATGGAACTGATATCTAGCTTGTACTGCTGCTGTCACGATAGCTAATAGTGGATGAATATGTGATGCAACATTCAGGGTCAATTATAAAGAGCAAATATTTGCCATTAACCATGGATGTCATTTGTAAAGGCTGTTCTATATTCTAGCTGAGCTAATGGCATCTGCGGTAACCAAGTGTGGCAGTTTTGGGTTGCTCCCTGTTTTTTTTCTATGCAATTTGGTTCATACTTTAAACATAACATGCATGACTTAAATCTAAAAATTTAAAAAGGAAAAGAAACTGACAAAAGCCAAAAACTGAAACTAAGATTAAATTTTAAGTATCATTCTTCCGGAAATGACATGTTTAACGCTATAGCAGATGACGCCATTGTCTCAACAAGTCTTTAAAATCCTTGTAGTCACTATGTATGTATATTTCCCAAACAGTTCAAGTAGATATTACAGACCATTACGAAACCATCGTCAGAGGCTATTGTCTCCAGACGAACGGCTGGAGGGGAGTCATGGGTGTATTCCAAGGGTGTTGCCTCCAATGTGTTTACTGCATTTTTGCCTACCTCGATACACTTGCCCAGTGTGTCAAGGTTTGAAAACTGTAAGTTAATTAAAAGTTCAAGACTCAAAACTCATTCTTGCAAACGGTCAAAGACTGTATATTATCATGATTATATAGCTTATGTCAAACCAAAAGGAAAGAGGAAGGGTGTGAGGTTAACTTTTATTAATGTGATAATGATATATATTATGTAATTATAGGTGGATGAAGATCGCTCCTATACTGAACTGAAGTGGCTTCGATCGTCAAAAGAACATTAATTATCAATTATATTCATACATATTTTATAACTGAAATATATGTAGAGAAACTCAAAGAAAAGTGTAATGTTTATAATAATTAAAGCTGGGCTGAGCTTGGAGCTGTTTCCTTTTTTCTGTTCTGACAGTGGGAGGTGGCCCAGCTGCAAGCCATAAATTTTCTTCGTTCAATTTCGATGATATCTGGTGTTTGTTGGGGTCCACAAACTGAGAGCTAGTGACTTGTAACAAATATATCCCAACTATTCTCTAGAATAATATGACAATAACTCTGGATTACTACCAGCTTTTATTTTGAAAGCTGAGTCTTGACTCATCGCTGCCCTAAAGACTCATGCTACTAATGACTTGATAAGACTACAAAAAGAAAAAATCTGTTCACCCAAAATGAACTTTTACGGTTAAGCCATGGCCATAGTATTCAGCAAAGTCATTTTATAGGGGTCTGTGACACACAGAACGTTCACAACTTGAATTTCATGTTGTTAATTTAGTATATGATAATGAGGATATAGATAAGTTGTTTACATCTCAAAATTTTCCTACTTAAAGGTATGAATGCCGATTTCAGAGCTGTTTTGTCAAAATTTGATGTTACTAGGCAAAGTTTTTCGTTTTTCTTGAATAGATATGCAACAAAACTTCTTTTGATTCCATTAAATGAGAATGTTGAGAATTTTTTATGTTCAACACAAAAATTCACTGGTTTGATTATGACAAACCACCAAATTTGGACATGGACATGGACAGCGTGAAAGGCACAGGACACAAGATTACATCCAATTTACTATGGCAAATCTGACAATAATCATTCAGATGGCACAAGCATCTTAGCTGTAATTCACAGCAGAGAACTTGTTTTACAGAACCTTTGCATCAAAATTTGAAATTATTGGCAAATGAAAAATTAGAAGACTTGAACAGTGAAGGAGATGGGCCTAACCAGCTGAACCATCTCCTACCCTGACCGAGCAACTCGTAGCTGTAATATGACTAACAAAAGAAATACAGCGTGGCTTGATCTCCTTTTGCGACATATATTGGCATTATGGCAATGGTATTTTGGGATATGGTATGTTGTCCCAAATGGTATTATGTCCAATCTGGCTTCATGTCCTCTGGTATTTTGACACAGCTGGCGTTTTGTGCAACTGGTATTTTGGCATTGGTATAGTGTGCAGTGGTGTTATCACCTATGGCATTATGGCCATGGCATTATGTCACTGGCATTTTGTCCTAATGGCATTTTGACCATGGCATTATGGCCGGGTACCTATATGAATTCTGACAACTCACCCGGTGGTAACTGTAAATTGCTGAACAGGCTGAACAGACTGAACAGTTGAACAGGATTTCTCAGACTAAAATTTTTTTGTATTTTTTTCTGTGGCTGACTAATCACTTCTCAAACACATTCCTCCCAGCCAAATGATTTAATGAGTATAATGAGTCAATAAGTTCCTGTTGGCACCTAATATATTCATTTTAGGGCAATCACTGATATATATTATATGAATGTGGGTACATATCTAACCCTGAGCAGGCGTATGGCTATTCATGTATGGTTGCTGGACCGCATTTCTCATTTTTGATTGGTCCACAAGTTCAGAATCTGTTATAGCTGACCCTCGTGAACTTTTGTCAAGCAGCGCATGCCTGAGTTTTTGAAGGTCGTTACTGGTAGGTCAATCATGCGTAATGTAAACGCTGCAACATTTATAGCTTTATTTATATCCTGACACAAAGCTTTATACTGATGGCATATCTTCACAAATAGCCATGCTATGTGTTTTACCACTGATCCATAAATCCATACCAATGAGAGCAAGCAAATGAAGCAATCAATATACCAAATCTGACAAAATCTAATGGTGTTTCGGAAACCAATTTTTCAGCACAATGCCATGCTTTCATCTAGCCAGTCTTGACAAGCTTTGTTTGGGGGAGGGGTTGGGGGTTCCTTTCATCTATTCACTAAGTTTAATCAAGGAGTAATAGGAGTAATAGCTGTTACTCCTTGGTTTAATACCCTTAAGCTTATTATGGATAAAATTACTTACTATAAGCAGGGATAAGTAACGTATCCATTAGAATATAATGAATTGTCATGGCTTGTGCAAAATTGGCCAATCATGTATAGAATAAAAAAAAATAGTAGTCTGAGAAATTCTGTTCAGCTGTTCAGCCTGTTCAGCAGTTACCGATTTTAACCAGTTAAAATCCTATGTAATGTATTTTAAAATTGATAGGTGTGATACCCAGTTGCACTCTGATGCCACGGTGGTTCAACTTAGCTCAATGTTAAGCTTTAGGTCTGATAGAAATAAGGCAGAGTTGAAAAAATAATTACCAGATATATATATATATATAGCAGTCGAGTAGGTATGTCCGTAAGCCTGGGTGAGCTTTGTCTGTTGCTCAGCTCAGTTGCATATCCTGTCCCAGTCCCCTTGCCAGTCATGTCTTATTATACTAGCCAGCCGGGGTACTTACTCGAAAGCTAAGATTTGCTAATTAATGCTTGGGGAGGAGCTTACAGCACCCCTCCTGCACTTTTGCCTCCCCTAGCATTTTTCCTAAAATATGGCCCTGCTATGAGCTTGGGATGGTGATATTGATTTATTGATTCAGTCACTAGAAGGGGAATCCCCCTCCCCCCCCCTCCCGTCAGTGCATTCTATGTCTGTGCTTTGAAGCCATGATTGTGTTATTTTATGTTGCCAAGAAACAACACAAGCTTAGTTTTGTATTACATCAAACCTGTTCTGTTCAGTTTTTTAAAGTTGTGTCAACAAGAATAGAAAGTATCTATGTATGTTTATATGTATGTATGTTTATATTTGGTCTCAATCTCTGAGAAATAAAACTGTCTCTGTAGGGTGCTCTGTAAAAATTATTAAAACTGTTGATTCTGTAAAAATAAATAAAATGATAAGACCATAAAAAATACTATTACTTTTGGAAGACACTATTTAGGTATTTGATACATTCTGCTCTAAAACATTTGGCACGGATCTGCACGCGGAACTTGACTGATTGATATCTGCCTGACGGCAGCTGGTTAAGACGGAGTAGTGGTTCATCTTCGGTGGCAATCATACGGAGGCTCTTTACTTTCAGTATATTAGAGTAAAGATCGTCTACGGGTGTGAACGTAAGTTCGCCTGATAGGTAACCTGCAGTTCTTATCACAGATTTTAACTTTTTCTTAGAGTCTGCGCTCAGATGACTATATAGCACAACCAGGTGGTAGGTGATTACTGACTCTATGAAGGACTTGTAGCAGGTCGTTATTAGTTTCTCAGTGACACCGAGATGGTATAGCTTGGCGATTATATGTAGCCTTTGGCGAGCTTTCGTTGTAGTTTTCAAGGTGTTCAGAGTAAAATCCAGTTTGTTGGTAATAATGGTGCCTAAGTATGTAAATTGTTCTACCTGCTCAATTGAAGTATTGTTTACAAGCAGTTGTGGGTAGCTTGGGTTATCCCTTGTATTGCACATGACCATTTCTTTTGTTTTCTTTGCATTGAGTATTAGGTCATTATCCCCCGCACCATGAGTTGATGGTATTGGTCATTGTTTGAAGTTCAGATGGCTGGTTTTCTGTCAACAATTCAATGATCACAGTGTCGTCGGCATATTTTACTAGTTTGATGTTGCTTGTTGATGGCATATCGACAACATAAAAGGAGAATAGCAGTGGGCTGATGACGCATCCCTGAGGGCTTCCAGTTGAAGTGCTCAATGATTTTGACGTGTTGAGTGATGTAATAACTCGCTGTGTTCTATTTGTAAGGAAGTTATATAGCCAGTTGATGATGTTAGGATTGATGTTGTAGCTATCGAGTTTGCTGATTATTGTGGCAGGATTGATGGTGTTAAAAGCACTAGAAAAGTCTATAAAAAGAGCTCGGACCCGATTTTTAGCATGGCTATCAAGATGTTCAGTTACCAAGTCGATCAGAGTGATTAGAGCATCTTCAGTAGACCTGCCAGACTTATACGCAAACTGGGTGGGGTCGTCTAGTAATGGTGAGAGTCGTTTCATAACCAGACGCTCGAGACATTTGCCCACGATGGAGGTGAGGGCTATCGGCCTAAAATCTTTAGGATCTGATGCCCCTGCACACTTAGGAATAGGTTTGATATTTGCTGTTTTCCAAACTCTAGGCATAACACCTTCCTGAAGTGATCGATTAAAAAGCAGTGTCAGGGGTTGTGCTAGGGTGGATGCAGCACATTTGAGCATTTTTGCGGTGATGTTGTCTGGACCCGGGCTCTTACACGTTTGTACATTACATAGAGTTGCATAAACTTCCTCAAAAGAAAAATCATCAAAAATAGGTTCAAGAGATGGTAAGTCTGGACACTCACTCTGTTTATCAAAACGATTGAAAAAAGCATTCAATATATCAGAATCAAGAGAGCACCCTTTTGCATTATCTTTTAATTTCAAGATTGACTTCAACTGACTCCATGCTAGTCTACTATTACATTGCATTCTAGTCTCAATGTCTGAGGCATGATTATGCTTTGCCTCTCTTATGGCTTTCTGGACTTGCCCTTTCAATATGCGGTGTTCAGCTGAGTTACTTTGGTAAGCCTGGGTTCTCTCACCAATCAGCCGGCTGATTCCAGGAGTCATCCACGATTTGTTGTTGGCTGGTATGACTAATCGTTTGGTTGGTATACATGTTTCCATTGAGAAGTTCAGGTAGTCTACAAATGCGTCAGCGGCCTCATTTGCATCAGGAGCAGTAAGCAGTTCATCCCAGTTGGTATCATCTAGACAGCTTAGTAGTTTATTCATGTTGTCTTCATTCCATATCTGCTTAGTGACTGTAACAGGCTGACTGACCAATGCCCTGTGTTTATATGTTGGAAGAAGATAGACACATGCATGGTCAGAGTTTCCTAGCTCTGGGAGCTTGATAGATTTGTAACTGTTCTTGATATTCAGGTAGCATTTATCAAGGATTTTGTTACCTCTGGTGGAACAGGTAACTTGCTGTTTGAAGTGTGGGAGCTGTATATAGGCGCTATTGAAGTCCCCCAGAGCATAGATTGTAGCTGAGGGATTTCCCCTTTCTAATGTTTCTATTGTATCATGGATTTTCTTAACAGTCTCCTTGACAACGCCACTAGAGGGCGCGCCAAACAGTGTACAGTATACCATTAACACAATAATGCAGGGGATTTCCCTTGGCAACCAGTAGGGTCTTAGTCTGACTGCCATCATCTCCAGGGTGCGCTCTGAATGGGTCGATATGATACTTCCACTGTCGCACCACTTATCATTAATATAAATTAATAATCCTCCACCTTGATTTTTATTGGTGGTAATGTGGTCCCTATCGCTCCTGAGAGTCCAATATCCATCTAGGGCTATTTGAGTGTCAAGGTATTAGATATCAACCATGTTTCTGAGAAAGCAAGCAGGCAGCAATTCTTCAGATGTTTTGATTGTATTGCTGCCTCTAGTTCATCTATTTTGTTGTAAATCCTGTTGGTATTAGACAGTAAGATGCTAGGTAAGGCTGACTTTATCTTGTTATTGGAACAGCTGTCCCTGACTTTTTGTCTGGCTCCTGATCTTCTCCCCCTTTTTTTACTCCATAGAATCTCCGGTGATTGGGATTTTACTAAGTCCTTATATTTACTGTTCCAGAGTTCTTTTTGTACAGATTTAGTTCTTCTGCCAATGTGTAGGAGGGTCTTACGATCTATGTTGATGCAGTAAGCTGATGATAGATTGCTATAACTGGTATAAAACAGTTAAAATGCTGATAATTACAGGAGCCCTTTCAAAACACGGCCGCCATTTTTCGGCGCCAAGGTAGGCCTATTATGTGTCTGATCTTTAACAAAACAAGAGATATTGATTATTTATTACTGGCTGCAATGCTAAAGATTTTAAGGCTCAAATAAATTTGGAGTGAATATATATTAAGGTATGCCAAATCCTTTTATAACACAATACTTTTGCAGGAGCAGTGGAAACTACATCCATCAGTCTGATGTGAGCCGGTTTAACAGTTTTGAGGTAAGTCTGCGCGTTCCAACTCCGAAGGCAAATAATGTTTGTTTCGGGATCTTTGTTTTATAAAATTTGGATTGTCATTGTCTGTCGGTATTTTGGAAGCGCAGTTAAAACAAATGAAGTGTTCACAGGAATAAAAGTTCAACAATTTTCACATGCTTGAAATGGTGAAACTTATGGCAAGCTAACATTACTCAACACTCTTCAAATTGTTGCTGAAAATTATGATAGCTTAAACTACTGCTGCCACTAAGGCAAAATCATCGAATTCTTTATATCTCCAAGATAACTAACTGAGGCTAATCGCAGAATTGTCATCCAATGGGCAAATAAGTTGCACAAACTAATCTTCAAAATCAGGGTATGAAATTAAATGCACTTACTGATGACGTCATTATTGTCCAATAGTAAGACAGCGCATTGTCACAATGTATGCTGCATACTTAAATTCATAACCTGACTTTGACGATCACTGGTAACTAATGCCTCCTTGGTACGAAACAATTACAATGCACTGCCAATCCCAGGAAGAGAAAGTCAAAGCCCAAAGTTTTGTTGCATTCTTATAATGCTTCCTGCTGATTAAGATTGAAAGTTCTAGCGGGATTGGTCTAATTAATTGGTATTGCTGCAAATATCTTTATCGGCACTTCCTATGAGGTGCAGGAATTTTCGGCAGTGATGGACATCAATATTACTTTTATTATATGCTGCAATCTAAGGTGACACAACTTTGTTAATAGGTCAAAGTCGCAGTGGCCGTGATGGTTGCAGTGGCCGCAGCTTTCCCAAACCCCAATGATGATGATAATGAGCTGGGGATAGTGATATTAGAGATGTTGCAAAGTTTTGTAATTGTCTTCTACCGGTATATGGAATTATTGACACATATAAATTCACGTTGTTGGTCCCTTTTGACTTTTAAGGCGATTTGGAGATAAGAAAAGACAATTTAAAGTAATGTAAAGACAATGTAAAGGTTTTCATTCCATGTTGAACGTGTAACGAGATGATTTCCCTGGAACGAGGACTTGTGATTTCACATCCTCTGTTTTACAGATTGTTTCACATGGAGGAGTTTCCTCCAAACGTAAAATCTATGTCTGCTCTGAAACCAAGATTGTGTTGCTTTTTGTTGCTAAGAGACATCACATTCCTAGTCTTGTGTAAACAGTGAACAGGGCCCTAACTGTCAAAACATATCCTACATTGATTAAGTGATTGATTGAAGGGTATTTGATCAAGGATCTTAGTTTTGTGTAAACACTAAACATGGCTCAAATGTCTATACGCACGAAGAAATATCCAGAAAGCGAAAAATGAGCGTAAAATAAAACACTTGATTGACGAGTATTCATTACACAGTTATTACATCAATATTACCAACAAACCTATTGTGTTGATATTTCAAATTTGTGCTGACAAGAATAGAATTTTTTTAAACAATTTACCTAAAATTTTGATTAATAAATCTTCTATGTCATGATAGGCTAAAGCCTGGCATGCACTTTGGAAAGAAAATTTATTATCAATAATCACTTTCCTTTCCACAACGCATGCTGGCTTATTGACCCGCTGTGCGGGGCCGGCGGACAGGCAGGGGGTGGGCTCAGACTAGCTTATGCCTAATGTCTTACTAAAAGGCTTTTATCATACTGGCTTGAGTTGACCTATAATGCCTCTTTTTTCAATATTATAGGAGCTGCAGAAACTGAATCAAACAAACGGACTGCTGTGAGTCGGTTCAACAGTTGCGAGGTAAGTGATTCTAAACATTCTAACTCTGTGTAAATAATGCTAGATTTAACGTGATATATTACTTTGTAAAAGTTTTTAGTACTGTATTGGTGATCATGTCTAGTAGTTATTTTCATAGTTGAAACCTCTCATTTACTTGACGTTGGGGCAATAAGTGCCAATTTTAAAATGAGCCCTCTGTGCCTTGTTTTTGAGGTATTCGATAAGTTTATGCTTTCACCATATGGAGGAGGCATCACACTAACTGAAGGAGTGACATTTTAGTAAAACTATAATTGGTTTTAGGCCTCCTGTCTTCGAGTCTTAAAATTGATTTTTGCAATAGTAATAAGGCCATTTCTGACCCCAATAATTCAGGAACTAAAATTTTCCAATTTACCAATTTGGTCTTTTACTGTAACAGATAATAACACAAATTTTCACTGATTTAGGACAAAATGTTCATACCACAATTCAGAAATTCAGTAAGCTGTTAATCAAATTTGTTGTCAGCTTGATGAACAGCAGAAGATTGTTTAGATTTTAATCGAAGCAACTATTGATGGATTATGGCTTTACATCTTGAGATATTTGGACTTTTGGTCTAAAGCAGCACTCATCTCACTCTAAAAAAACTGAAAATAGGTTTAACAACATGTAATACACACCAGCTTCCATTAAAGTAGGGAGTATTTTCAAGGTTTGATCGTGGCTTTTGATGATAAATTCAATAGTAGAGTAGTTATGAGAATAAACATTTCTCTCTAAATGCTCAACAATCACCCAAATAGGTGATCCATTTTTGTGCACAATGTGCTTTGCATGTAATACAACATAGATTTTTATCACACTTTTGCATAACATAATTTACTGCATCATTTTGCCTGTTGCTGCCTCAATGTTTTCAATGTATTTCAGTTAATGTACAATTAATCAGTGTTGATCGATGTTAGAAACATGCGGTTTAAACAAATTTGCAACAGTTTAATTTAGTCAGACTACTAGCAACGTGTCAAGAAGGAATCTTTGAGATGGGTCAAGTAGTTCCTGTGAAACTGAAAAGGCTATATATCAAAATTTCACTGTCAGTCCACTATTTAAATCTATGATATATTCTTGAATTCTATGGATAATTGTATATTGATACAATAAATCATTAAGCTTGTCAGATATTTTTGAACCACTAGGGGCCAAACACCCAAGCAGAACAGTAACCCCACTGTTATTGTTAGGAGTAACCCCTTCCTGTTGAGGAAGCGGGCAACTCCTTAGAAACAGTGTCAAGCTGAATTTATTTGAAATTGTCAAGGTATACTTTGAAAAACAGATTATGTATTGTGTAATGTTATTTCAAGAGGGTCATGATTGGCATGGCAATTTGACATAAAATCTTTTTTTTTAATTATGAACCAAATTGCACAGCCATTTAAAAACAAAATATATCAACCAAAAAAGTCTGAGACGCGAGTAGGTTCTCTCTGTTTCAAAAGCACTAACAAAAAAATCAGTCCAAATGCGCTCCAACAGGATCTGCGGATCTTGATTCCCCCTCGTTTAATATGCAGCAATGTTCATAATTTGGACAATGCAGGTTGTTGTGGGTTTCAATGTGGAGGATGAGCTGGTCGAATATATCCCTGATATTAAAATAGATGTGAAAATAATGTCCATCATCAATCGAGTCATGATATCAAAAGATGTAAAGTTGCCTTCATATGTACGATTCTGTTGTTATGAATGCCCAAGAAAAGATTCATGGCCAACCGATGAAATTGCAAGATAAAAGCCAGAAAGCCATGCACTCGTGACATCGCAGGAGATAGATCTGGAAATTTTTAAAGTAGTTAGATTTATCGGATAAAGCTTTTGACATAAGACAGTAGAGGTATACACCCAAGGGTGCTGGGGGCTGGAACAATCAACAATGAAAGCTCCCCAAGTGGGACTCGAACCCACAACTCCTGCGGCACTAATCGCCTGGCAGTGAATAGCAAGCGCGCTAACCGATTGCGCCATCTCACCATCCCCAAAAAAAGAATGGGTTGATGGCGCTAATTAGATAGCCCGCTATTCACTACTCGGAGTTGTGTTCTCTCATCCCACAGCACATTCCAATCCACCATTGCCACCCTATGAAACACAGCGTACGTGTTAGGGTTATTGGACTTACATGGCCCATTGCTGGGACCCCTTGTAGTAGGTTTAGCTGTCTTTCCAGCTTGTCAGCATGTCTTTCCATGCTGTCACATGTCTTTCCATGAGTCAGTCAGTAGACAAGTACACAGGAGAGGTATACAAGTACATAGTTAGATTTATCGGATAAAGCTTTTGACATAAGACAGTTTAGTACATGAGTCAAGCATGGATAAACAGGAAACTGAAAGAGCAAAATAATGATACCCATAAACATAGACAAAACACACAACACTAGACTGGACACTGTGTAGTGAATAGCCTATCAAAAAGTGTCCTCATTAAATACTGTGACGCAACGACATCTCACTGTGGTAGAAAAGGCAATGATGCATGTGTTTTTCGGAGTAATCTCCCTTTGAGGCAGATAATTTTATAGATTTTATAGAATTTGATAGAGAATAGCAGCAGCAATCTTCTGCAGCACAGGTAACAGTTTTGTCTATATTCTGTCTAACTCATCACTCATTTTGATTGAGCAAAAATGACATAGAAATATTAGTAAAACAGCATATCATACTTGTCAAGTGATCTAAATTCAAAAGTTGGAGAGTTCAATTTACAGCGATACTACACGTCATCGCAATGATCCGAGGGTGCGAAGTACCAGAGCGATCCTCCTGGGGGTTTGAGGACAGTGTGATCCCCCAACAGGGTCCGGGATAGAACCCGGCCGCTAATGCTCTGAGAGCGTTTCAAGCCACTAGGAAGGGCTAAAAACGCATATTTGACATATTTGACTATATTCTGTCTAACTCGTCACTTATTTTGATTGAGCAAAAATGATATAGAAATATTAGTAATCATGGTACTGAACATTTTGAATATGTTGATGAATGTACCTGCACGCTACACTGTCTCATCTCGAAGGCCATGTTACCATATAGCTATTTGCAATTGGAATCAAACCGAGCAGCGGTTTCTTTAGGAATATCCAAGGTTACATGCTGTTAAATACAATGATGTGAAGGATTGTTTGACATAATGCTTCAAAAAAATTATTTGGTACTAATTCTTCATTTTCCAAGCCAGGTCCCAATAACCTTGCTGAAATATACCATTATATAATACATACATAGTGGTTTAATTCTCATCAGTATATAATATCAATAAAGATTTCCCCGAACCCTCTCAAAGCTCTTTACATTGTATTGTTGGAAGAATTTCATCTTCCCACAAAGCATTGCAAGGTGTATAATAGCCTTCCCGATGTTAGATGGGATGAGTGTAGTCTGTATGTGGTCATTATTTCTGCTCAATCATCACGACTAATGATTGAAATTAAAAAATCAAGTATAAGGCAAAACAAGGAATTGAATTCCCTCCCGCCCCCCCCCCCCCCGCAACTTTGGTTAGATTAGGATAACATCTTGTAAAGGTATATGATAGACCACTAAAACTTTGACGGCTTTGGATTTCTACACCATTATAGGGGATATTTGTCAGCTATTATGTACAACCAGCTCTTAACGGCGTTCGGGTAGGCCATAGGCGGTCGATAAGGGGCTCGGTGGGCTATTGTACCATATTATGCGAGATTATGCTCAAATCGTTTCATGGGTTTATTTCAGGTTTTGTTGAAAAAGATGTGATCTGCTAAAATGCTTTAATAGATATTAGGTAATAAACATAAGCCATGAATTCTACATTTCCTAACACAACAGCTGAAAACAGGGTCACAACCACTTTACAGCAATATCCCATAATGCATTGTGGTTTGATTCCCATCAGTATTATAATAGGACTTAGGATTTTCTTCTGATCACTTTAAAAATTCCAATCTGGAATTGCATTGTGGGGATCCATCTTTCACCATACAATGTTACAAGATTATCTTGTGTGCTGGATTAGTTGATGCATCAGTTTTATTTAGCGAAGTATGTTTGAATGACCCCCAACTGTCTTGATAAGCTTGTTGAACCCCCTACCCCCATAACAAAGCTTGTGATAACAGGCTAGTCCACCACATGCTCTTTGTTACCAACAAAAATATAATTTGTATGATTGGTATATACCTGTATGGATATATATATCTAAGTGTATCAGGCTGGCTGCCCACTATTAGTTCTTATTATACGTAATTTCTTAGGTGAATACATTCTTAGAGGCCTAAAACTAAACTGCTCTGAGTGTGCAGACTTTTCAAGTGCAACTAGTGATCCCTCAGTGTGGGACTGCCTATGGACTTAGACTAGATGCTTTGTGGTCAGATTATTGTGTAGGATTAACAGACCTCTTACTGGATCAGTGAGGTGAGTAAATAAGTCTTTATTTCTAGGTTACTGGGATAAATTTGGGCCCCTTGCCAAATGACTCGTTGTTGTTAATGGAGGGCCTCCTCCTTTTGCGGCAATTAATTAGCATATTAAATTGGCTTAGGGTCACAATATTACTTCTGGCCATGACAAGACATTCCTAGTTTTGTCTATGGATTTCCTCAAATGCTGTCCAATATTTTGTCTTGATATAGAGACTCAAGAACTTTATAGCAACTGCCTGGAACTGGAACCAGAACAGCATGCAATCCTGACACATTGTCATATACATAGCTTCTGAGAAACAACCAAATTTTGAATTCAGAAATGGCTGAGTTCTCAGAACAGGAGGGAGATGTTTCACCAAATAAGCGAAGAAAGCAAGACCATCCAATGATCTCCCAGCCTGCATCTGAGGAGGAGTCTCACTTAGAATCAGGAGTATATGCTCACAAAAAAGGTAGGTATTTCCCTACAATTTCATCCATGCCAATGCTGTCTGAGCAGTCCACTAAAATTACTTTTTTCTTTATATAATGTAACATATTATAAGGGGGAAATTATGGGGCGCTACATGCATTTGTAACCGAAAGTGACGATCAACGCCACTGTATATGTTGTTTGGCAGACAGGGTACTTGCCATAGTATTAGATGTTGTTAATCTGGTGCAGAATTGACGAACAAATGAACACCATCACCAGGACATTGTTAGAATTTCAACAATGTATGACATAGGTTAGTGAAAGGGAGGTGGGAGGGGACTTTGAGCAGACTTTTTTCTTTCAATACTGGCATGCTGGCAGGATATCAGATTGAAGGAAAAAAGATGTGAATAACATAAACGACTATCATTGGCTGTGAACTGTAGTTCTAAGTTTTCCTTACCAATAAGTTTTCCTTAGATGGTTGATGGAGGGCAACGTCTTATTCAGTTGACCTTGTTTATTTGTCATGTCTTGGGACTGATTGCCAAGACAAGGAGAGTGTTATAAGGGTTTTTGTACCAAACACTTTATTTTTATTATCTATCATGCTGGTGTTGATAGTGTGTCTGTTACTTATATGAGATAGCATTGAAACAATTTCAATTCCGCGAAATTAGACTGAATTAAATATCATCATAATAAGACATGTCTTCTCAAAAACTACACTTACTCACCCAGAATCATACCCTCTGTGTATTTAAAAATCTCGATAATCATTCAACTTACAATATTTTCTTGAACTGGAGCAGCCTCAAACACTCATAGCCAGTTGATTCAGATTCCAGCTAACCAAACTAACCTAAACGTACAGTACACAACACCGTACCTTCTGTATATTGTAATGTAGACCAAGTTTGGTCCATTCTGAGTAGCTTCCGACCCACTGGATACACTGGAAGGGAGCTTCAGGAATGCAGGCATTTGGATTAAACTTGTTCTAATTGTAATGATAGAGCTGGACTAGTTATCATTTAATATTCAGTAGGGACTACCTCCACAGACCTGGACTTTGGAGATAGAAAGTACCTGGATGAGAAAACAGGTTATATGATCTCCTCATAGTTTATTGTATGTCCTATAGAATGAGTGACCTGCATAGAATGAATTACTAAAGAAGTTCACAACTTTCTTGTAGTTTTTAAACTTACAACAACTCGATAACATAGTGCTGAAATCAGTAAGTGAGATTTAATATCGCCTGTTTTGAAATTTGAAATGGGTCAGCCAAGTCAGACATTATTATTGTTTTGATTCCTTACTGATTGAAAAAACTTCATACCTCAAGTGGGAGATAGGAAGAGAATAGGTCCGACTTGAACTGTTAGATAGTAAACCAGAGGCATATATGTCATAAGCTTTTATTTGACATGCCTCAGTGTACTGTATCTGGTATAATGATGGCCATTCTCATAAAACCGGACCTCCTGAAAGATTTGAAGGGAAGCCGCAGACAACATCACAGTTTGAAGAAGACACAGCAGATATAACTGTCACACATATGAGAATATGGGGTGAAGTTCCACATAATCTTAGAGGCCTGGTACCAGATCTGGAGATATTAGACCTGAGGGATGTCCGACAGTCTGCTCCAACTAATCAGTAAGTTAAAATATGTTCAATCCATGGGGCAAAACCGTGAGCGCCCTATAGTCTGGTTCAATATGTGTTCGCCAACCAGTCAATGGGTTTTTTTTTTTAATCAATGTCTCAGCATGGGAAAATTTGTGAGGTCTGATTAATTATGTAATCAAACTATAAGCACTATCGGGTTTCAAGCAAATAGTGGCTGAACCCTTCATTTGTACATCATATATATGTATATAAATTCTCACAGTTAAATGTCGCCCCATTTCTAATATTCTTACTCTCCTTACTCTCCGAGGATTTAACTTGTCCGGGACGGACCGTTACTGGTAAGCTGAAAGGTGTTTTATTATTGTCTTACAACAAACTATCCCTTCACCACAATATTACGAAAGAAAGGGTGACCCATATGAAAAATCAGACAACAAGAGCATGAGGATTAAAGCTGCATGACCTCTTTCAGTATCACAGTATATAAACCAGTATTAGCCCATAATGTTTAATTCAATCGCTGGTAATAGGAAAGGAAGGGCGACTCCTAAATAGGGTTTCTGAAATAAACCTGCAGTGAAAACCTGTAGACGTAATGTTCAAAATATCATGTTTGCGAGGATGGGTTACTGTGGATGTCGTAATGTGTTGCCCATACTCATGTCAGTCCAAAGATTTAGTTCAACAACTATATTCTTTTTGTTAAATCCTACCTATGGATACACCCCTGTTATGTAGGCTAGGCAAATTAGATGAACTAGAAAACCTTGACTTATCAGAGAACAAACTTATTGATGCTTTAAAACCCATATTTTAGAAGTTTGTCGGAAATTGAACTACATCCTATTTTTAATGCGTAGTGTACGACCATATTTAGATATTCCTACGATGATCAATTTGTATTACACATTCTCTAATCCACATTTAATTTATGGTATTGAGTTTTATGGTCATGCCGCAAATTGTCATCTTAATCAAATCTATTTACTTCAAAAATCAGCTCTTCGTGTCATACTCAAAATCCGCCCACGTGGTCATGTGACCTCTTTCTTCTCTGAGTATCAAATTATGCCCATTGAAATGCTTTTTAAATACCGCTATTTGTTACATTTTAATAATACTCGGCTTAATGGGGCGTTAGAAATTCAAACCCCTGCCATTACAGCAGGGGCGTATATTCTAAAAAATTTCACTCACTGACTTTTTAGAGATGAGCATAATGATCGGGCGCAGCCCGATCCACACGCCGTAAGGGTGGCGGGGAGGGTGTGGGAGGGGCCCACCACGGAAATTTTTGCATATCGGTAGCAAAATAGTGCAAGCAGAGAGGTGAGCACTGAGCTGTTGGGTACTTTCAGAAAACAACTCAATAGCAGTAGAAGATTATGGTAAAAATGCTCCAGTTATAAAGCACCCAATTGAAAAAAACTGACCTTGATGGGATTCGTACCCACAACAATTTTATTAACAGTGATTATTAGGCAAACGCTCTACACACTGAGCTATTCAGCCATGGCCGTGAGTGCTAATATACGCCACTGCATTACAGCGACTAGGTGGAAGGAAAAATTTGCCCCAAAGAGAGCCACCAACTGTAGGGGGAGAGGTCAATGTTAACCACAGGTGTTTACCTCTGGAATTCACACCTACTGGGGGAGGAGGGGGCGGCTCCTTCTGCTTTGCGTGGGAGGTTGGCGTCCTCGCTGTGGGGGTGTGGTTCGCTTCTTGTCGAGTAGGCTGCGTGTCTGGGCTCGCCCTGGGGACAGTAGCCTCCATTTTCCCGATAATCAGATGGTCGCCATATTAGTCCTGGACTAATCTGACCATGCCGCTGCCTTATTTTATTTCATTATTTTAGTCCTTTGATTTTAATTACAATAAACTGTTGCAGAGACCAAAAAAAAAGGTCTCTTGAGTTCTTTCCTAGAAAACTCAGGAGCCTCTCTATCAGAGCATGTGGGTTGGAAGACGTCTTGTGGTAAGGTCGTGTTTTCCCTAGTCTTACAATATAGAATTAATCCACTCGGTAATAAGAGAGAAAAGGCAAATCTGAAATAGAGTAACTGAAATATACATACCTGCTGAAAAACCTGTGATGTTGTTAACATTGTTACAGCATGTTGGCTTTGGTGGGTTACTGTAGATGATATATTGTGGTGCCGGTACTCATGTCTGACCAATAATTTAGTTCATACGACTGTATTGTTTTGTTAAATCCATAATATTGAGATAATGACGTGATATTTCGTAGGTTACGCCAGTTACATGAGCTTGAAATCCTTGACTTATCAGAGAACAAAGTAACTGATGAATGGTCTCTTCAGCACCTTCCTAGAAATCTTAAGAGCCTCTCTATCAGAGCCTGTGGGTTACAGCTGTATAACCACATTTGGTGAGGATAAATTTGCCCTAGTTGCATACTATTAAGTTGGTTCACTTGGTAATGAGAAAGAAAGGGCAACTCTTTATCATAGTAACTGAAATAAACATTTTTGCTGAAAAAAAACCAGCGATGCGTTGAAAACATTGCTACACCATGTTAGCTTGGATGGGTTAACTCTAAAAGATATTTTGTGGTGCCCATACTCGTGTCAGGCCAATAATTTTTAGTTGATGCAACTGTATTCTGTTGTTAAATCTTCAACAAATAGTGATATAATGATGTGATATTTCGTAGGTTACACGAGTTAGATAAGCTAGAAATCCTGGACTTATCAGAGAACAAAGTTACTGATGTAAAGTCTCTTCAGCACCTTTCTAAAAAACTCAAGAGCATTTCCATCAGAGCCTGTGGGTTACAGTTGAATGACCTCCAATGGTAAGGTTATTATTCCCTAATCTTACAATATAAAGTTGGTTCACTTGGTAATGAGAAAGAAAGGGCAACTCTTTATCATAGTAACTGTAATAAACATGCCTGCTGAAAAACCTGTGATGATGAAAACCTTGTTACAGCATGTTGGCTTGGATGGTTACTGTAAATGATATACTGTGGTGCCCTACACTTGTGTCAGGCCAATAAATTAGTTCATATGACTGTAGTCTTTTGTTAAATCCTCATTGGTGAGATAATGATGTGATATTTTGTAGGTTACACGAAATAGATGCTCTAGAAAACCTCGACTTATCAGAGAACAAAGTTACTGATGTAAAGTCTCTTCAGCACCTTTCTAAAAAACTCAAGAGCCTTTCCATCAGAGCCTGTGGGTTACAGTTGGATGACCTCCAATGGTAAGGTTATTATTCCCTAATCTTACAATATAAAGTTGGTTCACTTGGTAATGAGAAAGAAAGGACAACTCTTTATCATAGTAACTGAAATAAACATTTTTGCTGAAAAAAAACCAGCGATGCATTGAAAACATTGCTACACCATGTTAGCTTGGATGGGTTAACTCAAAAAGATATTTTGTGGCGCCCATACTCATGTCAGGCCAATAATTTTTAGTTGATGCAACTGTATTCTTTTGTTAAATCTTCAACAAATAGTGATATAATGATGTGATATTTGATAGGTTACACGGAATAGATGCTCTAGAAAACCTCGACTTATCAGAGAACAAAGTTACTGATGTAAAGTCTCTTCAGCACCTTTCTAGAAAACTCAAGAGCCTTTCCATCAGAGCCTGTGGATTACAGTTGTATGACCTCCAATGGTAAGGTTATATTTTCCATAGTCTTACAATATAAAGTTGGTTCACTCGGTAATGGGAAAGAAAGGGCAACTCTTTATCATAGTAACTGAAATAAACATGCCTGCTGAAAAACCTGTGATGATGAAAACCTTGTTACAGCATGTTAGCTTGGATGGTTACTATAAATGATATATTGTGATGCCCTATACTTGTATCAGGCCAATAAATTAGTTCATACGACTGTAGTCTTTTGTTAAATCCCCATTAGTGAGATAATGATGTGATATTTTGTAGGCTACACGAAATAGATGCTCTAGAAAACCTCGACTTATCAGAGAACAAAGATACTGATGTAAAGTCTCTTCAGCACCTTTCTAAAAAACTCAAGAGCCTTTCCATCAGAGCCTGTGGGTTACAGTTGGATGACCTCCGATGGTAAGGTCATTTTTCCCTTAATCTTACAATATAAAGTTGGTTCACTTGGTAATGAGAAAGAAAGGGCAACTCTTTATCATAGTAACTGAAATAAACATGCCTGCTGAAAAACCTGTGATGATGAAAACCTTGTTACAGCATGTTGGCATGGATGGGTTACTGTTGATGATATATTGTGGTGCCCTACACTTGTGTCAGGCCAATAAATTAGTTTATATGACTGTAGTCTTTTGTTAAATCCTCATTAGTGAGATAATTGTGTGATATTTTGTAGGTTACACAAAATAGATGCTCTAGAAAACCTCGACTTATCAGAGAACAAAGTTACTGATGTAAAGTCTCTTCAGCACCTTTCTAAAAAACTCAAGAGCCTTTCCATCAGAGCCTGTGGGTTACAGTTGGATGACCTCCAATGGTAAGGTTATTTTCCCTTAATCTTACAATATAAAGTTGGTTCACTTGGTAATGAGAAAGAAAGGGCAACTCTTTATCATAGTAACTGAAATAAACATGCCTGCTGAAAAACCTGTGATGATGAAAACCTTGTTACAGCATGTTGGCATGGATGGGTTACTGTTGATGATATATTGTGGTGCTCATACTCATGTCAGGCTAATTATTAAGTTCTTGCAACAGTATTCTTTTGTTAAATCCTCAATGGTTAGATAACACTGTGGCCCAGAAAGCCGGATAAAACTAAACTTATCTGCTGTGAATTTGATTTAAAAAGGCCTAAATTGAACTAAACATTTCAGTGAATTTAATCAAACTTCTCTGCATCAAACTTTTCTGTTCTGCATCAAACTTTTCTGTTCTGCATCAAACTTTTCTACTCTGCATCAAACTTTTTTACTCTGAATCAAACTTTTCCGCTCCATTGATATCAACCACCCTATATTATATATTGCTGTATGTAGGTCCTCAGTCTACCAATAGTTCATAGTCAAAAGGCTTTCATTTCAATCCATCATCGATGATTTGCAATAGAACTGCATGGCAGTCTTTATCAAGGCCACAGTCACACAGCATGGACAATACGTTTCTCCCAAACATTTGGGACAGCTACCCTATAGGAGTTTAGTTTTCGCGGCATTTAGGATTCGCTTTTCGGTTGTTGCCTAGGTTGCAAAATTTAGTGTAACTTAAATTAAACTCACTCACCTTAGTTTCCTAAACAATGTAGAATTATACAGGAATACGCCTTCCCTAAGCATGCAAGCTGTCTGTGAAGGATGAGAGAATCACCAAAGTAGTGGCTACCTGTAGAAGTCTGGTGTCTCTAATCCACTCATCAAGCAACTATAGACAGAAGTTTGTTAAAGCTCAAAAGGAACATAAACTGCCTGATCACCAGATCCCCAATGATGTATCTACGAGATGGGGATCAAAGCTAAATATGCTGAGGCGAATCAAGGAACAGATCCCTGCGATTAACAGTGTTTTTCTTGAGGACAGGAAGTATCGACACCTATCTATAGGATGGGAGAATGCTGACACCATCGACGCCATTTTACATGGCTTAGATGGTTTTGAAGTGCTAACTGATCTGTTATCAGGAGAAAACCAGGTGACGATTTCTTCAGCTCTGCCGACGTTAAGGCATGTAGATGATCTATGTTTGCCAAATGACCAGGACGGAGAGATATCTGCTGGCATAATAACTGGAGTAGCCTTGTATTTCCGGACAAGGCTGCAGGAGAAGCAGGAGGCGCTATTATTCCTGAGGATGGCAGAGATGCTTGATCCAAGGTATCTCGAGTATACCAAACCAAAAGATCACAGTGAAGAAGACGGGGATGAAGCACCGGTTCCTGATAATGATAAACCCCTTGGAATTACTCTTCCTTCGTTTGACGCTACACAAAAGGAAGAAGTAAGAAGAGCTGTTGCCTTACACACTGGAGATGAGGAGGAGAGTGAGGATACCGAGAAAGATGCTGATGTTGATGCTGCACCTTCCACAAGTAAAAAACCAAGGTCACTTGCGGACATGTTACTATCAAGGAAAGCCAGTACTGTTACCAATACTCAATCTGCAATCCGAAGAAAATCTTCACCCGAAGACCGAGCTATGCATGAGCTCAAATTCTACCTGTCACTTCCAACACTGGCGTCATCAGAGGATGTCCTTGTATGGTGGCGGTCTCATGCCAAAGATTTTCCAATGCTAAGCGGGCTTGCACGCTACGTGCTTAGCGCATGTGCCACTAGCGTTCCGAGCGAACGACTATTTAGTCTGAGTGGTCACATTATTATCTAGCTCAGAAATGCTTTAAAGCATTCTATGGTGGATATGTTGGTTTTTCTGGCATTTAATGACAAGTTGAAGTAGTGGGTGGCTGCATGCGTCCTCTCTGAGCTCTCACTCACCTTAAACTTAATAAACTTTATAATGTTTACCTAATTCTTTCTACTGTAACTGTACCCTACCTGCATTCAATAATTAAATATAACCAGTATATTGAAATGGGCATTATGTCATCTATCGAATGGATAGATGACGTAATGATTGATCACTGATCGATAGTATAGATCAATCATGGATATAGAATCGCTTGCTGTTCGATTTCGAGATGATCTGTTACCAGGTATTATGCATTGATTACATCAACAATCTGGGAAAACTTAGGTGTGAACTTTGTATGGATAGTCACTTGCTTGTATTGATGACAATTAGAAAAGCAAACAAACAGTAGGCCTACATACGAAGAAAGCAATTTAATTATCAAAAAATCCGTCACCTTTCTTGGATTTTCTTGATCATGTGCATCGTCTTGTATCTATCGCTTGATTTGTGGTAACTGTAAATTGCTGAACAGGCTGAACAGACTGAACAGCTGAACAGAATTTCTCAGACTACTATTCGTTTGATTCTTTACATGATTGTCTAATTTTGCATGAGCATGGACAATTCTTTATATTCTTCTCATTAAATCATTTATTTTAAGTTTGCATTCACCTTGGTTTCTTTCAATTTCATTCTCAGTAATTTTTTCGGCATTACACTACTAGTGAATGGATGGAAAGTAGCCCCCCCCCCCCCTATAAACAAAGTTTGTTAAGACTGGCTAGATGGAAGGTTGAGCTGGATAATGTTTCTGGTATCCAATTTCCAGAACACATCAGATTTTGTCATAATTGGCACATCGATTGCTTCATTTGCTTGCCCTAAATTGGTTATATTAGGTGCCAACAGGAACTTAGTGACTCATCAAATCATTTGGTTAGGAGGAATGTGTTTGAGAAGTAATAGTCAGCCAGAGAAATGATTACAAATAATAATTTTAGTCTGAGAAATTCTGTTCAGCCTTTTTGTCCGTTCAGCCTGTTCAGCAATTTACAGTTACCGCTTGATTTGCTTTCACTGGACTTAGATGAAACTGATACAAAAATTAGTATGCTGCTGAATGAATCACTTTCCTGTCCTGCTAAATGGAATGTCAAAGTATCTAGTTAAATAACTGGTGGGTAGCATGGCATCAGTCATTTGCTATCAGCAAGAACCTAACTTAATTATGTTCTTGCTAGCAGCAAGCAAGGGCATATTGTTGCCAATTCTTTGGAATTGCCTACACACTATTCCCTTTGAAAAAGAAAGGGCAACTCCTAATATTTAGCAATTTTTTTAGGGCAATGCACACGATTTTGACATTTTAAAGACATCGAGAGGACAACTCGATATTATTCGGTTTCGATGTTATTTCTTGTCAAAAGATCATTGATTAGTGTTTACTCAAAGCGTGCAGCACTACTTGGCAGCCTCTTGTAAGTACGTTTGTATTTTATTTGGCTACATTGTGTGGATCTAGTCTATTTGGTTACTGTCATAGAACTGGTTATAATCATTTAAACGCTCAGTTATAAAATCTGCAATATAGCAGTCATGAATTAATGTTATCACAGTTAATCCAAACAAAGTATAATAATTCAGTCAAATGTTATATCACATTGTGACATCTCTTTTCCTTTCGGAAACATACTAAAATTGAAAAAGTCTCAATACTCAGCAGTTTATGAAAACAAAATCAGTGGTAGCGAATTAAGGTTAAACACACAAACTTGATTAAAATGAATGTAGCTTCTAAAATCTACAACTAAAATTCCACTACATTGATGCTTGACCTAAATAGTACTGATTAAAAATATCCTCACACACTAGAGAACACCAAAATCCCTTTTGTACCAAAATCGAATGACAGGGTTTGATGTCCGCCCAGACCTTGTGGTCACACTGGATCCTGATTGCATGCTGGGGGTATGTCTGGGAGCACTAGAGCTGGATATTTGTGCTGCTGGAGTTGTGGTGCCATTATGCTCTCTTGCCCTTATGTTACTATTGTTAATTAGTCGAGATGGTCTTTGAGGTGGATACCGGTTGGTCTCAGTCTGAACTACAGGTTTCCTTACCCTAAGATACGACTGATTGCGTCTAAATACCTGGCCGTCAGCTAGCTCAATCATAAAGCTCCTTGAGGTATCTGCATGGCCAATGATCCTAGCCTCTAACCATTTTCTATGTCCTTATTTCATCCACACATCCATCCCTTCAATAAACTCAATTTCATTAGGCTTGCTTGCCTTATTATCATTGTTACCTCTAGCCTGTCGCTGCCCATCAATACTTCTTAAGTCTAAATTCTGATGTTTTAGCTGTGTTGGAGTAAAGTTTAGATGGTCACGCAGCCCTCTACCTTGCAAAAGCACTGCAGGGGAGGTTAAACCAATGCCAATCGGCGCAGACCTTATTGCTCTTATTACATCAAATAAAGTCTGATTTGTCTGTTTAGCTTTAGTTAAGCTGATTTTACAGTCTGATTCATGCGCTCTGCTAGGCCGTTTGATCTAGAGGTATATGGGCTGACAGTAACAAGCTTTATATCTGCACTTTCAGTGAAATATTTGAGTTCTGCTCTCTCAAATTTACATTTGCTTAGGTTTAGCCTGAGATTTATCTTCTCACATCTAGCTAGCACAGCTTTTAGAATTTTATCATGCTCCGCATTTGTGGGTGCATGTATCAAAATATCATCAAAATATGTCTCAACACCCTCAATATCACAAAATAACTCAGTTACGGTCCTGTGAAAAACTTCTGGGGCAGAACTTATGCCATATGGCAGTATAAGAAATCTGTATCGCCCAAATGGTGTGGCAAATGTTGTAAGATAGCTGCTAGCTTCATCTAGTTCTAACTGAAGGAAACCTGACATTTCATCTAGAGTTGAGAACACACGGGATGCAGAAATCCTGGAAAATATCTCACTTGCAGTAGGCAAAGCATAATGCTCCCTTTTAATGCACTTGTTTAGCTAAGTGGGGTCCAGACAAACCCTCAGTGAACCATCTGGCTTCAGTATATTTTCTATGGGGTGTACCCAATCAGTAGGGATTTTCATCTCAACTATAGTGTGTGAGGCTTCCATAGAATCTAATGTAGAGCGTAATTCTCTTATCTCTTAAACGCTCAGTTATAAAATCTGCAATATAACAGTCATGAATTAATGTTATCACAGTTAATCCAAACAAAGTATAATAATTCAGTCAAATGTTATATCACATTGTGACACTGATATATGGGTAAACACCAATCAAAATACTAGCTGTAACTTGTGTACCAGATTATAATCCGCAAGAAGTTTTGCCAATGCATTGGTCTTTTCTATCACATTGACTAGACTCAACCTATAATCCATCGGATAGGCTGTGCCTGATTATCATCTACTCACCATGACTTAGTCTTTTTGTTTATACATTCACTTTCGACAAGGAACAGCAGTTACTCCTTGCTTTGAATAGGTAGTTGATAACATAGGCACAGTGGACTGGGCAACAAAAAAAATTGACACAAACACGGAAAAACGTAGGCAGTTGTTGATGCACATGACTTTGTTAAAATTACTTACTCTGACATCGGTAGAAGCAACTCTCCTGATTATCCAAATAGCACACCACATATCACTGCAGACACACCGTCATAATTTAGTACCAAGAATAGAACACATCAGACCTATCCCTAACCTTATGTCAAATGTCCTTACTCCTTACTGGTGCTGATCTAATTATAAGGGCAAACAGCACATGTTTACTAGTGACCCCGCAACTTAAGTTGGCATCTTATGATCATCTCACTCTCCAAGTGCCTGATCGTATGAATCCTCATGTTATCAGCTCGACACCAAATACAGCCAGATGCCCATAGTCTGAGGCTAGATAACTATCAAACAAAAATTTTGCGTCTTGGGGAAAAATGCTCTTATTGGGATGTTAGATTCTGTGATGATGAGAAATCGACAAGAATATCAAAACACATATGACAGTTTGATTTTTTCAGGATTATTTTTTTACAGTGAACAACAATAACCTAAAACATAGCTATAGTAAGGCTTCTATAGGTATCCGATGTACCTGAAAACTCAATTTTCACCTTGGCCATAATCGCCAGCAGATACTGTAGCATTTATAAAAGTCAGGAGGAGATAATCACCGACAGGCATATTTTGATTTAAGTCACTGAGTATTTGTGTCAGGACAATAATTAAGTTGATACAACTGTATTCTTTTGTTGAATTGTCAATAGTGAGATAATGATGTGATATTTCGTAGGTTATGCTTGTCAGATGAGCTGGAAACCCTGGACATATCAGAGAACAAAGTTACTGATGTAATGTTTCTTCACCCTCTTCCTAGAAAACTCAAGAGCCTCTCTATCAGAGCCTGTGGGTTACAAATAGATAAGCTCCATTGGTAAGGTTATATTTTCCCTAGTATTACAATATGAAATTCATCCTCTTGGTAATGAGAAAGAAAGGGCAACTCTTTATCATAGTAACTGAAATAAACATACCTGCTGAAAAATAACCTGTGTTGTTGAAAACATTGTTGCAGCATGTTGGCTTGGATAAGTTAAAGCTCTAGCTACACGAGACGATTTTTACATCGATTTGGGGTCACGAGTGGTTAATCGATGGATCTGCACGAGTGATTACTTGTGTTAAGTGGACATCGAACTTGTTGGTCTTTTGCCCGAGTGATCTTGACGATCCTCTATGCTGATTGGTTGTTGATTGCTTGCTTCAATAATTACGCGGTTAAACACGTCATCTATCAAATCATGACAGGCTATCAAAAATGGAGGAGTTGATAATATCTGTAGTAAAATCACATCCTCCTATTTATGATGAAAAAGACTATAACTACAAAGATAGGAGTGGTGGTGTAGTGAAAATATGGAAGGTAATAGCTGTATCACTTGGAAATGGAAGCTGTCCTGACATGACATCCATAGTATAGCATAGGAAAATCAATTTTACAGAAGACTGAAATTTTATTTGGTGAAGATTCAAAGCGACAAAGACCCGGATTTAATATGACATCTATATCCGGTCAATTGTTAACACGCCCATTAAATATCATTGGTCAATCGATTGAACTGAGGGAGTTCATTGGTCAATCTAGGCACCTGATTTATGACCCCACTATGACTCACTAGACCATCGTGTACTAACTCATAGGCCTGTGTAGCAGTGTGAGACCGGCTGAGCATGTCTAGACATGCCATCAGCCTGTGATTACATCGTCTCGTGGAGCTACAGCTTATCTGTAGATGATACTTGTGTGGTGCCCATACTAATGTCAAGCCAATAGTTTTGTTTACATAACTTTATTTTTTTGTTAAATCCTCAATAGTGAGATAATGATGTGATATTTCGTAGGTTACGCTGGTTTTATGAGCTAGAAATCCTGGACATATCGGAGAACAAAGGTACTGATGTAAGGTTTCTTCAGCACCTTTCTAGAAAACTCAAGAGCCTCTCTATCAGAGCCTGTGGGTTACAAATAGATAAGCCCCGTTGGTAAGGTTATATTTTCCCTAGTATTACAATATGAAATTCATCCACTTGGTAATGAGAAAGAAAGGGCAACTCTTTATCATAGTAACTGAAATAAACATACACTTGCTGAATAAAAAAACAGCGATGCGTTGAAAACATTGTTACACCATGTGTGCTACGAAGAAAGAAAGGGCAACTCTTTATCATAGTAACTGTAATAAATATATCTGCTGAAAAATAACCTGTGTTGTTGAAAACATTGTTGCAGCATGTTGGCTTGGATAGGTTAACTGTAGATGATACTTGTGTAGTGCCCATACTAATGTCAAGCCAATAGTTTTGTTTATATAACTTTATTCTTTTGTTAAATCCTCAATAGTGAGATAATGATGTGATATTTCGTAGGTTACGCTGGTTTTTTGAGCTAGAAATCCTGGACATATCAGAGAACAAAGTTACTGATGTAAGGTTTCTTTACCTTCTTCCTAAAAAACTCAAGAGCCTCTCTATCAGAGCCTGTGGGTTACAAATAGATAAACTCCGTTGGTAAGGTTATATTTTCCCTAGTATTCCAATATGAAATTCATCCACTTGGTATTGAGAAAGGAAGGGCAACTCTTTATCATAGTAACTGAAATAAACATACCTGCTGAAAAATAACCTGTGTTGTTGAAAACATTGTTGCAGCATGTTGGCTTGGATAGGTTAAAGCTCTAGCTACACGAGACGATTTTTACATCGATTTGGGGTCACGAGTGGTAAATCGGTGGATGTGCACGAGTGATTACTTGTGTTAAGTGGACATCGAACCTGTTGGTCTTATGCCCGAGTGATCTGGACGATCCTCTGTGCTGATTGGTTGTTGATTGCTTGCTTCAATAATTACGCGGTTAAACACGTCATCTACCAAATCGTGACAGGCTATCAAAAATGGAGGAGTTGATAATATCTGTAGTAAAATCACATCCTCCTATTTATGATAAAAAAGACCATAACTACAAAGATAGGAGTGGTGCTGTAGTGAAAATATGGAAGGTAATAGCTGTATCACTTGGAAATGGAAGCTGTCCTGACATGACATCCATAGTATAGCATAGGATAATCAATTTAACAGAAGACTGAAATTTTATTTGGTGAAGATTTAAAGTGACAAAGACCAGGATTTAATATGACATCTATATCCGGTCAATTGTTAACACGCCCATTAAATATCATTGGTCAATCGATTGAACTGAGGGAGTTCATTGGTAAATCTAGGCACCTGATTTATGACCCCACTATGACTCACTAGACCATCGTGTACTAACTCATAGGCCTGTGTAGCAGTGTGAGACCGGCTGAGCATGTCTAGACATGCCATCAGCCTGTGATTACATCGTCTCGTGGAGCTACAGCTTAACTGTAGATGATACTTGTGTGGTGCCCATACTAATGTCACGCCAATAGTTTTGTTAACTTTATTCTTTTGTTAAATCCTCAATAGTGAGATAATGATGTGATATTTTGTAGGTTACACGAGTTAGATAAGCTGGAATTCGTGGACTTATCAGAGAACAAAGTTACTGATGTAAAGTCTCTTCCGGACCTTCCTAGAAATCTCAAGAGCCTCTCTATCAGAGCCTGTGGGTTACAGCTGGATGGCCTCTCTTGGTAAGGATAAATTCGCCCTAGTGTAACACTTTAAAGTTGGTTCACTTGGTAATGAGTAAGAAAGGGCAACTCTTTATCATAGAAACTGAACTAAACATACATTTGCGGAAAAAAAAACCAGCGATGCGTTGAAAACATTGTTACACCATGTTTGCTAGGATTGGTTAACTGTAGATGATACTTGTGTGGTGCCCATACTCATGTCAAGCCAATAGTTTTGTTTATATAACTTTATTCTTTTGTTAAATCCTCAATAGTGAGATAATGATGTGATATTTCGTAGGTTACACAAGTTAGATAAGCTAGAAATCCTGGACTTATCAGAGAACAAAGTTACTGATGTTAAGTCTCTTCAGCACCTTCGTAGAAAACTCAAGAGCCTTTCCATCAGAGCCTGTGGGTTACAGTTGGATGACCTCCAATGGTGAGGTGATATTTTCCCTAATCTTACAATATAAAGTTGGCTCACTTGGTAATGAGAAAGAAAGGGCAACTCTTTATCAAAGTAACTGAAATAAACATACACTTGCTGGGAAAAAAACCAGCGATGCGTAGAAAATATTGTTACACCATGTTTGCTAGGATTGGTTAACTGTAGATGATACTTGTGTGGTGCCCATACTCATGTCAGGCCAATAATTTTTAGTTGATGCAACTGTATTCTTTTGTTAAATCCTCAATAGTGAGATAATGATGTGATGTTTCGTAGGTTACACAAGTTAGATAAGCTGGAAATCCTGGACTTATCAGAGAACAAAGTTACTGATGTAAAGTCTCTTCAGCACCTTCGTAGAAAACTCAAGAGCCTTTCCATCAGAGCTTGTGGGTTACAGTTGGATGACCTCCAATGGTAAGGTGATATTTTCCCTAATCTTACAATATAAAGTTGGCTCACTTGGTAATGAGAAAGAAAGGGCAACTCTTTATCATAGTAACTGAAATAAACATACCTGTCAATAGTGAGATAATGATGTGATATTTCGTAGGTTTCACGAATTATATGAACTAGAAAACCTCGAATTATCGGAGAACAAAGTTACTGATGTAAGGTTTCTTCAGTACCTTCCTAGAAAACTCAAGAGCCTTTCCATCAGAGCCTGTGGGTTACAGCTGGATGACCTCCAATGGTAAGGTTATATTTTCCCTAGTCTTAAAATATAAATTTGTTCACTCGGTAATGAGAAAGAATAGGCATGTCTGGAATAGAGTAACTGCAATAAACATACCTGCTGAAAAACCTCTGATGTTGTAAACCTTGTTACAGCATGTTGGCTTAGATGGGTCACTGTAGATGATTTATTGTAGTGCCCATACTCAGTGACTTAAATGAAAATGGGCTAAAATTTGCCCGAGGTGTTATCAACTCGTGAAATCAATGGGCTTTAATTCAGCACAGTATAAATATTAATGAACTTATTGTTACCAAAAATTCAGTCAATGTCTGAATAAACAATAGGGAACTAGGATTAGATGCATGTTTTTGAGTTAGTACAGCGACAGATATGTTCTTCTATGAATTCCTATGTTCCCATCTAAAATTTCAACACATAGTAGTTAGTTTGGGCGGGAGACATCTTAACAATCGGACATCGGTTGTGGTTATAATTTGAAAACAGGCATAGGTGTGGTCAGTTTAATATAAATATCATACTAATGTCCTGGGATTAGGGGAGAGAGGGAAGGAGAGTAGTATTGGAAGATTAGGGTATGTGGGCATGCGAGGCAATAACCAGATGGGGTTGATAGTGAGGGATACGACATGGTGCTGTATGGGAGTTACTTTATCTCACAACTGGGGGAACGGAGTCAACACTGGATATCAGAAGTTTAAAGGTCAAACTTTCCAGAGCAAGAATTATATATCATTTACAGTCATACAAGTAAATAAGTTACACTTGAATAATATCTACATCATTTTCCGAACAAGAAAATTTAATAGGCAAAACCAAGCCAGTCCAGCATCAAACCAACAGTAAAACCACTACAGTAGCCTGTCAAACCAATTTTCAATCATTTAGTTTACCATTGTACCGAAACACTCACAGGAATTGTATGTATCAGTATTGACAGTATTCAATTGATTTGCAAAATAATCCATCGCAAACCATATTTATATCACTATAAGAGGGTGTTTTTTCTACCTTTCAATTTGTGACCCTGCCATTCCTGACTATCTTGAGGGCTTGAAGGGCCCAAGTAAAACCAGCTGGAAGGTTTTTGTGGGGGGGGGGAGGGGGTGCACTGTAAGCCTAGAGAAAAATTGAGGGCCATAAAAGTTAAATTGTCTGGCTTTCAGATGAGTGTCTAAGGTGAAAGTTCACAAGCAGAATACCAAAAGAATAAAATAGTCAACGCTGCAATTTTATTCAAATTACTTAGACTGGCTATCTCAACAAATGATAACTTGAAAAAAAAGAATGACTTACCATTTTACATTACAGGTGAGGTCATTCCTGAATAGAAATCAGCTAAATCTTGATTTTGTTGTTATGATGTTGGTTAAAATGTTGGTTAAAATCCCAATGGTTAGTTGCTCACCACATCTTGGCGGCGAGATAGTGTGCCTTAAGGGCGAGGCTGCAATGTCTGTGCCAATTTGCTCTCAGTTTGTAGGCAGGTCAGAGCACACCCGGGGGTCCAACAACTGATCTATCTTATCATACAATCAAGGGCTTGTTTATTGAATCAAGCATAACATAAATATTCCACTTTAAATCCATGTGATAATCTGAGGGAGATCAATTAAATTAAGCTTCAGATTTTATGGTGAATAAACTATGGAGCTCTTGCTGATTTAGAGCAAGAGAAAATCACCGATTAGTAGGTTCAATTTGTGTTAAAAGACGGATGGTTTGTTGACAACTCCTTTGACTATTTTCGGCTGATAAAACTCACCGGCGTGAGCTTCTGATCCCTATGAGTTGGATAGAGTTGATGATTGTCTATCTATTCATATAGGTACAAAAATGTCAATACGCACATCATCCTATGTTTTCCATTTACATAATATTAAGAATGAGTGAAATAGGCCAGGTATTGTGCAGCATTTGGGTGGTGTGGGCGTATACTATGATACCGCCCTGAACGACGATGTTAAAATATTTTGATAGAGCCCAGTGGCATTTCTTTTTACCCAACAGTAGTAAAATGTTTTCAACATGATGTACAAATTATGAGAAAAGTTCTGACCACAAGGCATATGCTTCAGTGCCGCTTAGGGCCTTGTACGCAGGTACTGACTTTGGTTTTCACTCAATAGCACTCCGTCAATGAAAAGGTAGCCCTCAAACAAGACTTCAGAAAACTTAATGAATCACACTGCATATTTGAAAGACATGTGGTTTCCCCAACCGATCTTGATTGTTTTGCTGCCCCTAACCTTTTCTCCCCATGGCAAAATTGCTGACGTTTCTTTATGCAGGCTTGTTAACTCATGTGAAGGAAACTTGATTCAAACAATGTTTACATGAAAATTTGGACCAGACAACACCAAGGGACGTAGACAAATTTTAGGCAAAATCAGAATCCTTGAGGGTAAGAAGCAAGACCAGGTGGGGTACTATATTTTTATCAAACCAGGCAGTTTTCTCTAAATCCTTCACTCACTTAGAGGGCTAGCTTGTACTTGTATGCAACATTAAATATTTAACTATTTATCAGTGATACTTATTACTGAAGATATGAATATCAAATTTTATATTTTTAGTAGTACATCCACCCAAATTTAATTCACTCAATCACTAACAGATACTTAGAGATGACACATTGTAAAAGGAAACTACTTAGCCTACTGAGTGATCTTGAGGCTTACTGATCTACTTAGTAAATATTTTAAAATAAGTGCACGACGAAGATTTAGCTACAAGTATGAGCTATTACTCACTCACATACACAGAGCGTATGTGAGTGAATGTAGGTGAAAATGACCGAACACTTTTATTATTGTTTAATAAAGTTCATAATAATAAAAGTGTTCGGTCATTTTCACCTACATTGTCAGTCATGATGGTGATCGCTGAAAGTCCTAAATATCCAAAAAAGAGATCCTAATCTATGTACTGATAACAGCAGATATATTGTAATTGGATTGGTGGTAATGTCTGTTCTCACTGTGGAAAAAGGTGTCTGGACTCCAATACTTTGGTCAGAACTTTATACCAACAGTAGAACCTTAAGTCTTAGAGTTCAAAAATACAAACACAATATTTAAATTCTGGAATTCTTAGATCTCCAGCAAAACTATTCATGTTAATCTTTTGTTGTCAGATTCTACGCTAAGTTTGGCTGTACAACGTTACTTATGCCAAAGCTAATGGTGAGGGTAGCAAATCTGGGACTAATAACAGAATTGGTACGGTGTTTATTATGCTGGGGGAAACAATGAGGATTAGGATTACGTGAAAGTTTCACCCTTTGATACGAAATATACTGATTAACTAAAGCAGGTAGCGGCAATCTTTCACTAATCATCTACCTGATGTTATTCGCTGAGCTGATAATTTTGCGAATACCAATGTATTTTCCTTTGTGGACTTAACCATTAATCCATGAACTAGGCTGCGCATGATTATGATCTACTCATCTTGACTCAATCTTTTTGTTTACGATTTCACATTAAGTAGCCAGTATAAAATATCAGCAGAGCGGTCTGGGCAATGAACTAAATTGACCAAAAAATTGCAAAACATAGGCAATTGTTTGCTGCGAATAACTTTGTTGATATAATCTGAAATCGGTAGCAACAACTCTCCTGATTATTCAACTAGCAAACCTAATAATATTGACAGACTTCTCCAGAATTGAGTATCAAGAATACAGACAGAACAGTCCTATCCCTAAACCTGTGTTGTGTGTCCTTACTGTGTGATGATGTAGTTATAAGGGCAAACAGCACACCATCATTACCAAGTTTACCAGTGATACCACAACTTCAGCAGAAAATCTGGGCCAATTTCAGAAATGGTGTGGTGTTTACAAACCTGATAATCGAGGGAGAAACAATAAGGATACATTATCAGTTTCACAAATACCACATAACTATAGCAGATGTACAGCTGCTAATCTCAGAACGAAATAAAATCTCTCACTTATCATCCACCAGCTGGCATTATTCACTAAGTTGATATATGGGTAAACACCAATTAAAATATTAGAACATAGGTAGCTGTAACTTGTGTACCAGATTATAATCCACAAAAAGTTTTGCCAATGCATTGGTCTTTTCTATCACATTGACTAGACTTAACCATTAATCCATGGGAAAGGCTGTGCCTGATTATCATCTACTCACCATGACTTAGTCTTTTTGTTTATACATTCACTTTTGACAAGGAACATCAGTTAGTCCTTGCTTTGAATAGGTAGTTTATAACATCGGCACAGTGGACTGGGCAACAAACAAAATTGACACAAATACGGCAAAACGTAGGCAGTTGTTGATGCACATGACTTTGTTAAAATTACTGACTCTGACCAATGAAGAGGGAGTTCATTGCTCTGACCTTGTATGTTAGTATGTTTGTATTTTTGTTCCTCCTAAAACCAACAGTGCGATGTACCGGAGTGAATTCCACTAGAAAAAAAAATTAAGTCAATAAAATACACAGCAGTAAAATATAAAATGATAAAAATGGTTACTAAAAACTATATTAAAAATTAGAGTATTTATAAAAAAAAGTGTTTCGTAGCGTAGTCCGACAGCGGGGCATCTGGGTGGCGAGTGACAGCTGATAATGGCGTACAACATCTTCATGGTGCATATCACTGTTGATGACTTTCATCGCTCGCCGTTCTACCTGTCTCACCTTCTCCAGAGACCACTCGGTAATAAGTGAACCCCACATTGGGCATGCATAAGTGAGCATGGACCGAATGTTGGCTGTGTAGTATAGTCTAAGGCCTTGTGCGTTCAGCCCTAGTCTTTTCAGTTCTCTCATGCCATATAGACGGCTAGCTAGGCGGTCACATATGTCATCAATGTGGTCAGAGAAAGTTATCCTCTGATCAACTGTGATGCCTAGTAACTTAGCATTTGAGGATACTTCGAGATTTTGCCCATCCATGGTGAAAGTGGGGATGTACTTAGGGTCTGATAAACTTAGGTGCAGCATCTTAGTCTTAGATGCGTTTCTCAGCATGTTGTTGTCTCTAGCCCAGCGAGAGATGTCATCTAGTGCTGTTTGGAAATAATTCACAGAGGAGAGATCAGATTTTTGAGAGGCAGTATACAGAGTCAGATCATCGGCATATTTTATGATCTTGCATTCAGGAGACACGGTCAGATCGTTGATATAGATCAGCCAGAGCCATGGGCCCAGCTTCGTCCCCTGAGGCGCACCCATAGTCACATGTTTATACTCAGACTGCTCACCAAGCTTGACACGGCACTGTCTGTGACTCAGAAAATTATCAATCAGGTTGATCAGTTCACTGTTTACCCCTAGTGTTTGGAGTTTTCTTATCAGGTTTAGATCTAGGCGATCAAAAGCCTTGGATATGTCGACAAAGGCGGTAGTGACGTGGCTAGTTTTCTTGTTGTCTAGATATTGGCACCAGTCATGAGTGGCATGTAGCAGGGCGTCGGTCGTGGAGAGGTGCTTTTGATATGCATATTGACTTTTATCCAGTTTATTGCTGATATTCGATTTCAGTCTCTCAAGGATTACTTCTTCTGCAATCTTGCCAATAGTATGTAGAAGTGAGATTGGTCTGTATTGCCCTAGAGTTGATGGATTTTTCACTTTTTTCAAGGGGATAATCTCAGCCTTTTTCCACTCTTCGGGATAGGTGTTGGTGGCTAGCATGGCATTCATAATATCAGTTATTGGTATGCATAAGTCTTCTGCCACTGCTTTCGATATCCATGCTGGGTAGTCATCAGAGCTGGTTGATTTGCTGGTATCAATTTGTTTCAGGAGTTTTTTGATCTTGCCTATATTCACTGGTTCTAGACAAGCATACTGCAGCTGGGGCTTATCGGTGTTTTCTCTTTCTCCCGCTACGGAAACGAAGTAGTCATTGAGCGATGAGACAAATTTTTCTGTGCTTACCCATTCTCCATCAATAAGGTGGTGATTGGAGCTGAATTCCAGATGTTTGCCTTCAAGATCACGAATAATTTTCCACCATGTTTTAGATGTTGAAGCTCTGTTTAGCTTTGTATTTACGTATTCAGTCTTACGACGCCTCATCAGTGATTTGGATAGCTTGCTTAGGAATTTAAGCAAGCGGTAGAAGCAACTCTCCTGATTATCCAAATAGCACACCACATATCATTGCAGACACCGTCATAATTTAGTACCAAGAATAGAACACATCAGACCTATCCCTAACCTTACGTCAAATGTCCTTACTCCTTACTGGTGCTGATCTAATTATTAGGGCAAACAGCACATGTTTACTAGTGACCCCGCAACTTAGGTTGGTATCTTATGATCATCTCACTTTCCAAGTGCCTGATCGTATGTATCCTCATGTTATCAGCTCGACACCAAATACAGCCCGATGCCCATAGTCTGAGGCTAGATAACTATCAAACAACTCACACAACTTCCTAGCAGAGCAGTTTAATTTATATAAGAGGTTACTAGGTTCAATTTGTTAAAACATCACTACGGTTTGCCAAATTTGACATACACTTAATAATTTGAAAATACCTAGAGGAAATGCCCTGTTCATAAACAGCTGAGGGTGTGTTTGTTCTGTAAGCCATCGTAACAGGTCCGGTCACAGAAGTCTAAAGAGCAATTTATAGGGCACTGCGAATGAATTATATGGTTTTTTGTCAGAGTTCAGATCATCATCATCATTATTAACTGCATCCTGGTTTTATGCTTCATATATTACAACATCATAAATTTATAATAATATATCATATAATCATACAAGTAGACCACACTGAGACGACTTCCCCATCTTAAATCAATAAAGGATTATAGAGTTATGTGACCATGGTTTATAATGAATTCAGAGAGAGGATAACTCCAATAAAATAGAAATACCTAGTGTAGACAACGCATCGTAAAATCGTAGTGGGAGTCAAAACTAGATATTGAATATTGACAAGTAAAAAACTCAACATTGCAGTGCATGAGTCAAGAAACATAAATCGTTCACTATTGTGCAGGGAATTCGCTACACAAAGTGACCAATAAGAACAATAACAAAAAAAATTAGAGACATCAATACAAAAGATAGGGAACAGGTAATATCAATGCATTGCAAGAATTTCTGTTGAACTTGTTGATGTAATTGCTGTGCAAGTATTCAAAATAAAATTATCTGTTCTACACTAATTTTGAAATATATGTAAGGTTCCGAGAATTCAAAGAGAATAACATCAAACTAAGCGTTGTATCTGCATGTCTAGATTATGCTGTCAGGTTTTATCTCATGAATTTATTTGATAAGAAAAGATGGTAACGTTTCAGTTTAAGTCTCAGTCTTGGCCTCCTGAATTTAGTTGCATAGAGTGTCATGAAATTGTTTTATTTTATCACACTCAAATGCCCTAGACGTTCAAAATTTACTCATTTGTTCTTCAGGATACCTCAATACTTCCGCCGAATAAAACCAAACCATACCAATGTAGTTACACATCCAAGAAGTTTTCATAGCATTGCATATTGGCATTCCATCATAGACCGGAAGAACAGACAAATTTTGGTAGTTTAAATCTGTGAGTTGCATCAATGTTTGTTGAGGCTATGCACTCCATTGTATGGCTATATTCCTACCCACTACTCTATGAATTGATTGATTGATTATCAGATACATACAATAATTGGTGTGAGCCTGGGCAGGCTGTCATGTCGAGGGTGGGTGGGTGGAGAGGGGGACAGCCTTGGTGAATCCATCGTCACCTCTTCGAGGCCACGGCACAAACCTGTCAATTTTCATAAATTCAGATTTACGATCCTCAAGAGCCAACGTAACAGAAATATCTTTGTTAGTTTGACCAAGGAGTAGTTCTTGGTTTGAAATTTGATTCTTTTTCTTATCCCATGTGAGGTCATGCAGGTCATACTGTTTGTAAAAGTACTACTACCAGCTTAGCTGGCTGGAGTGGAGAAAATTTATTTACTAACTTCAGCATCGTGATCAAGAGACATCAATACACAGACACTGCTCACGTGACCAATAGGCCATAGAATAAAATCGGACAACTCTTATTTTATTCCGAATTCACAACTATTGCAATTCATTTATGAGTTGTCTTCTCTTTCCAAATTGACTCACCCAGGCTGTCACCTCCCCCTCTCCCCACCCACCCACCCCCGACACCACAGCCTGCCCAGGCTTAATTGGGGTCCACTCACAAAATAGACAATTCCTATACATAGGACTGATATCTAGTTAGATTCATACAGTACCATACCGTACCATACCATACCGTACCGTACAATACCGTACCATACCTACCGTACCGTACCATACCATCCTTGTATGATTGTTATAGGTAAGGCCAATGTGTTAAATATAAAATAATTCTAATTCTGCATTTAATTACTTATGATTGATCGAATAATTCCAATAAAAATTTTGTATCTTGGGAATAATGCTCTTATTGGAATGTTAGATTCTGTATGTTCTGTGATGATTAACAATCGAAAAGAATATCAAAAGACATTTGACAGTTTGATTTTTTCAGGATTACTATTTTACAGTGAACAACAATAACCTAAAACAAAGCTATAATAAGGCTTCTATATAGGTATCCGATGTACCTGAAAACTCAAATTTTCACCTTGGCCATAATGGCCAGCAGTTACTGTAGCATTTATAATAAGTCAGGAGGAGATAATTACCGACAGGCATATTTTGATTTAAGTCCCGGAGTCTTTATGTGAGAACAATAATTAAGTTCATGCAACTGTGTTCTTTTGTTGAATTGTCAATAGTAAGATAATGATGTGATATTTCGTAGGTTACGCTGGTTTGATGAGCTGGAAACCCTGGACTTATCAGAGAACAAACTTACTGATGTAAAGTCTCCTCCGGACCTTCCTAGAAAACTCAAGAGCCTCTCTATCAGAGCCTGTGGGTTACAGTTGCATAACCTCCAATGGTAAGGTTATATTTTCCCTTGTATTACAATATAAAGTTCATCCACATGGTAATGAGAAAGAAAGGGCAACTCTTTATCATAGTAACTGAAATAAACATACACTTGCTGAAAAAAACCAGCGATGCGTTGAAAATATTGTTACACCATGTTTGCTAGGATTGGTTAACTGTAGATGATACTTGTGTGGTGCCCATACACATGTCAGGCCAATAATTTTTAGTTGATGCAACTGTATTCTTTTGTTAAATCCTCAAATAGTGAGATAATGATGTCATTTCTTATAGGATATGCGGGTTATGTGAGCTAGAAATCCTGGACATATCAGAGAACAAACTTATTGATGTAGGGTCTCTTCAACTTCCTAGAAATCTCAAGAGCCTCTCTATCAGAGCCTGTGGGTTACAAATAGATAAGCTCCACTGGTAAGGTTATATTTTCCCCTGTATTACAATATGAAACTCATCCACTTGGTAATGAGAAAGGAAGGGAAACTCTTTATCATAGTAACTGAAATAAACATACACTTGCTGAAAAAAAAACCAGCGATGCGTTTAAAACATTGTTACACCATGTTTGCTAGGATTGGTTAACTGTAGATGATACTTGTGTGGTGCCCATACTCGTGTCAAGCCAATAGTTTTGTTTATATAACTTTTGTCTACTAATCCTCAATTGTGAGATAATGATGCGATATTTCGTAGGTTACACAAGTTAGATAAGCTAGAAATCCTGGACATATCAGAGACCAAACTTATTGATGTATGGTCTCTTCAACTTCCTAGAAGTCTCAAGAGCCTCTCTATCAGAGCCTGTGGGTTACAGCTATATGACCTCTATCGGTAAGAATAAAGTTTCCCTAGTCTCACACTATTAAGTTGGTTCACTTGGTAATGAGAAAGAAAGGGCAACTCTTTATCATAGTAACTGAAATAAACATACACTTGCTGAAAAAAAAACCAGCGATGCGTTGAAAACATTGTTACACCATGTTTGCTTGGATGGGTTAACTTCAAAAGATATTCTGTGGTGCCCATACTCATGTCAGGCCAATAATTTAGTTCATACAACTGTATTATTTTGTTAAATCCTCAATAGTGAGATAATGATGTGATATTTCGTAGGTTACACGAGTTAGATGAGCTGGAAATCCTGGACTTATCAGAGAACAAAGTTACTGATGTAATGTCTCTTCCGGACCTTCCTAGAACACTCAAGAGCCTCTCTATCAGAGCCTGTGGGTTACAGCTGGATGACCTCTCTTGGTAAGGATAAGTTCGCCCTAGTGTAACACTATAAAGTTGGTTCACTTGGTAATGAGAAAGAAAGGGCAACTCTTTCTCATAGTAACTGAAATAAACATACACTTGCTGAAAAAAAAACCAGCGATGCGTTGAAAACATTGTTACACCGTGTTTGCTAGGATTGGTTAACTGTAGATGATGCTTGTGTGGTGCCCATACTCATGTCAGGCCAATAATTTTTAGTTGATGCAACTGTATTATTTTGTTAAATCCTCAATAGTGAGATAATGATGTGATATTTCGTAGGTTACACAAGTTAAATAAGCTAGAAATCCTGGACTTATCAGAGAACAAAGTTACTGATGTAAAGTCTCTTCCGGACCTTCCTAGAACACTCAAGAACCTCTCTATCAGAGCCTGTGGGTTACAGCTGGATGACCTCTCTTGGTAAGGATAAGTTTGCCCTAGTGTAACGCTATAAAGTTGGTTCACTTGGTAATGAGAAAGAAAGGGCAACTCTTTATCATAGTAACTGAAATAATCATACACTTGCTGAAAAAAAAACCAGTGATGCGTTGAAAACATTGTTACACCATGTTTGCTAGGATTGGTTAACTGTAGATGATACTTGTGTGGTGCCCATACTCATGTCAAGCCAATAGTTTTGTTTATATAACTTTGTTCTTTTGTTAAATCCTCAATAGTGAGATAATGATGTGATATTTCGTAGGTTACACAAGTTAGATGAGCTAGAAATCCTGTACTTATCAGAGAACAAAGTTACTGATGTAAAGTCTCTTCCAGACCTTCCTAGAACACTCAAGAGCCTCTCTATCAGAGCATGTGGGTTACAGTTGGATGACCTCTCTTGGTAAGGATAAGTTCGCCCTAGTGTAACACTATAAAGTTGGTTCACTTGGTAATGAGAAAGAAAGGGCAACTCTTTATCATAGTAACTGAAATAAACATACACTTGCTGAAAAAAAAACCAGCGATGCGTTGAAAATACTGTTACACCATGTTTGCTAGGATCGGTTACTGTGGATGATATATTGTGGTGTCGATACTCATTTCTGACCAATAATTTAGTTCATACGATTGTTTTGTTAAATCCATAATATTGAGACAATGTGATATTTCGTAGGTTACAAGATAAGCTAGAAATCCTGGACTTATCAGAGAACAAAGTTACTGATGTAAAGTCTCTTCCGGACCTTCCCAGAACAATTAAGAGCCTCTCTATCAGAGCATGTGGGTTACAGTTGGATGACCTCTCTTGGTAAGGATAAGTTCGCCCTAGTGTAACACTATAAAGTTGGTTCACTTGGTAATTGGAAAGAAAGGGCAACTCTTTATCATAGTAACTGAAATAAACATACAGTTGCTGAAAAAAAAACAGCGATGCGTTGCAAACATTGTTACACCATGTTTGCTAGGATTGGTTAACTGTAGATGATACTTGTGTGGTGCCCATCCTCATGTCAAGCCAATAGTTTTGTTAATATAACTTAATTCTTTTGTTAAATCCTCAATAGTGAGATAATGATGTGATATTTCGTAGGTTACACAAGTTAGATAAGCTAGAAATCCTGGACTTATCAGAGAACAAAGTTACTGATGTAAAGTCTCTTCCGGACCTTCCTAGAACACTCAAGAGCCTCTCTATCAGAGCCTGTGGGTTACAGTCGGATGACCTCTCATGGTAAGGATAAATTCGCCCTAGTGTAACACTATAAAGTTGGTTCACTTGGCAATGAGAAAGAAAGGGCAACTCTTTATCACAGTAACTGAAATAAACATACTTGCTGAAAAAAAACCAGTGATGCGTTGAAAACATTGTTACACCATGTTTGCTTGGATGGGTTAACTTCAAAAGATATTTTGCGGAACCCATACTCATGTCAGGCCAATAATTTAGTTCATACAACTGTATGTTTGTTAAATCCTCAATAGTGAGATAATGATGTGATATTTCGTAGGTTACACATATTAGATAAGCTAGAAATCCTTGACTTATCAGAGAACACAGTTACTGATGTAATGTCTCTTCCGGACCTTCCTAGAACACTCAAGAGCCTCTCTATCAGATCATGTGGGTTACAGCTGGATGACCTCTCTTGGTAAGGATAAATTCGCCCTAGTGTAACACTATAAAGTTGGTTCACTTGGTAATTGGAAAGAAAGGGCAACTCTTTATCATAGTCACTGAAATAAACATACACTTGCTGAAAAAAAAACCAGCGATGCGTTGAAAACATTGTTATACCATGTTTGCTAGGATTGGTTAACTGTAGATGATACTTGTGTGGTGCCCATACTCATATCAAGCCAATAGTTTTGTTTATATAACTTTATTCTCTTGTCAAATCCTCAATAGTGAGATAATGATGTGATATTTCGTAGGTTACACAAGTTAGATAAGCTAGAAATCTTGGACTTATCAGAGAACAAAGTTACTGATGAAAAGTTTTCGCACCTTCCTAGTAATCTCAAGAGCCTCTCTATCAGAGCATGTGGGTTTCCGCTGGATGACCTCTATTGGTAAGGATTAATTCGCCCTAGTGTAACATTATAAAGTTGGTTCACTTGGTAATCGGAAAGAAAGAGCGCGTCTTTAACATAGTAACTGAAATACGCATACCTGCTGAAACTGTCTTTTCTATGTTTACAGGTTAGATTGGCTTAGCTCTTTAGAGGTATTAGATGTCCGAGATAATCCCAAACTCACCATAGAGAACATTCCAAAAAAGAGTGGGCACCAGGATCTGGATTTAACGCTGCTTAGATTGAAAGAGTTGTTGTGTGATCTTTCTCTGTCAGATTCCCTCCTATCAATATCAAAAGTAATTATCAGGCTGTGCGACCATCTGGTCTACCTCTTAGACACAAATAACAATAAATGTCTACGGTGAAAATTGTATTCGCATACCAATCCTGTTTGTGTTTGACTTATACATCCATAGCTGTGATTACTAGTTATACGTTGGGAAAAATTTCACATTTATCGAAAGTACCAACAGTAAAGAAGACAATTCTTGCGTACATCCTTTACAAACCAATTTCATTATGTATTTAAAAAGAAACTATTGGCTGGTTGATGTCATCTGTGTCACTTAGTGAAAGACATTTCGGTTCATGTCAAACTTAATATTAGTTTTCCATCTCTGCCAGGGTCTCCCTATTTCATGCTTACCAGTGTATGTAGTCTCTTGGCGAATGATTTCGCTTAACCGTGCCTTTGTGTGAAAATAAATCTGCTAATATTTGGCTTTCAAACCCAATTTGTTAAAGGGCCTACCAAGCAATTAGATTTTAGATCCCTTGTGTAGTGATGTAACCCCAAATTAATTATTGATATTGGGATATATTTCCTTATTTATTCATTTTATTATTCATTGATCAATGGAATTGAAGGCAATGTGCATATAAGACTGTGTGGAACATCAATCAGTCAGGCAGTTTTATTATCATTTATTTACAGATGAGGAGGGAGTCACAAGTGCAGGCGACAAAGAAAGAGATAAGAGAACTCAGTATATATGATGATAATTCACAGGTCACTATTATCTGGATGAGATCCAAAATTAGTGACAAGTCTCTCTTCCAAATCATAGCCGGGTCTATAAGTGAACCAGTAAATGGGGACACCGCTGAATCTACAGTGAGCACCCACTACGTATTCAACGACCTCCTGCATGACTTCGTACAGGATAACAGTGAGAAAGCTCTCGATCCGCTGAGCAAAGGCAAAAGGAAATCACTACTATATAACAACCCACCATTTCTCGTCACCACCAGCCTCCCTAAATTTGAGCTGCTGGGTTCATCTGACGGAGACAGCGATTCAGACAGTGATGAGAGTGACAGTGATTTAGACTCTGATGATGAGGGATGCTACAGATGTGATACATCTGACATTGTCCGTCCTACAGAGCAGCCTTACACAAAAACTTACTTATACAGAACAGGTGAGCTTTCAATGACGGTTGGAGTTCCACAGAGTCCATCCCCTACCGTCTATCTTCAACAGTATGAAAGAACAATGACTTCTAAAAAGGTATGAGCTTACTTTACCTTAAATCCAGCTGATATTTCACTGTTTCTTAGGATTGTTTAGGCATTTCAACGATGACTTTCATCAGATATTTCATGCCAATAGGACCAGAAAGTAATTTGGCGATGTAAACATTAGCCTAAATCTTCTTTAGAATGACTAATATTGCTCATCCGCAATCCCTACATATTTTATATATTACCACAAATACATGCTTTGGCTTTCTTTTCTATACTCTCATTTCAAATTGATCTGAGGTTTTAACTTGTTCTTATGAAGCGGGCTACCATGCTCAGACCAGGATTAATTTTAAATCAGAACAAAATGATCCTCTACTTTCATATCAGGTACATTTATTTGCGTTTGGTTACAATCTGTTAATTATTTTTAGCTGTTAAGCTACACTCGAGAAAAGATGCGTGAGAAGCTCGTGAGCGTAACACAGAGTCTCAGAAAACTGCACCAGGATGACAGACCAGTCACCGACCTCACCACTGCTGTTGTTTTAGTTAGTGGAATTCTCGAAGAAGATAATGAAGGTGAACACCGGTGTCAGACAGAGGCACTTGTGTTCTACCAGACTGGCTCTATTCTGCTCTTCAGTGGGAAAGATCTCTCTTTCTTCGGTGGTCAAACTGACAAAGGTGGCTGGATAGCATCCATTTCACACCTGCATCTAGCTAAGAAGACAAGGAACAAGAGATTACAAACACTTAATGATGAGGAGTGCCGGGTAGTCAATCTAAATGTTATGAACGAAGGTGATATGGTGAAGAACAATTATGTCTTCAGCTTTGTGAAGTATCCAGGCACCTACAAAGTGTCCGTTGAGCCTCAGTCGGAGCCAGGAGAAAAGCGTGAAGATGACTTTGAAGTTGAGATCCTTGATAAACAGCAGGTAAATGTAATATTTAATATTTAATATTATGTTTCATGCTGTCATTTGGACAGGCCAAGTATGGCAACAAGAAAATAATTCTGTTGGGTGGCGGGGCACAAATCATTTTCAATCTCACTGTCATTCCAAAATGACAGTGAGATTGAAAATTTTCCTTTCTTGTAACAGACTTGTCACTTTTTCAGTTGTTTTTGTGTATCTATGTCATAATTACATCAAAAGGCATAAGAATCTTTTTTTAGGGGCGCAAGTCAATGTGACATCTCCACATGTCTGAAAGAATCGATGTTAACATACTCTGCAAAATATATTATTTTTGATTGTCAATCTTTACATTGCAGCTGACTGATGAGGATGTAGTAGCACTTCAACCTTTACCAGACATTGAAGATTCTGATTCGACTTATGACTTTCTCTATAGAGAGTCTAATACATTGGAATATGGGGACAATTTACTCGTTTGCAAACTCCGAGCAAAATCGCGTCTACAAAGAGTTCCAAACCGCAATGATAGGCGAAAGAGAATAGTGGTTCTCAGAAGTGAGCCAAGGATTCACGTTACAGATGGTGTTGTGCTGGCTCTGGGAAATAGCGATAACATAAAGTTTCCCCACTCTTTTCAGTATTCCGATGCACTGACGACCCTGAGACTTCAAACAGAACAGCTACCAGACAGCAGCTTTGCCTCAACTCTCCTCTCACAATATAACATCAAGTTGAGCAAAAAGAAGGAAAAAGAAGTAAAGAAACTTTTTGGCGTGACGCCAAACATGCAACATGATCTTACTAATCACACCAAAGGGGAGAAAACATCAAGAGTGTGTAAGAAGTGCTTTGATTCTGAGCTGCTAACATTCAAGTACCATCGTACTGACTTGGAGAGCCTCGAGAGAACTGCAGAAGGTAGTTATGATAAGATAATAAGTAAAGTTAAGAAATCTGAGGTAGCCCATCACGCTGGGGATATGTGCTCTGTGTGTGAGCCACAGCTGTCGGACAGCTCTACTAGCCTGAGTTCATGTAGCAGTGGAGATAGCTCAAGCTTTGTGGACGATAAGCCCCCCTCATCCAAACGCGCTTTAGATTCATACGACTGTGTCAAGCAGTATGTGAAGAGAACTTTGCCCACTTCATACATGCTTCCTACTGCTCAGTTATCTGTTAACACCATTGCACCCCCTGCAAACATTGGCTACCACGCCACAAAGCTGTTTCACCACATTTCCAAAGATGCCCATGTACCTTTCCACAAGCCTGGTCTACAAAAGAATACTTATGTCACTGATAAACAGATGGCTCAAGTGTTTGGAATCAAGAGAGTGTTACTAGAGAGTGACCGCTGTGTGTATCCCTTATTTTAATGTGAGAGGAAAGCAATTTATAGCTGGACACTCTCATAGTTACATTGATTGCTCCTGTCTGAAGATTAATCACAATCACCACAGATGCACCAGGATATCTTTCTTCCTTCATGGCTACCCAACTTATGCTGACCAATACCCTCGGGCAAATAGAGGTCGTTTCCACAGCTGAAACTAAAAATTTAGTTACTAAGTGCCTATCTTACAATTATGAATAATAAACTTACATCATTGATCAATTAAAAATCAATGATATATTTCCTACCTTTTACTGAGTTTTCATTTTCTTTGCTACTATTTTTTCCAGGTGTTCTCGTGTTCTCTCTCTCCCTCTTTTTCCATGCTTACTCATATCTCATATCACCACATTGATCAAAGCTAGATGTTTGTTTTCATTGTCTAAGCATTGAAACCTCTGACAGGAAAATTTATGTATGTACAGCGATGGTGTGATTTTTACCAAGTTTTTTTAAGTGACTTAAAAGCATGTAAATTTCATGATGATTATTGTTATTTTTTATCATCGGTTTCTACCAGTAGTTTACTCTTTATAGCCGTAAAAAAACCATTTGCTTTATCTAATGCTTACAGTTTCACCTGGATAGGTTTGACTTTGATAATATATTGTTATTATGAACCTTTCTTTTGTTAGCAACAGTAAATGACGCTACCGTAACCTGAGTTTTTCCTGCCGTCATCTATATTTAGATCAAATGGAATAATCGACAATATAATACACATTTCCATATAAAATATATATATATTCCATGTTTATTCTGGAGAAGAATAAGTCCTTAGGAATTGTACCCAGAAAACAGAAAAATTGATAAAAATATGGTGTAGAATTAAAAAGACATGTAACTAAAAATCAAGAACAATGACAGGTAAAATTACAACGTACACGCAGGCATTAATTAGCAGTAAAACATTACACAAGTTGATACACAATAGCTAGGAAAAGAAAAGTTAGAACAATGTAGCAGTAGGCTAAAATGAAATGATAAGAACTGACTCATTAATTGAGAAGTTTGAGGACGTGGCTCCGAGTGGAATTTTTGAATGTAGCAAGGGATTGACTCAGCTTAACATGATTGGGTAATTCGTTAAACTTCTGAGCACCGAAATTAGCTAAAGCAAATCTAAAATTTTCCTTGGATAGTCTAAACCCAGAACTTTTAGCAAGCCGAGTTTCACTAGTTAATTTCTTGGGGAGCAGATTGGTATCCATTATTGGGACTAAATTATTAACAATTTTATAAAACGTCAGCAGATACAAATATTCGAAACGCAAAGTTAAAACAGGGATGTTGTAGGTCTTTCGAGTATTATCTTTAGAACTGTTATAGTCTATAATTTTCAAACATCTATTCTCAATTATTAAAAATTCTTTTTTGACATAGTCGTTTGTGATAAATAAAACAGGAGAGCTGTATTCCAGATTAGAATGTATAAGTCCAATGTACCAAAGCTTAGCTAATTTAGGTGTCAGGAATTTTCTATTACGTTGAAAGTTGGTGACTATTGGATAAAGTTTTTGTTTAATTTTACTGGAATGAGATTTAAAATTTAATTTGTTATCAAGAATCACACCCAAGTACTTAATTTTGTCAGATTGTTTGAAAATGAGATTATTAAATTTAAGTTCCGGAGGTTTGATGTTACGTTTATTAGAAATGGTCATGACATCCGTTTTACCGCTGTTTAGAACAAGGCAATTTTCACTGTACCGACTGGATGCTTGATGAATACTTTTTTCCATAAGTTTTGTGGAAATGTCTGGGTTTTCCCAACTGGTGACTAGTAGGCAGTCATCAGCATATAGATAACAATTTTTGAGCTCCATCAGATCGTTAATAAACATGATAAACAGGAGTGGTCCAAGTACAGACCCCTGCGGCACACCAGTTATAACTCGACTGCATTCAGATACACAACCATTAACTTTCATGGCCTGCTTTCGACTTGAAAGATAATTTTTAATTAAATTTGATGCATTAGAGTGGAAATTGAATTTCGTTAACAGTTTACTGGCAAGGATCTTATGGTTTACGCAATCAAAAGGTTTACGGATATCAAGTGCAGAAACTGTGACAAATTTTTGGCTCGTGCTTTGACAGCAGGGAACGAAATTTGTTGACTAGTTGAGTTAAAATTTGATCAGTGGATGTTCCATTTCTGAAACCAAATTTTACCAAAAGAATAATTTGGCAAGATGGTAGAACACGGTAGAATTGTCAGGGAGAGGTTATATTGATGAGATGAATAAAAACAAAACCTGCTCTTCCTTCAACTTGTGGGTGTCAAAAAAGAAACTCTGTTCTGCCTTATTTGTTGAAAGTTGAGTCCTATCCATTTCCAGTTTTATTCCTTTTGTTCCTCAATGACGACCTTTTGTTCTGAAAAATCCAGTGAAGCATCACTTCTACTAGAGGGTCAGCAGCTTTGCACCTAGGTCTTCTAGTTTATTTCATAAAGTATTATTGAAAGTTAAATAATAATTGAATAACAATGGTGCAAAACAACTTAATTAAAAAGAAATGGAAAATATGTCGCCAGCCATCGAGAAATTTAAGATATGGGAAGATACTATCCAAGTAGTCAAATATTAAATCTTTGGAACTGAACTAGACTAACAGCCACTGAAGCATAAAATACTCCAGTCATGATCTTATAGCCATCTTATAAAATATACTCAACACAATGATCAAACAACTGACAGCCATTTATTCACCCTGTTATAGGTAGATTTAATAATCCTGAATTCTTATTCGTTGGTGTGCAGTCGCACACATGCCTGGGACAGGTCCTAAAACCGAAAAATGGTACAATTATTGGAATGCACTGCAGTATTTGTATTCAATATGAACAACTGATTAAAACATCCAGGCGGAGGTTGGGCCTTAAAATCAGGTGTGATAAAAGGGAATCAAAGTTTTCGGAACACCTTTTCTTCTAGTGTTCATCCATGACTTGTAATAAATGAGTTCTCCGCAAGGTGAGTAGTTTTCTCCAGCGAGTTCATCTATATAAAAGATACTTAAGTATCACTACAGATATACATCTGATATACTGGAACTAACCTGATATCAATAACTTGAGATGGTACGCACAATGTATAACACATTTCTAAAGTCTTACTCGCCCATGGCTTACTGTCATAAGGTGAGAGGAGATTACAATACCCAGCTGTTTCCTGAAAACGAAACGGGTGAAACATTTTAAGAACAAAGAGCGTTTGCTGTTATATAACGAGTTAACCTTGGGTACATCATAATGTGAGCTTCTTTAGATCTAGATTTGTGACAAAATACAGAATTATGCTCTGACCTCCCATGTAGTTCTAGTATAGAGTTGCATTGTTGAAGTGTTAGATATATGCCAATAATAGCTGTTCCATGACTAAGATGTCTAGCCTGTGCGCACCATTATAGAGTAGAAACTGGCTAAGGAATGATCACACCTACCAAAAAGCTTCAAACTCAGGGTTCAGGTTTCAAAGACGGTAACATAGTTATGTCGATATGACAACAAAAGATTTACTTGTAGACTGAGTAGTAAGAAACAATATCTCACTCCCATCTTTTAGCTGAATTAATATATTGATATAGGACTTACTGCAATCTTGGAATTATCATCTCCTCCGGATAATGTAATCTGGGGTGCCGCTGTTGTGATATGGTTTGGTCTTGAGCCAGTGAATGTCTGCTGATGGCTCTCTGTTGAGTAAGTCTGATCTGTGGAGGTTGTCTGAGTTTGATGCTGTGACTGATTATCATCTCTATTTACTTTCAGCTTGTAACATTTACAGTGCACAGAAGAACATAGTCTACAAACCAGAAATGATAGAATGCATTTTGAACGGCTGATAATTAATTAGTATAATACAGTCAAAGAATTTTATGTAACACCAAGTTTAAATGCTTGCTGTTAAAAAGAAAACTGTGTTATGAAAAACGGCCATCGAACACTGGCAAACATCTACCCATAAAAAAATAATCAATAACCTGAAAGCAGCTTCAAGTTTTTGAAGCTGCTTTCAGGTTATTAGAATGTATTATCCGCCTGAGAAGAGAATTTTAAGGTCTCAAACTAGAGGAAGGAATTATTACATATTTTCACATACAAGTGGAGGATAGAGGGATAATTACCTGTATAGAGGGAGAGGTAGAATACAGTTATATATACACCAGTTATACATAGTCTGTATCTTATCAGGACTGTTATATGGTGATAAAACATCACAATCCCACTGGGATGTACTTATATCATCGCCCTGAAATATTATTAGAATCAATTATGATTTTTTGTTACTACAACCCCTCTAGATGAGGAATGAGAAGTACCAAATTCGAGGCATGGAAAGAGTAGAAGTTCATATGATTACAAGTAGAAAAAATGATGAGGATATGATTTGCCATTAAAAAACATATAATAAATATGATCCAGTCATATTAAGTGTTCAGGAATAAGCACAGGTGAAGAAGCGTGATAACCTTGTCTAAATATATTGACGGATAAAACTTTATTTTAGTTATGATAGTTAGAAAATAAAGAATGTTGTCATCATGAGGCAAAGCTAATTTCAATAAAAGAATGAATTTTTAGATCTTGAATCCTGAAGGCTGAAATTTTCCAAAGGAATTAGAGAGGCATGATTCAACCGATTTCAATTTGCTATAAAATTACCCTCTGTATTATTGGGTTTTTTTAAATAAGCTTAATGGAATCACAAATTTTGAGCTATGCTGCTGAGTATCATTTTATCTGTATTTTCATCACGTAGAGTCATCTAGATAAATTACCTGGTTATCTTTTTTATAGAGATGAGTTCTCCTGATTAGAGGACCTGGAGGGGTCGTAGGTCGCTCAGTAGTTCGTACAGTTGTGAGGTCTGTATTATTACCAGTTGTGTCAGAAAAAGTTGTAGTTGTTTCCCCTACTCTATAGCAGTGACAGTGATCCTCTGAGCAACGCCTAGGAAAATACATACAATAAATTACGTCATAATACAGTGTACTCCAAATAAAATTTTAGTAATTATCCTGTCTGGAGATTCCCCATCATCAAAGGAGGTTCCCACACCAATATACTATAACACTCAATAAAATTGTTGACAAGATTAAAAGAAGTTGAGGAACAATTAAAACAATTAAAAACTGGGTAATGAATATTTTGCTGTCGCATAGCGGCCTATTGGCTAAGATCAAAGTGTCATGGCTAATGGCTGATTAGTGCCTGTTTCAGTTTCTGGCAGCTTGCTGCACACTCACGATTAGGAGGTCCACCATGGCCTCACCTCTAGGATGCATTCTAGCTTGCTAGGATGTATCACACTCTCAGTATGAGGACTCCATGCAACTTGCGTCCCTCTTTAGGGGCAGCCCACCCTCTGTTTTGTCATAAACAGGGGGAGGTAATGAAATCTCTCGGTTGCTGATAGAAATGCTAGTGCAGTGTATGAAAACATGAGTGCAAAACTCATGTACCAAGCAAATATATCGGCCTTACCCTGCTGATGCCTAGACCAGGACTGTATATAGGATGCAAACTGACATGCTACAGGTATATGTGATACTAAATTTATGACGTATAATTGGTATCGCAGGGAGAGACAAGAAAACCACCAATGCTCAAGTGCTACAGAGAGCAGGATTACCATCCATTAAATACATGCTTATTCAATTCAAATGCTAGGGCATGTAGAAAGGTTGGACCATCAACACCTACCTTGCCAAATGCTCTACTCTCAGCTGAAAGATGGAAATCAGAACCTATAGCCCAGGCTGAGATTAAAGTTACTTTTAAGAGCACCCTGATAAAGCTGGGAATGGATAGGAGTGATTTGGCAAGAGAAGGCTAGAAGTAGAGACAGATCGTTATGTATGATGAGGAGACTAACCTGTGTTTTGGTAGTACTAGGATACTAACCTGTGCTTTGGTAGTACTAGAATGCAGTTGAATATACACCATTTATACATTCTTTGTATCAGACCAGGGCCGTCATAGGGAGCCACTGGATCACAATCCCATTCTACGGAAGTTATGTCCTCTCCCTGTCACAACCAGATATGAAAAGAATGGATATACAGTGTATGTGGAAATAGCATTTTGCTAAAATTTTGAAAAGGCGAACAATTACAATCAAAGCATTCATGGGGTGACTGTCTGTTTTTCTTGTACAGGTAACGATATGCCAAGTGCAGCACGGTGGAGAAATTTAGATTGGTATTATTCTCTTTTCTTCACAATAAAGATCTCAAAATTGATGATAAGATTCAAAACATCATGATAGCATTATTATTTATGTTATGATACAAGACACAAAACTGTTGGAAATTTGTAAATAAAATTCTAGATTCAAAAGAAACAACTTGACATTATTACATAAAGGAAGACGAAGTGTTTGTATTATGGGTACAGGGTATATCACCTGATTCTTCAGAGACGAGGTCCTACTGAATATCCACTACATCCATTAATATCTAACCAGGAGTAAATTAATTAGCGTTAACAATTTGCAAAACTAGTTTGCTTGAGTGTTTCTCGTCTCGTCATGAGTTTATTTCAGTGAAAGTAACAATGTATGTGATAATCTAGTCTGAGAATGGTTGTACCTGTTCGTTAGTTTTATAGAGCGGATATCTTTTCATTAGAGGAGGACTTAGTGTTGTAGTGTAGGTTTCACCTTCATCACTTATTGCTATATCAGCACAGTTAATATATGTCTCATGTTCATACCCCATGTTACCTGCAGTTATAAGTTAGTTATAAAATTAGTAAGAATAGTATGACTCCCTAAATGACATCAAAACATTCTCCGTAATATATAACCACAAAGAGAAGAACAGTTGCAGGTGGTAAGGCTTGTCAGGTCGCATATGCTAGAAATTCTGTCTACGGCTAGGCAACATTCAATATGAACATTATCTTAACCCCCATATAACCAAGCAAAAATTGGTGCTAGCTAGCTAACATTCGCTAGCTAGCTAACATTCGCTATCCAGCTGGCTGAACTCAACTCTAGCTAATTTTCACTTTTTTGTGGTATAGAGTCTAGAGAGCAAATGGAAAAGGCCAGATATTTGATTATCTTAAGGGTAAAATTCACCACTTTTTGTATCAAGCGTTTAATGTCCCAGGATTCAAATATTGGTGCTTTTCATGTGTCTTGCTGCAACAAGTGTTTACCTGCCTGCAGCTGACAACAACCCTGTGCGGTGATTGAATATTGGCCAATTAAGAATTTGCACCTTAAGTTTAGGGAGACATTCAATCAGAATATTAAAGCGAAAAGCGTAATCACTTTGCTAAAAATGACCGAACAAATTCATACAGTATTTCAATTACACAATTTCGTTCCAAAATTATTCACTCAGAACGAATACAGTTCATTCAATGAATAGTGATTTGGGAGTGAGACCCCTAGCAGTGGTAGGGGCGCAAGTTTGGCAGTTTTTGATTGAAAGACGCGTCTGTCTAATAAAGTGCTCAGATTTTAACCTTGTCAAACCTCTCATAAGATTATATTAAGCTTTACCTGTAGCATAATACCACTGAAAGACACACTGTCTACATCTCAGGTCTGCAGGTAATTGTATCTGAAAGCTGATGTCACCTGATTGACTCCCGATATCAAACTTATCTGTGTGGTTCACATCTCTTAGAGGATATCTGTAGATGTGAATGTGAGCGAATAACAGATAAACTAGTTGTAACATGACGGAGTTATCTTCTGACTGGCCGAGAAAGAGTAAGTCCTATGAATAATGCTGCAGTCTTAAGTCTAAAGTATTTCTGATTTAGTGGGTAACGCAATGTCTTATCTTTATGGGATCCAAGATGTACGCAAAGTATTAGAAGTGAGTGGAAACTGATGGGAACTGAGTCCCCAAAAAGAAATATAGAACGCTTGGAACCCAGTTCCCACTGAATTCTGTGAAAAAACAGTGTGAAAATGTTTCTTTTGGACAAGGTATCAATTGTATTATCAATCAATCGTACAATCACCACGGTTTATCTGCATAAATGTTATGCTGAACTTGTATGGATAGGCATAAGATATGACATGGTTAAAGCAAAACAAATACCGCTTGGACCGCTGAGTATGTAGCTTAGGTTAGAATTGGTTAGGGTAGTTTATACTTGCACGCAGTATAAAGATCCCCCTCTGCCTCGTTGAAAAAAGAGTAGCTGCCAACGGCGGGCAAGGCTGTAAGGTCACTACCCCACACAAGCCACATGCGCTTAAGGGGGCCCGTTAAATAGGGCGGTCGAATAAGATCTAGTGTAGAATATGAAAAAAATGTGGCTCACTTACCTATTTAAGCATTGCTCAGTGACTTTGTCTAGCTGATCGTTCATTGGACAGATTCTAAACTTGAAGTAGCCGAGATGATTGGCTGTTATCTTAACTTGTACATTTATAACAGCTCCTGTCTTATAATGTCTGCCTATGATACCTACAAGATGTTAAGGAATAGCATATAATAGTATATCATGTGTTTGTTGTTAGATTTCAGAGTTCTCAGTTACACCCAATACCTGTACACGAACTCTAAGAGTGAGGCAACATGCATGCATACACCCCTGTCTGCCGACCCCCACTTAGTATGCGAAGAGCTTTTTTATCGAATACGCTTCATAATTACATACTCTGTGCGCGATGTGTGACCTTACCAATCCATTTATAGTTTCATGATTTTTATTCATGCTCATTATTGTCGAAAATTTTTCCTACAAACTACTCGATTACAACGATTTCTCGAAATTGTTCTGTAGAGGGTTTTGAAATAAATATTATCTTGTCTTATCTTTAAAAATGCTGCTCTAGGTTCAAAAACAGCCTGAGTCCCAGTTTCAACTAAAAAAATTATGCCTTTAATTTTTCATGCTAATGAAGATAGAAGACTGAGAACTGTAGAGTGATACCAAAAGACTTGATTCTTTCAAAATAACTTCAACAGTGATGAAACAGTCATGTAGAATTAGCTTGCTGATTTGCTTAGTGACATATCATTCAGTAAATGTTGTTACCTCACAGGATTGCACTCACCATTTGCGTAGCCTTCCCCAGGTCCGGTGTAGCCTGCTTCATGTCTGAGAGGTCCTTGATAAGGGTCTCCACATACACCACATCTACCTCCATTTACTGTCCACTGATTCTGAGATAGAAAGGGGGAGAAATTTGTGTGACACAGTCCACTTATCTCAACATCCTGTTGACTAAGTCTGAACTATGAGATTCCAATGAAGTTTGTCAAAAGATTCTTTGTTTCAAAGTAAAATGTTGATGATGGTTTATACTTACATATCTGCCTCCACAGAAGAGAGAATTGTCATCGTTATTTGCTGGATTTTTGTAGCCATATCTCCACATTGTGTTACGAGAAGGGGGCTCTGTCAGCATTCCATGTCCCTAGTGAAATAAAGTATAACAGTGTGAAATGCAGGCTATATAAAAATTAACTCATTGATGCTTTTGAAGCTATCAGGAAAATCTTACATTGTATTGTGAGGGTTGTCTCATCGCAAAAGAAAAGTAGACGACTCCCTAGTTAGTCAGATGCTCACGCATGATACATCCCTCTGGAGTCAGGGAGGGAGGGTGTCCCACTCTACCTACATGCTGGATTGGACTCATATATTTCAAACAAAACCTGACAATCAATCAGAATATTTAATACCTCACCTTCACAGCTGAGATATCAATGAGTTGAACACAGATAACTAGAATCTCCAGGGCTATCAATCTCGTGTCTGCCATTCTCTATTTTCAGATGGTTACTCCAATTATCAAATATACCAAAGGTTATGAAATTTTTTGATTGCAAGCTGTATTTATAGTACCATCTCATAAGGAATTTTGTTTTCTTCGCCGTCTAAACATAACATGCCTATGGATGCAGTGATTTAATGTTGGTGAGAACATGTGTTTTAAGATCATATCTTGACTTTATCTTGATGAGACAGTGAAATAAGACCACACACACAGGACTGCTGGTAGATGTACTGAGAAAAAATACAGGTCATGTGTGAAAGTTCAAGAGGGATTAAAGTGGAAATTCAAAACAAAACAAAAACAAGTTCACCGTACCACATTACCACATTCATCAGGGCTGAGAGCTGGGAAGAGAGACAAAGAAATTATCCAACGGTAGATTTTAAACCAAGATTAATAATTGTGAAATGTTAAATAGTAAATGTTTTTTCTGAGTTGAGGGGAGGCTTGGTAAGGTTGATTAGATAATATATATGTAACTAAAGCAATGATGGTGTACAGCTAAATGTTTGAAGGCCAGTAACCCATCTGAGCTACAAAGGTGGTTGTTACGACTTCCATCGGTAAATTCAAACGGTCAAACAGTGCCGACAGTGAAGACGGAACAACTTCAACTAGCTTAGCGGAAAAATTGTTGCTTTTCTAGAAAAGACGAAACAATTTTAGTTTTCTACAATCTCCACATGGCAATTTCCATGAGTAGAGGTGCTCCTATTAGCCAAGGCTTGGTGGTTATAATCAATAGCCTATGATCAGTGGTAACAGCATTCATACCCCCTCAGAGTCACCTAAAAGATTCTGCGCTATTTAAAGGGCAACCAAGGTTTCAAACAACTTCTCATTGATGGCCATTGATTGATAGCAGATTGCACCTTCTGCATGGGGAAAAAGACAAAATATAATTCGGATGATTATTCAGCCAGAATTCTTGTGAAACATTTCTTCTATCAGGCACTCAAACTCAGCTAAAAGAGAATACCACATAGCAGTTTCCTTGGTTGCCCTTTGAATAACACATTCTGTGGGTGAGCCGCTGCAGCCTAGAACAGCATGTCAAAAACCAGAGATGTGTTTTAATTTTAAGTGATGATTCAAGCAGATATAATTGACATGATGAGCAGACAAACATCGAGGATACATCAATTATACGATTATCTTACTATGGCCATTAATAGTGATTGTGAAAGATTATATCAAACCCCTAGCCTTAGCAGATTTAAACTTTTCAGCTAGGGCGGCTAATTCATCCACCCGCATTATACGTGAAGCTAGCTAAGGCTAATGTAAGTTGCCGTAAGATTACTAACTTTGAGGTTGGAGCAATGAGAGATTAACAATATTAATCTTTAGATCAGATGGAAACAGCTGAACCATTGAAGAGACACTCATCCTGCCAGGAGTGAATCATTTCTAAACAAGAAGTGCACCAGATAGGATCTCACAAAATGATCGCACAACAGGTATGTTTAGAGCTGTTTTTTTCAAAGTTAAAATATAATATAGGTCACCAACTTTCTCCGTACTGTTATCGAAGGACAAGAATCCTTAACACAATGATATATAGTGATGTAGTTTATGTGCTGAGGACTTGAATCTGTTAGATGTTAGTGAGGGTGGATATTGGTTTTGAAATTTTAAAGCAGGGACGTAGCAGTTTAATAAGTTACACACTTTGAGAAACATAAACGCAGGACTTGTCTAGTAGACTGTTAGCTTCCTAATTTTTACTCCTGAAAGCCAACAGCATTAGCTTCACAGAGTTGATAACTTTCATTTTCTCACAATGGTAGGCAGGTTTTCTGGTGACCGCTTCCAATGTGTAGTTGGTTATGTATATTTTGAAAGAGTATCATCATTACAGTTGGTTAGTTTGAGGGCATGTGCCATGAATTTGTTCATCCAAACCATTACAGCCCTTAAACTAAGAGTGTGTAACTTGAAGGACCATAATATGTCCATTCTTAGCCTTGTCTCATTAAATCTACAAATTGCGGGCGTTTCAAGAGAAGTAGTTTGGTAGGTGTGGTGATAATTTAAGATAGTCCTTCTACTCATCCTCTAATGTTCCCTTTTTGTTGTAGATATTTGTGTCGGTCGTGACGTTGTGTTTAATCGGGTTGACTACTCTAGTGTCAGCGGAACCAAATAAAAAAGTCATAGCAGAGCTCGCGGATGTAAGTCTTATCAATACTTTGTCTTATTAAGAGGTTTGATGGGGAAAGGATGGGGAAAGGATGGGGAAAGGATGGGGAAAGGATGGGGGAGGCAATATTGAGCAAAATTGTTTACCCAGTGGCTGTAATATTTCCTTATAGATCGTATTTGTTTTTTTTGTTCAAATTGGGCTCTTCAGTAAAGAGGAGTCAGCATGTCCTTCTTGCTATTCCTGTCCTGAAATTTGAAGTGGTTTGTAAACTACAGATACCAAGAGCAGTAAACCAGATATGTCTGTAAATGGCTTGAGTATTCATCAAAGTTGTCTTTTATTTCAGTTACTAGAGCGTGAGCTGGGTTTGAAAGACAAATTAAATGCAACTACTGAAAATATATCAAAGCAGAATAAAGTATCGTTTATGGTCTGCCCCGCCCCCGATATGGTACACGTCACAAACAGGTCTGAGCCGACCTGCAGACGGGACAGCGACTGTGGGAGCGGAGAGAAATGCTGTGACTGGTTCGATAACAAGCATTGTCTGAAAGAAGTCGATAGCCGCCCAAAACAAGGTAAGTTTAATTTTAATAACATTGAACTCTTATCTTGTCCAAATAGACCGGCTCCAATACATGAATAAAAAATGATGCCCAGTAATGTCAGACTAAACCAAATGTTAACCTGGCTAAATAACGGCTATACAAGGTTTTGTCAGCGTGTGGGGTGGGAAAAATGACGAAGAAACTAAAAACAAAAGCATCACTAGATTAGGTCAGAGAACACACTCATAGTCAATTGATTTTATCACAGGGTAAGGATACATTTATGTGTCACTGTCTGTTCGAGTCAACACTTTTACAATGACTTTGACTCCTGTATAATCATGTTATTTTGCTTTGGTTGGATGGTCACGTTTTTTTGCAGAACACCCTGAGGCTCTGCCAATGGCATATTTTGAAAGCAGCCCATTTAATTATAGTGTTTCTGTTGCCAGCCAAGTAAGCTGCATGGCTGAAACTTTTGGTGGTCAAAGCTCTGATGACAGCTGAAATATAACATTTTACACTTTAATTTCTGATTGTAAGTAAATGGATGGCAAGGGCATGGGAGCAGACAACTTAGAAATTGCTGGAAACACTCCAAATCGAGTTTATGGCTGATTGTTTTGAAGATTAGGTTGAGTTTAGCTCTAATTAAACCTAATAAGCATCTAAGATTATGACATTTGAGTTTGTAAAAACAGATAAAATTTAGTAAATCCTAAAATAACAGCCTGATGGTTAAATTTTATAAATGTGCTTTAAAGGCTTTCCAGGTTACCAACACTTATCATATTAAGCAGCATCAGCGCAGGTGGCTGTTGATTATTATCCGGATCATTTCTATAAAAAGGCAAGCTATTTGTAGATATGATACCAGTGACAGGATATGCCAGGATTTATCCACTTGAAACAGTCTTGAAATAAATCAAGATTCCTCCTAAAAAACAGAACCACCCAGATTTAATCGTGACTCAAAACAAGACACTTGACCTAAATTTAACTTAACTTAAATTGTATTATTAATATAATCCAGTGAGTAATTCAGCTGTTTTTTTTTGCAAGATTACCAATCTTGATGGGTTTACATCAGAGATTATCTGCTTACCAAACATGTAATACATCTACTGACATACAACTAGATTACGCCTCCAGCAGGCAGGGATGTGGGTCCTACAGGGTTCCTGTACTTAATATTCCATGACTCACCACACCAATTCATTGACCACACAGCCGCGTGACTCACCACATGACGACTTGACTCATCACAAACCGGTGTTTCTCATAAAATATTATAGAATAACAATTAAATAAAGTAAATATTTTATTATCGTGAATAACAGTTTCAGTATAACACACAAGACTTCAACAGGCTATAGCAGTTTGTGATGAATATGCTCACAAGAATGTGTATAGTGAAAGACGGCTTGTTCTATATGAGATAACTTTCACTTCTCACATACACTTTACTGGCCACACAATAACACATGAGGGGCCAACATACAATTCTAATCTATCAGACACTTGGCAGTTAGAATTATTAAATCCCTTTTATTATACCACTAATCCGGTGATTAACAGGGCTCTATGTTTAAAATGATGGGCATATTTGCATAATCTGATTTCTTCACCCTTATTTGCATAATACTGAAAGGAAATGCACTAGTAGTCCCAATGTTTTTAACCAGCTGTAATAAGTGTCTGTCAGTCATTGCGCTGATATTATTTCACTGAGTAAGGATATCCTTACTCTGTGATTATTTATTTGATGCGGAGTGTCTTGGCGTCAACATGTGATTAGATATGCATCTTTGCCAAAATACAGACAATGACGCAACAACAGGATTAAAAGAATTCAAACTTTAATACGTACAGACATGGAATATTATTCCAAGTCTGTACATATTAAAAAATTTTTATTTTATTTTTTAGTATGCAAAAAAAGAGGGAAAGTAAACCACTTACTCTCCATCCTTCAATGTTAAAGCATTTTCTTTGTTACAATTTATGATCTATATTATTATTATATTCATGATCACTTGTGTATGCTTGCTTACGGTTTGGGGTAGAATTGGGAAAAAAAACAAAGTTGTGGATTGCAGCCAGCAAGCCATTCATCTAAAACCATATATGTTCACATGAAGCCCTAACATATTGAAGGTCTTCTGTATGACACCCTACACTACCCTAGTGAAGTAAAAGTTCGCCTTTTCATGCATGCTAGATAATGAAAGAGAAACTTATGGTTAGCTAACTATTGCTCTAACTCATCACTGTATAGATAAACTTCCACCTAAGATTGTGAGAGCAGGTTCTAGCTTACATCAGGTCAACCCCTTAATAGCTTAACTTAATTTTTCTCTTAGCACAACCCCACATAGTGTGCATCAACATGAAATGCATTTACTGGTTGCCAATCATTGTTTAAATTGCCAGATCGAAAGTCTGTATTACCACCTAACACATATAGATAGATAAACACTTTATTTTTACCGCTCAAAATAGTACATGGTGACACAGCTATCATAATGAGAGCCAGTATTGCATGAAAAGCAAAAAACTGAAAATCAATATGTATTTAAAAATGGCATTGATAATACATCTATATATGTATATATCATTTCCTCCACACAGGTTCGTGCCCAGCTCTCACGATGTGGAATGATATGTGTGTGGGCGGAGCTCTAGGCTGTCGGTACGATGGAGACTGTCACGGAGAGGACGAAAAGTGCTGTATGGACGACTTCTGTGAATATAAAAAATGTCTGAGCGTCAGGCAGGTAAGAGGAAGTGATGTCATCTTGTCCAGCGAGACGTCTTGCCTCATAATGCTTGGTAGCCCTGCTGTGCAGTCATTACTTTGGGAACTCAGTAGGATTTTAAAAAAAGCCTACTTGCTGCCTATTTTGCCTACAAATTCCTATCAAAGTTAAATCTGATTTATACGATGATAAATTAAAATTTTGAATTGTTCCCTCTTCTAACAGCTCAACGCAACACAACTCTATCAATATGCTTTGTACCAAAGGTAAATAACACAAGCTGTTTTGGTATTATTCCTGTTCATAATCATTCGCTCTTGATTAACGGATCTCAAATGTTGTAACCAACCGTTTGGTATACAATTATGTCCCTCTATACCCTTCAATCATATCCCTTCATCGCCGGGTATCAAATTTTGGAACAAATTTGTTGAACGGAATTCTTGGAGAGCAGCTTACAAAACCTCAATTACTTCAGCCCAATTCTTCACTTTTATATAGCATGACAAATATTATCATTTTTTCTCTGAATATAGCACGTCAAAGATTATCGTTCTTTTCTCAGAATATAGCACGTCAAAGATTATCGTTCTTTTCTCAGAATATAGCTTGACTAATAAATTATGACTTTTCTCAGAATATAGCGTGTCCGGTAGCCAAGACAATGCATCCCACAAATAGAACTGAGGTGACCTGTAACAAAGATACAGAATGTGCTGACGACGAGAGGTGCTGTGATTGGTTCAGCTCTAAACACTGCCTCAAAGGGCTCGATAAAATACCCAAACATGGTATGTCTGCTTTATCAGGCCCGTAGTTCTATTGGAGTTACAGACACTCTGCCACCCCTACAATGCTGAATATAGTAGCCTTGAATATTCCACGTCAGAATCAGCTCATTTGCGACTTCCATTTGCTATTGATATCATTAAAACGCTTTGGAGGCTGGAGACACAGGGCTCAGTTTACAATACCCAGCCTGGTGTTACTTCACATCCTCAACAATTTTCGCCCTCCCTGCCATTTTTTCCTAAAACTTCGGCCCTGCTTCTATGTGTATAAACACAAATACGAAATCAACACAATTTTATTCCTGGAGCAGATGGAGTGCAATCAATCAAAATTCTGCTCTCAGATATTGTCATTTTTTGCAACTAAAAAGTTTGAGTTCTTTTCACAATATTATTGTGGTCCATTGGTTTTGATTGATTGAAATTACCCATTGTCAATTACCCATTGTCAATTTAAGCATACCATCAAAACTTAAGTCAATTTTTTTGCCAAAATTTTTTTTAAGGGCCTGCAATGACTTACTGTGTTCTCGAAAAAGACTCCATTCCGCCACAATCATGTAAACAGACCTGTTATCTGGCAGCGGCGCCCTCTAACTCAATCTACTGAGAAACATCAACCTTAAATATCTGAAGTATCCTTGAGAGCACAAGGCGTGTATGATGTGACCTATCCAACAAACGTCATAGACAGCAACTAATCATCTAATTACCGAACATAGGAAGTAAGAATCTAGTAAGCCCCGACCAAAAAATCGAATCAAGGTTCTCCTGACCTCTGGTCACAGCCACTAGTCACTAGACCCCTCAGCTAACTGCTTTGTTTTCCTTGTAGGAGTTTGTCCATGGTCACCACAAGAAATCAGCATCGATCAATGTTTTATGGACTTTGTCGGCTGTGAATGGGACTCTGAGTGTAACAGTGTCGGCATTAATCACAAGTGCTGTTATAACCCTGTGTGTCGCTATGGAGAGTGTAAAGATATGAATGAGGTGGGATATATATTATATTATATGATATTATATTCTATATATTAAGTATATTATATCATATCATATAGGTGGGGTATGTAATATTACTGACTATCAAGCCAACAATAGATAGAGTCAATTTTACCTTAGTACCTTATGTGTGCCCACTTTCAATTATAAAATCCGACACATCCGCTACATATGTAATAGTGTACCACATAACATCATCAGCCCTAGATTTAATCTAACTTATCAGGAGTTGCTTCCCCTTGAGAGGGACAGCTCATTAGTGGAATAGAAGTAACCTAGAATGTAGGCAAATTGGATCAAATTTGATCTTATGGCTTATATTGTTTTGAACCTTGACAAATTCCAATAATAGGGAGGCGCTATCATAGCTTTAAGATTTTGTCACCAATATAAACTCAAAACTTTGGTGAGGAAGTGTTCTCTTGAACAGCTTGTCCCTCTTGTCACAGACACACAACCCCACATAATGATTTCCATTTTGTTGAATTCAATTGGAATCCTCAAAGAATATCACAATGTTCATTTCTTCTATATTCTAGGATTTTGTTTGCCCCATCCTTGATGTAGATGTTGCCACAGCTAACCCCTCAGAGGGCCCCTCATCATGTGACCCTGAGGACAGTCAGGCCTGTGCTGGTTACGCTCGACTCTGTTGTCAGACAGGACTTACTACAGATGGTCTCTCAGTGTTCAGCTGTACTGTGGGAGAAAATCATCCCGCTAGTGCAGGTTAGTCAGGAGCAAGGCATTCACTTTCTGTTAACACTAAAGTGAAACTAGTCACAAGCTGGGAATTCACTATCACTGTAAAAACCAAAGTGAGACTAGATTTTAAAGGCTGGGACAAAGCGCTCTGATATATGAGAGTTGATTAGAAGCCTGTTCGGTGAACCTACCTCCTTGTCTTTGCAGAAGTGAGATAGGCAAAGGGATATGACCTTCTATCTTACATGAATATGCTGTTTTATATCAATCACTTGTATGAACCTTTAATAATGCACATCACAGTTAGCTTCAGAAACTATCCATTACTCACCAATTCCAGGTCGCCACTAAGTGTAGCGTACCCAAAAATGATGATCAGACCAATGGGAGTGGTCAAAATGGCAAACAGCTACATCTACATCTACATAGCAGTCCCTTTACTGTTGTTAGTTTTCAAATTTCTTTAGCTTGGATAGTATAATATGATTGATTGAATGTATTTCTATCACTAACTGTTAAAACTCTGCTAAAAGAATATTGAATTGAAGATGTCTCAAAAGGCAGTCTTTTCCCTTTGCAGTACGGTATATGGTCATCCATGTTGAATTGTCTTCATACTTTGTTTAGTATGTTTGGTGCTGGCTAGATCAAGTTTAATCCCATTCCGAATCCTCCTTTCCATTGGATCGGGTTAAACTTCCAATGCAGGCAAATGGACCAAGCTTGGTCTAGGTGATGGCATACGTGATTATTGTCGGCTTAAAAGCCAACAACGGCCAAACATAACAACCCTTACTCCACACCTATAATTTACAAGATTTTTTAAATTGATTAGTAGACTTTACCACAGGATTATAGGAGGGGTTGATTAGTAGCCGTGGCAACTAGCATTTCAAGTGGTGGATGATTATGTGGTTATAACAGGCAGGGGATCTCACTTAAATCTTGGCTTATCTATTCCCTACCAATAAAAACTCACTGATCACAACAGGTAGCTGACAATTACCCTGTGGTGTTACCTTGATTACCTTGACTACCCTCAGACACACCCCTGTATCTCCAACCCCAATATGGCTATAAATCTTACCTATAGATATAGATCCTTTGCCAGCGTGTCAGTTTTTACTCGTGGCAGTTTTCGTCTCATCAGAGATTCATTCTAATTGTTTCTGTCACAGGAACATGTCCACCAGCCGAGGATCTTGCCGACCCGTTTGGACAGTGCTTGGAGAACTTCGAGGGCGGCTGTCAGTTTGATGACCAGTGTGTGGGACCTTCGAGGAAATGCTGTGAGACGGAATGTGGGTATAAGGACTGTGTGGAGTTAGGTCATCAGTTATCCGCTCATGTCGGACCACACGGGCAGGTCGCTGTGGCGGCGGCATCGTTTATTCCTCCTCCTCCACCAGGAGCTCCACCAGGCAGTAATAATAATCAGGTATGAGTAGCTACTGAGACCGTTATCGGTATACAAAACAATTTCTGATATTTTTCATGGCTGTTTTGACCATTGACAGCGTCCTATTTAAAAAAATGCTGTTCTTAACATTTTTGTTGCCAACATTGCTAAATAAGAAAAAGTGCCCAGACTCGAAATCAGAGGCAGTCTTTTCGGATTGTAAGCAAAGTGTTTCGAATTCCTTCTGATCTGGAATCTGAGCACTTAGACTATTATTAAAGTACTGAATGCACTATCATGCTGAGAAGATGAAGATAATTCTTACAATGTAGACCATGATCACCTTGTTGTGATCGTGGTTGTATGATCGTTGCCATCCATTTCTGATTCTCATGAGCACAGCAGTAAGCGCTTTGCTATGTTTGATCTGAGCCTGAGTCACCTGATTGATTATTTATTTGTGTATTCTACAGCCACCACCTCCTCCACTGAAAAGACTATTGGAAGAGATTCTTGGAAAGAAGGTGACATAAAACTTGTACGCGCTTCGGATACCTGAATGTGAGTATAAGAATGTGAAATAATTTGAGCCTTTCAAAAAAGGTTGCGATGACAATCAGTGAGAAAAAACCCAATAGCTAGCAATCTGTTGCAACATCGTGATGTAAGTCAACTTTTTTTTTTCTGAAAATTCTGTTTTATTGACAACAAATGGTCATAAATTAAAGTTTGCGTGTGGCATAGGGTAAAACAAGTTATTAATCCAGTTTGCCTGCTTTCCTTTTGCTATACACATTTCTGAGTTGTGCTCCCATTTTAGAAAGTAGCATAACTCCATTGATACCTGTGTTTAATCTTTTGATAAGAAGTATTGTTTTTCAAAACATTGTTGCTTATAATTCTCGTAATTTCTAACGATGCCATTGTTGTTTTAAATATCAACCCAACTATCAAATGTTTATTCATTCAATATAGAGATGACAGTGGAGTGAAAACAGACCAGCAAACTAAGAGGAGGCGAAGAATCACAAGTAATCTACAGCCGAGTAATAAGACTGACCTTGACAGTAAAGCTAGAAATATTATACGCAACTTTATTAAATGGGAGACAATTGCTCCACATAGATTTATATTTTGGAAATTAAATTATTATGTTAGTCTTACCTCATTTTATTATCACCCATTTTTGCCTCATTATGACATCATCTCATATTAAGAACAAGTCCTTTGCCAAACATCCTATTTTTTTGTGTGTACTCAGAGCTGCTATTATTATCATCGCCTAGACAAGAAAAATACAGTAATGATCTCGTTTATAGAACTTTATTATATAATGACACTTTCAGACTTTTGGAGCTAACATTTCTCCGTACTCAATCAGTTATTCATTAGGAACATCATATAGACCCATTATCTGTCCTTGATATTGAGTCAAAAACACCAAGAGTATCAAAATCTTTACACGATAGACTGAAATGGTCATCATCTGCACTAGGCACTAACAGCGAGTTTACCTTCCCTAGTTCAACTCTAAATAATACTTTCACAATCAAGTTTACAGTCAATAGCTCGGAAATCATTAGGTAGTAATATCAACCATTTGATCGTCATCATGTAGACAGGGGAGCGAACTCAATAATGGGAGCTGACATATGGTGTCCCGTGTGATTGGAATTGTTATCAAATCCACGAAATGATTGATTGCACATACCAGAACGTGCTGATACATGCTATTTTATTGAGGTTACCCGATCAAATAACATGATGCGAGTAGTTATATACACACTGACTCTAGTCATTCTATACATGTCAAGCGCTGCCGCTCAGTTTGAGGATGACAAGATAAAGGTGAGACGTATAAAACATTCCTGTCCTTTATTGTTCATGTTGTGTTTGTGTGGCTGAGTAATATTGAAACGATTCAAGAGTGTTCACAGCTACAATAGTTTTGTCAGTGTTTAGGATTTTCTAGGTGGAATAAAGCCTAGAAATAAACAGTAATGGTTCTTGGTCAAGTGATCAAAGAGTGACCGGATTGCTGGTTTCATTATCAGCCATATGGTGGAGATGTAGTCGATAATAAAATGCCATTACAAAAGACTCGGGCAATGGTTGATATCTCAATCTAAACCAGTACTAGTCAAATATTATTTAATGAGTCCAGTATAAGCTAGAGCAGACAACAAAAATATTCAGATCTTGTCGAGGATTAGGGGTGGAAGCCAAATATTTTTCTTGCGAATCAAAATTACCCAAAATAACATGGTCTAACATGAGCCGTAGTTAACTTTTCAATAACAATAGCCTGTGCTCTATTTGTAGCTGGAGTATGCACAGTACGGGGCTTGCTGTGTAGATCAGGACCCACCCATAGTTACAGTAGAGAAGTTGATGATTGACTCTAGGACTAGGACAGTCACCGCACAACAGAGAGTCGCAGGGAAGTGCGGTCTGTTTGGCTGGGAGCTCTGTACTAAATACTCACAAAGGGTCGTGTGAGTTAAGTATCAAATCTGATAACCCTCCCAGAATGCAACTGTCCAAGAAATGTTTTATTGAACTAGTATTAAGATTGCGATGACTGGATGACTTTCCAAAATTTAAAGTCAAATACTAATTTGACGATAGCAAATCTGACCATCCTCCCAGAATGCAGCTGTCGAAGCGATGAGTTGAACTAGTATAAAGATTGCAATGATTGCAATTTGTATTTCCATAATCAAAACATGTGCTGTAGGAAATATCTACACAAAAAAATGACATTTAATATGTTCAAAAGCCTACAAAAATATTGTACTCAGTCATGGGCGTATATTCCGAAAAATCTGACACACCACTTTTCACCCCAGACACAACTCGGCGGCGAAAATTTCGCGAACTTATTCGCAATAGTTGACATTTTTATGGTTTTTCACCCATGAAATCCAATTTATACCCAGAAATGAGTGTTTTTTTATGGAAAGAGAAAGAAAAACTACCATTAGAAGATGTTTTAAGGATGAAAATCCAAAAAAAAAATTTAAAAAAAATTTAATTAATTTATTTTTAATTCTAATTGAACCCACGACTTGTCGTGAGTCGTGGGTGGTAATATACGCCCATGTCTCAGTCAAGATCATTGATGCCATCAACTCCAATGTACCCCTCAAGTTCTTTATTTAATTACTGACTGATCTTCGATGGGTATTGAGTACTGAGATATATGAGAGACGTATCCAATCATAATTACACCCAACCCAGAAGACCTGCTAGACAAACTGACCTAACTCACAACAGTCCAATCATTATGGAAGTGACTACCATCACACTCAATTGACATATATATTTTACAGACCACAGACATATTATGTACAGCTGTACACACATAGAAGTAAATTTCCTCCTTGTAAGAAGTACAGCTGCTGTGAGGGATTCCAACAGATAGTCGACAAATGTATTGGTGGGTTATCCAACGCTTACCAACAAGTTTTTTCGTGTCCTACTGAGATGAGAATTTGGAAGGGGGCTTTTCATAGTTGTTGAAAACTGTAATTATAAGTTGATAGCTAGTTGATTATTATTTGAAGAGTTTTACAAACAATGCAATGTATCTCTTCACCCCTGTATGAAAAAAACTTTAATAATGCAAGAGATCACCCAGGCTAGCCAACACCCCCAAGACAAAATATAGGGACAAACAGGGACATATTGTTTCTCAAGTTGACATAACCTGACCAAAATGGGCTCCAGTAATGAGGGAAGATAAACAATCAATGTATCATAGACTGGACACAACGACCAACAAATTGTGTCATTTAGGAGTCTAGGAAAAAAAAAGTTCTCCGCTAGATCTCTTGAAATGGGTTAACTAACATATGCGACTATTTTTTGGGGGCATCCAATAGCATCCAGCCAATGAGTGCACCAAGATATTAAACAATAAAATTGGATTCATAAGTTTCTACTATTTTCCTCTCTTTATCTGCAGCGTCGTACAACCTGACAAAGGTTATAAGTCTGCTTGCTGACTGGAGACAACAGAACCCTGATAACAAAGATCTGAGAGGAGCACTACAGAAGATCATGGCTGACAACAAAATATACGGATAATACAAATCGTTTCTGTTTGACGATGCGTTGAACTTCAAATGTATATCTGAGAGAAATGAAGCATGCTATTTGGTTGAGATTAAGCAAAGAATAAAATGTCATGGATAAAGTTTGTTATGCATAGCATACATTAGAATTAAACACCAGACTGTCTGCAACCATATAATGCAATACACTGAGAATTGGAGTATGAACACATCATGTCGTCAAATTACAAAGACTATACACTGGTTTATTTCCTGCAATATACACTCTTTCTCAGGGAATAATAATTATGCACAATGATTTTAGAGAAGCACTCAGTTTAGGAGTTGCCCACTTCTTATTTTTGCATGGCAAAACAACTCCAAATATGCGTTTGATGGAAAATAAAAATAAATCTAATTCCCCATCAATTCAGCGAATGATAAAGCAGTCAGCAGGGCTTAGAAGAGTTACATTTCACTCAGGCAGGTTGTAAGAGCAATCTCATTCAAACAAACAGGAAAGTGATAACAAAAGTGGTAATTAGAGAATAAATGACCAAAACTTGTCCCTCCCTTGAATTTGAAGGCTGTCGGCGATGCCCATTTGATCACCCGGACATTTCTACTGAACCAATGCCACACAAGTCTCTTGAAAACCTAAAACAACCATTCAGCAAAATAGGAATATTTTAGTAAAACAAAAACAAGACAGATCAGACCTGTTCTAACACGACAGATCAGACCTGTTCTAATTCTACTAATACGCCGTTACAGTCTTTAGGATGGAGGAATATAACGGGTTTATTATGAGCTCCTATCCTCGATGTCTTTGTGAGAGTTCTGATACCTTTAGCTTTAACATCTGCTATAGCTGACTCTATGTCATCAACCTACAAATACAGTACACAACAATATTTAAAAAGGAACTTTGATGAACAAAATTTCATTAGGACTTGTTTCAATCATATTTTACTTTCAACAGCTAAGATAAAATAGAATGGAGGTCATTCGTTCACTGATATTTATATTATACTGATGAGAGGTACATATATGACCCTGAGCAAGCGTATGGGGGCTGGACCAAGTTTCTCATCTTTGATAGGTCCACCTATTCAAAATATGTAATAGCTGACCCTTGTTAACTTTTGTCAAGCGGCTTGCCTGAGTTTTTGAAGGTTGTTACTGGGACGACAATCAATGCATGGTGTAAAAGCTGCCATATTTAGAGCTTCATTCAGACCTTGACACAAAGCCTTATACTGATGGCGTCTCCCGACAAATAGACACGCTACATAATTTCACCCTGATCCATAAATTAATTTCAATACTTTTGATTGAATACTATCCGAGTTGTTTTCTAATACCTATTTTCAGACTCTGTACCGATGATTATAATTTTACCTCTAGGCAAACATGATGGAGACCACCAGATTTGTTCTTATCTAGAAATGATTGTATGGGACTCTTATCTCCATAAGGCAGCAACAGCTACAAATATAAAACATTTCTATGAAAGAGCCTCACTTAGGTGTGTACGCCAAGATATACATTAAGCGTAGTATATATCACTAGAAACAGACAGGTAACCGCAAAATCACAGAAGACTGGATCACATACATAGCCCTTCTCTCTGGTCGAGCGGCGAAAATTCCAAAGTGTTCAAATATGAATGTTCTATGCTATTTCTCAAAGCAATATAATACGTGAAAATTCCTTGCAATGGCCAGGGGGAGAACTTGCGGTATCACACACCATCAGAAAGGTTTTTGTTAATGGTGGACATAATTTCTCAACAAAATAACAACGATACAACATGAAATTGACATGACACATGTAAACATCTTAATACGGGTTTTCATAAAAGCAACTTATCAAAGGTACAAACCTCTATTTTAGTGTTGTCTAATTCTACAAATACTGTATATACCCCGTGTTCTGGTAGAGCCTACAAAATAAAACCAACGTAGTAGTGAGTAAGTGCATTGCATATATGAAGTTAGGCCATTATTAGTCATGATATCAATAACCTGTCTGTTGGTCAAAGATAGACAAACTAGGCCGTCACATTTATTGACATTTCTGACATTACAGGTTTTATAGAAAGTTGTTTTCCACTAATCAATGAGAGCGTAACTCCCAAAATGAATGCCAATTGATGTATCTATCGAACTCCAGGTTGTATGTACTAGGATACAACAACGGATACAGTTCATCACCTAAGTCATCTGGTTGAGTGATAACCTTGTACTCCTTTACCCTAGAACAGCCATCATGATGGATTATTATAAAGAAGTAAGCGAGCAAGATGGCTGACTTCTGAGGAAATACTGAACTTCTCAGTCATTGACACTCAAGAGGGGTGGATATTAATTATATAATATAGCTTGTTTCAGTTGACAAAATATGAGCTGAGGTTGAGGAGATGTAAGCGAGCCAAAAACTTTCTAGAATACTTTACTCCTCTGAGGTAGTTCAACATTCTACACATTTCTTATCGTTTACTTTTCGTTTTCACACAATAACCATATTACTGGATGTCACATGAAGTCACAATAAACTTACTACTTTATCAGACACTTTAGCACCGAGCACATCTCTATACATACTAGCCGCTTTCTCTATGTCTGGTACAGCTATAGCTACATGATTTAGTTTACCAATCTTCCATATCTGTGAGCCCTGTAAAAGAATGAAATGGTGTTGATGTCAAGTTAAGGAAACAAGATATTGACAATGGCAGGCAAGGGTAATGACACTGTGAGTTCCATTGAGAGAGAAAAATTTGAAAACCAGTGATTTACTTGATAGGTCGAAACAGTGCATATAAGTAGCCTGCATATCCCACTATTCTGAGTTTGACTTTGGTTGACCTCGCAATTTCAAGACATCAACATAGATGTAGTTGACTGCAATCAAGTTAGGTCCATCTTGTCTAGTGCAGGTGTACCAAGAGGCCTAATATGTGCCCAAACACAAATGAATATTTACTGGAGTGATAATAGAAGGGAACAGAGGCTTTGGCTGGCAGGCTCTTGATGTACGAGTGAGCCGATGATATACCTTTTTGCATCACCACAGTAGGTGATGTATGCTCCCTGCAGGTGATATATTTGCTGCGAAGCAATGCTATAAGGTTGGTTCTGGCAGTTTCCACTTGCCTGTGAGATTTTTTTATTTCAAAAAAGGTCGGAAGTGGATTTTGAATCTGCATGTAGATGGTAAACAAGGAGGACTTTATTTGATCTGTTGGAATGGACAGGTCAACTGAAGCCTGAAAACACTCATCACTGGGGTGAATTAAACCCGGCCCACCTACTTTGAGCACACAGTACGGAATGAAATGGCTATTGAGAGAAGAGTGCAACTTTTACCTAAATCAAGTTCAGAATAAATCAATCAGGGTTTCTAGAATCGTTAAAAAGACTCAATGCTACTATATATCGACACAGCACAATCATTGGTTCATTGCACTGATATACTTTGGCTCCTGATATTACATCTGGACACCAATACCGTGCTGCAACATACCTATACCTATACCTGAGGCAGGAGAATGATGCAGTATTCAGCACTTGGTGAGATAATTTATCCATTCATATTGTGAGTAACAGTAGCAAGCATTGAGACTAAGGTTACAGAAGTTTACCTCAGTAGTCAACTATCAATTAATCCACCAAAAAACTGACACGCTGTTTGGTGCACAGGTCTACTCTAAAACCTGGATCTCTGCAAGGGTTGACCACGAGATTTTAGCAGCGCGGTAGATGATTATATAAGTAACACTCTCTTTCTCTCGCAGTACTAACTCATTTAACGAGTCTGCCCCCTGGTATATAAAAACGTAGGGGAGGGGGGCAGGACAACGTTACAACGTCAGAGACCACTGGTCTTTGCGATGAGTTGTTTGGTTGTTATATGGTGTTTGATCAAGACACTTTTTGAGATAAGAATTGCTTGCAAAGCAAGCACCAGGCAGGTGCCTTGTGATAATGGAAACTAAGCTAGGCAAGCAGGCTACAGGGAAAAGAAGCTGTTACTACCTGCTACAGTTGTCAAGCCCCATAAATTGCCATACTTGTATGTAGTATGTGCTACTCTCCTAGTACAGATATGGTCGGTGTACATTGGGAAGAGACATTCTTGGTCTGGGCTGGTGTTATGGGTCCCTGTGGGACCTGCATGCCTTCATTTTGATAATGTCTAGTAGTTGATATTGTGCATTGACAATATCTTTATGAAAGCATATATATATATATAAGCTAAGCCCCAAGGGCAGGGACCCACCCACTATGGCGGTGACCATGGCTCATACATGACAAGTTGGTAGACCCAAAAATCAGGTCTCCTGATTTCTTGGGTCTTCCAACTAGAAGCCTATCTACCAAATAGAGAAGCTAGTCAGGTAGGTATGCCATGGCTGCTGTCAGCTGTCAGTGACAGTGCTGATCAAGAGCACATTCTTCTAATCTTGTTGTTTTCATATTAGACTATATGTTACTTACTTTACTGGCTGTTGATGCAAACCTTCTTAGGAATGTGGATGCCATGGGTGTGAATATCAAAGAGCTGAACAAACAAGGCGTCAATTGAGGTGAAATTGTGCTTGTCCTTCTTCAATATTTCATCAGTTGTCCTCTCTTATTATTATTTTAGCAAAAGATTTAGTGTGACAGCTAGCATTTTATTTTACTTTCTTGGGCATTGTTGTCTCCTAAATATTGACTTGATAAACAAAAACTCTTCAGATTAGAAGAATGAAGAGATCACTGTAGTTGGTAACCCTGAGAGTTATAATCAAGAAGTGAGGGCGTCGAGCAATAATCCCCAATTGCTATAAAAGATTTAATCAGAAATTCAACTGCAACTGGTAATTCCAGAAGATGTGCATACAACTCCTTAGTTATTCATAGGGTCTTGAGGCAGACTAAAAACATATTTTTATATTTTATCTCATCCGTCACAGGCTCAAATAATCAACAAGCGTCTTAAATAAGAAAATATTTGAAACAATCCAAAAAGCTTGTAAATACAGGCTTATTGCCCTTGTGTATAGAGTTTTTGGAACTTGGGGATTGGCTAGCGAGTATTGAACTCTTCATTTCATTGCTGTTAAACCTCTCCAAACACCAACAGAACAACAGTAGAGTAGAATGTTTAATGTAGTAGATGACCAAAGATGGAAGACTCGGGCAGAAGTGCAACAGAGATGATACCACTCTTGTATGATAAATGTATTTACGGCAAGCATCAGAGAGTTTTATATGCTGACTTTCACTGATATCTTTTATAGAATTACGCTTTAAGGTCCATACATGACGACGATTAGGGATACGGCTATTGATTAATAGAATGAAGCTTTTTTTCATTTATTCATAAAATATCTTTTGCTTTTTTAAAGAATAGAACAGTATTGAAAATTAGAATAATTGGTTATTATAGAGAGACGCGAAACGATTAAATTTTACAGATATAGTTGGGTTAAATAAAATCAGGTTGAAACAGAGCAATCCACATCAATGATAACTCTCCACTGAAAAATCTCCATCAATGATCTGCTTGCTGAGACTTACTACAGATGACATCTAGGGAAAACTAGCACACATTTCAGTCACAAAAAATATTATATTCTTTTGAAATCTCAGACAAACACTGTTGCTTTCAGTACTAGAGTTTTGGAATGCCTGATATTGTTTGCTGATAAAATAGTTCGCACATTCAATGTACATGTGATTTAGTTTTCATGGGAGAATATACTGGTAAAATGGCAGAAGTTCAGTTTAATAATTATTAGAAAAAAAAGGCCAAAATGAAATTTACTTGTAGGGATCAAAATTCAACATTTGCAACAAAATTTGGCAGCCTTAAAAATTGAAAGAACATCTCACAATCTCAAAAAACCCTTGCATTACAGATCTCAGTTAACCCCAAATGCAGAGTCTGACCATAGAGGGGGAGAACTCTATGGAATTGACTCATAAAGCTTGAATAATGGCAGGCCGCCAATGGTAGTGAGTTGTGTTGTGTCTAGATTAACTTTGATCTATTTCCCAGCTTTCAGAGTTGCTCCTCCTCGACTGGTCATGTTGAGGGGAGTCACTTAAATGCGGGCAATCATATCAAAGTTGTCAGATAAATATAAAAAAAATCCGCTGGCGAAATCAACCTTACAGTCATGCTGGTAAATGACATACATACATTACATACAATAGCCTAGCCTATAGTGACTAGGCTAACACTAACCAATCAGGTTTGAGGATTCGAAGGATCACAAAGTGGCATTACATTATCTCCTACTGCCTCAACTTCTAACAACAGAGAGTCCTACTCACAACCATTCAGCTAGTCATGATATTAATGTTGTCAAGGAGGAATAGAAGTTACTGTTACTCCTTGATGTTGAGAATATTGAATGTTGATGGCCTTGTATATAATAATATAATTGTATCTAGGCGTTCATATTCTGATATCCAGCTCTAGTTTTCCTTCTGCCGATACAGTACCCTACTAATACTATGATCACCATACCAGCTAGTGCTGCTCCGACAGCGATCGGTACTATAGCATCTGTAGGCTTGTATACAGGGTCACAATCATTCACTGTATAAATATAATTATATATAATTATATAATATTGAGTAAACAATGGATTATTGGACATTTTAAATTCTCCCCACAACCTTCGTGGGTATTGACCAAATATGACCTGGAATACAAACTGGTTACATTGCTGCACTATTTCGAGGATTATTTTGCTACCATGATCATAAAACACACAAGAAAGGTGGCAGGATAATCTCTAATAATCTATAAACAATGTGCTAAATTTTCTCAGAAAGATCATGAATTTATCTTGACAGAGTTAAACAAATTCGGAGATCCCAGTTTAATCTAAATTAACATATACTGAGTACTGAAGAACGAGATCTTCTATGTTGCAGGAGAAGATTACAAAATGAGGATATAAGTAATGTGTGGTAACTTTATCTAGTTCAGCGAAGCAGTTAGCTCATTGACCAACAAGGAAAGTTTGTCAAAGTCAGTCAACTGGATGATAAGCAATTATTCTGTAATTTAGTGATCACGAGAGACGCCAGAAAGTCACAGTCACGTTCATGTGTTTTTATTATTATGTATAGTTCTTTCCTGGCAACTGTTGAAGATCATAGACTATGGTTCAATGTTCCGCTTGAGGCAAGAAGTACAAATTCCACTACGTGCCAACAAGAACTTGTTATAATGTTGGGGGTAGTTGCTGATATTACCACAAGTATCTGGTGAGAAAAGCCCGCCTCACATAATGTGTAGAGATCACAGGCTTACAAAAGGATTATATAGCCTATATGGGCCTATGGTACAAATAACGCAGTTGAGAAAGGGATTAATCCCAAAAAACCCTTCAGATGCCTACTTATACTCCTATATTTGGCATCAGGATGAGGACCATAAATACAGGAGATCTACTATGTGCTTGCACGCAGTACATCCCTGCCTCTTCGGAAAAAGAGTGGCCGGCAGCGGCGGACAAGGGTATAGGATACTACCTACCACAAGCCACCTGCGCTAAAGGGGGCCCGTTAAATAGGGAGGTCAGATAAGACCTAGTGCATTCAAGTGCAAAAACAGCATACTCCTGCTGCCAGTCACAGGAATATAATACAAAGCATCAGTCTGTTATACAAACCTGTGGTACTGAATGATGGGTTCTTAGCCTTATCATCCTTGAATGCCTCTATCCTGAGTTTAGACAGTGAGATGGTCACATGATCCATAGTCAACTTAGTCGCCTTAGAGCAGTTATACGAGGATCCAACTTCAGTGGTGAAATTCACAAACTTACCGCCATAGTTGATATGAGAATCTACAAGAAGATTTGAAATAAAATGAACAGGGTGTAAATAATTGATGGTAACTTCATCCAGTCCGGCACAGCAGTTAGCAGGACATGGTGTGTAACGTCATCAAGTCAGTAAAATGTTGGGGGGATCATCAGGTAGCTTGGAGAGTGATATAAGTAAGAGTGGTACAATTACTGTGCTGCCCGGCAAAGGAGTAAAAAAATTAAGGTCATTTAAAAAATTGTCACGTCATGCCCAAATAGAGATGGCAGTAAGTCAGACATTTTATCAGGACTGTCAACCATTATGGCCTATGATTATTCATAACATAAAGATAAGTCCTACTAGTTAGATAGACCAGGGACACTGGATAGATTAATCACTGCACTAATCCCCTCACCAGTTTTACATGTTGAGACATACAGGCCTAATAATGTTTACAATATTGTGATTGCCACTCCAAAGTCCATAAAAGGGTCAAATAATCATGGTTTCTATCACATGATCCAAAGTTATTAATTTCAGTGTAAAATGTGTTATGAGTTAAAAATCAGCTGACATTGTTTTCATAACCACATAAGGAGCTCAGTGATGAAAATAATTATATCACAAGGAAATAATAATATGGTGTAATGTAGATGACGATGGAGATGAAAACAAGTTCTGAATGTCCTGAAAGTGACAGGGATATTGAACCTATGGCCCAGGGGGTTTGTGTTCCATTGTGATTATGTTCAAACAAAACAAAGCGAGAGTAGTATCTTATTGTAGTTCATGTGAATCCATTCCAAAAATAACAAAGCAGCTAGCAAACCATTCATCAATTCAAATATCCAAATTAACAAGTAGGATTTGCCATGCCATGCACTTATTTAGGATATTGTTGTGAAGAAAGGAGTCTTAGCCTACCACAAGAGAAGTTGTACCAGAATGTATAGATATATCTCTGGTCAGACCTCATGAGAGCATACTTCATTTACAACAACATGTATGTTAGTCTTCAAGCAGCATCCCCTCGAGTGGACAGTTAGAGAAAGCTTACTTATTGACCGAAACAAAACCCCACTCTACACCAATGAACTCCCTTCATTGTTCATTGTCTACACTAGAAGACAGAGCACCATGTTATTATGATTGTGTAATTGGAGGCTTATATCAGGGTTATTATGTAATGTTTGTTGTTACTGAAATAGTCAGTATGTTTTCTCTCCCTAATATGAGGTGATCATAGGTGTGAAGGGGCCAGTCTGGATACCTAGTTATAGGATTATAGGCCAGCTTATAAGAGAACCACATTGGTAATCCCCCTTGTTACTCTGGCACTGAACTTAGCATTGGATTGAAAGTTCAATGGTAGCTGTTCCATCAGCTTGCGTAAATATCCTGACTTAGATTTGAAAGTTATGGTATATAACCACTTGCTTGATCTATTTGATATGGATGAATTGAAACCCATAATTTTGGTACTGACAGGAACGTCAATGATTTTCTGACTGCGCAGTGTACATTGCAATGACCAGTGAGTGTTATATTTGCTAAAATCTACAAATCTAACTTGATGGGCAATGTTCCAACTTGGAGAAGATGAAGTTTCGAGATTAAGCATCGGTGCTATTCCAAATTAACTGCTTCACCATGCCATGGTAAATCCCACAGTCCCCTTACAGCCTCAACCACTTGTTGTTTTACTGAAGGTCACTTTTTTGGAGTGCGCCTAACATTGTCTCTACGCATGACTAAGGAGACAAAGGAGTTGGGGGAGCTATGAAAGAGCTTGAAAACTTGATTGATTGATGGGAGATAGGAACTAGGCTATTTGTTGAGAGGTTGGTTACCAAAGCGTTGGTCTTTGATATCAAAAGAAACTTTACTTACCATTTTTGCCAGCGTTACCAGTAAGTGACACATTTCCCAGTTTGTACATATCGCTTGTCTTGTTGAAGAAGAAGGTCAGAGTGAGATCATCTTCACCATCGACATACAGGAGACCAAGGCTATCAGTCTTGTTACCACATGTGCCAACTGTAGTCGCGTTATCACTTATTGTGAAATTCAGATGTTTTGTCTACAAAAAATAATTATAAAAGCAAAATTTGAACTCGACTCTCTACTGCCAACAGTGGTAAAAAACTAAAGACATAATTTAGCATTGACCAATACTTTCTTGGATACTTTTTTCTATTAATATGTCAATCGCGTTGATTACCAGTCCTATCCGTTGATTACCAGTCCTACCCGTTGATTACAAGTCATACCCGTTGGTTACCAGGCCTACCCGTTGGTTACCAGTCCTACCCGTTGGTTATGGCTACAAAAGAATGTGAATGCTGGTTTTTTACTAGTTAATACAGTTACAAATTTTCAGTCACAACTACCATGTGAATAATAGTAGTTTATTAGTAGCATTTTCACCACAGTAAGTCTTAATGCTCTTCATGTTGGTTCAAACTAGCTTGAGATTATGATCAACGTAGTAATGAAGTCAAACAGTACAGCCGAAAATACACTGATTGGTTTCTTGGTTGTTTCCCCAACCTTATACAATACTGTAAGCATTTCGGATGAACAGTATCATCAAATAAATCATACAAAAAATGCGGACCTCAGATGGCTGGATCTTGATAGCAGCGATGTGGAAGACCGGAGCAAATGGAGAAGTCTGGTTGAGCTTGGTATCAAGCAAAAACCCGCCACCAGTACAGGACAAAGGCGGTGAAAGGTGAGAAAGTATCATCAAATAAATCTGCACTTTCAGAGAAAAAACCATAGTTTATAATAACTCTATGGAAAAGTCCTTCAAGCAGCCTTTCTTTAGTTAGAAAAAAAAGAGAGTCAGATGAAGGAAGACTACTAAGTTTTTGTTTGCCGGCCTCAAAATTCCAGGAATTAACGTTAGAACTCTCACTTCATGCTGTCACACTTTGCATACATCACACACCTCACAATAGTTAAGTCTTTTTATTTTCTTATCTACTTTATTCAATGATGAAGTATATTGACGGCAATGTGGATATAAGACCATGCACATGTCTTACATCAAGTAGTTAGGCCTCTGTTAACCACAGAGAGAAGAACTATTTACTGATTGACATCACCTACCTTGTTGGTGCTGACCTCCATGTAGTCGACATCCACACTAATAAATCCCTGCATCATCAGACATGTCACAGTCTGATTGTCTTTCTTAACTTGTGCTTTGTATGTCGGGGCATCTTTAATAAATAAAAGCCTTCAATAGTGAATATGGGTTGAACATTAGTTACCATGGAGTGAGAAAGAGTTTACTGGCAAAGGTTGGCATGACCGAGTGAGTGAGAAAAACATTTGAATACAGAAAAAACAGAAAGGAAAGAAACTTCAACATTTGATCCCATAGCCGAGCAGGCCTCATGAATAATAGAAAGGAAAACAGAGCGACAAGAACAAAAATCACCAATAGGCCTACAAGTAAATTTCCGATTCTAAAGTGGTAGGAATAAAATGATGAAAGTCCTGCTGGTAAAATTATAAGAAAATGTCGTTCTATCTTATAAGGTTGACCATCATCAAAGTAATACACTCCGGCCTGGCCTGCTCTATCACGAACATCATAAATACCAACCAACCAGTTGAAGGCTGGGATGTAACTTACCTGCAGAGTTGACTGCTGACATAAGGGCAACCAGAGCAACCGCACCTACAACAAGGGAGAATGAGTTCATGTAACTTCAACAAACACCCCATGTAGCTATTAAGCCAGTAGACCGAGGTATTCAATGTCTGTACGAACAATATTCAGAGACAGACTTTTGTTACAGCTATTTGGTTGAAGACAACCCAACAGTGCCATCTCCTAAGCATGTATATCAGTTGAACACAAAACTTTAGTTAGAGGCCTCAACTTGACACCATTGATTACGGCTTGAATCTGACCACAACCATCATTGATTATTACAAATAATATGCTGTTCGCTCACCTAGGATGAGTTTCTGTGAAGTATTCATATTTCCAGCTTGTATGGTGGTCTACTAGCTTCTACTAAAGATCCTGCAATATAAATGTTGTGTTAGTTTGAGAATACTCAAAAACTGTGTGGCTTTAGCGGCTATGCCAATTCTGCTTATTGGTTGATATTAGTATAATCCAATGTTTCAAACTAGAAAACATCCAGAGGCTTGATGACATTAGCATATTGATGAGATGATAAGATATGATAAGAGAGTGTTGGAAATTTGGAACCACTACCCAAGTTAAATGAGATATATAATATAATATATATACTTCTACTTATTTGTGATCACAGACTAAACTGGCAAAATGTTCATACCGTTAACATATAGGTATATGTCCATTGATGCACACCATGGCATATAATTAATATCATCAACATACACACATATATATATATATTACAATACATGACTTCACTTTATTATTCATCAATCAATCAATGATGATGATCATTGTTGGATTGGGAAAAAAATAACAACAGCAATGTTGGTTGTCAGTTTTTCTACAAATCCTCGCCCCTATGTTGAGTTACATGTGGTGCTAACTAAACAGGGGATTGCTGTTCTACAGCCATTCATTTCCAACCTACCTAATTCAGCTAATTAAGCAGTAAGAGAGTTTTCTGGCTGGCTCGAAACTACACCTACAAATCCTGGTCAGTTGAGTTTGTGTTTTCACTATTTCTCAAAGTCGATCACATGATCACAGTTTGCTGCAGAATACACTTCCTCATTGACAGCATAACAGTCACCTGATACTTCTAGTAAGACACTCTGGATTCACATGTCAAGATAGAAGGTGGTTGACACTTTTGTAGTGAGTGTGTTGTTTTTCTTTTCTTAACAGGAAATCCAAACAAATTGAGTTTTACTTTGAAAAATCAAGGGGTTTATTTGCATGTAGCTGTTATGGTTATTAGATTAGAATAACCTCTAACCTCTTCTTCTTTAGCACGTACTAGAACATAGCGTAAGCGGTATGCCTCATTAATTTCAATCCTTAGCCAGCATGTGATTATAATCTGTCGCCTTTCGACTATTTTGCATAGCATTAATATAAGTTTGAGGTCATCACTGTGACCCCAGCTTTGCTTTGGTTTCATGAACTGTCTTTGGTAAGAAACTGTTAGTACACTGATTTGTTAGCATATATCGTGGGGGGATCTCCCCGAGTCACTGCCCTGGTAACTGCAACGTTAATGGGTCTATCGTTTATAAGTTCATCGTAAGCAGATGTGAGCGATTCGTTGTAATTTCCTCATGGGACAGCTGGCGAAGTAACAGAGCATGTCTTATTTTTGTTCGCCTATCAGCTAGGGTTTCTAATTCTAGTTTTTCACGAGCCTCTGTTACACTATCCCTCCCTTTGAGGGTCGATATGAATCTTATGGCTTTGTGTTGAACCTCAATGTCATTTATTAGATAACCTATTGTCGTATCCCAGACAGAAGCTGCATCTCAACATGAGGTCTACATAGGCTGGTGTAGGCAAGGAGACGAGCGGATGCAGGGGCATCACGTAGTGCGCGTTTAATCATGCCCAACTGTTTTTTAGCTTTTCCAATCTTACTATGAATGTGATTGTTAAATTTCAAATCCGACTGAAGAATGACGCCTAGGTAGCGAGTCTCCCGCACAGTCTCTAGGGTTTTCCTGTCTAGCACATAGTTGGTATCAGGGAAGTCGGAGTCTGATTGAAGGGAAGAACTGAACATTTGTCAACGTTGAAGGACATGCATCACACAACCTTGGACAATAAATTGTGTTTTGAATTCATATGACAAATTTGGCCTATGAGATTTAGGTAAGTTATCCTGCAAGTAAGAAAAATGAATCAGGTGGTTTTATCAATGGACTACCTGTCATTGGACTTGTTTTATGGAACCATTCTCCCTGATGCCAAGCAAGTGCGTGGGGCAGATAAATGTTTTGTAGTATGGTTATATTATTAAGAAATAAGTAAATTAGATTATTATTAGGCCTATTTAAAAGAGTTGAAATATGAATGGAATAAATATGTACTCCTTCTAGCTCAGGTATTCAATCAAGGACTGGAGTTACTTCTTGATCCTATTGATATTATTATAACTTGCTCCATATATTGGGTACAAATGCTCTGAGATTTAGAAACATGACAGTGGAAGCCTTTACTCAGTCCTTGGATTGCTCTGTATTGATGGGCTAATTTTTTAGCACCACTACATAAGAAAGACATGCTTCACAACCCCTCTAATTTCTCCATAGTCAAACCATGCAGTAAATCTGAATTGAATTTTTTTTCCAGCCTTGAGTCGATGTTGCCATTGAGCTTCATACCTTCCCATCACCTATCCAAAGGCCAAATTTAACAAATGCGTCCTATTATGTCTACCCACAATAAGCTTTGCGAGCAGAGGGTTTCACTTTCAATATAAACTGTTTGATCAATACCAGATTATTAAAAAATTAATAATTTTTTGTGTTTTTGCTCTTTTAGGAGTTCCAATCAACGTAAGGACAAATATCAAATCTCTATGACATAAAACGATGAATTACGATTCTAGAATTTTTGTTAGTGATGGATCTGAAAGGTAGGCATGCCATGTTTTATTAGGCTCTCGAACTATCTGTAATACAAAATGTCTGTCCGCATTTTGGCATATAGCCTATAGGTTAATAAACTCATTTTACAGACGAGAAAACCTGACAAGGCAGTGGTAACAAATCTGAACTTCTATGCTTAAAAAAATACATCAGGCTGAGGAACACCAATCAGATTACTTACTTATGGTGGTGGTGTTTATGTAATTGACAGCGCACTGTCAGATTTAGGGCTTTGTTGAAGTGATTTTGTTTGTTTTAACTATGGAATCTGTTGTCAGTAGTAGCTTTTGCAGAGTGAATTGTGGTCATGGCAGGGAACAGGACTGTACTACCATCACTGTTGGTAGGATATTCATATTTTACCGATCAATTGCGGTGGTAAAAATATGGTTATCCTGGTTAGCTCATATGATATGCCTCTTCTGATGGGTCCTGTGGGATAATGCAAAAGGTATTTTTGTCCCACACTCCCTGGTATGAGTTTTGTTGAAAATAGATTTGATGTTTGCCACTCGTCACCCATGAAATGACGACTCCAAACATGAGGACCATAAGCTTATTGACACCATTACTATTCCACTGTAACTGTCAAGTACATCAGATGGAAATTGTTACAAAATTATTAATTGTGGTCAACTAGCTCCTTGGGTTTATCGAGTATAAACATCAGTTGTTTGATATCGAGTTTAGAATTTTGGTATCACTGAACCTATCGCAGGTTTGACAAATTACTGGGTAGCCTACACATGATCGCTTGCCTTTCGATGACCTTGAATAGACCAGGTCATGTAGTTACTGATGACCACAATGTATTCTTTGTTTTACAGTTCCTTGTCCGACGACTGTAGGACACAGTCTGGTACACTCTCTCACCTATCCAGTTATAATACCAGCACTTCTCAGATAGCATCAGCTGTCCCGGTATCTAACACTGAGAGTGAGGATGACTCGTTCATGACTGACTCAAACTCTGGACAGCTTATAACGATCAGTAGCGCTTCAATAACTCCGAAAAGTGACAAATCATTGACTACAGATGTATCATCACCCAGCCAATCAGACAGAACGACTGTTTCATATCATACTAGCAGCTCTCACAGTCCTGGTGCAGGGAGTGAAAAAAGTGAATCAGTCAGATCTGGTGATGATTACTCGAGCAGATTTGAATCAGTTAATCACTCAGCCGTATCAGTCGAGGACAATGTAGGCACCTCGCAGCACCGAGTCGGTGATATCAAACAGCTGAATGAGAATCCGTTGAAAAATCTGACACGACGTGTAGATAACTCTAAATCTGACCACGATGCAGATTATTCTAGTGACTTCCATCTGCAGACTAACACAGAAGAAGCTGCAGGATCTAAAGACAAGGTGTATAAGAATGATAATGTGAGCAAACAGCAGGAGGAGATAACACCAGACTATTACTCTAGTGACTTTGATGATGCCAGTCATTCTGGATCACAAAGAACGAGTTTCTCTAAATCTCCAACACAGACTGAGGAGGATTACTCGAGCAATTTTGATGCGACTTCCGAGAGATTTTCTCGTTCTTCCAAATCTTTAACTTCCAAATCTTACTCTACGGACTACACCAGCTACCGATACAGCTCAGATGGATTCGAGAGTAGCGACACCAGCAGCCTAGCTGGAGATTCTAGTAGCAGTGGTCATTCCAGTAGGGGTGTACAGAAACCCTCCCTTACACCTGAACAACTGCAACAGGAGTTGCTCTATTGTAAAGAGGCTCGACGGATACTTGCAGGAAATAGTGGTGACAAGAAGAAAAAATCACGATCTGAGACTCAGTTAATAGGTGAGTAAACATTGTGATGGTTAGGTTAGGTTAGGTTTATTATTACAATCCATGTATCAACAAGCGATAAAATTGGATTGGTACATGGAAATGAAAATATTTAAACTTTGTTGAGAGCTGACATGTAGTATGGAAAAAATGCTCTTCAAATGCTTATGTTTCCTGCACTTTGGTAGGCGATAGATGGTATGTAGGCAAAAGGATACCTTTGCTTTCTGTTACCTGAGAAGCTTTTTTAACTTTTTAAATGCGGTGATCAAATAATTTCCTTGGCTTTGCGAAATGGAACTCCTACCATGAAAATAATGAAATAATCAAGTAATTGTAATAAGAGTATGAGTCATCATTCGATACTTGTGGCTGTCTGTCGATGAGTAATGTGTGTGTGGCCTCCTTTATATCACTCATCTAGATCTAAACTCAGATCAGAATTACAAGATCGAGGTTAATCCTCTGTAAGGCGTGTCCGACTGTCCACGATCTTCTGTCTCCTGTTTGTCAAAACTAAGGCATCAAGACTTCAATGTTTTAATATTTTTAATTTTTACCTGTCTATAGGCTACGAGGTGGAGACGATTCGATCTAAAACATATAGTAATCATCTCGTCTTACATTTCCCGTTTTAGCGCCAATCCCCCAGCCGCCAAAGAAAATAAAGAATTATGGACCCGTCAATAAGTTCATAGCCTCCTCTCTAGCTAATATCAGGGAATCTACTGCTCAAAGTGAGGGACGGAGAGAACCCCTCCGACCTGTGTCATATTTAGATGAGCTCGCAGGTAAACGTCCACCAGTGAGAACTCTACCTGCTCACCATTCATTCGTATCTCAAGCTGAGAGACTGAGACTAGAAAATGTCATCACATCTATGAGACAGGTACCATAATAAATCTCATGTCTATATCTCATAGAATAATGAATATTATAAAGAAATTAAGTTAAGCTGGTATGGGGGTGACTAAAATGTTAATTAGCACCAATTTCCACCAGCTAAGGTATAAAACAATGAGGAGGAGTAAATGTTCACTTTTTCAAGCCTGTGCATAAATGGCCAAATTATCAACCTGCAAAAACTTAACTCCTATAGATAGATAGGGTAACAAACATACTTCAATACACCGACCTCTTTATTAGTTTTGCACTTAAGGTGTGTATGTCGACTTGACCTGCTATCCGAATTAATCAATTTTTGCTCACCTGAGCAGTGCCGTAAACTGCAAGAGTCGATCCTTCTCTGCGATTATATGCTGGATAGTAGGGGGGGGGGAGAGGGGGTTTTTGTTTAGCTATGTCCAACTCAGCCACTTTGCCCATTGCAGTCAAAATATTCATTTACTGTGATTTAAATGGCTTATGACACTATGTATAGCCGTTTCAGCTGCATGAGGACACCCAAGATGTGGTGCTGTGAGATATTGAGCTCAAATACTCCCCTACCGTAACACACCCTTTGTTTCCAAACAATGTCTCTTCAAGATAACTCTCGTTTAATTTGTGATTCGTCCTGCATATACTGACACTGAAGTATTTTCTCTAAGGCCATTTAAATATTAAATACCATCTGGTTGTTTAGGATTTACAACTTAGTAGATCTTCACTGCAAGTGAAACTTTATGCCCGACTTAGAATTCTTAGATTTTGTTGTCAGAGGACATCTTAGTGGTCTTAATGTCTGTGTGAAGGTTGTGTGGCTAGAAACTTGAGTGATGTGTGTGGTTATCGTGTTGTTCGAGACATTGTGTAATGACAATATCTTACATTCTTTTTTAGACCTCACAGAAGCTCTCAGAAGAAATCAAAGAGCATGAGAACGTTGCAACGTAAGTAACAATCATCGGACATCAGTATTAATAGATTGAGGGAGGAAATATCATATTGTTATGAGTCATTGTATTTTATTCTGTCTGAGCGTCAAGTTTATCCTTCTTCAGACTTGTGAGTTTGCTGATTTATAATTCAGATTTCTTGGCTGTCTTCCTGTTTTCCTCATTATTAAAACCAGTGAGAAAACACCCTAATTAAACCAGGTAATTTGTAGCGAACTTGAAGACTAAACTGAAATCAATTCACAGCAACGCATGGGAGTTGTTGCTCCATCCCAACAATAGTGCATCCATACTGTGTTTACAAATATTATAGCACACGCTTATAGATCAATAGTAATTTAATAATAAACAGCCAATCAGCGTGCAAGAAAGCGCATTTGAAATAGCGTATGTTCATAATGGATTTTGTCATTATCATGACCTGGCCTCGTGGCCTAATGGATAAGGCGTCTGACTTCGAATCAGAAGATTGTGGGTTCGAGTCCCATCGGGGTCATGTGTTTTGATTTTTGTCAGGTTTTATTTGTGGCTGGTTTAATTTCCTTGTACCTCTGGTCAGCCTAAACTAATAAATATGCGGCCTATTGTTTTTGAACTTATTTTTGTTCTTCTGCAGAAGTCTCAGAGGTGATCAGAACGGTCGGGAGTTTGCTCTGCCTAGAAAGATCCGACTGCAGAGGGCTGAATTCACCTCAAAGTTAGAAAACCACCAAACTGTTATGGTAAGATAGGCCGCTATACTGATTGCTGTTTCTCAGTCCTTATAATGTACAAAATCTGCCATGTGTAAAGAGTCAGCTCACACTGCTGACCTGTCTTTATTACCACACCTATAACACAGAGCATTTAGGAATAATCAGATAGCCATAGAAACTGACTGCTATTGAAAACTACTTAGTTAGAAGGTAGCAACTGATTCAATTCAGTAGTAGGCAACAGATTTTGATAACCATCGTGAGTGGGCTCTTAAAAGTTAGCACATACATAATCACAGTTATTTAATCAGTTTTGACGACAACTTGCCTTAGCATTTGCATAGGAGCAGCACACAAAATCATTACTTATATTTCTATACAATCTGGGTGACATTTTGCCTATCACAATGCAGTGAGTGACCGACTATATAGCTAACAACTGTTCTAATTGAAACTGGTCAATAGAAGGGCAATAGAAGCCCTATATCTCTCCACTGCTGTGGACCTGTAAGGATGTATATATTAGGAATATTCCCTAGTGTGCTTTACCGACACACCCCCCCCCCCCCCCCCCGCTCAATCAAGCTCACTATTTCCTGAGGAGCCGTCATTGCTTCGGGACCCGAGAGCGTACCACCCAGAGTGATTTCATAATCATATGTTATGATTTGTATTTATACTGTTGTTTTTATAATAATTCTTCTGAAGGGTTGTTATGTGAGGATTTAGAGAACTCCAAAAACTGCCGACTATGTCTTTTAACCCTAGAACTATCGGCTTGTTCTGAATAATGCACTGTGCATACTGTACTGGCATTTCGTTGTTGATTGAATACCACTAGCGTATATAAATAGTCTGTCACTCATAGCATTGTGTTATGCTAACATTATGTCAAGTGTTATGCAGATTGAATAGAAATCATAAGTCATTAAATTGTGTGCTGCTCCTACGCAATTTAAAGGCAAGTTGTCATAAAAACTGATTCGATAACTTTTAAGAGCCCATTCATGATGATTACAAAAATCTGTTACCAAAGGAAAGAATTTTAATCAGTTGCTATATCTTCTAAGTAAGTTTTCTACAGCAGTCTCTATGGTTATTGATGAATCCTATATAAATTACTTTTTAACGACAGTTTGAAGTGACCATGCTAGCGTCTGTTCTAATTGAAACAGGTCCGAGAACATTTTGCAGGCAGAACTCAATTTTACAGCTGCAATGAGTTATTGTGCTAGCGAGTGTCACCCTACATGAAGATCATCTCTACCTAGGTCTGAAGGATAGCGTTTGAATCATATAGATAATATCATGCAGCTTTGTCTACTGGTTAGCCTCAGACTTTAATAACAATAAAACTAACATCTATATTTACAGAATAGTGTGAATATGATCGGAATGATAGCCTCAGAACTCCCACGACCTACAGACGACCCTGAGATTATATGGCATAAACTGATGTCCACTGCAACGCGCGCTGATGAAAAATAATAAAGAGGAGACTGTAGTTGTGACTCCCCTATTGATTAAACCAATCAGGGTGGGTGTCCCGTCATCCCTAATTGGACCAAGTTTATCCAGTTTGACTGCATTTGCAGCTACCCACCCCTCCACTAAATTCCCTTGGGCTTATCGGTGGAGGTGAGCAACTAGAATGCAGGCAAACAGGATCAAACTTGATCAACTTCTTCATGTTTTTGTACAAACTCAAAGGTTAGTGAGGTTACAAGACAATTTCAGCCATTTCAGATGTTGTCAAAGTTAATAACAACTCCCCCCCACCTCCCGTTTGTGTTCATGTTGTAACACTTTATGAATCAGTATTTTGTCTCCGTCCAAGTCTATTAACCTATCATGATCTTCCAATAAGTCTTTTACTGATAACCAAATAAAATTGTGTGGATTTTATAGCATTGTGAGGTGTGCTACAGCTAGATGCATCTGAATCGTTAGCAAAATATTACAATGTCCCGATGAGAGACAATGATTATTCATAGAAATCAAAATAGGTGGTGCAGTCATTAACATTATGATGATAAATTCATTATCACCCACTCTTCCAGTGACGGTATGGCTCAATAAATAATGAAATATTACTACCATCAACCCAAGCTGTTACTGTTACTCCTTGGTTTGAGCAAGGAGTTGTAGACCCTCCTTGGTTTGAGCGCTCAAACTACGCTATGACCACGGTTATTGCTATCTTATAAACATATTTAAGCAGGAGACTTTTCAGATAACAATCATTAATGTATAAAAATAATTGAAGTCCACAATTAAGATAATTATAATGCCACACCACCACCATTGGTATAACCCACTGAAGTGTGATGTATTTTATCAAGAAAGGAGTAGTCTTAGAAACATCAATGTGCACACAACTCTAAACTAGAAAACAGTTGAAATCTAGGTTGGAACTGTTTTCTAAGCGTTTCCCCTTTATAATTCTTTGTTGGTTGGTACTCAGCGACAGTTTTGCGTTAATCTCATTTATTTTAATGTCAAGTAACATTCTGGGCTACTTGTGTACCCTTGAGGTAGAAGGACGTCAGGACTACAGCAAGTCCTGTGCATCCGGATGGATATAATGTGAAACGCAAAGTTACGTTCTATGAACATTACCATGATGGTATCGATGATGGAATGCCACAACCAGCATCTTTGGCGCGGGTAGAGTTTGAGCTCCACAACTATCTTTACTAACCGTCATGAATTTGATGGCGGCGCGCCAGTTTAAATTCTTGGAAAAATTATAGAAATAAGCGTCTTCCGCCCGCATTTTACTGGCCGACATCATGAATGATATTGCCCTACAGTCTGAATGAGCTTGAGGCTTATCTTGGGTATATAACTATAGGTTTTACAGTACATCAGCCATTGTGATACAGTGAAGCAAAGAAGAAACACAAGTCATGAAGGTCTCTATGGTTATAGTTTTGCTGGCAGCGGTGGTTTCTTTAGCTGGTAAGAATTCCCATAAATTTTAATTTATTTTCATGTACCAACCCTACATATTATATTTACTCAAAATGTACTAACTACTAACTATTTATTCAAAATGTACTAACTACTAACTATTTACTCAAAATGTACCAATCCCCAATAGTTTTGTTTATTCAAAATGTACCAACTACATATTCTATTTACTCAAAATGTACTAACTACTAACTATTTATTCACAATATTGCAAAACCAATCCATAGATGACAAGAAGGTAGACCCAGAAATCAGGAGGTCTCGGTGGACAAACTCCAAACCCGGAATACGGCTCTGCGTCCTGCAGTTCCAGCACAATTCAGCCCTCGTTTGTCATATTTCTAAGCCAAAACTTGAGCTTTCATACTATGAATTGTGTCATTTTACCTGTTTTTACATACAAGCAGTAATTGCAATAAGCAATTACATAGTTATATGCACTGCTGAGGTAGGAAAACATTGTTTGCCTTGCAAAAAGAAGCTTAAAAAGTTTTCTGGTTAAAGGAAGCTGAAAAAAGGGAGAAAAAAGGGAGATAGGGAGGGGGTGGAAAAAGACCCTAAAACTGGGAGCCTCCCTACCAAATAGGGAGACTTGTCAGGTATGAACCAATCTAGTTGACTGTTTGTCTTCTTCACGTCTAAGTTTGTTGTCCATCTGTTGCATAGCTGTGTAGCAGACTGACTCTTAGTGAGAATTATTAGTGGACAAACAATCCGGCAACGTAACCACTAATATCATATATTTGGTAATGTAATGAAGATGACACACTGACATCGAGACTACACTATTATCATGTGTATCTCTGATCGTTAGAGTCGATTTAGTAAGAGTACCTAACATGTCCATGCCACTAATTAATAAAATTGAGCTCGGGTTGTCACACCAAATTCCTTGTGATGGTACTCATGCTAAGTGAATTAGTTCACTATCTTATGTTGAGGTATACATGCAATAGTATATCAAGTGGTCAGATGTGAAGATTATATAGTCATTTAATGTTAGTGTCTTAGACTGCAATAATATTTCAAAGTCATTTCTTTACAGATGCCAGAAGAGCGGGTATCGTTGAGCCCTGCCCTCCTAGTGTTGGTGTTAAGGGCTGCTCCAAGATATGCCAGGACGCCAGATACAAAAGGGCATCTTGCAGAGATGGTAGTTGTTATTGCAGTTAAGAACAGACATGACATGATGATTTTAAAATGTGAACGCATTGTTTTGACAAATTCAATTTCTAACAATAAAAGTTCACCAAGACAATAGATAGATAGATGGATATTAACTTTATTCATCACCGATCAATGCAACAAGGGAAAATGAGACCGTGTGCAAAAAAAAGACATCAAAGTAGTTTAAGTAAAAACTTTTCTCATACTGGGTTGTTCTACATTTTGGTGCTAATGTAGTATCATCCATTGGTGCAATAAAGTATATCATTTATTGGTGCAATAAAGTATCATCCATGTTTCAGTCTAATGGTATCAACAATATCATGTCTCTAGAGTGCCGCTTTCTACCAACACAATTAATGTATGAGATTCTCAGATGTTTTGAAGTCAGCGACTCAATAAATCAAACACCAACTCAGAGTTTCATCTCAAGCGTTGAGCTGTATGTTAGGAATAATAGGGTTGAGGAGGAAAAACTCTTAATCAGAATCTGAATTCTGAATTCATTGGAGATTAGAGTATAACTCCTAATGAAACCAGCTGGTTATTGTTGTGTATCACCAAACTCCCTGGTATCACAATGCCTTTCCATATGACCTGAAATAATTGCATTTGGCACCCGATCTATGTTTAGAACAAGGTTTTAGATTTTGTATGTTCAATTTAACAGTTTGACATTACTCTAAAATCAGTCTTTTCAATTTTTCTACTGACGAGTTGCTTTGTAAAACTGCAAGAGCAGGTGAGAATACCACTAAATACCAACTAATATCAGTAAATACCACTAAATACCAACTAATATCAGTAAATACCACTAAATACCAACTAATATCAGTAAATACCACTAAATACCAACTAATATCAGTAAATACCAATAGATACAATCCATTCATTATTGATTGTGTCCCCATGGAAAAGTAGAGCATAACTCCCCAGCACTTAACGAAAAAGGCATAAATCTGTTTTGCCTATATTTCTGTGTGAAATAAATGCCTTTACCTTCTGTTATTGATTGTCACTTAATGGCTTCCGATCTAAGCTCAATATCGCACATTTAAATTTCTGCTCAAATTTATTTTACACCATACAAGTTTTGTTTTAGTGGGCTAGCATGCAACTAAAACCTGAATATTCCCGACACTCAGTGTTATGACTGTGTAAACATGGTCTTGCTACTAAAGCTATTTAGGAGAGTGACGTTTTTCAACAAGGGCAAAATCTTTTGGATTTGTCTAAATCTGCCCTCGCATGGTCTGCTGTGTTTTCACTTTGTAGAGTGGAGGCCACGTAAAGCATAAAGGCATAAAGGCACCCAACCCAGCAACAGACATTAAAATGAAACATATTACGCTACTAACTATGACTACAACAAACAAATAAATATATCATCACTTTGACTCGCCGCAAAGAATAATTCTCATTAACCCTGAAACATCTAGTCTGAGCCCCCCAGACTTTTGCCCCTCGCCCGACGCCCCCCCCCCCCCCGGTAAAATATAATTTAATAATTAATTAGCTGAAAGGAAAATATTTAGATAAATGTCACTTCTTAGGCCATTTCGCTGACCTCATTAGAGCTGCTTTGAAATGGGTGATAGTGACAGCAGAACATCACGGATGACAACCTACCTAGGGAGCGTGATTAGTAAATTGTATCAGTCTAGCGCTGTCTTTCATGAATAGGGTTGTGAGGTTTCTTTAAACTACTGCTGCCACTAAAATTTGTGCTCATTGAATTCAGTATAGCTTGAAAATAATTGATTGAGGCTTTAATCTCAGAATTATCACCTAATTGGCAAATAATTTGCACAAACTGATCTTCAAAATCAGGGTATGAAATTAATGCACTAGGTTATAACTTCATAAGTGTCCACTAGTAAGCCCGGTAACTACCTAGATAATGCCAATAAAGTATTAGAAAAAAAAATATTATGAGGATAATTAATTTCAAATTTTGGCACTCAGTTTGTGCAAATTATAGGTGACAATCCTGAGATTGCAACCTCACAATATTAGTTTTGAGCTATACAGAATGGCAGCAGTGGGATGTTACAATGACAACCAGTCCTCAGAAGCAGATAACACTGTTTATGTTAGAAGACGCTCTTATACAAGTTTCACAAGGAGATGGTAGTTACAAATGACCACTTTATAGCTTTTTATTTCACTCATGCATTGTAACAGGTCACGGGTCACATAAAGTGTAGTGTTGCATCTGGGTGCAGCTACAAGCCATTACTGTGAAAAAAGTTCCTTCTTAGAAGTTGTGTGTAATGTATAATCCTAATAAAGCCACAGTTGGAACAAAGAAAATAGAACAGCTAAAATATGTTGAGTTTATACATGTAGAAAAATATATTATTCTGAAGCATAAACTTTTGTAACTGATATTCAAACCCCGGTACATCATAAAAAGACATTACTTAGACTCCAAAATTGTTCAAGCGAAGTTTGATAGAAAGCTGAAACATGGACAGCATCTCACAGACTAAGAAAGTCAAGCAGCGGTGTTTGAAAATCTTATCAACCCTCAGGCAGACAAGAGTACATGATAGAACTAATGCTAGAGTAACCTGGTAATATTGTTTGGAGACGAGCACAATGTATTTAAAGGATTGTGAATTTGATTATTAGTAGACAAAATGTCATTATGGATGGCAATGAGACAACCCTATGGACAGTATTTGCAGAGCTCAAACTGTGCAAGGATAGCTGCCGGTAGCATTTCATACTCCCAGCTATCCAGGCACAGTTTTGACCGCTTCTATAGAGACAGTTGAGTGTGAACGATTAATGGACTCTGAAAAATGACTCAGCCAGAGTATCTGAGCTAGCGTCGCAAATCCTGTCAGTCTAGAAGCTTCTCAATAAACATGTTCACATTGTGTTCATAAGGATGTCTGTTCAGCAGTCCACCAATCTGATCGTCTTTAGTAGGAAACATGTCAAGTAACTGATCCAACATAGCTGTGGTCTCAGTGTTGCTGCGATGTCTGGAAGGGCCGCCCTGACTCCCACCCTGCGTCCAGTTGGTATTAGGATTCACTTCATCTGTAATTTCTTTAGGTAGTATACCCAGTGTTTGATAGCGGTTAGGCCCAGAGTAGAACTGATTACCTCGGAGAGCAGGGTTTTGTACACCAGCACCACCTGCTGCACCCTGAGAAGGTGGGATATCGAATCGAGAGCGTCTAGCAGCCTACAACAAGAATGGAGAATGAAGATACATAGCATAAAGAAAAGAATTTGAACATAATTTTTAAAAACTTGAACTGCCAAAGTGTCACTGACTTCTTTACACCAAGATTCAAGCCTTATACCTTAGAGGAGAAAATTATTGGAAGGAGGAATTTTTCGCCATATGAACAGGCTTAAAATGGCTGAAATTCAGGCTCTTTACTTTATATAGATTCCGACCGCAGCTAGCCAAGATTAAGGGCTAGCTTACATCGGGCAACCCCAAATATAGCTAGACTTAACTCTAGCTATCATGGACCCCTATAAGAAATGTGAAAGTTGACATAAAATATTCATCTCAATCGCAAATATCAAAATCACATTATAAATTGATGCCTACACAAGTGAGGGACAGCGTCAATTTGTCCTAACATCAGTTCTAATAGCATGATTTTTTGTACGCTCCTCACAGATAATTATCTGGAGAGACTCTTCACCAGGAGAGGTATACACCCGAGGGTGCTGGGGGCTGGAACAATCAACAATGAAAGCTCCCCCAGTGGGACTCGAACCCACAACTCCTGGCGCCTGGCAGTGAATAGCAAGCGCGCTAACCGATTGCGCCATCTCACCATCCCCAAAAAAAGAATGGGTTGATGGCGCTAATTAGATAGCCCGCTATTCACTACTCGGAGTTGTGTTCTCTCATCCCACAGCACATTCCAATCCACCATTGCCACCCTATAAAACACAGCGTACGTGTTAGGGTTATTGGACTCACATGGCCCATTGCTGGGACCCCTTGTAGTAGGTTTAGCTGTCTTTCCAGCTTGTCAGCATGTCTTTCCATGCTGTCACATGTCTTTCCATGAGTCAGTCAGTAGACAAGTACACAGGAGAGGTATACACCCGAGGGTGCTGGGGGCTGGAACAATCAACAATGAAAGCTCCCCCAGTGGGACTCGAACCCACAACTCCTGCGGCACTAATCGCCTGGCAGTGAATAGCAAGCGCGCTAACCGATTGCGCCATCTCACCATCCCCAAAAAAAGAATGGGTTGATGGCGCTACACATACACCATTACAACATACACTCTTTCTGATCCCTGATTCTGATCCCGCAGGGGATTCCAGCATGTTTTCATTATATTTTATCCTTGACCTTGACCATCAATAAACTCTCATCAATCTGATATGGTGTTCTTGGTATCTTCAATGTGGGATATTATTAGTCACTCCCATTTACATATGACATATATCTGGCATCGAATACAAAATCATCATTCCGACCACAAGAATGAAAAGTGTAATTATGTTGTCTCTGGTCACGATAAGGGATGTAATTACCGGAAGGTGATGTTGCTGTTGTTGTTGCTGTTGTTGTTGCTGTTGTTGCTGTTGCTGGTAGTTGTGAGCAGGAGGCTGTCTGTATATAGGTGCGTGATTCGCCTGTTGACCCGCATTACTTCTATAAACAGAGTAATTTGTAAAACAGCAATATCAGAATGACTCCATGGCCATGATAATTAAACTAGATAGGACACATTTCAGCTTTTTTTTTTGAGAACCTGACCAATTTTGATAGGATAAACTTACTCAATCACATGATGTTATAATAACTCACTAATATGGATTGTGAAAATCTGTGCCTGCTAATATCAAGTCCTCGACTAAACTAAAAACTCTAGCAAATTAGGCTACTCATGTACACCTCACTGGCATCGACATGACACTATTAACATTTGTATCTCTGATCGTTAATCTTGTGACAGTACCTAACAAGTGCCCCTCCCTAATTAATAAAATTTGAACACGGGTCGTCACACCAAATTCCTTGTGATGGTACTCTTATTAAGTGAATCAATTCACTCTCTATCGATCAGAGATATACATGCAATAGTATATCACGTGAGCAGTGTGCATGTACACTAAAAATAAACAAATGAAAGTATCATATCATCATACCCTTTAAAGTTAGGATTGAGCAGCTGGTCGAGTGTAGGTCCAGTTCTGCCATTGGGATCCTGTGAGATCATGAATGTATCCGAGGCAAACATATACATGATGACTTTACTCCTGATGATATTTGTGTATTTGTTATTCTGGTCGTACAGTAAGTCCTCATATTTATCATTAGAGATGACTATGCCATCTGTGGCCACGGCCAGATCCAGAATAAACCTGTGTAAGAGAGTGCGGCAGAGAAGTGAATAAGAGGTCAACCCTGATTGGTTGTCAACAAATAAGAGATTCAGGACATTGAGACATATTGTGATCCAACACTCGTTTGAAATTGATTAACATCAGAATTTTTTAATGATAAAAACTGTTTGGTTGGTGAAGAATATGACTTGATCTCTTTTAACCATTGGGGTAAATTAGTGATCACCATGGCTCCGTAGTTTGGAGGGGTTAAGGCACTTTATAAATGATTACAGATTGATGAAAGATGTTGATTCCTAATTCTCCAAATTGAGAACAATGTGAATAGGGAACGTCACTCCGTAACTCCAATTGGGAAAATAAAACACTCAGACGAGTGTGTGGTCTTTGATTGGCTTCCTCAAGTGAACCTCATCGGGCACACCCACCAAAGACATTCAGATCCGATCCCGACCTCCAGTGAATCACTGTTTCCCATTTGTCATGCTTTGTTAGCTCACCTGTCATCGTAGGGTACAATCCTTTTGCCTCCCAGATTTTTGCACGGAGAGAAACAGAGAAAACCGGAGTCATTCATCTGAGTCAGCAGTTGTGGGTCCTTGGTGAGCCGATCTCTGAAAGTATACATCGATACTGTTTACTAATTATTTATTTTATTTTATTGTGTTAGTTTACTTTTTGCTAGATATGAAATTCATAATACATTATATAGATAAAGTGCAATTGTGTGAGGGAAAGGCAAAAAGCTGAGATCAAATTGTAGATAATTGCAATAAAACTATGTAATAAGCAGAGCGACACTCTGATAGCCTGCGGCTAGAGAGTACACGGAAGCCCAACTGTAAAACACGGCCAAAGGTCTAGGTCAAATACAAGACACACCGGCAAGGACGCACAGGACGAGTGCCCCAACCAGCTGCAGTCACCACTGGCTCACAGAATGAAAGCCAGGCTCGCAGGCACGCAAGTCTGAGAGCCCATCTCAGCTCCCTTTAGGCACTCATCTTGTTGTACAGTGTATATTATTGAACTATCATCGTAGGACCAAAAAAAACATATTAATCTCATCAAGTGAAAGGCTATATGGTGAGAACTTATGGTGATGTCTAGATAGTCACCATCGCCAATAGTTGTTCCATATGTACCATAGAGATAATTTAGTTGATTGAAGTGAGAGAAAGGGCTTTCTTACTTTCACCAACAAATAACGCAATAAGCAACCAAAATGAGAACCTAGCCTGTCTTAACAAGCTTTGTTCGGTGGTGGGGGGGGGGGAACAAAGCATGTCAACTCTTGCACTGCTCGATGTCGAGCAGCCCATGCTAATTATTGTCTTCTCTTGCGATCGTGAAGATAACTTCTTTATCACACTAATCAATTTGTAAAGGAAAATGGAGTGGTGTTCCCAAAAAAACAGCTCCACCACCGAACAAAGCTTGTCAAGACAGGCTAGTGAGAACCATAAAATCTAGCCATCATGGATTTGTTTGCTCAATGTCTGATTATACTAGGAGAGGTTGCTGTTCAGACACTTTACATTACATTGGGTGCCTTCCTGAGATAGACAGATAATAAAAATAAACACATATTGAAATTGAGTTTGAAGTTGCCTTCTCCGTTACGGTTTCTTACGTGCGACGATACGTCGGTACTATGGCTTTCAGAGTCTCGTGAGTAGCCCCGTACTTCTGTCTCAGGTAGTTTATTGCGATGAGAATCCCCCTGGATGAGAATATCTTTTCTCTACCCGGATACATTCCGTTGCCATGGCTACAAGAATGAGGAATATGCTCACAGATTTCAGTACATTCAACCGGCTGAGGTACAGCTACATAACATGGCCATCTTAGCCATAACAGATTAGAGAAGTGGCCAAACTATGGATATAGGTGTACTGAGCCAAGGACTTTTTTATTTTATATTAGTTAAACACACACTTTTCCTGGGTTTTATCTTATTGGACAGACAAACAAAGCCTTTCGAGGTGAAGAGTTGCCAATGAAGTCAGTGACCAAACTGCAGCGATTAAACAGCGTATAGTATCTAGATATCAGTTTTTCCCAAACCGCAGCCCAAATGTGGCAAAATGTGGCCCGCTAGCAAATTTTAAATGGCCCACTTGCGCTGGTGATTGTTCGGGCTCGGCACAAATACCTTTCTGATAATTTGTGTGTGATAACACAAGCGCGTGTTCCAGTCACAAAGACACAGCTCTACACTCCTACATAATTCGCAACGAAAAAAAACATTTATTTATTTATTTGTATATTGGACCTTCCGACTGAATAATATTATGTAACAGGTGATCACAGGAGGGACTGGATTGGTCTCATGTTTGAGCTTCATGATTGGTTATTTGTCTCAAATTGTCTCAACGGGTGGGGAGCCCCCCTTTTCAAGCTCTCTTGCATCATTTTGTTAGCGTAAAAGAGTTTAATTTTTCTGAGTTGTTTTCTATTCGGTGTATAATTGGATAATTTGGATATGACAAATAGGAGGTAATGGTATTGATACTCCCAAATTTTACGAGCTCCCCTTCCTTTGATGAGTCTATATATATATACATATTTTAGAATTCCCATCACATCAAACTAGCCAAATAACTCCCCAATGCAATATTCAGAAATATGTAGCAATAATATTTTTCCAGCGAACCTCCTAGCGGCCCTCATAGCAGCCAGCAATAATCACCAGGCCAAATTACATTTGGCCCACTAAAACTTTCTAAATTGCAAGTATGGCCCACAGTAGAGAAGTTTGGACCGGTTTCAGATGATCACTTCTTGTTTAGGTTCACAAAGCCAACTGGGTTAATAAAGCTCATACTAAAGGCCTAATAACAGACTATTTTAACAGACTAATATAACAGACTATTATAACAGACTATTTTAACAGACTATTATAACAGACTATTATAACAGACTATTATAACAGACTATTATAACAGACTATTATAACAGACTATTATAACAGACTATTATAACAGACTATTATAACAGACTATTATAACAGACTATTATAACAGACTATTATAACAGACTATTATAACAGACTATTATAACAGACTATTATAAACGAAAAAATGGCATCTCATTTATATCTCACAGGTACTTACAAACGTTCCAAATCTAAATGCGTCACTAATCTACTTACGCATACGCTATATTGGACCCGTCCAGCACGACCATTCTACACTTAGCGTTTCCTGTCTGAGGCAGTCCGGGTCTCTCTGGTAGCAGGAGGGGTAACTCCGGTAGTGGGGCTGTCGGTGTCTGCTCCATCATGAGAGCTGGAGGGGGAGGCTGATTAAACATCGGAGGTTGGGGTGGTGGCGTGAGCTGCGTCACTAAAAAACAGATTAAACATCATATTGGTGAATAATTATGATGAGACCTCAATGCAGGAAATCTGATGAATTTTGACTGATGACTGTATCAAGTGTAATAAAACTGGCATTTAGAGTGACTCCCCTCAACTGCACAGCAGCATATTAGTGGAACAGGAGTGCCTCTAAAAGCAGGCAAATTAGAATTCCTCGATCTAATTCATAGACGTAAGGCAAGTTGAGAGCTCCCAAGACTTGTGGATGTTAATCTCATGTGAGATTGGTAAAGGATCATCTGTTTGACTAACTAAATCCACTATTATTTGGAGGTGTTTCAGATATTGCTTCATATAAATCAACAGTGCCTTTATCACTACCTTATACCTTACATATCCTGGACTCTACAGCAGCTTTTTTTGTTTTATATGGAATGAAATGGATTGGAGAGTTGATACACAAAAGCAGTTACCTTCTCCTGCACACAAAGCAGAACTTTTCAATTCAATCTTTAAAATGATTGTGAAGAAATCAGGTTTTTGGTATCTTTCTTGAGTTCTCAGTCTAGTTTAGAAAACTGCTACAAGGTTCATTCACAACTTTTTTAGTACCTTCCACTCTCAACTTTGAGTGAAAATCAGTTGAGACTAGGAAACCTACTGTTAATAAACCTTAAAGCAGTTTTCTAAATTTGACTGAGAACTCTAAAATGATACCAAAAACCTGATTCATTCACGATCACTTTAAAATACTAACCAGTGACCACTCTGTTCTGAGGCGGTATATGCTGTTGTGGCTGGGTATGCCATGATCCAAATTGCTGTGACTGCTGATGCATTCTGGGAGGACGAGGCGGTGCATGTGATGTGGAGGGCTGATTATACAAATCAGGATTGTATGGCCGGAAAGGGTGGCTGTTAGATGGACCAGCCAAAGACTTCTGGGGAACTGAAATTATACAGTTTCGGTGTAATTGAAATATAAAAATAAGGTGGGTATGCAAGCGGAATACCATCTATTTCATTTCTAAAAAAAATTGTATTTCTTTTGCCTACATACACCAAAAGATTAATAGTCATGCAGCTAGCTATGCTGTAGTAAAGCAATATCTCACAGCCAACAAAATCAAGTCCCCTCTGAGTTAAAAATAAGAATTGCCCTGTAACTGTATAGTCCCAATAAAATGCATTATAAATCTCACACATACCAGCAGAGGGCTGTTGATAAGCCGGGGGTTTGTCCTGCTGATGCTGGGTTCTACATTTCTTCTCATAAGGAGACGCAGCCACAGACCTTGGTGAGACTTCTTTCTGTTGTTGCTGATTATTAATGCCTTCAAGCTAAAACCGTCGCACATATACCGCGTTAGTAAAACCTACACGATCACTGCGTTAGTAATACCTAAACTATCACTGAATTAGTTATACCTACACAATCACTGTGTTAGTTATTAACACCTAGGGTGCTTTTATCGTGGGAGAGTTTTAGATGGAAGGCATCAACATTTAACTTTACCCATTTACCACCAACATCAACTGACACATAGAGCAATTGATGCTTCATTCCAGGTCATGGGGCAGTACTCACTCTTCATATATCAAATATGAAGGTTTCAGTTACCCGACAACCCCTCATACATAATGTCCTAAATTAGCACACAGCTACCCACACGGTTAGTTACGTATCCAGAGGGAGATTCAACCAGTAAAATGTCGATCTCTAGCCCATGATAACCAAACAGAGTTGGTTAGCCCTTAAAGACTACCCAAAGACCAAAGGCAGGTCAGGCAGTGACTTATGATAAAGTTGTGTCAGATTTGCATGGTAAACAAATTCCATGCTCTACTTGGCATGATGGCATTACGATTTCACTTGGATTTGCAATACACGAAACAATCACTTCCTGGAGACTGTGACATCATAATTCAGAGAATGGGAGTTACCTTCCCTTCAGGAAGGCACTCTTTCCATCATTAATAATTCATGCCAAGTAGAGCCAGAGACTATAGATATCTATAGTCTCTGGTAGAGCATTGAACTTTTTTAACATGCAAATCTGACATAACTTTATCATAGGTAACTACCCAACTATAACATGCTTTGGTCTTTGGATAGTCTTTAACCATTGGTTTCATGCATACTTTTTTATAATGGGAAACTTAAATAACTCTCCACAGGTCGACATTGGTGATGAGTAGCAGGAATTAGTTCTTTACTTGATTGAAACTCTTAGAGCAAACTATAGCTCAAATTTAGTCCCCTTCAAACACCCTCAATCTGAATTAATATAAACTAAACTAAACTTAACTTTGGAAGAAGTACTAGGTGATGCACACTGTATCGAATAGTCTTCGGTGTTGGTAAATTTGTGCTTCACCCTCATCGAAGGTCAACTTTTCTCGACATATGGCGCTCATTCAGCACACAGTTCACATCACTACACTGAAACTAATCTGATACAGTGGATACCATCTAGCGCCCAACCTAGTTTTGGTTTTGTTAGTCGGAACAGAAAACGAAGTATAATGTCAATTGAAATCAGATAAATTTTGTCACTTTTGAGTCAATAATGAGAGGTTGAGGGTTCAGATCGTCTGATGACAAATCATATTTGTACAATATTTTGTGAAGCGGAGGGTTCAGGTCGTCTGTTGACCAATCATATTTGAACAACTTTGCTAACTTTTTCCTCTGAGCGGAGGACTTTCTTTTCAGCTGAAGAATAAAAGTAATGAGGTTTTTATACATGAAAGTTCCCTCCCGCATGGCTATCGACCCACTTAAATGTCGAACAAACGCATGATATGGAATATGAAATTGTCACTTGATCCTCTGCATGTGACAATCCTGTAAATATTGATTTCCTATGAGTTAGATCATATTTTCATTCGCCATATTGATTTTGAGTGGTGGTACTTAATTAGGAAGAGGTAGGGGTGCACTTAATATAGGCTACACTCAGGTACTTAATAAAGGCTACACTCAGGCACTTAATATAGGCTACACTAAGGCACTTAATATAGGCTACACTAAGGCACTACAAGTTTTAATGTTACTGAATAGGGCTTATCAACAAAAGCCTTTGCTGACAACCTTAGAGACATGTCCACAAGAACACCAAACCTATTAGTGAATATCGAAGCAGTCCAGCTTACCGCAACATTTCTCCCTCTCTTCTTTTTGTTTTTCCTTCCTTTGTTGAGTGAGCTTCCTTGCTGCTGATTGGTTGGTTTTTCTTTAGCCCTGACATTAGTGAGCATGGCAAAGAAGCGTTGTTCATTGAGACCTTTCTTCACACACAAACTCAGCGCCTATAATGGGAGGTAGGATGTGGGTGTGAAGATGATGATGATTACTGGGGTGAGCTGTTTGAAGTAACTGCTGAATAAAACTATGTCATAAGCACATAAGCAGTTTTAATTCAGTTTTTTTCTGTACTAATATATATGGGCCTATCATCAGGTTTTGTGGATCATTTCATACATTTTAGGCTCCCGTTGGTAAAGTCCCACTTTTTTTTTCACGTAATTTGGGAATACTCACTATAGGACTAATTTGTGGCTAGCCTGGGTATTCAGTGCTTATTTCAAGCTTATGTTATACTACATCTTAACCAATGAGACAATAAAGAGACAAAACCAGCAGCAATCTACACTACACACTAACTGATACTTCACCTGACATATCTCCAGTTCATTATAACCTCGAGCCGTCGCATTATTAACTAGCCTAGCCTGTAGTACTGAGTCAACCTCATCCTTCAATACAAAGAACAAAGAGAGAGTTATACAGACAACATGATATTATTATCTGTCTATGTCGGATGGTTCACAAAAATTCTCTTCTTTTAAATTGTTGGGTATTATATTACGATGAACGCGGGCGTGGGGGGCTGTAAACATATAACAAATAACTCAATTTAATAGATACTTATCGCTCCTACACTTTCAACATCAACACCGTATATCCCCAAACACCATTGATGTTGTCTGTGCACAGAGTATTTGAAATTTAGACTGTACAAACTGGCGCCCTTTTGTTTCTCACTACGTGCTGAAACCAGAAAACACAGTACTTATAATTCACCTGTGGAGTAGCAGAACTAGTGGAGGTGAGTGAAGGTCCCTGAGGAGAGTCAATATCGTCAGAGTTATCTGTGTCACTCAGTGTGATGGTAGATATATCCTTTTGTGTCTGAGTGGTAGGGCTAATCTTACCTGGTAACCCTGTCACCTGTCATATATAACATATACATACACAATGTACACATAATTTGAGCGACGTGATAGAGTTAATTTGCTATATTCTAATTGAAAGGTCCCACAGTCTAAAATCCACCTCACTTGATGATGAGCTCATTGATGCGTTTGTCACAATTAAAATGAGAAAACACATATCATACATAAAACTTAGTCTCATCACCTTTCCTCTGACAGTAGCTTACCTTCTCTCTAGGACGTTGTGTCGGAGTGAATGTAGACTCGTCTTCACTTGTACTACTCGTATCACTATCCAGTGTATATCTCTGTACAGGAGCTGCTGACGCTGCCGGCGTAGAGGAGGAGGAGGTACTGGTAGAGTCTGTCAGGTCTACATATATCTGTCCAGCTATATATATATATAACAAGGGAGTTATCTCCTTAATGTCAAGGGGAAGGCAACTTCATATAATATTACATTAAGATATGACATGATAATGCATCATCAGAAGAGAGACGTTGAATTAAGAGCCTGATGAGCCCAATGATGAGATATATATTATTGAAAATTCCAGAATAAAGCTGCATTGTGCTTGTATTCCGAACATAGGGTGCAGATCAAATTACTGAAGTTATCCTAAATACTTATTTACTTGTAGCCACAAGTAAAATATCGAGACCCTCTGCCCAATGAACTCTGCCCTGGACCTCCATTATTTTTTTCCAATTCATAAATGTAACACCTATTTCATCAACTGATTACGTCGATAAATAGGTGAGACTCTCAGGTTTTTTACTTGCTATTTTTTCTTAGTTAAAACCTAAAATATTAGAGCACCTCCAGATGTATGAGCCATACAATATTCTGCTTTCCCATTAAATCAGAGTTTATAACAGGAATAACATTGGAACTCACATCTGGGAGCAGGTACAGGTCTTGCTGGAGTTCTAGTCGATGACACAAGTGGAGATGGGCCGGGTATCTTCTCAATCTTAACGCCCCCAATACCTGTCCTAGCTTGAGTTGAGGTAACCAGTGGGGTCGATGTCTGCGGACCAGCTGATCGATGACGCCCTCTTGAGTAGTCAATCACTGTAAACAGTGTATAAAGTGGGATAAGGATGGTTATAACACAGGTATAGCAAGTGATGATCGAGTAACAGCATTATTACCACAGTCACAAGTCAATTCTTGCCTCTGATAACTGCAGTCATTGGATTCGACTTTTTAAAAACCTTTGCAGAAGGCAGTGATAAACTAATAGCCTACTAAGTGCTTAATCACAGCCAACACCCCATAGCCTCCCTGTCTGGTCTTACTTTAGTTAATAATTGTGTGTATCTACCAGCAACCAAGGCAGTGTTAGAGCGCTTAAACTACTGCTGCTACACAGGCCACAGTGCTAATTGAATTCTTTATAGCTCAGAACTAACAGAATGAGGTTGCATTTTCAGCATTGTCACCTAATTGACAAATTATTCGCACAAACCGATCCTAAAAATCAAGAGTATGAAGTTAATTATCTAGCGGATATTGTGAGGTAACTACCGTCTTACTTGTGGACAATAACGGCGCCACCACCTAGCTCATTAACTCCATACTCTGATTTTTGGACAATAGGTTTATACAAATTATTCGCCCATTAGGTGACAATTTCCGAGATTAAAGCACAAATTTGCCTGAGTGGCAGCAGTAGAGCAGCAGCATCTGAGGAGGATAACCTACCTCCTTCCTCTTCTATATCAGAATCAGACATATCCATATCCTCCTGATCCTCAGTGTCAGATCCGCCTACTACTCTAGTATTATCCTCATCACTGCAGTCAAGTGTGATCGTCTCCGCTTCATTCTATTAACAATTATAAATCATATTATTGTATTATATTATAGTATTATATTATAGTATTATATCATAGTATTATATTATAGTAATATATAATGTATCATATCAGGTTGTGTTCCTGCTGGCGGCTAATGGTCATCAAGATATTAGAAATATATTTTTAAAACGAAGTTGTTAGCTGTCTTGCCTCAAGTGACAGGTTTGTTGTTGCTGTCATACCCATTTTATTTGCAAAGCAAGAGTTTGTAGCTTGCTTGTAATATTTTGATAAACATGAAATGCCTTATCATCAGAAGTAGAGCTAAATTTTCAATATTAATAGTTGATAAGATTTAAGTGTTTGAGACCACAGTAAAGATAGTGTGGGAATGAGTCTTATGACACAAATATTAGTATTATATATATTTAGTTGGTACTGCTGTTCTTATGGCAACTCTACAATTTCAGATGTGGCTAAATTTAGTTTGATACAATCATTTCAGAAAACACGCAAAATGCCTTTACAACGATTGTTTGGTGTCACAAATCGTCCACCATCCTTGCTAATCTGAATCTGAAGGGGATTTTGAGCTTTATTGTGTAATAGCGAGTAATAGTCAGACTTACCGTGGTGTCTTCGGCAGCCCAGCCTAATATAAGTCTCTTCATCACATCATTATAATTATCGATATTCTCCTGCCCCAAACTCAACTACAATAGAGCGAACAATGTGATCAATGTGATCAGTGTCAGAGTAACAAAACTCCTACAGAAAGTTAATCCATTCTGCGGCAAGACATGAAGACTAAGAACTGCAGACGAGCGGTCAGTGAGCTGTTCTTCCTGGGTAGTTTACATATTGCAGGTGGTGAGAGTTATAATAGGTTATGCAGTAAAACATTAAATAGTAATAATGCGTTTTATAAAGGACTGAATAAATAGACTGGTGTGAGATCCTATGTACAGTAAGAATGGTAGTTTGATGTGTACCGCGAGCCCTAGCCTAAAGTAATGCTAGTTTAAGCTCCTGACCGTGTTAGATTAAAGAAAAGAGGGACATTCCAAAACCCACTAGAACAGTTAACAGTTAACCCATTAGCTTGAGCCAAATTTGACCAGCTGACATCATACGAGGTAGAGAATATCATACAATATATATAACACACATACAAGATTATAGAAGTTGCCCACCTTGTCTGACATTCCTCTCACAGTGTCATCTAGCCTGTGGCTTGTTTGATCAGAGTAGCCGTCTTGTAAGGAGGAGTTGGTGGTAATGTCTGTAAGGTCCCCTAGCGACATACGAGACTGCTCCTGAAATGTGGCTATCATGTCCTCTATAGCTGACAGAGTGAGAACAACAGCTAACTCATCACCTTCAGATAAAAGATAATGAAATAAATACAAATCAGGTTGTATTGATTTTATTTCATTCAAAACATGTAATAAAATATATGAATTACTTAATTTGAATATTTTCTAGGATATTGTCTTAACATTATAAACATCATAACATCCTGTCACAAAATGTAATTTCTTGCAAATATCATCATCTTATCGCAACGCAACAAGCCAAAGCTAAAAGGATGAGCGACCATTTTTTGTGGATAATTTAGTTAAATGACCAACATGGTAAAACATAAATTTGCCCCCTTATATTAGTGATATTTGTGTCTGTTGCAAACAGAACAAGCTACGTACTCATCAAAAATGATATACAATATGGCGCAATGGAAGGTTACAGACTGAGCGAGTGGAGTAAGTATTACCTCTGATGATAGCATCTCCAGGGTCCTCAGGGTTCTCCCCATCATTAAACTCCACCACACTTTTATATTTATTCTCTAAATCAAACACCACCTCCTTATCAGATAACCTGGAGTGAAACTCTCCTGGATACTCCTTAGTACAAATGTCCTCAGGTGTACATAAGTTCTTAATATAGGTCTACAGGTAGAGATATTCTATGTGGTTAGTGAGAATCACAGAGTTATTATAATATAATACTATAAAATAAACAATATATATAATAACTCTATGGTTAGAATCGTGACAGTTAGAGTACAAAAACTACGAAGTCTGACTGCTGGATACATATATTACCGTTACAAATAAACCGATGAATTAAATCGCCGAAAATCGCCTTCAAGAAACCGGGTTGCCAACCATCATCACCAGATTAACAAACTCTGTGTGAGAAATATGTGAGGTGTTTGCGAGCCAGTCCTAGTCATCCACTTTACAGCCAATCGATCACTGGCCGGATATCTACACACAGCGGGCGGCATATTAAAGATAAATCCCGCACGGCTTTAAGATCGAAAAGCCTTTTCCAGCAGTTTCCTTAGTTTTATTTGTAATTTTTGATTGTGTACCGGTACCTGACAGACTACATTTTTTCTATTTACAATGAGTAATTGTGCGCTCATTCAAACAATTCTTTTTTTAGCACTGTATCATTGTGAGCACTGTCTTATTTACCTTACAGTATTGACAGGCATTAAAGTCTATACAAACAAACAAAAATCAACTGATCATACAAATTCTCTGAAAAAGGCGATAGAATATTTTGATAGCCTGATAGACATGGTAATTAGGGTATCATATCAAGTACAATAGGCAGTGATTGACAATCTTGCTAAGCTATAGGCAATCATATCATATCAATTTTGCTCTTGTTTCATTGGGTCCTATAATCATATCCGTGATTAGACTAGAATTCTAGCAATGGTTCACAATGATTCAGGTGCCTTAAATTTCATTTTAGCCTTTTCTCATGTCGGGTGAGACAAGGAGTTAAAGACTCTTGGGTGAGAGAAGTATTGGATTTCAATGGTGTTTTGTTAGTGCTTTACAATATGTAAACAATGACTTTACTTAGTGGATCATAGTGATTAAATATGATACGATTCTTTTATCAATGTTGTGGGAATTCCCATATGTGAAAGCTGAGTTGGAAATTCCATTTTTATGTGTCACTGTTTGTTAATAGCAACACAGCCTTGTGCTCAAAATAATGAGTATGTATGACGGACGGACGGAGGGCTTGTTAAAATGAACTGTTACCTCATTTAGACAAGAGAAAGGGCAATTTATGATATGAGCAATGTAGGCCAAAAGAATTGGAGATTCAAGTTAGGCTAAGCCGAAATCAAAACTGTAAAACAGTTTCAGTGATATTAAAAGTCACTGTTGGTGAATAAATGTTGGTGTAATCGAACCTCCTCCTCTTCCATCCTTGGAAAATGTGAAAAATTATAACTTTCAGAACTGCTAACCTTGGCTAGTTTGACTTTGTCTTCATTACCGTGGATGTTGACCCAACATCCATCAGCTACAGTAACATCTGGCTTCTCTATTCTAATCTGTACAGAGAACCTAATACTGATCTCGTCCTTCCTCGCTATCAGAAGATCTATTGTGTCTTTTATAAACAGCTCGTCTACGGTTAACACTCCTGGGCTTTCCTCCACAGAGGCCATCTCAATACCATATAGGCCTATGTGCTATCTGAAATATGGAGGCTATTGTATCAAACATGACAAACCCTATAATAGGAGTTTGCTAGTGCGGGGTCACTTTGACAAGCCTGCGCCAATTGAAGAACTTTCCCTGTGTCAAGCTTATCTGTCGATTCAATACCTGGTCAAATGTCTTGAGTGTTTTAAGTCATGCCATATGCAAATTACCGAATTGTTGTCATGTTGAAATGATAAGCTGCAGTGATATGAGACTAGGACCTCCTACAACTGGACTGCTGTGATGTTACATTATTGCACACCAGCCCAGTTTGGATATAGCCACAGTGAGCAAGTAAAGTTAATTAACAACAGTCACATGTTAGGCCTAATTGATTTACTAACTGTTTTGTAATTGTTGTATTTCTGATTACTATATGGCCAACCTAAGTCTACAAGCCTGTGCTTATGCCTTGTGAACAGGCCTCCATAGCAATTTGTGGCATTGAAAGCTGGTTAAATATACCAAGACATTGTACTCACTACAAATTCAAAACTCAGGCCAACCAAGCCCTTGCATAGCGCACGTACGTTGGTCCTTGTACCTATTACCTGCAGTGGTGATATCCTTCACTGTCTTACAGGTAGGCGACACTACTCAATCTTACAGGTAGGCGACACTACTCAATCTTACAGGTAGGCGATACTACTCAATCTTACAGGTAGGCGACACTACTAAATCTTACAGGTAGGCGACACTACTCAATCTTACAGGGAGGCGACACTACTCAATCTTACAGGGAGGCGACACTACTCAATCTTACAGGTAGGCGACACTACTCAATCGCATAAGTCTAGAAGTAAATTAACTGAACTTTTTTATGTTCATTACACAAATTTAGCTTCTCAAGTTCTGAATGGTACTAAGAAATGGCGTTTGCGACAGGCGTTGTAAGATGTTTGGCAGGTGCTGTATGGAACAGGCCGGTACACCAGTGTGGTGGGTGCTGTAGGGGCTGTATATGTGCTGCAATACAGCACCTGCCACATGTATTACAACATAAGTCACACCTCAGGACTTTGTATGAGGGATTGTTTGGACTTAGTAACTAAAAGTCTTAGCATGCAACATGCGCTGTACCAACAAACCTGCTACTTTGAGATTTCAAAAATTGGCTAGTGCCCATACAGAACATAGACACCAATACATACACCGTCAACAATTACTACATAAATAGGCCCACATTGTTATTTGTAGCTAGCAATGATGAATATGAGACTCAAGGCATCACCAGTTGGTACTTGTGGGTGCAGGATTATACTAGCAATGATGGAGTTCATGATAGGTAGATAGAGGAGAGATGGTAGATAGGATTCAGATGCCAAATTAGTGACTGAATCACAGTGAGTGAGTGGAGTCATCAGCCTCAGGTACTGAGGTAGAGGGGAGTGGGAGATTCCCTCCCAGTCCCTAACTTAGGGACTGGGAGGGAATCTCCCACTCCCACATGCACATCACATAATAATGCATTGATTGTTGCCTGTTAAGGGACTTAGGGCCTAAGTCCCTTAACAGGCAACAATGCATTATGTGATGTGCATGGCAGCGGACACACTTGTTTGCATTGAGATTCATGAGGCATTAACCACCTTATTAGTTTGCAAAGTTACCTGTTCTTTGAAAGTTCACCAAATGATCTGTTTTATCTCTGCAGAGAGCAGTTTCGTTTCCCAGTCTCCAACCTTAAATTTCTCATCATGTTTTGATGTAAAGTAGACCTGTCTTATCTTGTCCACTGGCTTCACTTTAGCATGAAACATTCCCAATCTTATCTTATTTATGTCAGACTATTGTCTGAGCCCAATATATTTCTTTATCGTCATTTCCGGAAGTAGTAATGATTTTGTTCAGGAATTGCCTTACCATTTTGCTCGACAGGACAACTGCTTATTATTAATATAAATCAACAAAAATAAGTTTTCGGAAACAGAGGACCCAAAGATTCAAATGATCTATTATCTAAATGTGCTTTAGGGCTGAAACTGTAAATTTTCAATGTAAACACTGGTGCTAGATTTAACTTAACTTGTCATTGAAAATTTTGAAGCAGAGCGATAACAGCTGGAACAGTTAATAAAATTATTTAGGACAATGATTTCAAAGCACTGTATAGTGTATATGATATGAAATATTAAAATCAAAAGTTAACTTATGAAAATAAAATTAGCCTGTAGCTGATAATTTAAATAAAAGGGATAATCTCAAAACATTAATGCAATGAGAAAATAAAATGATGAAAAGATAAGTTAAACCTGAAGGTGGTAACTGCCCAGCACCTTTAAATATCATTATTAAACCTTGAGATACGGGGTATAGGCCTCACAGAACAGCGGGTTTTCAGGTGGGATTTTTAAGAGGGGGCAGAAGTCAAATCGCAACGATAGGATGGAATTGAGACTTCCACCCAGCTAGTAAGGTAGTTTGAGTAGATAACCCACCCACTGTAACTAATATATATACATATACATATATGTTTCTGTTTGGTTCGGTTTTAAATGGGTATTTCCCATGAAGGAGGACTCTCAACCTTGCCGTTTTCTCGTTGTTGATGATTTCATGCTCACTGTTACATCATCCAGAACTTGGTGTTGTCAGTATATATATGCAATTTCACACTGATATCATTTAGTAGCCTAGGTAGTGAGGCCACCACGCAGTTAAACAAAATATGGCTAGTACGCTTCCCTACAGAATCAGCAAACTCACTATCGATTTTGCACATTGAAAGAGCGTTTACTGAATAGGATTTTATCCTTCTAAGAACAGAACCGCCGACCATGAATCCAAAGGAGAGCAAAGAAAAGAGCAGTGTCAAATAAGGGCGAATCAAGAACACGGTTTGACCATGATCTAGGTGTTGGCAAACATATGAGTAGATATGTTATAAACATCAGACATCTAGTATTGGTTATCAGTATGATGTAGCAATTTTACCTCTGACGATTGATTAATACAAGACATTATTGCCACTCATTCTGAGTGGGCTTGCTTGAATTCACATCTCCTTTACTCTTCGCTGAATACCATAATGTGTAATATATACAGTTTCACTTTTTGTTTATGTGGATAGAAAACCGAGTTAGGAAAGGAGATGAGAGGGTCAATTTCCCTAGCAGAGTAATCGTTAGCTAGAGTTTAATTTAACAAGATGTGGGATGACTTGATGTTAGCTAACACCAAACTTCGGCTAGCTGAGGTGAATGTGAGGTGAAGGTGAGTGAAAGTTTATATTAAAAAAATGAGGTCGAAAAAATGTAAGTGAGCATTTAATTTAGCTATTTCAAGCATGTGCCAAATGGCAAACTTTCCTCCTACAAGTATTTTACCCATTTTTGTAATCATTAACATTTTTGTATTTTACACCTCTGTTTTTTTTCTAGTAAAGAGGTGATATTGAGCTAAAAAGGACAGGTTTCTGATAGTCAGAAGGCTTTTCTATCTCTACAGTATGGAAGTCTCTTTAAGTTTCAAATAAATTATATGTCAGGTTGAATTTTGACCCTCTACATTTATTATTTGTTAATATATTTCTCACACCTAGCCATCATTGGGCCTATAAAGGGCTCATACCTGAGGTGCTTTATTTTAACAGCACCTGGTTTATATATATATTGGTTGGACATGAAAGTGGCATGTTTATACCAGACTACTCTGCAGACAAGTTTATACCCATCCAGTACTCAACAATTTAATTACTGTTATCAAGTAAAATTTGTTAATTTTGGGTGTGCCATTTTTATACAACAGTTACTTGTGATATATTTATCTTTTATTGTTGCCAAGGATCATAAAAATCACTTATACATCAATCACGGTAATCAGTTTTGCCTTTCACAGATATAGTTTTTTTGGTCAGAGCAAGGCATATCATCCCATTCTGTCTTGGATCCTGTTTTCCTCCACATGCAGGCACAAGTGTTTGTCCCGTCGGGTTGACCAGAGTTCCAGAAGCCATTCTGTACGACCTTCAATGTGGTGGTGACATCTCTCATCCAGAACCAATCTCTACCGATCTTCTTCGCCCCGATCCAAAAATCACCTGCATCAGCTATAGGTAGTATATTAATAATGATAATATACACTTTATTTGCTATTGAGTGCCCCTTTCGGGGCCAATGAGAATATTCTTATATTAATTAGGATCACCTCATCTATTTAGTGCACCCTTGTACAAGGTAAGGGTGGGCAAGTTAGGGTAATGTATGAAGAGCTCACCCCAATAAGCAACATGGGCAGTTACCAGGATTCAAACCTGCAACTCTCAGATTGAGAAGCTCCGATCATAACCACTATAAATTGACCAATCCAATAAATCAACCATCTTTGTTCTTTTATTAAGAAAGGTCTATCATTTGTTATTGTGAAATACTTTATGATGTTTGCTTCTTTCAGCCCCAGCTGTGTGTGGTGACTATGGAAGGTGGTAGAAAAGTAGTCATGGCTAATAAAACTCTCTCAAACAAAGTAGTTTGTGAACATAGGAGTGTTAGCGTTAGTGTCAGACCAAAACCGCCATAATTACAGGCAGTGGGCATATGATGTGGGAAAAATTGGCAGTTTTGGTCAACTGTAGTTATCCAGGAATGATCTGAACCTTCACAACATAATAATTTATACACTTACCGTGGTACAGAGCTCTCAGCCCGTTGACAAAAACAAGTTTGGCTACATTGTCTAGAATGACCAATCTGCCTCCGTAGTGTTTACATAGTGACTGGGCTGAAGACCATTGTATATGTGTTCCAGCAACCAGCTTTATACATGTCTCACCGGAGGCACTTTTGAATGAGTACTCGCCACTGGGACAAGCTGTCGAGACAAAGAAATGAGCAGATGCAAACATTATCAAGTTAATATACGCAATCAGAATTCACAAATATATCAGTATATTCAATGGAATGTCACTTTTGTAATGATGATAATGTACATCTTGTGATTTACTATGATAATACTATACGACTTATTGCATTCAAACATTTTACTGTATTTTCAGATCTAATTTTACACATTTGTATCTTTTCTTGATGACAAATTGAAGTAATCACAAACAAAACAAACAAACAATAATTATTTGGACTCTAAATGGTCCTAATGAATATAATAACTTATCTATGCAAATTGAGGAATCTTTTTGAATGATACTGATAACATAGATGGCAATCAAGAGAGTGGATCAACTCGATTACAGTACAGCTTTTAGTCTCAGTAAAATATCCAAAGTACACAAGTGAAATCAAAGCGAGTAAATTTTTTTTTATTTGCAGATTTGCCTTAAATTTAAAAGTCTTATCGACTTTGCGAACTTTGGTTGAAGACATCAATTTAAAGCAAAAATAGACAAATGTGTTGGCTCCGGAGTAGAAAAGCCAATGCCAGGTTAAATGATACGTTTTTGAATACCATCACAATTGGTACCTTCAGTGATCAGTCATTGACGCTCTTTATCTTCCAACGGCCAATCAGATCAGAAGAACTCATTGGCAAAGCAAAAATAGACAAACTTAGTTGACTTACCAGCGGCTGTGAAACTAATGACTGCTAGGAATGTGATCAATCTCATGATGACTTCGAATAGATGCTGGCAATGTTTTGTGTGTTCAGTCACTGCGACACCAATCTACTGTTGGAAAGCTTCTCCTGTGTGGCTTTAAATACTGCTCACGGTTGTTGGTTGCGATGAATGTACGCATTCATACGCTCAGATTTTCAGGAATGGAATAGAATGCCTCATTAAATCTGATGCTGGCACCCTGAAATCTCTTAGTTAATGATGTTCATTGATTATCTTTGTAGACAAATTAAGTACAAAGCCATATAGCATTTTTGCATAGCTTTGCAAACACCATCAGACAAATGTATTAAAGAAATATACTTTATGCCTGTGCCATACTCGCCGAACAAACCACTATGCAATTATTCCATAGCAGTTATCTCCCTATGTGGTTATTGTCATTTAAGCAGGTCTGATTGATTGATTGATCCTTGCAATATTGTGTAGCAGGGGCAAACTATCATCAAATTAAAAGTCATAAGTTGTATCTTTAGCATTCAAAGTGTGAGGATGTGCTAATCTTTGCTCTCTAACCTTAATACTATAATTGCTCTTCACTATACAGTACACTGTTACATACTCTAACACACATCACAGATTATACTGTCTGTACTACACTATTTACATTTGATAATATTGTACAAACATTCTGATAAAGCTATAAGGATACTAGCTGTTGCACGAGCTGGCCCAGGGCGTAGGCCCAAGGCTTGTCAGGACTGTTCCAGCTAAATAGTATTCTTTTCCCCGGCCCTGCTGCTGATACCCCCCCCCCCTCCAACCCTGATTGGAATAATGGCGTCTGAACGTGCGTTAAGATCCGGATCAACATCTAAGTCGGAGGTGACTCTTACTCAGCTACTAGAGAATTTGACCGACAGACGGAGATATATGGAGAAACAGTTTGATATGCTCAATTCTAACATTGTCCCAATTACCAACAGGATCACAGCTATTGAAATGAAACAATCAGATTCAGAAGCTGCACAAACCGGAAGTACCACCAGGCTTTCGTCAATCGAGTCAAAGCAATCAGACTATGAACAAGCACTGACCTTTTGTGGTGATGAGATCAAGGATATTAAAGGCAGGTTGGATGAGTTAAATTTGCTGCGTGATAAGCTGAGTAAGCTGGAAGAAAATCAGCTGCTGATAATGACAGGGTCAGACAACTCCAAAGCGATAAATCACTGAGGATCTGTGGAATACCTAAAACTCATAATGAGGATCTCACATACATCATTTCTAAGTTGGCCAGTCAGATATCCTGCTCACAAATCAACAAGTCAGACCTGGAGACTGTATTTAGACCGAAGAACTCTGATCAATCCCCATCAATCACCATTGTCGTCAGATTTAGCTCACTGATCAAACGAGACGAATTCTACAACTGCAGAAAACTACTAGGCAAAAACAAGATAACAGTGCAGAAACTTGGCCTTTCGGGTGACAACAAAATATACATCAACGAATCCCTGACAAAAGCTGCTAACACTCTATTCTTCAAGGCTAGGCAATGCAAAAAATATCTCAACTATCAGTATGTCTGAACCCACCATGGCCAGCTCTTCATGCGCAAAACCAAGGAGTCTGACATGGTCAAGGTCACTGATGACACAATCTTTCAATCTCTATCCTAGTTGCACATTGGTCTCAGTCATACAACACTCTACAACGAGCAGTATTTGAACATGTACCTATATTCTGTGAATGGACGACAGACCAGAAATCATTGACGATTTATTCGTCTCTCATGCTGCCAACCTAGCTCCAAAAGATGTCAATACACATATTTTTTCAACGAACAATTTTTCTGTTTTACATGTGAATGCCCAGAGTTTGCAAATCAAAATGTCTCAATTTGAGTTATTTTTATCAGAAATTAATGTTGAATTTTCATCCATAGTTATATCTGAGACATGGTTTCAGCGTGACAGTTTTTAGGAAATTTTTCCATTGCTGGTTATAACTTGTTTTCTGCTTTTAGAGATAGTGGTAATGGTGGAGGAGTAGCAGTTATATGTCAATGATAAGTACGAGGCTAGAGCAGAGACTGTACGGCTGGAGGGCTCGGAGTCACTTCTTGTTCTTGTTGGTGATGCCAGGCACGACCTTTGTACTCTGCTTGCTGTCTACCGTGCTCCCTCAGGTGCGTTGCCTGCTTTCCTCGGGGACCTGACTGAGTGCCTGCCCTAACTTACCTCAAACTCGCTTGTTGTAGGAGACCTCAACACTGATTTAAATACACAAAATTGCCCTGACGCCTTCACCCTAAATTATTCTGATATTTTGAATAAAAATGGATTTTTCAACATCATCAAGTCACCCACAAGATTTGGAAAAACAAAAAGTCTGTGGGAGGGGGTGTGATTGTGTGCAGATTGCGGATGTTTCGCTCTGTCGCTCCTGCAGGCGAGTGTGGCGTTGAGAGTTCTAGTCGGGCAGTCTCTGCTCTAGCTTCGTGCTATCTGACTGTCCCATTGCTTTTTAACTTTTTATATACCTTTGATACTGTTTTACTCATTCTAGTTTTTAGTAAGCAATAAACACACATAAACAAAATACATAGCTAATATAAATCATGATTGATTGATTGATTGATTTCATATATTTGTCATGAGTATTAAAAAACACTATGATTTTTGTTCTGGGTGTAAACTGTCCATAAAGTAGTGTAAAAAAGTGTAAAAATATATAGACTAAAGCAGACTGTTATAATAAAATACGTGAGATTGTGGAAGAGCAGAGGAGGGAAAAATAAAACAGCGACCAGAGAGTTAAAACAGGTTTGCATTTATGATGCGGACTAAAACACAATAAAACGAGTCCGTTCCCTGTGACGACCTGATCTTAGGAGCACGCAGGCGTCCTGACGGCATTGTCTCTCATATCAGATTTTTGCTTGAACTGCACCGACATTGCTATATCAGACTGTTCATCAAAGTCAATCACTGTAGTGTTTGATCAATGGGCCCTAATACTGTACAAGTTCACTTGGCTGATGGTAACAGTGTTGATAATTATCTACAATATGATTTTAATAAACAAAGAATTATGCTTATCATGTTTCTTGTTTTTGGTCTTAATCCAGACACAAGGCAAATGGCAAATGGCAAATGGCAAATTACAAACACTCAGGGAACTCAATGATTTTCTTTCTTAGACCGAGAAACATTATTAAATGTGGGTCAGTGCACTGGAATTTAGATTGTTAACACATGAATATTGCATCAACCAATGGATTACTGAACAACTTGTCTTTGAGAAGGGTTTGGCAGTTGTTGACTAAACCAAGCCGGGTACAGGTCTCTAGAGCCCAGAGAACTCAAGCAGCCCATGATCAATAACAACTGTTTTGAGATGACTGGTCTCTGAGCATCTGAAATAGAGAGCTTAGTTCATAGTCTAGGATTCTGTTCATAGAATAACTTTGTACATTACGGGCAGGTATTACCAAAAACAAGCCCGACCAACGAGCATTGCTTCTAGGTACAATTCTTTTTCAGAAATATTTTTGACTTTATACTATTTTAATTAAAAATCCTGATATAATTTTTTCATAGCTGAAGCATCCCTTTTTTATCATTCTTCATTGTTTGCAACCTTGTCTCGTAGTCATTGTCTTTTTAACAATTGTAAGACATGATCTTATTTGCTTCTCTGCACTGATCAGTTCAATAAAGTTAATATTATTATAATCAATTTATCCCATTATTTAAGTGCATCGGTTGTGCACAAGTTCCACATTCATTTATCCTACTGTTTTCAGATGTCGATGGTTTCTCTTATATCATTCAATTAATATTTGGACAACTCCATGGCAATGACTTACACAGCGTTACATCTAGGCATCATTGTCAAATAGATAGATTTGTAAACGTGGCTTGCTTTGCTTTCACGGAGACAGACATCATATCTGGGCATCGTTGCCGAAGCTGGTTGCTTGGTTGACTAGATATTCTAGGTTCTGAGCAAATCATGTCATTTCATTTTAATTAACAAATAACTTTCATACTTTTGTTATGTCAGAGATCTGCTGGGTGACATTCCTCTGTTAATTAAGATCTTCATAAAACCATCTTGTTATCTTTACCAGACCTCACAAAAGTATGTTATATGTTATAAAGTTAAGTTATTTTCTAATTAGGAGCTCACATGACATGACATGCTTACCACCTATAATGTTTAGTCGCGGCAAGCCACGTCTACAAATCTATAGCTTTGATCTTTTTGCCCAGAAGTTTTTGTAACTTTGCTGTTGCGTCTGGGAATGTCAAGTCAAAGTTGTGTCAGGCAATGTCATTGAGTTGTTCCTGTCAAAGAGTTAATAATATAACCATGTATTTTCACCTTTATGTAAGGTCGTTTGAGCGGTTTGTTAACTAGTATATTAACTAGTGTATGTTTAAAACACTAAGTGAGTCCTTTATTGATCTACCAAAGTTATCATTGGCCAGACCCAAAACAAGATAATTTTTTAGTAATGTATCGGTTGACAGAATTTCAAGTGTTTAAAATCTGAATGCTGGTGAACTGACCTTTGTTAAGTGTTGATACATGTACGGTTGACCAAACCGCCAATTTTTCCCCACATAATATCCCCCGTGCCTATAATTATGGCGGTTTTGGTCGACCAAAACCGCCACTGTAGCTGCTAATCATACTTGTTTTCTTTTGAGTGGTGGTTTCGGTCGACCCAATCCGCCATAATTACAGACACTGGGGATATTATGTGGGAAAAATTGGCGGTTTTGGTCGACGGTAGATACATGGTCTGTTAAGGGAAAGATCTGACACCTTGAATGCTTAGCTTAGTAAACAATATCAGGCAGATTGAAGGGAGTGTTTTTGACTGTACTTTCCTTATGAACAAGAAGTTTTCTAAGCTGAAATTCGTGACATGCACACCTCATTGTTGATCCACATCAAGGGTTTTCATCCAATCTATCAAGCATTGTGACCATAGATGTTATGCCCGTTTAGTGACAATCAAGCAAGAAATACAGTTTTCCCTTTGACTGTAGTGGTTGTGATCGCTATCTAAGGTAGCATGGAATTTTGAACTAACCTTTATACACTTTCAACAGTTTAGTCAGATGTATCCATACCATTTTGTTTCGTTTCAGAAATGATTTCATTTGTTTATTAAAACACAAATAGAGAAAATGCTTCACTTAATGTCATTGACCTCACGTGTCTAGCTCCTGTTTAACATCTACATCAGCACTCATCCTTAATGTGGTGGATCTGTAATAGACTCACATGGTGACATTCCTCTGTTAATTAAGATATTCCTGTAACTACCTTGTCTTTTTTACCAGTCAAATATACTGTCTCGAGAAAGATATTTTTTAATTAAGAGCACATCGATATGCTTTGCTCAGCAACCAATTATTTTATTCCGCAGCAAGCCAGGTATACAAATCTATAGGTTTGGCGATGATGCCTAGATGCTATCTGATGTTGATGCCTAGATGTTGTGTTGTGTCAGTCATTGCCGTGGAGTTGTCAAAATATTAACTAATAATAATTTAAGGGTAACCATCAGCAGTGAAAAAGATTCGATACATGACCAGATGATGCCCATCAATCAAGGAACACAGTGATTTCTGTTGATTCATTCAAGTCATAAACAGCTGTGGCTGTGATGGCTGAAGCAGACAAAGGTGTTGAAAAAGCTATCACGTACTTTCAACCTTTTAATATATCAAAATTATTTTCTGTTCGTGTTAATACATAAAACACACTCCAGCTGTTGTTTCTTATCTACATCAGCATGTATCCTTCTTGTAGCAGATAATATGTGATAGACCCATATGGTAACATTGCTCCTTTAATTAAAATATACACAAAACCAACTATTTATTTTTCGTCATGATATTTGCCTTTATAATTTGAATGCATATGAATTTTTGCGCACAGAGCTTTGTTTATTTTATGTCATTGGTGAGTTTAAAAAAGTATTCAAGTTTGAGACTCTTGTAATGCATTGCGTGGTTGTCCATACCAGGTACCTGGAATGAGGAGATAACTTTTGTTAACTGTACCTTATAAAACTATTTCCTTGGAGATTACTTTCAACCATCTTTCAAAGCTTAAACACCATTGACCTTGTACAAAAGATGAAGAACAGTCTAAAACATAAACTTCCTTACTTCCTTCCTTACTTCCAAATATGATTTACTTTATTATGAAAATTCAAACAGAGAAGGTACTTCATTCAGTGTCATCGACCTCACATGTCTAACAGTTGTGTTTATCAGCAGCATCCTTCTTGGGGCAGATCTGTAATAGACCCGCATGTAGGGGTGGAACGGATCGGGGTTAGGCAACCTCGGATCGGATATCGGATCGGTCCATAAATTCAACCTCGGATCGGATCCGGACCCGGAAAACGCGTAAAACCGCTAAATTTACCGGTCACAACTTTTGCACCATAATATACAATCCTTTCTCTGAACCATTACCCTAATTTAAATGTGCATATATCTGCTTGGATATAATACTTTACAAGGAGCAACTTATCACTCAATCAGCGCAAGGATCACACAAGCAGATTATTTGAAAAGATTATTTAATGAGTGCAAAGATCTCTTGACTACTAGCATCTGTGCATAGAGCAACTCAATTCGACAGGATCACTCAAACCCTGATGTTGAACAAACCTCCTGCTCCAATGCCACAAACTCTCTGTTGTGATTAGGCTAGGAATTGTCCTCCTACTTTGAAAAAGCAGAAGAAGATAACCTCGCTCATCACAAACCAGACATTTTGTTACAAGGAACATCATTGGACAAACTCATTCACAACGATCTGAGTAAAGATACTTCTGCAGCTGGGACTACTGATATACCCATAGCGGAGACAGCTGACCAAGCGCCGCGACAAACCACCACACATCAAAATGGCCCCTAAACCAAGCTTGAAAATGCTATATACTAACTGCAATTCACTGACAGGTAAGGTCAATCTCATTCAGAGCAGCATAGAAGCATATTGCCCAGATCTTATAGCGCTCACAGAGACTAAAATAAATGACACATATGACGACAATGAACTGTTTGGTGACAACTATACAGTGTGGCTACAAGACAGAAACATTCATGGTGGAGGGGTGCTTATCGCCATAAAAAACAATCCTGACATCAAGATCATTGATAGTAATCATGGTCCAGGTGAGTCTCTAACGCTGATTATCCAAATCCATCCAAAGATTAAATTTAATTTGATTTTGTTCTATCGTCCACCGCATGAATATAGCCTTGATAACCTTATAGAGATTGTTGACACAAATATAACTACTAACTGTATCTATCTCGGAGACTATAATCTACCTGATCTAGACTGGAAAACTGACCCAGGAAATGCCTCAGTCAAAAATAGTTCTAATAGAAAAGCACTGCACCAACTTGCTCTAGATACTTTTAATGAAGCAGATCTGAAGCAGCAGATCCATAATTCCACACATAAGTTCGGTAACACACTGGACCTGGTTATGTTAAACAAGCTGCTTTTGAATGATATTGACATTAAGTGCCAGATATTGCCTGGTATTTCTGACCATAACATGCTTTTGATTGACATTACTGCTCAAGATCTTGCTAGTGTCTTTACAGTACCACCGAAGAAAATCTACAGGAACTATGATCGAGCAAACTACGCCGAGATTGAGACAACCTTCAACTCACTTAAAACCCATATAATGGAAACACCACCTACAGAAGTTGAAGAATGCTGGACAAAGTTTCTACATTGTTTAAATACAGCAGTTGAAAGCATCCCAGGTAAGCTTAGTAAACCTATGGGGCACCCATGGATAAACAGAAGTATTGTGAGAAAAATACGGAAAAGAGGCCGTATATTTGATAAAAATGAGAAATTCCCTAGTATAGCTCACCAAAGAGAGCTCAATCTGATTAACCGTGACATTATTGTACAAATTAAAGAAGCCAAGACAAAGTACTTGGACGTACACCTTACTGGTGAAATGGAACACCGCAATACCAAGCCGTTGTTTAACTACTTAAACAAGAATACTGGCCACTCAAACCAAATCAGTAGTCTCATTGACACTGAAGCGGATAGAATACCAGACAAGCTGGCAGACATATTTTCGACAGTGTTCGAGAAGATAGACTATCAAGTTCCTGTACTTTATAAATGTGCGATAACAAAGATGCCTGATGTAAAGATCAGTAGAACAGGTGTAAAAAACCTGCTAGTAAAGTTGGACAAGAGAAAGGCCTCTGGGCCAGATGACATAGCTGCCATAACTCTAAAAATGTTTGCTGAAAATGTACCTTCTTTTATAGACTGTGTGTGCATCCTGTTTGAAACCAGTCTAAAAGAAGGAGCGGTACCAAAGGTGTGGAAAAGGGTAACCATTTGCCCCATCTATAAGGGAGGAAAAAGATCAGACCCTCACCACTATAGACCCATCAGTCTAACCTGTATACTATGTAAAACTCTGGAACATGTTATTTGTTCAAACATGTGGTCGCACATTGAAAATGCTGAAATAATCAAAGATAACCAACATGGTTTCAGAAAAGGGCTTAACACTACTACACAGTTTCTGCATGTAGTCCACTTTGCTGCAGAGGCAATAGATAAACAAAATGATTACCACATGGTGAGCTTTGACTTTAGTAAAGCCTTTGACCGCGTTCCTCATAATCTTCTACTGCATAAACTTGTAAACTTTAACTTTGATGTAAATTGTGTTGCCTGGATAAAAGACTGGCTTAAAAACAGGACATCCAGAGTAGCGGTAAATGGTTCCATGTCTTATGAGTTTGATATCCATTCCGGTGTGCCTCAGGGCTCAGTCCTGGGGCCCCTGCTGTTCATTCTGTATGTAAATGACATATCTGATGAAATAAAGTTCTCTGAATGTCGTCTGTACGCAGACGACACTGTGCTCTGCTCAAATTTATCGCAGCGGCCAGATGGCCTTCAAAATGACATAAATGCATTATACCAGTGGGGTAACAAATGGGGCATGCAGTTCAACTTGAGTAAATGTGCACATATGCAGTTTGGTAAGGCTAGCCCAACCATACGTCTCAAACTTGGTGACAGTTGTATACCCAACGCCAGCACAATCAAGTACCTAGGGGTACATATTGACTAAGACTTGAAGTGGAACACGCACGTTACAAAAAAACAGTTGCTAAAGCAAACAGGTCATTAGGATTAATTAAACGGAATCTAAGAGAGGCTCCAACAAAAACGAAACTGGTTGCTTTTAACTCGGTTGTCAGACCCATATTAGAGTATGCCAGTCAAGATTGGTCGCCACATCAGGCAGGACTGAGTAAGTCCATTGATATGGTTCAACGTAAAGCTATGAGATGGATCTATTGGATACGTAAGCGTGATAGTGTGACTGAGTGTATGAACCGTCATAGCATTGTTTCTTTGTCCGACAGGCGCAAGGATCTAGATATACTCTTCCTAAGAAAGACTGAAGCCGGATTATTCGATTTGAACCTTAACTGTTACATTAGATTTTCTACAGATCATAACACCAGAGGTAAGACCATCAGCTGGACACACAGGACAAATGCATGGCGTTTCAGTTACTTCAACCGCATACGCCATGACATCAAGGTTATATTTCCTCCATCCCCATAACCGCCTATAAATATCTCTAACCTATTTGTAAATTGAACTGTATTATTTATGTTCATGTAGCTATCACTGGGACTTTCGTGCCCGTCAGACCATCATCTGAACGGATGACTTGAAAATTTGATCAGAGATGAAAAAATGGGGACCACAATTACAGATGTCACTCTTTTTGACAGCCTATGACGCTGCACTTTTTGTTTTGTTTTTATTTTCTAAATGTTAACTCTCTTTTTCGCGGGTCACACTACCGAGCAGCGCCCACAGAAACACCAAAACCCTTATTACGCACTAATAGACTGATTATTATATCCTTTATGCCAGCTATTCCGGCGAATAGGATCAATTGGGAAGTAAGTAAGTAAGTATCAATTTCAGCAGAAAAAACCACAATCCACATACATCGAACTTAATCAGCAACTATAGATAGCTATGAAAATGAGAGAGGTATTGAATGCCTACTGATCACCACTGAGTGGTTTTAGCCAAACTCAATTATCTAATCTGAACTACAAATTAATGACTATGATACTTCCTTCCTTGTCAGTTTTAGTGAGATAAATATTATGCTAAGACTAAGAAGTGTTGATTAAAAACGTATTCAACTCCAACCTCAAGAGGTCGTTCCACCGCTACCCGCATGATGACATTCCTCTGTTAATTAAACGCACTTTGTAACTTTCACCTGACAGAACAAAAATCTACACAAAGTTATTTTCTAATTAATTACTTGTTATGCTCGGAACCTGTGGTATTTTGTTGCCAACAAGCCACGTGTACAAACCGTTAACCTTCGACAATGATACACACAGATAATGTGAGTATTTAAACCCTTGATGTAGGATGTTTATCAGTAAGTTTCTGTGAGGGGAATCAGCTTACCTGTTGACTGCTCCAAGGCAACATGAGAGTTCTGTGTTTTCTTCTGCCAGTGGTCGCTCTTGTACAAGCGGTTGAGATATATTTATTTATTATTTGAGGTTTTCTAAAAGTTTATAATTAAAGCAAATATAAAATAACTTGTTGACCTCGCATACATTAACATAGATATAAAAAGTGACTTGAGTAAAAAGATATAAGTGGTAGGGTGTTACATACTATATATAGTAATATATAGTAATATATATAATTCTCTTATAATTAAAGTTGTAGTTATGCTCATAGTATGCTGTCATGTTGCCATACTAGGTGCAAATAATAATTTTATGCTGCTTCTATTGATACCAGTTTTAACATCTAGATTCTAGTCACATTGTTTTGTGACATTATTGACTTTTTTGCAGTTTTGCGTGATTTGATGACAAGAAACATCAGTAATATCAACAACTTAACTTGACTTGCTAAATGCCTCATTTAAAAATTTCTTTGTAGATTGTCCATCAGGTTGGCCTCATGTGAGCTCATCAGCGGGAGTCACGTGTATGAAGGCCTTCCAGGGAAGCCACATCACATGGAGCGAAGCGCAAACCAGGTGCAGGTATCACGGGGGGAGACTGGTCACCCTCAAAAATAATGAAGAGCTGATCTTCCTCACTGGAATAAGAGCTACATTTTTCAGTGAGTAATTTGTTAAGACCATCAGTATCGACTATTTGATGTTACTGCATTTCCTTGCATTTTTTGATGGCTCGATTTGACAGCTTTTGATTTGAATTAAACCACTGCTGCCACCAGTCATCAGACCAATCAGGTGCCTTTGAAATCTAGCTGAGATCCAACATTTTTATTAATGTTGGATCTCAGCTAGATTTTGAAGGCACCTGATTGGTCAGGGTCAACTTTTGTCATCACATTGCTGGAAGAGGATACTCCCTACATTTGGGCAGCTCATATAACTCCATGCAAAGCTACTGGCTAGATGTTTTGATGCCACAACTCTCTATTTAAATTTTTGACTGGTGGCTCTGCTGGGGGGAAAGCCCAGCTGTGTCAGCAGTGGTTTAAGAGGAGTATGCTGACTTTTAAAAGGGAGATTGTGCACTTAAGACTATGAACATAAATTAACATAATACAGTGAATAGTGATACATAAATGCATCAACTGGTCTCAAGTTGCAGTTTATATTTCTAGAATTCCTACTACATTTGTAACAAAAACATCATTCAAATGTTGTAGGAGCCCGTCCTTCAGCATGCAAATGTTGAAGGATTCCAATCTCATTGCAGTCTATTGTCTACTGGGGTTTGGTTGTCGCCATTAAGGCAACAAATATTTCTCTGCCCATGCTTGGGGATGTTACATGTGATATGACCATCTGATTTTAATCAACCATTTTTTTTTCAATTCAAAGCTGACAAGGATGAAGATTTCTGGATCGGAGGTAAGAAGTTTGGAAATGACTGGTTCTGGATGAAGGACAATCATTACACAGACAGGATTATGACTAACACTAACTGGAACTCTGGCCAGCCTGATGGAGGGTCTGGGCTTTGTGCTACTTTGTGGAGAAAGACCTCATCACGAACACGCTGGGACGACATGCCGTGCTCAGACCAGAAGAACTATATCTGTGAGAAACGAGTATAATGCTGATTATGAAGACCTATCATTGTACTTTGATATGTGTATGATAATAAACTCATAATCTACCCAGACCGTTGAGTTATTTTTTATTCACAAAAATCTTGACAGATACTACCGCCGATGAGGGCCTTTATGGACGATATTACAATAATATCACCAGATAAGGCCCAGGTTGTAGCTTCAATCGATAGACTGCATGAGTTGATAGAGAGATGTGCGATGCGATTCAAACCTAGCAAGAGCCGGTCCCTGTCTTTGTGTAAAGGCAAACCTGTACCAAATACCTACTTCATAGGAACAGAGCGTATTCCCACGCTTGCAGAGCAGCCTGTGAAGAGCTTAGGAAGATGGTATAGTTTACCGATCACAGACAGGTTTCGCGGAAACGAGGTGAAAAAGCAACTCATTACAGGGCTGGACGCGATTGAAAAATGTGGTCTGTCTGGCAAATACAAAGCCTGGATTCTCAACTTTGCACTCATGCCTCGAATTCTGTGGCCTCTGACAGTTTATGATATTCCGCTAACACCAGTTGAGAGAATGGAGCAAATGATTAACAAGCACATGCGTAAGTGGCTTGGAGTTCCAAGGAGCTTCAACACTAATGCACTGTATGCCAGTTCGTTTACTCTTTCACTACCTATGAAATCGCTTGTGGAAGAGTACAAAACATCAAAGGCGAGACTGGATATGATGTTGAACGAGTCACCAGACCAGGTGATAAGGGAATGTGCTCCAACACTTGACACTGGTAAAAAATGGTCTGTCACAGAGACTGTCAGAGATGCCAAATCTCGACTGGAGATAAGTGAGATTGTGGGTGCTGTGACAACTGCACGTCATGGCATCGGCTGGGAAGCAAACCGGTGGTTCTCAAAGGAAAGCCCAAAGGTTAGACGGGAGATGGTAGTTGATGAGGTGCGCAAGATGGAAGAGGAGCGCCGCCAGACACAAGCTGTAGGCCAAGCCCAACAAGGCAGGTGGACTTGTTGGGAGTCTGTTGAGCAGCGTCAGCTCAAATGGACAGAATTGTGGTCGATGGAGCCACAAAGGATCAGCTTTCTGGTTGGTGCAGCTTATGATCAACTACCGACCCCGGCGAACCTGGAACGCTGGAATTTGACCGAGAACTCGAAATGCGCCGAGTGCTCGGCTAAGGGCACACTTCGACATATACTGTCGAATTGCCAACAGAGCCTGGGAAGATACACGTATAGGCATAATCAAGTCCTGAAAGTGTTGTGTAAATATGTCACGGAGAAATGTGAATATGCTAATGCTGGTGGTGAAGCGCGTGAAAAGATTTTGCGCAAAAAGGGATTGATGAACAGCGGAGAATGGCAGGTGAGATGCGACCTCACAGAGCAGCTCAGCATGCCACAGCATATTGTGATCACGAACCAAAGACCAGACTTAATTATTTGGTCTGACAAAGAAAAAGCACTAATACTGATGGAATTGACGGTGCCTTGGGAAGAAAATCTCTCATATGCGCATGAGAGAAAACTGACAAGATACGAAGATCTGGTCACACAATGCCAAGACAAAGGTTGGAATTGCGAATTATTCGCAGTGGAAGTTGGCTGCCGTGGATTCATGGCTAGATCAGCTACCAAATTTCTGACCAGAGTTGGGCTTTCAGGAAGAGCACTCAAACAAGCCACAAAAAGCATAGTACATGAGGCAGAAAGCGCATCTGCATGGATATGGCAACAGCACTGTGTGAAGACAAAAGCTAAGTAATCCTATTACTTGTAAGCTGGGGTTTAACACACTCACTTTGTTTTGTGGAGTTGGCCAGCATTTAATTCCTTTTGTTATAATCCTTGTAAGGATTAGAATGAGGGGATTAAGTGATGATAAGCAAATTTCTTGGGGTAGAAGGCTAAGCAAGATTATGCCTTTAATACTCAAATTAAAGTAGTTTAATCTCTGCAGAGTGAAAATCAAAGTGAGTCTGAGTTAGATCTAAGGTTTTACAAACATAGGATTAAAAGCTTGGCCCTCGCATAAAAGGCAGGCAGAGCGAGACAGGAAATCACAGTCAGCCCACTGGCTGTAGCGCAAACAAGTCATCTCTCTGACTTGTGTATGAGTTGTACTATGCTCAATGTGGTGAATTTGAGTAGCGAACGAGTGGCACGAGGGGCGGGTGCCTTGACGATAGCGACTTTGCGCCGATGAGTTGATGGAAAGCAAACCTCCCTGCACTGGTTTGGCTTAGAGTATAAGCATGAGAGTGATGGGGCGAACATTGTTGCACTGAAACAATGAAGAGTTGGCAGCCTCCCTGGTTGCGCAACAGCGTAAACACACCAATTATGTCAAACCACCGAAACTGACAAAATGCACTGAGGGATCGAAGAGATTGATTGAGATGCTCAGCAACACACAGGGGTGGCTTCATGCTGCTGGGGCCGGCCATGAGGAGGTTGTACTAGAGAAGGCCTCGAAACAGCGTTTGACTCATGGTTTCTAGCTGAAGACCTGTGTGTTGTGCAGTGGTACGCGCACCACTGTATGTTGTATCTTTTTACCAAGCATTTCAATCTATAATAATACAGCCTTAAAAAAAGATCAGAGAAAAATACTGAAATGGACACATATATACAATGATAAGCAAATCAAACGTTTCTTTTATCAAACTTCTTGGATTGACTCACAGAATATCCAAAATGAGAAGACAACAATTTGTCTCTAATTGACAATGACTACTCACATTCATTCTGTACATCATCCTGTACATCATCACTCTAATCAATAAACACTGATCATCACTTCAATAATATAAAACCTACTGCCTGCCATCATCCAGTGGCGTATATTACCAATCACGGCCCACAGATATCTGTGAATGGCTGAATAGCTCACTGCCTAACAAATCACTGTTAATCAGATTGTTGTGGGTTCGAATCCCAACAAAAATCAGATTTTTTTCAAATGGGTGCTTTATAACTGGAGCATTTTTACCGTAATCTTCTACTGCTATTGAGTTGTTTTCTGAAAGTACTCAACAAATCAGTGAGCTATTGAATTACCTCTCTGCTTGCACTATTTTGCTACCGATATGCAAGAATTTCCGCTTAAGCGCTCCTCCCACACCCTCCCCGCCACGCCTACGGATGCATTATGCTCATCTCTAAAAGGTCAGTGAGTGAATTTTTTTAGAATATACGCCCCTGCCATCATCTGCAATGATTGCCGCTTGAGGAGAGATTTCATTGTGACTAAAGGCCTGGCTACACATGCCTTATTTTTAATTTTCACGATTGGGGTACTTTAATTAAGTATGGTCAGATGCAGATAGCTGGGTTAGATATGCCAAATGCTCGAATGAGCTAACCACATGCTCTTCTTTTCCGTAGTGCTTGGCCTATTCCTGTGTCATTTGTGAAAGAGGCTTGGCCTTATTAAATAACTAAATAGCAATTGGTTTAATTCATTCACTTTGAAAAATTGGCAAACCACATAGAGGCCAGAAACAGCTATAGCATAAGTTGTTATGGCACGGACAATATTTGATGGCAGGATACTGATCAAGTTTTATACTTCATTGGTGTATGTTCTGTAAAATTCACCGCGTGTACCTAGCCTGGGCAGGCTGTCGTGTCGAGGGTGGATGGGTGGGGAGGGGGCAGCCTGGGTAAATTCGTCGTGACTTTTTCAAGGCCACGACACAGACTTATCCCATGTGATTTCCTGTTCATTTGGCATATCATACTGTTTGTAAAACTGCTACTTACTTAGGCTTAGCTAGTAGAGACTGGCTGGAGTGAAGAAAATTTATTTACTCAATTCAGCATCGTGATCAATAGACATCGATACACACTCACACATGGTACGATGGAAATGGGAGGCAACAACCATATTGGCGGCAAAGGTATGGTCATTGGAATAAAATCACCAACTTTTAGGTACATTGTCATGGCGTTGACAATACGTAAACTGAGTAAATACAATTAATTCAGCAACTCAGTTATGACATGATCCTAACTTCTGTTGTTCTGATGAGATTCTAGTTTACTAAATTTCTTACTATATGCTTTGGGATGAGAGAACACAACTCTGAGTAGTGAATAGCACGCTTTATATTTAGCGCCATCAACCCATTCTTTATTTGGGGATGGTGAGATGGCTGCCAGGTGATTAGTGCTGCGGAGTTGTTGGTTTGATCGAGTCCCACTGGGGGAGCTTTCAAAGTTGATTGTTCCAGCCCCACCACCCTCGGGTGTTTACCTCTCCTGGAGTAATTGAGCAGTCAACTGAGGAGACTGTGCAAAATGAGCGACCCTGAGAATGCATTATGCTAACGTTATAGATGCAAATTGGTGCAAATCGGTTACCATTCCGATCGACATTTGTTATGTACAGGGCATGACAGTCAACTTGTTTAATGACATTATAGACCACAGGTATGATTATTCTTGAACAGAGCGATCCAACACTCAACAATTGATGTAGGTCTACTGCTGAAGAGCTACACAGCATTGCCTGTTTGTGCAGGAACTGAGATGTGTACCTTTTGCCATCCTTTTTCTGGATTAAAAGAAGGTTATCACATAATGTTATACCATGTCTTGAGTGCATTATCTCATTGTACGTATAAAGTATATCCGTACTTTGTGGTGTTATCTTTTCTTTTACTGTTATCTGTGTGTGTAATCTGGGGGCGTATCGCAAATTACAGATAACGCAGAGGGGTCAAAGCTTGTAATCCAGGGGGAGAGGAGTGGATGCCAGCGGTGGAGAGTCATCAACAGTGGGATAAGACGCGCTCATAAAAATCTGACTTTTGCCATCAAATCTATCTCATTATCCCTGGTACTAGTATATCATAGGAATAAAAACCGGGTAGCAACAACAAAACCTACGATGCAGTCCCCCCTGACTGAAATAATTTAATCTTCTTGCTCAGTTTGTAAAACTCATCATGACATGTTTATTTCAAATCATACAATCAAATTTGAATTGATGCTGACCTTCTGGTACTTGAAAGATAATTTAAAGTTTCATTTATTACATGGACTAGTTCACACATTCTTCTAATTAACCACAGGCTGTTAACTTGTCATTATTACTCTGGGCACTGCTGAATGTTTACTTTACATTAGATTATTACAAGCTGTATTTACTACTGATTGCTAGAAATCTCAGTGCCTTTGATGGATGCTGATATTTGTAGGGTACTTGTAGGATACATGCGGACCGACAAGCTCGGTACGCATACATGTGACAGCTTGGGTATAGTAATGTAGTACCAGCAGATCCAAGAGTTCATTGACTTCATCTGATTTAGATAACAGTATAAAATGTGTTTGCATATGGATTTGTATCTCTCAGCGATAAGTTGTGTTTTTACTAGTTTGTTGCAGGGACAGGGAGTAGCATGTTAATCTGGATACAATGTCCTCAAAGATTGACGGAGTGTTGGAATCTATTGGTGCATTTGGAAAATACCAGCTACTGCAGATAACACTTGCAAGCATTGGATCATTTTTCGGCGCATCGCAGTTCTTGATCGTCATATTTCATTCAATCACTCCAAAATTCAGGTAAGTGATTTCCTCTATACTCAAAACTTGCCATTCAAGCATAAATAGCATGATGCAATATAAATTCTCTAAAAAATTTTAAGTCACTTGTTCAACTAGCAGTGTATGCTGGTGGGTAAGTTAGACTGTTTATTATAACCACTTGCCAATGTAGGCCTATACGAGAGCTGAATGGGCTGATTTGAAAGTACCCTGACAAAATTAACATTATTAATTCTTTTTGAAAACAATAATGTAAGTGCTAAAACAAGGACAATGACACCTACTCTATCCAGAGCAGATCTCACAACACCTCAATATATCAGTGGATACCACTGAATAAGGAGGGAGGGTACGATACATGTAATATCTTCTCTAGTCTGAGCACATCAGACACTGAACTCTGCTCAAAATGGGTGTTTGATGAGAGCGAATATAAGGGTACAACTCTGAATATGAACGTAAGTAAACTGGGATGTAAGGCAAGGATTTTTTTTATTTCATTCTTTATGCTAGCAACAAATAAAGATTATCTTACCTTCTGTACATGAAGAGTAGCCTGGGATTCAGGTCAACAATGAGGCCTTGTCTGTATTATTGGTGATGTTGAATATTGGTTCTGTGGTGTTATCTACATGAAGAGTGGATTTGTTTGGCCGTGTAGCTTTTTTCAAGCCAGTATCCGGCTGTAGATAGCTCGCATTATGCTATTATGAACAAATAGCCTCAGCTGGGATGTTGTTGTGTTCTATGAGATTTAAAGCCACCGTAATAATTCCTATCGTAGCTGTGAAAGCCCGAAAATGTTGTTGTAGCCTTCAGCGGGATTCAATAGCAAAAGCTTTCTCATGCTAATTTCAAGGTGAAATGTAGACAATTCTCTTGTTACAGTTTGGGCTGGTGTGTTCAAACACAGGTGTGGAGACAGTAGTCAAAGTATCCTTCACTTTAGGAGCAGCTGTCGGCGCATTCGTAGTCGGATTTATCTCAGACAGGTAAGAACTGTGACTCAGCCTATATTAGAGAAGATAAAAGTGTGCGGAGCTCCTCTATATCACACTACTGACTGATATATACTCAGATTGACTGGCCCTTCAGATCCACAATAACGTAGCCACAAAAGAACTCTCCTAGATCATTATATGTCTATCCTATTAAAGTGAGAGCGTAAATTTTGCAAAGATGACCAAGCCTGTTTTGAACTGGAGATTAATTTCTTAACAAAGATGATGTTTTTCATATCTACGAAGTATGGATTAGATAGCCTGATAGACTGATGTCAGTCCTATACGAATTGGCTCTGTCATTTTTATAGATAAATATTGCCTGGATAAGTGACAATAGTCCACTGATATGTGTGTATACTTATCTTGAGTTGATATGAGTTATCTCCCTTGCTGACAGGTTTGGTAGGCGGATCAGTCTGATTGGTTGTATGATAATAGGAGGCGTGGTTAGTACAGTGTCCATGTTCTCTCCACATATAATAATGTACGCTGTAACGAGATTTATCTGTGCCATGTGCTTCACCGGAGTGTATCTTATCTACCATGTCATCGGTAAGTTTCCATCCAGGACAGGTTCGAACCTAAATTAACGCCTGACTCAGTACCAAATCAAATGATCGTTGTTTGGGGTTCGACGATTTATTACACATTTTGACAATTAGCCAGGTTCCTACTCCTCCTGGTTAGTTAATATCACGCGGCAATCCAAATAGTCATGAGTGTTCGATAATGTAATTGCAGTTGTCTAAGCACTTAGACTACAACCTTCGAGGCGCTTAGTACATCACCATTTCTGACAATTGACCTTAGACATCATATCATAACTCACATATTGCTGTGCCAAGTTATACCAGTAAGGCTCAAATTTATCCACAGTATTGTTTCATCGTTTGCAAATATTCTGTTGTATATTTTAGCCATGGAGATAGTTGGCCCATCGAGAAGAACTTGGGCTATAGCATACAAATCCATATTTTGGCCATTCGGTACAATGTTCATGTCATTATTAGGATACTACTTCTTGGACTGGAATTGGCTCCAACTAGCTGTTTCCATCGGCCCTTTACTAGGAGGAATCTTGTTTATACTGTGAGTGATCTAAGTTTGTTTCTTTTTTAGCGAGTTGTCTTCTGATTGTGTAAGAAAAGGCAACTTCTTTCATCTGCAAGGAACAATTAAATGGCCTAGCCAAACTATTGGTCAATTCACACCTGTGCAAAAAGGCTACTTTTCCTCATACTTCTCCTATTTCATCATTATCGTTCATTTGGTGAATAATCACACAGACTCTATATGACAAAACAGTTTAGCATAAAATCATCAAAAGATCTGAGCCATTTAGTTTTAGCTTAATGACTTTTCTCCATGATCCCAAGTATTGTAGAGAGTAGAGAGACCCCAAATAATACTTTTGCGCGTACGTTATCATTACTTTATTGACATTTGTTTTCCATCTGAATTACATAATTAACTTGTCCATATATATATATATATATGTATATGTTAATATATATATTATATATAATATATAATATATTATATTTGTATAACCTTCAGCACGATAAATGAGACCCCCCATTTCTTGCTGACACACAATAGACATAATGAAGCTGAGAAGCTGCTCAGGTATATTGCTAATATGAACGATAGAGAATTCCCCAAAGACATAATGGAATCGTTGAAAATTAATGACGAAGAGGCTCCAACAGAGAGGGTCAGGGACATCTTCAAAGCTCCAGTTCTCCTGAAAAGAACAGCTGTCTCTCTTTACCTGTGGTGAGTATCCCTCCTGTTTTACAGTAATTACTATTTACAGTAAGTTGAGTAGAAAATCAAAATGCTTTGTTCTCGAAATTGTGTTGGTTGAGACAGCAACTTAATTAAAAAAACTTTCAAACTGCAGAGTAATTTATCCAATGCACAAAAACTTAGCCTGATCATCCTGTTACATAAAAAAAGAACCCGCTTGTCAAAGCAAACAAAAAGTAGACCCATGAATTTGGAGTAAGCAAACACTACTTTGATAAAAAATGAATAGAATGAATTGCAATGTACAGTCTTATGCCTTTGATGATACACGGCTAGACTCGTCACAATCTAACCCTGCATATACATGTCTGGACCCATACGCAGTGCCAGAAGACACATGGCAAGCCCAACTGTGAGATCTCACCATTACTATACTACTTCTCTTGTAGGTTTGTAGCGGGATTAGGTTTCTATGGACTGAGTTTCAATGTTGGTAACTTAACTGGCAGCGTCTACATAAACACCATTTTATCAGGTGTGGCTGATCTGCCAGCCTTTATTATCATTCTGCTCTCCTCAAAACTCGGCAGGAAAGTCTCAATCATAGCGTCTCTGTTTCTGGGAGCGGTAACTCTTATATCAGCAGCATTTATGTCAGCGTACCTCAATGAAGGTAGGTTACATACCTTTATACTTTATTCATTAATTAAAAATTCATTAAAATTAGATGTCTTATCACACGCCACATCCCAAAACATGGATGGCAAAATTTGTTGTCTTAGTGGCCAGGCCGTAGTATCTGAGCCAGGTTGCTCTCTGTTTGCAGGCAGGTCGAAGCACACCTGGGGGCCAACCAAACCCCAGTAGTAGATGGATTTTCAGCATTCGCATGCTAAAGGTACGTTGCACTAACCAACTGAGCAACCTCCTTCTCCTACTCCCTATCTATATCACTGCGATGGTAGATTACTTACTTAATACCAGTTCGCTGATACACCCTTGAGGCTTAAAATATCTGCAACTCCCATTTTGGCTAACAGTATCGGTGCTACATTATATTAAGTCACCTCCAAACTAGCAAAACTAAACACAGCAAATCTTTACCCCACAAACCACAATTAATTCTTAGCTAAACATAAGAAACACTGTCCAGCTAAAGTTTGGGCAGAGTTCAAGCACTTAGTATTAGACTAACATGAACGCAGTTTTCACTCCACTGATAGAGTAGTCTGAGCCCCCCCCCAGACTCTTGCCAGCTGCTCAACGGCCCCCCGGCCGAGGTAGAGACAGTGATCATCCAGTGGCATTGAATTCCTTATCTGGAATAGCATCATTAACTTTCTTTTGCCAAACAATGAGCTCGCAAAAAAGCCAGTCTCTAGTCCCCAGTCTCTAGTCCCCAGTCCCTAGTCCCCAGTCCCTAGTCCCCAGTCCCAGTCACTAGTAGCCTTCTAGGAAAGTCCAAAATCATCAAAGTTGAAGGCGTTTTATTACTGTTTGCAGTTGAGTTAAGAAGTCAATTTCCCTGGCTATATTATCCGCACTAGTAGGGACAGCCAATCGAATCCCATGCCAGACGAGTTCCTGCGTTGAGTGTTCTAACTGTATGATGATATGATACTATTTCCATTCCGTTAGAATAATTGATTCAGTGTCCAGGGGTAAGCGTAGATTACAAAAGGACGATGTTTTATATATCTACTCATCAGTGTCAAGTATTCGCTGACTTTTAAAAGTCTTTCCACAAGGTCAACTTGTTGGTTTTAAGCTTCCAATGATTGAAGTGGTGTTTTTTTCTAAAGGACGCTAATACGCTAGTGACTTTCTATTGTTTGTAGCTTACGGATGGGTTCTGGTAACAGTAGCTATGATAGGAAAGTTTGCTGTTAGTACTCTGTTTATGTTTAACTACTTCTGGAGTAGTGAAGTATTCCCCACCACCCTCAGGACGACGTTATGTGGTGTCTGCTCTGTGTCAGCCAGGATCGGCAGCACGCTGTCTCCAATCATTGTGGACCTGGTCAGTACACTCAACGGTGTATTTTTCAACTCCAAATTATCTGAGGGTCTGGGGTTTAAAATTAACAAAGCTGCCTAAGACCAAAAACCAATTCAATCATACTGCTCATTCTTTCTGATTTAAATCTAAAATTGCAACGAGCTAGGACACAGCATACGTATGCTGTGTGACTGTGTTTGTCCCCGCGAGACAACGAATGTAATTAGGGGTTATCTGCCTTTCTAGCAGGAGAAGAAAACTTAATAACAATTTCCTTTATATTATGACAAATGATTGTATGTTTTTAGTATAAACATGTGGTTACACTATTTGGTGAAGGACTTGGACCACTGATATTTGGTGTAACGATGTTAATCGGAGGATTTCTAGCATTTTACCTGCCGGAGACAAACAATGAGAAAATACCTGAGACTATTAACGAGGCTAACATCTTCATGGTCAAAGGGTAAGATAATCGTATACGACTGCTTTTAAACTCCTGGCTGTTGGCTTTGACTGTACCCTGGATTAACATTCTATTGTTGACACTGTTAACCTAGTTGAGGGCCATTGTGAGCCAGAATCTTCATTGATCCAAAACACGCCCCCCCCCCCACAGGTTTCAGAAGATTTGTGAGTCTTGCAAAGATCAGACAATTGATTTTGTTGAAACTTCTAAAGCAAGAGCTGAGTGAATATCCAAAATTAATCTTTTGGTGTTTCAAACAAGATAAACATTCCTAGCATGGAATATTTACTATTGACGATACACCTAATGCCTGACACCGTGGTATCCTAGTACCTGACTTTCACCCATTCATCACAAAAATACATAACAATGGTGCGCGTGATAAGTATAACCATGTTATTGCCTTGAATGCCGACTAGATGCACCCCACTCTGCCTATGTGCGAACTATTGAGTCAAACGTTCGTCTCTGCAGCATGGGTCCTGAATAGATTCACATAGACTGAGAAAAGAACCCAGATTGGGAAATCAATGGGAACCCATATTTAGGAAGTCTTCGGACGCAAATGGAACACTAGCTCTTCTATCGAATCCGCTACATTTCGCCAATGTACATTTTGCCAATGCTATGTTTTGCCAATCACAAATCGCCAATCACATTTTGCCAAGGATATTTCGCCAATCTTATTTTGCCAATCACATTTCGCCAAAGATGTTTTGCCAATCTTATTTTGCCAATCACATTTTGCCAAATACATTTTGCCAATCTCATTTTGCCAGTCACATTTTGCCAAAGACATTTTGCCAGTCTCATTTTGCCAATCATATTTTGCCAAAGATATTTTGCCAAACATAAATTGCCAATAACATTTGGTCATCACCCAATTGCCAATTAAGGCGTACAAATATTAAGGCGTACATATATATGTGAAGTCAATGGTTGCAGGCCAGAGGGCTAGCCTACAGAGGAAAGGAAAATCTATCATTTCTTTTCTGCAACAATTTATTGTATTTTAAATAAATGCACTAAAATAGTGAAATAAAATAAAGCAGCGGCATGGTAGGATAAGTCCAGGAATAGTGAGGCGACCATGTCAGGACAATGAAGCCTACTTTCCACAAGGCTAGCCCTGACACGCAGCCTACTTGGCAAGATTCGAACCACACCCCGCAGCGACGACGCCAAACTCTAACGCAAAGCAAAAGGAGCCGCCCCCCCCTCCTCCCCCAGTTGGTATGAATTCAACAGGTTTGCACCAAGTGGCTGTTACGGCCGGGGTTTTGATTTCTAACTCGCCATTATTATTAAAAAGTAACAATTTACTGTATTTAACAATCATTTCAATGGGCACAATTTGATACACAGAAAAGAAAGAGGTCACATAGCTATGTGGGCGGATTTTTGAAGTGAATAGGTGTGATTTAGATGACAATATGCGACATGACCATAAAACTCAATACCATAAATTTAATGTGGATAAAACAATGTGTTATACAATTTGATCATTGTATGAATATCATGATATGGTTGTACACAACGCATTAAAAATAGGATGTACTTCAATTTCCGACAAACTTTTAAAATATTTGTTTTCAAAACTATGCTCTCATCAAGGTGAATGCCGAGAAATGAAGTGCTATTTTTTTGTCTTTAAAACCTGACTTCCAAGTTTTATATGGTACTGTTCAGGATCTAAAATTTGTTTGTTTTTGTATAGTTTAAAATCAATTCATTACTCAAGCACCATCGTTCAATTTTATGACCTTTTTTTTAATTTCGTGATCATTGGAAAGATATATTTGTGTCGTCGGCAAAGAGAATATATTTAAACATTGGCGCGGATATAACCAAATCATTAATTAATATTAAATATAAAATTGGACCTAATACGGATCCCTGATCCGGATTCCTATATCGACCTATTTCATTATACTGAAATGATCGCTGATTTTGACAAATTGCTTTCCGTTTTCTAAATAAGATTTCAGCAAATTACATACATCCTTTTTAAAATTATAAAAAGGCAATCTTTTAATTAAAATATCATGGTTGATGGTGTCAAAGCCTTGCTGAAGTCTGAAAAATATTCCTTGTGTAGTTTTACTGTTATTAAAAATGTCAAACAGATATCCATTACAATTATTATCTTTAATCTGACGATTGATTTTCACAATGAGTGTTAAACCTTTAAAAGTCTCGTCATATAAAAAGTGACAACTAAAAAAGATCGTGTTTTAAAATTTGGTAAAAGAATCTTAAAAAGAATTTAAAACATCTATTCTTTGTAAGATATGATGTCCTGGTTAGCATGTGACAGTAACAAAGTGTTTTTGCGTAATTCGGTTCTGTAGTTGGTGGCCGCCCTGGTCTTTAGCCGTGCAGATCGTTGAGATTCTGATTGTGGTTTGGGTTGCAGCTAATGCAGGCAATGATCAGGCATTTTGATTTTGTCCATGTACTTCCTGCATTGCTGGTCAATATGGTCATACAGTGGTGTGAGTTCTAAGGCAAAATACTCTATCATGGTAATCACCTGATGCTGGACTGAAATGATGAGTGCCAATTTCTCAAGCGATAAGAGCTGCACTTTCGATGTTGAACTGAGCATAGGGTATCACGCAGGGCAGCCATATGTCATTTTAGGTCTAATGCAGCCTGTGTAAAATCGCACTAGGAGATCTCTTGGTAACCCTGAGCGCTTGAGATTGGTGCGCACATAGGTTAGCGATCTGACTTTTTCTCCAACCATATTGATATCTTGACTATAAATGTCAGGTTGTAGTCGATGGTTAATCCGAGGAGCTTGGTTTGGTATTGTGCTCGTATTTGTTCGCCGTTGAGTGTGACTGGTGGAGCAGTTGATGTATCTGATCTGGCATGCTTGTTGGTGAAATGAACGGTGGCAGATTTCTTCGCATTTGCAACCATGTTGTGATCAGAGAACCGTTGAGCTATGTCATCGATTGCAGATTGTAGGCTGTGGGGATTCTCTAGAAGTTTAGTTGGATGCCCATTCAAGGTGAGGTCATCTGCATATTATCATATCATATCATAGGGTAGTTTGAGGGTGTCCATCTGCAGAACCCAAAACATTGTTCCTAGCAATGTTCCCTGGGGCGTGCCATTTCCAACATACATAAGTCTAGATATAGCAGATGTTGTATTCCGCTTTTCATGAAATCCGAACTAGCTGTCGATTAAAATATAAAAATTTACCAAATAAAAACATAGTTGGATAGCTAATATTTTTTCTACATCATGTTCCATCCATCCTTGACTGTTGCCCTTCAGTCCATGTAATTCTTGCTGAGCTGAATGGGCAGAGGACTGGTCCAAATTTCATTCATAGCCAGTTAATAAAGATAAAACAGGAGTGTCCCGAATAAATGAATCATCGTCTAATATGCTTATGCTTATGCTTCTATGTACACGGATTTTAATTTTCTTTTGCCCTAATTCTACAAGACCTACGATTGAAACAGTAAATTGATGACAGCAAACTATTGAATCTATCACAGTTTTAAAACTCGAAATCTATTTGAACCCTGTTGGTTTTTAAACATTAAACAGAATTATACTGTGGTCTGCTAATGGGTTAGACACTTAGGGTTCTGTTTAAGCCTTCCAGAGCGGTAAACACTATCATCAGAGTCCCAGCAATTGACCGTGTAAGGTTCGATAGCCTTGATTTGTATGAAACAGGTTGGCAAGTGGTACATGCTTGTGGAACGGGAGTGAATGATCCCGAATAGTAAGTAGCGGCTTCACTAGTTTACTAGTGTAATAGCGCGCTTGCTACTTACTGCAAGGCCAGAAGTCATCAATTTGACTTCCACTGGGGGATGCTTTATAGATTGCCTGTTCAAACCACCATTTTTCGTTCTAGTCCCCAGCATCCTTTGAGATGTATGTTATTAATACTAATATGACAATACAAATTTAACTTAATTTGATATTATTTTTCCATTTTAAGACAGTTATTAGTTATTTCACATGGGATAAGCCCTGGTTATCTTCTCTCTCGACAGGGGAAGCAACTCTCATTCCAACAAATGTGCATGCCAAAAATTTGTTTTTATGTAAAGAATTTTTTGTGATCTTACTCCTGAAGAAGTTTGAATGTGAGTTCTTCATTGGCACTGAGTTTCATTTGCATTCATATCCACTGAGTGCAAAACAATTCTAGTGAGATGACTTTCTTTGCCAGGAAAAGTATATATATTGGTTCTACACTCGACCTTGCCTAGTTGTGTTGAGAAGATAACAACATTTTTTGTCTGTTTTCAACTGGGGAAAACCCACCTAAATCTATCTACGCTCAACCCTTGAACGTCTTATTACCAGATCCCAAACAAGTTATCATATAGTACAAAGATACAGCCACAAGGCAGGTTCTGCTAACTTTCCACCAAACAGTTTTCCCAACAGGACAATTTCCCACCAAACAATTTTCCCAACAGGACAATTTACCACAGTGCTGTTTTCCCACCACACAAATTTTTCACCGCTAAGTTTTTCCTTCGCAGCCTCTTTGCAAGCTAAGCTGTTCACATTCACAAATACATTAACAATGTTCACATCCAGCCAATACTGGAGAAAGTTATAGCTTTGGAAATGGAAATGCAACATTCGGCCACCATTTTGCCTTAACCTATGCCTGCAAATGTTTTAAGCTCGAACTCTTTGGATGGACAAGCCCAGCAAGAATTGCATGAACTAACCGGCAACAGTCAAGGATGGATGTGAATAGGAAAGATATTTCCTTTCATCCATTATAGACCTCTGATGTTCAACCATTGACATTATATTATAGTATATCAGTGTGTGCTTATAACATATTATTATAATTGTTTCTGTAGGTGCCTAATTAATGTATGACTGAACAGCAGAATAAACGTTCATAGTCTCCCCCTCCCCCTGAATAGATATGGTGTCTAATACCAAACTATATTGCTTACTATCTGTCAATATCTTTAGATCACAGCAAATACAAATCCAGATTTGCGGTCGACATATAGTCTGAAATCTGAATTTTTTGGAAAAAATACAGGTGCTGATATCGGTAATTGTAACGGTCACAGCAAAAATGGATGAGGATAGTAAAACCAGAATCATGAAGAGGGAACGATCAATAAGTGCTGATTGCGCGCGCTCAAAAACAATTGGTGTCGTCCCATACTGACAGTTGACCCGGTACGCATTCCTTACCATCATCATGAAGCATTTATGGAATGAATATTTCTACGCCTTAAATGGCAATTGGGGTTGACGAAATGTTATTGGCAATTTATGATCGACAAAATGAGATTGTCAAAATATCTTTGGCAAAATGAGATTGGCAAAATGAGATTGGCAAAACATCTTTGGCGAAATGTGATTGGCAAAATATGACTGGCGAAATGTCTTTGGCAAAATGTGATTGGCAAAATAAAATTGGCAAAACATCTTTGGCAAAATGTGATTGGCAAAATAAGACTGGCGAAATGTCTTTGGCAAAATATGATTGGCGAAATGTGATTGGCAAAACGTAGCATTGGCAAAATGTTCATTGGCGAAATGTCTGCCACCCCTTCTATCTCATAACCTTGGACCCTTGGAGTTGCGTTTCCTGATGAAAGGCAGCTCCACCACTGCTGTGCTGCAGGGATAGACTATGTCACATGGCTATCCTCCAGGCAGACTGGATGCACCCTCTCAGTGATTTTAATTGAGTTCCTGTATCTCTACATCACGGTTATAATATCAAACAAACGAAATTGTGCAGCCCTATGGTCAAATGGTCGGCGATCTTTGAATCGTTGACTTTCAAAACTACTGTCCCTGTCACTACCCTAGACAGACTAGATTGTTAGACCTCTACATTCATGTAGAAAAGTAGGAAAAACATTTGTTTATCAAAAGATGTGTACTGTATAATGCCAATGTTAATGGTAGTAATAATGCTAATGCTAATCCTAGAGCAAGGAGAGGCACAACAACAAATGTCTGCAAAAATGATCTGGCATTCAAGTGGATCAGGCATAGTAATCATTAGAATTTTCTTCTCACACTTGTTTCTCTTGTAGCCGTGAGACAAACAGCATTGAAGAGAAGATGGGCAGTGGGCCTAATATGGATTCCTCGTCAAAGAAGGATCTTGTTGAATCGGGTTAATAATACTTACAGTATTCATCATAAGTATTTTTTAGATAATATTTTGGTAGAATATAGAGAGTGAGTCACTGAGGTATATATAAATATTTTATATATATATATATATATATATATACATATTTTATACATATATATATACACACATTTGTGCAATTAAGTGTCATATATTATATATTCCACTATTGTACCCATAAAAACCCTGGACAATGAGTCGTTCTTATATAGATATATATAGTGGCTATCAGTGTGTAGGGCAAATCTTTGCATTGGAGTTGTCCGACCATGTCAGGCTATTTTATCTACCATTAATTACTATTGGGTTAAGGATGCCCAACATGATTATTTAAGAGGATTTAAGACATGATTTTTTTTGTGGGTCATATAAAATGACTCCTTATTTTTGAGTGACACTAAGTTGGGGCCAAATACACACAGATGACACTTAAAAGCACAGATTTGAATCTATATATATATTTTATATATATATATTATTCACTCTATACCTGGTCATTATTACAATATGGACAGGTATTGCAGAAATTATTGCTATTATTACTCAGAACCCTTACATGGATAAATTACAGAGACCTGTTACTGTTAGTGTTATTGTAGGATGATTATAATTTTAACTTAGGGTTAGAGATTTACATTAATAGAAGGCAACGTAAGATTTAGATTTAAGCAGCTCCAATCTTACACTGAAGGTTGCTAACCCCTAACGATCACTAAACCATCCCCCTTCCTTGTGTGATGACGGTTCGACCACCCAAACAGTATTCTTTGTTTGGAGAAGGGGTTCGGTGAATCATGACGCTATCAAATTTTTAAGTTTTGCATCAGAAGACTTGTTGGCTCTTGGTTGACTCAAGGCAGCGGACAAACAGACGGACACATCTAACATCTGACTATAACACCTGCCTCATCACCGTATCAACAACTTTCCTTTGCAACAAAGTTATGCAATAGAAATCAAAGATATTCGGATGTTGTGATAAGAAAACGCTTTGAAGTTTAGCATATCATATAACAAATTGACGCAACCAACGACTGGACGCTAAAAATATGACTAATGTTAAAATTCTTCCCTCTCCTGATACCTGATGAATTTCGCTTCCTTTCAATGTCCGACAGTTGTTCTGTGAAAAGGAACAATGACACATTGTGAATATAGTCAGATCAAGTCAGACAATTATTATTTTCCAGTGGCTCCAACTGAAATCACTTTGTTGTAAGTAATATTCAATTGATATTCTTCATCGAAGAGCAATTGAACAATGCAAATTTTCTCTCAAGCAAGGTCAGCTATTATCTTCAATTTTAATGCATATATGCGACTCTTGACTGATGTGCAAAACTGCAAAATAAAACTCATGCTGCGTTGCCAAGGTGCTACAAATCGGCAGTGGTTTTAGTCAAACATCAGTGCTAACAACATGTATACCTAACTCTTTTAATGTGCTCTAAGTTGGCGGGTATGGTGATGATATACCTACACATAGGTACATAGAAAGCACCTAAACAGAATAGATCATGCAGTAAAGGGTCAAACTTTTGGCAACAGTTGCAGCGTGCTCAGGAATACCCATCAGACTTTTAATATTTGCTGTGACATGCCAAATTCTCTTAATTTAGACGTTACTTGGTTTTATAAAATAATATAAATAATGAATAATGTGCAAATTTTGTTACGCATACCCTGTGCCCTAAGATGGCTCATGGTATAAATCAAAGATATCATTAACTCCAGATGATATGTGTCATATACTGCCAGAAGAAACGAGACATGCATAAACACCTGCTTCCTGAGCCATGCAGACCTCGCAGAACAAGACTGAGCAGCAACAACAGCCGAACCATACCCCATACCACTGCACTAGCCAGCAGATGTCTCTTCATCAAATATGAGAGTATGGTGTGAAACTGATGCCTAATGCTGATTGTGATGATCTCCCTCTTTTTGGATTTTATTAAATACTTTTTATGCTGAACTATTACTTTTATTGTAAATCAGATCAGTATTATACATTTTTTAATGTATTTAGATCGATAATAAAGTACTCATCAATCAATCAATCAATTCATCGAATGTCAATTCATTGAAAATTTTATTTTACTAAACATATTTTGCAAGGATGCTTAATCGATAAAATATGATATTCGGATTATAATAAACTTAAAAGAACATTGCATTATGGGATACATTTGAAAGTGTACTCATACAATATCAGCAGTCATCGCTAGTTTATGCGCTAAAACTCTGCAGCCTTGGGTCGCTGGTAGTAGCATTTCATTATCAACCATATTCAGATCAATCCCTGCAGTCATTTCTTGTTCTCTTCTCCTATTGAGATTCTATTATCACTTTTACATCATACTCTGTTACAGCCTACAGGCAACACTGTATTATGTCAAAGAAGATGTTTACGAAAATTCACACAGTATTAAAATTTACAAGATTATCAGATTAAAGGTAATTCAATTCGTTGAGTTAATCTTTAAACTGTTAAACCTTTTAAGTTGAGCACCCAGTATCTCATTTCTAAGAACTGCATGACTCAAATTCGAGCCACCCAAGACTAGATTCCCTGTTCAGCATCGTCCGCCTCACGTTACCCTAACATTATATAGGGTGACACAATTATTGTTTTAATGCCGCGTGCGCTTTTCCTAGCTGTGATCGGGTCTCAGTTTTGTGTCTCTTTATCATAGCGTAGATAAGGAATAGCGTTGAGGTATGAGTTTTTTGAGCGTGTGAACAGAGTTGTAATGTTAGAATCGAGACGCCAGACTCCCCCTAGAGTATACACCGGGCTGATGAAGCAGTGAATCCTTTAGTTTCATGTTACACCACTCTGTCGTCTCTCTCGTCGTCTCCCCCGTCAAACGGGAAGTTATGCAATGACTGATCATCAGCTGTCTGACGTGACATAATCTTACACAACGTTACTCAAAGGTAAAAAAAAAACATCAACATCTCTAGCTGATAATGGTGATTTTAAATCATGCTTTGGGGGGGGGGGCCGTCAGACATTGGGCAAGAGACTAGGAGGCTCAGAGTAGGAGTAACTGGGACATACTCTCATAATAGCTCTGTCAATAACTTTTTGACAAAAAATTATTTTTATCAAATGTAATTTTTATGATGAGAGTAGTAACTACAGAAAATATTGACAAAATTCAGGGCAGAGGTAGTAGACACAGAAGTATATAGCAATGGCATCTGTGTGATACAAATTCCATATATAAATAGTTTTTTTTGCGTTGACAGTCTCTTTAATGTCAACAATAAAGACAGCCAGTACGGCGAGGCACATTTGGACAGTCCCTGAAGTTCGGCGATACAGTGCTCGATTGAACTACAGCACCTTGCAGTTTATCTCATTTCAAAGATAGAATTTTATCACAGAATAAAGATATACATAGGGAACACTTCAATGATAGCTATAGTGACTGTTGTTTTTTATTCACTGGGGGTAAATCGTGCACAGATCATTGACGTGTCCCTTCTGTATATCCTTACCCTGTGATATTATTAAGCCTGCGCTAGCTGCTCAACTTTTTTTACTAAATATAGCACCTATTGAAGCGTACACTAACAGTCCTATACTTTGTCAGCTGAGCACTTCAGACAGCGAGTCAGCCAACAGCAGTGTGTGATGGTGGCGGCAGCGGTGTCACATTTCATGAGTTACATTATATTACCTGTTGTGATTTCTCCAGTTTAGCTGTGACAGCCTGTCCTCTCTAATTTATCGAAAACTCGACAGCAGATGACCAGCAATTATCTAAAATGCATTCTTAACCACAGCAGCTAATGTTAGACAGATAATAATAAGTCCGGCAAGCACTTGTTGTCATTGTCATCTTATAGTAACACAGAGTAAGAATATCCTTACTATGTGATATTATCTAGGGTTTAATTTATAGTAATTGAGTTCTACAAGGCAGCACAGCAGAAATGATTTATGAATTATGAAGGGATGGATTTTTGTTGCCCAGTTGCTAGCATAGGTCTAGTCAAGGTCATGAGGGTGGGGAATATTGTTTGTGACTTTTGTGACATTGTGCTTAATTTGAATTTCAAATGCTTCCCTATGCTGAAAAAGAGCGCTAATTACAGTGCTTCATCTCCTGGAAAAGGGTGACACACATAAAGCCAATCGACTATAGAATTCTAGTCACGGATACAGATTTCCTAAAATACCTGCTTTCTTGCACATTTTCGTATCAAAGTTTTCTGCCAAAACGGCTTACAGTTTGTACGAGCTGTCAGTAATGAATCACCTCATAGTCCCAGGCCATCTGATGGAAGCATTATATCACCTAATCATTAAATAATGTTTTACTGGCAATGACGCAGCTTTTAAAGCTATCAGTTGCATGCTACTAGTTTTTTTGTCTAAAATTTTTTTTGATAATTTATAAACATTAGTTTGAGAGTATGGATAAATATAAAAATTAAAATCAGAGCATTTGTGCATCCAAAAAGTATAATTCAATTATTCGAGCTCTGGCTAGAAATTCATTTTAATTAAGTTACCCATCAGGAAAAGGAATGGAATTCCCTAAACAAATATTTTCAACTTATTCCAATGTATGCCGATGATTGTAATTATCAGAAAAAAATTAATCATATTTGCCGGGGAAACTTTTTGTTACCGTTACCGTTTTTATTCCTCCGCTGAAGGGGTTTGGGCCTATAACGATGAATGTGCTGCATCTCTACTACATGATGTTTGGCAGCGGGATGTTTTACATTGTGTTTAGCACAACGGATGTTTGCTATTCTCAGTTTTATCTCGCTCTGGTGCCGAATCACACTTAGATGTTATCTATGTCAGAGTGGATTCACCATCTCAGATACTGTTCTACTGTAGAGTTACAAAACTACTGTATCATCTCGCTAAGCTGCTCATCTTAACGATATTGGGTCAGTTTTACCTTTTAAAATGTTGAATAAGAATGTCAGCTCGACTTTTATTGCAAATCTAAAATTCACCTTTTATCCCCTGCTGCTGTCAATATTTCTTGCTTTTCATTCCTAGGTATATCATCTAGTTGAAAGGGATATTCTACATTGATTAATTGTAAGCTGTGAAATTATTTGGAGAAACTGTCTAGATAATACTACCGTGATGAAAATCCAATTTGTCATCGCCAAATTCTACAAAACGCAATGGTTTGCCTGATGTTTGGTGCTGCCATGACATCATAATGACAATCCAGCTCGTCATCTCCGAGTTCCATTAAAATTTCTTGATTTAAATGACTAGGCGACTTGCGCAGTACGGCCATGACAGTAAGACAACAGCCATTGCTGCAGCATGTCAGCTTTCAAATTAAACTCATTGTCATTTTATTAGGAAAGAGTGTGGTGATTTTCCAGGTTGTTTTATTTATTGCAAAATACCTGTTTAATGATAAATATATACATATGATGAAAAATTTTGTTTATCAAAAGTAAAAATGGAGGAGGAGAAAAATTTAATTGATTTGATAGCTTTGCTGCAGGAGTCATCGCTCTCACCATTCAGAGTAAGCTTTATGACTTTCTAAAAAGGAGAATCACAACACAGTTGGTTTCCTACAATGCATTTGATCCAACTACACTGATACAGCAGGGATATAGTGCTTCTTTCAAGACTCCTTTGTATTCTAAGGAGTTGTCCTCTCTTGTTCGGAGGTCTCAACTCAATAGTTGATTGATTCGTTAGATTGAATGGTAACAGAGCCAGATGGTACACTCAAAGTAGGGCTCATATAGTAAAAAGTGATCACGCACTTAGAATTTGCTTAGCAATGACCTTTGTTATTTGTTTGTTATTTTTGCAGAGAAACTAAGCTAGGACTTACTTGAAAGACCCGACACAATCTTTAGTGTTTCAAGCAAACTTGACTACCTGAAAATGCCAATCTTAAAATCTGTGTGTCATGTCATGGTACTGATCCAGATAGCATAATATCTTGAAAAGCTTTGTTGGTGCCCCCTCCTCAACCAACATAACCAACATCAAGGTTGTCATGACAGGCCATTAGCCGGTTTACTTACATCTTCTTTTAAGACACTGAAGTTAACGTCGATTCTGATTAGGTGCAGCCCTATAGAGATCCCCCATCTTCTCTATCACTACAGTATCATTGTAGCCCAGTGCCCTCACAGCACCTTTGAAAGTTAGACATATCAATTACTAGCAGGCAGCAAAGGAAGTGCATGCAGACAAACAAAATTGGGGTAAAACATAGCATAACATAACATTTTTTCGTAAAGAACATAATGGGGTACTTTGTCCTGTATGTGAAGGAAGACTTTTGTCAGATTGATGAATTACTGTGCCTGAATGTGTTGGTGTTGGCAGTAAGTTACCGCCTAATAAAGCAAGAGATTGGCCTTAGCCTAGCTCAACTAAGTTTAAGTAATTTCTATTTATCTAAACCAAGTTCTCTCAAACTCTTCTCCTTGACAAACAGATAAAAAAAACTGAGCAATGTAGATTGAAATGGTCGCCGCCAACCAGGTTGTATTAATATATTTATCAACATACAAACAACTCACTTTCAATCCTCTGATTTGAGGTTTATCCGAACTCCACACACAATTGTGAATATATCTGCAATAAAAATTAGTATGAGGATACAACACAAATAGGTCTTTATGGCCGATGCAATATCATTTTCTTCTTTTGAATCTCAAACTTTGAATAATTAAGAATTTCGTTTCCCCATACCTAGGTAAAACCTATACAGGTTCATACTTCAGATTGAATAACGGGTTGTGAGCTGGTATATCACCTATCTCTTCAAAGTCTTAGAAGGAACTGGGATATGATCTCATGTATTTCATAATTTTAAAATATCTATCTGAAATAAATTTGATGATATAATGGACATATCAAACTCTGATAAAAGCTATAAATTACGGATCAAGGTTCAATACAGTTCAATACGGGTATTCTTTCTATCAGATCTCCGCGAGAATCAGTAACGACATAGCCCCAGCCTAGATAGGCCTGCGTGAGCGCCCACTTGACTTAAGAAGTATGTAGTCTTGTCTTGTATTCTGTAATAGACGCTACCAAGTTTGGTACATACACACTATACATGACTTGGCCAGGTCAGGCTGTTGTTAACCAAAAGTCCGAGCAGCTTTTCATTTTTATTTCATTTAGACAGCATCAGATGCAGTAGCTGCATTTTTAGGCATTCAAAAACGTCTTGTACCTGACTTTCCACTCAGTCACCTGATCTAGCCCTTTAGGTGTTACTGCTGCTTGGTTTGATCGATGAAAATAAGAGGTGTACAATGCCATATTTTAAGAAGTCACAGCCTGGTGTGTTGGTCGGATCAACGCAGTAGATAACCAACAACCAGCGACAAGCTCATTAATGATGTTGTCACATCGCGTGTGGTGGCATTTACACCAGTTGTGCTGTGTGTGATTCGTAACAGAGTGTTATTGGTTGATGACACACCCAATTTGACTGTGTATCGATCGATCATGTCTAGGGTCTCACTCTATCACTTTCCCTATGGGCTCTTACCGAGTAAGCAGATAGTAGTCATCGTATTTAATAAGATTTGTTCACCTTCTGTAGCATTCGACATTCAGCCTATCTCCATACTGATACGGATATGCATCTTAAGCCTCAACATTGTGATAATAATTACGGCTATTGGAATATGCAGTCCTCACAGGTTCAGTTTTTCTTAAAGGGCAACCAAGGTTTCAAACAAGTTCTCATTGATTAATAGCAGATTGCACCTTCTGCATAGGGAAAAAGACAAAATCTAATTTGGATGATTTTTCAGCCAGAATTCTTGTGAAACATTTCTTCCATCAGGTACTCAAACTCAGCTAAAATAGAATACTACAGAGCAGTTTCCTGTTCCTGTTATTATTTAGCCTGTGCTCTATCATAATTATAGAAATGTCTTAGAACCTCCCCTAAAATGAACTGTTACCCAACTTAGAGTCAGCAACTACTTTGAGTTTTGCGCCATGTCATGCACAAAGCTGATGCTGCCTAGCACATTACTTACTACCCACTAATGCATTGCTGCAAAACCTTGGTTGCCCTTTAATTGAAAAAAAATGACATTATGTTCTGAACATTAAATACCCTTTAACTTACATTTCTTGATCTCAATGCGAAGGTTCAACTAGTTCCCTGATTGTTACATCCATTACTGCTTCTAAGACCAAACTCCGTCATGGTGGGCAGGGTTAGGCTAACTACCCTGCACAAGCCTAAGACTTAATCATGCTAATTAAATATGGTAGCCAAATAATACCTATTGTATAAAATAAAGAAATAAATTACTAAAAATGGTGATAATCAACACCAAATTATAATCATCAGTGACGTCAATTTGGAGCTATCATCTCAAACTCTTACTCTAGGCTCAGGAATTAATGCATCATGCCTATATTCTATATTATAGCGTACCAGGGAGTTTAGGATATAACTCCCTGAGCATACCATATTCAAACCATGTTGTGTCATGAATCAAGTGTTATCAATCCTTCCTTAAACCCTGCGAATCCATGCTGCCACAAATCTATACAGGTCTTCAGTATGGTGTAGGGATTACATTGTTATCATTGCTTTACAGTGAACGCTCATTTATGGCATTAATTAGGATTAAATTACATAATAAGACCACAGCACCATCTTATACTAGTTTTCGGGACAGCTCGGTGTTACAAATCAGTTACCAACTATCGGTCCCTCATATTCCCAAGCAAGAGTAAATATTATAAATATATTCGGGTGGACCCATTTCAGCAATCATAGTAACGTCTGGTCATTTCCCGCATAGACTACACTGTTCAAACAATGAACTTCTTTTTACATTAGGTCACTTAGGTCACTGCTTCCAGGTTGGGGTCTCTCATGCCTAGTAATATACGTAATCAGCTGACTCCTTACTAAGCTTTGCTCTAATCCCGTTAATACACTCAGGCTCTACTAGCTGTAGTCAATGCCACTTTTACAATAATGACTCCCACTGCTGGTCTTGTTACCCCCGAATAGCATAACTTCTCATGTCCGGATATACCCTCTCTCTGTCAGCCCATCTATGCTGAGTTTGATTTCCTTTGGTTGCATTAGCCTGAGTTAACACCCCTTGCAGGTAAGTTGAAACATCCTTTGTTATTATCATGCAGCATAGTGGCATCAAAGATTATATATATAGTCATTGGTGGAATAAAGATATGAAGGTTTCGTATGTTTGATAAAAAGCTCTTCAAATTTTTCTAATTGACGTGATATATATTACCAAAGAAGAGTCAAGAACCAGTTAGCTTGGAGTTGTGTCCTTTTTGTCACGAGGGAGGCAAATCTCAAGTTTTACATATCATCTATAAATGTTTTATGCTGATGTCATATATGGCTCTAGTGTCCCCCACAAACTGGAGTGGATTGACTCTTGCTGTTGCCTAGAGGGATATACCCTGTCTTATCCCTACAAACATGATCCACAGTCTAAACAAACAAATTAATACCCAATACCCAGAAAAAATAAGAAATAATATATATCCCAAACCTCGATAACTCCCATAATCACAGCTATGCTATTTACTATCCTAAACTGACTGAGTTCTAAGTTACAATCAAAATCATCAAGCAGTATTTTAGACTATGAGTGACAATCACTTATTCTCTGGTGAGTCTAATCTTATATCTCTATCCTCCATGCACTTGAGACAAGGAAAACAATACCCACTCTCAGGTTCAGGTGAGACTTATATGTTCTGTCAAGCAACAGCGTCAACAAATATGCAATATTTTAGCTATATTGGAGTTTGACTGAAGCCGCCATGCCTGCGTTGAGCATGTATTTAAGTATAGATGTGGGCGAAAACACAATAAAGAAACAAATCTTTGCTCAAGGTGTTCCTTAGGTTCGGGAAAAATGTTTTTTAATATTGTTTGCATTTTTTAAATGATGCTCACCATCATTCATACATTTTATACGAGTGGAGGGCATTAAACAGGTTGTTTGTGCATGTATATAGATGGCTGGTACTGCAGTCTTGTTACATCATGTTTGAAAGTTTTCTATCATGTCACATTCTGACCAAAAGGGGTCGATGTTAGACCTAGTCTTGTAAATATTAGTCTCCTATCACAGGCTTGGGAGAGACACAAACTCACTGATGTAACAACCATGTATGTGTCACGCAGTCAACCAAGCAGTCAGCTATACACCCAATGCTAAGTCCAACGTGATGGTTAATGAAAGGGTGGAAGTGAGACCCGCCCAACTAAAATAGACAACGAAACTGGCTAAACCTCAGCTGATGTCAGTCCAGAACAAGTACCTCTTAATGAAGCAATAAAACAATAAAATAACAAACTCTCGACTCTCAGAGCAGCGTACAGTTTGTGTATAAGAGGTACTTCTCTTATCTAGCAGTGAGATATGTATCTGTGTGAATGAGTTGTGAGATGTTTAAACTATGACTAGCTCCTCTCTCAAGTTTGTGAGAAGACGCCATAACCAAAACATCTGCGAGTATCAGATTGGTCTGTTCAGTTACTAAAATATGAGTTTCAGGCGTATCATTTGGACAGCGCTCTTGTAAAGTGAGGCTTTCAGTTATCAACCAACTGATGTGCCAAACTTAAAACTGTGTCGTTCAGGTAGCTACTGTGGTTACATAGTTTCAATTGGGAGACTTGGCCAGCTTATTGACATGATTTTTGTCATTCACGGTAAAAACCAAAACTGTGACAGTGTATATAAAGTGAGTAATGAGCGGATAACTTCCGAGTCACAATGTCGTTTATCATGCTACAGAATGGATTGTGTTGACTGCGAGTTGAGTCTTGTATTGTTTATTTATCTACACAAGATCAATGCGCCAATTTTTAATACAAAATTCATAATCAGCAGACTCATGTACCATTGTGTATGTGTAAAAAAGTAGGAAAAATTCAACTCATGTGTTTCTATATACAATAATATGTACAAATATGACTAGAAAATTCCACACAAGGCAATAAATAATAGTTACATAGTTTTTTGCTAAAATCATGATTTAAAAAATATTTTTCAACAAAGATTTATTAAAGCTAAACCCTACTGAGTGATTGCTTCATATACACGTAAAACCTGACAACTCAACTTCAGATTCGACTGAGATGGCAATAAAGGCATATACAGTAATGACGACTCCCTCATCTACCTTCGCATTGTTATGTGTGAGAAAAACAGTGAACATCTTTGCTCATTAACAACCTTTTAAAATCACAAGAGAATAGAGTCATCATTCAAGCAGTTCCTATTTGATGCTTTTTTGAAGACTAATTGACTCTGGAGACTTAATTTGTCAAGCCTGAGATTTGAACACTTTACGGTCTCAAAATAAATCATTCTTAGTTTAAATTATGACGTTGCGGCAACGCAACAGTGTGTGGCTGGAGACTTTGCTGATTGATGTCACTTTGACTATGGGGAGTACCCATACCCCCTTCATTATAGTCACTGCTGCTGGCTGGTGAGCTCCTAGGCTCTGTATCTGCTGTGGATAGTTTAGAGTCGTCTCCTACAGTTTTCTTCTTGTTGACTTTTCTTTCTTTGGCTCGACGATTCTGAAACCAAATCTTCACCTGAAACATAAATAATAGACCAATTAGGTATTTAGCCTGTCTTCGTAAATTTTAAATCATTGACCATCCTTACGTAAGAGCTAAGTTTAAAAACTCAAACCACTGCTTGATAACTGCAAATCCATGGTTTATCCCCAACGCCCCATCAATATGGCCGATGCTCAGTATCTGCAGCAGATAGAATTTCCTCTCGTTCTCTGGACTAAAGTGCTGGGTTACATACAGGCAGACATGGTGAGAGGAAAAAGAAGCGGGTTTTTGGGTACTTGCGAACAATAATTTCATCCAGTGAAGTCTTTCTAATAGGAATTTTATGGTGTTTGCTGAACGTAAAATGAAGTCACAGTCCACATAATCAAAGATTCTCAGGACATGGCTTGAGGAACCATTCATCAAGGAAATGGTGTTCCTGCGATGCAAACTGGTTAGCATGGACATCCATTTTCCATAATGACTAGCTTTTGACTAAAAATTTGATGGATTCAATCCACTACTCATTCATCAAAATTATATCATCCTCTCACAGAAGGAAGCCGCTGCTCACTCAAACAGCAGAAAATAAAATGACCAGCTACTAATCGCCACTTGATGCCAAAGAAAAATTGGCAGCGCATGTTCCTTCATTTTTTTACAGTTCACAATTAGCTAATTAATTAAACTGTACAAAATGCAATAAAAATGCAATAAAACACTGATTAATTATTATGATGTTGGGCTGGTTCTCTTCAAGAAAAAAATGGCAGGATTCACGAGTCTAATTTTGTTCGGATGTGCAGGGAATTATACACATGGTTAGATGTTGGCAGATGCACAGCAGCAGTTCCTTACTGAGAGAATAAAGGGCATAACAGGCACTGTTTGTGTTTGCTGGTTTGGGTGCGGCCATAGACTTAATATACTTAGTTTATTAAGTCTATGAGTGCGGCAGTCCCTATCCCATGATGCATCTTTTGGAAAATGGAAATGGTTTAATCAGATGAAGCAGTGACTTTTCAAAGGCAAAATGCATTGTAGGTAACACATTTTTTTCCTTCTCTATTGACACTCTGGTGATATTCAAACCAGCCTATTTAATTTAACTAAATTTAAGCTAATAATTTACTCATCTTGTGTATATTGTATAGATGACGAGAATCAAACAAGCTTACCTGTCGCTCGGATAAGTTAAGATTTAGGGCTAGCTCTGCTTTTCTCCGTATTGTGATGTAACGGCTGTAGTGAAACTCTTTCTCTAGCTCAAGTCTCTGATGGTCGCTGTACACAACTCTGTATTTGTCTTTTGTTCGAGTTTTACCTAAAATAGATATCAAATTTCAAAAAATTTAATTTCAAGAAAAAAAAGTAATCAAGCAAAACCGCCAAGAAAATAGTGAACTTATCATTGTCCAAAGTTAGTTTGACCCACAAAATCCTCAGAGAGGCATAGGAGCAACTCTATATTATAATTGAGTTACTTTGTTTGGTTTATTTTTCCATCCTACTAAGGAAATTTAAAAAAGAGAGTTAAATTAGCGATGGGAATCACTGTAAAACCACTGTATGTTACAATTTCTTAAATTTCTGTCAATTAGCAACATACATGTATGTATGCATGTAGGTTTTTGGGTTTGGTTAGATTTCACCTGTGTGATTGTGTTGTATATTTCCGCCGGAGATTTCATTATTTATTGAAATGTTTTCCCATGTTTATTGGACACCTCAAAGTCTGATTTGCTCAAAAATAAACAACAACGAGATGCCTCAAAAATCGCCAAGACACTCTCAATGTTCAGTCTGTTAAAAATAGATTTAAATATTTTGGTGGCCCTGGAGAATTCTAGTCAGACATTAAAATAACGTCGACTCGACTACAAACCTCTAATACATCTAACCTATTTTGTGACATTGTGAGGCTTATTCATGACCGGATCGAGTTTACACGTATGCCATGATACTCCTATCTCCCCTCGGGCTGCCGAGTCTAATACTCGTCATGGAGGGAAACGTAAGTGAAATATAATATGTTGATACGGTGTATGTAGCCGAATAGCTGTCTGATAGTGTCATTGTAGCAGCTCTAGTAAATTACTAAAAATACCCTGTGTATAGATGGAAAGAATTTACACTCGCTTCATCATGCAAATTCTAAAACTTACAACATGCAATATAATATAATATAATAATATAAGTATACACTAGTGTATAATAGGTTGTAATTGTCCTGCGGAGCCTACCTCTCAAAAACATCCTTGCTTTTAAGCTTCATCCCATGTAATGTTGAATAATCATGTAAACTATGTAAATAAAAAAACCCTTTTTGTTATCAATCTTTCAAATTTTGTCGAAATATTACATTGTAAATTTATTGTCAAATAGGCACTATGAATAAAAATGTCTTGAGGTATGGCAAAATTCTACCTGGAATGATTTTGCAGTGCATTTCTGAAAAATTACATTCACAAAAGTTTTTAGCGATGCCCAGTTGCACGTAGGGATGAAAACATAAAGTTTCTACATTTATTTAGGTATGTTGAACTTTTTTAGAATGAGGCCTTTGTGATTTTATTTTTGTATATCGTTACATTCTGCTAACATGTATACAAACTTGACATCGCCACCTACATCAAAGAGTCAGTATTTGTATTCTGTTGATAAACACATAATTATCTGGGAGTTTGAACGATGCCGCCATTAATTCAATGTTTAATTTGTGACGATGCTGAATCTCGTTCAAGTGGGTTTTAAGTAGAGTAGGAATTGAGATTTGGAAAAACAATCGCCCCTATCTTCAACAATGATATCGTGTCTCACCAAATAATAAAACGTAGCGGGTTTAGTGTTTTTACATATATGGGCCCTTATACAGGCTTTAAATCTGCCAGTCTTTAAATTTACCAGTCTCAGAAATATTCCAAATAATGAAGGTGGCTCACAAAAATGTTTACACTATCACCTAGGCCTCAACAAGCACCTGTTGGATTCCTATCGTAGGGAGACGCTTTAAACTCATTGGTGGAATCCCCCCCCTTAATTGCGTCACTCACTAATCCCGTATTCAGATAAAAGTATAATTGTTGAATTCTATCGTCTCCCATAATCCTTTGTAAAATCATAACAGACAACCACTAAAAGCCTAATTGACTTCTACACTCTATCCCCGACACAATGGGATGAGATTTGAGTGAGTAAACTTGATTATTTGTTCTGTTGTTAAATCAGATCCAATTATACACAGATCTCAACTACATCAAAGCTTTGGGCACACTTTAAGATTCTGACAACAATCTGATAACCTCCATTGTGCACCAATTAGTGTAGGCAGGCAATAAAACCGATGCCAAGAATGATATGAATTTAACCCTAGGTGTTATGTAACATCGAGTTAATACTTTGTTTTGATGATTTTTATCTGTTGTAAATTTTGAATTGGATGCTTTTTAGCTCTACTGGCTTTGGAGGTTTCACTTTAAATCTAAATCGTAAATATTTCCATCATCAAAGTTTCAAAAAATAAGCATATAAACTTATAAACAATGTTGCATTTATTGCAAGCAATTGTTGGAGTAAGCGAGAATATTTTCTCTGCAATACGAGTTTTGCTGAAAATCTTCATATGCAAGGAACGGAGCAGTGCAGAAAGGGTGTATGACTTCTTACAAAGAAGCTAACAATTCCATATAAACACAAAATTCCAATAATCTAAAGTTTCTCGTCCGCCAGTACCTCATCTCTTCGGTACTATAAACTCTAAATATTCTATTTATAAACAATAGGGATGGCGGTTCGTTTAGATAAAGTCAAAGTGTGACTGAGCCGAGATATCAGTACAGCCGAGAGCGGAGAGCGAGAGCGGAGAGCGGCAGACGAGAAGATAAAACATCAAAGGCGGGTAGAAATGTTTGTAGTATTGACATAACACCAAGTCGGTACTTTGAGGTGCAGATAAACATGTATTCGTACGTATCAGCTTGAAGTGTACGACTCACAAATCACCATCTCCCGTCACCTCCAGTCATCGTCTTCCGTGAGAAAATTGTTTCTTTACAAGTGATTTGCGCTTTGTATAAAAATGCCGTTCCCAATATAGGACATTTGCTGGGCGGGTGAAATCATGCTGAAATCAAATTTGGTTGCGGTGATGAAATACCCCTACAGTAAAAGCCAGAGCCAAAATGTGCACCTTCTCTTGAAGATTTTCATGGATTTCCGATACGAAATCCCTGTACAATTAAAATTAACATCATTATGTTAAAAGCCTCCAAAATAAAATGCAAAAAATTTGTTGGGAAAAAATCTCTATTCCATCGTTTGGGTTCTTTAAGATATTCACTTGCAAGTACGTCAATTAAAATTGCGCGCTTGATACTAGCCTACCTGCATTCAGAAATTGAGAGAAATCACAAGGTATGTTATATACACACATAATACCATTAGACCAACGGACCAAATAGATCATAAATGAGATCCTCAATTATCAGAAACAGCACCAAAAAACTTACAGAAACACCAGAAAATCACCAAATTAATCCACAGATATTGTAGGAAATAATCCACATATAACCGATCAGGCTGCCAACATGTTAGAGACCAGCTTGTTTAATGAAGACCGGAGGATTGGGGGTATAAATTCAGCCAACAAGTTTAAATATGTAGAGTTTGATGGCAAAATTGGTGGCAATAAAATTATATTGCTAATAAATTGGTAGTGATAATCACGGTGATTGCTACCTACAGACTCAGCTCGGTGGTATAAACATCTAACTTTACAACTTGAGCCACTTGAACCGGCCACTCACGGCTAAAAACCAACCATTCTCTGTAATCGAGCTAAGGATCACAAAACGTGCGGCAATTCTCTCTACGCTCTCGGCTGTTGTGAGGCAATATCATCAAGTTTTATTGTTGTTGATTTTATTGTTTTTATAGCACACTTAACTGAAGAATTTTAATTGCAGGGGTTCCCTTCTAGCAGCAAAATTTTATTGTGATATACATAATTGGGGGGATTCCCTGAAAGTATTTTACAACATAGTCTAAATATTACTGATCTTTAATATTGTCATTGAATTTCAGTCAATAAATGATATGTAATATTTTGGTGATTGACTCAAGAATCATCTACAAACCGAATTATAAACTTCTGACCAAACTCATAACTAACTTAAAACTTTTTATAAACCGTAAATTTGTATAAAGGACTATTATTTTGAAAACACTAGATTTGGAAATGCTAAATGCTGTAGGTAAACTGAACAAGTTCTCTCAAACCTTTTTTTACACGACACCAATCACAATTAAAATATCGGTGTGTAGAAAATATTTATCAGATAGTTTCTGATATATTTTATGGCATGATGTACATTCTGGTACAGGGTTATATTTCACTCATAAGTTTATAGAGAACGGTCAAATTTTTAGAATGCTGAGTGCTGACTGATTTTCCTAGATGTACCATAAGGTAACAAACACTATAAAGACAAATTGTAAAGTAAATATGGCCAAATTGCAAAGTAAAAATGGCCAAATTATAAAGTAAAATGGCAAAATAAAAAAAAAATATATACACTTCTCTCAAAGGTTCTCCTCTATGATACAAAATACAATTAAGCTCTAAGTGGTACTCACAGTTAGCGCTGCCGATATTAGTCTGATTGATCCAGGCTCCGTACGCTGCCTGCTGTCTCTCCTTTATAATCATCTCCTCCTCAGCTAACACCTGCTGCTGCTGCTGACTCAGCATGTGAGCTCCTCCTCCGGCAGCATGAGGAGACATCACAGCACACGACCCTCCCACCATATACTGTCCTCCTCCGCCATGCTGTCCCGCGGCGGCGCTGTAAAACTCATGCTGCTTGTAGATGTCCGCTTGAGCAACGGAAGAGTCAATATGTTGCGGTACTTGGTAGGCCCAGCCTTGTGGATGATACGCTGACATGGCAGACTCATCTTTATTCCCTGCTTGCGGCTGCCAGCTTGCATATGGATGACGGTACGCCGCAGCTGGATCATAGTATTGCGTTGTGCATGACGTTGTGGTATTGTCTATAGCGCTGAGATGGTAGTGTGGAGTAACTGAGTATTGATGTGCCTGTATTGTTGATGTTGTTGTGGCTGTTGGAGCTGTGTTGTTATTGTTTGTATACATGTTGGTGGTGGCGTTTTGTTGTGGTGGTGAGCTGTTGCTGGCCTCACAGCGTAGTAGATGCTGATGATGATAAGCCGTCGATTCAGGAGATGGGTAGTCTATGAGAGCGTGCTCGTAGTGCACCATGTTTTATTACCCTCTGCGTTTCTCACGCTGACTGATATATACACAATGTACACGGTATTCTGGGAATATCAGACTTCTCTGTTAGGCAAAAACTACTTGATTGATAACTTAGCGATATTCCAGACCTGAAGAGGCCATAAAACTGAGAATAGATGTGCAGCGGAGGTGATGTTGTTGTATTCTCTATGCTCTGTCTCTGCTTAACGAAGTACTGGATTTACACAACGTCCTCTGGTTTTGTAGTGAAACAATTTGTATTAATATTCTACGACCTAATGCTGCAATTAAGAGAGGGATGGCCCTTTATATTTTGATGATTTCCCTCCATACTCACACTAGAGTCTATTGTGTACCTATGATATCTTTAGATAACGTGACTTGGTGCCAGGGAGGCTTGCGTAGTCTAATTTCTTGTTGCTCAAACTGTTTACAAATCCTTAAAATTTAATGCCGGCACCCCATTCCTCATATCAGATTTCTATCTATGGTTTTAGGCTATTTTACTGTAAACTGACTCTTATAGCTGAGGCAAAGATCAAAGGGAAATCTTGGCCTGATATACTGGTAGACATTACACACTTATTTTGTTTACAATTGACATGACACATTCAATTTTATTCCATTCCCAACATGCAGAAATCCAATCTCAAAATTAAAGGGGCTTACACCTATTGCCCTTGTCTTTATCTGACTATAGCCTGTGGTTTTTCATATAAATTTGCGTAGGCCTTGATTGTATTGTTACACATATTATTGTTTTGATTGCGGCCTCTCAAGGTTTAATTGAATAAGTTTAGCTCTAAATGAGATAATCCACTGACTTCAAAGGCAGATTTCTGAAAATGATACCAACGTGAATGAACTAGGAGTGACTGTATATCCCCAATAAAATAATTGAGCATGCCTAACTAAGCAGGCTCGATAGGCAGACTTATCAATGGATTGATATATATATACTTTTTATTGGCATCCAAAGTCATCTCATTCGAAATGTTTTGCACTCAGTGCCAGAAAACAATTTTTTTTAAAACAAAAAAAGAGAAACAGAAGGGAAATAATATCATCAATGATGTTGGTCAAGTCGATAATATATGGTTGAAAAGTAAAGTTTTGAATGAACTGAACTTCTCTTTAGATCTCAAATGTAACGGTAAAGAATTGTATGTAGCAGAATCTTTGTATTGATGATTTAGTCCTACAAGCACGGCAAGTCAGGTGGTTGCTAGATAAAAATTGGACAATCTTCATTACAAGAGATGTATTTACACTTTGATGTTTTTAGTTAGCAATGTTTTTCTCGTTTCATCGCTGGCAATTAATTAATGTAGAATATCCCTTTCTACCAAAAAATATGCCTATGATAATAAAAAGCTGGAAATATTAACAGGCGCAGGAGATGAAAAAGTGAATCTGAGGTTTGCGGTTGAAGTTCAATTCACGCAACATTTAAAAGGTAAAATTGACCCAATATCACTAAGATGAGCAGTTTAGCGAGATGATACAGTAGTTTTGTAACTCTAGAGTAGAACAGTATCTGAGATGGTGAATCCACTCTGACATAGATAACATCTAAGTGTGATTCGGCACCAGAGCGAGATAAAACTGAGAATAGCAAACATCCGTTGTGCTAAACACGATGTAAAACATCCCGCTGCCATACATCATGTAAAGATGCTGCACCATCATCGCTGTAGGCCCAAACCTCTAAATAAAATTTAATATCAAATGATAACAAGGCGAAAAATGATTCAGCCTTTTTAATACATACGATCACCTGCAAAAATTTAAATATTTTGAAAATATTTCTTGAGGGAATTCCATTCCTTTGGCTTGATGTGTTCTGCGATTTCTGGCCAGTGCGTGAATAATTGAGAATTATATTATTTGGCAGCACAAATGCACTGCTTTTATTGTCTTATTTTTATCTATACTTCTCAGTCTCAAACTAATTTTTATGAATTGATGAAAATTTTTCAGACAAAAAAATTAAAACTAATAGCATGGAACTGATAGCTTTGAAAGATGTGATCACTGCCAGTAAAACATTGGGAGGTGAATCACTACTGATGGATTGTATAAACTGTGAGACGGCTAGGCGTAACAATTTGGTCCAAAAATGTTCAAGCAGGTATTTTAGGAAACGTACATCCATGACTTAAATTCAATAATACATTAGCTTTAATGTGTGTAACTTTTTTCTAGTAGGTGAAGCCCTGCATTTTCACAGCACTCATGTCAGTATGGAGGAATATTTTTTATTCAATTAATCTACTTGATTAAATCAAGCATGACTCCACAAAAGTCACAAACAATATTTCCAACCCCCATGACCTTGAGCAGACTTCTGCTAGCAACTGGGCAGCAAATATCCATCCCTTCATAATTCATAAATCATTTTTGCCGCGTTGAACTCAATTATAGTAAATTAAACCCTAGACAATATCACATAGTAAGGCTATATACTTACTATCTGGTATAATGACATGTACTCTGTGATAATATTAGTTGACAATGACAATAAATGCTGACTTATTATCGCAGAGTAAGGATATTCTTATAATTCATAAATCATTTTTGATGCGCTGCCCTGTAGAACTAAATTTATTAATTAATTAATTATAGTAAATTAAACCCTAGATAATATAACAGAGTGAGGATATTCTTACTCTGTGATATTATCACATGTACTCTGTGATATTATAAGATGACAATGACAATAAGTGCTGACTTATTATTATCTGTCTAACAATAGCCTCCGTGGTTAACAATGCATTTTAGATAATTGCCGGTCATCTGCTGTCGAGTTTTAGATAAATTAGAGAGGACAGGCTGTCGCAGCTAAACTGGAGAAATCACAACAGGTAATCTAATGTAACTCATGAAATGTGACACCGCTGCCGCCTCCAACACACGCTGCTGTCGGCTGACTCGCCGTCTGCAACGCTCAGCTGACATAGATAGGACTGAAAGTCTAGTACGCTTCATTAGTATGTGCTATATATAGAACAATAAGTTGGGCAGCTAGCACAGGGATTTTATAAGGCTTTATATTATTCTGTGTTTGAAAATGATTAAGTCCGCAATTGGTTCCAGCAGAACTTCAGAGACTGGCCAAATGTGCCTCGCCGTATCTGGCTGGCTTAATTGTGGACATCAAAATAGACTGTCATTGTAAAAAAGACAGCAGCTATTTATAGATTGAATTGGGACAACTGCTTGTATCCCACAGCTGCCATTGTTTTATACCACTGTGTCTGTCTGTCTGTCTGTCTACTGCCTCTGACTTTAATCTTGTTAATATTTGTATAGTTACTACTCTTATCATAAACATATATATTTAATATTATATATTTATATTATTATATTTGATGAAAAAAAGTTTTTTGTCAAAAGGAGGAGCTAAATATTAAGTTATTGACGAAGCTATAATGAGAGTATGTCCCCAGTTACTCCCAAACATCTTTTACAGTCATCGTTTTTAGCTGGTGATGTTGTTTTTTTCCTTTTGTGTATTGTTGTGTAAGATTACGTCACGTCAGACAGCTGATGATCCGTCATTGCATAACTTCCTGCTGTACGGGGGAGATGACGACAGAGACGACAGAGTGGTGTAACATGAAACTATAGGATTCACTGCTTCATCAGCCCGGTGTATACTCTAGGGGGAGTCTGGCGTCTTGATTCTAACATTACAACTCTGTTCACACGCTCAAAAAACATACCTCAACGCTATTCCTTATCTACGCTAGGATACAGAGACACTAAACTGAGACGCGATCACAGCTAGGCAAAGCGCACGCGGCAATAAAACAATAATTGTGTAACCCTATATAATGTTAGGGTAACGTGAGGCGGACAAGGCTGAGCAGGGAATCTAGTTTTGGGTGGCTCGAATTTTGAGTCATGCAGTCCTCAGAAAGGAGATACTCGATGCTCAACTTAAAAGGTTTAACAGTTTAAAGATTAACTCAAAGAGTTGAATTACCTTTAATCTGATAATCTTGTAAATTTTAATACTGTGTGAAATTTTCGTAAACATATTCTTTGACATAATACAGTCTATCCTCAAGGGCTGTAACGGAGTATGATGTTAAAGTGATAATAGAATTTCGATAGAAGAAAACAAGCAATGACTGCAGGGATTGTTTGGGATGTGGCTGATAATGGAATGCGACTACCAGCAAACCAGGTTGCAGAGTTTAACCACTTAAATTAGCAGTGACTGGTGGCATTGTGAGAGAAAAGTTCAAAATGTGTGCAGACTTATTTTTAACCCTTCATAATTCCAGTAACATAATATATCAATAATAAAGCATTCTTGCAGAAACAAATTAGATAATAATTTTTGTATATAGATATTCCATATATATAAATAGTATTTTGCATTTTCTTATAACACCGTCAGCTATGTAACAGGGTATGCATTATGACATTTGCCCATTTCAGAGCACACTGCAAGTTGCTACTGCAGCAGAAAGTATGCTACTATCAGGTGCTTTCTTTGTATTTTTGTGTAGGTATATCACCATACCAGTCAAATGACAAAATACACAAATGGAGGGGGTAAAAACTGGTAATAAAATAAACCATCACCAAGGATGCTTTTGTAGCATTTTGACAGCACCATCATAGTAGCATGAGTTATATTTCGCAGTTTTGCACATCACTCAAGACTAAGAGTCGTAGGTATGCATTTAAATTGAAGAGAAAAGCTGACCTTGCCTGAGAGAAAATTGCGCATTGTTCAATTTCTCTTCGATGAAGAATATCAATTGAATATTACTTACAACAAAGTGATTTTAGTTGGAGCCATGGAAAATAACAATTGTCTGACTTGATTTGACTACATTCACTATGTATCATTGTTCTCCTTTTCACAGAACAATTGTCGGACATTGAAAGGAAGAGAAATTCATCAGGTATCAGGGAGAGGGAAGAATTTTAACATTAGTCATATTTTTAGCTTTGAGTTGTTGGTTGCGTCAATTTGTTATATGATATGCTAAACTTCAAAGCGATTTCTTATCACAACATCCGAATATCTTTGATTTCTATTGCATAACTTTGTTGCAAAGGAAAGTCGTTGATACGGTGCTGAGGCAGGTGTTGAAGTCAGATGTTAGATGTGTCCGTCTGTTCGTCCGTCCGCTGCTCTGAATCAATCCAGAGCCAATATGTCTGATGATGCAAATTTAAAAAAATTGATAGCGTCATGATTCACTGGCCGCCCCCTACACCGTTCACTGCCCCTCACCAAACAAAGAATACTGTATGGGTGGTCTTACTGTCATCACACAAGGAAGGGAGATGGATTAGTGTTCATTAGGATGAGTTGACTTTAATGTTGGTTGTCCAGTGTTAACCATTCAACAGATACAGTGGGAATGGACATGTTAATTATTGAAGTTGCACACCAGGTAGTCATTAACTAGAACCTTGAATGTGAGATCAGCAGAGTAGTCTCAGATCATTATAAATTGTTTTACTAGGTTTGATTTTACTTCAGTTGCAGTAATTTCAAATATTCATCAAACCTGAGGTCCCCAACTCCTCCCTCCTCCTCCTCTCTCTCTCTCTCTTGTTCATAGTATTTATATCAGAGGCACTTCAGGAAAGGAGCGGCGCACACAGGCCAGCCACTCATGATGATTAAAGTGCAATAACTAAATAACCAAGCTAAGAAAAGGATAATAAAACGGATCTGAGTCTACATGAGTGTGGGCCTCTCCCTATGCAAGTCTCCCTGATGACACCTGAGTTTGCGCTAAAGTTATCGCATCCTTTCTTAGCAAGTTACCTCAAAGCATCATTAAAAGCCAAAAACTAGGATTGCGAAGCGAAAAAATCATGTCATTTCTAATGGGTTTGGAGTTCTTCCCTCAACAAAAACTTTGTAATATTATGTCTCAGTGACACTATCTGCTTGTTGAACTCTGTATGTAATTGTTTGTTTATTGTTGCATTCACTTTCTATATTCTACCAAAATACGATATATAAAATACATGAGAAAATACTATATACATTATAAATTTGATTCCACAAGATCTTTCTTTGACGAGGAATCCATACTAGGCCCACTGCCCATCTTCTCTTCAATGATATCTATCTCACGGCTACAAGAGAAACAAGTATAGATATATCTGAGAACTTTAATGATTGCGATGCTCCACTTGGATGCTAGATGAAATTTTGCAGATATTTGGAGTTGTGCCCCTCTTTGCCAGTGTTCCATTTGGGCCCAAATATTTCCTAAATGTGGGTTTCCATTGTTTTCCTAATTTAGGTACTCAGTCTATGTGAATTAATTCAGTCCCTTTGCTGTAGAGTCGAACGTATGCGCCAACCTCTGATTGATAGTGCCAACAATAGAATGTTAATCTAGGGTACATTCAAACCCAGCGGCCAAGAGTTTAGAAAATGCCATATATGATTATCTTACCCTTTGACCATGAAGATTTTAGCCTCGCAAATAGTCTCAGGAATTTTCTCATTGTTTGTCTCTGGCAGGTAAAATGCGAGTAAGCCTCCAATTAACATCGTCACACCAAATATCAGCGGTCCAAGTCCTTCAGCGAATAGTGTAATCACATGTTTATACTAAAAACATACAATCATTTGTCATATAAAGGAAATTGTTATTAAGTTTTCTGCAAATAACTCCTATGACATTCGTTGTCTAGGAGGGGACTAACACAGTCACACAGCATACGTATGCTGTGTCCTAGCTCGTTGCAATTTAAGATTTAAATCGGAAAGAATGAGCTGTATGATTGAATTGTTTTTTGGTCTTAGGCAGCTTTGTTAATTTTAAACCCTGGATCCTCAGATAATTTAGAGTTGAAAAATACACCATCGAGTTTACTGACCAGGTCTACAATGATTGGAGACAGCGTGCTGCCTATCCTGGCTGACACAGAGCAGACACCACACAACGTCGTCCTGAGGGTGGTGGGGAATACCTCACTACTCCAGAAGTAGTTAAACATAAACAGAGTACTAACAGCAAACTTTCCTATCATAGCTACTGTTACCAGAACCCATCCGTAAGCTACAGCAAATAGAAAGTCATTAGCGTATTAGCGTCATTTATAAAAAATACCACTTCATTCACTGGAAGCTTAAAACCAACGAGTTGACCTTGAGCAAAGACTTTTATCAGTCAGCAAAAACTTTACACTGATTATAGATATATAAATCATGATCGTCATTTAGTAATCTATGCTTACCCTCCCCCCCCCCTTGGATGATCACTCCTTCAGTTGAGTAAACCCTGCGTTCATGAAATAAATTAAGCGCCCGAACTCTACCCGAACTCTACCCGGACAGTGTATCTTATGTTAAGCTTGGAATTAATTGTGTTTTGTAAAGTATCAATTTGCTAGAGTTTAGTTTTGCTTGTCTGGAGGTGACTTAATACAACAAAGCACCAATACTGTTAGCCGGAATGGGAATTGTAGATATTTAGTTTATATATGGAGTAGGAGACGAAGGTGGCTTAGTTGGTTGGAGCGCCCTACCGTTAGCATGCAAATGCTGAAGGTCCCACTGCAGTCCATCGACTACGTCTGGCGTTAGGTTGTCCCCCAGGTGTGCTCCGACCTGCCCGCAAACAGAGGGCAGCCTGAAGCGCATATTGCAGCCTGGCCACTAAGACACCCAATTTCGCCGCCAATGCTTTGGGATGTTGCGTGTGACAAGACATCTGATTCTAATCAACTTTTTCATTAATAAATAAAGATTATAGGTAAGGAACCTACCTTCATTGAGGTACGCTGACATAAATGCTGCTGATATAAGAGTTACAGCTCCTAGAAACAGAGACGCTATGATGGAGACTTTCCTGCCGAGTTTGGAGGAGAACAGAATGATAATAAAGGCTGGCAGATCAGCTACACCTGATAGAATGGTGTTTATGTAAACGCTGCCAGTCAAGTTACCAACATTGAAACTCAGTCCGTAGAAACCTAATCCCGCTACAAACCTACAAGAGAAGTAGTATAGTAATGGTGAGATCTCACAGTTGGGCTTGCCATGGACATTCTGACCCGTTGGCTGTTGGGAGCACTGCAGGTGGGTCCTGACATGTACATGCGGGAGTCTATCGTGACAAATGTTGCCACATATCCTGTAGTCATAAGACTGTACCCTTGTCACGCAGCCACGGGTTTTGGTTTTTTAAATCTAAAAAACCTTAAAAACAAAAAGCCTTGGCCCTGGACAAGGCTAATAAGACTGTACATTCATCCGATTGGGTGTCATTATCAAAGTAATGCTTGCTTACTCCAAATTCTAGGTCCTAGTTTTTGTTAGCAGACAGACAAGGCTAAATCACAGCACTCTGCAGTTTGAAGCTATTGCAACTCCGAAAGTATTTTAATTAAGTTGTTGTCTCAACCAACACAATTGGGAGAATAAGGCATTTTGATTTTCTGCTTTTTTCTTGGAACTGAACACTGGAGAGCGATACTCACCACAGATAGAGTGACACAGCTGTTCTTTTCAGGAGAACTGGAGCTTTGAAGATGTCCCTGACTCTCTCTGTTGGAGCCTCTTCTTCACTCTTTTTTAACGATTCCATTATGTCTTTGGGGAACTCTCTACTGTTCATATTAGCAATATACTTGAGCAGCTTCTCAGCTTCATTATGTCGATTGTGTGTCAGCAAGAAGTGGGGAGTCTCATTCATTGTGCTGAAGGTTATAGAAATATAATATATATAAATATATATATATATGAACTATAATAACATACAGATATAATATATATGGACAAGTTTATCATGTGTTTCAATATGGAAAATAAATGTCAATAAAGTAATGATAACGTACGCGCAAAAGTATTATTTGGGGTCTCTCTACTCTCTACAATACTTGGGATCATGGAGAAAAGTCATTAAGCTAAAACTAAATGGCTCAGATCTTTTGATGATTTTATGCTAAACTGTTTTGCCATATAGAGTCTGTGTGATTATTCGCCAAATGAACGATAACGATGAAGCGGGAGGAGTTTAATATCCGCATGAGGAAAAGGTTGCCTTTTTGCACCAGGTCTGAAGTGACCAATATTATGGCTAGCTAAATTTAATTGGTCCTTGAAGATGAAAGAAGTTGTCTTTTCTTTAACAAACAAAAGACAACTCGATAAAAGAGAAACAAACTTAGATCACTCACAATATGAACAGGATTCCTCCTAGTAAAGGACCGATGGAAACAGCTAGTTGGAGCCAATTCCAGTCCAAGAAGTAGTATCCTAATAATGACATGAACATCGTACCAAATGGCCAAAATATTGACTTGTATGCTATAGCCCAAGTTCTTTTCGATGGGCCAACTATCTCCATGGCTAAAATATAACAGAATATTTGCAAACAGTGAAACAATACTGTGGATAAATTTGAGCCTCACTGGTGTAACTTGGCACAGTAATATGTGAGATGTGATATGGTGTCCAAGGTCAACTGTCAGAAATGGCGATGTACTAAGCACCCCGCAGGTTGTAGTTTACGTGCTCGACAACTGCAATTTCATTATCGAACGCTCATAACTATATTAACTAAACAGGAGCAGTACAAACCTGGCTAATCGTCAAAAGGCATAATAAATCATTGAACCTCAAATAATGATCTTTTGTTTTTCCAAATATCCAAAATTCAATTCAAATTTTAAACTGGATGGTTAGGGTCACATCTGAAGCAGAGAACTAGCATTTTATTTGTAACTGAGTCAGACGTTCATTGAGATTCGAACCAACCTTCTGGATGGAAACTTACCGATGACATGGTAGATAAGATACACTCCAGTGAAGCACATGGCACAGATAAATCTCGTTACAGCGTACATTATTATATGTGGAGAGAACATGGACACTGTACTAACCACGCCTCCTATTATCATACAACCAATCAGACTGATCCGCCTACCAAACCTGTCAACATGGGAGACAACTCATGTCAACCCAGGATATGTATCAATAACACACATCTCAATGGACTACTTATCCAGGCAATTTTGACTTATAAAATTTACACAGCAAATACCGTACTGCAGCAGTACAAAGCGTACTAACTCCTGAAAACATACACTAGATAACATCATGTTGAGTGATAAATAAGGTAGATGTGATCGAGAAATTTGTCTCCAGTGTATGATACACATCAAGGGCAAACAAGCAGGGTTCTCTTTGCACAGTTTTTGCTCTCCATGTCGCTGTTACATGTAGATCAAATACAGTTCTGCGTCACAGCGGATCTGAAAAATCAATGTCAATCTGAGTAAATCAGCCAGTAGTATGATACACAGGTGCTCCGTTCCCCTTTACCTTCTCTTATATAGGCTGAGTCACAGCTCTTACCTGTCTGAGATACATCCGACTACGAAGGCACCGACAGCTGCTCCTAGAGTGAAGGATACTTTGACCGCTGTCTCCACACCTGTGTTAGAACACACCAGCCCAAACTGTAACAAAAGGAAGATTTACATTCCAACCATTGAACTCCCTCTCCACATAGATTTGGAATAAGGGAATATTAGCCATTTTCTTTCAAAGGAGCAGTGATGATTTCATCGCTTGCCGGCCATTTTTATTTTCACAAATGTCCCAGACATAGCTCAAGAAATACTGATTGCTCATTGGTCAATTTCGCCCTGTTGTTCTTCCTGGGTGAGAGGGAGTTCATTGTTCCACCAGACCATTGAAAGGGAAATCCTAGAGATTAGCAGGACAAACATGCTGCTATCAAACCCTGTTGAAGGCACCCACAACATTTATTGGTGCGGTAGATGATGGCATAAAGCTAATTTTCTGTCTTGAACAGCTAGGGATTTACACAACAACATCCCAACTGAGGCTGTTTGTTCATACTATCTACTATCTACCGCCGGATACTGGCTGGAAAATAGCTACACAGCCAAATAAATCCGCTCTTCATGTAAAAGACATCCACACCCTGCCTTACATCCCAGTTTACTTACGTTCATATTCAGAGTTGTCCCCTTATATTCGCTCTCGTCAAACACCCATTGTGAGCAGAGTTCAGTGTCTGATGTGCCCAGACTAGAGAAGATATTACATTTATCGTACCCTCCCTCCTCATCCACTGGTATCCACTGATATATCGAGGTGTTGTGAGATCTGCTCTGGATAGAGTAGGTATCATTGTCCTCCCATCCTGGTAAAGCACATCTATGAAAGGTAGGATAAAAATGTATCTTGTTATGTTTATATCGAAAAATTCATGTTTATTGCAGTATATATCGATAACATCTGCAGTACATATCGATATGGAGTACATATCGATATGCAGTCTATTTCGTTATGCAGTACATATCCTTGTGCAGTACATATCTATATGCGGTACATGTTTCATGCAGTAGGTTACATATCGATTCTATGAAGAATACTAAAGGCAATCCTACTTGCTCAGAATTCCAGCAAAATTAACGTGTAGTGCCTCTTGCTGCTCAGACTGAATTTGACAGAAAGCTCAGTTTTATAAGTTGATTAATAAGACAAAGCAAGTTTAAAGCACCAGACGCCAATTTTGGCCACTATTCAAATTTATGGATACTTAAAAGAAATATGTAAGTGCGCTAGATAGACATATCAATCTATCTGGCGATACCCAGGGGTCTTTCAATTAGAATTACCACTATTGCCGAAACATGTCACTCATTTCATCTTTCAATTAGACATATCCGATCCCGAATTGTTGAGAATTATATAGTTCCATCGGTGAGAGAGTGAGACCGCTTTTCTCGCTCAGGGAGTGATTTTGGTCCCCCCCCTTTATAATTTAACCACCAGATACATACAAAGATGAATGCCACACACCTTTTCATAAACAATAAGGCAAAATCTGAACTGAAAAGTAAACATTGACTAAAAAAACTTCTTACCTGAATTTTGGAGTGATTGAATGGAAAATAACGATCAAGAACTGCGATGAGCCGAAAAAAGATCCAATGCTTGCCAGTGTTATCTGTAGCAGCTGGTATTTTCCAAATGCACCAATAGATTCCAACACTCCGTCAATCTTTGAAGACATTGCATCCAGCTTAACATGCTACTCCCAGTCCCTGCAACAAACTAGTAAAAAACACAACTTATCGCTGAGAGATACAAATCCATATGCAAACACATCTTATTTTGTTATCTAAATCAGATGAAGTCAATGAACTCTTGGATCTGCTGGTACTACATAACTATACCCAAGCTGTCACATTTCAGTGTACAAGCTTGTCAGTCCGCATGTACCCTGCAAGTACCCTACAAATATCAGGATCCATCAAAGCACTGAGGCACTATTTTTAACTATCAGTAAATACAGCTTGTAATAATTTGACATAAAGTTAACAGTCAGCAGTGTGGTACTTTTGAAACCCAGCCTAATAATGACAAGTTAACAATCTGTGGTTAAGTATAGGAATGTGAGAACTGGTTCATGTAATGAATTAAACTTTGAATTATCCTTCACACATAGAACATAATATCCTTACTCTGTGATAATATGCTCAAATTTAATTATCAAACTTGTGCAGGAGCCAAAAAACGGTGACATGATGAGTTTTACAAAGTGAGCAAACATATTAGTTTCAGTCGGTCAGGGGCGCTTTTTAGTCTTTGTTGTTGCGACCCCAGCTTAACCCCTATGATATGCTAGAACCAGGAATAACGTAGCTGATTTGATGGTGAAATCATAATAAATGAGATTTTTATTAGCCTGTCTTATCACACCATCTATCAGCCTCCATCCTCGTCACCCCCATATTATCAGCTTTGACCCCCCTGGATCATCGGTGATTTGCATTATGGCCCAAGATTACACAGATAACAGTGCAAGCAAAGATAATACCGCAAAATGTGGTGTATATACACTGAGATAATACATAAGTACATGAGAATAGATACACCCAAGAAATCAATCAACTTGTATTCACGACTCCTGCAGCACCATTTTCCTGGCAGTGAATAGCAAGTGCGCTAACCGATAGCCATCTCACCATCCTCAAAAACTGCTCGGATTCGCGCACTCTCATCCGACAGGCTCATTCCATAACCATTGCCACCCTATGTAACGCTAGAATATGTTTGCTCCCTCTGTAAATGTTGAGGAATTCCTAAAATAGCTGAGTATCAAGCCCGCACCAGAGAGCCTCGGTACCCAGCTTTTGTAATAGCCCTCAGCCACCACTTTTTTCCAGCCTGTCAGATTGTCTTTCCCCGTTGCAACATGATATAACATTATGTGGTAAACGTTCTTATAAATCAGAAAAAAAAATCTGTGATGGATGTTAGAAGGTACAATCCACAGTTCAAAAGCTAACAGCATCCAAGTGATGATAAAGGGGGCATTTTGAGTGCTACAATCATTATTTTTATCACTTGTATTTCAAAAGACGATGATACCTATCAGCCATTGTCATTTGACATCGGAATGTACTTTGCCCTTGTCTTATGCGTCAATCTTCCTTTCATCAAGATAGAAACCAGTCCTATTCACTCCATCCTCCAGTAACCAATGTCTGTACTGGCATTTTCAACAAAATAATAACTAATAATGAAATGTTTCCGATAAGTTGCACAATTTTTTTCATTATGGTTATTCTTGTAATTTATGAACGCACTTGTATTACGTCTTTTTTGGGGTTTCTCCAACAGATGGTTGCTTAGACAACTGTGACCTATTGAGGCACTTCTAAGTAAGTCTGTAAGTAATTTGCGGGCACTTGGAGCAGCTCACCCTCAAACCTCAGCAGTAAAAGGAGAGCAACCCCAAATGCAGACAAATCAACTTGACACACGGTGCTATTGTCAATGCTGTCTCAAACATTTCGCAATCTCTATACTTTCCATAAAGATGGGCGAATGTTAACATTTTACAGGTAGAACTGCTTATCGATAAACAAACAGAAAGTTGTGTTTTCAGTTTGTCGGTGACAACAAAAACTCCTAGAATGAAAAATTGATTTTTTAAGCTTGTTCCATTGGCAGATATTCATAGTTCGAGATATCTATTGATTGGTTCAGACAATCTTAAAAAACATGGTCCAGGGTTCAAATCTAGCCATACAATGGTAAGTACGAACAGCAGTTGCCACCCAGAGATCAACACCAGGCAACCCAAACAAAGGATTTCCATTGTAAACTCTAGGCTGCATACAGAACAAAATTGATCTCCATTCTAAAATCTTGTGCATGTAGAATGGCTGTGTTGGGCTCTAGAGAAGGCAGGACAAGTAAGATGAGTCATGTTGGTAAGTAACGACGCTGTCATCAACACCAGTTCTGAACTTGACAGAATTGATAAGCATTTCAAGTAAATATGAAAACTTCTAGTTTTAAAACCAAATAACAACAGAACATCCTCCCGTAATGCTAAAATTGACCAATACCGCCTGAATAAGTGTTGGACATCAAAGAGACAGAATAACTATTACGAATATTATATAAGATTTTTTAACTGAGTTTTTTTGTGTAATTAGGATGGATTTTTAAGAAATTGTAAATGTTAATGTAAATCACTTTTTTATTTACTTGCTCTCCAGCAATATTTACATGAATATAACATGATACATATACATATTCAATTTAGCGCACTCCTGTACAAGGTAGGAGTGGGCAAGCTAGGCTATTGTCCAGAGCGCTCACCTCCTTCAGCAGCATGGGTAGTGACCGGGATTCGAGCCTGCAACTCTCAGATTGAGATGCTCGAATCCTAACCACTACGCCACCCTGCCTGCCTAATGAAATTGCAATAAACAAACCTAAACTTCATCCTATGCATATAAAGATAATTGAAAATGATAAGTTCATTACAAACTCCTCAAATGTAGAAAAGAAAAACGGCAGCAGTAATGTTAGAAGTATCGTTTATTCAGTCAACGGGGTCTTGAAAAATTGAGTTCAAAGATCTGTTTCAAGTGTTGAAATATTTGATTGTATATTTGATTAGAAAAACATTAAGAGGAGAGTAAATTTAGAAAAAAAAGTGCAGTACCCTCTTGAAAAACGGTCATGTTTTTAAAATGAGCACACACAGAATGCAGGACAGGAAAATGATATGACACAGAAAAAGTTTCAGGGAGGGAATTAAAAGCTACACTAGTGTACAGGTTACAGAGGTTGGACAATCCGTCCTAATCAAAAACTTAAGACTACCAACCAACATCTTTACCATCACGTTGATATCTAGATGCGAACTGTATTTTAAAAATACTGTCTGCCTCAGTCTGAAGAAGCTAATCAAGTATAAAGCTGCGTTTAAATTGTCAACTAATCTGCCTATTTGAACAACACCGACATTCAGCACCGACAAATCTTCTAATGTAAACATTGTGACGGTGCAGACTAATCTGAGTTTAATGAAATCGTTGCTCTGTGATCATGTCACAGAATGAACGACACAGGGTCCGATGCCATTGATACATAGCCAATTAAAACACAGATATGTAGGTCATTCAGGTCAACAGGTCAGAATACCATGTGTGTCAATGTCAAGGTTAAATGCCAGAGGGAACAAGATGGCAACAATGGAGCAGCCACCTGATGTCAACAAAACTGTACCAAAAACCGAGGTGTCCAGATTTATCAAGATGATTGATAGTAATGATAGTATGATAGAATGATTGATAGTAATAGTAATGATTGGTCAATATAGATGCTTGATTGATAGATCAGGGTAGAGTTATTACACCGACAAATCTAGTGTAAAAGCAAAATCGTTATAACCTATATTACACCGAAATTTACTGCCGACAGTTATGGTATGTCGGTGTTGTTCAATTATGCAGATTAGTTGACAATGTAAACGCAGCTTTATGCCATCTACTTCACATGCTGATATTTTTTTGGAATATCAATAACTCATAATTAGCCTCTCTAAATCTTGCCCAAAAATCAGTTTATGGCAGTTGTGTAAATATTAATAATTCATAATATTGAACAGCTAAAAACAATGTTTCTCTAAGACTATCGACTATCTTCTATTATGAACCTACCGAATGATAATCTTAAGCATAAAATTATAGGGGTCATTGCAAACTATACACCCTATTGGATAATTGATACACAAACACTGAGCTATAAAAATGTCAAATCTCTGACTTCGGCAGAGATAATCTTTGTGGGAAATCTACCACAAAAGGCATTTCAACCTTTAGATTGAGTATTCAAACTACTATGAGTAATTTAACATTATAGAAAAGTATTCGAATATAGAACAGCTGATTACATTCCACACAGCACCCGTAATTTAATTCAAATGATTTACCTACCGCCGTATTTTTGCGTAGTGCTGTAGAGGGATGAGGGGCCAAAAAATACTAATATCTTGATCCTGTTGTTAATGACACTAAAGATATATAATATGTAATTTGAAAGTTGACCATGTTCCATGCCATGATTCAGTTTACAATAGCAGTAATAAAAGTGCTGTAAAAATAGCACCCATTTCATTCAATACGTGGAAATGAGCTCTTCGCCGAGTAGGTTATTTTTGGTGCAGTTTTAGTTGAGACGATATCCTTACCATACGGAAGGATTCGGGTGATTGTGACATCCATGATATTTTGTAGCCACATATGCCTGTTTCTATCAAGTGTTTTACTGTGTGCCTCTGGGCTGCACAGGTAAGTTTTCAGGCTCCTAAAAGGCAAAATATGAATACTAATTGAGGTTTTGTCATCAAGCTACTATCATAACAACAATACCAAGTAAGAAGTGAGAAGAAATTTTGGTCCAATTTGTTCAAATCCGGAGTTGCTTCCCCTGGAGTTACGGTAGCTTCACAGTGACCTGAAATGCAGGGAAAGTCGACCAAACTTAGTCTAAGGTTGATCAGGCTCAGATTACAAATATATTATTGTGTGAGAATTTTAAAAGTAGAATCTATTATACATCCAGGCATAGCATTTCATAAACATGACGTAGCGGTACAGTGGTTGAGGATGTACAGGACACTAAATGCCAGCAGTCTTTGCTGATTTTGTACTACTTTATTCAACAACACGCACAGTCATAATAAAATCACTATCAGAATAAATATTACCCTAATACCTTGAAGATAACTGAGACATGCTGCTTTTTCTCCATTGTCACTAATTGGTGCATTAATAACTACTGGGGGAATGTCATATTATCTTATAGTGTAGGGAGACAACTCCGATATGTCACACCCTTTTTTAATTGATCGTGTAACATATGTACTTGTGGGGTTAACTTTAAAATAAGAAAACCACTGGTTTATATTCAACCTTGATATGTAATTCCCGAAGACAAAACACATTTTCATCAATATGCTTGTAGTGGGGGCGTTGTCAGGCTGATGGATCATTTGCACCCAAGCAGAAAGTTTACACAATTGTTTGAGGGGATAATCAAATCGAAGGTCTATCTCAGATTTGTTCCCTCACGTACTTTATGGGAAAAAAGCCTTATTGAGAAATTTGGAATTTATCAGGCACGCCACCAAATGTTAGCCTTGCAACAAGCAATTTTGCAGTAAGCATAATCAGATTAAATTACAAACCTCTCTTCCCAGGCAGCAGAGGGTTGTGAACAAATTACGATTGTTCCCTCTTTTCAGAAACTCCTCAATAAAATCTAACCGCTTCATGTCTTCAGTGTCCAAGCCTCCACGGTCTAACATAGTCATCCTGTAAAATGAATCACATAACATGACCAATGGGACCGATGAGAGACTTTAATAATGTATGCCTCATGAATATAGGCTTTATGATACTGTATTATTTGAGTAGTGTGCAGCATCTCCTGTGTTCTGCTAAAAAAACTTTAGTTCTATGAAAGATGTTAGATTGAATCAAGGAGTTAGAGACTAACTCCTTGATTGAATACTGACCTGCCTTCAGGAACGTCTTTTTTCCACTCATTGTAGCATTCAAATAATAGCGTGTCTATCACTTTAAACAGACCAGCAGAATACTCGGAGAAGCTTTTGAATGAATGCTTCTGCAAGAAGCTGTCATAATGCTGCATTGCATCTATCAATATTCTGATTCCTTTCGATTGCTGACCATTATTTTTCCGAAATATGCCTTGCTTACTGAAATGACAAGTCAAAACAAATACTGCAACGGACTTCCTATTCATTATTATCAGATACCAATGTAGGACGATTGATTTTGGCAATGGTTTTGGTTCACTGAGTAAAAAGTCATGTCAGAAAAAAATCTCTGAGTCTTTGTAAAGCCGTTATGTGGTACTAATGAACTTAAAAGGATTAAATTGTGATGATTATCCTTCGGAGTCAAAGGTCTGGTGATTTCGTTTTTTTTGCAACGGATCTGTGATCCATATCTGATAACTCACTAGTAGAACTTAGCTGTGATTTGGTCATCTTTGAACTTAGCACACCTTGTTGTGAGCTTTGTAATGAGACTTTCACCTGCGGCACTGTGGTCATTAGCCTCAGTTTCTCTCTCTATTTGCCGATGTGAGAGGCATATCCGCCCTACAAAACATATGATAGATAGATGTGCACATGTGCTTGCAGGGTTATGTACTTTCAAGAGCTTGTAACACAACCTTGAACAGTTAGTATTCACAAAATATGGAAGTTAGGTCCTATCTACATAATGGTTAGGAGTTATCTTAGTCACTGTCTTAGGTGCCTCAGTTCCGTAATCTGTATATAGCTTACCATGACAAAGCAGTAGATCTTCATCACAGGATTGTTTGAATAAATCATCAGTGGTGAAATTTGTGGTACCTAACCCGGATTCGTACCAATGAGTCTGATCACCTACCAGTGGTGCTTTATTACATAACTCTAGAATAGAAAGCAACTAATAATTCTCATTATGCTCATCTCATTTAGGATTTCTATCATTGGGGAGCCAGATTACGGCAGTGGAAATTGTGTTGACACTACACTTATTTGCTGTGGTCAGAGTTTCCATCATTACTTTCTTTTTCCCCAATCTCACCAACAAGGTTGTCAAAACAGGCTGACTATACATGAAATATAGTATGACACATGTATTTTTATCTAGTCTAGAGAAGTGAAGTATTTACAGGATAAAAAATTAGCATTTTCATGAAGGCTTGAAATAGTGAAATTTATGGCTAGCCAACATATACTCATCCTCATTAAAGGTATGTCAGAAAATCTATACCGTCTAATGTGTTCCTCACCTTTACATCCTCGGACATAATCTGTAATCTTTCTCGGGTCTCTTCTTGCCAAAATGTTGATCTTTTGACGTTCAATAATCATCTCATACCGTAGCGCTAATTTATATTTCTCTGTCACATACTTACACAAGTAAAGGGCAGCATCAGCGTAAGACTCAGTAACACACAGTATAGTCTCATCTAAGAAATTTCAGAGAAAATTGTGCGCAAAAGAGCTTCTTGAAGTCTTCTGCATTAGTAACTCATGCACACCTACGGCTGCACATTTTTCTAAAGCATGTGAAGCAAGTGAAATATTCGCACAAAACTCAAACTCATGAGGACCGGAAGACATCCCTGAATTGCCTTCTAATAACACACCTTGATACTGAGGCCAGTAGCATGTATTTTTGCGCAGCAATCTTAACTTCGACCATAGCCTCTTCTAGATCACTTCGAAATAGTATCTATCATTGTTTTCAGATTTCACAAGGTTAGGGCCTTTTCTGACCAAAACAGTATAGTGAGTATAGTGATTATTCCAACCTAGCAGTTATACCACCTGATTCTAGCAAAGAAGGATACCAAATCCAAACACAACACCAAATTAAACAGAGAACAAGCGGTCTCAATGACTGCTGCATGAATTTGACTGCTTATGTTCCATAGGCAGTTTGATTAAAAATTGAATCGTAGTTCTGGTTTTGTGCTCCTTGATTGTTGTTACTTTTTTATGTCTTTTGAGGTGGGGGGGGGGTTGACAAAGGTTGTTGTTGTGTTCGTGTTGTGTTTACTTACCAAATGTCCGATAGTATTGTGGGAAACCAGTCCCTATACTGTATATCTGTATGAGCATCTCAAAGAGATATATCCTATATTGGAGGTCTAATGAAATGGATCTTTTGGATTGGCTGAGCTCATTGACACAGCTAAAACAAAAGGCAATGGTTAGCAGCAAGGTGCTAATATATTATGATAAAGGGAAAAAATAGACTGTCCATGACATACAATGGCTAGTATGGTAAAATTTCCTTTGAGTGACATCAAAAAAGGACATGACTATAATCTGTCTTGGCAGCATTGTGTATTACTCCTATAGACACCCATGGATACAGCCCTCATCAAAACCATGGCATTAACACCAAGCTATTATTAAAACTGGTTCAAGCACTTTTGACAAAAGAAAATGATGGTAGTTGCATCCAGCATTGATCTGGCTGTAGCATTATTTACATATTATATGTTTACCGTTTGGTGATGTGGCCATCCACCCAGTAATGACTGATTTTCCCTTCTGGTATGTTGAGCATAGCACGCACTTCTCGTTCAGTCATATTGAGTAGCTGAGCAGTTCCCACCAAATACTTGTAGTCTGGATCATGCACTATATCAGTTCCTTCACATTTGTCTTTCAGGATTACAGCCTTTGCTTTGTGATTGAACGGTTGCCTGTGATGTAAAACATGATAATATCCTCAGACACAGCAAAAAAGTTTTAGAAAATGACGAAGATACACATTGAGCTTGAAGATTTGAGGTCTTACTTTAGCGTATCACAAATTAGTTGGTCTAAGCTAAGGTCTAGGGCCTCGTAATTTGACTACACTGACCAACAACTGTTATAGTCAGGCAGTTACTGATGATGAAGTTATGTAAGATTTGTAGAAAAAGGAAAACAAAATCCAAATATCTTTTATGATTATGTCACTTGGCCATGTTTTTGATTGGCTGCAAGCCACAAACAATAGGTTCTTGCATACAATAATAAATTTATTTACTTTTTGAAGTATGACTTGATATCGCAGTGCACTGGTTCATGGAGGCGAGAGTTGTGGTTCAATCCAACTCTCTCAGGGTTCAAATTTTCATGCACCTTATCTAATGACACACAGATGGGTCATAGTGATATCATAGAGCACATGGTAGCTCTGATATCAGATCACAAATGGAGAGTGTAATATTCAAATGATTTTGAAACCATCTCAGAAGTTACTTTCACATGTATCTTAGCCTGTTGGTGGTTCCATATGATTGGTCAGCGTATAGTTATTCGTAAGTGGAAGGTAGCTCAGTTGGTTTGAGCGCCTGACCAGAACCATGTAACTGATAGACATCCTGGGTTCGAGTCTCACTGCGGATTATGACTATTTGGCTCTGTGCTGCAGGTGTCCCTGCAGACTGAGAGCAACATTGGTGCCTAATATGGCCTTTATCTCACAGCCTTCATACGGAGTGAACTGATATCTTATATTAGAAATAAAAAATTTGGGGTAATAAAATCCTGTGGATTCAATTGTTCTCTGCAAAACGCAAATTTCATACCCTGAAATAATTTCATTATGAAGGGTATCCTCAGCAACACAACTGTGAAAATTCTTAGAAAAAATTTATTCTGTTTGAGGTATGACCCACGATGGTTGGTATGTCCATTACTAAAACAGTAAAAATTCAAGGTCTATGTTTTACATGTAGGAAACTATTCTTACTCTAGTGCCAATGAATAATACTCCTCTCCAGCAAGAGAAAGAGAGTAGATCTGTAAAGCCTCTCTTATGTGCCCCCACGAGTCCTCAACTGATATGCGCTGTATGTTCAGGCAGTATGCCATTGATTTCAGCAGTTCAGCGTATAACAACTGAAAGAAGCAATTTATCAGTGAACAAAACAGGAAATGAATCCAGTTTGTGTAAGCTCAGGTGTATGATTAAAACACAACTACATAAAGAAAAACATAGAATCATTTGGTAGTACTGTAGTCTGTGACTATTGACGGTTCATGACAAAAATATTGATATGACTGAAATTCAGGCCGTTAAAAGATGGGGATGATATCTTAATGGGTTACAGTTCATTTTCTATGCACTGAGATCAAGTTTTGAGGGAAAAAATATTTTCCGCATTTTCCAAAAAAATGATTTTTATCACTTGATTTTTACCAAAGACACTCATATGATACAGTGGTGATGGCTCAATGTCTTTCCAGTAGTTTTTTTTAGCATCATCAACAAATTCAAGGTGAAAAACGATTTTCCGCATTTTCGAAAACGGGGAAAATCGTTTTCCGCAATGAAACTGATTTTCCGCCTTTCCGCGTTTTCCAGAACCCGTGACTAGATAGAATGTGTCATTCAAACAATTTCAAGCAACAAGATTAAGACCACCGTGGAAACACATCTTTCTTTCTGAAGGCTGAGGTGAGCGCTCTTGCTTCCTTTTTTTAGCTTAATTGGAAAACATCAGCAGTATTCTTATTATGTTTCCAATGTTTCAAATTCATTTATCATAAAATAACTACACGACATTTACCAATATAATCGGTGTGTCCTTCTGGCTGATCAGACCACTGTTCCGACATTCAGTTATGTGTGCAGAAAGTCGCTTAGCATGCATATAGAGATGTTTGTATGTTTCCATCGGAAGCTTCTTCCGTCCATCTTTGGGCATGATATTCTTCATAGCCATAAGACACAGTCTACAGTAAAATATGAAACAAGACTGTCCATGTTATATGGTAGAGTATATTAAAAGCAGATGGTGAAATAGTGCGACTGAAACTCACTGCCAGGGGATTGTAGCAGGTCACAGCCCACCCACCCTCCAGCAACCGCAGGTAAGTCTCGTAAATCAGTGTGGTGCAACCTTAATATAGTGGTCAGAATCAAAGATGGGTAATACTGGAGTGTCATGTGTGGTGAGGGAATAAACTAGTGTGGGTTTATAGTGTTTAAGAATTCATGTTATCATAGTCCATGTGGTGGTTTCAATAATTGACTTAAAGGCTTTGTTTGAGGCTGCTCTTTTGTATCACATCTTATTCTCCATATTTTATTCTATCATGTGAGCGATTTTCAGCTTTAGAATCCAAATATTGAGGAAGTTATGGCCTCTCAAACTTCCAGGGTGATTGCCTTCAATCGGCATTGGGAATAAGCGGATGTTTCCCCTGGGGTATGTCCATTTAAAAACAGTATAGATAGGACATTGGGCTTCAGTAACTTTGCATTATGTCCCCACCCGTATCGTCATTGTGCCACCCGCAGTGTCGCGTTATGCATAGCGTAACTGCCAGTTGGTTTATAGTCAGCACCTTTTGTCTTTCATGATGTTAACCTTATCAGAAAGTGTCCAATGAGAGAAGGCTATACTGAGTAAAACGACTTCTGAGCCAATCACAATGTTGTAAGAACATGATTGGCTGGAAGGTCGTTTTACTAACAGTCATGTGACACCCAGTCTTATGGTCTAGATTGCTAAAATTCCTAGATCTGAGGCTAAAGTAGCTATCATATTATTGGATAGACAGGAGCACACAATGACCTATCTATACTGTTTTTAAATCTATGGGTATGTCACAACCATAGACATTATGAGTTATTAGTTAATACACTAATAAGCACAAAGATAAGATGATGATCAAAATTCAGACCTGCGTGGGAATCCAACCCGGGTCCCCATACCTATAGGCACCGACGCTACCATCACGCCACTTGGACCAACTAGGTTAGCTGGTTGTGACGTACCCTAGGGATTGCCGGCTGATTCTTAGTGCCGATAAATTGCTGTCACCTTGGAAGTTTGAGAGGCCATAACTTCCTCAATATTTGGATTCTAAAGCTAAAAATCGCTCACATGATAGAATAAAATACGGAGAAGAAGATGTGATACAAAAGAGCAGCCTCAAACAAAGTCTTTAACACTATTTTTCCAGTCTCCTGTGGATAAAGTGTGGACAATCTTGGAACAGCCACTTATCTTTGTTTCAATTCCACCAAACTTATAGACTTGCTGAGGGCAGGCAATAGCGGATAAGTCCCTGATAGACAAAGTTTTTATACAAAGGTAGAGAGCTCACCAAATATCCCGCATACTTCAAACTATATCTATGCGATTATAAAATTGGGTTAAATTTTAAAACTCAGTCAATAGGCATCCATAACCACAGACATATAAACTATGTTACGTTCTCCTAAACTATTCCGTTTGTTCACAAAGAATATCAAGCTACTTGGTCCGCAAAATGGCCAGAGATAATGGAAACATTGATAACGGCTGGATCAGTTTTGGCTAAATAGCGGACAAGCATCGATTATCAATGAGATATCCACTACTTACCTGGATTTTAATTGAAACTATCCGCCGATTTGGCTTGGTAATACATAAATACATACTCACTGTGAGATAGTAGGGGGGGGGGGGGGGTTGAATTATGCAAGATTAAGGTAATTAAATACACCTTGCAGTTCACTTCTCCTTTGTAACAAGAAAGTTAGACACCTTACACATTGCCTCACCAACAAGGGACCACTAGCGTTTCACAGTACCCAAAACATGTGAAGACAAGGTAAGAAATTTTGTCAACTTCAAAAAGTGTTTGTTCAGTATATATGGTTTAATGACGATAATGTTAGTACTATTACCTGATTCTTTTTAACTTTTCCACTTTTGAAATATCATTCAGGCTGTGCCGTATCATTGGACTGACAAGTTTGCTTAAGTCAACATGGAAATAATCATCTCTCTCGGCCATTGGAGTGTTTGAGATACAAAGACCTTCCTTTTCCAGACAAGCTATCAGTTCATTTGCCAGCTCTATCGGTTTCTCGTTACCACTTCGATGGTCCTAATAAGGAAGAACAAATTCAATACTGTCAGCGCTATTACTAATGTCAATATGCAGGTATATATGAACAAATTGATAATAAGTTGAACATAGTATTAAGAGAAAAACAAGTGCATACTGTAGTGAGTTGAGCATCGTCGTCTAGATCGAGCAGAATGGCAGCTAGTTCTTGGAGTAGAGGCGATGTAATATTGGTCTCTTCTAGGAGGCCGAGCATACCCAACAGCATCTTGTGCTGAGGCGTTGTGACATCAATATTATAGACTGCAGCGATGACAAGGCTGGACACATTCTGTTCATCAAGTGCCTTCAACAGCAAGTCAATTCTTCTCTCGTGGGTTGTAAGCTGCAAAAGGCATTAAGTACAATACAAAAATACACCCAACTGTGAGAGTACTATGATGACTAGGTGATCTACATGATGATTCATTGGATAGCAAGTTTCAACCATGGGAGGACGTATGAGCTCTCCAAATGAGGAGAGTAATTTATTGGGAGAATATTCGAATCCAATGCAAGTGACCACTTTGAACATGTTGTCATCATTGGCTGCGACATCTTCAAATGCTCAAACAGATGTTGTCAACTGTAGGCATCCTATGAATGGTGTGAATGTTTGCTGTTGGAAGAAGTAGAAACAAATATACTCTGTTTAAATAAGGCACAGGCAACCTAGGGCCAGGAATGTAGAGCCTGTAAATGTATAAAGTGAAACTGTGGCACAACATTTGAACAAACCGAAACTGAAAGAAGTAATATCTAACTACCCTGTTTATATCCAAACTTTTTCTAGCCACCTTCAACGCAACAGGCAGTCCACCAAGTCCCCTATGCAGAACTTTTTTGTTGTCATTCGTCAGGTTTTTGATGCCGCTCAGATATTGGATGGTTTGAGCTTCTGTAAAGAGGTCAACACGTACTAGATGGAAGTCTTTATCACTCATATATCTACATTCATTGAGCCAGCCGTCAAATGTTGCCCCCTCAACTCCTTGTCGGGTAGTGACATATATCTTCCATTTTTTGTGCCTGTCTGGTTTTGCCTGTGCATCTCTCTGTGCTAATTGTCTGCATAGAGTATCGTCAATCCATTTGACAATATTGAAAGTGTCAGCATTGTACTTCGCGTTATCGAACAGCAAGCACTTTATTCTTGGCGCATAATCCCCGCCTCCAAGCCTCTGGAACAGTTTCTGGATTGCTTGTTTCAGTGCTTCCTGGCTTTCATCTGTTATCGTGAAGTTGAGAGAAAACCTATCGCTAAACTTCTGTAGCGAAGCTTTCAACTCCGCCTCTGAGCCACATTTGAAAACGGCACAAATGACATCTTTGTCACTATCTTGATCTATCCTGTCTCTAAGTTGTTGGTATATTTGACTTTTTCCAACTCCTCCACGACCTGAAATATAAAAAAAGAAATTCAACAAAACTAATGGGTATCTGAAAGCAATGTTTTTATCGATATGGTTCTGTGGACTGTAAAAAAGAAATGATGATTTCATTTAGTCTCCATCCCAATGTATTATGGTAGTACAGTAACCCTATGATTTAACCTACCCTTTTACTCGTTGCCCATGTTGGGCATATCCATTTAATTCTAGGATTAACCAGTGTGATTATTTGATTATCAGTTGTTTCAACAACTATTTACATAATTTATTCACCGTGAGTGAGAATAGAAGGAGTTCAACACAGTGACCTCAGGGCAGCATTACAGAAAAAGTTCAGTTCTGTACGGGCATCATAGTAGAGGGTTTGTTGGTGCAGCCCATGTTGCATGCTAAGACATATTTTGGGTACTTAGTCCAGTCCAACACTAGGTTGTTCTGAGACGTGTGGCAGGTGCTGTATTGGAAATGTCTTACAGCACTCAAGAACAATGTAAAGGCTATATAATAATGCTTTAGAGGTCTTGAGCGTTGTGAGACAAGGCCAAACAGCATCTGCAACATATCTTACAACACCCGACGCCAGCGTTGGCCCATTCAAAACTGCATATGTTTTTGTAATGAGAGAAAGAAAAAAACCCAGTAGCTTACAATTCCTTAGGTTATGGAAGTTTTGTTACATTGTATGCTGCAAAAGGAGCCTTAGGTATACCTACCAAAAAGAATCTTTACAAGAGGGAGTTTTCGCCCCCTGAATGTCGGATACTCATCATAATCAGGCTTGATACCTTCTTCTAGAGTTGTGTACACCTCAGTCTTAATGAAACCCTCCCTCATTATGGGTTTAATGTCATCGATGTACTCACTCATCTTGCCAGCTTTAGTAGACCTGTAAACAATGGAATGACAGGAATAAGATACCACATTCTCATCATGGGTACAGCACACAAACACTTGATTGTTTGGAAATGGCTTATGAAATAGTCAGGAGGGAAATTATCCTCAGGTGCCACCCCCCTCCCCCACAGACTTTCTGTAGTTTCAATCAAGGAATAACTCCTTGTTTGAATGCTAATACAGAATAGGACAAAGAAACAATAGAATGCCTACACAGTTATGTTACTTGACTCGCTTTACTTGTTGTCAGAGAAGAAAGCCTGCCCAAAGTGCCAGAAATGAGATCTAAGAACATTCATGGACTATTGGTATGTAGTGATCCAATGCAATCCACTGATTTGCAACCATGCAATGCAAGAAACAGGATTTTGGCAACTGAATTTTATTTATGTATTAGTATCAACTTAATTAACTTCTTTGGACAAGGTGTAACAGTGTTACCCTGTTACTCATCGTTTTGGAGATAGAGGGTAATCAATTCTTGTGCCAAATGATCCAGCTATGCAGGCACTTCTAGTACCAGTAATGCGGTGGGTGTTAGATAACAGATGATATAAAACATCTAGTGTAGATTTCCACCTTTTGCTGGAACTTTAACCTGCTACAGGAGGATCAACAATATCAATGAGCAGTGCCAAAAAAATACATAATTAATATAATACTAATTAGTTAAGTTAGGCATTCCGCCCTTACTTTCAACTAGATCCAAGATGTCCACTGTCACAGGGCGCAAATGGATATGTATACCTTATTAAGTTTGGCTGGGTTGTTCTTGTACGGGTGGTGAGGTGTTACTCGAGATAGAAAGATTTCTGAAAAAAAAGTAAAAAAGATGAGTCTTACAATAAGCCTGCAGATATCGGCTATGTTACGATGGTAATTCCAGAAACAAGGTCTTTGATAGGTAAAAATATTCCTGGAAAGAGCAGGGGTGTTTGGCTGGTCATCATTGTATTGGATTTTACTTTATATCTGCTGTTTAGTTGGGTGATTTGAGCCGGTTTGCGTTATAAACTAAGATTAATGAGCTTAAGTATATGGCGGCATGGAATTGCAACATATCGGGCAGAAATTTTCAATCTCAGGATACTTTGTGAAGGTCAGAACGGATATGTACGAGGTATACATGAATATTGTACAATAAACTTCAAGGAATGGTTTTTAAAATCAGGTTGAAAATAGACCTTGATCTGCTCTCCCATGCTGCTGTAAAAACTGTATTTCCATGGGTTCATATTGTGATGTCAGCTGACATTCTTACCTCTGGTGTTGTGGGTGTGTGTGAAGTGTATGTATTGACTGAACTGTACCTCAAACAAGCCAGCCTCTATCTTTCTCAGAAGGAGAGTATCAAGTTTATCATGTCTTTCAAATAATAAAAAAATAATATTATTTCTCATGCATTCTGTTACACTATCAAGTCGTCTTAGGTTGTCTCCATTTCAAAGCATTGTTGTATACGTTCTAGATTTCAGATATGCAATGTATGGGGACCAGACCTGACTAGCGTATCCTAGATGGGGTTTTACTACAGTTTTATAGGCTACAAGCTTAGGCTTGGTAGGAGCGGACCGTAAGCCTCGCTTACATCATACCAAGAGTTCGACTTGATCAAGCCACTACATTTGTGATGTGTGTCTTCCATTTCATAGACGAGTTGATTTGCACCCCGAGGTATCTTAATTAAAGCGTTAGAGGTTGGTATTGGCTTATCATCCAGATTGACCCTTATGTCAGGCTCATCTTTGCCTACTTGAATATTTCATGTGGTGCTGAACATGTTCCCCATTTTTTCAGAGCAAGAAAACTCTGGATCCAGTTCACAATGTTTGGGTTTATGTCAGCATATTGACGGCATAAACCCAAACATTGTGAACTGGATCCAGAGTTTTCTTGCTCAGAGAAGCCAGAGGGTTGCAGTACGAGGAACACTATCACCAGATCTATCGGTAACTTCAGGAGTGCCACAGGGCTCAGTGTTGGGGCCCACGTTATTCCTGATATACATAAACGATTTACCAGAAGTTGTTACGTGTGGAGTGAGTTTGTATGCTGACAATACCCTTCTTTACTCAGAGGTAAACAATGATGGAGATAGGTTCCGCTTCCAGGCAAATATCAACGCGTTGCACAAATGGTCTGACGAGTGGAAAATGCCGTTCAACACTGATAAGTGTGATCAGATATCACATTTAGCAAAGGATCAACAGCAGCTCCGCAGTACTCCCTCGGAAATAGTCCTCTTGAATGTGTTGACCAAACCAACCATGTACCTCGGCATACAAATGCAATCAAACCTGAAGTTCGACACGCATATAGCGTCCAAAATAAAGAGCGCATCGAAAACTCTCGGCTGTATAAAATACTCTCTATATGAAGCAACCTAGAGAGAGGCAAGGTGCTTACATATACCAGTCAGCCAATCCTTGAGTATGGTGATACCCTTTGGGACCCATCTGACAATACTACAGTGATGCTACAGAACATGTGCAATCCCAGGCAGTGCGCTTTATCACAAACATCAAAGGTAGACAAGTAACTGAAGGGCGAGCGCAAATTGAACTAAAACCGCTAAAAGATAGGCGAAAATCACACAGGCTGTCCTTACTGATGAGAATACTCTCAGATGAAACCAGACACCAACCCTTGCCTCAGCATATGATGAGCTGGTTAACAGTAGAAGCAAAACAACTATGATTACACGAGCTGCTAACAGAGGGAAACCAACCTCAATACATGCCTCGAGTCAGACATATTACAACAGCTTCCTTCCGCGTAGTGTGAGGGTTCTAAGGCTGGGGTCAAATAACACTCAACAATAAGCAACTATCGCTGCCACACTGAAAGTACACTGACTAAACACTGACAAAAGAGGCACTCCCTGTTTGCACCGTTAGGTGTTTTTGAGTGTTCTATATACTACGAGGTGAGTTTTGAGACCAGTCAATTCATTAATTTGGAGAATATTTGGGTGCTTAGTAAGATCAAGGAGTTGTAGGTCTACAACTCCTTGGTAAGATTAACACAGAAGTTTGTCATCAGCATATTAACAAATGTCTGAGACATAATGTTTTCAATCATGTCATTCATATGATGAATTGTTATGACTACTCAAGTAGGATGTAATTTGACTGATGATTTGATGGATTACTACTACGTACTTGTTAGGCCTACTAGAAGGAAAATCCACAAATTATGAAAATATCTGAGCCCCGTTTACACCATTTGATAATAAATCATAGACACAGCCATCACCCTGTTGTCTTGCCAACTTGGTTAGACCAGGGAGAATGGAGGGTTAGCAGACAAAACTGCTATTCCATTGCAGTTTCATTTGCATCCCCAATAAAAATGTGGTGAAACCAAAGCTTAGCTCTGGTGAAACAGGTAATCAGTCATTACTTGATCTCGGTATTGAAATATGAAATTATATGACATTGACGATGCATTAAATGTTGTCTATGTGGAACATTGATCAGATTTCCCAATAATTCCGGGAAATCCAGTATACATAGACCAGGAGACCAACAGGCAGTACATTGGGCGATTTCATATTGAAACCGAGAATATAGACCTGCACCCAAAATAGTGATTGTGAATTTGCCAATGAGTCCCATAATATTATTTTATTTTTCTGGTTGGATGGTAAATTTATTCATATTATGTACATAATACCATAATACTCCTTGATAATACAATCCGAGTGTTATTGCAGTCTTACTTTGTATTTGATGGATGATTGTTCGTCTTCTGTGAGACGGTTGCGACAACAGACAGAACAGCTTATATATATGCGATATAAGTTCAGTATCAGTTTTGGTGATCTGCACCGGTCTGATATAATAAATATATATATATATGCACATGCATTCTTGTTTACTTGACTTCATTAGCATTACTAATCAGTTCAGTAGGCTATGTGAAGACACCAACTCAGAAATTTTAGTAGACACAAACTGTTCATTAGAAATTCAAATAAGCTCAGACATGTGACAGGTACTATTAGTGTACTGTCTTCATTACAAAATAAAGTTTATAAAGTACAGTTGTACAATACCCTTTACCAGTGGTTCCAACATATTGTCACTGGCAGCTGGTTGATTATGCTACCTACAAATGAGTGTAGCAAAAGTCGAGAACTGAGGGTTCCAGGTCTCCAAACCATCCATACAAATCACACACATCCAACATGTATTCAGACAAGCAAACTTTACATGCATTGTACTCCTTTGTTCACCAAACAATTGACCCTTTGTTATACAAGTCTCATAGGTGTCTTAGGACATGCTTGAAGACAGGTTTTGAGACCTCCCCCCCCCCGACTCCTATACTTATACAGAAGAGGACAAAGCCATTAATAGCATGCTCATAGGTGATTCATAATTCAATGGTTAACATTGATAGCTTATTTTTCTTTAGTTTGGCTGCATGATGAACAGAGTCCCAGTACCACCTCTTGAGTTTGTTCAAAAAAAGAACTTTGATGATGTATACAAACTGATGTTTGACCAGCGAAACACATATGACTACAAAACAAGACCAGCAGTTGTTATTCTTACAGGTAAGTACCATCAAATAATTACAATTTACAGCTTCCAATATAGTGTTGTTGCAATCTTTGATCACTTGATTTAAATAATTGCTTGCATGTTTGATTGGACAGTGTCAAAGAATGTGTTTGATGAAATATAATGGAAGAAGCAAATTCTTAGTTCCCAGAGTAGTTGTCGAAATGACAATTGAGCTATGGTGAGGAGTTCTGTTGTATATTTTATCTTTGGCTGTATTTGTCTCATTACCCGAGAGGATATTTCTTTATCCAAAGTTGCACCAGAGACTGTGTTGACTTGAAGTGTTTAGTTTGAGGTTTCAAACTAATTGACGGGTGCTTGCAGCTCATTCCAAACCAAGACCACTTGCTGGGAGGCAATGACAGGGAACATTAGATCAACCATAGGTCTAACTTTATGACAGAATTGTTGACTTATTTTATCACTAATATCTTGTTTATCCTAGGAAAAAGTGGTGTTGGGAAAACTGAAACTGCATTACAGCTCTTCAATGAAGTCTATGCACGAGATTCTGATGGGACACTGCCCGGTTGTGTAGAGGGTTGCTTCAGTAGTTACTCTGCTAGCTCCCTAGTCAGCGATATCAAGTCGTTTGCCAAAGATTATCAGCTTTCCCTCTTGTCATTGTCTGACAGCCAAAGTCGTGATCTTGATAATCTTGCTGTGGTTATGGAGGAACTATATTGTGCTCTCGATAGCAAATATCCAACTCAGATGAAATGTTTGACATTCGACGATGCTGAAATAACCACAGCTATTGTTCAGCATATTGATGAGCACATTTGTATGAATGTGATAGAAGGAAATGATTCAATAAAGCAAAGACAATGGAAAGTTGTTGTTACCACACAGTATGAAGATAAAGATCATTGGCTCGACAAATGTCGTTTTCTCGGGAAAGATAACTTTCATGCTGTAGAACCCTTCACATTGGAGGAAACTAGGAATTATTTCTCTCGTATCTCTTCAATTCACAATGATCAAAAGGACCGACTCTATGAATCGTTCAACGGTTTGCCACTGGCGCTTAAAGTCACCAAAGGTTATCTCCTCACCAATAAGGTTTGTAAGAAAGCTTAATAGTTTTAGCACTGCAGTAGTTTGAGTTTTTGATTGATTGATTGATTTGTATTCTATCACTAACTGTAAAAGTTGTGAGCAAAAGGTTGCTGGTAGACGTACTCTGCTAAAAAATAATGAAGTTGATTGCATGCAAAACCAGTATTATTAAAAAGTAGTTAAAAAATTGTATTATTTTGGTGGTGATTTTGATAGCAATAAACTCACAAACTCACGTCCATTTATAGTCTCGATACCCTGTGATACCGTGTGAGAAACCATGATGTAGCTTGGTTTTTTGTCTCGGTATCAGTACGGGTCTACGGACTGGGTTCTGATGGGGCACAAGAGCATTTGAGGTCGGAATTTTGATCGCAATACCCGTAACTATAAACAATTTTTCTGTCTGTGGATAACACAACTTATTACAGTTCTCTGATCTCTAGTAATAATACTACTTTATTGTTGTAAATGTCCGATGAAATAATTCTAAAAAGCTTGGCAACTCTATATTTGTAATATTGGAAATTGACCCTAATAATAATTGTCGACTTAATGATTTATTCTTCAATCAATGCAATGCAATATGTCACTTTTGCTGATCTGATCATTGATGGTTTTTAGCTGACTAGTGGCAGGGCCTACCTAGACAGGCTGTTCAGAGAAATAGCCGCTATCGAAGCACCTGACAGTATCTCAGTTCTACACTACACTATGAGACGGCTTATCGATTCTACTACTCATCCAGATTTATCCAGCAATCTTATAAAGATGATAAGTTTACTGAACGAGAAAAACATAACCATAGAGATACTGAAATCTCTCACTGAAGTGGCCTCATCCCCTGTGTACTCAAACGTTTCGGTAAATTACGGACTTTATATTGTTTTTATGTGATTCTGATAGCAGGACAAGTAGTCTGGTATATACAAGAAGTGGTTCAGCTTTTTTTATTTAATTCAAACATCTGACTTTTTAGCATTTCAGTTCTAATTAGTGTTGTAGCTGCAATAACAATTTATTTGCTGGTAGTAGTATTCCGACATTAACTACAGCCCAATCAGAGTGAGTTGTTTATTGGGCTGTATATGACAATGGAATGCCTATTGCCTAGCAAACCGGGAACAGATCGAATACAGTAACTATGTCTACTTTGTATTGACTACTTTCCAAACCAAAATTGTGACTAGACTTATTTTATTTCCAGCTCAATATTAACGTTGAGAGCTTAAGCAATGAATTGCTGGCTGGGCTAGAAAGGAGACACTTATGTGAAATACCAGATGGTAGAGGATCATTCAGCTTTCACAAACTGGTACAGAATAGTACAGAGCTTTTCAGTGGAAATGACTCTGATCAAAACAAGATTTCTGTTCTTAGGTAAGATTTTATATGTCAAGGCCCAATGTTATGTTGCCTTTCCAAATTATACTTGAAACAATGAATGATTTAACACTAGTTTACTTAATTCGCAGTCAGTGCCATATTTCTATTCTCACACACAGCTATAGAAATAGCAGCTGTAACCTTCCCCCTATCTGTGCTGCCGCTCATATTATGCTCGCCTCATGATTTGTAGGACGTGCCTAATCGCATTGACCAGAGTAGCTCCAAAAGATGGCCGAGGGCATCAGTCTCATAAGATTTACAGCTACATGTATAGGCATTCTGAATCTGTTTGTAAGCAAGTGGATAAGCTCAAAGAGAGTGGTGTAGTCAATCGTAAGGATACACCATCCATTTTGGTGAGCTACTGAGTTATTTTAGTGACATTTTTATTTCATTTCAAAAGATTAACACGGAAATTCATTGGAACACATATTTTTTTGAAATAATTTACACATGGTATTTTAAATTACACTCATCTATAACTTCATTGGCAATTACCTATTTATTATACACATTTTGTGCAGTCCCCAAGTCTTCCCTTGGGAGTCATGATCTTTTTCATTTCAAACCCAGTTTGAACTTGCTTTTGATGGATGGCTTCTCAGTATTCTCAGTGTGAAAGACAAAAAACCTGTCATCATTCGATATGATTTTGAGATTTATTTGTAGTTATTAAAAGTTTAAAAATTCACTTAGGTGTATAAGGTCACAGAAGCTTCATGGTTGCCCTCTAAAAATCTCAGCGGACACACCCCCACTTGTATTCATTACCTATCGAAGTTATTTCCCGGTCGTAAGTCAGCCTGTGGATATAAGATATATCACTTTGGTTTTAGCTCCTCTACTCAGATTTGCTCTCATCGATGGCTTACTGTCAGCTTGCGCTGAGAAATCCAATAGATGATGCCAATCCATTATTGATCAGGGCCCTCGACTCCATCTCTGAAACTGTGCTTGACTGCAAGTATGATCAAATCGGGTGAGTGTTATGCTCAACTTAACCTAATATTTACAAGGTTCTCCCTCGTAACATGACTTGTTGCATCAAATTATAGGTATTGAAAATGTATGTTCAACTGGCCTTCGTGCAAATCACTCAAAGAGAGGCGAAGCACAAGTGTTACAAAGTCATTTGTGTCTGTTTGTTTATGTGTTAATTTTACAGTAATATTTTCATATTTGCTGGCCAAAGCTGCCCCTGTTTATAAGCTTACTTCTACCACACTTAAACATATATGTGTTCTTTTTAACTCCATGGGAAATTATTCCACTAGATAGGGCATATTGTAATTCGAATGTTTCATATATTGTTGAGAACTGATTTAGTAATTTACCAAAAGGCTACATTTTTGAGAATTTTATTGGTGTCTGTTGTAACAGATTTGACACATAGTTTGCTACCAAAAATATCAGGTGCAAGTGACAGCAACAGACACACACACTTTTCCCGTCTTTACATTCTGTCATCCCATTTGATTTGAAGGAAAACAGCAAACTTGTCGACAGACAAGGAAAAGGCTGAGCTACTGTTAGATGCACTCAAAGACGAGTCCCACATGTGCTACAGTTCAGATTATCAGAAATTAGTCGAAGAAATCTCTCAATATCGCCGCCTGACGAAGAAGGATTTATCCATAATGATTGACTTTGAAGAGGTTCTTCGTGTTGAGGATCATCTTGAGAATGGACACCTGAACGACTTGTATGTTCTCAGTTCCACACTCACAAATAAATTACAACAGTATAATATTATCACCTGTTCAACTAAATTATGTTTAACTATCAGCGCCATTGCCAAGGTTTACTTGTTTTCTTTTGAGATTGTCACTATAATTGTACTGTGAGAGCACTAGCAGTGAATAGAAAACCTTATTGATAAATGGTGACTTCGTAAGTTTGACTTGTAGGTCTTCTTGTGTTTGAGACCCCATGCTCTTCTTTGATTTTCAGGTACTGTCAGCTGCTATCAGAGCGGGGAATGATACTCTCCAAAAGTTTGATGTCTAAAATATACATGATAGAACATCTAGTTGGGTTATATTATGTCTCTGTCCGAGCTCCCAACTTTGTCAGTGGTGGTAAGAAATATGTTGGGCCTACAAAATAATACATCCTTTGTCCCAAATTGAGTGTTGGGTGATGGTGGCATCTTGTATTGGACCATCTTCCCCAGTGGTTGATTACAAAATGCCATAAAACTCTAACAATGATTTCATCACAATTGGGTGCGGCAAAGTACCAGGAATTTAAGTGTAACATAAAGTGTTATAAATAGCTGTGAATGGCATTTTTCACAGAGGAATTTTTGATAATATTGCAGATGAAGAAAAAAGCAACCTGTTTCAATCAGCGTGGTCATGTGGTCAGGCAGCATTGAAGCTATGTACGTACATAAGAGAAGCTCACCAGATATCGTTTATGGCTGAAGTAATCATTGAAAGACAGATTCTTGCTTTAGAGTTGAAGTTGGAAAACAGACCGGTGTCTGATATAATAACCCGATATCAAGGCAGGTTATTTAAAAACACATGAGTTAACAGCTCTCAATCGCAAAAAAAAATAAAAGGAAGCACGATGAACAGTAAATTTTAATGTTTGGCCTGTTTCTCATTCCTAAAATCCTCATCCTCTAAAGCAGGGCTGCCCAACCAGTGGCCATGGGGCCGCATGCGAACCCCGACCGTTTGAGAAAATTGCGAAGTCGGGAAAACAATTTTCACCCCTATATTGATTACATTCCTCATTGCTCAATAATAAGGAGCACTCCACATCTAGTCACAGTATTTTGGAATTCCCCAACCATTGCATTTGAGTGAGCTCCAATAATTAAATTCCCCATTGCAGAGATGAAAATACTGCACACCCATATATGAATGTTTGATTCATGGTGAGGTTGCGGCCCCTAGGGACATTGCAATATGTGGATACGGCCCCCTCAATGAAAAGGTTGGGCACCCCTGCTCTAAATATTCTAGTCGATGTTTTTCTTGAACTTTTGGACAACTTTTTGATCGATGTACCCACTTAATCCAGTCTGTTCCTTCAATGACCTTAAGAATTGTCGTAAATGGTATGTAGCCCTTTGCTTAATGTCACAGTTAACATATTCTATGGTTGTATTTATCTAGTTCTAAGCCAGATCGGTGAGGATGTGACTAGGCGCTACGGATATGAGTGTGGAATAAGAAGGACCGACTTCCTGAATGATGAATATCATCAACTAGTCTGCATGGAAGGGATGGCTATTTGTTATGGTGAGCAGCTTGATTTGATACCAAAGTACATGTAATGGAATTGTTCATGCTCACTTTTTAAGAGTTTTTTTATCTTGTACGCAAAACATCTTGTTAGCCTGAAGGTTCCAAGTGGGAAAAAAAAAGGGATCTTTATGTGGTAACTGGTAAAGTATGTCATGACCAAGATAAGGAACTTAGTCCAACACGCAATGAAAACTTCATCTAAATTAAATCCATCAAAGAACATTACAAAATTTTTCATCTGTGTTCACAGAAAGTAATAATTACTGACTAGGTCAACAATAAGATGTTTGCAGTGATGCAGTCCATACACACAACACGGAAATTAACATGGGTTTTTATCCGTTATCAAATTGTGTTATGAGGGATACAAATTTTAACATTATAATATTGAAATCTAATCTTAAAACACTCTGCGCTAAGAATGGTCTTCAGATAAACTCGGAGACCTTGAAGCAATCAAAGTTATCGTCTCTCGGAAATGAGGGCACAACTCTACTCCTGGTTACTCATATACAGCCAAATGCATTATGGTGTCCAGTACATGAACTTGTAGATACTGGTGTTATTGCATTGAGTGGGGCCAGACAATACGGTGTCAGGAAAAGTCTAGTTTATTGGCTACAGCAATACATGGGCCAGGCGGACTATTGAATTTTTACAAGGATTGTCAATAATCATTTTAATTTCAACTGTAAAAGATCAGAAAGAAAAATTTATTTTTAAATATTCCTTTTTCTATTCTAGGTATTTTGTACAAGCAGTGTGATGGAGACAAAGCTAAAGCTGAAGCACATTTTAAAGATGGCACAGTGTTGTTTCAAGAACTTTTGGAGAAATCCAAGAGATTTAATAACCATCAGACAACATCTCAAACATACAAGTTAGTGTTTTCAATCCAAATCTAAACCAGTAAATATTGAAGTCTTTGTGATAACATAGTGCCCTATCATTGTCACATTTTTGAGGCTTTTAACTGTGTACATCTTGACTTTATCTTTACTTCCCTAGATTTGAAAGCATAGACACACATCCTTGACCTTGACCTTGAAATTACAAACACTCAGCTATTGCTAGGAATAGCTTAGTAGATGTCATTGGCTTCCCCAGCCAGGGTTACCAGACCGCTGCTGTTTTTCACAATTGATAATCTAACTCAAAGTGCAATAAAACGTTACTCCTGTAGAACTCGTTTGGTAACCCATTGCTCATTGCTGAACTTTATTCATAAAACAATATTTTAAATTCTTGCTATTTCCATAATGACTTATAGTAACTACAATATTTTAAGAACTTTAACAATTTTTATCGAACACTGTATATCGTAGCACGGCACCAATACTTTTATCGAGAAATTTTATTATTTGACTGAATTATTCATCATTGCCATCGTCATCATCATCGTCTATGGAGTGAGTGATGCTCCGTTGAACGCTGCCAAACTGGTATCATATCTCCTTCCCGTCTAACTCCTTTTTAAAACCCACATGAACATCTTCATTTTCATCATGTTCAGGAAGTTCCTACTAATAAATGTCACTTACCTGTATGTAAATTAATCGAGTGTTTAATTATTAATTATATTATATTATTAATTATATGTTTGATTTTGCAGGAAGTACGCAGCATTCCAGTGGATGTGTAATAAGATGGATGACGCAATAAAGAGCCTTATAGATGCGATGATATATGTCACTTCATTCCTAGGAGGTAGCTCACCCGATGACAAATTTCCCGAACCTCAAAATGATGGGAGATTTAAGTTCTTGTACAGTGAGCTTGGGATGTATGTGGAGAATTGGTCGGCAATAAACATTGATAGGTATGAAGAAAATGATCAAAATAGCATAATTCACATTTGTTGGTTTTACCTTGATTAACAGTTGATCCCTGACACCTTAACATGTCACTAGACCACCTTGGGTTACTTTGTTTTGTAAGCCTCAATAACTTTGTTAAATTTGTCATGATGGGGAAGTAAGATTCCAGCTATCTATACTTTTGTTGTAGGGATAGGGATACAATGCTACAGGTGACTGTTGCAGCTGATGTGCCGAGAATAAAATATCTAATGGAGTTTACTGATCACATGAGAAGTACAAACCCACCTGAAATGGGCGATGAATTTCCTGTTCTGAGAGATCTTATACCAGATCAGCAGGTGAGGTTGTTGTCACAAGCGTGACTAGTGTTTTCAGGCTTCCTGTGATAGATAGATGTTATAGAGCATATAAATATCTTTAATTAATCTAAACTCAGAACAGCGTCATTACTCAATAAGCACTTGGCTTAGATTGAAATTCAAAGCTATCTCACCGACTAAACAGTTATACACAGCTACACCAAGGATACTCAAAACCATCCAACCAAAGCGTGTCGGGTATGGCTATAACAAAGCTGTATAACAAAACTCACAATAATATGACAACAAAACATCTGGGCTGCCAGCTCTATTCTTTTGTGAGTGGATCTTCTCTTTTTCCAATTCTACTTTCTACCCTTCTGCTTTTTTCTTCAAAAAGCATGGTAATTAATCTTATCTTTTTTAACTCATAACTCATATTTTGAACTTATATCACTGTGTTTTAAATTCCTATGCATTAGTATATGGCTTTAGGCTTACCCCAGAGCCCAAGGTCTCAAAGCAAAAATATTCCGCGGTAGGCATTCTGGCATCCCTCCCACAAACTTCCTGCTTCCTGCTCGCCATTGGCCTACAGCCAATAATGACCACCAAGCTATCTATAGCTCCAATTTACTCTTTATCCGCAAAAAATATTGACAGCCCTGACAAAAATAAGCAAACAAAGTAACCACCAAACCATAAAAATTAAATGCGAATCGGTTGGTTTGTGACAATTGTGTTTGTTACTTTACATGTTCCCTAGTTATAATACAGATGGTGAAGCAAATTGCTCATTCAAAATGGGGTGCTTGCGCATGTGTCACTATTGTACATCAGGCAGTGGACTACCTCAGATTGCAATTGTCAACGCTTACGTCCTTAAACTTCTTTTACCATTGCGTGTCCTGTCGCATATTCAGAAATATGTCATTCATGTCTATGCATTTCGTCATTCCGTCACACAGAATCATTGTGGTCAACTGTCTATGGAAGCTTGATGGTAGAATTCTTATCCATATTTCATGATTTTTTGGTAGAATCAGGCAGTGCTGAAGATTCACTGCTTGTTTGAACTAAGGATGAACATTTTCGCATTTATTTACAGGATTTATCTGTTCTTGAGCTGAAGGAGTCAGGTGTGGATGTACAGCCATCCACTTCTAAAACTGTTAATACTGTAGAGACGTTGACATTTAAAACTGTTGACAATGTTCAGCCATCAACATCTGCAAAAGGTCAAGATGAAGTCAAGATAAGTCATCCTGTTCAAGCTACAGACTAGAGGAGTCTGCATCTATCATGTATGTGTTGTCTACATGAGATCGCTATGCTGCTAAGTTAAGATGGTTTTAATAGCACACAATTCTTTTGCGCTACAACAATATTGGCATGTCCGTCTGATCATGACTAGGGCTACGACATATGATACCGTCAATTGCTATACAAAGTTTTAGAATCTTTTGTTTTATTGTATAATGAGTGTGAGTGTAGTTGTGCATTTTCCTGTATTGATTTAGAGACCCATTGCATGTGGACGGCTAATGTGTTTTTCTGAAAATCAACAGGTCATTTTGTAAGCATCGCTGATAATGTAGGATCAGATGTCAGAGTCGGTGCTCATGTTTTTATATGTTGGTATTGTGTCTCATACTCTTTTTTTTTATATCCTAGTATCTGAAATTTATTTTAAAGGGATAACTTTTCTTGAATTGCAATAAAACTAAGCTTACTAAACTTACGTCCATTTATAGTCTCGATTCGCTGTGATACAGTGTGAGAAACCATGATGTTACTTGGCTTTTTGTCTCGATATCTGTAAGGGTCTACGGACTGGATCCTGATGGAGCACAGGAGCATTTGAGGTCGGATGCTCTTCCTGACACCACCGTGCCACGCCCGGGAAACGAACATGAGACCTCTCAATTAAAGACCCATGCCCTACTAGTTAAAGAGCTCTAACTCCGGTGGTTCAGTGGCATTACATTATCATCTCCTGATGATAATGTAATGCCACTGAACCACCGGAGTTAGACTTAACTAAGGCCCTACCCATTGCGCCACGGCTGCTCCCTGCACAACACAGCATTCCTCCTAATAAACAAATGATGTTCTCTGTATGTGAAATGTGCTCTCATTTATTAACATGCAAACTTAGTTCTGTTAAAAGCAGTTGAATATTTATGCTTAGTAGTATAGTAGTATAGTATAGTATAGTATAGTATAGTATAGTATAGTATAGTATAGTATAGTATAGTATAGTATAGTATAGTATAGTATAGTATAGTATAGTATAGTATGATAATAAGAAGTCCCTGTGATTAGGAATAACAAATTAATGGTAATGCCTCTCTTATTGCCTGCAGGATTACTCGACAAAATCGAAATGAGATGTTCATAATTCAAATCTATATACCTCTTTGCCTCAAATTGATAAAATTTTCCTGGCACAACCTGATGTCCAATTTTTGACCCTCATGTTTAAGATAGAGTTTGGAGCAGAGCACCATTTGTCAGTGAGAAGGTGACTCCAAAACGACATTCTCATTTTTAACTGATCAGTTGATACTAAGTAATAACAAAACGAATTAAATGGATCAATTCTAACTCCTTACCATCATATCATTCAATCCACAATGTGCTGAATTGTCAGATTATTGTTGTATTGCAAGGTATAGTTTGTTGTTTCACAGCGCTAATAATACATACCACTCACTACATAACTACACAATGCTGTTTTGTCTGGAAATTGAACTGAAGACCAAATGTTCAATCATCAATATTACACCATGAGAACTTCTCTACAACCTTTACGGTTTTGGAACGCGTAATGGTTTATAAAAAATTGATGGTACTAAACCAAATCAGATAGTTTTGCATCAAAATCACTGCTAAGGGAAATCAAAACATGAGATGATCATCCGAAATTATACATACTCAGAGATATGGAACAACTCAATTAGGGTTCTCATGGTGGCAAGTGTCTAAATTTTACTATAAGAACATAGATGATGCCACAAATATCACTTCTCTTGCAGGGTAGGGGTACACAGAAGCAGTCAAAGTGTTGCTACTCATGTTCTTAAAGGGCAACCAAGGTTTCGCAGCCATGCATTAAAGGGCAACCAAGGTTTTGCAGCAATGCATTAGTGGGTAGTAAGTAATGTGCTAGGCAGCATCAGCTTTGTGCATGGCATGGCGCAAAACTCATAAGATTTTAATTGGGAAAGCCGAATTTTTAGCTGAAATATCAAAAGAGATTGAAATCGATTAAACGATTTCTTAAAGGGCAACCAAGGTTTCAAACAAGTTCTCATTGATTAATAGCAGATTGCACCTTCTGCATAGGGAAAAAGACAAAATCTAATTTGGATGATTTTTCAGCCAGAATTCTTGTGAAACATTTCTTCCATCAGGTACTCAAACTCAGCTAAAATAGAATACTACAGAGCAGTTTCCTGTTCCTGTTATTATTTAGCCTGTGCTCTATCATTATTACAGCAATGTTTTGGAACCTCCCCTAAACTGAAGCGTTACCCAGCTTAGAGTCAGCAACAACTTTGAGTTTTGCATCGCGTAATGCACAAGCTGATGTTGCCTAGCAGATTATTTACTACCCATTTACGCATTGCTGTGAAACCTTGGTTGCCTTTTAAAGTGGCAGAAAACTAAAAAGTTATATTTTGATATTTGATGCGTAATGATGTACTCCTTCTAAATTTGGATGTTATAAAGAAATATTAAATTTAAAAAAATTGAATTATTTGAATTACAAACTCTCTTCCACCATTTTGTTTCAGTAACACAAATACCCGCATTTTCCAAATAAATATATTATTAGAAAAAAATGACGCATAAAAGAATGTTTTTCTAGAAGCGGAGCATCAATCTTTTGTTGTGTCAATCGTGATATATAAACTGTCATCTCAGTTACAAAATCATCTACAAAACAATATTAATTGCTTTCAAAAATAACAATTAAGCATTTTCTTTGAGATTATAATAGCTTCTCAACTTAATTCAGTTTATTGCAGCCATGGGGTGGAGGGGCTACTGACCGCCCTGTGGTGCAGACCCAAGGCTTATACCTTGGATTTCTATTGTTGAGTATGTTGCTTACTGGTTAAGGTTAATTGCATCTTGATACGTATTTAGTGGTGCCAGTGTTGTCGTCTACTTTAAAGGGCAACCAAGGTTTCGCAGCAATGCATTAATGGGTAGCAAATAATGTGCTGGGCAGCATCAGCTTTGTGCATTACGCGATGCAAAACTCAATGTAGTTGCTGACTCTAAGCTGGGTAACACTTCAGTTTAGGGGAGGTTCCAAGACTTTGCTGTAATAATTATAGAGCACAGGCTAAATAATAACAGGAACAGGGAACTGCTATGTGGTATTCTCTTTTAGCTGAGTTTGAGTGCCTGATGGAAGAAATGTTTCACAAGAATTCTGGCTGAATAATCATCCGAATTATATTTTGTCTTTTTCCCCATGCAGAAGGTGCAACCTGCTATTAATCAATGAAAAGTTCTTTGAAATGGTTGCCCTTTAACACGACCTGACCCTTTTTAAATGGTGCAAAAGTGACCGAAGGTGATGGTATGTTCAAATACCTACTACATGATGCTACCACAAAGTGTGTAACTTTGGTCATTCTCACACCAGCTGAAAGAATCTGTGAGGCATGGAAGGATCAGCTGAGCTGCCTCAGAAAACTGACCACTGAGCTCAAATCTGTATGGAAAGGAGTCCGTTATGAGAATGTCTTCTACTGTGCACACTGTCAACTCACCAACCAACCTGTGCCAACAAGTGATGTTGATCCTGAATGGTTCTGCCAAACCCTAACAGCCGGCCTTCCATATCAAAGCTACACCAGTTTTACAGGAGCTGAGACTTATGCCTGTCAGCATCAGGGGGTTCAAGCCGTTCCAGTTCCTCTCATGTATCCATGTGAGTAAAATGAGATGAATAATTTTTTTGAGTATAATTCAAGTGTAATATATTGGTGGAGTTTATCTGTGAAAAAAGTTTTTCTTTCCTCTCTCATAGAATTGAAAGGTTGTCCAAATTAAGTAGATAGCCTTCTTAGATGCCATCACACTGGAAAACACAAAAATAAGGGGAGCACTGATCAAATAATAGCTCAACAATCATTTATCTCTTCAGGTCTTGAGATGAGTGAATGTGGGTACCGACATCTTGAAGAATACATAGCGGGTCTTACTGTGTTATCGGGTGAGTGTGGTGTGCATTGCTACCAGGTTATGCTATGATTCAATAATTGCTTTAAAGCCCATCAAAGCAATCATAGTGCGTTGAAAATAGGTTTGGAATGTATGTTTTTACATCAGGCTGGTTGCTGCAAAGGTTGCAGAAGAATCCATATGCGCATTTATTCTCTATAGTCAGATTGTGAGTCGCAACGCTGAATAAGACATAATGGGATGATTTGATATTGCATCTTTAAAACTGAAAAAAATTTGATTTGTTTTAAAGATAAGACACAAATGATGAGACAGCTGGTAGAAAACTACCCTCTGAGCACAGATGACATCAAACCATTGTTTAATCACAGTGATCAGTACATCATACCGTATTTTCAAACTGAGGTGAAACGTTGTGGGCTAGTCCTCTACAATGTTGAGAATAGAGACAATGCTGTGGATGAGGCTTATATTATGGTGGAAGGTCTATTGAAAGCTGGGTTTCATACTAAGATGACAAAGTGGAGGAGTGCTGAAGATCTGTGTCACATAATCAACTCAAACAACTGGTCTCTCAAGGGCTGTCACTTCTCGTTGTCTCTATCATGTCACATGGTGCAGCTGGAATACTGTGTGGAAGTGATGATTCCACAGTGTCTATCTCAGATATTCTCTCAAACGTCCAACAAAGTCTACCTAAGCATGTACCGCTGGTCAGTTCATAGATTGATGAACTTTCTCAACACAAATTAACCTTGAAATAAGGCATCTGAAATTTAGATTTATTGCTTTACAATCATTTTCAGAAAAACTGACTTGTGTTACATCTATCCTTGCCACTTGAATTACAAAAAAAGGAGGATACGAATAGTTCCCTTGTAAAAAATTCAACTACTGTTGAAATAATGCAACAGTTATGCCCCCTTGAACGGGAAGGAGATAACTCATAAATAAGGAGATGCATTCAAATTGAAGTGGCTTTCATGTAGAATTGTTCTTTTTAACTACATTTGATTTTAGTTCCAATCATAGTTAGACATATTTTCGTTAAACCACCCATACCAGCTTCATATTCTATTAAACATAAATAATTGTTACTGATGGTATATCATATATATTTATAATTCAGGTCCGTCAAACAGACACTTCAGCTGTTAATAGCTCTCCTCAGCAGTTAATAAGCTCTGCTCTACATTTTCTCCAAGCCCTTGTGTCAAATTATCCTCCATCTGTGGTTGAAGAGATCTCACTGTTATCGGTGCTTTATATTGTAGATACTCATAATACAGGCTTCTCAAGGCGACTATGGAGATGGCGCCAGTTGTGTGTCAAGACCATATGTTGTGCTGAGGAGGCCTCATACCTTGTTTCTGATGTCATCAGTATTCGGAGGAATGGCTGTCAGAGGAGCATTTACGGGGGCATTGGCAAGACAGATTGCTAAAGCCGATGGCAAAACGTCCGTAAATGACATGGTGACTAATGCTGTCATAGATAAGAACAAGAAGGTAGCAGATCGTTCCTCTCACTCTGAGACTCTAGAATTGTGGAACACTCTACAGAAAAGTCTTGTGTTACCGCCAGGTATGGTGAAACCACATTCTCAGCAAGCTCAAGCTAAGCTATCAAAGTTAAGTCTCCTCCAAAGGCTTGGTGTTTTATGACTATGCACACGTGAAAATACTAGCTCATGGTTGATTGTGATTTTCTTGATGAGTTCTGTACCAGGATGTAGTCAAAGCTGTTTAGACCATTATCATCACTCCTGTTATCATCAGTCATCTTTGCAAGAAATTTTTTTCCTGTTTTTTAAGCAGCTCAAGTGAGTGCACTGACTTCCTTTAGGTATTACAATTTAGTCTGGTTCATTCGGCTCCGAGCGATCTTCGTGTTGATCTAGTAACTTGTTTAGTGTTTTTTTCCTTGGAAGGGAATCAGAATTAAGAAAATGTTTTTTGTTCTAACTCCTTATAATAATACACTCTGTTGTTGCCATGATAAATAGTAATTGGTAGTTGAACCATTGTTGGTGATTTTAACCAAATAATAGTCCAAGCTTTGTTTATGGAATATGTCATGGAGTTATGTTATCAGTAGAATTCCAGTTTTAAAGCTGAAATTCTTATCTATTCAATATTCATGATAGATTTTTATGAACCATATTGAGAGAAAAACAACTAATCATGATTTTCACCATTGTAATAAATGTGATTTGACAGTTTGAAGCATGCAATTAAGTAATTGTCTCTGCTGTGTTTTCTTGGCCATCTATATATCTCTTCTATTTAATCCTCGATTGCCATCTTTATTAAATAAAATAACAATTTCTTCTCAGATGTAATTGTTGTGCTTATTTCGAATTAAACCATTATGTTGGTTTTTCATTCTTGTAAAAATTTTGTGTAGTACTTATCAGCTAGGTTCCGTTATGTGTTTCATGTGAAATTAGATGTTTGGTTTCAAATAAATATGCACCTCACACCGTTGCCTCTGATGGTATCAAAAACTCATAAGAATTCTGGCTGAATAATCATCCAAAATAGATTTCGTCTTTTTCCCTATGCAGAAGGTGCAATCTGCTATCAATCGATGAGAACTTGTTTGAAACCTTGGTTGCCCTTTAAATATGTGTGGACCTTAGAAGTTGATCTTTATAGAACAAACAATCCTCTCAGACTTTACTGATTCGTTCATATACTATATTATTCATACATCCATGATATATACCCCATAACTTGATCGGCAAAAATAAAATGGATCATATATATATACCTGAAAAGCGAGCTTGGTATTAATATAAATACAAGAGATATAATATATGAGTGAATAATGGATGAAAATAATAAAACAACTAAAACGTTGAATTGAGTCTCATTCTATTTCATCTGTAACTGTTTTCAACATGGCTGACTAAAACAATTACACCACGTATCAGCTACAGTGTCGAGACAGAATCCTTGCCAGAAATTGCTATCTATTATCCAGTCATAGAAATAGCATAATATATTATATTACGCGAGATGCGAACCATGCTCTGAGTAGAACTGCTTGTTTAAGAGTGCGATGATGACATCAAGTTTCGTTTCACTGACCACTGATGATAAGTTTTTGTCTGCTCTGTCTCTCCAGTTCTATATGTATGTATCAAGTCTAACAAATATATCAGATGTGCAGATTGTTGATGGAATCAAATTAATATTGTAGATGCTCTTGGGATGGGTTTTTGAATCATCAATCCTCCCAATTGAATGTTACAGCCAGAGCTTTAGATAGGAACTACTAAGAATTGTGGGCATTAATTATTTCAATATCTGGTCTGATACGTACAACCTTAGCATAAATACGTGAAAAGAACAATGAGTGGGCGTGATTAAGCTGTAGATAAGACTCAGGCTGTCAAGATTCCAATACATCACCCAAAAAAACGGACTAGCTACTTGATGATTTTTACACTCACCTGGTCGTTCTACAATCCTAGTAGCTGTAGGATTTAGTAACACAGGATATCTCAGTGATTCTGGGTGATCTTGTGTTCTCATATTGATTCCAGGCTGCAGATAGAATTTATTTCTTAGAAACGTACATCTAATTTGAAGCATAGACGGCCCATGGGCCCGCTTGTGTCTAGTCCTCAGGAGATATTCTGTTCTTTGTGTCCCAGCCTTCACTACAGCCTCTCCGACCTGTTAATAGAGCTAAGCAGTTAAGAAGTTGAGTCAAAAACATGTGAAACATTTTCTAGGAAACTATCGACAATCAAGCCCTGTTGATGATCTCTTCAGATTCTTTAAGCTACTGTCGGACAGGATTATGAGATATTTACTTTTATTAGAAAGAATTTGTTTATGAAAATTGGAGGACTGCAAGCTATGAGGTTTTAAATGATGTAAAATAATGTTTTTCAGTCGGTAATATAACTAATTGAAAATGTAATAATTGAAAAGGAAGTACTCTTAAATCCTTACAACTGCAGCCAGTTCCTCGAGGTGATGAGTGCCAGCATATCTATAGAACGTTGATACCAAGCAGCGGATGAACAGCGAGCCAATCCTGGGTGTCCGATGTGATATATATGCTGAGAAGCAACATAAAAAACAAGGTTAAGAGAATCAGCCTATGCGGACTTCAGTGCTTACGTGTATGTTATACCGCATTGCAATCAAAACATCATTGCTGTAACACTGCTAGAAAACTGCATCAGTCATGCTAGATGAAGGGTCATATATTCCCTTCACTAACCATTTTTCAATGAATTCCAACCCAATATTACTAGAATTAATATTGCATAAGAATTTGGCATCCTTATTTGTAAGGCAAGGACCGACTATGATTAATCTATTAATCTATCAAGGCCGGATAAAGGGTAAACATTACTTTTAGCAATTGCTTATCTTAGTATCTTAATAGGAAATCAATCTCGTAGCTCACAGTCAAAACTAGACTGCATAATAATCATGTCTGATGTAGATATATCATGAGTGTCAGCGGTAAGAACCTCGTCATCATCTTCACTGCTGTCTCTGTCATTGTGTTCATCGCATTTGTCATCAATATGACCAGGGGGTGAGAGGCGAGGCGGTGTGAGAAACGTTTCTCCTTGACCTGCCAAGAACAAAATTATCGTGCCAGATGGGACAATTACAAGCAATTAGTTGTTTCAGCTGTTTTAGCTGGATCATAAGGTTTCGAATACAGAATACAAATTCAGTTTGCAAACACAGTAGAAATCAACTATAGCAAACTTGGCTTGAGTTTCCTATTTTAAGTCATATAAAATCATACGCCAGCATAACAATCTTTAAAGTTGCTGTGGAGAAAGGGTTTTTTGCACCTGTAGAACTGAAGGAATCCACTGGTCCCTTAAAATGTATTAAATTGTTCAGCTCACCACGAGCGCAAGCCTGTATGATTACAAGCTTGGGCTTCCCTCTCATAGCAGGAAAGTTCTTAGGAGAGAGTAGCTCCATAAGCTCCGTGATTGTGACATGTTTACCATCAGATCCGGATATAGATCCTTCATGTCCGTGACTTGAGAGGACCAACACAAATGAGCCGAGTTGTTTGTGTACTGATTCTCCTGTCTGCGCGTCTACTAGCTGTGTCTCTGAATGGATTGCTGCGACGATCCTCTAAACAAAGATAATGATTAAAATACGACCATGTTGGTCCAGAATGGGAACAAGTGGGTTGAAAACATGGTTGATGTTTTTTTTATGAAACAGAATAAAAGATTCATTGTTGATTAAGTAATTATAAAACAATCCGGAAAACTAATCTTGGACAAAGAATATGATTTATAAAATGATGTTACGCGCAACATCCACCCACATCCATCAGGTGGTCAGGTACTCAAGTCAGGTACAAAAGTAAGGAACTAGGAGTGGGAAGGCTAAGCTAGAAGAAAGTATAAGGAGGTATGTTAAAGGGGCCAGGGTTAAAATTTCACTGCAGTTCACAGAATACCAGGCTTCATTGAGCCTCCTGGGGGCTTCAACCTGCCTACAAACTGAGGGCAAATCGTTGCAGACACTGCAGCCTCACTATTAAAGTGAGCGCAATTTGTCGCCCATTTATTTGGATGTTGCAAGTGACATGACAATGTTTGTATCCAAAATTTTAATGGGGAAGCTGATTTAATAAAATGTCCCAGACATTTTCAACTACAAATCATTGATGTCAGACAGCTCTTTTCAAGACAACAAATAGGTAAACTAGTATGCTGGGTGAGAGAAACCAATACAATATGTGAGATCATAAAGGAAAAGCCATTACATATTTCATAGTGCCCCAAACAACTAATGCAAACGAGAATTTATAAAACTTATGACTTCTCATCAAAGATTGGTAAAACTTTAACAAGACAAAAGTCATTGAAGCAGGCAAATTATTAAATTTTGTGGCTGACTTTTGATTTGAAAAAATACAGAAGATGGTTCTGCAGCTGGTATAATAATTCTGCCGATTAAAAGAGTGCACAGCAGCTTAGCTGACTTTCAAGGTAATGAGACATGTTGCATATGTAGTTGACCCAATCACACTTTACGTAGGGTATGTGAGAGAGTCAGGTAAAAGATATGGAGGTAAAAATTATTCTCTCGCGGGAAGCACCGGAGATTAAGTAGTTGTCCACCCGATGGAAACTAGGGAGGCCACCCAGAAAAAACTGAAGTCAGTTGTTGAGGGGTGTCTTTCAATTAGAATGAGCGATACTTTACTAAAGTAAGTTATCACTTTCAGATCGCACAAGATTATCACTCACTTGGTCTTTCAATCAGACAAAATCGCAAAATGTATAGAGTTCCATCAATGACTGAGAGATTAGAAAGCGAGAGCCTAGCAGGTATCGCTCACTCGCGATTTTGGCTGTTTCTAATTGAAAGACCCCCCAGGGTGGCTTCACTAGTGGAAAACATCAATACACGGTCAAATTAATCATAGTTTTCATTCGCTGGACATATGGGACAAATCAGCTTTTTGCATCTCCCAGTGTTTCCTCTTAACTGTCCGATAGACCATTACGCCAAGTGATATCCAAAGATGCGGAGCCGAAATCAGAGTGACTACTTATAATAAGGTGAAAGTCCTACCTGTGCAGTGTAGTTTTTGTGTCCTCCTGCAGTAATGAATCCGAACTTGTCAAGCATCTGTTTAATATTCAGATAATCATGCTCTGAACCTCCTCTTGTGTTGTTGCAGGTGTTCGATATAATTAGAGCTCTCCCACGTGTTTCTGACATTTTATACGCTGCCTAATAACACATTATGATTGTTACAGGAAACTGTAAGTTGTAAGAGAAAGTCTGTTTAACAGTGGATTCCTACTATAGTGAATTTTTTTTAGGATTTTCATCAACAACTAGTGTTAAAGTCTTACTGATAACCTTTATTCATTTCATCCTTACATTGTTTGATGGATAATTCTACTACCTGATGCTTGATAGAATCAGCAGTGTTAGGTTCAAGAGAGATCAGAGCTGTGTCCGAATTCACCACATGCACGATGTCATCCAATTGTGGTCCATGTGTAGCAGTTTGATTTGACGAGCTACCAGATGTTGATGCTGTAACACCAAAATAGAAAAAAAACATGTTGCAAAACTGATTAATGATGAATAAGAAATAAAGGTTTGTTTTAACCTTTTGCTATATATTTTGGAGGTGGGCAATGCATCGGCAAAGGAGCAGAATGCCAGATTATTGCTATCAAGTTTTGCAATGGCAACAACGGTTGAGGCAGCTTGTTTGAACAAAAGAGTTATTGGCAAGTAAAAAGCTGCAGCTACATGAAGTGATATATCGATTTGGGGTCATGAGTGGTTAATCGGCAGATCTACGCGACTGATTAGTCGAGTGGCAAACGGTTTGGTTGGTGTTTTGCTGCTTCACTTGGAAATGGAAGCTGTCCTGACATGACACTCATAGTATAGCATAGGAAAATCAGTTTTACAGAAGACTGAAATTTTATTTGGTGAATATCCAAAGTGGAAGCACATTAATATCCGGGCCTTTGTTATACAAAGTCTCACTACAGGTGAGACTTTGTTAGCCAATTGAATATCATTGGTCAATCTAGCCACCTGACCTATGACTCCATCTAAATCACCAGACCATTGTGTACGATTGATAGGGCTGCGTAGCAGTGTGAGATCAACCGATCCTCTCTATTGACGCCCTCGACCCGTAATGAAATTGCTGTGTATATTCACAGCTTTAGAAAGTCGTAGACAATGTACTCTTGGTCGTTGTGCTATGCGACATATATTTAACTGACAATTAATTTGGAACAATATCTCAATATAAGACTACTGGCTACATTATTAGGCCATTGTTTACCATATAAAACAACCAACCTTGTGGATGCTGTTCTGATACAATCCCTGACAAGTACTCGACCAACGTCTGAATCCCTCTTTCTGTGATGGTGCTACCTAACAATACCAGTTAATAATACAAGTGTAGAGGTACAGAGAGATGTAGGGGTCAATCTGAAGTAGAAGCAAGCTGATTATTGTTGCACTCTTGAAGTTGTGCGCCAGATAATTAAAAAAATTGTATAAGAAGTTTGACTGTACTCACATGGAAAGCGAAATGGACGTGGAATGGATAGCAGCTCCTGGCTTGAAGGGTTTTGACGACTGCAGACGCAAACCTCTTTTCCGGTATAGGATGACCTTGATCTGTTGAGCCATATAGGATTCTTTTGCGTGGCTGGGTCATCCTGTTTTGTGAGAAGACAGTGCGAGCAGTAAAAAACTATCTCATAGCGGGCTCCCTTCCATTCTTGTTCCAGCTGCATTGTCAAATGATGTAAAGTGTCTAGAAGAGCATCCCAGGATACAGCCATATCATCTGTGCGTGTTAGTATCAAAAGTGATATGGTTTTCTCTATATGGTTGTGAAATAAATACTTGATTGTGCCATTGTTTTCACTAACACAAGCACCATTGCTGCCAACATCTATGTGATTATACGGTGTGACACAGAGGTTCACAAGATTCGCTGTGAGCTGATGATATGCGTAGCTAGGTAGTGCCAGTCCCCTAACACACATGTCAACTTTCAATGGGATATATGCACCATTTTCCTCGACAGTGATAATTTTGGGGCTGAAGTAGGGTACTATATAATGTTTTGCAGTGTTATATTTGATCGGACCGCATATCAGATGGAAAACCTTCAATAATTCGATTGCGATTTCTGGGGAAAGCTCAGACTCCTTGTTGATAAGGTAGACCAGAAGAATTTCATTGATCACTCCTGTGTCAAGGAAGCTGCGAACCATCTCTTGGTATTTCTTTTTGTTTATGTTCTGTAGTGGCCTGAAATCAATCACGCGCTGATCCCAAGCTTCATGACGGGAATGGTCAAAGAGTAATTCTACTAAGTGGGTGAGCAACTCAATGCGATGAAACACTATGTTGGTTAGTTCATACCTATTTCTGTACCATATGATTTTTCCTATTTCATGGAGGTTTTGCAGAATGAAGCGCTCTTTGTCATCAGGAAAAAGCTTGTCCAGCTCATCCAGTGTCAGATATGGCTGCGTACTATTTGCACACAGATTCATCAGCACATACCAGCCACCTGGAATTTCTGTGAGTAGCGGTAGTCCAATAGACACAAGAAAGGTTTTCAGATCAAGGAATACCCTTGTTTCGGTATCTTTAGATATGAGGAGAGGTTCGTGTTTGGTGAGAAGAGGCTGTGATATATCAAGGAAACTCTTCATTGCGAAGATCGGGCTGCTCTCTGGGGCGCATACCATCTCCTCATCGATCAATCTAAGGCGTAAGCGTTCTGTGACTTCTATCAATTGACTCAATCTTATTTTACAAGTTTCTCTATCAATTAGATCACAGTGGGTGAGTACCACAATAGGTGGGCCTGCTTGGGGACATGATAAATACAGGTTGGAGAGCCAGCTGAAGCATACTGACTCACAGGCACCCTCTTCTCCTTGTTCAGTTACAAGGCTGTCAAATTCAGCAATGTCTATGACAAGCAGGGGAACGTACTGTGATCTAGTCGACAATTGGTAGCTAAACTGATAGATTGCCTGCCCACCAAAATCGTGAAATACCAGTTTGGATTTTTCATCGATATCTGTTTCAGACACCTTGAATATTTTTGTGGCCTCATCTAGCTCGCTATTATCACATCGAACTGTCAAAACTCGTCGATCTTCCTGCATCGATCGAACAAGACTGGTTTTACCAGCCTTAGTTTTGCCAATCACAGTGACTGGAACAAACTTTGGGTTTGTTACAGCATCATGTTCCAAATCAGTGAAGTATTTCCTCATAGCTACAAGCCCTTGTATGCTTACTGCATATGGAGGTCTTGTCAATGATTCATTGCCCTTGCAGTCGAGATGCCACAGTTGACTGAGTTGACAAATACCAGCTGGGATTGAGGGAAGTGAAGTGTTGTAACTAATATCTAGTTGCTCCAGCCGCGTACAGCCTGATATGCTTTAAAAAGAAGAATGGATTCAGTTACGTTACAGTTAGATGAATATCGCATGAATGTTATTCTGCTGCTGATCTTTTATGAATGAGAGGACCATTTGAAAAGGATCAATATATACATAGTGTACAATGTATGTGGTTTCATTGAACTTTTTCTTTGTCTTTAGACACCCTTATAAAATCATATCATTATAATTTTTTCTAATCCCTTTTGAACTGATGAGTGGTGAGCTTTATGTAAGCATACTCAACATATTTTAGAAATTAACAGGAGACCGTTGGGGGTACTTGGATGAGTGTAGAGAAATATAGCATAAGAGGCAATGAATATCTGATTTGGCCTCACGTATTACAGGTCTGTACAATTTTGTGCTGTAAAAGCTTACAACCTTGACTGGATCAACCTTTTTTAGAGTAAAACAAAGTGCTAGGAATATTTGTGTGTTTTGCAGTCAGTGCCTAGCTGTAGTCAAGGAACCAACCTGGTTGGAGGAACGCACCGACCCATATGGCCTCAGGTTTGAAAGATGTTAGCAGATAATGTATTGGCAGAAATTTCAGTTATTTTGAAGCGCATACGCCATACAAGTTGCTATTGATCATGTTGAGTCTCGAAATATCAAATCATTCTGATCGAATACCTGCTTCTGTGGAGTATGGATCATTTTTCCTTATCTTACCGATATTTGTGGAGTTGCATAAATCCACTTGTAGTTAGTGAATTGGCAATGATTAGACACGTGTTTAGTAAAATCGAAGAACAAATAAAACTGCAAGGTTCGCATTTTCTAACTAATGTAAACAAAGAAATAACCAACCAAATCACATCACTTTAAAAATGCTTATTTCTTCGGTATTTAATACAATTTTTAGCCGATCTACTTCTATCCATTGATGAATAAACTATTGCAAAAAATTGATTGTCTAATTATGGGTGTATATTCAGTCAGTCTATATGCCTGCTAATTATTACACAACTGTGAGTTATTATTATTCATGCTTTTCTGCCGATTTCTATTTCCTATAAGATACGACCAATATGATATAACATCTTTCTCTTTTTTTTACTTTGTGTATGATATACTCCTTTTTAGTCATTGTTTCACAAATAGAGAAGTACTAGCACTCTGTTTTAACACATTCTTCAGGTTTATATTTTTTGATAGATATAGATCCTCTAGATTGGTGAGTGAAATCATGCTGTAAAGTGGGTTTCCATATTAAATACCACCCTCAGAAAAAGGAAATCTGCCGCTGCCCTTGCAGTTGTGGTTTACTGTGGTTCAATATTAATGAATGTTTCTATTGAGAGGAAAGATATGCATAATATCATGAAGTTTGATAGGCGATCTAGTTTCCAATTAAGGATATATGATGCAACACTTGTCCTCAATAAACTTGAACGAATATTGACCTAGAGTAAGGAGGGCTGGTTATATTTCATCCATATATATCTGTTCCAGGTCCTTGTTTTCATCTATCACATTCATTTCCCTAGGTGATAAAAAAGAAGCTCACCCACCTCCCAGATAGCTGAGTAAGACCACAGTGTGACATCTTTAGACTCTTCAGACTCCTTAGCTCTCCAATCCAATCAGGTAGTGTCGCCAATTTGTTATTATCAGATATATTTAGTTCCTCTAGACAGTAAAGTTGTCCTATGCTGTAATGGTAATATCTGATGAAATAAGAAAGAACCTCAAATGTTCCTCTCAAAGTGTGCTTTCTTTCTTAAACAATGAGAACAGGATCGAAATCTGCGTAAATATTATTACATTGTTAGTCACTCAATTCAGAAGAGGAAGAAGATGGTTCTAACTATGAATTGTTCTAGTTATAAAAGCGGCCATTTGCGGGCATTTTCAACGGATGTGGTGCGTATTTCAGAAAATCCAGAAGCAGAAATTCTTTTCAACATGAAGAAACATTCTATTTGTTGTATTGCGCTATGAAAGTGGTAATGGAAATAGAAATCTGATGGCTGAGAGAACAGTTGAATTGGATTGGATTGAATCGCATAAGCAGGCAGGGTTGACAGCTTTGTTTATGGGTTCTAAATCCAGATCATGATCACTCCCTTTGTCTGCTTTGTCCAAAACAAACAACTGAACAAGGAGTTACATTCTTTCTTGATGAGAAGACGCAACTTCGAATCATGAACCCTCTTTATGTGGAGTTACTTTCTTCCTTGGTCAGAGAAGACAACTCCGAATAACAGTCACAATCTCGCATAAACATGGTGTAGAAACCATTGGCTGAGCTGGGACCACACTCAGGAGTCTGAATTGACAGGAATTTCGCATTAACAGGATTAGAATTAACTAGCTTACACTGTATTGATATGAATAGGTTATATAGTTAACCAACCTCCAAGGTATCTCAGTGAGGTCACATCCAGACACATTTAGACTCTTCAGACTCTTAAGCTCCCCAATCCTATCGGGTAGTGTCGCCAATTTGTTATTATCAGATATATTCAGTTCCTCTAGACGGGTAAGTAGTCTTAAGCTGTAATGTAAATATCTGATGAAATAACATAACCTCAAATGTTCCTCTCAAAGTGTGCTTTCTTTTATAAACACTGAGAACAGGATCGCAATCTGAGTAACTATAATTATAGATATGAATAGGTGATAACAGTTAACAAACCTCTCAGATAGCTGAGTAAGACCGCAGTGTGACACGTCTAACTTCTTCAGACTCGCCAGGTCCCCAATGTCATCAGATAATGTCACCAGGTTGTTATTCCCGGATATATTCAGTTCCTCTAGACAGGTAAGTAGTCCTATCCTGTAATGTAAGTATCTGATGAAATAACATAACCTCAAATGTTCCTCTCAAAGTGTGCTTTCTTTTATAAACACTGAGAACAGGATCACAGTCTGAGTAATTATAATTATAGATATGAATAGGTGATAAAAGTTAACCAACCTCCAAGGTATCTCAGTGAGGTCACATCCAGACACATTTAGACTCTTCAGACTCTTAAGCTCCCCAATCCTATCGGGTAGTGTCGCCAATTTGTTATTATCGGATATATTCAGTTCCACTAGACAGGTAAGTGCTGCTATGCTGTAATGGTAATATCTGATGAAATATCAAAACCTCAAATGTTCCTCTCAAAGTGTGCTTTCTTTTATAAACACTGAGAACAGGATCGCAATCTGAGTTACTATAATTATAGATATGAATGGGTGATAAAAGTTAACAAACCTCTCAGGTAGCTGAGTAAGACCGCAGTGTGACACGTCTAACTTCTTCAGACTCGCCAGGTCCCCAATCGCATCAGGTAATGTCACCAGGTTGTTATTCCCGGATAAATTCAGTTCCTCTAGACGGGTAAGTGGTGCTATGCTGTAATGGTAATATCTGATGAAATATCAAAACCTCAAATGTTCCTCTCAAAGTGTGCTTTCTTTTATAAACACTGAGAACAGGATCACAGTCTGAGTAATTATAATTATAGATATGAATAGGTGATAAAAGTTAACCAACCTCCAAGGTATCTCAGTGAGGTCACATCCCAACACATTTAGACTCTTCAGACTCTTAAGCTCCCCAATCCAATCAGGTAATGTCACCAGGTTGTTATTCCCGGATAAATTCAGTTCCTCTAGACGGGTAAGTGGTGCTATGCTGTAATGGTAATATCTGATGAAATATCAAAACCTCAAATGTTCCTCTCAAAGTGTGCTTTCTTTTATAAACACTGAGAACAGGATCACAGTCTGAGTAATTATAATTATAGATATGAATAGGTGATAAAAGTTAACCAACCTCCAAGGTATCTCAGTGAGGTCACATCCCAACACATTTAGACTCTTCAGACTCTTAAGCTCCCCAATCGCATCAGGTAATGTCACCAGGTTGTTATTCCCGGATATATTCAGTTCCACTAGACAGGTAAGTGCTGCTATGCTGTAATGGTAATATCTGATGAAATATCAAAACCTCAAATGTTCCTCTCAAAGTGTGCTTTCTTTTATAAACACTGAGAACAGGATCACAGTCAGAGTAATTATAATTATAGATATGAATAGGTGATAAAAGTTAACCAACCTCCAAGGTATCTCAGTGAGGTCACATCCCAACACATTTAGACTCTTCAGACTCTTAAGCTCCCCAATCCAATCAGGTAATGTCACCAGGTTGTTATTCCCAGATAAATTCAGTTCCTCTAGACGGGTAAGTTGTCTTATGCTGTAATGTAAATATCTGATGAAATATCAAAACCTCGAATGTTCCTCTCAAAGTGTGCTTTCTTTTATAAACACTGAGAACAGGATCACAGTCTGAGTAATTATAATTATAGATATGAATAGGTGATAAAAGTTAACCAACCTCCAAGGTATCTCAGTGAGGTCACATCCCAACACATTTAGACTCTTCAGACTCTTAAGCTCCCCAATCGCATCAGGTAATGTCACCAGGTTGTTATTCCCGGATAAATTCAGTTCCTCTAGACGGGTAAGTGGTGCTATGCTGTAATGGTAATATCTGATGAAATATCAAAACCTCAAATGTTCCTCTCAAAGTGTGCTTTCTTTTATAAACACTGAGAACAGGATCACAGTCTGAGTAATTATAATTATAGATATGAATAGGTGATAAAAGTTAACCAACCTCCAAGGTATCTCAGTGAGGTCACATCCAGACACATTTAGACTCTTCAGACTCTTAAGCTCCCCAATCCTATCGGGTAGTGTCGCCAATTTGTTATTATCAGATATATTCAGTTCCACTAGACAGGTAAGTGCTGCTATGCTGTAATGGTAATATCTGATGAAATATCAAAACCTCAAATGTTCCTCTCAAAGTGTGCTTTCTTTTATAAACACTGAGAACAGGATCACAGTCAGAGTAATTATAATTATAGATATGAATAGGTGATAAAAGTTAACCAACCTCCAAGGTATCTCAGTGAGGTCACATCCCAACACATTTAGACTCTTCAGACTCTTAAGCTCCCCAATCCAATCAGGTAATGTCACCAGGTTGTTATTCCCAGATAAATTCAGTTCCTCTAGACGGGTAAGTTGTCTTATGCTGTAATGTAAATATCTGATGAAATATCAAAACCTCAAATGTTCCTCTCAAAGTGTGCTTTCTTTTATAAACACTGAGAACAGGATCACAGTCTGAGTAATTATAATTATAGATATGAATAGGTGATAAAAGTTAACCAACCTCCAAGGTATCTCAGTGAGGTCACATCCCAACACATTTAGACTCTTCAGACTCTTAAGCTCCCCAATCGCATCAGGTAATGTCACCAGGTTGTTATTCCCGGATAAATTCAGTTCCTCTAGACGGGTAAGTGGTGCTATGCTGTAATGGTAATATCTGATGAAATATCAAAACCTCAAATGTTCCTCTCAAAGTGTGCTTTCTTTTATAAACACTGAGAACAGGATCACAGTCTGAGTAATTATAATTATAGATATGAATAGGTGATAAAAGTTAACCAACCTCCAAGGTATCTCAGTGAGGTCACATCCAGACACATTTAGACTCTTCAGACTCTTAAGCTCCCCAATCCTATCGGGTAGTGTCGCCAATTTGTTATTATCGGATATATTCAGTTCCACTAGACAGGTAAGTGCTGCTATGCTGTAATGGTAATATCTGATGAAATATCAAAACCTCAAATGTTCCTCTCAAACTGCGCTTTCTTTTATAAACACTGAGAACAGGATCACAGTCTGAGTAATTATAATTATAGATATGAATAGGTGATAAAAGTTAACCAACCTCCAAGGTATCTCAGTGAGGTCACATCCCAACACATTTAGACTCTTCAGACTCTTAAGCTCCCCAATCCAATCAGGTAATGTCATCAGGTTGTTATTCCCGGATAAATTCAGTTCCTCTAGACGGGTAAGTGGTGCTATGCTGTAATGGTAATATCTGATGAAATATCAAAACCTCAAATGTTCCTCTCAAACTGCGCTTTCTTTTATAAACACTGAGAACAGGATCACAGTCTGAGTAATTATAATTATAGATATGAATAGGTGATAAAAGTTAACCAACCTCCAAGGTATCTCAGTGAGGTCACATCCCAACACATTTAGACTCTTCAGACTCTTAAGCTCCCCAATCCAATCAGGTAATGTCACCAGGTTGTTATTCCCGGATAAATTCAGTTCCTCTAGACGGGTAAGTGGTGCTATGCTGTAATGGTAATATCTGATGAAATATCAAAACCTCAAATGTTCCTCTCAAACTGCGCTTTCTTTTATAAACACTGAGAACAGGATCACAGTCTGAGTAATTATAATTATAGATATGAATAGGTGATAAAAGTTAACCAACCTCCAAGGTATCTCAGTGAGGTCACATCCAGACACATTTAGACTCTTCAGACTCTTAAGCTCCCCAATCCTATCGGGTAGTGTCGCCAATTTGTTATTATCGGATATATTCAGTTCCACTAGACAGGTAAGTGCTGCTATGCTGTAATGGTAATATCTGATGAAATATCAAAACCTCAAATGTTCCTCTCAAACTGCGCTTTCTTTTATAAACACTGAGAACAGGATCACAGTCTGAGTAATTATAATTATAGATATGAATAGGTGATAAAAGTTAACCAACCTCCAAGGTATCTCAGTGAGGTCACATCCAGACACATTTAGACTCTTCAGACTCTTAAGCTCCCCAATCCTATCGGGTAGTGTCGCCAATTTGTTATTCCCGGATATATTCAGTTCCTCTAGACGGGTAAGTGGTGCTATGCTGTAATGGTAATATCTGATGAAATATCAAAACCTCAAATGTTCCTCTCAAAGTGTGCTTTCTTTTATAAACACTGAGAACAGGATCACAGTCAGAGTAATTATAATTATAGATATGAATAGGTGATAAAAGTTAACCAACCTCCAAGGTATCTCAGTGAGGTCACATCCAGACACATTTAGACTCTTCAGACTCTTAAGCTCCCCAATCCTATCAGGTAATGTCACCAGGTTGTTATTCCCGGATAAATTCAGTTCCTCTAGACGGGTAAGTGGTGCTATGCTGTAATGGTAATATCTGATGAAATATCAAAACCTCAAATGTTCCTCTCAAAGTGTGCTTTCTTTTATAAACACTGAGAACAGGATCACAGTCTGAGTAATTATAATTATAGATATGAATAGGTGATAAAAGTTAACCAACCTCCAAGGTATCTCAGTGAGGTCACATCCAGACACATTTAGACTCTTCAGACTCTTAAGCTCCCCAATCCTATCAGGTAATGTCACCAGGTTGTTATTCCCGGATAAATTCAGTTCCTCTAGACGGGTAAGTGGTGCTATGCTGTAATGGTAATATCTGATGAAATATCAAAACCTCAAATGTTCCTCTCAAAGTGTGCTTTCTTTTATGAACACTGAGAACAGGATCACAGTCTGAGTAATTATAATTATAGATATGAATAGGTGATAAAAGTTAACCAACCTCCAAGGTATCTCAGTGAGGTCACATCCAGACACATTTAGACTCTTCAGACTCTTAAGCTCCCCAATCCTATCGGGTAGTGTCGCCAATTTGTTATTATCGGATATATTCAGTTCCACTAGACAGGTAAGTGCTGCTATGCTGTAATGGTAATATCTGATGAAATATCAAAACCTCAAATGTTCCTCTCAAAGTGTGCTTTCTTTTATAAACACTGAGAACAGGATCACAGTCTGAGTAATTATAATTATAGATATGAATAGGTGATAAAAGTTAACCAACCTCCAAGGTATCTCAGTGAGGTCACATCCCAACACATTTAGACTCTTCAGACTCTTAAGCTCCCCAATCCTATCGGGTAGTGTCGCCAATTTGTTATTATCAGATATATTCAGTTCCACTAGACAGGTAAGTGCTGCTATGCTGTAATGGTAATATCTGATGAAATATCAAAACCTCAAATGTTCCTCTCAAAGTGTGCTTTCTTTTATAAACACTGAGAACAGGATCACAGTCTGAGTAATTATAATTATAGATATGAATAGGTGATAAAAGTTAACCAACCTCCAAGGTATCTCAGTGAGGTCACATCCAGACACATTTAGACTCTTCAGACTCTTAAGCTCCCCAATCCTATCGGGTAGTGTCGCCAATTTGTTATTATCGGATATATTCAGTTCCTCTAGACAGGTAAGTAGTCCTATCCTGTAATGTAAGTATCTGATGAAATATCAAAACCTCGAATGTTCCTCTCAAACTGCGCTTTCTTTTATAAACACTGAGAACAGGATCGCAATCTAAGTAATTATAATTATTGATATGAATAGGTGATAAAAGTTAACAAACCCCCAAGGTAGCTGAGTAAGACCGCAGTGTGACACGTCTAACTTCTTCAGACTCGCCAAGCACCTAATGTCATCAGGTAATGTTACCAGGTTGTTATTCCCAGATAAATTCAGTTCCTCTAGACGGGTAAGTTGTCTTATGCTGTAATGTAAATATCTGATGAAATAACATAACCTCAAATGTTCCTCTCAAAGTGTGCTTTCTTTTATAAACACTGAAAACAGGATTGAAATCTGAGTAATTATAATTATAGATATGAATAGGTGATAAAAGTTAACAAACCCCCAAGGTAGCTGAGTAAGACCGCAGTGTGACACGTCTAACTTCTTCAGACTCGCCAAGCACCTAATGTCATCAGGTAATGTTACCAGGTTGTTATTCCCAGATAAATTCAGTTCCTCTAGACGGGTAAGTTGTCTTATGCTGTAATGTAAATATCTGATGAAATAACATAACCTCAAATGTTCCTCTCAAAGTGTGCTTTCTTTTATAAACACTGAAAACAGGATTGAAATCTGAGTAATTATAATTATAGATATGAATAGGTGATAAAAGTTAACAAACCCCCAAGGTAGCTGAGTAAGACCGCAGTGTGACACGTCTAACTTCTTCAGACTCGCCAAGCACCTAATGTCATCAGGTAATGTTACCAGGTTGTTATTCCCAGATAAATTCAGTTCCTCTAGACAGGTAAGTAGTCTTATGCTGTAATGTAAATATCTGATGAAATAACATAACCTCAAATGTTCCTCTCAAAGTGTGCTTTCTTTTATAAACACTGAGAACAGGATCACAGTCTGAGTAATTATAATTATAGATATGAATAGGTGATAAAAGTTAACAAACCCCCAAGGTAGCTGAGTAAGACCGCAGTGTGACACGTCTAACTTCTTCAGACTCGACAAGCACCTAATGTCATCAGGTAATGTTACCAGGTTGTTATTCCCAGATAAATTCAGTTCCTCTAGACAGGTAAGTAGTCTTATGCTGTAACATGGATATACAAATTAATCACATTTAAGCAGAACTCAGCTAACGCAGAGAAAAGAAAAGCGTACATATCAAAGGCCTATGGGGGATGAGGTGTGGGTGATAACACAAATCAATGAGCAATCCATTTTATGGTCATGATAGTTTTAATATTAAAGCGACAGTCCTACTAGGCCATGTTTGGTATGGTTTTAAAGATCTCAGGCTGAAAAGTCATTAGGCCATATGAAATAAAACAGCCTGTGAACCTAGTTGCAGTAAAAATGCTGCAAAGTCTGAAAATTGGGATCATAGTGGATCATAGTGATTTATTGCCTCCCCTGACCACTATGATCCACTATGATCCTTGCTAAAATAATTAAAAAAAACTAAAATGCTATTATCCACAATTTTAATTTTTTATAATTTTTTTTGCTTTATGAACTCACAATATTCAAGTTACTGGGGTTATATATCAACTTTTCTAATAGGACTGTCACTTTAAAAAACTGTGTGGTAAATAACTCATTTATAGACTGCTACAAACTGATTGATACGTGGAAAATCAGTTCTGGTATTGCTATCATATAACCGAGGTCACCATGTCGGAATTCTACAAATCAAATTTATTCCTCTATTTACAATGCTGGACAACAACAGACGTGTTCTGTTTTCTGACCATCGCCATGAACTAGAGGCTATTCCAATTGTGACTTATTTCATCAAATGAGAGTCAGACATGTATCCCTATGAGTTCTTTTAATGTCTGGGCATGCTTGAAATTTGCAAAACACTCAAAGTTACTATGATGTAATAAATTATTCATTTGAGGTCAAACACAGCTGGTTACACAAAACTTTTAACTGTCACCTCTCAAACTGATCTGTATCTTGTGTCTTGTTTAACCAAAGAGCTTTAAGAAAAGGTGCCATCTCTGCTATAAATGGTGGAATGTCCCCATCAATAGCCATATGTGTTACGGTAAGACCTGCTGTAGCTGACAATAACTCTTCAGCTGTGAACATCCTCAGATTAAATAAGAGCGGGATACCATCAATATCTGGTTCACCTGTATGTCGGTACCAGACACGATACCCTGTTAACAAAAACATAGTATTATAAGCTGCTTTGCTCAGTTAATGTGACATAACACATTTGACCGATGTTATAGTAGTAGTAGTTTTAATCATAGACCTACTAATAATAAACCTAGACAGGTGACCTGCGCAGCTGAAGTGAGGCCTATAATAACCGGAATTCCCCAATGACATAACGTGACTGTGTTGTGCACAGTGAGCGCTGCAATGAATGGTTTTACTATATTATGAGCGTGACTGATTATTAGCTATAATGTCATTTTTCTCATAGAGATATCGAAGACTGATGCCTACAAGTTAATTTTATCTGGAGGGTGATGTAACAAGCAACGTCATAGTCTCTGAATTTTTTCTCTAGCTCAGATATTGAATGAGATACGACCATTAGAAGCCAGCAATATCTGTAAACAGTGATACATTATTTAAGCATTGCAGCAAGAAAATAGCATTTTTCTCACAGATTCATCGAGAAATTATGTAAGCAAGTTAATTTTATGTGAAATGTGATGGACCAAGCCAGCTGTAAGTCTTTGAATTTTGTATCTGACTCAACTATTGAGTGAGTTACGTCCATTAGAAGTCGGAAATATCATGACTCAATGACTGACTGTTGCGTGAAAATATTTGTTTATGCATCCTGAAAGACACAGGCCTTACCATGTGGGTTTGCTGCAATCAGTTGATGACTCAAAGCATGGCTAGCTAAAAATAGCTATAACCTTGGTCAACCTTGCACATGCTGTGTCCATCTGTATTGTAGCTCAAGGGGTTTGTGACACGTCCCCATAAGTAGCATGATCTTGAAAGTTATCGCTGTAGGACTAGCTTAATTTTTTATATACTCTTCATTGGTGGGCTTTGCCTTATTGAGACTAAACTGTCCAGTTGCTCAGTGGATTTCTTGCACACCTGACATCGCATCAACATTGCAATCGGTAAGATTCATAACTATCCTTGTGTTTTAATTTGTTTCAGTTCCATGGTATGGTATGCTCTACTTTTCAATACTGTCAGGTAAAGGTGGCAATGACAGGCGCGACATTATGCTCTTTTTTCACTTTCGCAAAGTAGGAGAAAGATTGATGTCATGTTTATGAGTTTCTCAATTTTACAGGCCAGTAAAAGTAGTCGACACTGCTGCTGTGCTTTTGGCTGTAGCAACACACCAATTAAGGATGCAAGCCTCACCTTCCACCGTTTTCCGCCTCAGCAGGAACGCCGTGACAAATGGATCGAAGCAGTGTCCCATAAAGATTGGAAACCGAGCACAAACTCTGTTCTATGCAGCAAGCATTTTGGAAAGGGTGCATACAGAGTGCCTCCTAACCTTCCAGGGAGACGGGCTATGCTCTACCCGAATGCAGTGCCTACTATGTTTCCGGAGTATTCTGCGTATCTACGACCCCCACAACCCAAAAAACGTAGAGTGTTAAGCAGAGACGCTGCAAAACCCCTCCCCTCCGAGTTCCAGCGCAGAAACTAGTGAGTATTTACAAACTGTGCAAACAGATACAGTTGCTGCTGAAGCAGCAGAACCTGTAGTTCCAGATATACCCTTAATACTGAGTAGCGATGCGCCGCAGGAGGGGCGTGGGCAAAAGAAGACAACTCCTGAAGTTCCGAAACAAAGGAGGCGAATAAAGACATTGCAGCAACGCATACGCAGATTTGAGAAGGAGAGAGTACAACGTAACATGATAGGTATCTTAGACATGTTCAGACTGTAGAGATTCACTTATAGATACAGACACTAACGACCCGAATGATGATACTACACTGGTGTCCGTCAAGAATAGGGGCGGGCTTGTTGCACTTTCTCCCAACACAAAGAAGCTCTTCGTAGTGAGCGAGCAACTGCTCCGCAATTATATAACATGCAATGGTGTTGACACAAACATACTTATCAAAACCCGAAACAGAGTCCTCAACCATAGTCTTTTAGGAAATTTGCATGGATTTATGAAATGTGCTGTGCATTCCACTTCAACACTCAGATCCCTTATCCACCGATACATAATGATACGAGTTCATTACGAAACCCAGAAGATAACATCAGAGAAAAATGAAAACATCCGATCTAAACTCAATAGATTGGTAATATTTCAGCACCAGTAACTGGTCTATCTATGCATATCATGATATGAAGTACGCAACTCGTACTTCTAGTGGTACTTCTGGATGTTCAGCTGCATAGTAAGAATAAGACTTCTCATTTATTATTACAACCAATACAAGACACATTTTTATCTTCACTGTTGCTCCTTGCTAAAATGTATCAACGTTTACAGATATTGCCGACTTCTAATGGTTGTATCTCATTCAATATTTAAGCTAGAGAAAATATTCAGAGACAACGGCGTTGCTTGGTATATCAACTTTCGGATAAAATTAACTTGTAGGCATCGGTCTACGATATCTCTATGAGAAAAATGACATTATAGCTAATAATCAGTCATGCTCATATAGTAAAACCATTCATTGCAGCATGCACTGTGCACAGCACAGAAACGTTGTGTCGTTGGGGCATTCCAGTTATTATAGGCCTCACTGCTCACTGTATAAGCTCTATATCTGTCACTTGTCTAGGTTTATTATTAGTAGGTCTATGGCTTTAATACATCATTGACCTGGCATCCAAGTTTTTTTACCCAGTATTGGTACGAACCTCTATCTAGCTATATTATAACATTTAGGTACCTAGCTTTGAAAACATGCTTAAACATACTTCTGTTGTTGGTCCGAAGCGTTGGCTGTTTGATGCTAAAATAGTGATCTGTATCCGTATCTGTTTGATTGCTGGAATGTGGTATTGGTGCTGTCAGGTGTGTTGTATGTGATGCCTCTTGTAGAACAGGATATCTCTTATCAGCTCCAACTGTAAATAATTGATGTATCGCAAGGAATTAACCTCTTGATGTGTACATTATTTCGTGACAATTTGCATCTGAGTTGTGCTTCCGAGAAGTCATATCTAGGGGGATACATGATACACCGGTGCATTTAGCAAAAAATTCTTCAAATAATAACCATGAGTCCAACACTGTTTGGCTTCTTTTCGAGTAGGACTCTTTACATAGTTACATTACATTATCTGTTACCCACAACGGTCAACCCACTACTGCCATACGCACAAGCAAAACCAGATGCTTGCTTGCGAGATACTTGCTTTTATCACATCATGTTGTCTTTGTTGCAATCCTCCAGGAACCTGCTACTAACATGGAATTCCCTTGGAAGTTGAATGTTTATTTTACCACAATAACTATCAATTGTAGGTACGATATTTTGGTCAAGTTATGTTGCTTCGTTTCATGTAACAATCTCCATACCATTAGTCTTGATATCATCATTCGTCTTGAATTTCGTATGTATTTATGATGTGACTATTGTTTCATTTTCTTTTAAAGCACACCAAGATCTTTGGGTTACTTTTTATAGCCATGTTGAAGAATAACGATTCAAGATACGCCAGTTCAAACTGCAGCTAGGTCCGGGAATACCCAATGGTTGTAGTAGAAATTCTCAAGACAACCATATAGATAATGCAAACATTGTGCGTTAAAATAGTTGGCACGCTCTGAGGCTATTTCTCAAGTATTTCGCAAATGTAGTTTGTGGCCCTTTCATTTTGAGCTACAGTTCTATTGATTTCACTCAATTTATATTTCGCATGTAACGCTACGTTCTACAATCATTGTTCATGCTCATACTCCTCCCCACAAGAGAATTATGCAGCAACAAGCCAGCCATCGCGCATCATGATGGTCACTTGCACCTTGACAATAGAGCAACAAGGTTTGCCTGTGAGATGTGAATTACTACATATTTTGCCTCATCCTCAAGTGCAGAGTTCATTTATTCATAGTACATACCATTTTTAAGGCACTTCCTAAACCCGTATTCATAGCTATCCGTCCATTCCTTATCATCATCAATTTGCATTGACACTGAAAATAAACCAGATATTCTATACTATTCTTTCAAAGGTGAAACATCACTAACAGGCACCAATCAATTATTATCATGGAGGTTTCCAACCATTGGGGTTTGTAAAGTAAACAAACTGAAATATGCTAGCGATCAGTGTCTATCCACAGAACACAACATGTCAAAAACCGGCCTGTTAGCCCATAAATAAGTCTCAGTAGGGTTCAGAAAACCCTTTGGCTCATATAATTGAGGATATTATTATGGTGTGAACAAAACTCACCCATGAAATAGATTTTTTCTAAGAACCAACTTCTAATGTTGAATGGAAACACCCCAAGGTTATGCCAATCGGGGAGTTCCTATTCCATAATTTTTTACAATGAATCCAATAGTCTAATCAGAAAGAATGCAGTACATTTAGCTTACAACCAAGATAAGGATGAGTAGAGGGGAAGCAACTGCAAATACAGGCAGATGTCAAATCTAACACTGGTGATGATACTGTCGCTTTTATATAAAAAGCTATCTTGAAACTGCCTCAATGAGGGTGGGATGTAGGGGATCAAAGGGAAAGAATTTAAAAACATACTGTCATTGTACACCAATTTGGCAATACTAGCACCAATGTCTCTCTGTTTCTCGTCACTGAGTTGAAGTGCAATAGTAATCTCCTTCTTGAGCGAAATTCTGTATGCAGATTTTACATATTGACAGAGACTCAGGACCGCACGACGGCATGACTCTACCCTCGTTACATCCTCACCTACAAATTCAAATCGCATACCATTTCACACTATTCTGATACAAAGGAACTGTTTTCCGCTCTTATCTCAAGCTTCAAGATTTTCTAAGCGCAATTGTAAGGATTGTTGTAACCTGATAGTGCATAACCCCCTTTTGTGTCAGAAACTTTTGGATATTCGGATTCGATTCTATAAAAACCTGAGGTTTGGATAATTGTTGAGTCTAATTGATCATAGAGCCGGAAGAAAACAAGAGCCAGGATCAACAGTGGATTTGCTAGGAAGACCTTTCTCACAAGACACAGACTAGATTGTCAAAGTGTGAAGATGGTGGACCGAAAAGGTATAGAGTGGACAATGGAACAATATGTACACATTACTGGAGGCGCAAGAAACAGCTCATTATCATAAACAGCAGGACACCCTATCAACAGACTTACTGCTGAAAGGGTGTTGTAAAAATGTCCTAGTGTAGTACATCTCGATGAGTAGCTCTGTGATGTAAACTTTTCCAAGCAACTCCTCAGGTAGTATCATTTTCCTGGCTACGAGCTCTGCATAGTATCTGGAAATAAATGCAAAGGGATCAGAATAAAAGAAAACACTCTACATGTTTTAGTTTCTCAACACCATAATCTTCTTCGGCAGGACCACAGCAATATAGTCAGCAGCTAGTTATGCAATAATTTCACATTGAGAAAATTCAGAGCACTTCCGGGTATAACTTATGTGGAGTGTTAGAAATTGTCCTCCCTTCTCATCTATGAGGTATCGAGGCCAAGTGCTGTGCCAACCCAATAAGCTACCACGTCAAAATACATTGAATTACTATTCTTTTCTACATAAGTTCAAAATGAATATAGTTCCATTGTCAGGAGACTACAATAGTAGATAATCTTCATTTATTAAGTAATACAGCTCTCTGAAGTAGATAGAAGTATATGGAGCTGGTACAGCACTAGACCTCACAGATGAGAAGGGAAGACAACTAACACTATACATAATTTTTTACCCTGAACTGCTCTGAATTTTCTGAGTGTGAAAATATTGCATTACTACTGTAGAACTAGCTGCCAGTGCTATTGCAGGGGTCCTTCTGAAGTCTTTAAGTTAAGAGCTCCAGCATACCCTGCAAGGTTTTGCACACTTTTGCAATGCATTTTTGTTTTAGTCATAACAGATCAAAGCAGGGTACACCGCACAGCTTTCGCTGAGCGTTGGATCGAAATTATGCACACAAAACCAATTACCCATCAGTCAGGTGTTCATTCTCCAGGGATTGCTTTGAGCTACAGGTCTCTTCAGAAATTGCCATGTGACGTAGGTCAGCATCAGTCAAACGTTGAAATCGACAGAGCTCACTGATGACCTTTTTGTAATCTCTATTGTCCAACAGGGGGTGCTTTGCAGATTTAGTGAACAACCTTTCTGCTGGCGTTTCATCTAAATCACCGAATGTGCTGGAAATGGTTGAAAAAAATTTCAAATTGAATCTTATGTATAAAAAACTTAACTATACTAGATGATATTTTTTCTTGAGTGCCTACAGTATACAATTATAATTCATTAATATCATCTTTCTCAGAAGATTTAGTTGGGAGATGAGAAAGTGAATAAAATTGCCAGGATGACCTGAGACGCTTTCTAGGGTTAAAAGAATTTATAATGAACTATATATTGATGAAATGTATATAATATATTACAGATATATATATACATAATTATTTAATATAATCTCACGATTTATCCCTATATAACAAAAATTCATGATCAAGGACGGCTTCAGACCAGGGTATTGTTACTGTGGCATAACTGATTGATATAAATTGCGAGAAATTTGGGTGTGGTTGAGATATTGTTGAAATACAAATGTTGTCCCATTTACATCAATTGCCAAGTTATACTTTTTTCTCTATATATTAACAAAATTTTGACAATTGTGTCTAAGTTCTATGATGACATAGAATGTCGAGAGCTAAGCAGTACGACAAATATAATAACAGCTAAATTTACCTTAAAATAACTAAGGAGGGGAAGGTGCAGGGACACAGTGACTTAGTTTACATGAAAACACTAGACTTGCATAAGCTCTACTTACGTTTGAAGCATTTTGTACCCTTTGCCAGTCACTGTTAAAGAATACACGTTGAGGGCCTCATCCAGCAGCCCACTAGATTTGTGAGAATGCTCTCTGTGTGCCTGATGATAAGACGCCAGGGAGGTCAATAGGCTTGAATACAAAAGCTGCAACACATAAAACCCATGTTGCATTTGAATAAAATATGGCACTGAGGTGAGCTGTAAATACATCCCTACACTAAAATTCTTTATAAAGGAGTGAACTTGGAAGATGCAACCTCAAAGGATCACAGAAATGACAATATATCTGTATATACTGTAGTAATGTATATACTGTAGTAATGGTAGATCAAGTTTAGTCTGATGAGGTTGTCTCAGGAGTTGTCCCTCACTTATTTGAATGATTATGAATGTCTAATTCATGATACAAAAGGAGCAGCTCAAATTTTTTGCTTACTTTGAGCTACTGAAAATATGAGAGAAACGAAATGCAAAAATAGTCTTAGGCATATTATGCTTACATACATTATGGGACTATAATTTACAATAAATTCAATTTTACATATAGAATACTACATATATATTGAACATACCCTATAGGAGTTTAATTTAGCTAGAGTTTAATTTCGCTATCTGGACCTGGTACTAAATTTCGCTAGTAGGCTTACTAGCGAAAATTAAATAAAATTTCCAAGCTGGGATTCGAACCCAGGGCATAATCCTCCATCTGGTTGCAAGGCAGACACTACCTTGCATGCGTAGGTAGGGTGTATTCCTGTATAATTGTACATTGTTTATGAAACTAGCATTGCTTAGGAAGTAGTTTCCGCTATCATAAAATTTTGCTACTTAGGCAAAACCGCGAAAAGCGAATCCTAAATGCCGCGAAAACTAAACTCCTATAGGGTATTAATAAACTAGAGACGAAGAATATGATCTACATTGAATTTAAGTTATTATACATATCTCTGCTGAATCGAATATAACAAAACACCATATACAACGACTACATTTAGCTCTAGTCTACTTCTACGTGATAAGTTCTCAGTTATGCTGAAAGCGCAAAATAACAAGCTGTTGCCAAGCCCAGAGAATATGGCGTATCAATTTAGTTTCTTGAAGTCTGCCGACATTAAATGGTATTGCAATAGGGAATTACTTCTACCTGCTATTTATCAATTTCAAAATTTCCCACACCTGAACTGACACTACTGTCAACTCCACAAATGCCAGTCAAGAAGCATGTTAAAAACTGTTATTCATTATGAAATGTCAACTCATTATTTACATGTGTGCACTTTGAGACTTTTACCTTCAGTTCAATTGGTAAACAAGAGCAAGAGATTAAACTTGCTTGATGATTAGCACTCACATTTCTCTATGCCATTTGACAAAGCAGCAGCATCTACCATTGGCCTTATCATTACAGATGAAATAATGCCAGAATATCAATAAGCATATCTCACTAGAATGGATTTTTAACGTAATATAATCGAGATATCCTTGCTGCCAGTTAGTGTGCTTTTTAGATACTAAGGTCTCAATAGTACCTCAGCGTTTTAGGTGGATTGTTCGACCCCAACTACCTCGATGGGTTTCTATTTCATCTCTTAACAAACAGGAGATACACAACAGTTTTTAGTACTTAGCCCACTCACTAGTATGACAGGTGTGTTCTCGTGGTTTACTGTACCGTCAGTTATGAGCTCCTGTATGTTGTTGGACAAAGTCTCCAAGTGTCTATACAAATAACTTGGAGCATTATGGGTACTTTGATGTCTCTCATACTTTGGAATGATTCTTGTCAGTGCAACCAGACACATTCTAAAATTAAAACACAAAATGATGAGGCTGCCCATGTCGGGATGGGGTATCATTGTGAAATTACTTAATCTAATGGGATAATATTTACTGCATAGTAAAGAGTAACCGGGTTTAAAACAATACCTCATTGCTCAATAGAAGATTGCATCTTTTGCATGGTGAAAATGATTTGATCTGAACGGGATTATTCAGTGAGTAATTTCAAGATACATTTTAAAAGCTGCTAAGACCCAGCTGAATTAGAATCAGACAGAGCAGTTTTCTGTCTCTTTTTATGCACTATGTAACTATTACTGCTATGTCTTTGAGCGTCGCCGAAACTGAAACAGACACAAATGAAAATGGCTACATGAAACGTTGACGATGAGAAATCTGATAGCCTGGAGAGACGCTCGGCTATTATAGAATTAGAACTGAGAAGAATGGATGTGGAGATAGCTGCTCTTCAAGAAACACGTCTGCAAGATAATGGTCAATGAGGATGGAGAAGGCCAAACTCTTTCCTGGAAGGGTACAAACATCCTGAAAGAAGGATAAAGGGCATTGGATTTGCTATCACGAATGAGATGGTGAAGAAGTTGGACCAACTACCAGTGGGTATGAATGACGAACTGATGAGTCTGCAACTAAATCTATGAAAAAACAACCGCAGAAGCAACAATATTCTGAGCTTACGCTCCTACACTCCAAGCCGATCAACATGAGCAGGAAGAGTTCTACCATGGAAAAGATGCTATTCTATTGCTGCTAACCAAAATATGCTGAGCGCAATCTGACAATTACCAACACACGCTTCAGGCAGAAAGATAGAAGGAAGAAATCTTGGAGACACCCAAGATCTGGTCACTGGCATCTCATTGACTTTATTAAAGTGAAGGTGACGCTCATGACGTTGTAATTGTAATTGTATTGTATTACATTCTGCCATACTCAATATACATGTATACGAGATGATATCGAATGTACGTAAGTGTGGGTTAAAAAACTGGTAGCTGCAAAAATAAAAATACATAACTAAAAGGATATACTGCAGTTAGGTACGGTTAAGTACGATACACAAGACCATTATCATGATAGGTCATAAAATAGTTAAAAAAGCTGTTAGACCTCTTTGTGGTTCTGCATCGTTTTGGACGGAATACTTGTTTGGCTCGAGAGGAAGTTCTGTTACTGTTAAAACTTAGCGACTATAAAGTGGATGGGATTCATCCTTTAAAATCTTTGTGAAGTGACTGTATGAGCTATCAAAGAGAAAATTGCAAAGATAGGGAATGCGTAACATTCCTAGCAGATCTTCATAGTCATGATCAGGCAGTATAATCTTTGAGGCTGAGCGCTGGAGACGCTGGAGACGCTGGAGACGCTCTAATCTTTCACAGTTTGTGTCACCAATGAGGGAAAACCATGCAGGCGAGGCATAACAGATAATGGGACAGATGTTGCTAAGATAAAAAGTCCTCAAGCCATCGCTGTCAAGTCCTATGGATTTCAATTTACGCATTAAAAACAATCGTGTGTTACATTTTGTTACTAATGTATCGATATGCATATTAAAAGAGAGTTTATCATCAATAAAAATTCCCAAGAATTTGGTGAAAGCATTAGGTTGCATCAATGCATCATCAACAACAACATCATAACTATAGTTGTGCTTATAATTTAGGCAGGTGTTCATCAACTCTGACATCTCAGCGTTTAGCAGCATATTATTTTCATCAGCCCATTTTTGGGTAGATAATATAGCTCTAGCAATAGCAGACGACTCGAAGTTGGAAGTAACTGTGGTGTAGAATGTTACATCGTCTGCATAATTAATGTGTTCAAAGCCCGGTACTGCAAGGCCATTTGAATAGATGAGCCACAGTATTGGCCCAGCTTAGTACCTTGGGGTGCTCCGACATTACTCTCTGTGTAGCTAGATTTCTGGTAACCATATTTGACACACTGTACCCTGTCTTTGAGGAAGCTGGATACCAGAGCTGTTATTTTAGTGTTGAATTGATATTTGTGCATCTTGTCTATGAGGATAGCTGGCTGTAACCTGTCAAAGGCCTTAGAAAAGTCGAATGCAGCACTTTGAATTAATTTAGAGTTGGGTTGTCTAGTTCAGATGAGTAATCATCTAAAAGTTTTATCAATGCATCCACTGTGCCTTTATTAGGCTGGTATGCGAACTGCGAGGGCTCTATGATCTCCTCTAATTTACTTCTCATTTTTCCAATAATAGCGGCTTCGTACACCTTACCAAGATGGAAAAGAAGTTGATACTAACCAATAGTCCTTGAACTTAGTAGGGCAGGACACTTTCGGGAGGGGGCTAATCTGAGATTTTTTCCATTTCATTGGAAATTCATTTGAGCGTGGCATACAGTTTATGATGTCAGTGAGGGGAATGCACATATCCTCACGACCTTCAAGGGAGACCCAGGTTGGAAAGTCCTCTTCAGTTGTAGCTTTAGTTGGAGCTAGTCTGTTCAATAAAAGTTTTACTTCCCCGATACTTAATGTGTCAAGAGCGTGAGATGGTACATCATCATATTCAGGAGTTGTCTTTTCAAGCACAGCGTTCCCACCTACCGTAGAGTAATAATCAATGAGTTTATCACAGAATGTTGAAGCTGTCATTGGGTTACCTTCTATTGTTGGTATAGTTTCCAAAGCTGTCTTGTTTGGTTGTGTGATCGACTTTAGTGTGGCCCACCATTCTTTGGTGTTTTGATTAGTATTTAGTTTTGGTTTGTAATAAATGCCCTCTTGCTAGCTCTTATTCTCCTTTACACCAGAGCCCTCAATACTTTCCATGATTTGCATTTCATTTTATGAGCTTTTTCACGTGCTCTGATTAGCTTTTCTATACCAGGCGTTATCCAGTGTGGACGATCACGTCTGAGTTTGCGAACTTTATATGGGCAATCTGTATCCAGTGCTCTGGTGATAATGGAATGAAGTGCCTCAACTTTCTGAGCCTCACCTGTGCAGTAGAGTCATCAGATGACGGAGGGACGGATCAACAAATCATTTCGCCTGTATTGAACATCCAACTCAAGCCAAAGCGACAAACATCAATGAAGAAAAATCCAAAAAAATACAATGTGAAGAAAAGTTCCAAACAGAAGTTCCTGCGAGTCTCAAAGAAATAATGAAAACAATATTGACAAAACCTGGAATGACCTAAAGGGAGCCATTACACAAACATGCGGGAATGAACTTGGAAAGCTGAAAGGGCATAATGAGGACTGGTTTGGCGACAAATGACATTGGGAATCAAGAGCTAATAGCTGCAAAGCAGGTGTCCTTCAGAAAGGATTACAGTGATAATCAGCAAAAAGAATAACTACCATTAAGTGAGATCCAAATCACAGCTGAAGATAAGAAAACTGCAAAATGACTGGTGGATAGGCAAATCAGAAGAGCTGAAAGGAGAGGCTATTGTGGATGAAGATGTCACAGATGTTCTTCCACAGAATAAGATACTGAATCATCTAGCTGCCCTCAAAGAGGTGTTTAAGAACAGAGGAGACAATCTCACACAGGCGCTATTTGAACTATTCATCCGAATATGGGAGAGCAAAGTCATACTTGCAGATCTCCGGGATGCCAACAGTGTGACAGTATTAAAGAAAAGGAATAAATCAGAGTGTGGGGACTACAGTGGAATGTCTCTGTCCATTGCAGGAAATATACTGGCACGGTTAGTCAGCTATCGGCTCAGCAAACTAACAGAAGTGTGTCTGCCGGAGAGTCAAAGTGGTTTTATGCTGAGTCATGGAACAGTAGACATGCTATTTGCTGCTAGACAGATACAAGAAAAATTTTGAGAGCAGAACAGACACCTATTTATGACTTTCATTGACTTAACCAAGGCATTTGACACTGTACATCGATCTACACTATGGAAAATACTGCAGAAGATTGGATATCCCAAAAAGCTTATCGACATTGTGGGTAACATCCATGATAAAATGACGGCCTATATGCTAGTGAGTGGTGGGGAGTTCGGAGTGAAAACTGGGGTGATGCAAGGATATTCTTGGCTGCTGTTCTCCATCTAGTCAGACAGAACATGCCAGATGGAATAAAATTTGATTCTGTTTAGTGATTCGTTGACAAATAAAATATCCGCTGCCCTAAGGCCAAGACAAAAATATGTCAAGCAACAATCAGTGAGCTGCAGCCGAGTGACAATGACATGGTTGCCGACAGCGCAGAAAACATCCATCATGTTATGGATCCTTTTAACAATGAATACACTGCACTAGAACTAAAGCTGAACTAAACTAACACAAGCTCGGTATCAACCTCGACCATGTGCCTGCCACCAAGAACAGCCTGAGAATATCACAGCAGAAACTAGAAAATGTGGAGATTCAATTACCTTCGAAGCAGTCTGTCAGCAAAAGCTAATATTGATGCAGATATATCTCGTAGATTCCAGGCCGCAGGTACGGCGACTGGAAAACTACTGACACTTGTATTCAACATTAAAGACATCAACATACAAACAGAAATGAAAGTCTATACAACCTACACTGCTATAATATACATATTATGGCTCAGAAGCATTGGTGACCTACGGTCATAATATGAAAGCACTAGAGAAGTTCCACAAACGCAGTGTCAGAATACTAGGTGTCAAGTTTCAGGATTGTGAAGCAACAAACAGCGGGTTTGAGCGGACCAGAACAAAATGTTGAGGCAACAATTATCAAGAACCAGCTTCAGTGGTTAGGCCATGTTGTTCGCTTGTCCTCTAACCCAAGCATATGATGTACACTGAGCTTCAAACTGGTAAGCGCACCACGTGTGGACAGAGGAAAAGAAACGAAGACAAGCTGAATTGTAGCTTGAAGCAGTGCTGCATTGTTACAAGGAGCTGGGAGAGTCTGGCAAGAGACAGGAAACCTGGCGTGATACAATACACCATGGTTTCCGACTCTTTGAAAACAACGGAATACGGAAAGGAGTAAAAAGAGAGCAGCCCGTAAGGCTAGCCAAGGATAATGCACTCCTACAAATGATCAGGGCTACAACTGCTCTTATTGTGACGAGATATGTCGATCTCAGATAGGCCACATAAGCCATCTGAGAGTTCATAACTAGCAACCAGACTCATGTTGAAGTCGAATTTCTGGCCACATGTTGCATAGGCTGCCACTTGACTAGTATGGTATACCTCGTTAACACACAGCCCGTCAGCATTTTTCATGAGAAGAGCTAAAGTATCGAAAGCTATACGTCCGCGTCTCATTCCATCTATCATCCAACAGAGGAGGATACTGACCGGAAATTACTAGCGACGAATGAGAAAAGAAGTTACTAAGGGTACCTACTGTACATAAATAAAAGTTGGTTATGTCTTGCAAGCACTGCTTTATGTCTTTTGTTCGTTGTTAGAGGGATTTTTAGATAGCATCTTACATCCTACATCCTGTACAATAGTGGTGAGTAAAACTCAAAATTCTGCTATTATGAGAATAAAGTTGTTTATTTGGCTCAATAATTTTGTTTACCTGACAATTCGTCTCTGCTCTGACTCTGGGTCTCCATAATCGAACAGCCTCAAACACTCTTTGACAGGTGCATAGAAAGTGAAGGTTCGCCTCTCATCATCAACAACATCACATAACATCCCATCCACTAGCCCTTCTAAGATATCTGTACTCAGTTTTTCTGCAGTAATATTTGTCTGAAATGTAAAACTTAAGTAAGAAATTCCTATGATATGTTGTAACCATACGTTTGGAAAAATGGATGATAAATGTGGGTCATGAATGTGAAGAGCATTACACAAGGTTTCAGGAAATAGGGTAGATTAACTGGTGATAAATTGCGAAAACAATGTATTTCCGATCATCCTATTGGATAAGTGTCCAGCTATGCTACATTGATTCGCTAATTGTTGAAAGCCTAACTGAGATAAGATCGAACCCTGAGATTAGAATTAATATTCCAAGTGAGGATGATATATTTACTTAAATTACTCACAGGCTCTGGTGAGTATGAGACTGCAACTTCAGCTAATGATATTAAGATTTCTGATGTTATATTCTTTTCATCCAGTAGACCGAGCATCTTGAAAACAGCTTTGCACAACTCAGGGTTTTTGAACGAGGAAACCAGCCGCTTCAGCATGAAACTAAATATGTTTGGTGATCCCTGGACATCCATACCCTTCACCAGTAAAGCTAAGGAGTCAGTAGTGCTGAATAGCTACAAACGTATAGAAATGAGCTGTTTACGTAAGTAAACTGTGAATGATTGAAAAGACTGATCTTATCAGGAATTAAGTAACTGCGTAAGTGGTGATTCCCCGACAGATGAAAACATTTAGTAGGCCTGCTATAAATAATAATAAAACTATAGGACTAGTAGTATTTAATCTAAAGCTTTAACCAAATGGAGTTTTATGCACATGGATATCTTATGGTGACTTTGGGAGGCCAGGATAAATAAGATGGGTTAATCCTAAATATTTAGGCAGCTGTGTTGGATGAGTCCCAGTAGACTTATGGGTCAGTGTTTGATCCATAGCATTTTTGTTGTGATATTTGATCATCAGAATCTTCTTGTTTGTATATATTCTACTCACATCATTTGATAGTACATAACGCCTTGCAATTAGCAATGCCAATGGCATTCCAGTGAGCAGTTCATGTAGCGTGTCTAGTTGGTCTCTTTGCAAAGTTGAAAGTTCGCTCATGAAGTGTCTGGTTTCGTCCTTAGAGAAAACTTCTATATGTTTGAAATTATCCTGACTAAGATGAAGACACTGTTCAAGCCATTTCTCAGGTTGAACATTTCTTGTCGTTACAACAATTTTCCACTTCTTCCCATTAATATGCTTCATTGCAGATAAATGTTGATCAATACACTGGATGACAGACGTATCCAGTTCAGCGTCATCAAATATGAGAAATTTAGTCACATTTTGATATTTTCCACTGTTCAGACTAATGAATAGTTCCCCCAGAATTTTCCCGATAATGATGTCATCGTATGTTTTCTCTTCATTCAATGATTGGAGATTGAGATCATGCTCAAGTGCAAACTTTTTGAGGTCACCTAATAAAACACCAGTCTGAAAACTGCGAAAACATCCAGATATATAAGGGCAGTCATCAAGGGCCTCTACCTCCCGAGCTATTTGTACAGCTGTCTCTGTCTTTCCAACACCACTCCTTCCTGTAAAAGGGTAATCAAACTTATATCTATAATGACGGTGGGGAACAATTAAACTTGGCTTTAAAAATAGAAATAACCAGCTCACATTGTACCCGCAAAAAGGATGGAATTCACAGAATTTTGAGATTGAACCAATTTTTATAGATTGTATTTGTAATGAGATGTTACTCATGCCATTCCCAAACTCCAATCCTATCCTTGAACTTTCCTAGTTCCTACCCAACTAATGAATTTACTTTCCCCAATGTCAATCTGGCAGAACATCTCTCAAATCAGGTAAATCAATACAGCATACAATCAAGCTCATAGCACAAATTTGTACATCTTCAATAGGTATGGATGGATGGTATGGATGGTTCCTGGCCCAAGCCTAATATATTACCAGTAAGAATAATGACAGCAGGAGCATATTCATTGCTAGGAATTGCGGGAGTGTCCAACAGTGAACTCCTGACATCATTATAGTGAGCTCTTCGCAGAAACTCAGTCCTCCGCAACAAAGCTCTATTCATTGCAGGCAGTAGTAAACGTACATATAATTGCTACAAAAATCGGATTGGATTATTGGTGTTAGACAAGGAGTAACTTGCATCAAATAAAGAGAGCAACTCTGTGATATCAAATTTTTAACAGACTCTAGACTGTCGGTTGACAAAATTCTTTGTTGTTATTGCAACGGTCTTGAGTTCCTTGTGCAGAGGGTGCAATTGCATAAGAACCACTGCAATACGAGGCTGCAGCAAATAAATCTTTTGGCATTTTCTTCTTTCTTTGAATGGTTTGTGCTCCACTACCACACCACCTAAGATGGTATGTTCACAATGGCAGCGCTGGATGGATTATGAGGGAGGTCAAAGAGACTTATATATGCCAGTAATTGACCTTTCTTCTGTGCCACATGGAAGAAATATTTGATACAGTCAAGAACACAGTACTGAAGCAAAATTGTCTGTTGAAAGGGCTCAACGCACAAATACCCTTTGGCTTCCCTACAATTTAGTTTGCAAAACAGGAATTATTTCACTGGTTGGCAAATCGTTTCCACAAGAAAGTTGTGTGTACCAAATTCCTTGCTGAAGTTGCAGACCATCCAGTACACAGGAAAGCTCTTTGCTACGGCCTATGTCATGACATGGTAGGAATCACATCTGAGTCTCCAGCCATGCCCTTTGCTTAAGCCATGCAGCCATCTTTGACTGCCCCTGTTTTTTTTTTGTGATTCAAGGTTCAGAAAATACCTTATCATGGTCACTCTGGAACCTAGAAGTTAGGACAACAGCGTCGGTGAAGGTCAACCACCAAGGGCACCACTCCAATTATGGTGGCCTCACATCAAGTGACCCCTGGGCTCATTGATCGCACCATCACTCTTCCTTACTGACTCACTTCCAAAGACTTGAATTATGAGATTGCTCGCCTTTGATACTATAATCCACTCTATACCACCGGCAACAATAATACAACTTGAACCGACCACCCGAGCCGAAGGCATCACAAGACTGGAAATCAATATAGGGAAATGGAATTCAACCCAATGAGTTACAGCAGAAAGGTCTAAAAGAGCAGACTAGAAAGTTTCTAAACACTCCTTAAAACCAATATCCCAAAATTACAGGCAACAAAATACCTGGCTTGTAGTGAAAGTTGAATGTACACCTGTTGCTGGAAGAGTCATGTCAACTACCTGACTCAGTAGCAAGGCCTGTGAAATAGTTGGCATCATCAGAATAACAATCCCTACTCTGCTGATAGACAGGGCATACTGTGAACTGGTGACACCAAGTTTGAAGTACTCCTCTGCAGTATGGGACTCGTCCCTGACATGCACTCAATTTCAACAAATAAAATAAGTACAGCGCAATTCTGCCGCTTGGTTCACAACATTCAAAGATCAGACCACTTGACTAGTACGTCCTCCATCATTACAGAGCATTGGCGCAGAGCTAAAATGACATTATCTCATATCTATCATATATCTTCAAAGCAATGGTTGTTACAAATCCCAGAGAGTCCACATACTGCAAGATAATTTCAGGACAGCACTTACTGCAGTACATTATTCTTCATCACAACTCCAAGTCACATCAGAAGAGTATCAGTTGAAGTATAGAACAACATCTCAACAAGTGGCCATTACAAATTATAGTACAGTTATCTGAATGTATACAAAGGTGTAGTGAAAGATATTTGAATTGCATTATCACTATGGTTCCATGGATCGATTATGTAAGGATTTCGTTAGTAATCGCCCCATGGAAATGGCATTAAAGTCAAATTCCGATTGTGACGAATGACTTTTTGGACGCGAATATCCAAACCGTGTTTATTCCACCCATTTCCTTATTGGCGTCGTGGCCGAATGGTTAGCGCGCTTGCACACAATGCTTTCCAAGGGTTTTAATGCGGGAGGCCGGGGTTCAAGTCTCGGCCGCGGCAGATTCTTTTCATGTTTTTCCCATTATGGGAATGGTTAGAATCCACTGGATTCTAACCATTCGAAAGTGGAGTGAACCACAAAATCGACCCATGGAACCATAGTGTATGACTGTCGATTAGTTGTGGTTTGGTTTGTAGTGATCCTGTGTAACCCACCAGCTTGCAAGCTCAGGTATCAGGAGTTTACAAATGAAATTTATTCTATAATTGATCACTGCTATACATACATGGTGGGTACCTTAGCTAATGTGTTGGCTCTGATTGGTGGAGTGAGAAAGGCAATGACCAATTAAGCCAAATTGCCAGCATATTCAGCAGTGAAATTGGTTAATCAAAGGTACAGGCAATGTCCAGGTTAAGGTACTTTCCTGGGAGTACCATAATGAGCTGGCATCAATGAACTCCCTCTCACTGGCATTGGGTCTCTCCCCAACCAATCCGAGTCAACACATTGGTTAGCTCCTCTAGTGCCTCTCTGTTAGCATTATGATATTGTATAAATTATGTTCAGTAAATGAATAATAATGCTTTATCAAGTTTCATCAACATCAAGGTATAATAATTATAATATCATATATGGATTTAGTTATTATTATTATTATATATATATTTATCATATGACCATATATAAACGGTACAATTTGCAATTGCATATTTACCATGACTCTAGTCTATTGAATAAATTATGTATAAAGCACCCTTGTATTTACGGTCACCCACATTTCATTTGTGTAACTGGCAGTGTAAGTCTTACCCTGACCCCAGACAGCAGGTCACTGACAGTTGGTTTGATGAGTTGCAGCCATGTGTGTGTGTGGTTTGTGTTTGTTGTGGTGAAGATGGGAAGCTTGCATGAACCAAGTTATCGCGGCTGTGGAGCTTCTGTACCCGCCAATTACGTTTCTCAGATGAGTCACTTCTCTCTCATTGGTCAGAAGTTAATATTCTGACCAATGAGAGAGAAGTGACTCATCTGAGCAACGTAATTGGCGGGTACAGAAGCTCCACAGCCGCGATAACTTGGTTCATGCATGTCGTGTATTCAACTTACATGAGATATGCTGAGGCGTCCAGTATTGGTACAACTCCTTTGTCTTCTCTCATTCTCTTCTCCTCTCTAAGCCAGTGTCATTATTAATGCCTCTTTCCTGCGCATTCCCGGATGTAGCCTGAGTTCTTATGCAGCACTCTTATCTGTCTTTCCCTATTTACTACCTGCAGTCTATTATACCTTGCACTACAATACACAGCTTCCCATCTTTACCACAACAAATACAAACCACACACACACGAGGCTGCAACTCATCAAATCAACTGTCAGTGACCTGCTGTCTGTGCCCTGACGGAAAACTAGAATAGTAGAATATGCCCGCTCCAATGTAACTTGATAGTCACGCTGAGATCTACATTATTCTGGATGTTGGTTAAAGTGAAAATGAAACTTATTGAAAAGATCTCATTAAACATGCTACTTGATTGGTTGATATGGGGTTTTCCAAATTTCGTGGAATTTGGTTTTCCTGTGGTTGGTAATCCCAAAGGTTTTTCCAAAATAGACATGGATAGTACACAGACAGAATTGTTCAGATAACTCTACTGGAAAATGATGAGACCGCCCAAATGCTCAGGCCGTTTGGACGGCATGATTACTGGCAGTGGAGGCAGTACACTTCTATACTTGGATTTCAACGGTGAAGGAGGCTCTTCATATGATTAAGAGAAAAGAAGTAAAACACCGAGCGCTCATGTCATATATATTCATATATAATACTCGAACTACCAAAAGACAACTAGAAATTTTTTCGAGTTCATCTTAGCAAGGAGTAACCTCCTTGATCTTACTCTTAGTGGACAACAATCAGTCTCAGCAAGGAGTTACTCCTTGGTCTCAGGCACACCAAGGATCCCTCCTTGCTCACACTGTGAATTCTGGGAGCATGCATGTCTGTCTCCCACTCACTCACCAATGAACTAAACCTTTGCACTCACTGTAATAGTACAGTAATATATCCCATAGGAATACTGCATTTTTGATTTTTAGGCATTGTTGGCCTAGGGTAGGAAGGATTCATGGGCCCCTGTGACTGACAGTCTTTACTTTTAAGTAACTTTGCCAATGTCCAGTATCAACTGATACTTGACATTTGCAAGGTAAATACATGTAAGTCCCAAGTGCCCATGGTAGGACTGAGAAGCTCCCCTCCCCCTATATCACAAAGCCAACTCATTGAGGTGGGAAGAGTCCAGTAGACTTTATATAGCCTGTCTCTACAACAATTAAACAAAGCTTGTCAAGACAGAGTACAGCCTCACTACTACTGACCGTGACCGCAACCCAGAAGAGGCCCACTTAATTCATTTGATGAGAGTTTCCAGATCACCTAAAGAAAGTCCTCTATCAAGAGGGATATACAAAATGAAACTGAGTTACACTCCCAGTCACTATTCTAGATCTCAACAGATAAGTTCTTCTCGGAAAGTAACATCTGACCTCTGGTATTAGCGTTCCAATCTCTCATGAGTTCCTTTGAAAAACAAGTGTGTTTTGCCAATGTGAGTCAGTAGTAGTGGTTGATACTAGATATTGGCCTCAGAAACAGAGTGTGTAAAATGGTAGTATCATACCAATTTTACATGCTTATTGCTTTACTGACATACTTCATGATTTATTGCCTTACATCAGAGCTTAGTAAGTGAGTTATTTTTTTTTCATGTGTTTATTGCTTACTATAAAAACTAGAATAAGTAGAACGGTATTAAAGGTACATAAAAAGTTAAAAGGCAATGGGTCAGTCAGATAGCACAAAGCTAGAACAGAGACTGCCCGACTTGTGCGCTCGATGTTGCCCCGGTTGCTGGTATTGGCGTGTCCTTATCAACCACAATTTATTGCTATGATGAAATAACTGATGTTGTACAAAATAAAAAAAAACTCACGTCCATTTATGGTCTCAATACCCTGTGATACCGTGTGAGAAACCAGGATGTTGCTTGGTTTTTTGTCTTGGTATCAGTACGGGTCTATGGACTGGATCCTGATGGGGCACAGGAGCATTTGAGGCCGGATGCTCTTCCTGACACCACCGTGACACGCCGGGAATCGAACACGAGACCTCACGATTGAAAGACCCATGCCTTACCCATTGCGCCACGGCCGCTCCCTAAAAATAAAAAAAAAAATAAAAAGGTACTAGTATAATATGATATCAAAAATATTAACCTGTTCACAAAAGTGAGGCTTTATGCCCAGAACAGAATTCTCTATGGTTTGCTTTGCAAAATGAAATATGAATAAAATACAGTGTCCTGAGGGGTAGGCCTACTGGTCTAAAGTCATGAATCATGCAAAGCATTTTGTTTTGAGTAGAGATTAAATACATGCAACTTTGCCACTTAGGTTTTTGGCTAAAAAGACCTGACGATTTTCTTAGATCATCAGCCCTGAGATGATTAAAGCTTAAACCACTGCTGCCACACAGCCAAATGTGTGCTTATAGAATTCTGTATAGCTCAAAACTAATAAAATGAGGCTGCAATCTCAGAATTGTCACCTAATGAGCAAATAATTTGCACAAACCGATCGTCAAACTTAGAGTATGAAATTAATTATCTACCGGCACGCACGGGTGACGTAGTTACCGTCTTACTAATGCATACTGTACACACCATTAGCTGGTGCGTAGATTTCATGCCCTGATTTTGAAGATCAGTTTGTGCAAATTATTTGCCCATCAGGTGACAATTATGAGATTTAAGTCTCAATTAATTATCGTGGAGCTAAGCAGAATTCAATGAGCACAAATTTGCATGAGTGGCAGCAGTGGTTTAAAGGTTATGACCAGATGGGAAAAGATGACGTTCTCAATGAAATCGTTGTAGGCAAGCTAGATTGTCATTGATTGTTCTATGGCATCCTGCTTGATTGCGATGATACATCTCCATCATAGGTTACGATTTGTGTTCATTGTCATTTGAAAATTGAAACTCAATGTAGTGATGTTATATATACAGTTTTATTGCAACAACCATCATCTGAAGATGTTCTCCCTGATGTGCAAAGAAACCAAACAAAAAAACAATCGAAATAAAATCAAGGGAATAAAACTCAATTCAATGAAAACATTTGTTTTGACAATGCAAATTTAAGTGTATGTAGAGTTGTTGATGAACGAAGATGTTGATGAAGGTTGTTAAAGTAGAAGACAACACTGGCACCACTAAATACGTATCAAGATGCAATTAACCTTCACCAGTAGGCAACATACTCAACAATAGAAATCCTAGATATAAGCTTTGGATCTGCCCCTCCAACCCATCCCATGGCTGCAATAAAATGAATTAAGTTGAGAAGCTATTATGATCTCAAAGATGTAAGATGTGGGTATCACGAAAACAAAAGCAATGTCCAGTGCATGAAAAATCATTGATTATTTAGCTTGGGCTTAGACCATGAAGTATTTTATAGCAAAAAACAGACAATCAGTATAATCACTTCATAATCCCTACCAATAAGCAGCACACATAAATAATAAACATGCACAGAGTCACAAATAGGGGTTTGTTTCAAAATTGACCTGCTATGAAAGTGGTAAAAGCCCTATGAAATCACCACTGAATTCGAGCAACTTTCAGCACTTTTGCTAATTAATTCATTCATCTCAGCAAACATAAAACACATTGAGCTGCACTTGTCATTGTCAAATACCTCATACATTACCTAGGAGTCATTCCACATTGGATGAAATAAAGTGGTGACACTATTAAATCAATCATTTTTCAAGTGAATATTTCCAAACTTTTTGTCTGCGGGAAGTCAGGATTAGTCCGATGGTAAAGGGTACGGGCTTGTGATCTTTGAGGTCCAGGTTCAATTCCCGGTGCCTGCTGTCATTTCTGATTTGGTACTGGCACACCATTCATCCTAGCCAGGTCCTTGCGAAATGGACAAAAAAAGGAAGTCCAGTGTGTGTTTGCACACCCCACGCACAGTAAAAAGAATCCCCTCTGCCTCGTCGATATAAAGAGTGGCCGGGTTTCCGGCGGGCTTGGGTATCAAGTGCGGAACGATGTTCTATGGGTCCCAGTTCTTGTACCCAAGAGAGGATTACTGTGGAGATATGCCTGTGCAAAAGTGCCTAGATGGATATCTGCATTGATCCAAACAATTCAAATTTTTCAAGATCAAAAGAGTTTATATAGGAATACATAACCTGTTATAAGACTACCATCAGTTGTACAGTATCCAGCTATAAAATGGCCCAACAGTACTGCCAGAGATGCTAAAATCAGAGCGCTCAGGATATGGCAGAAAACAGGCCATTTGAAAATCACACAGTTAGGCCACTTTTGACAGAATGCATATACAAAATAGTTAGAAAGGTATATTCTAGGACTTACAAGCTATGGGGAATTTGTAAAACCTTAGTCATGTCATATTGTATTATATATTATTATATATAATATTGCTTATATTGGCTTTATGTGACAAGGTACGGAAGGTTGTCTATGAATTCAAGGATGAGTTATTTTATACAACATCAAACTTTGACTTTGTCCTCACTGCAGCTATTTTCTTATGTAGGCGACCAGAAGACCGATCCCAGCATGGATACTGTGATCGGAGATGTGAAATGGTTGAACCACAATGAGAGCTTCATTAAGACTGCAGCTTACAATACCCTTTTGCGAAGGGAGCAGAAGACTTTGCTGATACTCCATGGTAAGTTACAGAATTTAGATTGAGGTATAAATTAAGAAGGTGCATGTAATTTGGAATGATGGCAATACCTCCTACCACTGACTTCACCATATTATGGTGAAGTCAGTGGTAGGAGGTATCAATAAATTAACCCAACTGTGTTTTTCATTACACACCAATTTGGCTTTCAACAACTACTCAGAATGCGGCATTGGTTCTCAAACCTCTATGTACAAATATAATTTTGATATGTGTTAAAACTACTTTACATTGTTTTGAAAAAGTTGTTAGTGATAGCCTACTGAATAAATTCCTATTTAAAATTTTTTAATTTTTCAATATCATTACAAAAAAAAAACAAGTAAGTTGGGACTATACCCTACAAGAAATCAAACCTAGCAACCTTTTTTTGAGAAGGGGCTGGCCAATGTTAACCAAACCAGCATGGGCTCAGGTGTCTGTGACCCAAGGAATTCTTCAAAATAGGAATGAATTGAGGCATATCTCAAATACTTGACTTTTATATCATTTAGGCAGGGGAGGTGTTGGTAAGACCCAACTGGCTGTGCAAGTGCAAGCTGCTTTGCAAGTTGAGCATGAACGATCTGCAAAACCCCTATGCCTCGCTTTCAACTGTGAGTCTATTGAGAAATTCTACAACAGTGTTGAAAGTTACAACAAAGAATTCCATCTTGGCCTCGTTCCAAATACAGGTCAACCAATTAGTGTCAGAACTCTACTCAATGCATTTGAGAAATTGGTGGACATACTACGCCATGATGTCAATGCCCAACAATTCAAATGCCTGCTATTTGATGGTGCCGATCCAAAGGGTCCTGATGGACGTTATGGGTATGTCTTGGAATGTATTGAGAAATTGATCATACATAAGATCAAGCGCGGTGGCAAGAGAAATGAGCTTCGGTCCAAGTGGAAAATTCTGGTCACCACCAGTAAGACATTAAACGAGTGGCTGCAAACATGCAGGGACGCAGATATAGATGAAACCAACTTCTGCGAGGTTAAGGAATTTGATAGAGAACAGACTTGTCAGTATTTGGACATAGCTGATTTGGAAAGGGAGACAAAGGAAAATTTACATGATACGGTTGATGGACTCCAATATGCACTTACTGTCATCAAAGCCACCTTGGTAGACTCAACAGTGAGTATTAATGTAGTTCAACATATAGCCTACTGCTTTTTGTCAACATCATATTGTTATACCCATCTAAACACGAAAACAGAACGGCCCTGAAAGGCTGTAAATGAAATCAATCAAGGTTTACATTCTTGGTTACAGTATACTAAATTACTTTATATAGTTAGAATCAAGGCTCCATAGATAGGCTATTAGATATAACGATGATAGTAGTTGACAACTATCAGCAACAAAAAGATAAAGACACTGCATGCACCAATTATGTTGGATTATGTTATTATTGTAGGTGGTTTGCCCGAAAAGCAGAATAGAGATGTTTATACAAGCATTGCGGAGAGATGATCAGACAGCCATCATTTCAAGAATTCTACTGAAAGTACAACCAAAGATAGATAGCAAGCACGAGAGGCTGATGAAACTGATTAGCTTGTATGATGAGAAGTATCTGTTTTCTTGCTTGCTACGGGAGGGTGCTGCAGTGGTGCTTGATAAAGCAGATGACAGGAAATTTGAGGCGGTAATATTTTGTTGTCAACATACATTATGCCCGCTTTATGAATTTTGTACCTCTTGGTAATGTCTATCAATCTTGAAGATGGTCTCAAAGAACTTACAGTGTTATTTGGTTTGGTATATTCTTCAAGATGAGATGTGAGTCAGCATATCGAAAAGTAGTCAGGTGATGGAGCTTCTCATGCTCATTCACATGCGCATCTGACTTGCTATTCGAGGTTCAAAGCCAGATTGGCCTGTAGGTAGCGTAAGTACATGAGGATGAGATGATCAAAAACACCTACTTACATTGAATCTACAAGTTCCAATTATTAGATACCTCGTAGTTCAGCTGGCAATGGCCACAGGGAGATGAAGTTATGGGCACAGGGAGATTTATTTTGAAATTTTTGGGATTGTAGGGCTTGTTAGCAGGTTAGGGGAATAACTGTAGATGGAATAAGCCAAAAGGCAGATCCAACTGATTAGATTCAAAAGGGTAGTTTGGCAAAACTCCTAGATTTATATTCAATCAAACTCATTCAATATACAGTGCTGGTGCTGGTTTACCAGGCAGCTCGAGCTTTATCGATCGAACAACAAAATCAAACTTGTCATTTGTAGGCTGATAGAAGCATTCCAGATGACCCAGCTGACGAAGCTCATTTAATCAGTAAAGCTCTGAAAAACCAAGGGCTTGCTACTATAATTGGAGAGTGTACTAAGCAAAGGATAGTTGATGTCTCAAAGCTGATTCTACCTAGTGTGCGTGTTGAGTTCAAGAAACACAGCCCTGAAGAAAAACAGGAACTTATCATGTGGGTATATGCAGGCTCTTTGGTATACTGATGCTCATATGTTTGATATCATTGATGACTTAATATAGCTATATTCTGTGCACATAGCATGATATCACATTCAATAATTCACAACTTTGCCTTTATTTAGCTTTCTTTTGACAAACCTGTAAAATTGCCTGTCCTTAAAGTAGCAGACAACCCTGGCACCACTAAATACGTATCAAGATGCAATCAGCCTTCAACCAGTAGACAACATACTCAACAATGGAAATCCAAGGTATAAGTTTTGGATCTGCACCACAGGGCAGTCAGTAGCCCCTCCACCCCATGGCTGCAATGAACTGAATTAAGTTGAGAAGCTATTAAAACTCTCAAAGAAAATGCTTATTTCTTGTTATTGAAAGCAATAATATTGAATTTGTAGATGATTTTGTATTAGAGATGACAGTTTATGTATTAACATTGACACAACAAAAGATAACTGTTACAATTCTAGAAACAAATTCTTTTAAACACCATTTTTTTCCAATAATATATTTATTTTGAGAGTATGGGTATTTGTGTTACTGAAACAAAATGGTGGCGAGAGTTTTTAATTGAAATAATTAAAATTTTCAAATTTAACATTTATTTACAACGTCCAAATTTAGAAGGAGTACATCATTACGCATCAAATATCAAAATATAACTTTTGTGGTTGTCTGCCACTTTAATAGTGAGGCGAGCCCAAATTCTTGACACTGATTTACTGTTTGCAACTTTGTAAACAAAGCACTTTCTTATAGGTTTTCTAGTCTAGGGATAGCTGAAGAAGTATACACCCGAGGGTGCTGGGGGCTGGAACAATCAACTTTGAAAGCTCCCCCAATGGGTTTCAAACCCACAACTCTTGCGGCACTAATTGCCTGGCAGTGAATATCTCATCTCACCATCCCCACCTAATAAGAACACTAATAAGGGGAAATTATCTGACCCTGAACAAGCACAGATATTAAAATGTTAACAACAGCTTTTTCTGCTAAATAATATTGCTGTATTCTTGATGCAAAACTTATTCTTTCTTTAGCTTGGCTCTTATCGTGCTAACTCAGACCATGCCTGCTGAAGGAAGGGTAAGACTGTCAATGGATGCCTACAGCTACTTCTTATCGCATGGCCGATCACTAAGAAGACATATTGAGAGGCTACTGCTTGAGTTAGAACCCGTTTCTCCTCTTCTTATGGTAATGACACCTGATTTTCGGGTTTTATTTTGCTACATTTTTGTTGTTGATGGTACCGAGAGTAGAGGACACTTCTTGCTGTAGTTTTCTCCTTCTTGCAATTGTTATCTTCATTTGGTAGAATTTAACTTATATTCTGAAAGAAAAATATATGGTGAAAACATTATAAACTACTGTCAAATTCTAGGTGACGAAGGAAGGTGCCATGAATTAATCCTAATTTTGATCAGACTAAAATCCTTTCTCAAAAATCTAGTTTACATCTTAATTTCATTGCTAACTTCAAACTGTGGAGGTTGAGCTTTTTTGTGCTATTCATAGAGTTTATAATACCAACAGCATCAATGATGGTGACTAGACTAGACCAGAGTGAACGGTCCTTTTGATCTATTCTACTGACTGACCATCATGCTCTCTAGGCAATCTTCTAAATTAAAGATACTTTGGCGTAATAAGCGCAAGTTTAAAAACCCTGTGAAAGTGACAAACATTGATAGTGTGTATACTTAATTTTAATGCTTTCAGTTTCTCAACGCTGTTCTGTTGGACTCAATGGCTTACTGTCAGATGGTAAGAAGAGAGCCCTTGGAGGCCATAGAAAAGGACAGTTTCACCTCAGAAGCTCTTGACAAGTTTTCATTAGCCCTGTGTGGGGAAAATTACAAGAATTTAGTACCCAGGTGAGACAACATTAATAATGTCAACAGTCCTCATAGACTGTGAGTGAATTCCTATAGTATGGTAGAGATTTCTTTTGTGATATTACCTCTGAAGTGTTCCAGGACCTCGATACTTGAGTTAAGAAAAACACAATATCGTCTACAGTTTGTGTGATTGTTTAATAATTTGTAATCACAGCCACCCATTAGACGACACGAAGAAAGCTAGTTATCTAGCTGAGAAAGTGCAGGATTGTGTCCAGCTGGTTGATGATCCAGACTACAAGTATGTAGTAAAGCTTTTACAGAATCTTCCAATGTCTGCCAGAGAAACCAATCAAATGTTTCCTGGAGAACCAAAAGCAGAGGTGAACATAGATGATTGCCTTACAGAGCAGTAAGTCATTATTTTACTTTCATAGTACTTCGGCATGTCATAACAATGAGACACTTCCAAGTTACGTAGGTTGCCCCCTTATTCCAGTGCAGCACTGTCATTACACTCCCAAAATAATAACAATTCCTGGCGGTTATCAATTTATGAATGAATGATTATAAGAATATCTATTTCTCCTGATTATGACAGAAGCAGAATCAGGCTTGATCGCAAACACAGGAAAATGGAGAACCCATATCTTATCTATGTGTTTGAGAAGTTGATCAAGTTCTACATTACTGGTGCTATGGTTCCACATTTCTATTGGTCTTCAGGTGAGTTGCTCTTGTTTCTGACCTCACTGCTAACTTAGATGTAAGCAACCAAGGACAATCGGTAATTGTGAACATGTTCATGGTGGTTGGGATTTCCAAGAAATTTCAGTTAACTTTGTATCTTGATGTTTTTTTAGAGACCAATGGTTCCAGGCTGTTTCAACCTAAGTCCTATGCAGACGCAGCCATAGTACTTTGTGAGCTAGTGACCGCGAAATACAGTATACCACTGAGACTTCAGCCTATGGCTGAGAGACTGAAAATAGGCATGCAAGCTCAACAGGAGCCTCTAAAAATCGGTGAACATCGAGCTGCATACAAGGGTAGGAACAGGATATCTATAATATATTATTACTGCACTAACTTACAAGTGTTTATATTGGAGAATAGGCTATTTCAAAAAAATTGTTTCTTCATGCATAAGTTAGGAAAGAGATGCTCATCAAGCCTAGTTCACTGGGGGATTTCCAATTCCTTGTTTCACTAGAGTGTATGGTTTTCAGGTTACCTGTCTTCGCATCACAATCGTCCACTGGTAAACTTTTTATGGGTGCATGAGCAGTTCACTTTCAGTGATATTCCTCAAAAATGAACATGTGTTCGGCTGCCTAAATTAATTTACAGGTCCAGGTCACAAGATTCATTTTAAGGTATTGTAAAGGGTTGCAAATGATTTTGGTTGATTGCGTTGTTATGTATTCCATCGGAAAGATCTTGATAAATGATCACAGGAAACCAATTTTGAACGTCATGTCACATGATATAATGTTATCATTCTACATAATTTGACTGTTCTAGGGATAACTTTTATACAAATGAAGATATAATCAAAATTTTTGTTACTGGCTTTCAATATTCTCCTAGTATCGATTTCATTTTGAATATTTATAAAATGCACAGCCTTAGACCGTTTCGTTCGTCCAAAAATAGAAATTTGTGCAAAAAGAAATTTCATGTAAACATTTGGTAATATGAAATGTGTTTGGGTTGCAACTCTCATATTTTCAAGCCGTATATATGTTTATATTGTTCTTCCAATAATCATGATAGCAATCAAGGGTGGTTTATCAGTTTCATAATCTTAGTCGGTTACACCTTGTCATAGTGGGGTGATCAATTTTTGATACATGTAAAGGGCTAGTTTCAGCTTATTCGTGATTGTTGCATACATATTTTTACTATAACATAGTTATGATATCCCAATTTCGCAAAATCAATAAGAATATACCTAGATATATCCCTATAATAACCTATATAACCCTAGAATAATGAAATTCTAGTCAAATGTATTTTAACAAGATCGCATCTTCAAAATTTATGTTGGCCATAACACCGCGTCACGTGACGTACACAAAAGTAAGGTTTTAGAGAACGTGGGGCTGGGAGCTTTCCAATGATATATTAAACAACATACACGTAATTGGTTGATGCTATTACTATACCTAAAGATACACCCTATCACACATAAGGCTTTGATATAGATCCTGGGTGCCCAACCTTTGTTATGCAAAGAGCTAATTTCAAATTTCCAAATGAAATAGAAAGAAGCCTGGCTTATTGGTTATTGAGGGCCGGAACAGGCCTGCGGAGAGTGGGCGGGAGGGTGTCATCAGAGGGACCTGCTGCTAGCGGGGTCCGGGAAAATTTTTAGGTTAAGATTTAGGTTGTATAATTGAGGCATCGGGTGTATGCTTGTGATGAAATCATCAATTAAGATTCGATGATGATTATTATTATAAAAGAGTAATAAAACTACCAAAATGTGCGCAAAAATTAAACAAAATATTTTAAACAAAGGCTTTACTGAAAGAAAAAGATTGAATGGTATAGAGTAGAGATACTATATCCATCCAATGTACTATTGATAATAATAATAATAATGAGTTTTTTTATATACCACTTAATGTAAGCCACAATGGGTACTTCTAAGCGGTGAACATTGCATCATTACCGCCCGGTCACTGGGTCCAAGCACTCCATAGCCAACCCTGACTAATGAGAACCTACATCGCATGAAGCGCTGGTACTCATTGGAACACCCTACCGAACTCGGCTTCTCAGGTAAAACCAGTGGACATGCACGGGAATCGAACCCCGGTCGTCAGATCGATGATCCAACCCGCTAACCACTAGGATAACCTGATAACCTAAATAAACTAGGCTAACCTAACCTGATGATTAATAACGACCCACATGTCAGTTTCGTGTAGTGTAAGGCGAAAGATTGTCAAACAAGGAAACAAGTCACCAATATTTTAAATTAGCCATTCGCACTCATGAGCCATAGGTTGGGCACTAGATATATAGATGTAGCAGATTAAATATATTGTCTTATTTGCTTTATACTCTAGTCTGCATTGTTTGATATGGCTTTTTGTTTTTTGTCTGCTGAAGAGACGTTTTTCACTCTCTTAAAGGACTCCTGACACCTTGGACACCTTTTAACCTCTTAGTCTAACTAATAGAACACTGGCAAGGTCTGAATTAGACTGTGGCCTCATTTCAAGGAATGAGCCATTGAGGGAGCTAAATTCTTCTCATATACTCTCATATACTCATATTGTCTCCCCTCACAGATCTTAGAGAAGAAAAGTCATCTAGTAAATCCCTTATGAGCAGTAGCCTCATTTCCTAAATTCTCAAATACACACCCCCATCTAAATGTTTATAATTCAAATTGAAGACTATGACTGTGTAAACAAAGGCACGCTTAACCCAATGAACTTCCTCTCCCTCAGGAATAACAACACATATGAGTTGTGTGGATAGTGTGATGTCCTAGACAATTGGCCTATTTAGTGTCCCTTATAATATAGGCTTAATAGATTAGGTCTATATAGGAATATTCAGCTTTCCATTGTGTATGCCACTAAACAATAGAAAATAAACAATAGACTCACTGCATCAAATAATGTCAGGGCTTTCATTGGCTTAGTAGTTCACTGCCACCAATTCAGAGCAGAGCAGATCATGTTTCTAGGACTATTGAGGGGTAGTAAGCTGTATTTGATTCATAGTTGATCTCAATTAAATGGGTGTTTACCTGATAAAAAACCCACATGTCTCTAAGTGCACTATGACTGAAGATATTTATTGTGAAATTGTATCATTCGTGAAGTATTTTGAAGACACATTTTTGCTTTTGTGGCTTGCTACCCCCTCACATGGACAATGTTTTCGTAAAGTTAAACAAAGTTGATTACCTACAACATGTGTTCTATCCAATGAGCATAGTTTGGGGCCCAAGAGACCACCCCAACTATATTTTTGAGCCAACAAAGAAATAAGCAACAAAATACACACGTGTGTTGATGTTCACAGTTTTTCTGAGTTCTTATTTATGCCCCAATTCGGAGTTGTCCTCGCTCCAGTTTGGTACTTTTAACCCGCGCCGCATAGGAAAAACCTGCTGAAAGAGGGTTTTATTGAAAACCGCTGATGCTAGGATAAAAATGATTTTTGATTCAGAGTCTGCACCATTGAAAACCTTGAGAGACAGGGTTTCCAAATCATTGGAGGCTTGACTGTTGATAAGTCTTCATTTTAGTGACGAAACTCATGAAAGATTCTGCCAAATTGTCCGCAAAACTGGCAGAAAATGCTATAATTGACTATCCAAATACTCAAATTATTTACCAAACATTGTTCATTATGAGTTTTCAATGATGCAGATTCTGAATCAAAAACAATTTTCATCTTATTATAAGCGGTTTTCAAGATAACCCTCTTTTCAGCACGTTTTTCCTATGCGGCGTGGGTTAAAAGTACCAAACTGGAGAGAGGACAATTCCAAATTGAGGCCTAAATCAGAACTCAGAAAACTGTCTATTCATTTCCATTTCAAAATTTGGTGCGCTTACCAAAATTTCACCAAAACTCACACAAAACTTCTTGCACTAGAATTCTCAACTAAGTTCTGCTGACTATATCATGCCATCAGACAGTGAAGAGGATTATTTGTCAGCAGAGGAGAGTTTTGAAACGAGCCTTTGGAAAAATAATGTTTATGACACAGATATGTATATATATATATATATTCCTGTATTGTCTTAGTAGGAAAATTTGTGTAAACAAATGCAGTCCATTTCTGATGTTATTCTGGATTTTGTGGCCGAGGATATGCCGGGAATCCTCGACAGAGCATGCAAATTCTAGATGGTCCCATCACTAATTTTATGTGTGTTCAGGCCAAAATTTACAAGGCAAATGAGAATATAAAGCGATGGTCGTCAGATCATTCTGCAGTGCTCCTGATAGTGGCCGATACCAAAGCTCATAACATGCAAACATCAAAACTTTTGGATCATCCCACTATTGTTTCCTTCAGCTGGCTTTGCCTCGAGTTATTCAGCGAGTTATTCAGTGGGCATGATTATTCTAGCTAACCAACAATAACACCAGTTTGCAACTACAGTCTATACAATGATGATCATGCTATTGAATAGGGTCCTTTGATGTAGGATTAATTGGAATAGTTACCTAACCACAACCTAATGATTGTTTTACAAACATTGATATTTATTAGCGAGAGCATCATATTAGCTGGCAAACTCATTCATGGTTATCAAGTTGGCCCTCAGACTTGACTCATGACTGAGCTGGCTCTTGACTGAGAGGGCAACTTCCATTTTAATTTTAAAATGTGCTGCATTCAGCAGGTTTTCAGTTTATGGCCAACTCAGAAACTGGTGCTACATCCAAAAAAATGCTATTTTTCATCATTTTTGTCATATTTTTTACCCCTGCAAAGTCCTCAACCTCCAAGGTGTCAGGAATCCTTTAATACCCGAAGCTGATCAAATTCGAATGCCCATAAATTGGAGTAAAGTCTAAAGCGGTCCACACACCAGCTAGAAAACCTGAGCTAGTAAAAATAAAATAGAGCTTGAAATTCTAGCTTTGCTTATTATCTCCTCATTTTTCACTGCAGACACAAAGCGTATTTACAAGCTGCGATATAATCATAAGGTTAGCTTTCAGCCAATGATGTTCCATAAACAAAGCCTTTTAATGATACCCGTCATAAACGTCATGAAAAATACAACTGGTAACTGTTAATTAACCAATGAGACTATTCACTTGTAATTATAAGACGCTTACTACAAGGGGCGGAACTTAGACCACTAAACAAACAGTTTTCCCTCGCGAAGCTGTAAATAACCGCACATGTGCAGTCCCTCTTAGATGGACAAAAGTAGCTGATAACCTTCTAGCAGATGTATTGGCTTATACTCATATATCTGTGCTAGCTTTAGTTCACTGATAATTTAATTTTTTTGATATTTTACTACAGCGCTGAGAGAAAAAGAGGTAGATGGTGAATACTGGTATGAGAATGGACTCGGTACGACAAACTTTAGTACAGACCCCATGTTTCAATATGTCTGCAGTGAGGATGAGTTGTTATGCCAAGGTTAGAAAGTTTTGTTGACATTTGATTGGAAATGCGTACCACATTTCCACATCAGATTCAGTGTTGTCAAAGGATTTTTCCATGAGATAATAGCATATGAATGCACTGGGAAATCTTTTTATTGGCTCGTTTCAGTATTCAATTTGTAGTCAAGCTCAGTGTGTTTATACCACATATGATCACTTACGTTCCAAAAAGTTTCTAGTGGATATATTTATTATTGTCATAACTAAGTGTGAATATTATTGTTTTGTTACAAGTATTCCATGTGCCCACTATTCTTAGTGTGACAGAATGGGTGTTTTACTTACCTAGACAGGACACTATAAATATAAATCATTACCATTGAAAGACTAATTGGCATCACTGAGGCGGCCAATAGTGTCATGTCTAAGTTTGTTATTATCAAAAACCTGGGTGATTACTTAACTACTAGGCCACCAAATACAAGTTGTTCTGCACATCTAGATTTAAAAGCCTCTATGCATGGTGAAAATTCAGAAAATTATGGAGAAGTTCTTGCTGATTTAGATATATTAGGCAAAAGCACCGGGCATATAGGCTACGTGTGAAAGAAAATTGGTTAATAAAGACAACAGAAATACCAGAGCAATATATAGTCTGGCAGCTTGGACTACAGTAGCTATGCAATATGTTGACCCCTTTTTTCATCAATGGCACCTATGAGGTTTTAAAACCTACCACTTCCAAATATTTTTAATATTTCCACATAAGTTGAAAATAAATATATTTTCTGTGTCAGGAACATCGTACAATAGTAGTCCATTGACCTTTACAGTTCTCTAAAATGAACACTAGTGGAAGCGTATTGCGCTGGTACAGCACTAGGCGCCATTGATGAAAATGGGGGGGGGGGGGCAATTTATAGCACTAGATATAGTTTTTATTAAGTAGTGCTATGCATTTTTTTAGTGTGAAGACATCGCATAGCTCATGCAGAACTAGCTGCCAGACTATATATTGCTTTGGTCCTTCTGGCAGTCCAATAATCCATGGAAAATACCATAAATCGTGGTAACTCCCCTACACCATTGGTGTGCAACCTTTTTTGGAAAAAGGCATCGTTTTACACAGGCTCAACTCAGAAGGCCGTAGCATATCTTCTGGGCATAAAATTGGAACCCGAGTGAAGATTTTGGCATCCTGATTTTGTACAATTTACAACAGATTTATGTTTAAAAACTGTGGTATGTCGCAAGAAACATCAGCTGAACAAAGATACTGGTTTAACTAAGCACTGAATAATTGTGACATCTGTTTATGTAAATTTATGTGACATTTGCTTGTGTAAATTATTGTATCCCTATGTTTTTATAAGTATTGGATAGGGTAGTGCAGGAGGGGTGCTGTAGCGCCCTCCCGTAGGGGAAACTTTTGCAAATGATTGTGAAATGAGAGGCAATCTGGGAAATTTCAGCCAAAATATAGGAGCACTTGTAACATGGGAACTTTTTGACACAAATCTGCCTATCTCGCTCAAAATGACAGTTTCGCTACAAATAATCATTTCTCTCATATTATAGAACGTTATATATGGATATCCACATAACAAAATTGGAATCAAAGTTTTATAATAATTTTTGAAAATTAAAGATTTTAAACAACTAGGTGGCTCAATTTTATTCATGCATCAAATTATTCTCTGATTCTTCAGCTCCGTAATGATGTGCTTCTTTAGAAAATTGGTCCACTCTTAGTGCATTTTATATCTATCCCAGTAGAGGCCTTCCCGAAAACGCTCACATCAAGCCAGACTAACGTTTTGTGACGTCAGAGAGCTGTTTGAGTGACCAGCCTATTGTAAAATCAAAACAAACAGAGCTATCTTGTATTCAATACAGCAGAAAATCCATGGTGCTGATTTTCATCTTCCACTATGAGCCTTTGCATCCACATCTCAATTGCAACCTCATGGAAGGGCACTGGCATCCCCATCCCCAAATTTGAGATATGATGGTCTAAAAAGTCAGCTTATTTGTGTGATTTCTGCAAATGTAGGTCAACACAGAGCACTGAACTAAGGCTATATTGTGTAGTAAGGTATTCTATGAAAGGCCCCCATTGGGTACAATACTCCACTGAAATCCACTGGCTAAGTAAACAAACTTGGAATTTTATACTACAACAAGCACGGCGGTGTGTGTGTTCGATTGAGAATAAATGACACATGCTATAAACTGAGGTAAGATGCAGGTCAGATAATAAAATAATCGAGCGATAGCTGAGTCATCGGCTGCACAAAGTTGGTGAAAATAGGGCGACGACGGAAAGGAGATCAAGAATTTTTAGACCTTAGCATTCCAATTTGTTTTAGCTTTAGACTTTAGATCAAGCTTTAGACATTAACTGTGTTACTGTTCTCACATTCTTGAAACTGACAAGCTTATCAGTATGCCTGCGTGCCGTTATGTATAATAATGTGAACTTTACTAGAAACTTTCGGTGAGGACCTGCTGTTTGCCATCCATTGTATATTTATATTTGGAGATTTTTAATTGATCCAACTTTATCAGCAGACAAATATTCTATGTGATGATAAAGTTCTAAATAATGTTCTGGGTAGATGGCGTGCCGAGGTAAATCCAAAAAATACTGTGCTGCGGCTAACTGTGACAAAGATTCTTTTTATTTGTTTAAATAGCCAGAAAGTCAACCACATTTTTATTTACACAAATTTTTGCTGATTATGTAAATCAAAATCCATTTGTCATCAATTATTGTAATGTCCATTGAAATATTATTGTCTTTCTGCTTGAGAAACAAGCCTACCTCTACATGCATGTCTTCCACGGTCAGTTCTTGGGAAGAAACCTATTCCTTCACCATCAGTTGCCTGCCCTATTCCTCTAGAATGGCCCCAGAAGCTTCATTCTCTGAATCAACAGATCTGTCACTTAGATAACATCAGTTATCTGACGACATTGCCATTGAAATATTTTGCACAAAACTAAGGATCGTGAATTTAATAATGTGTGTTGAATAATGTTAGACAAATTGATCGTAGCTAATAAACTCTGGCTTTGGCTCTGGCTCTGTGAATTGGGGCTTGTATCATTCCTGTTATGGATGTTTATACGATGAGCATATTTTGCAATCATCGATGAGGTAATTTATCATGAGCCCCAATAATGTTTGTTTTGACAGCAATGTGATTATTTATGTGGGGAGAGCCTTGTCAAAGATTATAAAACATTGGCCATGTAGACAAAACCGCATCCACTAGGATACTGTGTGTAGTCAACAAAGATGTTGATGCGTGACCTATTTAGCTAAAGTTGTTGAATAATTTCTATCAACTCAGCGCACTAACAGCTCTGTGACGTCAAATATCACACCCTTTTCAGCGTTAATTTTATGCGAGCGTTTTTAGGAAGGCCTCTACTGCGATAGATATATAATGCACTTAGAGTGGATCAATTTTTTTAAGAAGCATATCATTACGGAGGTAAAGAATCAGAGAATAATGTGATGCATAAGTAATATTGAGCCACCTAGTGGTTTAAGGCCCTAATTAGGCCGCAAAAAAGCCTCAGGTTGCCCACAGCTGCCCTACACTGTTGAGCGCAACATTCATGCATTGGGAACATAGTCAATAACCATGAATTATGAGACAATGATTTACCAGTTTTTATGTTGATTATTGATAATCAAATTTCTTTCACCTCTCTCGCCTATTTTGGTTTGGCAAAAGTACAGGGGTACTTTGACATGGGACATCGTTTGAACTAAATAGACAAAATCGATTCATTCATGAATGATAGATTTCACATCTGTGTTCTGTACTGATATACATCTTTTTCAGGACTGATCTGTCATAACTATCTGCAGTCAGCAAACCAAACTGAAGCCGGACAGCATATCCAGGCTGGGAAACTGAAGATTGAGGTACTTCTGGGGAAGTGTAAAGAATTCAAAGATCACAAAACGCTCGCAAAGTTAAGGATGTAAGTATTTATGCCCGATATCAGCTTTATATTTGATAGAAGTAATTTGATATAGGCAGGCATCATTTGTATGATTCAATGCTGCATAAAGGATTGACTTATCATGCTACCGTCAAATAATGTTGTAATGCTAATCAAAATGTTTTAGGAAAGAAGCTATGTTCCTCTACTGGGCTAAGGACTTGGAAACAGCAATAAGGAGTGTTTTGGATGCTATGATCAGCTACGACTTGTTCCTACAAGAATCAGGATTTAAAAGCAAATCTGAGTACACTTTAGGGCTGTTCAAAAATCTGCATGACATGCTAAAAGAGTATTGGCTACATTGGCGTCAAGAAAATCGCACAAGGTGGGAACAATTGACAAAAACATAGAACAGATTTAGCAAAAAAATAGTAGGGGAGTCAAAATCATAATCATATCAAATTCATAACAACAGAAGGGGGGCTGTTATCACCTCCTGCGAGGTCTTGGGGGTATTTTATAAGGTATATAAATTTTCACTGTAAATCTATGTCCGACTAAAACTATGTGAACTCAATCCCGCATTATTCATTTTTGTGTACTGTCTTCAACTCTTTACCATCATTAAAGGCCAAGCCCAATGAAGTTCTAACTTACTATATTATGTTTTTCATGAGGTTCTAAGCTCTCATTTGAGCCATTGGACAAAACTCTACACCTACGACAGGCAGATCTGTTGATGCTCAAAGCTGATGCTTCATGAAAACAGTCATCGTCCCAGCTCATGACGTCACAAGCAGTGTTTTCTTAAATTTCTGTGATAACGGATGTGAATAAAGCAATCCAAATATTAGGGGAGTGATGGTACAGATCCCCTCAAAAACTTTGGAATGAGTGAATAATGTATCAGGCTTCAATCACCTTAATTTTTATTGGATATTTTTGTTAGGAACAATCAAATCACAATGGATAATACAAACAGTAAAAACCATTAGTGGCAAATGTTAAACACTGTCTTTGACGTCAGAAGGTGAAGGACATTTAAATGGTTTCTCAATGTGACTGAATTTATTGACTGTTTGATGGAGATGTCATCTTTGAGCATCAGCAGATCTGGTTGTGGTAGGTGTAGAATCTTGTCCAATAGCTCATCTGGAAGCTCATCACCTAAAGTAAAACATGACAACACTTCATTGGGCTTGGCCTTTAACACTGAATTTCAAGGCATTTATTGTTAATTGAAATACAATACAATAATGTGTTTGCGGCTATCGGCTTGTGACGTGTTTTATGAATGTTTTAAAGGTACACAATGTTAGAACGAGGCAGCGATGATGGAGCACGTCTGGACTTCATCAAAAAGTTTCTGCAAACCTATGGTAACGCAGACCAGTTTGAAGCTCTCAATTATCTTGGTTCAAAGGTGAGAAGTCACTCAGGGTGTGCTGTCGCTTCAGAAAAAACGCTAATGGTATGCATCTCTTGTGCTGTATAATAGTGCTTATTAACACACGATACAACATGCACAGTTTTTCCCACAAGTCTTATTTCTATCATTTTAGTGATTTTCATCACTTTAATACATGGGATAAAGTAAAAGCCACTACATAGTCATAGTTACCACCAAGATTGTGAAATCCTTTGCTGTAACCATCTTGATTAAACAAAACTCGTTCAACCTGTTCTATTTTATTACCCTTGCAGAAACCAGTTGGCGTGGAGGCAACATCATAAAACCAACATTGTCTTCTTGAAGCAAGGAATTACATATGCTGTTGAACTTTGAACCAGGTTAATGGTACATTGTAATATTTAAACAATTGCCTGTCCTGGAAATTGAGCATACTCAGAGCACAATGTTAATGGCTCCTGGCATTTAGAACCATCATTATATCAACCTTATTCCTTGAAAACTAATGAGCTGAGCTCAATGGTTGTCATATTTGGAATCTCGGTGCTTCAAATCATGTGTCCACCAATTTTCAGGGCTACACGTATCATGTTCTACAAGTTATTCCAAATAGTGTGCAAAGAAAGTTTGGAGTTAGGTGGATATAATTTCTTATATCTTAGGAAGTTTATTGAGCTCAATGATGATGTGTGATGATTATTATGAGAGTTTGTTTCAGTTATTTTTGGGAACGGAGGCTTTTATAGCTTGCTAAGACACTCGACGCATACTTCTATATTGGATCATGTGAGGGTTTAGAAGTTGTAAGTCTAGATCAAAAGAATGAATAGATACAATTATACTAAAATACCATAATGTTTTTCACCTTGAGGGAATTCCCAATTTATATGTCAAAACTTGGGGGAAAAGCCCATTAAATTTGTTTTTACACCCCGCAGGTATTGCTGCCTAAATCTGGTCACTGGACAGCAGCAGAGTAGTAAAACTGATGGATGTAAGTAATGGAGCATGGGGATTCCAAATTTCATTCCTTGACCACTAGCATTTAATCAAAATATATCACAATTTACCCTTCTGGAGTGATTCACCATGTACAGCGTTTATATGGAGCCTTAATGGATTAACGGCACAATGGGCTTGGCCTTAAAGAATTTATAAAATTCTTAATATGTTCAGGGTATGTTGAAGTGCTTAGATCTCTGCATTATAACCCTTATATGAGGAAGTTATTGGCTCTTATTAATATCAAGAATCACAGCACCTATTTATATACTTTTTTTTATTTCTTCCAGCACTTGGCACAAAAATCCACAAGAGATGATTTTTGCTGCCAGTAAAGATAGAAAACTGGTAACTAAATGCCATAATCAACCTTAACCGGCAGAATTTTATTTCAGTGGTGTTGCTGAATTTTATCATATTATTACTAATTTTAGCATATTTCTATTAGATGTTTAACTTTGACATGTAAATACTCTCTTTTGCTATCTTTGTTCTTCAAAACTACTTCCATGAGTGAATCGTAATGAAACATAACCTTCAAATATAAAAACTCTCTTTGAGAAATCTGATCGGCAACAATACATATTCCTATCGCAATACGTGAGTAGTTATAGAACACTGGCAGACACGGAACAGGGAACCCTTTTCCTGCTGCTATTGTTGTTTGCTTGAAAGGTCGCGGTGACCAGTGTGTCTGTCAAAACCCACTTAGTCACTTAGCTAATACCAACAACTTGTCCTAAACTGCATCTTCAGTCACACAAACCATACACATTCACATCTTTCAAACTGCTACAGTTGATCCTGAGGATCATTTGTCTGTCACAGAGGGAGGTATGGGTTCGATCCGAACATTTCTGGGTTTCTGCATTGGAAATCAATTTTATGAAGTCAAAGTGTTGTTGTTTATTTGATGACCTGTGTCAATTTGGGCGGAGGGCTGAGAGCGAGCATATGTGGCAATCTCACTATGTTTCCATGGGTCGAATGATACGCGTCAAATCATACTTGCAGCCAGTTTTCCTGCTGCAGTTTCAGCTTCTTTGACACCAGCTGTGCTTTTGTCATAACAGAACTCCATTTTTATCTGATGTAATGAAACAAGGGGAATGTTGTTGGCCATCGAAATTGCTTTGTTTGTAAAGGAAAATTCGCCTTGCGTTTTGTGTCTGCTCAAAAATATATCTTGGGTAAACATACAATAGCCAACTCACATGTTCAGCTTCTTGGCTTATTTATCTAAATCGCAATGCCGTGCCACTAGATGGGCATGGGCAAAATTTAAGTACATTTTGTTGACTTAATGCAATGGTTTGGGGAACTCAGCTTACAAATGAAATCTATTGTCGCCGAGTATCCCGGATAATGTTTCAGTGACCTCAATCTTTTATGCCACTACTCCATCTGATGATTATCTATATTATGTTCCAAATTTGATAACAAAAGCCAAGGTTGAGTAAGCCAGGTTCTGATGGATAATTTTTCTCACCGATGTGAATTTGGTTAGCGAAAGAAGTGTTTTATGTGTAATAGATTTATCCACCCTAAGGAACAAAGCGCTGAGTGGGACACCAAACCTTGAAAAGGATCTGAAAAAAATAAAATTCTTAACCATTGAGTCACCAGAGGCCTACTTGTAAATGAAGACAACTTATACAATGATTCGCATTGTAGCGGCTTTAGATTTTTACTGCCTGGCATTACCTTGAAGTTCAAGACCACAACCGTTCTCTTCTAACAACATGCATCTAACTGCAACAAACCAAACAACGGACCTTATCATTGTCTACTGAGGAATTCAAGCACAAGCATTGCTCGGGACGCTAAATAGGTTAACTGATATCAGCTAGAGTGGGGTGATTTTCTCGTTATAGTCATGAAATCGAGTTAACAGGGAGTTTATTTTGGATTGGCTCATATCACATTTTCAGTACTGCCCCATCTAATGAACACTAAGCAAAAGCGAATTGGCAAAGCAATACGAAACGTTTGCGAATCTAAGCAAACCAGGTTGTTATCATTTGCCACTGGGCGATTTTGTCCAAATATTAAGATTACCTTGACTAAGTGTAGAAGTACATGAAAATAAGACCACTCAACAGTTGGCCGATCAACAAATGATTTCCAAATAGAAAACACGCAATCATCAAGGTTTATATTATGAGCAAAATCACATCTGACTAGTTCCCAACTCCAGTTTTTGCAATGCAAATTAGGTTATAGCCACAAATAATAGGTGATAGAAATAGACCGAATTTGGACGGCTTTGTTTATTGAAGACATCATAAAGCATAATATAAGGATCTTTCTCTATTTGTTGATCAAAACATAGATATGACTGATGATATCTAAAATAGTTAGAGTTGCAATTCAATATTTACAACGTGCAGGGTCATGTATCTCCGTATGAGCAAAAAATGGTTCTAAAACGCCTTGAACTGAAAGCTTAATTAAATATTCAAAATCACAAATTAAGAAAGGCAAGATGTAGATATAATAGTCTGCATAGTGACTTGTATGCAATCTAGGCTTGTATATAGAATACTACAAGACCACCTTATGGATATACTCTATCTATATCTATGTGGTGTAATAATAGAGAGTGTATGTCTTTTATAAACTTAATTAACTCTGAGGGAAATTAGGATATTCAAAATTGAATAATACCATTCTACACAGGGATACTCCTACGTGAAACTTTTAGAGGGCAAATGCTGCATAACGATAATGTGAGTGGTAAATGGCAGATATAGAGTCAATAAAAGTCTCTTAGTAGGCCTTATGACAGCACAGAATTTGTCCAAAACTCGCTGATGAAAGTCTATTAGTTGTAGTCTATCATATAAGAGTCGTGTACACTTGTCGTAATTCCTGAAGGTCGTTATTCCTGAAGGTCATCCTCGATCCAGCCGATAATCTTACCCTCCCACCCCGGTACGATATCCGAGTCTAAAGTTAACTCCTCTTTGACTGTCCCAAACTCAGGGTCCAAAGCCTTGAACAGAAATCTGTAACAAAAAAGTGATCGGATGTTTGACTCGACTCCGTGTACCTTGTTTGTTTTTATCTAAACTGCCGAGGCATGTTTCTAAGAGATTAGACCCAAAATCCAAAAGCCAAGCAGGCTATGACAGTAAATAAACTTTGTTGATTTACAACATTCACAAGTCTTACGCAACACTCAGTATTTGTGTTGTAAATTCCAGCTTTTTGATAAATTAGTATTTTATGATTACATGATTAACCACTGAACTACTGGAATGCTCAAACTTAGTCAGATGAATTAGAGGGTTATCCGATTTTGAAATGACGATCATGCGGCAGGACCTAGGTTCTTGTACGGTCTTGAGAGATTTACCAAAACCAAAGTAGTCAGAGTAACTTCAACCAACAGATAATAGCTCAAATTCCCACCTCTCACAAATCACATTAATTTTAAACAACTGACAACTTATCATGATTACGACTAGGCTGACAAATATACTTTTTTTTACTGACATCAAAGCTGTGCTCTATCAAGAAATGTCCAGGGGTCTTAGGGTACAAAGGGTGTCAGTCACTTGTTATGTTGAGATTACAGCCTCATACCACTTTTAGATAAGACAAGACACAGCTTTTATCTGTGACAAGTCTATAAAATAGGCCTGAGTACAGAGTTGGAGTAAAGAGTTGGACATTGATACCGCATCACAGGTTTCAAAACAACAAACACATGACTATATATAGCATTCCTAACAGAATCACTCACTTTTTCCGTAAGCCCGAGCTATCCTCTCCTTGACTAGAACTGAACACAGACTTATAATCTTGTAGAGTTATATCTCCTAATTTCTTCTGTATAGTCCTCATAGAGGGCGTTACGGATTTACTTGTAAAACACAGCAGCTGAACAAAAAACAGAGAAGAAATAAATAATGAACAGCATTTATATCAGTAGCATGGTGATTTCCAGGCTGCATTTTTGAACATGAGGTTTTATTAGCAAATCCTTGTTCCGTATATGGAAAATCTATATTCTGCGCAAAATATTCCCATCACAGCATGGAAGAGTAATTATTGTAGGTCTGTCTTTATTGTATTACAACTGTTATATATCTCTGTGTTAATAGATACACAGAGTAAGGATAAGCAGAGGGGACACTTCAATGATCGTTATAGTGCCTGCGGTTTTTATCCACTGGGGGAAATTCATCAATCTGGCCACCTGCCAATTTCAGAATATATATAAGTTACAGTGGAGTTTTGTCATGCAGACATAGCCACCTTTGATAGGTCATAATTCATTCTGTATTTATCCTAAAGACTGATTTCTAACTTTTCTGAAATGTCCAATCTTCGAGCTATACACCATATTATTGTCATTTTTTGCTAGGATACATAGGCTATGAGTAATCAAGGTTTTTAAAATGAGTTTTATCATATAGATTTACATAGGGCTTAGGTCAATGCACGGACATTTCCTAATTTTGATGACCAGCCGTCTATCAATTGTCACATGTAAATCTATATGACAAAACTCATTTCAAAAACCTTGATTACTCATAGCCTATGAATCCTAGCAAAAAATGACAACAATAGGGGTGTATAGCTTGAGGCTTGGACATTCCAGCAAAGTTGGAAATCAGTCTTTAGGATAAATACAGAATGAATTATGGCCCATCAAAGGTAGGGATGTCTGCAAGAAAAATGCCATTATAACATATAGAGATAATGAGTTTTTGGCATCCAGCTGTGCACAATTTTCCCCCAGTGAATCAAAAACCGCAGGCACTATAACTATCATTGAACTGTCCCCTCTGTATATCCTTACTCTGTGATAGATATCTATCTAACCTGTCAAAAATACAATGAAATTAGCCAGTCACTGTCAGTGACAACTGCAATGCTTGACAGAAATAAATTCATAAAACAAGCAAGCAGTCATTTGTTGCTGGTTTAGCAAAGCAATGCCAAATTATACACTGTTAAAGTATTCAAACTTGAAATTCATCATACATCACTCAGAGTGGGTGAGTCATAGACATGTATCTTTACACTGAAATAATGAATTACACAGAAGCCCTACTAATCATCTTAGCAGTAGTTGAATGTAAATCCATCTCTATCATGAGAAAGCTCACTTGCCAAGAACAGTGATCAACTTTGATCAGCTAAAGTGAATGCTTCTCTGAAATCAGCAAGCATATACTGACCTTGATTTCCACTGGTCATTTCATTTTTTAAGACTTTAGCTTATTCAATAACGAGCACACTGATAACGTGATATACTATTGAATGTATATCTCTGATCGATAGAGAGTGAATTAATTCACTTAGTAAGAGTACCATCACAAGGAATTTGGTGTGACGACCCATGTTCAATTTTATTAAGGGATGGGTACATGTTAGGTACTGCTACTAAATTGACTCTAATGATCAGAGATACACATGTTAATAGTGTAATCTCAATGTCAGTGTGAATAAAGAGGCCACCGAACACAAAAAGATGAATATCTTGGTCTCCCTACAAAAAAAAGAGATACTTGACTGACCTTAGTACTATCACCCCTGTTCTGATTTAGTTTACTGTTAAACACTCGATGGTGACCTTTAACCTCCGCTGTAGGTTTGAAATTTGATTTACCGGCAGCGTCTTTTAGATTATTCACCATGCTGACCAGGGCGGCCTCTAATGATTCGACGGCTACAACAGATCAGGGTCAGGTTATTAGAGTACTACTCAATCATAAGATCACTGTCAGGTTATTATCCTCACCTACTACTATATAACAACTCGTTCCTGAGATTGAATAATTATCATGATATGGTGATACCATAGACATAAGATTGAATCTGAAAAAAATTAATCTATTGAAATCAGGGGGTCTTATCACATGCCACATCCAGTAGCATGGGCGGAGAGATAACAAAGGGTGATTCTGGTGTGAAGCAATATCCGACTGCATTCAGGAGTTCCAACCAAACCGCATCAACTATAGACATGGGTAATAGCCACTGCCAAAGGTAAACGTATCAGTGGTCAAAAGCTCCAATATCGTGTTTCTAAACTTCCCTCTGACGTTGGAGTCCTGCGCCTCGACTGGTTTTACTACCAGGTATATGGACCATATTCATTGACATAGATACGCACTTAATGAAAGGGAACTTAATCAGCAGAATTCTGATGATGTTCGGTGTTTTATTCAGGCACACAAACACTTATGTTTCAGCTAAGCATGATTACAGACTTATGGCGATGTTATTTTGTGACTGACCAGAATTAGACGACTCTGTAGGAGGCAGGTGTAGTTTGATTGTTTGTAGAGCTGATTCTACTGTTCTCAGATCAGCAGAGGTAACAGGATCTGTCAACAACTAAAAATATAGAAAGAGAAGTGACAGCTGACTGTGACCTTCATGAACTGCTACATACTCCTAATCAATCTGCTCTGTTTTTAGATTTCAATTTTATTACAATAAGATGTAGTCAAGATGAGGATCCCTCAGTTAGGTAATTTAAGACATGAGATGTTAGAAGATAGGGTCTACCATAAACAGTTGGGCGAGCGACTCTCAGTCAGTGAAGTCTAAGTGCTCAGGCTCCAAATAGGGGTGCAATCGGTCAGGGGTTTTATATCTTACTATAATGAATTCCAAACCTTAACATTCATACTTTTACACTGTTTGGGTAATTGACATAGACATGTATGCCAGCTCACAGCAATCATTCAATGTGACTGAAGGTACTATAGGATAATTCCTATCCCATGTTCCCTATAATATAGGCATGAGGTTAGCTAAGCTAGTTGGAGCTGACTTAATATCACCAATCTTCGCTAGCTTAGGTGGCATTTTCATGTTAAGGCTGAGATAATATTAGCTAGCGAAAAACTTTTCTTCCTACAGATACTTCTCCCCTCAAACGTAAGTGAGACGTACCTTCTGCTCTAGTTGTTCAGTAAATGGTGGACTGATTTCACTCTCAGACCGAGGAGTACTCGTGTGGGAGGAGCTTGCGTCATGTGACTCCGACCTTGTGTCATGTGACCCCGATCTCTTCATCTTATCCTCGAGTGACTTTATTATCTGTAATAAAACAAAATTATACTTTCAGAATAAGATATTCACAAATTTTCAGTTACGTGCCAGAAGTGCCTTATTAATATATTCAGCATTGACACGTTTTTCCGCCTACATGAATTTTTGACGAGTGCTGGGTAAAGTCATAACAACTAAGAGAGAAAACAGACCGCTAGAATTTGAATTCACATACTGACTCTCGTGATCTGACTGGGCATGTAGATCACTGATAAACTAGGCTATCATTACCACAAAGTGGGTGTGGTAAGGCTAAGTATGCATCATGCGTGACTTGAATTTGCGCATGTGCAAGAACAATGAGTTTAGTTTGGGTTCTGATTGCAACTTTGGAAAGAGGGAATGGGATACCCCCTGCATAAACTGCTAATCAAATTTAGCTAATAGTGACAATAGAAGATAACTCTTACTAACAAATCCGCACGCATATGGCAGTGTGCCACCAGAGCAGGTAGCCAATCAGATGGCTTCGGAATTCCGAGGCTCAATTTTGCAGAGATCAGCTCATGCCCAGAGCTGAGCATGAGAAGAATGCTGAATTCATAGTTGTTACCAAGCTACAAATTCTTCTACTGTCATCTTTTGAGACTAAAATGGTACAGAGCCGACAAAGCTTCTATGTAATGAATAGCAGGATAACTAATCAGCCCCATCAATCTTCTCTGTCCCCCCCACCACCACATACCTGCTGACTGTGAGTAGACTGAGAGCTGAGCTCACTCTCCCCCCACCACATACCTGCTGACTGTGAGTAGACTGAGCGCTGAGCTCACTCTCCCCCCACCACATACCTGCTGACTGTGAGTAGACTGAGAGCTGAGCTCACTCTCCCCCCACCACATACCTGCTGACTGTGAGTAGACTGAGCGCTGAGCTCACTCTCCCCCCACCACATACCTGCTGACTGTGAGTAGACTGAGAGCTGAGCTCACTCTCCCCCCACCACATACCTGCTGACTGTGAGTAGACTGAGCGCTGAGCTCACTCTCCCCCCACCACATACCTGCTGACTGTGAGTAGACTGAGCGCTGAGCTCACTCTCCCACCACATCATACCTGCTGACTGTGAGTAGACTGAGCGCTGAGCTCACTCTCCCCCCACCACATACCTGCTGACTGTGAGTAGACTGAGCGCTGAGCTCACTCTCCCCCCACCACATACCTGCTGACTGTGTGTAGACTGAGCGCTGAGCTCACTCTCCCACCACCACATACCTGCTGACTGTGAGTAGACTGAGCGCTGAGCTCACTCTCCCCCCACCACATACCTGCTGACTGTGAGTAGACTGAGCGCTGAGCTCACTCTCCCCCCACCACATACCTGCTGACTGTGAGTAGACTGAGCGCTGAGCTCACTCTCCCCCCACCACATACCTGCTGACTGTGAGTAGACTGAGCGCTGAGCTCACTCTCCCCCACCACATACCTGCTGACTGTGAGTAGACTGAGCGCTGAGCTCACTCTCCCCCCACCACATACCTGCTGACTGTGAGTAGACTGAGCGGTGAGCTCACTCTCTAAGTGAGTTATAGTTTTACTCTTTCTCTCTAGCTCAGTGTGCATTCTGTTTAGCATAGTCGTCTTCTCTGTCAGCTCATCACGTAACGTCTCTGTCTCTGACTCATCATTCTCCTCCATATCAGCTCGCAGTGCTGCCGCCTTCATCTGCATATACAGATAAATATCAATATATAGATATATATATCTGCATATATATATATATAGATATACATATACAGTGCAGTTCACTTAATTCAAACCTCTGGGGACCACCAAAATATGTCATAATTTTAAGCAGTCTGAATTAAGTGAAATAGCAGGAGCAGGAGATTTTTTTTAACATTGATTGACAAACAATCTTCATCGTTAAAATGATGTTCTTCCGAATGTTCCAAACAAAACAGTAAAGAAATGAAAGAAGAAAATGGGAGACAAAGACGGCTAGACTAAATACACAAATTATCATGTCTTAGACATGAAATAGATAAAAGCATGTTGTCTGAATGTCTTCAAATTGTTGTGGAAGGCTATATGAATATATAAAATTATATATGGCCGGCCCTGTAACTGTTTGACACAATTGGTTAGCTGGCAGTGGATGGTAACGGAATGGCAGGGACAAGCAAAATGTTTGAGCACTACTAGTGGAGAACCAACATATAGTATTATAATCTACTAACCCGTAGCGTTATTAGCTAACCTGGCCTGTGGGGGTGTTAGCTGCTACTTGACCCGTGTCACTATTAGCTACTAACCCGCCGCACAATTAGCTACTAACCCGCCGCACTATTAGCTACTAACCCGCCGCACTATTAGCTACTAACCCGCCGCACTATTAGCTACTAACACGCCATTCTGCGCATGCTCAGCTCTGGGCATGAGCTGATCTCTGCAAAATTGAGCCTCGGAATTCCGAAGCCATCTGATTGGCTACCTGCTCTGGTGGCACACTCTCAAATGCGTGCGGAATTGTTAGAAAGAGTTATCTTCTATTGTCACTATTAGCTAAATTTGACTGGCAATTTATGCAGGGGATGTCCTATCTCCCCAGACCAAAATTGCAATTAGAACCCAGACTAAACTCATTGTTCTTGCACATGCGCAAATTTAAGTCACGCATGATACATACTTAGCCTTACGACATTCTCTTTGTGGTAATGATACCCTAGTTTATCAGTGATCTACATGCCCAGTCAGATCACGAGAGTCAGTATGCTAACACGCAGCACTATTAGTTACTAACCTGCCGCACTATTAGCTACTAACCCGCCGCACTATTAGCTGCTAACCCGCCGCACTATTAGCTACTAACCCGCTGCACTATTAGCTGCTAACCTGTCGTAATACTAGCTACTGACCTGCAGCACTTTTAGCTACTACCCCCATGGTATTTTAAGCTGCTAACCTGTCATAATACTAGCTACTAACCCGCCGCACTACTAGCTACTAACCCGCCGCACTATTAGCTACTAACCCGCCGCACTATTAGCTACTAACCCGCCGCACTATTAGCTACTAACCCATCGCACTATTAGCTACTAACCCGCCGCACTATTAGCTACTAACCCGCCGCACTATTAGCTACTAACCCGCCGCACTATTAGCTACTAACCCGCCGCACTATTAGCTACTAACCCGCCGCACTATTAGCTACTAACCCGCCGCACTATTAGCTACTAACCCATCGCACTATTAGCTACTAACCCGTCGCACTATTAGCTACTAACCCGCGGTATTTTCAGCTACTACCCCCATGGTATTTTAAGCTGCTAACCTGTCGTAATACTAGCTACTGACTTGCAGCACTTTTAGCTACTGACCTGTAGTATCTCCTGTTGTTGTTCACTTAGTCTCTGATGTAGTCCTTGTTTCATACCCTGTAACTGCATACACTCCTGTCTAGTTCTACTCAGCTCTTCTCTTAGATGTGTACATGAATCCTCACTCTGCTGTATACGCGCCTGGTATATCACCAACTGTATACATAACAATATATATATACATCAACTGTATACATAAACAATATATAAATCTATCATAGACCGTATGTGTAAACAATATATATATATACATCAACTGTATACATAAACAATATATATACATCAACTGTATACATAAAAAATATATATCTATATATCACCAACTGTATATATAAACAATATATAAATCTATCATTGACTGTATATGTATATACAAATATATATCACTAACTATAAACATGTGTAAATAAATACATCACTAACTGTATAGAAATACAGAATATATCACTGATGATGTGTGGCAGGTAAGTCAGTCAAGGAAAAGCATAGAGTGTCTGTGAGTCATTGATGAACACATTTTGAAGGCCTACAGAACCTATATAGGGTGAGTTAGTTCCAAGAAATTTGAGGTATGAAAATTTAATGAAAAAAAAGTCATTGAAGCAAAACTCAATTCAACTGGACTAGAGTATGAAACTTAAGTACCGAAAGTAGTGATCATCATTCATCAAAGTAGTTACAACCAGGAGCAGGTGCCCTGACAAAACGTCAAATTTGATTGTAAGAGCGTATAACCTAAGCCTACCAATACTTAGATGAGCTGAAAATGTCAGCTGGAACACAAATGTGGTGAAAACCAGTGGTCTGAGATGTCATCAAAGCAAAATGAAGACGACACCCAAGGAATAATAAAAAGAGAAGCTTAGGGAGTCAAACGAAAGTGCAATGTTGGGTCGAAAATAATGGTTTAAATTTGTTTTACTTTTAGGAAGTGGTCTTGAAGCCTTCATGATGAACGTTATCCTGAAGGTGGACAATAAAAAAATACCACTCACTCCATACAAGCTTGGTAATATATGTGGGGTTGTGTGGTTGAAATTGTAAGCCTGTTTCTGTCCACAGACTGAGAAGTAATGGTACGCAGCCGCCATATTCGGCGCCAAATTGCTCTCAGTTTGCAGGCAGGACGAAGCACACCTTGGGCGTCAATTGAGCCCAGTAGCGGGATTCGAACCCGAGACCTCCAACGCTGGCAAGTTTGAGGGCAGGCCCGGAAACAAACTGAGCTACCTCCTACTCAAATCCTCATGTTTATATTGGCTGAGACATGCAAACTGATCTGGGTGCTATTACCCTGTAAATGACACAAGGGAGGAAGGCACAGGACTTCTGTATCTCTGCGCTTTAACGGCCCGACGATCACCGCGGAGTAAAACTAATAAGTGAGTGAGAGGAAAGTGATTACTGTACTCTAACTACTTACAATCCTTAATAACTGAGGGACTAACATCTAAACAAAATATACACACATATACATGATATATATATAAAATATATAATATATACATAGACAAACGTATACAATATATATCGGCTACAGTGATATATAGTGCTGTGTGATAAGATATTGTTGAGTTTGGGTTCAAAGTCAGTCGTCAACCTAACTTAATCATGTTCACCATATGCTTCTAGAGATGACTAATATCGCCAATAATCTCAAACTTGGTAGAGTAAACAACATAGATGAAAGATGCAGCAGCCTGCCACTGGTGAAGCACTGTTTTGGACAGATCGGGTTGTTGCTTAACCATGCTGTTTTTATCATAGAACAACTTTAATTAGACTTCTTTACCACCTTTCAGGTAATTAGACTTGAGAAACATAATTTTGATGATGTGAATAAAACAGGTTTTGTGAGTAATAATAGTTGTCTTCTCTCTGAACCAAACTTCCATAAAGTGGACAACTCCAAATTATCATTGCACTTTCCTTTTTCCTCACCATATAAAACAGAACATATAGTTAACCTTGAAAACCATTTCTGACCTATCGCATCAGATACTGTTCACAGCGAGTTGATATTGGAGCATTTAGCCGAGGATTTGTGTCAGTTTATTTTCTAATCTATAACAGTATCTCTTACCTGTTCGTAGTTAGTAGCGTTGGCGTTGATCTGTGGGCTATCGTCTGTATTAGGGGCGGCGTTCTCCTGCCCGTTTAGTAGTACATTCTGTAGCTCTATGAGCAGATTATGGGCTTGTTTAGTGTCTTCTATCATAACAGATTGTGAATCCTGCACATCATCTAACAACACAGAGTATCGATCTACCAGATCTCCTGTGAGAGAGAGAGAGAAAAAGGTGGATGTGAATAGTTGATAGTTGAATGATAAGATAAGACAACTTTTATTGGTAAACATTGTCTAAGACAAGTTACAGTAGAACGTTTGATTAGCCTGTCCTGATAAGCTTTGATCAACCTCTACTCAATCAAAGCTTGCCAGGACAGTTCAGATTTATTGTACTGATAAACAATATCCAAACTAAGTCTGAGAAACATCAATATCCAACACATAGTTTGAGAAATGTCTATCTTTGTATTTGTTTACTACCAGAATTGTCATTTATTAAGTAGTTCATATGTCTTTAGATTTACCTCAAGCTATGAAACGAAAATTACAATTTCAAGCAGCTTTTGATTGCAAAAAAGTATCAAAATCAAAATGCAAAACATCATTATCATTGAAAGAAAATTAAGTCGTTGGAATCCAATCAGATCTGATGAAAACAGGTTTGTTACTGTTGCCTAGACATCACACCAATCATTGCGTGTCCACCATCTCCAATATACAAGTAGACAGACAGACAGACAGACAGACAATGACTAACCTTCCGATCCGCTGTCCTGACTGGACCTAGAGGAGGTTACACTCCTGAGTGAGCTGAGAGGACTCGACATGACGTCTATAGGAGGACCTCCCTCAGCGTGACCTTGACCTCCCTGCTGTACCTGTACAGGGTGACTCACTGTGAGAGATGGGCTCTCATAGCCTAACCTCCTAAAACAAGGCGAGATAATATCGTGAGATTGAGAGGGAACATAGGAGCACTGCTAAAACTGCAGTTAGATTCTATGTATGTGTTTGTATTTATCTCATTCTCTGAGAAATAAAAGTGTTTGTGTAGGGTGCTCTGGTAAAAGTTTTGAAATGTTTTACAATGAAGTCAGTGAAATAAAATATAATTTGGTATAAAAATATTATAAAGCTGCGTTTACATGTGAGACAAATCGGCTAATAATAACAACTCCGACAGAGATTATGAATCTGCTCTATAATCGTTGTCTGTCAACATGTCAACGATACGCTATTTACACTATTTACGCTATTTACGCTATTCCAGATTAAAACACAATGCTCAAACTACTGTTCAAACGATATCATCACATGTCAAAGATCTAGAGAAAAAACATCCAGATTCCTGCATCATCGTGATGGGTGATTTCAATCAGCTACCCTTCAAGCTTGCTGGATATTACCAATCAGTGAAAACACCCACACGTAAAAACAGAATTCTAGATAAATGCTACATTAGGATTAAAGATGCGTTCAAACAATGTTGTCAACTAGCTAAGCTTGGTGAATCTGACCATTATATAACACATCTCATTCCTACCTACACTCCGTTATCCAAATGCAAACCCACTAGAATAACTCGTCGTACCTATTCTGAAGAAAACTGTGAAAATCTGCAAGCTGCTCTTGACATCACTATTTGGGACAATTTAATTTCTGACAATGATGACCTTGATAAACAAACGAATATTATTACTGACTATATTAACTTTTGTACCGATCTGTGTATACCAGAGAAGAGCGTCAGAGTTTGCACAAATCAAAAACCATGGATCAATAAACAAATATCGGAGATGATCGATGAGAAACAACAAGCCCACCAAACTGGTAACCGTAAACTCTACAACAAACTCAAACGCGACATCACTAAATCTATTAAACAAGCCAAACAAGAATACTCTCGGAAAATACAGCATAACCTGGCGAAAGAACCTGCTAAAGCCTGGACTGACATTAAAAAGATTAGTGGATTACCTACTAATAGCCCAAAACCAACTCAACAAAATCCATTCAACTCAGATGACCTAAACACCTTCTTCACAAGATTTGAGAAGCCTCTCGCTGACCGTCCTGACATCAATAACAACGCCACCATAGCACCACCTTTAGAAATAGAAGAGGCTACTGTCTTAAAGCAGTTGAAATCGTTGAACTCGAGGAAAGGTCCAGGCCCTGATGGCCTCATCCCCAAAGTACTTAAGCTATGTGCCTATCAACTGGCGCCTGTCATAACGAAACTGTTCAATTTATCTATTACGTCTAAGTCAACCCCTACTTCCTGGAAATCGGCCATTATCAAACCCCTACCCAAAGTTAAGAATCCCAATCAACTTAAACAATACAGACCAATAGCGCTCACCAGTTGCCTGTGCAAAATGATGGAGAGACTTGTTAAACATTACATTATTACTCATACAGCTATGGACCACCTTCAGTTTGCTTATCGTGCAAACCGCTCAACTCAAGATGCTCTTTTATGCCTCACTACTACCATCACAGATTTCATTGACAAGAAAGCTTCAAATTATGCCAGGTGTCTGTTCCTTGACTTTTCTTCTGCATTCAACACAATACATGTTCCAGACTTAATCTCGCAACTATCACATCTCGACTCCAATGTCACTGAATGGATATACAGCTTCCTAACGAATCGCACCCAAAGAACAATAGTAGATGGCAATATCTCAAAACCCATCATAACCAACACTGGCACTCCCCAGGGTTGCTGTTTATCTCCACTTTTGTTTTCAATATATACCAATAGGATTACCTCAGACTTGAGCAATATAACTGTCATTAAATACGCAGACGACACCTGTATAATTGGATGCATATCAAATCAATCAGATCTTAGTGCCTATCTTGATGAGATTAGTAGAATTTCAAAGCAATGTTGTGATTTAAACCTATTGTTAAACGCCTCCAAGACTCAAGAAATGATGTTTTCTACTCAGCTTGTTAGGCCCATTACCCCTACTCTTATCCTTAACGGCACGGAAGTTGATTTTTGTGACAAAGTAAAATACCTTGGTGTTACTGTTGACGATAAACTCCGCTATCATGATCATGTGCAATCCATAGTGACTACTGCATCTCAACGCATGTATATTGTGAAAAATTTTGTATACTATAGCTCAAAGCCCCTTTCTCATATGTTATTCAAGAGTTTTATTGTATCCCTCATCACTTACTGTCTCCCCATACTTTTTACAAGCATCCATGCAAGCGACAAGAAGTCCTTACGCAAAATATTTAAAGATGCCGCCAAGTTAGGGATTGAGCACCCCGATATAGATGCTCTGGCGGCCAACCAGATCAAGACACTTGGACTACGGTACATACACGATGAAGAGCACTTTATCAATGACTTTCTAACTAAATGCCCCTCAGGTCGCTACCGCACCGTTAAATATCGGGGTACATGGGGTAGAGACAGCTTTTTAAGACATCTCATACATACACTTAATAATATACTATTTTAAAAATTTTTATACAACAGAGATCTGATTTTTCCATGTTTTTCTTTCTTGTCAGTATTAACAACGTATTTCGTGACAAATTTTTGTCTATGATAGTAATAAATCCATCCATCCATACACACTGTTCATGCCTAACCGATTTCAACACAAACTTCCAACTCAACTTGTCTCTGATTGGCTAGTGAGACAACTAGTTGGTTTATTCAGTAGTAGTATTAGCTAGTAACTAGTAGTAACTAGTTAGTAATTCATAGCTGGAGAGTGGAGTCTCCTTCACTAGTCTCCCTAGTTGAAAGGCTACTGTTGTGCCCCTGCAGACCACTGACCAGGGAGGGTGGGACTGAGACTGACAGAGAGTCATGTTTAGTAATGATTCATCATCTGATGAAGATGTTATAATAGCAGCAGCAGCAATAACTGTTATAACTATATTGCTGTACGTTGCTGCTAAGGACAAGGAAAGGGTGAGAGAAATATAATGATCAATCATCATTACTTATACTCATTTATTGGCTGAACCATTCATAATCGTTAAGATCTGTCGTTCACTTGTGACATTGTCACAAGTGAACGATTTTGAACAATACAGATTTAAACACCGATTTAAACACAGATTAGCTGTTTACACGGTCAGTCAAATCGATGACCTGTGTCGGAGTTGTTATTATTAGCCGATCTGTCGCACATGTAAACGCAGCTTAAGACTAATTTCTTCTTGAAACATAATAGACCATGTTATTGCCTAGTTCATGAGCATGGTCTGGGTCGCTGTTAATCATTTACAACCACTCTCCTTCTAATGCAGACCACTAACAACGGCCCACAACATTTTTTAGAAATAAACATCAGTTCATTCATGTGACAGGGTAGAGTTATATACAACATGTCTCCGGGGCACAGGGCTCAATGCGAAGAGCCAGTGTTTTCTATATAATTAGTAATTGAACAATTGCAAAGCTAGTTAAATACCTATATTCCCTCAGGATGCTGAGAAATCTAGTAACAATATATTTACTTTTGGAATAAATAATAAAAGAGCCCTGGACTTAAAATGCATTAGTGGAGTACATTGATCAGCTGGAGTTCAGCTCAGCTAGTTTTGGGGCAACCTCATGCTAGCTAGCACTTAATTTTGGCTAGCTTATATTAGCTTTATCAAGTGTTAGATAGCTAATTTTTCCCCTTGCAAAAACATATCTAATTTGCCTGCTTATCAGCTCGCTCCCATTCTACTAGTGAAATGGGAACAGGTTGCGGAATGGAGGGGGGGGGGCAATTACATAAACAGTCAACTATGCATTCATCTAGGATCTAATTCTAACCTACCTGTTGATAGGAGGTTTATAAGCTCCTCTACCTCTCTCACTACCATGTGGTGTACTGGTTACCATAGGAGAGTTACCGCCGTCACCCCCGAGGTTAGCTGGTCGGCCGTCACCCCCGAGGTTAGCTGGTCTGTGCATCTTACGTTTAATACTCTCAGCGTCCTTACGTATACTAGCGAGGGCTGAGGCGGCCTCCTGAGCTATACCCAAAGTACGACTAGACTTAGCTGTCTGGTGAGGAGACTGCTTCACGCTACTCGGCTGTGGGAGGGAGGAAAAGTATCAGTTATGAGAATGTGCAAAAGGAATATTACCAAATGCAGCTTGATTATATGTCTTGCATGCATATGTTGTATTAATACTGTTAGAGTGTTGATCTTAATACAGGCTTTGCAGTCCCTAGTTGATGATCATGAGCTACTTTTTCTTTGTATGAAGTTATATACCTGTGGAACAAGGAAATGCAAAAACACTACGCCAAAACATTACTAATATTCATAACATATCCCCAGTACTCTGCATAATTACGGATTAAACAAGGCAGATTACTAAAATGAGAATCTTTTACCACCAGGTAAGAATATATACCTGTCTGTCTTGTCTGACAGAAGGTATCGTCAAAACACATCCAGTTCATTTTTGATTTTTTATATTATATTCCTCATATCTTATTTTTGGATTGTAGTACTTTTTCGCACATCAGGCAGACTATCTGCGGCGGATAATGATGAATGCAAATAAATGTATAATAATGTAAGATATAATGTATATTAATATATACCTTGAAATGAGCAGCGAGAGCGAGTATTAGTCTCATAATAGACTTCATATTACCTTCCACTATGTCTGTAGATCGTATCTGGTGCATCTTTATCTTTCCTAAAAAAGAATAATCGTTTTTACTCAGTCACTATCTTGAGGATTGAGCTAAGTAGGAGCGTTTGGCTCGAAGCTTATGAGTTATTGTCAATACTGTAATACCATAATTGACTTTAAACACAAAATTGGACCACTTATAAGGGCTGATCTGGTTCAGTATATCATGTCATACTCTGAGTCAGAAGGTCTGTGACATTATGCAAAAATGACTGAAGCTATCACATGAGTGAGGGTGTTCTACTTCATTTCATTGTAGGATTTTTTTAAACCTATAATATTATGAAGGTTTCATCAAGGTTACTCCGTGGTTTCATCAGCTGTTTTCAAGAAAAACTGCAGCAGGCGTATTTGAATACAACCCGCACTAAGCTGTCCACCACAAATTCAGTCATACAACCTATGAGGGGGTCATTTTTCACTCGTCTTAGGCCTGTAAAGAAACACTGACATATATATTTCGGACTGGGTGATGATTCATTTTTGAGGGGGGGGGGGATATTCAGGGAGTATTATACTGCTGTGTGTATGCAATGTTCACTTTTTCAGGCAGCAGCTGAAATTCCCACTTCAGACAGATCTTTGACAGCTAATTAAACACAGCTAGTTAGAACACAAAACAAGAGGTCATTTTGTCAAGTGTTTGTAATACAAGCTGTTGATTGCGTAATTAAGAGTTCAACAAGACTACAGTGTATATATGTCAGGGATTGACATGCTGCCAACATCACAATAAGTTGGCAAGTCATCGTAGTGTCAGTATTATTGTCAGAAAGTTGCAGACGTTACGCCAGTGGTATATATATTTAATGATGTCCCTTTAGTCTCTCACTAGTCTGAGCCCCTCAGACTCTTGCCCCCCCCCCATCCAACGGCCCACCAGCCTCTCACCAGTCACCTCCAATATTCATATTTACTCGTATAATGTACTAACTAGTAAATAACAATTTGTCCGAGCACATTATCACCCTATAACAGGATATGAGGGTATACTCAGACAGTACCCTTACCTAAAAAGCACCCAAATACTCAACATTCATGTACATGTGGTCACAAATTTCCATCAATCATGTCTCTATAGCTTAGGCCTTTCACAAACTGTAGTGATTATCTCAGCCCGTCTACAAATATACCTCACAGGGGACTTTTTACTGTATCTATAAACTTTGTTCCTGCTAACCACATGGTTTCATAATCTCTTGTACAATACAATGTTAATCTCATTTAGGCAATTCTAAAACCATATTTGCTTATCATGGAAAATCAAATAAGCATGTGGGTACAACTTGTAGCTTTTATTGTGAAACAAATTGATAATTTACATCAGGGAGGGTGTTTACATATTGCAGTTCTTTTTGATTTAGCAGGACTGGGTAGGCTATAGTAATAAATTCAAAATGTTATCATTAAATATTTGCAGACATTACACACAAAACAGCTTTGTTTTTATGCGTGTCTTTTGAATTGAAGATAAGCATCCATGTGACAGTTCAAGTACTCTGACTACTATATTTGTATCAATTAAGAAATGGCTATATTCCGATAATATTGAGTAGATTTGTAGCAAAAATTTGAAGTAGGGTAGAAAATTCAAATGCTTGCTATTTTCAAAAAAGGATGGGAAGAATTTATATAAGATGCAAGATATTTCCACACAGAAGGACAGGGGGAAAATTGAAATTAGCTGTTAAATCAACATTGCACTTATATTCTGATAATAAGCGCATAAGGCAAAAACATATGGCAATAACAACAAGCTCGAAGTATTTTGGTGGATCCCCACTAGCTATGAGACCACAGACCCTATATTAAGTGATCACCACATTGTGTGATTCTCGCCTTATAATTCACAGAGGAATCTGGTTATAACCTTATCATCATCTATCAGCCCCTACATGCCCAGCAGGAAAAACATGTCTGTCACTCGTAATAATCAGGGGGTATGAAAATAACACGGCTTGTCAAAGATATGCACCAAAATTTAGCAATATTTGGTGTGATTATCGATCAACCATATTATGGATAATAGTTTTAGATAGCTGTGAACTCATGTTGTTTGCTACCCGACCAAAGCTCTCAGAATGTTGTGGTGCGGGTATGAGGTATAATATACCTGTGCACGCATAGTCATCTACTTACATATTGACATGGCAATTTTTTGCTGACACAAAAAGGCCTAACTGCCAACAGGCTATTTCAATCTGCAATAGGACACAATTATGTCGTGCTGAGGCATGGTTTTGACAACCTATTATAAAGAGAGGTTCCGTAGGTTTGTCGGGATTTCGATGGAAAAAAAGCTTCTCAAGAACAAGCCAATCCTTGCAACCTTCGAATCAGACTGGCTAAGCTCACCTACCCCCTCAGCGTCTTTGTTAAGGCGCCATAGTTACCTAGATTCCTTAGACTCAGTCCCAATGCTGCTCAATGATCAACAGGAGAACACTCCCACCTAACCCCGCCAACAGCACAGAGGGTACCACAGCAGTCTTCTCATACCGTAATCTAGATGAGGGAATAGCTAACTATAATGTACTTACTTTGAGATGAAGGACTAGCTAACTATAATGTACTTACTTGACCTCATGAACTGTAGTACACGCTCCACGTTCTCCTTCATCTCCAGTGAGTTAGACGGTTTATAATGAGCTCCAGGTATCTTCTCATTAGCTACTATCTCTATAAGCTCCACTAAAACTGTACCGTCCTGTAACTCTCGCCGCAAGTCCTTCACCTGATGATAAAGGAGGCAGAGATTATATATATAGTATAATATAGGAGTAGGAGGTAGCTCAGTTGGTTAGAGCGCCTGCCCTCTGATGCACAAGCGTTGGAGGTCTCGGGTTCGAATCCCGCTGCAGTCTACCGACTACTGGCCTCAATTGACGCCCCAGGTGTGCTCCGTCCTGCCTGCAATACTGAGAGCAACTTGGCACCAAATATGGCGGCCGCGCCCTTAAGGCACCTTTATTTCTCAGTCTTCGGACAGACAAAAACTTGCGAGTTTAACCCACATTAAAAAAAATAAATATAATTTTTCATAATATAATATATAACTCAGGGAAAACATGATACTACCTCTTAGGAAGAGTTGTGTCCGGACATCATCTACTGCCTACTGCTCTGTGGGGGTCTTTCAATTAGAATGAGCAATGCATGACTAAATAAAATTATCACTCAAGCAAATTATCACTATAGCATCGCTCCAAATTCTCGCTCAACGTTTATATAGCTGAATCAATGAGTGAGCGACTGACTAAGGAGATCAGATTGCAATTTTGGCTGTTTCTATTTAAAAGATTCCCCTGCTGTGTTGTGACTAGAGGACAGGGATTGGTGTATTTTGAGGTTCAGTGATATAGGAAGGCCCTTTCCTATTCCGCAAAGTCTGATCAATATGGTGCACTCCGATTTGATTGAATACAAGTAGGCCAGTCCTATCAGTGGTTTAAGCTCTCTTAATTTCAATCCAACTTTCAAATACTGCACACCATAGCCAGACGTGCAAGTTAACACAGGGTCAAAAAAGACAGCATTTTTTTCCAATGACGACAGAAATCAAATGCCACTAGCTGGTGATGAATAACAGTGTCACCGATTCACCAAATATAGAGTGCAGCACAATGCTACCTCAGTTTGTGTGCATGATTCAGTTATTGTAGTGATGCACATTTACCTCTTTAGTGCCTGGTTTCTTGCGTAGTTGTGAATTTACCCAAGCGACATAAGCCTGTAACTGCTGTGTCCACTCTGCCCAGGATCTGCTCCCACTGTTCACTGAGGATTGAGAGCCAGCCATAGACCGGCGTGGAGAGCTACCGTCAAACGACATATTCCGGTTCAGGTCAGTAGTTTTGTTTTCTCTGTACTAAAATGAGGGTAATATTCGATCTTTGATACTGTCCACTCGACGAGATTGATTGATTCAACTTGTTGCAATTAAAAATTTAGCCTTTACTGTTTAGACGTCACATCTACCAGTTGTATAGTAGGTAGATTTGCAGATACAGCTCTTACATCTTCTTGTCCTGGACAGTCAGTCGGTCAGTGGCTGTCAATACATCTGTAAAAAAAGAGATATATATTATAATTAGATACGTCTGGCAAAGAGATCAAAATAAGTAAAATTCCTGATGATGCGCCTTATAGAAGCAAGCAGCTGTGACGGCATTTTGAAGTTGAATATCCATATCTGTGACTACTGACTGTACTGGGCATTGGCCCTTGAGTATGCTCAACTCAACACAGACTCAGTAAGTTGCAAAACATCCTCTAATCTAACAAACATTATTATTATACTACAGAATAAATACAACAAGTTAACACAAGTGGTTGAAGGTATAAAACTCTACTCTTCCACTGCTCTACTACAGAACCACAGAGCCTACCTACATGATGATGTTGGAATGATCTTCTAACTTCACATAATTAAAACATAACCAAGGAGTAAAAGCCTTTGTTTTACTCTTTGAGCTTGACTACCCACTGACTAAGAGTAACTGTAACTTACAGTGTAAGACTGAGATTAATTACCGTAGTAAGTAATAGTGAAAAAATGAAACGGTTAAATCTCTTTTGAACTCAATTGGTTTGTATAATAATAACCATATACATACTCACATTTCAACAGCGAGACTAGTACTGGGATAAAATCCAATATGTTTGGCTCACTAGTCACTGTCCCTGCTGTCAGCAAATTTGAGTTGAGTACTAAAATTTCACTCACTCTCTTCAGAGATGAATTTAGTAGCCTAGTACTACCTGGATTTTTATTGGTCTATCTATATAAGATGTCATTTCCAATTGGTTCACACCAGCCATGACATTTCAAGCGCTTAGGTTTAAAAGGCAATCAATATATTGTAAGGTTGTGATAACTCTCATTTACAAATTGTAATTATTATGATCCATTTATATGAATTCAGTGGTAAAATACATAGCGTTGCTATTTGTGGAGACTGGAGATATGCCATCAGTATAAAGCTTTGTATCAGGATTTAAATAAAGCTGAAAATCTGGCAGCTTTAATGTTATGCATTGATTGACTTCGACAACCTTCAAACACTCAGGCAAGCTGCTAGTCAAAAGTTAACCAGGGTCAGCTCAGGGAGAATGGATTCTCCCAGAGCAGCTACTGTCGATTCTGAACTTCAGGACCAATCAAAGATGAGAAATGGGGTCCAGCACCTATACATATATAGCCATACCCTTGTTCAGGGTCAGATATGTTCCCCTCATCCATATAATATAATCAGCATTATGATCTATCAGGGAATTTGAGCTATTTGATTATGCTCATTTACTAATTACCAACAATTGTCACAAAGCAACATGTGACATGTCACATCACACGAACTTTCTATTTTTATTTTGGTTCGTTTTAACTGTGTTACATGACAACTTAAATTGCCACAGACTTGGAGACAACTGCCATTAAAAACATTATATCAATGCTTTATGCAAGAGTTATCTTATCTTATCTAAGAGGAGTTCATAATATCATATCTGTTAGTGTGAAGCTTTTCATAGTTAATTATATTCATTCAATATTATCTTCAGCTTGCATCATTAATATTGCGAGAAATGAATATATTGTGTACAGTATTTAAGGTGCCCTTTACATTCAGCTGATACATCATGTATTACCGACAAGCGCATCCCGATATAACCGTAAAAGTATAAATACAAGCCTATAATCAAAATGTTATCATTTAATATAATCCTCATAACATATATAGATGTTCTATTCTGAATTTGTTTCAAAACGGTGTTCCTGGTGTTTATTTAGATGGTATCAATAAAGAGTAAAGGATGAAGACACAGCTGGCAGGTGAAGTTTGTTTATTATATTCTAGTTAGTCTAAGTGCTCAGACTCCAAGGCGCAGGGAGTTACTTGCGCAAGCTATCAAACTCCTCGCTTGTGCAAGTAACTCCCTGCGCCTTGGAGTCTGGAGCACTTAGACTATATTCTAGTCGACTACTCTGACCAAGGAGTTAGAGATAACTTCTTGCTCTGACTGAAGGCGTTATATTACTTGTTGTTCTGACTGAAGGCGTTATATTACGATGACAGTGTGAAGGCTCTCATCACAGACAGACATTTTTGTCTCACAGACAGACATTTCTCCATCAGAGTTTTAAGGTTTGACTTTTACTGTTCCCTGATCTCTGGTTGTTTGACCTCTGACCCTAAAAATAAAGAATCCTTGACCTTAGACGTTGACCTTAGGGATAATCATTGGTATGAATTAGGTTGGTAACCATGAAGGTCTCAGGGCTTACTCTGAAAGGAACACAAATAATTATTTCCTTCGTTCAAATTGGTCAATAAGGATTGAAAATGTCGGAGAAATAACTGTCCAAAGAGACAATGCTGTGTCCACGTCCCTTAGGTATTGGTAAAGGTCGGGCAATTCCATGAATATGCATCACTTGATCAGTCAGACCAGGGAGTTTGGGACCCAGACTCCCTGGTCTGGTCTGACTGGTCTGACAAGGTTACCAACAATGTATAATAGGTGAGTCTTTACTCAAATTTCTTACCTGCCACATTGAGCTGGCAGAATTAATCCAATGCCATGGTAAGTTTAATGGAACGAAAATGAACCAGTTATATTACCAATTACAGCACTGTGATATTTAACCAATGAGGGAGTTCATCGATTAAACATTATTACAAGGAAGTGTAAAATCGCTGCCTATTACTAAATTGCGATAGTTGTTTACGCTGCCTATTTTTGTACCCCCCCCCCCCCCCCGTTATATTTACCTTATGATGTGGTTTGCGCTGTTTAGGTACTTCTGGTGGTTTAAACTCGGAGTAATCTGCTGCCGAGTAATCGTAGGCTTTGAACTCTGCACTCGGCTTCTTCATCTGCTTCTCAGGATTACTGGCAGGTCGTAACCTTAGAGGGAGTCCCTGAACGGGTAAAGGACAAAACGTAATCATACATTTTATTATACAATAATGAAATAGCCAAAATAAACAACAGAACATGATGACATATTATATTATATACAGGGAGACCCTGTACAGGTAAACAACACAATATGATGATGATATATTATACAATATTGAACTTAAAACTGGCATTTGCTATAAATCGCTAAATTTTACACAATTATTACTTTATATAGACTTCTACTTCAGCTAGCCCAAATTAAAAGCTAGATAACAACACGTCAACTCGCCCTAGCTAAACTACACCAAATATTTATTCATCTAGGGTAAATTAATAGACTGGTTTTTATGTTCTTTGTAGTTACTTGAGGAAATTTTAGATACACAATTTTTTGAGAGCCATGATTTAAATAAACTCTTTCATCATCCCTCAATTTTATATACTTTAAAGACAGATGGAGAGATAAGATCAATGATTATACATAAGTGCCGCTGGAGTAAGATAATATCACAGCAATACAACAATGATTACAACCTAAGAGATAGTGAAATCCCCTGTTGAAAATGTACTTTAGCCCCATGTGGCGTGTTTTAGAGCATTTCTCCATAAACAAGTCAGATTGACTATTGGGCGCTTTGTTTATGTACGATTATTTACAATGGCAGAGAATCTAGTAACACCAGAACTTTGGGAGGCGATAAGAACTGACAATACCGGTGAGCTGGATCAGATTATGAGTAGAAATGAGGGCAGAGCGGCTCAGGAATGGTTAGAAGCAAGAGATGAAGAAAACAAAGATATTATACAAGCTGCAGCAAGAGCCAACAGCCCAAGGGTAGTTGAGCGCCTCCTTGAGATTCTGTTTGGAGGGAACAGAGAGCTTTTTCTCGATTATTTGAAGATTGGTGAGAGAAAGTCTGCTCTACACGTGGCAGTAGAATCGAAATCACATTCTGTTATTCACCAACTTCTGAAGCCGCTCAGTAGAGAAGAACAGGAGCAGGTTTTGGAGCTGAGGAGTGATGGTGAATCAGCCGAAGATGTGGCTAGGAGACTACAAGATGAGATTGCAGTTACTGTGATCCAAAGTAAGTACCCACGGCCAACAAACTGCAAACACTTTTTATGGTCTCGGTTCGTAAATGTTGCGTTACCGTACCGGTATGAGGTGATACAAGGTCATCTTTCAGGTGCCTTTTTGATATTGGATTGGAATGGTTTTAGATTTCAATGACAGCATAAGTGAATGTCCAATTTATAGATTTGCAACTAGTTATCAGTACTTGTGCTGCTTTGTTAGAAGGGTGTTTGCGGTAACTTGATGAGCGTGGTTAGGTTCACAGAGTGGTCTGCGATTGACCTTTCAACAAGGCCGCTCTCAAAGCTTATGTCACTACGTGGATTTCTTAGTTACTACCGTAAAACCTCACCTATAAGTCACCGGACTTATAAGTGAATCACCCCCCTCAGAAAAAATAAAAATGCTCCAGTTATAAGACACCCCACAGCTATAAGACACCCCACAGCTATAAGACACCGTGTCTTATAAGTGAATCATATCAGTAGTTGATGTTTGGAAGCTCTTCATCTTTGAATCAAGCGTCTATTAATGTTCAATTTCCTTGCAGTCTTGTCAAGGTTGTTATTCTTTTCAACTGTTCTCAATACTTCCAGTTGGTGTATGAGGTTCTTGGCATGTTTTATTTATTTTGAAAGACTGTGAGAGAGATAAGATATGCTGATTGTTGAAAATTTTGAATTTTGTGGCACACATTCACTCACTACAATGAGTAGTTTTGGGGAAAATGCTGCTGGTTTTGAACCCACAACTTCATGATTACAAGTCGTACACTTTACCACTGAGCTATTCAGCTTCAGTGATTATAATAGGTTTTAGTGATGAAAATTTTAAAAATTTAAATGATAGTCGCGTCTATATGCTACTCTCTTACAGCCGCCTTCACTTATAAATCGCCGATCTATAGGTGAGGGATTACGGTACCAAAAAGATTTGAAACTCAAAAGCCAAATGTTCATTTTTATGCAGGTCATAAGGAGCTGAGAGTTGACGGACAGATCGCAGAATTCTTTGACAGATTCAAGTACAGTCTTCACTTTGACGGCATAGACGCCTCAGCAATCACAGGAGTGTATAAAAGGATCGAAGACTATAGACCAAGAGCTGATCCAGCTACACGACGAAATGTAAACTTGGATGCCGCAGCTTGCATTGTGAAAGGAGACATTGTAAAAGCAAGAGATCTTGTTGCCTTAGCAGAAGAGATTGCACCGACTGACATACATACCCACTGTAACAAAGGGAAGCTTTCTCTTCTAAGTGATGATGATAACGCAAGAGAAGCTGCGTTCCAGATGTTAGACCTCTACACAGAGATAGGCTCAGTACCCAGGATCAGATTCATGATAGACCACGCTTACTTCATGGCAGAGGCAGGCAGAAGTGAGCAAGACCTTCAGAAGAGTGGTGAGATATTTGACGAGTGTCTTCTAGAGATCCCAAGTTGCTCTGAACCCGAGTTGACCAGAGCTCATTGCATTTTCATGGCACTCAAAACCAAGGTTAGGAGACTGAAGAAAGTAAGAAGCTATGATGATAGCTGGACAAATTGGGGACAAGGTACTCTGCACCAAGTTATGGACTACCTCGCAGAGTTGTCTTTCTTTTCCATTGAGGAAACTAGCCCTTCATACAAGGCGTACATGTGGCTTTGGCTTGCTGAGATCCAGTTCCTGACCCTGCCTCCACAAGGTCAAGAACAACTTGCTACTGAACTGGATGAATTTCGGGCCAGAACCAATCTGGAAAGAACTTCCGAAGAAGATTGTCTTAAGCGTGCCAAGGAAATTGCCCTGGACAACGAAGGCATCACCGACTGCAAAATCACAACAAGGATAGCTAAACTATGTTTGGAGAAAGCCTTCCGAGTCTTCTTTGACGGGACTACGGCAACATCAGAAGTGAGGCTCTACTGGCTGAGACGTTCACTTGATGATAGCAAATGGTGGATGGAGACATACTATGACTCCTTCATGTGCCTCAGTAATGTAGCACAAGCACTGAGACAGATTTGGGCAACTATTGTCTATCAAGACCATTCAGGACTCGTCAGGAGAACATTTAGCCACATCAATAACGGACAAGCTTTGGACAGAGGTAAATCAGATATCAGTGAATTCTGTATTTTCGCCTGTTGAAACATGAAGCAACTGCATCTTAAATTTCAGTTATTTTGGTAACAATCAAATTCGATGGCAAGGCATGGGCCACATATGCAAACAAAAATGCTATGTTGAGACGATAATAGAGCATGAAGCCCGGTGATAATTTCGAACAAAAAAGTTAAAAATTTCTTCAGCTGCCGGTACGCCAATAATAACTAAAAAAAAGGAAAATATTTTCAATTGTAGCAAATCGGCTGGTATGGAACTATACAGCTAAAGAGTTTTATCATCCTTATGTTCAGACATTGGGCATCACCCAGGACTACCTCAGCAAGGCAAAGACTCATCTAGAACTACTGGTAACAAGACCTGATGGATGGAACTGTCACGGTTTCATGCTAGCCAGAGTTAAGTATCTTCTTGGAGACTCCAACGCAGGGGTGGAAAATACATTCAGAATTGCGATAGAGAGAAAGAATGAAGACCGAAAAAAAGTGGAGCTGATACAGCACTTTGGATGGTTTTATGGGATGATCGGAGACACTGACAACGCTAAGGTGTACTTTGATCGCGCTATCGAAGCATGGCCTAGACTCAAGTACAGGCCTCACTTGGCGGAGAAAGGTCTGAGACTGCTGAGACAAGGTCGGCCGCTGTATCCCAGCTAAGCAGACAAAAGTTTCGGTTTAATGGTATAAACACACTGCAGCTGATTGAAGCTATTTTTGATAATGCACTGATGGATATCTATTTAGTTATATATGAGTACAAATGTGGCTAGCTAGTATTTATAATATTGGCGCTAGTGCCTGCTGTAATGTTTTTACAGGAATGTGGTGAGCTTCAAAGAGTGTCACATGATGTTGTATTCAGCACCATTAAGCTCAATTAACTCAAACTACTAAAAATATATTTTTTATATTTATAATACTAACTTCAACTTCGTTTTTCTTGTTCTAGTGATATGTGGTAATGTATTACTATAGGCGAAGTGTTTAATGTTTTTGAGCGGTATATCTATCTATCATTTATATCAAACCAAATCATCAAAGTAATACCTGAACGTTCCCAATTCACTGCGGATATACGATTCATTTCAGTAATTGTGTTATCAATACAAATTGATCTTAACACAATGAAAAAAATACTGAGCGGAAAATCCACACAGGAAAGTTCCCCTTTTAATATGTTAATCACAACACTACACAGTGAATTTTCAGTGTACTTGTACGCTGTGTCGTTATTGGTAACTGATAAATAATCTAATTTGTGGTAGCTTCAAAAGTTTGTCATATAAGTGTTCCACCTCAGAGATGTTGTGACATACCATCTTAGTTTAACTTTGTAAACAGATCAACCGTGGAGATATCTGCCGGGTAATATCAGAGACTATAGATATATATCTATAGTCTCTGGTAATATACTACAGGTGTCAGGTATGTAGAATAAATAGTTTCTGGTTGAGAGATCATTTCAGTGGGATTTGTACCAGAAATATTGATCGATGATCGCAGACCAAAGATGACTTATAATCAAAGGTGAATTGATTGCGAAATAAAGAATGAGCATTTTTTGTCTTCTCTATCACTGGAGGGGCCCGAGCGCTATGATAAGCAGCGACTAAATAGAATGAGTGTAGCTAGTTTGGGAATGTTCTAACGTAGCACAAGTTTTCACTAGCTTAGGTCCAGTAATGGAAGTAATGGAGTGGAGTAAATGTTTGCTAGTAACAAATCTCACCGTTTCACGCCTGTGCGAAATGGGTGAATTTTCATCTTTTAAGATATCTGCCTAAGAAGTTATGTTAATTCCACATTGTGCAACGATTGAAGCAGCAACAAAACATGACTAACTAATCTAATCCTGTAATTTTGTGTGAAGAAATCCCTCGTTTGCTGTCTGAGATATCCTCATAATCGTGGTGGCACACAGAGATTGTGGATATTTACATTTACCTATCTGTATCAATAAATATCTTCACACAACTGTCAACTCAACTGATAGCACAGTATAAATACACAACCTACATTTACAGGTTGCCTGATACCAAGAGATTCGATGGCTACAGCTCAACCATACGGACGCCCACACAGGGTGAGCGACAGCCAAGATACACTCTCAACTGGACTACATGATGAGGCTGATCTCAATACTACATCAGAATCTGACTGCTCAATTCTCGGCCAAGCAACCACACTGACAAGTTCGAGTGACGCGGTACACTACATAACAGGCAGACTTAGTCCAAGTCAAGATTGGAGGATGATATACACACGTGGTGTAATAAAGGGAAATTAATCTTGCTCAGGAATGACAATGCAGAGAGTACACATCAAGCGAGATGCGCCGCCTTCAAAATGTTGGAGCTGTTCGTGGACACAAGTATTGTGCCAAGAATTCGCTTCATGCTCGACTATGGTTATTACATAGCCGAGACAAATCGCGATCAGAAGGACCGTGAAAAATGTACTGAAATCTTTAAGCGATGCGCCGATATGATACCAATTAGCAACGAGCCTGCCTACCTGAAAGCTTTCTGCAACTACCTGACAGTCAAGATTGAAGTTAGACGGCTCAGTAATATGAGAAATCGAGAGACGGGAAGTGACTGGTGTGCGGATTCCCTACATAAGGCGTTCGACAATCTGGCAGATCTAGCAATTGCGAATCACAGCCCAGAATTCAATGCCGACATGTGGCTTTGGTTAGCAGAGATTCAGTTTGTGAGATCAATACCAACCCATCACTTAACACGGGAGTGCGATGAGTTTAAAGCTAGAACGAAATTTGAAGACATTTCAACAGAAAGATGTCTAAAAACAGTAGCAGAAATAGCAGACAAACATGGGAGTGAGATTGACTGTAAAATAAGTGTAAGACTTGGAAGGGACTGCCTACAGCTGTCATACAATGGAGTGGACAAGTCTGACTTTAGCTGTCAGATCTACTGGGTGAAGGAAGCGCTGAATCGCAGCCAGTATTTCATCGACAAATACTACGTGACAACCATGAGCACAAGCACCTGTGCGAAGGCTTTACTGCAACTTTGGGCGATACACATGTATGAAGTTGACCCAGGTATCGTACAGGGTACATACCGATACACACATAATGGCAACACACTATGTGAGTGATGCAATCGATGGAAGGATTACTGGGTCAGATTATAATATCATGAGGAGGCGAAGAGATAGACCAAGGGTGATCGGTTGTGCTCCAAGGGGGATGTGGCGCCCATAACAATCCAAACATGAATCCACTTTTCATCTTAGTTGCCTCCCCTTCCGCGCAGGGAAGCCTCTAAAACTCTACTGTTAACATACGAACCATGTTCATGACTTTCTTTTTCATTGGGCATAACACATATCTCATATGCATACAATGTGTGTTTTGCCGCTTTTCTGACTGATGTGAAATGATGTGAAATGCTAACCACTATCAAGATTCTATGGCATTTTAGGGATAAATAATGTTGTTGTGTGCAACTATAAATGTCAATAGAAACATGCAGAAATATTTGTTCAATCGATTGAAACTTAAACCTGCTCTGTCAATACCTGATCAACAGTTAGACATAATCATGCTCAAGGATCACTTGATAGGGCTGTCCCAATTAGCATGACCAGAAGACTTAAATTGGACATTCTTCTTGAGGTGAACGTTCTCTGTTTATTTTACAGGGGCAAATCATGCATTGGACTACTGCACAGAGGAATTTTACCATCCAAGTATCCATGACCAGAATTCAATCCACCATTACCTCAAAACTTCACTCCTCCATCTACAGAGACTAGTGGAATTCCCAGATGGCTGGACAGTACACGGCGCTAAGATGGCTCGAGTAAAGTGCTTACTGGGTAAGCCTTATCAGGAAGTAACAGATGACTTCCAGCGAGCCTACGAGGCGAGCGATGCTGGATATAGACGTATTAAGATCGCGGAGAAGGCAGGGTGGTACCATGGTATACAGAGTAGGAGGGACGAGGCTGGGGAGTGGTTCGCTTTGGCTGAGCATGAGAGTGAGTTTTCATCGTATATATCAAGATTAGCGCAAAAAGGCAAGAATCTGCTCGACGCAGGGAAGGCATTCTATCCATAGACTAACAGTAGAATGGTGCCTACAATACTTGGACTATGAGGTTTTTACACGACAAGAAAAGCAAAGAAGCTGAAGAAAATATCGCATAATAATTTTTACCCATTTTACCCCAACTTATCTATCCTAGAGAACTTTAGTATGCTCAGGAAGAAGGTTCACCATTTGGTGCAGGCTCCATTATGTTAAATCTATAGTCAGCTATCATTAGCTCAATATCATAATTAAATATAAACTCCAACCTTAGAGAGCAAATATGATGCCTGCTAACAAAAAGTTACCCCAAAGATCTAGAGTATTTTGTGGACATTCAGACATCAGATGACGTACCTGACCAAGCTTAGCTTGTTGTTTCTTGAGGCGTTTACGTTCCGCTTTACTGAGCTTAGCCTGAGGTGTAGATGCAGCAGGTTGTGTGCTGGTAGTGTCTTCTTCTATCTCACCCTCCTCTGTCTCTCCCTCCTTTAATTGGTCACCTGCCAATGTAAATATAGTTTACGATGATTGTAATGTACTATAAACATCAAAATAAAAGTGCGAGTGAATGGGCGAACAATTATATACTTGTGTATTGATATATGTATTGATATATGTATTGATATATATATCACTGAAGTAAATCTTCTATGGAATTCAATGATATATATGTATAGATATATAACCTAGTTTGAGCAGTTGTTTTTTCTGACTGTTTGACAATCTATTTTTCCCCCAAGCTCATAATTACGCTGCTGCATTTTAACTTACAATGATGAATTTAACTGTGGACGCATGTTTAAATTGTATGATTGTATTATATGAGAGACAGCTTTCTCAAGATCATACACTAATCCTCCTAGGCAACTAACTGTATAAACCTAGATCAAGTTAAATCCAGTTGCTCCTCTTTCAGTGGTCACGCCGCGGGCCTTTGCCTGCGGCGTGACCACTGGAAGGGGAGCAGCTTCGAACGCATGATCTACTGTGAGCTTATTATTTATGGAAACCTCCATATTAAGAAGAAGACTGAATTTATCTTTTTAGCAACAGGCTTTATAGAATATTGCACGCTGATTGGTTAACTTTGCTCCCTGCAGCAAGCGTGACTGCTGGGAAACTGCAAAGGTATATCAATAGCAATCAAGCGTTCCCCGACAGAACCATATAACCCAATGCTTGATAGACTAGCGTATCAAACTCTCCTATAACATTACCATTTTTATTATCACTATCGCTGATACTACTTTGCACGAGTCGCCTCTTTGCTGCAGGAGGTTCCAAACTTGTCGCTTCTATTGAGCTGTCATTGAGAGTGCTGTCGGCTGTGACGTTGAGTGTCTCGTTAAGTGATGAGTCAGCCGGAGCGTGTCTCTTCACTGCCTGCTGCTGTAAATATCAACAAGATAGAATATGTGAAGGTTACATAGGCAGGGAAACAGTCAGGTTATAACTTAATCACTAGGCCCAGAACTTTTCTCTGGACCTATCAACGGGCATAAAACTCACACATTAATTTCTTCAATAGAGTAGGTGAAAAAACGCATTTCAAAATTGTTTCCAAGGAAATCAAGCCAAATTAAACGCCATTGCTCAAATAATTTGATAGAATAACATTTACATTTAATTGATTTTAAGATTTATTTGATCGTACTCACAAAATCAGATTCTCACACCCATGAGGAGAGCTTCTGGGATATATTTCATGGGCGTGAGAATCTGACTTTGAGAGTATGGTAAAAACAAACTAAGACTACCAGTAATGTCTGACTAGATATGGAGTAGACTAGATAAATGTTGTGTTATTATAAAGAGATTTATGAGCCAAAGGTTGTTTTCTTTTTACTGTCTGTGCAGCGACCGGGGAGAGCATGAAGATTAACTCACCAGGGATTGTGTATAAGCTAGTGAGAAATCTATATGTTTGACCGGCTCGTAGTTATCGAGAGGCGACACAAACGCCTCCTTAATCTTCCTCACTTTCTCAGATATTCGGCTAACTAATGATGTAGTCATGAAACCCCATGCTGATATCCTCTTAGCCTTAACTTGACCTATAATAATAAATCCTCATATATTGATGACATCATCACAGATACTCGTATATTGATGACATCATCACAGATTCTTGTATATTGATGACATCATCACAGATACTCGTATATTGATGAGTTTCGCACAGATTCTTGCGTACTGATCATGTCATAAAAAATCATTGTAAACTAATTATGTCATAAGGGAGCTCACACACTGATGATGTCATAAGGAAACCTTGCACATTGATGATGTCATAACATAAGGTAATCTCATACATCAATTTTAGGAGGTCATGTAGGGTCAAGAGAGGCACTTATCGAGAGAAGCTCTGGTATCGATAATTATCAGGCGCTTTAGATATAATTATTTATTCCCATACTGTCGAAAAGAACACACTATTCTGTTGAGAGTTAAGAGAAACATGTTTAAACATAAGTTGGCTGTTTATAATTTTGCCAATTCAACATTTCCAATTATCTCCGATCGTCCATCATACTCGAATGCCTTGGAGAATATTGTGTATGGTCATAAGATCGTATCCAACTATATTACCACAGTAGTGATGAACGACTGTTGATTACCTATTTCTAGAGCGACAGTGGGTAGTTTAACTTTAATATCCTCCATAGGTTCATCATGAGGACTGTCCAGTAATGATTTAGTTACTTTAGCTTGTAATGTAGCACCTGTTCTTATCGTCTGCGAGGCTGTCAGTGGCTGCTCCCTGGCCTGTCAGCAAATAAATATTATCATCCAATGAGATTATTTTTTAAAGGTCCATACTATAGTGGTAAGCTTTTTTATGACGAGGTAAATGTCTCCTTTTCTTTTGTGATAGCAAATAAATCAATCAACCAATATTTTCTGTAAGGAATTACCCACTCCCTGACATTAAGCAGACAACTCCAAATTACAAGAAACATTCAGTTCTTGTTACCACAGCTCATTACAACAAGGTACCATCAAACCTCTTAGCTTATACCATGATCTATCATTGAGCTGTGATAACCAGACATTATAATCATCACACATCAGTTTTGAACTCGATAATGGGTAGATAATGGGTACGCCGTTATCTCTGGTGTGAACAAACTTTGACTTGTCATTATTCTAATTTACGGTGTATAGTTGAATAGAGCTTTTACCTCCGTAAGGATTAACTGCATAGTGTGTAACTTACCTCCCTTACAAGTGAGTGTATAGCGTGTAAATGTTGCCTGACTAGAGGAGGGATCGGTGTACAGCAAGCCAGTACTCCACTCGTCTCTCGAGGTAAAGTCTCACATATCTACAACATAAGAGTAAAGTACATTATCATCTGTATGTGTGGGATAAAGGAAATCTTATACAAGAAAACAAGTCAGTTCAACTATGAGGACCCTTTCAGTTCATCTGTACCCATATGAGTGAGTTTTTTTTAGTGTGACATGCGCAGGTGAAGCTGGACAAGGAGTGAAATGAGTCATACGATGATCTAGCGTTATTCCATTGCTTGTAACAGTATGTTTTTTTAAAGTAGATCTAGCTTAATTCAGTTTTCCTAAATTTTGCTGTCCGGTACAACAGAAGCAAGTCAAATACAGGCAGATAGGATCAAACTTGACCTTGAGGATAGTAACGTTATCAGAAGTTTTGACTAGGAAGGGAGGAGCAATGTTATGACAATCATATGTGGAGATAAAGTCGGTTCCTTATGAGACAGATAACTACTCAGAGTGGCTTATTTGCAAATAGAGAATACTGTGTTCAAAACCAGCCCTAGCCAACCCTTGCGTGAAGTGATGTCATTATTGTATATTTCACATATTAGAGTAAGTCATAACACATTTAAGTCTCGTACTGAATTTTACGAAACTGAATTTAACCGAATTATGGTTGATTTTGCACAGAAAATTGTCATCGATTGGCCCAAATTATCAATATCGACGAAGCGAAGCAAGCAAATCTTCACAAGGATCAACCTCAAAGCTTAGATCATATTGATAAAAATGAAGTTTGATCACATGGGAAATTCACATGATCCAAGACTAACCTGTAGCATTATATGATTAGGTAGAATATAGCCTGTGCTCTCATCCTCCTGTTGTGCCAGCTTGTACCTCCACTTATAGAGTTTAGCTAAGGCTAATATCTGTCTGTTATTGAAGCTTTTTCGACTTCTCAGATACATAGCCATGTGTGAGTCAGAGGATAGGTATGACTTCTTATACACCTGTTGTATAACACATACTATCTATGAATCACACTGTATCTCAGAGGTTGTTTGGCCGGTTAACATTTGAGCCAATTTAAAATCTTTGATTGAGCTAGAAAAGGACTATCGTGATTATTGACTAAATCTTGCAATACCAGATTAGATCATGGACAGTAAAATGACATATGGAACTTGTTTAGTATCAAAATATGATATGAATCTGAGATATAAATTGAATGAGAGTTAGTTTTTAGAAGTTTTTATCTCATAGGTCAGTTTGCGCTGCGTTGCTGTTGACTTCAATTCCATTTGTAAAAGTTATTAAAATCAGAATCTGAAAAACCTTCATTTTGCAAAAAGTTGTACAATTCTGTTGTCATAACCATCAATGACAAGTAGTCTATGACACAAAGGCTAGTCTGGGAGGATAGCCTGAGAGTAGTGACTTACCTTACAGCAGGTAAGTTTGGAGTTGTCTAGTGATGACTTGAGTAAGTTTCTCTGGTCGTTACCTTTTTCTATGAGGTCATTCTTCATTCGATCATACACATACAGTAAGTAGTGTGTATCCTCTCTCGCGTAGTCTATCAACTCCTGAGGTAATGGTCTAAATAAGGTAAAAGATTATCATATTATTTACCAATGAGTGGGCAACTCCAAAATTACATTCATTATTTCAATGAATGATACGAACGCAATTACATAACTTCTGAACTTTTAGTAGTTCTAATCTTCTTTGGAGACCGTCAGAATCGGTATTTCAAAATAAGATTTTCTGTTAGTGAAGCGAATCTCTCTTGCATAGTCTATCAACTCCTGAGGTAATGGCCTGAATAAGGCAAAAGGGATTAAACCTCAAGTTTGTCATTCTAATTATAAGAAAAAGAGGCAACTTCAAGGTGAATGATATAATCACAAAACGTAAGCCTCCCCACTTTTAATTGTTGGCTAACAGTCTTGCAAAGACTGCCATATTACTTTATAGTTCAAATTGTAATTATTGGGTACAACCAATTTCAATCAGGGCTAAAAGTTAGTGATAGATTCAAGACTTCATATGCTTCCCAGCACTGTATACCTACAGCTATCAGGCAATTTCACTTTCACATCTGACACAACTCATAACATCATGGGAGAGTGGGATGTCATCACAAAATTTCAACATCATTCAATTTGACATGATTTTCTCAAAGTAACTACTTTTATATACACATCAATCCTCGGAGCATCAGGCTTATACGTAAGTAATGTGGCGCCATGCAAACTGCTCTGCACTCTTAAGTTAGCAACCGCTGAACAAACCTCTGAGGATCAACAGAGGATGCTGTCAAAATATATGTTAATGGTAATGTTATGCAATCCTGCAATCCAGAGGTTTCAACCACCAAATGTGTTGTGACCATTATAGTAAGCCTACCTGATCCTCCAGTCAGCTAGCTGGTATTGTTTATCTGCCTCCACAGAGCAGTAGTGTCTGAGTAGGTAAGCTAGAGAATGTCTGCTGAATGATAAGAGCTTACTAGCCTGATACGTGTCAAACATGTTAACTATGTACAGACTAAAATCTCGCTGTAACCACTCAACGTCTGAGTCTGCACCGTGGAACACCTGCAGAACAAAAGAGAGAGATATAGTACAGATAAATATGGATGAATGAATGAATGGAACTTTACTTCCTGTCAACTCTAGTGAAAGTAAAAAAGACAGTGATCACAATGAAAAGTAGAGAGAAAAAGACTAAGAATTGAATTGTATTAAATGTGAGAAAAAAAAGTACGTTCATGATAAAAATGATCTAGTAATGCTTGAAAATGATTTTACTACCAATGGACGTGCGACAGATAATGAGGGAAACATTCAACATTGATCTGTTTTGTCTGTCACATGGGAGACCATGATGTTTACCGGTTAAAGCTTTCATGTGGCAAGAGTACCGACTGATGGATCTTTGTCTTTGTTTGACAAGTAAGATTGTTCCTGAGCATTTAAAGACCAGCTATGAGTTACGATTAAGTGACACATATATGTATATTGTATACATCAAAGAATCCACATAGACTCTAGGGATCGGAAACAATGTGTTAGCTTATTGGTATATTAACCATCAAATCCATAACCAATGGACATAGGTATCCTCTCTCGCGTAGTCTATCAGCTCCTGAGGTTTGGAATAGGGATGATGTCTTTTCAGCTGACTGGACAGTTTTCAATGTTTATAACTTCTACTAAACTATATCCTAGCCCTAAGAATGCCTATAGAAGGTGAGGTAGCCTTTTCATGTACACAATACAAGATTACATTAGAGCTCTTTCCTCACCAAGTACTCAGAGGTAGATCAGTTTGTTACTCTCTATTGTGTAAAAGCTAGGGTTAGGTCTGTCATCAGATCTTCAGTATGGATGCCATGAACTAATCAAAGTGTACTCGCATGGTCTTTACCCACCTTGACAATTTTAGGATCAGCGAATACTTTATTTAGTTTGGTGAGTTCAGATCTCAGAGATAGTGTATCTATTATATAATCTCTGGTTCTGGTACTTAGCTGCATGAGACACGTCAAACCCTGGAATGACCTGTAGGAATGATGCTGCAAAATAGTAACAAAGAAGAAATGATAAGTTAGTTCAATGATAGAAGAATTGTTATGTCCTTCAATAAAATTACGTTGAGTTACTCAAAAAATAGGGAGTTACCCACTCATTGACATTAAGCAGACAACTCGAATTTAGATGCTTATAAATTTTTATAGTACGGTGGCTGATGAATGGTTATGATGTATGTAATGGATTGAATCAATTTGACTGCTGACACCAGCGATACAACTTGAACATCTGATATGTGAGCAGAATTTTGACAAGATTATGTTTGTTTTTTACAGCGATTGAGAGTTAAAATTAAAACATTTGATTGTGTTTCTACATATTTCATCCCCTTTGCTTGAATCCCAGGATCACAAACAATGCAATGCTGCCTAGTTCCTTGCCCTTGGTGAAATTGGTAAGTCAGTTCATATTCAGCTTTCATTATCACAATGTGCACATTTGGTTCAGATTCAAACACCAGACATTAGACTCTCTTGATATCACAAACACTCCTGACATTCACTAGGAAAATCAATCAACTGTAACTACTGTCATTACCTCAAGATCGATGGCAATTTCAGACACATTCAGTAGATCGTCCATAAGACACTCCAGCTGTCCAGGTTTATCTATATATGTCAGCGGTCCGCTCTCTGAGAGAGGGGAGGGCTTCTGTAACGTAGAAACTTATAATACAATCACTTAAATGGAAACATTAACAGGATACATATCGTTTGAATAACAGCCGATCACAGCATATCTATGTGTTTGGGAAGTTTTAAATTAAATTCCCGGTTCGTATATCAAACTCAACAGCCAAACTCCTCTCTTTTCATCTTGGTGACTACTTTCTGGGTGAATGGCAAGCCGCTACCATTGTCAAATCTTTTCATGTTCACCATGCATAACCTCATAGTTGAGAAAACAACATACTAAGTGCATTGGTGTATTATGACGATCATAATCAGGGATGGGAGGCGATATGCGCTGGTGACATATTTGACAATTCGTGACAGGCAGCTCTATTTGCAGTATCAATTTTGATGATATCAGGAGGCGATAAACATTTTGCCGAAAGCTAAACAGGATAGTGATTTAGGTATTACTGTACCTGTGGATTAATGACTGGATCTAACTGTTGATCTGTATACTCTATTCTATCCAGCTCGTACTGATAAGGGTGAGGGACGGCAACCGGACGCCCGTCTTCTGTGTTTGTTTGTGCTATTTTAAGGCTATCTGTCAATAGAAAAATGGGATAAATCTAGAGCATGATACTTTATGACTGTTGTATCCATCATATACTTGCAAGTCAAGGTGCTGTTGGTGTTAGTACTTAGATAAGCAATCCGAAATGAATCTTGTCATCGAGCCATCATTACAAATTTGTAAATTGCTGAACTGCTGAATCGTTACCCAGATGGTCAGGGTTGAAAGGCCCAAATATGCTGTTTATTTTACAGACAATTACAACATTTCTACTATCAGAACTTACCATTGAGTGGTAGTTTGGAGTGAGGCTTCTCTGTAAGTTTAGGATAGAAAGGAGTATCTGTGTTATCGATCTTTTCTTTAAAGCTTAGCTGAGGTCTCTGTACAAATCTAGCAGCCAGTAGTCTGTAAGACTGGGGCGTCTTCTTCTTACCCCCATCCTAGGAAAAGAGAACAACACAAACTTAGGAGCAGACCTTATTTTATAACTCATAAAACAATAACCCTGTCCAGAACGACCAACACTAACAATAGAAGACAACTCAAAATAAAATTGGCTCGGCCGTCACACGGATCATATCTTGGTTACCGGATCTCTCATCCTCTAAAAATCAACCAAATATATTCATAACTAGCAGTGCCAAAACTGGAAAAACTAGATACCATGATAGTTTAATACCAACTAGTATTTGATTTTTAAATGAGCCACAATCAGTCACTTAATTTTGCTCCATCCTTGATAAAAGGAACCAACAAAATCTTATCTTATAATGCTACTCCTTCCAATAACCACAAGCTAAATTATAGGTGGGAGCTTAAACCACTGCTGCCACACAGCCAAATGTGTGCTTATAGAATTCTGTGTAGCTCAAAACTAATAAAATGAGGCTGCAATCTCAGCATTGTCACCTTATGAGCAAATAATTTGCACCAACTGATCGTCAAGATTAGGGTATGAATTAAATATCTACCGTATCAGGTGACGTAGTTACCGTCTTACTAGTGCACACTGTACACGTCTTACTAGTGCACACTGTACACGTCATAAGCTGGTTCATAGATTTCATGCCCTGATTTTGAAGATCAGTTTGTGCAAATTATTTGTCCATCAGGTGACAATTATGAGATTTAAGTCACAATTAACTTGGAGCTATGCAGAATTCAATGAGCACAAAGTTGCATGAGTGGCAGCAGTAGTTTTTAAAGAAATTACCGCATATTGTATTATTTAGTACAGTACAGGTCACTTAATTCAAACCTCTTGTGACCACAAAAATTTGTCCTAAATAAGCAGAGTCTGAATCAAGCAACATTAGAATGCATAGAGATCTGGCTGAAGGGACCAATTTTCCTTGTCTGAATTAACAGGAGTTTTGAATTAACCAGCTTACACTGTATTTATAACACATACCTGGTTAGCGTTCCATGAAGCTGAGCTAGTAGTATTAATCTTCTTATTGTCTGGTGTGCTACTCACTAATAGCTCTGCTGTATTCTTTGGTGCTTTTCTTATACCTGATACTTCATCCAGTGCATTCGACTAAAGCGAGTATAAATTAACTTCAAGTTTTAAATAAAAAAAACTCACGTTTGTTTATAGTCTCGATACCCTGTGAAACCTAGATGTTTTCGGTTTATTTGTTTCCGATATCATCAGTGTTGGTCTTCAGACTTTATAGACTAGAGTGGCAGTTCAGAGGGTGTGGCAGACTAGTTCATGTTTTAAATGAAATGAGTCAAATTAATACCTGCATGGGGACATTGATGTGTAGAATGGTGATCCTAAAGTTTTTGATATCACCGAAATAATTGAGACGAGACAGGATCACAACAGTTTTTTGTTCTGGATAACGACTTGAAGACAAATTACTGTCAAAAATAGTTTTAGAAATAAAAGCGTGTACAATAAGTCAATCCACCATTCTTGTGTTACTTACGATACTTTCTGCAAGCTGGTCATTGGCGTCAATCATTGATTCAAACTTATCCTCTAAATCTACATTTCTCGCTTGAGGTCCAGAAAATCCAGGAGCACGAATACCGTTGTGTCTCAAAACCTGTCCCAATCTACAATATGACATCAACAAAAATGCAACAGAGGAGAAAATATTATCTCAAGTTTGTTCAGTTTGGGATGACTTAATGTGAGATAGCACTACTATTGATTAGCTAAGACAGGAGCTTATAGAATTTAATGTTAATGTTAGCCAGCCATAAATATCACATGGCACAAATAGCACATGTCAGTGGGGTATAGATAAAATTTTCTCCTGTGAATACATTGCTGTCTTGGCAAAGCTTGTCAAGATAGGCTAATAGGGTCCATAAAATATGATATATATATATTTATATATACTCAATGACAGAAATGGCTTGAACAGGGAATTTTGTAGCCAGACCCTCTGGTTTATTGATGGCTGTTAATTTAATACAATCCTCTTCTTACAGGTCCAATGCACTGCTCCCTTCCACTGTCATGACATCCTGAAAGTCTTTATAAGTCGAATAGAAGTCATACTGCTCTCCTGATGGTAATCCATTACTAGCCTTCACAACTCGGGCAATTTTTGGCATCACAGACTGAAGAAAATAACAAGAGTGTGATTACAGAAGATTTACTGAAAGTGTCGCCTACTTCAGTGGATGCTATGAATCTATGTACTATTTTGTAGATCTCATATTTTTTAGTTAGCTTTTGATCGAGGCCGGCCAGCATCTTATCATTACTTAGTGCTTGATCAAGGAGTTCTCCTTGGTTTGATCTTTAGGACAAATGGAATGGTCCAAGCTAATTCACACATGAAACCCTCAACTTCTTAGATTGATTTATTTGTTGTTGTGTTTACTGACTGTGTGCGTGTGTGTGTGTGTGTGACTGTGTGACACACACACACTTACACAGTAACAGCAGTCCCTGACCTCAAGATTGGGGCCCTATCTAGGGAAGCGCTGTTAGATACAAGAGTGGAGTAAGGACATATGTATATCTGAAGTTTTTTTTCACTGATCTAAACAATCTCACTACTAACTAGTATTAACATAACTTAACTAACTAGCTCTCACCAATGAACTAAACTTCATTGCTCTCACTCTCACTGAGATTACATTATGAAGCCTGAACTGACTGATGAGTGCAACACTTCAACTTTGTGTTCTTGTTATTCATTGTGTTTCTTTGCAGTTAGGGCATTATTTCATGTGAACAACCCAACCATAAGCTTATTTATACCTTGAAGTAGTTGTTGATGGCTTCATCATCAACAATATCAGCTTGATCCATGTCCTTGTCCATGCTTGTCACTCCTGAGGAAAACTGAGGTAGAGAAATTGATAGCCTTTGTTTGAGAATATTTTGTCATCTTCCCTGATAACATGGTGAGAGTTGATAGTCTCATTAACTATTAGCGTGGAACACAGTCTAATTGATAATAATACTACAGCGATTTCACTTTTTTTGATTGTTCCAAATTTCAGATGGTTATCTGCAGAATTCATTCAGATTTCTGCAGATAGCATTTAAAGTGAGATAACTTCAACTATGTCTACCATGTACAGAGGTAAGCTTGCAAGCTGCTGCAGAATCTTTTCGCTTCATATACCCAATATAGTCGTCGCCCATCTGTGTTAAGGGGCTAATACATAGGTTGGCCAAGTTGTGAACCAATATCTGTAGCAAATATCCTCTAGTTTATGATCCTTGAGTTTGCCACATTCTAGGGCCTAGGCTGGCAGTCCTCCACTCAAAATTTTCATGAAAAATTCAAAATACCCTCAACCAAATCATTGCAACTTAAACTAAACTGGCACCCTGGAATGATTTTTCTGTATTAGCCTCATACTTAGAGAACTGCCTTACCTTCTATGGTGCAGTTATGTGGTCAACAAAGCCTCCTCTGTACTAACACCGACTGCTGTGACCCTTGAGAGTGTGTATTGTATGTATGTATGTTACTTACTAACTTACAGCAAGGAGGAGTACTCAATGCTGACACACAGTAAATAGTAGGCCTATATATTACATACTTTCTTGATATTTGAAGAGTGAAGGTTCCAGCGGTGCTTCAGGCTCGTAATAATAATTTGTATAGGGGATGGTTGGGTTGCTGACTGGCCCTCATCGCTCTAGCTCGTACTCATAATAGTCTTATTTTACGTTGACATGTAGGCCTATTATTGCTTTCCTCACTCTCACATTCATCGCTGCACCACTCACTGATCCTTCAGATAGGCTGACTGTTACTGTACGTAACCTCACCATTAATTTATATTACAAATAACGATTCAATAACGAAAGAGATAAACAGAAGTGTTAAAATTGCATTATGGGAAGTCAATCTTGTCTTTGAGAAGGATAGCATAATGAGCTTTTTCCCTAGGACTATAAACGATTCAAGAGAGACGAGCGAGGGGTGACGTCTAACTGTGTCACACAAAGTTTTGAGAACGTAAATCCAAACTTAACATGATTTATTTTACACATTGCAGCCCTGAGCCGGCAGGTTTTACGAGGATGGAATGAAGTACCTGAGGTTGTACTGAGCTGTGCAGGATTAGTGCTATGTAAGTATATATAAGACCACTCTAGCTATAATCCACAGCGGGCTAGTGAGTCGTCATCGAAATGAGGGAAACACAAAAAATTTAATATACATATGCCTCATAAACTTAGGGGGATGGTCAACCAAGCTGAACTGTACGCCTTTATATATATGTTTACAAATTAACCTTGTTCGTTTGTTACACAGGTACGGGACTGTTCTTTAAGAAGATGGCCCGGGAGAGACGGAGAGGTATGGAGGGTCACCAATATAAATGGTTTTACACAGGTAAGTTAAGTTAACATATTATTATAGTGATGTAACTGTACACGTTACCAATACAAATATTGTAAATACATATAGAGATAATGGGAGCTTTATGTCCATTTTCATACATTTGATGCATTATATGGTCCAGGTCTGAACATTAAAAATTAGCTCTGATATTAGTCACAAGAGAAGCTAAATTGTTAGACCTACCCTTGGCATTAAAAGGCAGCTGTCAATAAGTCTCTGAGACAAATACTCCAATAAAATACTCACAAGAAATGTATGTATGTTTTTTTCCTCCTTAAATTAGGCAATGCACCAGAGTTAAATTCCACTATATAAAAAGTCACCATATAATTAATATTTGGCATAAAAAAGCAGATAACTAAAATTCACAGTAGGCTATATATAAAAAACATTACTCAGTTACTAAGCTCTGACTTCTTTCATTATCTCCTCACCCTTTTAATCCGTCAGATGTGGCGTCAACTCTTATTGTATTTCCCTGATGAAAATATTGCTACATTCTCGATCCTCTGATCAGATTTTGGCAAATTCCCGATGGAAGCATATAAAAAGCAATTTTAACGATGTTTGAACTCATAAATTCAGTGGTTCTTGGCAAATTTTTTTAAAATTTGAATGCACTCTGAAGACCTATTATCATTTCGCATTTGCCTATTATTTGCTGTCAATTTTAATGAGACTTTAAATTTTATTTTCAGTACGGAGAACGAGTGATGTATCAGATCCTACACTTCCACACTTCAACTAACAAAGCGAGACAATTTTAAATTATGTCACTTTTTTTTATTCAATCAAACGTTTGGTGCGGAGTTATTGCTGAATTGAATGAATTTTTTCTTTGCGCCCATAGTCTATGAAGGGATGTGAGTTACTGGTTTTATCATGTTTATTCCATTATTGATGACTGGTATAATAATATATAAGTGAGGACATGAATCATCTTTTCCTTTGATGCTGTTTAGAATTCGGTGAGCACAAAAATAGGATGATGTTGTTAACTGTCAAGAATCAATATTCCATTAAATCGTGGTGTGAAAAGTGACAAGGATAAGGGGGACAGTAGATAGCCAGTGCATATACCAAGCGGTAAAGGACTCATAGGGTATAGAGAAAAGTCGTACATAAAACGAATGTTACGCAAGTCTGGACAACCAGATTCAACTCAACACTCCCTCAATCAGAATGATAAAATATGTATGTATATGAAGTTCCACCATTAATTGATACGAAAAGACCATGATCAGTGATGAAAAAATAAATTGATGAGAAATTTAACGAGCAACAAAAATGTTTTCATAATCGATCGCCTGACTCTTAAATCACTCAGTTTATGCCAAGGATGAAGCAACGCCTATAGAAACTAAATTGAACCCGTTCGGGTAGTGGCCTCGATGTAAGAAGGTCACAGCCTCGTCAGATATAGCACATATACAAGCAAAAAAACAATTCATAGTTGGTTATCAATTTCAGACTGACGAGTCTAACATTAGCCTTGTTTTTGTAAAAGTATATAATAATTTCTAGTCAGTAACTCACAGAAAACGGAGAGCTTCACTGAATGTAGAAGGAAATATGACACAAGCTTCATGATAATCCATCACAATACCTAACTAACGGAATGTTGATTTTCTTACCTACATAGCCCAATTAAAACTTTGGCCACCTGTTCTTTAGATGGAACTCTTGGTACCTGTCCATCCTGAGAAAAACGAATGTGGGCTTTGTCTTCATGGAGATGGACCAACTGTGCATTACTTCCCAGGCTGTTTGGCTTTGGGAGAAGCTTGTGCATGATGCCAATAGTTGGAAACTGGTATGACATAGGAAGCCTATCACAGATTTCTTGGTATAGCAAACCAAACTTTCCGTTGACCGAAATGTCTTTATCACTGAGTTCGGGGTTTTCATTCAAGATTTCTTGAAACCTGTCTAAATGGGTTGTACAATTCTCAAGATGGCGTTTCAAGCTATCCAAATCAGGGTTATGGGACTTGATGTCTAAAGGTAAGCACTTGCCTTTTTTACCCATTAGAACTAAATCTGCTCTGGTCCCAATAATTTGATGCTCAAGTGGCTCAAATTTACCACCCTTCCTGAAGAAAAGAATATACGGGGCCATACTTTTACCCTTCATCTGGTTCTCACCCCAATATTTGTTGATCATCTGAACCCAGCCATAGTTTTGTGATTCACTAGAACCAACGGATCGCCAACTATTCAGGGCATCTTGATGGACAAAGGATGCTGGTAAACTGATAGGTGGTGGTTTACCAAGTGCCGCAATAGCAAATGCAGTGGTCTGCAGTGACCCAACTTTCAATTGGCCTTTTGCTTTTTTCAACATAGATTTAACTATGTGAAAGCTAAAGTGAACTGATTGGTCCACTCTTATGCTGCCATTGGATCCTGACTGGCTCATCGGTACATTAGATAGGCATGTTCTCAGCTCCTGTTCCCAGTGTTGGGTGAATGATAAATCTTTCAGCGATCCAATCTAAAATTAAATTAACATGATTGAACCCAGATCTGTCAACTACCTACACGGAGTCTTTGATGGAATGGCAAATAATATATCTTATTTTGTATTATTTCGTACCAATAGTATTTTTTGATGTCCAAGTATCATAACAATGTTCTAAAACTCAGGAAAGCTGCTTTATAAAAGTTTTGATCAGGATCTGGGTCGGGTATGCTCCCCTTATCCATGAATATATATATATCAGTGCGCGGATAATATCTGATGCGTACCTGATATTCAAATTTGTATTTCGTGCTCATCTTTGTATCCGTAGAGCCGCTTTTGCCGTTGAGTTCTACGTTTAGAGTGATGCCGTGATCTACTTCAAGCGTGACTCGCTCATAGAAGGTACTCATAACTATGGTGAAACTCTCATCTTGACAAGCCTGGCTCTGTCTGGTGCAAATGTTATACCATCCATTTTCTCGGAAAAGCTTGGCAATGGGAATCTCATCTCTAGCGAAACGGGATTCATGGCTATTCATCTCCAGCAGTGTTACCCCTTGGCATTCATCTCTGAGCAAATCCACAAGAGTTGGGCTGTTGAACCAGTGAAGCGTTGTAATCCAGACATAATCTTTGACTTTTCCTTCGTGGTACGCAGCTTTGTCTGATGAAGGCATGATGATTCCTTTGATCAGATGAACGATTGTACGCACCCCTGGTTGACCCACGGACTTGAAGGCGGAGATGAGGATTGAGACACAAGAGTGCTCATCATGACAATCTGGCTGGTTATAGACCTTAGTGATTTTCTGTAGGACTTTTCCTTGCTCATGCAGAAGCTCGTTTTTTGTTTTTGTGTAGGTTCTTTCCTAAAAACAAATTATATGTCGTTTACTTACTTTACATAACACTGCCACCACGCCAGTATGTTTACCATAAGATTTTCGAGTATGTTGTGTGCTGAAAATTGAGAATCCCACAGGCAATGCAGAGATTTTATCTCACAATTCTGCACACTACTGCACATATTAGGTTTAAATTCCAATGTGGGAAGCTTCTTTTTGTTTTCATCTCCATCCAATCATACAATATAAGCTTTCATGATCACTATGATGAATACTTGTGAACTTTGTAACAAATAAAACGGATTCTCACACTCACCTCACAATAGGCAGTGTTAGATGGCACAGATGTCGATTGATCGATTTCGTAATCAACACCAGCAGGACTGTTTGGCTCTTTTACAACTACCCTCATGGTAGCGTCATCAGGATGGCAGTATAAGTAGACCTCCTTTGAGTTCCTCGTTTCTACTTCTGGTTTAATGGTGTTTAAGATGATAATTCCATCTTCATATGTTGGCATGGTGCTTGTCACTACAAAACGGGGACTTTCTTTATAAAGCTTTTCCTGCTTCTCTTTTGTTACGCCCGCTGAAGAGAGATCCACGCCAGACTGAGCCTTGATAACATCGTACAAGTCATGGTTGTTCAAGTTCTCAGTGGCTACCGTGTACTGCCCCTCTGATTGGTTAATAGAGTCGATCAGAACTCCAGAGAACAAGTGGTAAAGAGTCAACGCTTTTCCATTAGTTATGTGCTTTGTCAGTTTCCTAACAGTTATGATAGAGGTGTCATGAGGCACATCGAGATCGCTCAGATGTGATTCATTTGAGCTGCAGCTACTGAGTCCATCTATATCTGTTAGCGTTACACTCCCTCTCATCTACAAGACCATAGTAGCGTATAAATAACAGCATTATGTAGTGTCTAGGGGCAGAGCAGGCTGATAGTTTTGTTCATAATTATGGAGAGGACGAAATGCAATGCTAATCCTTCATTTGTGGGCAAATAAGTTATCTCTTGCATACATTATTAGGGATCAAGCTTCAGCATATATTTTCTTGTTCAACCAATGTTGAGATTCTCCATTATGGTTTACATGGGTTTTTCTATGACATAAGAAACTATTACATACTAATTGACCGCTTGTAGAAATAGAGATAATGTAGTGCAAAGACACTTAGGCAGAGAATCTATTCGCTTACCTCCTCCATTGCCATGTATTCTTTAAATCTCCTGGAGCTGTTTTCTGGATGCATATCGTCATCATCTTTTTCAGACTCCAATGGGAATTCTGTGAGAAAAAGGACATTTCTTGTAAGCTATTGCAAAATTGCATTTCGGAGACACATTTCATCATTACCTTGGACTGTCCAATTGAGTATGCTAATTCTCTCCCTAAGCCAAAGGCAGGCAAGAAATTAAGTACAACACATAAGTTGTCTGAATTTGTGAATGTTACATGGGCTCAACCCAGTACACAGTGACTAATTATACTTGTGTGTGCCAAGACAAAAAACTCATGGTCACAAAATGACTTACCATTCACATCAGTCTCCGAATATGCAGGATGCATTTCTGAATTCATTTTGTGTTTGATCTCTGTATCAAAATTGATAAATTCCAGTCCCTCTAGCTCGTGTTTTTTTATTTTCTTTTTGTTTGAGGTTGGGTGACTTTTCCATCTCCTTTTCCTATGAATAGTTACAGGCACTGCAGAGACATTTGTGTGCTCCTGGATTCTATGGATTAGTCCCCATTCAGAATTTTTGTCCTGATTTGCTGCACTAGGATCCAAATTTTGCTTGGTCCGAAAATTCGCACTACACTCTGCCATTTCTAAAATGTCTAAGAGTATAAACAAAATTAGTTAGGTTTAGCCTCACTTTACCCTATTTCATAAAAGGTAGTATGAAGCCAGTTCCACCCTTTAGTTGTAAAAGTTCAAGCGAATGAAAAGAAGAAATTACCACCTTGTCATACTGCTACGAAAAGGTTGGAATTTCTTTCTATCAAGCTACCAAATTAGTCAGTCAGTCAGTCCAGTGAGCACTAGCGTCGGTCGGTTTCATAGCTCACAACCGTTATTCACTTGCTTCAAATAATTTTTTTCTCTAATGGAGTGAAAAAAATGATTTGTTCCTGCATTTATCATGTAATAATTTGAGACACTCCATCCACGCTAGGCTGCCTTTAGGACATAGCAGACAGGTAACAGAAACAAGTGACAACCACCTTTATAGTATAACACTTCTATCCTATATCAGCCTAACAGCCATTTCTAGCATCATGGATTTTACAGGTACTATTGAATGACTTGCCTCCCATCCATGAGCTATCCAGATGCCCGGTTGGGATGGCTAGGTACCCAGTCCAATGGTCATGAGTTAGCTATTCCTGCTTCGCAATATTTACGATTTTCACTTGATGACAGATGACTTATAAGAGCATATAACCTTTTTTAAGAATACTAGAATTTCTGTTCAGCTAAATTAGTGAATATATATAGAGGGTCAACTTAAGATTTGAAGAGCTTATTTGTCCGTATTATTTATGTAAAAAGCTAATCAGCACACAGAAGGCACAGTCTGGGCTCCGAAACATGGCCACCCTATATGTCACAAACACAATTAATCAGTATGCTAGCAACTGACCCTGATTCACTAATTCTTATTCATGCAATTTATGATACCATGCTTTCATTATCCTACTCACTATATATATAGTATGTAACACCCTACCACTTATATCTTTTTTAATGTATGTGAGGTCAACAAGTTATTTTTAATTTGCTTTAATTATAAACTTTTAGAAAACCTCAATAAATAAAAAAACAAAAAAATGAATAATGATTTCATTGACTGCAATTACCAGGGTTCTTGACATTGGCATTTATTGGGTTGTTGTTGCCAAATATAATATTTGATGATAGACATAACATGCTTTCCATAACAAGCATCAAAAAAGTATGACAATTTTGACAGGGAAAGAATTTGTATCCAGTTGTTGTTATTTAATGTTTTTCATGGAAAAATTTTTGCCACTATGAAAGGACACGCTGATCACGCAGGGAAGTAAGTGACATGATATCATATTTTCCAGAGATCCCTTATAGTCCAGCGAGGTCGCTTGACAATTTGATCAAAACATGCTAAAACATCTGCTAGAATGTAGCCCACATGCTCAGAGGACTACAATGTGAGTTAGTTTCATTCCATTATGTATGTGTAACCCTACCTACCCGCCCTGCAGCTGTCTGAGCACTTAGACTAGCTACCTACCCGCCCTGCAGCTGTCTGAGCACTTAGACTAGCTAGAACGTGAAAAAATAAGTATTATTTATCCTTTAATCTCTCTTAGAAATCACAATGCAGCAAAAACGAGACCATGAGCAACACCTCGCTACCTTTCATAGCACTTTATAATGTATATTTTAAAACGTTTTGCTTTCTATGGTGCTTCTGAGCAATTACTTTGCCAGCTTTTCCGTTCTTTCATCGAGTCATGCCTTTTATACTGTCTACCTGTGTATTTTAACAATTTATTTGACTATGATAAGAAAGCACGCTGAAAGATTTATCCTAGCAAACTCTTATGGTGCAACCACTACCAAAAGTCACCACACCAACACAACTCAAAGACTACCGCCCGATAGCCATAACCAGCTGCCTATGTAAAATGTTAGAGAGACAACTTAAAATATACATAACTAAACACACAGCCATGGACAGCCATCAGTTTGCCTACCGCCAGAAAAGATCAACACAGGATGCTGTCTTATGCCTTACAACAACTATCACACACTTTATTGACAAAGCAGCCTCTAACTATGCAAGATGTTTATTTTTGGACTTTTCTTCTGCTTTCAACACCATCAGAGTAGAGTATCTAATCCCCCTGCTGCAACACCTCGACACCAGAGTTATAGGATGGGTAACTAGCTTCTTGAGTAACCGTGTCCAGCAAACAATGGTCAACAATCAACTGTCTGCACCAATATTGACTCATACAGGAACTCCCCAGGGCAGTGTACTCTCGCCACTATTATTCTCCATCTATACAAACAGGATTACATCTAAACTGTCGAATATCACAGTACTCAAATACGCTGATGACACTTGTGTAATTGGATTAGTTGGTAATGATTTAGACTTATGTAATTATTTTTCTGAAATTAATAGAATCTCCAAACAATGCACTGATTTAGATTTACTACTTAATGCTTCTAAGACAAAGGAAATGCTTTTCTCTACTCAACGTCTCAAACCTAACACTCCTAAACTGAACCTAGATGGCACCAATATATCATTTTGTGAAAAGGTAAAATACCTTGGTGTAGACCAGGGGTGCCCAACCTTTTCTCTCACATGAGCCATTTAAAAAATCAATCAAACCAAATGAGCTGACCACGTTGTGTCACGTGTAGACAACATGGAAACAGTCAGTGATATATATGTATCATATTCATTCATGTATAAGCGCTGGCAAAAATACCAATGCATAGTCAAGTCATTGTGTGAGATTATGCGCGCAGCGCGAAAAAAATGTTGAGGCAATTTCTGGTCATATGAGGCGCCCTGGAGTTTTGTAAGCAGTTTAAGCATTTTGCAAATTTTTATAAGCATTTTGGAAAATTTAGGCTGGCAAGTCTGCAAGAAGACAACTCTACACACATATGTACAATGCAGGCACCCAGTATAATGAACTTGTATACACTATACATACATTTAATGTACATTGTACATGCATGAATTGAATGCATGAAGTTCGCGCCAAAAAGCGCGTGAAATTTGCAAATATTAAAATGAGCCACCCAAAAAGCCAAAATGAGCCGAGGTGGCTCATGAGCCATAGGTTGGGCACCCCTGGGTAGACATTGATAACAAACTAAGATTCGAAGATTATGTGCATAAAATAACTGGCAAAGCAAGTCAAAGGATGTATGTTGTTAAAAATTTATGTATCTGAGTTCGAAGCCATTAGCCTCCATGCTGTTCAAGAGTTTTGTAGTTTCACTCTTAATGTATTGTCTACCTGTTTTGCACACTAGCATATATGCTAAGGACAAGAAATTACTAAGAAAAGTTTTCAACGATGCCAAGAATTTAGGGCTTGACGTAGGCGATCTCGATACCATTGTTAAACAGAGAACTAAATCCATTATCATGTGCTGTTTTGATGAAGACCACTTTATACACGATTTTCTCGAGAATTGCCCTTCTGGTCGTCTTAGACATATTAAATATCGCAGCTCATGGGGCAAAGACTGTTTTCTGAGGCAAATGTGCATCACACTTAATGAGATTCTTTTTTTAAAAAAGTCCATAGTTCCATACACTGGTAGCAAGCTCTTATTATGACAAAGTATATGCATCCATTTTTCGCAACATTTAATGTTTGTGATAGCTAATAAATCAATCAATCAATCAATCAGTAGGGACTCTAGACAACCGAATATCGGAGCGTTTTAAAAGATACTGTTTGCTTTTATTACATGATGATGACCACCCTTTTCATGATTTTATTTCTAAACTTCCGTCTGGTAGACTCTGTCCATATAAACCAAGATGTGCATGTGGTAGTAACAGTTTTATTAGACACTATATCAATTTTATCAATACTGTGATAGCTGGTTCCTGAGAGTAGATCTTGAGTAGCAAACTGCTTTTATCGTAGACTTCATTTTTTTAGTATCATCCTCTTATATTTTACTATTTATTCACAGAGTGGCAATATAGGTTTTATCTCGCCAATCTTTTGTTAAAAATTGTGTGACAAATAAATAATCAATCAATCAAAATTGGTTAATGTCATAGACCGCCTGCCTGATGCACTTAACTCACCTTGTTATTATCACACTATAATCAGCACCTCTGTGGTTTGTCAGCTCCTCGTTCATCAGAAACAACAAAGAACTGATCTCAAGCTATTCCAACTTTAGATGAAGAGTCAATTGTTAGTGTATCATATAGAACTCCATAGCGGTACATAGGATAAGCTGTATCTGAATGTCACAATCTGAATTTGTGACTCGGTTCAAATTAACCGGTCCAGCCTGCGATCACGATCTATTGTCACGAGTTTGGAATGTGGATTGCTTTAAGCAAGGAGTAACATCTATTACTCCTTGTGTCGGGAAATTCTATCTTGTCAGGATAGCCAGCATGGGCTTGGCATAATTATTCCCGATCTCAAACTTGTTCTGATGAACGCGTAAGGCTTAACGGCAACCTGCCGGTCGAAAAGTCTTTTTAAATCAAGGCTACCAGCCAGGCATAAAAATGTGTTGTTTATCAACTATACCAGGGGTGCCCAACCTTTTCTCTCACATGAGCCATTAAAAAAATCAATCACACCAAATGAGCTGACCACGTCGCATCACGTGTAGACAACATGGAAACAGTCAGTGATATATAAATGTATAATATTCATTCATGTATAAGTGCTGGCAAAATTACCAAAGCAAAGTCACTGTGGGAGATTATGCGCGCAGCGCGAAATTTTTTTTGAGGCAATTTCTGGTCATATGAGGCGCCCTGGAGTTTTGTAAGAATTTTAAGCATTTTGCAAATTTCTATAAGGATTTTGGAAAATTTAGGTTGGCAAGTCTGCAAGAAGACAACTCTACACACATATGTACAATGCAGGCACCCAGTACAATGAACTTGTATACACTATACATACATTTAATGTACATTGTACATGCATGAATTGAATGCATGAAATTCGCGCCAAAAAGCGCGTGAAATTTGCAAATATTAAAATGAGCCACCCAAAAAGCCAAAATGAGCCGAGGTGGCTCATGAGCCATAGGTTGGGCACCCCTGAACTATACTATGATTTTTGTGTACTAACTATCTAACTAAAACTAACAGAGTTACAAAGATTTAATGTATAAATCAGTAAAAATGATCAGTACGTTTAGTCTTGTCCGCTAGCAAACATGAATTGTCAAGTTGTAAGAGGGAAGAGTGTAAGCTTGCTAAAAATAGTTACAGTCGTAGCATTAATAAAGGATTATTATAACAGACAAAACATGTGTAGGAATAGAATGTATGATTAGAATGTATGAATAGAATGTGTCCTCAGTGCTTAATATATATAACAGTCAAAGACTGATATTCCCCACACTTGCTTTGAGTCACTGTTCACATGATTTGATCTGATTTGAGTACTCCTTGTTTGAAGCAATGAACTAAACCTCTGGAGGTTTAGTTCATTGTTTGAAGTAATAATTTTATCACCTGTGTTATCAAAGGCTTGAATTGAGTTGAATTGAAACATTACTTGGTACTTTCACCAAAGCAAAGCAAATACTGCTGTCACTATCCTATCACTGTATCTCAATATTTACTCTGCTAGCTTAAAAGCTTGAAAGGTCCATACCCACACTGTTATCCAAAAGGTTTGATATTCTCAAACCTTAGGGAACCTTTTTTCGGATAACGTCTGACATGTCAAACCTTATAGATAATAGATCCCCCCCCCCTGCAATGTTTGGTTGCCTTGACGATAGCGACTTTGCGCCGATGAGTTGATGGAAAGCAAACCTCCCTGCACTGGTTTGGCTTAGAGTATAAGCATGAGAGTGATGGGGTGAACATTGTTGCACTGAAACAATGAAGAGTTGGCAGCCTCCCTGGTTGCGCAACAGCGTAAACACACCAATTATGTCAAACCACCGAAACTTACAAAATGCACTGAGGGATCGATGAGATGCTCAGCAACACACAGGGGTGGCTTCATGCTGCTGGGGCCGGCCATGAGGAGCCTGTCCTAGAGAAGGCCTCGAAGCAGCGCTTGACTCATGGTTTCTAGCTGAAGACCTGTGTGTTGTGCAGTGGTACGCGTACATAGAGTTATTATATACTCTTGAGTGGACAATGCAGTGCTAAAAACGTCCTGTTGCGAAATCCATGACACAACGCAATCTGGTTGTGCATCGCTAGTGCCTGTATCATAAAACTTATCATTGAGAATTTACGTACTGGGCATGGCAATTTAGATATTTAGAGCGCTTATAGGCATTTTTTTCGGGAAAAATTTTTTGTGACACCTTGTGGATCACTTGCAGGTACTTTCACTTTCAATTCCATGACGCAACAAAATCTGGTTGTGCGTGGATAGTGCATGAATCGTTGACTTTGTAAATGTAAAATGTAAATCACTTTTTTATTTAGATGCTCTCCAGCAATCTTTACATGAATATAAGATAGATACATATACATATTCAATTTAGCGCACTCCTGTACAAGGTAGGAGTGGGCAAGCTAGGCTATTGTTCAGAGAGCTCACCTTTTTCAGCAGCATGGGTAGTGACCAGGATTCGAACCTGCAACTCTCAGATTGAGATGCTCGAATCCTAACCAAATTTAGTTTATGGAGCACTTATAGCCGTTTTTTCAGAGAATTTCACATGTAACACCATTTAAATTTAGATCACCTGCAAGTATTTCATCTTCCAGTCAGTATAAAAATTTTCTTATTCGCCCATTAAAATAAGTAAATATCAACTGCAAACACATGAGCTTAAATCGCAATGACAGGGCTTCGACTGTGTCCTGTCGCTCTAACTAATATGTCGCAAACTCAGTCAGTTTATTTTATCTGTTCAGTTCCAGCTACTGAGGATGATTTGTGATAGCATGGGTTACAAGTAGCCTGTGGAAAAGCGATTGGAGGTGAAAAAGTTGGCTGCTTGCCTTTATCGTCTTTAGAATTTTTCTTTGTCAAACTTTTCATGTCACACTATTAGATGACTTGTAGGTGATTTCTTTACTGGTCAGGGGACAAAATGATTTGTGTTATTATATATATAATCCATGTTTATTCTGGAGAAGAATAAGTCCTTAGGACTTGTACCCAGAAAACAGAAAAATTGATAAAAAATTATGGTGTAGAATTAAAAAGACATGTAACAAAAAATCAAGAACAATGACAGGTAAAATTACAAAGTACACGCAGGCATTAATTAGCAGTAAAACATTACACAAGTTAATACACAATAGCTAGGAAAAGAAAAGTTAGAACAATGTAGCAGTAGGCTAAAATGAAATGATAAGAACTGACTCATTAATTGAGAAGTTTGAGGACGTGGCTCCGAGTGGCACTTTTGAATGTAGCAAGGGATTGACTCAGCTTAACATGATTGGGTAATTCGTTAAACTTCTGAGCACCGAAATTAGCTAAAGCAAATCTAAAATTTTCCTTGGATAGTCTAAACCCAGAACTTTTAGCAAGCCGAGTTTCACTAGTTAATTTCTCGGGGAGCAGATTGATATCAATTATTGGGACTAAACTATTAACAATTTTATAAAACGTCAGCAGATACAAATATTCGGAACGCAAAGTTAAAACAGGAATATTGTAGGTCTTTCGAGTATTATCTTTAGAACTGTTATAGTCTATAATTTTCAAACATCTATTCTCAATTTTAAAATTTTTTTTTTTGACATAGTCATTTGTGGTAAATAAAACAGGAGAGCTGTATTCCAGATTAGAACGTATAAGTCCAATGTACCAAAGCTTAGCTAATTTAGGTGTCAGGAACTTTCTATTACGTTGAAAGTTGGTGACTATTGGATAAAGTTTTTGTTTAATTTTACTGGTATGAGATTTAAAATTTAATTTGTTATCAAGAATCACGCCTAACTACTTAATTCCGGAGGTTTGATGTTACGTTAATTAGAAATGGTCATGACATCTGTTTTACCGCTGTTTAGAACAAGGCAATTTTCACCGTATACCAACTGGATGCTTGATGAATGCTTTTTTCCATAAGTTTTCCCTTAAATCACTGAAAATCTCAACCGCAAACACATCATCAGGATAAAATCCGAATTACCTGGCTAGCCGGTTTTTGCCCCTACCACTTGCCTGCCAGTTTGACTGTGTCCTTTCTCTCTAACTGAAATGTTACACACTCAGTGAGTTCATTTTATCCGTCCAGTATTATAACTTCCAATTATACAATGCGTATAAGTAACCAGTGGTTCAAAAATTTTGAGCTTAAAGATCTCGGGTTTTGGTTTGGCTATGTCATTTAACGCTCTAGATTCCTTCTCCAGAGTGGCCACTCGTGCTTGTATTGCCGAAACTATTCAAGCCAACACCGCAGGTTAAATCAATAAAATATATAAACTCTTCTGCTGAGAATAGCAAGAAAACAGCAAACGGAAAACTCAAGATTAATACTTGTCCAGATTGACTCTAGATTTTCTTAAATACCCTAACTCAGTCTGGAAAATTGTATGAAAATTGCAGAAAGTTATCAGTTGCAACACATTATGTAGAAAACACCATAATATTGTGTCTTTGCAACTCAAATCTCCAGTTGAGAAGAGTACAAAGGGCATAATATGAGACTTTGATAATTTATTTCATCTATAATAGTATATATACAATGTGAATTAAGATCTTTTAACCAAATTTATCATTGGATCAAATCTTTCTATTTGCACCCACCCTCTGCGTTCTACCAACTTTCAGAAAATTCTACCCGCACAACTCATTTAAGATGGTTATATGAGTGCTGAGAAAGCCAATATAATTTCGCATTCTCACCGATGTGACATTTGGTTTGCAGATATTGCAGATTTCTCACCATACTCAAAAAATAGATCATTTGGTTCAGGGGGGGGGGGGGGGGGTGTGATGCAATTTTTCTGATGGTTGTTTATTTGTAAATGTAAACATCAACATCAATACAATACTTTTACACTTCCGCATCCGATCATTCCTACACAGTCTGCTTGTACTTTATTAAATCAAAAATAAAATAAGCCCCTTGAGTGTGTAACATATAAGTATGAGAGACAGGAAACAGCTAATATGGCTGGCAAGTGGCAATGAAAAAAATTAAGCTAGCCCGGTAGTTTCTATTTCATCACAATGATGTGTTTGCGGTTGAGATTTTGGCTTATTTTAATGGGAAAACATAGAAATATTTTCCAATGGCTGCGAGTGAAAATACCTGCAAGTGATCCACATAGTGTCACATAAAGTTTTTCCAAAAAATTGGGTATAAGCGCTCTAAAAATCTAAATTTCCGTGCCCAATACATATATTCTGAATGATAAGTTATATGATACAGGCACTAGACATGCACAACCAGATTGCGTGTGTCATGGATTTCGCAATAATTAAGTAAGACAAAACCTGTTGCTTTTTTTGTACACATTGTTCACTCTAGAGTATATAATAACTCTATGGGTTAGACATAGACAAAGATAAAGCTCACATCATACCATCGGCTTTGGTAGCTTATTATGCCTTATAAGGGAGGCGTTATCAGTTGAAAAGCTTTCCATTCCTCCTATCTGATCTGTTGGACTTTACCTGGCAGTCATCGTTGTTTACAATGTTGGTATATTTTGGGGTTTAATACTTTCCCCAAACAAAATTTTGTTATGTCATGTGATTTTTTATCCTTGTGAGCCCAGATATGCCGATATCAATGACTATGACATGACACTCCCGCTGTTCCCTGTCCACAGCAATTCAAGCGTGAAAACGAGTGTTTGTCATTTTAGGATGATGTGCTCGCTTGCTCTCTTTATATAAGATTACAATGTAGAAATGATTTCTTTATGCAGACATAGCCTTACTTATTTCAGATTTGCCTGAGAATGGTTCATGCAATTCTCTTGATTTTTTTTACATGTGTTACCAGAACATATGGGCCACAGTCTTGGCATTTATTCATGTAGTCAGTCAATGGATTTTGCAGATATATTTGATTTAGTGGCTAACACTCCTTTGTGAGATGAGTAAGACAAGGTACACACAATACTAGATAGCCCTTACATCAAACAAAGTTTCCTATGACCAACAGTCATTCTAAGCTGACCAAAGGAAAGTGTCAGTTTTATGAAATTTGTCATTCACAAGCTGAAAACTAGATAAAAACAGCCCAAAAACAGCCTTCTTTTCTCCCTCCCCCCCCCCCTTACTTGAGAAAGTTTGCTCCAATTTAAGAGGTAAATGTGGCTATAGAGACGGCCCAAAAAGTGTCCAGTTCATAGCGCCATATGGACATGTCTCTTTTATACATATGCTAAGCAAAAATTACCCAACCATCTGCATGAATGATGGGGCCTTTATTTTAGATTGAGCTTAGCGTTATAACATGAAAACTCAGGTCCATACTCAAGTACTCAACTACATCAGTGAAACTCCACCCATAATCTCAGCTATCATATAGTTAACCTACCAGGCGTTTAGTCGCTGGCAAAATAGTAAGTGGTAAGATCACCACAGTTGCATTTATATCACCTTCCCTTGGTAGTCAAACTATCGTTAGTCATGTTTCCCCTCAAACGCTATGATAAGGCCAATGTCACTTAGTTGATCCTACAGTGTACTTTATAGTTTTTTACCAAATCTTGCAATAAGATCCTACGATAACCTCTCGAGTAAGATCCATACTAACTCGATACTCAAAAATTTGAATTCATTTTCAAAGAAACTGATCTGTGCATTGACATAGACTGCACTTATACAGTAATATTGATAGTCCATGTTTAGATGTGCTGAGTAACTGTGGTGCACAAATGGACAAGATCTGATGCCACAAAACAGAAAGCTTCTCCAAGTCACCCACTGCTAACACATTTCAATACTACTCTCTAGGAGGCCGTCAAATTCATTTGGATTTTTTATCACCCTGAAGACTGAAATAACTAGATAACACATTTATTTACATGGATCTACTTTAAGACATGCAAATACTAGTTTTTGATGTAAAGAGAACTGTTTATCTGAGTAAGTCTTGTGTGTCAAAACATCTTAAAGTTTGTAAAGATTGCTAAAAAAAATCCTCAAAACTCAAAATAAAAATGATTTTTACATCATTGAGATGCCTGAAATGTCTAGATCTAAAATATTTTTATTTGAAGTTTCAGTGAAATTTGGAAATACATAATTTTCATGAAAAACAAACAGGCTACCTGTGTAAATTTTGAATTTCCTATTGAAATTCTATTGAAAGCCACTAATCATAAAGCTCATAATTGAAGCGTAACACTCGTTTTCATGCGGCCCGCTTGCCTATTCAACTGAAGACCGCAGTTTGATAGGAGTGTCATATCTTAGTATTTATAATCTTTGCCGATATGCCCAATACGTATATTCTCAAAGATAAGTTATATGATACAGGCACTGGCCATGCACAACCAGATTGCGTTGTGTTATGGATTTTGCAATAATTAAGTAGGACAAAAACTGATGCTATTTTTGTACACATTGTCCACTCTACAGTATATAATAACTCTATGTACGCGCACCACTGTATGTTGTATCCTTGGCACCTTGCCAACACAATTGGCTTATCAAATATAGCCTTAGCTCTCAACAGTCTTTTGGCGTCATGGGCGGGGCGGTTATCCAGTATATTGTCCTGAGGCTATAAGGCTATGAATAGCACTTTTTCATTGGCAGCAAGGGGGGGGGGTGTAAATGGTGCTGACAAGCTTGGGAGGAGGGGTTTTAATCAGCAGGCTATGATACACAGTGTGAATATTTTTGCTTGCGAGTTACAGTAGTTTTATTAACTGTATCCTTACTAAAGTTAAATAAAAAGCAAAAAATCTCACTGATACAGAGAATGTAATATCAACACTAAAAGCCACACATCACATTTGTCACTTACAAACAAAAACTTAGATCACATTGAAATACTGAATCGTGCAATTATATTCATTAAAAAATTTGACAACAATTGACAAACAAAAAAGTGAATAAACAGAATATTCTATTGTTTTAAATTTCTACAGGTTATAGATTAGGTATTGACAGGAATTTAAAGTTTAAAAACAGCATCATTCTGGTGGCTAAACAAGTTTTCAATTTATTTTAAGCACTTCTATCACCTTGGAGGTTCAAAACTTTGTAGAGGTAAGAATATGAATAAACTGATGAAAAATAGCATTTATTTGGATTTAGAATGTGCCTGGGAAAGATTTGCAGAGTGTACCAGATGTAACAAGACGTAATATTTCCAAATAGTGATAGTAATGGCGTCTCTGATTTTGAATTTAAAATAAAGTGTCAATCAAACTTTGCTGTTGTTGCAAGACTGCCACAATCACTGTTGATGTAAAGGTCTTTCGAATTTGTCACCAGGTTCAGCGATGGAGCCTTGACCTAAAAAATAAAACATCTATGTATGAATAAGAACTGTGGCTTAGCAATGACTTTCATTCAGGATGTCAAACAAATACATGTATATTTTAGGGATGCCAGGGATTTTGATAGCCATGTCGTGATTATGACGATTCTGTAACCTAGCTGTCCATTACCCAAAAGTTAAATTACACGAGATGATCATCAACAAACAATAGCAGAATAAATTTATTGATTAATATCGTATTTTAGGTTATTCATTGATTTCTTCTATTCCAACACCATCACTCTACTGATTTGGTGGCAGCAAAAATTTTAATCATAGGTGGTAATGCTTACCTGGTTCTCTTCCATAACATATCTTGTTTCTGATGGCTTTCAAAAATATACAGGCAGCAACATGTAGCTCACCAGTAGAGAATAATCTGCAAAAGAAAGAGTGAAATTTTGGTTTACGGACTTGCTGCTAACATGTCACTCATACCGTTGCTGAGACATTCCACAGCATGAGAGAACGCAAAAAAAATGTAAGCATGACAATAGACAGTTTTCTGAGCTCTGATTTAGGCCTCAATTCGGAGTTGTCCTCTCTCCAGTTTGGTACTTTTAACCCACGCCGCATAGGAAAAACGTGCTGAAAAGAGGGTTATCTTGATAACCGCTTATAATAGGATAAAAATTATTTTTGATTCAGAATCTGCAGCATTGAAAACTCATATCAACATAGTTTGTGAAATATTTTTAGTATTTGGATAGTCAATTATAGCATTTTCTACCTGTTTTGCGGACAATTTGGCAGAATTTTTCATGGGTTTCCTCACTAAAATTAAGATTTATCAACATTCAAACCTCCAATGATTTGGAAACCCTGCCTTACAGGGTTTTCAATGGTGCAGACTCTGAATCAAAACTCATTTTTATCCTCACATAAGTGGTTTTCAAGATAACCCTCTTTTAGCAGGTTTTTCCTATGCGGCGTGGGTTAAAAGTACCAAACTGGAGAGAGGACAACTCCGAATTGAGGCATAAATAAGAGCTCAGAAAACTGTCTATTGACACAATCAATACTGAGCTAGTCCGCCGACAACAGAGGGTCATGAGCAACAGTTACTTAGCCCCATACAGTTGCTAAGACATTCCACAGCATGAGAGAAATCAGCAAATCCAAAAATCGTAAAATAATAAATTGAGAACAAATAACTAATGAACAGAAAATGCAGCGGTGTGGTCTGATAGTCTACGCCAGAGAGGTCGAGACTAGTAGAGTGGTCTGATAGTCTACACCAGAGAGGTCGAGACTAGTAGAGTGGTCTGATAGTCTACACCAGAGAGGTCGAGACTAGTAGAGTGGTCTGATAGTCTACGCCAGAGAGGTCTAGACTAGTAGAGTGGTCTGATAGTCTACGCCAGAGAGGTCTAGACTAGTAGAGTGGTCTGATAGTCTACACCAGAGAGGTCGAGACTAGTAGAGTGTCTGATAGTTTACACCAGAGAGGTCGAGACTAGTAGAGTGGTCTGATAGTCTACGCCAGAGAGGTCGAGACTAGTAGAGTGGTCTGATAGTCTACACCAGAGAGGTCGAGACTAGTAGAGTGGTCTGATAGTCTACGCCAGAGAGGTCTAGACTAGTAGAGTGGTCTGATAGTCTACGCCAGAGAGGTCGAGACTAGTAGAGTGGCTGATAGTTTACACCAGAGAGGTCGAGACTAGTAGAGTGGTCTGATAGTCTACGCCAGAGAGGTCGAGACTAGTAGAGTGGTCTGATAGTCTACACCAGAGAGGTCGAGACTAGTAGAGTGGTCTGATAGTCTACGCCAGAGAGGTCTAGACTAGTAGAGTGGTCTGATAGTCTACGCCAGAGAGGTCGAGACTAGTAGAGTGGCTGATAGTCTACACCAGAGAGGTCGAGACTAGTAGAGTGGTCTGATAGTCTACGCCAGAGAGGTCGAGACTAGTAGAGTGGTCTGATAGTCTACGCCAGAGAGGTCGAGACTAGTAGAGTGGCGACCAACCGATTAAACAAAGCTGAGACCACCAATGGATTAATAGTAAATTTATATTCTGTGAAATCAGCAGCACAGTAGACTTAACGTTGATTTCAGTATGAAGATACTCCAAAACCATGACTTTTTGCAGATCTAAATTTAGTATCACACAATTTTGGAGCTGCTTGACCAGGATAACCAACATAAATTTAGAACTGAACAATTGACCTCAGTTCTCTAGCCATGTTTTACTGCCAAATACTTCAGCATAATGCTAACAACCAAATAGAGATATTGTGGGATTCCGGGTTATGGAGTCACCACATTAACTCTCCGCTACTGAGATCTGTGCTCACGAGCTCGGTATGATGATGCTCACTATGTGACACTGACTTATTTACATAATTGTGATCTCATTTATTGCGAGATCAAACACTTGACTCAAGAGCATGCCTTTTAATTCTTATCAAGTTTAACATCAAACACAATTCAACTTAACAACGCATGTCTTATTTCTACAAGTCATACTTTCTAGTCAATGATGCCATGCATGCTGGATTTATTTCCTTTAACTCAATTAGTTGATGGTATAGATAATCCAACCAAATGTTATACTGTGCCATTATTAAATAATAAGGTGAGTTCTATTTCCCTATAAATATCACTAACGTACAATAAATGAAAATATTATGATAACAACTCGTAAAACTTTCATGTTTAAAAAAAACTGACCTGTCTCCAAAAGAAGTTGCAAACAAAGAGCGCTGCTTGACGACCAGAGGGTCGCCAAACAGATCATGCTTTCCATTGGTGAACCATGCTCTTATATAGCATGGTTCCAGACACATTAAAAAACTGCTGACGTCAATAAGCAAAAAAAAACAAGATTTAAACACAATTTTCAATTACCGTAAAAAAGAGTGTTGATCGGCCGCAAGAGTGGGTTGATCCAGGGTTGATCGGCCGCAAGTGTAGGTTGGTGTAAGTCAGGCATTATGCTAATTCTGAATTGTCTCTGTTGGCGCCACCTTTACTGCATTGTCATGGTTGTCACGGTTCTGGCGTTAGGGTGGCACCGGTATTAAGAATAGAATTTAGATTTGCATATATTTGCCTGTCCCCGATTCGAGGTGATATGCACCGGCTGGTAACTGCGTGTCCTCAAGTCAAGGTTTGAGTGTACTGATGATGATGCTGGCAAAGATATTGGATGTTGTTATTGTGTCGGATGTTGGTATAGACAGTTCTCCTGTTTGCTGCTGTGTATGCGACAATATTCCGACTGAATCAATCATCCAATGTACGCTAAACACGATGGTACACTTGCAGCAAGGGTCAATATCTTCACAATTAAAAACCACAAGAAAAATGTACAAACCCATGGATACAAAAAAATTGGAAACATATGACATTAAAGAATATTGACAGGGTAGGAGGCAACTTACCAATTTCTTGGGTGTACTGTCTGTTTCAATCATTTTACCGCGGTGAAATTAATCCTTTGAGAGTTGTAGAGTTAATTGGGAATTGCCTAAACTGAGATTGAACATTTTCCATCGAGGAAAAATGGCGAATTATTGAAGCTGCACTTCCTCTTTGGCTGGCAAAAAAGCAACTGACCCAGTTCATCTTGAGATGTTTTGTTTTGTTTTGATATTATGTAACATTTTCAGTAATCCATGTCATTTATAATGAACTGAACTTAACTTTAGCTGTTACTGAATATTTGTTATTGTTTGGGATTAAGCATATGGCTTTGATCAGTCTCTATGGTTTGTCATGAAGATAGCACAATAATACCAACGCCACAGAGATAATATAATTATTATATTATCTCTGTGGCGTTGGTATCATTTTCAAACCTTATATTCATTCCCCCCCCCCCCCAACCTAGCACTCACATTGTTCTCAAACCTTTGACAAGGATTTAGGTTTGAAAACACTAGCTATAAGGTTTGAGAAAGATATCTAAGGTTTGATCAATGAACTCCCTCTTCATTGGTTTGATATGACGGGATGTGGCTCTTTTCAAGCCTTTTGTGTCATCTCAAACCTGAGAATAATTGCTTTTCAGACCTTTTGGATAACAGTGTGTTGAGGCTTGAATTGAGTCGTAACACTGTGGGTACTGTATCTCAATATTTACTCTGCTAGCTCAAAACTTGATACCCATTGGCGTCAAATATTGAGCAACGTTGCTAACAAGATTATAAGAAGGATACATGGTTGTGACTGGAGTGAACATGAAACTTCTTCCAACGTGCTCCAAGGTCAAAATTTAGAACCAAAGTTACACATCCAATGCCATCTTAGTATCAATCTAGGGTATTTTTTTATCAATTTAGAGTTTAATATTAGTTATTAACTTTCTACATTAGAGTTGGCTAATTGACATCATCTGGTTATCAAATTTCAACAAATTATTGTAATTAAGAGTTTACAATAATTATTAATTCTTTCTTTTTTTGGGAGTGTAAAAGACCGGGCATGTGCCCTTTTTGCTCAGACCATAGAGTTATCCTATCTATGGCTCAGACATATACTTAATTCAAACAACTTAAATTCTGAAAGCTTAAAGTGACAAGCAAAAAATCAGCCTGTGTTCCTGGGGGGTCTTTCAATTATAAACAGCCAAAATCGCAATATTATCGTTCACTCACTGAGTGAGCGATACCTGCTAGGGTTCTCGCTTTCAGATCGCTCAGTCACTTGATGGAACTATATACATTCTGAGTGAGCGATTTGGGAGCGATTTTCTCTAATTGAAACACCAAGTGAGTGATAATTTTGAGCGATGTGATAGTGATGTGATAGTGATGTGATAGTGATAACTTGCTTTAGTAAAAGGATCACTCTTTCTAATTGAAAGACCCCCCTGGTACATACACGACGATTAAAACAATGACACCTCTGATACAACAACTATCCCCAAACTGCCGCCACCATACATATGGTGACCGGCCTGGTAGCTAAGGAGCAGGGGAAGCCGAGTGAGCAGGTGTTTATAAGTGGTATTGCTAGTAATATAGTAGTGTCCCCATCAGGTATATAACTTTAAATTTAACTGTTTCTCATATCTGCGACAACACGATCTCTAGTTCCAGTGGAAAATTTGTGCCTCAGACCCCATCCCCAGCACCTTTTGGTGTATACCTCTCCAATAGATTTGGGCAGGGGTACGGGGTTAAGAGTTGGAGACTTGGGTTAAGAACAAATGCCCAATGCTGAATTATTTGAGTCTAACATTCTGCCCTCACACTCAACTGCCCCAAGCTTCAAATTTGTAGTCCCAAATCACAATCTTAATTTATTTGTTTACTCATACACTTTTAAAGGACATCATTGAATGACGATCACAAACAAATTTGTCCATGTCTGGCAAGATCACATGTTTCATTCTTCTCTCAACACCCTTTTTATAGTCTCGTGTATTGTGTAGTTCATTCTGGAGGCTCTCATCAGTGATCTCCTCTAACTTTAGATTATCAATATCAATGTTTTGAATTATCTCCCAGATTGACATGGTAAGGTAACTTTTAATTATCATGTTCAGATTGCTTGAAGAGGGAGAGAGCTTTACAATTGGGTCAGGCATCGCTTCTCTGGGTGGGATGAAAGATTCAGCACTTTTTTGATTCATATTGATTTAATTGATTTATTGATTTTTGATTGAATAGTTATATTGATTTATATTGAATTTATATATCAATGACCGTGTTAGATTAACAGCGGATCCAGCATAACCTCTACTCCTCATCCATTGCAAGAACGACTGCGATATCTTCAATGAGGGACTTAATCTTTTCTTGTCTGCGTAAGGTGTGGTGTTAGATAAATCTACTCCAAATTTCCATTTTCCTCAACTATGGAGAACGTCAGATTTTATTGCATGGTCAACGTGAACTATAAATTATATATCTTATTATTGAGCTTGCATTAAATTCCCTGTTATTTGTTATTCATCAACAAATAATAACGAAGATGTCCAAATGAATCATTTGATGACCCCAGATATACAGAATTTGCCTTATTCAACTGTATACCTATTCATGTTACAGGTTTACATGTTTAATGGTACGTATATAAACTTGATCTTGCTACCTACACACCCCTCAACTACCTCTATTTGAGCCATTTGATGTCAATATGGCATTACACAAAAAACTGTTTTCACTACTATGATTATAAAACAGTCGAAACGATTGTGGCTATCCCTGACAGCTTTGACTATTTTTGAACCACAGAAGAATACTCTATGGATTCTTTGTATTGGTTTGGTGTATTTTTCATCCTAAGTAATCAGAATATTGACATTTAAAACAAACTGGTTGGGTGATTAGGCTCTATGGGCTCAATAGCATCTGAAATGCTATTCGAGGTGCGAAGCCCAAAAATAAGATGCAGTTCTAAAGGCAGTCAAAAAATGAGAAGAGAACCAAATATAAATTGATATAATGTAGAAATAAGTAATTACAGTCATTTTTCACCTAGTTTTTGCAAATTTTTGTTCTGAGTAAACCCCAATTCTTCTAATGTCATATACGTTGGTACTAAGAATATTTTATTAGTTCTTAGCTATCCTTATGGTTAGAAATGATCATCAGTTTCTTCGTTTGAAGAATATAACACTGACCATCCTATACAAAGTATAAAAGCGGTCCACACTCCACACACCAGCTCGAAAACCTGTGCTAGTAAAAATAAAATAGAGCTTGAAATTCTAGCTTTGCTCATTATCTCCTCATTTGCTACTGCAGACACAAAGCGTGTTTACAAGCTGCGATATAAACATAAGGTTAGCTTTCAGCCAATGATATTCCATAAACAAAGCCTTTTAATGATTCCCGTCATAAACGGCCAATGATTACTGTTAATTAACCAATGAGAACATTTTCTCGCTTATATCACTAAGTATGGCATGGCTTATTACTCGCTCGTGTGTAGTACGCTTTAGTCATTACAGAGACAATCTAAACAACACAAGCAGATAATACAACGATACAGCAGAGTAGTACAATGTTATTGTTGTCCATTGGATCATAATTTTAATCAATTTATATTTAATCAGTAATATATAAATACAAGGACGCCAACAGCATAGGTTGAAGGACACCATCAAGAGGATGCTCAGGACAGGATAAGACGGAGAATGCTAGGTAGGTGAGGATAATATCGCTTTTGGAGAGATTGGTTTCGACAGTGCAAAGATTCCTCAGATTTCACTACCTGATAAGTGATAACAGAGTCACAGAAAATAATGGCTTTGCGATGCTAAAACGAGGATTGATAAGTGCATTACTGACCTCAACCAATCACGTTCAAGTATCTTCATTCGATGATTGAAGTAAATATTTATAAATTTATCGCCGTTGTGTCATTTGGCTGGTGTACTTTGTTACTGTTGTAGATGGATGACAGCTAAGGGAGCCTAGGCTAGGCTAGAGGTTTAGCTAACTACTACATCCATGATACGACCTCAAGCCCTTAACCAATCACATTCAAGTATCTTTATTTGATAACGGGTGTAAATGTATGAATTAATCGTGTAGTTGATGGATGAAAGCTAAGAGAGCGTAAGTGTGGCTAGGCCACTACAGTTGTGTTATCTGTTTGTATCATTGATTAGGAGGATGGACAGAATGAGCAGATGAGACTAGGAATTATTGATTAACACCTGCACCAAGCAACACTGGTCAGCAAGAGGGTGAGTTATCGGAGTCTCATGAATCCGTCTTAACTCCAAGTTGATGTCTGAGACTGAATGATATGTAAAAGTTGCCAGACCCACCAAAAGATAACCTCACATAGTGGCGATGTCTCCCACTGTTATAGCTCTGATTGCACTATGCTGCAGAACAACAGCACAGATAAATGTACCAGTTTATAGACTTGTTTATACTTGTGGCCTAGGGTTCATATTCTGGTGAAGACACATGGCTCACCATCGCACCCATAAACACATATTTCTGACGTTATATGCATGCATGACATACATTGTTTTGCATGTCAGGCTGGTGTCTTATGAAATCAGGACCATTGAGAGTACTATCTCATATCCATATATGAGCAGCTTACCGGCTCTATTTTTTAGTAAATGAAGCACACTGGTTGCCATAGACACCGGTCTATTACCCAGATAAGATCACCTAGTGAGGAAGAGCTTACTATCGAGGGTGAGAGGACGCAGAGGTGGCTGACTTCAGCAGACAGGGGACTATGAACAGAACTTAGTTTCTCCATGTCATGAAGACATAATCCTAGTAGGTGTGAACACAGAAATAGGAAAACAAATTACAAAATTCTAAGGCTAAATAAGATAAATCAATATTGTAGATAATAGGCCATAGGAAGATCAATACTTTGCGTTGAGTAGGATATTTCATTTTTAGAGGAGGAAACATCACACAAACCCAAAACTGGTCACATTGACAATAGATTAACTAAGATAAGACAAGCTATTGCAGAAAAAAAATCAATTTCCAACATTTTTGTGGTGCTGTACATCCAAATTCTTTTCACTGAGGTTGGGTTCATTCATTGATCGTAAGCGCCCATTCTTCATATTCTGGTGCCTGAACGTATTTTTGTATTCACAGAGAATGGGGAACACTGGATCCAGCAAAACAACTGAGAGGCCCAACTTCTATGATTACCGAACTTCTGTTGACTGCGGAAATGTCGCCATCAGCAGACCCACAACACTTAATATAGGGGCAGCAGCACAACCTTATACCAGGCAGCAGCGACTTGTGGCTATATCACCTGATCAAAGTAGAGGTATGAACTAGCCTAGGCAGGCTGTCTGGGGTGGGTGGGTGTGTGTATGGTGTCCCCCACCACCCACCCGACCCCGACAGCCTGCCCAGTAGAGGTATGAACCAGCCTGGGCAGGCTGTCAGGGTGGATGTATGGTGTCCCCAACCATCCCCCCGACCCCGACAGCCTGCCCAGTAGAGGTATGAATAAAACTTTGTCTTCTCCTCGGCTAGAATTGAAGACCCTCCGCATCAAAATGATAATCAACTTTCATGTCATGATAATGTTCAATATACAATTCATTATAGCATAAATAGCAATAGGATGTCATGTTAATGACTACCAGTTATAAACATAGCACAAGGAAGTTACCGATAAAGATTGATCTTACTGCCGCTGTAATAAAAACAGCCTAATCACAATATCAGACATAGATCAAAGCTTCACTGACATTCTTTGTAAAACAACTGTAGCCTAAGGTCACCAAGCTATTGGCTTGATTGATTAATGAAATTGTGTTTTGCAAGTCCTTGATTTGAACACGGCGGGATGTCAGTTTATGATCGCTGGGCCAAGAAATTATTCAAACTGGCTTGCAAAGCTGAAGATTTTGTAATTAATATTTATGACAACAATGGAGGTTGGGCTAAAGTTGCTTCAACTTCCCTCGTTAAAATGATGAATGCCACTCTCATCGAGTACACTGATACAGCATTGTAAAGATATGAGATCTGAATGTACCATAGAGGAGTAAAGTATTTGTGGGGGGGAAGCTCTCAATTTCACTTGGAATATCATGATTTAAGGCTAGCCAGCATTTACTCGCCCACTTTATTTTATGTTGACTCTTCTCCAGTATATAGCTAGCTCTAGAGTCTAAAGTCTAGGGTATGTGGCAATGTTCGATGATGATTGAAGCATGCATCATGAATCATTAGACAGCCGGCATCGAAACGCGCCTGTGACATATTCTGTTGCTGTTTTTTTTCAGTTCAAAGATATGAGGTTTGGTTTAGCTGCAGCCCACAGATGTCTCTTCCCGATGACTTATCGTACAGTGACCTGACAATTGGAGGTATAAAGTCCAACACTCGAGGAGAGAGTATTATTTCAATGGCTATACGAGAGGATATACCCCCACTATATGAGATAGCGAGCAATCTCAAATGTTTAAGAGTGCGAAACATACCTTGTACCGAGCAGTTGGAACAGTGAGTAGTTTAAAGTGGCTCATGTTTCACACTTTTTATCATGTATTGACAGCTAAATTTACGTAACTATTGGTAAGTGGGAACCACAGATAAATATACTCACTAAACTGACAAAAAACATTCAATATGTCACAGTTCAATGCAAGACATGGCTTAATTAGTTTACTGAATTGCCATCATTGAAATATATAACTAATCAAAGTATGCAGGGCATGTTATCAGCACCATGTCTTTCAGATGCAATGACAGTCGGTAAAGGTATGTAAAAGGCCTTTCTGCACGGCATGGTAATTTTTTTTATCGGAACGTCTGCTTCTAATTATCTCAAACAACTTGTCTGACTGTCCAACAGAAAGGTAAACTCATTTATCATAAAATAAGTAATGCACAAAGATATGTATTTGTGACTCATACTGGGTTTATACTGGTAGCCATACTTCATACTACAACCCTTCTTATATCGATATCGATATGGATGCAGCTTGCGGAGATTTGTGCTAGTGAGCAGCTCTGATGCATATGAGCTCCCAACTAGGGAGTATCTCACAGGGCCGTAGTTTAGAAAAATGGTAGGGGAGGCGCAAATCCTTGAGGGTGTGAAGAAACACCAGGTCATGTATTAAAAGCTCCTTCTAAGTCCCGAGTGCCTAGCCTTCAATGTGTTTTGAAATATAAATAGCAAATGGAAACCCCAAAGGAGCTGATTCTAACAAGGAATAGTCAATTATAGCATTTTTAGGCCACTCAATTCGGCATTCTAAGGGAAGCAGAGTGTCCCTGCCTCCCCTAGAACTACGGGCCTGTTTCAAGTCTATGGTGAGCATCATGGTGATGTGTGTAATGACTTGGTTTTATATATTTTGCAGTCTTAACAACCTCAAAGATCTGGAGTTTCTAGACTTACAAGGGAACACAAATTTAAAGACTCTACCTATCTGGTTTGGCGGCCTGAAAAGCCTGAGGATCCTAAACCTGAGTGGATGCTGGAAACTCAAACTGCTACCACAAAGGTAATATAAACAATAGTGTTGAATGTTGAAAAGAAAATTTGTGCAAAATGCTGATTATCATAGCCGGTTGGATGGGGATGGAATTGAATTTATGCATCATTAGATCAAGTCGAAGCCACCTAGGTTCTAACCTAGGGTAATTTATCTAACGGTATGACACTCTAACACAAACAAAGCCACCTATGCTCTAAGCAAGGATGAATTATCTTAAGGTATGACACTCTAACACAAACAAAGCCAGCTATGCTCTAAGCTAGGTTAATTTATCTTAAGGTATGACACTGTAACACTATCAAAGCAATGTATACATTTATGAACGCGTAATTTATACGAAGTGGTTGGCGGTAATCTGGTCGGTCAGACATGGTCACACTACACCAAATTTAGCCAGATTTTGATTCCAACAGGACATATATCAAACCTGTGGGGCAACTCACTCTCATTATGGACTAAATTCTAATCTTATGTATTTTCATTATTTACAGAAAAAGTAGTATGGATGAATCGTGCTGGCTTGACTTTCCAAAATCATTTTTAAGTATTAGGCCTAGTTAAAATAAAAAAGAATACATTTACAAATCAATAATCAGTAATTCAGTATCAAAATGATCTATTTCAAATGAAATATTTTCAACTGCTCCCAATGCCCAGCCTGTGGCAAAACTTCATCCGATGTAGCAAATGACACTTCCATAAAACAAAGGAGATGGAAGTTATGCAACTGTGAATGGACTGTATTATGGCTTAAGTATAGGTGGTTTTGTTCTTTATGATGGCTTTAGTATAGGTGGTCCTGTTCTGGTTGTGCAGTAGTATGCATGCTTCTGTGTATTGTATCATCCCATATGAATTCAATAATTAGCAATTAGCCTTTAATTTATATTTTTGAGTGTTTGGTGGGTCAGTTAGCCGACTTATTTGGACATGATTTAAGCTTTGGTGGGCAGGATGGCAAACTCTCACCCAGTGGCGTATATTATCACTCACGGCCCACGGAGAACCGTGAGTGGCTGAATAGCTCAGTGTGTAGAGCGGCCGCCTTATAATCACTGTTAAAAAAATTGTTGTGGGTTCGAATCCCATCAAGATGAGTTTTTTTTCAAATGGGTGCTTTATAACTGGAGCATTTTTACCGTAATCTTCTACTGCTATTGAGTTGTTTTCTGAAAGTACCCAACAGCTCAGTGAGCTATTGAAATACCTCTCTGCTTGCACTATTTTGCTACCGATATGCAAAAATTTCCGTGGTGGGAGGGGCGCTTAAGCGCCCTCCCACCACGGAAATTTTTGCATATCGGCACCCTCCCCGCCACGCCTACGGCGTGTGAATCGGGCTGCGCCCGATTATTATGCTCATCTCTGAAAAGTCAGTGAGTGAAATATTTTAGAATATACGCCCCTGCTCTCACCAGGATGTGAGGGTCAGATCATATTTATTTGAAAGAAAATATCAATATTGTTAGGATAAGCTGTCTACCCATTTTCAAAGTAGCAACATGTATTTAGACAGCCAACAAGGGTAAGGTTGGCAGTAACTCAAAACTATAACCCATTGGGCTGGAAACTTTGCTCATGTTTTATGAGTGCCGACCAGTTCTGTGAAAATTCCGTCCATCAGGATATGATATGGTTGTTGTGAACGAGTTTAGATGAATGTGGTTACGCGTAATGTGAATCCTAGTAGAGATTGTGAGTATGAGGAATTTTATGTATTACATTTGCTAGTTGCCTTCTTGTGTACAAGAGAAGACAACTATAAAATATATGTTAACAGTATGAATGAGAATCCCTAGTTCATACATGAATGAACATCGATGATTTCTGGAGAGTGAGTGAGGTATTAATAGCGAGTAAAGAGCTTAGCTCGGGGACTCTTGATCCGCCGAGAGAACTGAGCACATCAAAAACATTAATTGGAGCTGAAATATGTGGCAGCAGCACCCAGATATCTAGCCACATATTCAGTATTAGATAGTATTATAAAACACCAGAAAACCACCAGAAAATAACAGAAAAAACAACAACAGCAACAACAGCAACAAACAACAACAACAACAACAACAACAACAAACAACAACAACAACATGATTGCGTGATTGCTTGCTTGAATATCTTGTTCTGTTTATATTTGTATATGTTTTCTATCATGACGTTGTCTCTCACCCATGTTTTTGTCTATCTCTAGGTTCGATATCACGTAACAGGACAGGTCGATCAGGATTAAATTGCTTTGATGGTTGTCGATTCAGAAGTAGAATAGTATAATTCGGCAAATGCTCAATTTATATAAATATACAACTCACTGAATTATACTATTCTACCTCTGAATCGACAACCATCAAAGTAATTTAATCCTGATCGACCTGTCCTTTTACGGTGATATCGAACCTAGAGATAGACAAAAACATGGGTGAGAGACAACGTCATGATAGAAAACATATACAAATATAAACAGAACAAGATATTAACTCGCAAGCACAATCACGCAATCATGTTGTTGTTGTTTGTTGTTGTTGTTTGTTGTTGTTGTTTGTTGTTGTTGTTTTTTTTGTTATTTTCTGGTTGTTTTCTGGTTGTTTTCTGGTTTTTTATAATACTATCTAATACTGAATATGTGGCTAGATATCTGGGTGTTGCTGCCACATATTTCAGCTCCAATTAATGTTTTTGATGTGCTCAGTTCTCTCGGTGGATCAAGAGTCCCCGAGCTAAGCTCTTCACTTGCTATTAATACCTCACTCACTCTCCCTAATCATCCATGTTCATTCATGTATGAAATAGGGCTTCTCATTCATACTGTTAACATATTTGTGATACTTTGTAGTTGTCTTCTCTTGTACACGAGAAGGCAACTAGCAAATGTAATACGTAAAATTCCTCATACTCACAATCTCTACTAGGATTCACATTACGCGTAACCACATTCATCTAAACTCGTTCACAACATGGTTAGCTTGCATAATTTCAGATTTTCAACAACAATCTAAATGAATATTAGTCATGATACATACTGTGTAACTGTCATATTGTGATGTGTTCATTGTAAATGTATTTATTTAATTGATTGGCAAACCACAAAACCACAACTAAGTGGATCAAAGCCAGGAACAGAAAAGAAAGAAAAAAAGAATAACATGTTGCAATATCATGCAACCTGATTGGTTGTTGAGAGTTTCTGCAGATAGTCCTTGCTCTGCAGGATGCAGACAACTCCTTGTGATGCAGTTGGAGAGAACTCCTTGTTCTGCCTGTACATTACACATACTTCATTGACTACGTGACTATTGTACATAATATTGCTAGCATATAGTCAATTTTTTTCAATATTATTATTTTTATATGTGAAATCAGCCTGCGGAATTTACCGAACATTGAAGTGCTGGATCTATCAGAGATTATTTACCAACAAGAGATTCCATCGATAGTGGGAGAGATGTTGAGCTTGACTAAACTACTAGTTAGGGACTGTGAGCTCTGTAGTCTACCTGAAAGGTTTGTTGTCTGGCATTTAGTATTAGTAAGAGTATGCTAATATTTCATACTGTTCATCGTCGAGGCGGAGAGAGTTATCCTACCTTGGGTACAGGAACTGGTACCCATAGTACTCATGCCGCACCCTATATCCATGCCCGCCGGATATCTGGCTACTCTATATACCGAAGAAGGAAAGGGGTTCTTTGTACTGCGTGTGGGATGTGCAAACATACAGTTGACCTCTGGTATTTTTAGTCGCGTTCCGCAAGGACCTTGCTAGGATGAATGATGTGCCAGTACCAAATCAGACATGGCTGTCGGCCCCGGAAATCAAACCTGGACCTCAAAGATCCTAATCCCGTACTACTAACCACTGCTGACTCCCTCATACCGATAGTCCTGTTTGTTAATTAATTCGGTATCTAAATGAGTGTGTCCGATACAACTGAAGGCATAGGTGTAACTTTAATCTAAGGCATATTATTTGCACTTTTTCACACACAACAACTTGCAGTACCATTCTGCTTATGCTGGCAGATCCCCTTCATCATTTTATCGGGAGAGGTACCTGTTTGTCAATTGTTGCTCCAGGCACTGATGGGATATAGCCAGTGAGAGAATACAAAGGAGAGGCAACTTCCCTTTGACCCAGATGCCAACACGTTTTTGTTGCAATGAACGTCACTGCTCAGTTGTGTATGATGATATTTTGGGCAGTTTTTTTGTGTCTACAATTCTGAATAGCGAATAATTTACTCGTGCAACATTTACTCAGTGTTTTTAAAAATGTTTCCGTATTTGTAAAAGTTATTTTCTCTTGTCAACTTTCTCATTGGTCAACACTGTAAATGAGAAGGAGAAGATAACTTTTAATTTTAGAGAACCGGTAAAAAAACGAATCATAAGACAACTCTCCATAAGCTCCAGAGCTGAGTTGATAACATTGCTTAAAGCACCCACACAATTGTCCAAGTATAAACAGACTTTATTAAGATTAATGTTATATTGCAATCGATAATGTTTGATCATTGCTTGCCATATTATTGTACTGTTACTTTCTTCCTTTCACTCATACTTGGACCACAAGGAAATGAGATGATTTCTACGAAATTTTTACTTCTGTAGTTTACAGTCACTACAGAAACTTGAATTTTTGGACCTCTCAGGCAACACGTCACTGAGAGACTTACCAGTGTTCATTGGGAGTATGACGAATCTAGTAACTTTGGATGCCCATAACTGTGGATTAACACAGCTACCTGAAAGGTGAGCGATGCATGGTAAATGAGTGACACATGGTAAAAGTATTGTTGACATTAACGAATTCTCTGTAAACTGTTAACACTTACTGTTACAAAGTATAAGCAAATTAAAAACTGATTGTTCAAAAAGGCCATGTTGTTTGTGGCAATTTTCTCGTCAACATTGGCAGATATTCTTTGTATGCATTGTACATTAATTTAATTGGCGCATACCTTTGGACATGAATTAAAAAATCTTGATAATGTGTAACACTGTGAGGCAGACCCAGGCTGCTATTGACTCGCATAACTAGACCTTCCTTATAGTTTGCTTTTCTTTCTAGTCTGTACTCTTTGTCAAAGCTACAGGCTTTAAGCATATCAGACAACCCTCTGAGGAGATTACCGGATAAAATCGCTGATCTGAGAAACTTGAAAAAGCTACATGCTGCTTGCTGTGAGCTAGAACATATCCCACAAAGGTAAATATAAGCATTTCAGAAGGTTGACCACAGATTTTATTAATTCCGACTTGTAGGGATTGGTAATGATGGTTAATAATACTAGATGACCATTGATGCCGCAACCATCTGAAGGCGAATATCACTGTTTTTATCTTCAACTGCTAATACATCATCAATTTGAAAAGTAGTTCATTATCGCTCAAGCCTCCGGGTAGAGTGGTTAGGGAAGCTCAGAGACAGTAACATAAGTGACTTATCCTATGAATGAATCAGTGAAATTTCTCTACCTTTTACAGCATGTCAGACCTTATCGAGCTACATGAATTGGATCTAAGTGACAATCCTGCCTTGACAGCTATTCCTGAGGGTGTTTTCATGCGCAGGAATCTCCATACCGTTGATTGTGATGGATGCGATAACCTTACATCACCTCCGATCAGTGTATGTACCCAAGGAGTGGAAGCTGTTCGCAAGTATATGTCCGATCTTGAAGTTGACCGTGAGAAAAATGTGAAGTTTGTTCCTGTAACAGTAATCGGGCAAGCAATGGCTGGGAAGACGAGCCTTGTCAGGTCTATGCAGCACAACAAGCGCATTTTGGCTCGTCGCTCAAAAAGTAGCGAACTTGATGAAACCACTAAAGTATTCAAAGTATCTGAGGCCGAAGTTGACCAACAATCAAAGCTTGTTATGTTTGACTTCGGAGGACAGGCAGTGTATCAGTTTGCCTATCAACTAGCATTTGGAACTCGTAATGTTCCCCTACTGACTGTAGATATTGCTGAATTTGACAGAGTTGCTGCTGCTGAGGGCACAGAGACAGCTTGTGAAAAGCTATGTTTCAAATGGCTTTCTCAACTGTACCTGTCTTGCCCACAGCTTGGCCAACCAATAGTTGCTCTGACCCATTCTGATGAAATCAGTGACAAACTCCTTGAACAAAGAAAACAAGAACTCATAGCCACCACGGAAGCCCTGCGCAAGAAGACAATCAGAGAAGAAGAAACAACAAAAAGCAGTGTTGGCGCCAAGCTGCCAACCTTCTCTGATCAATCAAAGCCGTTACTGGAAACCGTGATCGTTTTCTCAAAAGACTCAGGGGTGATGGACATAAATCAACTGAAGTCCTGTTTGATCCGACAAGGTTTGTCACTACTGACAGAAATTCCAGCAAGTTGGTACGAAATAATAGAGTTTTCTGACGGTCAAACAGAAAAGCCGTTTCTCCTCATTTCAGAGCTTGATACTAAGTTCCCTGGTGACAAAGATCACTTTGCGCTTCAATATCTTCATGAAATTGGGAGACTGAAGTGGTACAAACTGATAGATGAACTATCTGGTTTTGTTTTCCATCGAATAGAAGTCCTTACTAAGTTAATAGAGCTGATTTTTGACCATTCAAGCAAAGAAGCATGGAATATGCGCGTAGAGAGATTTGAGTGTTTCAAATATCTGGATCAACTAGTATCAAAGGAAAGATACAAACAAATGGTTCGAAAATTTCAGAATACAGGAATCATGGATGGAGAACTTCTTCACAACCTACTGGAGAAAGAGTCAAGCTTGCCAAGTGAAATAGCCATAGATGTTCTAAAAGCATTCCATCTGATATGTGGTCCAATCAATGAGGAGAAACACAGCCAATACATCGTCCCATGTTTCAGTACTGACACCATCGTTCCCAGGGCCACCCTAAACTCAGTCCCACTCAAAATAATGATCCGCTTCCACGGACTACAGATGCCCAGCTACGTGTATCATCTCATCACAGCACTTTTCCTGAAGATGCACATCACAGATTTCAATCAAGTTGCTGCAGGAAAGAACGGAGCTCAGGTCATTGACCTAGATGGAACCACAAAGTACTTGCTGCACAGCAATGACGATGGAACTGTTTCACTTCTTTCATACTGCGCACCATCAGAAATTAAGAGTGCCTGGATAGCGATCATCGACTCCCTGCTGAAGATCACTGAAAATCTGAAAACTTTCTGGAAAGGTGTCAATTACGAGAAGATCATCCACTGCTCCCATTGTCTATTGAGAAATCCTCAAGGGCCAGGCACACCAATGAATCCGCGATGGGTTGAGTTTCCGGTGACTTCTGACAAGCCATTGCACGACCTTATGGGAAGATTCCATGTCTTCAGTGGCAAAGAAGAGGCTCCTTGCCCGCTCAGTGAAGATCTGGTGCCAGCTCCGCTGGTATTCCCCTGTGAGTTTGAACAACCAAGAATGATTTTATAAGCTGAATTCTTGCTGGGCCCAGGTTGTTTATCTATTGAGAATTCTATGTAAGTTTTGCTATAAATTATGCAAAGCAACATATTGACCTTGCTTGTGCTGTTCAAACAATTGACTTTAAATGAGCTCGTGATTCAGTACCTGGGAGGAAGCTGTGCAAAACCTGCTTCTCAGATCTGTTCTGTCATTATTGGATGCTATAATCTATATGTTTTTAATAGATGATGTTCTGCCAAACATTCCACCCTTTTTTCAAAACTATGTTCAGCCGTTTATTCCAACCTTGCATTAACGCTATATGCTTCATGTTTCGTTCTACGCTACGATCCAAGCATGTTTCCGCACAATATTATTTGCTACGGACCAGTCTTAGTTTGAATGTCTGAACAAGGAGTTAAAGAGTTAACTCCTTGGTCTGAACCAATTTCAAATTCAGACACTGTTTGCGAAAATCATTAGTATTACTAAAGTTTTCCTTTTTTCTTTAGGTTCTGATATCACAGAAAATGGTATCAAGAAACTGGAACTATTTGTCTCCAATATGCAGCAGGAAAACACTGTAAACTGTAAGTAAGCAGTCTTGCTATATTACCATGTTTGGTCTTTTAGGATGCATTAGCCTTGAGGGAAGGTTTTGGTCCCATCTCTATATCGAGACTGGAACCAAATGAAGAGCTTCAATACTAGCAAAACTGAATGCACATCTTGGAATTTCAATGTATTTAAATATTAATTTGAAATGAAATTCATCTCTAGATTATAAAGAACAGTATGGATGCTTGCTCATCTACAATGACGTGGCTTTTGTTTACAAATAGGTATGCCTGAGGGAGCAGCGCTCATGTCGTATACTGCCATTCCGGAATCTCTGATACAAACTCTTGTCAAACTAGTTAACTCATCAGATGACCCCTTACTTGATTTAGTGCCAGCTAAAACTGTGGAGGAAGATCTTACTTCTATACCTGCTCAAGTAAGTGAAATGTAAGACGTGTCCCCCCTAATTGATGTTGAAATATGCTTTCAGAATTCTCATCAAATAGAATAAGAAACAAATGTAACAACAAAATTGAAAATTATCTGCTGAGAAATAAAATATTTTACATCACCTTTCATTTTATCTATGTTTTGTTGAAATTGATTTTGTGGTCAACTTGCAGCCAACAACAGAAGTAGAATTACTGAGACATGTTGGTGTGATACTTGCCAATTCAGAATGTACACCAGCGTAGGGATGACAAATTCATGTTATTGGTAACTTATCAAACATACCAGCGGAACCTCTCAACTATGTTGAGTCTTAAGTTACCATAGCCTACAAAGAGAAAACTAGCTGTGCAAATGTCATATCTTGATAGTTTTTTATTTTTATAGTTGGTGTATCCCAACACTGAAACTCGGGGAAGGGCACTCATTTTATCCAATGATTTCAACGGCTCTAGAAAAGGTTCGTTGAAGGACTACAGAAACATTAAGCTTATGTTGGATAGATTTGGTTTCGTTACAAGCGGAGAACACGGCAATTATACTGCTGAGGTATGTTTAACACTAGTCAATTTTCATCTATCATTAATCATATCTTTCCCTTAAACCACTGTTTACTCCTTTATAAAAGTTTCTCTTTTCACAAGTTGGCGATGTTCTTTAATGAATGCAATACATTGATACTGAGCAAATTTATGACGATAATTCTATTCTCATGTATAAATATTTATTGATTCATTTTCCTGACCCATGATAACTCGGTTTTCAGGATATGGTGCGATGTATTCATATTGAAACACAGTTGATAAACACGGCAGGTGGGGAATCTATACATGAACAGTTGGGTGCATTTGTTCTTGTTATCACCAGCCATGGTGATGAAGGATCAGTCATAGGTGTAGACGGTCATCACATAAAGATAACTGATATCATGGATTTGCTCTCACCTAAAAACTTTCCTGCCATGAAAGGAAAACCAAAGATCATCATCATTCAAGCGTGTTCTGGAGGTGAGGCATAGGTTTCACAAGTATATGTATTTGTGTTGGTGTGGTTAACTGTCAAAATTCAAAACACAGATAAACTATTTTTTAATATAAACTTCATTCGTTTTGTTTTCATTCAGTGAGTATGTTTTTTCCAGATCAGCCATCGAGAGAAAAGGAAAAGTAAATGATCAATTCTTTATTTGTATAAATTTCCATCTCAAAATAAAGGATTTACTCCTGTAATTTCATTACCTCAACAAACAGATTTTTGTTCCAATGTTAGATGTAACTATTACAAAAATATTTTACAGATAAACGGGAATTGCTACTTGAGGAGATTGTTGTAGAGCAGACGGATAGTCTTCTCAAGACTACAAAGGAAGACAAGATGAGATGCATCAAGAGCAGCAGTGATGAAGATGTTGAAGAGATTGATTCGGCAAGCCAAGATATCTCAACAGCAGATTTCATAGTAATGCAATCCAGCTATGATTGTAAGTTAGCTTGTTTAAAATAGCATGACTGTGCTACCTTAAGAAACTGTGCCACCAAAAGTGAACAAGAGGTTTAAGTTTGAGGGATTTCAAATTTATGAGAATTAGCAGTTTTAAATCATACCAATATTGGCAAGCATCAAAGTTACATCAAAATACATTTTTTTAATCTTTGCAATCATTTATAAGGCAGAAAAGTATTGTTAATTTGCGGTACAAATGTGTTCTTTTATTTTAAGCATTTTCGTCTCCACGGAGAAATGACATTGGCTCGGTGTTCGTCAGAGCTTTGGTAGTTGTGTTTTACAATTTCGCTCACAATCACCACATCGAAGATCTGGCTAAAATTGTAAGTTGACCTAGAGAAGTTTACAGTACTGTCTGAACTGTAAATGTTAATCGCAGCCAATTTTTGAGTGTTGGTTTTGTTGTCACTCACCGTGCCATATGCAAAGTTCCACCTTTCTCTAGTTATACGTTTAATGTTAGGATGCTTTTTCCCCCAATTTGAATAGTATTTGTACAGCAGACATAATGCGAACACATTTTCGAGTTAAGATGTAGGTGATCTTTATTGCTGATAAAAAAGTACAAATTTGTTGCTTACCAATATGTCACCATGATCTTCTAAATATAAAACCCATCATAATCGTTTTGGGATAGTTAGATGACGCAATCGGTTAGCGTGCTTGCTATTCACTTCCAGGTGTTGTGGGTTTAATGTTAATTGGTCTATCTCCCAGCACCCTTGTGTGTATACCTCTACCTCTCCTTTATCTTTGAAAGGTTAGAGAAGTGGTTGCCGAATGCGGTATTCAAAGAACCAACCAGCTGAAGAAAAACCCAAAGATGAAAAATGCTGTCAGTGCGCAGGTTGCGTCCATGCCTAAGACTGTCTGCACCTTCCTGCGCAGTCGTCTGTTCCTTCAACCAGGATTCAGGATGAGAGATCAAGACCAACCAGAATCATTCGTCAATCCGATTCTACCTGAGCGAACAAAGACAAAGATTGAACAACTAGGTAAGTGTTAGTGTTTATTGATTCGCATTGGTTCTCTATTTTATTGTAAAATTTGAAGATTAAAAGGTTGATTAAAATCCGATGTCTTATCACTCGCCCATCCCGAGGCATGGGCGGCGATATATTATTGCCTTATTGGCGAGGCCGCAATATCTGCGCCAATTTGCTCTCTGTTTGCAGGCAGGTCCGAGCACACCTGGGGGACCAACCAATCCCCAGTAGAAGATGGACTGCAGTGGGATTCGAACCCACGACCTTCAACACTTGCGTGTTGAAGTCCAGCGCTCTAACCAACTGAGCCACCTCCTACTCCTATTATATCAATTTTCTTTGCCATAAACAAAGATGCATGAACTGTAAAATGTTTTTACTATATGCTTGTTAAGTATCCATTGGTTTATAAATCAGGAAGTTATCTGTGAATTGCCAGCTGGGGGTCCTATAGGAGGGGGTGACTAACACGCCATTTCCTGGCTAACCCTAAAAAGTTAGAAATACAACGTCTAAGTAAGTACAGTAAGTTCCTAGAGGACAGCGTTGGCAGGGCAAGAACTTTATAGGAGGGAATTCAACCTCGATAATTTAGAAAAGGCGAAAACTTTAGCACCAACCACATATGCACCAAAGTCACCTTTCACACACTGAGAAATACAGTAACATTAGGTAGTACTTTAGGGCGGGAGGGTGGGAATTGCGAAAAGACGACTTGTCTCTTCAGTTATTTAGAATAATAGGAATGAGAAAAACCCGCGAACTGAACTGAGATGAATAAACTAGCATACTAGCATGTGGTACTAAATGATGTATGGGCCAAGATAAGATAAATACAAAATATGAGGTTCAAAAGACAGGCTAGAGTAAGTAAATTTTACAAGTCATAACACAGTACTGTATCATTAAATAACTGAGCCTTGTCACATTGCTTGCGAAAAAAAATTGAGTTCTTTAGGTATAAAAAACTCTGTATTTTTTAAAAATTCTTAAAAATTCAGATAATTTGTCAGCATTTTGTGAACCTACGAGCTTGTATAACTTTAAAATGATATATGGTGACCATGCACTTGTCATTTCTGCTTTAAATGCTCAAATCATATGATATTGCCCGATTACAGATAACAAATAATTTTCTGATTAAGTGCACCTTCTAGACACATAATCAGGTGTACCTTATCGGGTCACACCGGCACAAATTAGTATGTTCCTTGAGTCATACATGTTTTTCTGCTGATAGATTTTATTAGTGTCAAATTCTTCCAACGTTGTTGACAAACTGAGACAGTAGTCAATGGCGTTCTTCACCTCAGAAAGCCCATATTTCCTGATGAAACCCGTCCAACATTGTTCTGGAAAATATCTCCACCCTATTGTGCTGTTGTAGATTATGTGATAAGAACAGAAACCCACGGAGGCGATCAGGTGAAGCAGGCTAGCTTCTATAAGTGGAAAGTAAGACACTGATGATGAGTAACCAGACTCTGTATTACTGGCGTTTGAGTACCATGTTTGAGTACCACATTGCAATTTATCAGACTTTTATCGTATGTTTGCTGAACACACACATTTTAGATATATCTTACCATATAGATGATATGTTACCACAAAGACACAGATTTTGTTGTGTATTCAAGCTTGGTATATTATAGTGTAGCTTGAAGAACTTCTTTATTATTATAACAATGTTGTTTGTTGTAACAATGTTTATTATTGTAACAACATTGTAACAATGTATATCATACGCTGTTACAATGAGAAAGATGCAAATGCCAACATGAAGCATAATATTGTGTTCTCATAGCATTAAACTTCTAAGATGTTGTTATGACTCAATACGTTATTGGTATATCAGTACAGCACAGAAGTTTTGGGTTTGTACAAATTTACTCATAGTTAGACAGGATGTAGCTTATTCTCGATATTGGTATCACTTGCATATGTGTATATTGTATATGACGTGTAGATGACAAGGAATTTATTGTTGTCTTTTTCAGACCATCATGTTTTATTCCCTTGATTTTTATTCCCTTGATTTTATTTAGAATGTTTTTCTTTTGTACATTATTGAGAACATCTTCTGATGACAGTGGATGCAACAAAATGGAAATATATCTATATGTCTTTGGTAGACTCTCAATTCATGGGTTATTTTTCTTCATTGGTTTTGCCTTCTATAAAGGTGACAATTCATCAAGATAGTTACAGCAGACAATCCAAAAAAAATGTAACGCACTTCAGTACATCCCAGATTAATTCATGCTTTTAATAGGACCTTGAAATTGGCAAGTATCATACGAACATGTCTCAGTAAATCTTGTTCTGTTTTGGGCTGAAAGTTGACCACAAAATTAATTTGGTGGTGTAAAATATTTCATTTATCAGCAGATAATTTCCAATTTTCTTGTCTATTATGGATGAGAATTTTAAAAGCATATTTCATCATCAACTAGAGGGACGCACCCTCCATTTCACTTACTTGAGCAGGTTTAGAAGTAAGCTCTTCCTCCACAGTTTTAGTTTTGCACAAAATCAAATAAGTGATCATTTGATGAGTTAACTAGTTTGAAAAGATTTTGTATCCAAGATTCCTGAATGACTGTATTCGACATGAGCGCTGCTCCCTCATGCATACCTATTTGTAAACAAAAGCCATGTTGTTGAAGATGAGCTAACGTCCATGCTGTTCTTTATAATCTGAAGATGAATTTCATTTCAAAGAAATAGACAGTTTTCTTAGCTCTGATTTGGGCCTCAATTCGGTGTTGTCCTTTTTCCAGTTTGGTACTTTTAACCCACGCCGCATAGGGAATACGTGCTGAAAAGAGGGATATCTTGAAAACCGCTTATGTTAGGATAAAAATGATTTTTGATGCAGAATCTGCACCATTAAAAACTGATAGGGACATAGTTTGGGAAATAATTTTGGTATTCAAATAGTCAATTATATCAATTTCAACCAGGTTTGCGGACAAATTTCATGGAATTTTTCATGGATTTTGTCACTAAAATTAAGATTTATCAATTTTCAAGCCCCAATGATTTGGAAACTCTGGCTCACAGGGTTTTCAATAGTGCAGATTCTGATTCAAAAATCATTTTTATCCTCACATAAGTCATTTTCAAGATAACCCTCTTTTCAGCACGTTTTTCCTATGCGGCGTGGGTTAAAAGTACCAAAGTGGAGAGAGGACAACTCCTCAGATGAGAGCTCAGAAAACTGTCCATATTTAAATACATTGGCTTTCCAATAATATGTGCATTTGATTTTGCTAGGATTGAAGCTCTTAATTTAGTTCAAATATCGATATAGAGATGGGACCAAAATCTTTTCTCAGGGCTAATACATCCCCAAAGATCAAACATGGTAATGTAGCAAGACTGCTTACTTTTCCTGCTCCATATTGCAGACATATAGTTCCAGTTTTTTTATACCAATTTTCTGTGATATCAGAACCTAAAGAAATAATAAGGACAATTATAGGAGAAATTGTAATAGCAATGATTTTCTAAAACTGTGTCTGAATTTGCAGAAGGGGCAACACAGAATTAATTTATTGTCTGAGACTTCCTAACTAAGAATATCGTGTGGAACCATGCGTGAATCAAAGTGTAAAGCATGTGCAGAGTCATCTCCCGGGTACTCCATCATGAGCTTATTTAAAGTGAATTGTTGAAGCGGCACATGCAAGGTCACCGTGTTACTTTGCATAACATAATCTATAGCAATACTTTATCAGAATTTGCAATAGATAAACGATCTGATACCAGCGACCATTTAGCTAATAGAAGCATTCTTAGTAGTTCAAACTCACAAGGGAATTCCAGGGGAGCTGGCACAAGATTTTCACTGAGCGGGAAAGGAGCCTTTTCTTTGCCGCTGAAGACATGGGATCTCCCCATGAGGTGGTGCAATGGTTTGTCTGAAGTCACCGGAAACTCAAACCATGGCGAATTCATTGGTGTGCCTGGCTCTTGGGGATTTCTCAACAGGCAGTGGGAGCAGTGGATGATCTTCTCGTAGTTGACATCTTTCCAGAATTTCAGATTTTCCGTGATCTTCGGCAGAGAGTCGATGATCGCTATCCAGGCACTCTTAATTTCTGATGGTGCGCAGAATGAAAGAAGTGAAACAGTTTTCTCGTCATTGCTGTGCAGCAAATACTTTTTGGTATTCCATCTAGCCCAATCACCTGAGCACCACCTGCAGCAACTTGATTGAAATCTGTGATGTGCACCTTCAGGAAAAGAGCTGTGATGATAAACGTAGCTAGGCATCTGTAGTCCGTGGAAGCGGATCACTCTTTTGAGTGGGAGTGAGTTTCGGATGGCCTTGGGAATGATGGTGTCAGTACTGAAACATGGGACGATGTACTGGCTGTGTTTCTCCTCATTGATTGGACCACATCAGAATGCTTTTAGAACGTTTATGGCTATTTCACTTGGCAAGCTTGACTCTTTCCCCAGAAGGTTGAGAAGAAGTTCTCCATCCATGATTCCTGTAGTCTGAAACTTTTTAACCATTAGTTCGTATCTTTCCTTTGATACTACTTGATTCCAGATATTTGAAACACTCAAATCTCTCTACGCGCATATTCCATGCTTCTTTGCTTGAATGGTCAAAAATCAGGACTTTTATTCGCTGGAAAACAAATCCAGATAGTTCATTTATCAGTTTGTACTACTTCAATCTCCCGATTTCATGAAGATATTGAACAGTTAATTATGTGTGTTTATATTGGGAAGACTTTGTGGGCGCTTTTAGCAATGTCATCAATACTGGGACATTTGTGGAGAGTTGTCCCATGACTTGTTTTCTTTGGTTTTGTAAAATTACAATTTCGCTCACAATCTCCACATCGAAGATCTGGCTAAAATTTTGAGTTGACCTAGCGAACTGTCAGAACTGCAATTTTAATCGCAGCTAATTTTTGAGTCATGATCTTGATGTCATACACATGCAAAGTTCCACCTTTCTCTAGTTTTACGTTTAATGTTAGGATGCTGTTTCCCCCAAATTGAATAATTCTATGTACAGTAGACATTATGCGAACACATTTTCAAGTTTAGATGTAGGTGATGTTGTTTGCTGATAAAAAAAGTACATATTTGTTGCTTTTGCTTTCTAATTTGCCATCAAGATCTTCAAAATATAAAACTCATCATAATTGTTTTGGCGATGGTTAGATGACGTAATCGGTTAGCGCGCTTGCTATTTACTGCCAACTGTCCCCCGCGCAAAAACAACCCCGGGACACTTTACAATAAAAACAGGCTCATTGTAAACTGTCCTCCCCTATTGTAAACTGTCCCCTATTGTAAACTGCCCCCCTATTGTAAACCTTGCCCCTATTGCAAATTGTCCCCCCTATTGATGACTGTTCATTTCAAGGGCCAGCTGTTTATCATAGTGTAGGCGTCATAATGATATTATTTGACCATTTTCGCAATGTAATGAGCGTAACAGGTGTTTTGCTTTTCACAGTAGCTCAATGAGCTGCTCGAAAACAACCCCCCCCCCCCCCTACATACACACCTATCTAGAATGGCACTGCCATTCAGTATTTCATATTTCATACTCATAAACATATGAATACTCATATGTTATATAAATACTCGTAAATACACATACCCATAAACATATAAATACATATAAATATTTATATGTTTATGGTCATACTTAAGTAATGCAAGTAATGCAGCAGAAACCTTTTTAGCAGGACTCACACAAAAATACTGAATAGCAGTGCCATTCTAGATAGGTTTTGGGGGGCGGGGGTTTCTTCGCGCGGCTCATTGAGCTACTGTGAAAAGCAAAACACCTGTTACGTTCATTACATTTCGAAAATGGTCAAATAGTATCATAATGACGCCTACACTATGGCTGTAAAATAACATAAGATGCCACCTGGAATTTTTGAGAGTGCAGTTTAAAAAAGTAACTGTTGGGGGATGGTTGTTTTTGCGCGGCCTAAAGGGCAACCAAGGTTTCAAACAACTTCTCATCGATTAATAGCAGATTGCACCTTCTGCATAGGCAAAAAGACAAAATCTTTTTCGGATGATTATTCAGCCAGAATTCTTGTGAAACATTACATCCATCAGGTGCTCAAACTCAGCTAAAATAGAAAACTACAGAGCAGTTTCCTGTTCCTGTTATTTTTTAGCCTGTGCTCTATCATCATTACAGCAATGTCTTGGAACCTCCCCTAAACTGAAGTGTTATCCAGCTTAGAGTCAGCAACTACTTTGAGTTTTGCATAGCGTAATGCACAAAGCTGATGCTGCCTAGCACATTATTTACTACCATTTAATGCATTGCTGCAAAACTTTGGTTGCCCTTAAAGCAAACTTTTGTCGAGGTGTAGCAAAAATTCTGGCCTCAACTCAATACAAAAGCAGCAATAGTACACATTGCCACTAGTTGGTTTGTTCAGCCATCACTACATGAGAGAGTATATCATCATCAAGGTGCCTAAGTGCGATTTTGATAATTGTTCTTACTAAGGCAATGGTAGCTGTTTGCAAGGCACTCCAAGGACAGTGTGTTCTGTGATGTGGTAACTACACATCTATTCACTGTTGGCTTAGTGCACCTTTCTTCGCAAACCAGACATCTCTAAATCATAAAAACTTCAAATAACAGCTAGTGTTTGCGAAAAATAGATCTATCAAGTACCACATGAAAAAGAGGCTTTATACACTTATTCATAATGTCAATGAGAAACCACCACCATCCCATGGTACAGCTTGGGCCATCATAGTGGCAGCCAGAACATCATGGTAAGCTCCAGTTAGATTATCTGACCCATTTAGAATGATAATAAATAGCTGGCCCTTGAAATGCACAGTCATCAATTACAATAGGGTGAGGGGCAGTTTACAATAGGCCTGTTTTTATTGTGAAGTGTCCATGGGACAGTTTACAATATTGTAAAGAGTCCTGGGGTTGTTTTCGAGCGGGGGACGGTTTACAATACTACACCGGAGGTGTTGTGGGTTCAACTCCTTTCAATGTTGATTCTTCCAGCCCCCAGCACCCACGGGTGTATACCTCTCTTTTATCTTTGAAAGGTTGGAGAAGTGGTTGCCGAATGCGGAAATCAAAGAACCAACCAGCTGAAGAAAAACCAAAAGATGAAAAATTCTGGCAATACACAGGTTGCGTCCTTGCCTAAGACTGTATGCACCTTCCTGCGCAGTCGTCTGTTCCTTCAACCAGGATTCAGGATGAGAGAACAAGACCACCCAGAATCATTGCCGATTCTACCTGAGCGAACAAAGACAAAGATTGAACAACTAGGTAAGTGTTAGTGTTTATTGATTCTCATTGGTTTCCTTGTTTTATGGTAAAATTTGAAGAGAGATCAGTTTGCTTTGTCCTTTACCTATGGATTTCTGGATGAACTGTTGATTTAAAAATCAGATATTAATCTGTGAGTTACCAGCTGTGTACTTGGTACACAGTCCATTATAAATAACTTTATACAAATCATGTACCGTAACTTAGTCAAGCATACCGCGGTAATAATAAGGGCATTGTTTCCAAATTCTATAGGCAGGCGGCTAATGAGTGAACATACATACTGACTCAGTTGTAACATGCTAGCATCGACTATATATCTCTTATTTTTATTAACAATATCCGACCTCAGAAGAGACATATAAAATTGGAGAGCTCAATGTATTGACCTTGTAATGACCTTGCAGTTGTTTGCCTCGTTACAACTACATAACATTATCATCCAATTAAAAACGTTCTGACCAATAGTTAACCAATCAACATTCTTCTTCTCCAACCAGTTGATGCGATGCTTATTATTATGGCAGACAGAAATGTATCATAATGTTTTGTTTTGTAGAAGTAAGTAGGACAGCTGTGGGCTGTGGTCAGGTCTGTGCAGTGTGGTGGGAGGGCATTAGCATGTAACACATAGTGTGCACATTTCTTGATCATTATATTGCCTGGGCGGCTAGATATTGTGGTTAAATGACAGTGGGCATGCTGGTGTGATATGGCTAAAATCTGTGTTTTGTTTCCTAAATTAATCCAGGCCTGTTCACCAACAAGCCACGTGGTTACAATACGCGACCTTACGGTATATAACTGCTGAGATCATCATTGTTAAAAAAAGGACCGATTGGCCACTATTAACTGCTCAGTGGTGTAAAGGGTAAATGTTTCCTCCCTCAAATTGTATGATGTTGCCCGGTTATAGATTTCAAGAAACTAAAGCTGTATAGTATTATTACTCAAAAGAAATTATTAAACTGGTTAAAAACAGAATCTGATCACTGCATCAAGCAACTTCTAGACAGATAATTAGATGAAAATTGTCGGGTCAAACCAGCACAAATGAGTATGTTCCTTGAGTCATGCATTTTTTATACTGTTAGGTGTTTTTAGTATAAGTGTCAAATTCTTCCAACGTTGTTGACAAAATGAAACAGAACTCATTCGTTCTTCACCTCAGAAAGCGGATATGTTATGTCCTGATGAAATACATCCAACCTTGTCATGAAAATATCCCTACCTTATTGTGTTATGTTAGATTATGTCATAAGAATAGAAACTCACGGGGGTGATCAGGTGAAGCAAGCTAACTTCTAAGTGGAAAGTAAGACACTGATGATGAAGAACCAGACTCTGCATCACTGGCTTTTGATATCAGACTATTTTTGTATGATTGCTGAAAATACTTTTTTTAGATAAATATTTTACCACAAAGACAAAGATTTTGTCGTGTATTCAAGCTTGTTTATCATAAACTTCTTTATTATATACATTGTTACAATGTGGAAGATGCAAATGCCAAGAGGAAGCATAGTATTGTGTTCTCGGAGCATTCAAGGTCTTAGATGCATACTTGCCAAGTAATCTAAATACAAAATAGGGAGATTCCATTTTACGGCGATACTGCACCACAACGTGGTGCTTCGAGGGTGCGAAGCACCCGAGTCATCCACCTGGGGGTTTGGGGGGCGGAGCCCCGTCTGCAGAAGCTCTGAGAGCGTTTCCAGCCACTAGGAAGGGCTGTAAATGTATATTTGACCCCAAATAATTTCATGTTTGTACTAGTACTAAAATATCAAACTGAGGTGAAATACACTTTAAACAATTACAATCAATCCATGGGCCCCTGGGACTCTTACATACATGCCTTTACATTGCCAATGTCCAGTATCAAACACCCCATTGGCAAAGTAGAGGCATGTAAGTCCCAGGGGCCCTTGCCTGTCAAGACTGTCAGGCTACAAGTGCCCATGCATCATCAAGATCTGAAAATGTGCTCAGTCACAGACAGTGAGAATCCAGATAAGGTTTTAAATTCCTGTTTGACTAACATTAAATATGTTTCAAAGTGTTTGGTCCGAGCTTTGTTAAATTGGAGTGGACCTACCTTTGGAATTGTTAGGTTTCTATTTTCCTTCACTTAAATTTAACTAGACTAGACAGTACAAAATTATTACTAAAAAATGTGTGATCTGAAAGGAAATGAAAACTAAATGTATGCACTTGACTAGCTACTTTATATTTTGACCAATGACAGTCAGTGTTGTGAGTTATGAGAGGATGCTATTGGTCATTTACAATAATAGGCTGAATCTTAACAAAACAGGTAAATTTGTTAGGATTGTTTAATTGATAATTCCTTTCAATTTTGAGTGCAAAGACCTTAACAGTAACTAGTCAACAACAACATGTGCTTGGATAACTATCAAAAAATTGCGATTGGGCTGTTTTCTCTAAAATCTGGAGGAAATAGTGAGATTTACAAAAAGTGGGAGGTGGGTGTAAAAATCTGGAGGGTCACGCCTAAATCGGGAGACTTGGCAAGTATGCTTAGATGTTGTACTGAATCAATATGTTGATTAAAATTGATTAAAATCCGATGTCATATCTCTGGCCCATCCCGAGGCATGGGCGGCGAAATATTAATACCTTAATGGCGAGGCCGCTATATCTGCGCCAATTTGCTCTCTTGCAGGCAGGTCGGAGCACACCTGGGGGCCAACCAATCCCCAGTAGAAGATGGACTGCAGTGGGATTCGAACCCACGACCTTCAACACTTGCGTGTTGAAGTCCGGCGCTCTAGCCAACTGAGCCACCTCCTACTCGTCGTTATCGGTATATTAGTACAGCATTGAAGTTCCCTCTTGAGGGTTTGTATGAATTTACTTATAGTAAGGCAGGTCGTAGCATACTCTGTATCGGTATCACTTGCATATGTGTATTAATGTTATACGGCGTGTAGATAACAAGGAATTTATTGTTTTCTTTTACTTACCATCATGTTTTATTCCCTTGATTTTATTTCTTTTTTTTATTTTGTTTTTTTGCACATCTTCTGATGACGGTATATGCAATAAAAAAAAGAAATATATATACATATATATATAATTGAGAGCCTAGCTAGCAAATACATATATATATATATACATATATATATATATATACATATATATATATATATATATGTATTTGCTAGCTAGGCTCTCAATTCATGGGTTATTTTTCTTAATCTTAGCTGAATATTTTAAAAAGACAATAACATAATATATTCAATATTGATAATTAGAGCCTAAACATTTACCGGATGAGCTGTAGCACATGTGCCCAAAAGTAGACTGAGGATTTTGTGGCTTTCCCATATTTTAACTTCATAATTGGTTATCGCAGATTCTCACTTGCATTCATTTGAGCCCTAAAAGTACCTGCCCTGCTATGTTAGTGCAGTTTCATGTCAGCATTTAGGAAACATACATTGTTATGTTCGTGTAAAATAAATGATGGCATAGCTGCTCATCTCTCAGTGCATTCAATGTTAACTTTGGTTATTTAGAGTAATATATTCTGAGTATGATAATAACCCAACATGTTTACCAGTGTACCCCTTAGCAATGACCATGCTTCTCTGATTCTTGACCCAACACCGATTACGGCCAAACTGCACCACATAGTCATTCTGAGTGATTGCTTTCACTGAAAGTAAATTACCATTGAGAGCAGGTACATGTAGAACATTCTTGAGAATTACAGTGCGTTGCTTAGTCTGACTTACCCGCACAGAAAGTCTTACACTACCTCTCGCAATGCCCTGAACTTCCGAACCATCAGCGACCGTCACATACTCTGGATTATCGAGCGTAGTGTACTCTGTGAATACATCCTTAGTCCGGCACATATGACTGCTGACACCACTGTCTATAACCCACGGCTGTTGTACAGTATCATCATTGACAGCAGATTTGCTTTCTGGTACCATGAACCACTGTTTCATCATCTGCTGAGGCAGTTGATGCTTGGTGTTGTGTGTGGCCACCACGTCCTCTGTACCTTCCACCTTGACCTCGGCCGCAACTTTATTTCTGTGGACAGAACCTCATATAGTGATCAGGGCTATTACTGATATAGCACCCCCTGACTTGTGAGCTATCAGCAGTTTTGGCTTCAGCTGATAGAGCAGCATCAGATTTGACATTATGACTGGTGCCGCTTTTGTTCCTCGTTAAGAAGAGCGTTCTATACAAATTCGAGAGTGAGTCTATCACTATCTAACTCTAACTCTAACGCTGTAACTAACGTGTCAAAACTCTCTGGCAAGCTACCTAATAAGGTCGCAACTTGGTCCTCTTCACTTACTGGTGCTTTTATTGCGGCTACCCTGTTTGTGATTTCCTTCATATCCTTTAAATGGCTCTCGATGGACGCATTCTCACTCATAACTGTCCTGAAATACTTCTTCTTAAGGAACAAGCGGTTTGCGAGACTTTCTCTTTCGAAGTGCGATTGCAACTTTTCCATGTGTCTTTTGCATCCTCACACTCTGTTATGAGATATAACAGTTCATCACTTACAGAGAGTACAATGTGACTGTGTACTTTAGCTCTGCGAGTCTGGTACTGCTTCTTGTCATCCGCTGAAGCACTGGATCCAGGTGCTGTCTCAGAACCATCTACATAGCCAAACAGTCCTTTTGCAGTTAAGAGATGTTTAGCCTTAAATTTCTTTGTAGGATAGTTGTCTTTGGTGAGTTTGGTAATCTCTATCTTATCACCCATCTTTATGTCAGCAGCACTGGGCCCATAACCTGTTAACTTAGGTTATTTAGAGTAATATATTCTGAGTATGATAATAACACAACATGTCTCATGGAGGAACAAAGAGCAAGGACAAAACATTGCCGCTGTAAACAGATTGTCTTTCCTTAAGCAAAGGGGAGTAAACTCCTATACAAAACACAAAAACCCGAAACTACATTACACAATATCCAACATTCAATTCAAAATAGTTACCCAAGTGACGATATTTTTAGCAATGCTCCATCTCGCCATTGCTTTTGTTTTCAATATAAGTAAAAACTGTATCATGCATAAACATAATAGTGACTTGAACCAATGAACTAAACCCCCAAGGGGTTTAGTTCATTTCTTGAACACAAAGCTACAATAATATCGTGTTATAATCAATACAAAATCTGGAAGTTGATTGGACAATACTTTCTCAATATTAGAGAATATACAATGGAATGATATGAAACGTAATTTTAGCATATATAGTCAACGAGAAAATTAGTTCTTGGCAATAGAGGTTATCAAAATGGCGAACACAGAGCCAATCAATGAAGATATTGCAAAAGACATGGTAAAAGATATCCTGCAGAAATACATGCAGAACCCAAACAAAGATCCACCAAGACTCGACAGACTTGAAGCACTTTTGGGAGCTATCAATGATGATGAGATGAAGGCAAGAATCTTGTCCATTCAGATGAATGAAGAGAACATCTACCATACAGCAGTCCGTCAAAACAACTCTGAGCTGATACAGGTCCTCAACAAACACCTGCCAAACAAAATGCAAGATGGTGATTCAATCCTGGTGAAGAAGAAGAAGTGTAACCGCCGGAGGAGGTTCAGGGGAGTTCTTTATGGCCGAGATGCTCAGTGTCTGACGCCGCTGCACCTAGCAGTGCTCAGGTGGAGAGATGAGGGAGACGACACGATGTTCAGAGCGCTGATGGAAGCTGACGGTCTTACTGCAAGACAGAAGCTTGAAATGCTTTGCGCTACTGATGAGAAGGGAAGAACTGTGATCGGCATTGCTATTGATGCAGACATAGATCAAGAGACGAAAGAAAAGATGGTCCAAGATGTTTGCGAAGAGCTCCGTGAAGCCAGGAAAACAATAGATGGTGAGTGATATATTCCTTTAGAATCTATGCTGTGATTTTACATCCTTGAGAATTGGTAATAACATTTAGATCAACTGAGTGCGTCTCCTGCGCTTTTGCAACACACATTTTTTGCTCTGATGATAAGATATTTGCAGAGTCACCTAAGTATACAGTACCCATACAGTTTGAAATGGTGACTTGGTAACTTATTGTGAACTAAGTTATCATCAGCTATAAAATTCTTACAACTCAACCATTTCTTAATTGACAGATTTGGCAGCTGAAAACTCAAGGCTTCAACAAGAAGTGGTGGGACTGAAAGAAGAGATTAGTGAAAATGTATTAATTGCTAAGGTTGATGAGCTGAAAAAAGAAAATGCTGCTATGGAGAGAAGAATAGATGAAAAGATGAGAGCATTTGAGCTAATGATCGATAATCAGGTCAGTCAGAGTCAAATACAGAGTTGGTAATAAATATATCAATTTAGGAATCCATTTGAAAATCAGCAAGGTACTGCTCAATAGTTACAAGTAGGGATTACTCAAAAAGCCAAATCTTAAACAGAATTTGTACATTATGCAAAGATGTTAAAAATTCCTAATTATGAAAATTAATACCTCAAAATTTATGTACACCTTTTAATCTGATCCTTGTATTGTAACAAAACAAAAACAACTCAAAAAGAGATGGAAAGTGCCACAATTTCAGTCAGAAAATTTCAGAGTCTTGAGTACATACCCTTTTGAGCATGTGCTCTGACCCAGAAAGCTTTGACGTTTTGTTACAAAAATGGCGCTCAAATACCTAATCAATTGATATCGTTAGTAAGTGTGTTTTTCATGCTATGGCTTCCTTTGTTGCTCAGCAAAAAAAATGTTTCCCGAACCTTTAAATCCAGGTTTTGAGGAAGAGTATTTTACATACTGCACTGCTTCAAAACATGACTCAGTTGAAGCAGGGAATTGATGATGTCACCTTTCCCCTCATATAATTTGATTTGTTAAAAAAATGTTAATGACAATGATCAAGGCCAAACACCAGCATTTGGAGAGGCTAGGCTCTACTTGGGAACACATTGCAATTGCTGTAATAAACTTCTCACATCAAGGTTAAGCAAACTTTTACAAAGTTTTTACCTTGACCTTTACCTTTACCAGGACTCTGCGAGCATGTATAGTGTAGACTCTGGAGTTTGTGCAGGAAGTGCAGCAGATCGCGTCCTGCAAAATCGAGACATACAATACAGCCGTACCACTACACAAGAGCTGATCAAGCCTGTTCATTTCGACTATCACTGCATCAATAACATCTCCTCATTCTGATCCCTGTAAACAGGAAGATCTATCTTACTTTTAAAATTCAAAAGAGCGACATTTTTACAGACTTTTTGGGCCACAAAGGTATTTGTTCTTGTATTTTGTGAGGGAGTATTATGACTAGTTCTCTCTGATACAAGCTTCCGTAAAAAAAGAGACAAAAATATTTTATGACATAGCCAATGTCTTTGCTGCGATTGACCAACAATTTGGCTAAGTTAGAGACTGATAGAGCAGAATCTAAGAAAGCTAATTCCTTAAAATAGTCTAGGGTGAGGTTTGTGAACTCTTTATGCCGTTAAGTTTAGCATATCAGAGAAGAGACAAGACTGTTATGTTATATCGATAAGCTCAGCCTCGAGCATGAAGCCCACTTTTTATTCTTATTGATAAACTAATGATGCTTTTCTGACATTTGATAATCTGCTCATCTTAGTCCTAAAGTAAGGTTGCTCGCTGTGATCTAATACAATCATTTATTATTATTTTCTTATTTTTTTAGATAAGGCAAGCTATTTGTTTTGGTAGTTTATAAATCAATTCAATTCTGTGTGAACTTAAATTTACTGAATTTTCACCTAAACTGTTTTGTTCCACCGAACGAACGCATAGAAGGGAATTATAATGCATTCATGTTTAGGGGTAGAGTGTATTTCAATCAATTCGATGATTGACCACATATCAACATATTGAATAGATATATATACTTTTATTGTCATTCTACATCATCTTTAGGAATGTTTTTCATGCAGTGACAGAACAAAAAAGAAAAAACTTAAGCGGAGAGAAAAAATACTCAAGTAACAAGAATTGATAGGATATAAAGTGCTTTGATAGTTGTTGTTTAAAATGAGTGAGTTTGGTTGCTGAGCGTATCTGAATTGGTAAAGAGTTAAAAGTTGTAGTGATTTTTTGTCTTAATTGATCAGTGTGATAATGTAATAGGTATCTGTCTCTAAAAAAGGTTTTAGAGCTAGCTGGAATAAAGCCTTCCAAAAGAAAGTCAGGTGCAATCAAATGCAAAACTTGGAAACCAAAAATACAGGTGAAATGACCAGCAAGGAGAGGAAAAGCACAATAGATAGCGGCAGCTTGTGCTTTGATCAAGCCAAGTGACGAATTTTGGAAACCAAAAATACAGGTGAAATGACCAGCAAGGAGAGGAAAAGCACAATAGATAGCGGGCAGCTTGTGCTTTGATCAAGCCAAGTGACGAATTTTTAGCACTTCAAAGTGAAATCAATACAGAATTTAATGAACACGAGTCAGCCTGTGGAAAAAGTTTGACCCTAGTATGGTACCTCTTCCATGTCAATAACTCAACACTCAATAACATTACACAATAGCACCCTAATTGATGCTCTTTTTGAATAGCAGGATATTGATTTCTGTTTTTTATGGACATGCTACTCAATCAATTGTAATTGGTCTTTTTGATCAATATTTTGAAGTAATTTTAACAAATGCTCACAACTAAATCAATGGGAGCTCTGACAATAAAAGCTTTCGCAGGGGCTATTCATTACCATGAGCTTTAGATCCTAAACAAATGACAGCAACATTATCGCATTTCTTTCAAACACAAAGAAAATGAACACGGCTATTGATATTGGCAGCTATCCAGTGTGTATTGCCGTATGTAAGTGAATACATGAGTCTAAATACTTTGTCCTCACTAAACGTTCAGAATGTTTATTTAATGTGCCTTAAATATCAGTGGAACGTATCATGGTTAAGAGTGCCTCATAGAGAGTGGTCCCTCTTTCAATCTTGAAGTTAAGACTGAACAATGAAACTCGTTTCGCTCACCCTCTTACCAAACAGTGTTCCTTAGTGCGAGTGGTAATCAAACCAAGGAGTTGGAGACTCTAACTCCCTGATGAAATACTACTATTCTCTCCCGCTCATTCTGTCCATCCTCCTTTACAACAATTCAAACAGATATCGGTTTCCAATTTGTCAGACACAATAGTAGTTGCCTATAGCCTCTCTAATGCTCTCTTAGCTATCATCCATCTACAACAGTAACCAAGTACACAGCCATATAATCAACACAATTAATTTATAATATCATTTAACGCTATGTTATAAGTCATCTCTTCGCTTTCAAATTTATGTCTAGTAGCATCGCACAACCGGTTTTTTATGTGAATATGTTATCAGGTAGTGAAATCTGTCAGACCTTTGCACTGTTTAATCAAACCCCTCTTAAAACAATATTGTCCTCACCTACCTCGCGCAATTAAAGTTTTCTCCTTCTTATCCTGTTGTGGGCATCCTCTTGATTATGTCCCTCAACCTATTTTGTTGGCGTTCTATAGCATGGGCTACAACTGTTTAAATCATAGAAAGTGCCTAATTGATCCAATGTAATACAAAAAGATTCTGCTACCCCACTATTATATGCCTGTTTCGTTTAGTTTGACTCTGTAATGATTCACCTTTTCTTTATGAAGGTCATGGTTATATTCTTCAAACGAAGAAACTGATGATCATTTCTAACCATTTGACCATTCTAACCACTGATTTAAACCATAATAATATCTTTCAGGCTTTGATACAAAAATTAAATAAATCTGTTGACTCTACAATACCGTCTCATCCTAGCACAGTAGTTATGAAAATTTTCGGAAATGTCTTATAATCACATGGCCCGAATAGAAGAAGTTAAGGGGTGTGTAGATAGCATGATTAATTATATTTACGTACCACCAAACCTGTAAACCTGTAACATGAAGAGGTATGCAGTTTGTATTGTGTATATTCAATATAATATCTGGAGTGGCTCAATGATTCGTTTTGACATATTCAAGAGAATTGGATAGTGGATAACAGTAAATTTAATCCGAGCATTATAGTAATATTTAAATAATGGGCCATGTTGACTCTGTAATTTTGGGTCATATGATTAGGCTGACTTATGCCACATTGGATAAAAATAAAGAGTTGTGTTTATTAACATATTTTTAGTTATTTCACATCAGCATTGACAATTAGACCCCCCCCCCCACGCTGAGGCTCAAATGAACCACAAATTTATTTTCAGTTAAATTATAGACTTATTAGTTTTTTTGTGGGAAAACACCTGTGTATGATTTTATTTTTTTGTAAAAGTTATTGAAGATTTTTCATGGCATGAAAATTATATTTGTGGCATTGGACCATAATCAATCACATTAAATCGAACAGCATCATCTCACTTGGCCTAAGTCATTGCAATCACACAGAATAGCCCTTTTCAAGAACAGCGTAAATACGTCAAATTTAAAGATAAAATGTCAAGTTCACTATTCAAGGCAATCCCAATTTCACAGATCCACTTCATCATTGAATTCTCCCACCACATAAAACTGAAAATAGACCCAAAAACCTTTTGAAAATCAGAATCTCGTTTTCCTGTTTGGTCGATTGTCAGCAGAAACAACTAGATGTGTCAGTAAGCCTGGACAGGCTGGCAGGGGTGGGTGGACGGGGGAGACAGCCTGGGTAAATCTGTCACAGACCAGTCTATCACTTTCATAGATTCGGATTCACAACCAAGAGCCAACTAACATCCATGTGGAGATAAATCTAATACCCTTGATATGAAACGCTATGCAGATTTTTTACTCTTATTTCTAAGACACACTAAAACAATTGGTGATCAATGTTCACCATTATATCTAGAGAGCTCAAAGCTCGAGCTCATCATTAGAGCTTATCACATTGATGAGGTAATCAATGCGCCAATCAGCTTTGGCTGCTGGGAATATAATCATAAGACATTTTCTACTCCAACAAGTGGGTGGAGCTTCTGCATGTCAATTAACACTCGGAGCAGGGTTAGACCTCAGTGTATTTTAGGCCTCTAGCACTGTAGGAGGTTTATTAAATGGTCATGACAGATGCTCAAATAAAATTGGTACAGGGGATACTAAATAGGTATGGCAAGAATCCGGAAACAAACCCGATAACACAAGCTGAAGTGAAAGACTTTAAAAAAACACTAGTCAATATGGGAAAAGACATGGACAGACTTAATCTTTGGACAGAATTTGGGTTGACGCTGTACCATAAGGTCGTTGAGATTGGCGATACTTCAGCTGTTGAGAGTATGAATATGCTCATAACTGTATCCAAGCGTGAAAAAACTGCTCACAACTTGCAAAACTCCTGGGCGCATCGAACGCTTCAAGAGTTCCCTCCTTGGCCAGGGAGCACAGTGTCTTACACCAAATCACTTAGCAATTAAACAATGGGGTGAAAGATGTGGGAAGGATTTGATGTACAGTGCCCTAATCATTGATTTGCATTTCTGCAGGATGTCTTGTACCATGTCCTTAGCAATATCTTCGTTGATTGGCTGTGTGCCATTTTGATAACCATTAAATGCTATTGCCAAAAACTACTTTTTTCACGCCACAGTAAGCGTCTCCGATTGCAATGCTATCAGAGTTCTAATGGGTTGATCTCTGATAAGAAGCGTGTGGATTGCTTTTATTGAAGAAGGAAATCGGTGGCTGGTACGGATTTCGAGGCTCGTTAGTCGAAATGTGTCACTCCCATCCATTTGGAAGTGGAACAATGGGGAAGGGTGAAGGCTGTGAAAAAGTGTACGAGGCTCTCATCGAAGGTTTGCCCGATAGCATAAAATTAGAAGTCTTAAACGTTTTGGAAGAGAAGTGCCGGAATGCACTCAAAGTAGCTGCTGATGTTGAGGATAGAGAGAAAAGAAAAATGATGGAGAAGAGAATCAAAGATGGTTGATGATGATGTGGATGAGGATGATGATGTGGAAACTGCTCAGATGTGTGACCTTGGTAAAACAATATTCTACTGCATTCAGTCATGCCGAGGAAAGTAAACTTTCTAGATTCTTGTTTGATTCAACTTTTTTATGAGATATTGTGCTATTGCTGATTTTAATAAATAATATCTTGATATCACAATCAGTTAAATTGTAACTCTTGAATTATGGTGATTTAAGGTCATGCCTCACCTAGAATACTAACTTGAGAACTTCTGATCCGAATTTCTTGATTTTTGATTCACATTGTAGCTATTCCTCGTCGAGCAATTTCCAAAGCCTCAATTATCCTTAATATAGTTTCTTATGTTTGTGATTGCAATTTTAAAAATTTAAGCAACTGGTGCCCATGCAAAAGAATAGGAGCTGCCAATAACTGGGAGCATCTGGCTCAGACGCCTCACAACCATTAATTTGTATCAAACCAGGATTGGCAGCGCAAAGTAGTCCCAATAAAATTAACTTGTGAGAATCGATCGTAGTCACAAGCCTTGACATGAATATCAAGTACTAGAGAAGGAAAGTCCTATAATAACTGACAGGATTATACAAGCCAGCTAGTGAAATATTGTCAAATACACTAAATTGACTGGATTTCAGGGAATTATATTACTACGCCAAATCTGGTGCAGAAATATTGCAGGCAAAAAATCATGAATGGTTGGATTTTCCTCTGTATTCATGAGGCATTTATTTCCATTTGAGTAGAGATATCGATTTAATATTTTGGAATATACAAAAATGATATGTTTGTAGGTAGTTCCTATGCAATTGTTTACTCAAAGTATCTTTTATTTGAAATTAGCTGGACAAAATGAATTTTGAGTTTACAGCCTGCCTCTGGAAAACTGAATGATAGGCATTCTTATTATACTCCTTCTCCAACACAAAAGTTTCATTTGGTTTAAAAACAATGCTTAGTGCCCTCACCGAGGTTTTCAAATAATTTTACGTCTCGTTTCGTCAGGTCAAAGTGCATTTTTGTCAATATTTTGACTAGTTTAGACGTCAGATAATTCAAAATTGCCAACTGGCACATGATATTTTTTTCATCAATACTGGTCAGCACTGGGTTAGTGAGGGCACTAGGGTAATCACATTTGTCCACCTTGGACAACAATTGACACAGCTCACTTTCATTATAGCATTGTCAACATTGATGGTTTATCTATCAGTGTGTGAATTTGAATTTCGTTTTTATCAAGTCAAATCAAACATTGAACATTATTGTTGTTATGGCTGCATGATATAAGGGTAATCTTTATGTTTAGCTGAATTTTCTGCTCCAAGAACTTGCAATGTCTTTTTAAATGGACAATAGTGACAATAGGTTTTGACATGTTGCTGAAGTGCAGTGTCGCGTTATGACGTTACGTCATGGCGTAACGTCATCAAATTTTGGGTTTAGACTTCATTGATCATGTGGATTGAGAAACCCCAAAATGATTTTTGGCGAGGCATGACCTTAAGGGACCTTAACCATGACCTTAACTGAACTGTACATCTTTTTGGCAGCATGTTCAGATTAGCCTCCTGATACACCATGGCTCGATACCAGCAAGAAATTCAAGTGCAGAATTAGCAGGGCATGCAGTCAAGTCTACACATTGGACACGTGAATCATCATTGCTATCCAATTAGAAAAATGCAGCAGCTAACACAGAATCAGGCCTGGTCTTATTTTTAAAACCTGTATTTCATAGAAACTGTTAAAAACTTCATTGACATGGTGGGATCATAAGGCACACTGGTCGTTATGAGAAGGGCTAAATTTGTTATCTTATTTGCTGTATGAGCTTCAAATGATAAAGGTGAAACAATATGAGTCCGTTAGAATGCAGGATCCTGCCTTAAGATAACAAATCTTCTAACTGACTCAGTAGCCAGTTGATTTTCAAATTTTTCCCAATACATAGATGAGATTATGATTGTGATTACGAACATTGTCTCCTAGATCAGGCAAACATTTATAGCACCATGATAATAGGATATTTCCTGAAACGATATTATTGTAATTGAAGCTATGTAGGCAGTATCTAATAACATAGATGATTAAAGAGATAATGCTCACATGACAAACTTGGCAGGCCTTTTAATTGGACATTGGGACTGTTGATTTCTCAGTGCGTCATGATTCGGATCGATGTATTGCCCGAGTACCGCTTTAAACAAAAAGTTGCCAATGGTCTAGCAATAAGTTAATGTTGGTTTCCTGAATGAGTTGGGCTTAGGTTTAGGTTACAACTCAGTCGATAACCGAGATGAGTTCTTAGCAAGGTTTCCTTCTCCGTGTTGTGGGACGGGAGGGGATGGAGGCATCCGGCTAGGGGGATTTAATTCTCAGGCCGCTGTACATACAGTGAAAGCAGGGGTAAACACAAACCCAGAACCTAGCTCTCTGGGCGGATTTGACATGTACTGGCTGATATATACCCAATCCAGATTCCCTTTTGGTTTGCTTACTTGGTTAGATACCCGGTGACTTTGACTCCGGCATACCAAGTGACTTTGATTATGTACTGGGTCATGGCCATCGATAGTTTGCGATTGTCTCCGAGCCCAAACAAGAACTATGTTTATCAATACATATATTTTATTTTAGTATAGAATTTCATACAAATAAATGTAATAGAACGTGATCCAAGTGTGGCCAAGGCAGCCAGCCAAAACACCCAACAGATCACAAAATGTAATCAACAATTACAAGATAAATGTTACTATCAAAATGTGCGACACTTTAAAAAACAAAGATTAACCAAATACTCTCAAGTTGCTGTAGAACAAATCCAGAAGATCTGTTTTATACACTGAGTTTAAGCAACAACAAAATATCTATTGGCAGAAGCTAAGCAATATGTTAATGTCTCAAATGAAGCAAATTTTTGTCAAAGTCTGAGAAGGACATGAGCTATGATGTTGGTTAATATTGTTATATGTTTTCATCTTTGTCCAAAGCTTGAGGAATAGCGATGTATTAAGGGCACGGCCGCCATATTGCCAAGTTACTCTCAGTTTGTAGGCAGGTCTGAGCACTCCCTAGGCACAGATATAATGTTGTTTATGCAGTGATAATCAGACTTAAACGGCTTGCGAATTTTTGAGGGAGTCGGTTCTTTCTGCAGGTTACCTGGATTCCCCCAGCCACTTAAACCACTTGTAACACTTGTTCCAGAATCACAGCTCATGAGGCTTGCGCTCTCTTGCTACAAAAATAAATGTTGTTGTGTTGAATTTCTTGATACAAATCAACTTAGATGTATTATTAGTAATATTGTGGGAGATGTGTGTTAATCAAAGAAAATAAGAGCTTGGGCATAGTTGCATAGTTTGAGTATAGCTGAAATTCTCATACAAACTCAACAAGCAGCGTCTGCCTACCAGTTGATCCAATTCACTTACATGCTCAGCAAGAAATATTTTAAAAAGGGCTTTCATTCTCTCTGGCTCATCCTTTTTCTGTGTCTCAATTTCTTGCTTTAGTGTCCGAATTTCTGTAAGCAGGTTATTTTCATCTTGCATCTTTTCAAGTTCCTCCACTTTCTTTTCAAGTTTCACTTTGTCAGCTCCCAAATCTAAATTAATGCACAGATAATGCTAAGAACAGAGATAATGGCAATGTATGACTGAGCGTGGTAGCCTACAGAATGGTCACCCAAACAGGACCACAGCTGTAAAGGTTTGAAACTTGTGAATGCAACTAGTCTTTTGATCTGAAATCTGTAATGCTATAAAATTGCATCAGGTGCTTTGTTAAATCAATTTGACTGTATGGACTATGGTATAAGGTATTTTCAGATGCCACCCGCTTACCATCAATCTCTTTTCTGACTACTTCAAGAGGGGCAACAATCTTTGCAACCATGTCATCCTTCTTCTGCTGTCGGATGTTTGACTCATAAGCCACTCCAACGGGTGCTCTCCCTTTCTCATCTGTGGACAAGAGAACTTCCAGCTTCAATCTCTGTGTCAAGCCATCAAGTAGTGCTTTGAAGACAGCTTCATTTCCATTCTTCTCACGCCATTGCCTCACAGCAAGATGGACTGGGGTCAGGCAGTGAGCGCACTGTCCTGCAAGAGATCCCCGGAATCTTTGGAAGGCAGTTACATCTTTCTTCATCTGCAGAAGTTGGTGTCGCTTTTTTTCTGGCAACAACCGATGGAGCAAAGTTATTGCCGCAACATCATTCGTACGAGCTGCAACGTGGTACACATTTTCGTCATAAGATGTTGTCAGGTCAGCAACATTCAAGCCTTCGCGATCAACTACATTTGTTGTAGCGATGTATCTTTCAAGGATGTCAACATCCAATGGGAATTTTGCAGGGTTATTTACATACCACTCTATTACTTGCTCAACCCTTTTCTGGAGATCCATTGCCACCTTGAAAAAGAGATTTATCACTGGTTGAAAATTTTTGAAGAAAGTTTCGTCTTTTTTGCCAATATTCAACGGTCGGGATGGCAGGATGCTCCTATTATCAGGCTTCAAGAGGTACCACATGGGGGAGCTTAATATGGTAAGCCTAGGAAGATCGCCAGACTGATTGATTCAGAAATATGAAAGAAGACAGAATAGTGAAAGATACTCACAATATCAAGTGATCGCAAGGAGATGAAACTATTCACTTAAAGCTTAACTTCACAGCTACCAATGGATCAATAAACAAATGTCTCTGACCAAATACAAACGTGCCACAATGATTGCTTTATCATTATATTACCTTGTAGCATATGAATCATTCTCATTTGAATAATGTTTCCCTTATCAGCATAATACAGGTCGCGGAACTTTCAGAAACAATGATATCTTCAATTAAAGTGTGCCATATCTAAGTAGTTTTGATAACTAAGGCTTATGGTCACATGAAAATGAGCATCTGGGTATGATTTGTGTTTGGAACTGATGACTTAGGTTTTCCCAACTTGATTCACTTTCTCCCATCCCTGACCAGGTTGATAGTCCAACCAATTCTGATGCCAAACATGGCCTCCATTTTGTCTCCAAATATGTCATGAATCTTTTTTTACGTAGACACTCGTATAGACCATGGACAATCATGGCTAATAATGACTGATTTACATTTAACCATTTTTCTCAGAAAATAATTATTATTATACATTACAAATCGTTATAGCTACACATTTCTCAACTATATTGAACTCTGCTGTTGGATTTTTGAAAGCTAATTTATAAATGAAAATATTTAGGAATACCGTAAGGTCGCGTATTGTAGCCGCGTGGTTAATGTCCATGAGTGGTTAAAACGATGAACTCCCTCTTCCTCAGGAATAACAACAGGACGATATTGACCAATCAGCAAACAGTATCGCTTGAGCTATGTCTGGGACATTTGTTGAAATCAAAATGGCCGCCAAGTGATGAAATCAATATTACATCTATGAAATAAAATGGCTAATAAGCCCATATTCCTTACAAAAGAGTTCATGACTATTAGTTATATCTCAAGAAAACATCTTAGATACAACATACAGTGGTGCGCGTACCACTGCACAACACACAGGTCTTCAGCTAGAAACCATGAGTCAAACGCTGTTTCGAGGCCTTCTCTAGTACAACCTCCTCATGGCCGGCCCCAGCAGCATGAAGCCACCCCTGTGTGTTGCTGAGCATCTCAATCAATCTCATCGATCCCTCAGTGCATTTTGTCAGTTTCGGTGGTTTGACATAATTGGTGTGTTTACGCTGTTGCGCAACCAGGGAGGCTGCCAACTCTTCATTGTTTCAGTGCAACAATGTTCGCCCCATCACTCTCATGCTTATACTCTAAGCCGAACCAGTGCAGGGAGGTTTGCTTTCCATCAACTCATCGGCGCAAAGTCGCTATCGTCAAGGCACCCGCCCCTCGTGCCACTCGTTCACTACTCAAATTCACCACATTGAGCATAGTACAACTCATACACAAGTCAGAGAGATGACTTGTTTGCGCTACAGCCAGTGGGCTGACTGTGATTTCCTGTCTCGCTCTGCCTGCCTTTTATGCGAGGGCCAAGCTTTTAATCCTATGTTTGTAAAACCTTAGATCTAACTCAGACTCACTTTGATTTTCACTCTGCAGAGATTAAACTACTTTAATTTGAGTATTAAAGGCATAATCTTGCTTAGCCTTCTACCCCAAGCAATTTGCTTATCATCACTTAATCCCCTCATTCTAATCCTTACAAGGATTATAACAAAAGGAATTAAATGCTGGCCAACTCCACAAAACAAAGTGAGTGTGTTAAACCCCAGCTTACAAGTAATAGGATTACTTAGCTTTTGTCTTCACACAGTGCTGTTGCCATATCCATGCAGATGCGCTTTCTGCCTCATGTACTATGCTTTTTGTGGCTTGTTTGAGTGCTCTTCCTGAAAGCCCAACTCTGGTCAGAAATTTGGTAGCTGATCTAGCCATGAATCCACGGCAGCCAACTTCCACTGCGAATAATTCGCAATTCCAACCTTTGTCTTGGCATTGTGTGACCAGATCTTCGTATCTTGTCAGTTTTCTCTCATGCGCATATGAGAGATTTTCTTCCCAAGGCACCGTCAATTCCATCAGTATTAGTGCTTTTTCTTTGTCAGACCAAACAATTAAGTCTGGTCTTTGGTTCGTGATCACAATATGCTGTGGCATGCTGAGCTGCTCTGTGAGGTCGCATCTCACCTGCCATTCTCCGCTGTTCATCAATCCCTTTTTGCGCAAAATCTTTTCACGCGCTTCACCACCAGCATTAGCATATTCACACTTCTCCGTGACATATTTACACAACACTTTCAGGACTTGATTATGCCTATACGTGTATCTTCCCAGGCTCTGTTGGCAATTCGACAGTATATGTCGAAGTGTGCCCTTAGCCGAGCACTCGGCGCATTTCGAGTTCTCGGTCAAATTCCAGCGTTCCAGGTTTGCCGGGGTCGGTAGTTGATCATAAGCTGCACCAACCAGAAAGCTGATCCTTTGTGGCTCCATCGACCACAATTCTGTCCATTTGAGCTGACGCTGCTCAACAGACTCCCAACAAGTCCACCTGCCTTGTTGGGCTTGGCCTACAGCTTGTGTCTGGCGGCGCTCCTCTTCCATCTTGCGCACCTCATCAACTACCATCTCCCGTCTAACCTTTGGGCTTTCCTTTGAGAACCACCGGTTTGCTTCCCAGCCGATGCCATGACGTGCAGTTGTCACAGCACCCACAATCTCACTTATCTCCAGTCGAGATTTGGCATCTCTGACAGTCTCTGTGACAGACCATTTTTTACCAGTGTCAAGTGTTGGAGCACATTCCCTTATCACCTGGTCTGGTGACTCGTTCAACATCATATCCAGTCTCGCCTTTGATGTTTTGTACTCTTCCACAAGCGATTTCATAGGTAGTGAAAGAGTAAACGAACTGGCATACAGTGCATTAGTGTTGAAGCTCCTTGGAACTCCAAGCCACTTACGCATGTGCTTGTTAATCATTTGCTCCATTCTCTCAACTGGTGTTAGCGGAATATCATAAACTGTCAGAGGCCACAGAATTCGAGGCATGAGTGCAAAGTTGAGAATCCAGGCTTTGTATTTGCCAGACAGACGACATTTTTCAATCGCGTCCAGCCCTGTAATGAGTTGCTTTTTCACCTCGTTTCCGCGAAACCTGTCTGTGATCGGTAAACTGTACCATCTTCCTAAGCTCTTCACAGGCTGCTCTGCAAGTGTGGGAATACGCTCTGTTCCTATGAAGTAGGTATTTGGTACAGGTTTGCCTTTACACAAAGACAGGGACCGGCTCTTGCTAGGTTTGAATCGCATCGCACATCTCTCTATCAACTCATGCAGTCTATCGATTGAAGCTACAACCTGGGCCTTATCTGGTGATATTATTGTAATATCGTCCAAAAAGGCCCTCATCGGCGGAAGTATCTGGTTATTCGCAACCTGGATCCCATTCACACTGCCTTGTGAATTCCGTATAACTATCTCCATCACCATAACGAATAGCAAAGGTGATATAGCACATCCCATAGGGATGCCTACTGCCAGCTCTTGCCAGCTCGTGGTAAAGTTCTTAGTAGTGAATCGCATTTTGAACTTTTTATAGTAGCGCTCAACCATAACCCTTAGCCTGTCGGGTACCCAGAAGTGTGATAGTGCGAGGTCAATTATGCTGTGCGGTACAGAACCATAGGCATTCGCCAAATCCAACCAGATTACCTCAAGGTTCGATTTTGCTTGTTTAGCAGACTTACCCTACCATTCTACAGCTGCATCACTTGCCCAATATACCTGATAGTAGTGTTATTGATTATGTGAACATCAACACACGTGTGTATTTTGTTGCTTATTTCTCTGTTGGCTCAGAAAATATAGTTAGGGTGGTTTCTTGGGCCCCAAACTATGCTCATTGGATAGAGCACATGTTGTAGGTAATCAACTATGTTTAACTTTTCCAAAACATTGTCCATGTGAGGGGGTAGCAAGCCACAAAAGCAAAAGTGTGTCTTCAAAATACTTCACAAATGATACAATTTCACAATAAATATCTTCAGTCATAGTGCACTTAGAGACATGTGGTTTTTTTTATCAGGTAAACACCCATTTAATTGAGATCAACTATGAATCAAATACAGCTTGTCACATACACTGTATGTGACACGCCTAGGTGCATGACTCTACATGAAGTTAGGCATTGTATATTGCACTGTCATGGTTGCCATGGTCCTAATCTGATTAATTGTTATACTCTTCAGCATTTACTTCCATTTTTTGCACATTTAATTACCATCTAAATGCGGAGGTTGGCCATCAATATAATGACGTATCATCCCACCTGTTTCTATTTTTACGGCCTATTTATACAGGTCAGTATAAAGAACAGGGGTTTTTGCTCTGAAGATTCAGTTACAACTTGGCGTTGCAATTTATCAGTTGCCTGGGGCATTTGCCCCAGGGTGTAGTTCAGTAATAAAATCATCAAACTGCCGAAAAACTGCATTCAGTATTATAAAGAACTCTGCCAGCAGTGAACTGTCGTGATCTTTCTCGATCCGACAAGCTTACTACCCCTCAATAATCTTAGAAACATGATCTGCTCTGCTCTGAATTGGTGGCAGTGAACCTTCTCAGCCAATGAAAGCCCTGATATTATTTGATGCAGTGAGACTGTGAGTCTATTGTTTATTTTCTATTAGTTAGTGGCATACACAATGGAAAGCCGAATATTTTGATATAGACCTTATCTATTAAGCCTATATTATAAGGGACACTAAATAGGCCAATTGTCTAGGACATCACACTAAGCCACACACACAATTCATATGTGTTGTTATTCCTGAGGGAGAGGAACTTCATTGGTTAAAACTTAGTCAAGCATACCGCGGTTATAATAAGGGCATTGTTTCCAAATTCTATAGGCAGGTGGCTAATGAGTGAACACACATACTAACTCAGTAGTAACAAGCTAGCAGCGACTAGTATCTCTTATTTTTATTGACAATATCCGACCTCAGAAGAGACATATTAAATTGTTGAGCTCAATGTATTGACCTTGTATTGACCTAGCTGTTGTTTGCCTCGTTACAACTACATAAAATTATCATCCAATTAGAAACGATCTGACCAATATTTAACCAATCAGCATTCTTCTTCCCCACCAGTCGATGCAACTCTTTATTATTATGGCAGACAGAATTATATCATAATGTTTTGTTTTGATGAAGTTAGTAGGACAGCTGTGGGCTGTGGTCAGGTCTGTGCAGTGTGGTGGGAGGGCATTAGCATGTAACTTATAGTGTGCACATTTCTTGATCATTATATTGCCTGGGCGGCTAAATATTGTAAAATCTGCAAGCTGAAAAAGCCTCAGAAAGATGACAATGCTACAAAAAGCATGAGGGCACCCATGAACAAGCGTCGTCCAAAAGAATATGCTGAGTACAAAATTTCAACAGCCAACAGTGATTTGGTGATAGTCATGGGTATGGGGAGGATGTTGCCTCTGGCTCACTTTAGGGGTCAAGGGGCAGAAGCAGCAGCAGTACTGGTATCACTGCAAGGTCTGATGTTTGTCAATCTAACATGTCAAAAAATCATTAGTTATTTTTTCAATATTATACTATATGTCCATGTTCTGAATAGCTTTATGGGGTCAGAGCCTAAGTGTGCCTTTAATACATAGGCTACATCTTTGGATGAATTGCAGTTGTGAAGCAAATCTCTAATTAAGGGCCCTGTGCTTCTCTTCTTGGCCATATCATTAAAACCATATATTGATACCTAAAGTCCAAAATACCAAAAGTGAGAAATCGAAAATCGAAATTGGGGCAAGGGATTGCTGAAATCGAAGGTGTAAAATCGAAATAGGGTAAGTCGATGCCAAAATCAGAATCGAGGTAGCCCTAGCCAAATACAAAATCGTGACAGCACTAGTTAGAAGTGAGTGGGAACTGAGTACCCCTAAAGAAAAATATAGTGGGAGGACATTTAGAAACCACTGGATTCTGTGCAGAAAAACTTTGAAACCAGATATTAATCACAAATTATCAATCATCAGGAATACTATTGCAGATCTATATTTCATCTATCAGATCATCATAAGTTTGCATAGTTTGCTATGATTAGTGCATAAATTGTTGTCACCCCTCCAGCTCCCTACCCAGTATAAATATTAGGTTGTGAACGCATCACACTGCCAAAAGTACCGACAGTAAGCAAAGGGTACTTTTTAATGGGATCAACTTTTGTTGGAAAACATAATTTTTCTTCTAACAGCGAATCCCATAGACATATGTGAGGGACGAATAACGCACACTCCCGTAACTTTAATATGAATGACAGGAGTGTAAGGTTCCGTCCTGCACACTACTGTGTTTGTTATATAAATTTCTAATCCAAATATTAATACTATAAATTATCGCTTTGATTGGTTTGACACAAAGTAAATTTTGGTTCTATTTTTTGTGTGATGGTGTAATGTGTTTTGGTGTCATTATATAATGTGTAATGGTTAGCACTCTCAACTTTATGGACCTCTGAAATCCACCTAAGCAATCACTAACTTGATTATTTGTGATTCCGCAAAGTTCGGCCCAAACATGTGGTTGAGTCGCGAACAAGTGGTTGCCCGTACTCTGAAAGTAAAATGACCGTCTAAATTTCAATATAAAAATATAATTATGGGTAATGAGGATAAATATGACTGCAGTTATAAAATATTGGATTTAATCAAAAGTAGCGCGGCTAGTAACAAAATAACCGGTATACTGTGGCTAAATGCTCTCCAGGACAAATCAATGTATGAAATGACAACTTCACCTTCAATAAGACAAGATTCACTTGATCCTCTGCAGGAAGTTAGAAATGGCAGACTCGCCAATAACGATGGAGCTTCAACAAAATTATAACCGATGATCAGTCGATATAACCAAGGACTTACCTTTGCCTTGAACTGGAACTTTATAATAATTATAAGTAAGTAAATTGTACATAACACAACCTTCGTCAAGGCTGTTCCAAAAATGAGCTCATGTTAAGTGTCTCTGCAGCTCTTTATATAGTCACAGACATGAAGAGAGGGAGTTCATTGGTCACAGCAGGCATCGTTCCTATTCCATATCTAATTCGATTTTAGGAGTTGACATTATTGCAACATTTTCTTTGTTACCGCTTACAATGGTCTTGTCATCTTTATGAAGAGTTCTAGAACATTCTTAAAGAGTTCTCGAACATTCTTATTCTGGTGTAACTATTGTTTCTCCTAACATAGGGATCTTTTCATCATCTGGCTGTTTTGATTTATCAATAGCATCCGCATAGATTGATCTTATTCAGAGCATCGCTTGACAATGGGGATGAGTATCCATTAAAATGAAATGAAAAATCCAAAGTCCAAATCAAGCACTTGAATATCTAAAATCTAAAACTCAAAAATATAAAAATAATCTCAATTCATGTATATCCTTGACTGATGCCCATGAGTCTATGATAGTCTAGCTGAGATCGTCTGTCCAAAGATATTCTATGACAGGCATGAACAGGGATGGGTAGGAACGCAGAGGGCCGGGCGGTATCATACTGTGCATATATCAATAACAAAAGATAAAACAGGATTCTCTGGAATAAATGAAGTTGAAATATTCTTCTATTACACTTAGTATACAACTGGTTTTAAATTATTTGTTCCCCTCATTCTTCATGAAATACAATGAAACAGCAATTTGATGACAACAAGCTAATGAATCTAGCACAGTTTCAATCACAAAATTCTGATCTTTTGTAATATTATTTTCTCACATTTCTTTTACATTATCACACTGTAAAACAGAGCAATATGTGCTAGCTCTACTTTTTATTTCACATTTTTCCTTTTCTTACAACACCAACAAATCATATATACAAATTGTTTACCCTTCACTTTTATCTTAGTGTTGTAGCGAGATTGGTCATCTGAGGGGGTCAGTGACAGAATATGTAAAGATTGCGATTTTATTCAAAAGCGTTACTATTTTCTACGCCAGCCTCAGTAAAAACTGTCAAATCATTCCATAATTAGAATGAAACAAAGGTTGTTGGTTCCACAAAGGGCTTTTGAAATTCACAAAGTTGGCTGTGGGAGCGTGTAGACTTTTGGAGGGCAATGACTATGCTTCCTTGAGGAGTGCAATAGATTCTGTTTATGACCGATTGGATGTCAATATATGCCGCCAATCACCTAATTGAAGTTCAGCAAAATAGGGGTGTTTGATTTTAAGCATACATGTCATCAGCATTTTGCACAGTGATGTACAGCGACACATATGAGACACAAAACTCTGGTTTAAAAACCTATGCTCTATTGTCAATACAGTTTCGATTACACTATGGAAAATACTGGATTTCCTGTTCAAGAAGTAGTCATTCGTACTTCCCTGGCCACTTCACAGTCAGCATTAACGTCATAAGATTATTATTTTTATCTTAAAAAGGTCGACCAGGTTGATAGACATTGCACAGCGTTCAAGGTCCATGGCAAGTGTAGAGATCACCTGCAGAGAGTGAACAAGATTCATTTTCGCTTAATTTAAGCATAGATAGCTTGTCATGATTTTTTTTGTAAAGCATTCAATACTTCCAACATATTTTTGAGTTACACCGAATTCTGACTATATACAGATCAGGCTTCGACTCACAATTAGCAATGAGGTGTGCAATGAAATTGGCAAGAGGGCAGGTGCCTTGACGATTGCTACTTTACGCTGATGACAATGATTTGATAGGAAAGGCAACATCCCTGCGCTGGTTTGGCTCAGTGTAAAAGCATGAGAGTGATGTGGCAGCCATTTTTACATTGTCACAGCAAATAACAAAACGCACTGAGGGCAAGTAGTGAATGAATGGGATGCTCATCAATGCAAAGAGGTGGCTTCATGCTGTTGACACCAGTGGTGAGGATGATTTACTAAAAAAGGCCTCCAAACAGCGCTTGACTGATGGTTTGTAGCTGAAGACCTTTGTGTTGCGCAGTGGTATGTGCACTTCTGTATTTTGTGTCCCTATCCATATTCTTAAGATAAGGTGACAAGCGAATTATATTTTGCATCTAATAGTCATAAAAAATTATAACAATCTATCTAGGTAGAACTTTTGCCTGCATGTGATCATGTTCACCCTTTGCAGGTGATCTTTCTACTTGTCGGAAAACAAAGATGACTAAAATTACAAACAGGAAAACCAGTATTGCATCATAGTTCATCCCTGTAATAAAAACTCAATTGGCTGTCATGAGAATTCATTTTATAAACCGCGGTGCCTGGAATTGAGCAAACCTATTCACGCCCTTTCCATTGATAGCAATATGGCCTGATGTTGATTATTCTGACAATGGAGTGGCCAGGAAAATACAGCTGACTCATTTCTGAGCGGAAAACCAGTATTGCATTATTATATTATATGTGCATAATCAAAGTTTAAGTCTCTGATTGAAGTGATAAAATTCTTCAAAGTTTTAAGCTATGAGGAAGTCAAACAACGTCTCCATGTTTGGACAACGAATAGCCAAAGTCATAGGCTTATACTGCAGTGGAATAAAAAAGTCAGCGCCATGTTTTTCCATCATGTATTGACAGAATGATCATCATACATTGCACCTCCAACCATACACCACAATGGGAAGTGCCACTTTTGTTCCAGTTTAAAATCAGAGTGTTACTCAATGTTTCCATTGTTTCGCTCAGGCTTATCTCATGTGAAAATGGAGAGCAATATTGAGGTTATCAGTTGAATCAAATTGTTGTGTCATTGTCATCCTCATTGAACATTCCAACCAGAGTTTGATTTTAAACTTTAGATTTGTGCCTCATGTATGTCAAAGCACTTCATTGTCCATAGTTGCACTGCAATGAGTTTGTTTATGGATTCAAACGCACCTGTTTTGCTGAAAAAGATAACAATTCCATTTTTATTTATACCAGGTATAAAAATATGCATGATGGAGACAAAAGGAAAAGTTGAAGTTAATGATTACTACTTTTACATTTCTGATGGTAGCGGAGATAAATAGATTTCCTATATATAACATATACTTGTTCAAGCTCCAAATGGGATTGCATATGAAGTTTTCAGAATCCTTGCGTCAAATGAAGAAAATGAACGGGCCGCAAAGATGGCAGCAATGATTGGGGATAATGAGTTGCATTGATCGGTGATGAGTAAAGTTAATATCTTATCTATTCTAATCTAATAAACGAATCAGTAATCAAGGTTATAATTCGACCAAACTACTCGGATGTTTGAGTTGGTTGTATTGTCAATTCTCCTGGTTTAGCAGAACTTGGTTGGTATGGTTGGCAATCACGATTTGAATTTATCGATATTGCGGAATCATAGCTTGTTATGCTCAGTCTACTTTGTGTCTGTGTCTGAAAATAAATAAATCGTAGATAAAAGATTAATTAAAATATAGTGTAAAATGAACATAAAAACCTCATTTCAAGGTCAGATGACAAAAAGGTGAGAAAAAACTATATGAACTCTGCTGAATATCTCCGAAACAAATGCTCATGTTATCTTTGATTGGGTGTGCAGCATTTCATTTCATTTCATTTGCACTATTTGCAATTAATCATGTATTACCAGGAGTACTTACACTATCTATACCACTTTTTGCCAACAGAATGCTCAATATGTTTTGCATATCTACTCTTTCACTTGCTGCTTCTTCATGCCTCCTTTCATGCCTCCTTTCATTATTCTCCAGTTTGTCATCTACATCTCTTAGTTTTTGATTGAGAACTCTATTCTCTTCAATCAATTCTTTTTGATCTCTATTCAGCAACTGGTTGTCTGCTTTCAGTTTTTGTATCAGCTTTTCATATTTTCTATTTTGTTGTGCATCATCTCCCGTTTGTTTGAGAGCTGAGAAGTAGAAAGATATAATAATAGTGTAAGAGTTCTATGGGTCAATTGCTTTGCCCTGAACAGACACATAACAAACTATTTTTTAAATAAAGCTTCAAAATGAGCACAAGAACAGCTCAATTGGGTAACTAGGATTGAAGTTACGACTCATCAAAGTAATGCCTCGCTGACGTTCACGAGCCTTGCGTAGGAGGATATGATATAATAACATTCATTTTTGCGTATATGTTCACCATTTGAAACTTAGGACACATGGATTTTCATCAAGATTGGATATAATGAGCTGTAATCCAACATAGCATCGTGTCATTGTAGAGATTAGTCAAAAGCAAAACAATTGAAGGTAATTAAAACAGATTTTGAGGTGGAAAAAAGCGGGTTTCACTTTAACAGTTTCATATACAAAAAATGTCGAATATAGTGGTCAAACACTCTGATGTGACCTCACACAAATGCTTTCCGAAATCACGAGCAAATATTGAAAGGGTCGACTTGTGAGGTGAGGGTGGTCTAGGTGCTCAGACGGCTGTCATGCATTGCGTTATCAATCACACTCACTGGGTGGTTGACAATTTGATGCCACAGACTATAGCATTGTAGACGTCTGAGATCTTAGATTAGGGGGGAGTGGGAAGGGGTCAATGAGTGAAGTTATTAAATTAAATTACAATTTGCTAAGATGCTTTGATGACTTAGAAGAAAGCACCTTAGCTCAACAACACAGAAGTTAAGAGGGATGTCAAAGATCCTTCTTGGTGAGATGAGATTTTCACTAAATTATGTTTTAGAAGTAAGAAGTTTTTAACAAATCTCACCTTCCTACTGGAAATTTATAATTAAACAATGTAACTGAATTTTAAAAAATGTAAGACAATTGAAGACAATACAATTCAATATTTGCCTCCAATGAAGGTTAAGGATGGCTGACCAACAGATTGATGATGGAATCTGAACAACATAAACCTTTACCTCTCAGATTTTTGCGTGCCTCATAAAGTGTGGCGCCAAGAATTGAAGACATTTCAGTCTTCTTTTGATGCTTTATTCTGGAATCGTTCACCAAACATATCGGGGACCTGCATTTTTCATCAGTCATAGTGAGAGCCTGCAGCTTTAGTACAGAGTCATGGCCCTCCATCAAAGCATTGAAGATTGAGTCATCTCCATCTGGTTTTCTCCATAGCGCGACACACAGATTAACGGGGGTGTAGCATTTAGCCTTCGAACCTAACAATCCTAAAAATTTGACCCCTCCAGTTATCTCTGTTGTCAGCATAAGTAGTAGCTGCTCACGCTTTTCGACTGTGAAAATCTTATGAAGGATTCTGATAGACTGCACATCTTTGTGACGAACAGCAATGTGATACACGTTCTCACCATCATTGTTCGTAAGGGAATCGATGTTTATCCCATTTCTGTCAGCATCAGTAGTTTTGGATATACATGCCTCAATTATTTGTTCATCTAAACGGTATTTTTTTGGATCGTGAGTAAATCTTTCAAGTTCTATTTTGAGTCTATCCATCTCTTTACCTGTGCCGCTTAAAAATAAAACATAAGTTGAAGTTTGATGAGCATATTCCGATCAGATGGGTGTGGGTTTTTGCTTCATAACTGTTTCAATTGAGTTGTGAGATTAATGAGTGTATTGTTCCGAGAATCACATTCAGAGTTAGCCTGTCTAGAACAACTATATAGTCAAGATAGGCTAATTCAGAATCAAACTCAGATGAGATTCAAGCAAAAGTAAAATTAGTAACAAAGTATTTGCTGCCAATCTATGCATTCAATACAACACCTTGATATATTCAGGCTTCAAATTTCCGCTGATTTTTTAATTAAAAAATTTGTAAGTGATATATCGGTTGCGCTAACTCACCGTTGTTTCCCTCTTAGCAATTAACTAGCTTATGACTGTACAAACAGCCAACTATGTTTACTGGTTGACCTGCCTTCATTGACAGGCAGATACTACACCCAAACATATTGCCAGCCAATCAAAACAGACCATTATATATCTGATAACAAGGTTTCATCTTGATAGTTTTCATTGGATTTCAAATTTAGGATGACTCAACCAGTTTCGCATTAGCAAATGAGCAAATATCACAAGAAAGTGAAAATACAACTGCAGATCATTTTCTTAGCAACAACCGATTGAACGATGGGATTGCATAAACATCCTAAGACTTTTCAAAAACAAAATTAGTTTCAACTGGTTCAATGGTATGTGTAGATGAATTGGCAAAAACAGGGGCAACCTCAATAATACTTTATTTTGTTAACTATTTGACTTCTCCAAGGAAGTCTAAATTATAATTGCATTGAATAGTTTCAATGTATGGATAATTAAGTTGGCTAAGCATAGTTGATTGTCTTTTCATATCATCACATCCGCCTTGTGTCTCCCTCCCACTGCCTTCAACATCCGTTGATTTGATGAACAGAAACTTTTGGTGTGTACCATATAAATCATGTGATGTTTATCAAAGTATCCTTTATCAGCTGAATACAACACTATGAACTTTCTTCAACCATATAAACTTCAATTCAGGTATACAGTATCTGTATGAGATAACTGAAAATAATGCTCACATGACAATGAATAACTTGTTATGATTTTAATTTGGGCATGACGACAGTGGTTTTCTCAACGTTGTATAATTCCCCTACCAATAATTTCCCTATATTTTTTCCTTAGACAACAACTGATTTGTCTGGCCCCGCGACAGCTGTATCCATGGCAACCCTGACTCAATTTGTAACCAAGAAGAATTCTAAGCGAGGTTCATGCCTGCATGCCATGTCTAGCTGCCTAACATAAAGATAGCAGGGACAAACATAAATAGCCGGAACTCCGCTCACCTCGGATGTTTGGGCAGGAGCAGACTAATAAATGCATGTTTGATTTGATTTTGATTTGATTTGATTTGATTTGTATTCATTCAATCATCATGACAGATGGTACAGAATGCGAGCGATGGTATGGCATAGTAAAAACAACACACTAAAAATTATTTATATACTAGACCGTTGTCATGATAGGTCATGAAAAAATTGAAAAAAGCCTTTTCTCCGCCTTTCAGTCCTGCAGAGTTTTGGCCGAAAAAGTTGTATAGCTCGAGATGATGTTCTGGAATTCTTGTTGAAAAGTAGTTGACTAAAAAGAGGATGTGATTCATTATTCACTATACGCAGAAAATGTGAATAAGAGATATCAAAAAGAAAATCACAGAGTTTTGGGATGCCTAAGACTGATAATCTATGATCGTATTCTAAATCTGGAAAAATTATCTCCTAGGATCTGTTTAGGATCTCCTTGGTCTCTGTTTGTGTCCGACCATCAGTACATTTATTATATTCAAATATATAGTATCATGAATATCTGTAATAGATTATAATCGTGATTTGCGTCTTGTGATATGATGACCGAGGAATAATTTGTTTAACGATAGTTGAAAGAGTACAAAAAGAATCAGCAGAGAAAATAATCCGTATGAGTGTAAAATATAATCTATTGGCACAACAGCTAAGCAATATTTTCTAAAATAAGCAAACTTTGAGGATAAAATTATCCATAAAAACCTTGATAAAGTCTTACAAGGACATAAGGTATGGTGTTATGTGATAATTGCAATTAAACTGCTTGCGAAGTTTTGCGGGAGTGCATGGTTTCTTATTGCAGTTCACCTGGATTCCCTGGATTCTCTTGGACACTTGCACCACTTGGAACACTTGTTCCTGAATCACAGCTCATGAGACTTGCTTTCTCGTGCTGCGAAAAGAAAAGGCAATCGGGGCAAATAAATTTCTTGGTAGAAGTAATTTTAGATGAAATCTTAGAAGGTCCTGTTGAATAAAAAAGTTTATTATGTTCTCTATAATTTCAACTTTCAAAGAAAAGCCGTACAAGTTTGACAAGAGAAGAAAGAGAAAAGCGGTACAAGTTTGACAAGAGAAGAAAGAGAAAATCGCTGAGATTGGATAGAATGCATGCAATTTGTATAAGGCATAGTGAAGGAAGTACATCATGATGAGTTGGTAACATTGATTCAACACTTTTGTTGACCACTTATCGACCAAGAGAAAGGAATAAAAGCAGGCTTGCAAGGAAGAAGGACCTTCACATCAAATTAATAGGGAAGAGGTGAGAATGCAATTGAAAAAAATGAAGAATACTTCAATTGCATTCTCACCTGTAGAGATTATGCTTCAATGTTTCTCAGAATACCATATCAATCATGATTGCGATTCCAATCAAGGTCTCATACAACAGCTAAATATGGCACCAGGATTTAAATTATGTTAGACAATAGACAATAAAAGACAACCACACACAGGACATTATCATCGGCTTTGATAGCTTATCACGCCTTATAAGGGAGATGTTATCAGTAGAAACGCTTTCCATTCCTCCTATCTGATCTTTTGGACTTTACCTGGTAGTCATCATTGTTTACATTGTTGGAATATTTTGGGATGGAATATCCCCCCCCCCAAACAACATTGTGTTATGTTATGTCATGTGATTTTTAATCATTCGGAGCCCGGATATGCCAAGAAGAGACTACAGCCTATGACTGCTGTTTATATACGTTATTGATATGGAGAGATCACAAGGTACACTGGTCTTTCTGGGCTCAATGTATTATCTATTTTGCTGTATGCCCTTCGAATAGTATAACGAGACAATATGATTTCAGTAAAATTTAGGACGCCTTCCATTCAAAACGATTGTTAGCCTATAAATAAGGTGAACATGTGTGCATTAGGGCTATGATGACTTCACGGTAACCCTGTGACCTCTCACTTACAAATATTATATATATCCGTCATGATTTCTGGGTTACCTGTAACTGTAAGAATAGATTTTATAATTTTACGCACTATATTGGCTAAATCAAAATCGCTAAATATGGCAAGCAATGCTATCTTGAGCTATGCTATGCAGTAACTACTAACTTAGATGATTAAAAAGATAATTCTCACATGACAAACTCGGCACGTTTCTGTATTGGGAGATGATGACTGTGGATTTCCTCATGAAAAATAGATCCCGATAATTTTTTTCAATATATATGGGTAATCTGCATGAGTTAGGGCTTAGCTAAAGGTTAGAAACCAATTGGTAATCGAGACGAGTTCTTAGCAAGGTTCAAGATAGTAAAAATCTCAGGTGTTCTCACTTTTATGAGAATTTATAATGCTACAGAAGGTGTAAGACAGGTTCCTCGAATTTCTTAAGTTGATGTCACAAGTAAATGCTCTAGATATTCAAACTTTGAGCTTACTATGTAAATATTGTGATTCAGATAATGATCTCCTTCATCAGCTGGCAGCTGCACAAAGCGCAAGAGTTTTAGACACTTTTTTTATATAGAAATGATGCGGGACCTGATTGATTAGAAAATTAAAAGTGTCTACTCATATGAAAAACATGCATCATTAGTACTCGGATCGGATTGGACATGATGAGGTTTCTCCAGTGCAGCATTGTCGTTCCATATAGTATTTCACTAAATCTAAAGACAAAGCTATTCGATTTTTTATCATCGCGAGCTCAGATATGCTGAGGTCAAACGGCTTATGTCAGCCGTTTATCGAGGTCTATAACTAACATGGGAGGATCATAAGGTATGCTGGTCTTTCTGAGGACTAAATTTGCACTTCAAATAATATAGGTTACGATTCAACTGGTGACTATAAGGAAATTTTTATAGGAAGGTTTCTTTCTCCGTGTCGAGGGACAGGAGGGGATGGATAATTATCTCAGGCTGCTTTACAGACAAATATAGCAGAGGTAAACACAAACCGAGGACCTAGCTCTCCTGGGCTGATTGGACAGGTATAAATTCATCTTTGGTACCCTAATATGGTATCTTGGCTTGGATCGATACTCTTTGATTAGCACTCCATCATACAATCGGACTTTGTACTTGTTCTGAGTCTTGGCCATTGATAGTTCCCGAATGTCTCCGAACAACGATTATGTTTATCAATACTTATATTATATTTTAATATAGAATTTCATACAAATAAATGTAATAGAATATAATCATGATCCGTCACATATGAGGGCCGAGGATGATTAATATATTGATGGTCGTAGAAGTACAAAAAAGAATTAACAGAGAACGTAATAATAAGTGTGGCACAGCGGCCAGCCAAAACACCCAACAATCAGTTACTGATCAAAAAACGTAATCAACAATTACGAGATAAATGTTACTATCAAAATGTGCGATAATTTTAAAGACAAAGATGAACCAAATACTCTCGAGTTTCTGTAGGAGAAAACCAGAATTTCTGGTATTTTTACATGCTGAGTATAAGCAACGAAATATTATCTATTGGCAATAGCTAAGCAATATTATCTATAATAAAGCAAATTTATCCATGAACATAAATATTTGAAAATATTGGTCTCAGTGGAGACCATCAAACAATCTTACTTGGCTTAACGTTACGTTCTCTTATCTGGTGGGCAAGGAAGTATGCCATATAGAAATAAAGCTGTTAAAGGATAGATAAAGAATTAAGGTAATGAAAAATCTTCTACGCTCATAGGCATAACCTTAGGGTGACCTTAGGGCAATCTCAACCAAATCATAACATCTACAATTACAAGTCTAGTTTAGAAATGAGATGTCGGAACTTATCACAAACGTTTCCGATCAGTGCACATGCGCCTCGTCTATAAGAAAGTTAGCGGCATTCTTTGTCCGCAGAGAGTTGACTCGAATTCTCAACTCTATTTTGCCTTTCCTTAGAGAACATTTCTGGGTCCACATGACAAGCCCATCACTGTATTGATTGGTAATATTCAGTACTGTTTGTTTAGCAGGGTGTATTACGTTGTGTATTACATTGTGGATAGACTTAGTTTCTCAGTTGACTCTCATATAGCTGGTGGGGACGAACCCTTCCTCTCCGTTATTTCTTCTGATTCTAGTCCAGCCATCACCGTTATCATGTTCCACTATATTCATTTCTTCATCAGCCTCTACACTGAGCGATCCAACTGTAGTGGCTGTAAAACAGTGTTATAGAATTTAGAAATCTAAGTACATTGCCTGTAACCAGCCCCAGTAAGTAAGAGCCAACAATTTACAGGGTCTAAGACTAAGATGCCGGCAAGCAATTAACAAGGAATTTCTCAGAAGATCTGTGTGAAAGCGACCATCATAATTGATGGAAATTGGAGCCAAATTATTTTAAATTATCATGAATAAGGTTTAGTCAGTTCTGGTCTCTTTTTCACATCGCTAAGTGTATGATTGAGCTGTGAATCTAATTACTCACAGCACTCACTCACTCACTCACTCACAGCAGTGAATTTGATACCACATACAGCAAAGTGAACAGTAATATTAATGGTCGCATTTGTCTCGGGCTGAAACACCCTATGCCTGATCTATTAGTGAATTATTGAAAAATACAAACCTTCAAATGTATAGAGTGCGGTGGCTTTACCAATCACAGCCAGTGGCTCGCCTTCAGCGGCTTGGCCCTCATTGTCATCAAAGTCCTCATCGTCAAAACTATCAGCCATAGCAGTACTGTAAGAAGAAATAAAAACTGGAATAAAATATACGTCATAATCGATTCATTAGAGTCATATAACTGCTTAGTCGTAACTCAAAAAGCATTGTTCGAGTCATAATATTATAATATTATACAAATAACACTTAGAGCCCGACGTCTTGAGTGAGTGGAGAGTCCTCTCTTGTTACATTAGCTGGTAGCAACCAAGTCTGTGGCCCTACTGAGACAGATGGGGCAGTTATCTTGTCAACCCCAATTATCATAATCTACAGAAATGGTATGGGTGCCAATGATAAACAGATGCTATGGGAAAACATGCGAAAAAGATAATCTATCAAACTGTGAGGTACTCAAAGTTAAACGAAAATAATATTTTAAAACTGGATTACTTCTTTGAGGTTGAACTTTAGGACAACATGGATTTGTAGAAAGGGTAGAGCGAAAAAGGTAATAATCTAATTAAATTTGGCGTTACAACTCGCACATATAAAAATTTATGGCTAGCTATACACAAACAAAGCTTATAGATAAATACAAGACAGGGTAAAGTAGAAGAGATAAGATATTTTACCAGCAGTGCTAATCGCGTACTAATATATTCTTTTTTATACTGGAAGGGTTTGCTCGATTTTCTAGCCCAGACAATAGTACACAGCAAAATTATTCTCTCTCAGGCTAGCACTCCAAATAACTAACTTTTTAAATATTTTTACACATTGCTAGTTGACCTCAATTTTCCATGGTCATGCACTCTTTCAAATGTTAACAGGCACATCCACAGCACGAGAGGAGCCTAAACTATGAACTCAGAATGTCGACAACATCAAAAGCACAAAACAAACTAAAACCAACAACGAATAAGGGTGACATTCAGAGGTAACTGGTATAACCTTGACCTAGCCTCTTCTTTCACTTCCTCTTTTACTATGTCCTGTGGCGCTGCAGTGGCGCTGCTGCTACTGCTAGTGCTAGAATCAGATAACATCAAGCAAACTATGCTAAATCGGAGCGGAATTATATCAGCAATAAATTCAACTGTAAGCTACATCAACTCTTCAATAGATGTCATAACTATTCATAATTGATTTGTTAGGGTCCGAGAGAAAACCTGGAAATCTGAAATGGGCATGAAATGGGCATAAGGGGGTAAAAACCACATTGGGATAAATAAGGTAAAATGATTCTCATAACATGGTGGGTAACTCCAAGATTTGGTTTATTCCAGAAGTTTCCTCAATGAACATAGATGTCATAATCACACGCTGGCGTGGCAGTGCAATCAGCAAGACAAAGATCAGGCATGATAATAGCTGTCAGCAACAACATAACATTCGAATCATCCCAAATTTGTCCAGGGAATTATGAAACACCCGGATTGGCTTCGATGCAAGGTCTTAGACTTGATAAACCATTTAATTCCGGCTGGGCATAGTTTGAATGCAAATTGTTGCTGAGAGCTGCGTGTGGGCAAACAGATATTTAAAGTGCACAGACAGACACAGGCCAGCAAATCTATGGAAATTTAATCAGGCTTAGCTCTATGTCGATCACGAGCAGTTGATATGTGGGGATATATTCAGTGCACAGAATACATCCCCACATACCAACAGACTGAGATAACAGACCACATTTGACAGGACTGAGAGAGGTGGGGGGGGGGAGGTTATTACCCGTGATAGGATTGTTCATCAAGCACTTGCAAGCTGTCGTCAAAAAACTGACTGCTTGTAGTGCCAACAGAGTACATTGAACTAAAACAGGGTCACAACAATAAGATAATTTACTGCTCTAGTTTACTACACCACTATATTATCCCACTAGTGTGCAGGCTATGTGTATGACAGTTTAGTAGCAGCATGATATAAGCATCTTGTTGAGATGGAAGGGTAGTATTCTAAATAGTAAAACAAATTTCCCATTACTGTCTGTAATTTTTGGGTAATTTTTAGATTAAAATCTCCTGCATGTAAGACAAGATGTCCCTATATTCCACAGATAATGTTGACTCTACCATCGACCTCAGCATTGAACTGTCATGCAGATATAGCGTGCAGAGTGGGAGTGTGGTTAGGGCCTCTGATTAATTTGGTCAGTTTTTTTGTGTTCTAGAACAAAGTCACCGACAATTAATTAAAATTTTAATCTGATATAAGGATATGGATTTAACCTATGTTTGGGGTCACAGTTGACGGTGATAGTCATTCTATGTATAGCATGGATGTTAGAAGTCCTGATTGAGGGCGCGTGGTCTAGGGCATTACATCATGCGATAAAGCCGATAGATCGTCAGTAATTTGAGACAACATTGACAGCTACCTCTAATAACTGAACTAAGAAGAATCTCCAAACATGGGTAAATAAATAACTTTGTCTACCAGCGCAAAGACAAGCTCAATCTTATGGGTGAAAATTTTGAAAAAATCTTTTGAAGCGATTGAGAGAAATTTGGCATTGGGAGAACTAGATATTCTGTTTCACAATCAACCATACCGTTGCAGCTAATGCCATGAAACATTATATAAGGATTAACTGCACTGGGACCAAAAGGAACTTTTGGGGGAGGCGTGATAGAGGTGAAGTCCTTACCTGGCCTGTCTGTGTGGTGTCTGGCTAACACTCATAGTGTTTGGTGTGCTCTGAGCCGGGGTACCGTTAACTACAACAAGAGAAAACCATCAAATCACTAAACTCAAAAGTGATTATGTGAAATTTGGTTGGCAGAACTGAAAAATACACAAGAAGAATCTTAGCCATGTAGTTCAGGTCAACATGAATTTTCAACCAAGATGGGAACATGATCGTTGGACTAGTACGAGTACCACATAGAGTGATTGATGCTACGTTAGATCAACACTGATATCCAAGATGTAGCCTTTTCCTCCAGCAGCCAAAAACTCAATTAGTGTACACGAAATTTTCGTGCAACCAAAAGTTTGGTGTATGGTGCATAGATTGCAATAGCAGACAAATAAACATAAACATTATTGAAACTCTGTAGGTTTACAGGATGTGTGTAAATCTTTAAGGGCAACAAAATCACCAATTGATTTTTCACCTAAACAAAGTGCTACGTAAAGTCCCCTTCTTTCTATATTTCAACAGCTGAAACACCGGAATGAGCATGGTGAACTTCTGGTGAACAGGAAGTCGCTAGTCTAGTAAAACTGTTTGAGCTTTCCGTGTGTTGTGTCAGAACACAGATGTTGTGCATTTGGTGTTTACCTGTTCTTTCCAACTCAGGGCTTTCGAGCACAGCATAGTAGCCTAACTCAGGCTCATTGTATAATGGCAGAGGGGGTAACACTAGAACGCCCTCAGTTAGAGGGGGGAAACCTGAGGTTATCACAGAATCAGGTAACATTACTAAGCATATTTCAAGAACTAAAAGGTTCTACAAAAACAACCCAGAATTTACCGAAAGTTGTAAAAATTGAAAATTTTTGTGATCAAGAATTTCATGTTGTTGGAGTTGTGCACTCTTTGAACCTTATGTTCAAGGACTGCACAACTCCAAATAAATACAGGTTTTTGTCAGTTATTATATTCATGCACTAGGTGACCCGCTGAACTATTTACTTCCTATTATCTATCAATATAAGGTGGTTCACCTACCCATTGTATCACAAGCAAGTCTCTGTACATAATTATAATCAATAGAGAGACTTCAATTTTCTGACAATATCAACGAAAGTTTGTCAAAGTAACAACTGTATTTATGTTGAAATAATCAGACTTACCAGCTTGTGGGGTACTGGGAGTGTCCGAGTTAGTACTCTGGTAAGATCCGACACTGGAACGTCGCGCCATGGTTGGGGTTCCTCCGTTACCATTACCATCGGCTGCAGCAAGGTAACCCTAGATAAATAATAAGGGTAAGAACTTGTTACACCAGTAAGGCCCCTTATCATTTTTCCAGATCTCGGCATCTTTACTTTACCTACTCAGTGCTCACCACTGTGCTAGCTTTGATTGGCTGAGGGCTTGGGAGGCAGCCAATCAGAGTAAGCTATTGTAACACAAAAATGGACTCGTCCGCTTGCTCAAGACGCCAGACTCTTAGTGTTCTATGTATTAATATACTGTAATGGCTGGCTAGAGTGGTTCCTCAAAACTGATAAAATGATTATACATTATACATTTCAATCACTGCAGAGAGTAAGTTACTAAGGACCAATTTTGCAGGAGAGAATCCTCAAGGGTTGTAAAAAAATACATATTGCCAGTTGGAATACCATTCACATATCTATATTGAACAGCTACAGGCAACTAGCCAGGTTTCTTCTTTGACCGCAATGCCCACAGGAAGTCAATAGACGACCACACATAAAGTAAAATCCTACAAGACATAATATATTATGGCACATTTGATAATCAAACCTCATATTTTGCCAGTTCGGAATCAAGACCGTCCAGTTTAGCTTTACTGTCTTCGAGCTGACTGTTGATTGAGTTAGCGTCACCAAGTTTTGGGTTTGTTGTGTATACTTCATGCATCTTAACCAGCGCCTCCCTGTAAAACAAGAACACAAAACTGATATACTGATAAAAATCACAGCAATGGTCGTCTCATATACCTTTATGCGATAAATATCATGTGTATATGAAACTAGCGCTAGTCACAACTGTCGTCAAAGTGAGAAAGATGATAAGTTACAAGAGTCAAGTGGTATAAAGCAGCAGTCACAACTTCTTGAATTTTTTTCAACATTTTATTGGCATAATTTTCATTCTCAAAGAGTGTTTTTCAATATAAGCCATGAAAATATTGTAAACCATTCTTTGAGAATTGATGGATGGGAGACTATAAAACGCAGCTTGACTGTGCACACTCAGACTTCCTCTTGTGTCCACGAGGCTAACAACTGACCTGCCAGAGAGCTCCTTGGTGACTTCATGTTTGATTTGCTTGATCTTTTCTTTGAGCTGTTTTTTCTGCTGTTGAGGGGGCAAATGACCAAAATCTTCCCTCTCTGGTTCAGATGACTGTAAAGATACAAAAGACACAGAAGTTGAAGAAAAGGATCAACAAATCTCAAATATTCATAGTTTGGGCAGATAGTGAGACCAACTTTTTCTTTGTAGCTGATAGGTTTTGCCAAGCGGATGTCTCCTAAGTTTCATAGAGTTGAGTTGATGAATTCCGAGCATGAATAAAGATCCTCTACATTCTCAGCAGGTCAGGAGCAGCTAAGCATTAACTCAATGATTAATAAGACCAGGAGAGCATAGTAACATACATTAATCGTGTGAGTGATTCCCAAAATTCCTACCAACATGTCCCAAATATGGTATTGTTTATTTAACATCAATTCGCTGAACCACAATGGGTTGGTCTATATTCCTTAGTTTAGTTGAAAAGCAGTACGAAAATAAACAGTGAACAACATGGTCACAAAGCTGAACAGGTTTATAACATAAGCTGAGAACTAGCGATAGGTAAATATAGTCTGAGAACTTCACACCGTGGTGTGGCAGTTACAAGACTAAGTCATTCCGTGGACTGGGTTGGGGAGTTTTTTTAACAAGATCTTACATTTAGCATCAATCCACTACATGCGGCAAACATCTAAAACATGACCAAACAAATGCTCTCACAATACGTACAACTAAAGGTAGGAGTTTTGGATGCAGGGAATTCTTGGAACTGATTGGGTGAGAAAGTTGGAACTTTTTGTGTCTCCAAGTCAACAAGTGCAATTGAGATGATTTCTTTGTTAGTTGGATAAGCTAGGGATTCAAAACTATGTAGAATGTAAAAATGAGTCATTACAAAAGTAGAATGCTCCACATCAAGAATGGACCAAAAACAATTTTTCCTTCTAAAATTTAAACTTGATGTATTGGGCCCGACTTCAACCGAATCATATAAATAAACCAAACCATAGATATATATACAGAGACAGAGCTACAAGAATAGGGCCGGAGGTTAATGAGATATGATGAGTTTCTACTATATCTAAGATAGGCTGAATGAGCATGCAATGAAAATGGCGGCTGAATAAAGACTAAAAATCATAATGAAAGTCAAACATGATCAATTTTCATCGTTTGACAGTAATTGCTGACTAGACTAAAAAGTTTTATCTTGCATGCAATGTCCTATTTCCATCTCTTGAATATAAAGGCAATAAATTTGTAACAGGATAAAGTTTCTCAAGGTCAGAGGGGGGTCAGGGAAAACATAAACATGTACATAAAGCAAATGAAAGAGAGAATAATGCAGCCCCAGCCTGGTAGATAAAAATAACATTAAGTATGAGCAAACTAAACGGGTAACTGAACATTTTACAATGGTTTCCAAAAACTTCAAACAAATGTATGGAAAATCAAGCTCATCACTCAAAGGGATTTGGTGTATGATCGGATTGAAAGTGCTCAAATTCTGTTCAGGTTGCTGTTAGTGGCATTCAAATTTCTACTACAGCTCATCACATCAGGTTGAAAAACAGAATGCAACAAGCAGCGACCCAGGCAGAGTTGGAGAACGTAAACTAAAGTGTAAGATGTGATTCTCTTTCTGAATGGTGAAGAGGTTTCAAACAGACAGTGACTTGTAAAGGTGTTCAGTTAACCCTAAAACATTTAGTTTTGGGCTAAATTATTTACATACACTGCGGGGCGGGGTTTACCTACCCTAGATTTCACAGACCCTGGCTATAAGGTTTATAAACAACAGGTAAATATTACAAGGAAAAAGGGAAACCAACATAATTCAACTATCACTATTACTCAAATAACACCAGGAATAAACTACAAAAACATGTATAAATAGGTTATGAAATGCTAAAAAGTGAGGCTGAACTGTGACGGGAGGATGAGGATTTTTCCGGGAAACACAATGTTTGGTTTTATAACACAAAGAAAAGGCCGATCTTAGCATGCAGATTGTCCGTTCAGCAATATGGAATCTATCAATGCCCAAAGGCAACTGATAAAAAAAAGCTTTTTCTCAGCTTCATTTCAGGCAGTTTCTTGTAATGCAATGAGAGAACTGATGCAATGTATGTGAAGTGTTATTCACTTTTTTTCAAATGCATGAGAAAGCTTTTTGTTCTTTTTTTTGGTAACAGTTCTAAATCAGCCCAATTCAGGCCGTCAACAGATATGGGCAAAGCAGCCAAGGCAGACCAAGGACCACCTCGGACAGACGTAGACATCAGGCAGCATACTACTCTAACAGCAAGCATAACCTTCTCATAACACACAGACCAGCAAAGTATACAAAGCAGCATGACCTTCTCATAACACACAGACCAGCAAAGTATACAAAGCATCCAAACCAGGCAGTTCGTCCGGGTTCACTGTTCCAGATCGGAGCCAGAAGACTGGTTTAGACTGGTCAGGTGCACAGGTGGAGAAGTGTGGTTATCTTTAAACTTTTCAGTTAGCAGGAATCTCCATATTTCACCTGTCTGAGCACTTAAAAAACCAGCAAGCATGATGGGAGCCTAATTTCAATCCATGCTAATAGAGACAGAGAGAGAGGCATTGCAAACTCAAATAAACCTTTCTATAATGAGTAATATCACTGTGTGATCTCCAGTATGAGTTCTTTTTCTACAACCATCAACCAATCAAAACATTAGAAAAAAACTAGTTTACGTTTCATGGATATTGATTGGTAAATTTAACTTTATCAGTTAACCAATCATCATCCAATCAGTTGAATCTGTGAATCTTTTGCTTATTCCTTACTGGTGCTGATCCAGAGAACCAGAGAACTGATGGACACTGTGCTACCACAACAAGTAGACAACACAGCTGATCAACAACAAAACCTAGCGACATGGTTAACCACTACTAAGCAATACTGGTAGTCTACAAATTCTAACATATGGCATATGAACAGGGACCAAGCAAATATATTGCGTTCACAAAAACAATTGGGCCAATATTAGGGATTACACCTTTTTTAACAGTGTTTCAATTTGTCTATACCAAGTCATGGGAGAGATCAATTCATCATGGGGGATGTGTGTTGAAGCTAAGGCAATTTCTCAGTTGTTCCTATTCTATTTCAATTTCTGAATATTTAACTTTCCCTTTACCAAGCTATCTGCTTAATACAAACAAATTACTCGCGGGGATGGAAAGATTTGAAGTATTGATCACAATAAAACCAAGGTTCAACTATGCTTTCTATATATAATAGGATCACAAGACAGGCATATGGGGTGCACATCATTATACTACGTTGCAGGAGGCTTCACAACGAAATTACCTTGAGAAAAAGTGGCACCTACATAGGCCGAGAAGCATTTACGATTAGGACTTTCTGAACATGACATGAGAAATTGTTTGATTTTGCAGCTATTAACAATCATAGTTAATGAAAAAGTAGTTATTTTTTCCAAAAAGCTTGTATGTACAAAAATGCTACAATTTTGAAATTTTACTGAACGTTTCCAGTATTAAATACAAGTCAAAACTCCTATCAGGGGACATATCACTAGTAGGACTTCATTTCCATTTGGGTAACAACACACTCCCTCGACGGTGGAGTGAGCAGTGGCTGCCACTGGAATGCCACCTACAGCCATCCACTAACTAGTTTATGTGCTCAAACTCCACCTGGGTATCTGTTAGAGGCATCTCAAATATTAACCACTGCCAAACCAGCAGTGGACTGTCGGTACTGGAATGTCATTAGCAGCAACACGGGAGGAGTTTGAGCACTCAGACTGAAATTGCAGAGATGAGTATCAAGATATTTAGATCATGGGGAGGCCTTATGAAGGTCTTAAATTCAATATTTTTCTCATATCAGAGGGACAGTGAAGATACCTCAGTTCAATGAAGACTAGTGTATGATGTTGAAAAGGTGAAAGGTGCCGATGTAAGAAATTGAAAAAATTGATCAATTGATGATGTTAAGAGTGAATATGTCAAGCTTCCATAACTACAAACCAAATCACCACCAGAGGGAGCATACAGGTTGCATTGAACTACCGTTCTACTAAGCCGCCTGCTTTCTTAGGCATGTGGCGAATATTTGTATGCATAACGGACGACAGTTAGAAAGGAGAAATGAGTAACAACGCTACTACGATAGAGTTCCAAAACCAAGACTAAAGCTCCCTTTACATAATAGACCAACAACTCGACATTCAGTGAGGATATTCCAACTGAGCAGCATTGAGGGTCACATCGTCCTGTGAGAATGTCCTATCTAGAATACCTTCAACCAAATAACATGAACCCAACACCTGCTTTAGTGCTTTGTATGACAAAAGAAACTACGATGCAGACTATGCGACTACTATACTAGTTGTGTAGCGGTAGTAGTAATTACCCCTTTTCTTCCACTCCCGATCTCGATCCCGGAGTTCTGGCAGACAGAAGCAGAAGCCAACAATGTATGAGGGCAAGCAGAAATAACATAACGTAAACATGTAAATAAAGTAACACATACAATTAAACATAAAAAGTGCCAGTATTTATGAAATCTATGTTCCTATTTTTTTAACTATGCTGGGCCTCTCCTTTTGTTGTCAGAGTTTAAGCAATGGAGAGCACCAAAGGGCTGCTCATTGGCTGATCTAGGTAATGGCGGACTGTTTCGCACTGCTGGATCACCGATACATTATCATTACTAAATAGGATGGATTAGTTGGATGCCTCCTACTACTAAAGATCACCAGGTCTCTTTGTATACCGTTGTACTAACACAAGCGAGCATGTAAAGAAGACTATTCCCTTTTCCCAGCTTATCCTCACCAGGGTTCGAGGGAAAAGAAGGGAAGGAAGGTTTACTAAAAGTACATATAGATAAATATAAAAACAACCTAGTTCAATAAAGAGATAAAAAAAATGACATGTAGATTAAAGTAATCTAAACACTATTTTTGTCTTTGTTTTTGAAATTATCTGTGAACATTGAAAGCTTTGAAATTTCTGAATTTATGCAAACAACACTGCAAATCACAACATCCATAAACTGTTAGTTTGGTGATGAATTTCTCTGTCGCCAACAACTTCAGTGGGTACAACACAATATTTATGTCTATGCTATCGCAGTCAAGGTAGGAGAACTCCGTGTTGATAATGGTCACTCGTAAAAATAAGCAAATAAAACTAAACAACATGCAAATCTTTGTGTGGAGTAAAAACTTCAAGAAAATACTGATTTTACCTTTCCAATGCGGAAGCTAGTACTCTATAATAGCGGCAGAAATTAAAATTTTAGTAAATAAACTAAGGATTTTCAAAAAAAAATGAGAAACTAGGTCAAGCTGGAAGCATTTTCAGCCATCTTTTTCTGAGAAGCTAATATAGTTTTTCTAGTCATGTTACTACCTTTGTCATTTGTGTGGCTAGAAAATTCTGGTTACACAAAACAATAGAATACATTTAAAACCTGTGTGAGTAACTAAGAAAAGTCACAGTGTTAATTTGATATAAATGTGAGAGAAAGTTGCATCAAGAGTACGGTCTGATTAGGAGAAAACTGAGTAGTCCAACACCAGCAAGAAAAGAACCAACAAAAGACAAAGGGTGAAAGCTCTGTGATAATTCTGAGATATATGAGGTGATAACCTGGGATCATGTCTATGTGTTGCATGAAAGATTCATAAGGGGAAAGGAAATGTATGAAAAGAATGAAAGGGGCGAGGCTTGTGACTGAAACTACATTTCTGAAAGACCTTCACTTTAAAGTTTTGTTATCTCAATATCAGTTTTGTTCTGTTTCTTATGGAAATAGAAATTGGAGAAACAGTCACAAACCTCTACAAAGACAGCCAATATCCTTTCAGCCATTCCTATTTTCAAGAAAAAGATGAAGACCTAATCTAATTCTTCGAAAATAATGTGCAGTACTGAGTTGTGCCATCTTTGTAACACATGTTCAGAGAGAACAAAACATCATATTCTAACACAATGTTTTTTGTATCTAATGCTCGGTTCACATTGTCCCAGATGATACTAGGATGCCATCCCACATGCTTATCCCAGTCACATTATAACATTCATCCCAGATAGCTATCCCAGATAGCCATCCCAGTCAATGTGAACCAGAAAATGACACAATCCCAGACTGTCTGGGTCCGTCTGGGATAGCATCGGGAAAGTTTGACGCTTACAGTCTGGGATTGTGTCATTTTCTGGTTCACATTGACTGGGATGGCTATCTGGGATGGCTATCTGGGATGAATGTTATAATGTGACTGGGATAAGCATCTGGGATGGCATCCTAGTGTCATCTGGGACAATGTGAACCAAGCATTAGGTGAGAGGTGTCCTAAACTCCCTGATAACATCTAACCCTCATTTATATGGATCAAGTGTCAACGATGAAAGGGAATAATGGATGTGAAGAAAGAAGAGGCAAATGGTAGAACAGCCTGAAAGTGAAAATTAAACGTTAATAACCACCCAACACTAAAATCCTCTAAAAAAACTTCATTAAAACGTCTACGGTCAAACTTTGTAGTATGATGAATGTATCATATATTGCATATAAATATAGAAATATACATAACAAATATACATAACAAATATACATACCCTTCCACCGAAGATTCCTTTGAGCACACCTCTACTTTTATCCTTCTTCTCCTTTTTAGTACCAGAGCTCGCTCGTAACGTTTCGGACCGGCCCACCTGTCATCAGTAAATATAAGTTATGTTATGCATCCACTTTATTACTGATCAAAACTCCGGAGAGCACATAATATGATGTTTACAGTATGAGAGATGCACAAGGTTGGTAATGCAAGGTTTGATATGAACAACTCTGAAGACCACAGTCTATTTACAATTCACCGATGTGTTCTGATGATGATGGTAAATAAGGCCAACTAAAATTCTCTTCTTTTTTTAAATTTTACACTCAGGTTGTTAGCCAGATGACGAAGCAGGGATCAGACTCAGTTTAATCATTGCCGGACGATATCTTTGTAGCGAGGCACTCCAGCAGGCACAGTACTGCAATGACTCGCTATAAGGAGCACAACCAACAACATATCAATTTGGAAGGAAACAATCCATCCTAGTGTGGTATTATTTCTCTCCATGTAACTTAGCAGCAACTAAACTTGTCGCTCAACAAATTGTAAATATCATGATGTTACACGGACAGCAATTAGTCACAGAGATCTCTCCATCTAACTCCTGAGACCAGATCAGATCACATACAAACCTTATTACTAGTGTTAGAGTTGATTGATTTGTTGTCCTCGTTGCCTAAGTCTTCAAAAGGTATATCTCCAGGGGGGACAAATCCAGATTTAAATCTATCTATCACTCGTCGCGAATCCTGAAATGAATATACATATTATAATATATAACACAATATACTGAACCGCTACTTTGATCATGAGATCAGGTCATCTAAAGCAACGCAATTTCGAATCATTTGCGCCTCATTCTGTGTTGATGACCGCCAGTGCAGCTGCAGTTATTTTATATCCGCAACACCACACGATTCTAATTACATGGAGATCTGTTCCTTGTATAACTCCTAACACCTCCTCAATTTCAGCATCGTTTGTCCTCCAACTTGCTATTGATAGGTAGCTGTTCGCTTGTATATTATTGCCTACTATTTCAAGTGATTGAATGTTTAAATAATCATGGATGCCTTGGCCTTCAACTTTATTTCGGACAACACTTACCTCGCTGTGGTCTATCTTTTGACTGGCTTGAGTGACCCCCTCCAGGCAGGTGTTTATGATGGGTTGTATACTTTTTTCAATGTCAGACATTTGTTTCATACTGCTCTGGATTTTCTGAATTCTCTTCTCGTCCAGCTCTTGCATTGACTGTAAAATATTTAATGTTAAAATTAATTTTTAAAGTTTAAGTTTCACGTAAAGATTGGTGGTATGCTAAGAGACTTTTAGGATCAATAAAATAACTTACATCTTAGCTTCAGTGCCCAAGCTATTCTTATCGGTGGCGATAGTGGCTTCTTCTACCACTTTTGACAAGAACAGCTTAGGTCTTCAAAAAGCTACACAAGGCCCATCACATATACATATAACTAAAACACTTCTGGCAGATGGAAACTACTCGGATCAGTATATCAGAATATCAGAGCAGAAAAAATGCAACAATAACCAATCCAGAGATTCAGTAAGTAGTGCCTAAATAGAGAGTTACTAAGCACAGACAAAGAGCCAAACCTGGAAAACTTGTGGAAACCTACCTAGAAAACTTGTGGAAACCTACCTGGAAAACTTGTGGAAGGTGTTTGTTATAGTAATCTCTCTGGTGGCTGTTAGTTTGTTCGAGCACTTGAGCATATCCAGCTTTACAATCAGAGCAGAACTGGCCTCTCTGTATGGAGATGGTACGCGACTTCTCAACCTGGTGTAAGTAAAGAGAGAGTATAATATGTCACACAACACAAAGATAGTATAATATTTTTCACAACACAAAGATCGTATAATATGTCACACAACACACAGAGAGTACAATGTGTCACACAAGTATCAAATCATCCGCTATATCAGGGTCAATACACTAAAATTTTTGCTCATGGATTCTCCAATCAGATTAGAAATACAGACCACTATCACTCCTACTGTATATGGTATTTGTAAGTCAACTTAGCTATCAATAGATATGAGTTTAGTCTTAGTGTCGGCTGTTGCTCATTGGGGCTGACAGCAAAAGGCGAATTCACCGTCCAATCTCAACATATTTCAGGGATATCTCATGATATACTGTGAAGTATACCAATGACGTCAACCGACCGGTATCGTAATATTTTCAGTTTTTATATATAGTTTATCCTCTAACAGACATACCTCAGCTCTAGACAAGTTGAGGTTCTCGTCCGCTGCTCTGTACATCTCTTGAGCTCTGACCTGATCAGCATGTGATCTCTCATACTTTCTCTTAGTCTGTCAAAGAGAAAATCAACATCTATCAAAGTTTATATATAAAGAACCAGGAATAATTCGCTTATTTTCGGAGTTATCTCAACTTTTAGGATGTGGAGACAATCCCACAAATCAGAGAGTCTATAAATGATCATTGTTAACATTATCAAGTATTCCCTGTGGTTTATCGACCTGATTTGGTTACAGACTGCCCAGTCAGACAGGCTTAGTGTTCTGACGCACCAACCAATTTAGGTTTTATTGAATGAGTATTAATCTCGCTTAACTTATTTTCAGCTGAAAATAGGAAGTGAGTAACGTAATCAGTGTGCTACACCTTCCAGTGAGTAACATTACTTTCTAACTAGCAGGTAATATCCAACAGTACATTGTAATTGTAGGTAGGTATGAAATCTGGCACTATTTCAGACTATGACTCAGAGTGTTATCTCTTTGCGCTAGTTATCTATTTATAGCCTCATTAATGTTAACAATACAAAGATAAATCCACCATTACTGTTGATGCTTTATTTGCACTCTATTTGCCATTTATTTGCCGTGTGAATCCTACTGATAAGGCTGAATCTAGTACCAGATAAGTTATGGTACCTTCATACTGGCTGTACTCTTATGGCTCGAGAGAGTAGGAAGAGCTTTTAACAACTTGTGTTATGACTAGTCTTAGTATTTTGACTGTCTGCAGATCATAGAGCCATTTTCTTGATCGATATAAAAACAATGGTGGCCAGTGTACCAGTATAAAGCTTTCAAACAATGACCACACAGTATAGTGAATCTTCCCGGCTGCCATTTCTTCCTAATTATCTTTTTGGCCTATTGGCTAAGATCTAAGAGTCACTGCCAATGGCTGAATAGTGCCAGTTTCAGTTTTGGCAGCTCGCTGCACACACAGTTCAGGAGGTCCACCATGGCCTCACATCCAGTATGTATACTAGTTTTCTAGGATGTATCACATTCTCAGAATGAGGATTTACGGCACCTTGCGCCCCTCTTTAGGGGCACCCCAATCTTCTGTCTCTTAAACAGCAATCATGGCTGTCATTCCTAATAATTTGGTACTGTCCAAAGCACCGACTTATTCTTTGGACTAGTTGAATTCTCCAAACACTTGAAGTAGATTCCTACGCCTCCAGATTAAGTTAGCTTTAACAAATTTGGAGATGTGAAAGAAATCATGGCGGGTCTGGAGTCTAATTGCAATGGTCCACTGGACGGTCAGTGCTTAATTCTGGGTCCTACTCTGTAATTGTATGCTACTTCAGCTTCAAATTTTTGCCTTCAAAGGAGGCCATCGAGTCTTATAATGGATAATGATAGGTTTGCCTCTGCCCCATTAGGAGTTACAAGTGTAACCGTGTGTAGAGAACCTTCACTCGATCTTCAAATGTTACATTACAAAATACTTCTCCCAATTTGTGAGAGAGGAACATTCCATAGACACCGTGCAGGCCCATCTATGGCTTCACTAAGGCAACATATATGTCTAAGTTTGTGTAGGATGAAGATAAAGACTGTCATTTTTATGATTATCAACCTGTCAATCAGAGCTGCTGTATTGCAGGCAGGGTGGCCTATCTCGTAATAAAACAAGCACTGGCTGTGGCCTGTCAACACCTGACAGCACATGCCATAAAGTGTGCTATAGTAGCTGATCTATGTTGTGTGTTATATCCCCCTATGTGTACATGCTTTTTTTTATGACTTATGGTCAACTATAAGCATTCCTGGACAAGCTACCAGTCATATAACAGACAATAACACGCTGTTTTCAATGTAAATATTTTGTTATGCTTTGTTACCCCATCACAAAAAAATCAGTCTTTAGCCTACCGTTAAGTATTGCCTATGAACATTTGCGCGCATATAGTGAGTGGGATGGGAAAAAGCTGCTTATTTAAGATCGAAGTAAGGGTGAGGGCAAAATGTCTATAACAGATAAATTTTGAGTGACATCAGATGGCTAACAAAGGCGAATTTTGCGGTCTAGTAGAAAGCTCTACAAATTTTCATTTAAACTATGTGTATATGATTTACACAGCATGTTTCAAGTATGATAATGGCCAGCACGCTCACATGTCATCACTCCCTTTGTTAGTTAGACCTAGGCGGTTACTCCTAGTGATTCTGTGACACTCGACATGGCTTCGAGCCCTCACTCTCACCTCGAGGGCCGCCGGACCAGGAGAGGGGATAGTTATCAGTTAAGTACCTTATACTCTTATATACACTGAGATGATAGGTTAGGTAATCAGCACAGGGGTATAATTAGTGCTTAATTACACCCCTGCTGACAACAACTACACTACTTAATATTCCTATAGTTATTATACAGCGGCATGTGAGAGAGAGTGTTACAGCAGGGGTGTGTATGGATACTGAGTGGTGATTCTGAGGCAGCGAATGTTGATTCAAGGCTTTAATTCATAGCTGCTCAATAATTTAATTGAGATGTGGAACACATCTCTGACAAAACAACAACAATTACATCATGGTAAACAACTGCTGATATCTTGTTGCCAACTTCTCTAATTTTAAGAGCTTTCTCAGCTGAAGTAACAGTTTGAGTGAGAGAGTGGACTCTGTTCTGTCATTCTTATGCATTCCTTGTTAAGAGTACAAATTCACACACTGCTGCTGATTGCACCAACTCCCATTAAATCTTTAGATAACTCTGCCACTAAAGTATAATTATTGGTTGAAAGGTTTTTGACTCAGTTCCTGTTGCTGGTAGCAGCATTCCGTGATCGTTCACAGCCCAGTCACATGAGTTGGGACATTGCTGATAACGGTATGCCCCTACCAGGAACAAGGGAGGGTGGGATACCCCCACCCTCCCTACCAGCAACTCAGGTAGAGTTTGTGCACTTATACTAGGTTTATCCTATACTATTCTAGTACAGAAGACACACAGACCAATTTTTTTGTAAAGTCCAGTACCTAGTCAATGCATAACTACAGCAGTACTAACTGTCTGACTGTAAAATACTTTGATCTGTGTGAAGTCTTCAGACAGTTCCGATGTGGGGTGTAGAACTTTTGGGATGTAAGATATTCAACACAGCAGCAGACTGATTTCTCAGATTAACAGTGACAGTAGTCTGAATACTCAGACTAACACTGATGGTGATGGTAGCCTGAATTCTCAGACTAACAGTGACAGTAGTCTGAATTCACAGACTAACAGTGGCTGTAGTCTGAACTCACAGACTAACAGTGGCGGTAGTATGAATTCACAGACTAACAGTGGCGGTAGTCTGAATTTCAGACTAGCTCTGGTGGTAGCCTGAATTTCAGACTAGCTCTGGTGGTAGCCTATATACATACATTATCAAGGTTCTGGAGTTGTTTCTGGAGATGCTGCTCCAGCTTCTTTGCCTCCTCCATCTGTTTCTTTCTCTCAGTTTTTAGCTCGGCCATCAGAGCTGCGATCTCCTACAAGGACAAGGAAATAGCAATTGTTTATAAGTTGAGTGCGATGCCATAAAAGTGAAATGTCAAACGAAGCAGACAGACAGACAGAACACTCAAAATAACCTTGTTTATGAGATTTTAAAGTCAGAGGACTATTTGACGGTTCTAGGTCATAGATCATTTTGTTAAACTGATAGTCTCCGGTAAACAAGAGGCGGAGCAAGGGACTATCTGAGATTTTATGATCTCTTGAGCCTGTACATACAAACGTTAATAGGGGATCTGTTACTGGGGTTTCATGCTCTTTGACAACCCAACCCACCTCCCCCCCCACCTCCCCCCCCCCCCGTGTTATTACACTTCAATCATATAATAACTACGGCTTACAACAAAATCTTTGCAATCCACATGACAGAACTAGACGTTTCTAGTATTAACACCTCACTACAATGGTTAGGGAAGTTGTCAATGGATGACTTATATGACGTGATATTTGAAGATACATTTCACAAGGATTGCGAATATGCCAATCACATAGTGGTAGCAGGAAGCTGCTTAGTGAAGTAATGTAATATTATAAGGACATGACTTGTACCAATCCTTTCAAGTTTACCTCTTATATCTAGTTACATCAAAGTTACAACATGCCCTTACAGCTTTTATGAGTCAGCTTTCACATCATTGCTGCGCTCATTTGTAAGGGTATGTCCCTGAGCATGACCATTACATTTCACTCTAAACTACTTCCTCCATAGCAGATACTAAGACTTTATGACATCGGGTAGGCCCGATAAAATCATGTGTGATAGAAAAAGTGCTACTCTATCCCAGCTTTGGTCTACAGCAGTATCTGAAGTTGCTAACTCTGACATTCACTGGCACATATATTATCTTGAATAAGTTTTTATAGACGGATGTTAGTTATGATGAATTTTGGCACCAATGCCATCAACTGCTGGCCGAACCTAGTTTGGTGAGTCATCAATGGCTTAATTTATTCGCAGAAAAGATGTAAAATACCAGCATTATAGAGCTTTTTGGGGCTGTGCCAGAGAAATATTGACAAATTTTCGATGAATGAACCAATCTCTTCATTTAATCAAACATCAAGATATGTAAATATGTAATAAAAGTTTGGCTAACACATCCCACAAACATTTATCTGGCAAAAAGATTAGAAAACTTTGTGATTAGCTCATCCCATCGTTATTAACTAACTCTGACAGCCCAGCCCTGTGCTGTTGTAAGCTTTAGGCAACTGTAGGGTAGTCAAGACTATCACTGGTATGACACAGTGTAGGCTGTTGATTTATTGGCCTGCTAACTTTATAGATGGTATGAGATCAATACAACATCTCTGACTACATTAAAATCCTGTTTCAATATCTATGACTCAACTTGTTTGACTAAGCGTGGGGGATATATAGATTTGTGCTGGTTCTTCAAACAATGCCTCAAGCCTTGTACCTAAAACCATCAGAATCGCGCATAACACAACCTTACAAGCGATAGATTGACTGTTTAGGATTTGTGTGAACTTCTTAATAAGATCCTTTTGCAGCACCCCAAAAAAAGTAGACCCAGCGTCTACATTATTATGAAACACAAAAACCTATAAGGGTCGCTGCTAATTTTTAGTCTGCTACCAATGGTTAGTAATAAATATAATAATAATAAAGATATTGTGTGGAAGGTAGGCTCAGCTGCTACACTGTTGCATGTTGGGATACGCTGTGATACATGTTTGAACCAAGCTTTAATATGACTGCTGACTTCAAGCTAGGATTGGTGAAAACTAAATACCTTTAACAATTTGATCAATATTTTGATAAGTCCATGAAGATGTCAAAATGGAAAAAAGGAGGGTGTCACAGGTGATATTAGCACCTGCAAACTTCCTATTAGATTCCTGAAAGTACATCACCTTCCTGACTACGATCGTTCCCAAAAATAGCTTTGGTTATTCACGAGAAACAACTTAAGTCGTCTGTGAGAAGTTTTCACCAGTCATACTGCCAGTAGGGTATCTGAGATATGAGAAACTCAGGAGGAATTTTAGTACCTGCTGAAAACATGCTGGTGTTTCCATGAATCAGCTCCATGGGAAAATGAGTTAAAGTTCACGATCTTAGATAGGCCTATGGACCAACATGTTTTGTAGGGAGAATTTACTGTTCTTGAAATTAAGTTTTAGAAACCGCTAGTACGTCAAACGGCAGTTAACACAAGTTCAATACTCTAGGTACATAAGTCAACACCCAATTTACGCAGCTGCAGATGCAAAACAAACAAAAGTTCCACATCTTTCCTCTGCTACACTTGTAGTGAACTAATGGCTAAAATCATTTTGTAATCAATAATCATGGTAGCTATTTAACCCAAACAAACTGTTTGCCAGTAGCGTCAAGTGTTCAGGGATGGATTGGGCGAAAAATGCAGCCTTGGTTTATCCATGTTACATTAATTTAACCTGTACAAGTTCAACATATTCACAACGAATCACCTTTTGCATACCCTAGAAATGCCATGTATACACTAAGCAGAGCTCCTACAGAATTCACCCACACAGCTCGGCTAACTTCTTATTAATCTCTTGCAGAGTGCAGTTCTAAGAGTAAACAAGGGGTCAACTTCCTAATTAGACCTTAGGCCTACTCCTTCATTTTATGTATTAGCTAAACAGTCTGGCAAACAGTCCGACTCCTAACTACCTCACAAGGTAGATGGTTGGTTACAATACTGTCTGATATGACCACAATAGTGAATGTTTACAGGTAACACTACTGGTAAGATGTGCGTTTGGCTATATGTCTTGTCCCGCCCAAATTAATGGCTTTTAACCTTGAATTGCGAAATGATACCATCTTCATGTACAATAAGTATGGACAGAAAGTATGTCAATTATAGGGGAGCTAGCCATTGTCAGCTATCATCATTCCCGCCTGCAAGCTCAGCTATAGGACTTTGAAGGAATAGCGCCTTGCTCGCCGGCTAGTTACTAGCGCAGAAAAAAAGAATGTCCCTTGCACTGTGTTCACACAAGAATCTTTGAAGACTCTTTGGTGGTAACTCTGGACAAACCTTTGATATAGTGTGGCGCAATGACTCATTCATGTCTTATGAAACCCTGGATTTGAGAATCCCCATAAAATCAATAATAATAAAGTTAAGTTATTATTATAGAGTCTATCGTTGTGCCAGATTGTGAGATATGTGTTAGAAATGATGACTGTGACCCTATCTATGACCATCATTTTGACAGTCTATTAAAAGGTCACAGAATTCTGCCAACATTTCATTCTGACACTTCATAAAAAAAGTGTAGGCTGTCATCTTAGAATGATAAAATAGGTTTGTGATCAAGTCGCAGAGCCAGTTCTCTCCTCTTGACCGAGGGAGGGACTGGGGTGGGTATTTATGGCCCCTAAATCGGGTATTTGATTGTGAATCTCCACCACATAGTAGCCGATTTATATAATAATAATAATAATAATAATAATATATAATAGCCGATGTATACTTATATTTTCACTAATTTAGCTACATATCTTGAGCGTTAATCTGCCTGCATTGTCAGCAGATAACCAAGCCACACTTACAAATCACTTCGACAAACCATCGAGCTTTTCTAGCTTGTTGTGTTCAACAAAATCTCATTGAGCTCGATCTTTTGTCCTTTGCCTGTAGATAGAAGTTATCTAGAGGCAAATATTGATCATAAAAGGCTGACTACCATCAAGCTAGCCTGTAACACACGCAGCTGTCTAAATCAGTAGAGTTGGGTACAGGCTACTTAACGGCAGCCTTCTCATAGATCGGATACGATTTTTTCAGCAGAGTTTGTCTCATACCTTAACGATAGAAGACTGGAACTGCTCAGCGAGAAGCTCATGCTGGCCGGCTACATCGTTCACTTCTTTTATTGAATCGTAGAATGACTTCACAACAGTAAACCTGTCAAATATGTCGGAATGAAAGTAAGCTGGGCTCATGAAAAACTCAAAAAGGCAGGTTAACAATATCCCACAATGCAACTTGAACCTTGAATTCCCAAATTCACATTCTGACATGGTGGCATTGGGAATTCCAGAAAATTACATTATGGTATATTTGTAAATATGCCTGACGAATAATGTTGAACACATTTTCTACAGGAGACCTCTATAATTGACGGAAATATACAAAACTTATATCAGTGTGTGTCAAAAGTAAGCCTAGTCATGGATACTGAGGATTCACTTTGGGGCCTTCTACAGAATATTAGTTAGTCAGTACTCAGGATTCATGTTTCAAAACTATTGCTCTTACACTATGAGTAATTGAAATGATAGGCCTAGTCAATGAAATCTAAAACCAGACCAGGAAAGATGCATTTACCGCATTGGGAAATTACAATTTTGAGAGAATGAATAGCTCATCATTGTTACTAATGGTGATTCAAATGCACTGATTAGAATTTAGGAAAGCTACAATTAAATGGCTGTTTGAGTGAGTTCCGGTGATCATGATTAGGTTTCTGGGCAGTGAAGTGAAATTAATGTAGTTATTCAAAGAAAGCATGATTTTCAACAATTTCATCAGATCCTAGCAATAGTGTTCATGTCTGGGGTTTAGTTGTGCTGATTAAAACATCCTCTTGATGCGGTGTCCCTCCACTCTTGGGGACATACTATTTCATACTTATTAGTTGGTTGGTAGTTATGACTTCTAATATTCCAGTGTCACAACCCAATAAAGTTGAAAAAAAGGGGGGGGGGGGGCTCCACAAAGAAAAGTGATGTCTTATATATAAGCACAAATGCTTCAAAAAAGAACCCAACAGCCTTATATGTGTTGATGATTCAAAATTGACCACTACACCCACTGTGGTACCAGTGGAATGGTACAAATTGATGGTAGGGGTTAGGGGTAAGGTATAGGATTAGCCCATCTCAATATCCTCAGTTTCAGTGTTCATGGGTGTTTAGAGTTTTGGTGCTCAAACCCTGCACGGCCTTGCTGGTGGTGGCATGCCTTTAGCGACCACAATCATCTCTATAAGTTGGTATGGCGAAGGTTGATTAATCACCAATCTGAACACTGTTTGAGCATTAAAACTGGTGTTCGTCATTGACACTCTCTATACTTACGGACTTTCTTCTTCTTTTCTCTTAGGTAGGTAATTTTTTGACAAACGCCTAAAATCACAAGAAGAGTTAGCCTTATATAACAAGTTTGGTAAATACAGTACCATTACAAAGTCATTCTATAGCAGTCACCCACCTATTGGACCTCCATTCCTTCATCTAAATTTAACTTCCTGTTGTTCAGACCAACTTTAAACAGGGCCTACAGGAAACAGTACACATCGACATTTCTGTTTGGATCTCCAGCCAATCATAATGTTTGATTGGTAATAGGGAAAACTGCCAATCCAGTTTGTCCACACAACGCTCCCTATGAAACTCCCCTTGCCAGCAACAATACTCTTATCTAAAGTATTTAGTCTATCGCTTTCACAGGAATTTTACATTCCAAAAGACTTGTTTATTCGCTATTATTTTGTCATTCCTATTGCAATATCATTGACCTTTTTGTGAATCATTCAAATTTTATCTAGAGCTCAATCTGAATAAACCACTCAACAAAAGACTGTGCACTCGCAGACAGATAGTGTGTCTGTTTGGAGAATGACTCAAGATTTAGATATGCATCACAAAGAAATACAAATAGTCACAAAAATGGTTTTATAACAAGTTTTATTTTTCGCACTTTGAGATAAGGGCCAGTCAACCTGCCTTACGAGGCATTTGAGAAATTGAATTTGCTTAGTATATGAACTATTTCACAGCACATCCAGGTTGGTTTTTTAGAAATACACTAGTATAGGATCTAGGCTCTATTCTTTGTATGAATGCCTCCAAACAATAAGACCAGTCACTTGGTGTAAACGACTTCCTCATATCGTATCAAGGGTTTAGACTAGCTAGTGGTGAGTGGCAGTCGTTTCTGTGTACCCTACTTTTGGTCGGGGCCGTAGTCACACTAACCTGAGTGCGTTGGCGTAGTCGACCTCGATCTTACTTCGATCTTTGACATAGTGCGAGTATTTCTCACAAAACTCAATTCCTTTCTGAGAATGATCTGTTATACGATCAAACTGATCCTGCAAACATCAAAATAAACCATGATTGAAATACAGTATGGGTCAAACTATACATCTCATGAGAAGCATTGTAAATAATAAGCTTGGTATCATTGACTCGTTCCTTCTCTTCCCAACCCTAACCCAACCAGGATACATATTTCATTATGGGAGGGGACTCCAACCATAGTTATATGGCCCCACCACAAGCATCTAGTTGTCTTAGATCTAAAATAGCTGACTATAGCGACAAAAAGTTTGTTTATCTAGGGCTGAGATGCCTTCCCTACTTCAATCCTACCAACTGAACCAAGAAAATAATATCAAATTAGTCTATGTTCGAGCTTTGCTGAATGGGTCTAGGCCTGCAGAAACCCCAGGCTCTCCCTTGGATCGCAGGGTTGAGGTAAATTTTTATAATGTGTTCCCTTTTCCAATATGTGAAGACCCTAGGCCAACTTCAGCTAGCACCCAGTATAACAGTCGCAACACGCACCCACCGCACCGCTGAGTTTTATTTAGGATTAGAGATGATTTTGCTCTTAGTTGGCCAGCAGCTGCAAAAACAACTTACACACACTTTGCGTAACCACAAAAAGAGTGTGAACAAACAAAGAACCTAGTACACGATAATAGGAGAGTGAGGAGAGTGAATCTATAGCTGTCAGAGATTGATGGGTTGTTGATAAGGTTAGAAGAGGCAAACGGGAGCTATAATGGTACAGGAGTGTTGCTTGCCTGTATATAGACATTGCTGTCTTAGTGTAATCCAGTCAGGCTAGAGTGGTAAAACATCGATAATCACACACTAACTGACACTCACTCAGTCAATCCCCTAGAGACCAGTCAGACCAATCAATGATGGCTCGATAAATGATCATGGTGAAGTCACATGGGAAATTTAGAATCCTACTTCAGTGATCTGACATTTTCTGTACTATATCAGGAGGGCTTGCAACTTACACTCGGAACAAGGTGACATCTAAATTTACACTCTCTATAGCTAGCACAGCAAGGGTCAAGGTTAACTTGGCACCTCCGCTCCTTATATAACAAATCAACTGATCGACTGATAACAAGGGTTCATCCTCCTGGAGAGTTATAACAATGTAACACCAATCAAAATGCAATAGAGTATAGCAGTATGCAGGCACTTCTCGGCAAAGTGCAGCGAATCACTCCTGAAGACACAACAACATGGCAGCTGCTGAAAAAGCCCTAATGCAGACCACAAATCCCTGTGGAGCAGGGTGCAGTGGGGTTTAGCTCAGCATCTGCTCATCAGCACAGCAAAATGTTGCAATAATAGGCATGTGCAGAGGTGAAGAAAATAACGATAGTACATCAACAACCGCACACAAAGAAATGGCAAAGTACATAAGTGACAAAGCCATAGACAAGAGCCACTATAATGTTATGGACAATGATTATGGATGAATGGTTATAAACTTCCTCAAACAAATTCAGAAACATCTTCTCATTCCCATATAATAACCACCCAACAGCACATTCCTATGGAAAGATTACGAGCAGAGCCGTAGACAAGGCCCATGTACAAATTGCGTCGCTATCTATGCATGAAATTCAGCCCCAAGCACTGTCTAAGATATGCAGATGATGATGGTTTTGCGACAAGTCTGGTGAGACAGAACTAGATTCGGTGAGACCCATTATCGTTAATCAGTAGTTAGCAACCTTCATAATGATCAATCTCCTATCAGTCTGCCATAACTAATTCTGATCTACGATAAGGAGATATTTGGCGATAAGATCAACACCAATGCTATTATGATATCTATAACCGTATGGGTGCCTAAGTTAGACCCCTACAGCGGCATCCATAATAACAGTAGAGGATACTGGTGGTATCAGAGATACTCGATATGCTGGTCTTGTTGTAGTGCTTCAACTCCATCTGCTAGTGCAGAGACGAGCATTGTGACATGGTGACAACGATGGCTGGCCAGCTTAGAGGTCGAGAAAAGAAAGGCTGCTATTAGCCAGATCACAAAATTGGCAACTATTGATGCAAATTTGTCACCCATCTAACTACAACATCTTCTATTTGCAAGTTCCTCGTTTGTCAATCTATAAAAATGTATGCTTGAGCATAATTTATTGTTTTCTTTCACAATAAGTTGCTATAATGGTTTTACCTAACTCATGTTTATTCAAAGGGGAAAAGTTACAAAACCACAAGCTCTTTACTTAGTGGTATAATTGTATAAAGCTGCGGGGACTTTTGGCAAGAGGATCTTGAGGAAGTGAGATTGAAATGGGTATGCAAGAGATAGAATAAGATTAGGATGAGTTACTACTACATCTAGAATATTGTAGTCTAGGGATGTAATTGGTAAGGGAGTGATCGTTAGTCATAATTAGCCACCCTTGAAAAGGTAAGGTCAATAGAGAGTTTAGTATATCTCTTATTCAGGTCAACGACAAGAGAAAACACTTTCAGTTCAAGCTAAGATGCCATGGTAATAATTGACCCAAGCAAAGATAGCTATAAGAGTGATAATCGGCGTACTTAGCTATATGACATTTGGAGGTTGAGATATTCCAGACCAAGACAATGCATGAAAGAATAAGGGCTCATTCATGTGGTAAAGACACATGGAAATTATGTTCAACCTATGTAATTCAGTTGAATAATAAAAAATGGCCAACCACAACGTTTAATAGAACAAATTTCATTTTTACCACAATCCACCCTGACTAATAAGGGTAGGATTTTTTATCATTAGGGAGGATACCACTTGGTCTCATAGCAGTCATCGATCACCAGACACTCAACTAGGCATTTCCTACAGCCAAGGTATATTCTCATTGTGTCTATTATGGACAACAATGAATAAACAAGATTAGTACGAACTTACAAACATACTTAAAGGTCCTTGACATTGTAACTTTATTACTCGTTAACAACATGTACAATTCTGGCTGGCATTGTTTGTAAAAATAAAGTGGTGACTAACTCTGGCTAATCTTAATTTATTTCACGCTATATCATTGATTTTGCTGTATTTATGTACATTTGGCAAAGCCAACAAGATTCAATCCCATTGAATACACTTTTAGTAAGAGTGAATTAATAATTAGCTACAGTTCAGAAGCTTGGCTTTATAACTAATAGCATAATGTCAAGCCAGGCAGCAGTGGCCAAATGATATATGATTTTGAGATTGCTAGCACTTGAAGCTTACATTGATTTACACACGCTGCCATATGTTTATTGCAATGCGCTGATCAATAACTGCAGCATATGTGTATGTCTGAAATTAGTAACATGCCTCATAGTGGAGTCATCGTCTGAAGAGTGATGTTTGATGTTGATTTTAAGCACCCAAGTAGGAAGAGGTACGAGTTATGTTACAGATGCTGTAGTTACATGATCTATTCGATAATGAGCGTGTATAAAGACTGATGCCAGCCAAATCCTTAAGCAAAGCATCCGATCTCAAAACAATCAGGATTCACAAATCTGACACCTGTATTTAGTTTACGTTGCTACGAAGCGGATCAGATTGATCAAAAGTCTGGATTAACAGATATCCCCTGCACTTTTTCCAGCTAGAAGACACCGTCTTGAGCTCAATCTCAATCAGTTAGCCAATGCATGGTTGGCAATTAGTTCTGAAACTGCACCATCCATTACAACATTCCATCATGGTATTATATGGCTGGAATTCTTTGTCTAAAGATGGTAACACACATCTTGCTGTGATGTTCAAAGGAATAATTTAGGTGACACCATAACAAAGTCAAAACAATAACCTACATAAGGGAGCAATGGAGTCTACCTAGCAATTTACCACTCCATTCCAACCCTGACTATCAATCAATCGAATCTCCAGTTTGGCAATTGGAATTTTCATATCTCAGCTTGATCTGCGTTATATAAAACAGCACATCCATTTTGGCAAGGTATCATAAACACAGCGTCTACCTGCTGCTCATACCTACCAGCATAAACAAGCAAGATGATAACTGATTGGCATACCTCAGCAACATAACAAACTCTACAAGTAACATGTCCTGCCAAAAAACAACCATGCTAACAACCTTATACATCAAGACTTGGCCACTGAAAGAAGGAAAGCTGAGGCATATCATAGAGAGACGAAGCTTATGAAACAGTTCAGCTGCTGACTGACATCACTTCTCGGTTGAGCTGGCTACTGATGAAGGGCTGACCTCTCATTATTTGATCCTATTGAAAGTAGTCCATTGCTTTGAAAGTTTTGTCAATCTTTGACAAAAGATAGACAGAAGTTATGAGAATAGCAGCTTGAAATGGTGCATGAAATAACTCTACATCTGACTGGGTGATAAGTCAGGATAAGCTGAACACTGATAATCACAAAGTTGATGTGATGGCAAATTGAGTTGTTGGTGTGTTTTGGATCTACCTGCAATTCAACCACTTGAACCAGCAGCTGACCTGGAAAAACTGTGGTGAAACATCAAAGCCACATGGGCTGTACCATATACTACACAAATTAATGACGTTGTTTATCGATGCACTCAAGTTGAGTGACTCAGATGTTTGTGTTAAATGAAGCTTTCGCAATCAAGTCTAGTTTGCATCGGACAAATTAATCATCATTATCATTATTGTTGAGCAGTTTTATTGAATCGAATAAAGGTCAGTTGATGCTAAGCTTGAGACAAAACAGACTTTTCTGCCAAAACTAACAACAAGGCCCTGTTATAGGTTATTAATTTGTATGTCTGTATTGCCCTAGTTAGCTACTGGGGGTAAATTCGCTATTCATGCTCTATCTATAGCATGAAAGTCAGACTATTTCATTAAATCCATTGACATGGTCTCGCTCCTAAACTATTATATTGATTATTAGGGTTTGAAATGACTAATGACTGAGCTGTTCAAACAAAATTGATTTCCTCTGTATCCTATTACAGGTAAGAGCTGTTCAAACACTGAAATACAAATCAATAAGGCTTAGCTCCTGATTCTTAGGTCCGGCTATTTGAGGAAATGGCATTCCTCAGGACTCTAGTTTTAGGCCCTAAATATTCTGACACGTTGGGGTCACAACCATGTATGAATAGTCATGATGAACCCTACAATGGTGATCAAATGGTAAGTTTCAAAACCTACAGTGAGAAGATGACATGATGGTATGACTGGTATTGATTATTTCCAAGAGCACCTCGCAAGTTTTAGGTGCTGAAAGCAGGTCAGACTGACGTACGCTGTCATGTTTTGCTCCATCGAGATAGCGCCGATAGTGAAAGGGTCCTCATCCCAAACATTATACTTCTGCATAGTGTAGGCCAATAAATTCCTGCCTATCAAAGCAATAAATCTATATCTGGGTGTTTGATGACCCCTAGGAATGATGTTCATTGGATTAAGTACTAACCACATAGGATAGCATGTTAGTGTTTATAATCCCTTGAACATTACATTCTTCATGACCATAACTTTGAAAACTGAGCTACATGTTTAATGGTCATGCTATTCTCTCAAAAGTCGAGAGAAGTTTGTGCAGGTATGTGGAGCGTGCAAGGCTGCTGTCATAACTGACACAAGCAATTTCTTGTTTTGACTTTGTTCTGTAGACATGATCGAAACCAAAAGCAGGTAGCCGAATACCGTATCCTACTATCGGCAGGAGATAATCTTCCAATTTTTTGTTCATCTTGTTTGGGCAATCTTCTTATGAAACAGATGAATATCGTCTCCCATTTGAAGTTACATCTCACAGGAGGATAGAATGTCAAAAGGATGAGCACTGGAAAGCTTCATGTATACAGAATAGGCCTGCTCCCACCACTTACTATAGTTTCCAATTGTATTCATTTTTTACCATGAGTGACTTGTCTGACCTGATTGCAACAGAAATAAATGTGTCATGACTATGTAACTTTGTCGCTATTCTCTGCCGCCCACTCATACCGAGTGAATCATATCCTCAACTTGAATGTTGTATTGTAACCATACCTATGCTTAGGGCACTGCTTACTCCTTGAAATCCCTGCTGTACGTCAAGCAACCCATCTCCTTGTAGAAACAAGTTATTGAGACCTGCAATTTTCTTTCTGCATTGCTGCACAATTTCTCTGATGAGTGCATTGAATATGCTGGACCCCTCAATCAAAACCATCAACATAACCACACACCATGACATAAAACATTAGCCAGGAAAGTGATCAGTGGGTTTAAAAGTTAATTCAAGTCTTTCACTTGAACCGCTCTTCTCACTCAAAGCACACAAAACTTGCGTTTGTTAAGTTCTTATTTCCAATGCTTGTGATTGCTACCAAGTACCAGCTAGTGACTGAATCATTATCAAATTAATCAGCAGTGAATGTATTGAGGTTATGTCTAACATTCATCAATTCATTTGGTGAATCAATGAATTGTGATGCAGGCTGTGGGTGTTCTTGGTTTCGAAGCATAGGCCACTTCTGGCCAAACTCAAAGATATCTTATCTTTAACATCTTTAGAACTATGGCAAAGTCCATAAGTTTGGAAAATTCATTGTAGGAACCATGTCGAGGGCATGTTAAAAGATTGTTCTAACTGTGCTAAATATGGCTATCATAACCTCGGTCAGAGAGATGGAGAGAGATGCAAAATTGAGAATATTAGTGATAGTTGATTACACCTCGTATTGTTTCTCTAGCCAACCAACAATGTTCTCAAAGGCTAAGGCTTAATACGAGGAAGACAACCAAATAAATAGGCTGACAAGAAGGAGAGGTATACACCCGAGGGTGCTGGGGGCTGGAACAATCAACAATGAAAGCTCCCCCAGTGGGGCTCGAACCAAGGAGGAAGACAACCAAAAAAAAGGCTGACAACATAAGGGAGGATGCAGATCATAGCACTGCCGATATTTCATACCCTGAGTCAAATATCTGGTGAACGATTGCGAAGAGACTGTGATTCTGGTCAAAAAAACACAGAACCATCAATAGGACAACATGTGGACATGGGTTTATGAGTGCAGCTCATAGATATACTATAGACAATATACTATACTGTAACTGCCCAATTGAAGATATTGGACCCGGTAGATAAGAGGTTTTGTGGGAAAGCCTGTCCGTGCTGTACAATGATGAGCATGAGCATATCACAACCAAAGTCCAAACCCACCTCTTGGGCCCGACCAAAAACAACACACACATGACTTTGGGCTCAAGACTGAGCTGAGAGTCGTGGCGTTCCACCACCTCACAAAGCAATGAAAGATTCACAACAAGATTCAATAATTTCCCAACCCTTTCCTATCTATTCACTATCCTATGAAGAGTAAGTTCGGTGCATATTCATAATATCATATGCCTTTTCAGCAATTTGTGAAATGGATAGAGACCAATTTCCGGCATCACCTTTCAAGCAATTTGTATAGAGCAGTTTAATGGCAGTTGATAAGGCTCTTAAAGGGGACCGGCTGCAAGAGTGCTCCCCTCTACTTTTGATACACACATTCACAACTAACTCAATATACAGTACAAACATATATTTATCACTCAGTTCAGTAACCTAGACTTTTTCGGTTGAAATTGCAGCTATTCTTCATCAATATCAGCACTTGTGACTGGAAAATAAGTCATAACTTACCCAAAGTTCTGTTCCCCAACTCATGGCAATCAGTATTCAAGCCAATATCATCAAAAATCCACAGGAAATCCAGTAGTTCTGGCTGAGAGTCACCAAAACTGGGACAGCTTTTCCAAGTTAGTTTTCCCAGGAAGTCTCTAGTCTAGAGAATTTGCGAGACTATTCACTGCGGTCCACTGGGTTTTCCCTGTTACATTACACTTGATTGGTTGGTGGCTTGGTTGCCCAGCAACTTATAAGCAATATGGAGATTAGAAGCAAGTAGACAATTTCAAGTTGAGATCTCTAGAATTTTACATTGTTTAAACTTAATTATCAACACTGTTACAATGTCAAGAGTTACATTCGATGACCCAGCTGCTGGTTCTCAAGTAGACGGCTATGCTGACACAGCAGCTAAGATTGTTAATGATGCTATAAATGATGCAATTAGCCAGCTAGAGGTTCACTTTGCACAGGAGCTTGGACTTACACTGGACAAAAGTTCCCTCAATGGTGAAAATATGGCAGAGAAAGAAGCTGAAGAAGAGGAGTATGATAGGACAAAAACACCATTACTCATTGATGCCACAGAAGCAGCCAAACAGAGTATTAACAATATTGAATGGATGACAATTGACAAATTTGGAAAGGATTTAGCAGAAGACAAGATTGATGAGTTTATCAAATCAGTGAGTGTTGCTGATCACCCCTTCTGTATATGCCATAATCCTTAAAGTCATATCATTTACCAAGTCCCTATGTTGGGCACCTGTTAACCTGTCTTGACTTGGCTAGACCTGACTTGACCTGACTTGACGCTGGATTAATGATGTTGCGCATGTCAATGGAACAATGAAAGATTGCAATATCTATCTTTGGAAAAAAACTCTATTTGTGATAGGCCTAGCTAGGATTAGATACTGTTACAATGATGTTGTTTTCATCTCATTCAATTCTATCACTCCTCATGGTAATGTTTAGGAGGCACTAAGGCTGTTTTACAATACAAAGTTACTTTAGTTGATGCCTCTATCACTATACAGTCTTGGTAGTTTTAGCTATTGCCTCTTTCTTCATAGACTTGGAAGTATGAGAACAGCTGGTTGTACTGTATCGATTACCTCGGAGAGAAAGAAGAGAAATATGATATGAGGTACAACTTCAGAGTACGGTGGAGTATCCCAACTAGGAGGAAACCAATCCCAAGGGCTACAGCTGCTGTCTACTTTACATTCTCTGTGTCCAAAATTAAACCAGGGGTAGGTCTCTGTATCTCACTCTTTTACGGGTTTCTATCACATTGGGAGATATAGTAGAACAGTCTTAATAAACTTAAATGAGACATCAAACACACTATCAGTAATGAACAGCTGGCTCCAATTCTAACCATAGCAATGTCGATAAAACTTTCACACCTTTACAGTCAATATTATCTGTATATTGAAGAAAGTTCTTGCTTCTGCCTCTGAGTAGGGTGAGAAGTTTGGATTGGAAGAGTAAAACTATATTTGACCTCATTATTTGTTTAGCGAACAGGTGTAAAATCTCATTTGCTGTGACTGTATAGTTAGTTTAGGTGGTTGAATCAAATTGACGATACATAAACATCACACCAGACATCAATATCTCAACTTATTGACGTCATCCTCCATGGTTATCTTTGAGCTAAAGCTGATCCTCTTTCAAGATCATTTCTAATGCTTTGTGTCAGCATTGTGTTAACAGGTTTCCTGGCAAACTTGCTGCACTGCACAAATGAAAACTGTACCTCTTAGAAAATATAAAAATGATGTGATTGATTATATTTTTAGAACTATCCTGTTGATGTATATTATGTATTCGAAACCAACAGACTCGTCCACAGGTGAGCTGAGTTTATGTGCAGCATTCTCATTTCAAAATCACTTTTGGAAGCATTCCAATCATTGGGTGTATCTGATCCCAGCCTGAACCCACAATCGTTTGAAAATTTCGTATCAACTCGCATTCAAAGATTTGCAATGATTCATCAAAAACAATGGTAGTTGTAAATTCTTGAAATAGAATATAGACTTATCTGCTTTTGTTGATATGCCTTTCTACAGGCAGCATGATCATAAATACTTCTACTCTCTCTGCTCAAAAAAGAGCATTCACTTTCTCAATTTAAATACCATAATAGAAAGCAATATAATAGACTTGGTCATAATGGTTTTATATGCTTAATAAGATTGAAATTTTGTTTTTTTATAGACCAGGAAAGTCGATATTCCGAGAAAAGTGGTTGAAGGACATTATAGAGAGTAAGATACAGCTATACCAAGCAATGACATTCTGAGGAGACAACATCTTATCATCTTATGACTCACGTTCAAACTATATTCATGTCTTTATAGCCATTAGCTACCAATATCTTATTCCTTTTAAAGACAGCATTGTTCCATAATACATGTCATATATTATAATATTACAAGCAAAAAACAGAATTCCTGATTTCAAATTTTATGTCGTCATGAATATAGAATTTCCTGCAAAGAGAGTTGAACCTTAAACCTTCTACACCTCTCATGATTGAAAAAAACTTTGTGGTTGCGAAATAATGACTTGGTTGGAAATTATTATAATGTAGTATTTATCCTCTCGTACATAAAGAAAGGACAACTCTAGGGTTCCTCTATCTGTTTTGGTGTTCATATTGTCGATATTACTGTACACTGTGTCATTCATATCGTGAAGTAAAATATATGAGCAGCATGAACACAATAAACAAATGCGCAAATGCAATAATTTTATTGTCAATTTAGTAATGAGAGCCTTTGTGCAGATGATGGTTAGGGATCATCCAACAGATTTTTTAGATAAAGTCTGATCAAGCTTCTTCCCCTCTTCTGAAAACCTATCAGTAGTAGGGGAGCAATTCCAAAGCAGGCAAACGGGATCGAAATTGGATCACAGATCATCAAGGTACAAGCTAAAATCTGGTTTCTTACCATTTAATGCTGGACAGCTCTATTCTATGAACTTTTAGAATTTAGACTCTAATCCGTTAAACTCTATCAGTGAGAATATCAGGGGGAAGGTCTAACAACCGAGCTCTTCTGAGTGACAGATTTAGGGGCAACATGTAAAAACATACAACGATTACAGGGAAGACATTTTTAAATAACCTTGTAATTTTCATGTTTACTACAACAGCATATCTTGGCAGGTCCTTGTGGGAAGATGAAAATGAAGATATAAATGAAATGAAAGTGCGCCAAAATCCATGGAGGATAAGCCACAAAGTTACACCAGTTACACAATTCTGACCATAACTCTGACCAGATATCTGAGCGTTGATACCCTCATGTCTCAAAGAAGCTCCAGCTTTGCTTCAGGTTACAGATGTACCTTAACTAGAACTGATAAGATCAGAGAGAACGGAAAAAAAGCAAAACTCTTCGGCTCAGTTGGATAGATCATAGCTTAGTTCATTGGTCAGAGTGATGTCCGATCAATTTTGCGTGATGAAGTAACTCCAAATAATTGAATTCTGATGAAGGGCAGCAGCCTTGGGTTCAATCAGTTAGTTAATAGCATGCACTCTATGTGCATAGCTTTATCACAGGGACCCGAATATTCTTTTTTTGGGGTCGCTGTGATGGATTGCGTTACCAGCAATCATCTTGGAAGGCCGACACCTCAGTTATAGCTTACATGCATGCTCCACACTTAGTGGCTTTTTTTAAATCTCTCCATGCTGAAAAAACTGTTTTACATGTATAATTATGATATGAGTTTATTCAAGAATGAAAAATAATACAAATCTGTTTGGCTTATAGACAGAAACGAAAAAGAAAGCACGACATTTATAGACACAGGTTTTCATTTTGGAGAAAAAATGTCGTTAATAATATCCTAAACATGCACAAAAGTTTTGACAAGTCAGCTAAGATTTTCAAAATTAGAAAAAAAATGTAGCGTGATTATTTTGAACTGTTCTATAATTTATAATTGTCATGAAGATAAAACAGTTATTAGAGCAATGAGGCTCCTTACTCAAAGTTAGCACCACCAAAGAATGGCAAAATATAGCCTCTATCAATATTACAAGTATTTACAGACAGAAAGAGAAGATAATTCCATGTACTGTAATCATAGTACCTAACAGATCTTGCTTCCAGCCAAAACTATTTAATAGTTTGAGTTATCAAATATGGTATCACATATATATGTGATAGTGGTAATTTGATATTGACAACAACGAAAAAAATTAAAGATATCCCCGAGCAAAAAAAAATTGTCAATGGTGTTTAATTAACGTTGGTTTGTGCTAAATAATTCAAGGAAGATGGCTAATATATCCATGGTGATATTTTTTTACATGATGTAAATGAATTCAGCGAAACCTGACATGTTACAATTTACTTCCTCAGTATTAAATTTCATTATGGAAAATAAAATATCCTAGTTAGCATAAATGGGGTAAATGTTGGCTTTGCGGGAAATCTAAAAAAAATGCTTAACAGGCTTGCTCCTCACAAATATTTCAGCACAAAAAGAATAGTACTGTGTGCGCTGATAGGTCACCTTCACACTTATTCAACAGTAGCCCACTTTTAATGAGACTGTGGACGGTAATTCAGAATTTCACATGATGGTAACAATACACGTAAACTTTTCTCCTCATAATATCTGAATTTGGCACATTGAGGGGATCCTCTTTATTACTTGGTGATAACGATATTCCACCAATACCTATACCAGCCATAGACGATATTCATCAGCTTAACCATATTCGTCCGAGCATATTGTCAGTGTATGGTTGAGAATATTACTAATAAACTAAGAGTCAATAGCCCTAGGCCCAATGTAGCAGTAAGCGGGGCGCTTGACTCGACAGCCATAACCTCCTCGATGTATCTCTCCAAAGCTTTGACTCTGGGAACTCTGGTATCTAGCTTGCCGCAGCCCATATATCTGTGTGAATATAAAAAAATTGATAAATTATCATCTCAAAGCAATACGTATATTACGGAAGTTACTCTACAAAGAATCAAGTTGAGACAACTCCTCTCACCATACTCCCTGTACTTACATTTCACCAGAGAGTTTGGGACAACTCCCTGGTTTTACCCTATTTCAATATGTACAAACGATTATTTTCAATCAGACTCAAATCTCGTGTTACAAGACTTCTCCGGCCACAAAAGCATTCCCAAAACCATCTTATCAGATGGTTGCAATGGATTGCAAGATGCCTGAAATGAGAGTGATAATAGGTGCCCATTGAAGTATTTAATAAAGTATTAAAAAAAAGAACTATAAATAGGAGTTGCCCACTCACGTTTCTTCTTCATTGCAGCCCATAGTTGTTTTGTCAAATTCGAACGGGCTCATATCCTTGTACTGGTAAGGACTGGCGCATCTGAGCTCCTTAGTCTTATCTCTGCTCGTGTTCACCGACAGCTCGACCATCCATTGTAAGTTACAGTCACACCTGAAGGGACTCCCACCCCAGTTCACTGAATTAACACAGTCTAAACCTTCTAACACCCCGCAGCGTATCGTACTGATCTGTGTATTCTTCAGTCTGATGTCTCTGACTTTCCCGATGCCTACGAAGGCGTTTGGCAAAATCTCTTTTAAGTCTGAACTATGGAAATTGATTGTGGTGACATTGTTGACTCCATAGAAGGCATATGCCTCAATCTTAGTTAGCTTACTGTGGGTGAATGAGATAAGGTGAATGTCTCTGAGTCCTTGCAATGAATAACTTTTCAGTCGGCTTGCAGTAACAGCATTGAAGTTGACTGTTTTTATTGAAGACACATTTTTGAATGCATTTATTTTGATTTCTTCGAGGCGATTTCTCTCTAAAGAGAGCAGATCCATATCTTGTAGTCCCATGAAAGCGCTGTGCTCTATTGTGACGATGCCGGAGTTTGCCAGATTTAGTGTTTTTAATGTTGGGATCGCTGCGAAAGCAAATGAGTCAACAGTTGTTATTTCATTGTCTACAAAACAAAAAGTTGAATATTTGATTGATATTGACAAGAAGGGACAACTTCAAGATTTTTAAAACACAAATATTTGTGTTGACCAACTATTAGACCAAGTTTGGTGGCCTTTGGTGCATTCGCCTGCATTCCAAGTTGCTCCCAATTCACTGGTCATGTCGCAGGCGTGACCAGTGGAAGGGAGCAACTAGAATTAAACTTCGTATAGCCAACTATGGATAGTTTTGATTTGACCAAGGTTTTAGGTAATGGAACTTGCACTGGTATAAACTTTTACCTCCATGATAATTGCCAATTAGACCGTAGGGTTAAGTGAAAAGTTATGTTACAATTATGAAACTCGTTAGCAATTTGAACAATGTTTTAATTTGAAGGTAGATACAGCATCGTGTTGTTACAACTTTCAGATTGGGCAGAACAAGGCCTTTAATTAACTGCTTGAGATATCCTTGAAACTACTGCTCGATTATTACATGCTTCTGTTAGCCCTCAAACTTGGGGCCAGCAGGGATAGCCAAATTGGCTTGCACGCCAACTTGTTGGCCAATTTTAGCCACAACTTTATGCGTGGCAAACTTTCCTGTTACAGTTTATGTTTTGTTACAAGCATGCTGTCATGTTAAAAGCCAATTTGGCTTTGCTTTGAAGAGTATATTTATTTGGTAATGAGCTCTATTTGCTATAAACTGTCTAATTGAGTTTAGAGGGCTGCGCAAAAGCTGAAGAAAACTAATGCATTCAAACAGGTTGAGGCCAGGCTATCAGTATGTTGAAAAGATGTTGTCCATTTTGCAGGCGCGAGATGACTTTGCTTTGAATTCGGTTATAAGATGTTATCTGCAAGGAATTGTTAAGTGGGCAGAGAGTTACAGGATAGAGTGAAGGTTTTGGGGATTCATGATGAAAAAATACAACCAGAAACTTAATTAGCGAGAAATTTTTCTCGAGTTCAACTACCCCTGTCTGATTAAATTTGAGATAGTTCCAATAACGTATGTACAAAGTTTAAATTGTTCCAATCAAACAGTCACATAAAACCGATAAGACATAAATAAATGTTCCCAATCTTGTTCTGTTACTTTCTATCTAACACAGATCTAATAGGACCGGCTTCTCTTCATCTATTATAGAAATAGAACTTCTAGACTTGTGAAGAAGATACTAACCAAAGAAACTGAATGCTTTTTTTAATAATATTATGAGATATTTCAACTGAGATTATTTCCGTCATTTCAACGCAATTAACTTTGTAATTAAGAAACTTTTTAAGAAACAGCAATAAGAAATTCAAACTTTGCTTTCAGTGACGTTGACCTACCGTCCAGAATGAGGTCTCTTATGTGGTTGAGCCCAAAGAAGGCAAACTGTTCTATCCGTCTGATACCACATCCAGTACATGAGAACTTTTGTAAGTTTGGTGCGAACATCGACAACTTGTAACTGTAAGAATAACAGTAGATATGCGCGCTATCGGGTAATGTTTATGTAGGCAGCGTTTTATCACACATGCCTTTAGGCAGATGCACACAGGAATTTTTAAACAGCTGAGCATAGCATTGCAAAAATAATAAATAGTTTAAATTTTGGAAGACAGCCCAACCTAACAAAGTATGTTTCTCTCAGCTTGACAAGACTGTTGGTCAAACACTTTAGTGTGTTGTACTTATACTACAGTATTTACCTTTTGAGTGTTGAGTTTGATGTTGTTCCATCCAGTAACAGTTCTGAGGTGCGCGCTGGAGTGCTGGCAGGCCAGGTTCTCAATTTAGAACATCTCACTATAAGCTGTTGCCCATCCTGAATATAAAAGAGCAACAAAGAAGGTTAACAAGAAGCTTAAAATAGCAAAACTGATCTACTTTCTGCAAAGAATCTGTTTCCTAAAGCTTTCATATGTTCAGGAAATTTATATTTTTCAAGTAAATAAATATTCGGTGTCGAAATGATATTGAAATCATGACATTCTAACATGAGTTAGATACACCAGGAAGAACCCATCCTCTTATCTCAGCTCAACAAAGTTTTTCTGTCTGGCAAGAGAAACACCAGTGTGTGGCTAACTTCATTTAAATACTGTATGGTAACAGGGTGAAACTCTTACCTCTAATGAACTCAACTTAGAAACTTGGTGGAAAATTTCCGGAACTTTCATAGAACAGAGATATGATATGGTATGGCCATGATATGGCTATGATATTGATATGGCTATGGGTTGAGTTTTATCACAGATATAAAGGTGGCTCTTTCAGTGTGCTTGACCTAACTGTGAAACATGATCAGTACAAAGACAGGGAAAGTGTGAAAGAGAGGCAGACATCACGACTTCTTTGTTCACATCAGCTTTACTAATGATGATGACATCATCTTTATTATGTTATTAGCTGTTTTATTCCACCAGCGTGGTTGTGTAATGGCTTCAGAGGCTTGTTTGCTAACCTTGTTGACTCCAAGGGGGAGCTTATTGTAGACTAAACAAGAGAGTATATTCCTATAGTGTTTCTAGACACTATCTATGGACACAGCTATTTGTAGAGATATGCAAACTGTAAATATTACCCATGGTCATTAGTCATTAGCCTATTATATAATAAATAGTTATTATACTGTCTTGCACCCAAGTATTGAATACAACCAACAACAACAACGCTAGTATCATATCGCCTCAGGTATAAGTGAAAAAAAGAACTTGATTATTTCATGTTTTTTTGCAATGCATTGTAACCATTTTACTGTTATTCTTTTCTTTTGTTCTTTTCTCATATCAGTTGAGTAATCATTAGAAGCAACTACCACAGTACAAATCTGGTAAAACGTTTACTCTCACTGAGTTCTTGTGAAAATTTATGGCGAACAGACCGAACCTGTCAGCGATAGTAAGACGCCACAGCATATATTGACCTAGCATATGTAAAAGTCTGGTTGTGTTTTTGTGATTCAATATCATGAAAAGTGAAGAAACAGGACCACCCTGGAGAGTGGAGACTGAATGCTGGCATGAATCATACAGTAATTACTGCTTTTTGTTTTCTAGAAATATTTGTGGATAATAAACAATAAAACATCTGCTACTGAAACAGACATAAATCGATGTTATAACATGTCATTACATGATGATATCAACACTTATGTGACAGGATATGCAAAGAATGTAAAATGTGAGCTGGGACTATGAGACTTTTCACCAGGGAGGGCCTGCTTGCGCTAACAGATATCCTTTCTTGTCATGAACTTTTAGATCTGCACATTTTTATTTGGATTATGATGTCTTATGGTACAGGAAAGTTTGTGGTTAACTGGTGGTACTCCTTTTGTAACAACACCCTTTGCAACACAGATGCTGTTGTAACATAAGAAAGTAGGACTTTTGACTCCCAGTAAGAGTAGACTCCAATAAGAGTTGACCCAACCAACCCAAATATCATGATGTTATTTATTGGCCGATCAAGAATTATGGTCATAGCCAGGAGCCAATATTGTCTACCTGCAGATTTCAATCATTCATTTTTGTAAAATGTCAAGACATGCTTGACTTTAATTTGAATTGGGTTTGAACTACATTTCAGTACAGTTTTAACAGCCCGACTGGATCAGGTTTTGTGTTGGGTTTCTTTTGTGTGACATGTTTGTCTCCAAACTAATTAGGCAATAAAGTCAAGACAGCAAAATCAATTTCATTATGACTAACACTAAGGTATGCAGTGATACCTATTGATTCCCCTGACTCCAATTAAAAATGTAAAAACAAAGCCTTCTAGCATTGACAAGCAGGTCTTTCTCTTTGTTCATGTTGGATGATCTGATTAATTCAATTAGTAACAGTTATCGTTTAAACTAACATATCTACTGTTTGTAATGGATCAATCAGATGTAGATAGTAATTCATAAGCTTCTTTAGTTTCTGAGCACACACTAATTGAACTATTTGGGTTGGGCAGTTACAAAATTATTACCAATATAGTAACAATTGCTATATTGGTAACAATATTGGTAACAATTGGACATAATTAGTAAAGAAAATTACTATAATATGTCAAACTTATCCCCTGTCCTTGACATACTGACACATTGACCACTTAGTAGTCCAGGCATGTATGTCTAGGTATCAATTACATGCTAATTAATGGCCACTTGTACAATAAATAATTTATTAATTTGATTAGGAGGTGTATCAAAACAGCCCTTTCTTTTACAGAACGGGTTATAAAACTGCCATTGATTCCAAACAGATTTCCTTTTCCATAACTCTATCTCATAGTGAGGATATATCCTAACTATGTGACCCTATCCTTGTCCCATGAACTTTTCACCCTACTCTATCTAATAGATGGACTTACAGTAGGACAAGGAGACTTAGCCCCATATAAGCTTACAGGACTATTATTATTATCAGCGGTAAATACCATATATAAATAATACATAAATATTTTGCCTGAACTCGATCCAGATGCATTGATAAAAAATTGAGACCTGAAACCCCTCGGTTGGACACCACAAAAAATAATTCTTCAAAGGTTTTGCTGGTATAACTTTGAATGCACTTGATATGAAAACAGAGTAGGGTTACACCACAACCTGACTCGGTGTTGGGGTCATACAATCAGTGTTTTGCGAAGTTTTCTAAACTCCCTTACGCAAGCAGGATGAAAATTTGTAATTTGGGTTCGTCTTCTTCCGACAAGCCGATATGATGGAGTTTATCCGTCAATGCCACCAGCACTGGAGCGGGCAAAAGTAAGTTGGAGGGGTTAAAGCTATAACATAGCAGTAATACTTTTTTAGAGAAGGATGTACCTTCCAGGTGATTGAACTCAAACTCGAGCATGTCTAGCATTCTCGTGTTAGGCTACCTGAACTAATTTCAATGAAACTCAATTAGGCTGAAAAGTCTCCTGGGCATAACTCGGAAACTGATACAGCAGCTGCGTTCCATGTGATAGATGGTGAGTGAGGTGCACAGTATCTACCTTCATTTAAATGTAGTCTCAAAAAAACAGAAAACTTGTGAAAACAGTGCTTGAAGCGTCAAACCGGTCACGTATCGAATCAACCGATTGAGTGCTGCGAATAACCAGTTCTGACATGGTTGTAAGAGTTTAGCCTACTAAATTGTGTTGTAAGACAACACAATACCTCTTCTCTGTAAACACCCAGCAAGCTAGTCATGTTGAGCATCTTAATCCTCACTCCCACACTCAATGTGTCAATCACAATTGATTTTATCAAGTGCAAAGTGGATTAGCAAAATGGACAAAGCGGAGATAGAGATTTGATGGGATTAAGCTCAAAGTCTGCCTGTAATCCTGTTTTACAAGCTCAGCCAGTGTTAATCACAAGATTCAGGGGAATCAGTGAACTTTGCCAGTGATTCATGAGGAGCAGACAAGTGCAGCTCTGAGCACTCATCTGTAGATTGACCCTGGGCTGTTATGTGAGAGAGTCACACTAATACTCACTCAGCATACTGTCTGAGAAGCTCAACATGCCAGACAGTAAATATGTTAAGCTATTGCAACCAGAATAAGATGATGGCGCCCTGAGGTACTGAGTACATCTGTTGTTATTCATCATTGATACCAGGAGAACATCCCTACCACATAATCATCAGCTCCCTTCAGGAATATATTATCGAGCCTGAGATGTGCGGAAGCTATCCTAATTGATATTCTGGTGCCCTGGCAACCACCCAGGAGGATGGATAGTGGGACACTTCCTGCTCAGCATAAAAATTGTTGTGCTTTGTGTAGGATATCAAAATTTGGTAAGCGCACAACCCTCCTGGCCAGAACTTAAATTAAGCACATTCAGTTTTTAGTTGATTTTTTCTTGGTCTTTGAAACAAGGAGTTTGTAAATAAATGTCAAGTTGCTGGAAAGATATTTGTCACAAACCATTGGAGTTTGAACAGTTCTTCATTGTAGAAGTATTTAGAAATGAGGAAGAAGCTCCTCTAGATATCAGTTTTTTTTGCGATAGTTACCATGACAACGTGACACACCATAACGTAAAACCTTGCGTCATTGAAGCTCAATAGATCTTGTGCAATAAAATAAATTGTCGTCTCCCATTGGATCAATTAGGCTTTAGGATACTATTATGATAATTTGGAAATTATAACAAATCTTACAGAGGGGTTTCTCTGATTTATATGCATAAACCTGCTCATTTACCATTGATTTACTATCAATAAACCAATGAATATTTAAATGTTCACATCTAAGAAAAAGGAAGTCTTGCTTCTATTATTATCTTAGTATCTTTGGTATTATGGGTTTTGACAGAACTTTGCTATTGCTCAGAGCACTGGTATTGTACGAGTAAGAGCACCCGCTCAAACTTTTCCCGTAACTTCCTAAACCATTGGCACACATAGCCATCCTTCTGGCTACCAGACCTTAGATCATGAGGACCCAACACTGTTGCTGATAAAGATCACATCAGTTCGACCAGGGAGAATGGTCCGACCAATTAAGTATCTTAGGAGATTATCTAAGCTGTGCTTTGATGAAACAAGAGTCAAGCAACCAGAGCAAACAGATATAACTAAACAGATTGGACCAGATGTGATTTATGTTTGATCCATGTCAATCACAAACGATATATTATCACTGAGTTAGGATATATCCTTACTCTGTGATATTATTACAGCGCTTGAGATGAAAGGGGCAATATATAACATACAGAAGTCATTCTATAGCAGTAAGATGGTAGCTCTGTAGCCTATCATAACGCAGTATCAACACCTGCGTTGTATTCCATAGCACAGGGCAATGTTTACTTTTTCAACTGTTTAGCAGAGTTCAATGTTACCACATAGATGAGGTTATTGCCTCTGGTGGTAGACTAATGATGGGGTCTAAGACCATAATTAAGTACGATGGCTAGCGCTAGCTCAGCTCTGTTTAGGTGCCGGACTGCAAGCTGATGCAATTTGATTGAGATTGTTACCACGCTTGAACAAAACAAGGGCAAGTGGTGTATGTTTTGAGCTATAAGATTATAGCTTTGCGCAGACCTAGATTCATATCGACGCCAGTGTAAAACACTGGTAAATATCCTTGAGTAGCCAGAAGCGCATCTCAAGATGAGTTACCATGTGGAATGTTCAGTTACATGTTGCTTTTTGAAAGATTAGCCTCAACAAAATGTCTATGCATATATATTATAGATAGATGAATGAAATCCCAAGCAAGTGTGTACAAGGCACTGTCTACCTTACTTTCGCTTTGTAATCAGCAGTCGGGACTGTCACAAATTTGACAGCGTGTGCTGTCATTGAATTCTGAGGTTTTTTCTATGAATGAGATGCGCTCAATTATAAAATAGTCAGACGCTGGGTGCATAAAAATCGAAATTATAAAGCAAAAGAAAACATTGCGTGTATTGTCTGCGAGACAATGGCATCTTTTGAGGTCTACTGCCAAGCGATTGTGCATTGACACCTTTTTTTATTCCTCATATAATAGAGTTTTGTTGATGAGATACGAATCTACATTACTGTAAATATTGTAGAACTGTCTTTTTTATGATAATCAGATGGGTTCTTGTAAATAAGATGCTTCAGCAGTATAGGCCTGCCTACACATGCAGTATTTTCCATAGGATTGGGAAACTTTAAGTAAGCCAAGCTTTGCTGGCCGTACTTTGGATAGAACAAACATGTTTGTTAGCCCAGCTGAAGCATCTGGCAGATCAAACCTGGCTATCCTATGCCACTGACCGTACTAAAAGTGCCCCAATCATATGGCAATAAAAGGTTTAGACTTGAGAGCAAAACAATACCAGGATTTTAGTATCTATCATAGACTACCAGCACATAGTTTTTACACCTGATAAGAGAGACAGTCATGAACAGCAGAGAAACTCCCAGACCCACTTCTTTTGTATTCTGGTATCATATAGTCTCTGGTATAACTACAAAGTTCATTTCATGTCAAAGAATGAGTCATCTGTTTCTGCACAATGCTTTGAGTTGTTTTCTCAACTCAAGTGATGACAGTTTTAATTCCTGTTTGAAAACACATGCCATGTATATACCAGTATCTGATTTCAAAAGCTATGTAGCAATGAATCAATCAGCAAGAACTGTCAATTGTGACTCAATAAATCTGAGACATTGTTTTGAGTTTGTGGGTAAATATTTCACTACCTCTGTCGTGTTTGACGTCAGATTGTCAGAGAAGCTTCAGATATTTCTAGAGCCTGGGACAATCTTGATGCGTACTCATGACGGGTTAAATTGATCATAAAAGTTCTTTCATTGTCCTCATGCTAGTGGGAAGCGTGAAATAGCGAGGTTCAGTTATAGCGATGACCCTGTGGGATTCAACCAGAAACCTTGAACCTTGAAATGTTCTCCTTGAGAGAAAGCAATGCACTCTCCCTTCGTTGAAGAGAAAGCGGATTGATTTCTTATTAACGTAATGGACCTACGTCACTTCTGACAAGGAGTCTCAAACTCCTCGCTTACATCGTATTTTTATCTATTTGTGACACTCTATTATTCTGCTTGATATGGTCCTGCCCTGTATAATCATACAATATTGAATGTAGAACTGATAAGATTGATGTAATTCAATCAAAGCCCTTCATTATTAGGCCTCTTGAAAAAGAGCTATCCACTTTTTCCTCTCAAATAGCCCACCCTCCTTACAAGCCAAAATATACTGTCAGCTCAAAATACCACCCTTAATGTTCTTATGGACATAGGAGCAGAATCCAGGGCTAATATCTGGACAAGAAAAAAATTATTAGCCACTCGAGTTTGAAAAGTCTAGCCCTATGAATCATTGCATCGATTGTCATGTGGCTAGCTGTTATATTGTAATTCCATATTGCTGAGGGTTTAATTTCATCTGCATAATCAAATAAAGCACACAATACGAAAAGCTTTTCAATAACACTCTGTGTGAAATCACTCTCTCCTCAGCCTCTTTGTTTCAGCCAAGTGGTTGCATAATTTAGCAATTATTATGTCGGAAAATTATGCTGCCAGTACAGTATTTATAATTAAATGAGGCACAGATGGGTAGCCTCGATCTATGCCTATATACATGACTTAATATAATATTCTGTTATGTGGTAAATTATGATGATAATATTGGTTATATAAAGATCTTTCCGTGATGTCTGCAAGGAAAATCTTTATTACAATGTCTGCTATACTAAAGACAATGTATGTACTGTACTTGTGTGTATGTATTGTACTGTCTTTGCTAATACTATGGGCCAGGCAGTCAGTGTAATGCTCTATAAAAAGGCATCACACTGGTAAGATTCCTTTCAAATGGCAAAATTCCACATGAAAGTAATCAAAAAATAAGGAAATTACTGAAAAACCACAGAACAGTAATGGTGGCTTTGTCATCTAATGATAATAAGTTCATATACCACCACAAAGCAGCCACCGCCCTAGGTTGTGTGTTATATTAATGTTCTTGGACTGCTGCAGCGTCAGCACTGATTATAGGCCATTAAAGAAGTAAACTAATAGATATGATTCATTGCAAATAAGAATCCATTAGCACAAGGTCCTGACAGAGAACTCTTCTGCCAAGTGTTATGAGTGAGCTTGTAGAAGAAGGGGGTCACTGCTGTACTGGGAGCTCAGTCTATGCCTGCTGAGGTCTATGAAAGGTGATTAACCTGAATCTGGTCAGGTATTAACTTGCTGACAGCATTGGATATACTCTCAACTGATCTAATGCAGCTCAAACAGAACAAAGAGACGTAGTTGTTACTTTATTTGTCTATGAAGGAATCAATCCCAATTCAGCTGTGTTCTACTAATAAAAATGCTGTGCTAGAGTAACGATATATCCTTACTCTGTGATGATATTCTTGGCACTATTATAAATACATCAGAATAATATTGCATGGTTATAAATTTGGCATCTTGTTTGACAATGGAGGAAATTTGGAGTGCCAAACAATTGAAGTTCCTATAGACTTCCAAAAAACCAGAACTTGGAATTTCCAGATCAGGGTGAGGTTTAAATAGAATCAAGCCAAACTTTTTCAAAGATAGATTCTATCTGAGAATTGGTGAATACAGAAAACAACTGGTTTGTGGTGTGCATCGAGTGTGTACCATGTGCGCATTACCAGAGATTTATGATAGCACTAATGTTGTTTATAGTTGTTGTTTAGATAATCTAAGAGATTGACTACCAGCACCTCATAGCAGCCTTCTGTCAGTGACATAACGTCTTAATGGCGCTGGTTTGAATCAGTGGTATAAAACAGAATCTGACCAGCCAGACATATTGATAGCTTCTTCATCAGTAACTAATTTGTTTGGCTGATGACCTGCTAAACCAGATTGCTGAATTTTGCACATATGGATATATAAAAATATCAATACTTAGCAATACAATGCATGATGGTTTCCTATCATGCTACAAGCACACGCACAGAGTCACACTTATTAGTTGACTTTTGATGAGAGTCCAGGCCCGTAGTTCTGGGGGGGGGGGACAGGGAGGCACTAGAAAGCTAAATACAGTGGCCTAAAAACATTATATTTGAATAATCCATGTTTGAATCAGCTCCTCTGGGATTTCGATTTGTTTATTATATGCCTCAAATTACTCGGGAAGGATCTTACTGGTGATGCTTCTGACTCGCCTCAGACTTGTCCCTCCCCTTCCATTTTTTCTAAACTACGGCCCTGTGAGAGGCTATCCCCTCATTTGTCAGGATTAGTCATTATTAGTACAGAGTGCCTGGGTGGGCGGTAATCAGAGGGAGGGAGTATCCTTTTTATAAGTCACTCTATCTATGGCTCATTAGCTTGGTGAATCAGTCTTCATACTTATGGCTTCTGTTCAGATAGATTTTTTAAAAGATCCGGAATGTATGTTTTTTCCCTCCCATACACAAGCGTGACCTATCAGTTTCCTATAATAAACATTAATTAGCATGAATAAGACTCTCCTAACATTCTGCCTGTCAAGTCCGACACGGTTTCTGACACATTGGGGTCTTAAATTTGGCATCGGTTAGCTGGATTAAAGATCATGACATAAAAATTTGTAAAAACACGAGTCTCTGATTTCAACGGCAAGCGTCAGAAGGGTGGATTAGTCATAACTGAGTGTTTATATAGTGACAGCTTAGCTAGAGACTCAATGACAGCTACACAACTATATGTGTGTAAAATTGCCTGAAGCCATCTGCTAGCTATGCTTCTTATGTTGATTAGAGAGGTGACCGTCCTTAGCAAGTGTTTGCAAGTGCTGGCTATGCCTGTGGGTTTATTGATTAGTGATAGTATTATGTTGGATATAAAATGCTTGAGGCTCAAGAGAAAGTGACCTAGATGGCATTTCGGTTACGTTGTGTTTATTAGCACAACGTAAGGATATATACCCTCAATCTGTGGTATTATGCTGGGCGGGTTTGAGAGACAGCAAAACTGTAACTGATCTTTCAGACGCCATTGTAGACTATCTGGGCCCTTCCCATCAGTGACTGCTAAGATTATTATGACTCAGATAATATGACAGCCTATAATGATGTGGTTAGTAACTTAGTCGCTTTTCATCAAGTAGGAAATCTGTTTCCAATTCATAAACAAGATTTAATTTAGCTTTGCTTCCATGAACTGCTAATCTGGTTGAAATCAGCCATATGTACTACTATGTTGACAGATTTAAAGGAGTGCTTCTTTAGGAGTGTTGAAAAATTAAAAACTTTGAGCAGTTCAAGGGTACAATATTTTGGTCAAGCCCTCAGTATATTCAATTCTCTTTGTCATTTCATCATTATGAAGTTCACTTTTCCATCAATATTCATAACTTAAGTACGATTTCTGAGTGGTCATCGAGTGTAGTAATATTACAAATTAGTCCCATAAGGATAGTCTTTACTCTCTCCCAGTCTCATATCTAGGAAAAAATGGATTTCTAAATGAAGCAGCGAACACACATGAACAAACATCGTAACGAGTTCAGTTAAATTAATTATTTACATATGAGTGTTGTTACCGATAAGTTATGTACTGTGCGTGCCCCGGAATTACAAGTACATGGCCTTTCCACCTCGCTCATGGGGATTATTATCCTCTGTAAATTTGATGAGGACTGAAAGTGTGAAAGCCAGCCATATACTGCCCTAGGATGTATTACAGTTAAAATCTAGACCAACTTGTGTATGATTGCCCACCAGCGAAGACCATGAGCGCCTCTTCCTTTGGCACGTGGCAAGTTTAGGAATGCATAAGCGATTATAAATACTATCTTTCTGAATTGCAAAGTGCTCTTGGGAGGCGATGGTATGCCTAGACAAGTCACAAGGGACTAACCTGTCAGCAGACGTTGAGTGAGTGACACGGACTTGACAGGGACAGTAATGGGTCGGCGGTATTATTTTCTTGATATGACCAGTAGTGTAGCTATTCTGAGAAATAAAATTAGTGATGGAGTTCTAGCCTTTCTTGGGGCGTATTATATTACCTAACTTAGAATCAATACGCTAATGAAGCGCCTTCTGAAGCCCTCGTACTGCCCTGTGAGAAAATTAAATCATCCTGACGGGTGATAGCGGACGGCCGAGCAGGTGATGGCCACACAATTCATTCCATCGCCATTATGCTACCCTAGACAACTAGGCCCAATACATGGCTAGAGTTTAGGCTAGCTGGTTTGCTAGCTCAGGTTGTAGTGTATATAACATTATGAGGGTTTAGTAAATGTAAGCCACTAATTCAAGTATGCAAAATGACCTCACTGCTTCGCTCCTCTAGGGCAGCTCTCCTCATTTCAGTCATTCAACACATTTCATTCCCAATTAACGACATGTCAACTTCCCACTTTTTGATGGCAGCAGAGAGAATGGAACTCCCTGATGCCAGAGAGTTAGCTTTTATATTGACTATTTATTTTGAAGCCAAATCCTTGGTGGATTTTCCATTCCGTGGTATTCGGTGTTAAGGAAAAGACGAAAGAGTATAGCCAAGGCAGAAGGCTTATAGAAACTGATGACAATAAGATTTTTTTCCTGCTCCATTCTGAGGAATTTGAAGGTTTTAGAACTTACGTTACAGCTGCATGAATCTCTAAATGGACTTGTACTCGGCTCCGGCCAAGGTGAAGGACACGTAATATCATCGTTAGCTCCAGTTCCAGCTACCAGAAAGTTGAGAAATAATCCAAAAAGCACCACTAAGGAATTCTTCAACTCATTCATTTTCCCAGTTGACTGCCAAGCATGTCACTACACAGCTAATGAATGTGGCTTGAATTGAAATCAATGACTTCGCATTGATTGTTTTCGTACAACGAGCATGTGCTTGTTTGTTGATTGGCCGTGTACTGTTTACATTTTGAAATGGGAGGAGCTTATAAAATGGAAATTCCAGAAGAAAGAGAAAACACAACTCCATGTATCAGAAAAGGATAATTTTTAATATATATATATACTTTTATTAATATACATATACTATATATATACTTTATATATATATATACTATATATATACATATACATATATATACTTTTATTAATATATATATACTTTATTAATCAGTGTTGTATACTTATATGTTGGTTTTTATTAATCAGGTGAGCATATTATTATGAAAATATAAGAATTTTATATCACATTAAAACCTACAACAAATAACGCAGTCTAAGAACAGAAAAGTGGCGTATAGCTCCATGCAGGGAACTAAAACGATATCAGCCCATCATTGGACCAAATAAACTTATGCTACAGCTACGACTACAAACATGGAACAATCTTTCCGGGAAATCAAAGAGGCTGAATGGGTAAAAAAATGAAGCCAGTGGTGCAAGACACATTCACTTTTATGTCGATTCAGGTATTTTAGCGCTTTATCCCGAAATAAAAAAATTGGCTGGTTGAGACTGACCACTTTTTGAACAAAGAAAAAACATACATTCAGATAAGAGTATTTTTAACACCTGCGTTCATCAACCCATCATGATCCCTCAATAGATATTATCGACAAAAGAAAAGTTGACCTGTTAGCAAAGCTTAGAAAGCAAATTGTACCATAACCGAAAAGCAAGTTATCATAGATGGTTTTACCTATTATTAGTCGGTATCAACATTTAGCATGACTTATTTTACGACTCCATCTATAACGAAGTCAAGTCAATAATTGAAAATTATCTCAATGTTAGTCACATTAGGGTGTTTCAAAACAAACTCAGTTTGATAGCTTTCATCTGATAGGTCACTCATCTTGGTGTCTTTAACCTGATTGGTTACTCAGTTTGATAGCCTTCATCTGATAGGACGACATGCTCTTGTGAGAGAGCGGCTAACTCTTTGACAAACTCCTCCAGTATTAGAGCACAGTATATGGCCTTCTTAGTATTCATAGCAGCTAATCTCGCCTCAGCTGATTCAAATTTCACTCTGTCCGTCTGCTGCAAATAAAACATTACATATTGAATCATCCATGCTGTTCACATCCAGGGAAGGTGAAATATTCATGGCTTTAACAACTCTTGAAATACAAGACTTTATAGTTACAAATTTCTTATTCACAAATCGGAATGATAAGATATCAGACATGTTGTGAATTAATTATTGAATAAATCTCATCTCCACATATCAAATGTGAGGGACTTATATTGCTTTGAATAATGGATGAAACAAAATAAAGTTTCCAGTTTGAGGTCGAAATGTAGTTTCTGATATCATCTTATTTTGTATGCATAGCCTGGGATCCCAGCTTGAACCGAACGGTAACACATCCATTCCTAGCCTGAGTGATTGGTCATTTAATTCTCATGTATCTTATGGGGACAGATAGTGAAAATAGGATCCAAATAAATTGCCTTGGCAATCAGCTTGTAAAAAATAAATAGTGAATAAATAGTATAGTATCGTCGAATGTCTGATGGATATGGAAGGTTTTGTTACCAACCTTAGTGTTTGAGAATTTGTAGCCGTTGTTCTCAAACACAAGCTCAGGTTGAGGGGGTGGTTTAGCTGGATTCTTTGTACCACCCCTCAAGAAATCAGCCAATCTTTTACCTAAAATACAAATACGACGAAGAGTCGATAAAATCAAGCTATAAATTATACAAGTGTCAAGTTGTCTTCCCATTGAACATTTCAGTTTGTGTAGACTACTCTAGAAACTTGAAGCATGACGGACGCAGGCTTTTAGAGGAGGGAATGGGTTGGGGATGTGAGGAACCCCCATTTCAGTATAAGAACACAATAATTGCCCAACAACATCGTCATTACATCTAAAACTATTGGCGTCAAAAATACAAACAACCTTAGTGTGTTTATGTTCATCGACTACTGGTTAACTATTATGAAATAGATAAAGATATGGTACATATGTCTAATAATGGGTCAACTACTGTCCAAAATGGCTCATCATTTGCAGTAATAATGTAGCTGTCAGGGCAAGAACTATACGACCTCTGATTCTGTACCTTCCCCCATCCACAAATGAGATATGATATATACCTAAAACAGATTAAATATAATGATATGCATGAATATATACAATATAATAAAATCTAGAACTCATCACATACCCGGTGATCTCGTCTGATCCATATCCCTGTCACCGGCCTGAGTCATCATACTGGCTGACCTTGGTTTGACCTCTAGAGCCTCGTTTTCATTCTCTAGATTCTCGGACTTCTCTATCATGAGGTTACGAGCCTGAAGTAGCAGCACACTGAAGTTATCTATCCTCTGAGAGTATGCGTCTACCTTATTCTTCACAGAGCCGAGCACCTGGAATAGGGTAATAATTGATGATTCAATGTTGAAAGCAGAACAAAATTGTTAGAGAAATGAGCACTATTGCACATCTGTAGTCTGACATGGTGTATATTGTGGAAAAGGCTACATTGGGACTGGACACTCTAAGTCTAAGTGTTGGACCAGGCCTGGGTTTGATCGAACACAACATTACTACAATCAACAGGTAGATTCGAGAACAAGTTGTAAAATTTTGTCAAGTTGGCAGCCCTAATTAGTGGAAAGAGATGGACATGATCATATAAAAAATGAGCAAAGTAACAGGACTGTGTCAATACAGAAGTTACTAACCTGTATGAGGGATTTAACTGAGGGTTGGAAGACTAGACTGTGGTTCAGTAAGAATGACCTGATCAGAGGTTGGGGGTACGAAGCTAGTCTAGTGACCAGCCCCGTAAGCAGCAGGTTAACCGAGAGAGAATTGTTCATCATGTTCTCCAGTTTATTTAGCAATGTGAGCAAAAATGGTCCTACAAAAGATACAAACCAGTCTGATAACAGATCATAAAATATAAATAAATATACTGAAATCCATTATATACACTCTGTTGAAGCTGGCCAATTTGAAAAAGGTCATAGTCAGCGGCATCTAATTATAAACCACCGTGGTGATAATAGAATGCCCCTACCAGCAACCCGTGGATGAGTTTGAGCTCTTAAATTAGATTTCTACGAAGGCAGGTTACTGAATTGCAGTCAGAAGCAGTAAACAATAAGATTTAACTAGGTAGTTTGAGGAAACGGACTACAATATATGGTATAGAATAATACAAAATAAATGTCAAGTCTTGGTCTTTTCCAACATGTAAGCTGTAAAGCATTTCTCTAGAAATATGTCAAGCTACCCATACTGTGGTGATGGTTGCAAGACAAAATATTGAAATTATATTTTTGCTAGTTTTTATGTATGATAAAATGCAAGATGACAGCAAACACCAAATAAAAAGGAAGCATCCTGATATTGGTAAGCATCAGTTAGTTTTATATCAGATAAGTTGTCTTCCTTCAAATATCGACAGGCAACTTCGAAAGAATAGATTCCAAGAGCGAATTACAATCACTTCTGACTATTGACTATGGTCGATTTGATTATTCATTATGGGGGTAAAAGTTCTATTACTGTAAGTTTAGGATACAGATATTGGCTATAAGAAGATATACATGGGGGGGGGGGGGACAACTGTTGTGCTCTATATATGATAAGTAAGAGCTGTGAGCTTGTATTAGACATGCATGTGACAGTTACGTAAGTTTGACTCCAAAATATTAAGACAGCCCATAAACCATGGATATTTTACCGATGGATTCGTTCAGCCGCACTAAAACACCAGTTTAAATAAAATGAAATTTTATTCACGGGGATGGTTTTCTCTATGTAAGTCTTGAGTTAAATGCTTTGAACCATGATGGTATGCACAACTTCCGGCGAGTAAGTTATTCAGTGTCACTTCCGAATCATAGCCTTGTCAAACTAGCTGAGTAACAAGGCTAACGGTATCACATACAGATAGGCTACAGGTACAGGCCACAGGCTACAGGTACAGGCTACAGGTAGGCTAACAGTATCACATAACTGGAATCACATAAGTTATGTAAGTAAATCATTGATTATTCATTACTGCGATGGGCAATAATCTGCTAGACCAGGTGTGCTGAAACTTTTTTGCCAGTGGGCCACTTCTAAAAATCAGCATATTGAAGAAGTGGGCCAGACTTATTTGCGCCAAGCAAGCAGGCCATCAGTCAGGGGCATACTGAGTTTATTAATTAACCCCAGATATATATATATATATATAGAAAAGTTTTGTGTGTGTTCATTTCATAACCTGATTTTGAAGATCAGCCTGACATCAATTGTCAAACTTTGTGCAATTCTACAGTGGTTTTAACTTTGATTGTTTGGTTTCACTCCAAATCTTTGGTATTTTGCCTGTTATGCCATTGAGCATCCTAAACAGCCAGTCAAATTTGAATATATATTATATTGTTATTTTGGTATACTGAAATAAGTTATCTGACAGAAAGATGCTGCATGTTCTGTGTAACCTGATATTTTACTTTTTCCGTATTGTACATGATATTACTAGTAAATAAACAACCCTAATCTACCTATTCCGTTACATCACAACATGTAAGCATCATTGACTAAATTGCCAATACCCAACATTAGTGGGTAACAGGTTTGTGCATCTTCAGTGTGCAAAATAGATAGCTGTTCATCATCTCTAGTTTAGAGTGGCATGTACTACTATGCAACAAGTCACACAACATCACAAACTTACCAATGGTAGGTGTGTTGTCGCTTGAGTCCTCTAGTCTGAGATGAAAATCTGTAGGTTGTTTCTTCTTGGGTCTGGGATCAATGAAAACCTCAACAGGGTGAGACTCCAGTGAGGCTAAACTTTCGGACATGGATGTTCCTAGAGCAATAGAAAATATATTACACATTGTAATCATGTGAAAAAAAACAGAATCATAAGAGAGTCATTTTGTGGAAGACTCAAAGACTTGATTTTGTTGAGTGTGAATTAATGGGGTAATGTAAGATCAATAATAGAGCAAATCAGTTATGATTAAATGCAATACACCATAGGCGGACAGACCCCTCAAACCTGTTTGATATTGAGCTAGCATATCAGATGCATTCCTCTGCGTAGCTTTTAGACTCTCCTTTCTTTTCTCAACTGTAATCTCCGCCTCCAATATGGCCGTTTCCATTTCCTGTATGATATCCTGAGCTGGTTTATCAGGATCAACAAACACATTGTCTACAGATTCGTCCAAATATGAGAGAAACGATTCAAAATGTTTGTGGTCAGTTGGTGTGCTCGAAGCCTCAGCCTCTGATTGGCTGAGTTTATTATGAACCAGAGAGTCTGATTGGCTGTTTGTGTGTAAGCCAGTTGCTAATTGGTGTATATCAGCTGGCATTGGTGGTGATAACAAAGGTGGTAGATCGGAGTTTTGACCTTGTATCAGAAGATTGAGAGTTAGATTTTGGTTAGGATCACCCAGTGAGAGTAAAGGTTCATCTCCATCCAACTTCCTATCAGTATGGTTAGTATAATTATGGTCGTCTAAGCACAATGGCATATCATCTGACTGATACGTGGGAGATAATTCTCGATTCTGAGCTTCTGTTGTGAGGTTATTTTTAGTAAGTGGTGTATCTTCTGTAATATCTATTAGCACCGAATCTTCTGACTTTTGTCGCACACATGGTGAAGAGCTGGAGCAGAAACAAATATCAATTAGAGAGTGGAAGTTATCAAGGTTAACATAGTATGCGTACATTGATACCAATTTCAAGAATGATACCAACTATAACTATTTGGCAAAAAAACACTAATACATGTGTACAGAGCATCGATTCAACAGAAATGTTGCGTTGTTAGCCAAACAAGGCCCAACACCTGCGAATTTCCTTCCTCAAAAAAGTTGACTGATGAGAATGAGCCAAATATATGATTACTAATTTGATTCATCTGAGAATTCTAGGGCTAATCACTCTATGGACTATAAACATAAATTGATTGTTAGACAACAAAATTCAGAAAAGGTAGGTATCCACAGGTTCATATGCAGGATACATATCTTGCTGAACTTAGCTGAGAAACCATTTGTTTGCTGTGCTCACCAGCCAATAATATTAAAAGCTTTGGACTTCTGTGCCGAGTTATTTCAGTCTGCAAGAAAGCTTGCAAAAAAACGTCAGTTATTATCCCACCCTACCTGACGGGTTTGCTGGGAGATGTGAGTGGTGAGTCCGCTCCTATCAATGGTACATCATCGTCATCTAGACTGGGATCAATACTCGGGTCGGGGGTATCATACTTATTCCCTGATGATGTACTGCTTGTCCTCTCGCCCCGTCTGTAATGTACACACAATGCTATAACACTAGTACACTTGTATTTGGGATGACTTTACTAAACTCTTCTGCTGCGCATCAACCACGAGAAAGCTTATGAATTCATGAAACTTTAAACAATCATTCTCCAGGTAGCAAAATTATCGGCAATAAGAGCTTCCATTCTCGAAGAGTTATCAAGATAAGGCAAAAAAGACCATAAATGACTGCGAATTTAGAGTCATTCCAACAAAAGTGGCTCAACTGGTTCCTCACTCTCTTATAAAACCTCACCCTAATCTGCCGACGTTGACAGAATCTATCGCAGCGTTGTGTGGTGGTATTTCTCCGTCATAAGAGTAACACCACGTCGTACATGACTGAGCACAGCTACTGATCATCACTCTCGCCTGCTGGAGGTAATCATTATATGAGGACTTGTAGTCGTCCAGACGTGGGGCTGCGGGGGTGTGTCCGGCAGAGAAGATACTATAAGCAGATGGGACTGGATTAATACAAATATTGTAAAAAGACATCCTCACGATCCCAACATTACTGTACCCTAGCAGCCCAAACTTACCTAGAAGATTAGTGCATCTGTTGGTCAATCATACAAAATGGTTAAATATCAAATTAATTCTAAACCCTGAAATGGAATCACCATGTGAAGTTTATAGTTTTGCCATGATCTTGTACCCAAACTATTTTCCAGGTTGTTGTCTGCGGCATTCCGTTATCTATGATTATGGAATGCCACTAAAAGGAATCCTGTCCTTGCAAATCCTATGGGTGAATGATCATTTTTCAAACATTATTAGGATCCGACTTTCCAAATCTACAATAGTATAGCCCAATCTGTAGGCCTACTATGTTTTGGTTGTTTGTGCATACAAGTCAACATTGGATAGTAAGAATTGGTACAATTGAGTAGATAATTTGGATGCCCAGAATCATAATGATGGATTAAATCGATTGTAGCGTGTTACTCAGACATGTGCTCGACATTGGAGAGATGACAGAACTCGGTCGTGGCCCACACATATACTTGCAATGTATTTGCACTGTAACTGCTAAATGAGCAAGGAACACATAATTGCATTAACTAGCTCTACTCATATTGATGCCCAGCTAGTTTCGGCAGCGACAGCAGCTAGTTACCTGAGAAGGCCTGTACGGTTGTTACCAAATCCGAAATTAAACGGCAGGTTGGATAACAAATCAAACTCACTCCCCACTGATAATCTGCAGGGTAATGGACACACGGATAAATCAAACTTATGCAGCTGATTGTATGTGGAGACACCCTACTGCTACAATCTTAAAGTCTACCCAAAGACTAACACATGTTATAGTCAGGCAGTTACTTATGATAGATTTGTATGGTAATAAAATTCAATGCTTGTTTCTTGTATTGCATTTCCTGGAGACTGTGACATCAAAACATCATCACTTTTTCCACCATTAATAATTCATGGCAATTTTATCCATGCAAATCTGACATAACTTCATCATAAGTAACTGCCTGGCTATATAACATGCATAGGTCTTCTGGTAGTCTTTAATCTCACACTATGTCTGGTGAGCACACACGGTATGGAGCCGGGATCACTTCTATGTGGGCCACTCAGGTTGCAACACACAAATTGGTCTCTATTTCTTAAGCTGGTTAGAAAGACTCCTTCCTAATGGCCAGAAAATGTAGGGAATGCAGATCAAAACACAAGATACGAAAGACGGTGCAAATTACAAGAGTTATTAAATGATAATGAATCTATTTGGTCACGCAAGAAATAATAAAATACAGCGATTGTGCTTCGAGACAACAGGTTTTGATTATTTTTACAGTTATCCTCTCAATTTGAAAAGGAGACAACTATTAGCAAACTCATATTTCTTTAGAAAGAAATTGGTACATTGTTCACTGTGATAAGATTAGCACGTTCTATGAAATACTCGTGTGAATTTCTAGCAGCATGTTAGCTAACACACGAAACTGAACACGATAACCAATTCACCTGTTTGTATGCGGATAGCTTCAACGTATTACATGACAAATTAACCAAACTTTACTTTTTATAAGTGCCACATAATTTTAACCAAGGTTGAAATATCTCAACTTGATGCTCTGAACATTGCTAGGGAGTGGCTAAATGGCATAACAAACTAGAGCTGCACATTCCCATGCAAACTAAGTATGACGCACGGCACCCAAACTTAACATTACAAGAATAGCATGATACATAGTATGTTGAGCAGTTGAAAAGGAGGGGCGTTGCCAGCCCTCATTTGAAACAAGAAATAAGCTAGGCACTCCTACCATATTCACTTATCATGATTTAGTGGGTGGTGAAGGCGGATGAAAGGGGGGTTAAACTACCCTTTCAACAGACCAATGGGAATATTGATTCAAAGAATGAAATAAAACCTTGCTCTCTATTTAGACAATGCAGACATACCCATCATTATGTGAGGTGAGTAGTTTCTGTTGTTCGTCTGTGATGTCAGCCCGGCAGCACTGAGGTTCTAATTGTAGTAACTTATCGGCTATCTTACCGTATATATCTACCTCTTTTATAGCTCTTCTTTGACTCTGCATTACATGTGTCAGTCTGTACAGGTATCTGTGTACAGACAGAGGTAAGTGTTATTGTAAGGTTAACTTTGACCGACCAGTGAATAATAGCTCAGAGAATCAACTGCTAAATATTATTTGGGCTCTTCAAGGTTTCAGAGAAGTTAATTTTATCATTTACTTCGCTTATCTCAATAATGAAATTGCCTTGTATTACATTGATCACACTTCTGAATAGGATGTATATGTTTTATTTATATCCTAGAGTATTAGGAGTTATCTGCCTATTTGTTCACTCACCAAAGCAATCAATTCACTATGGTTCCATGCCTCGAATTTGTGGTCAACTCCAATTTTGAATTATGAATGCTAACCATTTCCATGATGAAAAAAACATGGAAAACATCTGCCAGGGCCGGTTTCCCGCATCAATGCCCTTTGAAGCCATTGTGTGCTAGTGTGCTAACCATTCAGCCACGCCGCCTTATTAGAATTGACGCGATTCGATACGGTAACCTGTATTCGCATCAACAATAGTTGATCGGTTCATGCGGAATTGACTTTAATACAATTCACATGGATTGATAGCTCCCGAAATCCTTCCGAAATCGCAACATGGAACCATAGTGATTAACTGCTGGGAAAACATTAAACACTCAATCTTAAATGAGCGCATTTTTAATGTAATTTTTAGGCTTAGGGATCGATAAACAGAGCGTTCCTCATATAAGTGTGAGCTAAGTCAGGGGCTAGTCATTCATGGACAGATTTAGTGATTCATCAGTTTTGTTTAGTATGTATGTATGCCTCACAGCCTGAGAATCTATTAGTATGACAGGAGGCCTCACTTACTTGAAGCAGAGAGCAAACATGACATCCTCACAGTTGAGTTCTACCAGAGTTTTAAACAGCGATAGAGACACCATACATAGCTGTAATATAAACAACAATATTTAAATATACAAGCACTTAGGAGCTGTATCGTCAAGCATCGCAAGGATATCCAATGTATAGTACTGAATGACTAATAGATGTGACCCACAGCCAAAATAAATTCTTTGATCAACAATAATCCATAGCTGATGTATCGACTTAGATTAATAATGGGGTGTTGAGCAGGGTTAAAAAGAGTCAGAGAGATCAAACTTGTAGGTGGGATTGTCTTACGCCCGGTCATTTACTAGAAAAGTGAGTAGGAAAACTGAAGTCGGTATTTCGTGGTTTGGACAAATTTTTCGACACATTCATTGACTGGACAACTTTTTATTTGTTTTGTTTTTGGTACTTTCTTTAATATACTGTCAGTGCTTGTTAAAGCAAATGAGACAGAGATTACAGTGGATAAACTTGGAATGTACCTTTACTGTCTTACCTTAGTACTGCTGTTGATTCTATCGATGAGCCATTCTAATATAACGACATCATCATGCTTAGTGACTAGTATGAAGTGTAGGAAAGCTCTCAGCAGCGATGGCTCTGTGATCGTTCTGACAAATAACTCGAGATAAGCTATCGCTGATACCTGCTCCTCTATCGCACTCTGCTGTGATAGAAGAGAGATATATAAATTCGGGAAAAATGAGACACTGTAACGCAAGTAAACCAGTAATTATAAGGGCGGCTGAATATATGAAGGCCAGCTCTGTCAATTTTAAAGGTCAAAAACATATACCGATCACATCTGTTTGGTGAATGAGTTATTAGGGTACAAAAGGTATAAAGATGAACAAACCCTTGTATACATGGCCAAGGTGTCTATGACTTCATCATCTAACATAGCCAGGATAGGTTAACAATATAATAGGGTGGGCCAGTCTAAACTCGTGTATACAAAATACGAAGCAGTGATAAGAAAATGCATGCTGCTACCATTACAACTGGAATGAAAGTGAGATCCTTACCTGGAGCAACGAAGGAGCCATAACAGGTAAGAGGAATCCGTTATATATAAAATCTATCAGCTGCTGTCCGACCAGCACATGGGCTACCTGTGATGAAAACATAAACATATATAATATATATTTGATATGTTTATAGAAGATAATGACTGCAGTGCAACAAATCCGGCCCTATGAGCAGGGCTCAGCCACCTAGTAAATCAATAGATGGGCAATGAGAGGAAAACTCATAATAATCAAACCGGTGAATAACCAACAGGCCGTAAAGTGCGGTTATACACACCTTTATTACGCGTTGTTCTGAAGCTTTTTACAAAATACCCTGTATGAAATTTGAATTAAGCAATCTCGCTTTAAACATTTCAACAGCAGAATTAAAAATATATTAACAGGTTTCCCATTAAATTTTATAATAAATAGGGTATCACCAACAGATTGGCTAATATTCAGATACACTGTAATAAAACCGGTAAGTCAGCAGATACCAAACAAATAAGTAGGGTAAGTTTGAAGGCACGAACCAAGTTTTAATTCAAGATATACTTACCTGTACGACGGCGTTACAGAACTCGAGACAGTTAATAATCATCTGTACATCAGGCATGTGCATGTAATGTTCCTTCTCTATACGATACCAGTCCTCGTGACCTTCAGGTCTGACCTTGTGAGGAAGAGAGGAGTACAGTGCGCTCAGGCCTGTCGCTAGTACCTGCAGCAGAATTTGAAGATGAGTTTATACTAGGACGTTGCTTTGGATGTTATTAACAATGTTGAAGACTTTTTGACGTTCTTGGAGTGTTGTCTTCCCATACTGAGATAAACTTGGTATAATGTAGAGAAAACAGTTACAGCTGGTTAGTAATGTAATGATGCTTTGCACAGGGTTATTTCGAGATGTTTGTCGATAGTAGAATGTTAGTTAATTGTTCTAAAAGCTCTTCCGAAGCGCATCCATGTAGCCAAACTGTTCATGCTTTGACAAGGATATGAAAAAAAGGCCAGAGATAAATTCAAGACATGTCATCCCTTAAGAGGAACTAACATTATCCAGTATAGACTAGGATTATAGGAAATAACTACAGTACAGATCGGTTTGGAAGTACAGCTATTTAGTTACGCTTATACCACTGAGAAAAGGCTATGACGGCTTCACTACCATGATACTATGGTGAATGCAGCTGTCAGTCTTATTTGGCTTTATACAAAATACGAATGAAAGAAAGAGGAGAAGCCCGCACACAGATAGAACACCATACAGGTATAATATATATATATAAAGTATAAAATTATATATAATAACTCTATGTAGAATACTCACAGGGCAGAAATCTGAGTTGTTAGCGATGTATTTACCGATGACCTGATTCCTGGCTGACGCTGCCATGATGAGAAGCAGCGCGTCCCGGGCCTGCTGTCCCAGAGAGCCCTCTCTGTGTATGTACGGGATTAACAGACAGAATATGAGAAAATTCTGCTGACCCGACGAATAGGAAACATTGAAGAATAACTCCAGATACTATAAAATAATCAACGGATGAGAATCATTCAACTTATTATATATTATATCATATTCATATTAGCTCAATTATCTTATCATAGTTAAAAACTTTCCTCACATTATTATATGAGTGCAGTGAGTGAAATGGAATGTTTCAATTATGAGCTATGGTTAGGATAGTTGATCATAATGATTATTAAATTCATATTGTGAGCCAAAACGGTTTACAGTTTACAAGTTGGCACTTTACAATTTCAACAGAGACTTGATTCCCTAGCAAAACAAAGTCACAACAGTAGTGCTTTAGCAAAGGAAAGATGTGTTTATTTTTGCTTCTCAGGGTTAAACCATAAGGGTTGATGGACAGAGAAATTTGGATTTGCACAATAAAGAGGCGGGTATGTGACCTGTTTCACAGACATGACTGACAATTTTACATTAGCTTCACAATAGGGGAAAATCTACACGGAGTTGTTTTCGAGGTTAACATATTATTCCTGAATTGAACTTTCATTTTTCATCAACTATTGTGAGTTTGGAAACTTGGAGCAAGTTAACCTGAACCCATGCAGTAAAACAGAATTTGAAATAATGTTTAATTTAACTGTCAGGTCGAGGAGTTCAGTCTAAGCAAAGGTATAGCCATTTTGAATAACAGACCTTTGAAGTCGCCTACTCAAAATCAAGTATAACAGATGAGTAGGCAACTCCAAAGTACGAAAGCAAACCGTAACATAAAGCTAATGGCACGGAGAGTAAACCAAATTAGCGACAAGCAGTTTGGAAAGTAATCACATGAGGAACAATCAAGATTTATGTTACCTTATCCGCTGAATAGTGAGCCAAAGACTGCCAGGAGAGATTTAAAAGCCAGAGGTAATTATACAAGATTTATTGCTTGTATGTTGGGCAGATTAATCGTATTCAAACAGCTGATTTCCAGGGTTCAATGAAACAGGAAACCATGATATAAATGTTAGCATGTTCTTGGTCAATCTAATTTGACTGTAATGTGTGATCTAATCTAAGATAAATATCATTAATTCAATCTTAAATCTGTTAGCAAAATCACAAGCAGTCTTAGCAAGGGGTGTGTGGGAGACTTATCTATCATTCTCATCAATGAGAATGATTTATAAGTCTTGATGGGTGGATGGTTTGGCTAGCAATGCTTTTTTCACCTCAATTGTAACATCCTTGGGAAACACAGATACACACAGAGTATAGCAACGCAGGACCGATGATGGAAATTATCAGCAGTTTGCGGACAAATGGTGCACAAACTTGATGCATTGTGGTGTAGGATTAAATAGGTTCCACCTAGGATTTCAAACATCAATGGGTGTAGATTGTACACTTTGGTACCATGAAACCTGACCTGTAGCTGTAAGCAAGGAAGGGGGTTATATGGTTCACCCTACATCTACAGGAAAGAAATATACTTTGTGTCATTAATTTTGACTTCAAAGTTCTCTACTAACCAAGAGAGACAGACGGTTCAGTATGATGATAAAACTAGGGAAAAATTCATACACACTAGTACCCATGTACTAGTGAGTTAAAGGGGATCTATTTTTTGAGAAAATTAATTCTAAACGGCAATTATGAAAAGTGAGATAGGATAAGTTGAGGAGAGTGGAGGAGTAGGTTTGATTACAGTGAGGGAGGGGATGTGCTTGGCTAGGCTTGTGCTCACACGCTGTGGTGGATGGATGGCTGACTGCTAAAATTGGTTACTAAGCTACACAACAACACTCAACAACTTATTATCATAATAAGTGTATTATGGATTTACCATTTCCCCGGATTGTTTCTTTTAAAAACATAAGATGGACATACACAACATGTACATATAAACATCACAAACAAATATATGAACAAAGTGGATACGTGGAAGGATAGGATGTATATTGGGGTAGTCCTATGTCATGGCTGTATTTGTAAGGAGTATATAAAACAGCATTACCATTCACAACACAAACAGAGCAGATATATTGATGTTACAGGAGATGTCTTGGGTAAACCAAACCAATCAAATATGTCATCTGACTTGTCAGATTGTCTGCTACAGAATATGGTTGGGAAACTGCTCAAATACATATTTTGTTCATTCAACGTAGCCATTTTTTGGATTTTGATACTAGCCAGGATTTTTATGCAATAGCACACAGGCAGAGATAAATCTACCCCAATACACATCCCGAGCACGGCGCCTTGCAGAGAGGGATGGAATACATAGACAATAATAGCAGAGACATACACCATACGACAATATATCCTGTCCAAGGGGTAGAGCAATGTTACACATTTGCGTACCATATCACGGAGCGGACCCTTCATTCAAAGTTCATACATGATAAGACCATTCAAATATATGCAACAGTACAACGAGCATCAGAATGGCACGCAATCGATAGCAATAGAGAGAGAAGACATATTTTTTCTTTCCGACTGGAATAACCCACATACTATAGTCAACTACTACACCCTATCCCATTGCCTGTTTGAGTGCCCATCTCAGGTTATCAGTGTATTTTCCACGCTGACACGTGCACTTTTTACGCTGACAACTAGTTGTTGAGAACTCAAACAGACGTTACAGTAATCTTAGAGACATTTTGCTCCTACCATTGCGGAATCATGGCCGTGTGATCTCTTGAATGCCTTATTGTAAAATAAAATCCTCAATGAAAATCAAAATAGGATAAACCAAGTCTGGTGAGTTTTGGTTGTTTTTTTGATGATATGAAATCCAATTATGTTGACTATTTCGTACTCCGAACCAGCTAGCATCAAAATTATTTGTTTTCAAGTTTGAGTGAATTGACATACTGTATGTGGAGGGTTGCCTATGGTCTGAAGATATTGATAATGGTTTTAACCTCAGGAGATTTTCAATAAGTTTTCATATACCCATATCTCCTCTTAAGCTTTGATGTTAGCAGGGTGACGCCACACAAGACGCTCTGCATTCTTAAGTTACAACGACTGACCAAACCACTGGGTATCAGCTGAGGCTGATGCTGGGCAAACCTTGTGAGGCTGCAATCGCTCAGCGTGTTTTGACCTTAGACAAGAAACAGTAAATATTTCTGGGGATAAAATGTTCCTACCTGTGGATTTCGGCTGATGCACACACAAAGTTGATGAAGAAGCAAGATCACATGGTTCTCAATCTCGGGAAGGGTGGTGTCCATACACGACCCCAACAATGAGAGTAACGGTCGGATCACAGGCTTATGATATAGAAGGGGCTGCTCGCTTTGACTAACAAATAGAAGAATATCACAGTTAGGACAGGAATCTCAGTGCAGGTGAACTTAGGTACATAGGCAATTTTAAACAGACCATCGGATCTTAGACTAGATAGGTAAAAGTTTCTCCTTGTACTGATTTTCCAATGATTTTTGCGAGCGAATCATAATAGTCTCTATTTTATGACTGCACTGTCATCAAAACAAAGCAGCAGCAGTTACAGTAACAAGTGAGTAAGTTTTGCTTCAGAAATTAAATTCTATATTCCATTATTTCTAAATCAGCAACTCTAGATATACAGGAGGCAAGGTATGTGAGGGCCACAGGCAAGGTATGTGAGGGTAATTTAGCCCAGATTCAATCAAATAGTATATTTTCAGTATTGTCTGTCAACTGGCTAGGATGGGTTGTACACAATTGAATTCCATTAACCATGCAGTACGACTAATCTAGCACCATCAGTTACAGTTACACTTCAATGTTTACACATCGTAAATATCTTAGTTTCTATTATCTATTTGATTTGATCACCCTGTAATATTTCAATGTTTGGTGAAAAACAACGGTATGTAGTATGGCCTTTCCATACCTGATGAGATTTTCGAGTATTTTGAGTAGCTCATATTTGATTTTATTCTCGTAGACTCCCGAGTGTAGGCACCAGTACACGAGCTGTTCTAGTATGTCCTCAGTGAGTAGGTAGACCAGACAGTGACCCTGCTGTCCGTTCTCCTCGGTCTCGTTAACTAACAGGTCACACATCTTATCTATGTAGTGTATCACTGAGTTCACCTCGTCACCACTAAATACCCTACAGACAGGCGAGAGATGGTGACACTCCCGATCCAGTGATATACTATTGCATGTCTATCTCGGATTGATAGTGAGTAAATTAATTCACTTAACCAGAGTACCATCACAAGGAATTCGGAGAGACGACCGTGTTTCATTTTACTACTAAGGGGCAGGGGGGGGGGTACACATTAGGTACTCATACTAAATTGACTCTAATGATCAGAGATACACATGTTAATAGTGTAATCTCGATGTCAGTGTGGATGGTGACACCACAAAGTGACGCAACCGTACAGGAAGAGAGAAAAAGGATGGAGTGGCTTTTAAACAAAGATTTACAATCATTTTCCTACCAATCTTCCCTTGGAAGGGCAAGAAGAGTCCTTCCTGAAAACATCCTAAATGGTGGCAGTGTTATTGCTAATCCACAATAATGACTTTGTACTTATTTGCATGACATATGACAACAATTTTAAACGGGATAATCTGCTTCTTGTCTAATTTCAATCAGTTAACATTTGCAGGAAAAGTCATTTTCATGAATCTGGAAGTTGTTACATTGTAACTCTTAGTGCACAGACTCACTATAGGTTGGAATAAGATGCAGTCATTCCAACCAAACCTAGACAAGAGCCAGATATGATAAGGCTGAGGTAGGTGTGCTAAAGGGTTCAGCTAATCTCACAATAGGCCCTCAGTCTCAGTTTCTTATCTAGTAATCAGAAATTCTGTACCTGCTTCCATTTTCTCCTCCGCTTTTCTTCATCACACCGAGAGCCTGTCTCCAGTGAGACTGGAATACCTCTAAGCTCGGGGCATCTGAGCGCAGAAGTGATGCTGTAGCAGCGTTTCCTGCGGATGCTGACTTTGGGCTGGGGGTGTTAGCACCACTCCTCTTTAGTAGGTTCTTAAACATCCTGCTGCAGCGTAGCTTAGCGTGGTAGTGTACTCATTGCTTAGGCATATCTGTAAAACATAACCCAGTTTATCATGCTGAACTATTTTTGTTGATAAGCCACTGGCATTCATGGTGTTGTAAATTTTCAAATTTTCAAAATTTGGTCATCGAACAATTCATTTTGAATGTAATGTAAACACACATGGGCTTGTATATTTAAATACTCTACCCACCTGTATACAGTCCCAGTTAGACATTGGCTCCCTACCCACCCTGTGAACTTGTTAAAAAAAGTAGCATTGTGGGCATTGAAGGGACTTTATATCTTTCAATCCTGTGAGGAATAATGAAATTAAAAATACTTGCTGACGTTATTGGTCAAAAAGTTTTTATTTGGGAATCCCTCCTTCAGGATTTCGTGATGGTGGAGTAAACATTACTATACTCACAGGCTGGAAATTGACTGTTTTCTTCTGATGAATCACCTTCATAGAGTCTTGTAACTTTACCCCTAGCTAGTTAGAGGACAGTTAAACAGTAGTAGTAACAATAATGGAGTGTTACAAGACACTAAAAGTATTTCTAGAGGAGAAAACACCAACTTAAAAAACAAGTTTTCTAAGCAATTAAGTCAGCACTTCCGTTACAGGTCCGTCTTCCGTCAAAGGTTGCACACAGAGATTTGAAACTTGAACCTATAGGCTCTAGATGTAAAAAGACAGGGAGAATCCATATATTAGGTAACATATACTCTCAGAGACCCTCACTGCTTTAATCCTTCCAAGTTTTAGGAATTTTAGGTCCTTTAAGGAAGCGTCAAAAATCATAGCTCAATTTAAGGGTGGTATGCTGAGCCGTTGTGTACAACAGTTGCATGAGGGAATTTATAAATGCCTTAACGAAATGGGGATTAGTGATTATTGAGTTACAGCTGACCAAATCAATTTCCCTCTGTTGCATACTAATACAAAAGAGGACAACGCAATCAATAGTGGGCCTCTATGATATACGTCGCTTGAGTAGACTAGTAACTTGATTTTGCTGTGACAGCAAATGAAGTATGTCAAGCCACATAAAATTTTAAGAACCTTTGATCATACACATTTTGGTTTGTAGAGATCCTATAAAAACCACTGGCTTGCAATCTTGAAACTCGGGTAACAGGAGTTGCACAACTGCACAACCAAATTTGGCTCCTGCCTAATTTAGCCCTTGACCAACATCTCAGCACACAGCAGGCCCATCACACTATTGTTGATGTCTACTGTGTTGCATAGTACGAGGGAGGTTCAAACATGCACACTGTCTTGTAACATGAGACCTTGGAATTATAAGACTGGATGCAATCAATGAACCACAGTGAGGCCACCAGCACACAATCAGAGTTTCTGGGGGGTTCAATTAGAATGAGCGATACTTTACTAACGTAAATTACCACTATCACATTGCTCAAAAGAATGTATATAGTTCCATCACTGCGTGAACAATTTATGAGCGACACACTAGTAGGGGGTCTCACTCACTCACTGAGCGTTCACAAGATTGCAATTTTTGCTGTTTCAACCCTCTGACAGATGGTTGACTGGTCAGTGAACCTGTCCTGTGAAACCGGGACTACACTAATCCAATGAGATAAATAAGGTTAAGAATACTACACTAGCTAGGCTAGGTTAAGTGTATGTATGTATGTATGGGATGTTTGTTTGAAGGCAGAACAAAAGAGTAAAGAAGAGTATTTTCTCGTTATGATTATATATATATATATGTGTGTTTATAATATGTAGGGCAAGTTTAGCTTGTCCAAGGAGTACTCAGTACTCCTTGTCCTTGTTTGTCCACTAAACTATCACTCACAGTCAGAGTCACTGCTGTCTGTCTCTGTCTGTGTAATGTTTGTTGGACCCCTTGATAGTCTTATACTTTAGTGCTATAGTTGTATAATAATAATAAGTCTCAATTTTATTGTACAATGACACTTAGGGGTCCAATGTTCATGATGTAGTCACAGGAATGATGTGTGTATATTGGGTGCCTAAGCTGAATATCAAATGCAATACCCTTGTTATGACTCTCTCTGCAGGTTATGCTAGTATTATAGGAGACTTCCGGTTAACTAGGAAATTGCTTTCTTGGAATAGGAGGTAATTTTTTAACCAGAATAGAAGAGTTGTCTACCACCTAAATGACAAGAAAAACTTGAAGTAGCTAGGCAAGGATGGATAATTCCTCAATGTTATCATCATTAAATTTTGGATGCTTCACCCTCCCTCTCTGGCTATACAGGGGGTCTTTCAATTAGAAATGGCAAAAATCGTAATCTGATCGCTCACACAGTGAGTGAGCGAGACCTGCTAGGCTTTCGCTTTTAGATCGCTCACTCAATGATGAACTATATACATTCTGAGTGAGCGATCTGGGAGTGATTTTGTCTAATTGAAAGACCAAGTGAGTGATAATTTTGAACGATGTGATATGATAACTTGCTTAAGTAAAGGATCGCTTTTTCTAATTGAAAGACCCCCAAGGGTTAGGAGAAGGTTTGGGGAGAAGGTGGTAAAAAACTTTACACTCCACATACAAAACTATTGTCATTATTAATATTATGATTTCTTTTATTGTTCAATCATCAGGCATAAATCATTAAAGAACGTAATAATTTTTCTGATTACCTTTTTCTTGATCTTGATTTTTTTTTACTGTTTCTCGATGGCTGACCTGATAAAGTTTTAGAAAAACTAATAAGTTAGAGACATGAGAGTCAGCAAATATAATAATTCTGTAAACCGTTGTCTGATGGACACCTACTGAGTTACTGTGTAACATATAATCGTGTCCGGACCTAATAATCGACAAGACCATTGTGTAACATCGAAATTAGATCCTACTACTCCACATTCAGATGAAATTCAGGATCTGATTTCAAAAAAATTTCAACTTTAATTCAGAAAAATTACGGATGCCCTGTCCCAAAATAACGATTATTTTGGGACAGGGTGTCCCTAATTTTTTTGCTGTATCTTTTTAGTGTCTGCCAGCTTTGAGTTTTGAACAGTGTAGCATGATGAATTAAGTATTGCTTTGGGCCAGGGCGTCTCTATATTTATGCTGTATCTTTATGTGAACATAAAGCATGATAGATGAAACATTGTATTGGTGTGTCCAAAACTAATTTTGAAGAACATTGCTCTACTGATTTATCTTTTGGTCACCCGCCGCTGTAGTTTCTTTGGAATCAAAGTCACGTCAGCTTTTTGGAACCACCATACCTCTATACCAACATACTTTTAGTGGATTAAATGACTTCTATATTTACTTGTATTTACCCAATCCTTGTGTGATTTCATTTTCTTTTTATTGGTATCTTGAAAATAAGCTGTTGAAATATAAAGCTGACCTGAAGTGATATGTAATCCTGATAGATGTGTTAAATTGAAATTCAATAACAAATGAAATTTTCTATTATGCATTCCAGGCCAAAGCAATCCATCAAACAAGTGTACGGTCCGTTTAATTCAGAGTTGATCATTTCAACCTGTTAATTCATCCATGGAAAATTGGCCCATTCAGCTAAATCTCTATGGATTCTAAAGTCGCTCAATTTCAGATTAGTTTGACTCTCGTGCACTGTACTTCATCAAATTATTAAAGATGGAGTATAATTCAGATCCAGCATTAATTGTAGACACTTGGTAGTCTATCTACAGGGATTTACTTGTGCGGGGAGTAATAATATGGACCAAATTTTATTTTATGAGACTTACTTTTACCAATTTGCTATGCTCATAACTAAATCCTAAAAACTTATGAGATCAAGGTAATTACACCGAGCATAACATGTCTTGTCAAGACAGGCTACATTGAGCCATATTTAATAGTGTTAAGCATGACCGTACCCCCTCTTTAAGCAATATATAAGGACTCAATTAGGTTGACAGGAAGGGCTACAAAACAAGGGAGAGATAATTATACAGGTCATGATGGTGCATCAGTGATAATCACATTACAGTAAAAAAGATTAAAAGATGATGGTGATGAAAAAAAGCTTAAAGGGCAACCAAGGTTTCAAACAACTTCTCATTGATGGCCATTAATTCATAGCAGATTGCACCTTCTGCATGGGGAAAAAGACAAAATATAATTCGGATGATTATTCAGCCAGAATTCTTGTGAAACATTTCTTCCATCAGGTACTCAAACTCAGCTAAAAGAGAATACCACATAGCAGTTTCCTGTTCCTGTTATTAATTAGCCTGTGCTCTATAATTATTACAGCAAAGTCTCCCCTAAACTGAAGTGTTACCCAGCTTAGAGTCAGCAACTACTTTGAGTTTTGCATCGCGTAATGCACAAAGCTGATGCTGCCCAGCACATTATTTGCTACCCATTAATGCATTGCTGCGAAACCTTGGTTGCCCTTTAATAATATATAATATTAATAATAAGACTCGTAGAGAAACCCGTTGACTTTTTTCTGGCACATCGATGAACATGTTCCTTGTGTGGTGTAGGGGCGAAAGATCCGCGCCTTGAGCACTGAGCAAATGTTATTGTCTAATGGAGAGCGAGAATCCTGTCAACGAGGTAGTTGAATTCATGGTTTGGTTCAGTCGGATGATCATTCATCGGGCAGTATGCTATCCCCTTTTTTTACTCTGGATGTACCTGTGAACAAATTATTTAGCATCAGTGCTGTAAGTCATGCAAAAGAAGTGTGGTCACAGAGTTTTTGCAAACAGAAAATCAATTCATCATCCTGTGATACAGTAAACTTGACACTTTCACCTAAGGTAAGGGACAGTGACTACCTTTTGACATTGTTGCTCCGATTAAATACCTTACACAATTCTAGTAATCCTTTTGGCATAACAAAATTTGTAATGTTATGTTAGATGTGAGATGGATGGCCAGTTAGTAGTGAACAATGGGTAATTTTCATAGGGGGATGGCCCTTTAGCAGAGATGTATGATTGTTGGCCATATGCGGGACACACGTTAAACACCACGGCCAACACTATGGGCCCCACAACATTGGGTTTTACATGATGATAAAAGCTAACAAGTAAAGAGGGAGAGGAAGTAAGAGGTCTAGGGCAAACCATTCCCGTCCGAGAACTTGACATTCACTTACTCTGCAGACTGTTTTTTTGTCTTAATACAATGACAAAATTTGAAAGTAGGGCTTTTTGATATTAATTCATCACAATGTATCGTTAAAGATTTCATGTTATGTCATGTCTAAGAAGTGGTGTTTCCTCTGCTTACCTTCAGTGGAACATGAATTTTTGTTAGATTAAAAAGTAGCGTTGTGAATATCTATAGAGAAAAGCTGCTAGAATTTTAAAAAAATTGAACAGCACGATAGTATTCACATACTTTTGGTGATTTACAAAGGATAAAGATGAGCAGTACTGTCGATTTCCAGATGGCAAACTTACATTTCCCCGTTTTCGTGATAGCCTTGTCAAAACCCACAATTCCTGATCGGCTGATTGATCGAGTGCATCTGGATTTATCTCAAGGAAGCTTTGCAGGAACTCGATTCTCTTTTCTTCATTCTGGTCTTGACCATGTACATTGAACAGATCATCGTTCAGGTGATTGTTGCTGTGAAAGTACAAGGAAACAAGAAAATTAGTGAATTTCCAATATATTTACATCGAATTAGTTTAAAGTAATAATCAAAACGGTCTCTAAAGTGTCTCGGATTCGAATCCTGCTGCAGTCTACCGACTACTGGGCTCAATTGATGCTCCAGGTTTGCTTCCACCTGCCTGCAAACTGAGAGCAACTTGGCGCAAAATATGGCGGCCGAGCCCTTAAGGTAATGTCAAAGACCGATCCGAATATCAACATATCATATACCGTTGGAAAGCTGCCGAGCTACTGAAAATGAATACCTGAACAAAAACTTGATTCGATGACGTTGTGTCATTTTAGGGAGGAAATGAGGCAGAAAACGCTGTTTATGTCAATGCAGATGGAGGAGTCGAATTAGTTGCAAGAAATTTCAAAACAGGTTGAATGTATACTTAGAGATTGCGTTCATCGTAAAATTTGATTTTCTTTGCTCTATGACTAGTCTAAATTGACTCACGCAATACAATGCATTTTTTTTTTGTGAAGCCGTGAAAATATGTGAAATTTCAATCAATAATTCAGAACAGATCATAGGCGAAACAAAATCAATTATGATTTTCTCTACTCTTTAAATGTCATACTAATTGACTAATAACTAACTAATAATAACTAATTAGCTTGCATATTGCAATGACAGTTATGGCTGGTGCACATTGTCCCAGACGACCATCCCAGATAGCCATCCCAGACAATGTGAACATGAAAATGACACAATCCCAGACTGTCTGGGTCCGTCTGGGACAGTATCTGGAAAGGGCGTAAGCGTCAAACTTTCCCGATGCTGTCCCAGACGGACCCAGACTAATTTTGCATCTGGGTGCTATGTGAACCAGACATTTGGATTATCTGGGATCATCTGGGTCGATCTGGGACGATCCCAGACAATGTGAACATTATCCCAACGCTATCCCAGACAAAAACCTAATTACTAGTCTGGGATAAATTTTATGGCTGGTGCAAATTGTCCCAGACGACCATCCCAGATAGCCATCCCATTCAATGTGAACATGAAAATGACACAATTCCAGACTGTCTGGGACAGTATCGGGAAAGTTCGTAAGCGTCAAACTTTCCTGATGCTATCCCAGATGGACCCAGACTCATTCTGAATCTGGGTGCTATGTGAACCAGACAGTTGGATGATCTGGGATGATCTAGGTCGATCTGGGACGATCCTAAACAATGTGAACATCATCCGAGCACTATCCCAGACAAAAACCTAACTGCTAGTCTGGGATGAATTTTATAATGGGAACATAAGACTGGGACCATCTGGGATAAGCATCTGGGATGGCATCCCAGTGTCATCTGGGACAATGTGAACCAGCCTTTACAATGTGAACATAAGACTGGGTCGATCTGGGATAAACATCTGAGATGGCATCTCAGTATCATCTGGGACAATGTGCACCAGCCATAAGAATCTCAAATACAGCTAATTTTTTTGCCACCTTTGCATAACGTCAAACATGCTGTCCAAATGACCATTATTGTGGCCAAACAAATTTTTCTTGAAAGTTCTCACATACGAAGCCGCTTTCATTAACCATGGTGCACCTAGGAAAAGCCAACAGAATTTTTCATTGCATCTCCATTTTTCTTGAATTTAACGCAAAAGAATGCCAAAAAAAGAGCTATTTTTTGGAACTTATGAGGTGTTTTTGGGCATTCTTTTGCGTTGTGTATGACATTTGACGAGTACTCTAAGAAAAAATGATAATTAATTTTGTTTCGAGCCTGTGATCTGTTCTGAATTAATGATTGGAATTTCACATATTTTCACGGCTTCACAAAAAAATGCATTGTATGGCGTGACGTAAAAAGTCAATTTAGACTAGTCATATATCAACGAAAATCAAATTTTTACGATGAACGCAATATCTAAGTATCATCTGTTTTGAAATTTCTTGCAATTGATTTGACTCTTCCATCTGCATTGACAAAAACAGCGTTTTCTGCCTCATTTCCTCCCTAAAATGACACAACGTCATCGAATCAAGTTTTTGTTCAGATATTCATTTTCAGTAGTTCGGCAGCTTTCCGACGGTATATGATATGTTGATATTCGGATCGGTCTTTGACATTACCTTAAGGCACCCTAATTTCTCTGTCTTCGGACAGAGACAGACCTGCTATTTTAACCAACATAAAGTCATATCAACTAGTCCAGGTTTGCAGGCGAGCACAGAAAGTAAATCGTGGAGATAATTGTTGTTAATAGGATGAACAGTGACCAAAAAACTTTATTCATTCTGACAGATGGTAAACAACTGCCAGCACCAGAAACTGCTCTATGATTATGTCTGGATTTAGTCACACTTCAAATTAGTGACAGGGCCTTGTCCCCAAGAGGTAACCTTCCAGGTCAGTGGTTACAAAGATACCGCAGAACACGTGCCCACATTGGCCCAATCTAGGGGTCTATTTACGACGCTAAGCCTCTAGCGCACTACTGTAAGTCACTCATGCCACCACAATTAAATGCAAAAATACTAAAAGAGTTTTATGATTTTGTCTGCCAAAAAACAATTGCGTCAGGTTTCTCAACCCATGGCCAAATCTATCCTAACACTTACAGCACTATTATATAGTTACAGCCAGCATTAAGCAAAATATATGGTAACATGTAGCCTACTCTTGGATAAAAACTTACTTTGATCCAACGGCCATAAATTGGTTATCACGGACAGCTAAAAAAATCTTATATGATCATTGAGTACCAGTCCATTCAATACAGACTTTTTACCAATCCATCCTCCATTCTGTTGTAAGGTAAGATTATTAAGGCATATCCTACGGACAAGCAAAGAGCATCAGTGTGATGACGGCTTGATTGGCCTCAGAAAGTAATTGAAATACTTACTCATCAGGATTCCATTTATGATAGTAGGACTTGAGATGAAACAGCATACCACGGAACGTTCCACATGACGGAAGTATGGACAGTGGTGTACCATTTCTCTGTTCCACAAACTTTTCTAGGCATATCATCCCATCAATTATTTCTTTGATGGCTCCTCCAAAGTCTGTTTTCTTAGCAAGCAACGCAGCATGCACTCTATAATTGAAGAATCAACTTTGCAACACAGAAAGATTGCGAAAATTGAACCCTTTCAATCTTTAGATCAACTATTTAAACCTACAGGTTGCAGTTTAGCCTAGCCTATCTTTACAAGCTTTCTTTGTGAAGAAGAGGGGGAATAACCTACCAACGAAGCTTGTCAAGACAGGCTTAGTTAAGCCTCGCTACATGATAACTGCTTAGTTTTGTTACTTTGCAACGTTCAGCATAACGCAAATGAATGTTTTAATATACAGAATCAAAATTTAGCTTCTGGGAAGTAAATTTTCACAAAAATTCAGGTGTTCCAAAGATATGAATTCAATGAAATGTGTAGGGGTCGCTCGCAGTAAAAACACTTACAGCCATTACAGCACTGAATTTATCAGTTGTCCAGGCACTTTAGAGGAAACATCATGTGCATAATATTCAACATGTGATTGGGCTGAATGTGAGCTTCATTTTGAGTGGCTTCATATAGGGATCGAATCAACTGGGAATCGGATTCTAAGCATGTGAAGATTTTTATACTGTGCATGCAAAGCGATGGGGGCAATAAGTGTACCCACACGGCAATAAATTTGGAGGTGACCATTAACTCAGATGTTGTGGGTCGAGAAATGTATAATTTTTTAAACATTTTAAACATTCAACTTCAGACCAGAATCTAGCCAATGTGTTGGCTCTGAATGGTGGGTGGGGAGAAATAGAGCCAATATCAGGTCAAATGGTACCTCTTTCCTCGACACTGCCTTAAATGGGTTATTGCATAAGGTCAAAATATGCCCAGAAGCGGATTGAAACCCACAACCCTTGAAACTCTAGGCAGGCGCTCAATTTCACTATCAGGACAATGGACATGTGTTGGGCAGCTTTTAATCATTTATCACTTATATTTATCATTTATTACAGATCAAGGGCAGCCCAGCAAGTTAGGCAATGTCAAAGTTGAAGGTACTTTCCTGAAAATACCATATGACCTGGCATTGGCTCTTTTTCTCCCCACCCACCAATCAGAGCCAACAAACTGGAATCCTGAAACTACATAAGATGAGGATGGGCCGATCAGAAATCAGCTGTGGTAAAATCCTGAAATCAGAATTATATTAATTTACATGTTGTGTGACAGAAGAGAAATTTCTCTTTCTGTGTCGTAACTGTGGTACCTACTAACAATGTTCGGTTTCGAGGTGCATAACAATGTACAACATGTTCCTGTTAGTTTCCCTAGACCATGTTGGATTACAATGATTGCAAAAAATTGGTAAATTAGGTACGTTGGTTCCAAGTTTACAAATTAGACCTCTGGCAGATCTCACTCACTCAGCAAGGAGTGATCAGATTGTCAGCAGTTTTTAGTTGAGATGAAAAGTGTAAACTGAGGTATATTGAGAGATAAGCAAAGTCTAACGTAAAAGTAACAACCATTGGAAAAATTAGGAATCTACTGATTGAACGTGCTGGGGGATACGCCTTTAGCAAAAAATAGGAGTATCGCTAGCAGTATCCACTACTGAAATGATAATGAAATAGCCAGGAGGACAATCAGTACAGGATGCAATTATCAGTGAAACACTGGGTAACATCAGACACTGACTCGTTGACCGGAGTATCATACCTGTGAGTCTCAGACTGAGTCAGGTGGCTAAAGGACTGACTGTGCTGAGCAATTTCCTCTTTACAGCCACACACTATGACTATTCCTTCATTCAAGCGCTGTAATCTCTCATCATGATTGACCATGTTATATAATTCAGCTGTGAAAAATAAATAAAGCTTGCATAGCTGCACAATGCATAAACAACAAAAATCCAATAACGTTAGAGGAAAACATGACACAAGCATGCACATCAAGCCTGAAAGCCACATAGACTTAAACTTAATCCTTATGCAAGTTGCTAAAATTGTAAAATTGAAAAAGCCCATTCCCAACTAGAACAAGTTTGTTACCTCTGTGGTGGCGGAAGGATATTGCAAATGTTTGGTATCGAGGCGCCACCAAGTATATTGCCGCAAATCACAAAGCTTGCCAACTGACTGCACTCAAAAATTTTATTCCTAAGTTAAAAAAAGACACTTCACTGATTAGAGTTTGAGAGCTTATTGCCCAAATCATTTTCAAGTATCCTTCGAGTTAAGCCTTACAATGGTAGGTTGCTCGATTGAGGTCATTTATGACTGAAAATTCTCTTGCACTCTCGAATTCTGTAGTAGGAATTCCAAATTGCAGTCCCAGAGCCTTCTGCCTTTTCAGCAGCATGAGTGATTGATTTGTTTCTACAAAACATAAAATGCAGCTTTATGGTCCAAACAGAGAGCAGAATAAGGAAAATTTTATTCCATTAAGCATTTAATACGAAGGGGAAGGGTGATACAAAATAAAGTGATATCAATGATCGGCTTCTCTGCTTTTGTACAGAATTGAACTATGAGCTCTGAGCAAACCAAAAATATTTCAATATTGCTCATCATTCATTCAGAGTACAAATCATCAGCAGTGACTCATTCGATGCAGGTTTGCGAGGAAAAAAGTGTGATAATGTAACGTTGGTTATGTGTAGAATGTAGATAAATCCTGAAAGGAAATGATACATATGGAGAAGTTTTGGATTTCACAATAATGTGCAAAATATAGATCAAAGATTTTACAACACAGAACATGGGGATAATATTGATATATACCAGAGTTCCAAAAATTAGGGTGAAATCAGCCTGAAACACAAATGTGATACTCAATGATCTAGTTCATTGTTAACACAGGCCATGAGTTAATATTGGTCAAACTATAGGAGCGATGAACGTTAGTTTTGCATTATATCTAAATGCAATGCATGTTTTTCGAGACCAGATCATTGCGCTGTCAAGGCAACCTGGATGTGGGTCAGTCAAACTCTACACTCTGTCCCATCACATAGAGAGACCTCCTGGACAAAGCTGAAAAAGGTACCACGTGGCGGTTAAAGCACATGATGAGATCTAGTTTTACAGATAACGATTTTTAATATTAATACGCACCATTGAAAAGCTGCAAGCTGCCTTCTGGGTTGTTATGATCAGTGTTGCGGAGTTTGAGCCTTAGTGATTGTAGCTCAATCTCCACAGCTATTCCAGCTGTTAGCCTTGCAGGACTGAGATCTGGAATAGTGTCTTTTATGAAGTCATCTGCATAGGAGCACAGATATTTAGCGATGATACCTGAAGAGTAGGAACTTTCCACCACCTCCTGCTGAGAGCACTCATTTTGGTCAAAATGAGTGCTTCTCTCTGGAAATAATGTAACTTACAGTTACACAATTTCTAATTGCACATGCAACATGTAGGTATTCTATTCAGTTGATGAACATGGAAGATCAGAGATAGGTCATATGCATGGACCTACCTGAAGGCATATAGAAGCGTGACAATTTCATACCGGTGGCGAATACATTAATAGTCAGTTCATGTAAGAAAAGCTGGATTTGGTGTACTTCCGGTACTGTTTTGTGAGTTCGCTCTAGCTCCAAAATGCATCTACAATAAAAGTTTGACGTCCTTAATCTTCTACTTAATTGAATAGACAAAAGCTTCTGGAAAATAGTTGTTGTTGGTGATATTGTAAATATGCGGCCGGTTTAGTGTAAGTTTGGTATGTTTTTAGGTATGAACCTCACTCCCACCATTGCATGGTTAGACCAAATTTGGTAAATTTGCCTGCATTCGCAGTTATATATACTTTTTATTGGCATCAAAAGTCATCTCATTCAGTTGCTCCCGATCAGTTGCTCCCGATTCAGTTGCTCATCAGTTGCTCCCGATCCACTAGTATTGCCGTGACCAGTGGAAGGGAGCAACTGGAATGCAGGCGATTGGGTTAGACTTGATTTACTGCATGGTATACCTTCGAAAGGATGGAAGGGCTGACATGCGTCTATTTTATTTTCCAACTCTCATCTCGATAGTGTGTAGATTTCGTTCATGTATCAATAGAAAATTGCGGATATGAACCTTAGAAAGAAAATAGATTATTGATAATCAATGTTAAAACCAATGAATCATGGTTATTCCCTTATTCGGTTGAGAAAACCGTGTTTCCAATGCAAGAATGCAGCTCTAAACAGTGTAGGGTATTTACCATGATTCATGGGATTTTCCATTGGTTATAAATAATCAATTTTCTTTCCGCCGCATATGTCGTCCTTCTGCTTAATGTTGTACTTCAGCTTCTCTCTGCCAATGTTTATCTATCTATCTCAGAAATATGCATTGATGTAGATCAAGGTAAAGGTATATACATGAGATGTTACTTACTCCGCTGTCAGCTGGTTTGATACATGGTAGTCACACGAGTTAGGGTGAGACATGGTGAGGGTCATCATATTGAACTGGCGCAGGGAGAGTTTGGTGAATCGCGCAAGGTTTGCACAGAAACGATACTGTACATCTCCTTTCAAATATTCAGCACTGTTACACAGTTTGTGCAGTGTATAAGCCAACTTTTCTTCCAAGTTTGCATCTGGTCGTGGGCCACTGCAAATATACATACATAAACTGTATAATGTACCTTTTCCGATGATCAACATATTGTATAGAGCACAACAAAACTAGTTATGAAATGGTATCAGAGATGTCCTGGCTCAAATGGGATAAATGCGAGGGTCATTCTTTTGGCAAGCAAGTATTGTGTAAAATTGTATTGAGACAAAAGAAAAAATCCTATGGTCATTTGAATTTTATAAATCATCGGCCTAGATTGAAAGTGTAGTGGTTTTTATCTGTCAAATATCCTCTGTTGTTTGCGACATAACAAATTCAATGCAGCACTGGGTGTCTGCACTAAAAAGATAATGACCAAGTTTAAGTAGACCATGAAGTTGATTATTTGAGATATTCTAGAGCTTACTCATACTGCAGTGAGAGCTCAACCACCTTACAATTACCAAGAAGCTCAACCAGTATCTCGACCGACTCTGTATGTAGACTTCTAGCACGCTCAATCTTCCGCTGCTTCATTTTCAGGTATGCCAAACATGACAATAGTGTTGCAAACAACAGCTTTAAAATAAAAAAGAATCCATCCACGCATCTCATGTTGTGTAAATACATATCCATTTCTAATCACTCGATCAGATAGTAGTTTTCACACAGTATTTTTTGACAATTTGCACATGCCATAGAAAAAAATTTAACGCCAATGTTGGGATTGTGTTGTCAACCCTTATATGCTACCAATAGTTAAGAGAAAGCTTTAACTGCAGTTTACCAAAATCAATGGAGATTCGGCTTTGTTCACCACATCCTCAGTCATTAGGCGGCGTACATGAGTAGCAAGTGACTCTCCATGTTTGAACATAGGCTCACATATTTCTGGATATGCGTCAACGTAATCATGGTACATTAGAGTCCTTGTGAGTGCAATTAAGCACATCCTGACAAAGACAACATTGGTATAATAATTGAAGAGGAAGTTACTGACTAAGTTAATGGGCGGGTTTTTTATACTGTTTTATATGGAAAGTGGTATAATGACATCGGATCGCCCAATGAAAGTATCAACAAACAACACAACAAGCAATATGTGTATCAATAGAGAATTGATAAATATGCTAACTGCTACATGAAACACTGCATTGTCAGGTAAGGGTAGGGCAAGGTGATGCATTGTTGAGGAGTCAAACAGAATCTACGATATGCTATTAATACAGCGACCATTGACTGGGGGGGGGGGGAGTGTTGGAATGTTCAGTGCTCTGGGTGCGGACTGATGTTGTGACATGCCATAGTGCTTTTCAAGTATATTCGGTCTCATTATTTGAACTGATCGAGAAATTTCAGGTTACTTGCTGAATATATTTTGCCAAAACTTACAATACAAGGTCTCTCCTTACTTGTGGTGACTCATCTCCATTGTGATCACTGGCAGTACGTATCTGTTGTTTGACAAGTTTGGGTAGATGGAAGAAACGAATCTGTTGGTCGCCACCACTGGCAAAATGCATGACCTGCTTGCCTTCCATTGTTGAGACGATCTCATTCAGAAAGTCATTCACATTGATTGGTGGATAACGACGCATCTGAAAAAAAATGTGAGTACCATTATGAAAAGATAAAACGGTAGGCTATTGCAAAATGAATTGGCTGAGTATAACCAAGGAGTAACTGTTATCTCCTTAGTATAATAAACTGCCGACGCAATAGACATAGCTAAAACAAAGAGTACATGGACTGGTTTGATTGTTGGGTGTGGAGGGAGAAACAAACATCGGTTGGAAATGGGAACCAATATAATAAATGATCACCCACTGTATATGCCTTGAGTTGGCAGGGTGTAATGAAATTAGGTTACTTCTTGGTGTTCAGAGAAATGTTCAGTAACTTTCTGAGCGCTAAGAAGCGGAGAAGTATGGGAGTCAATGAGGAGACAATTTACCTTTGCAAAGCTTGGATTGTCCAATTCGTCTAGAGCCATCCTAGCCAAATCCAGCATAAAAATGTTTGGTAAATTCTTTTCATGGAATATTCCCAACATGTCGATGAGCTTCTTTGCTTCATGTGGTCTGGACAGGTTTTGGAGTAGTTCTAGGATTCCATGCTCTGTAGGCAGGAGCTGTGAATGTGGGTTCAGAGATTCCAGCTGATGTTTGTGCAATGCAATATATTCCTTGTGTGTGCTAGTCTAAAACATGCCAAAAGCATATCATCACACATTTTTTTATATATCTTGTTTCACTGTTAGATGCAATACTCAACCAGCAGGTTTCCCAAGACACTGATTTGCGTTTGTATTTTGAATTTCTTAAGTAATCAGTTTCCTAAATATTAAAAATACTTTAGTGAACTACGGACATAATCTCGTATCATCAGGCTTGGAAACACTCCAGGCAGTGAAAATGAATATGCATAAGCAAGGGCAAAGGTACTATCAAAACAAGAAATAAATATGAATATTATGTAAGCATAATTTTGTGATTGATACACAATGGCCACGGTCTCCAGATTCCCATTTGAGGGCTAGTACTTGCAACCTTGATGAGCTGTACGGCACACTATGCATTTCTAAATGCATTCATTTTTACCATATAATGGATCAATACATACACATTTAAATTCTCTTTACTCATGCTTGTTGCCTGCACAAAATTAGAGTACTAGAAACAAATTCTTAAAGTATAATATAGTCACTTAATTCTTTCTCTTCTGTCTAGAACAAGACCCAAAGGGAATAAAGATCGAGGTTCATGTACTTAGCCACCACCACAAGAGCATGCCCCTACCTGATTATCCATGAGCTTTTGTTTAGCAACATAGAGAGCTGAAGGTAGACCACCAACCAGTTCATGTACGGCCTTCTTATCATTATCGTCAAGCTCTTGGACCTCCTTCAAATATCTCTTTGTTTGTGTGAGGTTGAATGGTTCAACCTTGAAGAAAATCTTTTCTTCAGGTGAGACGGATAGGCGGCCGCAATCTTGACGCCAATTTTTAGTGCGACCATCTCTAGATTCTATGAAGACTTTGACCTTTCTGAACTCTTGCTGTTCTCGGCTTTCTTCTCGAGTTACAATTTTACAAATTGATTCATCCACCCATTTCAAAACCCTTGTTGGTCGATCAACATTCTTAAATCGGAGCAAAATATGCTTATTTGCGTACTTCCCACGTAGAGCAACATATACTTTTTCTAGACAATCACTAAGGTATTCTGTCTTCCTACATCTGGCCATAATATATGCATTCAAATCTAGAGAGTGGTTCTCATTAATATCCTGGAAGCTTTTACATATTTCGTCAGTTGTAGAGCTATCGAACAAAAGCTCTTCGTGATCTTCTATTTTTTCCGCTATAAGGTAACGCTCCCAGAGCCTATCACACGTAACAGTTTTTCCTGTGCCAGCTCGGCCTATAAGTGCAACAAAACAAGCAAGTTGTCTATGATCTGACATGATAAATGATGACACAAATGTGTAGTAGAATTTGACCTCTTATATAAAAGGACAGCTTTAAGATTTGACCATCAAGTATAATGCATTTTGCAGATGAGGCACTGATCTTGATATCCAACAAAGGAACGCTGCAGGTGATGGTACAGTTAAATTGAGATTTTGTCTATCGCAGTCTTATCTGGGACAGAAGTCTCAGAATGCAGTGCAGGCTGGTAAAATTGTACATAACAACTTACCAGAAACAACAAGCACAGAAGGCAAGTTGTAGCCCTTTTTATCACATAGAGTCGGTTTGCACACAGCTGTGAACATGGTTTCAAAGTTCTTGCCAGTGATAAACCCATCCTCATTCATATGATTGGTATCTCTATCACATCCTGCCATTGTACTGCGGGCCTACCTATATGAAAAGAAACCAGTCATAACAGGTCAATCTTCCGCAATAGAATGAGTTATCTCAAAATTTTGTTGTTGTGCTGTGCTCTGAGCCGTTATGTGCTCAGGCTGTATTAATTCAGTCAAACACATAAGCCGTAGTATCTTCCAAAGTTGAATGCAGCAAGTAATCCACTCTCTCATGAATTTAAGATCAAAATCAAAGAATTAACCACGTATGATGTGTGCCTGCTAAAACTTTGAAGAGAGGCTCTCCCTAAAATAGCTGTAATATATGGCATGGGGATAGGAAAACAAACAGCCACCGAACACAGAAACTAGTAGAACAATCGAAGCTGTCTAGAGACAAGCTCTGCAATACTGGCTGACAACATCCATAGGACTGATCATAACAGTATTTATGTATCAACAATTAGATATTCCTTCCTCTGTCTCAGTAAGACCAAAAGTCTTGTCATGAACGAGACTAAACAAGTCTTGGACTCTTCCGAGCAATGCACTTTGATGAGGTTGCAACCGAATATCTGTGACTACATCAATCCCTGTTGCCCATCGATCGACTTCTCCAGGCGTCACCAGCAGCAGTACATGATACCTCACTGCAACACCAAGTACCATCTTAACATCACTTTATGCTCAGTACCGCTAAGCTGTGGAACAAGCTCCCACCTGGATCCAGACTTCTGGAGGCACCACCTGTCACTGTGGCTGGCTGAGATAGGACTTGGCACTAGCCTGTCTTGACAAGCTTTGTTCCGAACAAAGCTTGTAAAGACAGGCTAGGTTGGCACACTGACGGATACTCACTTACTTCCCATTATCTGGGATAACCCTGTTGATGACCCGGACCGGATAAGGACTGATGAATAGCCATATTGCCTCTACCTTCACAGAAGAAGTTGGCGATTACTTAACAAGTAAGTAAGTAAGTCTCATGACTCAAAAGAATATATTGAATATCAATCAATTCTGAATTCAAATGACCCAAACAATGTAGTTAATCATCAGTTGGTGGGCTCAATTTTAGTCTTCAGGGTACCCAAAATGCCTTCAGAGAAAATCCATGTAATCTCGGCTAATTGATGTTAAATTTTGTGTCAAGTTCCTTCTATTGAGTCACAAAGAAGCAGTCTCACCTGCCTGGTCAGTAGTATTGTAACCCTCTACAAGCCCTGATGGTTTTCATGCGGAAACAGCTAAAGGCGCATGCGTTTTGCATAAAATCCTCTAATAACATGTCTGTGATTTACGGGTGGTTTGGTCAGCCCGCGACAAAATTATATGGACTTTCCATTTTGGGATAAAAATTTCCCACTGGAATTCCCAAACTGGATTTTCCCAACTACTAACAAACCTTATAAGTGGAGGTGCTACAAATGTTCTCAATCCGACCAATGGGGAGAGGAGCAACACTAAACTATTCTTACAGCAATTAACAATCTGGTTTTCTTAAAAGCGGAGAGGTGGTTGCAAAGGTGTGTGGAACCAGACAGGAATCCATTCTATAGCCAATATCGCAGGACTGCTGCAGTTCCTGATTTTGGGCTTGGTGTGGTTGGGGGTGGGAAGGATGGAAGCTCTATTTGCTTTGCAGTTCCCAATTTGGCTGCACATACACTTTTATTATTTTGTTTAAAGGGCAACCAAGGTTTCAAACAACTTCTCATTGATGGCCATTGATTAATAGCAGATTGCACCTTCTGCATGGGGAAAAAGACAAAATCTAATTCGGATGATTATTCAGCCAGAATTCTTGTGAAACATTTCTTCCATCAGGAACTCAAACTCAACTAAAAGAGAATACCACATAGCAGTTTCCTGTTCCTGTTATTATTTAGCCTGTGCTCTATAATTATTACAGCAAAGTCTTGGAACCTCCCCTAAACTGAAGTGTTACCCAGCTTAGAGTCAGCAACTACTTTGAGTTTTGCATCGCGTAATGCACAAAGCTGATGCTGCCCAGCACATTATTTCCTACCCATTAATGCATTGCTGCGAAACCTTGGTTGCCCTTTAAAGGGCAACCAAGGTTTCAAACAGCTTCTCATTGATGGCCATTGATTAATAGCAGATTGCACCTTCTGCATGGGGAAAAAGACAAAATCTAATTCGGATGATTATTCAGCCAGAATCCTTTAAAGGGCAACCAAGGTTTCGCAGCAATGCATTAATGGGTAGCAAATAATGTGCTGGGCAGCATCAGCTTTGTGCATTACGCGATGCAAAACTCAAAGTAGTTGCTGACTCTAAGCTGGGTAACACATCAGTTAAGGGGAGGTTCCAAGATTTTGCTGTAATAATTATAGAGCGCAGGCTAAATAATAACAGGAACAGGAAACTGCTATATGGTATTCTCTTTTAGCTTAGTTTGAGTACCTGATGGAAGAAATGTTTCACAAGAATTCTGACTGAATAATCATCCGAATTATATTTTGTCTTTTCCCCCATGCAGAAGGTGCAATCTGCTATTAATCAATGGCCATCAATGAGAAGTTGTTTGAAACCTTGGTTGCCCTTTAAATAGGTTTTCTATAAAGTTTACAGATAACAGAGTAGTTAAAAAGTAACTTGTTGACCTCTACACACAGTTAAATACACACAAAAAAAGGGGTTATACATAAATAAATGACAATGTTCTAGAAATGGGAAAGTAAGTTATATATGGCTTTATAGAAATAGAAAATGATATATATATATATATAAAATTATTGTTCTTGTGACGATTATTATCAAAAGTATTAGTTAAAAGAAGTAGACTGTCAGCCGTTTTGCATTTCAGTCTGAAATTGTGCAGCAGATTTAAGAGAGCTGTTTTGCCAAAATGTGTCCTAAAAGAAGGTTTTATTACTGAACATTTACTTCTAAGGGAGCGTTGGTGTTTTTTGGACTTTTGCACCAGGCAAAGAATATGCTTCATTACAAAATAAAGTACAGTTGTGAAATACCCTTTACCAGTGGTTCCTACATATCGTAGCAGCGGGTGGATTGTGTATACCCACAAATGAGTGTAGCAAAAGTAGAGAGCTGAGCCTAGCATACACGCGCCCCAGCATGCAATCACATGAATCCAACATGCATTCAGACAAGCACACTTTGCCTGCCATTGTACTCCTTTGTTCACCAAACAAAAGGCCTTTTGTTACACAACTCTCATAGGTGCGTTGGGGCATGTCTCCCTGACATCGGCCCCCAGGGCCTATCCAACATACTACAGCATAGGTGTACTTTATTTTGTAATGTTTGATGCTTTATTTTTGAATAATTTTTTATGTGTAAATTTGTGAAATAGGTAATGTCTTCTACTTTTCAGGGTGGGTAAGTTTAAGAGTGATCTACCAGTTGTGACAGAAAACTTTTTAGGTGCAGATATTATGATTCTAATTGCTTTATTCTGAACTTTTTCAATTGTGTCGGATGTTTTTTGAGTGCCTTCTAGGTAGATAGATGAGCAGTATTCTAGGATAGGTTTGACGAGAATTTTGTAAGTCCCAAAGGATTCCTCGACATTCATGTATTTTTTCAGTTTTGAGAGTATAGGTATACTACTTTGTTTGCTTTGGTTGCCGTTTCATTGGCATGGATGTGGAAAGATAAATCAGTATCCAGAGTAACCCCTAGTACACTGATAGAGAGTTTTGTCTCAATTTTTGAGTTTTGAAAATTGATGTGGTAAAAGTTTTTAATGTTTCTGTTGGAAAATAATATGCACAATTGTGTTTTCTCAATGTTGAGTCTCAGTAAGTGGCTATGATACCAATCTGATGCTTTCCTTAGAAGAGTATTGGACTCCACTAGTACTTCATCTATGCTTGTGGCTGTACAGTAGATTAGCGTAACATCTGCATAAGCGAATGAATTTTCAAATGTTGCTAGCAATCCATCGATGGCTAAGTTAAAGAGGATAGGACCCAGAATTGAGCCTTGAGGTACCCCACAGGTGATTGTTTGTGAATTAGATAGTGACAACCCCACTTTCATTACTTGGGATCGGTTTGGAAGATATGATTGAAGTAGTGCTATTGCAGAACTGGAGAATTGTTTTTAATCCAGTATGTATAGAAGAAGTTTGTGATTGATTGTGTCAAATGCTTTTCGGACATCTAGGGATAAGGCTCCAATGTAACATGGAGTGGATTGGTCAAGTTTAGTTTTCCATTGTTGCAGCACAGATAGCAACATTTGCTTGGTTGAATGATTCTGACGAAATCCGAATTGTTGGTCTGAAAATAGGTTGTGTTTCTCTATGTAAGACATCATCTGATTTTTCATGTCATGTTCAAAATTAATATCTTTGACAGAATTTGAAGCGAGGATATTGGTCGATAATTTGACGGGTCACATTTTTTACCCTTTTTATGAATTGGCGTGACAAGGGCAGATTTAAAGCAGTCAGGGAAGATTGATTTTTGATAGCATTCATTGACTAGAATGGATAGCGGGTAGGCAATTAAGTCAATTATTATTTTATAAATCATTGCTGGTATGCCACTTAGACCACCGCGCTTGCCTGAGTTGAGTGAATTTATGAGCAAGTAATTTTAACTGCCTATGTTGGATCATTTATCTTACCTGAAACACTTTCTGATTGGTTGGATCATATTGACACATTTCAAAGCAACATCACAACAATAATGTTCCAACCAATCAGAAAGTGTTAGTGTTATGATAAATGATCCAACTTTGGCAGTTAAAAGTGTATGTGCAGCCAAATTGGGAACTGCAAAGCAAATAGAGCTTCCATCCTTCCCACCCCCCACCCACACCAAGCCCAAAATCAGGAACTGCAGCGGTCCTATGGCCAATAGGCCTGAAGATATTGTATACTGTATCATGATATGTACATTACAAAACTATTTCTGTTTTTGTGGTGATAACACACACTACATTACTTCATTCATCCAATGAACTGAAAGTTCATTGATTCATCACTTCATTACTAATTCAAGTAGTAAATTTATTTATCTGATATATGGATGGTTAGTATAAATGTGTTTGTATACTCACCTCCACTTCTAACTATATGATATTTAGTACACATTCAGAACCGTGACATTGTAACAGTACACAGTAACATTGCCATGGGGTGTTGTGTTGATCAGATTGCTAAGTCATCAATATCCGTACAAAACTAACACAACAAGGTACATTATATTAGTTCCATAAAATTAAAAAGTTTTGGTGTATATTTCCACCGGAGTCTTTTTATTGTGGCGTGAGATGGATTGAGTGAACGCATTAGGTCCCAAGAGTACAACACCTCAAAACTACTTCGGAACTTTGTCTTGAGACACAACAGTCACAGAAAAATATTGTACCAAGATATCGCTTCAATGGTTGATGACCTGAACTAGCAGTCAGCATACCTTCCCTGCAGCTCATCCAGGTGCTGGATCTGTTTGGAAGGGTTGGTCTCCAACCAGAAGGACGCCAACCAGAAGGACCCACATATATTGCCTTAATTGTCAACACCTTAGCTGTGCACCATATCAATGTGGTTTACTGGGCCGGCATGAGCCTATAATTGAAGGTACTAGCATCCCATAAGCTATCTGCTATACCAACTTGGCTCAGCCGAATTGCATGAAAGAAGATTCAATGTCAAACTCATCAGAAGCAATATCTTAGTATTGATGCCTTTCATCAGTACAAATATTGGTTACTTACACATAACACTGTCATCAATATTACCAAGTGGTGACATACTACTGGCAGTCCATTAGTTCCGATGATTACTTCTGCCTCTGAATCATTTTGCGCCAACTCGCTCTGTTTTTGTCAGCGTCTGCCAACCATTTGTTGGTATGTCAAGATCATTGAGACTATGTTGCAGCTTTGGATGACCTCTGCTACGAGATCCTTCCGGCAGTGACATGGATGGATGGATGGATGGATTTTATTACTATCACTGACATCATTATTAAAATAAAAAACGAGTCGCGAAATAAAGTGTACTGGCTGGCACTTTGAATCAGCAAGAAAAAGCGAAGACACTTGGAATAAAAAATCAAATCTCTGTCTAAAAAAGTATTTCGTTTAAAATAAGAGTGATATGACGCAGAAAACAGTCTCTCCCCAGTGAGCTTCTATGTTTTACTGTACGGTATCTGCCAGATGGACATTTATTCAACAAATCATTGATGAAATGATCCTCATCGTGAATATAGCGTAAGGCCAGTGTTCGTGTCTGATTGTCCATCATGGTATAAATGTCGGGATGTTCAATGCCTAACTTAATAGCGTCCTTGAAAATTTTACACAGGCGTTGCTTGTCAGCAGCATACAAGCTTTTAAAAATAATGGGTAAGCAATAGGAGATTCGTGATACAATAAAACTTTTAAAAAGCATATTTGATAGTGATTTAGAGCTTAAAAATACAAAATTCCTGACTACATACATCCTTTGAGGGGCGGTTGAAACTATACCATGCACATGATCATTAAAACGCAGCTTATCGTCAACTAATACACCAAGATATTTAACTTTATCACTCAAAGCTATAGCAGGATAATTTAAAACAAGTGTAGGGGTAGAAGGTTTAACATATTGGGTGGATAGCATCATTTCCTGGGTCTTAGTAGGGTTTAATAAAATATTTAAATGGCTGTTCTGTTGTTTGTTTAAGGTCGCTGCACCAGTCATGTATCACATGGAGTAAAGCATCTGCTGTACTTTTCCTCTGGGGATATTGGTTGGAGTTCAGCACAAGTTAATTATATAAGTCACTGTTACACACATAACCTCAAACGATTTGCTCACAGGTGGGGAAATCCTCCCTGTTGGTAGATTTTCTTGTGTCTATATTACGTATTTGCTGCACCTCTCCTATCGATATTTCACTGAGGGGCCGGCGTCTGGTGTTGGTTTCTTTTCTATGTCGCATTCACCTCCAATGTTCACAAAATACACATTTAGGATGTCTACCAGTTTATCTGTGGTAACCCATGTGTCATCTATTGGATGGAATTTCGAGGAACGCTATTTGAGATTTTCCTTCCATTTCTTGGATTACTTTCCACCAAGTTTTTGAAGCTGTGGCATTCTGCTGCTGAGTGAAATTAATCTCTGAATTTCCTACGCAAGATCTTCTGGCAGAGCTTGTCGAAGAATTTCCATGATTTGCCCCTACCTCTTTTCTTCAAGTGTCTAGCACATATATTCATCAGTTTATCGAGTGTAGGGTCGACAAAATTGGGTTTGTCTTCTCGTGTTTTGTATGTGACATATGGACAATGTTTGTCCAGTATGGTGTTCACTGTCTTCTTTTGCATCGACATTATCGGCATTGGTTACTGCTGACCAGTATTGTTTAGTTAGTTCTAATGGAACCCGTCGTCTTGATGCGGTTGTTACCCTAAGCTGTGTTACTTTGTGGTACTGATGTCGTTTCACAGCTGCACCCTGCATATACGTTGCGCAGTGGTCGTCCTCATTACCTATCGACGGTGGCAGGGCCTCTCGGTCAGTGTAACTATTTATGTCTGTAACAATTTGATCCAAAACAGCATCATCACGGGTACAAAAATTGATACAACATTTCATGTTAAATTGATTGCATAAAAGTTCCAGGGGCATCTTAATAAAATCTCCTATCATCATAATTAAAGCATTAGGGTTTTTGGAACTTGATTTACCCAATACACTTTCTAGGTGATTTAGAGTAGCATTATTATCAGAGGATGGAGGGTAATATATTCAGCTCAGAATCATCTTGGGCAGGATGTCTCACCAGCAACCAGACTGCATATCCTGTTGAACTGTCGAGCCTGTCTATCACCTTAGCATTGATACTGGAGCGTATGTAGATCGCAGCGCCGCCGCAAACACGTCTCACTCAATTAGAACAGAATGAGTTGTAGCCAGGTATTTGGGAGTTGTCTTTTCTTTTGTAAACCGGTTTCTGTAAGACATTTTACATCAGGGTCATAAAGAGCTGCATATTGTCTTAGATCATTGAGCTGTTCCTGTTTTAATGAACGAAAGTTTGAATAATATACATATGGAGCATTGAGTTTGTTTTGGGACCTAGGCTTTTTGGTTGTGGTGGTGCAGTTGAGGTTCACTGGTATTAGATTGTTGTGTCAGTTGTTTCCAGTGTTTGTTGACATTTGGTTCACTGGTATTTGGTTATGGTTTCGTGTTTTTCCAGTGTTTGTTGACATTTGGTTGACCAAGCATTGAGAACTCGGCCGGGTACCATAGCCATAGTGGGGTTCAGACCAAGGGCGAACATTGCACCCGCCCCCTCACACACGTATGGATTCAGTATGATCTGCCTTGCCTGGTTGGTGATTTGTGCCAGATGAGTAGGTTGGTACTTTTACGAGGTTTGTGTAGTCCTTTTGTTGTTGTAGGAACTGTCTACATTTATTAACTGAAACCTTACTACTTATCGTTATCTGGAGACGGGTGAAGGATAGAATCTATATGGCTCCAGTTAAAATCATCAGTTCTTTGTGATGTATTTGATTTAAACAGGCTGTCTCTGGAGTATCTGATGACTTTCATATCCACGTTGCATATGACAGTCTGATGAAAGTTGGTATCTGAATGATGTAGTAGGTTAAAACCGTGTACTAATCCATATATAGTAATAAAATAGATAAAATTTCTCATTTAAAGAGAGCAGGAATAAGATCAGTCCCCTCTGCTCCTATGTGTCTGACAATGGCCCCAAATCTAGAGTTTACTGCTACAAACCTATGTCATTGTTGGACAAGCGAGAGTACCATCTTGGAACTGTTAAGGTTGTGATTGGTAGGATCTTCGACCCATAGAACAGGATCAGGCTGGATCGGTCCTCAACTCTTGAGTATACAGAGACCGAACTCTGACGATGATGAAGTCAACATATTTAGCAAGCTCTAACTATTCAATAGTACCCTTTTTCTAATTAATTTGCTTTAGGGTAGGGGTAAAAATGATTAAAAACAGCAATTTATTCAGTCAGGAATAAATCAAAAACCTGCCAACAAGGTCATTTTCACAGGGTCTTTTCTGATCGATCATCCATTTAGAAAGGGAGCACTGCATATATTTTTCCCACTGATAACTCATTACTTGTCTCTTTTTCTTTTTAAAGTGTGTTCTGGAGATGTGTCATATTCCAAGCTGCGCTGTGGATTACCTTGAGACTGAAGCATTTGAACAACTCTTCAGGAAACTGCGTACTCCACGGCCTAGCTCTATTCCAATTTTAACAGGTGAGTCTCTACCAGATCATATTCATAGTTCTTTCAGTAGTGGTCATTGGTTAATATATAAAAATGTCGGATTAGCTCAAGGCAAAGAGAATAACAAGGAATTAACAAGTAAACGAGTATAAAAAGGGGATCAATTCAGGCTAGGAATACTTTGAAAACCTTGCGAATTGTTCTTGAAAAAAGTTGTTATGCAGTTCGATGAAACTTTTAACGGCTCAGTAGTTTTCTGCCAGTAGCATACATCCTAAGGCACTTCATTTGTTGTGAACATCTGACATTCATAAGAAAATCAGACTCAGACAAAGCACCATTTTGAGATGTTTTTCCATGGATCTTGACTTATTTGTGAATTCTATCACCTATCGACTATCAATAGCACAGCCTCTGAGAGTCAGCATCTCCTAGGTCAGGATATCAATGATGTTTTCAGTTTGTTACATAATTTTTAGGGAAGCCAAAGGGTTCAGATGACCATACAACCTTTCCAGCAAATACAATTGAGTTTCTTTTTCACAACAGGAATAGGAGAAACTTTGTACAGAACGATATAAGTTGTACCAAGCGTTCAATCAGAAATGACATTATTGACCATCACTAGGGCTTTGAGGGTGAATCCCAAATCCATAGGCAAAACCTTGACCATCAGTGAACTCTTGTTTCTGTTGTGTATATGGAGTCATGGACATACTCCCCAGATATTTAAATGTTCCTCATTGCCAGGCAAAAAATCTCACAGTTTCTGATAAACTTGTCTTTGCTTCTGAAACTTATGGCTGATGCAAGTTGAGTAACACAGGGGGACCACCAACAACTCATGAAAAAAATCATCCAAGGCCATGGCATGCTTCTTACTTCATTTACCTCCACCCACTGATAATTGCTGAGCGACTTTTGGCATTGGATTATTGGTTACCCTTTTATGCAGGGGTGTGTGAACAGTTTGATCAGCAATAATTGCTCTCTGCCATGTATTTTGTAAATCTGTATGATTTTTTCTCCACATAGGGCCAAGTGGTGTTGGAAAAACAGAAGCTGCACTTCAACTTTGCAGCAGACTTCTTGATGATGATTCTGTCTCCACAGCATCACAAAAATCTGTGGTGGGATTTTTAGACACCTCTGATCCCAATGTGTTGGTCGACAGTATCAGACTGTTTTCAATTGAGTGGAGCATTGAGGTCAAGTCCCTTGATCAATACCAGATTCAAAACGCAAAGAAATTAGCCAAAATCCTAGATGAGCTGAAGCAAGCAATTGATAGGAAATATCCGCAGCACGCCGTATGCCTCATTTTTGATAATGCTCATCCTTGCACGGACATAGTTAATCATCTCAACACGATTCTACATGGCCCATCTGCTTTACTATGGAGGATCTTGGTCACTACCAATATCTGCCATATTGAAACATGGATGAATGCTTGCAAAACAGTGACAGAGGGATGCATCTGTGTACTCTCTGAGTTCGGAGAGGAAGAGACACTGGAATTCATGTCTTCGGTGAAGATCAATGATTCTGAAAAGCTACTGATTCATAAAGGATTCAGAGGTCACCCTTTATGTCTACAGATATTCAAAGCCATTTTAATGACTGATAGAGTAAGTTATCACTATTAGTTAGCTTCATTAGCTTTGTCAAACTGATATGTGAGGATGCATGATATGTAATGCATTATTGGTCTGTAATGTGGTATTACGGTCATGTATCACTTATATGGTAAGTTATGTACAATTTGGCTTATTTCAAATTGCAATGGAGCTCATCGCTCAATGATATAAATTATGACCTACCTAAATTCTCTGAACATATTATAAAAGTTTTACGATATCGAATGAAAAATACGCTCTCCCTTGAACCAAGGAATTATATTTCTTGTTTCCCTTTCCCTGACAGATTTTGCTGTTTGCTATGCTTTGTTGAGCCCAATGTTATTTGTCTCTGCTATTCAGTATTATAGGTGATCATGTAGTGAGATAAACTACTAGAACATCGTTTGATTCCAAAACTGGACCACCTGCATTTTGATAGAGTCTAGATGGCATTCATAACTTCTCATTTGTATCCTATGGGTACTGTATTTTGGCCACATAAAACTGAGTTTTGCCAACAGCTATTTGGTGATGCCTCTGTCATATCTCTCTGCTGCTTGCTTGTGTGATTCTGTCTCATACCATTGTTTACGGATTGTCTTTCCAGGCATTTTCATGTCACAATTTCAACCACTGCCGCAGACCTTTAAAACATTGAGTTGCAGGTACTCTGTGTGAGTTGTCCTGGAATTGTCTGTCCTGAGAAATTTTATAAAATGGGACAAGATGGTTCAGAATGATAAGTATGAATAGTGAGAAAGTTACTGTACGGAAGGACCCATCGTCTTCTGAGCCTGTGTTCGTAGAATCTCAATGCCACAAAACTCTGTCATCCAAAGATGAGAGAGCTAAAGCTGACTTTTGAGCTGCTTCCAGGGATACTCCTAGCCTGCCTTTCCCTTCCACCAGCATCCCATCAGTTTCCTACTTAACTAGTCCTGTCTTTAGTCAATCCGAGGAGTGCACTTATAATTTATATGTGTGCTTTCGGTGTTGATTGCGGAAAACATTTTCTTACCTAACTACCTCTCTGTTCATCTTTGCTTTGCTTCAATCTTGCTATTTTCCTTAAGAAATGCATCCTATTGAACTGTCGTTGATGTTGGCAGAATTTACACAGTCCGTTAAGCTGCCTTCTTCAAGCAACACACACACTCTTCAGCTGTTACCATTTTACTCCCGATTTTTACTCTCTAACAACCGCCCTGACTCTTAGTACTCTTCTTTATTTTCATTCTTTTCTTACATCACCTTTGCTTTCGTTTCTTTGTTTTCCATGATTCTGCCTTTACTCTTTCTCCCACGGCTCTCAGCACCTTTTTCCCTCTCAAGCCTTCGCACTTTTCTCACTAAATATCCTAATCATGTACCCCGGAGCCTCTAGTTCACTCTCTTTTTCACAGGTTGGATATTTACAAGCCGAAATATTGAATGTCATTGGGAGCTCAATAGATGATGATTATCAAGGCAATCCAGAACAAAGACTCAGATATCGCATTCTGGATGCTCTGAACCTCTGCTATCCTGAATTCGGTGGCGCTAAGTCCATCATCAAGATATTGAGTTTGATTGATAACAACAAAGTTACAGATGAACTCCTCAAATCTGTTTCCCAGGTGGTGATCAACGATGCTGGAGAGGTTAGTGATGTTTATGATATTAACAATGTACATGAACATTTCAACCCCACACACATCAGTGCCTAGCACACTTCATACCTGCGACTATACAATTCTTGATAACATACAACATAATAACATTTTGGCTGACTTGTGCTATTGTAGGATTGCCCACTTAATGATGCAGAACAGCTCAGTGAACTTTTTCTGGAAAAGCTACGAGATCGATGTCTGGTCACTGTTGCAGACAAATATGGTACTTTCGGCTTTCATGAAATGATTCACAACTGGGCCCACATTCTTTGGGAAGGTACCAGTGATGAAGCGAAGTGTGACACTTTTAGGTAATATCTGTCAATTTATGTGTTCTACACCATGTATCATAATGTTATTTGCCCTTTGCTGAACAAGCTTTGTCGGAGTTGAGAAGTTGGTCAACTCTAGTATTGTCCTGTAAAGGAAAGAGTTGCTCCCACCCAAACCTGATTTATAAGGATAGACCGTGTTGATGTTCACATTCCCCCTTACTAAATCTATGACAGGAATTAATTTTGAACATAGGAACCCTTTAACACATTCAATAAGTCAATTTGTAGTTATATTCCTTTTGTTTAGTCTGGGTGTTTGCTTACAAAACTGACTCAAATTATGCTCCCCAGTGTTTGTAAAGTTATTCTCATCTCAGTTCAGAGAGCTAGGCCCAATATTTTCATTCTGAGAAAAAAGTTGTATTTAGGCTCAGAGTCCCTTGGTTTAGGGCTTTATATAACCATCAATTTTAGTAGAACACTTCTCTGCAAATAATTTCAAGAGCGGACAAGATTTGCCCCCCCCCATCCCATTTATTTCCTGCTTTACCTTGAAAATAGGTTATATATCCAATCTTTGATCCTAAATTACTACTTCTATTTTATGACATTAAAACAATGATCTTTCCGACAGAATATTTAGTTAGTTTTTGTGACCATGTTGCAGCTTTGTCTGCGCAATTGTCAAATTGATGCATAAGGTTGACAGAGTTTTAAAATGTATCTACTGTGTATGCATCAAATAGGGGCTTCTTTGAAGGAAGTTGTCTGTCCTCAGTCCTATGCTTATCAAGTTCACTCCTATAATATAAAAATGTGATTATGACAGAACCCTGGGTCTGGTTGTAAATATTAGGTCTTCCTAGCAAGGAGTAGCTTAATAAGGCGTGCACTGGCAGAGGCGTCTGTATATAAATGGGCATGAGTGACAACGACACTTGCCACTTGCCTCTCGTGCCTTCATATGATAAATATCTCCCTCTTATCACAAACAATGACACGCGTCCATGGTATATCACTATCATTAGCTAGGCTAATCTTATATTCTAAGTTCATAGTAGGCCTTTATAAACACAAATCATGGAGTCTCTGTACAATTTGTAGTAACTACCCCTAGCTTTTTTCGATTCTGCAAAATATTTACGGAATAATTTTTCTGTTTCAGGCTCTCACTTTTAGCTCTGACAAGAGCAATGCCGTATAGTAATAGTGACGAGAAGTCCTTCACCACATGTAGCTTTTTGTACAGACACGGTACAAGATTGCAAAACCATGCCCAAATTCTAAAGCAGAAAAATGTGATCACTCATAAAGCAAGAAGTATATGGGTAAGCATCAAATACACACTTACCCTATAACCTACATGCTACTCTCCATGGTGTTCCTCTCATAACTTCTGGACTAATTAGTCAATCACATTCACTTGCACACTATATTCATGAATGTCTTCTGTTACATAATGTGAAGTTTCAAGGATACATATACTTTTTATTGTCAATCTACAATCATCTTTAGGAATGTTTTTCATGCAGTGACAGAACAAAAAAAAACTTAAGCGGAGAGAAAAAGAAAAAAAAACACAAGTAATAAAAATTATTAGTATTTATAGTGCTTTGATAGTTGTTGTTTAAAATGAGTAAGTTTGGTTGCTGTGCGTATCTGAATTGGTAAAGAGTTAAAAGGATGACATGACAACCTGAAATGAAGCCTAATAAAAATGCTCCTCCAGATCTTGTTACTTGCTTGTTTTAGCGGCTCCCTGCAGGTCACACAACCTGCCACAAAATTACCTTATTTTTGTCTAATGAAAGTCTCGGCTGTTGTGACAATAGTGGTAGCGATAAAGATAGTTTAGGGAATTAATCTTGAGCTAGTCTACAAATTCCATGAAATTCCGTGCGCAACATCCATCTGTGGATCGCTCTAGGTGTTTCATGTCAAACCTTTCCAGTGAGCTAGGAGAATTTTGATAAAATGATTGTCCATTATTTTTGTTATTAGATTACCTTGATTTAGATTTCTTAAAGGGCAACCAAGGTTTCGCAGCAATGCATTAATGGGTAGCAAATAATGTGCTGGGCAGCATCAGCTTTGTGCATTACGCGATGCAAAACTCAAAGTAGTTGCTGACTCTAAGCCGGGTAACACTTCAGTTTAGGGGAGGTTCCAAGACTTTGCTGTAATAATTATAGAGCACAGGCTAAATAATAACAGGAACAGGAAACTGCTATGTAGTATTCTCTTTTAGCTGAGTTTGAGTACCTGATGGAAGAAATGATTCACAAGAATTCTGGCTGAATAATCATCCGAATTATATTTTGTCTTTTTCCCCATGCAGAAGGTGCAATCTGCTATTAATCAATGGCCATCAATGAGAAGTTGTTTGAAACCTTGGTTGCCCTTTAATGATGGATAAAAAAAATATTTATGTATGCTTATAAGTGCCCAATTATTTCCATGCTATACAAATTTAATCATTTTTCAGCTTTTAGTTGCAAGATTAAACTGTACAATGGCATATTGCAATATGGCACTGAGAAACGATTCCGACACAACCTTTCGTCATTTAATAGATGCTTTGGATGCTGTTTCCTTCACGGTGTGTCAAACTAGCTATAGTTCTCTCCTCAAGTAAGATTTTTTAACCTTACTTTCATCCATTAGGTTTCATGCTGTCAGTTATGTCAAACAAAGTCTCAGGTTTTTGTTAAGTGTTGAGAAGAAAATTGATAATACTGTCAGAAACCAAGAAAATGTCGAAATGCTGAAATAACATATTCATTCAAATGTGTGTAAAATATTGAAATACACAAACTCAGAGACACTCCTAATTTTTTAAAGTACGAACGCTAACCAGATAAAGCAGATGATAATAGACAGTTTTCTGAGCTCTGATTTATACCTCAATTCGCAGTTGTCCTCACTCCATTTGATACTTTTAACCCACGCTCATAGGAAAAACGTGCTGAAAGAGGTTATCTTCAAAACCGCTTATGTAAGGATAAAAATGATTTTTTTTATTCAGAATCTGCACCATTAAAAACCCAAAATTCAAATATCAAAATTATTTCCCAAACTAGGTCCCTATTAGATGTTTTAATGGTGCAGATTCTGAATCAAAATTCATTTTTATCCTAACATAAGCAGTTTAAAAGATAACCCTCTTTTGAGCACGTTTTTGCTATGCGGCGTGGGTTAAAAGTACCAAACTGAAGAGAGGACAACTCCGAATTGAGGCCTCAATCAGAGCTCGGAAAGCTGTCTATTGGGAAATTTCGATGACTAATTCTTTGAGATATAAAAAATTTAAATTGATGTTCATTATTTAATCTGAAAATTGTGAAACACGATTGCTTATGTTGGTTTTAGAACTCTGCTCTCAAGACAGTCCGCTGATAGTCTACGGGCCATTCGTCTTTTTGAAGTAATTCAACACGGTGGTATGAACTCGGATCCAGAGTATACCAGGCTTGTTGAATACATCCCGATGTGTCTGAAGTTCAATGCGAAAGATATAGATTACATGCTTGGCAACAAGAGTGACAGCCAATGGCCAGAATACCTAACTAAGGAGTAAGCGGTATTCATTGATTTCCTTTCAACCTTTTGCCCATGAGTTATGAAGTATCATGTATGTATCAAAGTTTATACAGTGGGCTAAGATCCTCATCTCTCATCTAAAAACTCGAGAGAAACAAAAAATTTCCGACAGAAAAATTTCAGAGTCTTGAATATACCCTGTGAGCATGTGCAATAACCTAGGTTACCTCCTACTGCTGTTTGTCTTTTAGTGTGAGATTCAATCATTATTCATGACACAAGATTCCAGGCGCAGTTTTGGCTGCTGACTGAACTCTATGTCATGCACGAAATCAAAACTGCTATTTATACCACTGCTCTTATTCTGACCTTAATATCTTCTTGGCGTTTGTGACAAAAATACAGTGATATCGTTCAGCGTATTTAAATAATGTTTTGATGTTTAACTAAGTGCTGCAAATTTCCATTATGCTCCAATAATTCAACTAACATTACTTATATGCTGCCATGAGGTGGATAACTGGAGGCTGCGGCTGAACTCAGCTCACAAGTCTATTGCTATGTACAGTACTTGATTTCAATAATTCTATAGTGAGGTGGTGCAGCTGAGGAGCAAAAGAAAACTGATTCCACTTGTAGAGCAACAGAAGATTTTCCCTGTTGAAATCATCATACAAATATATTTGCTGTGGGTAGAGGCAGCGAAGAAGTACAAATCTGGTGAGTGTTAATGCTGATAAAGTATATGTGTCATGATTTTCATGCCATATATATAATTTTGTTTCACCTTATTCAACGATACCGAAATAAAGTCTTGACCCACAGCAATCAAAACCTGATACCTGGAGCTGCAATGAATTCCCTTTTGACAAAAGAGCTTCCTGACCTGCAAACAAAAATGGCTTGTTGACTTGGCTCTGAAACCTAGATGCTACACAAGAATGGCATACAAAAAGCTCAGATCAAGTATCATGCTGGGGTCATGCTGTTAAACCACACTTATGATCTCCTCACAAAATACCAAAATTATCAATTGCATTATTATACCATGAGGGAAAAATTTTGTCATACGTCACTAAGACAACCTTGCATCCTCACAGCAGTTAATAAGTATGACACATGGCAAGTCAAGAGGAATGCAGCCATCCATGCTGAATACTTAAAAACGAATTTGATTACATTTTCCTGTTTAGGAGTTGCTCCTCCAACACAGATAAGCCGTTCACTGTTGATAAAGTGTACCAAATTTGAATGATAATCAATATGTATTACAAGATACGCCTAATTACATCCTTGGCACACATAAGTAGGTCTACTTTTTCATGATAACATCATCAAAGTCACTTGTGTATGGAATAACCCAAACTCTGATTTCTGAGACACGGCTTATGCAAGATCTCAACATGGCCATTATTTTGTAGCCTCTTCCATTGTTATGATCGTATATCTCACCAGAGTCATAGGTTTGCTAGAGAAAAAGCCATGTTTGTCTTTTTCTGTTACCATTGCTTATGATGGAACAGACCACTTCAAGTGAACATTTGTTTAAAAATCAGATGGATCAAACAATCATACCATTTAAACAGGAGAGCATAACTTTTCTTCTTGTTTTCAGCTGAAGACGCTACAAAGAAAGCCATTTCATGCGCAGAAGCAGGTATAATGCTCTGTCAGGAGGTATTTGCAAATTTTGGTGTGAGACTTCTGAATGAGTTTAATCTCCGGAGAGAGTACCTCTCTCTTCAGATGAAACTGAACAACCCTCCATTCCGCAGGCTACTTCAGGACTTTCGTGGTAAGTTGATGGAGATGGTTGTTGGCAACTTGCTTGAAGAGCTATGTTTGAAATTACTTAAGCCTCTGAGGATGTAAAATTACTGATGATTTATTGAAGGTCTCAAAACAGGGGTTCCTAAAGAAGACAAAATCATCAATACCATGTTGTATGGAGGAGTCTTTGACACACCTCTACCAATTTGCAAGTTCTTGAATATGCCTCTGTCATAGCAGCTTCAAAAACATACATCATCATTTCCTTACATCAACTGAGATAACTTTTCTCCTCAATCATGATGTATTTTTTCCATTCAAAATTAATTCCCATTGGCTTGAAAATGACCTGTGACACTTTGAGTTATCAAAAGTTGTTAAAAATCCAAAAAAAATTGTAGCCTTGATGTCTGACGATTTTACAAAGAGTTGCTATGAATTTGGAGTGCAGAGAATGAGTCCGTCCTCAAAGGTGTTGCAGATGCTTCAGTGTAAAGTTGGCATTGTCCACTGCCTGGGTGAGTTTACTAATCATTATTCACTCCTCTGTTTGAACAGACCTCTCGGGAATCCTGATAATCTTGTCTTGTCTATGGAGAGTTTGGGAAATTGTCAGGGTGCTACTTGGAGTACGTGATTGTGGTAATAAATGGTTGATGTCCAGACTGTTTAGGCCTCCATTCTTGATGCCCAATAAATATGCTTTGGTTTTTAAAATTCTAAGGTTATAAAAAAGCTGATAACTTCATCAATTCTCTGTCTGCTACTTCCTAATGTATGAAACAGAATCCACAAATGATTTTTCAGTTTCAATTTTAATGCAAGAGCAATTTCCTATTGATTTCTGATGCTGGCATTCATAGTTTAAAATTTGGGGCCAACCAATACCTAATCCCACAATGATCGCAAAGATGCAAAGGGGATGGGTCTTTTTTAGCCAATGTGTTGGCTCTGATTGGCTGGTGGGTTGGAAAGAGCCACTACCAGGTCAGATGATACTTTCCTGAAAGTGCCGATATATATAATCATGAGTGTCAATTAAGAATTAATGCAGTTTCACTTTCATTATATCTCATTAGGTGCTCTCTGTGACCTTGCATTGGATCTCTTTCCACTCAACAGCCAACCAATCAGGGCCAACACCAGCTAGGTGTTTTTACTTCCATAGCCACATTTCATTTCTACTGATGTACCTAAGAACTTCTGGCCCTCACCATTTTTCTCTCAGGCTTGTAGTTCTAGGGGAGGCAGGGGGGCACATTTATTTAACCACCATTCTGTCTAATCTGTCAGTCTAATTGTTGCAGAATGAGAGAAGCTCCATTCGCAGGCATGTAAAATCATTGCAATGATACAGCTGGTGTTGTAGTTGCGTCGCTAGGAATGCACTGAAATAGGAAGGACATTTCAAGCCTGTCCTTTCCAGTTCAGAGCTATTATTATGCATATGTATTCAACTACTCAGGTATAAATTTTACTGTTACTTTTTGAAGCCGAAATCAACATCAGATCTTCAGAAATAGCTTTGGAAGAAAAGCATATTGATACATTGTTACAAACAGCTGAGAGAGAAATCTTATTCAGACATATGGCAAGAGTTTGCAAGTTAGTCCACTGGAAAAAGAATCAGTTTGAGTTTTGATAGGAGTCACCAATGTATTGCTGTGATTCAAATATAATTTGTTATAACTGTGATACCCCAAACTGTCTATTATATGCTGTAAAGTTATAACCTAAGCAGAATGCCTTCAAAATACTTTTCATAGTAGTGTAAAGTAAACTAACTATTTCAAAGAAGGCTAAAGAATATACATGAATGTTTGTCGCACATGCTACGTTGCAACTAATGGTGTCAGTAAGGATGTTGACACATTGTTTATGACTAATCCACATTTGAGCGCAACAATCAAATATAATTACATCACTCTATGGTGTTTTTTTCCATAAAAATTCAGCATTCAACATATTCAAAAATGAGAATCACCGCAAATTATGTTAGTGCCATTCAATTTTCTCTTGGCATTCTACGGAAGACAACATTAAAGGTTGCTAGACAAGGAATGAGTTGAGAGCTTAATGCCAGAATTGAAATCTCCATGCTTCTTTACATATACCAACCATGTTTTATCGCTATGCTGCCATCCAGAGTTGAAATATAGGCAGCAATACCTGATGGACGTAAAAACATAATGTTAGGGGATATCCCCGAAGCAGTGACACCAGAGTGAATTCCCTCTAGGTAACATGACAGGTTGCGTTGAAAAACATTAGTAGTTTAGTATTCTAGTATCTAATCAAGCTGTTGCTCTATAGAGCTTTAGTTATAAACCCTCACATGAGCCAATAGAAAAGTATGGTCGGAGTGTCTTCAGTCATCTATAAAAAGCCTCTGTTCCCTCCCAAAAATTACCGAAACCAACTCACATAATTATCATCGCACATCATCATTGAACTCTACCAACGACATAAGATTTTCGGAATTATCTCCACCTTACTCAAATTTTTTTACACACTATTTGGAATAAATTCTAGAATATGATAGTTATAGCCCTGACAATTGATGGAGAAATGTAATAAAGAATAGGGATTCCAAGTCTGGCATCTATTTGGCTCAATCTCAATCCTTGTCTATCAACCTTTTACTATTGAGTCTCGAACCTGGTATGTTTCTTCATTGGTAGCCCTGGGTTATAGGTTATGATTTGAAATTACAGGATGCTGGCAGAAATCTATTCTAGGCATGGTAGAATGGAATCAGCTATTAAGAGGACAATCAAATCGATGATGTATCTCAGTGAACATTTGAGTGGAAGAGGCATTGAACAATCATCTACGCACATAATGAAGTTTGATAGACTCTGGGATGGCCTCAAGAAAAACTACCAACTCTGGAAAACAAAACATCAGGACCAGTAAGCAGAATTATTATTGGCTAGATTAGAAGTTATGAAAAAATCATTGGTGTAGTTGGGCCAGTCCCATCCAGGTTGTTTCCCTTGTTGATAAAACAAAAATAAATAAAAGTCTCTTTGTAACGCCCAACGTTATGACAACAAGTGTTGAATGCATGACATAATTAGGAGGTGAGGAACGTTTGACTTATTAACTGATTACAGCAACATTTTTGGAATTAATTATTGATTACATGTTGTGAAGTTTTTAGCTAACAAAGTTACATAAAAAAATTCAATAATGCTTAAAATACCAAGCTTTTAGACACATTACTTTAAAATTTTTCTGGGCGGTCACACCTATACCTTCAGGTGCATGTTGTGCTTTTATCATCAAAGACCTTACGTTAACATTTGCGAATTCACCATTAATTATCATAGGTGACAACCACCTGAGAGATGTTAAAACTTAACCACGTCAATTAGGAAATCTTCAAACTAATGGAACCTACAAGAAGCAGTTGAAAAGCTTACTGTTTATCACAGAAATTTGACCCAACTGTAATTTATACACCCATAGTTACCCATTGATACAATTTCATTGGGTAAAAGGATATTTATCGGTGTAAATAAATGCTATGAAACACACACTACTACTTTGATTTTCACCATTATTAAGTGTGATGTATTGTCATTTCTAGCCTTGTTTCATTTTGAAGGATAACCATGCTCTCATTGGTTGACGACAGAGGAGCAGTAGCTTTTCTTGAATCGTTACATGGCAAAAAAGTTCACTTTGCTGCTGAATGGATCAAAACTAAAAAGGAGAAAGAGCTTGAAATATTGTTCCAGCTTATTCCTACTATGCCAAACCAGGGCGCAACAGTTTATGATGCTGCTGAACCTTTGCCTGATGTGAGTGGAGTTACTTTTTATACCTGTCGATTGGGCTGCAATTTGATCAACACATTATTTGACAAAAATCTATTCATATTTTGAATGATGCTTTCCGTCAGCTGGTAAATGCATATGAACATATCAATTGAGAAAATGTCATGACTCCAAATCAAGTAGCTTACACATGATGCAGAATGACATGGCAAACAAATTTGTGAGAGTGAAACCTCGTGTGTGCTTAGCAGAAATTAGAAAAGTTTGAAACTATAATCAACAAAAAATTTTAGTTCTATAATGCGGTTAATTTCATGTGTAGTACTTAGTACTAATGTTTTGGCCTACCCATGATCCATTGCGATGAGACAGATGGCATTCAATCCTGGTTTTCTATTCTTATCTGCTTGCTTAGCATAAGTATAATCACACTCAGAGCAGTTTGGAGTTACAGGCAGTCAGCACACCTCTTCATGTTCATCAACAACCGCAGTTTCTGTCATTGAGAAGACCAAACTACGTAAGTAGATTACAGGAATGCTGACCTTACATGCTAATCTCCCGTTGTATTGTATTTGTTCCCAGATTTTACTTTTCTGTGTAGGATGAAGTGGAATGTTGAACAAACATAAGAGTTTGATAACTCAGATATCAAAGTCTTACATACTCACTTCCCGTATCGTCTTAGCAATATTCTGCTATACTAAGAATCAATTGGATTTTGACGTAAACCCCACAACTTTCATCTGAGTTTGGGTTCGTTTTTTGATAATATTATACTATTTAAAGCAGATATGACAGATTTTTTTTGCATTATTGGAATGCTCGTCGCGTAATACTGTGAGTAGCACCAGCCCTTAAAGATTTAAATTCTGAGCTTCAAAGATTTATGGGGTCCTGATGCGATCTTCCCAGGGTTGATCTCCCCTGCCAAAAACGGTAGCAGAAGAAAGGACAAAACGGCACAAAGAATGTGCAATAAAATCAGCGAGCTATCATCCATAAATGCCTTATAGTACAAGATCACTTGATATTAGTTACCATTTCTTAACTTACTGCCTCCACTGCTGACTTGGAGACTATGATTCAAAATCAAAAATCTTTTTCTTTTTAAATTTTGAAAAATTCAGAGAATTTGTGAGCTCTTTGTGTTCTTTAAAATAATATATGGTGACCCGCAATTATCATTTTTACTTTAACATCAAATCCAAGTTGTGATATGTTTTCACATATTTTACACAGATTGACATTGACACAGAGCTCTTTTTTGGACAGCAACAAGCAGAGGCCTTGGCGGGAACTTGTTATTTGTGACCGATCAGTACTTTGTTGCTCATGAAGAAACAGGGTTTTCTGTCAGATTTTACCTTGTCTTTTTTCATTTCAGGAAGGCACAACGGGGACGTCTAGGTCAAGCTCAGCTGCCTCCATGTTTAGTAGCAGGAGCATGGTAAGTGAAAGTTAAACAACCCACCATTGATGTGAGAAAGGAACTTTAGTACAGAAAATTTTGTTTGAATTAACTATTTGACTGTGTTTAATGGAATACAACTCCAATCAACAATGTTATCCACAATTTTTTTATATTCATTACTCTATGGCCTATACGTTACAGTTCGGCACAGTTCCGTACAGTTAGGTACGGTATGTTGGTTGTTATAAACTGCATATTTGAATTCCCATGACCAAATTTGACCCACAAACTTATCCACTTATTGTTGGAATAACGGACTAACCCACAAGAAGTACCATGTGTTCATCAAAACCCTCAAACTGTAAAAGAAATGTTTGTAGAGGATATGTTATTTTGCCAATGTTTTGATGTCATCAAAGGTGCTATCACACGTTCAAATAGAGCAAGCATACTTTATTAGTATATCTAGATATGGCAGGTATGAACAGCTATCTAACATCAGGATCCCTGTACTGTGTTAAGGTCATCCGAAACTTGTGGACACATAATCTTCATAGTTTTATGTTCCCTGTGATAGACAAATAATCATAATTGTGAGAATTTGACTAATTTAGATGTCTTTGTAGGTCTCAGGACTCTCTGGTCTATCTTTTACATCAGACTTAATGATGCCTGTTCAGTGCACCGATGTGAGTATGTTTAATGTTTAATATTGTGTACCATATTGTACATTGTATACCCAGTGGGCAAAATATAGTTGCTACAACATATCCTGACATGTGATACCACGTGGTGTGCTGGTAGGAAAACGGTCCCTTTTATCACGGGGTCGTGTGACCAATTGAACGCTTGGCTACAACGTGTTAACCCCAATGTAGCAACGATTTAGCAACATGTTAACCATGGAGTAGTCTCAGGATCACCCCATGATTTCAACATAATAATGACGGTGTTTTGAGTAGACCTTTTCTGTATTAGGAGTAATGCTGGAACATTTTTACGCGCTAGAAGCTACGACTCAACAACAAATTTCAGCAGTACCACCAGAATTGCATTGCACATAGTCTTGAAAATACAAGTATTAAGATCAATAAGATCATCATAGTCTTATGAGGCTGATACTGCTTCACTAGTGTGAACTCAGGAGAGCATTTTCAGCCATGTGACATAGTAAACAATTTAATCATATTTGTTTTTTGTCCATGGCATTATGGGGGGGGGGGGATAAGAATTATTTTGAACGGTCAAACAGTACAAACGGGGGAATCAATTCTCAAAAATTCACGTTGCTCTAACCACAGTTTTCACCTGGTGGCAAGGCAACGTAGCAGCAACGCAGTTGATGTCACCAGAGCTAGTTTTTTTATTGATGGAATATCTTTCTGATAAGCTTTTTGTGTCAAATCGATAACAGACAGAAGTTATTTCATTAAAGGACAGGGATTCAGTGAAGGTAGGACAGTGTTTTTCCTCTCAGGGAAGATGCATGATTCTCATTACGTTGTCACAGCCTAGTTTTACACCAGGGTCAGTGTCACCACCACTTTAAAAATTTGGTCATTAACTCGATTTAAATTTCAGATTTCTGAATAATAACAGTACTACTTAGAAAAATACAAGCTTGATAAAACATGAAACAAATATCTTAACCTACCAGGAATACATGTTCAGATTTACTCATAGACATGTCACCTCAATAACAATGTGTTTTACTGGCCGCTCGTGACCACGTGCCCACTGGGCATTGTACCATCCTCTGGACTAACTTTATGTCATAACCATCTTATGCCAGTTTTAAATCAGGGTTACAAGTTTTGTTGATGATGAAGCCTCTCTGTGTTTTCAGAATTCGAGTTGGAGTTCAATTGCTACAGAAAACTCATCCAGCATTGCCGCAACATCACCACAGCGAATAGAGCACGCTCATGTACATTATGATGAAGAAGAAGAATTTAATATTTGAATGGACACAACTTCTGCTGCCTCATCTCCTGTGATCACAGTAAACTGCTAAATTAGTAAGATGAGAGCGTGATTTGAGATTCTGGACAGCCACCATATTTATCTGCAAATACTACACTGTCATTTTCCATAAAATGTGGTGTGAATATCCTCTGTTCAGGAAATAAATATTCATGATTTTGCTTGTATTGCTTGTATGATGATCCCTTTACTGATCAGTAACAATTTCTTATCTATAATTTAAATCAACTCATAAATCTACTTGGTACGGAATGGAGTCCAATAGATATGATATTATAGGTGTAGGAAATGGAGATTTTTCATCAAGCATCATTGAGTTTGATGATCATGCAGGCCCTATCTCGTAGCCTATAAGAAATGTTGAATCAACCGTAAGTACATCATGCTCTTGATTAGAGTCTTCCTGTTGACAAACACGATTCTACTGTAATGACTATTCCTCCTCAAGCAGTATCTTCTGCACATTTAAAAAAATCTCTATGTATTGAGTGTGACTCAATAGAGTGAATGAAATTTAATATAATGCAATAAATGATCACTATTGGCTGCAATATCATTTTGAGAATGGAGGTACATAGAAAAGGAATGAGCTGAAAGCCTAATAATGTGTAAAGAGGGTTTGGAGTAAGGTGGAGATAATTCTGAAAATCTTTATTACGCTGATAGAGTCTCATGATGATGTGAGGTTTTTAGTTAATTTTGGGAATAGAACGGTTTTTTTAGCTGGCTGAAGATACTCCAAACATACTTTTCTATGAGCTCATGCGACGGTTTAGAAGCTGAAGGCCCCGACCAAGATATTGGTTAGATACTAGAATGTAAAAATACTCATGCTTTACAACACAATCTGGCCATGTGACATTTAGGGAATATCCTTTATCGGTGTCATAGCTTAAGGGTTATCCCATAAAAATTTGTTTTTACTCCGATCAGATAATGCTGCCTATGTCTGAAAACTGGATGGCAGCTGAGTGATAAAAATTGGGGGGGTGTATGAAATGGAGCATAGAGATTCCATATCTGACAACCATGAGGCTCCCAGTTATAATCCTGTCTACAACCCTTTAATATTTCTAAATTTTTAATCCTTGCACTTAGTTACATTCCAGGTATTCCACTTCTCCTAGCATGTCATTGAACGTATGATAGGGGAGAGAGCAAGCAGATATATTAATGATCGGTTCGAAATTTACATTTTTTTCTTAATATACTGTTTCTGAATCTGAATGCAAATCCCCCTACACAGTTGATCAAATTAGATTGTTACCTCTGTGAGCACTGTGATTATTGTGACACTTGAACTACAGTGCGCTGTAGTCTAATGACTGTTCAGCTTAGTTGGTGTTTAAGCCAAGCTCGAACCTCTTGATTGACCCGAAGCAACAGACAGAGACCGTTCATGACAGACCTTGTGATCTAACATTTATTATAACCAACATCCTATCCAAAAGGACTCGGGAGACAATATGGTCTGCAAGTATATCAATATTTGATGGTAGGCTGTGGCAGACAATGTGGCCCTATGTATTTCTTCCTATTTGTTCCTACACTTCAATTATACATGGGAGACAAATAGGCTAACAATCAGATAATCTAACCGTAAATTTTTATTAAGCCCTTGATTGAAATAAAACTCCTTCTATCAAATGCTTGACAGCGGATAGTCACGTTGTTGACACCCATAGTCGCAAACCATGCAGCTATATGTTAAAGGGCAACCAAGGTTTCGCAGCGATGCATTAATGGGTAGTAAATTATCTGCTAGGCAGCATCAGCTTTGTGCATTACGCGATGCAAAACTTAAAGTAGTTGCTGACTCTAAGCTGGGTAACACTTCAATGTAGTGGAGGTTCCAAGACATTGCTGTTATGATGATAGAGTACAGGCTAAATAATAACAGGAACAGGAAATCTGCTCTGTGGTATTCTATTTTAGCTGAGTTTGAGTACCTGATGGATGAAATGTTTCCCAATAACTCTGGCTGAATAATCATCCGAATTAGATTTGGGTCTTTTTCCCTATTTCCCTATATGCAGAAGGTGCAATCTGCTATCAATCAATGAGTACATGTTTGAAACCTTGGTTGCCCTTTAAATTGTTGGTTGACTGATCCAGTTTGCCTCCCTTCGGAGTTGCTCCCCTAGGGCGGTCGATGGCTTTTCAGTTGAATGAGACCCGAAATTCACACAAATCAGATCTAACTTGATCTAAGTTGATACAAACCTGAATATAAACTATTGGGTTGGGATATTCTCCCTCTTTATCTTCAATGCGATATGCACTAATAGGGCGGCAAAATTAATAATAAAAATAATTGAAAGTTCTGTTTCTCATGAAGCATGATGATGAATGAGTGTGTGGAGAGGCAGGAAAGCTTGCACTTTTTCTACATCATACCATCAACACCATGCTCACTGCTAAAGAGTAGGGTACCCGCATTGTTGAGAGGGTCAAAAGCTAGATCATTATTAGGCTGTCACAGTAAAAGCTGAAATCTATATTGATATCACATTAGCAACTATCTTATTCAGGATATTTTCAAGATCTTAATTAAAACTTTCAGCCTGCAATTCTAGTCATGTCAACTCCATTCAATTCATTTATATGTAGATAATATTATTATTATTATCTTTATTACTAACCATAGGTAGCAGACTAAAAATTAGCAGCGACCCTTATATGTTTTTGTAGAAAAAGAGGAGGCATCCTGGGTTAAAAAGTGAAATATAAAAACTGATCAGTTTAGTTTATTCTTTATGATTAATACAGCCGGCATTGCTATACTTCATTAGTACTGTGCTCAATCTCAGAGCAGAGCCACACTTGGTGTCTGTCTGGCGTTGTTTTAGTCTGGCTGATCGGCGTAGAGTAGAAGGGATTGGCTGTAGCAGTTTGTTGTTGCAGTGTGCTGGGTCTCCGACTTTTCTAGTGTAATCAGTACATGATTTATCTAGAAATGTGGCGAGCGAGATGATGTTAAGAGCAGACAGGCGCTCTTCATAGCTATCGTGGCCCGGGCAGATGATTTTCAGAGAGAGATTTAATTCTAAGCTGGTTAGTCGCTCAAGTGCGTCTACTGTTGTCATCGGATACCACACTGGACTCGCATACATCATTATAGGTCGTATGCAGGTCACGTAGTATTTGGTGAGGATGTTTTGTGAGATTCCAGACCGCTTGAGTTTGAGCAGTACGAACGTCTTGGGTCTGACCCGGCTCCCGATTTGGTTCACATGTTGCTCGAAGCTAAGGTGATCATCAACTTTTACTCCGAGGAAGTTGGTCGTGTTGACTTGTGGTATGTCCTGACCGCCATGGGTCAAGCTGGTGGTTTGTTCATTCTGCACCTTGGCATACTTGTTGCAGATGTTCATAGCATATGATTTATTCGCGTTAGCAATCATATTGTGCTCTTCACACCATTGAGCCACTTGATCGACACAGGTTTGCATGTCGCTCGGTTCACTGCTTGTTGTTCGGCTTATCAGAGTGCGGTCATCAGCGTATTTGACAACTTTACATGTGACATCTAAACTGTCTATGTATAGAAGCCAAAACATCGGGCCCAAGATGGTGCCTTGTGGAGTGCCATTCAGAACTGCTTGTTTGCTGCTTGATGTAGTTGCTAGACGCACGGTCTGAAAGCAGTCATCTAGAAAGCTGTCGATAATGTGGATAAGATGGTTGCTCAAGCCTCTCTGTACTAGCATGTCTAGAAGCTTGCCATGATCCATTCTATCGAACGCTTTCGACATGTCAATGAAGACTGACGTAACATACCGTAATACAATATATATGTTGGATCGTTGTAATAGGGAAGACAACTCTCGATTGTGTGAGTAACAGATATGTAGCAGTATTAGCCAGGACCAGTAAAGGGAAGTGAAGTACAAACTGACTTTCTGTCACAGGCACAATAAAGATTTTATTCCAGTCGACAAAACAAGGCAAACTATTCATAAATCTTAATTTGGGCGACCTGGACAAGAATTTATGAGCTCACAGTTTTGAATATTAGCAGCTAGCATCTTTTACATTTCTACATTTCATGTCCTACAGAGCCTTTTCCTCTGCTTCAATGCATTGAGCGATCAGCATATAAAAAACTGTCATTGAATGCTCTAACATTGAAAGCATTAGGTTGAGAATTTTTAATCCAGGCGGGATTATCAAATGATTAAACACAATCGGAGGTTTCAAAACCCCCTTTTTTTAAGACTTCTAATAATTATTACGGAGCACATTTACCAATGATATCCATAAAAAAATATGTTCCGTTGGATAGGTATCTGAGTATAATGCCATGAACATTTTCAGGTCAAAATATGAACAGTGATATAAATGAGCAGTTTTGGCGCTGTCGCTATGCACAACATATAGTTCAGTCAGCAGCGGGGCTTGTAACCTCGTGTGTAATGATGATTGAATCTCACACTAAAAGACAACCTAGATAACCTCTTACTTCCTTCTCCTGTTTTAATGCACATGCTCCAAAGGTATACTCAGGTCTCCAAAAATATTCTGACTGAAATTTTGGCATTTTCCATCTATTTTAAGCTGTTTTTTTTTTGTCTTGCTACAATAAAAGGATTGGATTGAGAAAATGTTTACATTAATTTGGAGGTATTAATTTATCACAATCAGGAATTTTAAGAAGTTTGCATAATCTACAACCTCTGCAATGTCCTGTCGAAGAAGTGGCTTTTCGGATTTGAAACCTCTCATAACTTTTTAATTTCATTGGCAATGGCTTATGGAACCTCAGCCTGGAGGGTAACACCAAATGCATGCAGAATGAATTCGCAGCTGTCCAATGGTAAGGTAGAAACATCGATAACCCCTCTCTTTGATATACTGTATACCTACCCTGATGTATAGGACCTGTGTATAATATATAGTCGTTCCACTCTAGTAATTTGTTGTTCAACAAGAAAATTGGATTCTATCTCTAAAAAGTTCATTTTTCTGTGTAGTAGCTGTACTTTGCTGCTACAACACCAACTAACCACATCAGAATTGCCTGTGCCTAAACAGATCAACACCATCTCCTCAATTTAAATACAATTTCCCACAAAAATAATATGCAAACTTTGCTGCTTGGCAATAGAGTTATCAGCTAGAAAATAAAAAATTCGATTACTGGTCTAGGTTAGATATTTTAGAAATTCTACTGCATACCAACTATGAAGAGAAAAAAGTGTTGCGAATTGAATGCATCCCTAATGAATTTTTAGATATTCACTGATGTAAACGTAAATGTAATTTCGTATTGACATCGCTCAATGTAGATGCCTGGTTTGATTTGAAAAATGTCGATCAGGAAAAGCTTATGCTGAGTAATTTAATACAGGCAAAAACGGCTTGATGACAGGGGAAAAAAGTATTACCAATAATCAAAAGATTACCTACAGAACAGCTTCAAACCTGATACTCTGTTTCACATCTGATGAATGTTAGATCCAATCAGTGAAATGCCCAAGCAAATTTTTATATTGTGAATCATTTTGGCCTGGCTACGGCTTCTATGCCAGAGTTCGATTATTTTTTTTGCGAGAATGCATTTCTTGAAAGTTCCATTGTGATGCAACGGATTTTTTCCTGCTTCAGCAGTGCCTTGTGACATTCGGAACCTAAGCATGGAATGTAAATCTTGACAAATCCTCATTGCGTCAGGCTTAAGCCAATTTAATGCTACATATTTTTCCACAGATAAGAGTCAATTATTTAGCGGTGACAACTCTCCACTTATCTGCTCACAAAATCAGCTTTGCCTTAGGGTATATTTTCAAGTCAATCACATCAAAAGACACTATTGATGAATGAATGAACACAATGTGACAATTTTAATAGCTTGAATTAGGAGCTACAAAGAATCAGATTAGATTTTATTGATGACCTTAAAATTGTGATTTAGTTTCTCCCCATAGTATTTGAATACAATACAATATCCTTGTCACAGGGACGTGAAGTTAACCCTTGTCAAATTAAAAGATATCTAGAATCGTTCATCCATCGTTTGCTTAGATTAGACATAACATAATTGCCATTCATATTTTAGATTTTTTGGTGTCAAATCTGCATCAACAAGCTTTGTATGGGAATGATTGAGCTAGGGGTTGAAAATATTTACAATACACTTCGGCTTTCAAAACACTTCATTGCTCTGACAATTGGCAAGCCAACAGCAAAATTCAATAATAGTAGTTGATGTTATCCAATTAATCAAATTTGCCTGTCAACTTTTTAAACATTTTTCCTTTATCAAAATCTGCTGTGTTATGCCTGCCACTTCAAATGTTGCAACCTGGCATTCAGAGGGCTGTGGAACAACAAGTCTCGGTTTTAACAAATGTATGAGAGCTTTCATGTTGTGTTACGCTTAGAGGGGCTGCACATGTGCGATTATTTACAGCTTTGCGAGGGAAATTGTTTGTTTAGTGGTCTAAGCAGAGACTATAGATATAGTCTCTGGTCTAAGTCCGCCCCTTTTATAGTAAGTGGCTTATAATTACACGCTACAATGCTTCTCGCAGCAGATTATACTAGGGCAATCTTTGGCAAGCGAGAGAATAGTCTCATTGGTTAATTAACAGTTACCAGTTGTATTTTTCACCACGCTTATCACGTTTATGACGGGTATCATTAAAAGCTTTTGTTTATGGAATATTATTGGCTGATAGCTAAACTTATGATTATATCGCAGCTCGTAAACATGCTTCGTGTCTGCAATGACAAATGAGGAGATAATAAGCAAAGCTAGAATTTCAAGCTCTATTTTATTTTTACTAGCTCAGGTTTTCTAGCTGGTCTGTGGACCGCTTTACGCAGAGAGTTTAAATTTTTATGATGGAGCATGACTCAAAACATGTTTTATTTTAGGAATTAATTTGTAAAACAATTAGGGCTGTGTTGAAATGTTGAGCTGCAAACTGCTATTGTAACTAAAGCGCCCATGCAAATCCCCAAATCTAAAGAGAGGCCACCAGTAAAAATCAGTGTTTGTTATTTCCAGATATTTCTGGGCTTGCATATGTTGAAGCTTTTTGCCTAGATGGAGCTATATCACTTTTTCACCACAACTTGACCAGAACTTACATACACAAACCAGGTAAAACTGAAAAATCCGAATCCCACTGCAGTCCACTGACTACTGGGAGTTGTTGGACCCCCAGGTGTGCTCCGACCTGCCTACAAACTGAGAGCAAAATGGCGCAGTCATTGCAGCCTTGCCCTTAAGGCACACTATTTCACCGCCACGATGTGGTGAGTGACCAACCATTGGGATTTTGACCAACATTTTTTAACCAAAGCTTTCACAAAGAGAAAAGGCTGTAAAGCCGATCAGGTGTATAGGCTACCTGATTTATATGAATAGCTTGACTGTTTTTGCCTGTCAACCAGACCTGCAAATATCCAGGATCATTTTAAGAAACATCAATTTGGGTCTCTCTACAAATCCGGGCCACAGCTGATTATGTGACTAATAAAGCATAAAAACTCTCAACCTGTTACGTATCTGGCTACCTGTTTATTGTTGTGAAATAGCTGAATAGGGTCAACAGGAAAACGATGTTTATCGATATTTGATACATACCCAGGAATTTGATTTGATTCTATCTTTATTTTTCAGGACTTTTGCCAGGGCTTGTCTGATAAAGAAGTAACAAATTTGAAAACAAAAATTCTCCCTTGTGCGTCTATAGAATTCTCTGACAAGAATTTAAATCATTATTGTCATGTGATGACCTAATGCAGGTGTCTGATTCATCTGTTTGTCAAGAAATCAAGGGTTTATGATTAAATTAAACGAAATCCGATGACTTTGGCCTAAATAATCAACAAGGAAAAGTCATGAGACAAATGAGGTAACAGCTTGAAACCCGATACTGGCCAAACAAAGCTATGCTGTTTCACATCTGAAAAATGTTAGACCCAATCAGTGAATCACTGGCCTTGTTACACGGCGTGGCCACTCTTTTGTTTTATGTGTGTTGAAACAAAAAAATTTGCCGTATGACAAGGCTAGTGATTCACCTATTTAGTAAAATTTTCATTTAATTTAGGAGCTAATATTGAAAATAATTTCAGTTCAGTTCCTTTTATGAGGGCAGATGCACTAATCAAAAGGTTCCATGGCCATGAGACCGCATTTTTCCTTCTTCAATGCCTTGTGTGATTTGACCGATCGGTGAACTTCCTTGTGTGTTTACAAGAGCTTAATGGTTCTATCCCAGGTTTACATGTGCCCACCTGTCCATGTGTGATGTGTGTGTTTGGCTGACAAAAAAGTGAATGCATGGCTGAAAAATCAGGTTAGGGATTTCACTTTCAACTACTATTTGAATAAAGCTGTGATGACTGCAATCTCAATACATTTCTCCGACTGTGTGTGATGTTATAAGAAGACAAAACTGGAATGTGATACTGATATCATGAAAAACTGAAAGCTTTGATCTCTGTTTCGATTTTTTGCTAAGCCGATATTCGATCATTTTCTTCTTTTGTCTTTTTTATTCTTAACCTAAGCATGGACTGTCATTTTGAAAGGTTCTACGTGTTTGGAACAAGCTTAATGTTTTTTTTATCATAAATATGATATTGACAATTTAATGTATGAGTACTCTTCCCTTGTCTGTCTGCAAAATCAATTTCGCCTCACCACATTTTTTAGCCGGTCAACTAAAAGAGCATTGTGAATCTAAAGTCTTATGAACAAAATGCGCCGACATTAAAATAGCTCCGATTAGAGGCCACAAAGAAAAAATTTAGTTTCTATTGATGACCTTGAAAGTTTTGGCCGAAATCATACAGATTTAAACTTGAGTGGTGGGACTACCTCAGGGATATTTCCCTATGATAATTACATGGACTCGACGTCTATTTGCTACAATTGCCTCCTAAATGATATTAAATCTCGCTCTCACTTGATTTGTTAATCTCCCTGTAATTTTCAATCTCGCTATCGGATGACCTAGAGTTGTAATTTTTGCCATGCTTGATTCCGATCGTTTGCTGTGTCATTCAATTATGACATGTTATACACTATCCCATTTTACCAGCTAAGCCACATAACACAGGACAGATTAACTTTGCCTTGTATTCATTCATTCAATAGATAAATTCCGTGTGGTTTGATATTGTATGCAGGGAATATCAAAACCACTGTGTCATAACAAAAAGTCTTATTTACGAGATACTGTATATTCCCAATACAATCTAAGGTACTAAAAAGGTACTATTTTCAACAAGTGATCACAACTCCAAAGGAGAAAAATAATACCTTTTTAGTACCTTCTCATCCCAACTTTGAGTGAAAATAATTCTTAATTGGGCCACAGGCTGCATTTGGACATTTCATAATGTTCTAAACTAGACTGAGAGCTCTAGAATGATACCAAAAACCTGTTCCCTTTACACTCACTTTAAGGGTGTGTTTATTGAATCGGCTGTGTTATGCCTATTGAAGGGCTGCCACCAGGCAACCAAGGGGCTGTGGCACACTGAGGCAACATCAGGAGGATTTGATTTGTTTTAAATGATATATACTCAGTAAATTTGCCTCATTCCTTGCTCAACACTAACATACACTATATAATATATTATGAAATTGATAACTAAATTTGTAGTCTGAGCCCCCCCCCCCCCCCCCAGACTCTTGCCCCCTCTTCCATCGCCCCCCCCCCCTTAGACTATAGTGCCATGAACTCTCAACGTGAGCTAGGAAAAGTCAAAATAATCGTTAAAATAACTTGTGTGATGATGGCTGAAGCCTTCGCATTAAAAAGGGCTCTAAATCCAGCCAGGAGTGTACCAAAGTAATTTGCCTCTTGACCAGACCTGCTACTAGCCAGGATCATGTTAGGAACTTCAATTTGGCTATCACTATAATTCCGGAACGCAGCTGCTTCTGTGAGTAATAAGGCATACAAAATCTCGATCTGTTATCTATCAGGCTTCCTGTCTATTGTAATTAAAGAGCTCTAACTCCGGTGGTTCAGTGGCATTACATTATCATAATGTAATGCCACTGAACCACCGGAGTTAAGGCTCTTTAACTATGTCTATTGCTGTGAAATAGCAAAATGGGGTTAGCAGGAAAAAAATGTTTATTGATATTCCCGACTATGGAGTATTGTGCGTCAGTGAATTAATCAGACAAGGATGTATGATGGTACAAAGAATATTACACCCAATCAGTATCAGACCTTAAAAATTATCTACTCCTGAATCTGCTGTAACTTGACTCGGATAAGTGAATCAAAACAAAAAAATAAGGGCAGCATTGTTGCATCACTTTTTGACTCCTTTCATCATAGAAATAGTTGAAAGCTTTATAAAAAAATTGTTACTCAGCACTCTATATAAAAACCAAATCAATTCATGACGGTGCGAAAATATTGCGGAAGTTTTCATATCAACCATCAAGCTATAATATATATGGTATATATACAATATGACGTTGACCAATGTCTAAGCTTGTCCATGTGCTTGTGTTATATAGGCACTTAGACACTCACTCTTCAAGTTTAGGCCACATATATAATATAGGAAAAATTTAAACACCATTCAGTTGTTGTCTGGTTGGAAAAAGCTGAGTGCATACTTGTATGGAAGCTTACTGCATGGGACAAATCCGACATAATACAAACATCCTAGATCAGCATGCTCTGTGCAAAGGTGAGACATTTTGAGTGACATACTTCTAGATCGGTACACTTGTCATATGTACTATGTCATTACCCATTATGCTTATTTGTGTCATTACACAATTTCAGTTCTTCGATATTTGATGTTTCACCCTGTTTTTAGATATCTTGTAAGTTTATCAAATTATTATAAATAGACCAAGGATTTTGATACAAAGCGGCATCAGCCTACTATTACGCCTGGTGGTTTAGAGATCTTCATGTTACCATGTCACGTTAAGCTATGACATGTGGTGATTGTTCTATTTTTAGATCATGCTGAATGTTTTACATTACCTTGTGACACTTTTGACAGCTGTCTCTACCCAGGGGTAAGTCATTGTGTCCTATGATATCACTTAACAGTCATCATATACAACAATTACAACCAATACATGATATAACCTCAATCCTTCGGTATTAAATCTCGTGTTTAGAATCATTGGTAACTTTACCCTCGGGCTCTTGTGGTTCTGCACCCGCAGTATAGAGTTGAACTGAGCTTGACGCGTAGAATCTAGGATGACTTTGGGCTGGTATGTGGGGGATATGGAATGACATCCTTATCTCTTACTTGTTAGAAATTTCTTGGCCTAAGCTTCTGAAAATTGTGTTATAGCACATAGAATAACAACAAATTAAATCCAATCTGTATTATCTTTTAACCTTATTGGCATGAGTATTATACCTCAATTAGCAAAATGGTTTAATATATCTATTTGGATTCATTCATTCAAAATAATAAGTTATCCCTGCAAAGTTGTCCCTCACATTTGCCATGTATATTTTACACACAGGCTCGGTGATGGTGTTGAGATTTCGACCTTCTACTCATCGGCATCAGGTCATATTTACCACCTAGCCGCTGACCTATTCGAGCAGCAAGGCTTTCTTTTGTTTGCCGATAACAGCGCCCTCAAATCAACCAATGGGTCGATGACATTAGGTATCAGCGGCTCATCATTAGCCAGAGGTTACAAGGAAGGAACCGGCGAAAATGCCGTTTATAATATCATAACCGGTTTCGTACAGATTTCTGCTAAACAAGTAATTGTTGTTGATCGTAACAATCAATGTTTGAGGCAACTAGACAGAGAAACTTTGGAGTCGTCGCCCTTTGCTGGTAACTGTACGCAAGGTGGCTACAGAGATTTCTATTTTCCTCGCTCTGTCATTGTTGATGTTAAAGATACAAACCAGTTATTTGTTAGTGAAAGAAACAATATGGTCAGAACAGTAAAAATAATTTCACGTGAAGTATCAACAATCGCCGAAATTAACGGACCTGCTACATGCTTGGGCATGGTACAGGACCAAGTGACAGGTGACCTTTATGTAGCCTCTAATTTAGGTGTAGTCATGTACAGCTATGATGAGGCATCGGTGAGTTTTCTCGCTCGACTATCTCAGTCTGGGATATGGGATTTAGCCCTTCTTCCAGGGAATGTTATTAGTTGGAGCTGAGTATGGCAGGAATGTCCTCATCACCCTAGATCTTAGCACCAACACCAGCGGGGCAATCTGCTCCTGTCCAGGTCGAGGAAGTGTCGATGGAAATCTGAAATCGTGTCGGCTAGATCGTCCAGCTTCATTGCTCTTCTTCAATGACACACTGTACATCGGTGAAGCATGGACTATAAGAGCTATCCAAGGTTAGTTATTATTATCTTGACCATTAAAGTTGTATTAGATAGCAAGACGAATCGCATCAATGCTTGCTACGTTGCTGACATTTGCATAATAGTATTCTGAAATAAATATCAATCTGTCAGTGCAATCCGTAGCCAGTTATACCATGTTTCATTCTGTTCATTAGTTGGGAGCAAGGCTGTTGTGACATCGGAAGTCACAGGAAGGACCAGGAGTTTGTCAACCACAGAAGGGACAGCAAGGACCCCTGAGTGTCAGCCCACCACAGAAGGGACGGCAAGGACCAGTGAGAGTTTGCCCACCACAGCATGGACAGCAAGGACCAGTGAGAATCTGTCTACCACAGAAGGGACAGCAAGGACCAATGAGAGTCTGCCCACCACAGAAGGGACAGCAAGGACCAGTGAGAGTCTGCCCACCACAGAAGGGACGGCAAGGACCAGTGAGAGTTTGCCCACCACAGCATGGACAGCAAGGACCAGTGAGAATCTGTCTACCACAGAAGGGACAGCAAGGACCAATGAGAGTCTGCCCACCACAGAAGGGACAGCAAGGACCAGTGAGAGTAAGCCCACCACAGCATGGACAAAAGAGACAAGCAAGTCAACTGCGGAGGCTACTCAAACAACAGTTGGTAGCCAGTAACCATTATTTAATTTTTGAATGGAAGGCCACATGTAAGTGTTTTTGTATTTTGTTAGGCCTCAACAAAAATTTGTAGGGGGAGTAGAAGTAAGCTCACTTAGTCATCACTCTCAATCATGAATGTATCAACATTTTTTTATATGGTCCGGGTTAAGGCACCTGATTGAGTCGCTGTGGGTAGCATAAGTTATTGGTGATTTGTGCTGAGATAGGAAAAGGAAGGAAGAGGCATTAGACTTCTGGCCCAGTACATGATTGTCATGGGCGCCTAACATCGTTGTTGAATGAAATGCTCATTTTTGAAAAATTACCTGTTTGATTATTTTATTTGTGTTGTCTGGCAGAGGGGCTGATGCGGTGGCCAGCAGATAAATTATTAACTGCAATTATTTTCAGCAAAAAAAAGTGACACTTTATGAGTAGAATTTACCTATACTCTATACTCAGTGGTTTGTGATATCACAATATATGTATCTATTTATCTAGAGTACAAAGATGGCTGAGGTTCCTCTAAGTGAAGGCCAGACGGCTTTGATAGCATCATTGGTTGTAGTGATCCTTCTGATTGCAGCAGCCCTAACAGCAATCAAGATCAAGTACAAATACATATCCAGTGCTCTTGCTCGCAAGTATCCAGCTGGTTCAGATTTTCCTGACGCAAGGTTAGTTCCTTTGAAATATCAGTTTGGCGCCAGTTTGAATGTAACTTTTTATATGTTTGGTACAATGTATGGGCCAATTCTCACAAACCAAAATCAGCGGCCGATCTACGCTTTTGAATACTGGAGAATATTACTCATGGGCGTATGCGAATTGTTACGGCAGTACACAGTGACAATGAGTATATTAACATATCATTGGAGTTGTCCCTCATGCAAGTTGAGGGCATAACTCCTAAGTGGTCTTTTATTTTTGTAAAACTCACAGAGGATTGTCCTCAAATCTTCAATGGTCTGGAGGTGGTGCATCATTTGACTTATTCTCAAAGCGCATCCCTTTTCATGTTGTCAGAATTCTCAAACTTGACAAAAGACACGCTGAGTTTTTGATTTACGATTACGATAGCCTTAAAAACTCTTGTCATCTCACAAGTTAACTCACTGTTAACGTGTAATTTTAGTGAAAGTAAGAAAGAGATCACCATCAATTTGCAAAACGTTCAGAATATTCACTCAGCAGAATCGATCAGACAGACAGAGTGCAGTGACACTGGACCTGGTGGCCTGACTCCAGATCCAGAACCTTACTATACAGAGCTGGATAATCTACAAACTTACCTCTATGAACCTCTAGAACTTCAATCAAATAACTAATCTAGCCAATGAGTTGGCTCTGATTGGCCGCTTGGGAGACACTCCAGCCAATCGCAGCCAATCACAGTCAATCACAGCTAATCACAGCCAGCACATCAGCCAATCACAGCAAGCACATCAGCCAACCATATCTTGCCGTAATTGATAATTTTATTTACTCATCTTATTTTTATCTTATATGTAAGAAATAGATTTTTGTATAATAGTCTTGCTAGAATTCTCAGTGTCTCAGGACATTCGGACATCCATTTGATATAGGGATACTTACAAATAAATCTAACTTCTATTCTCATCTGTCAGCATTTTATTTTCATCAGCCCCGAAAGAGGCATCGTGTGACATTTAAGTTTATTGCTCATAATACATTCATGGCTACTGATTGGGGTTAGTCATAATATTCCTTCCACAGGTCGGTTAATTATTTTCTCTTTAATTAATTAATTAATTTATATTGATGATTTTTCTAAATGACGATTAAAATGTTTGCTACTAGCAGATTTAACCATTTCGAGCCATAGCAATTACATCACTCATCACGGCTAACTGAGATGATATCCTAAGATCTATTTCTTCTTGCTTATTATTGTTGTGGATTGATCAAATAAAGTTATAATTATCATTAAGGTGTTGCAAAATGTGTTATCAGAACTGAAAAAATTAAAGTTAAGTTTATTTTTTAGTCAGTTGGTCTAGTTGGATTTGATTCAAGAGGGGTTCTATCCTTTTAAAAAATAATAAAAACATGATGCGGCTTGGAATTATCAACAAAGAGCCTGTGGTGTGAAGTAAGGTATGTGATGTATAACAGGTCAATAAGTTGCTTCTAACTACTCCGTTATCTGTAAACCTCTTTAAACAAACAAATCATATAATCATTATTTTTGTGAATTGCGTTTTCTACTTAATTGGTCTTATTCTGAGAAATATGTAGCCTCTTGTCCTTTTCGTGACTGTAAAACACGTGTGAGATGGTTTTAATCACATATTGAGTTTTGAGTTTATTGGTTGAACAAAGTGTAACCATAAATGTTTAAACTCTTAATTCTGGTACTAAAACATTGCTAGCAGAGTCGGGTCATAGCTGTCAAATATTATCTGAAATTCAAGTCAATAATGATAATATCATTATTGACTGGAATTTCAGATAATATATTATACTCTCGCACAAACTGAAGACACGGGTGGGATGGCCTTACAGAAGGGTTTTATCGACACTGGTTGGGTGGAGACATGGCACGCGTACTTCACATGAGAGCCTCAACCACTCATTTTAACAGGAGGAATGTATTCTGTTTTGAATGAGATGTTTTGTCGAAAGTACAAAGCTGTAGTTTCCCTTCTTGTTGGGGACCTCCGTTATCGGGTGATCAATGTCCCGGCAGAATTCATCGCTGCAAGCTAATATGAAAAGAATGATTCAAATATCAGGAGTCAGCTCCTACTACCTCATGAGAAGACAATAAGTTCACTAGATTCTATTTTTCAAAATAAGGTAGTAAGTAGAGGTAAAGGTGGGTTTTTTGTGTTGAGCCTTCTGTCAGGAAAGGTGCTCGCTTGAGAAAGTTTTGATTCTTGTGACCGCAATGAGGAGGCGAGTCCACCGTTATAATTTGGTTGGTTGATCGCTTTGCTTTGTATGGATCAAGAGTTGACAAGCTTGGACACCTCTCATCCCCCACCAATGTAGCTTGCTGGAGAGACTAATGTTAGATCTGACATGAATCTGTGCACGGATGTTTGTTATATAGTAATGAGTTGTGTTATCTTTGAGCTTGTGGAGACAACTTCCAAGTCACATATTATTGTCATACTAATGTTGTATCAGGAAAGTTCACAATTCACGCTCTGAGGCAAAGAGAAATTGTGGCTATTGGTCAATTGTTGTGTTCAGACTGAGGTATTCTGCAGGATATCATCAATAATGGGCCTACTATTTATACGTGACTTTTATTGAAAACATGACAACATTTCCGTTAGGAACTTTGACAATCTTGTTTTGTCAAGTTGCGTCAATATTGTTGTTGAAATTTCTGTCAAGATTGTGACTTTTGTGATTCACACAATCTCGGTATTCCAATACACTGTATGATTTCAGGACAAAGATAACGGACATAATTGTCTCAAGGAATCGCCACACAACGTTGAGTCGTGTCGCCATAAAGCTATTGCATAGCAGAGTACACAAGTAAATATATAAAATTTTCCTTAATTTAATATGGACTGGCTGATCTGTAACAACAAAATTGACATAACATGGATATGGCTCAAAAGTGCATAGTTTGCAAAACACTGTCACATAATATCCATAGCCTCTGACACTAATGTCTAAATAGTGACACAATCTATTTTATCTGAAGTTCATTGGTTGAGTGATCGTAAACGTAAGCACAACGCATCCAAATGTTGGGTAAACGTACAGTATCTCCCGAACCATCAAAAACAAGTATGGGACAATATAGACAAACATCACACATTTATTTCTCTTTTCAAAGTTTTTGCTTTAGATATACCAACTTAAGTACTTATTTTATCGTTATTGAAGATAGGATCTAATTTGTTTGTTGGACGTTAAGTTGAATAAAGTTAAAACATCAAATTCATAAGTATTTCTGATTAAGAGTGTTTAGTTTTACGACCTGACCATCAAATAATTTGCATAGATTATAATTAGCTACAGCATAACATTTTTATATCTTTTTCACACTGTTGTTCCATTTGAAGTCCATTTTTATCACTGTAAAACATGATCTCATTTGCCTTGTGCTCTGAGAAGTTTCAAATAAAGTTGATATTATTATCATAGTCTGAGCCATGAGACTATTCAGGTCGTAAATCATAGTCTGAGCCATGAGACTATTCAGGTCGTAAATCATAGTCTGAGCCATGAGACTATTCAGGTCGTAAATCATAACAGTAGACGATCTCGTCGTCACCGGCACTGCAGTCTGCGGTTCCGTCACACAGTTTGTCATAAGGAATACAGCTTAGATCATCACAGCTGTAATCGGGACAACTACTTACTGCAAAACACACAGATAAAACATGATATGTCAATACAACAATTGTACGACATATAAACTATTATGACTACCCAAAGGCCAAGGCTTGTTATAGTCAGGCAGTCACTTATGAGTTGTGTCAGATTTGCATTGTAAAAAAATTCAATGCTCTACTTGGCATGAATTATTGATGGTGGAAACAGAGCCTTCCATTAAGGAAAGTGACTCCAATTCTCTGCATTATTAGTTCACAGTCTCCCGGATGTGCAATACAAGAAATATGCACTTCCTGGAGACTGTGAACTCATAATGCAGAGAAAGGGAGTTCTCTTCCCTGTTTTATAAACTGGTTGCTGATCAGAATATGTGTTACAATAGTTTCATGAAAACGCAGTAAGAGTGTGTTGGTCCAAAGTTGAAATACATGTAGTTGTAATAGCGTGTGTTTTCTTTCATGAGAATGCCGTGAGAGTAGGCTGGAACATTACCTGAGCAGTTCACTTCATCCTCACCCCCGGAGCAATCATTATTCCCATTACATCTCATGTCATTGGAGAGACAGGCGCCGTCATTACATTGGAACGTTGTGCAACTATCTGGGGAATAAAAAAGACAATTACCTGTGGAATAACGAAGACAATTATCTGTGAAATAAAGAAGGCCTAATCGTGATTATTACCATTGAACTGCACTGTACTACTTTCATAAACTTCACAAGAATAGCACTCCAAAATTACCATCCCTTAAACGAGCTCATTGTGATGATTCTCTGGTAGGCAAAATTATGATTCAATTGGTCAACAAAGGGTGGAAGTTTTGTATGAGAGATTATCCCTTAATCCATTAATTGAAAATCTATACCCTTAATTTGAATATGTAAAAATACCTACTAAGCTTACCAAAAAGTACTCATGTTTTAACTAAATAAAATCAATAACCTACCTGCAGCCTCGGATGCCCAACATAAAATTACAGCAACACATAAAATCGACAGGTTATTCATATGGTCAGTTAGAGAGAGCTCTACCTTGAACAATAGGATAATAAAAGTTATCCAGCTTGTTATATACTGCACTAGCTAATGGTGTAAGCCCCTCATAAAAAGCACAGGCACCGTTGGCGCTTTTGGTATGGGAGGCCAAAAGGATATATTTGCCAGGGGCGCACTTCATACCTCAAATAGTCTGAGGGCTCAACCAAAAACCTCAGCTAAACTGGGGTAGGGAAAAGCTAATTGCAATTTTATTTAGATGAATTTTTTCTCTTGAATCTACATATTATACTCAACATATTATAAATAACATCAATAATACATATATGTGGGTATCTCAGGGATTATCACAAGTTCAATACACCCCTGCTTGTAGAGAGCACCAAGCTCACGAATGGTGCAACAACCTTGAACGTTAATGCTGAACTGACATCATGATTAATGCACAGCCTCTGGCCTTTTTATTTCAGTAGAAAGACCTTCTAGTCCAACCCTCAATATGGCGAAACTAAGGCTAGCATCTGAGTATTAAGTTTGCCAGTGAGATGGTGTTCATAGAAACTCAAGTCTGCTCCAGAGAGGAATGAAGAGTGTGTCCTGATGATGAAACTATCAGAATGGAGATGGTTGGAGTTTTTGATACATAACCTTTTATGATATTTTATTTTCGTCTTCCATGGTCACAGCACTCAGTTCATGTGCGAACTGTTGTACATTTGTCTCTGCAGCATAAGCCGTGGATCAATTCATCAAGACTGACCACCTGAATTGGAGAAACAATGCAAACCCATAATTTGGAAATATTTGGGCCTAAATGGAACACTGCCTTTGCTAAAGAACTGCTAAATAATCGCCTCAAAGTCCTGGAGTTGCCTTTTTAATTGATATAGCAATAACACCATAGCTGGTCTGCAGAGATGGACTGTGTCACAAGGCTATCCTGCAGGTGGAACCGGGTCACAGGTTGGCATTGTTGGGTATTGGTTCTGGATATGGATTGGGCATATCTATACCAAAAAGGACACATAGCCACTATAATACTACTCAATACTGGAGCTTGAAAGTATGAACAGAATAATTCTGCTGCTTCAATCGCCTGACAGTGAGTAGTAAACGCACTAACCAATGTAAACTGGAAGGAGGCTGGTATGCGGAGATAGTGGAAATAACAAACTGTATGTTTCTGCTGATATAAAGGGGTTAAGCACAGATTTGTAAGCAATAAAAACCTGAGCCCATGCTGGGAACATGAAATTCTAATTATCTGTATCATGACTGTGAAGTTCGATTGAATGAATAAATGATTCATTGGCTTTCACAGGAACCTCCCTAAGAGTCAACGAAACTTATTTCAACTGATGAAGAAAACCTGCAAACAACTAACTTGTAAATCTCATTTCACACAAGAACAGTCATACACCAGCACGGTATACTGCTAAAATAAGGCATTCAATTTGTTGGTGACGTTACGTTCATTATTCTATTAGGATATTTCTGTTAAACGTATTATAGTATATCTTTTTGAACATCTCAAATGAGCTAGCTAGTGTACCTAATGCAAAGAACAAGTCCGGTATTCCATCCTAGCTGCAAGTTACATTAGATTTAGATTCACATATTAAAGAAGGAAAGAGCTGTAATCAAAATTAAAATCTCATCAATCATCACCATTATCATTATAATCATCATCATATCTCCTGCTTTTGGTTTTATAGCAGTCAACTAAGCTGTTTGTCACTTGTTTGATATCAGATATTGATAGTGTCACTATCATGAGGACACATCTGAATGATATGACACATTAACAATGAGGGAAAAACAATATGTCACACCATTAAACATTTGACATCAGGCAATATCATAAAATTTGACAGAAATCATGAATAATTGATAGCTTTTCAATGATTCGTAATATATTTCCCGTACTAAATGATGTGTGTAGTTTTGAACATTCCATGTCAGAATTCTAGGCTAAGTTTTGATGGTAACATGTAGGTAACATGGTATGCCATATTTTGTTGGATATTGCTTCTGTACGCTACATCCGCAAATTATAATAGGATTTATAATTGTCATTTATACAAATACGAATATGGTTTTTAGCTAATGATTTTTCTATACTTTTAGCACTGGGTATATCACCCATTATGGTGTCTTTAAATGGGATTTTGGGATTTACAACAAAAATATTATGATTTGATTTTGATTTTTTTGATTTTCTATGGCAATTTTAATTTTGACTTGGTACCTTTTGTGATGGTAGCTGTTGTCTTTGTAGATTCTCAAAACTGTGTCACAATTTTGGCAGAAGTAATAATACCACATAGTATTCTGTGTTTGAAAACTGTAATAAGTCTAAGCAACCCTGATTAGAACAGGAAAAAAACAAAGCTTTCCCAGGTGAAAAACTAGCACATCCCCTTAGATTCCTATCATTGATCCGCCACACCTTTAAATCGACACAGGAATTTGTTCGGAGTTGTGAGGTCATGACTGGAAGAAGTATGACTCATGTTTATTATGTTCTTACCGTAATCTGTGTTATCACTGAAGGTGATCAAATAAACGGTTGCAGTTGAGCTGTAACTGAAAATTAGATTCTGCTGACCTCTAAATTTGCACCCATAAATTAATTAGTGTTTTTTTGCAAAAAATACCGATTGAAATATGAGTTTTTTTTGTTAGAATTGTTTGAGTAACTAACAATAGCTTACACCAAGGAGTTAAGGACAACTCCTTGCTCACACTGGAGATAATTCTTATGAGGAGATTATGATCAGGGATACATCAAACTTCTTAGGATGATGTATTATTGTATTCAATAGAAATATAATTTTATTGAATAGTGTTTTTAATGTGATTGTTTGCTTATTTGGCTAATTACATGCTGAAAAACATCCCAACCACCAAAATTTGGTTGTATCAGTCACATATTAGCAGATTATCCGTATTGTAAGCATTTGGGACATTTTTCGGCTTCAAATGTACAATGTATATATGCATATGTTCAATCAAATAACCATAGTGAAAATAAAGTTGTAACAAAATTTGCGATTTGATTTATTATTAAAATAGCATATCACTCAAGTTTAGTGCAATTTTAAAGGTAGAAAGGGTTTTTCTTGTGCTCAATTTTACGTTAGCACTTTATTATTATTCGCTGTCCACATTATTCACATTATTACCTGTCGTACCCATGTATTTATATTTTTGTATATAATTTATCATTATTTAGTATTTCATTGGATATTATCTCCTCTTGATATATAATACTAAGACAACTCCTGATTCCGGGCAAAAACATTTAAAACAAAGTGGCCGTTTGCATTCTCCCTCTCCAGTCAGATATATTAAATTTCAAGTCACATGAGAGCAGTTTTCTTAGTAAAACTTGAGATAACTTTTAAAATAGGACCATAGCTTCGGCCTTATGAAGAAAGGCAATATATCACATTATTCAGTGCATCGATAACCTCTTTGAACTCCTATCTTATATACATCATCACCTGTCCGCGTTTGGAAGTGAAAGGTTATGAGTTGGGGCTTGTTGGGATTTGTGTTGTTCATAACATGAACAGGGTATTACTCTGGGTAAATCAAGTGTACCAATAAATAGATAATTTAATTTTTCATGATACTTGTTGTGGTTGGAACATAACTGCAGTGATAAGCATTAGCAGAAAAAAAGGATAGGAAACCATGAGTTGAATGGAGGGAAATGAATAATTAAATACCATAGACCTACTAATAATAAACCTAGACAGGTGACAGATATAGAGGTTATACAGTGAGCAGTGAGGCCTATAATAACTGGAATTCCCCAATGACACAATAGGTAACTTCGCGACATTGATATCTATATTAAATAATCATTAATTATAATCATTTTCATGGGGAAATCCAACTGAATCCAACTTGAATTCAAGTTGTCTCCCTTTTACCAATGAGCAGATAATTCTAAGTTTCATGTCAATATCATTGGAAAACCGTATACCTAACCATAAAATCTATTCAGTTGGATTTCCCCATGAAAATGATTATAATTAATGATTATTTAATATAGATACCAAGGTCGCGAAGTTACCTAACGTTACTGTGCTGTGCACAGTGCATGCTGCAATGAATGGTTTTACTATATGAGCGTGACTGATTACTAGCTTTAATGGCATTTTTCTCATAGAGATATCGTAGACCGATGCCTACAAGTTAATTTTATCTGAAAGGTGATGTACCAAGCAACGCCATAGTCTCTGAATATTTTCTCTAGCTTAAATATTGAATGAGATACAACCATTAGAAGTTGGCCATATCTGTAAACGTTGATACATTAAAGCAAGGAGCAACAGTGAAGATAAATAATGTGTCTTGTATTGGTTGTAATAATAAACGAGAAGTCTTATTCTTATTATGCAACTGAACATACAGAAGTACCACTAGAAGTATGAGTTGCGTACTTTATATCATGATATGCATAGATAGACCAGTTACTGATGCTGAAATATTACCAATCTACTGATTTTAGATCGGATATTTTCATTTTTCTCTGATGTTATCTGGGTTTCGTAATGAACTCGTATCATTATGTATCGGTGGGTCCTGATTGTTGAAGTGGAATGCACAGGACATTTCATAAATCCATGCAAATTTCCTGAAAGAATATCGTTGAGGACTCTGTTTCGGGTTTTGATAAGTATGTTTGTGTCAACACCATTGCATGTTATATAATTGCGGAGCAGTTGCTCGCTCACTACGAAGAGCTTCTTTGTGTTTAGAGAAAGTACCTATTCTTGATGGACACCAGTGTAGTATCATCATTCGGGTCGTTAGTGTCTGTATCTATAAGTGAATCTCTACAGTCTGAACAATTCAGTATTGTCGAGCGGATGACATACCCTCCTACAAAGTAATCGAATAAGCCCATTCAATCAATGTTGGTCCCTATAGAAGGTGAGGTTTATGCATGTGGTAATTTTGTAAATCTAGAAGGGTGGTTAGTACAGATTGCATATCTTTTATGAGTGAAAAAAAAGTAAACTAAACTTAGAATCATACCAGAACATGATGTTTGGGGTTTTTGTTACACCCCTGTCTTAAGAAACGTCAATTCCAAGCCTCTTAAAATTTTTAGCAACACTTTCTTGCTTTTATTAGTTTTTTTCAATATATAGCTTGTTGTGTGATGTGATAATTTAAAAGGAGTATATATTTCAAATGAAAGTTTGCTGTTATAAAACTAAGCAACTGAAATGCTACTTATGGGGACGTGTTACAAACCGCTTGAGCTACAATACAGATGGACACAGCATGTGCAAGGTTGACCAAGGTTATAGCTATTTTTAGCTAGCCATGCTTTGAGTCATCAACTGATTGCAGCACACCCACATGGTAAGGCTGTGTATTTCAGAACGCATAAACAAATATTTTCATGCAGCAGTCAGTCATCGAGTCATGATATTTCCGACTTCTAATAGACGTAACTCACTCAATATTTGAGTCAGATACAAAATTCAAAGACTTACAGCTGGCTTGGTCCATCACATTTCACATAAAATTAACTTGCTTGCATAATTTCTCGATGAATCTGTGAGAAAAATGCTATTTTCTTGCTGCAATGCTTAAATAATGTATCACTGTTTACAGATATTGCTGGCTTCTAATGGTCGTATCTCATTCAATATTTGAGTTAGAGAAAAAATTCAGAGACTATGACGTTGCTTGTTACATCACCCTCCAGATAAAATGAACTTGTAGGCATCAGTCTTCGATATCTCTATGAGAAAAATGACATTATAGCTAATAATCAGTCATGCTCATATAGTAAAACCATTCATTGCAGCACTCACTGTGCACAACACAGTAACGTTATGTCATTGGGGAATTCCGGTTATTATAGGCCTCACTTCAGCTGTGCAGGTCACCTGTCTAGGTTTATTATTAGTAGGTCTATGTTAAATACTTTATTATTTCTCTGGTGTCAATTATTGCTGCACAATCAATCAGTGGGCTGCAACTTCACTATTTGAATCAGGTATTTATTTTTACAAAACACAAAACATTTCAGCAGCAGATCAATTTAAACAAAAAGAAATACAGAGATATATTTTGGCGAAGAGCAGTTTCAATAGCTCTTCTAATATGGCAGGCGCAAACTCAGTTACATCACCCCATTCCAGGCTCAAAGTCACAAACCATCTCGTCATGTCTATCATCACAATCATACGCTCCACTGCACACTCTCCAGTCTTCAACACAGTGACCATCCAGGCAGGTAAACTCAGGACAGGACTCATCAACTACAAAACAGATCAGCATGGTGATTGATGGTGTTTTATTGGGTAATTTAGTTTTGCATAATTCACAATACTGACAAGGTCAATTGTAACCTGATATCACCATTTTATAACACTAATTATTTTTGTTACATAAACATTGTGGAAAATCCAAATTGAGTTGGAAATAAAGAAGTCTTTTTTAAGACAATTCATCAATTCTATAAATCAACGGTAACTGCTAACCGTTGTTTCTTTTTTAATGGTTTCAATCTATATATCTGTTTATAATGTTTTTTCTAGCTGCAGCCTTTATTAGAAATCATTTTAAAACCAATATTTTCAATACCCTTACATTTTTTTATGATGAACAGCAGAATCATCTACAATCTTGTGATATACATTGAAGAAATTTAAACAAAGTAAAACGAAAGTAAAATATTACCAACTGGGCAGCCTATTTCATCATCTCCCTGTGGACAGTCGCTGCTGGTCAAAGTTGCCATCACATCTCCATGTACTGGGGATACAGTCCCCCTCCTCACATTCCCATGGTATCCGCTCACCTGGCCTCATCACCAGACAATCACCTGCGGAATGAAATATTGAAAGAACATACTTCATATGTTGACAGGACTTCAAGTCTAGCACTGGCCCCCACTCTTGTAGGCTCAAAGATATACTACTAGTTTTTACAAACTACCGTGTAACACAAAACAGCCTGTTCAGTAAACATATGGTCTAGAAAAATCTTTTCTGATTCATTTTTTTCGCAATTCGGTTATGCCAATCTCTTTTTTTGTGAAAGTAATTATGTTATATTTTTATTAACTTGTAATGCATACTTTATATGTTTCATATCACCTGTTACAAATTTAAGCAGCAAAGAAAATCAATCAATCAATCGATTGTTGCATATAATATTATTTTTTATATCACAGAGCAATTATAAGGGTATAAAAGTTATACTGCATGTGTTTTTATTTTACTGTTGGGAAATCGTCAATCTGGATACCTGATTTCTTATTTCTATAATATGTCCAACTTTCAAGCTATACATAAATTTTATTGTCATTTTGTGGTTATCGAGTTATCTGGGTATTTCTAAAGATTTATGTGTGACTTTATTACAAAAATCTATAATGTTATGACTTATTTAGAAAAACTTATTGCAACACAAATGACAACAATATGGTTGTAGCTTGAAAGCTGGACATTTGAAAAAAAGATGGAACCAGTCTTCGTACTTAAAACAGAATCACTGATGGTCTATCATTTGTAGGTACATCAGCAAAAATGCAGCCATTGTAACATATAGAGATAGCAAGGTTTTAGCATCCATGCACAATTTTTCCCGATGTAACAATAATTATTATTGGTGCGTCCCCCTGTTTATCCTTACTCAGTGATTATATCAATCCACCTACCCGAAGTCTTGTTTAAATAAAATTGTACTAGTACTTATCGTCTATCATTTATTCATTTCTTAAATAAATATTCTAAATTCTTTAGAATAGATGATAGACAAATTATAGTTTGACCCCCAAAACTCTTGCCCCCTTAAAACTGTCCCTCAGCCGGGGAAAACAGGACATGAACATGTTCTACTGTTTTGCGATTAAATTTTTTATTTGTGCAGAGGGTATGGATGGGAGGGAGGGCAATATTAAAATAATCCCTTTTTTTAACACATCTGTTGAAAAAGTGGTAGAGCCATGGCCCTGCCTATGAAAATACCCTGTTTGTAGTAATGCTAATTGGGTACATCACTCATTTTCGCTATAGTGTAAAGAAATTTAGATGAGGAAGATGGTAATTGGTCTTTTCATTCAATTTCACGGAAGTTTAGATAATAATTTTATTTTAATGGCTGTCCGTCTTTATAGACGATGACTACACTGAGGTGCGTGCTATGGAAGTTTTATAGTGACGATTAGGTTTAGGTTAGTCATTAGTGCCTCTCTTCAACGACTGACAGCCTTAACCCAGCGTGAAGCATAAAGCCAGAGCTGCAGTGGTTGGTGCAGTAATTATATTTTGCAAGAATAGTATGCAGAACAAAAAATCTCTGTTACTTCTCACAGTGTCCTCGCAAGATTGTTAGCATTGGTCAAGGCATTATTGCTCAAACAAACTGTTAACAATGGCATTCCGGGCTTGATTTGGAATTTGAGGTATGCATTCCAGGTTTTTGAGTAGCATTAACAGGATTACTGATCTAGTACATAAAGGCTCACCAGGAAAAGTTTCACAAGTAAGTTTTTGTAAAGAAGAAGCAGCAGTAGCAGCAGTAGTAGCAGTAGCTTCAGTAGCATCAGTAGAAGCAGTAGCAGCGGTAGCTGCAGTAGAATCAGTAGAAGCAGTAGCAGCAGTAGAAACAGTAGCAGCGGTAGCTGCAGTAGCAGCCGTATCTTCAGTAGAAGCAGTAGAAGCGGTAGCTGCAGTAGCAGCAGTATCTTCAGTAGAAGCAGTAGCTTCAGTAGCAGCAGTTGCAGATGTAGCTGCAGTAGAAGCAGTAGCAGCAGTAGCTGCAGTAGAAGCAGAAGCTGCAGAAGAATCAGTAGCTTCAGCAGAAGCAGTAGCTGCAGTAGAACCAGTAGCTGGAGTAGCAGCAGTAGCAGTGGTAATAGCAGTATAAGCAGTAGCCTCAGTTGAATCAGTAGAAGCTGTAGCTTCAGGAGCATTAGCTTCAGTAGAAGCAGTAGCAGCAGTAGTTTCAGTAGAAGCAGTAACTTCAGTAGCAGCAGTAGCAGAAGAAGCTTCAGTAGAAGCAGTAGCAGCAGTAGTTTCAGTAGAAGCAGTAGCAGAAGTAGCAGAAGAAGCTTCAGTAGAAGCAGTAGCAGCAGTAGCTTCAGTAGAAGCAGTAGCTTCAGTAGCAGCGATAGCTGCAGTAGCAGCAGTATCTTCAGTAGAAGCAGTAGCTTCAGTAGCAGCAGTTGCAGATGTAGCTGCAGTAGAAGCAGTAGCTGCAGCAGCTGCAGTAGAAGCAGAAGCTGCAGAAGAAGCAGTAGCTTCAGTAGAAGCAGTAGCAGCAGTAGTTTCAGTAGAAGCAGTAGCTTCAGTAGAAGCAGTAGTTTCAGTAGCAGCAGTAGCAGAAGTAGCAGAAGAAGCTTCAGTAGAAGCAGTAGCAGCAGTAGCTTCAGTAGAAGCAGTAGCTTCAGTAGCAGCGGTAGCTGCAGTAGCAGCAGTATCTTCAGTAGAAGCAGTAGCTTCAGTAGCAGCAGTTGCAGATGTAGCTGCAGTAGAAGCAGTAGCAGCAGCAGCTGCAGTAGAAGCAGAAGCTGCAGAAGAAGCAGTAGCTTCAGTAGAAGCAGTAGCTGCAGTAGAACCAGTAGCTGGAGTAGCAGCAGTAGCAGTGGTAATAGCAGTATAAGCAGTAGCCTCAGTTGAAGCAGTAGAAGCTGTAGCTTCAGGAGCATTAGCTTCAGTAGAAGCAGTAGCAGCAGTAGTTTCAGTAAAAGCAGTAGCTTCAGTAGCAGCAGAAGTAGCAGAAGAAGCTTCAGTAGAAGCAGTAGCAGCAGTAGCTTCAGTGGAAGCAGTAGCTTCAGTAGCAGCAGTAGCAGAAGTAGCAGAAGAAGCTTCAGTAGAAGCAGTAGCAGCAATAGCTTCAGTAGAAGCAGAAGCTTCAGTAGCAGCGGTAGCTGCAGTAGCAGCAGTATCTTCAGTAGAAGCAGTAGCTTCAGTAGCAGCAGTTGCAGATGTAGCTGCAGTAGAAGCAGTAGCAGCAGCAGCTGCAGTAGAAGCAGAAGCTGCAGAAGAAGCAGTAGCTTCAGTAGAAGCAGTAGCAGCAGTAGTTTCAGTAGAAGCAGTAGCTTCAGTAGAAGCAGTAGCTTCAGTAGCAGCAGTAGCAGAAGTAGCAGAAGAAGCTTCAGTAGAAGCAGTAGCAGCAGTAGCTTCAGTAGAAGCAGTAGCTTCAGTAGCAGCGGTAGCTGCAGTAGCAGCAGTATCTTCAGTAGAAGCAGTAGCTTCAGTAGCAGCAGTTGCAGATGTAGCTGCAGTAGAAGCAGTAGCAGCAGTAGAACCAGTAGCTGGAGTAGCAGCAGTAGCAGTGGTAATAGCAGTATAAGCAGTAGCCTCAGTTGAAGCAGTAGAAGCTGTAGCTTCAGGAGCATTAGCTTCAGTAGAAGCAGTAGCAGCAGTAGTTTCAGTAAAACCAGTAGCTTCAGTAGCAGCAGAAGTAGCAGAAGAAGCTTCAGTAGAAGCAGTAGCAGCAGTAGCTTCAGTGGAAGCAGTAGCTTCAGTAGCAGCAGTAGCAGAAGTAGCAGAAGTAGCAGAAGTAGCAGAAGAAGCTTCAGTAGAAGCAGTAGCAGCAATAGCTTCAGTAGAAGCAGTAGCTTCAGTAGCAGCGGTAGCTGCAGTAGCAATAGTATCTTCAGTAGAAGCAGTAGCTTCAGAAGCAGCAGTTGCAGATGTAGCTGCAGTAGAAGCAGTAGCAGCAGTAGCTGCAGTAGAAGCAGAAGCTGCAGAAGAAGCAGTAGTAGTGGGAGCAGCTGTAGCAGCAGTAGCAGCAGTAGTGGTTCCTTGGATTGTATGTGATATATTTTGCAAATAATATTATTAATGTAATCACCAGGTCTGTTCGGATCAGGACCATAAACACAGGAGGTCTACTGTATTTTTTTTGCACCACGCAATGCAGTATAAAGAACCCCCTCTGCCTTTTCGACGAAAGAGTAGCCAGAAATGGCGGGCAAGGGTATAGGGTTTCGGTTTTGGACTTTCGGACATTTACCTTGGTTAAGAGACTTTTCGAGAGCTTTTAGACTTTGGATTTTCAGGCTTTTGACACTTTCCAGATTTGACATCTTTTCAGTTTTGATATTTTTAAACATGCATAGAAGACAAATAAATGACAATTAGAGTTTCTTGATAATGTTTTAATGGTATTGTGGCTTGTGTTTGCTTTAAAAGGAGTGGTAAACCCACCAAATCCCCGAACCCCTCAATTACATCAAGTGTGAAGCAATGAAACGCATAACCTCCCCTAGCTCGAGGAGGGGCTTCCGGTTTCTTTCAAGATCTTGTTGTCTTGTGCGGCTTGCATTCTAAAAGTAATTCACACGATCCACATTAGCAATCACTTGTGTTCATTAAGTGGCGGCTTGCCTATTGTTGTTATTGCATTAGTGGTAACTTTTTGGTAGATCTCTGCAAGAGATTAAATTGCATAAACACAAAATAATGGTATCGTAATCCCTCACCTATAGATCGCGCGATTTATAAGTGAAGGCGGCTGTAAGAGAGTAGCATATAGACATGACTTTCATTTGAAGCATTTTTATATTTAGCTTGGACTAAAACCTATTACAATCACCGAAGCTGAATAGCTCAGTGTGCGACTTGTAATCATGAAGTTGTGAGTTCAAAACCCACTGTGGGCAGCTTTTTCCCCAAAACTACTCATTTGTAGTGAATGTGTGCCACAAAATTCAAATTTTTCAACAATCAGCATATCATATCTCTCTCACAGTCTTTCAAAATAAATAAAACATGCCAAGAACCTCATACACCATTCAGCAGAAACTGGAAGTATTGAGAACAGTTGAAAAGAATAACAACCTTGACAAGACTGCAAGGGAATTGAACATTAATAGACGCTTGATTCAAAGATGGAGAGCTTCCAAACATCAACTACTGATATGATTCACTTATAAGACACGGTGTCTTATAGCTGTGGGGTGTCTTATAGCTGTGGGGTGTCTTATAACTGGAGCATTTTTATTTTTTCTGAGGGGGGTGATTCACTTATAAGTCCGGTGACTTATAGGTGAGGTTTTACGGTAATTTGGAAGCAACCTTGTCAGTTAATTGTATGCATTGAATAATGAGCACCGAGAATTTGTTAAGCCGACTGTGTCATAAATAGAATCTATCAATGTTCACCCTCGTTGATCGCCTGACTGGTTGTTGCATGTGTTATTTGTATGTTGCCTTATGGTCTAGGATATCATGATACAGTGTTAATCGAAACATGGCGCAGAGTTTCCCAATGATCCTCCATTGGTTATCTCCCCCTGTGCACTTATGTTTTGCCTGCTAGGGTGGGGCAGTACAGTAGAAGCACTAGCTGCAGTAGAAGCAGTAGCTGCAGTAGAAGCACTAGCTGCAGTAGAAGTAGTAGCTGCAGTGTGACTGAAAGGACTAATTTCACAGTCATCCTACTCTTATTTATATATCATGCAAATATTCACAACACCATCTTTACAAGGCCTGAGAATCAACAAATTCTCTCAAAGAAACACCCTCGTATACCTCATATTTATGCTTTGTATTATATTACACTTACCTGCAACTTGGGCTGCTAAAGATAAAAATGCAGCGAGGCAGAAAGTCATCAACATCTTCATAGTGTCGATTTACAACAAGTTCCACCGCACACAATATCCTCCTTTCAGTACTCGCTGATGATCAATCAATGTTCAGTAAACTTCAAAAACTCTAGTTTAATATCACGCCAGCTAATGTTGTTATTTTATGATATGGATGTTTACTGTGTCTTCTTGGCAGGGGTGAATTGTATTATTTTGATCCCCAGATAGTGATAACATTTCAAAATATACAATGTGATCTGAGTATAAGATCAGTCCCCCTAAATGTGTGACCTATAGTTACCACTTTTACTACTCTAACGCTGCAGAGTACGGCATGTTGTCATTGTAACCTTGGGATGTAACAGATTTACAGATGCATCACATTACATTACATTACATTGCTCATTTGGATATTCAAGGTGCCACCACCTGGATACTCTTACTTTGCAATTGATTCATAGCCTCCGACTCCTTTTTTTCCACTGAGGGGCTCTCAATTCCCACCCTCAAGAAAGTAAACTATGGCTACCAGATCAGTTTTCAATGTTATTGATTGACCTTGCCTTAAAAAAACTTTTGAGAACTGCTGTACCTATATGTGTAGGCTGTTAGATATTTATGATATGTTAATATTCTGCTGGTAGCAAGTAAGCATCCTCATCATAGCACTGTCTTAGCTTTCACTGCCACAAAAACATCACAGGTATGCCTAAATACATATCGAAAGGATCAGATCAGTAAGGTACCAGCCTTGAATTAACCTTCGATGCCAGTAAAGGTAAAACTTAGCGCTTCTTAACATCACAACACAAATCGTAAGAGCTTCTGTAATACTCTATATAGCAAATGGATTATACTCCATGACCTTCCTGTGCTATACATAGTACTAATGGTTTCGATACTCACAAGTACAGAGACTCGACAAAATTTATTTTATGCGCATAAGATCTTTCAAAAACATCAGGTGGTTTTATGAGAATTGTTTGAACATTAAATGGCATGACAGGGTCGTAGTTTAGAAAAAAATGGTAGGGGAGGCAAAAGTCCGAGGTGATTCCTAAGCATCACCAGGAGGGGTGCTGTAAGCTCCTCTCGAAGCCATTTAAGGCATAAAATTAGCAAATGGAAATCCCAAAGGACCTAATTCTGACATAGATTATGCAATTATAGTGTTTTTAGGCCACTGTATTTCGCTTTCTAGGGGAGGCACTGCCTCCCTGCCTCCCCTAGATCTACGGGCCTGCATGACTGGTAATATCTGGCAGACGGTATAATGTTGATGAGTAGCTGTAATTTCATCATGCAAAAGCCAAGGGGATCCAGCACAATCAAAGACACAATCAATTTTTGCATGACTGGTTATGAGTTAGCTGTTAACATACAGATAGTAGACAGATGTTGATTGTGAATTGATTGGCCAGGGTTGACAATGTTCGGTTACAGGTATAATCATGCCCTGCCTGGATAGAAGGCTAAATTCTTTGATGGCTTGTGTGGTGATAGATGAACTAGCTTTAACTTGCTTGAATTTAGCTGTAGCGCCATCAGTTTCTAACACAATATATGTGAGGAATGCTAAAATACTACTGTTGTGATAAAAAAAACCTGTGGGGAGATGGCGTGTTCTACCTAGCAGTAATCTATATCATATATAGCATATATCTTAAATGTATCTATCATTTATTTGAGCAGTGCCATCTGCAAGGTTAATCAATTGCAACACCATACTGCAACTAAGCATTGACAATTGAAGATTTCCAAAGATTGTGAAACCAGGGATTAAAATCAATTAACTTAGTTTCTTTTATAAATTTCCCTGGCTATTAGTGTACTATTCTACTTAATTGCTTATGGCAAGGATTCCCTGGATGTCTTGAGCATGTGAGCATGATTTGGTCAGCAATAAAATCTGCTAAACAAGCTAAATCAAACCTTGAGGTAATCTGGTTGGATTTGGCCAACGCCTATGGTTCTGTACCGCACAGCATAATTGACCTCGCACTATCACACTTCTGGGTGCCCGACAGGCTAAGGGTTATGGTTGAGCGCTACTATAAAAAGTTCAAAATGCGATTCACTACTAAGAACTTTACCACGAGCTGGCAAGAGCTGGCAGTAGGCATCCCTATGAGATGTGCTATATCACCTTTGCTATTCGTTATGGTGATGGAGATAGTTATACGGAATTCACAAGGCAGTGTGAATGGGATCCAGGTTGCGAATAACCAGATACTTCCGCCGATGAGGGCCTTTTTGGATGACATTACAATAATAACACCAGACAAGGCTCAGGTTGTAGCTTCAATCGATAGACTGCATGAGTTGATAGAGAGATGTGCGATGCGATTCAAACCTAGCAAGAGCCGGTCCCTGTCTTTGTGTAAAGGCAAACCTGTACCAAATACCTACTTCATAGGAACAGAGCGTATTTCCACGCTTGCAGAGCAGCCTGTGAAGAGCTTAGGAAGATGGTATAGTTTACCAATCACAGACAGGTTCCGCGGAAACGAGGTGAAAAAGCAACTCATTACAGGGCTGGACGCGATTGAAAAATGTGGTCTGTCTGGTAAATACAAAGCCTGGATTCTCAACTTTGCACTCATGCCTCGAATTCTGTGGCCTCTGACAGTTTATGATATTCCGCTTACACCAGTTGAGAGAATGGAGCAAATGATATACAAGCACATGCGCAAGTGGCTCAAAGTTCCAAGGAGCTTCAACGCTAATGCACTGTATGCTAGTTCGTTTACTCTTTCACTACCTATGAAATCGCTTGTGGAAGAGTACAAAACATCAAAAGCGAGACTGGATATGATGTTGAATGAGTCACCAGACCAGGTGATAAGGGAATGTGCTCCAACACTAGACACTGGTAAAAGTGGTCTGTCACAGAGACTGTCAGAGATGCCAAATCTCGGCTGGAGATAAGTGAGATTGTGGGTGCTGTGACAACTGCACGTCATGGCATCGGCTGGGAAGCAAACCAGTGGTTCTCAAAGGAAAGGCCAAAGGTTAGACGGGAGATGGTAGTTGATGAGGTGCGCAAGATGGAAGAGGAGCGCCGCCAGACACAAGCTGTAGGCCAAGCCCAACAAGGCAGGTGGACTTGTTGGGAGTCTGTTGAGCAGCGTCAGCTCAAATGGACAGAAATGTGGTCGATGGAGCCACAAAGGATCAGCTTTCTGGTTGATGCAGCTTATGATCAACTACCGACCCCGGCGAACCTGGAACGCTGGAATTTGACCGAGAACTTGAAGTGCGCCGAGTGCTCGGCCAAGGGCACACTTGGAAGATACACATATAGGCATAATCAAGTCCTGAAAGTGTTGTGTAAATATGTCACGGAGAAGTGTGAATATGCTAATGCTGGTGGTGAAGCGCGTGAAAAGATTTTGCGCAAAAAGGGATTGATGAACAGCGGAGAATGGCAGGTGAGATGCGACCTCACAGAGCAGCTCAGCATGCCACAGCATATTGTGATCACGAACCAAAGACCAGACTTAATTGTCTGGTCTGACAAAGAAAAAGCACTAATACTGATGGAATTGACGGTGCCTTTGGAAGAAAATCTCTCAGACGCGCATGAGAGAAAACTGACAAGATACGAAGATCTGGTGACACAATGCCAAGACAAAGGTTGGAATTGCGAATTATTCGCAGTGGAAGTTGGCTGCCGTGGATTCATGGCTAGATCAGCTACCAAATTTCTGACTAGAGTTGGGCTGTCGGGCAGAGAACTCAAACAAGCCACAAAAAGCTTAGTACATGAGGCAGAAAGCGCATCTGCATGGCAACAGCACTGTGTGAAGACTGTAAGCTGTAAGTGTAAGCTGGGGTTTAACACACTCACTTTGTTTTGTGGAGTTGGCCAGCATTTAATTACTTTGTTTATAATCCTTGTAAGGATTAGATTGAGGGGATTAAGTGATGATTAGCAAACTGAGCGGGGTAGAAGGCTAAGCGGGATTATGCCTTTAATACTCAAATTAAAGTAGTTTAATCTCTGCAGGGTGAAAAACCAGAGTGAGTCTGAGTTAGATCTAAGGCATTACAAACATAGGATTAAAAGCTTGGCCATCGCATAAAAGGCAGGCAGAGCGAGATAGGAGATCACAGTCAGCCCACTGGCTGTAGCGCAAACAAGTCATCTCTCTGACTTATGTATGAGTTGTACTATGCTCAATGTGGTGAATTTGAGTAGTGAACTATGGCACGAGGGGCAGGTGCCTTGACGATTAGCAATGTTGCGCCGATGAGTTGAAGGAAAGCAAACCTCCCTGCACTGGTTTGGCTTAGAGTATAAGCATGAGAGTGATGGGGCGAACATTGTTACACTGAATCAATGACGAGTTGGCAGCCTCCCTGGTTGCGCAACAGCGTAAACACACCAATTATGTCAAACCACCGAAACTGACAAAATGCACTGAGGGATCGATGAGATTGATTGAGATGCTCATCAACACACAGGGGTGGCTTCATGCTGCTGGGGCCGGCCATGAGGAGGTTGTACTAGAGAAGGCCTCGAAACAGCGCTTGACCCATGGTTTCTAGCTGAAGACCTGTGTGTTGTGCAGTGGTATGCGCACCACTGTATGTTGTATCTCAATTGCTTATGGCAACCACGCTCCCTCGTCATTGATTCAACTCCCTTCTTTCAGAGGGCCGACTCATTCCATACTAAGTCAGACTAGACAGAGTCAACTTGAATATTACAGATTTTGAGATATACAGTAATCTATATCTGCTTGCAGCAGTGGTTTAAGCGAAACAACAACTTATGAGAGGTGTTTTTTGAGTAAACCTGTATTGACTACACCGACTGAATAGAAAGCAAGCACGAAGTAATTCAAAAACATATTTTCAATTGAAGGAAATTAATAATCAATATGTATAATGTAAGAAGTCCATCAGGACCCACTGAATTTTCTCAGTACAAGTCTAGTGTGCGATTGTATTTCCTGAAGTACATATTGTTCACATAAGCCATACTTTCCTCTATTTGATTGGATAATAGAGACCTAAGAGCCTCTTTTGATTGGTCAATAACTGGGATATACGGTCTTTTTGCAACTCGAGTTTTCTCTAGATTCTTCAGAAAACAATGGTATCTCTGCAGCCTGGAAAAAGGAGATAAGTTGAGATGAGACAGACACAAGCCTACACATCTCAAAAGAAACAGAGCAACCATGCATCAACTGAATAGCTCTGTTATCTGCTAAAGTGCAAGAAAAAATGTCAAAGACCGAATGGAATATCAACATATCATATACTGTTGGAAAGCTGCTGAGCTACTGAGTGTTAATACATGAACAAAAAACTTGATCTGATGACATTGTGTCATTTTAATGTATTTCGTACATTGAATTCCATATCTGGAATAGCATCATTAGCTTTCTTTTGCAAAACAAAGGGCTTGCAAAAATAGCCAGTCCCTAGTAGCAATCTAGAAATGCCCTAATCATCGACACTGTATGGGGTATAATTACTGTTTACAATTTTGTAAACAAGACAATTTCTCAGGCTAATTATTCATGCTACTAGGGACAGCCAATCAGAAAACAGTCAGATGGGTCCCTGTGTTTAGTGTCCTAGCCGTATAACACTATGATACTATTTCCATTCTAAGAGAAGAATCTAATTCAGTGATTTCGTATTTTAGGATCTTGTTGATAGTATTCCCAACACAAGTTGGGCTCACTTGGTAAAGTCCGTAGAAGATGACATTTATAAAGCAGTAAATTTAAGAGCTGCGGCTAACAAATGCGTTCTCGGAACAGTGTAATTCAATCATAATTGATCCAGTTCGCTACTAAAGGTGACTTAGAAATTAGCTGAGTATGGATCCAATGAGGTGGTAATTTCATTGCATGTTGCAAATTCTCAACCAACTAATTCCATTCCAACTGACAAGAAGTTCTGGAAAATGTTGTAATGGAAATATCAGTAAGAGACTGACATACAAACAACTATTTAGGGAGAACTACTACCAAGGGGAAATGTTAACCTGTCTCCTACATTGTGCTAGGTGGTTATCTCTGTTTTTATTATTTTGTGCGATACTTTCAGTAGTCAGTACATACCTGTCTTTACTCAAACTGTAATCATAACCGAAGAATCTGGTCATCGGTAAGAAGAAGTCTATGTCTCTGACCAGATCTTGATAGAGAACCACCATCACATCTCCCTGGTATTTGGACAGCCAGTGCTCATGTAGACGCCGCCAGTGGACTAGGTACGAATTCAGGAAATTTGTGAACTCTAAAATAAATTACCAATACAGAACCACACCATAACCTTCCACAATTGATTAACTGATTGATTGATGGATTGATTGATAGATAGATTGATTGATTGATTAGCTATCAAAAACATTGAATGTTGCGGAAGAAAATGCACATACTTTGTCGTAAAAAGAGCTTGCTACAAGTGTATGGAACTTTCAAAAACTTTTTAAAAAAAGAATCTCATTCTCGTTGCGTCAAAAACAGTTGTATACTTGATTGCCGTTACATAAGATGATGACTTTTCATTGCTGAGGAGAATCGACAATTGCTGCTTGTACATACGGTATGCTGGAACGGTTCGTCTGTCGGTAATGTTCCTTAAAAAGTCACCCCGAACCATCAACTCTTTGATTTGACCATACTTTCCCTGCACTCCGTCTTTGGTATGCCTCTTTTTAACTGCTTGTCTAAAATCAAAGTGATGCATTGTATAATATCTGCTCAATATCAAACTTTCGGTATGGAGATATACCTTTCCCTAAGGGTTTATTAGCAAACATCCCACAAACTCAATATTTCAAAAGTACCCAAAAACCAATGCATGGTATAGCCATTGAATCTTTTTACCATGCAAATCTGAGACAACTTTTTCATCAGAAACTGCTTGACTATAACATGCTTTTTTCTTTGGATAGGCTTTAAGAGTTATGTTACCAAAAGCATTTTCAGGTCAACCTGAGTTGTCACCCAATGGTTTGCCCAAGGGAACCTCAACTATTGTCCATGGAGAGGGATCGAACTGAAACTTGAAAACAAACTCTTGCAGGTCAGAGTTGAGCGATTTGTTTGTTGTTTTAACCGCACAGCTAAAGAGGTTGGTGACAGAATTTGCACCAGTTTTCAAATTCAATCTCATGGAAAGGCAGTGATTGTTACTATAACAGAAATGTCTCATGGATGAGCCTCATAGCTAAGCAAGTCATTTTTAACTAGATCGCCAAAACTTTTAGCAACAAAAGTTATAAGACTTGAAGACTACAGGAAGATTATCACAATTTATAGTTTGGCAGCTAGTTCTGCGGTAGTTATTACCTGATATACTCTGAGAACGCAGCATCAAGTGGGTTCCTGATCACTACAATGACTTTCTCAGGGTGGGTTACCAGATACCCGTCAACGATTCCAAATATCCTGAGGAACGGATAATGAGTCTTGAAATAGATGGGTAGTTCTCCTTTACTGTACAGAGATTTCTCCAAGTTTTAGAGTGCATATCAAAATACACTGCCCTCGTCTCCAAACCTGCAGTATATATTACAAAATTACATTTATAACGTAGTGTATCATTTTTAACGATGGAGTTTCATTTCCTATTGGAAAGTGTAAGTGAAGTAAAATACAGAGAATTTAAGATGTGGGCAGTAATGAAATCATCCATAAAGAGAGACAGTCTGATGATGTCTCTAGCACTGCAGATCCATCGGACCACCTGATCTAAATTTGAGGCTGCTTTATTCACAGGAATACCTCTTGGTTCGCACTGAACTTGAAGGTTTAGTACGCTAAGCACCTGGCTGAGCATGGCCGTTATAATTTAGCAATTATCATAAAAGGGTCCACAAGTTCAAGTAGCCATGACGGCAGAAGTTTCATTTTCAGCTTAATCTCAATACATTGGAATGGATGGACATTTCTAGGGCAGGCTGAGAGGTGACAACTCAGCTCGACCTCAAATTTTATGGAAACAGTAATAAAGTGCAATGTCATTTTTAGTCCTCTTCTTTAAGACTACAGATTATAGTTTATGTTAAATCGATGAAATAGCCATGCCTACTATTCAGCTAGATCTTTGATCATGGATAGATTCATCTAGAAAGCTTTAAATTGAATTCTAACTATAAGATTGGCAAAAAACGCTGGCCATGACATATTAAAATCATAAGGTTAGGTAAATATGTGGAACAAACTTAGCGGCAATAAATAATCACCAAGCCAAGCTGGGCCCGATAAAATTTTCTTAGTTACAAACATGGCCGTTGTAGTGGGTAGACACCCTTAATGATGGTGGGACCGTTCCACCTTTAATCAAGTAGCACGGCCGGCGCAGGGCGCACCAAGTATTGAGTGATGGTGATTTCTTACATGTTTCTCATTATTGATACTCCTAACTAAATTAAATACTCAAGTTGATTTGCAGCGATGATTCCAGTTTAATTATTTGTATAATAAGAGACAGAGTCCTAACACATAAAAATGTACCCAATAAAAAGTATTTAATCTAGAAATAAAAACGGTCTATTTACTCAATTTAAAATGGTTAATAATAACCAGTGGACTCCGGAATCTCTCAAACAGTACGTGCATCGGTTTATATACGGCATGATTAACATATAAAAAGTATAATATATATATATATATCCTAACTAAGGCCGAGGGCGGTACATCAGTCAGATCGGGCATATAATACGGGGACAGGGCAACAGAACAATTCATTTTCATAAATGGCGAATGAGGCAAACATACATTAGAGTGAAATTGTTTATGGACGGTCTGGCATGCACTTGCAATCCGTTGCAGAGTAGATTGCATGTTTTCCAGCACCGTTGGTAACCGGTGAAAATTATATAATAATAATATTTTACTCGGTATTTTCTATGAGTCTGAAAATAGATTTAATCGGTTAAGTTCTCCAGAAATTACATAATTCGTCTGGCGGAATTGTGAATAACAAGGAGTTGTGCTACCTCTTGTCTAGTATCATTACAGCCGTATACTGTAGAAAAATTTTGGGCAACCCTGCCATATTGGATCTGATTTCTTGGCTATACAAATATTTTCCATATAATACAAACGATCTTTCAAACTCAATTGTGATTTACTCCATTACGAGTTGATGCAATGTAAGCAGAAACTGGACCATTTAAGATCTTCACTGATCGGATTTAGCCAAAGGTACGGACGATTTCATGAAAATAATACACTTGAATTACCCAAGCATATCAGAAACCTCAAATTTCTTGATCCTTGGAATAACTTGTTGTCCTGACACAAAAGTTAATTGATTGCAAGGAACTCCACAAGTCAACATTCCTAACTCGGAGTTATCCACTCATATTTAATGTATACATTAACATAAAATTGATTTAAAATTTCAATTTTGATTTCTTCAAGATGTCTTTGCAGGCAAGATGTTCCAAATGTCTCATGCTTGGTAGTTGGAAAAGGTTGACACAGATGTGGATTTCGTGTGTCTTAGGGTTGGTTAGGTCAAGGGGAGCATCCGATGGGTTTATAAATGTTGGCCGGCAGCGGCTACAGGTAGAGCATTTTAACTTGGAAAAAGTATAACAGATATTATTGCTCATCGGGAGGTTTATTTATTAAAATTTCGGACTTATCTCTCTTGGAGGATAGCAATCTTGTCCAGATGTGTCTGTGGCGCAATTCCCCAAGCTACTATGCATCAATATTTTACTGAGTGAAGCAGTGATTGATAATATGATTGAAATCTGGTCACAAAGAACCATTTTAACATTGTTTTATGCACAGAATTTAGTGGGAACTGTGTTCTAAGAGTTCCCCAAAATATTTCTTTGTTGGAACTCCATTTCCACCAGTTCCCACTCATTTCTAACACTGGAGTGAGGTAATGTGTTGTATAATAAAATCACAGCTGCCATTAGAGTATTAGCATGCTCTGGAGCCAGATAAAAATCAAGAAACTTCCCAAATCAGAAACATGATCTTTACAGTGAAGCGTTTGGTTTAGTGTGACACCCAAAAGTGCAACAGAGCTCACCAGTTAAAGCTTTCTAGTGACCATCAATGTATCTGAATATAGGTACTACGAATTAATCAAAATATAGTTTTCATAACATTTAGTGACAAACTATTTCTGTAACAGCACCATTTGAGTTGCATTTGTGTTACCTTGTCAAGATATAAGTTTATAATATCTAGGACCTCGTCACTTTCTCATTTATATTTATTTTTCAGATTCAAATGTTTCTGGAAAATCCAAGCGATGACCTATTGACCTATGTATCACAGTGTGAGAGATAAAAAGGATCCATAGCATGTCGTGGACATAACATTGCATGTAATATGCTATTATTCAAGCTTTAAATTAATTTTAATTAAGCTGCAACGAAAAAATAATATTTATAATAATAATGACATGATGAAAGCAGTGCAGCAAAAATAATAATAACAGTATTATAACTATTCCAATAATGTAATATATAATATAATAAATACTAACAATATAATGATAAAAATGATGTACTTATAGCTGCTTATCCATGGATAACTTCGTAGTTTATCTCAGGCAAACAGAAAACATGGCAATAACTCGGTGAGAAATGTGATCTGCCTGACTATACAGGGTCAGGGTCAATTTAAATATCAATGTCAAGGTCATATCAATGTCAAGGTCGATATCAATGTAAATGATGTACCAGTTATAAGTCTACCGAGTAGAGTTCCGACACTAGCGAGTGGTGTACGGATACGATTATGGAGAGAAAGATCAAAATGTCTAAATGCTGCTAAGAGAAGCGATAACAAAGCATGTGGAGGCAAGGAAGTCAAGACATTATACTGTGCAGCAGACCAAATTGTGAATTGATTCACACCTCAACCTATTTGTCATACAAATTTCGCAGCTGCAAACAGCTTTCTGACACGTCCTTTCAGCAAACCAATATCTATTCAGATTTTATGCACTTTCTTTTAGAAATATAAGAGATCACACTGCCGGTTAGCTAGTAAGCAGCAAACAGCTTACTGTTATCATTTATTGTCAAGTTGGTGTCATTGTGGACTTGTTGTCTATTTAGTTAAACTTGTTTATACCCTTCCAGCCGAGCCGACCCTTAGGAAAATAAGAGATCCAAGCATATCGATCAAAGACTCTACATTTAGCTAGCAGCGAAGTAGGCTTTTATCAGCACCATAGATACAGTTTGTGCCGTCTGAGAAGCACAGGCCCTTCCTATCTGTATGTATAGTCCGAGGCCAGGGGGGAAGGAGTACCCCCGACCCCCATACCTATCTGGCAGTGTTGAGGGTTCAGATACACGTGAGATGTAGCGCTTACTGTTATCTCTTAGTAATATTCGTCTTCCGACTCTTTTATGGAATATTGTCGGCTAAAAAGTGAAAAGATGAAATATCAGTTACATCAATCCAATAATTCCACGAGCACAACTAAACCATGTTTGATCCAATTTGCCGGTATTTCGGGTCACTCCCAATCTACTCGGAAGTTGACATCAGCCTTCGGGGAAGCAACTAAAAATGTGATCAAACTTGATACAGCAGCTGCTTGCATGACATTGCTTCAGGAGATAACCGGTATTTTGGGTTGTCATGTATAATTCTTGTCACAATCAGCTAATATTTAAAATTGGCATCATTAGACGTTCTGCGCATGCTCAGCTCTGGGCATGTGCTGATCTCTGCAAAATTGAGTCTTGGAATTCCGAAGCCATCTGATTGGCTACCTGCTCGGGTGACATACTCCCAAAAGCGTGCGGATTTGTTATTAATAGTTATCCTCTCTTGCCATTATTAGCTGATTTTGATCGACAGTTTATGCAGGGGATATCCCATTTCCCCTTTCCAAAGTTGCAATCAGAACCCAAACTAAACTCATTGTTCTTGCACATGCGCAAATTCAAGTCACGCATGATGCATACTTAGCCTTACGACACCTGCTTTGTGGTAATGATAGCCTAGTTTATCAGTGATCTACATGCCCAGTCAGATCACGAGAGTCAGTATGATCATTAGAGACTACCCAAAGACCAATGCATTTTATAGTCAGACAGTTACTTCCGGGAGAATGTGACATCATGATGCAGAGAATGGGAGTTTCCTTCCCTTATGGGATGCATTTTTCCACCATCAGTAAATCATGCCAAGTAGAGCATTGAATTGTTTTACCATGCAAATCTGACAAAACTTTATCATAAGGAACTGCATTGGTCTTTGGGAACTCTTCAATTCAGTTGTCAATGCAACCGTTAACAATAATAATATTGCTTATAGACTACCAGGAAAAGTACGAAATTTGGAAAGTTATCAGCATTGCAATTGGTTGGTTTGATCCAGAAATATATTCATTGTCATGAACATACTCAGTATTTTTATATGATTATAGTTACAGTATTTCAAATATTTAAAGTATGTGCCTCCTTGCTATTAATTGCCTGTGGTAAACTCAATTAAATTCAAGGTTATATGTATGGTTATAGGAACAAAAAATCAAAATTTAATTCTTTCCTCTCTCTTCAGTTGAGAAAATGACATTAATTATTAACTTGGGACAGAAAATTCAAGGAAATTAACAGAACATATATCAAATAGTGTGAAGTGAAAATAACCCGTGAAACTTACCTGTATAATAAAAGGCTACATAGACTGAGGTCACCTACTACTGTATGGGGTGCTGGAGGGGGGCCTCAAACCTGAGGATCTCGGTGTAGGAATCCCGCCTGATCTATATGTGGAAATAATAGAAAAGAAAACAGTCAACACACACAGCAAACTATATACTGGTCAGGTACCAAAGCTAGAAAATCCTCGGAGAGTGTGCAGTGGTCAGGGAGGTACGCTGCACGCCCTCACTGTCAATGTATGCGTTTATTGAAAAAGTTATCACCATAAATGTCTGAAAATGGCCGACTGGTTTTGTTTCGATAACTGGTAACCATGAATTAGGGGAGGGGACTTTCTTTGTGGAAGGCAGTACCACCGCTGCAGTTACACACTATGTCCTAAGGCTATTCTCAGCGGAGAGAAAAATATAACTCGACATTTAAACTGTAATCAGCAAAGTGTTCGGGCAGGAAATCAGGACAATGATCAAGGGGATATAAGTACAAGACACAGTCACAAATTCTACTGTTTATAGATTGTAACATCATGAAATGGTGTGAGTGAAAATACAAGCCTACGTTTCCAAAACAGCATTCTTCAGAAAAAGTGGCGCATCGAGTTAATTCAGTCAAAGAACCGATCATGTATTGGCAAATTCGATATGATGTTTCCTTATACAAACATCACCCAGAAGGTGCTCGTGCTGCGTAAGCTAGTTCAAGCTCTAGCGATGAGAGATATACAGACAATAGTATACTACATGATCAGTGTGATTAGATAATTTATCAAGCCGAATGGGGAGAAATATACTATTTCTGGAGATTACGAGCAGATGTGCAAGAGAAGCTTTGTAAAACAATACATCAACATCTTTTTAGCGTGAGAACTAACCTTGGTTTCAGTTTACTGACAGGGGCGGGTAGTGATGATCTTGGTTTTTGAAGACCTGAGGCTCTGGGTGACTGTAAAGACCTAGGTGATAGACTGCTTCTGATTTGCGGGCTTTTCCTGCCCGTCCCCGCTCCGCCAGGAGTGACCAGTGGTTTGTGTATGATTGGTGTATCACCGTTGAGCTCCAAAGTAGGCGCTGTGTGAGACAAACACAAAGTCTGAGGGATGTTACGCTGCTATCATACTGAGAAAACTTGTGTAATCCAACAACCATTTTTGTTCTATACGACAATTCTGGTTTCTCAGGAAGAATTTTGTGTTCAGCGCTAGCAGTACCCTTTAATTTAAGACCATTGACCAACTGCCAGTACTAATACTAAAACTAATACAAGTAATACTAATACTAGAGAATATCAATCTTACATGGCGAGGAACTTTGTCGTGGTGATCGGCGAATTCTAAAAGTTCCGCTTCCTTGGTTAGCTTTCTCTTCTAAAACAATGTATAGAGATAAAATGTTAATAAAAAACACTGTGTTACTAGAACGACGCGATAAAATTTAAACTGACATGCACTAGACTGCATGTAATTGGACATAAATTTGTTGTGTTAGTGATGGTGAACCTTGATTTATCCTTGCCAAGCCATAAATAAAGCACGCTATGCGATTGCCGCTGCATGAATGAATTTTAGAGAGAAGTTCTATGAAGCAGATGACTACAGCGATGAAAGGTAAGAAGTCTCAATGTTGCTGGAGCTTTGAGACCTATGGATTGTAACGTGTAGTTTGGGAGATAGGTTTGGATGGACCGGCATTATGTATTTAACACCACCAAATTATTTTGTTTTTGCCTCACTTTGGCTAAACATTATATCTGCAGGGACGAAATTTGACTGTCCATTCTGATTAATTGGAACCTTTATAAGGCAGAAAGACCCTAAAATAGTCCATCTTCTCGTATTTAACAGCTAGGTTGTATCAGACCAAAATTACAGCTAATGTTGTATACCGGCTGGCAAACTGGCCCTAGGATGATCAAACCTTGGGTCTAATCGAGTGAGCTTCAAACTATTCCTCAATATTAGGAAACTGGCAGACAAAGTTCTAAAGCGGATATTCTTTACATCAATTTGTCGACAATTGCTAAATTGAGGAGTAATCTTAAATCAGAGTTGCCTCCCTTACACATACCAGAGTTGCCTCCCCTACACATACCATAGTTGCCTCCCCTACACATACCTGCGTGTTGATGATAGTCATCAGTACTGCTAGCTATACTGCTATTACTACTATCGAGATCCTTTATACCTAACGCCGGTACACCTCCAGAGCCGGCTGATCCTATAGAGGCTGTAATATAACAGTACAAATTAACATCATAGGGTCAGCTAGGGTAGCAACGTAATACAGAAAAGTAAGTACTTATCGCACAGTCATTATTTGCCTCAGTTTACTTGTAAATTGGCATGTTGATGATGATGATATTACCTTTATTTCAACCATTCAAATCGCCACATGACAATCTTATAATAACATGTTTTACTAGTTTTTTTTATTTTGAAAGCAGGGAGCTTCAAAAATGGTTGTGAGATAAATATAGCAGCATTTATGCTTGATGGCGAACTAATCTATATGAAAATTTAGCCAAGGTACTTTTGGAGGGGCTCAAATTTGGCAGCGTTAGCAAAAGAATATCATCCACAAATCTTTTGGCAAGGTTTAATATTATACAGAGTATGTTCGAGGATAAACAGAACACAATACAGCTCATATATCGTATCTCAATCATATCCTATTGATTGCTGCCATTTTTTATATAAACCTCTATTTTATTGTTGAATTATTTAAATTACACTCTATATTATTATTACCCTTTCTGACAGCCTCCAGACTGTCCCTTAGACTCTGTTCCTGCATCTTAGCTAATGTCTGAATGTCTAAGCTCTCCCTCTTAGATTTATCCTGATTGTGACCTGAGGCTGGGCGACGCTTGAATGTCGCATCGGGCAACGCAGACTGAAAATAAAAATGGAATAATGAGATCTCAAATGCAAATAGCACAGCTAGAAGGGCGAGTAAACATTACAAGAGAAAACAGATAGATTGCAGAAGAAAATGTTTAATTTTTGATTGAAGCATGACTTAGAAACTTAGTCATGGCTTTCTTGAAACAGAACGCTCTTTATGGTAGCCTTAGACCAAAGACATGGCTAACCGCCCCAAAATAGAGCCTTGGATATATGGTTGGAAACTGAAGGATCAGCTGAATGGTATAATTTTATGGGTTGTGAATGCACAACTTCAAAAAGTACATCGCATATTTGTTTATATGTACCATAATGCTCTCAAGGTTAATTGACCAGGAGATTGTTACCCCAAGTGTATTTAAATTTCTTGATTGATTAGTCAAGCTCGAAGCACCCGATTCGTGTATTCATTCCCGGCCTCAGTTCCCACTTTGGTTCACACTTTAGATGACGGGTGGGATAATTACTCACTAGACTATCGTTCTCTGAATGTTCCACGCTCTGAGGTGAGTCAGACAGGCTTCTCTGAGCTTCTAGTATAGCACTAGCCTCTATAGTCCTGGTCTGATTACGAGGTCGTCTCACAAAAGTCGACGAGTCACCGGCGCCCATATCTAAGTGTCAGATGGATATTAAAATTTAGAAATGAAATATATTTCAGAGAAACAAGAAAATGTCTCTATATAAAGCCCTTACCATACCAAACTTTGCCTTGATTATCAAATAAGTTAAAGTGCTCAAACTCTAGGTTGGTGAAATTGTCATTCCATTTTCAACAACATCCCCATGGTGAGGAGGTGGTTGATAATCGAATGCCGCTACTAATAACGATGACAAGGTTTGAGCGCTTTAACTACCAAAGGCTATGTTTTGTGGCAGGAATCTTATTCCCACTAAACACGAGAGAAAAATCATTGGTTGCAAATAAATTTGGTGGCGGACAAACACAACAGTATTACAGAAAACAACAACAAATGATGGTGGAGTGATATCAACAATATAAACATAGGAATAATATGATGATAAAAGAAAGGGTGACAACAGGCTATAAGCTTATATCAGTGATAGCTGCTAATGCTAAGGCAGACGTTTTATGATACAACCAGCTTAGCAGAAAGCCCAAGCAGTGGATATACAGACTCACTTTTGAGATATTTGGTTGTCTCATCGATACCCATATCACCTATATTTGTACTTTGTGTCGATGGCGGTATGTGAGAAGTAGGTGTTGGCGGCTGTATATTAACTTCCATCACCCCAGCAGCATCATTATTTATAATATCATTATCATCACTGTCAGAATCAAGCGCAGGTAACTCTGCATCAGAGTCACTATTAATGGCTACACTGCTTGCAGGTATATGCGACGAGACTATAATAGGCTTTTTCTTGGGCCGAGTAAATGTTCCCGTGTTATATGCTTGATGAGCTGAAGCAGGACTGGACAGGTGTAGGTGGGCGGGGTCAGCTGATAAGTGGGCGGGGTCATCTGCAAGATGATAAAAAATGAAGCAAACAAAACATAACAGCACAACATAAAATAATAACAATGTGGACACAACAATTAGAAGTTATCCTCTACCGTTTGAGAAATCTCAAGGAGAAGACAACTTCTAGCACATAAGTTCATCTACTGGTTAGCATATATAGCTCGCTGCTGTTGATAACTTAGCAATTCTTAATAAATACAAGAATTCTCATTGGACAGCAAAAAAATGTTGCTCAGCTAGAAGGGCAGGGACTAAAATTCCTTGGCAGCAACACAGTTTGAGTCATTGAACTTAATACCATCAATTATTGGCAAAATGGTGTGCGAAAGATATTTCTTTGCACAATCCTAGCAACTTATTAAAAGTTTCCTGATATGCGTGCACACCACATAGACTGTAAATGAGCTGGGAGCAGGGCTGATTAACTTGTGTTTTGCAGAATGCATGAGCTGAGTAAAACAAAGGTTTTCATAGGTCATTGTGCTTCCCACATTATTAATTGTCTGATCTTAACCAGTGAAAGCCTACCTTACCCCTCTCTCAAAATTAATTATTGTGAAAATGAAAATAATATGCAATTTACTAAAAGCTAAAAGCTTACTTCCAAATGAAAGCAACAATATTTACACAAACACAGTGTGTAAAGCTGTGATAAGGATATGCAAACATAGGGGCAGCTTACAACAGTTTAAGAGGCAATTATTGAAAACAATGTCTGCAAATTACTACTAAGGGCAGCTGTTAACTTTCAGAATCAAGTTTCCAAAATACATTAGGGAAGGGGGAGCGTAAAACTTAAAACAGAGAGTCCATCCCTGCAACTTAGTTCTATTCAAGCCAAAGGCCACATCACCTTCTTTCTCATTGTTTCATTACCTGGTTTCAAAACAGACAGGTGTGCTGTAATGCATCATATAAGTCATTTAACCCTTTCGTCACACAGGTAGACACACAGACAGATGTACTAACCTGATAATATGGGTGACGCTCTGAGAGCACCTGTTCCTGATGTCATATATTCTCCATGATTGTTACTACTAGCACCGTTTGAGTAGGATCCTGTAATATGTCATAATACTGCGTATATATATACAAACATATATATACATATTATATATTATATGTACACCTAATAAACCATGGATATACAGAGATAACACTAGTCAGTTCAACTGGGCTTTGAGTAGCTTTGCATCTATCTGAGCATTACAAAGTAGCAGCCAACATTAGGATTTGAATTATTATTAATATGTTCCTATTATTGTTATCAATATTCACACTGGCTGCTAAGTTCATTCATTTTTTTAAATACTTGCTAATACACTAGATCAGATCATAATTATATACACAAATTGTAACCTCTTGGCGTTTAAACAAGGGTCCTAATAGCCTAGTGTTTGGACTAATTTAGTCTGGGCTGAGTCCTCTAAGTTGTGGCTACACACGCCGTATTTTCCACAGGATTGGGGCATCTTTAGCTCTGCCAGATGCATAGGATAGCTAGGTTAGCTCTGCCAGATGCCTCAGATGGGCTAACCAACTTGTTGGTTCTATCCGTAGCCGTAGCTGTAGTACGGCCAGCTATTCCTTTGTTATTTGTGAAAGAGGCGGGGCTTAATTAAATTACTAAATAGTGATTGGTTTGATTCATTCAAGTTGAACAATAGGAGAGGAGAGGAGAGGTATACACCCGAGGGAAGGCAAAGCAGATCCAAATTGTATTGTAATTGAAAGGAATAGGCCTAACTATTAATAGGCGTGTGTAGCACCTTGCCCATGCCAATGAAGTTCATTGCCCAATCCGTAGCCTTACTAAAAGTTTTCCAATCCTATGGATAGTACGGCGTGTGTAGCCAGAGGTTTGGCAAAACACGCCGTTTTTCCATAGGATTGGGGAACTTCAAACCCCTCAAAGTATGCAAATTGTCAATATCATTAAACATGAGAGACTTACCTTCGTGATCAGAGTAATGATTGGAGCTCGTATTATTAGCACTATTATATCCTGGATCGCTGGTGTATGAGCCGTTCAGACTAACTCTGCCGCCCTCGGGGGAGGTAACTCCAGATCCAGGAGATAGGGCATAGTTAGCCATCGGTGTACTACGAGCTGTGAATATATAACATGAGGAATAATATGCTACACAGGAGTGTTACTAAGGAGGTTGTACTATCAGTGAATAAAAAAAAAGTCTAGTGCATAACAGTCTAGTGCTGAGAACCATAATAGTCAAATTGCTCAATTGATGCCTGGCTTGACTGTAGAAGCACTTTATTATCAACCGAATTCTGATTCGTGGAAGTGTGGTTGATATCGATATGCATCTACTATTAACCCAGGCTGTGTTTGAGCACTTAAACTTAACCAATAACTGTCTTGTCTTTGAAATGACTGCGTTTTGGTATATTTTTGATTTGACATGACGTTTAAAACTCGATTAGCTTCATCTCAGCAGCCCAACTTCTGTTTGCGGGCTGCAGAGATTCGACTATGCTCGATGCACAGGGGTGGTCAATATTTCACTCACTCATCAGACTAAGCGGGAAGAGCCCAACAGAAGAGTGGTGGTCAAGTGCAAGATACACACAATAAATACTAGACTAGACCAAATATTGCACATGATGTCGGTTTGAATTCAAACCAGTCAGAGACGATTGCAAGCAGATTCAACTCTCAAGGCCACAAACATCACGTTCTCTCTATGCGGGTTATGCAGTGAGCTGTTGATGTACTTCATGACCTCATGCTCTCTCAAAAAACTATACAGTGACTGAGTAGTGTGAGCTAAACAATGATACTTCAAGCAGTGACTTTGTTGACAATAATGAAGCATTGAACAAAAAAAGAGTACATGCATTGTCTAAATTGTGGTCAGCGTAACTCAACAACTTTAAAACTTACGACTCAATTCATCGACATCATCTCCGAAAATGGCAGCCATTTTAGCAGCTAAAAGTTTGTGTAATTAGAAAATCAATGCAAGCATAATATGTCCTGAGATTGGCAGATAAGGTGCAAAATAAAAGCTCTATGTCCACTTTACATGACGCGCTCGCATCTTGGCAAGTTGCTTCAAGCCAGGATTATCTTCTCTTGTCTGAATTATCAATCTGAGCAGATATAGCTGAGAGACTTTAATATCATATCATAGACTAAGTTCAAGTTCTATTCTGTCCAAATCAAGCATATAACTCAACGTAAGAGGGCTAATCAATATTCAGTGTTAACTTATCGATATGAGTAACATTTAGAGCTTATTATGCTGACAGACAGGCTAATAATGGCAGCTGCTGCCGACACAAGAAATCAAACATTTGTTTATTGATTACCGAGATCTTATAGATTGACCTGTGCAACAATCTGAGGCACCCAAACACTCCAAATACAAAATCACTTTTAATTCTCCGGCCAAAAATTCAGTTTCATTGTTGGAATTTTCCAGACCTGCACATATGAGGCATTATGAAGCATTAGTAATAAAAAAATATGAATCATCTCACAGATCATCAGTTCTTAGTGTCAGTGATCTGCTAAAAAACAAAATCTCTAAAACCTTGTCTAAATTACTTTGCTCCAGCGATACCACTATATGAGGTGCAATCTGTATTTTCTTTGTCTATTTATACTCCAAGTTATGAACCCAACATGAACAGCCTCAATCATTTTTATCCCCCTGGTAGGTGGATAGCCTGAGTAGTTTACGTCCCTCTAGTAGAGAGGGGGGAGGTACGTACCTCTCTCTATATCTCTGAGTTTATGTGATAGAGCTCTGCGTACAGGTAATATCTCAGGAGTCTCAAACACAGAGAGAGTATTCTTCTTTAGAAGCTCCGAGGATCTGTTAACTATATTTGGTTTGTACTTGGATGGCGAAATATACAACCTGTAAAGTAAGAGAAGGATATGACATCATCAATAACAGATTATAGCATCACTAATAGATCAATAACATCAATAGCAAGATATATAACCTCGAAGGGATATGACATCCATCAAAAACCAATTAACAAATAGCAGCCTTGGAATATTCTTTTAATGGTTATGAGATGGAAAAGTGGAAATAGTGTCTTTTAGAGCTACAGAATAAACAACTGGTCAAAGATACTACCATCATAACATAAAAATGCAGAAGGCATGTCAATAATGCTGGTATGTTTTATCCAACCATGACTCTATCAGTTCAGCCTATACTCCTCACAATGAGGTGGGCGGTAGTGATGGTAATTTGAGTCACCATGACTACCTTTATTAGCAGAGATAACCACACAATGACTTCTAGTAACATATTACAGACATGAAACTGTACTAGGATTATAAGTCACCTAACTTCTTTGTTCAATCGTTCATCTCTATGGGTTGTTGATATGCTTAATTTATATAACATTATCAGCATCTCATTCATATCTCAATACTAATCACCATAGAATAGTGTATATTAGTGGAAATATCCATTGATTTTTACATCAGACACCATAGACTGATTACTCATAGGCCTAGGTAAGAGGATATAGAGCATTCCTATGAGTCATAGCGCATAATAGACCTGCACTTACACTTGGCCCTATATCTTCTGTGTTGAGCAACGCAACAGCAATATAACCAATTATTCTAGAAAAATGGTCTCTTTTTTCGTTTTCTTTCTAATACCCAATGGTCATAGAGCAGAAATAAATGCCAACAGCATTGCACTTCAAAGAGTGTACAAGAATATTAATATCAGATGACATATGTAGAACAATAACAGTCACCCCTCTATATGCCATACATTAACGGTCACCCCTCTATAGGGACATAATGCTGAGGTAAAAATGAGGCTAAATAACTCTCAGCTGTGATCAATAGAAGGATTATGATTTTCCCATCCCACCAAATAATATTAGGCCATATCCTCCGCAACTAACTGTGTATTACAACACATATACAATTTTAATTTTGGACAAAATCAGGCCAATCACAAGACCACATCTACGGGCCTGGAACTTACCACGACACGTCATCATCAAGAGCACAAGCCGAGGATAGATCGAGGAAATCTTCGTCTCCGTCATCAGAACTGAGGCTGATAGCACTACGTGAAGATGTATCTAATCCCTGCCCAGTATCTACAGTATAAAGTAAGGATTATATGGTTACACTTTTACCTACTAGTGAGAATATAAGATTGAATCGGAATGCTGATTGATGATGTGGGTGATCCGTAGTCAAGCACTTCACAAACTATGATAGCCTTGGGATAGGATGACATGGTACAGTCATAGCACAACTTTTGTTTTATTTGCAGTCTTACTCTTAGATGACTCTCAAGGACTGTGCACAATTGCAGTTATGACCGACGTTCAAGGGAGTTTTAATCCTTTACAATATAGGTTCCATGCATGGAGGAAACTGCTGTTTGTCGTATGTCTGCCGTGTATGCAAACTGACTGATGCCCAAAAAGGCAGGACTCTTTTTATCACAATGTGCTTGCAGTTATTGAGTTGACTGTCAACCTAAACTAACAACATGCCAGTGCTTTGCTGAGGGAGCATGAAAAATGTCCCCTGTCTGCAGCAAAGAGAGATTTAGAACTACTTGGTGTCTCTAACTAACCAGTCCAAGCAGTAACACAAGAACAGCTCTACTAACACTCACAAGTCAGATTGACTCACTTTAGTTTATGTTGGGTGAGGACATAGGCATGTTGGTAACTTGGCAATGGCAATGTAAGTGAGGGAGTCATATAAATCCTAGCCAGTATAACTACACTAATCTTAAGGAACACATCCTTGTGTGGTATATTATTAATTATTATTATACATACATATCTATCTAATAGGAGGATAAATCTCACCTGAAAATGAGTTTGTAGTTTTGGCCAATTTTTGTGACCTTAAAACTGTGTTTTGCTGTTCAAGATCCTTCACAAGGTTCCTCAGACGTAGGACCTCGGTATCCTCACCAGCAGATGTATCTGCCATAGTCATTCATGGATAATTCAGAAGTATGATTGGTATCCTCTCTTCAGAGGGAAAGCTATTTTCACTCAACTTCTGATAACTTCCGGTATATCATTGCTTATGCGCATAATGCACTTCCCCAATTCTAGCTACTCAACTGTGCCACCTTTCTTTACTGGAAAATCCTCTCTTTCATTTTTAGTTTTTTTTTGGTACATTTTGTTGATGACAGATATAAATAGATATAAACGGATTTCATGAATCAGATATAGTAAAATCTATACCAAAGTTCTGAATGTATGTATATGTGCACATGAAGTATATATATTACACAATGTAATGGTGAAATTAGCAGACTAAACACAAGTCCAGTACCCCAATGGCAAAGTAGTAAGTAAGTAAGAAATGTAGGCTACTGCATTCCAACTGTTACCTGTAACAGTTAATACATGCAGGTACTAGTTATCACATGATGTTATCAAGTAAAGATTGCAGATTGGGTTGCTACGACAAAAACAAAGCGTTTGTCTCAAGAACCCCTTAGTAATAACTTATTTAGGATTGTCCCATAAGTAGTGTAGGCCTACATGCAAGCGGCTTTTTGAAGTTCTCCGTCAACAATATATATTTTCAGACTGATTGGTAGACGGCTCTTTCACAGATTATAGTTCCTGTGATAAAGCGATGACAATGCTATCTAACAGATTCTGTGTGGATGCCGGACTATATCAGCTTGCAGAGGTAAGCTCATCATGGTCATTTGTCACATTCTATGCTCACTTAGCTTTACAATCTAACAGTTTATAATCGGGATATCTTTGCCTAATGACTAGTTCTTACATGATCTGTCTCTTGATATTATTTCATGATCTGATCATGGTAGGCTACACTTATTTTTTTTCTAAAATAAACTTCATGTAATATATAGGATATGTGTCAAATGTAATATGTGCCCATAGTGCAAGGAAGAGTAAGTGATTTTTTCAGATTAAGTTGTACCTACTACCAATCCGTTCCTTTGGCAGCATATGGATTGGAGCGCCTGCGATGCTTATAAAATCAGTAATACATATTTTAGAACTTGTCATACACTGCTTGTTCCAACCCGGTTGTTCTCTGTGGATCCTTGGGAGCCAACAAAGGAACCATACATGACAAACTACTGGAGCTCTATCTAAAACAGCATTCTCCCAGTCGGCTCAAGGTAGATATATGCATATAAATTCTGAGGCATGAGTCTCTCCGCAACATAGCGATAACAATTCTTTTCCTCATAATAATGATATTCATTTTGCTACCAGAATCAACATGTTTTACAATGGACAGTTTTCTGAGCTCTTATTTATGTCTCAATTCGGAGTTGTTCTCTCTCCAGTTTGGTACTTTTAACCCACGCCGCATAGGAAAAACCTGCTGAAAGAGGGTTATCTTGAAAACCGCTTATGTTAGGAAAAAACTGATTTTTGATTCAGAGTCTGCACCATTGAAAACCCTGTGACAGGGTTTCCAAAACATTGGAGGCTTGAATGTTGATCAATCTTAATTTTAGTGACGAAACTCATGAAAAATTCTGCCAAATTGTCCGCAAAGCTGGCAGAAAATGCTATAATCGACTATCCAAATACTAAAATGATTTCCCAAACTATGTCCATATCAGTTTTCAATGCTGCAGATTCTGAAACAAAAATCATTTTTATCCTATTATAAGCGGTTATCAAGAAAAGCCTTTTTCAGCACGTTTTTCCTATGCGGCGTGGGTTAAAAGTACCAAACTGGAGAGAGGACAACTCCGAACTGAGGCCTGAATCAGAGCTCAGAAAACTGTCTATTCATGTGAACCAGATGTTATATTCAAGCTCACAAAAAACTTTCATTTTATTAAGGAACTACCTGTCAGCCTCAGTAGATATGAGAAAGTGTACCAATATCTGATCAACCACTCAAATGTTGATGGAAAAATCTGTCATCCTATCTAAATTTTAGCTTAAAATTCGATTGTTTAGATCAGCTCGTCATGCTCTAGTAGATTTTAGTACGAGGAAACTGTCATGATCCCAAGCCTTGATACTCATTATTACTCTTTTTATTTGAAAGTTTGTGAAGCATTTTGTCTGATTGTATCACACAACTCACTTAAACTCTTTGGAACACCTATAGCGTGTAATCGCTTTATGATTTATTATCTGTGACACCTATCGCCTTAGTTAGTATAGGACTTACTTGTAATTGTGACTTATTCTACCTCATGTTCAATACAGGTGTCTAGCAGCTCTCGAGCTTGTTCTAACCTCCTCTCACTGTTAGTAAACAGGGACAGCCTGAACACTCTGGTGATCAATCTCAAACCTCTAGATCAGGGTTACTCTGTATGTCTGAAATCTGCTGCTGGTAACCTAGTCGAGACTGTCAATCTTCCCTACACTGTAAGTAATTACCCTACCCTACACTGTAAGTAATTACCCTACCATACACTGTAAGTAACTTACCCTACCCTACACTGTATGTACATAACCCCACCATATACTGTAAGTACACAATTTGTTATAGATAATTTGATCAAAGTTGCCTGCATTATGAGCATATCAATCATATGATATCCTAATGTGATAATCAATGTCAAAGCCATATAAAAGCTGGGTAATAAAAAAAAACATATGTTTTCAAGAGAAGACAAATCAAATTTTGTGATATAGCAAAATACGTTTAATAATTACCCAACAATAACCATACCTCAACAAATTCAGAACAACAAAGCATGTAAATCTTCCTTTTGATTTCGCTGCAGGATAAAGATTTGCTGAACTTTATTGAGTTGGAGGAGATACCACATAACTTAGTAGACTTATTAGAGCAATCACAGCCGGAGCTTTTCTATGATGGATGTATCATAGCAGAGATAAGAGATGGGAGGAGAGCTGTCAATGGAGCTTATAAGACGAGTTATATACTACTCAAACCTTCTCACAGGGTAATATACTACATGTGGCTTCTTTGAAACCAGAAAGACAAAGTGAGAATAGACTCTCAGCCAGAATAAAAGCCACTTTGATTGAATCACATAAATCGGACAGTTTCAGAAAAAAAAACTCAATTTCTAAGTATTGTCTGAAGTTTTACGTATTAATGCAACCATGTGTTGTTTAGAGCATAACATAAAGTATACTATGCATATCATAAAACAATCTTCATGCTTAGTATGATTTTTGCAGTTTAATTGTTGAAGATGTTTATTTATCCAGTACAAGCAAGGAGTCCCTCTAACTCCTTGGTACAAGTTTACCAGAGGGAACAAAGAAAGGGATGAGCACAGCAATGCATTGTGGGAAGTAGTTTAGTAGACAAGGGAACACAATTACAAATATTCAAACACAAAAATATTATGTACCACATATTTTAGTCGATTCTGGCGGACATTAACTTGCTCACGTCAGACAAGTATAGATGGAGTCAGGATGACAGATTTACTCTGGAGAGTAAGTTATTACTGGCTACTAGTGAGCCTTTATGTCTGGATCCCTCACCCGCTGTAGGGATCATACGCAACAGGCTCGCATTCAAGAAGAGAGCTGCTCAGCAACAAATACTCAAACGGTATGGTGTAGTTTTATCTTCATCGACAAGTGTGTGGGGTAGGAATTAAGTTTGCAAGATTAAAGATGTCTCCTCTACGCTATGATATACTTGCCTACAGATGCTAGACTTGGCGCTTGATTGAAGCTTTGAAAGTAAACTTGTCCGGTGGCTATATTTGCTGTTGACGTAATTATCTGCTTATAACACAAAAAACATTTGAGGTGCTTCCTCTTCTAATTTTTATTCCACCCTCACACCTTTCGCACCTTCATAATTACACATTATAGTTTTATTTATTCGTAAATGCATATGTTAGCCTGAATATCGTCTGAGCTGAGTTTAGTTCGCACAGTCAATTTACTTTTTGCATGATTTTAATGAGTCGGAAATAATTATGTATGCAAACTTTGTTCTTCATATTATGTAGCAAATATTCACTTATTTTGACTTAATAAACATTTGGTACTCTGCTTTACACAGTGCAATGAAGCCTTACACAGCAGAAGGGATACTCAAACAGAGAACTCGTGTTAAGCTCTCCTGTCATAAAGAGCTACCCGTTCTCTCATTCCTTAGATCTAGGGCTAGCAAGTCTAAATATCCTAAACGTCGGGAGATATACACAAAACCCGTGGTGAGAGCATGATTATGAATCTCATCAGTTGATTTTTGACTCTATAATTATTCAATTCATCATGTCATCATGTAAAGAATCCCTCAGTCTTCCTTTGTTTTTTTAGTTCAGAACAAAACTCATGCAGAGCTTGTTCTGATTTCACAACATCTTCCATTTTGATGAATTTTATCTTGTTTATCTCACAGGTTGATAATTGGAAGAGTGAAAAACCCGATCTGACACCAGTCAATGCCTCAGATGTAAGTTTGTTATACCTGTGATGATTGTCCCTCTTGCCAGGTACCTTGTTTCGCGACTACTATTTTGTAGTAGTGTGACAAGGCTACTTTTTCCAGAGGTACTCTGTTAATATATTGAGTGAACTAATGAAACTGACCTGTTCCTCACTACCCAATAGATGTAAATATTAGCTAACTTTTGGTTTAGCTAGTTGATGTTTGCTAGCGAAGATTTTCAAACTAGCTGCGAAGGGAGTATTATAAAGCAATTAAAATGAGTAAATGTGAGCTAGCCATAAATTCAACTTTTTCAAGCCAAATGCAATATGCCAAACTCTTCCTCCAGTGAATACTTCATGGCTCGAGGGGATTTATTACCTGACATGTACTATGACCAATCAGAAACTTTTTATCTTGCTATAACCAAGAGGTTACATACACTCTTTGTTATGACAGTCTGATTTTATCATTCAATTTGCTAAATACACTTAATATCTGCTAGTGACCAAGATTAATGTGTATATGGGATATGATGAAGATTAACCTCTTGCATTTATGCTTGTTTTACTATTGTTAGCCTCAATCAGACAAGAAGGACAACATTCATATCTTATGCTTGCTGATATGCTTAGTTGTGATAGCAATGTATTGGAGGTCATCCGTCATCAAAGTGGTCCCAAACAGCCAAGCAGAGCCATCATATTGAGTTCTTTAGGTCCTCATGGCAAGGTCTATGGGGGCTCGACATACCCAATTTGATTGCTGGCTCTGTTAGTCGCTGCACCTGTTTTCACATTCTTACTTGTCCGCTGTTTCATATGTTACAGGTCTCCAGGCTGGCTAAGAATCTGGAAAAACCCAGTCCGTATTTACCGGGTACTAACAAACTGAACATAGACTGTACTCCTTCTGTAGTAGAGGAATATACACTGGAAACTGAGCGACCACAGGTGAATTAACTCTTCTGGCACTTAATCTCATAATATATCTCATATATCTCAAATGAATAAATTGGATCTCAACAGCCGTTATACCTTTTTTTTCCAAAAAAAATCCCAACATACAACTAATGACCAATAAGTTTCTATAGGTCTGAGTTATTGAGAGAGTATAACACACATCATATTTTCGGGATACCAAATGTTGGCCAGTTTTACAGATTATTCGCTAAAATTTATAATTCATGCGTGATTGTGGAGTTCACAGGAAAAAATGCAATCAGACATACAAACTCTAGAGAGCAATCAGACATACAAACTTATCCTGCAGTGATTTACCTCCTCTTTTTGCTCACAGTTGAGCTATGAAATGCGGAAACAAGGTTGATAAAACTAAACGTATTCACTAGTGTTGATACGATGTTGATAACACTACATTTATCTCTAGTGTTGATACAATGTTGATAAATCTACATGTATTCTCCGATGTTGAAACGATGTTGATAAATCTACATGATTTCTCTAGTGTTCAAATGAGGTTGCTAAACAAATGATGATCATTTCTCCATCTGATTTACTATCAGGGTAAGCTGCACAGGACACGACTAGTGATTATGAAGCGAGCGGCAGAGGATCGGTACCTGGGGGAGCTGTATATAGATCGCAGTGAATGGACCACTAATAAATGCTGCTTTGAGCTCGGCACAGCACCGCTAAAAGATAAATATATACAACAGTTCATCGAGATCTTTACTGAAGAAGGCAGAAAACAGGTGTGGTTATGGTTCCAGAACTGACAAACCCAATTATTAGTATTATTGATACTTCTATTTATAATCTGCATTGTTCATATCACAAGGCTTTAAAAGAGTGACACAGCATCGAGGCACTTCTCTTCTCTAGCTAGCATTCTTGCTTTCTTTTTGATAGATGTAATAAATGTTGAGTGCTGCAAATTTGACTCCTTTTTTCCTAGATTATCTTCCCTGAATGATATGCACTCTAATTGGTGAATTCATGAAAACGCCTTCTGGTTCTTGTTTAAAATTATTTCGAGCAGATATTTAAAATATTGCTCTACTTTGTGATTAAGGTGAAGATAATTCACACATTACCTGGTCAGACAGCTCAGACAATGTACACATCAGGTCAGCAGACATTACAGCAGCTACAGGTAGCAACGGCTAAAACTGCTGCCGGAGGGTCACAAGGTCAACAAAGTCCAGCATCAACCCAGCAAATGGGTGAGATATATATAAAAGTATATGTATATATATAGTCTGTGACAGTCTTATCGTTCTTGTTTGATATTATTCACTGCGTGCTGCCTGGCATCTTTGTTGAAAAATGTGTATGCAAACAGTGAAGTGACAGCGTGTTACATCGTGTGTGTTCTTCCAATTGTGTCGATACACAATTTAGAATATTAATTTGACTCATTTTTCTGCAAATTACTGCCACAACTATGACAATGTGATTGTTGCTTTTCTAGCTTCATGTGAGGAACAAAGGACATCATTTAAAATTCAGACAGAGGTCAAAGGGCATGTTAAGGTCGTGAATAGCGATGTAATGAAATAATGTTTTAATGTATTCTTTTTCGTGATAAAATTAATTTTCAGTTAATTAGATATATTGTAATTTAATTACAGGAACAAGTAACACAGTTGTAGTCAGCAACAGCCAATCACCAGTCCGATTTTCATCTCCAGACAACCAATCATCTATCAGATTCTCTCTGACATCACAGCCTAATAGTACTGTCATCTCAGCCATGCAGACACAAGGTAATGGATAGAATCACAATTACACAAAATGTCAAGTGTAATGGCATATATTGTCACTTTAATTGCCCTCTTTCTAAAGTATTATTGTGTCAGGGGCACAGAGGCTACAGAAACAGGGGCAATTCAATGAGTTAAGTGCACGTGGTGGTAGCATATTACTGTCATACTGGCAACTTTTTACAATCTTTGAGGCTTTCTTGTGGGTTATCACAGTTGAATACTCGGTGAATAATTCTGGAATTGGTTAAGCAAAAATAAGTTGTAGTCTTCATTCGATTTAACCTGTCACCCATTATCAAAGTTATCCTACAAAGCCAGTATATTTGGCATGTCAATGTTTGATTGGTTACTAAATTTAGATGCTAGCCAATCGCTATCATCCAATGATAGCAGTGGAGCTTCACTCATGCTCGGGAGGAAAGGCCTGAAAATACAGGGACCTCTGCTAACCTCCCCTCAAACTCCTACTCCGGGTAAGAATGGTGATCCCAGGCTTGAAGATTCAACTTTAGTCGGCATAAGCATCAGCTAAGCATCTAGATGGTATCACTTACCTACGGTAACTCCTCTATAGTGTGTTACAAGCTCTCTTGGAGACAATGCTCTCATTCACCCCTCCCTGTGTCAAATGGTTCTATTGAATATCTCAACAGCATTAAGATGCCCCCACATGTTGATTATTACATAGCACAACATGTTTCTGCTTCTTTGATGGTGAACCAATGGAAGGTGACAATCAAGACTCAAAAAACTGAAAGCATGATCATTTGAGGCAAATTATTTGTTGATATATTCACAGATCAGCCACAGCAGATTTTGTTAGACAGATCTCAGTCTAAAGAACAGATAACTACTAAACCTGCCACACTACAGGCTCTTACTAAACTATCAGCATCCGCTAACTCAGGTTTGATATGATCTTGTTCAATATCTCAGCATTTTCTCTTGGAATAGCTTATCCCTCCCCCCCCCCCCCCAATAACAGAAATACTAATGTTACGATGATGTCAAGGGCTAGCAAGTCCTAGACTATTCCAGCGAATAAATTTAGAGTACTTGTGAGAAATATGCAGCATCCCTCCAAGAAAATTTATCCAGACTTGGAAATGTGATAAGTGGAGCCCAAAAGATTTCCTAGATCATGCAGTTGTTTCTCTGTCCATGTTTATAATTGTTTTGCCATCACTATAATCCACCCTTATCTTCTTCCTTCAGGTGCTGCTGCTCTGGGGAAAGCAGCATTGCTAATGTCAAGGTCAGGCACACCAACTCAAATAACCCAGATAGGGGGCGCTGTGAGCAGTGGCAGCCAATCAGGAAGCGGAGCTACTCATCAGCTCATTGGTAAATTCAAAAATTGTTATATCCATTGAAGAGGTGTATTGTATTGGCAGCCAATGGGTTCAAATAACCTGTTTATCAAAAGCGTGTACCACTTCCGGTTCAACATAACAGATATATCCCTAAATGAGTCAGTATGTCTGTTGCTGGTCATCTGGCTGCAGTCTTACTGATGGTCTGGGATCTTCAGTAAGACAACCGTTTTCTTAATGATAAAGAAATTAGTAACACTAATGATATGTCATTTCGTTGCAGGAATACCGCAGCAGGGAGGGGCGACTACTTCCACCTCCAATACAATTAATCTTCAAAATATCACAGGTCTACAGGCTGTACAAGGTCTTCATAATGTGCAGGTAATAATGATGACTAATAGGGTGCCTGCACACCAATAGTCAAAGTTCTCAGACTTGGGTAAAGTTATTATTGACACGTTTTACAAAAAATCTTGACATCTTCTGTGCAGCTAGTGATGGCAAATTTGCTCAATCTATACATATTTGTTTGGCATAAATACAATAATTACAATAAGCCGTTGATTAGGATACAGAAGGTTTTCGGATATTATCGAAAAAGTAACAGTTCAAGGACAGAACCTAAAGCTTTACCATTCATCTCAGAGTACAAGGTCTGAATATATATATATGTATTACATATTTAGGTGACCTTCCAATCCAGCTTGCATTTTTTTCCCCATGGACATGGGTCTTGCTAAAATACCAAAAAATACTAAATTTATCATTAGGGTCAGCATATCAGAGAGAATATCGTACATCTTTGTCATAATTTGGGTCACTACATAAAATCCTATCTCTGACCTGGTGTAGAAGTAGTAACAGCTTAGCTGCTGATGCTTATCTTTCTGGCCAGGTTGGATGGAGATGAGAATTTTATTACTAGAGCAAATGAGACATGACAATTCCATATTAAGATGTCACTGGGCCGTAAGGCCAAACACTGGCCATCCAAATTTGATGCATCTTCAGGCTGAAATTGATAACAGCCAGATGACTTATTGAAACCCTCATTTCATTCGGTCAGAAGTATGTGACAACTAGGCATAAAGTTTTCTCTTTAGCAAGACTTTATATCTACATTATCACATCCCATATATTATCCAGGTATCTCTCACGAACCTTGGTCAGGGTGGAGGTATAGCTGTCCCCGTATCGTTGATTGGTAGCATGTCAGGATCTCAGCCTATATTCCTTAGCGGACCTCTGAACATGGTGGATAACTCATCAAATAACCAGCAGCAGGTCTGTCTAATACCAGTGAATCTTCCAAATTATATTTTTCATCAATTATGCATTAACATATTTGCGACTTATTTTTTCTTCTCTTTTCTTTTGGGTACTGTGTAAAACACCCTCAACGGATGAGTACTTACCAAAGTATAGCTCATATACGTATCATAAATATCATTTCTCTTGGAATCTTGTAAAAAAATATAAAAAACTTTCATCTTGTTACTAACCCGGGCAAATTGCAATCATACAATATTATTTTCACTCAGCCATTAAAACAGAGCGGGAGACTGACCAAGACCCGAAGCACCCTGCATTATCAATGTAAAATCTTTTCTCATCAACTTTGGCAAAACATGTCTTCGATAGTAACACAGTCTGATGTTAACCATGTTCTATATTTATTTATTTCTAACAGGCTACCCTGCTTACTCAGAGCTCAAGTGCTGTTGTTGCCCAACCAAGATCCATTGTGGTATCAACACAAGGTTGGTGGTCTAATAATAATTATTCTGCTTTCCCTGTGATAGTTTTCAAATTCAGCCTTCTTTAAAGACTACCCAAAGACCAATGCATGTTTTAGTCAGGCAGTTTCTTATAACAAAGTTATATCGGATGTATTTTGTAATATATAAATGCATAAGGTTAAATCAATGGTTTTGCAAGGAGCAGCATTTTCTTGGCTAGAGCTTGCTTTTGATGGTTTGAGCTGATGTAAAATTACAAGGTTCAGTAAATTCCATAAATTGCAAGCCTCTGCTAACTTTCCTCTTGTGGATACATCGTTTATCTAAGGTATTTGAGCAAAGCATTCCTTTGGACAGTTGCTGCAAGTGGCATTATTGGCTATTTGCAACCATCGTCAGGCAGAAATTTGTTGATAATTGAGTGCCACTACGAACAATCTGGGCAGAGTTTGAGCACAATCTTTTATCAGACTATTTCATTTTTCTCAGCAGGTGAATATATATTTGTATATTTTAGCTGGTGGTAACCAACAGATACTGAGTGGTCATCAGGGGCTGATAACTCTACCTGTTGGCTCCACTTTGGCCCAGCAGATTTTGGCAGCAAATAAGCAGAGACAGGGTCAGCAGCTTAACGTGGTCAGCGCTCAGCAGATTGCAAGTCCTAGGATATTTCCTCCCCAGCACACTCAACAAGTGCAGTTAGCCACTCCAGCTGTTCATCAAACAGCCAACCAGAAACCCCCAAGCATCCAACTACTGGCCAATCAGCAAGGCCAGATACAAATAGGTCACATCACTCAAGCCAATCAGCAGCAGTCTAATGTACAAGTTGGCCATCAGATCTTAACAGGCAACACTGGGCAAATACAAGTCCGCACTTCACAAACGACTCCCCAGGTGTGTACTCCTTATTTTGAATTTTAAAATTTACTTTCCATATTCAACTAAGCATTGGAATTAGAGAATGACCTTTCCTCCTATGAGTAAAATCAAGGAGTAAAAGGGCGGAGCGGCAACTAAAATTTGTTTACAATGAGGTATTATGGCACATCTGGTTCTTCATGGAATCATGGCAAGATGAAAGTTTTCTTAATTGTCCCACTAGAGAAATATTGGCTGATTCTTCTCAAATATGACTGATGAACTTTTAAATTCTAATATAGAGGCAGAGGCATCATAGGGTAACTGAAATGCTTAGTTGCCACTCCTCTCTTTTACTCCTTGGTTTTACTCATTGATATTAATGTTTGTTGTACTTCTAAATTCACTTATTTTGTTTCAATCTTATTTCAGAGGACGAGTTCTATGCATGTTTTCCAACAGTCAAGTCTTGTTCAGCAGCAACAGCAGGGTGCCAATCAGGTGAGAATTATCGAAATAAATAAATAAGGAACAGCGACGCTTTACTGAAGCAAATAATCACTATTACATCACTCAAACGTAAATCTCATTTGATCTTTCAATTAGACAAAGTCATCCCCTAACCGCTTATTCAGAATTTATAAAGTTATTTAAAAATGTCAGCGATTTGTGAGCGAAACCCTAGCTGGTCTTGCTCCCTCACTGGGTATGCGAACTGATTTCGAATTTGGCTGATTTTAATTGAAAGACTCCCCAAGTTTGTGTATTGAGAATTTGTCCAGTGGTCTAAACATTTAATCAAAATACTTAGACATCCGTTAAGTTTATATGAACTCGCCTAGTACGTGCCAAGAAAACTTTTAGCATTCCCTTGTTGTTATTTTATAAGGTTGTGGGATGGATCTTCAGGGCTTGAAATATCATTTAAATTCACTCGGATTTTAACCATTTATCTAAAAATATGGCATGTTATAGAACAAGAAATGCGCCTGATCATTGGCTTTCTGTCGACAGTGCTCCCACTTGCGTATTTTCTGCACCCGAATATGTGATCTGCCCTAAATTTATATGTATGTGATCCGCCCTAGATTAACTTGCGGATACTAAAACTATAGCAGACATTCCTCGAAGCTCATTGAATACCTCAATATACCATCTGATGTTTTAGATAACACCACAGCACATTAATATAATAACCTCAGGGCAGCCAGCCTCCGCCTCGTCAGGACAGCAGCAGGTCCTACATATACCACAGAATATATCTATAGCTCATATCGGACAAACAGGCAGCAGACAAACAGCTCTGCCTCAACAAAAACAACAACAACAAAAACAACAACAGCAGATTAGTCAGGCAGCGCAGCAGAAGAAAGTATTCAGACAGAACGAACAATCCGGAGAGAAATAGAGTCTTTGTTTTGGAGCACACTGCATTTTGTTTTATTTTTTTGTTAATAAGGTGCATAACATGTTCTAATGATCGATTGATTGAATACAAGATTAATATCCAAATGATACATCTCTAGTAGTATTGAGTGAAGAATAATTGACGTACAAGTGTGTCCTTGTTAAATCAGAAAACTCCTGACTTGATGGTTGTCGTGTCTTACGATCAACTTCTTCAGCAGATAGCTTCATCATATCAATCAGGAATACTATTATGATATATACAGGAACGCAACAAAGTGAACACAATAAAAACTACATCATTTTATTTAAAAACTCATTTTATACAGTTCTTCAACTCCGGACACTGGTCTGGATTAACGTACGAGTAATACATCACAATTAATATTGGCTTTTGAGTGTGTCCTTGTCAAACCAGAAATCTTCTGTCTTGATGGCTGTCATGACTTATGATCAACTTCTTCCACCATGCCGCTTCATTTTATCAAGAAGAGAATCTATGATTCATACACGGAAACAACAAAAAGTAGAATAACGCAAATAATGCCATTTGAGCTGTTAACAAAAATATAGTTAAACATTCTATACTCACAATAAGTTCATCAAATCAGAACACTCCTGACTTGATAGTCATCAATAAGGTTTGTTAGGTTCACCACATCCACCAAATGGCTTCATTTATATCAATCAGGAATGTTGTGATAAGTTCACAAAAAGTGTGTCTGCTGAGGTTACATTACAATACTGTGTGCTTTATGACAGCACCCAATCAGTTGCCTCAGTAGGTTTATTAGCTTCAGTAGATTGAGCGACTTCAGTAGATCTATCTGGATCAGTAGCTTTAGTGGTTTCAGTAGATTTATCTGGATCAGTATCTGTTTTCACTGTTTTGTTATCATCACCATCTGAAATTATGAAACAAAGTTTGGGCAAAAACAATTAGGAAAAATCTCGTCAGCTATAATTTCTCAATAGTATTCACAGATTATGTTATAGTAGAGTGATACCACCACTTCACAAACAAAGGCCCAGATAATTACTCCTAAAATGGCATTTTATATTTTTTCAATAATTTCCAGATTCAACTCAACATTTGAATTGATGAGTGTGCCTTCCCTCAATGCGTAAAACCATGATATTTATATTTGTTCTATTTCCTTCTTTAATTTGGTTTGAACCTCTTTCATAAGATTAGTTCTTGACATGCTTTCCAGCAGTTAGTCCAGTAGCAACCGCAAGCTATGTATCAGGTGAGAATTATTGAAAATCTATACAGGGGACCTTTAATTTAGGATGAGAGATAACATTTATCATCGGCTCAATAAAATAACATTGATGGGCTTCTAAATTTGGTTAGCTTTGCAAGATATTCTTTAGTGAAAGCGCTGAGCTTATCTTCTGCCAACCTGAAATAATCAATGATGTTATATTACAAAGCTGACGCAACACAACACAATATCCTGTGTATTCACTAACAAGATGAAAATACAATGCATTCTATAAGAAAACTGGAGCACCCATGTGCAATCTGCCTGAATTGCAGCGCAGCCAGACCCTAAGGCCTAAAGGTACGCATTGCTGAGTGCTGATCTTCCTCAATCGGCTGTGATGTTAACACCATTGAATATTTAAAAATTCACATCAAAGGTGAAGGCAACTTTTGAAGAGTCTCTCTCTGAATATACTATTACCCCTACCCTGATGCCTAATTCATTACCAACAAAGCTTTTCAGGCATCAGAATTGAGGTTATGCAGGGAGTTGGGTTATGGCATCCCTATCATTTTGGAAATTGAAGCTGCCATTTTGTTATCTCATTTGCAAAATGGATTCTGTTTATAGTGCAATGATTGTGGCTGCGTGATGATAGAAGACCATTAAAGGTAAATCAATGTCAATCGTTCCACCATAAACTCAGTCTGTCTTATTTAGTGACATGAAAAGCTGCTTCAAAAGCTGCCTTTGCCTTTTAGGCTCTCCGTCTCTTTCAAAGATCAGCTTTGCCTTCACCGCTGAGAGTTTACCGCAACAGCATGAATATGTACTAGACCCTATGCCTTAACATTCGCCTGCTCAATTATTAATCTTATTATTGTGTTCGAAAAGTAATGTTTAGTTCTTTTTTTGCTATGTTGAATATCTAGAAACATTGCATCAATATCTCCAACCTCACTTAAAACCATGAAGGTAAAGGATGAATTAGATTATACCGACTATACTGTGTCCTAGAAAAAAGCTGCATCATAGCGGAGCGCATTAATCTAGATTTGTGAATGCCCGACTACTTTGTATGTTTGTTTAATTTTAAATACTCGCTCTCTCCAGAGACTTTTACCCAAAGTAACATCTGCTAAACAGATTATTGCTAGTACCTTTAGTACCCTTGGGAAACAGATAGACCCTCCTGTTGTCTAGGAAGGTACATATTCGAGTCGGGTGTTGAGCTCCCTTCTTCTCTTTCCGATTCTCCTTTACAGCAATTACCTGTCTTTTCGCTGTCACGGTTCTTACCTTTGATTGTACCTATAAGTGCCACAAATACAGCCTTGATGGAGTAATTAATGATAACATGATAAGTTTTTCAGAATCTTAAATATTGAACTTTCATATTACCACCATGCCCCCCCCCCTTCCCGCCAAAACATGTGATACTTCTTGACCAGAGTATTGTCCGTCATTCTACAGGGAAAATCAGACGGTATAATAAAGTTCCAACTGAAAGCAAACACTCCAGAGTGTTAATGTAAGCTTGAGTTTAGAGCTAGACCTAAAGGTGATTGTGAACGATTTATTAAAATGGTACATTTTAAGTACTTTTTCATCTCACCTTAGAGTGGAAATCGGGTGAAACTGGGCCCAAGGTGTTTATGAACCAAGAGCAATATTATTTAATAGGATGAGAACTCTAGAATGATACCAACAAGCTGATTCTTTCACAATCAGTATAATGTTAGCTGACACTTAATTTACTGGGCTGGGTTGGATTGAGTTGGCCTAGTTCCAATATTCAGGACTTCTTGTCAAGGGGAGTGCAAACCTTGATAGCAATCTTGATTCGACCAACAAGCACTACTATGTACTAGTAATTGATAGTACAACAGATTGAGAAGGTATTTATAAAGCTAAATAATAACATCATTATAATATTGGCCCAAAACAAGGATTCAGGCTGATACAGTTCTTTCATTTCTGTCACTGCAGCTCGGAAGCATTTTTAAAAGCATGCGGAATGCCACTACCAGAACTAATATGAAATAAGATTATAAGAAAAGCCTAATTACATATTATAGAGAACATACCCTTTGAAACATCTGCTCTAGATGCATGTGATGGGAGTGTTTGTAAAGTACATCAATGACAGCGCGTATAAAAACTGATCCAATAGAACTTCGAGCTGATTTATGTTCTGAAAGAAAACAATAATAATTTATCTTGCAGTATGCCGAGTAGATGATAAGCTATTAGCTAGAAATAGATGGTTTATGCTGACAAATAGCAAGACGACATTATTAAAGCTGTGGAAATATGGTCTTTCCACCATCATGCATACATGCGTGAAGAAACAAATATATTCAAAAAAGTTCTTTTTCATAGTCTCCAATAATTTTTAAGGTTTCAAAACCCATGCGACGGATTGGAATATTGTGTTAGAGATATTTTTTATTATGAGCAAAACAAGTGGCTGTGGCTATTGCTTTTGGCATGCACCATATATTTGAGTTGCACTCTCTCTTCTACATTTCAACGATACCTAATGGACGTTCGCATATAGATGTTGTCAAAGAATGGTCATGCCTTGTTTAATGATGACTGAATAAACTCTTACAAAAGATATCCAAAGATAGGATTCCTTTTAACTAACAAATATGGTTGACATTAGTTGGAAAATTATTACTAGACTAGAAATTTAGCTCACTCACTGGGGAAGCAAGATAACCACACACATAGGTCATCAGTCTCTGCTCGCTTTCCTGTAATGTCTGTGTTCTTCAATTTCTCAGACGATATAACCTTTGTATTTGATTCACCATCCTCATTCTCACTATATTCATCGCCTGAGATACCATCATCAGACATCTCTTCTCGGGTTCCTACTTGTAACTCCCTCTTTTCTGGTGGCAAAACTTCATCTGTCTTCCTCATATCTGAAGTCGGACCAGTATCCACCTCAGATATCTCTATGGTGAAAAAAGTCTGCGCTTATTGACAGCTTTTCATCTTCGCAAAATACTATAACACCGAATTTGCAAGGGTTTCTAATTTCCACACAGCACCACAATGATCGCAAATGTGGCAGTCACTCAAACTTAATAAGCAGCATATTCAATCATATTTATCAACCTTTACAAATCAAGATAGAATACATTGAGACATATCATAATTAACACATGACTAATACCAAGGAGTAACAGCTAATACGTTGTGCGTTTTAAATAATGGCTGGTTCACATTGTCCCAGATGACATTGGGATGCCATCCCAGATGCTTATCCCAGATGGTCCAGGTCTTACGTTCACATTATAAAATTCATCTCAGACAAGCAGTTAGGTTTTTGTCTGGGATAGTGCTGGGATGATGTTCACATTGTTTAGGATCGTCCCTGATAGTCCCAGATCAACCCAGATCATCCCAGATCATCCAAGACCAAATGTCTGGTTCACATAGCACCCAGACGCAAAATGAGTCTGGGTCAAGGGATAGAATCAGGAAAGTTTGACGCTTACGAACTTTCCAGATGCTGACCCAGACAGTCTGGGATTGTGTCTTCTTCATGTTCACATTGACTGAGATGGCTATCTGGGACAATGTGCACCAGCCATAAGAGTAGGGAGTGAGTTAAATCTCACTACCTCCTCTAAAACTTTTTTGAAAACCCATTTCCGCGTTACCTCTAAGTTTTTTTTAGTAAGTGGCTGTGAAAAATGACATTTTTTGCCTCACATCTTTTATAACATTGCCAAAAAAATCCAACTTATGATACCATATGAAATGATTCATTAGCAGTTTTGCAACATATATGTCGATGTTCGGATCAATCAGACACATTAACCGACAACCTTGAAGCAAGAGTTTTATGCAATCCCAAACAATTTCAAGATCCTTGGCTTGATGTTGTTGGGCGCCGAATTGATCAGCTACGGATGAAGCTGAGTCACACCAAGTAGGTTAATTTAGAGAACTAGAGGTTTGTGGATTGGACATTTATTCCGGAATATCCATTTCTTCATAGAAGTTCTAGAATATGTAACTCTCTATTCTCACCTTTGTTATTACAGGTTTGGACAATCACCCACTTTGGCTTTCCTGTCATCGCTTTGAAGGATCTATGAGCTAAACTCTTGTATACCGAAGACAGCATTACCTGTTGCGATTTATCATCTTGAACCCAGCCTTCCCCACCATGAGCCATTATAACCAAAACAAACATTTTGTGATTGCTGTATGTCGCTTTATGTTGTTCTGTTTTGCTCTCTTCAATCACATCATCTAGCGCTTTGAATATAAGCTAAAAATGGAAGTAGAATGAATAAGAAACAATCTGAGTTAAAAATAGTCATATTCCAATGCCTGAAGCCAAACTTGACCAGACTTTTTACTAAACTTGCCTGCATTTGGGGTTGCTCGCCCTCCAGTGATAAGCCTCTTATAAGTGGCTAATCAATAATTCTCTGAGTTAAGATTTTGTAACATTTTGTGTAAATTAATGGAAGTTTTAGATCACCGTACCAAAATAAAATCTAAAATATTCAACCTTGATCAGCTTTGACAGCGTAATTGAACACTCAATCAAAACTATCATGCAAGAGAGAGGAAGGGCAATTCACACTCTAGTATTGTGTGCATTATCCTAACTTCCCTCTTCCAAACTAAGAGTGTTGATCACTTAGTTAGCCACTAAAGAACAGGTTTTGCAGTAGTTAAGTAAAAGGACTCAATTTTTAAAATGAATTGAGTGATCAGTCATGTTAAAATCAGTATTTATGTAGGTGATTTTCCAACTGCCCCATCAGTATCTGCATGGAGTAAACCAAGAAACAAGTCAATACCAAAGAAGGTGTGTGCCTCACAGTAAAGTTCAACATGCCTCGACATACTGTCCTTGCAAACCAAAGACAGACTTGGTTATTCGGTCTTACAAAGAAAATATATTATTGTCGGAGGAAACTGGTGCGCTGGTGAGAAAATTGTTTCACTTATACAGAGGCAAGTATGGCATCAAACTTTTTGCATTGTTATCAGGGTGACATGGCTTTGCGCCTATGTCCGCTTTTACATTTCTGGTAAATTTGAGCTGCCAGGCAGGCACAACCCCAAACTACAAGGTAAACGGGACAGAGAGTGCATCTGAATGGATTTTGCAACTGCACACAAACAAGAAACGGAAAGCAAAGTCATTTATCGTCACATATTGGAATAACTTATAGCACCTTTCCATTTTTAGCTATCCTTTTCTTTCATTATAATAATTAAAGGATTTATCAAAGTGTTTAGCAAATAGCATTGATAAATCTGTAAAAGACTCACTCGATTTTCTAAGCCAATAAACATCGAGATAACACTTTGGCATAGTGTGTCATAAGTTCCAAGTTGACCTGATTTCAGATCAGCAATATCCTACAACATCCAAACAGCTTTTAATTTTCCTTGAATATACGCAAAGTAACAAGGTCTATCTAATTGGACCTGTTGTCATTAAAACATTACAGCTTGTAGGAACTTTCAAGACAGACATGCTTTGTTGGGGTTATATTTGGTATTATTTTAATTATCCATGCTTGGCCTACATCGGACAGACAATCAGAGCTGCTGGCACATCACTGCAACTGAATAGATAATCATAGAAGCTAAGAGATAGATAATGGATATTTGGTCATGATGAAAGAGCACTTATGTGGTATCCCACCGTCTTAATTTCCTCCAGCCTTTTGCATTCTCCATGTTTCTCAAGAACATTGTCCTTTTCTTCATACAAAAGGAGCAGCTAAATAAAACAAAAACAGCATACAAAGGTAGGTATACAAATCTGTAGATAATAATTTGTTTGAGTACTATTGTTTCAACATGGCAAGGTACTAACTCTAAACTTAGGAACCTGTTGTTCTGTTCTGCGTGGATTGAAAACACACTATTTTACTTTTGCTTCTGATAATGAGATAGCTAGCCGTTCCAGCAGTTCCTTACAATGTCCGAATGAAGAAGGAGAATTATAATTGGAACATAATTAACTTGAGAAGTTACTTGCCCTCGACATCACAGATTATTCAAATTCTAGGTAATGCAAGTTTTAAGGATTTAGGTTTAATGCTCGCAGCTACTAATTATATCAGACTAATGATGGCTGGGAAAAGTTCATCTAGAAATTATCCTACTATCACATCTTCTAAGGAACATACAACTATCGACTCAAGCCAAAGATCCTGAGTTTGTAGCAATTATCGAAAGTTACGCAGTCCATCTCACCTTGTCCTTCACACTCTCAGTTTGCTTCGGATCTTTTGTGAGACAATCATTTACTGCCTTTACTCTTGCCTCTATCTTTTCTTTTGCCTGTTTGATTCTGCCAATATTGACTGTAGATCGTTTTAACTGCAATCAAAATGTATACTGCTTAGTGTCACTTACAGAGCCGAACTGTTATTTTTAATACATAATATGTAATACTTCCAGATAAATTGCATGCGTGTACATATGTTAATATGATTTTTTTCTTATCATTTGCTTGTTACGCCTAAAACATTAACAATGCAAAAGTGTTCATTGCCTATTGAGTAGGATGGAATACATTATTGATTTACCAGGCAAACCATAATCTATATCGCATTTTAATATATTATGAAGTTCAATATCCTCTAATACAAAATGATGCAGTGCAGGAGAAGTATCTAAAGTAGAGCCGAGATAATGTGGTAATCATTTTATAGATAAAAACAGGCAAATGAGACAGAGAGTAACTTAACTTCCTGATATTTAACCTTTATTCTCATATTCTCATATCTAAAATTATTGAACAGAAGAAGCCTCCAAAATTGGCCTGATTGAAAGAATGGTCATCAGATTGAGAATTTTCAACTTACTTCGTTGTCACCTTTTCGTACATCAAAATTCAAAGCCTTGAAGACTTTTTCCAACTCAGCCACGTCTTGTTTAGATCCATTACGACTTTCCTCCTGGAGATTAACGATCACGCATACACCTAGGTTCTGATTCTCCTTCACTGCGGTGTTGTAAGCCTAATTTGAAACAGAGAAATACACATTTTGTGCATTTCAATGAATGAGAAGTCTCATCCCATTCTTGATTGTCAGTTGTCATAAATATCTTTTGATAAAAGTTTTCTCAAGTTCTGAGGTGAACCTTTTTTGCAGAAATAACCTTCCTTCCATTTAGTTGAAAATTTTGATAACAAACATGTATAACTAAAGAGCAGTCTTGGCAATGAGGAAAGACCAAAGCGATACATAATCTGCCAGCTAGTTCTGCAGTAATTATGCAATATTTTTACATGGCCTCTAGGTAAAAGCAAATTACTGTGTTACAAATCGTCCCCTTCCTTCTTCTTATCGATGAGATATCGAGGCCTAGTGCTGTACCAGCTAAATAGGCTACCACCTCCCAATACTTTTAGATACTTATTATTTCCACAAAAGTTAAAAATAAATATCTTTTCATTGTCATTGATAGCTAACTCAATTGATTACCTTTTACAGTTCTCTGAAGTAGATAAAAGTGTTAGCTTATAGGAATGGTACAGCACTAGGCTTTGATACCTCATAAATGAGAAGGGGGGTGGGCAATTTGTAACACTATACATAAGTTTTACCTTAAAGCAGTGGCGTATATTAGCACTCACGGCCCACGGATTTCCGTGAGTGGCTGAATAGCTCAGTGTGTAGAGCGTCTGCCTAATAATCACTGTTAATAAGATTGTTGTGGGTTCGAAATATTGAGGTCAGTTTTTTTTCAAATTAATGCTTTATAACTGGAGCATTTTAACCGTAATCTTCTACTGCTATTGAGTTGTTTTCTGAAAGTACCCAACAGCTCAGTGAGCTATTGAAATACCTCTCTGCTTGCACTATTTTGCTACCGATATGCAAAAGTTTCCGTGTGGGAGGGCGCTTAAGCGCCCCTCCTACACCCTCCCCGCCACGCCTACGGCGTGTGAATCGGGCTGTGCCCGATCATTATGCTCATCTCTAAAAAGTCAGTGAGTGAAATTTTTTAGAATATTCGCCCCTGCCTTAAAGTCATGAGAGTATTTTTAGTTTAACTACTGCTAAACTAGTTGATTGACTATATATTGCGTTGGCCTCTCTGTAGTCTCTAGTTTTAAGTCCTGATGATGCCCAAAATGCTGAATGAAATGGGCGGTCTTGACCCCATAGTGCATAATAGTATAACTTGTTCACACCTATTTCCATGTGTCAGCTTCTTAACTTTACCTGGTCTAGGAAATCTAGCATGGTCAGTTTTTATGCTTCTCGGCCTATTGGCTAAGATCAAAGTGTCACTGCCAATGGCCGATTAGTGCCAGTTCAGTTTTGGCAGCTTGCTGCACACTTATGATTAGGAGGTCCTCTATGACCTCACCTCTAGGATGCATTCTTCTTTTCTAGAATGTATCACATTCTCAGTATGAGGATTAGGGCAACTTGCGTCCCTCTTTAGGGGCAGCCCAATCTTCTGTTTCTTAGCAAACAGCAAGAGAGTCTTCGATTAGTTTCAAAAATTGTAATATGGCAAAAGAATTTTTCTTCTGTTACATAGCATAAAACCCTCCATATCGTAAATAATTTCAGGATTTTACAAAAGGTCAAAAAGCAAAATCCAAATCCTGTGACACAAGTTGTTTTAGCGCAACTAGGACGAGTTACTGACCTTAACGTCTACTTTCAAAATCCTAATTTTCTGTATGATAAAGCGTAGCATAACTTATCTACCTATTTGTCTCCCAAAAATAGTTTCCGTTCGAGTATATATTGCATCGCATATAAAAAGCTCAAAGTTGTATTGTTATAGAAAAGAGCCAAACTGGATCGAAATTTGAAAGGCATGTTTAAAGTGTAACTTGCAGCCTTTCAGTTGTAAGGCTTACTTGTGTTTCTTATCACTTGTCAAATCAAACAGGAGAAGATAATTTGCAGTAGGAGCATGCTTGATGAATATATCACTGTAATTTTTATTGATGCATTTTGAATACCAACAAATAAGAGTCTATAATTACCATGCGTTCGTAGTTTGCCGACTCCATCTCAAGCATATACTTCCGCAGTTGCACCATTGTAGGGTTCTTAGTTCCTCGCAATGTCTCATTTATCTCATTTCTGGTAAGATGAGTATAATATGTTCCGTCCTCCTCGTCTGAACATGCATCATTTGAAATATTTTTTAGAAGGCGTTGATCGAAATCTTCAACAAAAAGGGTCAGTGTCAATCATAAAATATGATGTTATCTATAATGAGGACTCCAATAAGAACTGCTTTTAACCACAATGACATGTCAGTGCGTGAGACAATTGCAAGGCTTCTGATATGATGTTTATGAAGTGGTCGCTGATGTTTTGTAAAAGAAACACGGGTAAGAAGGGGTACAGTGAGGAGGGTAATAAGCACGTACAAGCCTATTAATAACAGCTCTCATTCCTCCAGGAATATGATCTACTGATGTATATTGTGGGTTCATATCTTCTAAGAAAAAATTGCAACAATTGTGGTCGAAGTGCGACGATTGTGGTTGCTCAAGATTGCAACAATATTGTGAACATGTATATATATATGAAATGTTCGACCGAATATTAAATCCAAGAATACTGTGTAGCTTTGTTCTATCGTAGCGGCATCAATTCAAAGGGATTGTGTTTAACCGGTTGCGCGGATGAGATGATTTAGGAATTCTGCTTCATTTGTTTGCGAACCCACCTACAGAATCACGAGCATTCCTCAGCCACTTATTTCGTTCATCCATCCTTCAACAAAACATAAACATAAACATAAACATAAACATCAACATCAACATCAACATCAACATCAACATCAACATAAATAATGTTACCATATGGGCAATATCTTGTGGTTAGCAATATACTATCTAACATATCAGCAAGAGAAAGGACTCAGTAGCAGTCTATCTATGGCTAAGAGTAAAGACTTATGCGAGTGATCTAAGTTCCGTTCCCAATTCAGAACTGAAGAGCCATTCAGCCTAGTCAGGTTTGTCCAGATCAGGAGGGCTCCTGTTGGTACACCCACGATTAGGAGGTCTTCTATGGCCTCACCTCTAGGATGCATTCTAGTTTGCTAGGATGTATCACATTCTCAAAATGAAGATTTAGGGCACATTGCGTCCCTCTTTAGGGGCAGCCCAATCTTCTGTTTCTTACTAAACAGCAAAAATATGAATACCTTTGCTGCGTCATTTAATAATTTTTACTTGAAACTCACTTATAAAAGAGTAGCATTGTTGTAACAACTTGACTGTGCTTTTTTGTTTCAAGACCAGATGTGTATGTGAAAACTAGAATAAGCTTACTGTGTATAATTCAAGTTTCCTGCCGTTGGGAACCAAAATTGGTATTAATACTTATATTTCCTTAGAACACGCAAAGAAGTGCCACTGTTTCACTATTTAATTCACATTTTTATGTTGTTAATAAACCCACCAAATTATTTGTTGTACTTTTCCGTGTTCAATAAAACAGAAATTACATAGATTTTAAACTGTCAATGTAAGAAACAAAAAAATCCTGGCTTTTACTGAATATATACTTTACAGCATTGTGATAGGATAACCTAACACATAATTATAATTGATAAGACAATGTAGGCAGAGCATAAAACAGAATTGGATCATAGCAAGCTGTGTCGAGATATGCTGAGAGAGGCTCAGCCTTTCATTCTACGCATGCTCAGCTCTGGGCATTGAGTCTCGAAATTCCAAAGTCATCTGATTGGCCACCTGCTCTGGTGGAACACTCTCAAATGCGTGTGGAATTGTCAGCAAGAGTTATCTTCAATCGTCACTATTCGCTCATTTATACAGGGTCCACCTCGTTCTCCCTGAGCAAAATTGCTATCAGAACTCAAACTAAATTCATTGTTGTTGCACATGCACAAATTCAAGTTACGCATAAGGGATAATTAGCCTCATGACATCTTCTTTGTGGTAATGATAGCCTAGTTTATCAGTGATATTTATGCCCAGTCAGATCACGAGAGTCAGTATGTCATCCTTTGGTTTATAAGCCTAGATAACCAGACATCATATGTGTCCGACCTGCTTTAAATGGCCACTCAATCAACAGCACAGCACAGACTCTTAAATACAATTTCAAAGTTCACATTTCGTATCGTAAGTAGTTGTCTCTTCTTTTTACAAGGGCAAACAACTTTAAAGTTTCAAAAATACATTCTGTGTTGATATGGTCAAAGCAAATAATTGATTAATACGGGTTTGTCTCTGAAAAGATTGTATGCGCTTAATACCTAGATGATTATACATCAAAGGAACTTAATTATATTTACATTATTTGGTTTGGTGTAAGTGAGCATAACAAACTATGCCAAAAGACATGCAGCACATTACACATAGTGTAAGCTTAATTATGTAGAGTATAATCTGGCCTCCAAACTTTTCAAAGTTAATCAGATTACTCAGTTCATTAAAAGTATTGGCTGATTTTGGTGATTATCTTCTCCTGACCAAACTTTGAACTTCACTCTAGGGAAGTGTATTTAACATGGGTGAACTAAACCCACATATAATTATGTATTATACCAATATAAACCCAATGAGCTACAATAATATTAAAAAAAATATTATTTCTCAAAGAAATCTACAAAAAACAGCCGTTACTATCAAAGTAATGTATCGCACACCTACTTCCAATAGTCCGATTACTTCCAAATTTCTTTTGGTTATTCAGAATAGGGCTGTCCAGATATGCCGATTTTTGCATCATTGTAAGTTGCATGCAAGCAAAATGTAACATGTATATCTGTTTTTTGAAAGTATGCCTGATGTGTGCTTACGATTGCGCAATACACCAGAGTTTAAAATGTGATAGTGTCAGGCCTTCTTGTGTATTTCTTAGGATTGAAATATTTCATAATTGTTTGATGGGTATCCCTGGCTTAAATTTAATTCATATCACTGGGCAAGGTCGGTTGACACAAGTACCAGTAGATGAATTATGCGTCCTCATTTAATCCCCCCACTCAAAAACTTTGACCCCATCCAGCAAAAATTAGAACCAGTAGTATTGAATTTGGATTGGATTGGAAATAGTAAATCAAATATCTATCGCTACCTATTCTCTTGCTATCTTGCAAGTATAAGGGTTTACGGAGAGTTATTTAACCAGATTGACACAATCTGCTTGGTGCTTGGAGTTTGAAATAAAACCTGTATACAGGGAGAACTTGTATGCTGGTATAATTTCTGATATTTGGAGACATTCAATTTTGATCCTAGATTCTTCCTCTGTAAAGAATTCTCTCATTTAAGTTTGTATGTTTACCTGGATACAAGGACGGGATATGATAAATTAGGCAAAGTGGGATAACTTCTAATTCATATTAAGTACGACATTGTATGAAAATGAGAAGATAACTCTACAGCAACTTGAAGCCAAAATACTTTTAATGAACTGAGTATCTCTGAGGCTGGGGCGCTTAATTGGTGGCTTGACACTTTTGAGAATTAGCAATCAGCAAGGCCTATAGCACAAGGAATGTTGTGTGACTTTCTTCCAACATTTGTTTAGTGTGTAGGGGCAAAATCATCAAGGTGGGAAAATGGTTTGGCTAGGTTGGGAAATACCCTGATGGAATTACAGTGAGGTGGCAAACTGAATTTGGGAAAATGGGGCAGATCCATCATTTTACTCACCCTTGCGGAACTTGTTTGTCTTGTAGGTTAGACTGATATTCACTTCATCAGGCTAAAATAACCAAAGGAAATTTAAAGTTTTTTAACTATTAAAACCAATCAATCAACAAGCAGTCTATTTTAAATTTGGAGCTCTTCTGATACATCGAGATTATTTATTCCACTCTAACTTGGTGGTCAAAGTCCTTGTGACGCCTAGCTAGACACAGAAATTAGGGCCACATAAAAACAAGAAGTAAAAAATTATGTCCACCGTTATTAGCATCATGTGATCATGGATTGATTGATTTATTACATATCACAGACAATATTACATGTTGCAAAATTCGGTGTAAATGCTGGCCTTAAAAGTAGACATGAACATAGATGGAAGAAGCTCTGTGTATCATTTAACGTATGTACAAGGTGGCTTAAAAAACTACCTCTACCCCATGCTCCTCTATATTTAACAGTTCGATATCTTCCGGAGTGGCATTGACTCAAAAATTCATTAATGAAATGAAGTACCCAATGAATGCCACAATCTAGCACAATGAAGCCTGTGGAAAATGTGTGAATAGTGTACAATTACAATGCTGCCTTATTAATTGTGTATTTTAAAGATCTTAATATGCTAGGTATCACAGGTTTGGCCTTAGACTACTGAACACTTTTTTTGTCCAATGTCGGATGCATGGATTGTTTGACAAAGGTGAACTGATTGATTGTGACTGAATTGTTTCCGTCCCTGGCACCACCGTCAAAAACTACTTAACCTCTTCACTTTTTCATATCAAAATATGTGAGCAGGCTTGCACCATTTAGCTCTCGCACACAATGTGTCCTATCAATTCAAATCTCTTTATTAGCAGTTTATGTAGAGGAGTTCAGCCAATAGACCTAATAAATAACCTAGACAGGACACTGTATGGATAATTAGTGCTTATGCACTGAGGCATTTAATTGTAGATTACCAACAACATTGAATCACAGAGTAAGGATATACGGAGGGGACATTTCAATGAGCGTTATAGTGCCTGCGGTTTTTATCCACTGGGGGAAATTCATCAATCTGGCCACCTGCAAATTTCAGATTTTATATAAGTTACAATGGAGTTTTGATAGGCAGACATAACCACCTTTGATAGGTCATAATTCATTCTGTATTCATCCTGAAGACTGATTTCCAACTTTTCTGAAATGTCCAACCTTCAAGCTATACACCATATTATTGTAATTTTTCCTAGGATAAATAGGCTATAAGTAATCAAGGTTTTCAAAATGAGTTTTATCATATAGATTTACATGGGGCTTAGGTCAATGCACGGACATTTCCTAATTTTGATGACCAGCCGTCTATCAATTGTCACAAACCGCAGGCACTATAACAATCATTGAAATGTCCCCTCTGTATATCCTTCTCAAACAGGAATCTAAAAGATTCCCAACCGGCAAGGTTTAGCCAGCAACCTTCTGTAGACGTTGCCAATGGGCAGCTTTATTGTTGGCCAATATCATCTGACATCACCTGTCTTTGATAGGTATGCCAGAGGGAGCCAGATATCCCCATTTCCCAGCAACAGATATAATTGGTTGTAGATGCTTCTGCTTTTATACTCTATTTTCTTGCCATTGGCATAACTTTTCTGGACTGACAACACACAGCCAACACTCAAATATTAATGTATTTACTATGTTATTTACTAAGCTATGTAAATAATACTGCACTGCCTATACTGATAATGCCTCTCACTACACTCACTGTAATAATACTCTCACTGCACTGCCTATTCAAGTCATTTCTAAATCAATGATCAAACAATGATCCCAGAGATCCCAAGAGATTATTATGGCTAAATAGAAATTGGAATTTTAGACATGTTAAAAAAGTGATTTTGCAGGTGAACCGGATAAATCCAGGCAACGATTTCAATAGCATCACATTACATTAATTATGCCTTTCTACCCTGGCGCCTCGATTCGTCAGCCTTTAAACCAATATTTCTACAAACATCATATTTTACCATCATGGGGATACACTTTTGCCTGTGGCGAAGGCCTTGGTTAGTCCATATGAATTGGTTCATCTGGATCAAATCTAAATTGTTTACGATTTTATGTTTACAAGAAATGCTCTAGGTTTTTATTGATTTACTTGCTATCACTAACATTAAATGTTGCGAGAAAAGGATGCATATACTTTGTCAATATAGGAGCTCGTTGCTAGAGTATGGAACTTGCATTTGAGGGCATCGCTCTAGAAAATTTTGTATGATGTGATGCTCATCAGCGAAACAGCACAATAATATCGAGGTCGCCTACGTCAAGCCTCAAATTCTTGGCAGCATTAAAAACTTTCCTTAGTAATTTCTTGTCTATGGTACATATGCTCGTGTGCAAAACAGGCAGACAGTACTTCAAGAGGGAAACTACAAAACTTTTGAACATCATGAAAGCTTATGGCTTTGAACTTAGATGCAACATTTTTTTAACAACATACACTCTTTGACTTGCTTTGCCAGCTATTCTTTGCACATAATCTTCAAATCTCAGGGGCTTCACCCGACAATATTTCGGTGCCATCTCAGGCGTACCCTCAGCTGTTTATGCTCAGGGTGTTTTACACCTTTAAAATACCACTATGTGACATGCCAATATCAAAACTCAGATTTCGAAACCTCCCAGGTTGAGAGCCCTGGGTTTCGATGGTACAAATTTACTGCAGTACCAATCCTAGAGGTCTAGGCTGAGTGTAAAAATGGTTGTCACGATTAGGTCGATGTAATTTGCAGACCAATATAGCATTTGTCTCCCCTAGCGAATTGCTTGTTTTTGAGAATGCTTTACATCCAGACACCAAGTAATCAAATAAGACATGAGCATCGTTATTTAATTCCTGTGAACCAGTATCACATCTAAGAAATTTGAAATAGGCAAATACGTGGCCATTGATTGAATCAATTGCTTCTGGCACCACTTAATACGCAACACAACAAGTGGTGGTCAGGAAATGATACATTTGTTAAGTTATGAATTAATAATTCTTGCTAGGTATCTAAATACCAAATGCTAAATGCTCCTAGCAAGGCAGAAGCACTATACAGACCCCACTCAGCCAGTACCGCTTACTCCCTCTCCCACAGGCCTTCTGGGTAATTTCAGAAAATAAATAAATATAACAAATAAATTAACTATATAATCTTAATATCGAAATTGGATAGAGATAGTTAATAATATCCCTGATATATCCTTCCCCGGGAAGGATATAAAACCTCGATTTAACTTCTTGAAGAGGTTGCTAAAAATCCCTTTTTGGCAACCTCTTCCACCGGTCCATATGGCATACTATTGGCAACAGTGTTCAGCCTCTTCCGGTAACCTCTTTCCAACTCAGTTTAGACAACTATGATGCTGTTCACAGAAAAACACAATCTGTTCTCTGACCAAACAATTTGGCTTCAGACAAAATCACTCTACTGAACAAATTCTGGTTTCTGTGCTACAAGAATGGAAAACAAAACTGGATCAGACTGCTCCCTGCTACATTGGAGCCATATCCCTAGACGTCCGGAAAGCCTTTGACAATGTTAACCACAAACTTCTCTTGCACACCCTAGGCAAAAGGCAATTCTCACCCTCCTCAGTAATGCTCTTAGAATCATACCTCACCAGCAGATCCCAAATCATGAAAGTCGGAGAGTCAAAATCAAATTCACTACCAATCACATGCGGAGTCCCACAAGGCTCTATTCTCGGCCCCATTCTCTTCAACCTTGCTATCAATGGATTGTTAATGTCTTTTGAAAACTCATTTGCTTACGCAGACGTCACTTTGTTATTCTGTGAGGATACAAGTATACCAGAGGTTTTAGAAAAATCCAATACTTTATTGGAAGATGCAGCTCATTGGTATAGCAGTCATCTCCTAAAACTAAACGTTCAGAAAACGCAATTTTGTATCTTCTCAAACAGGAATCTAAAAGATTATTACCACTTGAGTTTTCAAAACACAAAAACTGAATCACAGCTCTCAATCAATGTTCTGGGAGTTGCTCTTGAGACAGACCACGCATTTCATACCCATGCTACTGATGTTGTAACTAGAGCAAACAAACTAGTCTATCTTATTTCTAAATTTAAAAAATACATGAATGTTGAAGAATCCCTTAAAACTTACAAAACCATTGTCCGACCAATATTAGAATATTGCTCAGCAATTTACCTAGATACTACACAAAAGGTCACTGGAACAATTGAGAAAGTTCAAAATAGAGCAATCAGAATTATTGCATCTGCTCCCAAGAGATTTTCTGTCACAACTGGTAGATTGCTTTTAAATTTACCCACACTACTAAGTAGGAGACAATACCTATTTCATAATTTTACACATAGAAAAGTTGCAAAAAACAAAGCTTCTAAGCATATCCTTAATCTAGTTCAAAAGTCCCGAAAGCATCAACGTTGTCTGAGAAGCAACTGCACTATTATTAAACCTTCATACAGAACAAATCTTGGAAAATCAGCCCTTTTAAACTTACTTCACCAATTTACACTTAAAGATAAATCAGCTAAAACTCTTCTGACTTTTGATTTAACAGGAACATGATACTGTTAACTCATAGATTTATTTCTTTAGCATTCTATCATATATTTCTTATTTTCCAAACCGTTAATTCTTCAGTTAATCAGCTCCCTAACTGCAACCAAATTATCCGATCTTATTATTCTTCAATACCTTTTTTTTTACCTCATAACTCATAACCAGTATCGCCACATGTTAATAATTATAACTAACTCTGTGTTTAAATTTGGTAGTAAGCGTAATAGTTTTTTTTGCTGTTTTCAGAGGTCAACAAGTTACCTATAATAGAATCCTTTTTGTTATTTGTAAGAAAACCTCTATAAATAAATAAATGAACAACAAATAAATCTGTTAGGGCGGAAGGAACAATTTTTGAACAACCCTTTGCAACGAGCGACGATCATGGCAAATAACCAGGTCATAGACACCAACAAACGAAATAGGTAAAACTGCAAAATATATCTCACTTACTGACTCTGACAATGTCTCTGTGTACGTAGATTTAATATTGTAAGCCTCCACCTCAGTCAGCCTCTACTCTCAGAATATCTAAAACCTTGTAGTTCGTTTAGCTCTTTCATTATATTTAATCCTCTGTTTAATATCGTACAGGGGAGTCCCCTTCTTTTGTGACAAGTTTTTAGCGCATTATTATTATCTAGTATTGATCATTTAGAACTTTTGTTTGCAGCTACTTTTGTTTGATGTAATAGGATCAGGTAACGCTTCTACTTAGAGACTGGGCAGGCATAAGATCAATATGTCATATTGTTATTTCGTGTGCAAAATACAATATTATTTCTTCTGGTTCAAACATCTAAAAACTTGTAGTCCGTTTAGCTCTTTCATTATATTTAATCCTTTGTTTAATATCGTATACACAGGGGAGTCCCCTTCTTTTGTGACAAGTTTTTAGAGCATTATTATTTTCTAGTATTGATCATTTAGAACTTTTGTTTGCAGCTACTTTTGTTTGATGTAATAGGATCAGGTAACGCTTCTACTTAGAGACTGGGCAGGCATAAGATCAATATGTCATATTGTTATTTCGTGTGCAAAATACAATATTATTTCTTCTGGTTCAAACATCTAAAACCTTGTAGTCCGTTTAGCTCTTTCATTATATTTAATCCTCTGTTTAATATCGTACAGGGGAGTCCCCTTCTTTTGTGATAAGTTTTTAGAGCATTATTATTTTTTAGTATTGATCATTCAGAACTTTTGTTTGCAGCTACTTTTGTTTGATGTAATAGGATCAGGTAACGCTTCTACTAACAAACTGGGCAAGCATAAGATCAATATGTCATATTGTTATTTCGTCTGCAATATACACACACAGAAAAATGATAGCGTTAGTTAGTTAGTTAGTATCATTATAATATCATACTTGCCAACCTGTACGCATAAAGCGTTTGTAAACGCTTATTTGACACTAATTGAGTTTTAAACGCAAAACGCTAGTTGTACTCATTTATGGTTTTCCAAACGCCTGTTCATCTAATTAGGCAATCAAAAACGCATCTTTTATCTTTAGTGTTTACTTGGTTGTCATGGTTAAATAATAGAATAAAAATCTGGTATTGGCTGCAGAAAACCATGATGTTGATTTACAGTTGACTTTTTACCTGTCCAAGTTTTGCATGAGCCAAATTGCAACTTTTCTTCAATGAGACACAACATAACTAGTAATCCATTGTAGAATATGGTGGTTCTGCCAACTTCAACTTTTCTTTAATCAGAGTAACAAAGTTGTCTACCTCCTTGTTGGGGTGAGATAACTCAGATCTCCTGACCCAGTGTTTCAAGGGCAAACCAGGGAGGATGGGCAAACAGGGTTTCAAATAGCCTGTCTTGTCAGACAGGCTAGGTTACAAACAATTTCTCATTTATTATTAGCAGATTGCACCTTACAACGCAAAGGAAAAAAGACTAATGTTGAGTGATCTGCACTCCTACGCTACTAAGGACTACTTACTGTGATAATAGCATTTTTCGCGCGAAGCGCGAAAATTTTTTTGGGGCGTTTTCTGGTCATTTGAGGCACCCTGGAGTTTTGTACTCATTTTTAAGCATTTTGCAAATTTTTGTACTCATTTTGGAAAAATTAGGTTGGCAAGTCTGATAATATTATCGTCATTTTGGCTTCAAACATAGTTCAAACATATTTCATTATGACGCCAAACTAACGATATGAATGTATCATTGAATTTTGATTTTCATGCAGCCTTTCATAAGTCAGACATCGTTATGTTAACGATTTGTTAAGATTATTGTTTTCTTAGCTTTAAATATTCGTTGATTAAGTTCCTTTCATAGAATTATGTTTACAATGTAGAAGGGGTATAGACCGAGATGGCTATAAACTCATGAATGAAACTGGGACCCTCTAATTATACCAAACTCAATCAATTAAATGGCTGTTTGAACTTTGAGTAATCTACTGGCAAGACTAGCAACATGTACATAGATTACTATTCCATTCACAGCTGTATTCACCTTCTTTATACTGTAGGCAACAGTTTAGATAATGAAAGTTTTATGTATAGTCTCATAGAATAGAAATGATCCTCAGGGCGAAGAGATCCTGAAAGTCTCAGCTGGTCACTTCATTGCGTATCCAGCTGAAGTCTTCACAAAAATGTAGTTTCACCAAGGAGTTAACTCCTTGTTTTGACCATACATGCAGGTAGTGGGTAGGTCAAATTTGCTTACACAATGCTTATACAGTTCATAATCAAATATTCGGTTCCGTAGGCGTGGTAGTAGCTATTAGAGTCTGTGCTGTAGAGGCGCCATCGGGACTCAACCTGGCCTAGCTCGCTGTTAATGTTTGCCAAATGTTGTTGTGCATAGTCTGGGCAGATAAATGTGACTAAATTATCTGCAATCAAAGAGTTAGTCCTATGAATTGTTATCCTTTTGCCTCGACTTAACCATTTTTTTCTCCCCGGTCGAGATCCAGTTATGCCAGCATTCTGTTTTGTTGATATTTTCGGGCTTTGGGCAACGATAGGTTCGAAAATTACCTGTAAAGAGAGAAAATAACTCTGATTTTCTTCCTCTTGAACATTACAAGCCTATATATACATATCCTACTAATATCACAATGCATTTTGGGAAAGTCTAAAATCTCGATGTATCACACCGATGACAGAGTTACCTTTTGTATGGACCAGAATTATTGTGGGCATAGTGAAGAGGGGCCAAGTAGGCTTTAAGGTAAAAAGAAATTTAGTTAAATACTTTTATTGCAGGAGTCCAGGCAATAGCGGCACAAAATTAAATCTGTTGCAGGGTCAATAAGATGAGGGCAAATTTAGACTTTTAAAGTGAGTCAGAGTGCATGAAACAATTAGCCAGCTTTTAGTTTAAAAAACGGATGAGGAATGACTGGTGGTGTTGAGTCAGCTTACCTTTCCAGGTGTCTGTCACACATCCATCTCCATACTACACTAACCATTTCTGTTTCTTTCTCTGCACAGGGGCGTCTGAAAAAAAAAATAAATACGTCGCAGTCAATCTTAAACCATCTTCATTTCAAAATTTATGAGGTGTGGGCCTACATATTTGTTGGAATTTTAGGCCTATAATCATTCATCTACACTCAAAACAGTCAAAGAAATACTCTTACAAGACATCGCATAAAATATTTTCAAAATCTATCAGTTGCCAAATTGAGACAAGGGTAAGTGACTGTCCAAGGTTTTATTCACACTTTATCCGCAGGACTCCAGAAAAATAGCGGATGAGTCTCTAATTGAGATCACCCTCAGGATAACATACTCAAGACACAAAATTAAATTGAAACAAGACAACTTTGAGATTAGAGAATTTTTAGGCCTATGATAATTCATCTACACTCAAAACAGGACATATATGTTGCTTGGGCAGGCAGTCGGGGTTGGGTAGTGGGGAAAGGGGAACCCCGCTCCCCAACCAACCAACCCCGAAAGCCTGCCCAGGCTAACATATATGCATGAATAAGATTAAATTTGATGTGAGATCCCCTCTAGCATTATGCATATCGAGATGGGAGAGGTATACACCCGAGGGTGCTGGGGGCTGGCAGTGAATAGCAAGCGCGCTAACCGATTGCGCCATCTCACCATCCCCAAAAAAGAATGGGTCGATGGCGCTAATTAGATAGCCCGCTATTCACTACTCGGAGTTGTGTTCTCTCATCCCACAGCACATTCCAATCCACCATTGCCACCCTATGAAACACAGCGTACGTGTTAGGGTTATTGGCCTTACATGGCCCATTGCTGGGACCCCTTGTAGTAGGTTTAGCTGTCTTTCCAGCTTGTCAGCATGTCTTTCCATGCTGTCACATGTCTTTCCATGAGTCAGTCAGTAGACAAGTACACAGGAGAGGTATACATCCGAGGGTGCTGGGGGCTGGAACAATCAACAATGAAAGCTCCCCCAGTGGGGCTCGAACCCACAACTCCTGCGGCACTAATCGCCTGGCAGTGAATAGCAAGCGCGCTAACCGATTGCGCCATCTCACCATCCCCAAAAAAGAATGGGTCGATGGCGCTAATTAGATAGCCCGCTATTCACTACTCGGAGTTGTGTTCTCTCATCCCACAGCACATTCCAATCCACCATTGCCACCCTATGAAACACAGCGTACGTGTTAGGGTTACTGGCCTTACATGGCCCATTGCTGGGACCCCTTGTAGTAGGTTTAGCTGTCTTTCCAGCTTGTCAGCATGTCTTTCCATGCTGTCACATGTTTTTCCATGAGTCAGTCAGTAGACAAGTACACAGGAGAGGTATACACCCGAGGGTGCTGGGGGCTGGAACAATCAACAATGAAAGCTCCCCCAGTGGACTGACTTTCAAAGTTTATCAGTTGATGAATTGAAACAATGGCAAGTGGCTGTCCAGGGTTTATCCACACTTTATCCACAGGAGTTCAGACAAAATGGCAAATGAGTCTATAATCAAAACCACCCTCAGGATTATATACTCTAGACACAAATGGAAATCTGTGACAGGGAGGATTGGAGGGGTCAGAGGGAAATTTTGTTGCGAATTCATCCTCGTCAGGCCATGGCGAGGCATAGAAGAAAGATTTTTCAAAGTGAGTCAACGGTGTACAAAATCATCAGGCAGTTTAACCTCACAAATTAGATGGGGGATGACTGGTGTTGTCATGTCAGCTTACCTTTCCAGGAGCATCTTCCAGGTGTCTATCAAGAATCACTCTCCGTTACCACTTTCTATTTCTTTCTCTGAATGAGGGCATCTGAAAAATATTAAATAATAAATATTTTTAATAGCTGCAATTAATTAAACCTTAATTTTAAAACCCACATATGTTGTTAGCCAGCATAGTCCATGTTCTATACTCTCAAAGAGTATGCATAAAAAATGTACTGACGGGTTTTTTAGTATTTTCGATCACTGTAATGTGACATGAAATGAGCATTTGGTGGTAGGTATGATGCTACCTGACGTTATATTCTACATGTCCAATTTTGAGACTCCGGTGTCACCATGTGTGGATAAGTTGACATCAAACAAAAGTGCTGACTTTATTGGTTAGTAAACCATTACGAATCTCTCTTTCAGGATGACGTAGGGGCGAAGCTTATCCTACATTTATCCAGTTACTATATTTTGCAGCAATATCTGATGCTGAATCTTCCCCATAAAATACTTTTTAGAATTTTGCAACTAAAACTATTTCATAGGAGAAATCAGCATCAGATGTTTCAAGCAGGCATGCATAGACCTAGTATTTGCAATAATACAAACTCCGACCGCATTTCATGCTAAGTAAATGTCAGTAAGTAAACTTTTTTCCCACCAACAAAGTCAGCACTCATGTCTCTTTCTCACAGGATGGTCACAGAGGTTTGTAACTTGGACCTAAAGGTGTGATCATACATAAGAATCCACATCTTAGGATGCTTACACTCACAGCCCCTGCAATTCCTAACCCTCCATCTCCCAAAACCTAGATCAAGCTTGATTCAATTTCCCTGCGTTTAGGTTTTGAGCCGGAGGCTCACCAGTATATTGGGAAAGACCGGACTGCGAGCAAATTGGATCAAACCTACCCAAACCCCACATCCTTTATTTGGGGTGAAATATATTAATTACTCACAGTTTTCTAGGCTGTTTCAGTCACCAGTTTCAATCACCAGTTTCAATCGTCATGTCCCAGATAAATTCAAATCCTATGTTGACACTATGCCCCTCACACCTTCAACAATTGCCGTAAAATCAGGATCATTTGATAACGAGTCACTGGGTTAAGGTTGCGCCGACAGTGTTGGCAGACTTAAAAAATCTAAAATAGAAAAGATGTGAGGTTCATAATCAGTCCAGTATTTATGGATGAGTTATCAACACCACGATGTTTAGTAAGAGGAAGCAAAAGTAAACATAATATGAGGGTTTTAACCCGGCCGACGAGAGACACTGTGATTACCAGTTAAGCGCTATGGTTTAAGATCACCTTAACTCTGATCCTCAAATCATGCCAGCTCAACAGGTCAGCATATGGATCTGAGAGCAAATATTAATAATTGGCAGCTGATCTAGAATATTACGCTATCGAAGACAGTACTCCACAGTAGTACAACAGGGGTTAAATGAATAGCTTGAGTGACAGTACATGACAGTACATTTATATCAACAAAAGTGAAAAAGTCCATGCAAAGATGGTCATGTCCTGTACATGACCATCTCTGCATGGACTTTTTCACTTTGGTTGATAGAAATGATAAGAGATTACCAGTGACAGTTTAACAGTAGGCCTAAAACTGACTCCCCTAGGACAGTATCTTATCTTGGTGGGTGAGATTTATTTTGGATAGCAGTGAATGTGATTGTGTAGCTCTTTTTTAGTTTTTACTATCACAACAAGACTCACTCAAAGACCATCAAGAGGCATGAGACGGTCTGAGAAAAAATTACTCCTTGGTCTGGCAAGTCATTCAAGCTGGTTAGCAATAGAATAGTAAGGTAGGTGACAGTGTTGAATGATTGTGCCAATAAGTTTGCTCACCAGAACTAATGGCCAGTAACTGTCAGGGTGACAATTTTTGAGGCATGCGCCAGTGCTGTAGACGGATTGATGTATTTCTTGAGATTCGTTATCAGACAGGATAAATACCAGACAGAATTACTGTACCGAAGGAATGGCAAAAAACCAACAATAGCGACTTTCTGTGGTGATAGCTCAACCAGAGAGAATGTTTTCAACACCATCTCTGAGGGTAGTCGCTACCATGATAAACCGACAATAACAATTTTCTGCGGTGATAGCTCAACCAGAGAAAATGTGTGCATCACCATCTTTGAGGGTAGTCGCTACCACGATAAAAGCATATGCAGAGATCTTAGTACTAAAGGTTTTTTTTGAGAGATCTAAGCGAACGCTTCCAACTGCATGCAAGTAACTGGGCTTGATCCATGGAAAAGAAGCTAGGGTGGGGAAAGTTGCTGACGTTTTTTTAAAACGTGACAAAATAATGAGACACACAACATCATCTTCCTTCAAACCTCATTTTGAACAAGAGGTGATGGTACAGTCCATAAATCCATATCCATATCTAAATCCATAATCTTGTGAATACTGATGATTTTACATTGTGGTTGAGTTTTGAGGTGTTGGGATTTTGTTGTGGAACTGACGTTGGGGTTGGGAGTACACAGAATTGTTGGCGGCCTGTCAGTGGATGGGATTTTGTTTGGATAAAGACAACACTTGGTGGTGTTTTGTTACAACTGTGAATTGGCCATGGTTTGCGGAGGTTTCTGTTTTGGCATCAGCTTATTATTGCGTCTCTGCCTTCTGCTATATATGATGCGATGAGCGAGAATTGAAATAATATCATACTACACACTACACATACTACAAGAAGAAAGAGAATATAACTACAAGTTACCACCAACTTCAATAATACTTGCACCAGCTACACCTTGCCTGCTACTTATATCATCAAAGTGAAACTACCTGCTTGCACAACAATTATATCATCGTCAAAGTGAAACTGCCTGACAAAGCTGCATCATGTATACACCATTGAACACACCAATAAAGATATGGAGCAGCCACAGCTTCAGGCAGTAGCAACAGGACCGTCGTCCTTTACGGTATCATTTTAAGCAGTTAGTATTAAGACAGGAACGCAACAGGACCGTTGTCCTATTTTAGCAGTGTCTTAGATTATGAAGTAAAAGAATTGATTGTATCATATAATATATTGTATTGTTGTGTAATTCGAAGTTATACCAACTTATCTGTGCGATCAGTGACTAAATCAGAACTCATCTGGCATTCTGGCATATAACCAAGGACAAAAGTGCAAGGACACAGGTTAGAATATTCAGAACGACTTTTAATATTTTTAATCTTATATAAATATTTCATATGTGTATTTTGTCTCAATTGAATTAAATGGTCAGGGTAATTAAATAAATAGTCTTAGTCTAAACAGATAAGTTTTATGCCTGTCTGGTTGACACAAATAATTGTTAATCAAAGCAGCTTGACTCTTTAGTAGTCGCAATTGTGTATTCCAAGGCAATCCAAACTTCACGCACTTGTAGACGGCCTTGTCGGCGCTTTCATGTAATAGATCATAAACAGATATCAAAAGTTGGAATATATATAACTTGTGATGAATTAAATAGACTGTGTATTATAATAATCTTGAATTAAATTTAAGTTAACACTCGTGACGACGTCTAGTGAATTAAGCTCATGAGTAGATAAACAGTGCGTGTATTACATTTTGTCAGGAAATAAATTGATATCAGTCATTGACGACCATCAGAATTTGTCGCAACAGTGTATTGTATATCAGTCTATAGTAGATCCGTGTATTGTATATCAGCCTATCTTTGAGACCCTTCTGTGGGTTATATGATTCATAATTCGAGCGATGGCTTTCAGAGCTAAAATACATAGAACCTTAAATTAAATATAAAAGCCCTCTCGCTCATCAGAGTAGACTCGGAGCAAGCTAACTACACCCTGTTGTGTACACGGCCCAGTCCGTTTCTCACATAACTATTTAGACTAATGCCAATGGCCAGTAGTTTGTTAGTAGTAGCCAAGCCTAGGGAATAGTGCTATGTTGCTCCATTGATTTGTGCAGTTGCTAGTTAAGATGTTATTCTTTCACTCACTTTTCACCCACTAGGAATAACTCATTTCCCATACACTCAACTGTCTGCAGATGCTTATGAGTTGGAATAAATTTCTTTTCTCAGAATATTTTACTTCCAAATTCTTCTTCACAACAAATAAATGCAAAAAACGGACTCGCTATAATCGTCCCAAGGTTCCACTTCAACTTTTTGAAATGAATGAGCCTCCTACCTCCTTAAATAAAATTACTAATTTTGGAATTAGGGCTATGACAGAGCGGAAAAGTTTGAATAAGTCTGAAATTGATAAACAGTCATCTTCTTAGTGCAATTTTATCCTGTTATTGCCTGCCTGATATTCACATCACAAGTAAAAGAAGTAAAGATAATTATCTACAAAGAAGCAATACCAAAGGACTGCTGAATATATCCTGATTAACATGCAAGAAGAAGAAAACATTTCAATAATAAGGATGAATATTAATATTATAAATAGATAAGATACTAGATAGATGCATCTAGAGGATGACTACTAGTCTACTAGTACTATCAACAACCGGTAGGTACGAAAAACCGAACCACGAACTCACAAGCTACGAACCTTTAAAAAACCGAACCTTCAATGTGTCTGATAACATAATTTCGGCCAATGCTGCCCTCTGCTGGTAAAAAGCGTTATCTCATATTTTGATAATTTCAACTCAATTAAACTAATCCCTTATTTAAATGAAAACTAATTATCCGACAATGTTCTTCTTTTGGAAATTAAATAAAGGATTAGTGACATGACATAATGGGATAATGTAAACTAATTAATAATTGTTTACTCTCAAGGAAATTTAATCTAAAGTTGGATACCTCTGAATTATTAAAATATGAGATAACGCTTTTTACCAGCAGTGGGCAGAATGATGTTCTTTGTAACAAAAAGTCAAAACTTTGATGAACAGTTATCCTCTCTTGCACTTTGGCAAATCGTAGAGGACAACTCCAATCCCAGCAGAGAGTTTGGGACATATGAGCAGGGAGAGTGGGAGGGGAGCAGGGAGTTTGTCCCCGACTGAACAAAAAAGGGGATTTTGTTCTAGAACAGACACCAGGCTAGATCATGGCCTGAACGATTTCCAGATTGAGACAGAGGTTCCGGAGAGTTGGGAGCCACCAAGTTCAAACTTAGTGATTATTACCATGGTGGTGCGACTGATCCTGGATAATTGAGTGATTATGCACAAATGCACGCAGTGATGCTTTTACTTACTAAATGATGCTTGCAAATACTCTGTTTATGTGATCATTGCACTGTTTGAGTGATAAGGTGATCCAATCAGATAACATATTATATGCGCATTCAAATAAAGGTAATGGTTCAGAGAAGAGACTGTTGATGGTGTTTACACGTGTATTCAATGAACTTATTTGTATATTATGGTGCCTGAAAAAGCGGCAAAATGAGAGGCAGAAAAAAAGGCCTGAGAGAAAAGTAATGGCTCAGGTGGATTAATACTGAAGTGTGAGCATTCATGGCTGTGAATACACGTGTGATGGTAGACCATCGGGGACATAAAGCAGTTCCTATCCAATCGTAGTGGCAATGTACGTTGTTAATGACAGTAAGCTAACTATCAAGCCATCACTGTTGCATAACAGCTATCACTAGGATTGTTCTGTGACTTCTGGTACTGCGTAACCAAAAAAACAGAAAATATCACATTCAAATTCAAAGAGAAGTGTTTGATATCATATGTCATGATATTATCAGTTAAAATCTAAAACTCACTTTTTGCTCACTGCGCTCTACTCATAGCTTTAGGGCAGCATGAGGCAAGCTCCCGTTTCTTCATTGCCGGTTAATATTTTTGGTTTTTTTTATGGCTAGATGGTGACTGGTGAAGCTCACACCACATTACATTATCAATCATGCTCGACTGGGATAAAATGAATAATACACCAATTAATTTTGGTACATACCTGACCCAACTTGCAGCTTAATTACTATGTAGTTGTTTTACACGAGGCCGTTTCAGAAGACCAGGATATTATCATTATCAGTTTAGTCCGGGCCACCACAGCTTGAACCTGACTTCGTTACACAGCTATAGTACAGCATGTTAGTCTGACCATCGGACCAAAATAATTTTGTATTCTGTGTTACGAGTCAGAGAAATCAATAGCTGAGGTTGTAATGAGTAAGGGCCCGCATGGATATCTACAAACACAAGATTTCTTATGTTAGTTATTACAGAATATGCAGTTAATATATAGTATTTGCCTAACCACTTTCATACTAGTAGGATCATTTCATAGATGATGAAGCCTGATCAAGCTAATGTAAATTTCAGAGAGGCAACACTGATCTGATATCTCTTAGAGTAGCACAAAATGCTGTATGTAAGACCTAACAGTTAACAGTTATAGTTATATATATAGTAAATAAGCTCAATTTTTTATAGAAGAATTTTAATGTATATTAGAGGTCCTACTTTCCCCCTCATGCTTTGTTTGAAACCAAAGTACAGCCATGAATGAACTTTCAAAACAATATTTCAAGATAGGCCAACACCCATGGCCATAGTACATACTTTTTAACTCTGTTGAGAGGTGATGATTCAGGAGGCAGCCTTCTGCTCCTCCTGTGACGAGTCAAAGGGGCTCCAATTTACTAAACACTGTGACCATTTCTAATAAATAATAAGTGTGGTGTGTCCTCCATTACAGCCTTCTGTAGTAGCTCCACATACTTCCATCATTTTCAAACTTGCAGGAATATATATATAGTCAAACCATTCCTCTCTCCAATGCAAAAGTTCATTTGGATTCATGATGACTAATTTGACAATGACATCTACATGGTGTGTACCAAACTGTGCCATCTTGCTCTCCATAATTTTTCATCAAGTGACCTTGAGCTAGTGCACCTAGTTAGGATGCAATGAGCTCTATTAAAAGTCAAAGTTTGATGTCTGTTATATTATTGGTCACTTATCAAAAACATGACATTTCATTGGCTACTGACAATTTAAACTTTGAGCAAATTGATTTAAGCAGGAGAGGATAATCCTGAGTTCGGTTTTTAGCAGGGAGTTACAGAGAACTCCTTGGTTTTAGAGGGTTCGTAGTTCGTGAGTTCGTGGTTCGGTTTTTCGTACCTACCCATCAACAACATGGATGGATTGAAGATGGGAAGAACCAATAAATTACTGGAATTGGCAGTACTTCTTGATGTGACCAGCACTTCCAAGGGTAAGTCCTGTTATAAAATGGTTAGAATTGATTAAAAACAGTAGGCCTAGGACTAGGTCACTTCTAGATGCTCCACTCACTGATTAGGCCTAGCTAGTACTTATCATGTATTAAGCTGTGTCAGGGTTAAACTTCCATTTTGAACCTACCTTTGATCTCTCTCTCTCTCTCTCTCTCTCTCTCTCTCTGCGTTGTTATATCCGTAAAATGACATTATTGGTTTCCTAAATGTAACCACGTTGACATTTTAATTACACTGGTTGTGATGAGATATTACTATGGTAACCATTCCTTTTCAATCAAAGACCAGGCACCCAGCATTTCTAACTAATAGATGATTCATCATTAATGTATTTTTGCCACATCATTTTAACTGTCAGTTGTGAACGTGGAATAGAGAAGAATAGAAGCATTAACAACAGCTCGCTCTTTCCATTATTTCCATCTCACCATCTTACGATCCAACTCACAAAGCCTTCATATTAAATAAATAATATCTACACTGAAGAAGTAAGTTAAACTTGACTCTAACAGCCAGACAACACATCATGACAATATTATCTTCACACAATTAATCTTGCGACACTACTGCTATTACCTAAACTGTCTGGATAGTGACTATTTAAATAATTATTACGCTGCCACGGAATCCTCAATCTGTAAGCAACCGCTCACTGCTTCAGATCCGGAGGGATGGTATAATGATATGCTGGCCATCTGAAAGAAACAGCATGATTTAAACTGGTTGCCCAAGCGCAAGGGTGAATAATATTGCTGCGGTCCCAGGTGTGGACAAAAACCAGTCAGTGACGCCGTCCGTTGTACTATGGTTGTCATCTTGTGGAGCGAATAACAGATATTGATGAGTACGACTTCATAGCCACGAGCGACTATACATACTGAGCTGAGGAATACAGTATACTCGGAGACTTATATTGTGTTGTTATTTTTTTGTCTTAATGTTGATTTGATGGACTTTTTTTTAAACTATCGTACATTTACATATAAAGAATATGAATATTTTGCGCATTGGTAATTTTAAGATTTGGATGAGCGAGGACGCTCATGTTTTAAAAGCTGGGTGTATGTTATATCCGTAAAATGACATTATTGGTTTCCTAAATGTAACCACGTTGACATTTTAATTACACTGGTTGTGATGAGATATTACTATGGTAACCATTCCTTTTCAATCAAAGACCAGGCACCCAGCATTTCTAACTAATAGATGATTCATCATTAATGTATTTTTGCCACATCATTTTAACTGTCAGTTGTGAACGTGGAATAGAGAAGAATAGAAGCATTAACAACAGCTCGCTCTTTCCATTATTTCCATCTCACCATCTTACGATCCAACTCACAAAGCACTCTTTCACGCTAACTATAAGATCAAAGAACACAACTTGACATACAATACAATACATGAAGAGCACTTTGGCACTATAATAACACCCCACAGATATCCAGATACACGCTAATTTCCTTAGAGCAGCGTATAGGCTTGACCAGTCTGCTTTCATCCTTTCATAGACAATGGTTGACAGTGAGTAAGCGCTGTTACACTATCTATCAGTGTGAGGCCCAATCCTACTCAGAGAAAGTAAAATCAGAGAATTTTTTCGGCTTGTCTTTTCACAGCCAATATCTTTATTTTAGATTAGCTTGAATATGCAATCAACTGTCTGTAAGACCACAATATGTGAAAAGCAGTTGCTGCACCTCCTTCTTGAAAAGCTGGAAGCTAATTATCCCATTGGTTTTTTGGTTGTTGGTTGATTGTGAAACATTACGCATGCATGAATCATGTTTTCTCAAGATTAAAAAATTGCTTCCAGAGTCTTCTAGCTTGGATCAGATCTTAGAGGGAAATGAGAAAAGTATGATAAGCTAGATATAGGCCTACATACTTTCCTCTCAACAACCTTCATTGCCATTCTCATGTTTGAATTCATTATGGTAATTCAGCTAACATAATAAGTTTTTTTCTGCTTTTAGTTGGCAAGGAACCTAGCTATCCCTGATAATGTCTCTCATGTTATGGCTGTCACCATGATTGGAGCAGGATGTGGATTGTTGACAACCCTGGCCTTGAGTGGAGAACTGACGGCCTCAAAGTCGTTATCACTAGCCCTAAGGAGGTGACTATTATTGTTATGGACTTGGTCCTGCTATTCATTCTATCACATTGTAAAGTAACATAGCTTCACTATTATTTGCCAGTCGGATACATTTGAATTATTGGTCCTGATCAGCTATTTGTTTTTCCCTCTTTACCTCCTAATAGTGATCTTCAAACTAAATGGGGTTAAGACCTTGGCTTCCCATGTCCAGTCTTAGTGTCAACACCACAGTATTGCTGTTTGGTCCCTTGCATTAGTCACTTAATGAATATAAAAACGTCTTGATCACTGCTGTAGCTTGACCAATGAAGCCAGCTAGCCATAGTCTACTAGGCATTGATGTCTTTCCGTGTCCAGGCTTAGTGATGCTACCTCAGTGTTGGGATTTGGTCCCTTGAGCAAGTTACTTCACGGAAAAAAAGAGTTTCAATCGTCACTACAGTTTGACTGATGAGACCAGCTTATCTTTAGCATTGATGCCAATCCATTTCCAGTCTTATTGTTCCCATATCAGCGTTTGCATTTGGTCTCATATGCAAATTATTCTTTTCATGGATAAAAAACATCTCATTCTCAGTTCAATTTCAAACCATGAGACCAGCTTCCTTCGTAGCGTTGACTACAAAACACTGTTTTTAGCGTTATCTCCTTAGCGTGGCAATTTTTGTAATGTAAATGTACTGCATTATGGATGATTGGAAATGATTGGCTTAAATGTAAAGTGTCTTTATCGAATCAGTTTTATGCGTATAAGACAACATGTATTGTGAAACTAGAGTTCCACCTTTTTTTGCAGTTTTGGCTGGAATCGGAACGCTTGGAAGGGAAGCACACTGCCGAGGGAGACAAGATCAGATTACTCAGCTGATAAATCAGATGACAGGAAAAGGTTAGCATCTATGTTAACTATGTACATTATAGTAAAATATGATACGTGGCAAATCCTAATAATTGAGCGTCTAAAAACAGTGGCACTAGATGCAACTAAAAAGAATTGGGTGCTTTTCTTGTCTATTAAATTTCTCTGGACCTAACCATTTTCAATTTTCTGTTTGGTTTTAAGTAATCAATATGTATGAGTGTATGTTATGACCGTGGCTACTACGTTTGGTGCGCTAGAGTCATTGAGCACACTGATCACGTGATATACTATTGCATGTATATCTCTGATCGATAGAGGGCAAATTCACTTAGTAGTAGTACTATCACAAGATATTTGGTGTGACGACCCGTGTTCAATTTTATTAATAAGTGCTGGGTACATGTAGCAGTACCCAACATGTTAGGTTCTGCTACATTTTAGGTACTGCTACTAAATTGACTCTGACGATCAGAGATACACATGTTAATAGTGTAATCGATGTCAGTGGGCTCATTGAGTGCATCAGGTTTAGGCTCTGTGCTAAGCTATCGTTTGTGATGTACAATTCAAAACGATTGTGAGTTGTATATCCCTCAAAAATGGTTTATTATAATGAGTGTGTTGTTTTGCCGGCCAGGACTAATAATACCGGAGGTCGACTGTGTGGTTGCACTCCCCACATGCAGTAGAAAGATCCCCCTCTGCCTTCAATAAAAAGAGTAGCCGGTATTCAGGCGGGTAAGGGTATAGGGTGCGGCTTGAGTACCATGGGTTCCTGTACCTGTACTCTAGAGGGGTAACCCTCTCCGCAATGACGACTTAAACTTAAAGTGCTTGTAAAGGGAACAGGTTTTTGGTATCATTCTAGAGCTCTCAGTCTAGTTTAGAACATTATGCTATGTCCAAAAGCAGCCTGTGGCCTAGTTAAGAATTATTTTCACTCAAAGTTTGGATGAGAAGGTACTAAAAAGGTACTATTTTTCTCCTTTGGAGTTGTGATCACTTGTAGAAAATAGTACCTTTTTAGTACCTTAGATTATAATGGGAATATACAGTATCTCGTAAATAAGACTTTTTGTTATGACACAGTGGTTTTGATATTCCCTGCGTACAATATTAAACCACACAGAATTTATCTATTGAATGAATGAGTGAATACAATGCAAAGTTAATCTGTCCCATGTTATGTGGCTTAGCTGGTAAAATGGGATAGTGTATAAAATCTCATAATTGAATGACAAAGCAAACGATCGAAATCAAGCACGGCAAAAATTACAACTCTAGCTCATCCGACAGCGAGAGTGAAAATTATAGGGAGATTAACGGATCCAGTGAGAGCGAGATTGATTATCATTCGGGAGGCAATTGTAGCAAATCGACGTCGAGACCATGTGATTATCATAGGGAAAATGTCCCTGAGGTAGTCACACCAATGAACTTAGTTCATTGGTCACACCACTAAGTTTAAATCTGTATGACTTCGGCCACTTGAAATAACCCACAGTGCTTTGACAGATACAACATTTTCTGTTAACCATGGTTACTGCTCGAGATAGAAATTGGCAATATAAAGGCAGATCAATACATGGCTAAAGTATTTCAACGTTTTGTTTATTTTTATTTGATGAATAAATGAGATTGTGGCTACATGGATTGTATTGAAGATTATAAATACTAAGATATGACATTCCAATCAAACTCTGTCTTCAGCCGTTATACTTTATGATTAGTGGCTTTCAATAGAATTTCAATGGAAGATACAAAATTTACACATGTAGACTGGATGTTTTTCTAATTTGCACAAAAATCTAAAATAATTTGTTTTTAAATCTCGACATGTCAGGCATTAGGATGATGTTAAAATCCAAAGCATGCGATGATTAATACTGAGTGATTTGAAGTTTTGAGAATCTTTACAACAATTTGTGCAAATATTCTGATGTTTGGACTCACAAGATTTTCTCGGGTAAACTTTGTTGTTTACATCAAAAACTGGAATTTACAAGTCACAAAGTAAATTGAAGTAAATAAAATTGTCATCTAGTTATTTCGGACTCCAGGGTGATGAAAAATGTAAATGAATTTGACTGCCTCCTAAAGAGAGGAGTATTGATAATCGTGTAAGCAGTGGAATACCTTGAGAAACTTTCTATATTATTTTACATCAGATCTTGTCCATCTGTGCATCACAGATATTCAGCACATCTAAACATGGACTATCAATATTACTGACTGAGTGCAGCATGCCATATGAGAACCTATGTCAAAGCACACATCAGTCACATAGGAAATTAATTTGTCAAGTTTTTGAGTTATTTCATCAGTATGGATCTTATTTGGGGGGCTAGTGTTGGATATTATCGCAAGATTTGGTACTAACCATAAAGCATTGTATGGACCATTTTTAGGTAAATCTGAAATAAGCAAGGCTTTGTCAGTAGGAAGAATCCGTTGCTCCAGTGTAATCTTATTTAAACAGAGCAAACAAGCGCAGCGGTATGAAATGAAAATCACACGCTTGAAAAGCTGTGGACAGGGAATGGGTCATAGTCATTGATTGTAATGTACAGTCAGTATTTATAATCTTTGGTACAGTGGTTCTTCTAATGTCTTCTTCAACATGGGCTCATAACAGAAATGAAGGTTGTTTTGATTAGCGGTCTCAACTCATTAAATTTGAACTTTTATGTCATCGACAGACTTGTGAGTGACTTTGTCATGTATTTGCAAAAGTTGTTATCTAACCACAATAGTCACTAATATTACTGTATTTCCCCCATAATAGGCTCATTACAAATCGCCTGGACAAGTTGGGCTGTGCATGAGTAGGCAACTCAATAGTGTTAACTTATAACCCCCAAACCTACCAGACCACGTAACCCTGAAGACTAATTTTTCATGCAAATGCATGTGTGATAGCTGTCTTAATCTCAATTCAAGCTCAAAAATGATACCAAAAACCCTGTTCCTTTACAAACACTTTAATATCCATGTCATGATAGCATGATTCTGACAGTGCTTTACTTATGTTGTAGATCCTTCAGACATCATTAGAGCAGTGATGAAAAGAATGCGAGTCAACAAAGTGGATGGTGCCCTCAAGCAGATAATGGTTTTGAAGGACCCTCTAACCGCCGCCAACAACACAGGAGGGGTTATTGCAGTTCACCACGAGGGCAAGATTTTTATCTGTGTGCATGGTGGTTTTTCTCTAGAAATAGGTAGTGTGTGTGAGGTACTTAGTATCTTCCCCCTCATGCATTATATTCTGCACATAGAGATGCCATGTTCAACCTTCGTGAAATTTCTCGCCCAGGTTATGGGTGTTAAGGGCGAGGACGGAAAGTCCTACAAACTCAGTAAAACTCAGCACGAGCTGATTAGCAAATATACACGCTGAATTTTGTGTAGATTATTTCTCATCTCTTAACATTGTCTGACATTATATTCATTTAACCTGTTCTCTTTTCCCATCTTATTGCCCTTTTGCATACTTAATTAAGTGTTGTATTCCCTTCCTTATCCTGTTTTATAACGCGTAACTCTCGGTTTATATTACTCTTAATACTCAGTCACTTTTCCCATATTTCCTACATATAGACCTATGCCTAAGTTTTCATGTTATTATCATTTTGCTTACTTATATGCACTTTTTTATCTTGTTGTGTCATATTTCATTACTTGTAACTCTCATTTTTTATATTACTCTTATTACAATTTCACTTTTCTCGTAAATCACATGCATGTACCACTCCTAAGCTCTTTTTCAACTCAGTTGTGAATAGAAATAAAAAAATAAGAAAATATTTAGCTCTATTTCATGATCGGACGTGTCATTGAAGTTTCGGTGTTACAAGTGAGACTGATATTTTGAAAACAATCAATTTGAGTCATCATAAATTGGCAAAGTAACGCTACCAAGATCAGTATGATCATCTTTGAAGCCTCACTCTCGTTACTGTAACAACTATTTAACGATATCATAGCGTTAGCATTATTTGAATGAATAGGCCTGCAGGCCTGCAAACCATTTGTTATCGTTACATTGATACAAATACTAGATCCTTTTGATCAGTTTATGACCCTGAATTGATCATATTTTGACTTCTTAGTTCTTATTTTGACTTCTTAGTTCCCCTATTCAACGACTGCCTATAGTTAGAATTCGATCAAATTAACGAATGTATTTTCCTGTGTGCAATATTATTTCTTCTGTCATGAGAAAATCTAACCCTTGGAGGGAGTTGATCATATGTTTTTGCAATGTGCTGTATCTGCATACATTTCCACCCATAGCGACCTTCATCTATCTCCAGGGGACCGTCATGGGCGGGGGGGGGGCAAAAGTCTTGGGGGCTCAGACTATCTATCATCAGTTATCCTATTTGCACATCAATTAGCTGTGTGAGTGCTGTACCCAAAGAGTTATTTTACTCTTAGAGTGAAAAAGGCAGTGCTCAAATTAGACTTCCTATATCATGATTAATGGGTTAATCCATGTCACAACAAATAATAACTAACGATAAATTCATGTATCAAGCCAAAACAAATAATGAGACAACTCAACCTCTTTACATTTTTGCCAGAGACATTTTGCAAATCTCATTCTGCCAATCACATTTCACCAATCCAGTTGACAATTTAGGTGTACAATAATACTCTTCTCATAATTTTTCTCATTCAGGTCCCGCAGAGGGACGGTAAAGTACTGTGCATATATCAATAAATCTAATATAGATGGTCTCACAGCAAGAAGCAAGCGCGTACAAGATTGCAAACCTCCCACCGTCCCCTAAATAGAGACAGTTTATTGCGCTAATAAGCAAGCCGCTATATTCACTATCCGGGGGTCATTCACTCCCATTCTATGAGCTCGGATTAGGACTATTGGGCTTCACATTGTTTATTGCTAGAACCTCTGGTGGTAGTGTTTAACAGTCTGAGAGGCTTAGACAGGCCGCTGTTTGTCTCATCCATTCAAAGGCCGCAGCATCTATGTTAATTTTAAAAATCAACAGATTTCAAATAGATTTTGAGTTTGAAAATTTTTAACTGTGTTTATAGTAAGAGAATAGAAGATCATTCCATCTTCATTTATTCCAGACACTCCTGTTTCATCTATATTTATTGGTATACGCGCAGTATGTATATCGTCCCTCTGCTCACCCGCCCGCCTGCCCATTCAAATCAACGCCTGTCAATATTGCAACATAAAAATTTTTGGATGGACCATCTCAGCTAGAATTACATGGACTGGCGCGCAGCAGTCTAGGATGGATATTGAATGGGAAATATTTTGGGACAAAAATTTTCAGCTTAATTGGCAACTGTGGTTGACGAAATGTAATTGGCAAAATGTAATCGGCAAAATGTGATGGACAAAATGTGCTTGGCAAAATGTCTGCCACCAATCACCATAACCTTATTTGGATACAGCCACACTATTATCGTGGGAGTTGGGCTTTGACAATTTGTGTTTCAGTGTTGGCAAGGTCACATGTTTCAGGATTACCAGATCACCCTGACACTCTAACTGCATCATTCACAGGATAAGAAGAGTTCCAGTGCAAACACGCTATACATCTAACTAGTAGTGGACGCGTGAAAAGGCAAGTTCCACCTCTTTCAATTTTTACCTGAGAATTCATATGAAAAAATATGGTTGGATTTTTTCTACAACAGAAATTTTGAGAGACAATATCTTAATCTGCCGGTTGCACTCTCCGAAGTCCTAGAGATTGTATTAGGTTTCTAAACACTTCCCACTTTATAATGATAGCAGGGTATTTTGAATGCATCAGATCTATCTTCTAGATGACACTTTGCCGGTGTCAAAATATATGATGCACCCTTGTCTTGTCTTAAATGTCTGGAAGGATAGTACTGTGAGACCATAAACTTGGGGCAAGGTGATTGACACCCATAATTCTCGGAGATTGTAACATAATTCTGATTACAACTTATAGAACAAATTCTTGATCACAGTAGGAACTATATGTAAATTACTCGTTAACACTATACTAATATCAGCTTTTATGCAACGCTGCAGTCATATGTGGAGAGGAAACTTTTAACTGCTAATGGTTCAACCTTAGTCTGTAACCAAAGAGTGCCTCTATAGCTGTAACAGTATCAACTGCATTCGTCGCGTTGATATTTTATCGAGAAGAATGAAAAGAGGGAACAAGTCACTTGTGCTGTCTCAAGGCTGTTAGGTAAGTAGAACTATAATTCTCTCTCAGAGCAACAAAACCATCACAAATTTATTACAATTTGGTGAAGGGTCTTTTGTGACTTAGAAATATACGCTAGTGCAACTATGAAGTGACACATGAATATACATATACCAGTCATTTTCACATATCAGTGTTTTATTCAACAAACTTTTAACTAAAAATATTGTAACCAACCACCACCCTCTTTGACAGATACAAGTTCCCCTCTTATATTTACACTATGCAAGATATATGAGTTTGTGATCATGTATCCCTCTGACAGGATGAGACAGTGCTCATGTGCATTGAAGAGATTCTAAGACAGCGATGCGTACACCAATACAATGATTCCAAGCTGCAGCATAACCTGAAAGAACAAGATGCAACATTTTTTATTTTTAGCTACGTGTCAACGGGAAGATACATCTGGCCCTGACTCTGGTTTGAACACTAAGGTCATTAACCAAGACAGAAAAATCGAAATTAGGATAGTATGGAACAAAACGGTCAAAAACAAGACGCAATGTTTTTATTTTTAGCTATGTGTTAACGGGAAGATACATCTGGCCCTGACCTTGGTCTGAATTTTATGGTCATTATTATGAAGACAGAGAATTTAAAACTTGGATGCGATGGAAGAAGACGGTAGCGGGCAAAAAAGACGAGACAGGACAATACAGAACACATCTCTTGTCAATGTGGTGTAATTTGGATATTGTTTAAAATCACACATCGCAAAAGATATTTATGTTAACACAAGTTAGAGTTGTTTTGTCCTAATAGAGGAGAGTAATAGCCCACTGACTTTTTATCCTCATTGCATACAGTCACATGCTGAACACCAACTGTTGCACGTTTGCAGGGAATTCAGTGGCCCCTCAACACTTTTCTAGTCAAATGGGCATGAAAATATCCAGGAATCGAACATGGGCTCTGCAGAACTGAACCTATCACTTTTTTTGAGCAAAATATTTCGAGGTCAGTTGCTGAGGCGACATTTCATCATTCCTACACAAGTTAATGATTAGGCCTAGACGCATCAATGTTATTCTATAAAGAATGGGCACTGTTACCTTTTGAGCAAATAGCCACCGACCCCAATCTTTCAATCCATAAACGAGCTGAAATGATTGACCAATCTATAATAAACATTGTAGACAAACACGTGCCAGAAAAAAAACTACACGAGTACGCAACAAGAAAAACCAATGGATCACTTCAGATGTATTGCACCTGATTTCACTCAAAAACAAATTTTACAAGGAAGTATTTAAAGCGTCTAAAGCCCCAACTGATGGCCAAGTCCAACATTACAAGAAATTCAGCAACTATGTTACCAACCAAATTAGTACCGCTAAGAAAAACTACATTAGCAAATCACTATCAGCAAACGACAAAAGTTTTTATTCCTGCTTAAAATCCATAACCAAAAAACAGAAATCCCATACATCTATAGAGTGCCTGGAATACAAAAGTGTGGAACATACGGATAAAAAAGATATTGCCTGCGCCTTAAATGATTTCTTCATAAACGTTGCTGGGCACTCTGAATTCAATCCGGCAAATTTCCCGCATTTTCCTACAGAAAAAATTATTCTTTCAAATTCTCTTTCAGTCCAATCACTAGCAAAACAATTACTCTGCTCATAAATTCACTCAACTCAGACAAACGCGGTGGTCGAAGTGGCATACCAGCAATGATTTATGACTTAATTGCCTACCCGCTATCCATTCTGGTCAATGAATGCTATCAAAAATCAGTCTTCCCTGACTGCTTTAGATCTGCCCTTGTCACGCCAATTCATAAAAAGGGTAAAAAATTATCGACCAATATCCTCGCTTCCAATTCTATCAAAGATATTTGGACGTGATATGAAAAATCAGATGATGTCTTACATAGAGAAACACAACCTATTTTCAGACCAACAATTCTGATTTCGTCAGAATAATTCAACCGAGCAAATGCTGCTATATGTGCTGCAACAATGGAAAATTAAACTTGACCAATCCACTCCATGTTACATTGGAGCCTTATCCCTAGATGTCCGAAAAGCATTCGATACAAGCAATCACAAACTTCTTCTATACATATTGGATAAAAAACAATTCTCCAGTTCTGCAACAGCACTACTTCGATCATATCTTCAAAACCGATCCCAAGTTATGAAAGTGGGGCTGTCACGATCTAATTCACAAGCAATCACCTGTGCTGTACCTCAAGGCTCCATTCTGGGTCCTATCCTCTTTAACTTAGCCATCAATGGATTGCTAGCAACATTTGACAATTCATTCGCTTATGCAGATGATACCGTAATCTACTGTACAGCCACAAGCATAGATGAAGTACTAGCAGAGTCCAATACTCTGCTAAAGAAAGCATCAGATTGGTATCATAGCCACTTACTGAGACTACACATTGAGAAAACACAATTCTGCATATTTTCCAACAGAAACATTAAAAACTTTTACCACATCAATTTTCAAAACTCAAAAATTGAGACAAAACTCACTATCGATGTACTGGGGGTTGCCCTGGATACTTATTTATCTTTCTATATCCATGCCAATGAAACGGCAACCAAAGCAAACAAAGTAGTATACCTCCTTTCAAAACTGAAAAAAATACATGAACTTTGAGGAATCCTAAAGGACTTACAAAATTCTCGTCAGACCTATCCTAGAATGCCTAGAAGGCACTCAAAAAACATCTGACACAATTGAAAAACATCAGAATAAAGCAATAAGAATCATAATCTCTGCACCCAAAAAGTTTTCTGTCACATTTACATTTACGTCGTCTTCTGAGAAGAGCCGCCTCGCAGCATCATATATCTCTCAGCTCCGTCATGTTGTTGGTCGGAGAGTTAATAGGTCGCGACTAAAAGGCTCTTCGTGATAACTGTTTAAAATGTGTACTAAAATCAGTGCGCCCAGCTCCTAACAGGACAGGGAGGCCAGCTGCTGTTTGAATTTCACTGGCTCCGGGATGCTCCGCAGTTTCTCCGGCAGGGCGTTCCAGTCCTTGATGGTTCGTGGGAAGAAGCTGTACTTCATGGCGTCGATGCGACAGGAGGGTTGCATGAACGTGTTCACTTTTCTCCCCTTTTGCACGTAGTCCGGTAGTTTCAGCGCATTTTCTCCGCTCAGGCACTTGTGGAAGTTGACCAGTCGAGAGGCCCTCCTTCTGGATTCGAGAGGTTCCCAATGCAAGCTGGTGAGCATGCTGGATATACTCTCTCTTCTGGCGTAACGGTTGGTGGTGAATCGGGCTGCTCTCTTCTGGACCTTACTGAGGGCATCTTGATCACCCTTCCGGTATGGGTCCCAGGAGGCAGCGGCATACTCCAGTGATGGTCTGACTAGGGTCTTGTATGCTTTCTCTTTAGTGGACGGCAGGCACCTCTTCAGATTCCTGCGCAAGAATCCAAGCGTCCTGTTGGCATTCATTGCTGTCCGGCTGGCATGCCTTTTCCAACTCAGCTTACTCGTGATGTTAACTCCTAGGTATGTAGCGGAGTCAACAGTCTCAAGCTCTTGGTGTCTGATGTTGTATTTGGGGTCGGCAGTGGTTACGTTGACCTTGTTGGTTATGGTCATCTGCTGGCACTTCTTCACTTTAAACTGCATCATCCATTTCTCGGTCCATGCCGACAGCTTGTCCATGTCGTACTGCAGCGCGGAGCAGTCCTCCTGTGTCTTCACTGCCCTGTATAGTAGGCAGTCATCAGCAAACAGCTTAATGGAGGAGGTGACGTCTAGACCAATGTCGTTCACGAACATGAGGAACAGCAGGGGGCCTAATACAGTGCCTTGGGGCACCCCTGAGCGAACTGTGACAGGAGAGGACGATTTTCCATCCAGCACAACTGTCTGAGTTCTGCCACTTAGCCAGGTCATAATCCACTGCAGACAGTGGTCTTCTACGTGGTAGGCTCTCATCTTGGCAAGGAGCCTTTGGTGGGGGACGGTATCGAACGCCTTGGAGAAGTCGAGTACAATCAGGTCAGTTTGGAGTTTGTCCTTCATGTTGTTCGCTATCTCGTCAAGTGTCTGAATCAGCTGGGTTTCACATGAGTGTCCAGTCCTGAACCCGTGTTGGTAGTTGACTAAGATGTTCTGGCTGTTGAGGTACTGCATGATATTCGAGTGCACGATGTGTTCCATGAGCTTGCAGCAAACACTGGTGAGGGAAACAGGACGGTAGTTAGCTGCATCTGTTTTACTTCCCTTTTTGAAGACGGCGTTGATGGTGGCCATCTTCCAATCGGCGGGCACTTCATGGGTGTCATATGATTTCTGGAATATAGCAGTGAGCATTGGTGCCAATTCCTCGGCAGCTTCCTTTAAAACTCTAGTCGGGAGCTGGTCTGGTCCTCTGGCTTTCGACGGGTCGAGTCCGGCGAGGAGTTTCTGGACTCCTTTGCTGGTCATCTGGATGGGCGGCATTGGGTGGCTGACAGGAAAGGGTAGAGGTTGTGGAACCTGCGTTGTGTCCTCGTCAGTGAAAACAGATTCATACTGACGGGACAATGCTTCTGCTTTCTCTTCTGGTCTTATGAGGATTTTACCATTCTCGATGAGTACTGGTATCTTACTTTCTTTCTTTGATCTCTTGCCGTTGTTTGTTTGTTTGTTTGTTTAATTTATGACTTCTCATCCGAGAATGCTTACATAATAAAAGTAGTGTGCTTTCAAAAAGCCCCTCTAAAAATATATGAACAAAAATAAAATAAATCATTTCAAACGGCATAAAACTCAGGATTGGCGAAAATTCCACATTTTCTCTTCTCAGTTCGACATTTAGGCATACAAATGGTGCCCTCAGAGTTACGGGTTGAGCGTCTGAGTCTGGTTTTATTGAGCGGAAGTCGATTGTGTAGGGGATGGTTATCGTCAGATAAAATACGATGTACGTATTTGTGGCATATGTCGTTTAGTAAGTCATTTAGTGGTAGCAAATTAGCAGCTGCAAGTCGATCATCGTAGTGTTCGAGGTCAGAGAAAATAATCCTCATAGCAAGCCGCTGACATCTCTCAATATCATTCCTCAGACATTCGGTGGTGTAAGGGTACCAAGCACCTGCAGCGTGGGTGATAGCTGCGACTATTTGGGTTTTGTACATTAGTACTAGGCTTTGTTGGTTTACTCCGGACTGTTTTAATACGAGCAGACCGTGACATCTTTTGTTCGCTGACTTAGTGATGTTAGCCACATGCTCATTGAATCGTAGATGTTGGTCGATGGTAAGACCGAGTAGTTTGGTAGAAGCTACGTTGTCTACGTTGTGTGATTGATTCATTGTGAGAGTTTTCAACATTATCATCTGTTTCTTAAGAGAAAGGTTCAATGTCTTAGTTTTTGCAGCATTCAGTAGCATTTTGTTGTCGTGCGCCCATTTAGTACATTCATCGATAAGCTGCTGACTGACGGGTGGAGGTTCAAACTTGACAGTGTTGTAAGTATTGCTTATTATTTGAAGATCAGCTTTCTGGAGAGACATGTAGTTGGTTGTGTCATCAGCGTATTTCACAGTGCTGGCAGTGGAGAATTGAAGCGAATCAACAAACGCCAACCATAGAGTAGGTCCACACAAGGTCCCTTGTGGAACGCCTATGTTGGAAGATGCAGTGTGAGATTTCACTTGGTGCTGATGAATCACTACTTGTTGTTTTCTGTTTTCTAGATAACTCGCGACTAAAGCCACAAGGGTGTTTGGGAGCTCAAACTGTCTCAACTTTTGTAGAAGAAGAGTGTGATTCATAAGGTCAAAGGCCTTGCTGAAATCATATAATATCATCTGGGCCCCGATGTTGTTACAATTGTCCATGGCCTTGGTGACGTCATCAAGAACGCTAACAAGAGCATCTGTGCATCCTACACCCGGCATATAGGCAAACTGGTTGCCTTGCAGCTTGGGGAGGATATGGGTACGGATTCGTCTGTTTATGAAGTTTTCAGCAACTTTACCTACATGCCATAGAAGAGATATTGGGCGATAGTCTTTACAAGTGGATGGAGAGTTTGTTTTAGCTATCGGTATAACTTCTGCAGTTTTGTAGAGTGCTGGGAACTTTGCTTCTCTTTGTGAATGGTTGATTATATCGGCTATCGGTACACAGAGGTCTTCGTGACAGAGTTTGCTTATCCAGGGAGGATAATCTTTACTGTGGACGGACTTCTGAGTTTCTATATTTCTCAGCGCAGTTTTCACTTGACCTATTGGAACATCGTCAACAGAACAGAGCTCATCAATTTGGTAACTTGAATAATCAGTTGGTGGTTGAACATCCATAGTAACGTAGTAGTTGTTGAGTTTGTTGACAAACTGCTGTGGGTCATGAAGTGTGTCATCAATGATATAGTGTGTCGGTACCTTGGCTTTCGATTTACTATCAAAGGATCTGACATTCTTCCACCAATTAGCAGTACCAGCTTTCAGGTGATTGATCTTTTGATCGAAGAAGCTTCGCTTTGATTTTGTTATAATTAGATCAAGCATAGTCCGGAGATAGGTATAGGAGGGTTTTCCTTGGCTGAAAGCTTTCTCCTTTGCACGCCTTAGCTTTTGTGTGAGGGGGGTTTCCCATGCAGGTGAGCTATTCTGAGGAATGCGGAATCTCATAAGCGGACAATGTTTGTGATATACATCAGTGACTATTGTCTGATACGCTTCTACTTTAGCATCTAGGTTGATGAAAGAGTAGAACTTTTTAGGGTTCGCTCTCTCGCTGTCGCCTAGTATGTTAACTGTGTAATTGTCATAAGCTTCACCAAGCCCTCTCTTCACATCAGCTTGCAGTTGCATGAAGCGTTCCCAGCGCTCTGGGTCGTTCCACTTCTTGGCACTTTTCCATGCACGCTTTTTCTTCTGGGTCAATCCCCTCAGTTTCCTTGTCATCCACTCAAGGTTCCATCGCTTTGACACTTTCTTCTGGGGGATGTGTTGGTTGGTGGCAGTTGTGATGCAGTTTTTGAAGTCTGTCCACAGTTTTTCTACTATGTGTGCTCTTGCCGTGGCGCAGAAGTTGTGACTGTACTCCAGTATGTCTGCTTTCAGCGCTGCGAAGTCTCCTTTCCTGTAGAGGTACACCCATCGCGTCGAGCGGGGTTGTCGGTAGGGGTTCACGTTGATGACACAGGTCACCAAAGAGTGATCGCTCATACAGGGGTGTACTTCGAGGTTGTTGATCTTATCCGGTTGGGTACTCAACACAAGATCTAGTATGTTGTCATACCTTGTCGGTTTGGTGGTGAGCTGACATAAGTAGTTGTCATCGAGTACATCCAGAGCCTGTTCATTCAGTGTAACAGGGTATATCGACGGTGATCTCACATCTCCTGATTCCCAGTCGATGTCTGGGAGATTGAAGTCTCCTGCTAACACTATATGAGGCAGTTTCTGACGTGATGTCAGTCTTTGTAGTGATACATCAAGCTGGTGTAGGATGTTTGTGTGGTCCAGTCTCGGATTGGGCGATCTGTAGAAGGACCCTATGAAGACTGGCTCCCAATTCCACAGTTTCACACTCACCCAGACTAGTTCACAGTTTATATCCGCACATAGTTCCGCTTCGTACATCGATACAAGATTGTGTCTGACAGCTATAAATACCCCTCCTTCGCCTTTCTTGTTATCATTGCGGTACAGTTCATATTCATCAGTTGGGAACGCTTCGTTGCTGCCGATTTCCTGACACAGTTTTGACTCACATCCGCATATGATATCTGGTTGGTGGGTATCCAACAAGGCTAAGAATGAGGCACGCTTTTCAGTGCTAACCAAGCTGTTGACATTCACTGACATGACTGAGAGGTTACGCAACCGAGTCCGGTGTTGTTCTCCATCACGCTGTGCAGGGTTGGTATCTCCTTCTTGGGTACTGGTTGACTGGTCCTCCTGTCCGATAACACACCGTGGACACTGCCATGTGAAAGAATGCAGTGTGATGAGTTGCTTATACTCCTTGGTGGTGACAGTCCCACATTTAATGTGAATCCATTGATCACATTCATCACAGCAGATGGCATGATGATTTTTTGCCACAGTTCTCTGGCAGATTCCACAGAGATATCTTGTAGTAGTATCAGCCATAGTCCAGGTGTTTTTAGTTGACTAATTGTCCAGTAGTTTTGTCTGCTGGGGGCTGTGAGCACTGATTTTAGTAATAATTATTTCAATTTTTCAAGGGAGAAAAGAAATTGCCGCCATTCATTAGATGACCTTGACCTTTTAGGTAGATCACTCTTAAACTACCCACCCTAAAAAGTAGAAGATATTACCTATTTCACAAATTTACACATAAGAAAATATTTAAAAATAAAGCATCAAAGCATATTTTTCGCCTGGTGCAAAAGTCCAATAAACACCAACGCTCCCTTAGAAGTAAATGTTCAATAATAAAACCCTCCTTTAGGACACATTTTGGCAAAACAGCTCTCTTAAATCTGCTGCACAATTTCAGACTGAATTGCAAAACAGCTGACAGCCTACTATCTTTTAACTAATACTTTTGATAATAATCGTGACAAGTGCAATAATTTTATATATATAATATATCATTTTCTTTTTCTGTAAAGCCATATATAACTTACTTTCCCATTTCTATAACATCGTCATTTATTTGTGTATAACCCCCTTTCTTTTTTATTTAACTGTGTGTAGAGGTCAACAAGTTACTTTTTAACTACTCTGTTATCTTAAACTTTCTAAAAAACCTCTTTAAACAAATAAATAAATGATTACCTACATCGAGGCACGAGTTAAGATAAACAGTTACCTGCATTGAGAATGCTGTGGTCGCAAAACCACTTATGAGAGATGAGTATTTTGTTATTTTTTCTTGAAGTCTCTGCTTACAGCCCTAAAATATATAGCAGTCATTATATGAACTCAAAACACAAGGTGACAATCAACCAGGAGTTTGCATGGCAAATCCTGATATGATGTTGAAAAACGTTCTTATCAAATGAATGTTATGTCAATAAAGTTTTTTAAAAGAGATTGTTACATGATATTTCGGACCACTGCTCAGTTTAATGAACAATTTCCATTCAGATATTTGAATAACATAGCCATCTGGTGTCTTTGCCTGACATGCTCCACATAACGTAAATGTCGAAACAAGTTACCAGCCGGACCTGAGAGAAGCAATGGGATCATTTTGTGCCAACAAGATCAATACTTAAGTTCTAGCTCACCGTATCAATATAAGAGTTAATTGATGTAGGATTTGTGGCACAGCTACTATCTATCAGGGTGAATTTTCCTTCAGCTTGTGGCCTTCCTGAACGTAGTGAGTCAATCACAGCTACATTATACGACTCATCAACCTGCAAAAAATTTATTTTAGTATATGAATATGGGTAGAAAACCTTTTCGCAGCTTTCAAATACAATAGAGGTTATATGATTTTGCTGCAAAGGTCATTATCCTTTATTATTATTATTATTATTTATTATCTTTATTTATTATTATTGTTTATTAATTGCCGAATGAGAACTTGCCTTACAGCAGCTGACTGGGAAATCAATGTTGTAAAATTTCCCGGTAACGTTGATGCCAAACTCTTGACCCAGATAGACATCTTTAAACCTGGCTGCTCTCTGGAAATCACTGCCATTAGATATCCCACAACAATGGAACTACAAACAAATGAAATTATGTGGAAACCTAGAAACGTGAGCCTTTCTCACCATGAGCTAGAAACCTAAAATCGTGAACGTTACTCACCACGTGCAAGAAACCTAGAATTTAAACCTTCCTCACCACGTGCTAGAAACCTAGAATTGTAAACTTTTTTTGCCTATTGGATCATCACAAAATATTCTAGATTGATTTATTGTTTAATTCTCTTTGTATTTAATTACAGATTTAACATCATGGAATCATGTGTAACTGTACCCTGCTGCTCCTCGCCAAACTGCATAGGCCTCTCATTGTCTTTTAAACTGTGGAAGAAATCGCCAAATCTATCCCCAAAGAATGGTCAAACTTTAAAAGACTATGTTGTATTATTGAGTGCACCGAGAGTTGACCATTCAAAAACCTTAGAAACCAAGCAGCAATGTACAATACTGTTAAGAGCCTGATCGCTATAACACCTCAATGTAGCATCTGCTATATATCTAGAATTGTAAACTTTTTTCACTGCGTGATCGCAGCCGATAATTGCAGTGTAATATTATCAAGTAAAGATGGGCCTAACTGTTAACAGTATAAAAATAACTTCTAGGAAATAGAGGTAAACAAAATTTACATCCTTCTCCTTACAATAATTATCAAAATACACTGCAGATCACTTTTTAAAACCGGAACAAAAATGTAGCATTGCAAGTTCCTAAGAACGAACAGAAATTTTGGGGCTCAAATTATAAATAACTAAACAAACCTCGATATGCCCTAAATCCCAGATTCTGGACCAGCGGTTTGTACTGTTAAAGTTACCATCGTACTGAGTCTCCAAGCTCCATTCCATGACTTCATTTAGCGCCTGGATGGTCAGTGTTCGGTACTGTATGAGATTGGTAGCCACAAAAGTAGCTGCGGTCGAGGATACTACTAGGATGGCTAGAAACTGAAAAAAAGCATGCTCAAAATGAAGTCTGAAACTATATTGTAACGTCTATCCAAATTGATGACTTGATTGAAATGACAGATTACTTCACAGAGGCCATCAGTGAGCTAGGAAACTGGGTAACTATTCAATGACCTCTCTAGTAATTATAATTTAATACTTTGCCTAATAACAGAGATGAAATCCTACAAACCCTCTAAGACAACTTGAAGTCACGGTGTACATGTCTAACAAGCTTACATGTCAGGACTGACCAAAAGAAGTCATGAATAAGTATAGCCGTAGTAAAGTTTACCACTAAGAGAAATTTCGGTTTCCCAGAAGCCACGCTGGCAAACCCCATTATCCCGAATCCGCACATAAGGATACCAGTACACATCAACATCACACAAGCCTGAAAAACAAGCAATATAATTTGAGATTTTGATTCAGATCTTTCATCTAACAATATCAGCAATGGGAGAGGCATTGAATATACAATGTAGCAGTAGTCTATGTGCTCAGACAATTGCAAGAGCAAGGTGGTTGTGGCATAACCATAAACATAGAGTACTGTTTGTATGTTTATTGTTTAGGGGCCTAACATTATCAAAATGATCAACTTAGGAGTTTCTAATTAATGCCACAAACTCATGCTTGCAGCCGTCTTAGCACAAGTGATTACATCTTAGCATTTGACTAACCTGACAGTATGCATGTAGTTTTGTAAACACATATTTACATATTTATACTCTTTTTATTTGGCATAATGATAGTCAGTCAGATACCTCAAACAGTTTTGTCTAATTACCATTATACAGTCATTGAATGGATTCATTTTTGTTATATAGGTAGCAAATATCAAATACTGACAACATTTGAAGCGCATCAAGGTAAAAGCTCTAGGTTGAATGTCAATTTCCCCTTGACTATTCCAATGGCATCGAAGGCTAATAAAGTAGAGAGTAACATCCATTGCAAACAGAGATAGCTTTGTTTTCTCCATTAAGCACAGTATCAATTGCAATATCAACTGCATATCAATTTCAACGGCAAGTATTATTAATCATCGTCCAACATACCTTTGCAATGGCAGTTTCACTGAACTCTTTGACATCACCGGCGTATTGAAATAGAGACAGCGAAGCCACTAACTTTCCTTCCTCACTTGTATCTGGTACGTCAGGGGCTGCTTCTTTAAGCACTGCTGCTGCAGTAATAGTCAACACCAAACCTAAAATCTATCGGGATAACAAGAAAATCAAATAAAATAAAAATGTCTTGTGATTAAATAATATTCAATAAATAAAATCACTATCTGTTCTCACCACCAAAAATAAGGGGTAGTAAATATGACTTATGCCACTGAATTCCATACTGCAATACATTTAATTTTTGTCAGGATGAATTGTGATCTAGTAGATATATTGGATTATAGAGTAAGGATAACATAGATTATTATCAAATTTAAAAAAAGTCAAACCCATTCTTTGAGCCTTCTATCAATATGCAAGTCACGTTTTATACGGGGGGGGGGGGGGGGGGATCAGTTCAGTCCTATTACATAATTATTTATTTTATTATAACTCAATTTGACTTATTTTAATTTATCATAATTATTATGAAAGTAGACTGCACATCTCCCTCTTGGTTAAAGAAAACATATATGTTGACAATCTCAACAAAATGGGTTGTTGAACCATTTTACTACTTGGTTTTAATTCCAAGTCAAAATTTTATCCTTTTCTATGACCATGGAAGTTGAACTATAAAGGTTATACAGGGCAGAAAGTGTAAAAAATTGCTTTTTTTAGGAATGAACAAATGGTGCGATTTTTTGCCTGGTATTTGGCTGCAGATAATCAAAACTGGTAGAAATAAAACGCCAGGATAAGATAAATAAGATCGGCTTTAAGACGTCTGCATTGGTGAGGTTATGCTGAAGCCGGAAATTTGCTGTGATGTTCTTATACTCAAATCAACTATTACCAATATCTCCCGCAATAATTTTGACATGTAGGTCTCCACTTCTATGGAATATTATCAGTCATAACTGTTGTCAGAATTTTCACGTCAATATCCTGTCATCACCTCATCACTTTCAAATCATGTCAGATAAGAAGGAAGTTGTCAGACATCACTGTCACTTTACTATGCTTTAAAGAGTAGACTTCTTAGTCATTTTTAACCGTTGTAAGCATTCAATTTTATCTATCCTGAAGAGCCCAGTCTATTTTTCCTAGCATGTATTACTTTTATAACTTATTTATTTTCTTTTTCTTCTCTCCAAGGGGGTTTTTATCTCATAATTCATTTTTATCTCGATGTTAGCATGTTTGGATAAAGAGTGTACATTAAAACAAACAAACATACAAACAATACCATGATATCGCATGCAAAAATAAACTAAACTAAACTAAACTTCTCTGGCCCAGCCTGATATTTATATCAGAGGAATTGTGGCGAGACCCTCCATCTCCCCCTCCCCCCTCCTCCCCTGGCCATGCCATCAAACTCAGTCTCCTTAGATTGCGACAAAGAAACGGTGCTATTCTGCGAAGGAATCATATACAACATGATGTATTCACTGAATGGATAAGGCGCCTATATATTGAAGCAAAGTAGTAGTAAGTAGGTAGTGGTAGTAGTAAGTAGGGACACCGAGATGATAAAAAACATGTCCAATCACTTTAGATGAGTAAAGTCTTACCATGAGAAAAGGACAGCCTTTTCTGACATGCTTGAAATAGCCAAACTAAACTCTAGCTAACATGTCTTAACTTTATGAAGTTCCCCACATGTGGGCAAAAATTTAGGTAACACTTAGCCTCTCCGAAACTAGCTAAACTTAACTCAAGTTAATATTTACACACCCCTATCTCAGGTTGACAAAACTTTAGCTAACATTTAGTCATCCTCGAACAGGCTAAACTAAATTGACATTTACTCCTCTAGGGTACACAGATCTCATATGTAATAAGTATACTCACTGTCTGACAGATCAGAAGAAAGAGAAGGAATATTCTGAGGATGTAGCCTATTGCCTGGATGGTAGACTCTGCAAAACAACACATTCTTCATTAGACTGGACACTACTCTATTTCATTAGACTGCGATGTTTACTTTTTATTTTAAGCGCCGTGACGCTCAACAGAGCATACATGATGACGACATTGCGCCGTGCGCCATGTCAGGGCTCCGACATGAGCATTATCTTTAACACTTTTAGGCTGGAGAGTGTATTGCCATATCAGATAAAAGACACTGGTAAAAATTAAGAATCTTTCATTTCTATAAAGAATGAAGGCTAAATGTGTAATACGATGCCATGGCTCTCTATCTTGATTTGACTCTCATGACATTAAAGCTGTCAATAGTGTAGTGTTAGGTCAAGGTCAATATGGTGCAGACTATAAGGGAGAACATAGTAGCTAATTTTTTTGTCACCTTAGTTATATTTTATACACTTCGCTGTTGTCAATTTGAGAGACATTTTGAAAACTTTTTTTCGTGATTTTACAACATTTCGAATGAGATGACTTTGGTTGCCAATAAAAGTATATATAAAAGCCTTGTTAAAGCTGTATCAAATTTATCGATTGGCCTGCACTGCGTCTGCATCAGCTTGAAATTAGAACAAAAATTCAAACCTTTCACCACTCATCAAGGATTAGTCCATCGATTTGCCCTATTAAAAAGTTGATTGCGTTAATCCAGAAGCTTTAGTTTTTCCAGGCAAATGAAATATTAAACTGCATTCAGCTCTACAAAATATTCTCTAACGCTATGATGCAGTGCAAGGGATTATTTTTAGTTGGAAGGGAAAACCTACGATAACAACCAACCGTGGTTATTATTAACCTGTTTTGACAAGCTTTGCTGTGGGAGGGGCACAAAGCTGGGCAACTATTGCAAACAAGTTGTAGATAAGGAAATATTTGGCTTTTCAAGACAGATTAGGATATTATTTAAGGTCAGATTGCCTTATTTTATCAACTGTCTGCCCTGTTGGGACATTTGAAGCAGAGATTTTCAATCATAAGCTAAAATAATGCTATTGAGAAGCAGTTATAAAATAAAAATAAAGATTTTATTCAGAGTTGTCTTCACATTGCAATGATATTAATGGTCGGATGATATAAAGGTCACTATGACACTGAAATTAGTGTTGGTCAAGATATTAAAAGGTCGATTCGGAAAGTAATTAGGCTGGGGCTGCAACTCCCCGAACTAAAATATAGAATTTGAGGCTATCTCAATGCGCAAGCGTACATAATACTGTATCCTCCCTGTAGAACTCAAATGTAAGATCATAAACTTGTTCATGCTCTAGCAAAACTCTCATCAGGCTTGGCTGTTACCCCTCCACAAGCAGTGAACACATTAATTTTAGTATTCAGTACTTTGCCAGCAAGTTCTGTGGTAAGTAATTGGCCAATGCATTCTCGTTTCCAACTGAACTTTTTTTTTAAATAATCCAAGTACTGAAGTGAGTGTAGTACTGTACTGTCTGTAGGCTGTAGTAGTGTAGTAGTCCTGAAGTAGGCAAGCTAGTAGGCCCACCTACCTACTTTACTTACAAGCACTACTAGACTAGACTGATAGGCTAGACTTGCCACTGTGACTAATACTTCACTCACTGCCGTTAGTTCAACTCAATCAATGCGGTGCTAGCTAGACATGTTCAATAGTCACACTCACAGTCATACCCATAGATAGATAGATAGTGATAGTGTGAGGCAAGCACACCAGAGAGTGTGTAGTTGTCTGTGAAGTTGACAGTAGAGTAGAGCAGGCATGATTCATACTGAATAGTGAGATTTTGTCACCCTCATTTTTACATGGTTATCAAGATCCTGCAACTTGTAGTCTAAGTTGAGACGAAACAGATAATACTCCAGCAGCCCTCATAGTCTTGGTAACATATTCTATGAGTGGTGCCTTAGGAAATCAATTCATACAGAGGCTACCTTGCCTAGAGAATGAAAAGCATCATGCCAATCATTTTACTGCATATGCTTCCTAACATGCTATCATTTGAACAGAGTTGTAAGACTCTCCTATCAGTCCCACATGAGCCAACATTGTTAGAAAGTCTGACTGGGCAGTCATCTTGGTCGGCAGCTAGTTTGGCTGAACTTGGATTTTCAAATCCCGACATAAATAGACCTAAACTCATTTGTTGATAGCCTGTCTGCATTAAGGTAGGCCCAATTTGTGTTGTATGGAATATGGTATAAGGCATAGGCCTAGGTGCTGTCTCTTGTGACCAATAATTTGGCTAGGACCAACTGTTAATTAAAAATTCAAAAAATATACAGGCTTTTGTTGCTATTCATTGCTTCTAGCGGGGCCAATGCGAGTATGCTTACAATGATAATTTAATTAAGACCTCATCTAATTAGCGCACCCTCGTACAAGGTAAGGGTGGGCAAGCTAGGCTATTGTCCGGAGAGCTCACCTCCTTTAGCAGTATGGGTAGTGACCGGGATTCGAATCTGCAACTCTCAGATTGAGAAGCTCGAATCCTAACCACTACACCACCCTGCCTGCCTAGTAAAAGCTGTAATGCAATGGCGTTCATCTTGTTTTTTTCAGACACCTGCCGACATGCTGTGATTTGTATAACTTTCCATTTTATACCTTCATCAACATTTTAAACTTACTTCAAAGAAGCCGTCAGTGATGGGTGATTCCCTGTTTAACAAGGGCTATGGTAAGTGCTTCAGTGGGCCTAGTCATATTATCTCCACTTATCATTATGCACCACAACACATGCACAGACATTTTTAGTAGTGTGAGGTAAATTCAGTCATTATCAACATGACAACATCTTAGGCAAGGCCTCTGAAAGGATAATTTTGCATTTTTGTGAAAGTTTTTGTACAGGACACTTGTAAGCTGTCTGTATCTATCTGTCTACCTCACATAAACCTAACATGTGGACTGGAGATCTAAGCATAACATGTATATATGAAGGGCCTATCATCATGTATGTGTAGTTATTAAGTACCTATATTTGTATTATAGGAGCTTCTAATGGAATTTCCTCACCGTACCACATGAGTCATCAGGGATCCATGATGTCAGATCAGTCATATAATAACATGCAGGTCAGTAGGCTTATATTCAGTCATCTGTGCAAACTCTGGAAAATATCTGACCAACGACTTTATAATAATAATAATATTATCTTTATTTCAAACCATTGGTATGCTCCCTCAGGAAAAGTGGCCACCCTTACAGGTTTTGGTACAAGAAAGAAAACAAATTGATAAAACTTGGCATCTTGGATTAAAAAGGGGATAAATAACATAAAAATTAATGTGAAGAATTCTCACTTAATCATATTTCACACATTCATTATTGACATAGGAATAAAAACGCTTTTGCTCTCTTAGTGTTGTTGTTCTGCACTTAGTGTTGCGTTTTGAGTGTTTCTGTTTGTGGTAGGCTTCTAGAAATCCTGTCGAATATGTTTACTGCAAGAGGCAGAGTGTGTTGTCAGGATTGTCATGTCAAATCAATTGATAGCAAATTTTGTTAGCATATACTTGGCATTTGTTCATCCAGTTGGAAATAGAAAGCTCAGTTAAAGCAAATGCCTGCCTGCAATTGCTGCAGGTCCTGGCTTCAAACAGTGCTTTGTTCCACAAACTACCTGGGTATGATTTTTCCCCTGGTGGTGTGGTCCAAAAATGTGTGTAAGCTAGAAGAGATGGTGGCCTCGTCCACATACAGACATTTGTCTTATTCTCTCCTCACAACATACACACCATCTAACATTATCTAAAAACTGCCAGTGAATGTGAAATCATGTAAAAGTTAGGTTCCGTCAACTCTTTGCAATACTATGAATAAATGAGTGTTGTCAAAGATGAGCCCATAATTCATCCCTCTGACTACTGCTTTCATGATAATGTTACATTTTCAATTTAGTACTAGTTCACAAATCTAGTATTTGTTCACAATTTACGAGGAAATTTAATGGCAATAATTTATATTGTAAATTTTTGTAGATCAGTGCTATTTTTCGTAGTCGTTCTGGGATAATTGATATCACACCACCATATTCGTCTCATTAAAAATGTGCTGGTGGCATAGCTTTGAAATGTTTTAACTTGCATAGCTAAATCAAAATTTAATCTCGGGAGCAAAATATTAGAAGATAAGTCTATTTTTGTATTGGGAAGTGAACAGAAAAGGTGTCACATTTAAGTTTGTTGCTACCATATTGCCAACCTGGTAGTGATGGTTGTAAAAAGTAGTGTCAATCAGAAGCCTTAGTGTCAAAATTTAAAATAGAATAGCAGTTATTATTAATAATTTGTAAAATAATATTATTGTGAGAAAGCGGTATTAATGTTTATAATAAAAAGTTGTTATTATACTTTGATTTTGTGTGTGTGCAAAACCATCGGCTCAATTTTACTAAGAGTGAAAATAATTGTTGTAAGACAGTACAGTAAGGACAAGACAGTACAGGAAGGACTTGGTATGACATCAGGGGTTTTTGAATGACAGTAGGCACTATTCTGTTACAGTCCTATAACAGAGCTATCTGTGTAGTATGGGTGTACCAACAGTTCTAAATACTCATTGGTACGCCCCCTAACTGCCCTATCTCTGTGTTACAGGGTCACATGTCCCCGATGGGGTTCAGAGGAGGGTTTAACCCTGTGGTGACTGGAGGAGGCGCTGGAGTTAATGATATTAGTAGTGGTATGTCCGCAATGAATCTTAGTAATAATCACCACGGATCAATCAACCAAAACCATGTAAGTAATAAACAGCTTCCTCAATATCCACCATGTAAGTTATTTACACCTTCCAGTATGCTTGATGTTACAGTCTTGTGTAGGCCTTAATATGGCAGGTTCTCACGGAAGTGTGATGGTCCCTATGCTGGCACATTGTATATCTCCAAGCTCATTACTCTAACAGAAATATGCGATGTGAATGGTATGTAAGACGTCAGTACATAGGACTCAAAGAGTTCAAGATAGTTTGATGTCCACCCTTGCCAATATCCGACTAGGCTTCACTCATGGCAGGTGGTTCGATATGGGAAGCTACTAAATGACTTCACTTAGAATTGATCCCATGTCCAATCTGCGTACTACTAGGATACCCTGTCTATACATGCAACTTGTGATCAAACTCTTTAGCAATCTTTTAACAACAGTGGCACGTCATAGCTACAAAACTTTGCAACAGCTAGTTCGGTGACTTAAATGAACAGTGTGGCGTTTGTTGTAAGCCTACTAAATTTGTTTGAGCTCAGGTGTCATGCTAAGTCACTGCACTGCCTGATAAGACCACATTATAAAGTATTTATGTTACTGACCAACTCGACCTTTCCTTATCAATCTTAAATCAATCAATACCGAGAGATCCCTAGGTATTGAACAAATTTTAAATTATACAGTTTGTCCCAGGGCATTGCTAGCTGTATGAGGGGTGACAACTTGCTAGAAACAGTCTCAAAAATCTTAGAACTTTGACTAGGAATAGCACTTTGCACTTAAAATAACAACTTTTGATTATTTTGACAACGCTCAAACAAATGACAATCAACCCCCATCCCAAATTGTATTTTCAAGTTCTTGTCTAACTATGTCAACTAGCATTCACAATCGACTGACCTGCACTGACATTGAGGCCTCTCTTTTTCCATAAACAGTCCCTAATTTAGGACAATTCCTCAATTTTAATCTGCATATGTAACTTATAGTATCATTTCTATTTTTTAGACTGAGTTCAACCCGTCTGCAAATGAGTTTGTGCCAAAAGTAAGTGTGGGAGGAATGCATCATAGTGCAAGCGCACCAAACTTTGACAATTTCAGTCCCCTGAAGGTAATTGAGCCACGCTGACAATGCTCTAGCTTGTACAATTAGACACACAGCTTTTACCTCCACTATATATGGGTTATCTTCCCTTCCCTTAAAGCGTTATGAATTCTGCTCTTAGACTAGACTGCTGCTCCCCTGCACACTACATAAACAACATAGTAATATAATATCATATAAATATCTATCTATACACATGGCTATAGTCCTCGAGGATATTATGCTAACCTTTTCTTTACTTGATATGACAATTCAAAATTACCTATAATCGGAGCCCGTAAAGCACAAGCAGGTAGAAGTTTGGTAAGCCGCACAGCCCAAGTAGTATCAGGTATCAGGAATCGCATCCACGTCATTTTTGTTATTTTGGCGCAATATTAACCTGGTGATCAGAGAAGTTATCGTTTGCTTTTAATATCTTAGTTGTGATTGTGGCCCTGGCAGACCTCTGGATGATAATGGAACAGAAGAAAAGATATTCGCTTTTGAGCCTTTCATGCGTTGTCTTGTGCCTTGCAGGATCTATGTTTTTTACACATTTGTGCTGAATAGTTTATTGGCACTGCAGCCTGCAGTACAATCATTTATCCCTTGTTACTGGCGACAGTGGTAGTTTTCTTACAGAGGTGTCACTGAAGGTCATTCTGATGCCAGGATGTGCTCTATGAATACTATCACCGATGTCAGCTCCAACGAGAAGCACCACCACGTCAATGCAGTCTGTGTATTTTTTATGGCTGTCTATTTGAAGCCATGGAATAAGACCTAGATAGAAACCTAAACTGCTATTGAGAGTCGTTCGTACCTGGTTGGGAATCTTTTTATCCATGTCTATAACTTGGTAGACTTATATTTATCCATGTCTATAACTTGGTAGACTTATATTTATCAATGTTCGTGCTTGCAGCCAATGCACCCGTTACTGGATAATGTGAACAGTCCAGTACTCACCCCCTCAGGGTCTCCTCAGCTACGCAGGGGTAATAAACCTCAGATCTCTCCACCCCTAGATATGGCAGCAGCTCAGCTACAGGCCCAACAACAGCAGGAACTAGTTCAGGTAATCCACTCACTCACTCACTGCATATAACCTAAAATATAGCTTTAATACGGCTGCCATAGGTATCCAATGTACCTGAAAACTCGAATTTTTCCTAGGCCATAATCGCCAGCAGATACTGTAGCATTTATAAAAGTCAGGAGGAGATAATCACCAACAGGCATATTTTGATTTAAGTCGCTGAGTAGGGTTTGAGTCAGTAGTAATAGGAAAGACTAGACTGCTGGTAATTTATATCAAACATGTTCTACTCATTCACCCTGTTGTTAAACAAGGATGAGGATAAATGACTCGATTCAACCATGAAATCATTTCTTTGTCAAATTTTGGATTTTTGAAAACATAGTTCTCGTCCGTGGAAGAAAAAAAATATTTGATAACAAGCAGAATATAAATTAAGCTGTCGAAATTTAAGTTTTGCTATAACAGGTTATTTCCTGAGGGGATGTTGATCAGTGTAGACAAAACATCTCTCTACTAATTACTAGGGTGAAAATGATCAAGGCTGGATAATTTTGCTATAAATGACCACGGCACTAGTCCAATTAACCAAAAGAGGAAATGATTGATATATGGTTTGGTTAAGCAAAACTTGATATTGGTAAATGAGGAAATGTTGCTAAGTGAGTTTCCTTCGAAAACCCATAAATTTTGTGCAGCTGGTTGATGTGATGGGATTTTATTTTTCCTTTATGGAACTCAACTGGATTTTCCAGGAAACTGTTGAACTTGCGCTTTCCAATGTTAGCTTGCTTGCTATACAACAGTGGCATGGATACAATGTGATATCTTTAGGATTCCTTGCAGAATGAAAGAAGCACAGAAATTAAAATTAGCTAACTAGCGTAAACGTATTTCGTAAAGGAAATCAAACGTTTTAGCAAATTTGATTTTAAAATACCCCATACTATTTTTTTTATTAGAAAATATTTAGTTGGACTAATACTGAGCAAGTGAAATTAATCTCCATGTAAATTTTTTACTGTTTGAGTAATTCGGTCATATTTCTTGGAGATATCATTCATTGTGATTATTATTAGCAAGGAAAGATAACCCAAATATTTTGCTCACTAAATGGTTAACATTCCTAGATGTTGAGTTGATTATCCTCTAGTTACTTGACTCGACACGACTAAGCTGTTTCACATCTAAGCTTTGTTGTTTGACTCTAAAGTGGAAAGTTAAAATCTCGGTAAAATGCGGCAGATTGTGATGGGACCGGTAAGGTGTACTATGCTAACTGCCTAGAAACTCTCATCGAGAATGATATAAAAACTCACGTCCATTTTAAGTATTGATACCGTGTGAGAAACCTTGATGTTGGTAGGTTTATTTGTTTCCGGCATCATCAGTAGTGGTCTATGGTCTGTATACTAATGTGGCACAGGAGCATTAATTTTGAGGTTGGATACCCTTCCTGACACCACCATAATACCCCGGTAATCGAACACGGCACCTCCCGATTGAAAGACCCACGCCCCATCCATTGCAATTGTGATAATTAGAAAAGTGAGAGTAAGAATGTCTTTTCGGCCATCACACTTTGTGACATTTTGTTTTTAGGAGAATTTTGGCGGAACAACCTACTTCTATAACAAGGATGAATATTCCTCACCCGTCACAAGACAGGTAAGTCAAGGTTTAGGGTAGATACGACTCTCCCATCTCATAGTATGCATCCTCTCCAGCCTGAAACAAGGAATAGAGCTACCTTTACTATTCTGTTGTCCAAAAGTGAAGGCGTCAGAGCGACAGCCTCCTCACCCCCCCCCCCTCACCACCACCCCTCACCACCACCACCCCTCACCACCCTCCCTCACCACCCCCCCTCACCTCTCACTAGCCTGATGATAATTATACTCTTATGTGTATCTCTGACTGATAGGGTCAACTTGACCTTGGTACCAAAATCACTCCTCATATACAATTTGAGGCGAACAGATTGGTTCTAAGATAATAAGGCTAGATGTGTTGTTCCACGCACCATCTAAGATGCACACATTAAAAAACGTGTCACATGACCCATGTGATGCTGACAGCATTATTTGGTAGCCTGTCTTAAGGTAGTCTGAGCCCCCCCCCCCAGACTTTTGCCCCCTGAGAACAATTCAAGATCTTACGGGAGTTGTCTGCTCTTAGAGATTATGAGTTATAAAGGGGAGCACTAAAACTGCACTATCTATTGATTTCTATTCATGCCACCTACTATATCGCTCCAGCTCCAGGTTTCCAGTCAGATTCTGGGAAAAGTGGTCTCATGTTTGGGAAATACCCATGAGCAGAGATATTCACTGCCAAGTAGGGAAGAAAGATCTCAGCCAGAATTTCTTTCATTCTGAATAAGGGCGGTCATTCATGAAATTTTTGGACCCTTAGGCTGTATGAAGTAAGATTAATGTAGAAGTAATGAGAGGAAAAATCCAAGCAAATCCTGCAAAGTGCATAGACTAGCCTTAAGGTAGTGATGTAGAAAGTTCCACAAGAATCAGTTTTACTTGGGGAGATTCTTCTAATAATTAAATTTAATGAATGGAGATTTTTTCATCTTTTCAGATACAGATAAAGTTTTATCAGGACTATTTAGCCACTCTAATCATCCGTAAAAGCATCCATAAGGTCTAAACCTGTCGGTAGTTCTATTTTCAGAGTTACTTGTTCCAGTGATTATGTTTTGTTCCCCTACTTTACTTATATCTGCTAATTGTATTCGTTGTTATCTGTTACTAAGCAACTAGAAAATGGGGGATTGCCGTTTTTTGCCAAATGAGTAAATTATAAGTTTAAAAATTACAGCAGCTACCATTCTTAATAACACATTTATTATATATCCATCGTTAGGTAGGATAATAACGTGACCCTCAATTCCACCTCTGAAATACAACATAGTGACTGGTCCCTTAAAGCTACAGTTGCGCATCCCCATATTTGGTATCATATTGGAATATTGAAATTTTCATTTTCGTAAAGCTCATGGTTTCAACTGTGTCCATAGGCTATTCAAAAGGTTGACATGGTGCTCTTGATTAGACTGAGACCTTCAATATGATACCAAATATGGGGAAGCGCAACTATAGCTTCAATCGCTCCTGCTGCTCGTTAGCTCAGTCAGTATCTAACTCACTTTTTACTTCTCCTTGTTGCTCAGACGTACCCGGGATACAGTATGTACACAGGTATACCTACACACATAGCACACATGAAACAGAACGCAACGTCGACAGCGTTCTTCATGAGAGACGAGATTAAGATGGACCTTCTCAGTCGTCAGGCAGCGGTTATCTCTGAGTTAGAAGGAACTCCCACAGGTGAGAGGAGCACTGTAACTGTTACTGCTCCGCATGGTCTTACCTATCTTAGAGTAGTTAATATTAGATGTAGAGGTTATGTTTAGTTAGTTTGTGGGTGATTTGGGGATAGGAAGCATAATTTTCCTCTAGATTAGGCGGGAAATTATACTGGGGAAGGTCAGGTTGAGTTGATGTGAGCCAGCCACAAATTTCACTATTAAAAGGGAACTTCCAGTTTGGAAACTCATGCAAATCTTAGTATATTTATTTCCTGTCAATGGTTGTGAAAGTATGTAAGTCAGTGATTACAACAATAAGGAGAGAGAAACAAGACTCAGAGCTACATGATAAAAATTACTCCGAATTAAAATATGTGAGAAAAAAAAGTTGAAACTTCTATCAAGTACGTTTCTAATAAAAATGATCCAGTAATGCCTAAAATGTTTTTGCTACCAATGGACGTGCGGGTGCGCGACGGGACAAAACGCCTCCTCTGAGCTTAATTCCGCCCACCAGTGTGTAAAGTTGTTTCTTGTTTGTATATTTGACAGATATACCGTCGCAGGTAGATAATTATGTCCAGCTTGTACCGTTAGAGATGGTGAACAAGAGCCCCTCTCAGTTTGGTTATCCCTGCTCTGTATATAAGGCTGTCAATCAGAAGGATGGTCTCACTTACTGTCTACGTCGTATACACGGTAAGTTACATACAGAAATGTGCATGTAGGTAAGCCGCTAGTAAGAAAGAAAAAGGTTAGATGTATTTTCAAAGTAGATTATATATTGCAAACTGCAGACTGGATATATGCCTATCTCCATAAACAAACCTTGTTTTTACGAGGCTCTAGAAGCTCCATGGATTTTGGAACAGGTTGTTGTTGGACCCAGTTGTCTAAGGCTAGGTCTTTACATACTTTGTTCTTACTTCACATGATCGTTCACTGCAAATGCTTGGTATTGAGAAAGATACTTAACTTGCAAAGAAGAAGCAGCCATGGAAATAATCATTTGAGCAGAGTCTCATATTTTAAGGTGCTAGGATAAGTATATATCCAAATTGCTGACTGCTGCCAATTCAAACAGCCAACACAATCTAACAATTGTGTGCTTGTAGGTTTTAAGTTGACGAGTACAAAGTGTATGCAGATTATAGATCAATGGAAGAAGATATCCTGTTCTAATCTGGTCAATCTAAGAGAAGTCTTCACTACTAAAGCTTTCTCTGATAACTGTAAGTATTATAAGTAAGATATAAGATTGAGATAGATGTATGTAAGTATTATAAGTAAGATATAAAATAGAGATACATCAAGGCCTACACCAGAATTAGAATGATTCACTTTTCTTGTTTTTGGAGTTGCTCCCCCTTTGATCCAGTAGAATTTTAGCAACTCAGTATGCAGAAAAATTGGATCAAACTTGATCTACATGTGCTCTGTCCATCTAATTTTATGGCGGTGGAGTCATCATATAACATTTTGTTATCGTATAATCCATGCTGTCATGTTAGTTTGGTAACAGGTGGTTTTTGTTTTGTGAATTACACATCATGAGAGAGAGAGAGTCACTGCAAACTGATTCATTGTAAGAACAGAGACAGACATTAATTTGGTTGTATGAAGTACATGATAGATTTTAAAGTCTGCGTAGCAAACGCTCCAAATATGAGGTTTTTGGTGATAACTGTACAGCTGGGAATTGATCTCTTTACTTTCATGTTTGGTTCTCTCCCTTAAGTAAACAGTGATGTAACAACAGCTAAATTATCAATGCTAAGATGGTTACATTCGGCCAGCGTTGATTATTATAACATGTTTTTATTATATTTCTTGTAGCGATAGTGTTTGTATATGACTACCATCCAAATGCTGAGACTCTAGCATCCAAACATTTCAGTAACCCACAGATCCCTAACGGTTACGCGTCTCCGTATAACATAGATGGAGCAGCCAGGCCGTTCAGCGCCGGCAAGGGTCAGTACTTAACAATGTGAAAAATGGTTGTTCAATGAGTTCATGTGGTTGTCTTTTCTTGTGATACGGGGAGGCAATTAGACATCACAAAAAATTAATTGTGTGGAACATGAAAGAGTTTTAAGCTGGGTTTGAGTGTATATTGGCCTTTGCACATTTTGTGTCGCCGAATGGGCAGTTATATTGTAAGCTATTGACATAGCTATGTGAAAAATAATGTGGTCATCATACTGGAAGTAGTGACATATTTATTATAGGCCATCTATGTTTTAAACAGCTGCACGCTTATCTGAGACAGATACAGAGACCTGAAAGTCTTTGTAGGGGAATCAAAATCTCACAGATTCCTGTCACTATTATCTAGCTTCCATTATAGTACATTCATTATGCTACAACTGTGTTCATTTTGTGAAATCTTTGACTCACTACTATAAAAGTGTATTGATTAATGACAGGTACAGCTCGTAAGGGATCGGGACTGGGACAACTCTCTGAGAGTAATATATGGTCTTATGTTATACAGCTGTCTAGTGCTCTACGTATAATACACTCACTCAAACTGGCTGTGCACTGTCTGGTATGTTACCATACATCATAAACTCTTAGTAATTGAGCATGTTGACAACAGTCCCAAAATGCAACTCCCAACAGGAATGTCAAGACAATCTTTTGAATGTTGTGTTTTTGTTTACCTTGTTTGCCTTTGGATGTTTAGAACAATTTTATTGTGGTGACATAGTTTAACCTTACCTTTGAACCATTATTCACTGCTTGGTTGAACTGGTTTTATCTTAATTTTGATCAACTTGATTCGATCAATTTGAAACCGCAGAATACAATGAGGGATCGGAAAGTTATAGCAAGAATTGCGCAACAAGTGGAAGATTTGACGTACCCTCAAAGAAAGCAGATTTTGCCCTAACCATGTAATCCTTTTGTTAACTATCTCACTGTATATAACTTTGTTTTCAGGTACCCACTAAGATACTGGTGACAGATAAGAATAGACTGAGGATTAACTGTGCTGGAATGTTTGATGTTCTCACATTCGATCCCAATATAAACCCCCTCATGCAGGTGCAACAATATCAGGTCAGTAGGCTAGCTTTTGCATTACGTTACCATTATTATTAAAATTGCTTTACTTGATGTCAGAGTTGCTCTCGTATAAATTCTCACTGCTAGGAAATTGCTTGTCGTAGCCATAAGTTTTTAGGATTCATTTTAATAACCCTTGTGATGTTGTTAACTCACATACTAAGTTTGGGAAATAACTCAAGCTAAACCTCTTAGTTCTATGGTGTTACTAGTACTGCAGTTTTCGGCTGTGAAACTCCTAATGACTTGATATTATGTTTCAATTTTCACTGTTGTACCAGAGAGAAGACCTATTACACCTGGGTAATATAATCCTAGCTCTCGCCTGTAACTCACCGCTGGCTGTACAGAGAGAGCATATCAAACCTTCAATAGACCTCGTCAAACGTTCTTATTCATCTGATCTCTTCAACCTCATCACGTAAGTGACTAAGTAATACTGCCGTCAGCGGATTTCTTGAGGGCTAATGCTGCATGCATTTGTCATGGTGTCAATAGTATATAATATCACAGAGTAGGAATATATATCTTTACTCTGTTATATTATACATGTTGAATAATTAACAGCTGTAAAATCTTTGTAACATGATATTGTGTAACAAAGAATTTACAACTGTTAATTATTCAACACAGTGGTTAATCATCCAATATAGCAGCATATGCGGCTTGTGACAAACTAGCCAGTGACTTAATGAGGCATCACCATGATCGCATCTGTCCTTTCAAAGTCAGTAAATCATCTGTGCATAAATCATTTTGTAGTTTTGATCCTAATGGAGATCTACTCCACTCCAGCCTTTCTCAACAACTCTGAATTATTTAATTTTTTCTATTACACCGCAAATGAAACCCTTGGTATTTGTAATAATCATCATATCCTGCCTTATCCTCTCTTATCCTTTATTACAGATACCTGCTGAATGCTCCAGCACAGCAGCAGTGCTCCATCAACAACATCATGCCTATAATCGGGGCCAGGTTCTATGTACAGCTTGAGTCACTACAGAATAAAGTGGACTCGCTAGAACATGAGATGGTGAAGGAATGTGAGGGCGGACGACTCTTCAGACTCCTTACTAAACTTAACACCATACTGGAGAGGCCTGAGTGAGTTTTAGTACCCAACTTGTTCTGTTGAAGGGTTGGTCACAATCTCCCTACGTCACAAACTGATGCTATGCTTTATTTTTTATTATTATGAACAGTGTTAATGCCATATATTTTGCTTGGTTGTTTGAATATTTTCTTTCTTTGATTTACTTAATTATGTAAAGTTTCTGTCAAACGGTTTATCCAAACAGTTTGTTTTTGGAATCTCATATAGCCTTGTAAGATACTGCTACTTGATGTATCAACAATGCTTGTGCAATTCACTATAACTATTTGTTACAGGTTTAACATGGACGCTCAGTGGTCGGAGACAGGAGATCGTTACCTGCTCAAGCTGTTCCGGGACTATGTGTTCCACCAGACTGATGAGAATGGAGCACCGTGGATAGACATGGCTCATGTTATATCTACCATCAATAAGGTGGGTGTATGATATTTTCTTATAACCAGCTTGAAAAACTACAAATTATAAAACAGGCTGTCCTGTTCTAGTTTGACGCCAGAGTCAGCTGAGTTGTCCTCTCAGGAAACTGGGGTCGTACATCTCATTCTTCTGAGCTTTAGTTTATTAGAACAACAAATCGCTCAAAATTGAGCAAATCATTCTTTTCAACCATCTGACCTCAGAGATTCAAATTATTTTGACAAGAAAAGCGCTTACTATATGAATAAAACAAACGCTTCACGGCCGTCCTCGGCATATTGTTAGCCATGTTATACTATCCAGGATTAACTTTGTCTTGTTCAGCTTGATGCTGGTGTGTCAGAGAAGATTTGTCTCACCTCACGGGACGAGCAGAGTGTAATAATTGTCTCGTATCAAGAGCTGAAGAGATGCTTTGAGAGTGTCTACCATGAGCTAGTGCAGGCTAACATCAGCAGCGGGGGACCAACAGGGTACCCTCACTAAATACCCAAGTAAGAGTAAGAACTCAGGCTACAGCCAACAGATGGCGCTAGCCAGCAATACAGGATTATGATTGGTCAGTATATAGAATATCCTGATGGGTCAGTTTTATTGTTCTATTTGGCTCAGTAATCATTTATCAGTGTATATAGACTGTAATGCAAGTATGAAATGTAAATACTTGAAGAGTCAATATCAGAAAAGGATATATTTTAGTCATACCCTATAGCAATTATCTCCCTCCGTATATACAATTGCTCATATCTTATAGTAAAGCCCCTCCTCCATCCAAACAGAGAGTGTTTTAGTGTAAAGTTAGCTGTTTTGTAAATATATAGGTACGGATTTCCTGCTTTTTGTTACGAAACTCAAGGTGAACCTGGGGCCATCAATATTTTAGTCATATTTTATTCTGGAGTTGTTCCCCCTTTTAAGGTAGGGGGCATCTCTAATGCTGCTATTCCAGTGTGTCCGCTAAAATGAAGTATCTAGCTCTTCTAAGCCATAATGGTTGAATGAAGGATACAACTTATTGATACATACACATAAGTTTTCCCGCAGAGATTATATTATGGGCAAAAAGCTTACAATGTAAATTTTTTTGTGAATATTATATCTCATATTTTAGTGCATCGCTAGATTTCAGATCTGATTTAGAAACAGTTTAGTAACCTAATGGGTTAAAATGAACTTTAAGGCTTTTAGTTGATGGGGTAGACTTAATATTCAGTTTATCATCAATACTGGATTTTATAGTAGCTTGTATTGTGCATTGCTTAATGTATTATGCGTTATGCATTGCCTAATGCATTCCGCGTTAGGCATTGCATAATGTATAATGCTTGTATTGTATTATGCATTTGACGGTGTGTCCCTCCCTGAGGGACTTCTTACTCATGTGATAAAGAGATACACTTTTTACTCAGTAAGGTGTTAAATTTTTTTGGCAAACATTATTCGAAAAAGGAATGTTTTTATGTTGCTTATATTATTTTGTCAAAAGACCTTTTATTTGGCATGCAGGAAACTTTTGGTCCTGGATTGAATGGATTTCATCACACTATTTTTATCATTTTATCGTTGCATCAAGTGGCAATATTAAAAGCCGGCATCCTTTGGCTGTATTTTACTCTATCCGTATAATTTTATGCTTATCAAAATTTACGATGGTGCATTTTTCTACATATTAGTGAGACACATTGCGTTGAGATATGTTCAATGATGACCCTTTTTATACCTGGTATTGTTCATTCGACCTTCAATAATGATGAAAATATTATAAAAAATTAATAATAACAAATAAAACAACTAAAATAAAAATCAATAACTCTGATGTGTGATGTTTCAGTAACATGCATTTGATTCCAAATCTTTCCTCAACTAGAAAATTTTATGTATTATTGCTGTAAATGTTTTGTTACAAATATATTTCAAGGACACTTGAGTGTGTCCCCAACACACAACCTGTTAAGACCAGACCTGTTAAGACCAGATATGATTTCCATCATCGGTAAATCAATAGTAGATAGAGGCCTTAATTTCTAAAAGTACAATCTTATCATTATTGCACTTATTTCTCGAAAAAAAAGGAGAAAATGATACCGTATTATAATTTAATCAATGTATTATTAAATAGAAAGTTATTGATTTCTGCCTAATTTGTCTACTGTACCTTGAACCAGAAGAAGGAGAAGAATAATACAAAAATATGGAAGATGTATTTTGTGATTTCGAGCAAAAGCTGACGCTGTGGGGTCATGAGGTCACTCAAAATATGAGACATAATAGTAATAATATGTAAAATAAATAATCAACAGCTGATCAGCAAAAAGTGTGCTGCCGCTGCAGGTGCTGCCGGGAGAAAGATTAAAGATTTGAGCACTTTATCCGGCTTTGAGATAAGATTAGGGTTAACTTATAACAGTTATTTCACACGCTCGGCGATATCAAGTATGATAAAAAATGATAATTTATTAGCAGTAGTAAGTTTACGTGGTGTGATATTTGCCACCGGAAAACTTTGTGATTGTCCCCCTTTGCTCTGGACGACTTCGTAACCACAATATCAGAATGTAATATTAGTATATCTCCTGCTCGCTCAAGCGGAGCAGCGCGAGACACTGATTTGGTTGTGAACATCAAATTTATAAATAGTTCGGATGATATTCATCATGCTATATAAATATATATCAGTGTCGCGCCATCTTCTGTCCTCTAGCTCATTATAATCGTCTGCTCGTGAATAATCAACTGAGGCTGTCAGCTCTCGGCAGCTCAATCTATCGATATGTACTCGGCCCCGTCACATTGATTGACATGTGTAGGAGATTTTCAGTTCATATACTCGATATAATTAGCAGGCAGTAGTCCTGTTTTACCATTCAATGTTCCTTCCAACCAGCCTGGCTCCCTTGATTCTTTCACTAAAACAAGAAGGATGAATGAGATGTAATGGTAGTACACAGGAACAAGAGCTTTATGAGACAATGTCCGTTTGTTGTTCAACAAGTTTGACAAAATCTTTTTATAAACAATCTTATGTTGACATAGCACCATTTCTTGGTGTTCACCAAATTTAAAGATAAGATATGATTTTATTGGTTGCTTTCATCTAGGATAGAGCAAAATTGTTTTATTTATTTTGTTTAATTTATGTGCCATACTTTCGATACTATTTGCCTATTACAGGTAGATACTAGAAATAAGGCAATAAAAAAAATTCAAAAAAAAAAAAAAGTTAGGTGACTTCAAATCGAGTGCTAGTTGGTATAAAACTATCATGGTATCTAAGACGTTCGTTCGAGAAACATGTGTAATAATAAAAACATGTAAATGTTTAACATTAGTAAGGTACCAACTACAATGTCAATAGATTATACCACAAGCCTTTTGGTTTGGCAAGTTTCATCAAGTTTATCATTTATAGTAGAAAATATGGGGATAGACCTTCCCCATATAGGCTGGTTGTTATGGAATGGAGTTTATTTTGGTAATTGTGTTAAAACACATTACAGTTTGGTGTGAACCATATCTCTCAGTTATTAAGAAGACAAATACTAAAAGGCACAAAGCTGGAAAAAAATCATGATGTCCTAGTTTTTGGCATGATAAAATATCTTCGATTAGTTTTATAACAAGTGCGTAAAATATGACTATCACCAGCGGTGAAATGTTGAGGTTAATTAAAAATACTCATGTCAACAAAACAGTCAGCGTCAAAACAGTAGCTGCTTTGCATCAAAGGATTCAAAATATGATCATGTGACTAACCATTGTAGATGATTTCGTTAGGCTCAAAGGATAACTCTGATTCATTCTCCGCCTCACAAGCGTAGAGAGTTCTCACCCGCCTGTTTATTAGTGGAGCTCCCGGACCCGGTACACTCGACCTGTCAGGTAATATACACACATATTAGCAAAGAATACAGACCATGTAGGCAATGATCGTGAGGCTTGAGTTGGCAACCAGTTTCTACCCAAGTTACATGTACGCAATAGAATGTTGTCATCGATATCTGTGTAGCTGCCTGAGATATGATAAAGCACTCGTTTCTAGAAACTGGGTCTGCCTTACTGGGAATACGGATGAACTATAGGAGTGATGGCATCTTAGCAATAGCCTTGATTATTCAAATTTATTCAATTTACTATTGCATAGACTAAAGCAAAGGCTGTTAAAGCTTTTGCTAAGCAGTTTTGCTTATCACTGATCTTATAGTTAATGGCAGTCGGGATAATTTTTGAGACAAGAAATAAAAACACAACATAGCACTGCAATATAACCAAGGGGTGTCACGGCACAACGTGAAATGGGGAGACACAGGGTGAAATTAAAATCATGAAAAAAAAAGATAACAACGATCATATCCATCATATCAAAAGTGATCTCATTCGAAAATCATGCATACATCCTTTATGTGGGGCAGTCTCAATGCTAACTAATTGCTAACCCTCCTAAACTCTTTTGACACAAGCTCTCTTTCTGCTGTCTACAAGCATCTGAACCTACAGTGGCAAGACATCAACTACATTTCTCTCAAATCAAAACTATACTACATAATTTGGAGTTGCCTTATTTTTGGCCAAGAGAAGAGAAATCCTCCATAATCTGCCCATACATCAGTCATATTTCCATATCTAAAGCTACAAACAAAAGCCACACTGACAACATCAATGATAATAATAAGTTAAAATAGTGAGATAGTCTGTACCATTCACTCCATATCCGTATCAGTACGGAACAGAGTGAAGGGGACAGGCTATTTGGAAAACTTGACGCGAAATAAAAGAGTTACTCGAAGATTAATGTTTTGACATGACTTTCCATGAGATTTGGACCAAGGTAGGTTTGTCACAAATTAATCAATCAGCTTTTTTGTCCGACATGCTATGTAGCTTTGGTGTCATTTTTTAATTTTCTTCTTTTTTTTCTAACAACTAATTCACTATAAACCCCATGGCTTCCGCGAGTCTCAATAAAATCTTATCTTATCTAATCAATTCAGTTTGACAGTTTCTTATAATATGACCAAGAATAAAACAACTACTAATTGGCCAAAATCTCATGGATTCAAAGTCTTGTCAAGACAGGGTGAAAGTTACGCTACACCAGTTGTAGAGAGATGACCACAAATCTTACTTCAAGTACCGTGTTTTGGAACGGGAACGTGACCGAGTCACCCCTCTTAATAATTTAGTAAGGGTGCCAGGGCCATGAGAGTGACTGAGACTGCCCCTATATAAAGAATATATGTATATATAGCTGAGTGTTCTTACAAATTCAGACTTTTCCATTCAATGTGTGTAATAACCAGGTACTGTATATTCCCATTAAAAATGTGAGGTATTTAAACGGTATTATTTTCAACATGAAATCACAACTCCGAAAGGAGTAACAGCACCATTAAATACTCTCTCATTTCAGTTTTCGTGGACCACAGGGAGTTTTTGAACTTAGCATTGATACTTGGACTGATAGCTCTGGAATGATACCAAAAAAATGTTTCATTTTACATTCACATTAAGAAAATAAATATCCAATTTCAAGAGAATGGGTGTTTCTTTGTAATTCACTCTAATCGGCCTTGATGCTAAGATATCCACTGTGAGCTTTGAGTTGTTACAGTAAATTTTAAGCACTGTTGCTTGGACAATTTTTGGATGGTGGAGTTAATACAACAGATGACCACACTCATTTCTCCATCACAGCCAATACAAGAACTAAACTCGGCATGCACAGAAGTACTGATGAACATGTAAGTCAGCGTCAGCGTAATCAGCCACACTGATCACGTGATATACTATTGCATGTATATCTCTGATCGATAGAGAATGAACTAATTCACTTAGCATGAGTACCATCACAAGGAATTTGGTGTTCAATTTAACCAATTAGGGGCGGGTACATGTTAGGTACTCACACTAAACTGACTCTAATTATCGGAGATAGACATGATAATAGTTTAATCTCGATGTCAGATAGCCAATGGGCTAGTAGAGTGTATAGTCAACCCAAATATTCTGAAGATGATTTGGTGATTGCTGAATATCTCTTGCTTTCAAAAGAGATTCAAAAGAAAATTCAAAAACCCATGTGCCTGTCCATCACTGGATCGAATTTAAGTTGATGCCGAATTAAAATGTGTGTAAGGCAATATAGTTCGCAAGTGTAATGTTCATTCCTTATTTGTAAGACTAACAAACTACTCTGTTGACACAGGGAGATATTATAAAAGTCAAGATAAGATAACTCACGATTGATGTTGCCCATAACTGGGTGGCTGACTATTTGGCTGCGCTCCTCCGCTATAACTTTTTGACATCAACCGATCTAAAAAGTCAGGCAGTGCAGGCAGTGAAGGCAGTGCTAACATGTCAGCCCATAATCAACAAGCAAGTCAGTCAAAGAACAATAATATTTAAAGTCTACCCAAAGACCAAAGCATGCTATAGTCAGGCAGTTACTTTATTAAATTTTGTCAGATTTGCATGGTAAAAAAATTCAATGCTCTACTAGGCACAAATTATTGATGCCTCCCATAAGAGAAGGTAACTCCCATTCTTAAATATCTTTAGTAACTGTCTGACTATAATATGCATTAGTCTTTGAGTAGTATTTAAATTAAATTAAATCTAAATTATTACAAAATATTTAGCTGGATGAGCACTGCCGGAAATTCAATGATAGGCTGTTCCTTCGCCAATTATGAAAGTTCTCTATCCCGTTAGACAAAAATGGCTGTTTGTAGTTAGTACATATTATGTCAATCACTTTGTAGACAAGAAAGAATATGATATTATAATCCTTGCTATGGTTCTCCATTTAGTAGAGTGACATGGCCATACAGAAGGCTCCGTTGTCTTTCTCACAATACAGTCAGTCTATCGTACCAGATCAATTTTAATCCAATTGCCTGCAGTCCAGTTGCTCCCTTCCACCGGTCACGCTGCAGTAGAGGGGGAGCAACTACGGATGCAGGCAAATAAACCAAACTATGTCTAGGATATTACCGACATTCTAAACCAATATGACTTAGTCTAGTTTCTAACTCACATGGGTCCTGATCCGAACCAGCTGATGATGATGATGGTTTGTTGTGTACATTTACATACGGAGGTTTGGGCTTATTATTATACTCTGCAGACGTGACCAGTTGTGACGTAACTCTCCCTCCTCCACCTCCAGCTCGACTAGGTGACGGAGACTTACTCGCATACAAGTCGGGCTTCAGTGGGCCAGCCGCAGAGGGAGCACCAAACAACCGAGACTGGCTGTCTATAAATTGTAAAATCATCAGATCAAAAATCTATTTCATTCGGCAAGGAAGCTTCTACGCTTTCAAAGCAAAATGCTGATCAGTGATTGGGGCTTGCCAGGCACTGACCATATGGAAGGGGCAAAATAAGTTATATTGTGTGCAAGTTAGCAGGACAAAGAGCTTGATCAAAGAATGACCAGCTTCATGCTGGTCAGAATTGCAAATTGTCCCCATCACTTTTTCTTGACACAGAAATGGAAGGAATTTGTGTAGCAATAAAGTAGCCAATGTGATAGCTATGATTGGTCACCCAATCAGAACAAAGCCAACATGTGATTGGCTAGCAATAGAAGGTGAACACTGAGAAAACTGGCATTAAATATGAAATCATGGGCAGCTGTCACAAAAATGTCTCTAGATCAAATTTAATCCTTATTGCCTACATTTTCATGTTGCACCACTTCTACTGGTGAGCTACCATCCAAAATGCAGACAACTTTGATCTTACTTGATCAAAAACTTTTAATAGATTCTAAAAGTCTAAGAGGGAAGGCAAAGTCATCAACAAACTCTACAGGAGAAGGGCAAAGAAAATCAACCTCTAACCGCTAAGATTGTTATCCAATCTCACTCACAGCATGTTATTTGGAATCTCGGAAGAATGTGCTTAAAATTGACTCGCCACAATACCACTCAATGGCTAATACAAGGCTGTATGCATCCCACATGTCAATGTTAAATGTCCAAACGCCCAAAGCTTTAGAAGCAACCCCTAGGTAAGCCCCATCTCACAAATTATTATTAAGAAGTAGCGGCGTAGAAGAGAATGAACCCTGATGTCAAGGCTTGATTTTTGGGGGTAGTTTTCGTTTGGGCTCCGGGGAGATAACTTCATTGATCATAGCTTGTGCTTGTTTTTTTTTCAGGTAAAAGTGGTTACTTTTTATGCAATACATCAGTGTGCTGGGAAGGGGTGTAGGCTTGAATAAAAAAAGGGGTGTTAGTGTAAGGAAAAGGGGTGTCTGAAATCATAACATTAAGGTATTCACATACGCCATCAAAAGAGGTATTGGAAAATAAATTCAGTTCATCTATAATTGAGGGATGGGATGTTTGCGTTACCACGTGTTAGTGTTCATACATTAGACATATTATTTTTACCCGACATGGACACTGTTGGGCGAGTTTTAAGACAATGGTTCTGAAAATAGGAAATGTTGAAAGCATTCCCATAATGCAACATTCCTGAAGGTGTTGCATTATTGGAATATTTTCAACAAGCCCTATAGACCCTAATGAACGAGTGCTCATGATGTAGTAGAAGGGGGCGGGGTAAAACCTGAAAATGAAAATAACAGAACAATTAGAACACAGAGATGAAATCAATGGGTTCAAACGAGCAGAAAAATATCAATAACATAACGTCAGAAAATTCTTTTGAATCCAACAGCTCTTTCTGCCGGTTTAAAAATCTTCTAGTTGGAAATGCAATTGCTGGTCTGTGGTATATCTGTGAAGGGACTAATACTAATACTAATACGTTGGACAGATTAATCGAAGATGAAGAACATTGAACTTTAGTACCACAGTTAATAGCCTACAACGTAATACATCAGTACATAGAGATTACTTACAGATAATGTCACTTACATGTGTATGATGACGTCACACTTACTTTTATCAGGGTGATGGTTGAGTAGAGTCTGTTTAGTTCCCTGAGAGGAGGTTATATTGTTATTGTTAGCCTGAGCACCCGCCGGTGAAGATTCGGGTCGGGTGGGTGGACCCTCAGGTCGGGTGGGGCTGGTAGCCGTTAGAGGGACATTAGCATATACTGTATTAGCCCTATAATTAGCCCTGTGTTTACCGTACGTACTCTCTTCACTGTATGTTTTTAGAGGTACGGCAGGCTTATTGTTCAGACGGAGTTGTACACCAGACAGGCCCGGCTTTTCAGGCTTTTTCAGTCCGTTTGATGTAGCTGAGGAACTCGATGTCTTCTCAAATATCTGATATAGAAACAAAATAAGGTAATGCTTGAACTAAGTATCGTATAAGTTCAGAGTCGCCAGTAGATGTAGGTAACGCCATAGAATAGCAACATCCCTCACTGCACTTTCACTTTTGTAGCCTCGCTTACTATGAAAGTTACAAATACTTCTAGTTGTTATTGTCGCAATGGCAATATGCTTAAATGAAAGATGATTCAGACCAGATACAGAGTACCACAAAGTTAGTCATCCAGTTGAAATCAAAATCAGTATGATAATGTTTTAAATATTTAAATTCCATTGACAAGTCTACCAAATTAAACATGACATAGAAACATAGATGATGTTTACTCCTCAATAAACTCACCATACTATAGTTTTCAATGAGGATCTCCACTACAACGTTACAGAATTTAATATCCATGATGGCGGCGACTGTTTCTTCCTCTGGGCGAAGAAGAGTAGGACCAAAACAGACAGATAAGTTAGATATGTTCATCTTGTTCTCTTCATGTTCCGCCGCCACACTACAAAACATGGGGCCATGATGCGATGGGGCAGAATGACTTTAACTTTGTTTATCCAAATGCTTCATCATTCACAGTGTCTATTAGACTGCCTTTCGGAACGTGCAAACATATTTAAAACAAGCAAGATGCATTTAGTACCAACATCCCAACACGTTTATTATCCACATAAACCACAGCACCTATTCATGGCATATTCAGAAATCCTTGCATGATGGTCCATATTCAGTTACAATGGAATTGACGGAGATATTAGCAAATTATACCCCTGTTACGTAAGTTATACCCAAATTATGTAAATGCTACATGTATGCAGCACGCATAGTAAGCCTGTATACTTTTTTAGATGTTTGATGAGTGAGTTGAGCATTTTTATATTATCAGCAGGTAGCTGATGTATAATACTCCCAATCTCCTGTATCCTCTGCTCCTTGTTCTCCAACTCTATAAAGTCACAATAATATGAATATATTTCAGGTTTTGTTTTTTTATTTGCTTCATTTACTGATCAACTATGTAAGCATTTGAGACCATGTGGTACATCAAGAAGTCAGGCCTCTGTTTACAATAGAGAGGGAAAACATTGCTTCACAGTCAAATCAAGGTCAAGGTCAAATTTAATAAATATTTGTCTGGGGTAGGATCACATAAGACCTGCGGCATGATGACCCATATTTTTTGAGAGTAGGAATTGGTGTAAACTGACTGTATAGCGGACCTCGGTCTAGAATAGTCTATAGGAGACACAGACACAAACCTGGTTGAACAGGCTCAGTAGGTGTGATCACAGAAAAGACTATGTAATTCCATGGCCTCAACCAGATTACAAGTGGCAAGTCAACAGTTAGTAATTTGAAGCTTGCACTTACATAAGCCTGGATCTAAATGTATTAGTCAATGATTGGAATCAGATCATATATGACTCCCACTCACTTGCAGCTGTGATGAGTTTCTGATGAAGTCTGAAAGTCATGAGCGGTTCAGAGAGTTTCCTGAAGTAATTCTTCATAGCACTAGTAATTGTCTTTACTTCAAACTCACAAGCCGGATCAGAGAGATTCAACTTATCTATTCTCTTTGGATCTGAAATATATTACAATTTATTATTAGCTAGTACCATATTGTCATGATTTCAAGGAGCAAAGCAACTTTATCAATATAAAAAAGGGGGAAGGAGGTTACCTTAGGTATAAGAGGAGGACTGAGAGGGAAAACCTATCTGACAATGTTCAAAGCTCATAAACAAAAGCATTTCATCCTAACTCTCACATGATCTCTAGTGTAGTCGCTGGCAATGGACGCTTATTGCAGATTGACATATTAGTCTGCATAGTCAGGTTAGTCATCAAGTGATTTGAAAGTGCCAGCAATGGTCTCTAATTTCAAAAAAATATTATTAACACCATGTATTGCAGTCAACAAAGTTAGAGTATTGCCACATTATAAAGGAGATAAGTTGTTGAGTTCTCACCGACAGCCTGCAGCATGAGTCTGTTAACTTTAGAGCTGACACCCACTACTCTGTATAGACCTGTATCAGTGATACCTCGCTCTTCTATTGCTGCTATACATTTACTTACAAAAGTGAACCCTACATCGTTAATGTGGTACTCCTGCAAAATAAGGTCGTCGGATGTAAAACTGGTAAAAGCAATTTTAAAGCACTATTAATGTGATAAGCCAAGCAACACCAACTAATGAGTTTCGTGTAAGTTTGCTATGACCACGAGGCAGAATATTCGACTGGAAGTGCAGATCATACAAATAGACACAGAAGTTCCTTGCCTATGGTCCTTTAAAAGCTTTATATATTGTATCTTTAGAAAGAAACTTTGAGAGCACATTAGAGATTATACAGTACCTGTGTATCTTTTGATATGATAGGCTGTGCGTACACAGGTTCTTTACCATCCATAGCTTCTAACCACTCTGATCTATCTCTGTCGCTGAGGGCTTGTAGTGTCGTAGGGTTACCTCTGTAACAGTAAATCCCAAAATTAAAATAAAATATTCACTGGAATGAAGTTTGCTAGAACCTGATATCTTGGTTGTTTGTTCGGGTGTTGCTTGTAAGGCAACAATGATTTTTGCAAAAGAGGATAAATCAATAAACAGAGCAGGTAACTCCACTCTTAGGCGCCTGCAAGAAAAACTTTTCAAGCTTATGGTTGTCTCCGTTCTACACAGACACCACATATACTTGCTGCGACTTTAATATTCTAAATGCACCTTGTTTGGGGTCTTTGTTTTTATTTTTCAAAATCAACCGCTAGCAGGATTCAGATTACAGTTGAGCTGTTTTGTTGAGGCACATTCATTAATATACAGCAATGCATATTATGTTGATTAGGGTCCTTAATATTCACCTTATACTCATTCTACTTCTAACAGCAGAGATAAAAAAATATCCATACCTGTCTTGTATAGTGATGTCAAAACAGAATCTGCGATCTATAGATTCTGTAGCCCGACGTACACATGATGATAAGACCATTGTGTCCGGCGTCAAGTTCTACAATGATAATTACAGAACGTCACTGTAATGTGGTTAGTGATTATTAGCACATACACATATTATCTGGGCCGAAAGATAGACCGTGGGAATTTCCTGGATTGGGAGTTACTCTCCCTTTTGATATAGAATGGCGACTACTGATACAACCATTGATATGATATATGATATATGATTGATATGAATATATATCAGTGGATACAACTAAAGAACCAGTTGTTGCTGCGTAGTGTAAAAACCAGCGGAGAGAGTCGAACAACTATCTCAACAGAGTGCAACAATAACCAAAAAATAAAATCAACTATAAGCCTAATAAGTAAAAAAACGGACTGCAGCCTCCAACAACCACTTTCTCTGACAGTTTCTGTCCTGCTCCGTTAAATGAACAATTGAGAATCGAATATATACAGGTTATGAGTTGTCTTGGCGTCGAATTGTCAAAACTGTGAGGCCAATACAGTAAGCACTAACTCTCTTACCAGTTTACCAGCGTTACTTGTTGTTTGATTGAATGGTATCATAGTGAATATCTTTGCTTCTTTCTGATAGGAGCAGAAATATTTGTTCCAGCTGATAGTCCCCAGAGCCTCTACAAACACAACAAACAGAGAAAATTCAGTAATATGCGGATATCAAATTCAATGAGGACTTTTCAAATAAGAGTTTAAACTGAAAACAGTCAAAGCTCTTGAACTCCAATTTCTGGTCCTTCATATAAGCTCTGGACAGATCATGAATCTGCCAGAATAACTCATGCCAGTGGTGTGCTTCAAGTTCAGTTATCAGGCATGCTCAACGTACAGGCTTCACACTGGCAAATCAACAAAGCCTGCCATCTTCATGTATCATTTGATGCATCATACACATATCCCAGGAGCTTATACCCCATCTCTTATCACTGACTCAGAAAAACAGTGAGAAAACTAACTCCAATATCTCTAAAATAATTAAGATTTGCAACTTTAAGTCTGTTAAACGATGTCTATATTCTCTTAACTTGACAACACTAACACTTACTTTTCTCCATAGCATAGAGATAGCCTTGTCTGGTGAACATCTTATTAGCGGAGCTGGTGCTCTCTGGTGTCTGCTTCTGTAATACAGACACAGAAGAAACATGAAGTATTTATTCTTAAATGTGTATGTTGTAAATCGGATAACAGATATCCTAGTTTGAGAGCTTTAACTTTGCCGGGATAGTTGGTAGTGGCATTTCATCATCAACCGCTTTGGGTGGGGAAGTGGCTAATAATAAAATGCTACTGCCAACTATCCTGACACAGTTTAAGCGCCCAAACTACGGATATCCCAATCATATTTAGGAGCAGGATGGGGTACCTAAATGTCTAACCTCAAGGATAGATGCAATGGGGATGCCTCAGACTAAATTGTTTAAAAGAATAACGCGCTGATAAAGCTTACTCCTGGTTACATAAATCATTGCCGCTGTCACAAAGATTTGTATTACTCAGAGATCTAAGAAGTTCTTGAGCTTAGCAAGGGACCAACAGCCTGACTGATCCACTGCTCCGCTTTGGAGGCCTGAATAATGAAGTAGCTGAAAAGGCTAGGGAGGTTGCAGCCGCTTGACTGACAAGATTGGATTCTGTAACCCATGCAGCAAGGGTAAGGATTTTTTACAACTGATTTGCACCATTGACAAAATTCCTTGGCGTACATAACGCTATAATTCTGTATTGTAGCCTGACTTCCTTGACTTGAGTGTCTATAGAACATCCAGGCTGATTGTTTGATTTTGTATTTGATATAATCTTTGCTTTTGCTAACCAACTACTTCTCAGAGGACTGTTACTCAGCCATATTTTCCATAGGTTTGGGGGACTTGTAGGTAGGCTAAGGCTTGATCAAGGTGCTACACAGGCCGTACTAAAAGTGCCCAAATCCTATGGGAAATACAGCGTGTGCAGCCACAGCTTTACAGTTGCACAGGATGAAATTCTGCACTCAAGTAGCGACATTCACCTGAACTTAGATTCTATTATCTGACATGATATTGATTTCACTTTTAACTTATTATTAAATCATTGCTGCTGTTAGGTGCCGTTTCTGGGACTTCCTATTGAAAATCCAACAAGCTCAGTGGCTATTATATCAGCTGCTTAGCTGTTTGTTAACAATTAAAAGATTACACACCATGTCAAATACTGAGAAAAAAAGCTACATGCTTCCTGGGCACAACTCTATATTGACTTTTTCGTCGGGAGACTAAGATTCACAAAGATACCAGGCTGATCAGAATATAAATGAATTTATATGATTTTAAATGGCTTCTTTTAATTTAACTAGATCAATCTTATTCATAATCAACACACAACTCAGCATCCAATCGAGGATCAACCCTATGTACCAGGGCAAACCTTACTTTGCTCATATAACCTAAACCAATAATCCCTAATCTGCCTAAATCAGGCTTTGTGATACATCAACAACTTAAAATGTGACATTTCAAAAATGTTGGGTGATGGTTTAGGGGTTTGCGTATTTGATTTAGGTTGGGTTACTTCACAGCTTTGTATGTTTTCCCCTAACACTGATGTGCACCTACTTCCACAGCTGGTAGAATCAGGTGAAAAGTATTACTACCCTTGACACAGTGCGCTACCATGACTGTGCTTTGTTTTGGGTGGTAATGTCTACTGAACAAAAGACGAACAACAAGAAAGACAAAAAGTCCCGAGGAGAGGTAAAGATTCAGCAATTTGGAAGATATTTTCTCTCGCCAGGAGGTAATTATAACTTTTTTTCTCTTCTACACTAATTGCGTCAGATTCTTCATTTGCTTGGTAGTACACGAGAAGACCAAGATAAAGTTAGATGCCCTTACCCTGTCAGGGGGTCGTCAGGGGGTCGTCAGGGGGTCGTCAGCAGAGAAGGGGGATGGCAAGAGTTTAGGGGTTCCAATTAATTTTGCGCGAGCAGCTGAAAGAGAGCATCATAGATAAAGTTTAATCCAATTGCCTGAATTCAGGTTGCTCACTTCCACTGGTCGCGACCAGTGGAGGGAGAGCAGCTCCAAATGCAGGCAATTGGATTAAACTTGGTCTAGAGCAACCTGAAGTGAAGGCAGATGAATGGACTTGACCCAGAAAAGAGCTGCCAAGCTAAAGGTAACAGGATGAGTAATAATATCATCAGCGGCAGCATAAATCAATACTAAGGACACACTACTATATCACGTATATACACATCTTCTGAGGACATAGCATGACTTAGAGCTGCTGCCCGAGGGATTCCTTATCATAACACTATAATGTGTGACTATTCACCTGAGCTAACTCATTACTGAGAATATCCAATATTGGTTTGCCCATTTTGATTCTGTGTGCAGGCTTGCTGATCAGCATGGGAAGGTAATAATGCCACTTAGGTTTTAGCTGGTTATTGTTCGCCTTTTTTTTCTCATGTGATTGGCCCATAGTGACATACATATATATTACTGTGACATCCACTTCTGGCAGTGTTATGGCAATGGTTGACGCTCAACCACTGAAAATGTGAAGAGCTCTTTCATAATGCTGGGGTTTCTGGGATCTTGCGAATGAGGTTTTTGGGTGGGTGTGAGGTTTATCATGCTTCATTTTGAGTCCGGGGAGCTTAAAGATTGCAAAATCATGCAGCATATAAGTTGAGCAAATTTGCTGAGTGTGGCAAAAAGTGCCAGCAAGGTGTGATTTTCTCTGGGTACTTATGAGCAGGGTCCGGGTAGTTGGGTGGCGGGAGGGAGATGATGACACACTGACCCCGTGATACACTATCGCATGTGTATCTCTGATTGATAGAGAGTGAATTATTTCACTTAGTAAGAGTACATCACAAGGAATTTGTGTTCAATTCTATTAATTTGGGGCGGGTACATGTCAGGTACTGCTACCAAATTGACTCTTAACTATCAGAGATGGCATGTTAATAGTGTAATCTTGATGTCAGTGAGAGATGGTGAAGTAAGATGAGGATTAACAATGCTTCACATGTTAAACAACGAGTTGCCGTGAGCTAAGCGTTTGAAAGTTCCACCAAAACCTGGCGTGCATTGCTATGAGAATTTGCGGCATTGTGTATACCTTTACAAGTGGGAATGCACCAAGTCCAGCGAACGACAGTAAGGGAGACACCCCTTTACTTATTTGGTGTCTGCTGACAGGAATCCCCTTAAAATTTGACAATCACAGCAGACAAAAGGTTAAATCGAGAACAATAACAAACTTTGGTTAGTAATGTTATATAAAAAAACCAATGGTGACAGGAAACGCAATCAAAAAGGGATAGCCTGCCTTTGAATCATCGACCAGAGTCATTAGGAGAATAAACTTGCAGTGGATATTAGGTAAATGCAGTGGTGGGATTTATCGCATCCTAGCCCAAACAGTCTCAGAGAATTTGCAGACAGAACAAATTGCTAACAATGTACTTGAAGAACAGTATCAGAAAATGCTATTTCAGTTTAGATTTAGGTGGTTAGATTTAGTATTTAGTTAAAGTGGCTTTGTGAATGCAACGAAACAGAAGAAGAGGAATATTAAAGTTGTCAACCTGAAATTTTCTGACTGACTGACCCATCCTTGAAATCAGAATAAAAGGTTTAAACCTATAATCGGGGGAGATAACTGCTACTCACCTCTAACATTTTGTTCATGAGCTGTGTCGCTTCGTCTCGTGTTGATTCAAAGTTTTCTCGTGTCTAAATCGTAAAAAAAAACCATCATAATCACTTATTATTGTGATTTAAAGTCGGCTCCACATGAGCATTCATCTAGTTGTAGAATTGTCAGCCTTGCAATTAATTTGTTAACGATTCCTATTAGCCTTATAACATACTTTTGCACAAAACTTTAACTGACCACAATAAATGAGTCTCACTATCATCTATATCCCAATCTATCTTTTATTGGGAAGAATTTGAAATTTCACAGCTGGAGTGCTAAAGACCTCATTCCTAAATTTATCCAAATCATCAATAATTCATTGTCCAATAAGAGCATCATGCAAGCAGGTATCACCTCTACGAATCACCTTTTGAATTTTTCAATAGACCCTGATTTCGATGAATCACTCATAAGAGATAAAAGCTTGAGAGGCTGACTATGAATGTAAATCCCTGCTGTGGGGATCAGACCATGCTCTGGGGACTGTCTGAGCAGCTCAGATAGGTGATTCATACTAACTCAGGTCTGACCTCAATATCACCTCATCAGCTGATGATAAGGAAAGCCTAGGCTATCGTTCAAGGGCTTTGGAGGTAAATAGAGGGGAAATCCAATTTCTTGACAGTTAATTCCAGGGCTTTTACCAAAAATGTTGTTCAAGTTTATCTCAAAATTGGTGCGGCTCGCTAATTGCGACATTCTCTTTCTATGATAAAATGCGACACATAGTGACGGGTTTGGGGTTGAGAGTACCTGGTAAACTCTGGTTTATTGGTGAGCTTTTGGTTGGAACAATGGGAGAATGCCATAAAGCAAGCACTGATCGGGTGATGCCTGAGTTCTCATTTAAAATAACATGATACATTTACACGGGGGGTTGTCCTCTTACCTTTATTAATTTGATTCCAAGATCTCTCAAAAAAGGTTCCATCTCCTGTCCTTCTTCATGTCCTACAAATATAAGCCAGCGCAGGGTATAATTCAGCGCGAGGTATTAGTTTTTTATCTTATCTTTGTGGTATCACAAGGGCAGCTCAACTGCCATGTTTTGCGAAAAAAATTATCTCAATTTTGCAAGAGTATCACTGTGGAACAAATGGTTATTAACGATTGGCGTTTTAACCAGCTACAGATAAACCATAACAGCTGATGTTTCCTTCATCTCAATGAGTAAGCACAGGTTTCCAAATGGAAACTTTATTTTGAGCCTCCGAAGGTTGTTTGATTTTTTATAGTGCCACTAACCCTCAGGTAAAGAAAGATTGACATGGAAATTATCCGTTTATCTCCCTGATAAGGGCTCAAGGGTTTTTTATTGACCCTAGTAAAACTCAGAAAGATCGGGTTTTTATCATTTGTATTTAAATTCAATCCCAATTGTGTTCCTTGGAATATTAGCCCTATTGACACGATGGCAGAGCAAAATCCTAGCCTGCAAAGGATAATATCGGAGGTTGGATATATCCTTGGTCTGCTAGATAATATTCAAATGTTTCCCTGTCAGAAATCGCAAGGATTCTATTACAGTTTGACCCGCAATTAAAATTAATACAAATCAATACATAACATCCGGAGTGATAAGAGAACCTACCTTGGTGATAGAACGTTTTCCAGCCATACATAAAAGCCAATAGCTGTAAAAGAAATGGAAACAATTACCTACAGAGGCATGACACGACAGAGAAGCCATCAAAAATGGAGAGATGACATGTCTGAGCAAAGTCTACACAACCCAGCGCACAATTACACAGCTGCACCCTCTGACTACATTTGACTCTAGTAAAGAAAATAACCGTAGTGAGCCTAGCAGAACTATTACAGCTGGAAAACCAACCTTCAATTTGGAACACGGTAAAAGGAGTACATAAATTTAAGATTGGTCTCAATCCTGTTCCCCCCCCCCCAACAGTATCTTTCCTTACCAATTCGCCATATTTAGCAGGTAATTATATCCAAGGTCACGCAGAATAAAAATAATCCAGAGCTGTTACCATACCACAAACGCTTACAGTACATAAACCTCAAGTCGTCAAATACTAGCTTTACCGATAACTAAATAAGGCTTAGTGACCGCCCAACAGCGCTGTATATTATTAGCCAATGACAGATATATATAAGAGTTTAAAATCAATACATTATTACAATAATAATAACACTCTACTGAAGCATCATAGCAAATACACAGCGCTGGCTGCCGTAAGAAACTAATATACTGTGAAATGATGCTGCGTCAAGTCAGCAAAGCAAACGTCTATATATCTAGATAAGGTAGCTGACCAATAATAATAAAAACACCATCATATATGTAATGTATGGGGCAGTGGCATTAGATGAGGTAAATAGGAGATTGTTATTTGTACTGAAGTGAAGATTGTGTTTTATATTGATTTCACTGCAAATCGCAAATAACAATAAAATAGAGGCTAGGGACCTTCCTTTATAGGCTACTGCTGCTTTTATTAGGAATACAAAGTTATATGACTGTGTTATATAAATAATACTTAGAGTTATTGATTTTCTGTAGTGTGCTTATTTATCACTAAAGTAGGGCATTATCATATTATGTGCCAATATATAAGGAAGGATCTAAGGACTCAAGCTTTTAAGTCTGTGTTACTGTAGCCTGTCCCTGCAAGCTTTGTACAGTGGGGTGGAAGTGGGTTCCCCATCAAACAAAGCATGTCAAGACAGGCAAGCGCTACTGCAGTGTAATATTAGAGCACTCTGTATTGTGTTGAGTTCAGACTATTTTGTTGTGTTTATATTTGCAGTGCACTGACAGATTATTGCATTACAGGAAAAAATGGAGTTGCACCCTTAGACCTAACATTATTAGTTATGACTTGACACTTTTGCGACTTTTGACCAGTGAGTGCATCGAAAAGCCCACACAATCAAATTACAATAATTAGCAATGAAAGTGACGTCAACACAGGACGGTCTGTTTGTATGAAATTCAAGTTGGCAAAAATAAACTTTGGCAGTGTTATTTTCTGAGCGCGAGTGGAACAACAAAATACCTCCATGTTTTCCATAGAGAAAACATAACCCACAATGCCCCACCAGATACAGGCAGGCTTCTATTATCAACCTATAGCAGTAGTGAGCTCACAGCCCCAGCATATCTAATGAACTTTCAATTATCCATGACCAGTTTTGCTTGCATTTTAAGTTGCAGCCCCTAATTGGTCAGACCCTAGCACAAGGATATTTTCTGGTGGCGGCCAATCAAGACGGACACCAAAGATGCAAGCAAAATGGATGAAACTTGTTCTAGTATTCTAAGTAAATTAATGTTAGCCTGATCTTATATCGACTATTAATAATAAATAAAAATATATAATAATATACCAATATAATAATAATAATATATAATAATACTATAGTTTCTTAAACTTACCGTCTCGACAAACTCAAACTTCTTCCTTTCATGCACTTCCTGTAATTTCATGACGTAAGCCATGGCCTGTTTGTGAAATGTTCTCTTCTCCTCTTCTATAGACTGGTCAGACTTAAAACAATATATTTCAGGTTAGTAATGATTATGCCAGAAATACAATTACGAATTCACAGTACAGTAAACTCCAATCGAATCAAACCTTCGGTATCTTTGATGGTCTTGGAAGGTTGAATTAAGTGAAGCACACTGTAATATGTAATTTGAGTTTCCTGAATTCAGCAATATTCGTTGTAAAGGAAAAACTCCACAATATAATATTTAAGATGCGTAATTAAATTTGATGGGCCAAGTAGAAGATTTGGTAAGCTCTGTAGACAATATGACTATCATATTAGGAAGTTGCCCTCTCTTTGACAGTTTACTACAATGAGAGCACAACTCTGAGCTTTTTGGTGAAAACTCTACAATAGATTTAATAGGACACATTAATCTTATAAATCAAGTTTATGTAAATTGATGCACAATTCTGACGGGAGGGCGCTTTCACTGGCAGGCCTGTGATTCTTAGTAAAACACAGCCGGAACAAAACTAATGCGTAACTCCTGAAACCCCTTACAACATGACTCTCAGATACGAAGCCTCAATGAATGATGGGCATTCTTGCTATGAAATCTGTTGGCAACAAAATCAGATGATGAAATTGTAGCCAAACAAAAGCTCTATCTAACTGAAAGTTTGAAGTTATTCAGGGGTTGGTATTTAGTGACAAGGCCAGACATTTTTGTATTATAGCGGTTGAAATATATGAGACTTTCACTGAGAATTTCGCTAAAATCCTATGATCAGTGAGGTTAATTGGAGTGAATTTTCAATTAATGATTTAGCTTGATATAGTTGATGGTCTAAAGAAAATATTCATCACGGTATTTAATAAAGAGTACGTTGTAGAGACAAACTCACATCTTGTATGTGTGTCTCTGCAGATTTTGCAGGTTTTAAGCCCAGATGTTTGTCCATAGCTGCACAAAATCCTTTTGTCGTTTTCTCAAACCTCTTCCGTTCATCCTAAAAAATGAAGCATCGTCACGATTAAAACAATATATGGTTACACTTCAGGGTAATAGTTTTTCTCTCAGTGATGGTTCACCCTAGTTTGGTTGAGTTCAGAGTTGCCCCCCCCCATGAACAAGCTGCAGGTGAAGGATACCAGTCGTGTGGGAGCAACTCTAAAATATGTAGACAAACTCGAGCTGAAACTTGATAGGCAAAATATATGCAGTTACAAGAATCTGTGTGGCGTGATGTGATCAGTTACAAGCTTTTATAGAACGTAGTAATACAACCGCAGTTGATAGAAAATCAGAAGATGTTCTGTGATTGCAACCCACCTTTGCCGTAACTATATGATTTCTCCTGAACTCTTCTAATTTGTCAACAAATGTCTCTTTGACTCTCTCCATCTGAAATACAAAACAGTTTTATCATGTTAATGTATAATTCCTGACTCTAAACTGAGACACAGGGTAGTACTGAGGAGAATTTTCTGAATTATACTTAGACCATAAAACGAGTACTAGTTTGAGCATTAACACTTGCCCTGTTAAAACCTTATCCCTATCCTACCCCTCACCAACCCTGTACATGGGGCTATGCAAGGTATCACTAGTGGTATTTATAATTTTGATTGCCTTCCATTGTCTAATGTTCGAACATTGCCGTAAATATGATTGTTGTAAGTTTCTCTTCCTTTACATAAAGGGGGAAATTTCTGTGAGTAGGTCTAACATATATCAAGCAACGTACATTTAACCAGTACAGTCATCCTGAAAGCTATCTCGGCCCTTTTGACTTTTATCATACCATAAACCTTAAGTTCTCAAGTGATACTGCATAGTTTTTAAGACCATAAACTGTTGGCTGCGATCCTACTTCCGAGGCATTCTTAACCAAAACATTTCATGGTATAAAACTTAACGGATAGGCCTTAGTAACAAACTTCTGACCTAATTGATAAGAATGTATTGAGACGATGAATCATATACAGGATGGCTGTGTTCTATGTTCTGTTGAGCAGACATGTTAGTGATTGATGGCATGTTGTAATCTGGAGACATTGATGAGGGAGGGAGAGTGTGGGCGGCCAATTGTACTGACTGTATCACTAATCAATTACTAATCATAGACAACTGTGCAAGATGAGAGTTAGTGAGGAGTTAGACTTCCTATTGGTGTGTATGTGGTGAGTGTAGGAGTAACAACAATGTCCAATCAAATAACAAGCCGAGTAGCTGGGAGGCTCATTGAAAACTTTTCTACTTGGCACTATGGGGCTGGCAATTATTGGGCCCAAATGTCTATGGGCCTAAAGGGGTATGGGGCCTTTGTCTCAGGGTTCACATTGGCTCATCATGAAAAGCTCATATTTATATTAAAATACTATATTGGTGGTTTATGAAAACTCTGCCTACTAACCATTGTATCTCTGGAGTCTTCTATTGAGGTGATCAGTTCTCCAAAGTTCCTCAGAGATTTACCTGAAAACACAAAACAACAGTATGACATTAGGTAGACGGTAGGTAAGGTAGACAGACAAGATGGTAGGCTTACCGACAATGCGACAAATTGATATAAATTCCTTTAACTTCTTGGTGTTGGTCTTATCTAAATAACTAACTAGCTAACACTTAGTCTGAGCCCCCCCAGACTCTTGCCACCATCTGACAGCCCCCTGGCTTTGTTGTCATGTTAACCCTTTCCTTGCGCTATTCAATATAATAAGGCTATCGCAGAGAGGGTACTGAAAGTACATACTATACTAAATGTACCAAATACCAAGGGGCTTGATGGTCAAAGATAGCAGGTTGATACGAGGATTTGTCATATATTCATAGTCAACACAGAGTCAGGACAGAGTTACTATCTTTTTCGAGCTTTGGTTAAATTGGACATGGGGATGGTTCGGTCACTTAAACAAGATTGTTATTTATGCGCATTGTTATGACTTCATACCGAGACTTCCACCAAACTGCCGTGTAGTAGAGTGAATCCATCAGTATAATTACCAATCAAGTGCCAACTATAAGTTCTAATCTTATCTACTCTTCATGAACATTAAAGTACCATGAACAGACGATAAGGCAAGGAGGAACAGAAAAAGTATTCATAGTCACAGACTATGGGCAAATAGTCTCTGTACACTGGCACTGTACACGGTGATGATTAAAGTATATCTTTGCTCATTGGTCAACTAAAAAGGTGAAAGTGTCAAATTTGAAGAAAACAAATCTTGTGGGTGTTGTTGCTTTATTTTTACCTTGGAAAAGTAAAAGACTTTGCGATGCTCGACCAATCAATCACCTGGAACACCATCACTGTTAGGCTTCCAAAGTGTGTTCCCAAGTGCAGACCAATTATATCTGTCATATTATGTATGTATGTTATTGTCAATCGTTGAAAAAATGATGCACTGTTTTCAGTACTTTTACAAACGATACAATCATTTTTCCTGATGGGCCTGGACAATTCACACGATGGCCTTTATCATTAAGAGGTTCATAAAACCAGCTAACATCTACTAGAAGTGGTGTATCTTATGGTTTGTTAACCCCTAATAAATCACATAAGTACCCTACCCATCACTAATGATAAGGTATATGTTGTGTACTGTGTTAGGTAGACCATTTCATTGAGGAACTCACTGCTCTATGTCAAGTAAGCCTCTACAGAAAGAGGCGTACCCAACATTTCCTAGCCTGGCATTACTTCACGGGTGTTCGATCTCCATGAGATTCAAAACACTCGAAAGGGTTTAATCTATAGTCCACTGGGACTTCCTCGTGTTTGAAGATTTGAAATTGTCAGGTGATATTCCTGATTGCATTTTTTAGTACTGCATCACACGCTATCAGCACACTGGTTCATATAACTCGATGGTCAGATTAGGACCAGGGTATTACACAACAAAGTCTTGAGTCTACACCATAAACATAATATATATAATTATATGATATATCATAACACAATATATGATTTTATATATGGTTATGGTGTACTCAGGTGGACTTAAAACAGAATAGAGTGACTTACTGATAATTATTTCTTCATCTGTTTGTTGAGAGCCGATCGTCTCAAATTTGAAGTCTATGAGCGTCTGTGCAAACTTTCTCTGACATTGTGCATAGTCTACAAAACAGACAGCAAAACAAATATTATATCAAACTCAACAAGCAGAGATGTATGTTGTCGTCGCATATCTAAAGACTTGTACAAGTACATGATTAATGGTGCAAAAGGAGTCTAACTAAATTTCAGGCTCCCTGTGCTCTCTCATTCTGGTATGTGGAAGTAACCCTACAGTAAAGTCTCAACTTATGACTGCCAGTATTTAGTGAGTACTGTACAAGTCTGCTTGCACCCGGAGTTACCTTCCCAATCTAAAAGCAAAATTTATCACCGTAAGTTGTTCCATATTGTTGCACAAGGATAAAATAACGCTTTTCATCACTCAAATTCTAGCAAGATGCAAAACCCTTTTTCTATATCATTATTTCCATTGATAGCCTACTAATGCATGATAGGTACTTGCAGCAATGACTTGAGATAGTAAAAGTTTATCTCTTGCAGGTTGTCAAAACCTTATCATTCTAACTAGGAAGTGACCGCTTAAACATGGCAAAACACACATCACCATGTACAGGAAGGAGTTGTGTAGGAATAGGTGTTTGTTGATAAGGTGATAATTTAAGCTATCTCCTGATATGCTATCTGTGTAGGCAACGTATTGGTATAGGTAGGCAATTAGTCTGAATGATCGGAATTTGGAATGTTGTAAAACTACAAGATTATGCTGGTCTAAAAACAGAGCAGCATGAGATGGCGAGCCAACATGTCAAACACGAGACTCAAGGCAACAACAGACACATGTAACACTGTTCGAGGGTTACGATTACCACATGGAGCTTATTTATAAAAAGAAGGCTTTATCAAAAGTTGGACAACAAGTCATCTAAAAACAGATCATGACAGTTTAAACTGAAAAACTCAACCTGGCCAAGAGACTATTACATGCCATCGACTGACCCGAGAGTAGGCCTAGAAAACTAGCCTTTTGGACCACTCTAACTAACCCATAACCCACTCACTCACACCAGCGAGTCAATTGTGTGTATAGGTAAGGATCGTGTGGATCTTATTAACTCTTAAGCCTCTTATTATCCCCCTATAATCCCTTTAGCTATTTAGCTGAGATTACTATCTCCTCTTGAAGGGCTTTTGTAACCAGGTTACAAATTAAAAGCATGGCCTGATGTGTACCTCGACAGGGTAACCAGAAGGGCCCATACTAGTGTTATCTAAGAGACACCCGTGGGTTTTGTCAGATTTTTCTTTTAAACATGATGACAACCTGACAGCCCCAACACCAGGGAGGGTGCGAGGATGTCTCACCCTCCCTGCAGATACCGATGACAATAAATGTGTATAGTTCTGAGAATACGAGACTTCGACCTCCTCCAAGGACGATAACAGGAGCTTATATCGCTCAAATTTCTACGGATTATGTGGAGCGTCAGACTTGGCACTAACACAAATGAATCTGGCTTCCTGGTAGACTGTGTATTGGAAAGTTGAGATCCAAATAAAACAATGTTGACCTCTGATATGGTGACTTAAGTTTAGGCCTGCCACTGTTCCCACACCCTGTGTTGACCATGTATGATTAGAGTCCCTGAATATGGTGGGTGCCAACTTTTGCCATAATATGTCTGATTTAGTCCATCAGCTAACTCGGCCCCCTCATAAGACAAGGCAAGAGCTTGAGATGTAGGGCAGGGACAATAAGAAGCCAAATAGAGGACCATTGACCTGAAAAAGGTGTCTTATACAACCCGTATACATATAAATACTAGTAATCAGTATTATAAGTGTTATATGTTTACAGACACCAGTCCACATCTAAGTGAAGACAAAAGGAGAAAGTAGCAAGTAGAAACAATGCGAACAAGTTGGACTAGAGAGCTTGAGATGTAGGGCAGGGAAAAGCTCTGACACATGCAAGCCAAATAGAGGACTATCGACCTGAAAAAGGTGTCTTATACTTCCATACACGTATAAATACAATACAATAGATACAACAGTCCATTTCTAAGGGAAGGCATCAGGAGAAAGTAGCAAGTTGAAACAATGGGAACAAGCGATGACCTTCAACTCAGAAATCCCATCACCATAGTGTCAGTGTTGCTATCTGACTTCTAAGATAACTAATATACTGATAAACAGTGCAAGTATTGTGTGTAACTCGACACAATAGACATTGAAATTTATTCTCATGTGTTACGTTACATGAATGTATCACTATGTGCTACACAAAAGTATTCCCATGTGCTGAACGAATGTATTCCTTTTGGGTGGCACTAAACTTAAGTTGTTATATTTGGTGTGCTATATGGAATGTATTCCTATAGACTTGCTGTAAGAAATTGTATTAATATATTTTTCATGAATGCATTCCTAGTAGGAGCTGTTACATGAATATATTCCTATGAACTTGTTATATGAATGTTTTATAGGTTATGTTTGCCATAACACTGAAGCAAACATGAGACCCAAAATCTTCAGATATCCAGACATTTTTATGTTTTCATCACACATGATAAATCATGTAACCAAGCCCTGACAAACTGCAATGTAATGAATTACACTGCCCACTCATTGGCCCACTTCTAGATTATGTAAAAAACAGTGATAGCTATAATAGGCCTAGGCCTAATTAGTCTGACTGGTCCATGTTTAGTACAGTTGGGGGCCACCATGTCCTAATTTTTAGTCACATAAATACACATTATTACTTGTCTGAATTCTCAGAAGGTCCGAATTAAATAGTTTGACACACTGGCGCACTGATGCAAAATGTCAGCCCTTCCCGAAACTCTTGACCATTACTACCATCATAACTTGCATCAATTACACCACGCATAGGTGGAAGGGTAATTCTCAAGGGACATAAATTTGAGTTTGTCAATTTTGATCCCACCTCTGCTTCAAAATACAACATACAGCCCAGGCCTACAGGTTATTGTTGGGCCTTCTGTACTAGCTATAAGTAGACATTTTGTATAACTATAGCCTTTGCAAATAGAGTCAAGTGTTTTTCAGGTGTTGCAAGAGCCCTTACACACAAGACATATTTACATAGACATGAGGGCCTACATCCATTTATATCTTAGGAGGTATGAAAAGTGACAAGACTATGATGTATTTACACAATCAAAGTGTCTTCAGATAACGCTCTTTATATATGTGGAGCTCTAATTGTTCTGTGAGAGACTGTGTTGTCATGAAATTGATGATAGGTTTCAATTAGCACCCCTTATTCATCATAGATGGTCAAGTTTCATAACAGTGACTTGCATTCAGCCAAATATCCAGTCCTGTTCGTCGCTTATTGCTTATCGATGTTTTTGTAGAACATTTTAATGTGAATCCATGGTACCATCCCACCTAGACCAAGTTTGGTCTATTTGCGTGCATTCCGAGTCGCTCCAGATCCACTGGTCACGCCGCAGTGGCGTGACCAGTGGAAGGGAGCAACTGGAATGCAGGCAATTGAATTAAACTTGTACTACATCCCACCTAGATCAAGTTTAATCTTATTGCCCCCTTATACCTTTCAGGCGGCGTGACCAGAGGATTGGAAACAACTCCAAATGGAGGCAAATGTACCGAACTTGGTCTAGTACCTTCCATTCTACTTGATCTTCCACTAAACATCAGTATACTCAAACTACCAACAACAAAGCCCATAGACTAGAACCAGCCACCAGCATATAAACAGTCAGTTTTAGCCGAGAGCCAGGGCCTCAATAAGAAATGATTGCAGATTTTGTTTTTCACAGCGTCGATGACCACGAAAAGGCAAATAAGGTAACACCCGAGACTATAGATAATATCTATGGTCTCTGGTAACACTAAGATGTCAGCAACACCATGGCAGCGTTTATAACTTTTTTGCTATCCTATGTATAATACTGGTAATAAATTAGTCATAGCAGATGACTCAGCTTGTTAGAGCAGGCTAATGAACTAAAAAACTCACACATGCATGTTATATTAGGCCATTGTGATAATGGAGTGACGATGTAATGACGTCAGAGCCTTGAAAGAAAGTTATGGTTTGAATCATAGTTTTATGGCCCATGAATTCTTGCTTTGGACAGCCTAATAATGTGTTAATAAAATGTAAAATGTACTGGTTATCATATCTGGGTACTTTATCCTAAGGGGTGGATCATTATGTCATTGACAAGATTAGAAGGTTTCTATCACAGATCATGACATCATCAACAAGACTGTTCGCTCTACTGCCAAATATCAACAATAGCCAACTATGATTCTGTTTTCAACAGTCCTGAATCTGCAGCTTCGTAACTGGTAACAATAGACTTGCAAGTGGAGACAAGCCTAGTTGTGACAAGGCAAGACTGTAATTTATGTAAATTTCTAACTTCACAAATTAAAATCATGTGGCGTGCAAAGCTGGAACAGACAAAACAAATGTTCAGAGCTTGGAGAGTAAACACTAATCTATCAGAACCAGGAAGTCAACACATGTCACCCCTGACACTCACATGAGTCACTACACCCCTGGTATGGCTAACATAAATATTCTATGTTTAGTTACTTAGAACAGAAGGTCAGCGGCAATGTTTTGGAGGACATTAACATTGTGTAAAATGATTTTTGATGGTCAGATACGAGAGTGCTATAGGAAATCAATCATCATTCACTCAAGGCTGTAATAATTACATGCCAGAGTATTTATCATTTATCTGTAGTGATTTTTAGCAAGTCAGCCTTATGTAAGAGTGCCTATTATATGCAGATTAGGTCTTTAGAATCGGAATCCATTGGAATGTTTTGTTTTGTGAGAGAAAGAAGTACCCATGCTTCAGACTTTAGAGGTTATGTTATAAACTGTAGCTGGGATGCTGTTTGGGCAAGACAGGTTTTGATGTCGAACCAACTGGCATTCCTATTGGTAAGAATCGGGCCTACACAATGAGTACACCACCTCCCTGGCAAAGACATTAAAATAGCCGTCCTGGTTCTTTTGCTAACAGACACCCTTTAGGTATGGTGTTTAGAGAAGAACTCGGACATTTCCCTATCAGCATAGGCACATTTACCAATCATACAGTAGTTATCAAGCTGACTGATGACCGAGATAACTAACTAACTAAATACTTGTGTACATTAACTTCCTAGCCCTAAGAAGCGTAATCTGCACAGAAGCAAATAGTACGCCAAGAGCGAATCTGACTATCCGATTAGTCTACAAGCATTAAGGAATCAGGCTTTTGATGTATTACATGATGTAAGCTCTAACATAACTTATTACATGATGTAAGCTCTAAAATAACTTAACAGAGGTATGTTTGGTAATGGCAGCTAGGTATGCCTGTACACAATACCACATTTCACCTCGTTATAGATAGTTATAACATCATGCATACACAAGCTAATAAAGGCTGGATCCTACCCCTATTTTATTCTGTCTTGGAGCAATGTAACCAAAAATCTCATTGTGTGATAGAGTATGAATGGCCAAGTACATGAGGACTCTATGAACATCTCACAATAACCTCTCTCTGATGGTGTGATTTTAAGTGTACTACATTGTGCGGTGCATCGTCATCGTCGTAGGGGTTGGAACAAGTCATGTGTTTTCAGGTTATGCCCAATCAGCTATTAATTCTGAGCCTATTAATTCAAATGTAAATGGATGGTCCTCAGCTCTCCCATACGAAACAATCAAATCCTCAAAATATGTTTCGGAACCCTGCTAAGGAAGCCTTGCCATGTTAATTCCAACCAAGGCGAAGCGACAGTAAAACGGCGTCTCTTTAAAAAAGGTTAGAGTCTGAGTTAAGACTGCACATAGTAAAAAGAGTTGAGGCATACCAGGCCAATGTTACCATATTTAGATGATGCGATTTGTATGTAGTTTTAAGACGATGATATTTGTATGTAGTATTTAGATTTGTTGTTAATGAGATTTTTGAGTAAGTGGATTAATTGATGGACTTGAGAAACAACTGCTGAGATGTTTGTAAAGTAATACTCTGATTCTTACAGCATTTCATGTACTAATATAGGATAGCAGCCTACACAGCTGAATTTGTAAGTGCACTCTGAACCTAAACATCATCCTCACTGAACCTAAACCGCGGATATTAAGCACTGTGATTATACAACCTACAAGCATATTGCTTGAGCAAAACAAACCGAGTGCATATCACTGCAGAAAACCACACTATAGATTAGGCTGCAGAATTTCCACAATGAAACGCTGAGATTCTCAAACTAAGTGTTTATGATCTCCAAACTCTAGCCAATGACAATTTTAACACAATGAGATTGCTGATCACCCTTTTTAGCACAAAGACACAAAATTGTTGCAAAAACCAAAGACAAGTTCAAAATTGGCTAAGCTGCCAAACATTGTTATGGGCAAAACCAGATGTTGACTCATGCCAGACAAAACAACACATGGAATATCTCGACTCAACTATTTATTATCCAAACAGGTCATTAGAGATAACTGAACCAACAAGGAATACGACAATGTGCTTATCCAGCCATCTCATGCAGCACACTGGGTATCCCCTCTGAAAGAGTGGGAGACAAGGGATCCAACAGAATCTTAGCAATGTAATATATACAAAAATGTGATCCACTACTATGCCTAGAGCCGCTGAGTCTCGGCATAATCAAACTTCTTTGAAAGCGAGATTCATTACATCATGTGACAACTTGATGAATTGTCCACTCATTTCTTTATAAGGCTCTATTTTACACTCTAGTGAGTGATAGATAGAGAGTGAGTGATAGATAGAGAGTGATAGATAGAGAGTGAGTGATAGATAGAGAGTGAGTGTATTCAGTGAACTTATCATATCTTAGTCATAGCATGAGGAGGCCGAGATGTATAATTACATTGTAAGGGTGTATTGTGTTACACAGTCTATGTATTCAACCAGTTGTGCAAGTCACATATCTTTAGAATTTGCTTGTTTTACAGCTTCACATTTCATTTTGTGAATCGAGTTAACCCAATTACACCTAATCCAAGCTCAGACAATACAGCTTATCCAAACAACACACTTTTCCCTGTCATACTTTTGATTTTACCACACATTAAATCTACTAGATTGAAGAGTATGATTTGTGGGCCTGAAAAGGAACCCTCAACGAGAAGGCCTTTCTACATCCTACCCAAATATGTCCCTCAGAGTCAATCTGACATGAACAGAAAAAGATAAGAGAACCGGAAAATATTCCTCAATAACAAGAGTTCTGCAATCGAGAGAAAGTGACTCAAGCACTGACAAGGACAAAGGAACAAGCCAAGAGTGACAAACTGTGAGGTAGCGTGTAACACTGAGACATGCGAATGTTGAGTGATTGTGACGAGTCAAAGATCTCAAAATCACTCTCACCGAAACTCTGACCCTCGCCCAAAGTTGACTGCACCTTGTTGACCTAATCCGTTTCCTTTAGTGTACATATTTAGACCAGCTGCCTCTTGCCGAGACAAACTTACGGAAGGTCACATTGACCAAATTTTACAGCAAAAGAACTTCAGCATAGCAGCCGACAAAATGCAAAAACAGGAAATGTGGCCAAGAGAAGATTAGATGACCTAGTATAGATGGCCGGATTAGGAGAGCTAGATGATTGATGATAATCCTCAGAGTAATTAGACAGTATAGGTAGTCTCGGTACGGGAGGCCTGTGTGCCTGGGCTTTTCAATTGGATCGCCTATTTAATTACCAAGACTAGGTAGTCTTTCAAGTCATAACCACAATGATCTATATCATTTCTGGGAGATCATTCAATTAGAATGAGAAGGTTTTTTGACGGAGCCAAATTCTCGCAACCACTTTGCTTCAAAATCTCCCTCTTTTGGTATTATAATTCCGCGAATTCGTTCCCTAACCTGTCGCTCAAAAGATGTATTGTGCCATCAATAATTAAACAATTTGGGAAACGAGACAGCTTCAAGTCTCATACTTCTCAGCGAGGAACAATCAGTAAATGAGTGATTTTGGCAGTTTTTAATTTAAAGCTCCGCTGGACAACGATCCAGTGCTTTAATCTTTCAATTTATATCCTTATTCCTTATAATCCAATTTGTAGTAGAATTCCCAGTTTGGATATATCATAGAGTCATTGTGGAAAGGGAGTTCTCACTAGGCGTTCTTGGTCTCCAAATAGACGATCCAAAGCGACAGGTTCTACTTTTCTGGCACTGTTTTACATGGTCACATGACGGAGCTGAGAGATATATGATGCTGCGAGGCGGCTCTTATCAGAAGTCGGCGTAAATAGTAAATAATAAATAGCCTCCCTCGAACAGGTGTTATCTCATATAATCCACATAATATCATTGAAGGAAATCCACCCGTGTCATGTTCTTGGGTTCTTGGTAACGCATTGACCGAATTGGGAGACCAAATAAGTGAGGAGTGAGACTGAGAGCACGGGCAATAGCAAAGATTCGGCTTCAACCGTCTTACTAATTCTAGTAGAAGCAGCAGCGTGACCTTTCATTACAACTGAGTGAGACATATTTTGCAAAATCACTGCTATTACTCTACTCCGATTCCTCACTTTCCTGCCTCTGGTCAATCAATTATGCCACACTGTTCTCAAGGTGTTGGCTAACTCCTCCTGTCATGTAGTGAACCATTTGAGACCAAATTTCCCTCTTTGGAAGAAAAAAAGAGTGATTTGGGCACTGAACTGCTGGAGAGCAGGAATTTAGCAGCATTGCTCACACTAAGTCTAACTGACAGATACTACCTAAACCTTCTGCTTGGCTATCATCATTTCCCTCCTCAATTTCCAGACTAGCTACTAAGATATTAGTTTGAGATGACATTAATTATCGAATCAGCAAACAAATGTAGTGGCCTCAGATAGTGTAGGCTAGTGTCAGTCAGTGTAGAACTCAATATGAATACACTTACTTTTGGCTGCATTGATGAGGTCCTTGCCTTCCTGAATCAGTTTTTTTATCACTTTGCTAGTGTTGTCAAGTTCTTTTTCATGAGCATTAAGCCTTTCCCGGAAGTGTGGACTGTCTAAAAGACAGTCACTAAACTCTAGAGCTTGAAGTACCATCTTGATCACAGCTCAGAGGATCATCATTGAAGAAAGTAGAGGAAATCTGTCACAAAATAGTTTATCAAAATGTTCAACTAACTTTTCAGTGTGGTACACAATTGAGTTTGAACTCCCAAGTGAAAGGTCAGCTGTGACGTCAGGGGTATGATAGGAAGCAACAGGTGCTGGCTGAAATCTCAGACTATCATAAATAATATAGAGAGGACAACTTTGAAATTATTAAGGTTTTTTGCTGCAGCTGCTGATGTCTGAATATTTTGAAGTTGTGAGATTTAAAGTTTTTTCATTGCCATTCCTTAAAAATCCATCCTAATTACTAGGTTGATCAGATATAAAATCTCATATAATAATCAAAAAGAGATATTCAAACAAAATATCATGGAGTCACCATGACAAACAAAGGTAGCATTCAGATGGTCCCTGGAACATGCAAAGAAAAGTGAGTTTAGGGTGATCTGAATCAACATAGAACCAGGAAAGGAAGGAGCTCAAATATGGCTCCTACTTGATGAGAAGGGTAAAGACTATTTTACTAATCGATCTTAAGCAATTGAAATTGCCTGCTCCGATGTGTTATACAGCAGAATACCAGAACTTGCACCCTCAAAGGAAAGCGGTTGCACCCTTCTCCAGTCTAGCGACAATCAAAGTAGTTTAATAGTCTGGTTAGTAATTTTTCCTCTGAATTTAGTTTTAAATAAAATTTAATTGGGCATAGAAATTTAAACCACTCCCTGCTTTATGTGAGGTTTAAACAAATCTTATCAATCATATAATGTTTGTCGCATCACGGCGCTGTTATTAGACGCTAGCTGAATGATAGGATTGGACATCAAAATCAAGGCAATAGACGTATTCCTGAAAAACATGTGCTAGGATGTCATTCAACCATTCAATTGGCACATGAAACATTCATCACTCCTGTTAGCAGGGTCAACGTACACAAACACAGCTTATCCTCCCAAAACGATCAAAGACTGGAATGTTCAACAGTTTTGAGAAGCCCACTCACCAACTTGCCAGTATATTTGCAGAATCATTTTTATTAAATATTTAAATAAAATTAAAGCAGCTATTCAAAAAGATGATGCCAAAAGTGGTCATTCTCAGTACTCGTCGTAAGATAAAGTCATCACTCATGGGTGAAGTTGATCATAAGTGAAGTTATCCTCCTTTACCGTCTGAGCAGATAACTACATATTAGCGCGTTACGAGAAAGCACGATCTGTTTATTACCCATCACACTGAACCTTGCCTCAGGTGTCTAGCTTAGCCATTGATTTTCACCAATACTTATAAAATGTGGGTCGGACTATATCCAGGGTGTCCTAAAAAAGCAATGAAGATCAGCTAAAAATGAAGAATTATTGTTTTGTATCATGGTTCTTGAGACAAAAATGGAAGCTTACAATTTCTCATGCGTTCAAAGATTCTAAAGAAGCAACAAGAAGGGCCAACTTGAATTGATATATCATACTATTCAATGATCGCATCGATTTGCAGGTAGCGAACAACATATTTACATTACATGCCTACGAGGAAGTGAATTGGTGAGCTGCAAAGTATTGTCAACTTCAGTCCAAGTAGATTTTCAGTATAATGAATGTGCCTGTTTCTGCTGAAATAGTACGACAATACAGATAATTAAATAACTTCTCTCCGAGGAGCCATTTTCTGCTTTTGTTAATCCTTCAATCTTTTGTTGACATGGTCTGATTTGTTTGATATGGACATTGATCGGTCGAAATAAAGTAAAATGCAGAAAAAAAAAATAACATCATTATTTATTGTTGTACACATCTGACAAGTAAGTTGTGGTCGGTTTTCACATCAAGCACAAGTTGAGTATTGGACATCGTTTTATAGAGAAACTATTATTTTCATTGTTTCTATAATTTTAATGTGGTGGATTGAAGTGGTTTTTTTTGGTCTTTTCCCAATATCAAAGTCACGCATACGTCGTTATTCCAGCGATGGGAACAGTTTTACCAAGTTTTGAAATAATGTCGGCACCAATAAGAACGATTAATTTTATCAACATGATACTGGCCGATGTCTTATGCAATATTGACATGATTTGGAATCTTGTAGCCACATTACCAACGAAGTCTGTTGAAACTACACTACTATGGTGACACTTTCATATTACAAATGCAGATCTTTTGCATTTCCTCCATGAATGAGCTTTTAAAAGGAGTGGATATACATATCAGAAGTGTCATATGATTTTAATTAGGCTTAGATTACAAAATGACAGTGGTAGTCACAGAGAAACATAGCAACTAGATGTTGATGCTCTGATCTTTACTGTACTTAATGTCAGCGTTTATAACTAGGAAACTTAAAAAAACAATTCATGTGACAACAGTCTGTTTTGGAAAGTGATGCTTATATATTTTTTTGTCAAATGTTATAATGAGATGAAAGAAAACATTTTGACAGAGCATGTAACTTTACACCACTTTAATAACATACTAATATAAAACTGATTCTGCACACTTGGCAGTTTCAGTTTGACATGCAGCAAAGATGTCAAGTTATGTTCTTTGCAAATATTCAGAGTTGATTCCCTTAGAGGGAAAGAACTGCTTATATTCACAAAGGCTATATTCAAATTCTCTGTAACTAGTCTGAAAGTTAACAGTAATATAGATGTAACAGTAATTCAGTACACAAGTAATCTAGTATCAGCAGATAAAACTAGTGACCATATTTCTGGAACTCCCATTCTCTATTATCCAAAGGACAGACTTGTCGCGTCTTTAGCCATCGGGATATGCAGTGGAAGTGGAAGGCATGCTACAAAAGAATAAAAGAGAACTTAACCAGGCTTCAAAAATTTTGTGAAAATCTCATAGTCAGCCCTTACAAGGTGTGCTTAGGGCTCGAAATTCCTAGAGCTAATACACTAGGTCCATGTTGGGACCTAGCTGTAGGCACATGCGCATATGGGCCCAACTTAACTGTAGAGTACTCCTGGATAATATAGAAGACACAGAGCCTTTCCAAAAATGTTGTGAGGAATTCAATGTTATTCAATTCTTTTTCTGATTGATTTGTGACAACAAAGGCTAGCATCTCCCCGGCACCTGAGCTTTCCCAAACTGAGTCCTCACGTTCCCGTCACCCAGAACCCTCACTGATTTGATTATCCAATAAGGCGGTCTTTCAATTTAAAACAGCCAAAATCACCATCCACTGGCTCACTCAGTGAGTGAGCAAGACCTGCTAGGGTACTGTTACCACTCACTGATAGATCCAAATACATTCTGAGTGAACGATTTGGGAAAAAAAATTTTATAATTGAAGTTGAAAGGGATCATTTTGAGTGAAGTGTTAGTGGTAATTTGCTCATTCTAATAGACAGTTTTCTCAGCTCTTATTTATGCCTCAATTCGGAGTTGTCCTCTCTCCAGTTTGGTACAATTCTTCCCTGAAACATTGATTCACAAAGTTATAGTTACATGAAGGAGCTAGTGCTATTGGAACAAGACCTCTAGCCGAAATGAAAGCAAACATGACCGTTTTTAATTTTTAAGACATCCTCTGAACTGTACTTACATTGCAAACACCCCAGGCTACAGTGCACTCCTCACTGGTAGCTGAGGCCTGGTTAGCCTGGCATTCTATACATAAATCCATGATGTGATTACGGCAGATAGCGCAGTTATCTACAACTATGTCCCATGCCCACAAAGCTACAGCATTCCACTGAAATGAAAACAAAATGACACCATTATTATTATAGGCAATCATATAAATATATTGCATCATCATCATGCTTGGATGTTTATTCTGTTCTAATTCATCTACTAGTCTACTCTATGTTATGTAGTCTCCCTGATGTAGTGTAGGCCTATGTATATTGATGACTAGAAATTTGGTACAAGCTTGCAATGTTTACTTGAATACCTTGGTACCTAACTCCTCTCTTATTCCCAATTCTATTCATAGTCACTATTTTTTTCATATGAGGCCATATGAGTTATCATGACCAATCCTCTTCTTCTTACTACTTGAATTTTCAGAATATGTGTATTATAAAAATGCTTTGTCAACATGTTTTGGGTATTAGAATTATCCTAAAACCACTCAATTTGAAGGCTACAATATCGTTATGTTTCCTGTTACCTTTTTTACTTCAAATCTCTTCTTTGGTCCCTTATCTGAGCTTGTTCCAGCAGATGGTTGATCAACATCCATATCAGCCATTGTTAACTTCTTTGCATAGCCCAAGTAAATAACTTTTTAATAGGTTGGGGATGATGCAATCAACACCCTTAATTTATTTTTAGAAATCTTTCATGGAGTTTGAGGCAAATATCAGTATTCAACTGCAGAAAAACACTTTCTGCATATTTCCACTATTAGGAGAAACCTGAGCTACAGCTGTTTTTGAGGATGGGGTGTCTTTGTAGGCCCCACATATTATCTCAACTGTTGCTAAGGAATATTGTCATTCATTGCTTGGGTTTTGGAATAGAAGAAGCTGAGCTTCCTCAACAAGAGAAGCAGTGATGGCTTTCGCACCACCAAAGGCCATGACTGAGAAAGATTTTTATGAGGGACTTTCAAAGATAGATAGTTATATTAAGCCCATAGCTGCTTCACCTGCTCCCACTAAGCAACCCAAAAAGGAACCAACTATATTTGATGCTGTAAAAGCAGGGTGAGTTTCTAACTTTACTAATCTAAATCTAATAAAGACATTAGAAGAATGATGATGAGCAATTATCTATCTATAATAGTAGTCTTCATGGTATGTCCAAAAGTAGTAACATTGATATATATTTAATTAAGTCAATTTGGCCAACCTTAGGTCATTTCATGTATTTCTTCAAACACAGCCACCAATACAACAACAAGGCTACCTGCAGAGACAGGGTCATTAGTACAGGCAGCAAGGAGGCAGTAAGTCGAGAACTAGGTATGTTTGCAGTCTGTATATTATTTTCTTTTATCTTTGATTGCATAAACTCTCTCAGTAATATCACTCTATTATATTTTGCAGACTGATGGTGCCCACACAGAATTTTGTGAAGACTCTTGGCCCGACAATTCTACACGAAAAGGATGAGAGAGGCCACACTGCTGCACATTGGGCATGTCTGGGTGGACATGCTCAAATGCTCAGGTAAATTTAACAGATCTACATGGGATCTAAATCAAGACAATTTTAAAAGTGAACTAATCACTTTTTTATCCAGCTCAGAATTCCTTGTAATGTATTGAGTTTGAGATTGAGAAGGGGATACAAGCTATCTCCACAATAATTTGGTTGCAGACAGGTCTATAGTGTGACTTAAGTTTACTTTTTGATGATACCCTTACATATCATTAACCTACACCAGATACTTTATAGTAACGTTTGTACAAGCTAATTTAAAAAGGCCTGACCTCTTTCAGTCTGACCTCTGACCAGCTTTCAGTCTTGAATGCCCTTCCAGTAATGTCTATAGCTAAGTACCCTTAAAGTAGTTAGTTGGATACTCAACATACTGAATACTGGATATCTTTTACCCAGGTACCTGATAGAGCAGGGAGCTCCTATTAATGAACCAGCAGATATGGAGCCCAACCCACTTCCTATACACTGGGCATGTACTAACGGACATATAGGTAAGTCAGATTTATAGGTCTGATTTGTGTCAGAAAATGAGCAAGTCCGGATGTCAATTTGCAACATTTTGAAGTTGGACCTGCAGGTGATGCAACAGCATAGGTTCTTGTGAGGGAAGTTAAATTAATGTTCAAATGGTGAATTAGGTACTCTGGTTGCAATAAATGCTAAACAATCACAGAACTGTGATTTAAGGCCTATGGGGAGTGTCAAAGTTATCCCCTCTCCTCCCTAGTTTATCTCAAATGATGGTAATACTATGATCGTTGTTCAGTAGTCCTCATGTTGACCAGACCTGTACACAACCAAGATTTTTAATTTGGCGTAGGTCTTATTTACCTTAAATTTACCACAGTCGATATAGTCTCCAGCCTCTACGACTGTGACTTGAGAAGCTTATTCCTAGTAAGTCGTTAAACAGTTCCAGTAGTCAAATTATCCTAAAAATTCTCAGTTGGTGTATTATAGAGCGTATATTCAGTATGCGTACAACGAGAAACGAGGTCATGAGAAGTTTGTGTAAATAATGAAGATGATGTTATTCTATTGTTTGTCTTATCACCTACAATGTTTGGTCAAGGGATAACTATTTGTACTAGGCCCAGAGAAAACTTTGGGAATCAAAAGTTGAATCAGAGGAATAGTCAAGTGATAAACGTAATGGCAACTTTCACTAAATTGTATATACAGCAAGCAATGGATGGTTACAAGACTGTTAGGTTTAATATGGTTTCTGATGCGTGCTTCGCAAAATCTACAACACAAACAAAAACCCCATCACTTTTTATGAGAGCTCTGTTGCCCCTACAGGAATTTCAGTTTAAATTTAATCATGCATAAGAGGACATTTAAACAAATTGATTGATCAAATCACTTATGAAATTTTAATGGTATCCCCATGACTTCGAAACATTAAGTCCCAAAACAAATCATAACAGAATTTATCACATGGCACAAACTGTATAAAATTTGAGATTATATATTTTATTTCATGAATTTTGTTTTAATTGAATTATATTACATTGTATTGTAATATATGGTTGTAGCTTTGGTAGATGTCTTGTTACAGCAGGGAGTTAGTATAGATTCAGTAGATAATAAAGGATGCACTCCACTTATAGTAGCGGCTCAATATGGTGAGATTTTCTAATGTATTTTCTGTACAGGTACATGTCTTATCTTATCTTCTAACGATTAAAGGCTTCGAGGCGCAGTTAAGCTTAATTGCATAACGGCTGCTTAATTTGGATTCAGCATCGCTTATATCTGTTACATGCCAACTTTCATCTTTCTTTATTAGTCCTTAGTTGAGTAATGAGGCAATACGTACTCCCACACTCATTATTATAGTGAGATAAGTCCATAACTCTGTTCATGTAGATAGAGAAATTATGCTATTTTTTTATAATTTAAAAAAATTAAGCATCTCCTCCGGGGTGTTCTAAGATATGCGCTGATATTCCATCTTTTGAGTCTCAAAAATTACCCAATGTTAAAGATTTTGTCACTACCATTTTGTTGCAATGCACTATCTGTTGATGCTTACATCATTCCTGGACCAGGTTGAGTCCTGGAGATAAAAACTTGGTACCATATGTTAATGGCCTGTGATCAAACTAACCGTCACATTCAGTATTAAAGTGAAATCAAACTCCAGGCAGCTGGCATTTTAGGGCATGACCTCAATCTGCCACATAGAGGATTATCTATTTTTTCATTGTTGAAAACAACCAAAACTCACAGAATTAAACCTTTGGCAACACTGCAATTTCATCAAACTGAAAAGTATTTATTCAATTTGTTCCAGTTCTTATTGCATAATACCAGGCAGGATTGGGGGAAATGATTATAATTTGTCAAAAATTTTTATTGCTATGATCTGATATTGAGTTTGTGTGAACTTATGTTTTCTGTCGTTAGGTAAGACAATGCTTGCCGGTTACCTGATGGGTAAGGGTGCTAAACTTCAGCTCACTGACAAAGATGGTGATAACGCACTGCACTGGGCAGGATTTAAAGGTTTGACATAATAGAATCTAATTCATTTCGGCAAAAATATGTCCGTCACGCCTTGACACTACTGTTTATGATTGCATCCACCTTGACTATATCTGGATCAAAGTTACCTATTGTGAAATACCCTCATATCCTACTTGTTAAAGTGCTCATAGTCTGCTGAAGTTGCTGGTAGTGGCATTCCAATATATATTAATACTAGAACTTATACAATGAGGGAACCCACTGAAAAGACGCATGACAGTAGGGTTTCAGATGGAGCTATAGTGGTAGTTGGTACTAGACCCTCTTGAGATGGGGTTGATAATAGAATGCACTACCTGCTACCTGTGCACAGTCTTAGCACTAGAACTAACAGGTTATTTCCTTTGGCCATAACAATAATTCTGCAATGATGCAGATTGTATAATTCAAAAATAACAACACTCATGTCAGTCTCCTTGAATCTGAAGACTTGGAAGCTCCACTAAAACATACAGTTATGGTATTCCTTCAAACTATGGGGATTATATAATGAGCTCGCATTAAGTCTGAGGATTAACGAGTGAGGATTTGATTTTTTGACAATCCTCCCCACCCCTACACTAAACCTCAGAATCATTTATGTATATATCAATCACTATTGTTGGTATATTTGTAGGATTTGAGGAGCTGATACGGTTGTTGATATACTCAGGTTTTAATGTTAGACAGAAGGATAATTACGGACAGACAGTATTACACCTAGCATGTATCAATGGTAATCTCATAGTCGTCAGGGAACTCTGTGAACATGTATGTAAACTTTCATTATAATAATTTTTCTTCGAACTTTTTGAAATTTTTTAGTTTTGCGAGGTGCGACAGAAATTGTCATCTGTCATATGTTCATTAGTTGTTATCATAAACATATAAATCGAGTATTTATGAGTTATTTGGTTGTTATCCTCCAGCCTAATCAAAATTCCATCCTGAAGTTGCGCACTCATTGATTCAAAGAGGACAACTCCTAAATATCTTGGTGACATCTGTCCCAAACTCCCTGATAAAACAGTCTGGTGAACTTATTTGATCAATATCCATACATCCTCTCCTAGACCGATTGGACATGTGAAATTCACTTTGCAGTCAGTTCCAAGGCCTGAAACAACCATCATAGGCATCATTAGAGAGTTAACATATCCTATGGTGTGTTTTGTTCCGTCTCATTCTTCTAGTCGACATAAACCACCTTACGACTTTAGCCTATCTGTATATTGTTATAGGATGGGGTACAGTTAGATATATCAGATAAGAACGGTAAGACTCCGTACATGTTAGCAGCGGGGCGTAAACATGAGGATGTGATGTCATATCTCAAAAAGAGGATAGATAAAAGTCACAGTCTACTCGGCAAAGTAGACTTCAAGTAAGTCTGGGGATGTTATCTATAGTAAGAAAATAACCATGAAAGAGTTCATCTTTTTAAATGCCCGGTAGAATTGTTTGAAAAACAGCGATGAAACTAGTCTTCAAAATTGTGAGATTGACAATATGATATTAAAATTTAGATAAAATACAAAATCTTACTACCTACCTGCCCGCAAAATGAAAATATGCCTCACACAATATCTTGCTCGTATATTTCATATACTAACCATGGTCATCTCAGTTTGTTACAGTTGTTTCCAAATATGCTAAGGAAGCTCACTTTCCTATACTCATCAAATAACTTTTCCTGTTGTTTCCCTCTGAAATCCAACCCCTCATAGGATGCCGAACCATATACTTGTATGTAAATGGCCTACATTTAGCTGCATGCTTGTATTCTTGACACTATGCAATTTATTTCTGTTGGTCTTATGAAATTACACAGTCACACTCTTTGTCCAGTAATCACATCTCCATTTCTCTTCTTTATAGAACTCTGGTGTTTGGGCCGCCTGGTAAATCAAAATGGCCGATATTATTCTTCATCACTGCGATTATATTCTATGGTTACCCGATGTATCTATATAAGGTGAGACTCTATCAATGCTTGTGCTATTCCTTATCATCATGTAAGTGTTTTGTGTAAGGCGCTCTTACTCGGCCGTTGTGTTAATTTGTTTCCCAGCATCGAGGCATCAAATGTAATAACCAGGAGAGAATTCATATACAGTTGCAAAAGCAAACTATACACTGCATACACAAAACTCATAATCTCATACAATATTTTTGTCATTAGGCTCCCAATGTACATCTGTGACGCCAAAAGCTTTTGTCCTAGATAACACGGTAGCCTGTACAACATCTTTCATCCTGTGTTATTCAATAATATCTTTCTAATGATATATTTAATATCATTTTTATATATAATGTATATATTATATAAATTATGTATTATATTAGATTATATTTATTTATACTTACACAGTGCCTGTATTACACATGGGATGATCTATACATATTACACGTGATGTTCTGGATAACTAATCTGTTTATGTGGATCTCATTGTATCACGCTAACTCAGCGGACCCGGGTTATCTCCCCCGTAATGTCTCAGAATATGACATGGCTATCAAACAGGTAAGTCTCACATGGCCGATCAACTCAACCAATTAGGTCAGTGAGTTTTAATGTTTATTCATATGGCATTGGTCAATAATATAACATATCAACAGTAATAGACTGCTGTATTAACTTGGTGAGGCAAATAGCGAAGACATCCTGGAAATCGTAGAGTCCACTCACAAATACAGTAAAGCTTTGGGCATATTTCCCTACGAGAACACATGAATTGAGAGTTGTGCGCACATTGACAGCATGTGTATATATGTGTATATAGATAACAGCTACTAAGCTTCCAATCATTTGTTAGAGGAGCTCCTGTATCCTTCTCTGCTTTTTCATAGAGTATTCACTATTTATCAGTAACAGCAGTCCCACATCAATCATGTAGTGAATGAAAATTTGAATCATGCAGTGTGGTTTAACAATCAGAGTTGGCAGAGTACAGTAAACCATCTAGAGATCACAGACCTATGTCATTTGAGAAAACAATTTGACAGCCTTAGTACCACTACGCTCTCCTATCTCCGCTCTGCTGTCCTGTTTGAGTAGTATCACTTTGTATCTAACTTTTGTAGGTGGCACACTTCAATGAATGGAAAGAAGGCGATAATCCGCTGTCGCGATTATGTCACACCTGTCGCACAGTTAAACCAATCAGAGCTAAGCACTGTCGGGTGTGTAACCGATGTGTTGCACATTTCGACCATCACTGTCCGTGGATATATAACTGTGTGGGATATAAAAATAGGTAAGTTTTATAAAGGCCATTAGGTCCATCAAATCTTGTTGCTAGTCGAGCTAGCTTGATCTAGTTTGCCTACAATCGGATTGCGCCCCTCCACTAATAGCCCCGGGCTATTTTCCTGGGGCGGATTTGCGCCCCTCCACTAATAGCCCCGGGCTATTTTCCTGGGGCGGATTGCGCCCCTCCACTAATAGCCCCAGGCTATTTTCCTGGGGCGGATTGCGCCCCTCCACTAATAGCCCCAGGCTATTTTCCCGGGGCGGATTGCGCCCCTCCACTAATAGCTCTGGGCTATTTTCCTGGGGCGGATTGCGCCCCTCCACTAATAGCCCCAGGCTATTTTCCTGGGGCGGATTGCGCCCCTCCACTAATAGCTCCGGGCTATTTTCCTGGGGCTTATCAGTAGTGAGGGAACAAATCAAAATGCAGGCAAATTAGATCCATCTAATGTTAATGCTATGTTAATGAAATGTCAACTATGCCATAAGCTGAGTTGTCGTCAATGTCTCTTTACCCAATGGTGGTAAGTTCTGTGGACCTAAACTTGCCTTACTACAGAGCTATCTGTCTGACTATTAAATGCTTTATTGTTGTTAGTGTATTGATTGCATTGTATGCTTACTGTGTGGAGGGAATGTTTGTTTGTCTGTCTGTCCTGTACTTCTCTATACCACTCTTTTTACTACTAGCCATCTCTCTTGATCTGTTAACCTACACAGCCTTATGAACGACAGCAAAACTGTTTGTTTAAATATACAAATTCTGGCCAATTGCTGTGCTCCGTCTGCTCAACCGGCTAACCACTGCCATCTTTTCATTGTTCTCTAGATACTATATTGCAGTAGTTGTTCAGAATGCAAGATTTTGTATGAAAAGATAAGGTAGCTGAGTCTTATCCTCAGTTTTAACCTTATCATGATCAAAACATTCGGTCATACCGATAAGTATTTTATATAAAATCTATTCATTCCCCCCTTTCAGCCAACTGAGTTTGTTATTACTTCTTCCCCTCTACTCCAACTCATTGCATGCCATAGTATGTTAAAACTCATCACTCATAGACACAAGGCCCATCCTCCTTTACTTCCATGTATATCCTAAGATGGCAATGTCTATTTACTCAACAAATAATCTTCTGAATATTAGCCACCTACCCTAGATAAGTATAAGCAGTGGGAAAACTATTCCATTATGCACAGGTGCAAGTAAAGAAAATTTATTGCTAGCCGAAATTTACTTACAAACCAACATTAGACAAACTCCAACCGTAGCTAGCTAAAGTTGTTGTAGCTAACATTTACACCTCCAGGGGGGATTTTGCTGTTAGCTATAGTAGTATACTAGATTATTATGATTTGTGTTGTAGGCGCTGGTTTTTCTCATTTATCGGTATAATGTCAGTGAACTGCCTCATGGGTATATTCTTCCTGTTTGGGATATATAGTCGGGAAGGTCTTACTGCCCTAGTCATCACAGGCATTCCACTCGTCCTCGCAGGCATCGTTCTCACAGTTCTTCTTTTCCTCTTCACAGTGAGTATGCAATGCTTCGTTATTATCTAGTACATACATTGCTTGTCATTCTCTGACCTTGAGGCTTGTGATAGCCTTTTTTCTAAGTTACATGTTCAAAAGATGGGACACCGCCAAACCCACCCTCAAAACACCCACTTCGGATGTGGATTCAATAAATTGATGGTTGTTCAAAAGATTGGACACCGTCGAGCCCACCCTCAAAACACCCACTTCGGATGTGGAACCAATGAATTGATGGTATCCTAGCCCGAGTTTGAGTTACTGTGAGTCAGTTTGTGTGGTCTTTGACATTCTTACATAAAAAGTTTTTACCGAGCCTTAGTTCAGGCAATCTCAAGCAATGTATATACTGTGTGGAGAAGTATGGTTGGTTTTCTGAGACTGCAGCTGGCTTAAACTATATCCACTTATATACATATAATAAAAATAGTATATGATATATATAACATGTTTGATGCTCAAAATGAAAATTATAAACGATAACGATAAATTCAAGCAGTCTTAGAAAACATATTGCATCTCTCCACTCATGTTATTTTAGGGACAAGACAATAAATAATGTTCTTATTTGCAGAGCTAGTTTTTATGTATTCTGTGTGGCTATCTGCCTCACAGTACTGAACGCCTCTTACCTGTCCTGGTACACATGGAAGTACTTAGAAGATTATAAAATGGAGGCTAGATTTGTTATCGGTATAATATTAGAGGCGTTCTATGGTATATTTACCGTAGCTGTGTTCGGAGGAACGGTAGGTGTAGCCCTCAGAAATAGACTTTCATTGAAAGAACAAGCCTTCAAAAACTGCGAAACTGAGATATTATTTGTCAAAACGGGAAATTGACTTGGTTGAGCTGGGTGTAGAAACACTATAAGCTTGGATTTGGCCTACAATTCCAGTCTCCATGCATTTGCAGTCACTTTGCAGTATATATGTAAAGAGGCAAAATCCAATATAGGTCAGCAATATTGCAGTTCCCATAATCAAACCACCTTCGATTTAACTAAATCTTTGGCTGACGTTAAGGATCAGCCACAGGGACTGCTGTCGTGTTTCCATTTGACTGAGATGCATTGTTGTTACAAAAGGCTTGGCAGCCTCTTGTAGGTACGTTTGTATCTTATTTGGCTACATTGTGTAGATCTACGTGACAGCTTTTAAACTGTGATCTAGTCTATTTGGTTATTCTCATGGAACTGATTATAATCATTTAAACTCACAGTTATAAAACGTGCAATATAGCAGTCATGAATTAATGTTATCACAGTTAATCCAAACAAAGTATAATAATTCAGTCAAATGTTATATCACATTGTGGCAATTGTATACCAATGTTTGCCATCCCCTATTGCTATACTTGAGAGAGACAGCCATATCACATGTTTTTAAGTATAGCCTGGTTCAGCAGCCTCTGATTCTTTTGTGAAAAAGGTAACACAATTTGTCACTTTTTGCAGCAACAAAAGGAGGAGGCAGTTGTCCCCTCACATTCTGTAATATAATGATAATAATATGACAGTGAAATCATGACCCGAGTTCACTGGAGGAAGATCTGAGAACTTTATATACTTGTCGCTTTTTCTATAACTTAACACCTACCACTGTTCCTTCTTCATTTTTACAGATATACCAAGCCCTGAAGAATTTAACGACAAATGAAGGTATAAACTGGAAACGGTACGACTATTTGAAAGACTCAAACGGAAAATTCAGCAACCCCTTTGATAGGGGCGTAGTAACTAACATGATGGAGTATTTTTACCTTATACCCCCTATGCAGTTTGAGAAGTTAGACGCCATCAAAGTGTTGTAGTTGATAATGACGAATGACAAGTCATTTCTTCGTAATCTCTTCTCATATGCAATCAAAAAAACTATCAGCTTACAAAATACTATATTATCATTTCACACCCAAAAAAGTGGTCTTTCATAACAATATAGTCCAACCTAGTTCATTTGTAACGCAAGAATGTTTAGTTACCCAACCCGAATGATATTTTGATTTTTTTGCATGTACCTCATGCGCCCATCTTTATTTTACGTGTACATTATGCGCCCATCTTTATTTTGCATGCACTTTATTTATGCGCATATTTTCTTTGCATGTACATTATGCCCATCACATTTTCACATACATGTTTGCTCATCTCTTGTTTTTCTCTATCTTTTGTTAGCTAATTTCCTCAATATGTCACAAGTCATAGTTCACTGTTTCAAACATAGTAAAATACATGTAAACTTTGAACAGAAGCGTTGCATGGTCCATATGAACTCCACCAATAAAAGAGATATGGAAAAGCGTTACATTTCAGCTGGGTTATGTTGGCTTCGATAGGCTCTGACGATCAGATATAGAGGCAACTTCTTGCATTTAGCATAAAGCTGAAACTGTTCAGCATGACTATATCCATGTTGATATGAACTTGACACCCCAACATAGAGTGGATTAGTGGTCGGTTGAATTTGTTAAAAAAAAGTGTGCGGTTGATGATCAAAGAAAGATTCACTTCATTTATTGCATTTGCCAATATCATGTCGATACATATGTTTTTTGCAGCCCCTTAATCCGCATGGGAAAATAATCTTACCTGCCCATTGTTTCCCAAAATTGCTATAAAGTACATCAGTTTGTGATACAGGAATTAATCATCATTTGTAAAAAATAAACATGATTATAGGATACCCTTGTAATTGACAGAATGTTGTCACCACAATATTCAACCCAGAATTTAACTGCTGGCAAAATCTAGCGATGTTTGAGATGATTACAAGTTTGTCGAAAGAGGCCTGACATCATAAATAGAGTTAGGTGATCGTTTAATTAAATTAGCAGGGAGCGCTAATTTGTAATAGGTTTGAGAAAATAAATCTGTTACAGAAGCTCAGCTGAGTTTAGCCTCGGAATCCATGTCACCGAGGAGGGCTCTCCTGAACTCTCACCTATGGACGATTGTAGACTATGAAAACTGTTGACCAAATCCTATGCTGTGAAAATTTTGTGCCATGAGTGGCTTGAACTGATAAGTTGCGTTTCTGAACGCTTTTTTTTCACATTACCATCAGAACATGGATGCATTGTGAGAATTCCGAAAGCAAACTTTGTATGTAATAGTAGTTGTAATCTATAGGTAATCTATGGGTAATCTATAGGTCTGCAAAGTTACTATCATTCAATTTAGTGGAATAACAAAATTAAAAGTGTTTTTTTTTCAAAACTGCTACCGATTGTTATAAAGAAAAATAATGTTAATATGGATTAGGTGTTTGAAAGATTGGGTTAACATGAACACAATTAATTTTAGAATTTCAAAACAATACAATATTTTTATCAGAAATATAAGATGGAAAGCTTTTTAATATGGAGAAGTGGTAGGGTGAGTGTCAACAATCGGTAGTGAATTTGAGGGCCTAAGCAATTCATGTTGGAGTAAAGTTAGCTTCTGGGTCATGTCATGGGAAACGCAGTAACAAAGTGGGCAGAATAATACTTAGTTTCTAAACAATATTTTCGCTATGTCTTAAGGGGTGTAGTGGATTGATTAAGGGGTGTTCGATAGTGGAATGTCACAAATCCTGAATGAATTTTGACTTGTAACGAATTCATCAGCAACTTTACTGGTTAATCAACGAGGAATGTTGGTTGGTTGGAGTGCATCACATCGGCATTGGGGGATTTCGTATTAAATCTTGTCATTAATATTGTCTTAATAGTAAAAGTATATATAGTAAAAGTATTTCTGTAAAGTGTCAACCATTTTTTGTTAAATTTTGTCTGAAAGTACATGCTAACTTAGGGTTTTCCCCTAGAGTATTTAGAAATGGTACAAAAAACAACGAAGATATCGGGTCTGTTTGAAGACAAAAGGAGTTGAGCAACCGATAAGACGGAAGCGTTTTCCCGATAAATCAGGTCTGTGTGAATCGAGTGTGTCATAAACCAAGTTTGTTAAGCTGCTTAGCGGTATAAATACACTGGACACACTTGTGTGTGCTGCATAGAGCTACTGGACAGACAAGCGATATTGTCATTGCATATATTTTTAGGAGAGAAGAAATTATTTATAAGAAAATTATAATACTGCTCCAGAAAGTATGGAGACCTGCTCAGCTCACAACCATGACATCAACGGTGAGTTGTGGACCTTGACTTAGGCCAGACCTTGAAATTCTTGTTCGATCGAAAACTTCAGAAAATTAATTGAATTGGAAGCATGTTCAGGATTATAAAGCATTGCCTTTGTGATTCCACTATTTCAAGTTAGTATGTTCTGATAAATATATCAGGATTAGCATTTTGACATGAACTGTGTTATGTGTTACTGGTAAACCCTGGTGTTCACCATGGAATGTACAACATACTGACAACTAAGTATCCATGAATTCAAAACTTAAACTCAACAACAGCTATAAGAATTTGAAAAACCAAATCTTTGATTATTTTGTTGCAGGTGGAGTATCCTTCATCGCACCCTCACCATCATGTCTAACAAGAAGAAGTTGCCTGCCCTTGCAGTCGAAACTTTTCCACGACATAGATGACCCATCACACGGGCGTGGAGATTGATCTCCGATGGCATCATTATTATCGGGACCTCGGCTCCTCTGAAATGAATGATAATGAATGTAATATCATTTGCAAGGAATTTTATTTATTTGAGTTTCATATTTATTGTCATATTCTATCAACATGTTCAAAATAAATTTATTGGACCAATCACACATTGCTCTCCTTGCATCCGTTCATTCTCTTTCAAATGGTTCGACCGTGAGGAAGGAAGTTCTACATGCATTTTCTGGGATGTCTTCCTCTAGGTAAACCTCTGGCGATATAGAATCAGCAGTTATAGGCATCATCCTTTTAGACCAATTATCAAGTTGAACTATTTAATTCTCTAACCAGTCCGCATGATTGACATGAAAATAAAAGTAAAATAGCTACACAAATCTATTGACTTTAGTCTAAACCAGGGGTGCCCAACCTTTTCATTGAGGGGGCCGCATGCACATGTTGCAATGCCCCTGGGGGCCCGCAACCTCGCCATAAATCAAACATTCATATACGGGTGTGCAGTATTTTCATCTCTGCAGTGGGGAATTTATTTATTGGAGCTCACTCAAATGCAATGGTTGAGGAATTCCAAAATACTGTGACTAGATGTAGAGCGTTCCTTATTATTGTACAAATGAGGAATGTAATAGGTGTAGGGGTGAAAATTGTTTTCGCGACTACGCGATTTTCTCAAACAGGTCGGGGGCCGCATAAAATTGGGTCTGGGGGCCGCATGCGGCCCCAGGGCCACTCGTTAAGCAGCCCTGGTCTAAACCTTTTCAACTCACCCATTACGTAAAACTCAACAGGTGAACACACCCATAGTATCATATGGCCGGGTAATGAAAAACACATAGACTTGCTTTCGGAGCCCTCAAAATTAGAAGAAAAAGATGATCGTGATGGCACTTAATTTAAGGAAAAATCCTAGAACAATTTTTGTTCATACTTAGACTTTTTCACTCTCAAAATTGAATGATAATCACTACATGCAGATTATAATTGAATTATTATAAATACTTCTATACAAAGTTTTTTAGTCATAAATAATCACTGAGTTATGATGACAGATTATTTCCCAGGTCTTTTTTCAAAATAACAAAGGACTTTTTCAATGTATTCACATAATACTGGTGACTCATTCCCTAGATTATGAGGTGTATCGTATTGTTTAGTAACACAGGGAACGAATGTGATCAAGGTGATTTAATGTGGATTTCTCCATAAGGATTAGGAGCTGCAAAAAAAGTTTAATTTCGGTCTGTTGGTGGGTAATAGCGCTAAGCCAAACAAATCTTGCAATAATACTACAGCTACATTTAGTTATGCAACTCATTACCTCAGGGTTAACATGTATTTAAAAGCATCGAACTTAGCTGAACACTTGAATATGCAAGCTTAGTTGGTTTACTTGTCAAGAGCTAAGTTTGATCCATGGTCTATTTTTTTTCTTCTTTTTTTACACTGGGTCTTATTTGACCGCCCTATAAGAGGGCCCCCCTTAAGCGCAGGTGGCTTGTGTGGGTAGTGACCCCATACCATTGCCCGCCGTTGCCGGCTACTCTTTTTTTCGAAGAGGCAGAGGGGAACCTTTATACTGCTTCCAAGCACACAGTAGACCTGTATATTTGGTCCTGATCCGAACAGACTAGGATGAATGGTTGCCACTGTCGAACCAGAAATGGCGGACAGCGCTGGAAATCGAACTTGGATGCTAAGATCACAAGCCCTTACCCTTAACCGTCAGACCACCCATGAGCTGGTCTAGGCAGGTATCTTTTTTTTTTAAACTGCGTTTGGGTAGTACACTATATTATGTTATAGACTTATAACCCAATAGTCTGAGCCCCCACACTCTTCCCCCCCCCCCCCTCTTCTGACAGTCCACTTGTGAGGATATCTAGATCAGGGAGAATCCCCTGTTTAGGGCTTTATGAAATTTGGATATAAAAATTTTCTTCAGTTCAAAAACTTCTCGAGGGTTGCCTAAGACTCTGCAACGATGACACAGCGTCAAGAGGGCGCAACTGGTACAACATGATACAATTTGATGAGATTGAAGCTATGGCAGCCTTGGATTCAAGTCCTATAGGTAAGCCTTTCTTGAAGAACTTTTCCTATAATTTTGAGGTTATTTTGGGATAAATCATGAGGCACCTGTTATTCCTTGCGTTAGAAGTGAAGGCCAAATAGTGCATTAATGGTTTGTAAGCTGAATTAGAGGGACAGATTGCAATGTTAGAGGTTCAGACGTAGCAGGTAACGAATGGGTTTAACTACAAAAGTAGAATTTAGGCATCGTGCACCCTAATATTGATGCTCTGATGACCATCCAAACTAAAACACTCCCTCTCAGATATATCCATGATGAGAAGCATTTTATAAATGACTTCCTAAATAAATGCTAATCAGGACGCTGCCGCACCATAAAGTACAGAGGTACTTGTGGCCGAGACTGCTTTTTACATCTTATTCTCACACTAAACAATACACATTTCTAACTGTTACCACAGAGACCTGATTTTTCTATGTTTTTGGCTTTAGCGCTAAGTGTCTACATCGAATTTCACGGCTTGATGTTAGTGATTGTAATAAATCCACCCATCCATGAAGATTCATGATGAGTGGATTTTTAATATTGTTCGAGAAAGCAGGTGTTTTCAACAAATCAAAATTTTATCCAAATTCTATTGCACCGTGGAAATTTTTGAATGGACCCAAACCCCCTGAGAAACAATGCAATAGCTCTGTAATATGGAACCTGAATTGTGTGACACTGATTAATTGCTTGTCGAACTTTGCCTAGCATGATCATGGTAAGCATTGTTGTCTTCTTATATACAAACTTTGTCGCCAGTTTTACACAGACAGCTGATCTGAAATACCTTCATATACATATTCGGTAAAGTTTACAATGTTTCATAAAATATCCGTCAGATTTCACCTTTAATTTAACAAGTCAAATCACTTTCCTGGTCATATACAAGGGAGCATATCGCAGTGTGATTTTTTTAGTCTTTCCTGTATTTCAGTACTTCAGGACATGCTGTTTGATGCTGTTTGAGCCTTGTTCCTTTTGATAGGCAATTGAACACAATGGCTTGGGAAAGACTTGAGGATGAATAGATTTCTAATGCCCGTATTATATTTTGTAAATATTGTTGATTAGCATATTAGTTAATAATTAATAAATAAATAAATAGCAAAAATAAATTAAGTTGCTAGAAAAAACACTGCACTATCACTCAGGAGTCTGCCTTCTGTGGGATTAATCTCCGCGTCCAGTGGTTGGATCATCATCGTTATTTAGAGTTGGTTCTAAGGGCAGATAACTTCTCATTGTTATGGGTGATGTCGTGTCTTCACAAAATGGCGCTGAAACAACCAAGAAAACTTTATAACATTCAAATGTTCATCTCAAGGATCAATCCTGACCCTATTGCTCAGTCAGAATGTGTGCAAATACTTTTCAAGTTGACCAATTTTCAGATAATCAACTGTTACAAAATCAATGACCAAGGATGCCTAGTATTATATCTATATTCGTGCTAGACAGGAGTAGAAATGATGTAGGTGTTACACTAAACTCACCATTGGTCTGATTGTTGAAAGCTGAGCAGAAGTCCATCTTTGAGGGTACAAGATTTCTAATAATTATTGTATGGGTTTCTAAACTTGTTGAAGAAGGTAGTAACTGTCCAGTCATGCAGTTCAACTGAACGTTTTGTAATTTATACCAGTGATTCAACTAGTTGGTGAAGTTTGATCTGTTTTACCAGGTTGTCCAATGGCTCAATGAAACTCAAAAGTCAGTTTAGGGTATTTATACGTAAAATTGAAAACTCATTATTGATAATAAAATATCCTCTTTCCTCATAGATTTGATTTGATCGCGGCTTCATTTCCTTCTAATCCTGTTGCAAAACACTCATTGTGTTTTGAGTTTACACAATGAAGTTGAAAACATTGGCCTTTTTTTGTAACAACTCTAGGATGCCTCAAGGGGAAAACCCAGATGTTCATTGTGACAGGGTAGCTAAATCTTTTGCGCAATATTACCCAACTATATTAAGAGCACAAAATCATCTAACTATATTTCTAGCGCCAAAGCATCAAACTTTATATTTATATTTAGAAAAACAAAACTGTATTTCTAGCACAACATGACCAAACTAGCATAAATCTTCAAGCAAAACGCTGTCATGTTTTCTGTAAGATGATCCGCTTTGTCGGCATGCATTGCCTTTTATAAAATGCTTAAGATACGTTTACCAAAGATACTGAATACTCATCATCGTTAGGTTTATCCTTCTGAATATAAACCATAAATAGCCAAGTGCATAATCCAATGTGGTCATTTTTAGGTCGAGTTTACAGCCGAATTCCTACACACTGAGCAGACCAGCATGGCGTGTTTATGGCTCGCTTTTTTAGTTAACAATAAGTATTTAAACAAAAAACTCACATCTATTTATGGTCGCGATACCCTGTGATACCGTGAGAGAAACTTTGATGTTGCTTGTTTTTTTTTTGTTCCCGGTATCAGTATGGGTTCACAGACTGTCCTAATGTGGCACAGGAGCATATGAGGTACAGCAGAGATCTCTCACATCAATTGTTATTTGATTCTGTAGGTTTTCGATCTTGTAGCATGTTGATCATGATGGTCAGTATTTTGGTTTTTAGTATTTTTGATTGTTAGTGGCATATGTTTTAATGGTCCCTGGTCTAGCTCTTACAATAAGTTGCAAAACTGCTTTCTGCAAAACTACAATTGGATTCAAGGTATTTAGGAAGCATGGCCTCAAAACTTCACAATTCAACATCCAGCAAAACGAAAAAACTTCAGAGGAAGAGGTAGTTCTGGAGTATTGCCTCAAATTTGTTAGGTTTATGACATCGGGAAGCAGGCTCACAAAAACAAAGAAGTATTTTGCAAAAAAGTGTACTGTGATTTTAGCCAATCAAAGTTGGTGTTTATTGTTTGACAAACAAGAAATATTATCATATCCTCACTGGGATCTGGTGGAGGTAAAAACCTATAGGTAATGATTAGTAACACGCGGAAAGTATGGCAAAGGTGATATAATTGGTCGATTTTCTACGTTGAAACATGAGGATATTATGTAAAAAGCTGCAAAAAATCATGAAAATTAGCTCATATTGTGGCTAAAAGCAATAAATGCCAAGCTGATCTAAAAAAAGAAATAATCCATAATCGTGTTTATTTACAGAACGTGTTTTTTTGCTCTGAGGTCTTTACTTCTGACATCTGGATGAAGTGCTATGTGAGTATGTCGGGTCGGTCGCATCGACATAGAGAGTAATCAAACTTTTTTTACCTTGATAAAGCGGTTGTGGTAATTTTCAATTTAGACAAATTTGCTGGTAAATTGATTGTACTCATCAAGATTCGATATGAATTGTGTCGGTAATAGGTTTTAAACATAGGGTAAAAGTTTTATAACAATTGTCAGTCGTTTCATAGCAGTTCAGCTTCGATAAAAATAAGTTCAATGTGCTATTAATCCTCTCTTCCAGTGGTTGGATCGTCAGGATCGTCAGGGTCAGCGGTGGAAAGCTTCAAAGATAAGGGCAGGTAACCTTCTCTTGCCATCAGTGTGATTCCTCCAAATGACACTAAAAAACATGACAAATGAAATTATGTTATACAAATATTTGAAAAAATGGTTCTGTTCATTTAGTATATTGTTTGGTAAAAGCATTGAGTCTATATAAACCATGAAAGCGATATAAACTATAATTGTTTCTATTTACGGAACGTGTTTTTTGTTCTGATCATTTATAAATGAACAAAAAAAAACATGAAAATCAACAAATAGATCTTATTTATACAACCGAACCAGTTCCAGTTCCATTACTTCAATGGCATAAAAATAGCAAATTGGCTAACATAAAAAACAACACAAATAAATAACAATCCGCTGAGAAATTAGAAAACAAAAGGCCGAGCGATTAGATCACAGATAATAATGCTACCTTTGAAAACAATCACCGCCGGGGTCACAGTTTGTGTCAAGAAAAGCATTTAGTATAAGATTGCACCCTGATCCATCAAAAGACAAGCCTGTAGACACGCGGGATAAAAATCTCACACTGGGTATCATAACTACCCTAGCATTTTTAAACAGGTCTTGACACTGGAAAATTTACCGCTACTGAAATTTTATTCAACCTCATAATCATAACTTTGTACTATGAACTCCCAACTTTGCTGGTAAAAAAGAGCTGCTAACATCACGTCGGTTCCGAAGTACCTAACCAAAATTTTAGCTAAAATTCACTATGCTGTGGTATTAAACATTGTATAAGCGAAAGTTGATGATACTCACCATCAGCTATGCATTTGTCAGCTGTCATCCTTGTTGCTTTGATTTAAGTGAGACAATCAACACGGGAGAGCTTGATTAGGATTGGTGATAGTTATCTTAGCACGTTGTCCAACCGCTGAATGCAACAGCAGAAACAGTTTGGATATTTATACTCAACAGCTTATGGTCATGACGAGCTAGTTCTCGCAGTCGTGATTTGTGCAGTATCTCACTTTTTTCGTATTAGAGATTGTGTACACTCGCTGTCGGCGTGTTATACTACTGTCTCTTTTTGTGTATAACCCCCTACACCTTTTGGGGAGAATCTCTTATTAAGTGCATTTTCGAATCCAGAATAAAACTGAACTTTTTCTGAGTATTTTTAGGAGACACCTGTTATTACTGTATTGCCAACTACTGTCCCTGCCAACCGCAAAACAAAACATTCATTTTTACTTTTTGAGGGTATGATTCATGATCATCGTATTTACCTATAGCAATAGATTGTAGTCATTCTTCTCTGACTGATGTGAGGTGAGTAGAATAGTAAAATAAAGAAGTCACCAACCCTGGTTTTAATATGAATTCTGGCCCGAAAATATTGAAATATGGTTTAAATCATTTGCATGCTGTCAAAGTTTCTCGTGTTATTAAGCTACCAACGATAGAATGACTCGGTCAAAAGACTCAAACAGATAGGATGTTGGAGTTATTTCATCTTTTGTAGGAAGGCTGAGGAGATAACAATTTAATCCGGAAACAGTCTAGAAGAGGTATACACTCGTAGGTGCTGGGGGCTGGAACAATCAACCTTGAAAGCTCCCCCGATGGGATTCGAACCCACAACTCTTGGGGCCTGGCAGTGAATAGCAAGCGCGCTAACCGATTGCGATGCAACACAGCGTACGTGTTTAGGGTTGTTGGCCTTACATGGCCCATTGCTGGGACCCCTTGTAATGAGTTTTAATAACAACTCAATCCGGAAACAGTCTAACCGATTCAATTTTTCTGCAGCAGAATGGTGACTATGTTTGCTTCTGGAAAAAGAGACCTCTATATTTTTGTTGTTTCTGCCCTTGTGATACTTTCTCTCACTCTCTGCATGACAATCAAACTTTAAAATGCGTAAACTCTCATATTTTCTCCCTGTAATCATTTTGGATTACAAGAAAGAAAAAAAGTTTTTATCAGTTAGAGTTTAGTTATGAGAAATTTGTGGCAATAACCACTAATCGCAGAGTATTAGTAAAAATAAACAAAGCTCCTATTGTCCAGCCGATGACTCATGTATTGTTTTGCAACTTGAGGTAATAAGGAAATGATCGGCAGAAACAGATTTTCCCTCAAAGATCGAATGGAGATTTTGCAAAAAATTCATAATTGGTTAGAGCCATAGGCCAAACCAATCATAAAATACCAACGATAACTCATTTTTTGCCCCCATCTCTCCAATCCGAACACCTGGATCAGCTAGATATGATAGTAATCATGATAGATTGGTGAATTTTGGTAATTCTGTTCCCATTTTATGAAACAATGACCCGTTGGTTAAATGTTTATTAATTTCACAAAAAAACCTGATTATAAATATGATTGATATGATAGACTGAGCTCAGGTGCTCTTAGTGTGTAGGTGAACCACTGGCACATCTTATTGCAGTTCCTACCGACCACCCGACCCCTTTTCTGTTGACATAATAAATTTGTTAGTTACCCTCCTGTCCTTGCGTAACTCGTTCTATAAATTAGGCTTAACAGGGAGGACCATATAATTGGCACCAGCAAGCTCGAAGATTTAGAGTTAAACAAAAAATATCACTGACCAAATTTCTGACACTATGATAGTTGCTATTATGAGAATATGAGGTGTTACAACACAAATCAAACAATGCCTGGTACCTTTTTGATAAAATTAGTGTGGCATTGGATTTTTTGGAAACTGACATTATACATCCTCTGCTGCAAAATCTATAATATCCATAAAAGCGGACTCGCTTTGATACTATACTTGTGATTATGCCGCTAATGGCAAACACCCATTGCCGAGTAGAGCTTTTTTAAAATCCGTGCTAGGTGACGTCTCCTTGCGCTGTCTAGTAAACTAATGAACAATCTTTTTTTAAGAAAACTTGCAACTGGTTAGCCCCATCCCTCTTGCTTTTGGTCATCCGTTAATGCCAGTTGCATTTCCAAATCTTTCACTGAGATTTTTTTTTTATTCAATCATGTAGTGAACAATTACGTTAACAAGTTTACAGCCCTGATTAAAACAAGTTTAAAATTATAAGTATATCAGAAACATAATTTTTCATATTCTTTTTTATTCTTACAGATTATGGGGCCAAATCTTGGTCCACTAAATAAGGAGATGATAAGCGGCGTTTGTTACAGCAAAAAGTTTTTTTGATTCCATCATGGTCCATATGAAATTTTGCAAAAGTTTGATCTAATCTGTGATGATCAAGGGAGATTACTCCAAAGAATACAACCCAATTATTACGGCAGCTGAAATAATTATGGGATTATATTTCACATACCATTCAGTCCTAGCCCTCAAAATCTCTACCAAGAACTACCCACGTCTTATAAAGCTCAGATACTAACTCAAACCAAGGAGTTAGAGACAATTCCTTGCTCAAACTAACTTGGTGACTCAACTGCGACATATGATGTAATCAATAGTACCTAGAAGGAAACTGAGATCCTAGTGAGCGAGCACCTCTCATAATCAAACATATTGTTTAGAGAAGAAGAAAAAAAGATATAATTATGTCGATTGTAGCAGTCACCGGTCCACTGGGGTTTTGATTACTGCATCAAATGGCCTCGTGGCAAGGCTAAGTTTGTATAGTACACCATCACCAATTTTGTACATTTTATCTTCATGAGATTAATACTTTTAATGCTTTAATGTCTTGCATAGGGTAGCGACGTTGGATTGGACTGCGCTGTGGGAAGAGAGGGCACAACTCTGACTAGTGAATAGCGGGCAAGCTAATTAGCTCCATCAACCCAGGGAGGTTCAAACGCCTTGATCAACCCATTCTTATTTTGGGGATGGTGAGATGGTGAGATGGCGAGATGGCGAGATGGCGCAATTGGTTAGCCCGCTTGCTATTCACTGCCAGACGATAGGTGTGGCAGGAGTTGTGGGTGTAAGTCCAACAGGGGGAGCTTAAAGGTTGGTTGTTCCAGCCCCCCCCCCCCCCCCCCCAGCACTCTTCTATTACAAAAGCATCACAGGGTAAAACATATATTATTGTCTGATTTATTGTCATGTTTATCGATAGTGTGTTACTCTTTAAGTAGTGATGTTGAGTAGCTTTCCCAGCCATCAATGTGAGTCGTATCCACATTGAAATTAAGGTTTTTCTGCCAAAAAAGGGGTTCAGGTGATGCGTAACTACTTGGATTGTTCACCTTTGTGCGTAATTATTACATGTTTTGGTCATTTCATTAGCTTGCGGTAGATATTGAGGTTTGTACAGACTGCAATATTTATTTGACTAATGTACAAAATCACCTCATTGTGTATGAAAATAAGAATCGTGTGGAGAGCCTTGATACATCATGACTGGGCAAAAAATATATAGCACATTAGTTTAGGTGTGTGTGTTACAATCAGTATAAAAAGCTTAGAAAAATACAAAATAACATGGTGTGATGATAAATATATAATTTAAATATAGCAGCTATATTGGCATCCAGAAGGTCATCTCATAAGAAACGTTTGCTCAGTGTCAAGAAAATATATTGCTCATTTATTTGTATGATTTACTAGCTATAACACTTCATGTCTCGATGTCATAATTGATTGAATTATTAGGATGAGGGAAAGCGAAAAATACATAGCGATAGGAAAAACCGACGATGATTCTATTCTGATCGCACGAAAATATCTCCCCAATCATCCCTCTGCAGGCGTGGCTGACGACTGATATCATCCTTATTTGTAACAGAAACTGCATGAATAGAAAGAGACAAGGGCTATTAGTGTGGTGTATTCCTGCATTGATAACAAATCAATACAAAGAGTAACAGGTGTTCCCACCTCCCCTCCACCCCCCCCCCCCCCCCATACATGACAAGTAACAATTTAAAGTGGACAATTAGCGACTTAAATTCTACAAGTGAATAGTTTAGCAATTTAAAGTGACAGTGAAAGAAAGAGCATGCATAGTGGATAGTCCTCCATTCCATTCAATACTTTTCAACAAGAATTCCAGAACATCCTCTCGAGCTATACAAATTTTTCGGCCAAAACTCTACAGGACTGAAAGGTGGAGAAAAGGCTTTTTTAATTTTTTCATGACCTATCATGACAACGGTCTAGTATATAAATAATTTTTAGTGTGTTGTTTTTACTATGCCATACCATCGCTCGCATTCTGTACCATCTGTCATGATGATTGAATGAATACAGATCAAATCAAAATCAAATCAAATCAAATCAATCAACACACCAATAATAAGTAAATAACATCGGTCGCATTTGCAGATGGACCTACCGCAAATCAGACAGTTTGTAGGTGGTTTCAAACATAAATTAATGAAAGACTCTGCATAGCTTCTAAGATACAAGTGGAAGATTGGAAGTCTCAACGTTATGTTACGAAGAAAATGTCATCATTGCTACCATATGATAAAAATAAATTCACCGACACAGGCCAGAATGATCTAATTCCATCCTCCCCTTAGAAAAATTTACAGTAAAGAGTTTATGAAAAAATACCTATGTATTTTGTCGTTGTAAGACTTGCAGATATTTAAGAAAAAAAACACATTTTAAATATAGTAAAATTGCGCAATGCAACAGAAGTGATTTGGACTTACCAGTAAGTTGATTACAAGCCACAACACTTTCCATCTTTATCACAGTTTTGACAGCGGCAATCCTAACGTTATCCTTATTCTTAATTTAGTTGTACTGAACCAAACAATCAGCAGCTGCGAAAAAACATGAATACTTGACATCGACTAGATTTGGTATTTATATAGTGAGGATTACACTGTGCATGACGTAATCTCAGAATTTTAGTAGCATACTTAATCTCATTTGTTGATTATGTATAATCATGACTGTGGTGGGAAGTGCCAAAGTCATTTTTTTATAATTGACAAACTTGAGTTTTTTGTAAAGTTTATCGAGAAGCCTCGATTTTTACCCTTGTTTTTTTGCTATTGCATCATCCTGACATAGGTATCCATTGCAGGAATCGATCATAATTCGTTCACCTTTCAACCAATGGCTGCAAAGTTCCTCAATTGCTATGCATTATGGGGTTCTTGGAAAATTATTCTGACATCCCCTGCAGAGCGGCTGATAAATTACTCACTGAACACGTTGATCTAGGTTAATGTGGATTGAATGGTTGTCAAAAACCTGTCATTCACTTGGGCACTAGGTCAAGTTAGAATTCCCTTTTTAGCTTGTTTTTATCAGAGCAAGCTTTATTAACCATAAGGCTTGGGGTTTCAAGATAACACAAAAAATTGATGTGTGAGTGGTAATACAAGTATATTGCTTACCTATTATTAAACCCTGGGTTCAATCTGAAAATCCTCCGCGAAGTTTACACTAAGGTAGCCAGTTTACTTATAACAGAGCATCAACATCGCATGCATCAATATAACTGAAAGCCAAATCCAGTAACCTTTCATCCAGTGCTGTTTCTGGCAGATTTATTGGTAACTGATTGTTTGTATGGTATTATTGATCCATGGGTGATTTTTACACTTGGCAAGCTCACTGCAATTTGTCAAACTGTGCACCTTCTCGTCACCATTGGAATGTAAATGGAATGTAACATTTACTGACCATGTATCATTAACTGACCATGTATCATTGCAGGGCGCTACCAGCTCACTTCAACCATGTACCAAGACAAAGCATCAGCTGCTGTACCAAAAACTAGACTATATTTCTTGTTGTTGCTGAGTACCCATTATTTGAACTTCGGATGTGCAGATTATTAATTTTGTAATAAAAGCAGTGGTCAACTGAATTAATATTGCAAAAAAAATATCACAATATCCACTGAAAGTAGTTGTAATAAAGCATGAATCAGGCCAACCAGGAGGATGGTTTTAACATTGCTTAACAATTTATCGCCACAGGCATTTTTCCGTGAAATGCCTCAGAATATGTATATCAAGTTTGATCCAATGCAGCTGCCTATGGTGCTGCTCTCTCCCGAGTGATGGATTATCAGTGGTATGGGAATGACCAGTTATAAAGAAAACTTGAATCAACCTTGGTCTGAAGCATTTTAAAAAACATAACGATTGCATTAAATCCAGGGGTATGCGTCTTAGAAATGAGTATGGGCTGATGCATCCTATTGAAAGCCTTAGAAAAGTCCAAAATTAACTAGTAGATATTAAGCTAGGAAGTTAAGTCAACAAAATATCATCTCAACACCAGAATTTGTGTTTTTACTAAAAATTGGTATGGTCTAAGGCTTTACATTACACTCCCTGCACCAAACATGTAATTCTTGTGGAGGGGGGGGGGGGTAGGGGTGATCAACCGAAACTCAATCAGTGAAGGTAGCGCAAGCAAGTAGACTACCAAAGTGTCATATAACATTTCACATACGCTTACAGTGGCTGAGTCACTCAGTCTGTATGGATAATCCTAAGTCTTGTGACACAACGTAATATAGATTTATGTATCATTGTCCTCTTTGTTTAGCAACATTTGACAATACGGATAAGTCACACTAATGGGCAAAAAGAAAAAGTAAGAAAAACTCGATTTGGCTAGGTGAAGGTGAGATGCAGCAAAAAATGCATACAAAACACAATGTCAATTCATCTACATGTCATGATAAATGGCCTTTATGTGAAACACGCTAAATACACATTGTCAAAACCCTTTAGGAGGAAAGTCTTCCCAAACAAAAAGTTCTACATTTCACGTAGGATTGAAATAGTGTAGTTCATGGCTAAATAACATATACTCTACCGCATTACCTCATAAAACTCCCACCGTAGCTAGTGAAAATTAGTGGTAGCTAACATTAAGTCACGCCCGACTAGCAAATCTAAACTCTCGCTCATGTTTACTCATGTCGAACTTTGGGCTGGTGTTTTAGGGCTGAGAGCCTCATTACTGCTGCCACACATTGTTGATGGGCTCTGTCTCAAAGAGCAGATTATAGTTGGGAGGATGAGCGCTGCCATAATAACACGCTCTTCATACAAGGTAGGCAATCCTGAAGTATTTTTAACATATTTCCTTGCTAGGCTGGCAGGCTGTCCGGGGTGGGTGTCCCCCAACCTACCAAGACAGCCTGCCCAGGCTAAGCAAAGAGGTTAGCCATAAAATTGATTAAAGCCACGCACAGATAAGAATTACCATGTCTGTCTGTGTATATGAATACTGTGCATATTATTTGGAGACAATTGAATTTTATTAAAATAAAGTGATATGGAGCAATATAAACTTGGCACACATGGAGGAGGGACGGATAGCTTAGAGAGGCACTTATCAGAATTTGGGCAATAAAAAACAAAGCCATGGTATGAAACGATGCAGCTCAGTACAACCATAGCAAAAACAATAAATCTATGTATCATTCAGTCAAGATATTCAACTTTAAAGCTGGTCACCTTCAAATACCCAGAAATAAGGGTTTAACAAAAAATTAAATTTGAATACAGTGTGAGCTCGAAGGCACCGGGTAACTAAATGACTTGTGGTAGCCAAAATCTACCAAAAAAATTGAATAGAACATTAAAACAATCACACTCTTTGGTAAGGCATTATACAGGCTTATAAAATAATGAACTACCTCTAAGTAAAATTTTATGAGGTGCAGCTCAACAGATAAAAAAGGCGGCAATAGTAAACTGTAAAATGCAAGATAAACGTATGTTGTAAAACATGGATTTGATTTAAATGACGTTGAAAGGTTCATCACATCACAGCACTATATCACGCCATAGCTGCTGCTATACAGGAATTAGTCTCTAATACTGAGTTTCACACTTCTGGACGGACCATATTAAATATCCAATAAATTTGACTACTCAGTTTTCTGAGCATCAAACCATCTATGGAATAAATGCCATTATTAGCAGCTTCTTTTCAAATTTTAGTATAAGCTACCCAATACCGATAACCTTTTATGTTATGATATTTCAAACATATTGTTGGTCACATCACTGCTTTTCTGCGGTATGTTGATGATGTCACTACTTCCCGCGGTATTGTTGATGATGTCACTGCTTACTGCGGTATTATTGTTGATGCCACTGCTTACTGAGGTATTGATGATGTCACTGCTTTCTGTGGTATTGTTGGTGATGTCACTGCTTACTGCGGTATCGTTGATAATGTCACTGCTTACTGGGGTATTGTTGATGATGTCACTGCTTACTGCGGTATTGTTGATGATGTCACTGCTTATTGCGGTATTGTTAATGTCACTGCTTGCTGTGGTATCGATGATGTCACTGCTTATTACGGTATTGTTGATTATGTCACTACTTCCCGTGGTATTGTTGATGATGTCACTACTTCATGTGGTATTTTTGATGATGTCACTGCTTACTGCAGTATTATTGTTGATGATGCCACTGCTTACTGCGGTATTGATGATGTCACTGCTTTCTTTGGTATTATTGATGTCACTGCTTATTACGGGCGGATCTTCTCGGTCTGGATATCGGGGCACTAGCAGGCTTTACTTCAATCATCTTCCTCTTTCTGCTGAGCTGCAGCTACAATATATATAAAAAAAAGCGTAAGGGAGGTACACGAGGGATAATACACTATTCCATGCAAACCAATGACAATGTTATGGGTTATTTCAGTTTCCAGATTTTTCTTCTCCGTAAACAGCTGGAAGACAGCATATCCTCTGTAATATATATGGTAGAAAAGGTCTCTAGGGAGTAAAATCTCTGGTAGAAAATCACAATCTTTTTAAGCAGTAGTTATCTCCAAAATGTATGTGATAGGACAACTCCAACCCCCAGGATATTTCTCATGGCAAGGCAGAAGTAAGAATAAGATAATTTATATAAGTTCTAACTTATATTCACTTATCTAGAGTAATTGGATATTGTACACAAACATGACATGACTGGTTACCTGTATCCTGAGTTTATCGCTGAAGTATAGAGGCTTCCAGCCTTGCTGTTTGGCCAGGTTGGTTAACTCGTCAGTAATCAAGCTCGCCTCAGCAAACTTCTCTCGCCATAGCTGATCTTCATTACAAAGCTACGGAATATAGGGTGAATAACATGAATAAATATCGGTGAAATAAAATGCAATGCATTATTTTGAGAGTTGAAGTGAGGAAGACATCAGGTGCAATTGTGATTCAAAATTCTGTCCACATTGTGTTTCACTGACTGTTTAGTAAGACATGCAAGCAATGTACTGAGGGTGCAGCTTAGCTACTAGAATAAATCCGCAACATGTGAAACTATAAATGACTTCCTACAACATGAAGCGAGCTTCCAAAAAACTGAACAAGGCACTGATCGGTCATTGGCAGCTGACATGGTTCTTAGCCAATAGGCCGGGATGTGTTCAAGATTCATCTTATGTTAGCATCCAAGGACTGATATATTAGGTTGGTACTTAAACCACGAAGCAAGATATTCTAGCCCGTCTTGACATGTTAGTAAAAGCTGGAATAATTCATGAACAAATGGCTGGCAACTGCTTTAATTATTCGATCATAAATATTCTTGCTGCTAAGTGTTGAGGACTAATCTCAGGATATAATAGCAATAAAGTGTATATTATTATAAATTATATCAATATATATTATTATACATATTGTATTACACTAACCCTGCTGAAGTGTTTGTTGAGTTGAGACATACGACCGATATCCTGTAGATCCACTTTTAGTAGTATCTGTAGCAGAGCTTTATCTGGAAGTCTCTCCATATAGTCTAACTTACCTCTGCACAGATTAGTTATATAATCTGTCATATTCTCACCAAAGGCGCGGGTCATTCGTGCTGCAAAAAAAAGAGGAAATTCTCATCATATCGTCCGACTTGGAGTAAAGGCAGCTTTGGATAGATTTTGCAAAATATGTCATTCAGTAGGATGTCAAACCCTATTGATTTAACAGGGCAGTCGAGATAATCATAAAATCTCTAATTAATGCTTCACCAAAATAACAGATTTAGGCAGTATTGGACTAGATCAAGTTTGCTCCATTTTTCCCCTTGTTGGAATTGCCCCCCTTCTACTGACACACGTGTCAGTAGAGGGGGGGGGGCAATTCCAACGGGGGAAAATGGAGCAAACTTGATCTAGTATTGGACAATGTTTGATCCAGTTTTGCCTCCATACTAGTTGCTCCCCTTTCACTGGTCACATCGTTCAGTGGAGAAGGAGCAACTCAAAATGCAGGCAAACTGGATCAAACTTGTTCTAGACAGTATGGACATTACGATGTATTGGTGATCAAGCGCCTAAGGTTTCCACTTCCAAGTATTTACATTACTTTTTTTTACATATTGACTAAAATGTCTTAGCTCTATCACATCAACTAAATATCACCATATTGATAGGGATTTATCATAATGTCCTATGCTTTGACGTTTTTAAAGTAGTTGTTTTGAAGTCGGCAAATATTTATAGTAACCTCTCAGGGCACCACAATCTTAAAAGTGGAAGTAGAAGTAGAAGGTTTTTATTGACTCAAAAATATTTACAGAAATAATATTATTCGCCATCTACTCACAATTGACAGACACAATAGTCAATTGTTTGTGTGCAGCAGGCAATTTGTTCGACACAATTGGCAGTGATTAAAACAAAGTGCCTGTGTAAGAGCTAAACATTCATGGTCTCCATTTGCTGTTTTCTAACAAACAGAAGATTGGGCTGCCCCTAAAGAGAAACACAAGGTGCCCTAAATCCTCATACTGAGAATGTGATACATCCTAGAAAACTAGAATGCCTCCTAGATGTGTGATACCATGGTAGACCTCCTCAACTGGGTGTGCAGCAAGCTGCCAACACTGAAACTCGCATTAATCAGCCATTGGCAGTGACACTTTGATATTAGCCAATAGGCCGAGAAGCGATTTGTGTTCCATCACACATACTGTCTATCTAACTTGTTCATATAACAGTTGATGTGAGCAAACTTACATTATCACAGACAGTGTGCCCATAGATATGATAATTTTATTTAAGACTGTGACATCACTTAAAACTGTGAACGACCATTCAAGATTTTTTGCAATCTCAATTTAAAAAGCTTCTCTTAGATAAGGCTAGTACCAGGACACGAAGGCAAATAAAAACCATGCAACATGAAACATCTAATATGCAGGGCCGTAGTTTTGTAAATAATTTAAGAGAGGCAAAAACCCAAGGGGTTTAAAAGCATCACTAAGAAGGGTGCTGTAAGCACCTTCAAAGCAGTTGAAGGTAGATAAATAGCAAATTGAAATCCCTGCGCCTGCCATGGATTATTCAATAATAATGTTTTAGGCCAATTTATCCAGCTTTCTAGGGGGGGGGGGGGAGTGCCTCTCTGCCGCCCTTAGAACTACAGGCTTGACATGTATCCATCACTAACGGACAGGGGAACACTTTGACAGGTCCTCATGTGGCAAACTTACATTAAGTAGCATCTTCTTTGTCCAAAAGCAAGGCAGGAAATACTGTATTAAAATCAGATTAAAATTCATATTGGTGTATTAAAATTCACCAAGATGGGCAGTTTGCTGAATGCTTATATCCCGTACATTTTAACTCAAATATCGCAATGGAATATGTACAAGGGCCTTACATGGTGACTGATAGAAGAAATGCGGCAATAATCTAGCGACCACAGCTATATGGTTTCAGATCAGGATATAACTCTCCGAACCAACAGAGAAGATCCATTAAAAAACATAACATTAACTCTAACATTCCCTTTATCCACTGTGTTCTAGGATCAGGCCTTTTCACACTCAGCCGAGACTTGCGAAATATTCTCTGGTGTTGGAGATGCTTTGAACAACTCTAATCTATTTGGGAGGTAAACTCCGATGATACAACGCATATTTTCTGCTTGGTTAATTTGAATGAGGCACTCACACTGGGCTTCATCGTCCTCAAGATATTCTTCATGCGATATTTTCATTTCTCCCGGATTAAGTCTCTGGGCATCAGATGGACGATGCGAGATCTTCCACCATCGTAAAATTACCTACAGAACAGGTAGTAAGTTAATCATCATACTGCTATTAGGTACTACGAGAAAAAGCCTATAAACAGCTGGTCCGTCCTGTACTTGAATATGCTAGCACTGTGTGGGATCCGACCTTGACCACCACCCAGAGCAACGCGCTAGAGGCTATCCAGAGAAAGGCAGCTAGGTCAGTAAACAACATCAGTAGGACTGACAGGACCACAAGCACAACGGAGCTACTATGCAAGATGAACTGGGAGAAGCTATCATCCAGGAGGGACTCAAGAAGTCTTGGTCTATTCAGAGCAATGCACTTTAATGAGATTGCCACCACTATCACTGATTACATCTCCCCTCTCTCAGCTACATCTGGTTTTAGCAGGAGGCATGAAATGCAATATCACATCCCTCACTGTAACTCATTACACCACCAGAAACAACTTCTTCATCAAAACAGCGAAGGCCTGGAACCAGCTACCTGTGAGCAGTAATCTCCTCGTGGCACCACCTGTGGCAGGCTAGACTGGCATGACAGAGAATACCCGATGATCCCATGATACCGACGCGGAACGAAATACGGAGTAGACGATTATGCCATATCTCTAGGACCTTCAGAAGAAGTTGGAGATAACACTACAAGTAGCAAGTAAGTAAGTACTTATTTTACATCATAATTTACTAGTTAATTAATGGAACATCTCACCATGTCCATCCATGATTATTGAATGCTTGGTGAGATGTTCGCCCTTGTACACCCTTGTACTCTGTGTGTGTATTCTCCATCATTGATTGACTGAATCAAGGAGCTGAATAATAATAACAAGTATATATATATATGGCCATATATATAATATATATATAATATAGATAGGCTAGAGAAAGAACTTAGAAGCTTGCAAATAGTCAAATTCTATGAAAGATCCCATGAGGGAGATAAAATTGCACTAGTGCATACCTGTGTTGGTGACACTACCACTTGATTGAAATCTTTACTGGGAGCAGGAGACTGTGCAGAGTACTCAAACAGCTCGCCTTCCTCATCGAGCCACACACTTGTCCTTCCTCTTCCATTGCCTGCCATTTTGATGCTGACATGTGACCATGGAGACTTTCTTATCGAGCTAGAGAACCGTTCCTAGCTTACACAGTTTCCTTATGATAAATGGAGCTTTTGAATATTTAAGTGTTGTTTCTCTTTAAAAAGAAGGAAAGAAAATTTGCTCATGACTTGGCAGGCAGGGAAAAAGTTTTTAGTTGAAGTGTAAGTCAAGTTACTTCTAAGATCACCAAGGCTGCTTCTCATTACAATTAACAGTCCACATACTTGGTAGATATCCCAACTGTCCATGCTGCCTATCAATTGGTTGTTCAACTCCCTCAAGTTACTAGACAGGTGGAGTTCCAATCACTTGCTAGGCTAGGGCTTTATTATTTTATATTAGAAGTATTATTAAATACATACGATACAAATAAACTTGTCGGTTGTTCGTTGTAATCATGATTGAATATATTATAACTACTAAGCTGCTTGGCCAATCCAAGACTTCAAGGAAGACTGGATGCGTCAAGGCAGTTTCTAAGGTGCTCAAAGTGACCTCCTTTATCAGCTAGGCCTAACCCTGGAACTTATTCCTTGCTCACTCTGACCAAAGGACTGATTGTGTCATAGGACTACTGCATTTCCTGACTTAGGTCTTTGTGTTGGTCAGAAAATGCAGTAGTCACAGGGATTGTGTCCTCCTTTGATGATGGTGATGATGATCACATATATATATGCCATGTTATCAATAATAATGTTCACTGCCCGTTGCTCCATAGCCTATGTGGTTTTAACTCAGTCTATCAATAGAAATGTGGACCCCATTATTATTTCAACTGTTGTCCTCTTTAGGTTGTAATATTGGCCTTTTCTGTTTTAAGATTCAGTACAGGCTGTGGTTATAATCTACAACTACATCATTAGACGTGGTATAGGCCTAGCCTACTGTTATCAGTCAACACTGTCGCCGATCTCACTGTGCCCAACAGCATTTGTCCTCTAGACTACATCTCCTTAGAGTAAGTCAGTTGTTGCAGGCTCTCCATAGGTCATGCGGAGATTGTAACATGAATAGAACTCTTGAAAAGAAATGGTTGGTTCAATGAGTGAGGTTGAAAAATAAATCTGAGTTCAAAGCCAAAGTCCGTCTTCTTCGGCCATGACACAACTAACAGATGGTTTTGACTTCTGTCTCCTGACTACCTAGCTGTTCTCGTGCTTTGGATCATCGACATATACAATACCTTTTTAATTTTGCAGAATGAAAACAAGTTTCTTAGCTAGTCAACGTTTCCTTTCTCAAATCTTTTAAAGGGTCATACTTATTGCAGCTCAATGCAATAACAAGAGTCAGTATAGGATTACAAGAGTTAGCCTGAGTTCACAGATCTCTAACTATGGAGGAGGTGGTGATAGACACGTCCCATGTAGATCTTGAGGGTGAGATGGAGATCCCAGGTAGTAAGCCTACTGACCAGGCTGTAAGCGATCATCTCTCTACACTAGATGAGCCAGTATCTGTTACTATAGTAAGTAGATCTACTGTACAGGTGTAAATATCGGCTACAATAGTCAAGCTTTGAATTGTCTTAATGTTAGCTAGCACAAATTTTCACTAGCAAAGTTCATGATTCTCAATTGTTTTATATAAATCTCACTATGTCAAGTCTGTGCGAATACTTTGCCCCTCCATATGATTAGTATAGTGTCTGCTCTTCAGTGCATCTGATATTTAATCAAAATTGGAAAGTAATGTCCACTTCCAGCTCACGGATGCATCCTCTATGATGGAGCATATTGATGAGTTTTCCAATATGCAATATTCTGGAATTCACAGTAATACTAGATCAATGATAGCACAAATGAGAATGACCCGTACATACCTAAAGGTTTGGTGTTGCATTATGGGAATATTGTCAAAAGACCCTAAGATTCAGGATACAACACTCAACACATCACATTTGTTTGTAGAAAAGAGATCTGAAGATGATTGGCGAGAAATTCTTTCATGTTTTAGTGCCCAGAAAGAGCACCAAGTTACTCAAAGACTGTAAGTTATTGTAAGCTATTGGCTGTGTAGGGTTGGATAATACCGGTGATTAGGTTTCATTATAGTTTGAATTTGCTCATTGATGCAACTATAAACATTCTACGGAAATGTTTTGGGGTCGAATTGGTCTAATTGGAAAAGCAAGTGAGCAAAGATTTTGAGCAATGTAGGGAGATTTAGCTTTTAAAATCATTGCTCTAACGAATTGAAAGACCCTCTGAACTTGGCTCTGAGTAACTCGATCTCATTTAAGTATTCAAATCGACGTTAGTTAAAAAACTTGCCTTTACCTAACTAGTAGTAGCTTTAGAAGTTGTGCCCTCACTGCAGCTGGATGAGCAACTCCTTATTGTTATGACCTGTCTAAATAAATTGTTTTATTTTCATTGTGTATTTCAGGGGATTTGTGGGGTCCTCTGATATTGTGTATGTTTATGGCCATGATGTTACAAAGTAGAGCTTCCCTCATAGATAAAGATCATACCGGAGATGGTGGGCCTGAGTTTGCTACTTTCTTCCTTATATATTGGGTGGGGGCGCTCATCATCACCCTCAATACAATACTACTCGGTGGAACTATGTAAGTACAGTCTCTAATTTAAGCACTCTGGAAGTGAATCACATAGCAATCCTTTCTAATTCCCTCATTATAATTATTTGTAAAAAAAACTTGTTGCATTGAATTAAGAAATCAATTTTTTTTGAGGCAACAGGTCTTGAAAATTATAAGAACCTTGTGTTTTGGAAATTCAGCGGATATCCCCATATTGAAAAACATTTAGTAAGATTGATCATTCTCAAATATTTTTGAACCCTTCCTTCACTGTTCTTAAACCCTTCATTTCTCATTTATAACAATGATAAATTTTGGACTTACTATGATGATGATGTATTATTGCTTGATTTTTTCCGTACATTCGATCATAGGTTGATCGACAAACTGTAGTAATCACACAAACATAATACAGTGAAAGCTGGTCAATTCAAACTTTATAATTCAAAACTCCTGTTAATTCATACAAGGAAAATTGGTCCCTTCAGCCAGACATCAATGTATTCTAATGTCACTTAATTCAGACACTGCTTAATTAGAACAACTTTTTGTGGTCCCCAAAGTTTGAATTAAGTGAATTGCGCTGTAAATAATATCGTACACATCATGACTACGTTTATTGTTGTAGATCCGTGTTCCAGTGTATGTGTGTATTAGGATACTGCGTAGTACCACTGGCTGTCGCCCTGACCTTATGTAAAGTCGTACTCATAGCTGAACAAACTACCGGTCTGTTCGTAGTCAGGTGTATATTCGTACTACTAGCCTTCGCCTGGTGTGTCTTTGGTAAGTTAGACTGGTCCTGACAAGAACTAAGCTTCATGTGGGGGGGGGGGGTAAGCCTATCTTGACAAGCTTTCGTGATGCAGGCTTGGCAAAGAGTCGTCAAAACTTGCCCCCTTCCCCACCAACAAAGCTTTTAACAGGGTAGGAGGTTGCAGCCATATGGATTGCACTTAGCTATAAAATGCATAATTTAATTTCTGTATTAAGCAGACCAGATCCACTTCTCATCTGTCTGTTCAGTGGTTCAAAACAGAAGCCCAATATATCAGACTTTAATACACAATAAGGTATCATCAGTTTGAGGATTCAATCTACTCAACTAATGTTTTTAGTGGGAACTCATGAATTCCATTTGACTTAAATTGAACACAAAGGTAATGCATGTCTGGGGGCCCTGATTTAAGTGCATGAAGCAGTAGTGGTTTCACTATATCCTCCAATCAGGTTGATTGATTGTGGCGGCCACTGCTGCTTTGTGCATCATATTCTTGGACCCTTTTAATGAAATGCATATGGAGAAACCAGAAATTCACAAATTGCAATCCTGTCACATCAATGGGAAACATCGCTCCGCTGAGTAAAGACAAGCTAACACTTGCCTTCAGAAGGCGATAACTTTCATTAACTGCCATTTTCTCTCTTTTACAGCATCAACAGCTTTTCTGGTCGAGTCTCAACCTCCAAAAAGGAAAGCCCTAGTCTTATATCCTGTGGCTTTATTCTACTTTGTCATCAGCTGGCTCGTAATATCGCACAATGGACAATAAAAGTGCCGTTATATTGCATAACGGACTATAAAAAGCCTCCTTATATCACATAACGGACTATAAAAAGCCCCATTATTTCACATAGTGACTATAAAAATCCATATATATATATATATATCCATAACAACCATAATTACTTGACATTTATAATAGCTGGGATATGGTAGTAATTCTATGCAACACTTTTTCATTAGAGAATATTCACCCATTTTGTGAAGAAAAATTTAGGGTATTGAAAATACGATATAATTTTTAAATGGCAGTGATAGTAAAATTTTCTTTTCATTCTTTGTTGCTGCAAATGATGTCATTTTCTGTCCGACCCCCATCCATTGCTTCCAAAATGTTGAGCAGTCAATGATTCCTGCTAAGATACATCTGTTTTTCGGACTAATTATTTGCGCTTCCATTACTGTAACTTAATCATCTTTCTTTCCTTTTGTTTCAATGCTTTCTCTTCTTTGTGTGCTGTCCAGTCTTGGTTTATTTTGTTATATAAAAGGTTCTATGATCAACTGATTTGCTGTTTCTTGATTTTCTTGATTACAATTTGTCCAATACACACCACTCTTATAACTGGCCATCAGTGCTCAATTGATAAGTTTAAGCCCCTTAATCCTCATGATCATTTACCTTCGTAAGAATTAGAATGAGTTTGAACAATGTGCCTGCATTCCTGAGAGGCTGCAATAGTTTTGGCATCGGTGGCATATCCTTAAATTGTCCAGTATAACTTCCCTCCAGGAGCTTTGCAATATAAATGGCATCTAATCTATATACCATTCATTGTCAATTACACATAGGGTGATAATGACTACTAGTGAAATGTTTATAGAAAGTTTGAATGTACTCAAGTTGCCTTCAGTAAGTTTTGTACTGATTTGTACAATGTCCTGCTATGTCACAGCAAGGTGACCTTAGTTGCTTTAGGATGATTCATGCGTGTACACGTTGTGTACACAATAGTTTTTGATTTCTCTTTGATGCGGCTCATCCAGGTATTACACGAAAGTTACACCAATGATCAAAACCAATGAACTAAAGAGGTTTAGTTCATTGGTTACACCCAATTTTTATCCCACTCTTGAGCTGTATGATAGTGCAGTGACCTGACTTGCAGCTAGTCACAAGTCAGATATTTAAATAAAATGGATTTAAATCGGGAGACTCTCATGGCAGTAACCATCTTAGGGATTATCTTCATGGATGGAAAATCGATAGCAGCAGCTGGTGAGTAGTGATACAGACCCTGATTCACCAGAGTTTATTCATCCAATCACAGTCTAAATGTGTCTCTCAATCTATAAACTGTCGTGATCGTTCATTGATTGCTGCTTGCTGGGAAAGATGAGGTTTTATTCCAAAATCGCCTACTGCTCAATGGAACTGTCTATATTTTCAGTGACTGTTTCAGAGATCAATTTGATTTGAAAGCTTGGAAGAGCAAGAGTAACGAGCAATGTGGTTATTTAGATTTTGCTGGCACTACAAAGTTCTATCTGGCGAAACCAAAATATGGGCTAAATACCGCATCTGAGCTCCATACCTTTTTTTTTGTTGGCTAAAACTCTGGCTCAATTTGAAATCAGAAAAACTCAGAAATCTTTTGAAATTTAATTTTGTTATATCAGTTGGATCTGAAACTAGGTGTTTAAGGATAACCAATACAACTGAACTTAATACAATCGATAGAACCTCAAATCACTGTTACAATTGTCTGACTTGCTCAAGCAAGATCTTCTCAGTATACAGATCTATCAGTAGATTGTCTTCTCTACTAGCCGCCAGCACTATCTGTTCACCGCTATGTGACTCACTGGTTTCTGGCTGAGTCAGTTATTTATACCTTTGTACTCCAATTACATGTAAAATCGGAGTTGCTTTTCCTTTATGTGTGGTAGGGCAACTCCAAAGTAATAAATGACAGCTGTCAGAATTTGGCTAATAAAATTATTCAATATAGCATATGTATAAGATTTGAACACAAAGAGCCTTATATCTCAGTTTAAGGAGATGGCACTGCATTGCGTTGAGCTCACAAACCCAACATCTCGTCTATCATGTGTATCATCTTCTCATAGTGCGATCCTATTACTTCATGTCTTTTCTCATCAAAACATACCATCCTGATCTTTGATCACCTTTGCTCCAACAAATATGGTCTAAGTCACGTAAAGGGTAGTTATACTGTAAAATATACAGTATTTCAATGTGTAGTAATAGCTGTTCATGGAAGAAAACTTATCTTTTCACTGCTGTATTAATTTATTTTGTGCAATAATCTGTGTCACCATGTAGAGATCCCTTTCTCTCAAAGTAGATAAAATATATGTAAAAGCATTTAAAACTGGTTTTTTCTTTTTGCAGAAGGATCATCTGTCTTGACTTTCTGCAACACTGGTAATCAGACTGTAAGAGCAACTTCTTCTGGCCTGATATTGTCACCCTCATACAGACCAGCAGATGATTTCACACGACGCACATGCTCGCTGACACTCAAAGTTAGCCCACCATTTCTGATTGAATTAAAAGCTGATGGGGATTTTCAGTTACCATCAGAGTTGAAGAACAACAGAGAGTGTTCCCACTTGAACTCTTTGTGGATTAAGCATGATGACTTTGAGGGAAGGGAATGTGGATATAAAGAAAACGGCAGCATACTCTGGACACTGGAGGATTCTGCCGATGATTCTCAGCTGTCAACTATAACTATAGGATTAACCCAAGGCAGCACACCTGATAGAGAAATGATGTTTGCAATAACCTACACAGGTAAGCCAGCCAAGGGTTATATTCAGAGATGGGAACTCTCCAATAATATAGCGTGCAGAGAACCTGTATAATTTGAAATCTTGATCAACCATTCACATTGATGATGACCAACTTGTTGAACTGATGTCATAACACTTGTAGCATTTACCAAAATTGATTTTCTTTATACTTTCTATCAGTTCAAACACCAATAGACTATGGAGGTGTGGACCAACACGCAGTTTACCAAGCTCAACCAGAAGGGTACATTGTCAGTCATATTGGTGGAAAAAATTACTGGTCGCAGATCAATTCATCTCTTGTACTGACTGGACTCGAGCCAATGTCTGAGGTAACAGTCCAACTTCTGAAAAACGATCTGGGAAGCACATCTAGTTGTGAAGACTACTTTCTTATCACAAATGCCATGCAACAGAACAAGATTTGCGGACTGGATGGACTAGTAGTTACAACGATAAACGCCACAGGCTCAACACTGACCTTCAACTTCATCAGCGGCTTTGATTTCAAACAGAATGGTGAAGGTTTTCTTCTGTTTTACCAAGGTGGGTGACATAGTCCTCGGCGACTCAAATCTGTATACCTTAACAATTTTTCAAAGGTAAACTATTGTTAAAAAAAAGAAATTTGTAGTGTTCCGTCATTTTTACTATTGTATTGAAGCAGACTAGCTAGTCTGTGTGTTGTTTGATCATCAACTTATCTATGAAATTATTAGTATAACATATTCATGGAAGGGATGACGCGTTGTGACATCATGGAGGTTTGCCCGCTGATTCCCAATGCCAATTGGCGAATGCTTAAGCTGAAATTCGCTCACATGATAGAATGAAATATGGAGAATAAGAAGTGATACAAAATAGCAGCCTCTTCATCATCATCTTTGAAGCGGAGAGAGTTATCTTCTCTTGAGTACAGGAACTGAGACCCATATTACTAATGCCGCACCCTATAACCATGCCCGCCGGAAATTTGGCTACTCTTTTAACTAAGAGGCAAAAGGGGGTTCTTTTTACTGTGTGTGGGGTGTGCAAACACACAGTGGACCTCCGGTATTTTCAAGTCCTGCTCCGCTAGGACCTGGCCAGGATGAATGGTGTGCCAGTACCAAATCAGAATTGACAGAAGGCGCCCGGAATTGAACCTGGACCTCAAAGATCACAAGCCCGTACCCTTAACCATAAGACCACTCCTGACTTCTTAGCAGCCTCATAGTGAGTCTTGAAATAAAACATGATGTGTTTTGTCATAAATTATGACAATCATTTTTGTAATCCAATATTCATTTACTTTGATGAAAAATTTTGTATCATATGCGAACAAAAATTATTTAGGTCTGCTGACTGACTCATGGAAAGACATGTGACAGCATGGAAAGACATGCTGACAAGCTGGAAAGACAGCTAAACCTACTACAAGGGGTCCCAGCAATGGGCCATGTAAGGCCAATAGCCCTAACACGCTGTGTTTCATAGGGTGGCAATGGTGGATTGGAATGTGCTGTGGGATGAGAGAACACAACTCTGAGTAGTGAATAGCGGGCTATCTAATTAGCGCCATCGACCCATTCTTTTGTGGGGACGGTGAGATGGCGCAATCGGTTAGAGTGCTTGCTATTTACTGCCAGGCGATAAGTGATGCAGGAGTTGTGGGCTCAAGTCCCATTGGGGGAGCTTTCATTGTTGATTGTTCCAGCCCCCAGCTCCCTCGGGTCTATACCTCTTCTAAGCTGATTTTAAAACATCTAATACATAAACCCCCCAATGCTTAATGTCAAGCGACTATAATTATTCAAAGACTTGACAGAAATCCATGTAGTTTAAATATAAATTACTAAAAGCACTGCGTATGGAAAAATGAAACAATTATCTCTGCTTTCAGTGATCAGTAGCATAACAACCACCACTGTTGCATCCATGACCACATCTACCACCAATATCCCCTTTACAACAACAAACCATGCTCACACAAGCAGACAACACACCACAGCAACAGTCATTTCTGAAACTACGACAGCGTCGGCTATGTTGACAACGGAGAAAACATTGTCGACAACAGCGACCATATCTACAAAAACTATACCGATGACCACCATGCTGATGACAACATTGAAGACAATGACCACCATTTCAGCGGCGATGGCGACTAGCGATAATATGGGAGCGATAGCAACTACACATACTGTTAATGTTTCTGGTACTACTTCAGGGCATACAATAGGTAAACAAAAATGCTATGCCAAAATATAAATCTAATAATAATAGTGGCTAATCTTTTCGTAACTTTTTGTCAATCAATTTTATTTGATACTTTATGACCCTATTCAGATTTAGAAAGTTTTGCCATCAAGTTTTGCTCGCAAATGTTTATTCTAGACTTTAAATTCATCAAGATTGTGCAAGCTGTCCTCTCAATATACTTGCCCGATTTGCTGTGCATAGGATTATTAGTGAGAAATTGTCCTTATGATTGCTGTTCATCATAGTGTCAAAATACAAATTTATGGCATCAATTAATGTACATACGCTTTTTCCAATTTGGCACAGGCTCAACATTAGTAAGACTCAGCGAAAATTATCCGAAACCATTAAAATTCAAAATGGAATTCTTTTATGCTTTTGCTTACTAAGAAAATTAAATTCTCCCTTGAATAGACCTTAATTAGCCTCTAGAATCATTGTCTGTAGTTTAGTTATATACACAATAATTTCATATCTAGATGACTGTAAGACTGAGCAACCTTGCTCTGCTATGGCGTTTTGTGTTGATACACCAAACGGAAGCATATGTAGATGTGAGACTGGGTTTGAAGGAGATGGAACAACCTGTAGTGATATTGATGAATGCAAACATCTGAATGCCTGTGAAACAGACCAAAAATGTTTGAACACACCTGGGTATTATATCTGTTCTCCGTACCAAGGTGAGTGTAACAGGTGAATTAAAACACGGTCAGCCACTGCCACAGCCGCTCCATCAGCAGCTGTGTTGTACTAGATGGAACATGTTATAAGTCATCAAAAGCCAGTAGCAAATAGAGGTAATCACTTTAGAATTAGCGGTACTAGCTAAATATACCAGTATGATTATCAGAGATTAGAGAAATGAGATTTTAGCATTTTAGAATTAGGCCACTCCAAATTAATACCTTGATCTAGATGACAATTTGAAGATTTGTAGGTGGAGGGAGGTGTTTTTTTATTTTATATTTTAGCCCTATAAAACAGCTGGAGTTAAAATGTTTTTTTATTTTATATATTTACCCTGAACTCAAGTAGCTGCAAATTTTTTAATTTTCTCTCACATACACAAATCTTGAATGGTTGACCCTGCCACCTCATGAGTGTTTGATAATGTAATGACACTTGCTCACATTGCAAGCATTGCAGAATGTTTGTATACAAATAAGTAGTTAATGACACAAGAGCAGCAAGCCACGCCTCCTACCCTGCTCTGAGTCCATTTTGATTATTTTAGAAGATTTTAGGTTGCCTCTCATTGGTCAAGCACACTACTAATTGGCCAATCAGTATCATAAGATAAAATCAACGATGGACAATGAAGAAGAAAGACAGAATTTTATTTTCATGTTATATTTTTTGTTCTCTTCATCCATATTGAGTCACCACTCACCATAGGCAATAACATTATATATCATGCATACCATGTGCATACATATAGGGAATTGACAGGCGGTTAAGGATATATGTTTTATATTTTACTTGGTCAAATGACCAGGAGGTAAAATATTTTATTATTTTATGACTATTTTCAGCCGGCGTCTGGCGGTATTTTGATTTTATCAGGGCTCCGACAAGGAGGCGGGCGTTCATCTAGGTCATGGGTGGGCAACCTTTTTTGAAAAAGGCCGCATTTTACGCAGGCTCAACTGAAAAGGCCGCAGCCCATTTTCCAGGCATAAAATCGGAACAGGAGTAACAATTTTGGCACTTTCTATTATAGTCTGTACAAACTAAAACAGGTGTATGTGTCAAAACTACATTATGATGCAAAAGCATTAGCTCAATAGAAATACTCGTTTAACTAATCTTCTGAAGTATTGTGATGTCACTGTGTGATATTGTGTGATGTTGTGCGCAGGTCTGTATCCTTTTGTTTCATATGTTTGTGGCAGGGTGGGTGCGGGAGAGGTGCTGTAGCACCCTCCCGCAAAGAGAAATATTTTGCAAATGTTTGTGAAAAGAGAGGCAATCTTTTAACTTTTAGTACTTCTAGTACTTTTTAGTACAAATCTGCCTTTCTTGCTCAAAATGACAGTTTTGCAACAAATAATAATTTCTCTCACATTATAGAACGTTATAGTTCCAACCCTCCAAAGGTCACTGTTCCGGGTTTTAAAAAAAAATAAAGCGCTGGTAAAAGTACCAGCAGTTGCCCTGGGTGGGGTGGGGGCAAGAGTCTGAGGGGCTCAGACTAGCACCAGTAAAGTTGAGATGATTTTGTCTAGAATGCTTAGCTACATGCAGAATGGCCACATTTTGCAATAAATTCAGTGCTTACAGAGTGCTACGCATACATGGATATCCATATAACAAAATGAGAATCAAAATTGTGTCATAAAATTCACAGGCATGCGGCCCCAATTAGGCCGCAAAAGACCAATAACTCTGTGCTACCATCAGTTGCTATTAAACCAGAAGTGTTTTGCATGTGCCATGTGGCCCCACTGATGATTACCTTGCATCTGTTAAGTAAGATAATCTTATGAGCTGAAAGATTGAAGAGGTGCAGGAATGAGGCACAGAAGAAGGCCAAGATCATAGCCAAGATCAATGTCTGAAGTGCCTTCTTGAGAGGGGTCAAACCACCATCATCAACCTTAACCTTCGTCACATTTATTTATCAATCATTCCCACATAAGCATCATGTGATCAAGGTTTGCAAAGGGATGGGGGGGGGGGGAGATTCCCCCAAAAATTACTTTTGATTTTGCGCTATAAAGGGATAAAATCATATTAATGTTGTTTTTGGTTATTGATTTCATTAGAAATTGACGAAACAATAAATATTATTATGTCATTTTAGGAGCTACCACTGTGATGTGTGAAACTCATCAAAATGTCATCAGGGCATCCTCCTATGGCTTCATTCAATCACCAAACTATCCTTCCACCTCTCCGAACTTCCGTGGACCACCATGCACCGTAACACTAATTGCTGCAGGCCCATCTTCAATTGAGGTCAAAGTTGACGGAAGATTCTTTATACCTCCTGATTATGGCAGCAATCAGAGATGTTGCTTTTCGTCACATAGCACAACGTGCCTCTCCATTTATGAATCAGATAAACACAGTAGTGCATGTGGAAATTGGAACAATGGAACTGGTAGATGGATTAAGTTGAGTGGTGGAAGTAACTCCGTGGACATAACAGTCTCATTTAAATCAATTTATGATGCTTTCTCATTTCGCCTCAACTACAAAGGTGAGTACCAATGTTCAGCATACAATAATGAGACAGATCCTTACAATGCTCTTTGCTCATATTCCTCCAAACAATGGTCTACAATCAGGCAACTTTCAATACAAAGAATTCTCAGATCATCAAGTATTGAGCCATCTCCTTATCTAATCTGTGAATGAGACCAAGTTTTCAATCACATCTTCAAGAGAAGATCAGATGGTGATATTTGCTGTTTTCGATTGAATTTCCACCTGATTAACATAGAAATAGATTCACTTATGTTTTCTTTCATCTTATTATGTTTGTATAACTACCCTGTCGACCCCTGACCTATAATCACTGCGTTGAAATGTTTACAGTACATGTACATAACGCTGATTACCTTGATCGTCCATTTGATATTTCAGTGAAAAGGCCAATAGATTTCGGTGGCACCAATCAGCACACAGAATATGAGGCACTCTCTATAGGCTTCATTATCAGTCATTTAGATGGACGAAATTACAGGAACAATCTTAACTCCACGCTCACCATAACTGGGGTACAGCCAGGAACGACAGCCACTTTGTATATACGGTCTAAAGATTTGAGGAACATGCAGACATGCGATGATCATCTCATCATTGCTGGTGGGACAACAGATGTGAAAATATGTGGTAGTGAAAGGAGACAGAAGTGGGAGGTGGTACTTATATCATCAAGGATGACATTTACGTTTGTGACAAATAGTCAGTTTGTTGGTGAAGGGTTCGAACTTGAGTATCATGGTGAGTATGATCAAAATGTCTCTGTAAGCATCTTGATAAAAGTTCCTAGAGGATATTTTGGCAAGAAAAAGTGTAACATACATCTTGTCATCGCAACTTGTAAGCACATCAGTCAACTCTATAAACTTTCGTCTCCATTCTCTAGAGAAGGTCTTTACTCATGGTTTCTAGCTGAAGATCCCTGTGTTGTGCAGTGGTATGAGCACTACTGTAAGTTGTATCTAGGTTGTAAAATATTTTTGGAATTATTATAAACTCTTAAATCAGTGAGCATTTCTGATAGCAATACCCAATTGATATTTTACACATGGTTATGGTGATTGTCCCTTGCTCACAATATTTCTCTTTCAGTAATGGGGGAAGGGTCGGAGAGGGGGTGAATCAAACATTCCTAGATAACTGCATTCTTCATACTTGCGTTTGATAAAAATAAAGCTTGACATTTTATCTCTATCTCTTTTACTGCTTTAGTTTCGTTGAGTTCTTCTCCACATGATGGCCTTATTGTTGGTGCTGTACCAATATCTACAGAACCTCATATCATACCCACTAGAGATACAGAAACAATAGAAACAGATGTCATATCATCAGGTCAGGTATTAACTGATCCACTCTTGAATATATATGAAATACTGATACTCATAATGACCATCTAATATCAAGTGATGTGTCCATGGTTTGTTTTCCATATACTCTAAAAGAAGAGTAATGTATTCGCAGCAAGAAAAGTGTGGCAGAGGTCTGGAAAATTTAACTTCTAGGCAAGCTTAAATTGACCTAATCTCTTTTCATTTTAAATACTCTGTTCACAGCTACCCATAATTTAGCTCATTTACACCCTGGCTAATATATACTCTTCTTGGATATGCATCGATCATACGGTGCTCTGGTTGGACTGTGAGTCAGTTGAATTACTAAGATATCCTTTTCTAGTGATTCATTTCACACGTGCCCGAGATGATCTACTTTCAATACATCATCATGTATTTATGTGTTGTTTGATGTTTTGATACTTCCAGGTTCAGGACAGATTAGCCAACCACCACCTGTAACTGTGTCATCTATTGTGATCGCATCAGCCCTACCCTCCAGTGTTATTTTTATAATAGCAATCATCGCAGCGGTGATAGTTGCATGCAAACACAAGTAAGTGAATTCAGTGCCAGGGATAGAAGAAAAATATGTCATTTGGTAATGCCCTAAAGCTTTTGTGATACTTTCGACCAATCGCAAGCCTTACCAGAAGGTATTCTATAGCAATGAGTAATTAAGAATTATTTGATTATGCTTACTGTTTAAGGAAAAATAGGAAGAGCAGCCAGACCTCGAGTGACATACACATGAGAGAGATCAATCAAGATTCTGTTACTACAGGAAACAATATGTCTACCCCTCAGCGGCAACCAAATAGCAGCAACCATCACCAATATGTACAGCGTGAAGAAGAGTATGACCAAATACCAGCAGATTATTTTGAAACAGAAAGAGTATGCGCTTTTGCCTCTTATTCATTACCACCCTGTTCCGGTACATATGTAAGGGGTGCCTTTGAAGTCAGAGCAGAGTAGGTGGTACGAGACACTACAACGCTGTCACAGTTTAAGAATGAGCTGAACGGAGAAACAGAAACATTGAGCTGCCATATTTTAATTACAAATGTCATAGTCTTCATCATAAATTTTTGGTATTATTTTTTCTGTAATTATTTTAATTTATGACCCACAAGATATATATTCGCCTTGCCTTAAAACACGAAAGCAGTGTGTATCCAGTAAAATCTGTATTTGTGAATTGAGGTGCACAGCAGGGCAAACACCGATTATACCAAGATACCGAAGCTGACAATGTTATGTATCAACTGTATTACTGCTCAAAACTCTGAGAGCACATAAGATCATGTTTACTGTTTTGGGGATGCACAAGGTTGATAAGCAAAATATACAATACTTGAAATTCTGATACATTGATACATGTGGTGTTCCGTTGAAATTCAGCCCCTGATTGGAATTGTTAGATTTGTCGCATGTGATCCTGTTGTCAATCACCAAGGCATGCACAAGGGATGATGGTACCCTAAATTGTTTAATCATTCATAATCAAGACTGTCCTGCCCTGTCTTTTAACAACCTGTTTTTGACGTTTGATGTAATGTTTTGATAGATAAAGACTAGATTCTAAGTTTTGCTGTTATTAAGAGACACCAGATGGTTCAATAAGATGTTCAAACAAATGAAGCACCTGACTGCCAGAGTATAAAGTAAACATCAGAGTAAGCTGCTTTCAAGCTTATTCACTCAAAAATTGCGGGCATACATGATTTCCAACAGAAATAGTCATGAGGCAGCAAACAATCAACCAAATAACCAACAGGCCAAGAAGAAATGTTGACTTGACTTATGCAGATGTAGTCTGTTCAGACATCCTGAGTGCTTATAATCATTTCATCTCGTGTACAATACTCCTCCACACTACTCTGTCTTGTGACACCTGAAGAGCTTGATTCAGGGAGAGATCTACTTTCTCGAGGTCTTTCTGAAAGTGTTTAACCCATGTTAGTCTCTGTTCTCCTCTAGGTTTCTTAGTTTCGATGTTGATTGTGTCGTTGAGGGCTTGACTAGCTGGTGTTTCTGGGTTTAGACGATTAACGTGGCCAAACCATCTGCCACGTCTTGCTGTTATTTGCATGCTCCATGGTATGAGGCCAGTTCGTCTATAAACTTCGTCATTTGATAGTTTGTTTGGCCATTTGATGCCGAGCATCCATCTCAATATCTTTTTTTTTTTTGTATTTTGCTATAAAGAAACATTGTAAATTAAGAGAAATAAATGTTCAAAGAAAGTAAATAAAAGCATGGGTCAGCCCGATAGTGTGTGAACTAGAGTGGCGGCCAACCCTCCAACTAATTACAAAAGACACCACATGAACATCATGACAAGCCCAGACAAAACATGTCCACCGTACCCGCTATCCACCGCACGACCAGAGACGCCCCGCCAGCCCAATTGTGAGATCGCACCCTGGCCCCTTTCAAACTCCCAAAAGGTACTTGTTGAACAAGGATATGCCATTTCTCAACAAGGACCTCTCTCCTCGCTTGTTGTTGGTCTTAATAATTTTAAGTTTGTTGGATCTAGTGTTGTACTCATGGTTTGTTTTCATATTTAAAATATCTTGAAATGAATATGATTTTAATAAAAGTTTTAAAGTTCTGTATTCAAAAAGCATTTGCAATGGCATGATTTTAACCTTTTAAAAATGTGACCCCCTAGTCCGATTCCCTTAATGATTGGCAGAGCATTTTTTTGTAGAGTCTCTATTGGTCGTAGTTGGCTATCACTTGCGTGGTCCCAGAACTCTAATCCGTATATCAAATGAGGATAAAAAAAGCTGTAATATATGTCAACCATTGACTTTTGGTCAATGGCTGGACGGAGTGCTCGCATCATCAGTCTGGGAAAATTGAGCTTTTTATCATCAGGTTAGCTAAGTAGGTTATAAGTGGTGCCAGGGTTAATTTATTATCTTTTAAAGCTTGCATTGGTATTCTATCAGGTCCTGTAGCTTTCTTATTGGAGAAGCTATCAATTATTTTAAGAGTAACAGAGGTCTCAATTTCAGTGAAAAAAAATTCAGCTGCAAAAGTATTATCAATTTTAGGAAAATATTTTGAAAATTTGGTTGCAGTGGCTGGAAGATTTTCTGCCAGATTAGTACCAACATTGATAAAGAAATCATTAAATTTATCAGCTACGGAAATGCTCTGATCACCATCATGTCCGAGATGAATTTTCTCATCTGAACCATTGGTATCTTTTATAATAAAACTCATGACAAATCTCAATTTTTCATTGGTATTCCCGCAACACTTATCATACTGAGCTTTGTAATGCTCTTTCCTTGCCATGTTTACGCAGTTTGTTACGTGATTTCTGAATTTCCTATACCGCATTTGTAATTCACCATTCAATGGTTGTAATTTGCTCATTTTGTGAAGCTTAGTACGTTCTTTTGTAAGTGTAAATAATTACTTAGTCATCCAAGGTTTCTTGAAAGTAGAACGTGGATGCTTTCTGGCACTAATTTTGTTGCTTGCATCATCAACACATGAGCTTAGTATTTCAATGAAAAGTTTGAAGGCTGTGTTTGTGTCAGATATTTCTGTAATGGGGGACCAATTTTGTCGCTGTATAATTTCTTGTGATAACACATAATTTGTTTTAGTTATGTTCATTGGTGAGGGATTTTTGTTAAACTTATGGCTGTGCTTTTTGTAAACAAAGGATGCACACACTGGCTTATGATCTGAAATGTCAAAATCTAGAGTGCACGACTTTATGTGCCGATTTGAATTTTTAACAATAATGTGATCTAAAATACTTATTTTGGTTTCGCCAATTCTTGTTGGGGATTGAATAAGATTATACAAACATTGGCTTTGAATCAACTCGCTATAGCCGTAAAGTCATGCGCTGGTAGCCGTCTATAGTGGTGGTATCGTTTTCTCTCAAGGGCCATAGCTCACAGTTGTAGAGAAAGATGCCGTTGACCATGGCGGTAAATATCTTTGCTTTTTGTTTTGATGGAAGACTCCTATCATTGAAGATGGGCTTGAGGGGCTGGTATGTTGTCATAGCGGACTGCTTTCTTCGGCTAATATCGCAGGATGTGTCCAGGAGTGAGCAGAGTACTTGCATTTCCGCCAATCATCGTCTTTGTTATCAATGTTGATGTTGTACTCTTCAGTTTTGGATGGGTTAATGTTCAGATTTCTTTCTGCCAGATGTGTTGGTATTCTTTCTTTGATCTTAGCTGTCTTCTCCGGGCAGTTTACTCCGATCCAGCTGATATCATCCGCATATTGTAGTGATATCATCACACCCTCTTTCTTAGGAGTTTTTTCTGGTTTCTTGGAGTAGATATGATCTTCTTTTGGTTGGTATTTGAATGGTAGGCAGGTATGGTCTTGCAGATCTGTGGAGCTCTTTTCTTCCCTCAGAGCCTTTGAAAGGTAGAGGGTGAAGAGAGTAGGTGAAAGGCAGTCACCTTGTGGTGTTCCTATGTTTGTAACAAAGGACTTTCCTATGTTTTCCTTGATCTTTACTGCGATTTTGACTTCTTCTATCATGATCTTGATGAGATGGAGTTCATCAGGATTCAGTATATCTCTCAGGTCTTCAAGTATATGGTGTCTGTGTACAGTGTCAAAGGCTTTTGATATGTCCATCAGAAGTATCTGAGCTGCGTAGTCAGTAGATGAGATGGCCTTCTCAGCTATGATTTTCATTGTGAAGACTTGTTTGGTGGTACTTCTTCCACTATGATACGCTGCTTGGGTGATAGGTATTTCTTTGTCTATTTTCTGTGATATGCGTCTAAGGAGACAGATGGCAAGAATCTTCCTTAGGTAAGACAGAGGTATGATCGGGCGCAGGCTGCTGGGGGGGGGGGGCCTTTGGGTTTGCCAGGCTTTTGGAGTGGGACTAGTAGGCCTAGTTTGATCTCTTCTGGGTACTGTCCTGTTTCGGCAATGTTATAAAGAATGTCAGCAATCTGGCTGTGAATCACATCAGGTCCAGGTTGTTCTGCCTACAGTTCATCAGCCCCTGAACTTTTGTTGTTCCCTAGGGACCTCACAGTTGCCATGATTTCATCTCTTATAAATGTTACGAAACAACAATATCATATATGTATTTTTCAGGGTCATTCCAAGGTTACGGGAAATACTCCTGTTTAAGGCACGCCAGAACATCGACAAAATACTGGTCTATAAAGCCTCTTCGTTATCAAAACTTTGATAAACAGGACGACGTTTCAACCAGAAACTCAGAAAAAATGGGGATTGAACCCATATCGCCCTCTTCAACTGTCTACTGAGCCGAGGGAATAATGTTTGTGAAAGGCAGGAAAATTAGTGAGATGATATTTGATTAAGGTTTGTGTATGGTATTAGGTTTTGCTAGGTATGCTGTGACCGACTCACCACAAATTCTCATGCAGACAGCGATTGCCTGAACACACACTAGCGGCAGAAAAGGTTGTCCCGTGGCTCACCAAAGAGTTGGCAACAAAGACAAATTTCATTGAGAGTGACTGCTGGAAAAAAAAACCATGAGAGGAAAAAAAACAAAAAAGCAAATCTCTATTGATGCACACTAACCATCAATCATAAAAAAATTACTCATTCTCTCTGATGATATTGCTGAAAAAGGGTTTAACAGCAGACAAAAATCTCGACCTTAGAACATTGAAGATAAAAACCTCACTGTTAAAAATTATACGGCACCTCATGCCCATATAACCTTGTTGAGGGCCACAACAAGATGCCGAAGTCGGCGGTCTCCTTCATCATGCCCAACTCGTTCGGAAAATACTCCATTCAACATAGCAAGCTCCCTCGCTGTATCTATCTCCATATCAACCAACCGTTGTGCATACCAGGCCAGGAGGTCGCGGGCTGGCTGCAGTTCTTTACAAGTTACAAAAAGGTGTGTGACTGTCTCCAGCCGCTTTTACAATAGACACACTCGGTGTTCACCCAAGGCATATTCCATCTTGCTAGGACTTCTCCTGTTTTCAGGGAACCAGATGAGAGTCTCCACATGAAATCTTTATACCTAGCGCTGAGCTCTCCAGAATGAACAGACCGCCACACCAAGATCTGCTTCTCCTCCGAAAGCCCTGCTGAGAACTTGACTCGTAGCTGACTAGGAATGTCAATGAGCTCGAGCAACCATTGATATACTTGGTTTACAGAGGGTGTAAAAGGGAGAATAACTCCCAATTTATCATAAATGTCTCGTTACAGCTCAACAGCTATGACTTCTTTAATACTAATATATGTGGTGTTGTGTTGTCAAACACAGTCGGGAAAAAATCCCTGCATCGCACAGAAAAAAAGTACTTAAAAAAAGACTTTCGGCGATGCTCAAAATCCTCTGAAACACAGCGTAACAAGTTGTTAGAAAAAAACAGACTCTTTGCCTTAGACGGCAGATGAACCAGACCCCAGCCCCCTTTGTCTTTGGGCAAAAAGAAAAAGCTTTTGTCTACTTTGCTTTTGTCTACTCTGCTTTTGTTTACAGGAAAATACCATTACATAGGAGCTAGTTCTTGTGATGTATCCCCAATTTTTACCAATTTCACCTGCTTCTGTCATATCCTCTTTTTGCGTGAACTGTTGTGTTTTTCATACAGTTGCAGGTCAGTGTTCTAAGCTTATCTTTTTAGACTCCCTAGAACAGGAGGTATGGTACAGACTTCCTGTGTAGATAAAGTTTGATCCAGACTGTCTGAGTTTTGATTTGCTCGTCTCGACTCTCCTAGCTTCTTCTATCAGGGGGAGCAACTTTGAATCAAGGCGAACTGGGGCAAACTTGATAAATAATATACACTCACCTTGTTACGATCAGGCTTATAACGGTTAGAATATATTATAGAAAATCCCTGATTCCTGCCAAATCTGTGAGTGTATATTATATTTAAATGATATGTAATGTATATCATATAAGTTGTATTTTTTACAGCTTGATAATAATATCATAAAATAAATTCGAGTTTTGATCAAAGTTTCTAGACTTGTGTTGTCATTTACCGTCAAATACAACCAATGATGTCATAATGAATTTTTCAAGGCTCTTTATCTATTATTTCTACTTCAAACAATTGTCTCATGGTACAGAGTTCATACATTCATGCCCTGTAGACTACTATGATATATCAGGGCATTGCGATCACTTTGACCCAAATACACGTTAGATGAATACATTGCCTACCTTGGAGTTCCTGGCTGATTGTGGACCAATGGCTCATTCTCAAACTGCGCCATTTACGCCCTCTGATTTTCCACCTGACTGGAAACTTGTATCTAAATGCCTTTTAAACTTCAAGTATTACACTGTATGGGTAATCTTATTTAATATTAATTGTAGAGATATGTGATTTCTCTATTTTAAGATGTCCTCTGTCTGGCGTTACAAAGATCTAATGCATGCATTGCATTTTTCGATGCATCAAAATAGCCAGTGTAAGAAGAGCCATACCATTTGTGCTCATAAGATTCAGTTATTGATTCTTCATCAAATAGAGTTGAAATATTTTATTGGTCACGCTAATTGAGCACCAGGCAGAAAACAAACACTATTTATGTGTTTCTTATTTAACTGTTTGACTAAAATGGACCACAGGGAAACAACTAGATGTAGCCACAATAGAACTTTTGTGACATATCTGAACGCGAAGGAACTTTATTGCAATTATCCAAATTAATCCATATTTATGTTGTGATGGCAGCATCATGGTGATTTATATGGTGCCAAATGAGACTTTGACGCTCATGACAGCGCAATTTTTATTCTGAAAAACTTAAATTAAGAAATCATTTTGTAAATCGGACATCGAATTCGGTGAAAACAGAAAAAGGTGAAAAATTCACTTGAATGAGGAATTCAGTAAGTGTTTCCGATTATTTTTTATATAGTCATTGAACATTGGGATAACGTGGGCAGAGGGGTTGAAGTAAACAAATTTTTATTATAGGATTGGAATTAGGCTATGTAACAGTGACTCATTCATTGCACCAGCTTTGTAGCGCATGTGGCAGCAGAAGTATTCAACTCGTTCACTGTTGTGATTGAGCTATAGCTTGATGTGTAAATTTCCTCAAATTGAAAGATTTGAATAAGGAACATGAAGAATAAAATATCAAAGTTTAAAATCATCAGTACAGTGATTTAGCCATCGGCTGAAAGCACTACCAGTGTAAGTACGTGATAACTAACACATAAATATGTAATTTTATATTATGATGTTTCACTACTTTTAGCTGATAATACTTTACTTTTATAATTTACTTGATGAGGTGATTTTAGATTTTCATAATTTAGATTTTTAGTTATCCAAGTATTTGATTTGGACTTTAGATTTTCATTTCATTTTAATGGTTATTCATCCCATTGTCAAGTGATGCTGAGAGGAAACAATAGAAATATCAACAGACATAATGCAACTTTGGAATGTAAAAGGTTTAATGCTGTGAGAAGATCAAGCGATGCCGCAAATCTGGAGAACGAAACAGTTGGGATGTTGAAAGATCTCTATCTTAGGAGGAACAATAGTTTCACCTGAATAGGAATGTTCGAGAACTCTTCAGAAAGATGGCAAGACCATTGTAAACGGTATCAAAGAAAATGTTGCAATAATGTCGACATTTAAGCGACCTATTAGTTCGATTAGGAAACGATACCTGCTGTGACCAATGAACTCCCTCTCCTCATTGCTGTGACAATATAAAGAGCTGCAGAGACACTAAACATGAGCTCATTTTGGAACAGCCTTGACGAAGGTAGTGTTATGTGCAATTTCCTTAGATTAATTTTTGTGGAATAATCATAATTAAAAAAAATGTCTACTCCACATCAAGAACTTGGTGAAATTACTGAATTATTCAGAAACATACATATTGAATTCCGGCCGAAGGGAGCAAGCAGCTTTCCGTCAGAGAAATTGACGAGGTAAGTTTATCACAATTGTGAAAACTCTTTTAAATATTGCGTGGCAATATTCAAGGTTCAAATTTGTTTGATAAAATAATTATCATAAAGCTCCAGTTCAAGGCAAAGTTAAGTCCTTGGTTATATCGACTGATCATCGTTTATAATTTGTTGAAGCTCCATTGTTATTGGCGAGTCTGCCATTTGTATTTCCCGCGGAGGACCAAGTGAATCTTGAGTCTCATTGAAGGTGAAGCTGTCACCACATATATTGAATTGTCTTGGCGAGCATTTAGCCAGAGGAAAACTGGTCATTGTATTAAAAGTCGCCCTACCTTTTGATTTAATCCAATATTTCATAACCGCAGTCATATTAATCCTTATTACCCATAATTATATTTCACATTTAATTTTAGAAGGTTGTTTTACTTTCATAGTACGGCAACCACTTGTTCGAGACTCAATTACATCGTTCTAAGCCTCACCCTTGTAAGGCACACATAGTCAAGTTAATGATTGCTTTGGTGGATTCAGAGGTACATAAAGTTGAGAGTGCTAACCATTACACATTAGATAATTACACCATAACACATTACACCATTACACAAAATAGAACCAAAATTTACCTTGTGTCAAACCAATCAAAGCGAAAATTATAGTATTTGAATAAGAAATTTATATAACAAACACAAGAAGTGTGCAGGACGGGACCTTACTCCTGTAATTAATATTAAAGTTACGGGAGTGTGCGTTTTTCGTCCCTCACACCAACCAGTAAGCAATATAATTTACTCCATGGGTGGCACAGTGAGACTTGAGTCTGATCGAGCATGGATATAAGTAAGTTCATAAAATAGGCAATAATGATAGAAAACAAACCAGTTTATGAGGGAGCAATAAATTATAGCAAACAGGTCATTGGTAAAATTCACTCCCTTCTAATATCAACAACCCTCAATAGTTCAGGAATGGTCAAAAGGGAGTTTTTCAGAGGTTTCCAGGTGAGTTATCTCTGAATCTTAGCCTGATGAACTCCATCACTTGTTGGAATGCCTTATAGGGCGTCTCCTCATGTACCTCTGTACCAGCCGACACACAGTCACAGTCACATCCTTCTACTAGTAGTTTAGTACCTATCGGTGTATCACTGGTCACCCAGTTACACGTTACCTACAATATATAATCAGTCACAAAATGATTGATCAGATTTATCTGTTGTTTAATTCCACTTGGTGTCGCTGTTCCCCTCTAGCTACTGCCAGCCTATCAGTAAGTGAAGAGTACAATATTGTCAAAAGATAAGTACAAAAAGTAATACAAAAAGTAGCACAAAAGGCAGTACAAAAAGTAGTACAAAAAGTAGTACAAAAAGTAGTACAAAAGGTAGTACAAAAAGTAGTACAAAAAGTAGTACAAAACGTAGTGCAAAAGGTAGTACAAAAAGTAGCACAAAAGGTAGTACAAAAAGTAGTACAAAAAGTACTACAAAAAGTAGTACAAAAGGTAGTAAAAAAAGTAGTACAAAAAGTAGTACAAAAGGTAGTACAAAAAGTAGTACAAAAGGTAGTACAAAAAGTAGTACAAAAGGTAGTACAAAAAGTAGTACAAAAAGTAGTACAAGTTAGACAGTTAGATAAGACTGATACCAGTACCGGCTAACCAACAAATGGTGCCACACGCCGCCACACGCCGCCACACGCTGCCTCACGCTGCCACTACTTTTGTACATGACTACTGGCATGCTATAAGGGGATATTTTAATGAATTAAATTCTATAATGAGCCACATTTATTTTGGGATCTTACTCTATGTTCTTTTCTTTTGATAATCTTTACTTTGTAGGTACGAACAACAGCAGAAATTTTTCCGTCCTTGTTTTTGCAACCAAATACAACCATGTATTGACCACACATGGCAACTGTAGGTCGTTCGGTTTTTCAGAGGTAAAACCTTTCCATTCAATGTGTTGATAACACACAGAGAATATATTGCAGCTATATGGAACTCACTTTTTTGGCATACTGCACTACAGATTCACTATAGCTAGCTCCGTTAACTCCAGTGAATGCGTTAGCGTATACTCTCTGTTTGAAATCCTGAGGGAACTTTGCCATGATGGATCGTGTTACATATCCTCCTGCACTGTGGGCCTTCACTGCTATATGAGTAGCTTCCGCTGTCTGTATGTAAGTCCTCCACACGTAGAGACCGTGTTGTACTGGATCTTGACACCCCTGAAAAAGCAGACAGCAGCTACAGTTTGCCTAATAAAGCCATTGACGTTCAATCTGAATTTACCAAAACATGCAGAGCAGTTTTACTTAATTTTTTAATGATTCAGAATACATATTTTAGTAGTATTTAGTCAAATAGTTACTGAGGATTCCAAATCGATCAAAGGCGGCGCATTTACTTAACAGTTACAAAAGTGGTATTTTGCTGCTCACCGTAATGTCAGGCTTGTTATCATTTGTGTTCAGAACTACGACACCATATCCACTGCCCAAAGCCTTTCTTATGTACGGCAGCTGGGTCCCTTCATCCATAGAGTTGTTTATCATCAGCCTATCAACACATATGATTGAAAACAAATGCCATACTGGTTGATTTAAGAAGCAAAATGCCCAATGCCAATTCTCTCCCTGAGCTCCAAACCTCTGTGAGTGGAATCTTATTCAATAATGAAAGGAGCCTGCACTTCTTTAAATTGTTTTATTATATTGATAATGTAACTGCAGCTGCATTTTGTAATCAGCAACATCTTAATCGCTGCAAAGTATCCTCACACCACCATCTAATGTTGTATTAATCTTACCTTCTGGTCCACTGACCTGCTTTCACAAGCCCGCTGCCATGAATGAAGAGCACCAGCTTAGTGCATGTATCCCAGTCCTCAGAGGCGAATATAAATGTGCCTGGGTTGTCATAGTCAGGATTCACCAAGAACTACCAAAGTGACGATTTGATATTGACATGACAATTATCTATTGTGATTTAATAGAATTGTTCTCAAATTGGACCCTGTTAGAAGTTAGGACGCCAAATAAACTGTTCAGAAGATGGCAGGGCAAGCCAGCAAAATTGTGTAACAAGTGAGGGATGATTTAAGGAGGTTTTGTTCAACTTCAACCTACATTAGCAGATCCCTCATTGAAGAATGGCACAAAGTAAGCCTGATAAGAGACATTTTTCTGAGCTTGATTATAAGCCTATGTTCAAAATTGTCCTCTCTCCAGTCAAGAACTGAAATGGATGTATCTTGGAAACTGATAGGATAAAATCTCTTTCAGATCTTGCACCGGCATTATCAAAAACCCATGGGGACATCGTTTAGGAAATAAGTTTGGTAGCCATGCAACACAACATTAACACCACAGATACTCACTCCCTTTGGTACGGGAAGTCTTTTCAATCCCAGGCGCTCCATCTGACTGTAAAGATACTCTTCCAGAGCCTGATAAAAATAGAATAGATTATAAAAAGGTGATAAAAAGATACAACTTGAGACCCAATTTAGGCAGAAGAGCTGTGCATCTTATCAACCAATCCAAGGCAATGCTGTCAAGAATGTCGTCACCGAGCCTTGAGTCCTGATTGGCTATGTAACAGCATTGAAACAGTCATTTCTCGTTCCTCAAAAGCCAAGCTCTTATTATGAAACAACTATGAGATACAATCAAAAGGTCAACTGTGACTTCTGTTATGCAACTTAAACAATAAAAAATATAACAGCAATAGAATCCATGAGTCATTTTTATATGTGAAAACAAATTGAATTTTTTGTTTGTTACTGTTGTAAACTAGAATGCCGTTCATGAGGACTACCTAGCGATAAATCACAAGGATCTTTAACTGGGATATGTCTTGACCTTGCTAAAATTGAGGTCTGTTGCTTCCAGAAACTGGGCTGTATGAAGAAGGAATATTTTTTTTCTAGATACAACTCATTAAACTGGCAAAATATGGTTTTCTGGACCAAAAAATTCCAAACACCAGTCCAGTCATTCCCTTTTATCGCTATCTGCATATCAGAGGAAAAACATTGGTTGCTTCCACTTATAGCTGAATTCTACAAAGAAGCTGTGAGCATGCGGGGTAAGCTAAAAAAACTAGGCTTTTAGACGAAAAAATGTTACCTCTTTGGTTCCCTCCCGACATATGATTATCTATCAGCAGGGAGAATTCTCCATGCTGCCGTTGATCAATAACTCACCATTGCGATGCCTTCATAGCGGAGAGTATTGTCAGCTTTGCTGCCATGAACATCAAACTGAAATTGGTTACCATCAGCGTCACAAAGCTGGCCCTCGTCTACAAATATAATTGTGCCACGATAACAAAATATTGAGTCTGACTTCCAATACAATTTAGAACCTCTCGTAATATACAAACCAGCTTGAACAATTCCGTTATATTGTCTATACTACCAGTAAAATATCTTATAAACAATAGCACATTGAACTTTTGCTCAGGCAAAACTGACCATACACACTGGCAGCTACTACTGAGCACAGTCGTGAGCAAAGTCAAGTTTAAAGTGTCTATGAAAGCAAAAAACAACCACTGTTCATATCAATGCTTTGCCATTGCAATGAGCAAAAATGTAAATTTTTTCGCATAAGGACATTATTGAATGATGTAACCGAATTTAAAGTGCGAAAATCCAGGGTCTAGAAGGGTCAAGAGTATGTTATCTCCCCTGTTACCGATTCACATTTAAATAATGATCCACTTACAGTATAACAGTAAGCCTAGCCCGAGCTTACCTAGGACAGTTACAAGGCTGCTCTACTTACACTAGATTTTATTGAAAAACAGTATTGGACAACGGTAGCGTAGTCAAAGATAGTTTAGTGTTAACCAGCAACAGGGGAGATAACATACTTTAGACCCGTCCAGACCCTGGATTTTGCAACTTTAAATTATGTTACATCATTCAATAATGTCCTTGTGCAAAAAAATTTACTTTTTTTGTTCATGGCAATGGCAAAGCTTTGATATGAGCAATGGTTGTTTTTTGCTTTCCGAGACACTTTAAGGAAAGGCTATTATTATGATGACATGGGTAAAATAACAGCCGCTGAGGCATCTCATAATGGGTAAAAGACGTAGTGGCACTAGTGAGTTGACGATATTTGCTGGGGTAAAAATTATGCATCTTTTCCCATGTTATCAGTCATATTTTTAAAGGATTTTATTTAACATCAGGGGACCAGGCTCTGGGATAAGAGCCTTGTTAACTAGTTTTATCTTACTGAACTATAATGTGCACGGAGAAAACTTTGAAGGTCACAAAAACTGAGGTGAATTGTCTTTCCTACAAAGCTCATAGTTTCAACTGTGTCTAGAGTGCTCTCAATAATGATACTAAATATGGCCAGGTTTTACTCTGGCGAGTATGACCTTTTACCATTAATATGGAATCTGTAGACATTCCTCAGCCTTTGCTCTGGTGATGCTAGTTTCTTAACTTCCGGAATCTCCAATATTTCAGTGATCGTAGGTCTCACTCTGTACAGTTAAATAAACCAAGTCAAAGTACCAACCACACAATAACTATGTTTCTCTTTTTGAGCAACCCTTAAATATTGCTGCATTATATAGTTCTAGCAGGATAGTAAATGATAAATAAGTACTATAACTATTATGAGATTCACAACATTATTTGTTACATTATAGGATTTTACTTGACACAAATATCTGTGATGAGTTCGGGGTTTAAAAACAACACCCCCCCCCCCCGAGGATTTTCAGGCAATTGAGGTTAGATGCCATCATTGATCGTCCTTTAATTTCTTTCTCAACCAAGTTGTTTTGAACAAGACAAACTAAAATTCATATGTGAAGAGAAGAAAAAAGACTGTGGGATGTTTTTGAGTACATGCGAGATGCTTGAAGGGCATGGAAAATACTTCAGCTACACAAACCTAGGATTTTTCTGGAGTAATTTATCCACAAGGGAGAGAAGCCCTTTGGTGTAACCTGTAACTGGAGTGTAAGTTCCTCTCTGAATGGCCATCACTATAGCGGCTGGGTTACTCTTCATAAACTAGATAGAGGAAAATCATGCTGTGTATATGAAGAAATTAATTGAGTTTGAAATCTGTCCTTCGCTGAGGTATAACCCTTGGAAAAGAAGCAACATGGTGTTGGACATCCAACAAAGTTATACTTTATTTTACACCGATCAATGCAAGACGTAGATAAGACCGTGTGTTCATGTTTAGGATAAACTGTTATACTGAAAATCAGGATTCCGTTGCCTCTTTCCAGACAATGATGCTAATAACTTTTGATAATTTATTTATCAAAAATGTATGCTTTAATGATCCTCACTACATGACAAGTCAAGTTTTGTTTTTTCACGGGGCCAGCAAATGTTGTCACTGTCAGAAGTTTAATAATGTAATAGTGCAGAATATTTTGCTCAAAACTTAAATTTGATGTCTGTTTCAATACTGGCTCCGCACTTTTAGATCATATTACTTACAGGATGATCGAAGCTTGTGAGTTGATATAGTATCAGTCCAAGGGCCCAGATATCCACCTTATGACTGTAGGGTTCATCTTCTACCATCTCTGGAGCCAGGTACATGAGGGTTCCTGCCATCGCTTGCAGATAAGATGATGTGCTGCCATTAAAAAGAGAAATAAGGGATGATTTCCAGTTTCTCTTACGCGATCACAATTTAATAAATTTAAGTATTGAGTTTTCTAAATTTGACAAATTTCATCTGCTGGCACAACAACAGCATTCCGTCTCCAGGAGCACAGCCATGGGGATGGTGCTAAAACAAGCCAGCTCCCAGAGTGATAGGTTATGGTATATCAATACCTATGTTTGCTTGTTCCAAATTTTTCCGAATGATGGGTTTTCTCAAATGAGGTACTCAATGAATCAGATCAGGGCTATCAGGCGCTATGATGCAGAAATACATGGGCATCGGCAGTAAAAATATTGAGGAAAAGCTATGGATGGATAATTATGAACATTTTGCCAACAACACTCCGTACCAATCACCTAATTCATGTACATCTGTAATTGGTCAGGGACGTTACCAATACAATTTCCAACCTTGCAGCGATAAAATAATCAAATAAAAGAAATCAAATCAATGGATTTGTTATGGTTGGTGGTCATCTTTGAACTAAGGGGAGTTATCCTTCCTTTGGTACATTGTACTCATGTCACAACCTTTACATATGCCTGCTGGTAACTCTGCTTTTCTTTATTAAAGAGGCAGAAGAGGTCCTTTTAACTGCGTGTGAGGTGTGCTAACACATAGTGGGCCTCCGGTACTTTTAGTCCCGTTACGCAAGGACCTGGCTAGGATCAATGAACCAAATCACGAATGGCTGTCATTCCTAGGACTTAAACCTGGACCTCAAATATTGCAATTTCATTACCTTTACGATAAGACCACTTGTCACTATTGAATGGTGGTAAAGATCCATTTAATTGCATCGGTTTGCTATGAGCCTGGAGTTGAGCAATGGTCAAGGAGATGATCTATAGCATAATGTGTGGTTGGTTGGGTGTGTTTTATGGCGTTAAAACTCACCAATTCAGAACAGTAGCTAGTCCAAAGTCTCCGAGACGGATACTGCCATCTTTGGTCAAAAATATGTTGGCAGGTTTCAAATCTCTGTGTATGATCTTACGACCATGTAAGTACTTGATGCCCTGACATATCTCAATAAACCATGTCCAGACCTGCCAAAATACCATTATGTTCTGGATCAAAATTTGATTACAAATAACAAAGTGAAAGTGCATTCCAAACCTCTCTGCAAGCAAGTGAAACATACTTCTCATTTTGGCACATAAAATAAAACAATATATATTCACCCCCCCCCCCTAAATATTGTGATTGTGTCCCACATGTTTATTAATTGCTATATACATACTCATACTATATCAGAGTGAATTTGAAACATGCAATGGTTGAGATCCAGGGATAAAAGGTCAAACTAATGCTAAAAGTTTGTTTTGGGGATAAACAAATTTACAAAACACAGCAGTTGTCCTCTCAATGTAAACGAGAACACAATTCACACCACACCTTTGAGTGAAGTGAACACAGTTATATCACTCTCCCTGGCTATATAACCTATTGGCGTCAATCCAATTTTCACAACCCTTATTCATGGTAGTTTTTACCTGTTTCTCAGAGAAAGGTTTCCTGTTCTGCGCCTCGATCTTTTGACTTAAGTCCCCACCATCACAAAACTCCATCACAATATGGAGTATTGAGCCCTCTGAAACAAAGAGATTCAAACTTTACCACATCAAGCATACCCTTATGCTACAGGTGACTCTGTTTTAGTATGACACATTAGATCACCAATTAGTTTATTTGAAAGTAACTGTATGAAGAGTTTATGCAATGCAAAGTGAAGCTTATCTGGGCTAATTTTTTAGTCCGCTTTGCCTACAGGGTACCATCAAAGCGACAACTCGTTCAAAATACGTTGGTATACACAAAAATACACAACAATACAATACTTTAGTATGCACAGAATGCAGTTGAGGCAGGGACTGTGACCATTGGCATGAAGCTAGAAGTCAGAAGATTGACAGACTATGCTCTTATATTCATGACATCAACTGGCGTCGGGAGACAACTCATCATATGATCATTGGCTATAGATTCCCCCCATATTTGGTATCATATTAAAGGTATCAGCGTAATGAAAAGTAGTATTTGAAAGTTGTTGAAACTGTTATCGTTACTGAAAAGAAACTTTTTCTCTGCCTTTTCGCAATCATTAAAGTTGTCCCCCTATTTCTAAGCTGCTGGATTTGTATGTATGAAACGCTCCAATGCATCCCTGAGTTTGCAAAAAAACTTTGGAAAACATGTTTAATAGATTGTGATTTGCTGGAATTATACAACTCAGCATAAGTCAAAAACCTACAAGCGCAACAACTGCCTTAATATTTGAAGTAAGACCAACAGAGGTAACCAGAAAACAGAACCTACCGACGAAAGAGTCCATATACTTGACAATGTTTGGATGGCTGATGGTTTTCAGAACTATGACCTCTTGTACTGCACATAGTCTCTCCTCAACTGTAGCTGCGCTCAAGTCCACTGTCTGAAAAAATACATCACAAAAACAGGTTGAAGCTCTTTCACCCCATCAGCTCCTGTGAAATTACCTCCATAATGAATTTGAGAGGTGGAAAGCAAGAAGATAGTTTGACTTTGACTCTGACACAGAAACCAACAAGAAAAGAGTCTTCTATTTCTTTTGTGTAAATCGATAATCCTGTATGTATGCAAGCTTTAGGCAGCTGGTATATATGTCATGGAGGGTCTGTGGGCTGCAAATCTTGTACTTCCTAAATGTTCTGGCAAGTCTCACTCAGCCAATCCCTTGTACTATGGCAGAGTTTTAGAGGAGGCACCCATCTACCAACTCTTAGCCAAATCTCTCTACACTGAGCGCTAATGAGTACTAACCTTCACAACGCTAATAAGTACTTACTAATGAGTACTTACTAATGAGTACTTACTAATGAGTACTTACTAATGAGTACTTACCTAATGTGTACTTACCTAATGTGTACTTACCTAATGAGTACTTACTAATGAGTACTTACTAATGAGTACTTACCTTCACAGCGCTAATGAGTACTTACCTTCACAACACAGTTTGTTTTGTCACGTTTATGTTGTACGAGATAAGCTTTACCAAACCCTCCTGCACCAAGAAATTTTAGCTGGTCGAAGTTATCCATAGTATATTGTCGAATTACTGTCGGAATTAAATCTGTTTAAATCAGCTAAAGGTGTTGTTGTAAAAAGCGCTAACCAGGAAAAACTGCTGCTATGCACAAGTATGGTTGCTGCTAATATTGCCTTTAACAGTACAACTGGGCTGATATGAATGCACAATTGTACAGCAATTCATAAAAGGAAAGATTAAATCGGTCCTTTTATTTGCTTTAAGTTTATTCTTTGCTGGTCTGAGATCAGAGAGGTAACCTCTCAACGCACTCAAGGGGTGTACATGGGAGTCTATAGGGGGTATATCAATATTTCATGAACCCTGGACCTGGTTACCCTGGCGATAGGAAATTTTTTAACGCGGGTACACATCGACAAAAAGAAGACGTAGGGAAATATTGCATCACTTTGCTTTCTCAGCATTCGCAATTAGATAGTGGTTTTAATAAGATTGAATAATCAAGCACAGCCATACGGGCAGGGGAAAACGGTAGGCTAATTTTATAATGTAGTAATGTAATTAAACAGTAAAAAATAAGTTAAAAAGCTGTTATCTCTTATAACGCCCGCGTGAATCAAGAATAACCTAAGTAGTACATGCTTTCTGCATCTACCATGTTATAAACTCGTTATCAATAAAATCACCATCGAAAATATGCTGGGGGTGTTTGCAGTAGGAGGGATCGTATAATATCTTTAATCATAAGAGCATGACTGTAAACTTGAGATTCACTGAGCCGAAAACATGTTTATTGACATAAATTAAAGCACTGTGTTTAATTAAATAATTTTATATTCATAATCAATAAGGTGTGATTACTCTGTATGTATATGGCAGCTTCTAACCAGTTTATTTTGGCTGACTGTGTAAAGAAATAATTATACTTAGATTAAAAATATAGCCACAACTTCCTTGTTGAGTGCATGAAAACCAAAACACTGCTCTTTGTCTTGTGGACAAGCTGCAAGTAATTGAAAGCTATTTGGCAAGGCCTTTACTAAAACACCAAAAGCTTTATGCACTTGCCAAGGCACACAGACAGATGGTAAAATCATATTCTTTAACCTATAGTTTGGTAACAAAATATGGCGAATCGTATGCTAGTAATCATGTTTCTCAAAGATTTTCTCAACTTTAGGGGACCTTGCTCTGAAATCGAAGCGTTTACTCATTTTCATATCTTACAGATTTTATAAGAGGGACAACTTTAGTGGATAAGAAAGGTTGGGAAGAATTTTCTTTCCAGTGTTAAATTGAGTATTACCCAAATTCTAATAACCATCACATATTATTTTGGTGTTTCCCCGCCTCAGATAAAGTGAATGCAACTCCGATTTTACGTGTAGTTGGAGCAGGGAGGGTTGGAGTACAAAGGTATAAATAACATGACTCAGCCAGAAACGAGTCAGTCAGTTAGCGGCAAACAGATAGTGCAGACTACAATCATATTTTGTACTGAGGAATCATATTATACCTTTGTACCAACAGCATTCTCATATTTAACCTATCACATTGTAGATCCTTAAGAAAAGAAACACAAGTGATCCTCTCCATGAACATGCGGAAGGTTAGAATACCTATATAATTGATGTATTGTATCAGTAAAAAATCTAATTGCATTACAAATTGTGTTTTATTCGGCTCTGAGTGCAACGAATCTTTTAGCGGTTACATCGGGATGATCGGACAAAAATTGGCGAAGTTAGGTTTAGACTTCACATCAGATCAGTGGTCGGCTCCGCCAACAAAATGGGAGCTCAGTGCAGCCCTCCTTGTGTCTGCAGAGAAACTAGATATGCTTTGGTTTTGTATTATTCTAGGCGGCAGGTATATCTGGTTTTCTCAAAGTCCCATTTTGGAACATTTTTTGAGATGTACCTTTCTTCTTAATCTTCATTTTACCCTATAGGAGTTTAGTTTTCGCGGCATTTAAGATTCGCTTTTCGCGTTGTTGCCTAGGTTGCGAAATTTAGTGTATCTTAAATTAAACTCAGTCACCATAGTTTCATAAACAATGTATAATGATACAGGAATACACCTTACCTAGCATGCAAGGTAGTGAGGTACCGTGGTAGCGTGGTAGCGTGGTAGCGTGGTCTAAGTGTCTGCCTTGCAATCAGATTGAGAGTTATGCCCTGGGTTCGAATCCCAGCTTGGACATTCTTTTTTAATTTTCACTAGTAAGCCTACTAGCGAAATTTAGTACTAGTGAAATTTAGTACCAGGTCCAGATAGCGAAATTAAACTCCTATAGGGTAACTCATTTTTACAAAATTACAATATATACCCACAGATTGAGCAGGAATCAGAGATTTTTGATATATTGTAACCATTATAAGCCTGATTATAACAAGGCGAGTGTCGGGAAATATATATTTATCAAGTTTTCTCTAGTTTGCCTTCATTTGAAGTTGCTCCCCCTCCACTGATAGAACAGGGTAGGAGAGAGTTGCTTTAACCTTCAATTAATAGTTGATAAGGCTCACAAAAACAAAGGAAGACCTAAGAAGTATTGTTACCTGATGCAAGGATTGCAAGGATTGCCTGATGTAGCTTATTGCTATTGTTATGTTTCGTGTATAATACCTGCTAACCAGCATCAAAGAGAAATATAAAACTATTGTTACCTGATGTAGTTATTATTGTTTAGTTTAGGTTGTTTTAGGTGTGTGGATGAACCACATCAAAGAAAAATAAAAAACCATTGTGTACACAATGTGTACACTCATGAATCCTAAAACATTGCTTACCTTGCTGTGACATAGCAGGACATTGTAAAAATCAATACAAAACTTTCTAAAGGCAATTTGAGTACTTTCAAACTTTCTATAAAAATTTCACAAGTAGTCAGTATCACTCTATTGCAAGGTGTAATCGACAATGAATGGTATATAGATTAGATGCCATTCATATTGTACAGCTCCTGGAGTCAGTATCACTCTATTGCAAGGTGTAATTGACAATGAATGGTATATAGATTAGATGCCATTCATATTGTACAGCTCTCCTCCGGAAATTTATACTGGACAATGACTGCTGATTTACGCTGCGCTTATGTTACTAAACTTCAAATCTCCCTGGAGAATAAGAAAAGAATCTTCATGGTGCTTATAGCGGCAGCTATTACCACGACAACTATATACTCATCATCTAGATATGTCAGATCCTTACCGACAGTACGAGGTTTTCTATGTAAGGATCTAGAACCAGTGAATCGAACCCTGAATGGGAATGTGGCTACCTACAAGGACATTCACTACAGTGTCAAAACGAGCATCAGTTCAGACAGGGCGACAAAAGGATTTATAACAAACCTCAACAATATCTACATATCCCCAAACTGGCCTGACTACTCTAGCTATGAACTCTGTTTGAACGAATTCAATCGGTCAGCAGTAAAGACCATTCGGTTTCTGGATGGCTGGAGAAACTCGCCTGATGTTGTTGAGAGCGACCTAGCGCGCTCGTTCCCCTCGACATCGTTACAAACCTGCGGATATCGTTGTGAGATTCAGGCAGGGACGACTCCAGCAGGAGCGGATATATCCATATTTGACGGCGCTGGAATCAGATCATACGGTAGGTCACCACCGGAGAAAGATTTAGAGGAACTCTGGGTTTTCCACTCAGGAGAATCCCAAATCGTAAATGCAGTAGACCCCCAAGCTTGGGACGGAAAGTTCAATTATTCAACGGTCTTCATTAGAGAAACAGGTGAAATTGGTAAAAATTGGGGATACACTTATCGCAAACGCTCCACACCTACTAACAAAAACTTTGCAGAAAAGAGACGGTTGAAACTCAGGAAACCAGCTGTGGCTGATGCATTGTGGTTTGTGTCGAACTGTCACGGTGCAGAATTTGGCGCATATCAACCTAAATCTGCTCGGATTCCTTTTACTCTTGAACTCAGCCAATACATCAATATTAGTGCTTATACCCGCGCTGAATCGTGCTTAGTACCTCTAGCCTCCATCTTGAAAGACAGCAGAGAGCACGGAGAACCAAAGTATGATGACTTCCTGTTTTATTTATCGTTTGAGAACAATGCATGCAGGGATTACATCACAGAGAAGCTATGGAAGATCTTACTCACAGACACATATATTATTCCTATCGTACTTGGTAAGTTAAAATCTAACTACTTATGCTACTGATTTCTCTATACTACCTGTAACTTAGAAAACAATGAGGAGAGCACAACTTTTAAATTATTTTGTGTGTTAATGTCAGTTTAGACTAAGACCTTTTTTAGACATTTTTGGCAATGTCGACGATTCTTAGACGATTTTGGAGAGTTGTCTTCCCATCGCATGATTTCTGAGCGATTTTAGAAATTTAGTGGTTTTAAAAGTTGTGCTCCCTTAGGAGAATTATATTGCGGTATTGTCGAAGTTGAAGTTTTACGAGATTTTATTTTGATGTTACTGTTAATCTGTGAAACTACAATGATAAAGTGTGTTTAACTGAATATGGTGCTAGAATTGGTGCCACATAAAAAATATGCTGTCCTGTCAAAGAACTATCTGTCAATTAAAGCAAACTATCATGGGAGACAAATATATAAACACAAGTTTACCATTATAGAAACCTAGATTTAAGCCCTACAATCAGCTAGCTCAGTAAAAACAGTTATTTAATATTCGCACGCTAAACCTTAGCTATAGAGATAGTACAAATTTACGTACCTTTTTTCGCCCATTAATAACCTCAAAATACACCTTTACCCATAAATAGAAATAACATTTAAGTTAGCAACAAAGTGAGCATGAAAGTAAAAGAAATGGTGTACACACACCATAGCTACAGGGCAAAACTGAGGTTAAAGCATCCTTAGCATAAACCTTTGAATAGTTAGAGGAACTTCTCCAGTTTATAAGCTTCAAAATGAGCCCAAGAACAGCTCAATTGGTCAATTAGGACTGAAGTTATGACTTATCAAAGTAAGGCCTAGTAGACGCTAGCTCGCTCGCAAGCCTTGCGCAGGGGAATGTGATGCCATAGACATACATTTTGCGTATATGTCTACCATTAGAAACTTTGGACTCGTTTAATTTTGTCAAAATTGGATGAAACGAGTTGAAATCCAACATAGCTTGTGTCATAATAGATATTAACCCGAAGCAAAAAGTTGAAGGAGATTAATGCATTTTTGTGGTGGAAAAAAGTTGGTTTCACTTTAACAGTTCCATATACGAAAAATTTCGAATATTGGTCAAAAACCCTGATGTAACCTCACACCCAGGCTTTCCGACAAAACGAGCGAATATTGAAAGGGTCGACTTCAATGCCTCATAACACAGCTTGTAGTGGTCCAAGAGAGTCAATTCTGGGCTTGTTATGAAGCTGATTAGCTGGAGAAACAGCTTTGATTATCTCAGTCTAAATTTCATGGATGCTTTGAGGCTCGCATAACTCAGTAAACCAGTGCAGTAATTGGGCACAAACAAAATAGCCTGGCCCGAACAAGCCAAGTAATTATGACCAATTGACCCGCTCTCCCGGTGAATGACAGGGCTGACACACCAATGCAAGGCAGCTACACCTAGTAATAGTACCCCTGACAAATGGTCCAACACCTCTGTTTATCAACCCATTGCTTTACATGCCATTCAATCCTTATGAGAACCACTCATAACGATGGTCTGAATCTGCTCTGTCATCTTGAGAGTATTGGATGGAAATTTGTTGTCAAATTTTTTCGGCGCTCCAACAAGCGCAGCAAATGCATTTTCCAATGTTTTTCATCCAGCTATTATTGCCCCGACTGAATTGTCTGCTTAAAGCGCCCCCAAATTTATTTGCCAAAATTATTAGAGCCTCAAATCACCAAAATTTCCATTGCAAATACACCAGGCAACATTTTTATGCCTCAATATCACTGACTGCAGTACTATCAATTTGCCTAGGGCCTGATTTGTCATCAGTCATACAAATAATTTTTTTTGAGGAGCGGTGCAACAAGTTGGCCTAAATTAATGACAGGTGTATTACCAATGAGACTTGCAAACGGGAAGTTCTACCTAGTACACTTTTATGATTTCATTTCCTTTCCTCCCAAACTTTGTCTTTCTCAGAATAGTTGCAAGTTTCACTATGATGTCACAAATCCTAGCTAGAGATACTGAAAGGTGTATAAATGATATCCAAATTGGGAAAGGCTTGGCAAGAAAAACTAGATTTAAGATGATTTTGCAGCTTCAAGTTAGTTTCTCGACTAATAGAATCGACCTGATGTCTGTTTTTTTGTAAGTTTGAGCAAAATTTCCATTGTTGAGTTGCCCTCCCCCAAAAGGGAATTCCTCTGTTGGTTACTACTGTAATTTATCCGAACCTGTGCATGTTTACACAAAGAACATTAACAATTTGAGACAGGAATATTGATCTTGGGGCCTTCTTCATATATATGCAAATATCTCTTCCAGGTGGTAAGGATATAGCTGATTACACAAGAATAGCTCCACCGAATAGTTTTATTCATGTGAGAAATTTCACTTCCCCTAAACACTTAGCCGATCATCTCAAATATGTGGCTAGCAACGATGAGGCTTTCAATTATTATCACCAATGGAGGAACGAGTATGAGTTGGAGAGAGTTAACAAACTTGGTATGTATCGATATATAGGAATATTGAATATTGTCTATAGATAATTTTACCACATTGAAACCACCACTTCGCATTTGATACTAAAGAAGTTGTTGCCTCACTATTCAGAAAAAATAGATTGTCATGCTTGCTAGAAAATCTCTGCTCTTATTATTTAAATTGCTTTGTAGAGAGAAAGTTGTGTTATCTCTGTATGCTGGCACACGAGAGACCGCCTGCAATCTGGAACTCTTTCAGTAAAGACTTTACAGACAAAGACTGTACAAATCTACTAGAGCCCGAGAACTACTGTACATACTATAATATGAGCTGTAGCAATACTGTACATACTACAATAATATGAGCTGTAGCAGTACTGTAAATACTAGAATATGAGCCGTTGTAGTGCCTTAAAAAATGTGGTTGTGTGTTTATGTTTATGTTTGTGGTTTATGATAAGCTGGAATCAAAACTATACAGTAGTATAAATTGAATTTTTTTTTATGCACAACCCCATTCCAAGTTTTATCGCCAAAGTCAATTAATTTCATTATTGGGAATTTTCCAGGTGTTATGACACTAGTACTGCCTCGAAATCTCTGCTGGTCAGAAAATCCACAATAAGTGTATGTATAATTCAACTTTTTTAATTTGATGTGACATAATCACGCTGCGCAGTGTTCCGTGTTGGTATTTGGTTGCTTTTATGCTGCCTCATGACTATTTCTGTTCAAAATCATGTTTGCCCGCCATATTTGTGCAAATTTTCTTGAAAGCAGCTTACTCTGACGTTTAGTTTATACTCAGGCAGTCAGGTGCTTTGTTTGTTTGAACATCTTATTGTACAATATGGTGTCTCTTAATAAGCAAAACTTTATCTCTGCTCGTTGTTGGATAACTATCAAAACATACATCAGACTTCAAAAACACGTCGTAAAAAGACAGGGCAGGAAAGTCTTGATTATGGTTGATCAAATTATTTGGGGTACCTAGATCCTTTGTGCATGGCTTGGTGATTGACAACAGCATATGTTGTACATCACATGCGAAAAATCAATCAATTCCCAGGGGCTGAATTTTGAGGGAGCAACTCTTTTATCTCAGATACAACATGTTAGGCCAGAAGCAGCCTAGCTCTAAGTGCTCTAAAAAAAAATGGGTATATGAGAATATAAATGTTTCTAGGGTAAAAAAGGGTGCTGAATTAACAAATAAGGGTGTACCCGGTTGTATCAGTCATTGTCAGCGGCAGCATCTCACAAATGTTTCACAAAATCACTTTTAGTTAGTGAAAATTGTAGTATTTTTTGTTACAGTCAACAAGAACTTTTATTATTTGGTCACTCATTTTCCTCATCCTCATCATCCTCGTCTCCGCCAGCCGCCTCCTCCTCCTCATCAAGACTGTTCTCTCTGAAAGCTGTATTTGCAGCTTGCTTCAAAGCAAGTGCTGTTTCGAGCCTAATAATTGAGTCATAGCTGCAAGAATGACCAACTCCATGAATAAGTTTGGCTAGCAATTTAGACCCAGTCATATGCCTCACTGTTAGGCCGATGGCTAAAGACTTTGGAGTAACAGCAGCACCTTTGGAGCTTAGCTGTACAATGTCTTGGGCTAAGCTGAGAATTTTTAGGCGAACAGAGGCGTCCCAATTATAGTAGGTGTTCCAGTCACAGACCACATCAGCATGACCTGTCGTCATAGCTAGAAAATTAAATAGTGGTGGCGGAACAAATTCGACACAGGCCTCAGCGTTAAGGTTGTCTGCAGTAGGTGGCCAGGGGATCTCGACTTTTTTGGTTTGATCTATATAAAAACGGAGTGAAATTGCTGCCTGATTGAGTTGATATTGATTGGATTGGGTTACACTATTGAAAGGGATTTCCTCATCACATGAGCTGGCAGTGTCGACCTCGCTCAAGAGGCTGGATGTGTTTGTGAGTACTGATGTATCAGTCACTAAATCAGTCAAAACTGCATTGCTGCTCGTCACTATATCACCATGAGAGGGATCAGAGGCTTGATGAAAACTAAGGCGGCCTTTAAACTCTCTCTTCAGGCGGTAGACAAAAGCTTTTCGGCTGTAAAAAGATGATATTTTTGTCTTAAAGCACAATACATGTAAGTCCGAGGAAGAAAAAGATTTTGACATAACTTTTCATATTTTTTTAATAAATCCTAATCTAACAAGGCCAAAGTTTGATCAATGCATTTGAGTGTTCTCAAAACCGCAGGTTGATAATGCTTGCACAATGCAACTTCAACCTGGGAACCCCAGTCTCGCAAGATTTTATCGCCCTGATCTCACTGGGAATTCCAAGAAATTGCATTGTGGAATACTAGTATATATAAATATATATCATAGTCTTACCTGGTCTCATCTTCTCTGTTATCTCTACGTAGTTTATTATATAAGCCAAGTAAATCAGATACAGTGTAAGAACCCTTCTCGCGCTCTATCTTTGAGCTAACCAGGTCCTCAAGTTGTCGCCATGATGCAGATCTCACAAAGCGAGCTTTTGATTTAGATCTAAAAGAAATTGGTATAACAATTTTCAGCACTTCATATGAACTCATCTCTACGCCCAAGTGAACTTGTTAACAATTTTCAAAGAGGGACAGCATAGGAATGTAACACACATAATGTTGAGCCAGACAAATGACGATGATAAGTGGCAAACAGATTTTATAGTTTTTACCTGAGCTGGTTCGTAACAGTTGCGATATAATTCTTGTGGCATGCACGATGATATCTCATTTCACGGGCAACAGGATCTCCTAACTGAAAACTTGACAACAGCTTTGTGTCATTCTTGGCTTCTGCGGCAGGAAGTAAACCCCCTAAATAGAAGGATAATATTTTTGAAAGCTGGCTCTCTCACTGATATATCATTCGTCTCCAGATAGTTATGATTGATGCAGCTTAGATCATACAACACATGTAATTGAAAAAGTTCCCTCAATTAATCAACAATTCAACCCTACAGAGTCTGCAGAAGGCAGAATAAAACCTGAGATTATGATGTAGCAGTTTATTGTACTTACCAGCATCTAAAGTCTCAGCTCTAGAGGTCGGTAGTTTCTTGCGGTTTTTGTACTTCTCCTTATTACATATGACACAGGTAGAAGAGAATGTCTGAGGCTTACTAGTACTCGGTTCTGAAGACCTGAGTTTCTTTGGGCTCGGCAAATTGGCTCCATCCTCATTCTTAAAAACAGGAAATTATTAGAGCAGGGTCAATGAGTAGCAATTACAAGGGTCAATCAATCAAGACTGAAAAAAATTGAAGGCATCTCAGATTTTCCAACTATGATTTAATTCAGTGTTGTGATCATTCTGTGATAAATAATAGAGTTCTATCAAGGAGTAAAAGTCTTTTACTCCTTGATAGAACTCTCTTATTTATCACAGAATGATCTTCTTGGCCCAAACACTATCTCTGACTGAGAGCAACGTCACACAAAGTCTCATATCGGTTCAAACAAAGCAACACAAGGTGGTCTTCCATACAGCACCGTGGTCATCAATTAATACCTTGAGAGTAAATCCTGAATCATGAGCATGTTCTATACATACCTTTCTCTTCATGGCACTTTCCTTGGCTCTTTCTAGCTTGGATTTAGAAAATCTGAACATACAAAGACGATGGTATTTATAGGTACTACATTCATCCATTCCATTGTCATTGTCAATAGATTTTTGGCAATGAAGCATTCCGGCTCTTTCCCAGTTTTCACCCACTCTTTAGCCACATATTTGAGTTCAGCAAGGCTGACAAAACAACACTCTCGGCTGCTTCATCTACTTTCTCATAGTGAATAATACACTCCATAATGTTAGTCAAAGTGATACTGTCATTTTGTTAGACATGTATGTTCATGCTTCCTTGTATTATGTCATCTGCTAAAGCATGAGAGTTAAATTTAACAAAGGCTGGGCCTAAGTCAATAGCACCGTACAAAGATGCATTATTAATATTTGCTATGTCAATGCCAAATTCAAGTTGATGTGATTGAGTATTTTATAAATAGATTTCTTTATTATCACACTGATGATTGGTCCTCTATACAAGTAGGTCAGCTTGAGGATTTATGTTCTCTTCATTTAAATTGAAAACGAATTGCCATTTATTTTCAAAATATGACCACTACAACTGGGTACACCCGGTGAATTTTACAGAACATATATTGATGTAGTATAAAAAGTGATCAGAATCCTGCCATCAAATATTGTCCGTGCCATAACAACTTAGGCTATAGCTGCTTCTGGCCTATGTCTTTAGTGAGTCAAACGCTGTTCTTAGGCCTTCTCTAGTAAAATCTCCTCATGGACTGCCGAGCAGCATCTCATTACATCACTTCCAGCCCTCAGTGCACATAAACAATCTATTTCCAATCCAGCAGATTGTCACATTCCCGACAAGAGAGGATAGAAAACTCGACCTCATATTCACAGACATAGAGGATTACGAAGCCAGTGGCTGAATCAAGGAACCACCAATACTGACTAACGATCATTGTGCGATTTCTGTGCAAGCAAATGACCGCATTCCTAAATACCAGTCTGTCACAAAAAGGTAATAACGCCTCAATCCAAGATAGCAATAACAGTGATATCCCCTATTGGAAAGGCCGCTGAGGTGATGCCGATCAAGAAAACCAAGACGCCAACACGATCAGTCTACTGTTCCACCTAGGCAAGGTGACCGAAAAGATCATGGCGCAACATCTCAGGTCAGCGCTACCACCATTGACCAACCAATTTGGGTACACGCTACCCTTGGGAAGGACTGATGCTGTAATCAAATTCACAGATGTTATCAACAAGTTAGACAACAAGAACACATTGGGTGTCAGCGCACTTTTACTCGACTTCTCAAAACCTTTGACAAAATGCACCCAAACATCGCTGTTGAGAAAATGCAATCATCAAACTCATTCGTAGCTTCCTCTCCGACAGAACCCAATTCATCAAGTACCGAAGCTACAAATTATCACAGCTGCCCCGTTATATCAGAGTACCGCAAGCGACAATCCTAGGACCAATGCTATGGAATATCTATATAAACGATCTAACACATGATACCTCGTTTATTAAATAAGCGGATGATTCCAAATTATATTCTGTACTAAGCAAAGTGCAAAGAAGAATAGCTCACTTTACCTCACACAATGCAAACATATCACTGCAATCAGATGATCAATTACAACAGGCACCCAATTACGCTGCCAGTTGGTGTGATACAAACAAAATGTTGCTCAACGCTGCAAGTCAACCTCTATCTTTTTCCAACCCAGAAAAGGATTACCAGAAGCCAACTGATGACGAATGAGTCAGCAGTATCAAACGGAGACACAGTGAAACTGCCAGGGGTAACCTTCGATGACCACAATCTCTTTTTTGCACTCATGTCGATGCTTTAATCAACTGATGCCGACCAACTTTTCATGCCATTGTTAAGCTGAGAAATTTGGGGTCAGCTCTCCAATCAAGACCATGAAAGGCTAGAGAAATACCAGAGACTCTGTCTACGAGTAATGCTGCCAAACCATGCCAACAGTGATTGACCCTGAGCAGTAAGCTGGGTCGAAGATATGTCCTGCTCAGCATACTTTGTCTCCGTTATACGAACAAAGTTCAGTTCCATGTCACTAACCCGCAACATATCTACACGGCCGTTGGTAGAACATTGACACACAGTGGCAGGCAGATCAAATCGAAATCAACAACAGCACTGCGATCTAAGTCACTATTCCAGAGATTTTTGTAATGTAATTCATTATTTTTTCAATATTATTTAGAGTGCACATTTTTACTATGTACATGTATCAATGTATCAGATATTTAAGTATTGTATACCTTGCATTATCAACCTTGTGCATCTCCAATACAGTAAACATGATCTTATGTGTTCTCCGGAGTTTTGATCAGTAATGAAGTCGATAACCATAACAAAACGTTGTCAGTTTTGGTATTTTGGCATAATTGGTGTGTTTGCGCTGTTGTGCACCTCAATTCAATAATACAGATTTTACTGGATATACACGGCTTTCATGCTATATAAATTGTGGGTCAATTAATGAAAATAATGACAGGAAAAATAATACCAACCATTTATGTTAACACATAATATCACTCCTTTAGTCAATCGCTTGCAACTGAGGTACAGATTACATGTCACAGCTAACAAACTTTTGTACCTTATTGGTTTAAACAGTTGAATTGGGCAAAGCAGCTAAATGATTTAAACATCAAAACATTTACAGCTTCACACACAACAACAACAACAACACACACACAACAACAACAACAACAACAACAACAACAACAACACACACACACACACACACAACAACAACAACAACAACACACACACACACCAACAACAACACACACACAACAACAACAACAACAACACACACACACACACAACAACAACAAACACACAACAACAACAACAACAACAACACATATACACACACAACAACAAAAACACACACACACACACAACAACAATTATTATCATTAATCATTCATCGTCATTGAGATGAAGGCTCTGACATTTATAGTAATTGATTTATGGCAGCTCAATTTTTCATACATGAATTTCGTCTCATTCTTGCTCTGAGACAGCGTTGTAGGGTCTTGTACCACCTACTCTGCTTTGGCTTCATAGGCATCCCTTACATATGTACCAGAAGATGGTAATAATGGGTAAGAAGCATACACATGCTCTCTCTCTCTCTCTCTTTCAAAGTAATCCGCTAGTATTATATCATACTCGTCTTCACACTGTCCTTGCTGGTGATGGTTGCTGTTATTTGGTTTCCGCTGAGAGGTAGACATATTTTTTCCTGTAGTTACGGGATCTTAATTGATCTCACCCAGGTGCATTCACTCGAGGTCTGTCTGCTCTTCCTAATTTTCCTAATAATATAAATAATATAATATAATAATATAAAAATGAAAGCATAATTGAATAATTCTTATTTAAAGTTATTGCTAAAGAATACTTTCTGGTAAGGCTTGCAATGGGTTGACGGTCTCACAAAACAAAACCTTTGAAACAAGATCAATTGATATATTTTTCCTCTATCCTTGGCACTGAAATCCGTTGCTAATTGATTACTTGTGTTTGCATAAAACGATCACTGCTGCGATAATTGCTATTACAATAATAACACTGGAGGGTAGGGCTGATGCGATCACTATGGCTGACACTGTTACAGGCGGTGGATGGCTACCCTGGCCAGAAGCTGGAAATATTAAAACATCATAATAAACATGCATGATTTTAACTGGCCCCCTATGCGTTAGGAGAAGTGGCTTTCAACACAGCAGATCAGATTGGCAATTAAAACTTGCTGGAATCTAACTGTTCCTTTATTAAAGTCCCTCGACCGGTATATAAGGGCCAGTCAATGTAAAGCGATCACCCAGCCATATCAAATTCAAATGGGGTTAGCAGCATTCAAATTCCTCCTGCTTTTTCGGAATTAAGAGGAGTCGCAGTGAATTATTTTTAATGGGAATCAGACAAGCTGATGCGGAATTGTGTGATACACATGCCCAATAAATTTTCATTCCAATAATGGCATTGGAAAGTGGTGAAAATATGACTAATGTCATACGAAATTGCCCAGTTCCGATGATTTCAAAACATCCGCTTCAAAATATACGAGCTCTTATTGGTCAATTTTGACGTTATGATTTATGGTTTTAGAGGTTGCCTAGATACCGTTGTCAAGATTGAAATTGACCGTTGTAATTAAACCCTATAATCCCAAGTGTGATGAGCCAACACAACAATAGCTATATCATAGCTTCTATTCAACTTTATTTATGGGTGTCTGCGAATCACAATTTCTTATATAACACACTTGACCACTTGAGAACGCAACGTGGACTGGCTGTTAGAGGCGGAGACCAAGGCCATTCTCCGCCTCTAATTACATTGATCAGCCAATGGTCTTGCCTGTCACTTCACATGATTAATCCCCGTGCACCCCCTTCGATTCCTACCTCTTTAATCGTCGGATTTGAGTAAACTATGATGCTGCGTGTAAAAACTGTAAATAATGACAATAGTTAATAATAATGGATAATAAATGTGTTATGCAATTAATTGTGAGGTAGATCAAATGCTGAACATAAAAAGTATAAAAGGTTTGAACATCAAATGATAAAGGATTAATATCTGTCAGCGGAGATGAAGACAAACCTCTGTAGTCTCTTGTATACGTTGTCAGTAGTATTCTTTGGTAGCTTGTTTGATATGACAAACGATAGATAAAATGACAGCGATCTGTGTCAAGTGAGCACTGTTTAGTAAACTGAATTCTAGATGAGTAAGTCAGTACATTTATGGTGGTTGTTGTTACTGTACCAGGATTATTGAATCATCAAAAATACCGTAAAACCTCACCTATAAGTCACCGGACTTATAAGTGAATCACCCCCCTCAGAAAAAATTAAAATGCTCCAGTTATAAGACACCCCACAGCTATAAGACACCCCACAGCTATAAGACACCGTGTCTTATAAGTGAATCATATCAGTAGTTGATGTTTGGAAGCTCTCCATCATTGAATCAATTCCCTTGCAGTCTTGTCAAGGTTGTTATTCTTTTCAATACTTCCAGTTTCTGCTGAATGGTGTATGAGGTTCTTGGCATGTTTTATTTATTTTGAAAGACTGTGAGAGAGATATGATATGCTGATTGTTGAAAACTTTGAATTTTGTGGCACACATTCACTCACTACAAATGAGTAGTTTTGGGGAAAAAGCTGCCCTCAGTGGGTTTTGAACTCACAACTTCATGATTACGAGTCGCACGCTTTACCTCAGCTGCGGTGATTATAATTGGTTTTAGTTCAAGCTAAATATAAAAATGCTTCAAATGATAGTCGCGTCTATATGCTACTCTCTTACAGCCGCCTTCACTTCTAAATCGCGCGATCTATAGGTGAGGGATTACGTAATAAAAAATGTAAAAATAGGGCTTGATAGTGTCACAATGTTTGGAAGTTGATTCACACTGGACAATGAGACCCAAGAACAAGGCTAACATAACCGGACATACCGAGGCAGCCACTCCACTGTAACAGCTGTGGTCACACAAAGGACTGCAAATCACCCAGAGATGTGCGGACAGTAATGATTCAACATGTTTTGCAATTGGGAATCAAAACACTAAAATAAAGCTGTTTCGCTGTTTTGTGTTAAATGTAAATAAAAGGTGAATGATCATGTAAGAGAACAGATACTTGTTTACAATGATGATGTATTGAAAGTAGATCATTTCGGACACATGTATAATCAATCACTAGAAAAGGATATGCTAGTCATTTGACTCACTCACAGTCCAACCAGAGCACCGCATGATCCATACCTACCCAGTACCCACTAGAGGAGTATTTATTAGCCAGGGTGTGAATGAGAAAAATTATGGCTAGCTGAGAAGGGAGTATGTAAAATGAAAAGAGATTAGGTCAAAAAATTAAATTTTCCAGACCTGTGTGAAATGCCACACTTTTCTTGCTGCGATAACTTTACTCTTCTTTTTAGAGTATATGGCATAATCAGTTAAATCACCAAACAATGGAAACACCACTTGATATTAGATGGTAATTATGGGTACCAGCATTTCATATATATTCAAGTGTGAATCCTTTAAAGGGCAACCAAGGTTTCAAACAAGTTCTCATTGATGGCCATTGATTAATAGCAGATTGCACCTTCTGCATGGGGAAAAAGACAAAATATAATTCGGATGATTATTCAGCCAGAATTCTTGTGAAACATTTCTTCCATCAGGTACTCAAACTCAGCTAAAAGAGAATACCACATAGCAGTTTCCTGTTCCTGTTATTATTTAGCCTGTGCTCTATAATTATTACAGCAAAGTCTTGGAACCTCCCAGGGGCGTATATTCTAAAAAATTTCACTCACTGACTTTTCAGAGATGAGCATAATAATCGGGCGCAGCCCGATCCACACGCCATAGGCGTGGCGAGGAGGGTGTGGGAGGGGCGCTTAAGCGCCCTCCCACCACGGAAATTTTTGCATATCGGTAGCAAAATAGTGCAAGCAGAGAGGTATTTCAATAGCTCACTGAGCTGTTGGGTACTTTCAGAAAACAACTCAATAGCAGTAGAAGATTACGGTAAAAATGCTCCAGTTATAAAGCACCCATTTGAAAAAAACTGACCATGATGGGATTCGAACCCACAACTATCTTATTAACAGTGAGTATTAGGCAGACGCTCTACACACTGAGCTATTCAGCCACTCACGGGAACCCGTGGGCCGTGAGTGCTAATATACGCCACTGGAACCTCCCCTAAAGCTAAACTGAAGTGTTACCCAGCTTAGAGTCAGCAACTACATTGAGTTTTGCATCGTAATGCATCGTAATGCACAAAGCTGATGCTGCCAAGCACATTATTTGCTACCCATTAATGCATTGCTGCGAAACCTTGGTTGCCCTTTAATACCTGTTGTTGTGACATCTGTTTCTAGTGTTTCTGTATCTCTAGTGGGTAGGATAGTAGGCTCTGCCAATATTGGTACAGCACCAACAGTTAGGTAATATGATGGAGAAGATCTCAACGAAACTAAAGCAGTAAAAGAGATGGAGATAAAATGTCAAGCTTTAGTTTTATCTGGCAGAAGAGAATGGAGAAGAAAGTTTATAGAGTTGACTGATGTACACCTTTTCTTGCCAAAAGCTCTTCTTTATATCAAGAGACATACAGAGACATTCTCATCATACTGACCATGATACTCACCATGATACTCAAGCAGAAACCCTTCACCAACAAACTGACTATTTGTCACAAATGTAAAAGTCATCCTTGATGATATAAGTTCCAACTCCCACTTTTGTCTCCTTTCACTACCACATATATTCACATCTGTTGTCAAACCAGCAATGATGAGATGATCATCGCATATCTGCTGATTCCTCAAATCTTTAGACAGTATAAACATTGTTGCTGTCATGCCTGGCTGTAGTCCAGTCATGGTTAGTGTGGAATTATTATTGTTTCTGTAATTTCGTCCATCCTCATATTCTGTGTGCCGATTGGTGCCACCGAAATCTATTGGTCTTTTTACTAAAATATCAAATGGCGTTTAAGGTATTAAGCATTATGTACATTCACTGTAAACACTTCAACACAGTGATTATAGGTTAGAGGTCGACAGGATAATTATACAAACAAAATAAAATGAAAGAAAACACAAGTGAATGTATTTCTACACCGAGTTAATCAGGTGGACTTCCAATTGAAAATACCACACAACCTGGTCTTTTTGGCCACATTCCCAGATTAGATAGGAAGGTCGCTCAATAATTGGTGAACCGAGTATTCTATGGATCAAAAGTTACCTGATTGGAGACCAACGATGAGAGGATTATGAGCACAAAGCGTTGCGAGGATCTCTCTCAACGTTGTTGAACTTACCTCTGTATATCAGATGAAATGAGAAAGTATCATAAATTGATTTAAATGAGACTGTTATGTCCACGGAGTTACTTCCACCACTCAACAAGTTATTCTTAATCCATCTACCAGTTCCATTGTTCCAATTTCCACAACCACTACTGTGTTTATCTGATTCATAAACCGAGAGGCACGTTGTGCTATGTGAAGAAAAGCAACATCACTCTGTGTAATCAGGTAAAAAGAATCTTCCGTCAACTTTGACTTCGATGGAAGATGGGCCTGCTGCAATGAGTGTTACAGTGCACGGTGGTCCACGGAAGTTCTGAGAGGTGGAAGGATAGTTTGATGATTGTATGAAGCCATAGGAGGATGCCCCGATGACATTTTGATGAGTTTTACACATCGCAGTTGTAGCTCCTAAAATGACATTTAAGATATGAATTGATTTGTTACTGTCACCTTTAGATACATGAAGTAAAACTGAAACGATATCATGGTTAGTGTCAAAAGTATTATTGTGTTGGCACGATAAGTGAGTTGTTAAGGTATTTAAAACGAGAACAATCAGATGATCACAACAGGATAATACAACAGATTATACTACAAATAATAATAGTAAAAATGATGTGGAATGCGAAGGAATAACACTCAAAAGGATATGACTATTTTGTCAGCCTCCTAGAATATGATACATTCAAGGACTATACGGTGGCACTATAGATTAGTTATCACTCAAAAGGGGATTTGTTTAGGTGCGTATTGCTGACACCGCATATGCCCTCCACGGCTACTTCAATGGGACGTAGCTCATCAAGAAGCAGTCACTCTATTCCAGCTGGTACAATAGCTGAACTTGGAAGCAAAAACTAACCTAGGCATTACTTACCTAACTTCTACCCGACTATACTTCTTAGTTATATATCATTTTTACCATTAACTGTATATTGAGCGTATACTACCTCTTATTTTGCTTCAACAGATTTTTTATAACGAAGCTTATATAACTAAAACACAGACATGGTTTCTACAACCCGAACAACATTATAAAGAGTTTCATTAAAGACTACCCAAAGACCAATGCAAGTCATAGCGAAGCAGTTACTTACGATAAAGTTTTGCCAGATTTGCACGGTAAACAAATTCAATGTTCTACGTCGCATGAATTATTGATGTGGAAAAAGTGCCTCCATTAAGGGAAGGTAACTCCCGTTCTCTGCATTATGATGTCAATGTCTCGCGGAAGTGTCATTATTGAGAGATAAGTTTGCTCAATTTATCATGCATTAAATTAAATCAAGGTGTAGAATAACATGATGCCAAGATTTTTTAGATCTAAAAAGGGTAGTAAAGTAATATATATAATTGATTCTAAAAATGTTACGAAAAGATTAACCAGTATATTGACATACACCCGGCATAGCATTTTTGTTTACCTAACCCTGAAGTAGAACCAGAAGCATAAGCAGTCTGTGTAGTAGTTATAATCGCTCCCTTAGCACGGCCAGGCACTATCAGATCTGGAATGATTGTCAATAACGTCGGTGTAGGCACATACAGATCTGCCTCGATTCTCGGTTCCTTGGTTCTGTCCTGTGCTGTTGGTATGGTCTTTGTGGGTATGGTATTTGTCGTTGTTGTCAGCACTGATGGCTCCGTTATTAACATAGCCGACACAGGCTTGGTTTCAGAAGTTGTTGCTGCTGTCCAAGGTGGGGTCGTACTAACTGCAGGGGTATGTTGGGTTGTGCCAGCATGGTATGTTATTGTAGAGGGGATCCTGGTGGTAGATGTGGTCACGGGTGCAACAGTTGTGGTCTCTAGCAGGACAGTCGAAGTAGGAGCATGTGTTACGTTACTTGACTGATGACTGAAAGCAAAGATAAGTATTCAATTATTCAATCACCTTGCTTTTAGTAATATATTTAAACTAATGGAGCTCTGACAATCCATCCAAAATTATTGTTGCTTTGAAATTCAGCATTCCTACCAATGTCAGAGTGAGCGCTTCAACTTTGGACAAAGGTATATTGAAGACCTGGGTTGATTAAAAAAAATAAGGTCTCATCACACGCCACATCTCGAAGCATGGGCGGTGAGATATCAGTTGTATTTACCATCACAACTGACAATTATATAATTGGAGAGTTCCTATCTCTAAAACATGGAACTATATATTCTCTCCAGCCTAGATGATGATTGTTCTCAGAAATTTCATTGCTACATATTTCAGTGTGGAAACATAATTATGCCACTGAGTTCATTTTGTGTTTTTAAAAGTCAAAAACATGTCTATATAGCTTCTGTTTCTTAATACCAATTTATCTATTTGGTGTGTGAAAAATCCGAAGGTTTATGGTTCAAATCCCTCACACTGGTAATGAGCTGACCTGTGTAGGTTATTGCAAATTTTGTTTATTCATCAGGTGTGCTGCCTTGGGTTAATGCTATACTTATAATTGAAAGCATAGAATCATCGGCAGAATCCTCCAGTGTCCAGAGTATGCTTCCTTGTTCTCTGTATCCACATTCCCTCCTCTCAAAGTCATCATGCTTAATCCACAAAGAGTGTGAGCATTCTTGGCTTTTCTTCTTGTCTGAAAGTAAATGAAAATCCTCATCAGCTTTTAATTCAATCAGAAATGGTGGCCGAACTTTGAGTGTCAGCAAGCATGTGCGTCGTGTGAAATCCCCTGCCAGTCTGTATGATGACGGTGACAATATCAGGCCTGAAGAAGTCGCTGTTACAGTCCTAGTACTATTCACGCAGAAAGTAAAGGCAGATGATTGCTCTGCAATAAAAAAATACTTTCAACACTTTTTTGCCTAGATGAATTTTCCATTACAAGGAGACACTCAGTATGACGAAACAAAAACTGACATTGTACATGCTGAGAAGTCATGATGGAAGGCAACCAGGGGAACATTCTCAAGAAAAAATCTCAATTCCTTTTTTAATTTGCTTGCTGGATAACCTATACCTTGGTAAACAACGCTTATTTGTCAACCTTGTTTACTTTCTGACAGAATCTACAATATATGTTTTTTGTCAAGGACATCACATCAGGCCACACCCACAATCCATGTGTGTTGTTTTCCTGAGGGAGAGGAAATTCATTGGTTTATCTATCTGTTCTTTTTAATGAATTTGTTTACAAAACACCCCTGGGAGAAAAGATAACTCTCTATCTCTAAAAATTAATACAGCGTAAGCTGGTTAATTCAAACTTTATAATTCAAAATTCCTGCTAATTCAGGCAAGGAAAATTGGTCCCTTCAGCTAGATCTCAAAGCATTCTAATGTCACTTAATTGAAACTTTGCTTAAAGGGATAATACACTTCTGATCTCTGTTTGGCAGCCAATGGAGCACAGAAAAATGTAAGTACATACATAAACTCCTTACTTGTAATTCAAAACCCCTTGTTCTGCTCAAATGTGTATTCTAAATTGTAGTTGTGCATCTCCAACAAGAAATAAGACAACTAACAGAATTGCTTGTGAACTGAAAAAAAGCTGATTTTGTGAGCAGTTGTGTGCTCCTACCTCTTGGTCAGTGTTTCAATTATACAGATACTCATGAGTACGCATGTGCAATAATGATGACCTTTGGACTTTAGCTTGTTTTTTTTCTAACAGCCCAGCTTTACACTTTTATTACCATATCCGGTTATGGTGATAAAAGTGTAGAGCTGGGCTGTTAGAAAATAACAAGCTAAAGTCCAAAGGTCATCATTATTGCACATGCGTACTCATGAGTATCTGTATAATTGAGACACTAACCAAGAGGTAGGAGCACACAACTGCTCACAAAATCAGCTTTTTTCAGTTCACAAGCAATTCTGTTAGTTGTCTTATTTCTTGTTGGAGATGCACAACTACAATTTAGAATGCACATTGGAGCAGAACAAGGGGTTTTGAATTACAAATAAGGAGTTTATGTATGTACATACATTTTTCTGTGCTCCATTGGCTGCCAAACAGAGATCAGAAGTGTATTATGGTCCCCAGAGGTATTATGGTCCCCAGAGGTTTGAATTAAGTGAACTGCACTGTAGTACCAACTGTACTTGACGTGCCGAAATCACAAGACCATCACTAACCTGAGTCTGCTTGACAAAGTTGTAACAGTCAAAATGCTTTTTTGGGGTTAAAGCAGAAATAAAAATGGTATGTAGTGATAAAAAGGGTCACAATGGGGTCTGACTTCAAGAAGATGATTCTAATGAATGACATAGATGGTGGCCTTTGGTTGCGGGTTCAACGCAATACAGGGAAGCCCCTCACCCCGGGCAGTCTTTGATTTCAAATGACCTAAAATGATTATCACAAAATCTGAAATATCTCTGTGGAGAAATAAGCTCCGGTGAATCAGGGTTTGTATCACTACTCACCAGCTGCTGCTATCAATTTCCATCCATGAAGATTATCTTTAAGATGGTTACTGCCATGAGAGTCTCCCAATTTGAATCCATTGTATTTCAATTTTTTCAGCGGCTAGCTGCAAATCAGGTCACCGCACTGTCATTCAGTTTAAGAGTGCGATAGAAATTGTAGTCTAAATGTGCAGGTATAAGTTTCCATTAAAGGTAGACGCACACTGGCTATTATTACAAAGATAATCCTCAAAGCAAAACGTTAGCAAATCTAAGTGAGCAAGGTTGTCATCATTTGACTTATTGATTCAGATAAATAAAATATTTAGATACTGGTCGTACTTGCCAGCGACACAAGGGGTTTTCATCTATTGTAAATGTTTCGCTTTGCCGAATCACTTTGTAATCGTCCTCAGTGTATTTCTACCTTTACATACATATCATCTATTATGTATTATCTTTAGTAGTTTTAATTTCCCACCATGCAATTCATTTATTATCATTTATTTATTGATACATATAGCATGAGTCATTTCTGATGCCGCATGCGACAGTGCGCCGCCAGTATGTTTTGGCCAGCCTGTGGGCGACTTCGGGCGGCGGTTGTTTCGCACGACTTGCGGCGCAAAATTGACCCAGTCTTCTTGAGCCTTAAGTCATTACAGATTAACTATCTGATGATGTAGATAATTAATAATGGGGTTACCCTAAGGCTGTGAATGTGATACCCGCCAATACATTCACACTCCTTAATTCTTTAAACCAAGTACCTCGACTATCCTCCTTGATAACTCACTGGGAATATTGTAACAATGAAGAGAAGCAGCTGCCAAAATCAGCACACTATCAGGGAAACTCAAATCAACGTTGCCACAAAAACACCAGTAAGGTGAAAACCAACTCAGAACACTTACTGAGGAAGAGATTAATCAAGAAAACCGTTTTAAGGCCTAATCTATCAACCATGCACCAAGTTATCCCATATTTATATACCAAAGTCGAGAACAAATAAACGCGGCCAAGCGATATTGTGTAACATAAGTTGCATCAAGTCAGTCAGTCAGTATTGAGTTTTATACATTATTTATTCATTTATTAATATTTTTGCTTTAAGCTAATTCAAGGGGGAATCTTTTTAGCAATTTATGCACCCAGTTAAAGTTTTTATTTTATGTAAATATCTCTGGAGAGAGGGTTTTAAAAATTGAAAAAACAAACAAAAAAACCGCTTTTGAGCCTGTTGTTTTGAACTGGCGTGTAGTGCTGGCTTTGGGGACTGGCTTTGGCTAACAACCTATGCAAGATAGTTTGGCCACAAACAAAAAATTTACATTCATTAACCATGCTTCAACCAGTATATGCCTCAGAATTCCACATTGGCACTTCTTGTGCGCACTATATTTAATTTCTTCATGGAATAAAACAGGATAATACTGAGCTGAGCGCAGTAAAAATTAGGCTGGCTTGTGAGGGATCCTAATCAATTATAGCTTATTGCATGAAATTAAGCCGTAAAGTTAGAAACTGAATTATTTTTTAATCTGCAATGCTAACATTATAGTAATTTTCGTGATTAGCATCGCCGTGTATTACATCTCCTATCCATGTAATCATATCTGCATTAATGTGTTGGTTCTGATTGGTCAGGATTGGTGCAGCATTTTAATTCAGCAGTTGTCTCCTCAACATGTACGAGAAGGTAAAGCCAGATATATATAATATACATTTTCATTTATTGAATCAGATAAAATATCAATTTCCTAATTATACTCCTGAATCATCCAGTACTAACTACTAACACATAAATGTGTCTTTGACCAAGTTTTTCCCTCAATTACATTGTACATTTTCCCTTTCAATTCTATATTAGTTGAGTTAAAATACTTCACATTTGTCATCAGCGCTGTGCATTTGTGGTAAATTTTACAAACAACGACATTAAACTATGGCTCCTCTCAATACCTGACTATTACAGTATTCCTTGGCACCGGAAGAAAGGAGCCAACCTGTCTTACATTTTAGCAGTAGCAGTACGACAATACAATGCAGAAAGCATCATTCAAATTTAACATAAGTCTACCTGTAAAACAGCACATGTGTCGGCTCTTATTGGTGGCTAGGCAGAGGAAGAGTTAATGCCAGGTGTTATGTATTTTCAGGAAAGCACCTTGCACCTTGCCATTGACTTGCATTTTTTTTGGGCGGGCTTTGATTTGTATAATGATTAGGAGCACTGTTATTACATGTCCTTTTAGTTGGATACTTCTGCTACCTGCTTGTATATCTGAGAGTTGTGGGTTTGAAACCACATCAGGTCAACAAACTTTCATTCTATACAATATCCTGCATAAGCAATGCCAAGGTCGAGGGTACTTTCCTGCAAGCTCCATATGACCTGACAACGGCTCTTCATCTCCCACACCCACCAATCAGAGCCAACACATTGGCTACGAGTAAAACTATTCATACAATGCGATGATTATTTATTTATTCATCGAGGTTTTCTAAAAGTTTATAATTAAAGTAAATTAAAAAAGATTTGATGACCTAAGTAGGATAATGAAAGCTGGGATTTAGAGTTGATGAAAGCATAGTAGCATAAGTTACAGTCCTTCTACTATGGAGAGTATGTTAATTTAAGAGAAAGCGGCTAGATGTGACAGAAAATTGTTTTGGAACTGAAGTTATGATTCTGATTGCTTTGTTATCGATTTTGGGTTGTTATAGATTATTATTGTGGATTATTTACTACGGATGTTAATTGAATATGGTAATCAACCAAGGAGTAATCTTTGATAAATGCTGCAAAAGGATAATATGCCGAATTATGTGGCTGCATCAAATCATTATCCCTGATCAAATCAGAGAGGGTGGGAGAAAAATGAACCAAGTAGACTAAGGAAAAAGTTGTGCTCTCTTGGAATACTTCTCCCTTGATGTATAAGTGAAATTAATGGAGAGGCTAGCACAATTGCAAGAAATATGATTGGTTGATAGTAAAATCATCTGCCAATGAACTCTGCGTTTGCAACATCCAATGCCCTAATTGTGGAATATGAAACTGAGCCAACATAAACAACAAGTCTCGATCCTACATTGTACATGATCTTTACACACTCTGCAATATCTTGTCTGAATTGACAGGAGACATTTACACTGTGTGAACGAGAAGATACAGGTAAAAGCTGTCAAAACTTTTGATCACTGATACACCATTACTTGGTTTTGTTGGTCAACCAAAAATACTACTTTTTTTAATTTAAGCTATCCTCCTGTCATTCCTGTGTGTGTGTGTGGTTGACTTTGAGTATTCTCCTGTTATGAGTGAGATACACATGGATGGGTAGTAAATGTCCAATAGATGAATAGACTGGTTATGGATAGCTTGTCTTGACATATTATATTATCAAGCTAGCTTGTATAGACAGGGTATTCTGATTTGAGGAGAGCAAGAAGCATCCACCACATTAGAAGCAAGTAATGAGTAACACATGTCTGTTACTTTCCTAGTCCTTGATTGTTGTAGTGCGCTTACTGTACTGTTGTCTGTGGTAGCCATTGTAGTATAGTTAGTTATGACCAGTTGCTAGCGATGAAGATCTGGATGTTTTTAAGACGGGTTATGGGTCAATCTTGAGACTAGTTGTTAGTAGGATGTCTTGATATGAGTGACAGAGACGTTGTAGTAGTGGTTGTAGATGTAGTAAGCAAAAGGTAGTAATGGGATATTGTGAGGCAGTCCCGACACATCCTAATTCCTAGAACCTATTCAATTCATACAGAAGGTTAGGTTTCTATGGAACTCGGAACCCGGGGGGCCGTCGGACGGTTGGCAAGAGTCTGGGGGGGGGGGGGGGGCTCAGACTAATGGAACTCATATTATGCAGGCCCAAATTCTTCCAGAACAGGATTTTTTTTTGTAAGGGGTATAGTATCGATTAGATGATTGTTGACTAGCCCCAGTCTATTGATTTCTCTAAGATCTAGTAATAGCCTAACTCATTATTTTACTTACATATAATCAGTCAGTTTCCATGTCAATCTGTCCCTTAAGTTGGTCAATCAGAATTGACTTTACGAATAAGAAACCGGCCCCCATGTTATAAAGCAACCTTCTCATTGAACAGTAAACCCTTGGCTCTTTCTACAGTCAGTATTAAATTGAGCCGTTTTTTTAATCATGACAGGCCGTGACATAAAACTGCCAAGGCATGTCACAACAAGATAAATTATGAGTCATATCATAAAACACACTGGAATTCAGTTTTTTCTATTATATGTGACAGGCCTTTGCACAGTTCTGTCCAAAGGTATGACACATATAAAACAAAAATATCAGCCGGTTTGTTATTCCAGGTATGTTTCTTATATGACTCAAAGTTTATTTAATTCCATTCCTATTCATTTCCATCTCTTTAGTTAAACAATGAGTCCATACTTAGCTTGATTATTGTGCAAGTGCCCATTCATTGATATATACAATAATAACTTGATATTCATGCCCTGTGGCAATGTTATCAATCCATCATTCAATGTCATGAGTCATCCGTGGTATAACTTGTTGACAAAGTGCTTGTAGTTGTAAAGTTTATCACCTATCTTATATCTATATTATTCAGTAGGTATTTGGTTCTATTGTCTCCTACGATTCTACTGATAATTATTCATTGCTGGATAATCCTATGTGGTTTTATGGTTTCGTTGTGTCAATTGATAAACTATGATTCACACTACAAACTTTTGTGTGTTGTATAAGCTGCTAGGCTTGGAGTTCCAGTAGTGGGCTATCACTTCTACCATTGCAATGTGTACTTCAACTTAGACATACTTGCAACTCAGAAAAAGCCGTTGGCTGTTGCTTAAATGATTTTCACCTTTGTTCTAAGTCTGATTAATGTTCAACAGCTGTGACACTTACTTTATCAACTGCTCAACAGTCTAATAGTTTAAGTTTACTTTCATTATTATACTGTCAACCTACGCCTACCACCATTACACGTTGCCGGTTGTGAATCATGATTGGAATTTGCTCTATTATGTTATAGCACCCACGAGTATCAGTCAGTCAGAGTATCAGGGATATGTTGTATGCTGTGTCTGATTAGACTGAGATCTGCTGTGTCTGGATAGACTGAGCTCTGGATTTACTAAACAATCTGATGAGTGACCAACTTAACCGTACCCGCCCGCTAACCTCACCGGACGAACGAGACACTTGGGTCCCTGCTAGACCTCCGAAAAAAATCAAACCTAGAAGAAGTGAGTAAATACTGTAGTGCAGAAAATGTTGGCTTTTTGAAAAGTATTTTTCTAACAATTGGTGTTGTTGATTCCTCACTGGCAACACAGAGTCCTATAGACTTGGATTTTGAAATCCTAAGAGCCATCATAGGCCTACGTCGCTGAATGCAAAACTTTGAATTTATAGTTGTTTAAAGAAGCTAAAAGAAATCAAGCAAAAATAAGCTCCCAGTTCCAAGTAGTGGTTTTCTATCATTGATGCAACTTGATCGAGATGATAAAATTCCACTCTATGAACAAATTATTGAAATTCGAGAGTGATATTTGATATCGACGAAAGTCAATTTCAGTTGGAAGCTATAAAGACAAGCTTATATTCTAATCATGTGCTCTTGATTGACTTGAACTACCTAAGCATTGTGTATATTACCATCCTGAAGGCTACGTTCAAGGACATTATCTATGAGGCACATGCGACACATGGCAGGTAGTCTAATGCTGTGTTTGGGGTATTGACAATGTTCAAGGGAGGGCAAGATTTGGTTATCGACTGAAATGAGTAGATATTGAAATTCTTTACATGGAGGTTTCCATTTTCATGAATTCTGCACCTCGAAAAAGTACTTAATCATATTTTTTGTCACTTGTTTACAAGTTGTCACAAAGGTGAGCCCATTCGCTCGAGTTTTCAGATAACCAACTTTTCTGGTCACCTCAAAAAACTGGCGCACAGATAGTGATATTTACAAGCTGGGGGGGGGGGGGGGGCTTATGAATACTAGGCCTACCAGGTTGTAATAGTAGGCCTGCATGCTACCATGCAGTTTGTAGTAATTAAATTCTACAAGGATTAGCATAATTCTGTCATGTCTCATTTCCCTCAGCCTGATTTGAAGTGTGAACTATTCTATATAGGAAATAACTTGGTGATTATTAATTTGGGGATGCATGTACTGTTGAAATACCCTAGCTCAAGCAGTAATTTATTCGCAGTTAGAAAAGTACCCCATTTTGCTCATGCTTGAAACAGTGACATTATTACATCATTTGATTATTTTGATAATTAGGTATCGGTGCTATGAAGCCTGCAGCTCGAAACGGAGTGGGAGGAAGCCATGGTAATGTGCTAGAAACCTCCATCGATGACTCCCCACCTGAACCTTACAGTTGTAACCTGAAAAGAGGGGACGTGACGCGTACCCCCGGCCCCAGGTCGGCTCAGCGACAGTTCAGATCTCTGCTCAATCTATCATCCAATAAGAAGCATTCCAGCTCCGTTGACAATCTGGATTTTGATATCGAAAGCTTCCAAACTGTTGATGTCAGCACAGAAATGTTCAGAGACAACTTTGCCGCTCTAAATGAATTCAGACTGAGGGGCGACATGTGTGACCTTGAACTGAAAGTAGGGTCAAGGACATTTCAATGTCACCGAGTGGTGCTCAGCTGCTGCAGTAGATATTTCCGCTCCATGTTCACTAGTCAGATGAAGGAGAGTCGGTCCCAGTTCGTCGAACTCAAAGACCTAGACGTACAGGCCGTAGATCTGTTACTGCAGTTTGCGTACACCGGTCGCGTGACTGTAACTATAGACAATGTACAGCCTCTGCTGTACGCCGCCTCTTTCCTCCAGTTTGAGCACGTGGCTCAGGCCTGTGGTGACTTCATGAAGCAGCAGCTTCACCCGACTAACTGTATAGAGATGCGCAGATTTGCCGAACAACACGGGTAAGAGCCTCACTCATTGGGTTTATTGAACCACAATATTTCATTTTTAGCAAGGGTCAAATTCAATGCCCCATAACACAGGTTCTGGTGTTACAATAGGGTCAGTTTTGGGCTTGTTTTAAAGCTGATTAGTTGAAGAAACAACTTTTTAAATCCCAATCTTAATTTCATGTATACTTAAGCGATCGTTTCCATAATTTAGGCTCTTTGACTCATTGGTCAGCTGGGTTGTGGAGAATGCAGTAGGATTTACATTTACTCCAGAACACGTGACAAAGTCAGAACGTCCCGTGTTTGTATTATGTGAGCATGGCGAGTTAGAAGTTCTTAAATCACAAATGGTATAATGCTGTGATAACAATAACTGGGGGTGAGCCAAGTCACCCTATTATTTGCACCTCTTTGAATTTATTACTCAGAATTAGTTTGAGGAATGTTGTCATTATACCATTCATAGTATTAGATTAAATTATAGGATATATAAAATATAGGTAAATGTTGGACATATTGATCTGTGAGTGGGTAAATGAGTCACTGAAGGCCAATGTCTAGCCAGGCTCACATGATGGGATGAAGAAAATTAAATTTGTTTAAGAATTCTGCTTCAGAAAAAGTAGTTTGTGATTTTAATTAAACTTCAGTCACTGAATTGTTCCCTCTATGGCACGGCAAATGACATGTATGTACAATCTTTGTCACAGCTGTGCTGTCTGATTCATGTCAGATCAAGTTTGAACCGTTTCGTTTAAGTAAGGATTTTCGAGCCGACGGCAAAACGCTGCCTGTAGCACACCAGTAGAAAGGGAATGATGTGAGCAAACTTGATCCAACTTGATCCAGGTCTATCATATTTCACCTTTTGGTGCCACAATGAACTATATTGTCATCCAGATGGCCACTTTATTGTTCAACCATTCTGTGATTGATCACTTCTATTTCTTAATCTCATGCAGGCGTACAGATTTACAGCAGCTAGCCGACTCCTACATGTCTGATCACTTTAATGAGCTCGTGGAATGTGAGGAATTTCTCACCATTACTCCTCAGCATCTCTCAGATATCATCAGTAATGATGAGCTCAACGTCGACTCCGAGATACAGGTGGGTGATATATGCATTGTTTAGTTAAATAGATGGAACTGAACTGGAATGGAACTAAATAAACTATGAGTCAGAAGACAAACAAAACCATCAATCAGTTATAGGTTTGAGAAAGGAAGCGGAAGCATACATGACAAGTTGGAAGACCCAGAAACCAGGAGGTCTCCGCGGACGAACTCTCGACCCAGAGTACCACTCTGCCCGTCCCGCAGTGGGGGTGTAATTTTGTCCTTGTTATCATTTATTTTAAGCCAAAATTAGAGCAATCATATTATGAAATGCTTAATTTTATCTGATTTTTCAAAATACATTGTTGCACTATATCAGATCGAGGTGAGATAGTATGTTAATAGGCAATTATGTATAGGTATATGTACTGTGGGGGTAGGAAAACATAGTTTTTCTTGCAACGAGAAGCCTAAAAAGCCATCTGGGTGAAGGAAGCTGAAAAAAGAGAAGAAAAAGGGAGATAGGGAGGAGATGGAAAATACCCCTAAAAACTGGGAGGCTCCCTACCAAAAACTGGGAGGCTCCCTACCAAAAGCTGGGAGGCTCCCTACCAAAAACTGGGAGGCTCCCTACCAAAAAGGGAGACTTGTCAGGTATGAGCGGCGGAAGATCAAGTTTGAGAGGTCAGACCAAAATGAAGACAAAATTCAAAATTGACTTATCAATTGTCTAGGATAAGGGTCTTCATATCAAGTCATGAAAGAGGACATGTATAAAATCACCCTGTCACTCTGTTGTGTTGACAGGCTTGGCAAGACAGGCTATCAATAATTGTGGTGACCTGTCCCCTAAACAGTCAAAAGTATAGTGACTTTGTCTAATGACCCTTATCCTTGATACAGTGAAATTTGATTTGTCATCATTTTTATTTGGCCCCTCTAGCTTCATCTAGTCCTACCACCTTTCGTTCTCCACCCGATACTGATTGATGACAGATAGATTTTTCCACATTCCAGTGTTTTGTGTGAAAAAACCAGCAATAAATAAAATATAGGCCCAAGTATTCTGATATGAATATCTTTAATCTCATCACCCAAGGTTTTCCTATGCGACCGAGGCCAAGGTATGAAAAATTTCCTCAACCCATCTAGGAAGTTTTGTCTTACTTCTAGGAAGTTTTGTTTAACTTATGCTCATACCAAGGCTCGGTGTTACTTATAATACGCAATCAGCTATCTTATCGTGGATAGTGCATATTGATATCCCATTGAGGTTGCTATACACTGTGATCTTTCCATATCTCCTTCTATCTTACGGAAACCCAACACTAAGATTGTTAGATTTAGGGGACAAGCGAATTCACATAGAGCCCCTTCAAATATACTTTAAACCATGGCATCTCCACAAACATACAATTTTCCAGGTGACATTCTATTGTATAGTAAATGAGAACGTTTTGTTGCACTGAGGGCTAATTGTCAATTAATATCATATTAATTATACTCCTATCTTTTTGACAGGTGTATGAAGCGGTAATCAGATGGGTCAAACACGATATAGAAGGTAGAAAACAAACTCTGGCGCCTCTTCTGGCTAAAGTGAAACTACCATTACTTCCTGCCTCCTACCTCACACAGGTAAGCTTATAGAGATTACAGTGATTGTGTGACTTACTATGCTTATTTGTGTATCATCGTCATGAGATTATGTTACAACACTAGGCGATCACTTGTGTTTCCATGTTTTACCAATGCATGGATATTAAATGAAGCGCAACACAAAACTATATTTCGGAAATCCCCAATTCTATTTTCCTGCTGCCATTTATGCTGCACTCGACTACAAGGGAAATCAAAAGTAGTTCCTTTGTAGTAAATTCTCCAACCTAAGAGATATGTGTGGTGTCTTTTACCTGAGAAAAAGTGATTACTTGGCACACACATAGGTCTAGAACTGGCAGTAGTGAATATTTGGCAATAATTCTTTATATGGAGCCACTAGATTATTAGGTAGTTCCCATCGGGCAACAAGAAAACGCTCACTGCATAATGTTTCCTGCTTCTGTAGCAGATCTCATATGCCAAATGCTCAGCCTTATTGTATCGCAGATTACAGAAAACCAGGGAGTTTGGGATATCCCAAACTCCCTGCACTAACGAAGGTACCATGCAGCGAAGTATTATCGTAAGTTGTTTACTCATGTAATATGAGAAGACAACTTGACCAGTATCACTGTACATGTTTAATTTCTCATCTCATGCTCTTGTATAGGTTGTAGAAGTTGATGATATTATACACAGTGATTTAGAGTGTAGAGACTTTGTAGATGAAGCTAAGTCCTATCAGCTCTCACTAGCAGGTCTCACTCCGATACAGAGACCTTATAATAGGATGGTACCCAGAAGAAGCTGCTCTGGTGAGTAATCTACTAGATGTTTACTTCTTTTTCAATTTATTCAGTCTTTTTGTTTACATCTGACGCAATTTGTTATCATTGGACAGTTAATTGTTAAAACTGAGGTTTTCTGAAAGTTAACAGCATGAATAGTTGAGAAACTAACTTGTTGACCTCTGATTTGCATGGCTAACAGTTTGTAAGGCGAATGGGATACTTTTATCTCCCAGGGTCCAAAAGCAAATCCTTCTAATGGCTTGTGATAATTGCTTGCTATAGTTAGAATCTGCTCCAGAACCTAACGTAATTGAACCAGTAACCCAAGAGATTTTCTGATGAAAGTTGATTCTTCTATGATGATTACCAACTTGAAGAGATAGTAGGAATGTAGCTATCCCTTGAGCCATAGCAGTAATAGATTTGAAAAATGACCTGAGAGTGTAAGATGCGATCAGGTAACATAGGACAAATGAGTAGGCGCAACTTGACACAGGCCCATCTAGAATAAATTTTCTTACCCGAGTCTAAAATTGTCATATGTCATGTCATATACCCGCCCAATGTAGTGATATCTTAGTGGTTGCTCTCCAAACCTCCATCTAAACAAGATAGCTGTCAGCACTACATATAAGACAGGAGTGGACGATTGAAACTTGTTCTAGATATCTATTGTTGAAAATAAAACAACAAACATGAAAGGAGCGACTTTTTTTTTACAGTATATGCATGAAAAATGTTTGATCGACTTGATATTCATGTTCAACAAATGGCAAAATAAAAAATATCACAATGATATCTTTGTTTCATGTATAAATATTGTATGTTTACAGGTGTGCTATTTTGTGTTGGCGGACGAGGAGCATCAGGAGATCCTTTCAGATCTATAGAATGTTATAACTTCAGGAATGATAAATGGTTTACTATAGCTGAGATGTCAACAAGGCGGAGACATGTGGGTGTGGTCTGCTCTGATGGTAAGTTATCTTCTCACCCTGGTCATGTGATACACAATTACATTTCTCTTTGAGGACTAAATATTAGCTACAGTTAAGTTTAGCTAGGTTGGGTGCTAATACTAATTAGCTAATACTCATCTGGTACGTTAACATCTCCCACTGATCATGTGATACACTATTTAGCTACGCTTGCTGGACATACAGATCTTAGCTAACTAAGGATTGAGCTGATATAAAAAATGGAAGGTTAGTTAATTTGAACTAGCTTACAATTGCTACCTGACTCAACTTTCTCCATCCAGGTATGCTGATGGCGTCACTATAATCATATTGTGGCTTGGCGTCATGAGGAAGATCAAATTAGACCCTGTGTCATCATTGGTCTGCTCATATTGGTTATTAAATGAATAGTTTTATTTTATACAGCCCACATGGTCTGGCATCAGCATAGCCTATTTTGACAAGCTTTGATTGGTGGTGGAGAGAGGAACCTGACCGAACAAAGCTTGTCAATACAGGCTAGTAATAATAATAATCCTAACCACTACGCCACCCTGCCTGCTAGCATCAGCATCAGTTATTCATTCTGATATATATTATTTCCTTCTTGTTTTTTTCAGGTAAGCTGTACTCTATTGGCGGACATGATGGTGATGAACACCTGAATACTGGTGAGGTGTTTGATCCGGTGACTAACAGATGGAAATCTATCGCTCCTATGAAAACTCTCAGGTGAGCCATCACCTTTCAATTGTGTGCTGCACATTAAAAAGTGTATATGGTATGTGTATGGTATGTGTATGTTTGGTTTGAAATTGGATATGCATCGCCTTAACTTACATATAATATTATGTACGTAGCCTCATGGTCATGTGACATAATTAAGCCATGCAGACGTGTGACAAAATCAACGAATAGACTAAAAACCATCACCTCCTGATCAGGTGGTAGTCACCCTGCCTGAAAGACATGTCTGCGCAGAGACCTCAATCTGAGGAATGATGGCAGTTGTGCTGCCTTCCATGGAAAAAGGCAACTCCCAGAGTTCAAGGCTGTAGGATATCTAAAGCGATGTTCTTTATGTCCTCAATAGTATCAAAAAATGAGGGTCCCCACACATCAGTGTTTCCAATAATTTTTCTCGGACTGGTGATCAAATTAAAGGCCTTTGCTGCAGATACAAACAAAGCTGGCTGTAACGCATACCATTCAAACACCTTGTATGGTAATCTCCATAAAACACCCAGATTCTATACTTGAAAATAGGTATAATGACAAGCCAACCTGTCTATTGTCAATCAACCTTCTTCTACTCTAATGTTAGTCTGGACATAGTGTCACTTAACCATGTTCAATTATCAATATTTTAATCATTGACAGGCGTGGTTTGGCAGTAGCATCTTTAGGTAATGCCCTCTACGCTATCGGTGGATTAGACGACTCGACTTGTTTTGACACAGTAGAGAGATATGACCCATCTATAGACAGCTGGTCAGCTGTCGCTCCTATGAATATACCTCGAGGTGGAGTGGGTATTGGGGTACTCAAGGTGTGTACCATCATCGATTACTCTAACTGTTTGGTATCATGCATCAGTGCTTGAGATTAATTTGTGAGTAAACTATGGAATGCATACCTCATGTATGAGGAGCAGTCTTCGCTCAGGGTGTGCGTCTGCCCTGTGGGGGTCTTATGTTCCAAAGTAAGAGTGACTGGCCTGGCTGAGCAGGCGGGCGGGCAGTAGTTCCAAACTAGACTAATTGGATGGTCGCGACACTTATCCCCGACTACATGATCATATCGCTGCACTTGAACACTTTGAATTTAAGTTTTTACTGGAATTCCCCCCCCCCCCCCCATTCAGGAACCAAAAAAAGGTCGCTTGTAGCGGCATTCTGTTATTAACAAGCCTTCTGGGTTGTAGTGGACAATGGAATGCCACTAGCTGGATACCAAGGTCAGAGGTCAAGCACTGAGACTGGGCCCATACTGTTCTTGATTTATGAATATTGGGTTTGGAGTTGCTTCCTGTTGTCTTTTTGCTGTACGATCTCGTGGTGAAATGGGCGATATTCTTATTTACTTGATATTGTTTACATCAATCTGTTGTATTATTCATTCTACTTTGTATATCTTGTCGAAAGATTGACACAAAATCATCTAGAATGGTACAATGCAAATTACGATTGTAGCAACGGCATCAAGTTATTGCTTTAATACCAAATCACTCCTGTGGGCTGATTGTAGAACTGTATATACTCTATCGGAGGTAATGATGGAGCTAGTAGCCTCAGCGCCTGTGAGAGATATGAGCCAATACTCAACAAGTGGGTGATGATCGCCCCGATGAACAAGAGAAGAGCTGGGGCTGGTGTGGCTGTATTACACGGCCGGCTCTACGCGGCAGGTATGTCTCGACTCATGTAGATTGTTTTTGATTCAGTATGCCTGTATTTGGAGTTGCCCCCTTCTAGCAGGTAATGACTTACCTGTATAAAAGGGAGCTCCCCGAAAAGCAAGCCAATACTCCATCTAGTCAATATGTTGTATCAAGGTATAGAATCTCATGCTCAGAGACCGGTTTCTCCTGGGTTGGAGGGATAAAAAATGATCGATTGGATCCTGTTATAATTCATGAATTCAGAAATATATATACTATGATCTATATGGATTACTTTGGGTACCCCGAATATGATTCTTAATGAGAAATGTATGCATAATGTGAAATTCATATTTTATATATAAACAATAGTATATAATCTTAGCTGTTTTCTGCATTTACAGGAGGGTTTGATGATAACGCCCCGTTAGAAAGTACAGAAGTGTATGATACTGAGACTAATCAGTGGAGTTATGTCACCCCGATGAATTCACCAAGAGGGGGTAAGTTAACACATAGTTTGGTTAATTATGATGATCATCGAGATTACACATGTGTATATCTGATGGTAAGAATCAATTTAGTAGCAGTACCTAATTAATAGTATTGAATACGGGTCGTCACACCAAATTCCTTGCGATGGTACTCTTACTAAATGAATTAATTCACTCTCCATCCATCAGAGATATACATGCGATAGTGTATCACGTGATCAGTGTGGATAGCGTGTATAGTATTGTATGATATAAAACCCACTGGATTATACTCTATTTAGTGACCAGAAGAAAAGATAAAAGTTGTTCTCTACTGGCCAACTTACTGTTAAAAAGATGCATAGTTTAGAAATAACGTTGTTTGTTTACTGCATACATCATGTTTATGTTAATACGGCGTACACATAACTTGCATCACTCAGAGAGATGATTATGTACAATGTATGATCAACTTCATGTATGCTAAATGGTATATCTATCTAATAATTACAATGTATATATATGTTTTTATGTATTTGTATCTCAGGCGTAGGGGTGGCACAGCTGGGCGGTTATTTATTCGCTGTCGGAGGGCATGATGGATCCAACTATCTCAACTCTGTCGAGGCTTATAACCCAATTACAGACAGGTGTGTAATAGATAAATATATCCCACAATGCAACTTTCTTATAGAATATCCACGTTAATCAATGTTAGAATTCGCGTGGCTCCATGAGAAACTTGCATTGTGGAAATGCTGTCCTATAAGTTTGGGGTCACCCTAGAGGAGTAGATTTTGGCTAGAGTTTGGTTCGCTAGCTTAGGCGGGTGTTTATATGATGTAATGAGGTAGCAATTATTTTCACTATTTCAAGCCTTTATAAAATGGCTATCTCTCTCTCCTGCAACTTCTTTACTCCTCTAGGGTATATGTATCCCCCATGGTAATCCGGATACTTTCATAGGCTTCCAAGTTGGAGAAGGCCCCCAAGTGTTACCAGTGAAGGATAAATTTGTTTTTTGAAAATATTAGCAAAACCTAGCGATAGTGAATCACAGTACCAACTTGGCACTGAACCTTGGAGGTTATATTAAGAAAAGATAATGAGGCGGCCATGAATGTTAAAATTGCATGCCTTTGACAATCTAACAGAAGAACCGAGTACCGAGTGATATTAATAGGGGTCTCTTTAACCCGAATACTAATTTTGGGGTTAGTCTCTTATCTGCTGCTACCTGACTTATAAAATTCTCTATCATTGCATATGACATTTCTGTCTACAGCGAGTGTAGTGCTCTTTTAAACATGGCATGAGCTTAATATTTTCACATCTGTTAAAAGCTCAGCATCACCGCTTCTACTATGCAACAGCGTCAAAGCACAAAAACAGGAGATTGAAATACACTCACTGTATTGTTGCATCCAGTACCGTTATGTTTCTTTCTGCGCATGTTGTACTGATATTAACATTGTGTTGTGATTGTATTTAGCTGGGAGGATCGCTCACCGCTGCTTGTCTGTCGAGCCGGCAGCGGCATCACTTCTGGTCTCTTCCAGGTGGCTGCTCAGACTAAACTCGAGCGACTCAAATCTCACTACATGTCAGGTGCGATCTCATCTCTGTAACAAAATTCTACTAATAAATCTTATCTGGCATGCTGGTGTGTGGAGCTATCTTCTCTTCCTGGTTTTGATCGGCCAATAAGTTGATAATGTTGATCACTGTTTCAACAAGAATAACTTCAACAATGACAAACCATGTTCGCTTGCTGCTGTGGATCGATATGCTGTAAAGTTGTGGCATCTCCTTCAACAAGTTTGTTATTGTGGAATTCATTCCCTCTAAAAATGTCATACAGCCGTATGACCTTTCTATTCCACAGCAGTCTGGCATGTTGATTTGTGAAGCTAGCTTCTCTTCCTGGTTATCATTTTGGCTCATCAATTGATTATGTTGATGTTGAAGGTCAGCACGATGTTGATTTTCCAAAACACAAGAGAGAATAACTTAAACAATGATGAGCCTAGTCTGAGCCCCCCAGACTTTTACCCACCGCCCGACGGCCCCCCGGCGTGGGAAATGATGAGCCATGATCATGTTGATTCGTTTTGCCGCTCTCGCTAACTGCACTAGTCATAATTGTAGCATAATTAATCTCATAACTCGATATGCTCACAATGGTGGTGGTTGCTATATACGATGTCTCCTTCAAAATTCGCGACATTTGATTTTTTCTGGTTTACAATTGATCATCAATAATCCTGTATTGCCTGTAGTATCATTTTCTGTTCATTGGTACTACGCTAGGAAAATTCTTATAAGCCAATCTTATGGTATGTTGAGCTTCCCAGGCCACTTCGCATTGATACCACAATGAAGGGTATCATTCGGAAGTAGATATTGACTTAACTTTCCTGTGAAGCCGTGATGTGCTGCAATGCCATATGCGCCACTCCTGATCTCGTTTGGTCTAAACCTAATAATTTCACGTTCCTCTTTATTTGTTTCCAATCGACCCTGGAGATCTGAGCACTATTAGTATGATGGGTTTTGATGAGAACTTTACTGATCTCTTATGTTGGCTTCCACATTTCGCTTCTTATTAGCTAATGATGTAGTTAGCAGTATTGGTTGTGGACGGTAATATACGGTGAACGGGCCTTCTTCAAATGTTAAAAATAACTTCAGCGCTCGAGCTTTTCCTGCTACTACGAACAAATAATCATTAGGTGGTGGGCATAATTCCCATGATGTGGTTAACTGCTGTAACCCAGTGGTCATCAATCATCTAATCACTTGATTCTATGCACATGACATGTTGTCGGGATATTTCTCAAATTATGAAGAATATAAACTGTTGATTGTGTTCCTAGCTCCTATCATTGCGGCTCTCCCTGTGGATTGGAGCCGACTGTCTCCCATGTATTGTCTTGTCTCTGAGATGGGGCTGGTCGAGGTAACTCAAATCACCCCGAACCCAGGTTGATTCGAGTTACCTCGACCAATCCAATCCCAAAGACAAGGCAGCACTCCCATGTTATTGAGCACCTTAAGCACAGTTTAATGTATGTGTGTATTTTCTGTTGTAGTTGGAGCTTTGTAGCACCTGTAAATCAATGTCGGGCTGGTGCCGGTATGACATCAGGAGAAATGAGAGCCAATCAGATCACTCGGGTCACATGACATTTCGTTAGCCAACTGCAAAAAAAAACACTACTCAAATTTGTCATATCCTCGAATAACTGAGGTCATCACATTATCTGACCACGCATAGACATGGAGTTAGTCCGGCAATTGCCTAACCCCACCCTACCTGTTAAAACATAGCGGATGAGCTTAGGTTATTGCGTGGGAAGACAAACCTTAGCAAACGCTATGCATTTACTTAAAACACTTCCGTTTGTACATTCAATATTTTGATATTTATACCTGGTATTAACAGGCATCATGAAGGATACAATTTTTAGTGACTTTACGCTTTACAGCTATTTGTCACCCGCGCCAGTTGGAAGGCTTCAAATGCAAAGGCATGTTATATTAGTCAACAAACAGATCATCTTTTTTTTGACGGTTCGTGATATCGGAAGGAACAAAGCAACACCATACATCAAATCGAAGGGAATTTTCTCCTGAGTAAGAATATCAAGGTAGTAAAGAAAAAAATTTTGGGGGCGGCCATTTTTTTAAGCAAAACAAATTTTTTTGGGACTTTTTTGGGCCTGTTTCTCCCCGGGATGATAAATGTATACTTCCAATGCCTCAAAAATATGCATTTAGATAATATTTATCCATGTTTAAAAAATAAACTTTGTATCTCTAAAAAAATCGCCAAAAAGACCCTAAAACAAATTTAATTTTTGCGAAGTGGTAGTTGTCTCCCCTGTTTCGGATTTTTTCCACTTTTTTGTAGTTTAACAAGGTTTTACTTCAACCAAATATTACACAGACGGGTCATGAGCAATCTGCCATATCCCAGAAGAGGTACAGCAGTCATAGTCATCCCAATCTGAATATACAGCCTTGTTTTAAGCTGGAAAGTCGAAGCAGACGTCGCACCCACAGCGACAAGATTGCGTCAAAAGTTCCCCCTCATATATGGCAGCTGCAAGCTTACAATCTGCATTGTGATGACTGGTAGTTGGTCGCTGTCAATTCCTCTAGATCTTTAAGAGCTGGGGGTAGTGCGGTGAATACAATCTTGCAGGCAGCCCCGGTAATCTCCCGCCGATGATCGTTGATTACAGATGGTACATATTTTTTTATTCTGGCTTGGCAATCTCCCATTCGCTTGCCTAATAGTCAGAGAGACAGACAGAGGATGAAAGTATCCTCTGTGTTCATCCTTCCCTGAGAATAGTTGGTGTCTGACAGACAATATGACAGGGTATTATAATTTTTAGGTGCATGAGACTTGCACCACTGTTTCATGCAGTGCAGCTCCCAACAGGATGAAAATTTACGTTGGATCTTGAATTTGGTTTTTTTCTTTTATAGAAGCCTGGTACATTAATTTGATTATTATAAGATTTCGGTGAGGTTGCCAAAGAAAGCTTACATCAAGGAATTTTATATAGATTATCACCTATATCTTGACCCCAAAATTCAGCAATAATTGGTCAGAACGCTAAATTAACTCTCGAAGCACTACAGCTTTAGCACAAACTGGGTAGCTGCTGAGTTGTTTAATTGTCCGTCTCCAATGATGCCAAGGCACCATTGAGCAGTTCTTAGCCTGGCTTTGACTTGCAGTCGCCCCTGTGTATTTGTCTCAATGACAAGTCATGATTAGCCAATTTGTTCAGCCGATGTGTGATGAAGAAACTTGTGTGAAATGTAACAAACCACCTGGCACAAGTTTTATCCCTCCTTGCTATCCCTCCCCCACCCAAGCATTCACATAAAGAGCAGCTCAAGCACCGAAGCAACAGCATTGCATAGTATCTCGTCTGCCATGTTATTAGATGATTGAAGACTTCTTTGCTTTGCTATTGTTCGCTGCTTCTGCCAGAAAAGCTTGTCTTGCCATACTTTTAGCAATTTACATGAGCTCCATCAAGACCGTCCGTTCTTGGGAGATCGAGCAGATTTTCACGCGGGCAGAGCGTCTTTTTTGGCATCGCCAATGAGTGCAGCTATGACATGGTTAGCTTGTTCGGGACCTATTTCAAAGCTGCATCAGCAGATAAGTCCCCACTCTTTGCGACTCAACTTTTGAATTCAATGATGGCGCAGTTAAGGGAATATATCAACCAATAAGGCACTTTCATTGCTAGCTCACAAAGTTTTGACAGCCATGAGTGAAGGAAACTCAGAGTTTTGATACCCTCCACCGACATGTCCTGCTCTCAGAGTTATCCCATATGTGTTTAAACCATGTTCAATTGAGCACTTCAGGTCCTGCCTTGCATATTACAGAAAGATTTAGGTGATCAATAAGAATATGTTCTGAGGCAGGTACTATAAACGATTGGGTTCCTCAGTTATTTAAAAGTTCTGGGTCCGACTTTATCTCCATTTATCTTAAATTTGAATTAATGCCCCTTTTATCTGTAACAGAATGATGGGATAAACTCTGAATAACAATTACACTGTTTTCAAAAATTGCCAAAAACCATGTGTGTTAATGCTAAACTGTATCATGATTTTTTATCAGCCTTTGGAATGTGTGAAACTGTGATGATTTTTGGATTATATGGAACTTATTGAGATGTCAGGCAACGCAGTTATTATAACTATTTAAAAATCAGAAAGATTAACTTCATCCCAAACCTTTTTAAGAAATCAAACATCATAAATTGAAACTTTAATCTGCTCACAGAGCACATTTAACTCATTTAATCTAACTTCATTAGCAAACCGACACCCGTGTGCCTCCTATCAAATGTCGGCCCTGTGGAACAACCTGTCCCTGGAATACAAAAAGACTCAGGCCACCTTTGGCACTCAGGTGCTACTTCCTGTCTTGAGGTGCTGACTTTTTTCATCACGTATTTTTGCCACATCTCGTATGGTGTATGGACTGGTACCTCAAAAAACAAAAAACCTTAACACGCTGATTGCGCATATTGGCCTTATCTCTGCCGCACCCAAATACATTCTAACTTCAAAACTCTTAATTCGTTGATGAAGTTGAAAAAAAACATACCAAATCTTTGAGGCATGTATTAGAATATGTTCACCTACAGGATAGGGGTGTTGTTGGTTTGCTGGAGAAACCTGATTATAAATCGCTTGCTTTTTTAATGCCTGGCTCTAGTGAGATCTTACTGCCATATAAAAACTGGTTTAGGAATAGGTTACTTGACTTATAAAATACTATCTGATCTAGGCAGTCTGGTGTGAGACTCTTTTCATAATGTATTGCTGGCAGCTGTTGTTGTATTGTGCCTCGATAGCTAGATGATCCTGATCAGACTGTGCTTGTAAATGACGATCGCACGGCTATCTGATTTCTCTGTTGAACCTCAGTCATACTAATGGACGCTTGAAAAATTTGTCGACTCACTTTCATTTTGTTGACAACAAAGAATATACACTTGGCATCTCAAAAAGTTAAGGCTGACACAACCAAAGACGCATCTCCTGCAGTTCATTCGTTTCATACCCTATGTAAGAGATTGCCGTGTCAGCAAACCTGGAGATGGTTTGCTTGCTTGTGTAATATTTGTAGCATTTCTTAATGTAGCTCAGTGGCCTTTTGGGACAGTGCTCTATCAAGTTGTTATACTAAACTGCTGGCCTGGGGGATCCTTGTGCATTTTAACTTTCAAGACAATTCAATAAACATCAACACAAGAATAATTTGGTCATATCTCAGCGGTGCTACGCCAAAGACTATTCTTATGGGATTTTGAATTTTGATGTAGGACTGCCTTGTCCGATCACAAATGTTGTTTTACCTTTTGAAGCTCTTATAATGACAGTAGGTTACTATACTTTCTTATACACAATTTTTTTAAATAAGAAACAAGGTGACATCAGACAATAATCTTAATCTTCAACAAATCGTTCCAATAATCATCATTCATTGAATAGTGAAGGAAATTAATAATAACATATTTAAAGTTAAGCAGAGACAAAATTATACTCAACCGTGTTAAGAAGGGTGGCAGCAAATAATTTATTCTAAATTTACATTTGGAAAATTAATTATAACCAAAGATAGGCAAGTGAAAATGCATTTGTAATTCGCTGTCGGGACAACTCCGAATAAATTCTTCATATTTGAAATGACCATAGCTTAAAAAATATTTAAGTTTTAGTTTTGAGACTTGCAGGAAGTGAAGCAAGCATGTGAATCTAGCCTCTGTACACTTTTTGGGTGAATCTGAAAAACGAAAAAAAAGTCCTCGTCTACAGTATAACCGAATCACACTAATTTTTTGGTGCCCTTGAAATATCCGGCAGCATAAAAATCCAACTCAGTTCATTAAAAGTATTTTGGCTTCAAGTTGCTGTAGAGTTATCTTCTCATTTTCATACAATGTCGTACTTAATATGAATTAGAAGTTATCCCACTTTGCCTAATTTATCATATCCCGTCCTTGTATCCAGGTAAACATACAAACTTAAATGAGAGAATTCTTTACAGAGGAAGAATCTAGGATCAAAATTGAATGTCTCCAATTATCAGAAATTATACCAGCATACAAGTTCTCCCTGTATACAGGATTTATTTCAAACTCCAAGCACCAAGCAGATTGTGTCAATCTGGTTAAATAACTCTCCGTAAACCCTTATACTTGCAAGATAGCAAGAGAATAGGTAGCGATAGATATTTGATTTACTATTTTCAATCCAATCCAAATTCAATACTACTGGTTCTAATTTTTGCAGGATGGGGTCAAAGTTTTTGAGTGGGGGGATTAAATGAGGACGCATAATTCATCTACTGGTACTTGTGTCAACCGACCTTGCCCAGTGATATGAATTAAATTTAAGCCAGGGATACCCATCAAACAATTGTGAAATATTTCAATCCTAAGAAATACACAAGAAGGCCTGACACTATCACATTTTAAACAAGGATTGATTGAGGAAACAATGTCAATTAAAAATTATTGAAGATTATTAGGGTTGTTTCAAACATAAATTACTGTCTTTCAAGTAAAATTTTTAAGAATAGATTGGGCAGTGCTTCTGATTTGTGCGAAAATAAATGTCACGTTAAAATCGCAAATCCTTCCCTCAAAGAAGCCTTAATAGTAGTAGTATTGTTATTATGAAGGCATATGATATCAGATATAAAATACTTCTGGTTTCTAGTTACTATTTGATTATGTAATATCAGGGCTCTCAACCTGGGAGGATTCGAAACCTGAGTTTTGATATTAGCATGTCCCATAGTGGTACTTTAAAGGTGTAAAACGCCCTGAGCATAAACAGCTGAGGGTATGTCTGAGATGGTACCGAAATATTGTCGGGTGAAATACCTGGGATTTGAAGATTATGTGCAAAGAATAGCTGGCAAAGCAAGTCAAAGAATGTATGTTGTCAAAAAAATGTTGCATCTAAGTACAAAGCCATTAGCTTCCATGATGTTCAAAAGTTTTGTAGTTTCCATCTTGATGTATTGTCTGCCTGTTTTGCACACGAGCATATGTACCATAGACAAGAAATTACTAAGAAAAGTTTTTGATGCTGCCAAGAATTTGAGGCTTGGCGTAGGCGACCTCGATATTATTGTGCTGTTTTGCTGATGAGCATCACATCATACAAAATTTCCTAGAGCGATGCCCTCAAATGCAAGTTCCATACATTAGTAGCAAGCTCCTTTAATGACAAAGTATATGCATCCTTTTCTCGCAACATTTCATGTTTGTGATAGCTAGTAAATCAATAAAAACCTAGAGCATTGCTTGTAAACATAAAATCGTGAATAATTTTAGATTTGATCCAGATGAACCAATTCATATGGACTAACCAAGGCCATCGCCACAGGTGAAAATGAATCCCCATGATGTAAAAATATGTTTGTAAAAATATTGTTTTAAAGGCTGACGAATCGAGCCGCCAGGGTAGAAAGGCATATAATTGATGTAATGTGATGCTATTGAAATCATTGCCTGGATTTATCCGGTTCACCTGCAAAATGACTTTTTTAACATTCCTAAAATTCAAATTTCTATTTAGCCATAATAATCTATTTGCAAATCACTGGGAGAGCAATAAGAGCATAGCTTATCACAAATGAAATCAAATACCCACAACAAATACCACACATTATTCACATGCAAAAGTTTGATGTCATCTCAGTCTGAACCGAGATGCTTTGACAGAAAGGCAAGTTGGGTGTAATGTGTTGATATTCAAATTAAAGATTAGGTTCATTCAATCATGTCAAGTTCATTACAAGCTAAATTTTAAAAGCGTTCTCAAATACAAATTGGAATCTCACATAAATGACTTGAATAGGCAGCGCAGTGAGAGCATAGCTTATCACAACTAGAATCTTATACCTGATCATTCATTAATAATATGACATAAATTATTGTAAGGCAACATTTAGCATTGTTTGTATATTATTCATCTCTGCCAACGAGCAAAATCTGAGTTTTAGCTCACATTTTAAAATCCCCTGAGAAGCCTGAGTTGAACGCAAAAATCTGAGTAACTCGGGCTAAATCTGAGTGGTTGAGAGCGCTGGTAATATTGTCTGTGATATGTAATAAATCAATCAGGTGAAGACCAGAGAAGGCAGGGGAGGGATTTTGTTTTGCAGCTTAAATTGAGTTAGAAGTTTTCCAAATGCAGTCACCAATAGCTCCTCGGCCATATGCCATCAACAGCTTGAAGTCAATATAGTTAGTTGGGTATCCAGATAAATCACAGTATGAAAGGTTTTTACTATTGTATCTACTGTCATGAGGATATTGCTCACTGTGTTAATGGCTGTGATGCCATACAGAGAGCAAGGAGTTACAGGGGCCTTAGCCCATGATAATATTCAAAATTGTATCGTGCTAACCTAAATCATTAGCCATCCTTTTGTAAGCCTCTTTAAGTAAATAAATAAGCAATCACTACTAGTATGCCTACCTGTAAATATGAGAGCACTACATAGTAAATCTTTTGATTGTATGACTAAACAGAGAGACATTGCGACAACACAAACCATCACAATCCAACACTATTATGAGATTATGTTGACTTAATCTTGTCACCAAACAATAGCGTGTGCTCCTGTTTTTAAAAACAATTTTAATTAGCCACACAATTAGATATTTTATTGTGAATAGCAACACATGATAACACTCTATTAGAAGAATGCTGTGTGTACAGCCTCTGCTTACAATTGATATTGCTAGCATAATGAATTACTCTGTGTTAAACACTTTAACTTTAACTTTAACTTATGAATCCCTATGCTCAGTGCCAAGATATGCACATATTTTGGTAACCTTCCATTTATCATAATAGTTAGATTGCAATTCAGTATTCATAGATCAGCTTCTTGCTATAATCTGTAATCAAAGAGAAACCCATGCATCCCAATTGACAAGCCCTCGGGGCTAACAAAACCCATGACCTCCAACGCATGCGCGCTGTGCGACTGACACTCTAACGTATGTCACCAACTCTTAAATCCATCTCATTCTTGATAGCACGCTTTCTGCATCAAACAATCGAAGCTAATAAAATATAATCTATTTTAACCACAATTTCTAAATTGAAAGATTCATACCCGTTTGTGTCGACTAAATAAGCCATCACAAAATTACAAAGAAGATCTTTCCGAACCCACAGAGTCAGTATATTTTTGAGGCATGTGTCATGTGAGATTATAATAATAATAATAATAGCCATTCGCATCATGGTTGCACTAGTCTAAGTGCTCATACTCCAAGGCGCAGGGAGTTGCTTGCGCAAACTATAATAGTTTGCGCAAGCAACTCCCTGCGCCTTGGAGTCTGAGCACTTAGACTATGGTTGCACTAGCTTGCCATGCACTTCTAGTAGCTTGACTCAGGAGGCTCTACTGGTCGTGGAGCAAGTCGATTGAATAATATAAAACTCAAGCACTTTCTAGACGATCAAATGTTTGACAAAGGTGAAAAAACCTATATATACATGAAATTACAACTAAACTACACATGAATAAAAATTTTGTTGAGATATTAATCATTGAAATAAGATGGGAAACCAATCAAGACCATTTGTGCCTAAGACTTATTTCCACATTTGAAGTTGAATGATGAGATTTCCTGCTAAATTACTGAATTCGAATCATTTAATTCATGATCAGAATATTTTGTAAAATGTAGTATTAACAATTTATGATCTTTGGTAATCACAGTATTAGGCTACCAGTAGCAGATTATAATTGTACTTGTTGCATTTGGAACATAGGATTATTGTGCCTCATACATCGATTGAATTGAAAGCTTGTTATAGAAGAGGCTTTGTTTAGACAAAGAGAGTATATCAAAGGCTAAGGTCTCTGGTGTATTGCGCAATCGTAAGCACACATCAGGCATACTTTCAAAAAACAGATATACATGTTACATTTTGCTTGCATGCAACTTACAATGATGCAAAAATCGGCATATCTGGACAGCCCTATTCTGAATAACCAAAAGAAATTTGGAAGTAATCGGACTATTGGAAGTAGGTGTGCGATACATTACTTTGATAGTAACGGCTGTTTTTTGTAGATTTCTTTGAGAAATAATTTTTTTTTTAATATTATTGTGGCTCATTGGGTTTATATTGGTATAATACATAATTATATGTGGGTTTAGTTCACCCATGTTAAATACACTTCCCTAGAGTGAAGTTCAAAGTTTGGTCAGGAGGAGATAATCACCAAAATCAGCCAATACTTTTAATGAACTGAGAAGAAAGTTTTTTCAACTATTTTTATGTCACTCACTATGTTTTAATCTAAAATAACTGTGTAAACCAAATTTATTGTGATAGGAACACTCTCTGTGATGTGTAATGCAAATAGGTATATTTTTGACAAATTTGAAGTTTTCCTCTCTTTAACCCTCCGATTCAGGCGCGCCCCCCAATTTAAATTTTTTACTACCAAAATATTCTTATTCCCTAGAGTCTTAGCTTCGATTTGATATATAGTGGTGCTTTGTTCCTTCCGATATCACGAAACGCCTTAACGGAGCCACTTTTTAGGGACCTGTCCGTTGACTATATAGTGCTCACAGGCTTTTATTTCGTATCTGTTGGTGTTCCTTAGTCTTATGCCTATGAGGGTATTTGACATTTAATTGTCAAAAAATCCACACTACTCAATCATGAATGTGACATGTGACACGCTGCCTCCCTAATTATTAGACAGGATAATTTATACCAGTTTATCATCTATTTCTATTCATAGCCTTTTCAACACAAATTTGTCTCAATTTTATATTAGAAACAGTTTTTACTCGCCAAAAATGACACACAAGCAGTCTGTCTTATTCATCCAATTGTGTAGCCAATTTGTTGGCTCTGATTGGCTGGGTGGAGTGAAATCCTACCTATACACTCATTTTTGCTATTAATTAGAATGCTGTATTGACTCATCATTTTATGATTCCTTACAACAAATACACTCAACTTATAAATATGATTTAACCTAGCTGAATGCTTGTTCCTATTATAGCAGATTGGGAAATCTTTTAAGAGGAACTAGATTTGGGTGAAAACACATGAGTGCTTGCAACTTTTGGATAGAGAGAGTTGATGATTCATTGTACTTGATTAAAACATAAGGGCAAGGTTTGATGTGATGTTAAATCAATTTCATCATGACATGCTCAGTTGTTAGCGAAACGCCAATGTCCTATTGAATCCTCTGGGGGGGGGGGGGGGATAAAGTGCACCTGGAACCTTGATATGTGTGATGTTAGATCACAATTAGAATGTTACAATCACCATGTTTCCATGTGGATTTGAGTTCGGCCTAGGTCGAGCTGAGTTGTCGCCCCTCAATATATACATCCATTCCGAGCGGAGCTGAGCTGAACCTTCAAAAAACCTTCGTAATCGGGACTTGATCCCAGGCCTCTCAAGTCAGAGTCTATGACTGTTATCCACTCGGCCAGTTTAACTTGATGAGACTAGAGAAGCTCAGCGCAAACTAGAGTGCGTACTGGTCGCTATTCCCATGGTACGAACGGCCCTGAAAATAGACTCAGTTTGATCCATGGAAACATGGTGAATGTGGGAAAAATTGAATTGAATAAGATATCTAGAGTTGGAACTTGATGAAGCACATGTGTCAATCAGGAAACACAGTCCAAATTCTAATCTAGTTGTTTTCCACACCATTATTTTGAGGATATGAACAATTAAGAGAACTCCATGATAATTCATCCAACATTATTCCCATTATAATATGAATGTATGCTATTTTTAGAGCCGTGCCAAGATAAAGGATAGGAATCATTTGTTTGTGCCAAGTTTGACATGATAGATTAAATAATAGTTTTTGTTCTAACAAACTTAATCCATAAAATTATTGTTTTAGGGTGGTGAATAATTGATGAATGGTAAAAATGTTGATCACTAATACACAAAAGAGCTTTACAATTTCATACCATGACAAGATTTTTACAGCTATTCAAATTGCTGGGAATGTCAATATATTATTCACATTGCCAAAGTTGTTAAACAAACTGACTAAAATGCGCCAAGCTGTTTTGTTGCCAAAAGTAATACCAAGGAATCCAATATCATGAGACATAATATTTCATTGGGGCTGAGAACGATTAGAGATAAAGTGCACCTGGAACCTTGATAGGTGTGATGTTATATCACAATTAGAATGTTACAATCACCATGTTTCCATGTGGATTTGAGGCCTGCCTATATCGAGCTGAGTTGTCACCCCTCAATATATACATCCATTCCGAGCGGAGCTGAGCTGAACCTTCAAAAAACCTTCGTAATCAGGACTTGATCCCAGGCCTCTCAAGTCACAGTCTATGACTGTTAACCACTCGGCCAGTTTAACTTGATGAGACTAGAGGAGCTCAGCGCAAACTAGAGTGCGAACTGGTCGCTATTCCCATGGTTCGAACGACCCTGAAAATAGACTCAGTTTGATCCATGGAAACATGGTGAATGTGGGAAAAATTGAATTGATTAAGATCTCTATAGTTTGAGTTGGAACTTGATGAAGCACATGTGTCAGCCAGGAATCACAGTCCAAATTCTAATCTAGTTGTTTTCGACACCATTATTTTGAGGATATGAACAATTAAGAGAACTCCATGATAATTCACCCAATATTATTCCCATTATGATATGAATGCATGCTATTTTTAGAGCCATGCCAAGATAAAGGATAGGTATCATTTGTTTGTGCCAAGTTCAACATTATAGATTAAATAATAGTTTTTGTTCTAACAAACTCAATCCATAAAATTATTGTTTTAGGGTGGTGAATAATTGATGAATGGTAAAAATGTTAATCAATAATACACAAAAGAGCTTTACAATTTCATACCATGACAAGATTTTTACAGCTATTCCACTGAATTAGATTCAATGCGCTAGATTCAATGAGCTATTCAAATTGCTGGGAATGTCAATATATTATTCACATTGCCAAAGTTGTTAAACAAACTGACTAATAAGCTCCGAGCTGTTTTGTCGCCAAAAGTAATACCAAGGAATCCAATATCATGAGACATAAAATTTCATTGGGGACTGAGAACGATTAGGGACAATGTTTTCCACATTTTACAACTCCGTCGATTTCTCTGTATATTAAAAATTATATTATACATTCAATCTGTTCCGCGCTTTATTTTATGAAAATTAACCCATGTGATATCACAAGTATTTTTTACCGAAAAATGAATTAATAATTGTTCATGCTGAACATTCTGTCTGTGTTTTCATCACCCCCTGGCCCCCTGCCAAAATTATGAGACATGAGCCAGTGTAGTCAAGATGAAGGGGAATTTGCTTGGTGGATTTTCAGATTAGATTGAAAGAGGAAGATGGAAGGAAGGTAAGATGGAAGGGAGTTCCATTCCATACCTCAGGTGAGGTTATATATGGATCGCCCACCCATTGTCACTAATCTTCATTTAAAGCTACTCATCCGACCGTTGGCTTGATTATAACAATGAACAATGGTCCAATATATAGTTCAACCAGAATTGATTTGTACCTTCAGCCTCTCCTTTTAGTCTAGAGCTCAGCGGCTCTCTGCACATGTGAGAACAGTTGTGACATACTTTCGTCTCTGCAGCACAAGGCCTGGATTGATTCACATAGACTGAGTACCTAAATTGGAAACCCATTATTTGGAATTATTTGGGCCAAAATTGAACACTGAATTTTTGGAGTTGCCTTTCTTGATGGAAGGCAGCGCCACCATTGCTATGTTGCGGGGATAGACTATGTCACAACACAAGGCTATCCTGCAGGCAGAATGGGAAATAAGGATCAAGGCAAAATGAAATGTAGGTCGTTATTTAAGGTTGACCAAGGCTACTTAATTATGAGACTATAAATTTCAATGGTAATTAGATAGAACACCAAAACGTCATTGAAGTTTGAAATTTTATTTCATAATGTTTTGCAAGGAAGGAATTCACCTGTCAATTGCAAAGAGAAGTGATTCCAAAAAATACAACCACTTTTAACGTTACCCCACCAGTATGCTGAACCAAAACAATGATAACTTGCAGATCTACCCAGCGCTGTTATCACTGCCATGCACTTGGCTGAAACAAATATGCTAACGAATTCCCACAAGTGTGTATAAATGACAGGAACTATATAGCTCTAAGGTTATACGAATTATAACAAAGATTTATAGGATGTACCAAAGGAGGGGGTCTGTTTGATGCCAATGATCTGGTTGTTCACCAGTTATCCATGTTTTTCGCATACTACGTGAAACATTTCATCACTAGAACATTTGATTTTGGAGCCGGACACGAAAGCTCAAAGAAACTGCTGTTTGCTGCAAAGTTTCATATTACTGATTAATTATGATTATTCATTTTGGATAGATTCATGTTTGCTGTTTACTCAAAAAATAAGAGCTTGAAAGCTGCTCTTATTTCTCAGTGCTAACTGTGCATTGTAAATAATGGTCTATTAAACAAATATTTAAGTTGAATATTGAGTTACTGAATATGTTTCAGGTAACGTAAATGCTGATTTGCCGCCAACTCACATTGTATGCCGTTGTTCAGCGACGAATTCTATAAAAAACAAAATCAATGAACACAAAAAGGCTTTACAATTTCATGAGACAGAAATTGGACGGGACGGTAATACATTTATATTCCCTAAGCTTTAAAACCAATTTATAAAAAAGGCTAGCTTCACTGACGTATGTATGTCAATAGCAACATTAGGAATCCAATAGCAATGAGGCATTACATTTTTGTTGGGGCGAGGAGCAGTAAAGACGTGAATTATGGATAGTGGCTCAAGTGAAACATGCTTGATGACTCCCTTGCAGCCAAATATCAGAATTCCAAGTGTCACCTCTGCTGAGTCTGCAAAAAGAAGAAAAATTGCTGACTGCTCAACTGATGAACACAACAAGGAAAGCTTCAACGAAGATCTATTCAGTGATGTGGTAGGTCTTAGCAGCTAATAATGTTCTCACAAATGAAATTCATGTCGCTATACTGTCTATTGCTCCACTTCCCTTGTTCAGAAGGGCAAGCAAGCTGTGCATTCGGAGTTGTAATCCCACTTTAATAAAATGGACGACCTTTTTGACTTGTCTAAGCGTTACATATTTCAACATCATGTACTATAGAAAGTGTATTGTAAATAGTATGTCAAATAAAAAGTATATGTAATAATGCAACTCATTGAAATAAAGGAATCTTTCAGATACCATGTTGATTAAAAACTACCAGTACCAAAGGTAAATCAAGATTCAAATTTTTGAAAGAATTTGCATTGACATTCTATTAAATTAATTGGGGCCACCTGAACAAATAACGTAACTCCTTACTTTTTTCCTCAAGGTTGAAGCTGAGACTAGGAAGGCATCTAAGCAGCTATGCAAGGAATATGATGTTGGTGATGAAGAAATCTTTTCTGAGCGTATCACTTGCTTGACAATAGGATCCTTCGAGATGTACACCTCTGAAAAAGTACACATTGCCCACATTTTATGTGCTGGACCGTTCCGAAAAACTCGTAACTTTAGTCTGAGAGAGGGCAATATATTCGTACAATGCATGAAAAAAACTATTTACAACAAGGAACTTAGAGCGAGGATTGAGACCGAAGATAATCCAACTAAATGTTCCAACAATCTTCTTCACATCGTATCCACAGCTGCTGATCTCAGCACTACTCTCAACCGCTCGACAAATGAGATCGTTTCTGAATCCGGCAAAGTGAAGATCTCACATAAGATGAATGAACAACGCTGTGAGATCTCTGTGAAAAACAATAAAAAATGGGTAGTAGTGTCCCAGTTCAGCTATAGCGTCAACGACAGTGAGGTACAGAAACTTTCCTTTTAGATTTTGTGAAATTTCATAGACCATTTCTTGACACTCTATTGTTGAACCTGAAGCAAATGTTTAAAACTGGCCTGTTTGATATTCGACCATTTGATATGATTTGATATTTGAATTAATAAGCCACATCAAAGAATCAAGCTGAGGCTAGTACGATACATTCCTACATACTACATTCCTACATACATACTACATTCCTACATAGGATACATTCTATACATTCTCAGATAATTGTCCTGATAAGACATTCTATTCAATTTTTAAATCATAAGTGAGTTGTTCTTACTGTCAGAATTGATTGGTAAATGAATACAATAATTTCACTGGTTGTGGTTCAGTTTTCTAGAGAAAACATCAAATTGCGTACATTGCAAATAAAAATAGAAAATCAAGGCATAAGTGGTTGCATCACACTTCAGCATTCTGAGGAATAGAACCAATCCGGGTTATCTTTGTACTACTGAATCTACCCCCCCCCCCCATCTTTTTCCGTAGTTTGATGTAACAGAGTGCAATATGCAAAATTATGGAGTGGCTTTATCTTGTACCCCACATTCACTTATCCCCTGTTACTATCAATGACATAAAGTCATTGAAGTTCTCTAATGTGGCAAGGCACAATGTGTCACAGTCTAAGTTCTATCATTGACAACAGGTACATTGTAACAAGTTTACCTGTTTTGTTTATCTGTTTTGTTAGCTCTTTTGGCAATTATAAACAACTGCAGGATACATGAAAACCAATGGTATCATTTGTCAGAAACTTGAGATCTGATTGTTTTCAACCCACATTTGATTTCATTCGAATCACAGCTTTATACGCCCTTTTGAATTATTTATTGTTGAAGATAAACTTTGATTAAAGTTCTAATCACTCGCCACCTGATTTGGCTCGACTCCGGTACAATCTGACTCATTGATCAATGAAGATGGTTCAAAGGATACTTCAAACCTAGTAATCATTGTTTCATTTGTCATCTGTCAGTGCGGCTACTAAAAATGGTTGGGAGGAAAAGCAGGATGGAAGGGGAGTTTGAGGTTAATCTGTTATTTTCTATACTGTGCAGCAATGAGTATTTTTACAGGGACTTATATGCGGAACAGGTAACAATTCATGTTTTGCAGATCAGGCGGTATTTCAAAACTTTTACTTTTGAAATTGAACTTTAAATGAATGCTGTCAATAAATTGTATTTTAGTCTGGATTAACTAGTTTGAATTTAGTCCTTATTTAAAAGCAAAACCATCAGGTAGGTGATGGATCCTATACCTCTCAATAACATTATGTAGTTATGAGCATGTATTATGACAAACACATTATTTTACAGAGAACTAGGCCAGACTTGAGCAATGAGGAACTGAAAGAATGTATGCGCTTGATTGACAGGTTCACAAAGGCCTCAGCCTACCCTTCCTTCCCCAGGCCAGAAGATCAAGGGGCTTCAACTTCTGATGACAGGCCTAGCCGAAAGGACCAGAAAAAAGGGAAAAAAGGGAAAAAGAAGAAAAATACCCAAAAGTCACTGCCTACTAAACCCATTTTTGTAACATTCTCATTCACTAAGGATGTCAGTGAGATTGCCATTGGTGGTGAAATTAAGGTTTCAATATTGCTCTCTATCGGTCAGGAGAGCAAGTTTTTTTTAAAACAGAGCAACGGAACACCATACAATATAAAAAAGTGCAGTAAAGAGTATAGGGAAGATCTCCCTGATAGAGCGTGGTATATGTACTGTAGGGAGGTCCAAGATGAAGTTGAGAAAGCAATATTCAGGTCAATGATTGAATACCGGTGGTCAGAAATCCAGAATCATGCATATGTAGGAGACATAGCTTGCCACATGTTGTTTGTGTCTAGTCAGCAGGATAATTATATGTCATTGATCCATGTTAAATCTTCAGTAGAGAACCATGATAGTTCCCATTTCGATAACAATGCACGCACTGTCTCCTTTCCTGATTTGGGAAATTTATGGGACAACAATCAAATATCTATTCTTGTTCACAGCCACTATCCTAGATTCAAAGCCCTTCATGATTATTGCAATTCTAATTACGACCGATACATACAGGCTTGGATTAACATTCTAAGGCATTCCCAACCAAGTAGATTACTAAATGAGATTTATGATGTTGACCTTCTTCTATTTCTCAATTCAGTCACACAAGAAAATTGCCCGTCATTTTTCTTTCCAACCATTCAGTATGGTTTTCAAATAGATCAAACATCAACAGCTAGATATCGCAATTGTATCGAGGGCTGTCAAACTGGCCAAGGTCAGGAAAATCATAGTCTTCGTGATGCTCATCATATATTCTTGAACATGGCACCTGGTCATGTGCGTTGTAGCTACGCTAAACATTTCAATGAGGCTCTATTCAAACGTTTTCTACATACACTACTACATAATACCTCACCTATGAGGCGCATATAGGCGCGGCTATCATTTGAAGCATTTTTATATTTTATTTGGACCGACCAAAAACACACCCTGTAGGCAAAGCTGAGTAGCTCAGTGGTAGAGGTTCTGCCTTGAGAACACGTAGTTGCAATCCCACTCCCACTCTAATTAATCTTGGTCATTAAAGCTTTTATTAGAACTATTCTTCTTTTTTCATCATCAATTATTTTTATGACACATTGTAACGGAACCCTCTGTATGTGTATTGCTCTTGTTATAGCCTTCTGTTTTTTTTTGTGAGAATAAAATCAACTCTAACAGTCATATCAGATGTGAGATCAGTGTATTTGTTATCTCAGCCACCACCTAAGCTCTTTTCTTAACATGTCAAGACAATTCCAAATCAACTGGCTCCGAAATAAGTATGCGTTGAACTGTTATATTCATGGCTTTCTAGCAGCTCTAGAAGATTAAAGGTTTTCTGAAGTTTCCTTTTAGGGTACAGTGCCAGTTTTTCAATAAAATTTCCTATTATTCTAAATATTGGTATTCTTACAAAAAATAAATTGTGACAATGCAGAATGAGTTAAAGTGTTAAAATCTCCTTTGCGCTCTCACCACATGATTTTTTCTGCAGTGTTCTCCTGGATATAGGGCTCAGCAACAATTTGCCACTAAGGCCTGACCAAAATTCTACATTCTCTCACAATCTTGACTGATTCAAGTAGATCAATCAGTAGACCATAGTATTAACCATATGATGATGTTGTACGAGTGAATTTTCTTCCTGCTAGTCTGTTTTTTGGGCTTGTACAGGTATACCAAGGAGTAAGGGTAAACTGAGCGTAATTTATGCTCAAGTATCAATGCCAGTCAGAAAAAAAAATCATCAAGGAACAGGCTAAGAATATGATTTGATTAGCAAGGACGGTTAAGTCTTTCTTGTTCCCATCAATATATGCTTACTTTGAAAGTGGAGCTTCCATAAGGATGAATGGTAGCGATTATTGCATCATAAAGCAGTTTTTCATTCCGACTCTGGTGCTTTGCAGTCTGTATTTAAATAGGATTACTGACAACTTGTCAGTTATCCTATTTAAATACAGTGACAAGTGTAACCTAGGAGATTAAATCAGTTTTCCGAAGTTTACTTCTTGCTAGTTTGATCCAACCAAACCCTGCCCAATGCTATAGTTAGAACTACAATCATGCTCGTTATAAAGTGATTCAAAAAAGTACAACCACTTTTAACGTTACCCCACCAGTATGCTGAACCAAAACAATGATAACTTGCAGATCTATCCAGCGCTGTTTTCACTGCCATGCACTTGGCTGAAACAAATATGCTAACGAATTCCCACAAGTGTTTATAAATAACAGGAACTATATAGCTCTAAGGTTGTTGGAATTATAACAAAGATTTATAGGATGTACCAAAGGAGGGGGTCTGTTTGATGCCAATGATCTGGTTGTTCACCAGTTATCCATGTGACTTTGTTTTTCGCATACTACGTGAAACATCTCATCACTAGAACATTTGATTTTGGAGCCGGACACGAAAGCTCAAAGAAACTGCTGTTTGCTGCAAAGTTTCATATTACTGATTAATTATGATTATTCATTTTGGATAGATTCATGTTTGCTGTTTACTCAAAAAATAAGAGCTTGAAAGCTGCTCTTATTTCTCAGTGCTAACTGTGCATTGTAAATAATGGTCTATTAAACAAATATTTAAGTTGAATATTGAGTTACTGAATATGTTTCAGGTAACGTAAATGCTGATTTGCCGCCAACTCACATTGTATGCCGTTGTTCAGCGACGAATTCTATAAAAAAACAAAATAAATGAACACAAAAAGGCTTTACAATTTCATGAGACAGAAATTGGACGGGACAGTAATACATAGCTTTAAAACCAATTTATAAAAAAGGCTAGCTTCACTGACGTATGTATGTCGATAGCAACATTGGGAATCCAATAGCAATGAGGCATTACATTTTTGTTTGGGCGAGGAGCAGTAAAGACGTGAATTATGGCTTGAAGTTTCCTTTTAGGGTACAGTGCCAGTTTTTCAATAAAATTTCCTATTATTCTAAATATCGGTATTCTTACAAAAAATAAATTGTGACAATGCAGAATGAGTTAAAGTGTTAAAATCTCCTTTGCGCTCTCACCACATGATTTTTTCTGCAGTGTTCTCCTGGATATAGGGCTCAGCAACAATTTGCCACTAAGGCCTGACCAAAATTCTACATTCTCTCACAATCTTGACTGATTTAAGTAGATCAATCAGTAGACCATAGTATTAACCATATGATGATGTTGTACGAGTGAATTTTCTTCCTGCTAGTCTGTTTTTTGGGCTTGTACAGGTACACCAAGGAGTAAGGGTAAACTGAGCGTAATTTATGCTCAAGTATTAATGCCAGTCAGAAAAAAAAATCATCAAGGAACAGGCTAAGAATATGATTTGATTAGCAAGGACGGTTAAGTCTTTCTTGTTCCCACCCATATATGCTTACTTTGAAAGTGGAGCTTCCATAAGGATGAATGGTAGCGATTATTGCATCATAAAGCAGTTTTTCATTCCGACTCTGGTGCTTTGCAGTCTGTATTTAAATAGGATTACTGACAACTTGTCAGTTATCCTATTTAATTACAGTGACAAGTGTAACCTAGGAGATTAAATCAGTTTTCCGAAGTTTACTTCTTGCTAGTTTGATCCAACCAAACCCTGCCCAATGCTATAGTTAGAACTACAATCATGCTCGTTATAAAGTTCACCCCCCCTCCCCCACTAGGTTGGACAAGTGTATATAGAAATTGAGTTAATGATAAAAAATGAGCAAAGTATGAGCTAACTGTCTGAAATATAAATCTACTTATTGCTGTGCCTGAGTTGTCTCCACACAACCAAAGAGAAGACAACCACCGACAGACTACCAGCGAGACTCAAATTTTATAAAGATATAAAACTCACATATTATTATCTTTCCGTGTTTTATTTGTTAAATAAATCTTGCTAAACTAAAATGAGTTCCGATCACTGGGCGGAAAAAGTGTAAGAATAAGTATTTACTCGAGCAAAGAATAGAAAACCACTGTTCAACCTGCACAGCGACGAGGCAATACTTTGGTGCAATTTGTATACCACAGGTGTAGGTAAATAAATAAATAAGTAACATTGGCGACAATAACTCTAAGTCACTTATGAAACAAATTGATATGTTGTATGATGCCGGTATTAGTTAGATTAATAAAATAGTCAAACTATGAGGTATATTGGAAGTTTTGATTTGCTGACAGACTTAGGATACAAACATGAATCTGTTCTGTCTACGGCTGAAATCTTAGGCCAATAAAATATCTGGTAATAAAATTATTTCGAGTAAATAACAGTAAATATAACACGGTGAAAAAAACTCTCCTAAGCTACATAAATATATATGCTCAACACCTCAAAAAGTTTGAAACATGTTAAAATTTGGCCAGTTACGGGAAAAATTATTAAAGTTAGATGCCTATGGATGTGATATATTATATCGAGATTTAAGAATCGCATATTTCACACTGTGTGGTTTAATACCTTGTCAATCCGAAGCTAAGATAAAATTATAAAAGATTAGGAACTTTGATTCAGCCAATTTAATTAGAGTGTTAACAATGTGGATCCATAAACACCTTCTTCCAAAGATTAATTCAAAACACTATTTTTGTTCGAAGTTTTATGTCTTTGGCAAGACGAGGGTTCCTACTTGTATACATACTCGTACTAAGTATATATCTGGTAGTGCTGTGTCATTGAAGCTCATTGCTTGTTAGCCTATTGATGCTGCGACAACTGCCGAGATAAATCCAGTATATACTAGCGAAACGAGAACAACTGTCAGGCTTAAGCCGATGCATCCTGCAAGGGAAAAAAACAAAGATATAATATAATAATAATAATATTGATTATGTATAGAATTGAAGTCTTTGGGACAGCAGAGATGACCCATAGGGTACCTGTGCCAAACGTGCACCCACACTGACATCGAGATTACATTATTATCACATGTATTTTTGATCATTAGAGGTAGTTTTGTATGAGTACCTAACATGTACCTGGCCCTTATTGATAAAATTGAACTCAGGTCGTCACACCTAATTCTTTGTGATGGTACGTGAATTAATTCATTCTCTATCTATCAGAGATAAACATGCAATAGTATACCACTGATCAGTGTGACATGTACCCCTCATCTTGACAGGTACTGATAAGTGATCTGTCTCTAGACACAAAGCTCTCAGTATGACATGTGGTAATAGAGCACCTGTCTTTAAACGTGAAGTTCTCAGTGGTAACCCTACCCAGAGGGCACCTCACTCTAGACATATACACCTAAGAGTGACAAGTGCCCATCGTCTCCTTTGTCTAGACATGAACCCCTCTGTGTGTCAGGTGGTTATAGAGCAACTGTCTTTAAACGTGAAGTTCCCAGTGGTAACCCTACCCAGAGGGCACCTCACTCTAGACATATACACCTAAGAGTGACAAGTGCCCATCGTCTCCTTTGTCTAGACATGGACCCCTCTGTGTGTCAGGTGGTCATAGAGCGCCTGTCTTTAGACATGGACCCCCAGTGTGTCAGGTGGTCATAGAGCACCTGTCTTTAGACATGGACCCCCAGTGTGTCAGGTGGTCATAGAGCACCTGTCTTTAGACATGGACCCTCAGTGTGTCAGGTGGTCATAGAGCACCTGTCTGTAGACATGGACCCCCCAGTGTGTCAGGTGGTCATAGAGCACCTGTCTTTATACATGGACCCCTCAGTGTGTCAGGTGGTCATAGAGCGCCTGTCTTTAGACATGGACCCCCCGGTGTGTCAGGTGGTCATAGAGCACCTGTCTTTAGACATGGACCCCCCAGTGGGTCAGGTGGTCATAGTGCGCCTGTCTTTAGACATGGACCCCTCAGTGTGTCAGGTGGTCATAGAGCGCCTGTCTTTAGACATGAACTCCTTAGTGTGACACATGGTTACTATCCTGCAATGTCTGAGCGAACATCGGGTTTCGGATTGAGGTTGAATTTAGTATTAAGAACTATGTATCAAAGTATCGTTGTCTAATGTTTAAAGCCAGAGATAGATAACATGTTGTAGCAGGGAGGGTGGGAGTTTATCCCACCCTCCCTGATTGTAGGTGATTGTCAGAATGAGTTCCTATTCTAGCCATAATGTCTACTTACCACAAACAATAGATGTCACGGACCACCCAAGACTGCAACTCTTCCATGCTTTATATCTAAAATAAACATGATGTTCGGTCACAAATAGATACATGTGGTTGACTGCGAATTATGAGACAGCATGTTTCAATATAAAAGTCAGATCACAGAGTTCACAATGTCCCATCCAGTACTAGTATGTGTTTTTTTATATTTACACATTAATGCACATACCCACCAATGTATCACAACAAATAAGGCTGTGTGAAAAAGAAGGAATGGAATCAAATAAATTTGGTAGAATGTCTTTCTTGCATAAACAAAACCATTACATGATATACAAGATTTATTGGAGGTAGCTTAGAGACTTAAGCCTAGTGAGTCATGCAAGGCACTCCATCAATGCCATTCTTATCCAGAACAAATGCAGGGTGGTGTAGTAGTTAGGATTGAGTTTCTCAATGTGAGAGGTGCTTAATTAATTAATTAATGTAAGCATATTCACATTGGCCCTGAAAGGGGCAATGAATAGCAATAAAGCCTATACATATATAACAAGACCTTTTTAGATGTGACTCTCACCACTAACCTTGCGACATTACCCTTGCTCATCTCCACGTAGCTGAGTAGAGCGTACACCAGACCAATCAGTCCAAAGAAGGGACAACAGCAAACGCTGACAACAGCAGCTCTCAACATGTGCCAGCTGTAAGTCTCACTCCGCGCTCCTCTCTCTACTGCTGATGGATACATCTGTAATGTAAGAAAAGATAACGTTGTTAGGATATCCTACTGGTTGTCCTCTCATGTACAGAGAGAAGACAACCTGATGTGGGTAACAAAATTCTAAAATATTTAGATGGATTATTGGCTAGGAATATCTTTATGTACCAACCTTACCAAAGTAAATTGTTTGCTGCTGTTCACCTACGACTCAACATGTGAAATCTATGGCTAGCTAACATTTACGCACTTCCTTTACTTTATATATGACCCTAATTTATCTAACAGGATTTGTAGCTAGCTAACCTTAAGTCACTCCCAGACAGGCAAGCTAAATAATTACTCATCAAGGGTAGCATTAGACCAAGTTTGGTCCATTTACCTGCATTCCGAGTTGCTCCCGATCCACTGGTCACGCCGCAGGCGTGACCAGTAGAGGGGACAACTCCAAAGCGTAGGCAAATGCATCAAACTTGATCTAGGGTAGCATACACCATAGATACAAGTTGGCATGAATCATAAAATATGTCAGCTTCAGAGCTTCACTTTAAGGAGCTAGCATTCTCTCTAACAAACAAAAATTTATATTAATTTTTCCATATCACAATAAATATTAACATTGTGGTTTATCACAATGCATGACTCTTACTGGCAGCACTAACTCTTGTGTAACCAGGAAGAGTGGGACACCGCCCTCCCCTGGTGTAATAGTGATTGTATTTACCTGTACAGGCTGGAAGTTACTTCCTCCTTTTGTTGACGCTGGTCTTGACCTAAAAAAACAAAAAAAACATATGGGTCAGATAGGCAGACAAGAGTGTGGCACTAAATCATATATAAGTCTACAGTAGCACGTAATAAGCATGAGGGATACATAAAGGCCCCTAGCTATAAATAGAAGAGAAAGATTGTATGTAGAATTGACTCTTTTATTCTATTACTCTATAAATCTGATACCAAAACTTAATATTTTGATAGACCTGATAAACTTCTTTTAATTTGGGAATCTTATCCATGCAGGGTTATGTAAGATGAAACCTCCCAGAGAACATCTTCATCAACACTTGGAGCATAGCATTTCATCTATGTTTGATCACTCAGTGTGTCGAGTTACAGACTGAATATTGTAATGCAGGGAGTCATTTGATCGTAAACTCAAATGTTTTAGAAACAAATATGGATACAAATATGAAAGGACATTGGCATCAACTATTCACATATTGAATCTGCAGCAATTCATTTTGACAGGCAAACGTTGATTCACAGTAGAGAGAGCATGTGATGGGAAAGGGGAAGACACGACTAGAAGGGTTTTACAAAAATTTTGCTCATGTAATACTCTGAGAGCCCTTATATGGAATTATGTCCTTTTTCAAGAATAATGACATAATGACATGTGACCTAATATGACCTCACTAACATGATGCGTTAATGGTGTTGATCCATCCACGGATGGGCGGCAACTCCCTGGAAAGTTAGTTCAGTTCACCTACAACTTTATGAAGGCTACGACAGGATGTTCTCTGTAGGCCCTATGCTTGCTTGAGTTCAGATGCTGAGACAAAATCGGCACAGTCAAACCACATATTTTTAATCTGCTTTCAAAATTTGCTCTAGCTTGTATATAGACTTGAGAAGTTATAAATACAGAAGGACAAATTCAATTTAAAAATTCACAAGCTTTCTCATGATTGTTGGTATAGAATACTGGGAAGACAGTGGGGCGTGTATAAGTTTCACACTGGTGCTTCATCTGCCATGCAATTGGACATTAGTCTTACAATATGGGCTTATAATATTGGAAAAATCATTATTCCATTGGGTTTGAGAAATCTAACAAGTCTCCCGAAGGATCTTGCGTTCTTACAAAGCCTTGATAATGTGCGAAATACCAGCCCGTACACAAAATACATCACTTCCAAGGCCAAAGACACTGGGGCTTGGAGCTGTTAGTTTCAGCGTCACAGAATAGACAGAAAATTCACACCAGGAACAAAGGGATCAAACTGATGCTACAACTTACTGCACAGATGGAGGATAACCTAGAACACTGCAACAACCAATACATCAGATTACATGTGAAGTTAATTAATTTGTGTACGCTGTGGCATGCGGCTGTGTCCCACAATGCAATTTAATTATTGACAGATTAATGATATTTATGAAATCTGTTTACCATGCTTTATTACTGGTAAAAGCTAGTCAAGTTGTCAAGTTGTCAGTGAGTAATGCTATTGCTACAATACCCTTGACTTGTTTCAAGTGATGGAATGGGCAGTTGCACTTCATAACAATGATAGCAACGATTTTAACTGGATATGGATGTGCCAGGGGCTTTGAAGCCCTGGTCTAAATGTTGTTGTAAATTACCTGCGCAAAAATTGGCTGCTATTTTAAAACGCAAATAGAAAACTTCCTTGTTTTACAGGCGCTTTCCATGTAGTTATAACACCTAAGATAAACAGCCGGATTATACCTAAAGAGTTTCGCTCCAATACACTTTTAAATGTGAGGCCCGCAAAGGCAAGGTAAAATTTTGTTACTGATCGCAAGTGTGCGAGTATGTAGCAAAATGTCAAGCCTTCCTTTCAAGAATTAAAAGTAGTACCACAAATTCCCACATGCAGCGGTTTGGGCTGATAAAATAGTTACCAGTGGGGCAAAAGGAAATACAAAACTTAGGTCCTCCCAGTTTGTACAACAGAAAACGGATATTAATTTTCAATAATCAGGTATTGAATCCGGATGTTGAGGAGCAAATTGGTACTGGGAGACTGTTTTGAAATGTCTCACAGCAAGCAATACAACGGAAATCACCAAATGATATCCCTCCAAACAATAAATGTCAACAACATTCCAACCACTAAACTTTAAAACAGAACAGGCCAATTTCTCTCATCGAAATTTACATATTTACAGTGCATTGTGGGATTGTAATTGAGGTTCACTATTCATCTTCATTGTTTAGTAAGAGTCAGACTCACTGTTGTTGAAGGTTGTGGTTACTACCTCCGTAGTATCCGGAGTTATCGTGATATGATGTCTGTGTGGGGTATGGGGAGCCATACTCTGTGTATCGATACGAAGACATGCTTACCTAGTAGCTATAATACAATAAAATACATTACAATAAAATAAGACAATACAATAATATAAAACAATAGCTTTTCGAAACCTGATCAGCTTCAATGTAAATGGTCATTATTTTAGAGGGAAAGAGAGGGAGGGAGGATCGGCGATGGGGGCATGTTTAGCCATACAACAACTTTGTATGCCCCTGTGATGGACATTATAGTACTAGTCAGTGACCAGTCGTTTAGATGGGGATGGTTAGTTTTGTTGTCAGTTAGTTTAACTCATCTGATGTCCAGGCTAGCATAGTGGCCTCAACGTGGGGATGCGTTCGAGCTTCTTAATCTGAGAGTTGAAGGTTTTGAAATCCTGGTCATTACCGATGCTCTTAACTGAGGTTAGCTCTCCATACAGAACCTTAGCTTACCCTACCTTGCACTTAACAGATGTGATGTCTCAGCCAACTGTTACTCCTTGGTCTTATGTTACAGGCATATTCCCATTTGCCCCAAAAGCAGTGTACAGCAATGAAGGTCATATGATATTATAATTTTGTCACTAATATCAGACAAATATATCATGGCAGCATTGCTGCACTCTCTAATACCAGATTAGTGCATGTATTCCACCGCTGAGTAAAGTACTTACTGTTTAAGTCTCTAAGACAGAGGCAGCAGACTATCCCTCAAGTTTTTTTTCTTTGAATGTATGTAGGTAAGAAGAATTGGGTCACTCTCACAACCGACGATGCCTCAAATATCAGAAGCTAGCGGTATCTTAAAGTCGTCCGTCCTGGCAATCACACGCTGACACAAGGGACAAGGAAGCTTTCAGGTACAACTACAACTATGTCATATAGTTACTTTACTACAGCTTGGGGAAAATATTGAAGCACCTCCAGCACAGCTAGTTGAATTGCTATGACCACACCTTATCAACTATTGTATGGTATGCATTAATATGAGTAATCCAACTGAAGCATAAAAGCACAAATTCTATAGCAAGCGTGTTGTATTTCTATTGCCTTTATAAATATAAATCAAGCTCCTGTGCATCATGAGTGAAATGAGGGTGGGTTACTGCACCCCCTTAAATGTCACAAGTGCTATAGAATTGTCCATCGTGATTGTGATTGTATGAATATACATTTTTATTGATCTTGAGGAATTTCTCTTTTGAGAGTAGACTGGGTTCCTATACCATTGTTTACTGTACAGTTGAGGCTGGTAAATAGGGCAGACTATGCGAAGTTTGTGTCCTACAGCTTTGCAGCATATTATATTTAGAATTACGGCAGCAAAACAAGACTGACCTGAAAGAAAAGCATAACTATTCGGAGTTGTCTCTCCATTTCTTGCAGATAGGAGGCAAAACAAAGTGCATCAAAACAAGGATTAGAATGGTTTTGATCTGGACTTTAGGTTTCGGCACATATCTCAGCATATTTACCTAGTGTCTGTGACCAACATATCATAATTGAAGATGTTTTTTATCCACCTGCACTCAAATTCACGTTTCCTTGCCTTGGGAAATCCTTTTGTCGGCCAACACCTTTTTCAGGTTTAAACATTCAGCTAAATCCCTTCGAGAAGGTGATATATATACTGAGCTAGTTCACTGCCCACTACTGGCAGGTTATCCCTATATCTTCATTGTACTCACTCAATAGCTGCCCAGGTTGCTGGCAAGGCCAGTAGTAAATTCTCAACCACATCCCAATCGCCTGTGTGATGTAGTTTATGCGCTTAAACGGTGTTGGGATAGCTGGTAGATGCATTTCATTATCAACCACTTGCCCAAACCAACCTTAGTTACACTAAGAATGTGGGAGTAATGGTCTCACGTATATATTGGTGGTTGGGAAAGCGGTTGATAATGAAATGTCTCTACCAGCATCCCGCCACCGTTTGAGCGCTTAAACTATGTGGGATACATGTGGTGTAGGATGGATATCCACTGCTAGGAACCCTGGGTAGGGTTAAAGTACATTATCTACATATACAGAAGAGTAAATGATTTGCAGCAGGAAAAGTTTACTTTGAAATAGCTAAATTTCAGTCTAATGAAGCTTACTGCGCCTCTTCAATTAATATAGACATCACCTCAGCTAGCTAAATTAAGTGCTAGCTAACATAAAGTCATACCCTAACTAGCTTAACTAGACTTTAGCTAGCAGATACAGCAGGTTGTAGGATCAAATATTCAATCTAAGACTAATTATGGAGTTGCCCTCGCTTGACTTATAGTACTAGCGGCGAAGAAAATATCATCGTTGGCTCAGTGAAACTGTTTTGGCATACATCAATACAAGAATTGACACAATATCAATTGCCTAGAGAGGTCTTGCGATAATTTCAAAATTTAGATCGAGTAAAACAACATTTTCATAGTTTGGCAAACATTATATTAATATATAAATATGAAGGACGACACATGACTCGATTTTGATGCAAATTATGACCATCTTGATGATAATGGCACAAAGCTAACTAAAAATTAATGTCATAAATAATACAAAACGATTGCAAAACACAAGGTGAAAAGGTAGAGAATTGCCTTTACCTTAAACACCAAACGTGTTGATTGTCACAAAAGATTGTGGTATGAAATTCCTTATTAATTATTGGCTAACATGTTAATGACATTGTCGACTGCAAAATGATCAAAAAACATGACTGAATTCTAGTTTTTCCAGTTTTTTGCAGTCTCGACCAAAATGACACAATTTTTCTGTAGTTGCTGCGATTAAAACTTAATAATCTCATGGAAGTATATAACAAGGGATCTGATTGCAATAGACATGAAGAAGGCACAATATTGAGCAGTAAAATGAGTAAAACAGGTCTATGACACTACTGACTTTTGACACTTAATAATACAGTTATACATAAAAACAGACCTGATCTTGACCTATGACAAGACTTGATTTAAAAAACCACCATCATCCTGACTCACTAAAACTTCACTATATAAACAATTTGTCCAGTTATAGCAAAATTATCAGGTTTTAACACAAAATATTGTTTTTATATGAGGTGACATCAGCATTAAAGTATGTGGTAAAGGCCTAATGTTGTGACAGAAAGCTGTGGAACAATAAGCTATAAGTTTTCAGGCGTGAATAGGAGCATGAATCCGTTATCTTAAAGTGTGGCAGTATGTAGGAGGAAGAGAAATACCAGAAAAAAGGCACAAAACATCAAAAGCGTGATTGTTATATTACGGGACTAATCCTAATGGGCTATACAAAGCACACTATGGATTAACATGAGTAAAATTGATTATGCATGGCAAATTTACAACATAGACATCTCACTCAAAGAGATGTCTATGCTAAAATCATTTCTATTCTGACTAGATGAGTTGGGCATCGTTAACGGCAAAACACAAAAACAAATCAGATGGACAATTTAGTATACTCTATATATATATATTAAAGATCAAACTTTAATCCTCCTCGACGCCATGAACTGAAGTTATCCCCCAGTTGACATAGAAGGGACAACTCCGGCTAACACCGAGGCAGATAAATGTTGATCTGTTCTCAATCGGGGGCTTCATTATAAGCCTGAGTTCATGATTACAGCAATATGATTTATATATATGGCATAACGCTAGTAGGATTTTATCCACAAATATAAGAATTCAACAAATATTTGATGAGTCTTGATTGCAATTTTGTGACTGTCCTATGAAAATTATTGTAAACAAAACTGCAGTGACACCGCTTGATAGTGGCCGCACAGTATTCAACCTTATCAAACAGCAATTTCAGCAATTCAATGGGGTGTGTTCATGGAATATCCCACATAACAGTTGTCTGGAATTTCCAGTAAGGATAGGTTGATATAAGGAATTGGGGCATCAATAGGATTATTAGAGGAAAGGTGAATTGTGGGAACAATATATCTGTTCCATGTGACTTCTATCTGACTTGGCAAAGTTTGCATGTGGAGCAGACGTCGGGGTCGCATATAACACATTTTTTAGAGAGTACATCGTACATTTGATTACACATACAGTTAGATGGCACACCTTTTGAGTTATTAGAACACCATATATACAGTGTACAGTCATTAGGATCAGCTACCAACTCATCGTCCTTATCAACACATACATCAGGCGGTAACTCTGCAGCTTCTGTTGTTGTAGGAGTGGTCTCTGTTGTTATGGGCGTAGTTTGAGCTGTTTTGGGCGTGGTCATTGTTGTTCTGGGTGTGGTTTGAGTTGTCATGGGTGTGGTTTGAATTGTTCTGGGTGAGGTTTGAGTTGTTCTGGGTGTGCTGGTTGTTGTTGTTGTTGTTGTTGTGGACATAGGTTCTGTAGCAATATGTGCTGTTGATCCAGAGGATGGTGTAGCGTTCACAGTGGTGGGAGTGTTTAAGTGGGAAGTAGGTGAAGTCGATTGTGATGAGGTGGTGGAAATCTGAGCAGTTTTTGACACGTCTAACACTGTATGAGGGGTAGATGTATTGTTTCCAGCCACCGTCCCACTGCTCGTAGTTGCATAAAGCCTATCAGTGATCGATGTAGAGGGTGTGGTAACTTTCTCCAAAGCTGTTTTAAATAAACCAAACAATGTACTGTTATTTTGTAGTATTGAAATAAAACACCCGATCTAAGATTATTTGTATACCTTCTAGAATGACAAAAACAAAGCATAATCCATATACCTATATGATCTGATAAACTATTACCATCATAGGTATTGGACTACATGGATCGTTAGGTTGTCTTCTTGTTTTCTAGGAGTTGACAACTCCAAGATATTTCAGAAATCTCATGGTTACAACTAACTATATTCTATGCGTTTGAAACTGGTTTACACGCGTATCACATGATATACTATTGCATGTGTATCTCTGATCGATGGAGAGTGAATTAATTCACTTAGTATGAGTACCATCACAAGGAATTCGGTGTGACGACCGTGTTTAATTTTATTAATTACTGCTGGGTACAAATTAGGTACCGCTACTAAATTGACCCTAACGATCAGAGATCCACATTTTGATGGTGTAATCTCGATGTTAGTGTGATGGTTAATCTGAAAAATGTCTCTCACTTGAAACAAGACCATCTAGAGTTATTATTATTGGTATTCACTCACTGGATAAACTTGATAGAGTTTGGAAGATTGTGGTGTCTTGTCCTTTGTCACCATTCGGTAGAGAAGTACCCACACTAGCTATTCTTTCTGTCACAGCTGTCACTGATTGGGTTACTGCAGTGCTACTAGGCGACTCACTGCTAGTCGCACCGATAGTAGTCGATGAGTGGGGGTTAGGAGTGGGCCCACTGGGTGAGGACGCAGATATGGCGCTGTCCTTTTTGGTCGGGATCGCAGTGTTTGGGTTAGGAGTAGTTGTGGGGTAATTGGAGGCAGTTGTGGTAGTTATGGCAGCAGGATTAATCTGTCTCTCTGTTATTTGATTCGTAGTTCCCTCTGGAGGATAAGTAAAAAATGGCGTCTCTTCCATAAGCATAGTAGTAGTAAGCATACCCTCTGCACCCTGCAATGGAGAAATAGACAATGTGTCATTCATGAGTGCAGGAATCATAAGTTCTCAACCAACTAAAGTAAGACCGACAGACATCAAGCGGGGAAAGATGAAACAAAGGTACAAGAATTATTTATACTGTGTTTCATTTATCTTCGTAAGACCAACCACTTTATACGATATCTACAGGCCAATGATGATGACTTGTCACAGGGGCGTGTATATGGCGTTTTTGGGGGACAAATTGGCATCTAACAAGCCAGACTCCTGTCGCTAAGCAAATGACAAGCTAAGAAGGAAACAGGAGAGTGTCATCCACAGCAGAAATCAAGCAGCCAGATATCAATCTGCAGGAAATAGCCAATCGAAGCAGCGCAACCCCAGAATACACAAGTTTTGACAAAATTTACTCTTCGTTGATTTTTTAGAAAGCGTGGATATTTTTGCAATGAAACCCGAGCTATGAGCAAGTTTGAAAAGAAGCTACCAGCCAATATTTAAAAAAAAAAGATGGCCGACTGAAAGTGGTCTATTCAAAATTCTTAACTCATGTAGACCATAGACAGCTGGCAAAGCTTTTTTTGAAAAAAATCTTGCTGACATATTGCTACCAACACAAAATGAGGTTAGAAAAGTGAAAGGTGTGTGCGCTAAAACTAAAACGTGACAGGATTAATCCAACCGTCATATGGAATAACAGCCTCAAACCTCATGCTCGTGAAAGTAGACATTGTTGTAGAGTTTGTATAGAACTACAGAATTATCGCCATAAACCATGAATCAATAAGCTTAGGATTGGGCCTGAGATCACACACCGCAGGTAATGTGCTGTTCCGATTTTTTGTTATTGTCAATCATGTTGTGAATTATTAGTTTGGAATCGTTATTGAAAAGAGCCCAATGAAGAAACAAAGTGATCGGTTAGAAAAGAAAGTCACATATAGATTGAGAACAAAACGGGGACTCGGTGCTTTACCTTTAGTGGTGATGATAGTCATTATAGTTCTGGAGATATGGAATCAAAACAAGGTCAAATCAAGATCAAGGTCAAATCAAATAGACATGGTGTCATATAAGATATTAAAATTGACATTTTTAAGATGTATTTGAGCCTGTGGCGCAATTTCCTACATCTTATATTTGACATACGACAAAACCTGTTCTTACAGCTGTGAACAAATTCGGCAGCTGTGGTCTGAGGTGGCTGTGTTTTGACTACTTTATTTACAAGCACATTATTGACATACAAGTTCTTATTTACATACAAGCATATATTCACAGGTTCATACTTATTGGCATACACTATTCGCACATCTGCAGACTGCAATTAGGTCAACTCAATTGCTTAGCTGCTCGATTTTTACTGTGTGATAAAAATGTCTGGTTTTGACTTGTAATGTGTAATGGTAACCTAAGTGCTGTATCGACAATTCCAATATAGGGTGGGGACAACACAGAGTAAGGAAATATCCCTACTCTGTGAGGATAAGCTTTAGGATCCACATGCACAACTTAGATTAGAGCTTTAACAATTCTTCTGTGTAGTCGGACCTTTGGCTTTCCAGCAATAAGAGTTGACAAAGAGGAAAACAACAGTCGCTGTGAGAATGCCACATACACACACACATTGAGAGTCAAAACCACATCTAAACAATACATACAATAATCCGATCATGTAAATGACATACACAAGTTTTTGTGTCAGCTCAAAAGTTTTATAATTATTTTACGGGGCCTACATATTCTAATTCCTTAGAGTATCATGTAAATCTAAATTTTCGAGGTTACGCATAAAATTAAGGTACTGGATAATTCCTCAAAGTCATATCAATTTGAATTTAGCTGGGTTTGTAATTTGGAACTCTTTGCAAAGAAAATAGCTGACACAAAACCCTGTTGGTTGAGTTAAACAGTGATATAGCATTGATAGAAAAAACGATGACGAACACACAGTGAGAAAAAGTGGAATCGTTGAATAAAATCTTACCGTCAATGGGGTGGTTACTGAAATCATTTACCAGATCATTGCAAAAACAAAAGAATTATTTGCACTGAGCACTTGCATATATTCAAATAGATTTTCAGACTTGATTTGATAAATTTTTAAGTGTTTAGAAAAGCAAAAAACAACCAATGTTCATATCAAAGCATACTCATAGCAATAAACAGAAAACTTAAATTTACTCGCATAAGGACATTATTTAGTGATAAAACTGATTTCAAAGTGCGAAAACCCACGGTCTAGAAGGGTCTAGAGCATGTTATCCCCCCCCCCCCTGTTACAGACTAAAACTAAAGTGATGATACACTAACAGTATAACAGTAAGCCTAGCCCTGGTTTGCATCGGACAGTTACCAGGCTGCCATACTTACACCAGTAATGATCACACTCGGTATTAGTCAAAGGTTACCTAGGCAAAGATAATCTGTAACAGGGGAGATAACAGACTCTAGACCTGGAGTTTTGGCAGTTTGAAATCGATTATATCATTCAATAATGTCTTTGTGCAAGTAAATTTAATTTTTTTGTCCATTGCTATGAGAAAACTGTGATATGTAATGGATATATGACTGAGGAGGTGCAACTGTAAAACAGCATATGGCATAATATCTAAACAACATAAATGGAATGGCTATATCTACTCACATCGTCATCAAAATCATCATGTTCCTCTCTGCATTGAGTACACACATCATTATCACACCTGGAAGGTAAAAAAACAGTTCACCGTATAATGTGTAATCGTACCCCAATTGACTGCATTCAATAGTTTTGGAATTCATCAATTTTAGGAAAATGGAAGACCAAATATTGTGCTAAGGGTGGTTGTCACAAAAATTCAAATATAAAAAAGATATTTAAATTTCTAAATTTTTTTGTCTCTTCAGAAGTTCCCATGCACGGATCATGTTGATATTCTATTGAATTTGTATATCTGATCAATAAATCAATGATTGGTATGTGTATCTTCAGTTTCTTCATAAGAAATGTGTTGTGGCGACGTTTCTAAAAATATTGGGGTCAAAGACACATAATGCTAAAAGTGTAATAAAGTGCATGTTCAAGTACAAGTGCAAGTACAAGTACAAGTACAATAGTGCATACACAAGTGCAAGTACACAAGTGAAAGTACACAAGTACATACACATATGCAAGTACAAGTAGTGACTAGTGAGTACTCACGGGACACATTTGCCATCATGCTCCTCAGTCTGTTTCCACATCGAGTTATTTGCAGCCCTACAAGGGGCAGTGATGTCCTCCGCCTTATCATCATCACACACCACAAATAGACTACAGTTATCACTGTGCGCGTATTTCCCACCATGTTCTCGTCCGTACCTGGCACAACCTGTAAATGTCATACAAAATTACGTCGATAATCAAATAGGTCACAATTGGTATTGTTAGGCTCTGTTAAGATGAGGTGCTTTTCCTGCACAAGTTCTTTTTTACAAAGATGATGGTTGTTTCCAAGATCTGTGAGACTTATCTGTAACAAACACATACAAGAAAGCTAAAAAAAAGTAATTTTGCCACATCAGAAGAAAAAGCACCCATGGAATACAGGCAAAATAGAAAGAAACATGAGCCAATGTCAGGTTGAGTGATCAAGCGGGTTTGAAGCGGTGATAGAATAAAACTTTGTGTTGAGCAGCCAATTGCAATATATGCAGGTACGATATGAACACTCCTCGATCACTACTCGTGTAAAACCTGAGATCTCAACGTGGTATATAAGGAATGAATAAATCTCTGACAATTAGTAATGTTTATATGGTGTCCGTATGTGATTGTTCCTGTTTGGCAGCAATTGATTCTAGACTACAGGTTCGCATATAATACCCTGCCGCTATGGGCACCTTATAATGTAGCTTTTGTGGGCTGAGGCTGAATATGGGGAGTAACCAGTATATCAGGTCTGAAGTCGTGCGTTCATACCATACAAGAGGACAACTCCCAATATACACTCATTATTCGGTTTCCTATTTGACATGATAACTTTTTGTTCGATAGTGAGCCTTGCATGTAGGTCAAAAATGAATTAATGAACTTGTTCAATAGCTTAATTTCCCATCTCATGCTCCATTTACAAACATTAATTTTCGGCCCAAAGGTGACCATCTTATGGCTAATCCTATTGACATAGTTCGCCCTTGGCATACAGTTACATTGTGTAAAAGCTTTTTTAATATAAAGTCGATTGGAATATAGTATAAACAAGCAGAGTCTAAACTAAAAAGATGCAATCACCGCCACCGATAGAAAGGAGAGTGTGAGATTTAGTAGAACACGGGGTAGCCATATCCTGACCTGTCGGAGGTAAAGTTGTTGTGGTTGTTGTTGTGGTTGTTGTTGTGGTTGTTGTTGTTGTGGTTGGTGTTGTTGTGGTTGGTGTTGTTGTGGTTGGTGTTGTTGTTGGAGTTGTTGTTGTAGTAGTGGTAGTAGGTGTGGGTGTGCTTATTTGAGTGGTAGTAGGCCTATTACTAGTAGTCGGCCTAGTAGTCACACTCACGCTACTACTAGTACTACTGACATTATCATACTGTACAGTGGTCACTGTGCGAGAAATAATTGCAATGTCTGTTATAATCAGTCAGACACGATGAGGCTAAGATTGTCTTGAAACCGATTTGGCAACCAACAGAAATTTCACATCAGAACTCCTCAATCAAAAATACTAGGATTTTAAGCCCTGCAAATGTCTTCATAAGAAATATTACAGGATTTGAATCCCCAACTTCCTATGGTTATGAGCAGTAAAACTGTATAAGAATGAATCAGCAGAGGTCTTTCAAATGAAATCTGTTATGATTGTTCTCTGGCCATTCTTCACGGAGTTTAATGGTTTCTGTTAGAGATTTGGTACCACGATCGACCAATGCTTATTGATCTATCTATGTTAAGAGTGACCAATTTGGATGAAAACTTGTCCAATATTGAAAATCTGAACAAAGTGATTTTGCCCAAATACCTCCCAATTTAAAGACCATCCAGTATATCGTTTTTTTCAGTATAAATTTAGCAGTCAAGCTTATGAAGAAAGCAGAAATAGGTTAGATGTAATTAAAATAAAGTAGTTCTAAGTGCATCCTATATATAAAGATCTTCTCTTTCCCTGACATTTTCAATTTAACACTTCAACAAGATTATTTTCTATTTTATGAAAGGTTGAATATCAATGGCAGTTTGATAAAAATCTTCTTCGTGCGATGATATATTACCTGTGAGTGGTGGTGTAGTCGTAGTGGTACTTATGGCAGGCGCTGCTGTTGTCGGTGTGTTGGTACTGGGGGTATGAGCGGTGTGTGAATTACTGTCTTTTTCCTTTTCAATTTTAGTGCTATTGCGATCTACTTTCATATCCGAGTGATCGCCTGCCAATAAATCATGAATACAATTGTTTTTGATATACTAACCATAATAACGAACACATAAACTTGCTGAAGAAATTTAAAAAATGGAAGAGATTTCTTTATTCCATTAAGTGCCAGACATGACCATGTTGATAACGGGCTTGATGATATTGAAAGCTTTATTACACTATTAAACAGCACAAAACATTTGCCAGGTAGACATCGTTTTAACGACCGACTGCAGAAACTTTTTCTCTTCACCCCTAAACATGCTGGGCTCAGCAGTAATTACAATTCGCACAATGCTCACATATACATGGGGTTGAGTGCGGTACCTAGACAAAAGCAAGCAGTATGCCTATCTGAATAGTGTAATGTGTGCAAATGAAATATGGTTATTTTGATTACTTACCGAATCTGGAGAGAAATGATACCATCATGCTGAGAGAAGGACGAGGACGGGAAGGTCTGTCTGGATTTCCTTCAGTACCATCATCACAATTAGCCATACAATCTTTATACATAAACCGTACCTCAAAACCTATCACAACACTTCCATTACTAGAAAACAGAAATCAAAACATATTGTCAGCGATAATTTTAGAGCAAATTTAGAGAGAAGTTGTCTCAAAGCTGCCTAACCTGCTAACTTTTACTACTATTAAACTTTTTTTAATTATTTATAAAAGCTCATTAATAAGATTTTATCAATTTTTCAATGAGCACATGCGAATGGGAGAAAACTGGCTAGAATGGCGGTCCCATTAGGATTAAATCAATTAAGCCATTTTTTCTCAATTGCTTGTGGTTATTGAAAAATAACCATTATAATTCAATCAGTAGGTATCCATATTCCTGACCTTTTGATCTCAACAAAATCTCATATTGAGTACTGTATGTTATTGAAGGTGGTATCGTTGTGAGATAATATGGGGAAGACGGACAGAGGCTTAGGTTTTATCAAAATATAAAATGGAATGTTTCTGTATCAATAAATATCATCCAATCTGCAAGTATGTCACATAACAGGTGTTTAACGGAGAATAAATGATAAACAAGTTTAAATTGATTGGAAGTATTTTCTCAGACTAACCAACATCTTTAAGAATTTGGTAATAAAAATAATGAACATTTTGATGAGACTTCTGCTACAATCATGGCTGCAAGAGTGAGTATTCTTCTCATTAAACGCCCCACTCCCTCCCTCAATATAGGGGTCTTTGGTTCAGATATCATCATATGTAAGGATGATGTAAAGACTTATAAGATAACATCATTTACAGCTGCTTACAACATACGGAAAGCCCAACAACTACAATTAATTCATCGAGCGCCTAGTTGAAGTGACCGCGTAATAAATCTGGCTTTGGATTCAGATGATGGACTGCGGAACTGTTGCCTCGCTTATCCTCGTTTAAAGCTTTCCATAACCTTGTCATTATTAATTTATCCGTCTGCTGAGTCAGTGAACTTCCCAACCTCTTTTGTGAGAAAAAAACTCAACTAATAAGAAAAGGGGGGGGGGGGGGTGGCAGTATCTAAATACCCATTTGGAGAAGGTATGATTGTAATACTATATTTGATACACAGCATGGCAAGAATAAAAAAGAATTTAATTCCCATACAGGAAAAGTTAAAAAAACATCTTAATTTTGAAGTTGGTATTATAGGTTGTTTGCTACTATATGTGTAGTCTAATACTGATCAAGAGGGATAACAAAAGTGTGAGGCGCATAAAAAATATTGAGTAAAGAAGTCTTCTACTTAATATCTAAATAGGTAATAATATTGCAGAACAAATACAAAAATAACAGTAGATACAACTGCACACTTTACATGCTGCAGCAGTGCTGGTGAAGATGATGACCAAATTTCATGAATCATAATGATGTAATATAATAATAGATATTATATAATAAATGAGTATATACACAAACATCTAACCTCTAGAGCACTATTGAGGAGAGACAACACAACCAATCCGTTGAATCCAAACCCGTATGTGTACAGTCACATAGTGGGGAGCACTATGTGTAATCTGAATATAGTAATAAATAAATGACTGCCTATTCATCAAAGTCTGAGTTTCTGGATTTAAAAAAAAAACCCGGATATAACAAGCTGCTAATTAATTGACAGTTAACAATTTATTTTCAAGTGCAGCTTAATCCACAGAGTCACTCATTACAAAGGAACTTTAATGCCTAGGGTGAATTATCATCACTTTTTACAGCTCATGATGTCTTCTGAAAATAGCGGCTTCTGAAAATGTGAATAACTAGGAAGCAGACTTTAAATTTCAGTCAAATGAACTATGGCTTATGCATCTTCATCGGAATCACAGTCAGATTCACACGATTTACATTCTCCAGCATCACTATCATAGAATTCGTCGATGTCGCAACAACCATTTGTATACTTATTTTTCAAAAAAAAACTAGTTATGGTGCTTGCATCATGACAGGTATATAATTGAAAGCGCCTCTTGCTTGGTTTACAATCTGGATAATCTTCATCTTCTGGGAATGGAATTGTTCGATTCATCGTACAAAGGGCAGTGGTATCAAATTGAGTTAGATCGGTATTACCACTGAAAGCTGTATTGTCTGGACAACCTACAAAAGTTTGTTGTGGGCAGTCTTCACCAATGAGTGATAATTTTGTGCAGTTTTGCAGTACAGATTGTATAGAACAGTCAATAGTTGATTTCGTGGTTATTTCTTCTGAACCACTTGTTGTTGTCAACGGGCTTGTCTCCAGCACTGCTGTGGTTGGAACTGCTGTTGTTGGTACTGCTGAGGTGGATATTGGTTTTGTGGTTGTTGGTGTTGGAGTTGGTGCTGTTGTTGTTGGTGCAGCAGTTGAAGTTGGTGCAGCAGTTGAAGTTGGTGCTGTTGTTGTTGATGGTGCAGCAGTTGTAGTTGGTGCTGTCGTTGTAGTTGGTGCTAGTGTTGATGGCGTTGTTGGTTGTTTCGTTGGTATTGGCGTCGTTGTTGGAATAATAGCTGCTGGTGCTGTGGTGGTCAATTGTATGCTTGTAGTTGGCTGTACAATCGCTGTCGTTAGTGTGGTTGCTGGCGTTGTTGTTGATGTAGTGGTAGTTATCAACTTTGTGGTTGAAGGCAAAGATGTTGTGGTCTGTGTGGTTGTCAGTGGTTTAGAAGTTGTAGTGGTGGACATCTCCTCACTGGAACTTTTGTTCAAATTATTGTCATGTCCTTCTAGCCGAAGATCAAGAGTGATATTGAGGTCAATCTTCCATCCTTCGTCCCCGATTGTAGCGTTTTTAGTTACCTCCGTAGTGAGTCGGTGTTTGATGAGCTGCGCCTTCTCCCCCTGGTCCTTTTTGTCTACCTTATGTTTTGGTTCGGTTGCATTAGTTGGTACTTCAACAACTTTGATCTCCACTTTGAATGAAAGGTTGAACTCAACAACAATACTTCCGTTTCTGCAAAAAGAGAACAGAAAATGCTAAAATGAAAGCAATTTACTGCAGTGATTAAAATTTAGCACCTTGGATATCAGGAATTAACCCAAGCGTTTCATATCTGGTTTAAAAGGAAAGACCATTGCCACTACCATACCTTTGAGCAATATACCCGGTTAGAATTACCCACATTAAGCAGTAACATTGACCACAAATATTTATATTATTGGTATGAATAAGCAGAGCTGTAATACAGAAAAAGCCAATGAGCAACCATTTACCAATTCATTACACAAGGTTAGTCAATGGGACGTGTTATAAGGTTCCATTGCAAACCCTGGTTTATCTTAGTATGCTGCTGTCGCTCACCTGTGTAGCAGGAATAATAATTACTGCAGCGTTCGCCCATCCTTGCAGTGCTCTGGAGATCAGCTAGTGGATATTTGGATAGAGCACATACCGTTATCCCTCTAAAATAAAGCTCTACACCATTTTGAAGCCCTGGGTGTAGATTGTTTGTGAGGAAGCTTGCACCGTAACCGGTGATGGTTATGGGAAATACTTATAGCTGACCCTCAATAACTGCACCCACCACAACGATATGCACATTCAGGGTATGACATCAAGCAGACATCAATTGTCAAAGCGGCGATGTTCACCACAATACAAATGTGCAGAACAATTATTAGCGAAAGGTATCACACATGTTTCGATTTTATTGTAACTTTAACTAAGCACACAACAACAAGGATATAATTGAAATAATATAGGCTTAATGCACAACACTATATATGATGAGATGATGATAGTAATAATATTAATCATGATAAAATAATAATAATTATAATAGTCATGTAAGGACTGGATACACAGCCAGGACAAAAAACATCAGCAGATGTTTCTTGAGCCCGATATAAGAGAATCAACTGTTTGGGTACACAAGTAACGCAATCAAAACTAAATATGAAAGGATGTTTAAAAGACTTGTTATAAAATATTATTTTATTTTATAATGGTAAAAACATAAGTTTCACACTCAAGTAATTTTGAAGGCCCATAATGAAATAGGAAGTACAGGCTTATACCCCAAATACTCAAAATGATTTTCATTGACACCGATCGATCTTGAACATGAGTAGTAGTCAGTACAATAAGTAGAACCAAGTTTTGGCAGTAGCTACTCTGTAGGCCTAAGTCATGTTCTCAATATTGAAAAAAAAACATATTGTGGCATGCATGATGAATCGAGCTCAGAGGAATTGATTGTTTTTCAGTTGATTTAGCGCCCTCTGCCTTTCCCTTTCCCTTCTTTACTTTTTTTTTTCCCGCTATGTTTCTCAGAGCTGTTTGATGAGTTACACTTATTCTTACTTTTATCACATTCCACCACATTTTTCTTTGTAGGCTTTACAGACTTAAAAATTGACTTAACATTTTGTTTCTGCTTTGATGGAATGGCACTTGATGCGTCCAGAGTTGCGTCTGGGGAGAAGGTGCCAATTGGCCAGTGAAAGGCTTTGGAGGTGCTAGTAGTACTGAGTAGCTTTCGTCCATTTCCTGCTGTTGCAGGCGGGACAACATCACTTTTGGAGGTCTTGGTGTTCTGGATCACAGATTTAGTAGTTGGAGAACTTGTAGTGGTAACTGTTGTCAAGGAGGGTTGTGTCGTGTTGATGATGTCGCAAGTAGTTGGGGCCTTTGTTTCAGGGTCCTTTGTTTCAGGGTCCTTTGTTTCAGGGTCCTTTGTTGTTGGCTTTGTTTCAGAGTTGGTTGATTTTCCAGAGGTTGGTTCCTGTTTGGTTTGTGTTGGAGATGTTGCTGGGATTGGGCTCGTGACTGTACTTTCTGTATCCTCATCAGGGGTGTCTGTAGTTACGGAAGAACTGATAGAGCTCACAGTTCCACAAGTTGCGTTTGTTGCACTTGTATTAGACTTCTCACTTGTGGTATTTGGGGACATAGTTGTTGTCAAGTTGGGTGTGATTGTTGTATTACTATGGGTGGAATTGTCTGACAAAGTCAGGTTGAGATAATTGTAGTCAAAGGTACAGTTCAAGTTCAAACTCTCGTTACAGTAGGCAGACGAATTGGAGATCTGTGACTTAATGATATCAGGGTGTGGTTGGGTCTCTGTTTCATTGGAGAGGACGAGAAGTTTCAGTGTGAAGTCTATGATAATACTTCCGTTCCTAAATGAAAAAGGAAATTATGTAATGTAAAGTTGCTTACACATGAGCGGGGGGGGGGGGGGCAATTTCTAACACTATAGCACTCTGTAACAATATTGCATAACTACTGCAGAACTAGCTGCCTGACTGCATTGGTCTTTCAAAAGTCTTTATGAAATGCCCTTCAGTTAAGTGCTACAAATATCAAATACCATGAGAGAAGTTGTTAAAAAAACGGAACTCTGAGCAAATTCAAATGTTGCTCAAGGGAAACAGATAATCGATTAAGCACAGAACAGGCTGCATAGACAAAATTATCGCAAACTTACCGGTTTTCAAGGGAGACAATTTCTGCAGCGGAAGAGAATTATTGCTTAAATCACTGCATGCCAATTGCGATATCAGTCACTCAGCAGATAGCAGAGTATTGCAGGAATTTGTGTGCATAAGTGGAAGAGAACTTTTATAAAATGTGACACTCTTTCGGCTAGTCTTGCTTTGTTTTGTGATGGTTTAGCGTGAGCTTTTTGCCCTACACCAAAAAAGTGAACCAGCAGCACCCACATTAAGGCATCTTGAACCATTAAGTTCAAAGCTGCGCAGCCCCGTAACATAATGCAGAGGTTCTTGGGCAGGGTTCCTTGGGCTGTCTTCGGCCACATAGTTCTTGGTCATACAGTTAATCGGGCGGTCGCCATTCTAGTCTTTGACTACCTGATCGCTCCGCTGTCATCATTTTTTTTTAGAAGAACCTTTTATTACAAATAAACACAAACAGAAACCGGAAAAAAAAAAAGAAAAAAAAATCCATAGCACCCCGAGTCCAAAGGCTACCAGCAATCCCAAGAACCATCCTCAGACTGAGTGTATACAGCTTGTTTGTTAGGGGGACTGGGGAGATAATAATAGGGGGAACATAAATCATTATGAGCTGACACACATAAGCAGCTTAGCGAATCAGAATTGCTGACCTAAACAAAGTTACATATCAATTGTGAGAAAAACTAAACCTGTGCTTTACTCTGTCCGACTTTATTTGTTTGGGTTGGTGATCTACACTCCCAATCAGAACAAAGTCGTGAGAGTAGAGCCTGGCAATGTTGTCTAGTTCAAGATTTATATGGAAACAGACAGGGCATGCGAAAAATTTCTTTACTTGAACGAGTAAACATAAATTCAAAGAGATGGCAAGTCTTGAATCACTTTGCTTATATCAAATTTGGACATTGATGGTGATTATGTGTTAAGTTTGGCATGCCCTGTCTTATCTAAAGTTAAATTAAATTTTGAAACATTAAGTTAAATGCGGACTTACGAAAAACCAGTGACATTACATCCTTGATAATCCCCATCGTACTCTGCCGTCGAGTTTGTGTTTGTAAAAAGAGTGTCCATCTAAAACATAAAAAAAAAGAGGCATGTTTATGATACAGCTTGTGAAAAGTTACATAAGTTGTTGCCAAATACGCATGGATTGATATTACTCGGCGGTTATATTTTATTGTGTTCAACTCAATCCAGCTCAATTGTTAGGCTAGATAAAAAGATAGATTAGATAATAATTTGAAGTTGCCATCCCCTTGACATTGATGGCATAACTCCAAATAAATGGTACCTTCGAACATCATTTATGATTGCAGCAGGGCGTTTGGGATAAAACCCAAACTCCCTGATTGCAGCAAGTAGTTTTGGACAACTTCCCTGATAAAAATATGAAAAGTCAGTATCAAGATTTATTTGAAGTGAAATAGAATCAATCAGGAAATCATATTTTCTGATTATCTTCTTCGTCATCTCGATTGAAAGTTTTTGGTTTTTTTTTCCTTTTTTTTGTTTTCTTGGAAGGCTGATTTTGTAAAACATTCTCATCGAATGAAAATTATTCCAATAAAGTTAAAAAATTAAATAAAAATATCACAGAAACAGGAATGACATCGTTACCAAATGTTTGACACCTTGGCATTATGATGCAAGTGTCAATGAAATACAAGAGGGTTTTTCAATGAAGCTAACTCATGACCAAATCTGTTTGATTATGAAGTGAGCAACTTTTGATCAGGGCTGACAGGACTGGCTCACACAGCAAGGAGTGATTATGCAATGAAGGATGCAGTTTATATTTGAAATACCCCCCCCCCCCCCGGCCTATATCTTTATATTCCTCGACGACGGCAATGAGGGAAAATTTGCACTAAATTCAATACTAAATCATATTCTTGGGGATGGGGGAGGGAAAGTGCTATGAGACTATTCAACGCAGAGAAAAATCATTGATGTTAGAAGGATGAGTATGTGCCATCAGTATAGCTGGCAGTGTTGATGTGATTCTGGAAGTTGTCCGAGTTTGAGGTGTGAATGTTTTGTGAAAGTTGTAAGTTGATATTGATCTGATTGTTGTGGAGTGTGGGTAGGGAGAAGCCATGGTGAGTCCCTCAAGACGAGAGCAGGAATCAGACTTGGGATGCTAGATAGCTATGGGTGTTAGAATTTGCGCTGTCTAAGCTCCACATACAATTTTACAGATTTATATATTATAAAATTAAAATTAATAAATATATGTATAAAACTTACAGAGCCACAGAATCGTCTACTCAGATTCTGAGATTTAGGTGTCTGCAGGTCATCAAGATCGTCCTCATATATCTCACTAGTAATTCTCATCGCTCCGTCAAAAGTCAGCGCTGTCAAGGGGGTAAACAGAAGAATAAAATTAAATAATAAATGCATTATTATATGATAAAAATAATAAAATAACATTCATTACCATATAAAGCGAAATAATGTATCATATAGGATTATATTTTAATTTGAAAGGAATTTCTGTGTTTCACAGATGCCTGACAGTTAATTAATGATAATATTCATATTCTAGGTATAAAAGTGTTAGCAGGATTCAGCAGAGTCAACAAGGTAGAGCATATGATTCTATAATTTTATTTACAATAATAATGAGTGATAACTAAATAATTAAATAAATGTTAACATATAATTGATAAGACAGAATTTAAGCATCATTAGCAAATTTGTGATGCTTCCCAAAGGACAAATAGATTTTACACACCTCCCCATCTAAGACAAAAAATCTTTCCTCCTTTTTGAGACCCTCATCTCCTGTTAGAGTGTAAGACAGATTTTGCTGCCTAAATGGCAAAGTTATTAATACATAAAATATACAGCTTTACCAAAAGTTCTATAAAACCATCTTGTCTCCCTTGTGACATCATATATCAAAGAGTTTTATTTTGTGCCGAGGGAGCAGACCAGTAGAGGTGTGGCTTAGAACTACTCTACTGACTTCCAGCAAAATATGGGGGACCAACTAGAAAACAAATTTCTGACAAAAGAAGATGTGGGCTAGGAAGACAGTAGATTTATTTAGACCCCTGAGAGTGAATTCAAAAGAACTACGATCGTTAAAAACACAGGGAGATGATGCTTGCTGTTTTAATTCCCTACAAACAAGCTGCGAGGGTCGGGGGGGGGGGGGGCTATAACAGATCTTGGACAAACAGCTTCGCTTCAATCACAGGTATTTTTCTCACAAAAAATGAACTACGCGCATCACCTTAAAATGTCAAAAAGTTGACGCAACAAAACACAGCGTACAGTGTAACAGTATCATCTAATTAAGAGGATATTTGTTGAACGGTTTCGATACATTGGTCAGTTACGTATGATCAAACATGTGTAATCAAAGTGATTAAAACAGGCGGCACAAAGTTTACACACATTAGTCTTATCCGAACAAGATTACCACTCTATTTTGTTTGCTAGATGATAATTTCTCGAACATCAATGTCTTAATGGTTTTCGGTAGATCTGACAGATGATCAGAAAATGAGGGTGAGTATAGTACGCCCCTTACTCACACACTGATAGTGTGTGCACTAAGGCTAGGCGACAGGTTTAGATAGAATGATGAAAGGTTTTTTGGGTGTAACTCTATTTCAGATAACAATTTGATTGCATTTTGATGAATTTACAAACAAAATATCAATATCACTCTCAGTGCAACATCCTAGTAGTTACAGATCAGAGTTAGCAAGTGATTTACAAACTCAACATGCCACCAAAAGATTTAGAGATCAATATGCAGCAATTGTGTCACAAATTGACGATCTTTCTAATTTGTAAAAGCAAATACTACCGTAAGAATATTCTGCAAAAAAGGATTGCCCTAACAACATTCAACCAGAGACCACAGATATATCTATCTATAGAGTCTTTGATTCCAAGTTATCCTATGTTGGACCAAAATCAGGCCTGTATAAAGTTATTTTAAACTCATCCCGAATTGATTTTTTTTGCATCTTTCGCCTATTCAATAATAAAGTTTTATGCTTTCTCGGCTCGTGATCCACAAGAGAGTTTATATTTATAAATAACTCGGCTGGGAGGGAGCGTACAAGTTACACATTAACCAGGGTGTAACGAGAACCGCCCATAACATAACAGTTACACCGAATAATTAGTTATGTAGTAAGAGCATTAGAGCTGTACCAACAACACCATATTGGCACGAGTTCAACTTTCGATATCATAAAAAATTGCTACTATTTTTTATTAATTTCAATAAGTTTGTTCATCTGGCAAGGTATGGGCCATCAACTCAATAACCAGCAATCTCCAAAGGGATGCGTGCTGATTTTCGGTGATATTGGCGCAGCCCTACATTCCGTTTTGCTCTCGTGCGTTTGTCGACTAATCAAGATTACAAAACATTATAACTTTTTACTGCAGGGAGCAGACAAATATCAAACAATATCATCACATGTTTACATTGTGTTTAATACTAATATAACAAGGTTTAAGTGATGGGGAGCAAGTAAAACAACATGACTAATATTTAATCAAATTTTATGACGATTTTGGAGAACAGCTCATCCAAAGGAAACCTGTCTTCAGTTTAAACTGACTGGTGATTTTGCAAAGTCTGAACCTAATAAGACTCAAACTACATGATGTAGCATAGTGTTGGCCTGACATAAAGCAATTAAAATTCATTTAATTAAGGATGTCTATGGACGCAAACGAACAAAAAATTTAAACTGACCCGTGACATCTCTAAAGATCGAGGCTTCTGACATATCAGGACGGAATCTGGAAGGAATCCAGTACTTTCTTAGACAAGGATAAAAGTTGTTCTGCGGATGAGTGAGGGGTCAGTATATTAATTAAGATTCAGATGAATTTTAGCCTGTTGTAGTGTCACTGCCACTTTTTTATGTAATCTCTATGCTAAATGGTTTGAAACAATGTAAAAGGTGCAGGTCCTTACTTTTGGTAAAGGTACTGGGATTTAGGGCAAGGATGACAGTCATGATCATCCCTATTGGGAGCACTTAGCAGTACTGTCAACTACTCGCATCCCAACTCTCTATCAGCATGAATTCAACCCCCCCTCTACCCACCCCACTATTACTAGGATTTATGATTTTAACCCCTTTAGGGTAGGTCTGATCTACTGCCCGTTTTAATTTGTAAGCGGAATTTAATTGGATTGTATCATCGAATGGCTTAAAGGATACTTATTACTTACTTATATTTTGTGTTGTTGGAGGGGCGATCGATGTGGTAGTTGTCCCTCCAGCAATTCCGGTAGAGACTGTAACAGAATGTAGATAACATAGAAATTAGACAAGGTCACTGTCAAACATCAACACAACACTAAACCGCCAAAAAAGGCAATCTGATGCCTCATTGCCGGGTGAGTGATACCGTTGAGAGACCATTAATCCAAAATTCGAAATCCTTTCTTAAAAAACGATTTGGGAATCTTGATTTATTCTAATTGAAAAGGGTTCCCAGAATCTAGTTTTCAAGTATCTGTGCTATGAACAACACTATAACTATCAAGATCATATCAATTTCCAATCAACCATCAAAATTTGATATCCCCAAATTTATGGAAAAGGGTGTCCATCTCCTAAAAAATTTGCATGAATATTTCGATATTTTGCATTTAAGAAAAAGTGGAAGTGCAGAAATCCATCCAAGACCCGTCGGTCAGAAATAGTGCTGGTCCAAAGAAGAATTCACAGAAACTGACAGCCACCAGATTTATATAGAAACACCATTGTCACCTCTGAACAGTCACCAAACTCAATTACCATATTAGTCGTCCATATGACACTGCAAACCTCACAGTGCATCACATTAGCATTAATATAGCGATCCCACCCATTGTGTCACACAGCTGAAATACTGTAATATGTGGATATTCCGGTTTTACTACCATGCGTGCACGCTCAGTTTTGTTTATATTTTGATTTCACTCTCTGTTGAGCTGAGTTTTCCGAATGATGAGAAGAAAGTAAAGGGTACGGTGGTCAAATTTTGAATCTTGCATGGAAACGTCTCTGTATATTCACATTGTAGGTGTAAGGTTAAAGCATTAAATTCCAATATTTAATTTAATCTTTGAAAGTCTTGAATTATTCTACCCTACAGAATTGGGCTCCGGGTTGACAAAAGAAACACCCAAACAAGTGGATTTCATTCAGCTGCAGGTTGGTTGAGAGTAAAAAAACGCTTAGAATTTTTTGTATATTTTGACATTTAACCGACATTTTTATATACTATTATGCAGGGATAAAATAAGTAATCCACAACGGATATTGGATTCACCTTAACTAAATTCAATTAACGTAATCCTTTAATACTTTAATCACAGACTCTAACATGTCAAATATACCTCTGTAATAAATCTCAAGATTCTCACAAAACTCAAATTGTATGGCCTGTTAACTTGAATCAAATTATTAAATTTTGTTTCTCTGTTTTAAAGCTCCAATACAGAGGGAAAGAGGAAGTTTGTTACTGAACAAGCATTTCTCTTTTAGTATTTTACGAGTGGCAAAATTAGGGGTGATTCGGCGGGATGTTGACTCACATTAGTTGTCAAAGAGTGATAAAGGCCAAAAACTTCCAAATAAACTCATTCCTGATGTAATTTTAAAAAAAAGATCATAATTGCACAAGTTCACGACTACTGTTGTAATCTAACCAAAATATTCATGTATTTAGCCATAATTATTGATCAAAACATAACTTCACTTACCTATAGTCGGAGTAGGAGTAGGAGTCGGAGTCGGAGTCGAAGTTGTTACTTTATCCCCTAGAAACAACACGCCCAATGCGGTACCACCTCCAATCAGCACTACCGTCACAAATATAGACACGATTATACAGATCTTTTTGCGACGGTTCTGACGCTGTCGTCTTAGCTCCGCCTTGACCCAAGGCGGATCCTCGACTTCTAGCTGTTCGAGAGGTTGTCCATCGGCTGTCACTCGACCTTCACCTTCAACATATATAACACAACATATAGAATATCCATAAAATTCTAAACTTCCCAAAGCCCAATACATGTTATAGTCAGGCAATTACTTATGATAAAGTTTTGTCAGATTTTCACGGTAAAAAAATTCAACTCTACTCTCTTTAAGCTCTACTTGGCATGAATTATTGATTGTGGAAAAAGTGCCTCCCATAATGGAAAGTAACATTGGCACAATGTCTTAGGGTAGCTTTTAAGAAAATAGTTGAGCTGTCCGTCTGGTCTGCAATGAAAACAGTTGACTATGTGAAGAGAACCTCTAGTTTAAATGTGATGACTATGATTGCCCATTTTATTTGTGACTTTAGGTAGTGTTATGTTATGAACATAAAATTCTGCGAAGTATTGCGTTAACTTATTAGCAGAGGTCAATGCGACCTTGCAATACTTTACGATGTTATGTTTGCAGTTGAAAAATGTTGCTCTATCAATCTAGTCAGAGGTGGGAGGAGTGAACCTGAACTTTACTTCCAAACAAATAATATAATGAATATATAATAAGTATATAATATCTGTCTATGAAGGTAGCTAAATAATAGCACAAGTAGTAGATTTGTAGACATGACATAGACATGTACACTAGTAGAACAATGAATAGTTACCGGGAGGTAAGTTTCTATGTCTGTGAGAATCTGTAGAGATCACTGGGCTAGCGTGAGTTATTATATCAAAATCTGAAAGACATCAATATATATGGATATAAATTGAACGAATCAACAGGAATTTTCATTGGAATAATATGTGCATTTTCTACAGGTAAAGTATGGATGAACTTCTCTTCGATTGACCAATACCTAGACAAACTTTTAAATTATTACATGGCCTTAGATAGTTTGTTTTGAGCACTTTTTCTGGTCACCTAAATGGCCAATACAATTAGACAGTGCAGGGAACAGGTTGACTGATTTGATACCAAAGATGGGATTAACGGATGAGCCGATAATTGCAATATTTTTAAAGTTATCTCCCCTGTCAATTTCTTTACAGCACACGGATACCGAAAGCAGACAACAACCTAAATAAATAAATAAATTAATTAAATTTTAAATCCCTAGAAGCCTGTGATGTTCCTCTGGTGGCAGGTTGGGATAAGGCTGACAAATTACCTGCGGATTAGGGCGTATCAGAAAGAGGATAATCCCTTCTCAGCCTTATTCTATCCATGCTCAATCGCTTTGTTTGGGGCGTAAGAGTGTTATGGAATTTTACAACCGAGTTAAAATAAGTGGAATCAGTCATGAAACTTGTGATATGTTTCGGCCTTGCCGGGTTGGGTGTGTCCCCATCCAGTGCCAGTGTTCACACGCCGCACCCAGATGCTATTCCATATGAATTATTAGCAATAAAATAAAAAACAACCCCAACCTCAGGCGCGTTGACAGGTTACATCTCACTGTCATAAAAATCTCAAGTTGAATTAAATTAATTCTGGGAAAACAAAGATAACACCTGTCTATATGACCACCTCATCCTCTTAATTTTTACTCCGAGCAATCCATGATCTGTGTTAAGGTTATGACACCAACATTCACTGAAATTGACATTTATATATTGTTGGAAGGCTTATCGAATTCTGATTCTGGAAATATAGGCTTCAGCACAATGCCATGACATGACATCATGCTAAAACCAATTTTCAGACTCAGAGTTCAGTTAGCTTTTCAACAATATATAAAATGTCCAATTCAGTCAAAGTTTGTATAATAACATAAGCGAAGCCTGTGAGCAAAAATCATGGGAGTAGCAGCAATAAGTACAACCTCAGGACGTAATACATACCATCAAAGGCGGTATCCTCGACTCGACTGTTTCTCCTTGAGACCGTTGGACTGTAGCCCCGTGACGACCGCCTCTTCTTAGGCAGGTATCTGTTGTGACTAATAATAGGGCTATGACTACCCTCCCTACTACCGTCTCTGTTATGTTTGTTATGGCGGTTGGACCCTGAGTTTGTGGTAGCTGGGTACTGAGTCCGAGGCAGCTTGCCCAGTGTGGATGAGTCTCGACCGCTCGAGCCCGACGGGCCAGCGGGTTCGAGTCTATGAATGAGTGAGTTATTATCTCTGTGTAAGTTAGAGTCACCGGCTATCGTATGCACCGAGCCTCGATGTCTGTTTGTCTCACAGACTTCTTTGTGATGGCGCTCTGAGGTTCGGTGTACATTATTACGTGGATAGTCTCTGTTGAACATAGGTTTGAAGAATCCTCCGAGCGTCGAGCGACTGCCCGCCTGGTGGTCGTCTATGTCAAGTAATTGTGGTAAGGGGTGCAGGTGGAAGTCCTCTTCAGCTGTTTGACAAATTTAAAACAATAGGGGTGAATCACATCAATGGGTGAACACTATTGAAATTTTTAAAACCTCAATAACACAGGTAAATGGTCATTCTTATTAATCATTCAGTTTTTGACCAACTCCTTAAACCAGATTTTGATGGTGCGTTATCTTGACCAGTCTACTGGGTGATAATGGTTGCCTTATAGTAGGGAGTAAACTAACAACCATTGTCACAAAGTAAATTAATCACTCCACACACCTAATGCGCCGACAGACAACCCCGAAAAATTAATGACTATAAGAAACATTCATACTGTAAAGCCTCTCCTATCAGGGCATCTGTTTATATCTAGGCCAAAAATGTTTCATTATGAAAATTGAAACTAGTGTATGACCAAAATGAAGATACAAGCGCTGTGTGCCTATAAGAAGTAGGTTTTTACTATCTCCAAAAACAAGAGTAACTTACTGTTGTTGTCGTCAGCACCTTCACTGGTAGATTTAAATAACTCATCAGATATTGTACTACTAGCATCATCAATATAAGCACCATTATAAACTCCCGTCCCACTTCTGACACCATTGGTATGAATACCATGAGGTCCCTCAGATTCAGACTCACTACTACTGTCTACAAAGTAGTCGTTACTCCTACTGTTCTGACTAGCGCCTGTTGAAATAGAAAATTGTTGCTCTCGTCAAACAAGTTAATCACAAAAATATTATGAACAACCACATGTAATAAGATGGCAACGATCATTATGACAAAAGCCATAGCATTGAAGCTTACATTTCTACATAAATCACAGGCATATATTTATCATTAACATGTACAATGTTTTCAATGTAAATTCTAACAAATGTAAGAGGCCTTTTAATGGAGCTTGGCGATATAATGGTGGCCCTGTGTAGTTATACGATTGTCGATACAACTCACCAATATGGACATAGTTGTCCCCACCTATGACAGCGGCTGTAGGGCCGTTCCTGTATTTGTGTTTCTGCTGACGAGGAAGACTAGAAGTGATAAAGCTTGGGTTCCTAATAATACCATTCTCTTCATCTGAAATTCAGCATAATAATATTATATTCTTAGCAAAATATTGCACTACCATCGAGTAAAATTACGAAAAAAAGGGAAAGACGAAAATTTCTACAACTCTCAGGTAGCTTTCAGCTACTTAGCTACCAACATAATTATGCTTGTTTGTAATAATGATGGTTTCCCTCTTGAGTTGGAGACATTATTAAACAATGAAAAGGTTCACTAATCTAAAATCTAATTTCCAATAAATAGTGCTGTGGTTGATACATAGAGAACTTTAATGTTTATGAATAGGACAAATGCCAAATTTGCATGAACTTGAAAATGAAGGTCAATTTTTCGCAGTTTTGTAACTTATTTTTTAGCAGTTTTGAAAACAAACATTGACACCTCTTAAACGCATTGCTCTGTGAATTATCAGATAAGGTGAGATTAGCCTACTATAGACAGTTTTCTGAGCTATGATTTAGGCCTCAATTCGGAGTTGTCCTCTCTCCAGTTTGGTACTTTTAACCCACGCCGCATAGGAAAAACGTGCTGAAAAGAGGGTTATCTTGATAACCGCTTATAATAGGATAAAAATTATTTTTGATTCAGAATCTGCAGCATTGAAAACTCATATGGACATAGTTTGGGAAATAATTTTAGTACTTGGATAGTCAATTATAGCATTTTCTGCCAGTTTTGCGGACAATTTGGCAGAATTTTTCATGAGTTCCGTCACTAAAATTAAGATTTATCAACATTCGAAGCCTCCAATGATTTGGGCACTCTGTCTCACAGGGTTTTCAATGGTGCAGACTCTGAATCACAAACTCATTTTTATCCTAACATAACCGGTTTCAAGATAACCCTCTTTTAGCAGGTTTTTCCTATGCGGCGTGGGCTAAAAGTACCAAACTGGCGAGAGGACAACTCCGAATTGAGGCATAAATAAGAGCTCAGAAAACTGTCTATTGACAGCAAGCTGTAGGGATGGATTGGTACTAAGTACACAATGAGTAGGCCTAAATTACGTTTTGGAGGAGAGACAACTTTATTAATTACCTGGAGACTGAATGGCCACGTCTCCCCGTAGAATGGCCTTCTCAAATACATCCCTGAGACTCTTACTGTGTGCACCTTTGTGATAGGACGGCTCAGAGAGCTGCTCTGAATGTGGCCTCACAAATCTACAAACAGACGAGCATTCTATAGGCTATATTACCCGCTCTTACCTCAAGGTTCCTGTAACTGCAGAAATGCACCCTGCAGAGGCTTTATGACCATCTATTAATTTGTTGGCTACAAAGTTACGCACATTATAATATTTTCTATTGTGTCAGTAAAATCAAAACTTCATTTTAGGTGCTAAATAGGCCTATTACAAAAATGCCCTAACAATCTTTTACAATCTATCTGATAAGGCCATATTTGTAATGTTTTGCTCCTAAAAAGTAACAAAGTTTGACCAATTGGAAATAACTTTGATGTTGTGGTTTCATGTATGTGTTTTGAGCTTGATTTTCTCACTGAGTAGGCCTATTTAAAAGCAATTACAATTGGCAAATTGTTAAACTTTTCCAAAGAATTCCTTAGTCAGGTAAAACAATACATGCTATTGTAACTTCCTCCTCGGCCAATTAACTTCACAACATTGACTGCATATTTATATCAACGAGTGCTTTGGTTGGCATGCACTAATACACAATAGTTTGGGGCGTAATAGGCAATCCCCATAAACATTCAAGGTTCAACAAGCAAATACAAAAAAAATCTAAGGCGTTCCACTAAATAGCAGCAATAATTCCCCAAAGGCGAGAAAGCATGTTACGCCCAGAGAAATTATATAAAATTTTTGTACGCCCACCATTCAATAACTTGCGTCATGAAAGTCTAGTCTACAAGACGCGCATCAGGGATGTGACATAGTTCTCAAAAAATACACAGAGAAATAAGAAGTTGTCTCGCCATCATCCCAAATGACAAAAGGGAGCAATTTACATTTGGATGAAGATGGGAAAATTAAACAGCCTGAGGAACAATCCACATTTCACAAGTATGAGCTTGTCAACAGTATAGAAAATTTAAATTTGTCGTTTCCTGAATTGAATGTTTATTTTTTAAATGTCATGTGAGTTTTTTGAAGATCGTAATTTTTGCTTGCAATTAATTGGCTTACAATATCATCACTTAACATGTATCCCAATTTTTCCTCCTAAATTCCGATAAATCATAGCCCAAGATTTAACAAGATATGTAATCTGAGATTAAATTTTGTTGTTAGTCTAACAAATAAAATGACCACCTTGGGAATAAGGAAAACACAAAGTAATCACTGCTCACTGGAAGGTGATATATGCTGATAATCCACTAACATTCTAAGTTATTACTGATATATCCAAGCGTCAGCAAAGGAGGGCAATCTAAGGTTGATTTGACATCCTATGGATAGTATACTTTATAATATATCACACCGACATATTGAAAGACAATTAGGCTTTTTCTGCGCGCTGTCATTCGTCAAAAACATTTATATTTTGTATGCATACATTTATAGCTAGTGGATTATCCAGGAAACTCACTTTCCTCCGCGACAACCTATGAATTTGATAAGTCAAAGTTAACAAAAACTAGCACCAACAGATACAATCGATCGATTCAAGACAATTAAATACGATCAAATGTATACAATAATTTAACTTATAATATCAGATTATAGACCTACCGTGAGTGAGATAGATCGACACTATAAGCGGAGGGTTTGCCTCCTCCGTGATTCTCATACACTCCACCACCACCTCCGTGGTGATACCCATCGGAGTATAAGTGTGGATGTGACGATGTATCTATCACTAGGGGGCGCTTTACATAAAACTCAACGTGTTGTGCCTGTCAAATAGAGAAGAAAGAAATTATTTTAAATCAACCACAATCAAAGTGATTACATTTTTTTCATATATTCCGGCAAACATAAGGGGCTTTTTTGTGGTCAAGGTCCTTTTTTTAATGTGCATGTTTGCTTTGGAGTGGTTCCACACTGCGATATTTGTTTGAAATACAATGAGTCTAGTAGCAATCAAGGAAATACAGGAGCGCTTACTGCTTGGGAAAATAACATATGGGTAGATAATTATCTACAAACTGTGTAAGATAAATATTAGGCAAGTCCACTGGCTTGTGCTTTGGGACAGCAGCATTTAGATTTTTTGGCAATTGTTTTAAGGCAAATATTAGGACAATGTTTGTTTATATATTCCCTTTTCAAGTTAGGAAAATATATTTCATGTTGGATCTTTTTAATGAAACATGAGAATAGTGTACAAACATAATAAATAGTGCCCCATCATACATTGCTCTAAACGATTTGCCTCTCCCTGTTCAAATACTCGTTTTAAAGCCCTCAGGCTTATAAGTTTGTCCAAGGGATAGAAGGGTGGCGCATTGCGACCCCACTTATAATATATGTTAGCCTAACACCCATGATATTGTACATTAGTTATTTCCTCATAGCACAGGATGCCTGAACGTGAACATTGCACTATAACAACTGTAGAACACAACCCAGGTATTTACCACAGCTAGAAAAGGGAGGATAAAATAATGGTGATGGATTAATATCCATTTTTTATTATGCAGTCAACCGTAAATCCTAAATGGACCTGCGTTAAACTACACCCAGTTCTGGAGATTTAAGAGAAGAAAGTTCTGTACAATGAAGCAACAAATTTACGGTCTCTCCCAGATGCAAAGGCAAATACCAAGTCGCACCAACTATCACTATGGTTCCATGGATCGATCATGTAAGGATTTCGGTAGTAATCGCCCCATGGAAATGGCATTAAAGTCAAATTCCGATTGTGACGAATGACTTTTTGGACGCGAATATCCAAACCGTGTTTATTCGACCCGTTTCCTAATTGGCTGGTTAGCGGCGTTGGACACAATGCCTTCAAAGGGAATTAACGCGGGAGGCCGGGGTTCAAATCTCGGCCGCGGCAGATTCTTTTCATGTTTTTCCCATCATGGGAATGGTTAGAATCCACTGGATTCTAACCATTCGAAATTGGAGTGAACCACAAAATCGACCCATGGAACCATAGTGATTGATATGTAGCCTACGATGAAGTATACTAGGATCTAATGGTTTCGACTTTACTATGGTAACATAGTTATCCTTAGTTACATTTTGGTCGGTTTTGATTGAGAAGGGATCTCCTCTTGTGGATGGTGATGGTTTTTATTCAAGTTTAGTAATAGAGGTTAGTCACTCATTAGCTGTGGGCCTTAATAGCCTTTTTTTTAGTAGGCTCTTTTGAGGCCTAATTGTAATTCATGTGCATAGTCGATTAGAAGGATGATTCAGAGTTTTGACAAGCCATTTCCACTTTTTTATGTCCTAAGAAACAAAACCTCCCGAGTCTGGAGTGTGGGGTTTGCTATGAAACTTTCGGCAACAACCTTTCCGCTGTAAATTTAAATAAGGGCAGTGAGGGTCTCCGAACTAGGATTACATATAGGGAGGTGCAGTTTGTTGATCCGATAATACTCTTAACCATGGCACAAAGTGTTTTTTCCTGATGCTGATTTATCCACGTCTCGGGTATTAGAAACTCTTATAGGTGTGTCTCTTATAACGTGGTCTAAAATCAACTGGATAAATAGCCGCCATCAGATTAAAGAAGGGATTAAAAAGGGATTTGCCAAATCTCATTCCCAATCTACCATGTATGTAAACAGCAGGGGCCTCACCACGGTGTGAGATTAACCACCTGTCAGGTCATGCTATCTGAGAAGAAAACAAGTCAACTATTGCAAAACATTCTCACTCCCAAAGATAGTTTTATCAAATTCGAATAATTAATTGGAATTTCCAGAACATTTCTATCAGTGGAACGCATCGCAACTGTTGTTATATAAAGCTATGAGGCGAATGACGGGCAAATAATGTTTGCTCTGTTTTTCGTAATCAAGCAATTTAATAGCCTCCCGCTATATCATAAAAACTGACAATAAATCAGGATTAGGTTCTTATGACATCAGAAGGATATGTTAGCTGATTGTTATAACAAGCTTACTCATAATTTGGTTTGTGGACCATACTAGGCAAGCTAGAAGGCCTAGGCTGCTATCGCATCTAAAATTTACATAGACTCATCTTTGCCTGTAAGAAGATGAATGGGGCCCAGACCCTGACCATTGTGTCTTGTTGGTCACTTTTTAATTTTCAGTCGACCAATTATTCTACCACAACAATGACTGCATATTTGAAAAAGTGCCACAATAATTCAATGAAATAGAGATTTCTTATTCAAGATGCAAAACTTATTTTTCAGTCATAAATCAAAGACAATAATTCATAAGGCCAAGTTTTTGCCGACAAAATGGATCAAGATCATGTACAAGACATAATATACTGTAATAACCTCCAATTAATAAGTAAACTATCTGTGAGACTCCCAACATGTCATAAGAATTATGATTGATGGGAATTCTTGAGTTGGGCAGGTCTCGCTCTTAGATCTTACAATCATCGAATTCATTGAGCAGGCACAGGCATACACCTATTGTAGATGATGAACTCTTTTATAAACATTCTCTAGTTGCCAACAGAATTGATAATAGCTAGCAATGGAATGTTTAATCCAGTGTGAAGATATTACGTTGTTTTTTAACGAGTTTTCACAATCTTAGGTACCCTAAACATCAAAGTTAGATGTGATGTAATCACAGCCAACTCCTAGTTTTGTATCTGGAGCATTGATACTAAATCAATCCATATAGGATGGATAGAGGGACCCAAAAATAAGGTGACCAAAACACGAATCTTAGGACAAGTAGTCGATGATTGCGTCTCTCTTCCCTATCAGAAACATGCAGAATTCAAACAATGTAAAATGACAAAACGTCAATTTTCATTGATGGCCTAAAAATAATAAATAAGATATTAAACTATATCAAAGACCAGAGGGAGGTTGCAGCTACATTTACACAATGATAAGATGTCAGTAAAAATAAGCAACTGAGAATTTCATTATAGATTTCTTTGAAAAAACTTCTTGGACTCGACTTAGACCGAGAAAACAGTTGAAAACCGTTCCACGCAACATTTCAACTTGTCCAGGGGCCTAGACACAGCAGAAATATAATCTTTCTGAGATCCATTGCAACCCATCATCCTGCCAGATAGACTATGTGTTTTGGAAATTTAAAAGCGGAGGCTATTTCCTTATGGAAAAACTCATAAGCTTCAATCATGACACAACAGGCCACCCTGCCACTACGTTCGGAGAAGCAGGCTACCCTGCCACTATGTTTGGAGAAGCAAGCTTCCCTGCCACTATGTTTGAGGCTTCAACTCAGAACATAGTAAGCAAATCTACTGTCAGCCATAGTGCCATTCTAGAGAGCAGCTTTGTCACTGTGTCCACTCTGATTAATAAATAATAGTATTTCACATCTTCTGCCAAAGATTATAAAACTGGATAAAATTTGACGACAGCAAGTGGGACACAGATTGATGACGAATAAGCTATCGTGTCATAACATAAGAGCCGATACTCCAGTCGACGGTCGTCCTCTACTGACTTCGCCAAATTTAGGATGTGGATATTCAAGTAACTCCTTACTCATTGGCACGACCTGGGACTGCAAGTAGGCAGGCCTACGTTGCAAAAGTTCTGCGCTAAATCAGAACTCTGCCAAGAATTTACTTGCAAGCCCAAGACACCAATGCCTGTGATCATGTAAGTTCCTGAGGTGTACTATCTGTTTTGTTGGGACTCATCAATATATTCCTTTGCACAGATAGATTAGCATATTAGGCTTATCTAGGGCTTACAGGGTTGCTCTGTCTAGTAGAACTTCCCTTTATCTTCCCAGATACCCTAGTGATAACAACAAAATGCTACAACATACATACATAGGTCTCTACTAGTAGATTACCTAACTAAACTTCCAATGTAGCCTAGCTCATCAGTCTGATGCCTTGGGACTATGTATTAATCAGACTCAGAGAATTGCCTAAGAAGTTGAATATATGACTGCCAGCAATAATTAAATAAATAGTTAATGGGGAGTGAGTGATTATACTCAGTAAAGAGAGAAGAGTGAAGTAGAGTCCAGTAAGAAGAAACAGATTCTGTTTCTTCTCTTTGGTGGTTTGACTCTGTTACTGAGTCAAACCACCATGCCACTACCAATCCTATACTTTTCCTCATCCCTCATACTCAACAGTACAATATGGAGTTACGACAGAGCCATCATAGAACTCAATTTACCCGTTGTATCTATGAGTAAATAGATTTAGAGAAATTGAAGGCCAAACAACCAGACTTGAGACTACTAGGCAACATCAATAAAAATTGAGAACAACTTACTGGTTTCACAAACTGTGGCTGTCCATCCATTTTCTCAGCATATAAATCCACAGAGTCAGGTTATCCGTAATCTATTCTACATCATTGAAGCAGTTGGCTGGTAATATTTGTCCTGATCATAAGAAATGCCTAAGATGAAACAGTCACAGTTCTCATGTAGCACCTGCCAGTTTTCTTGACTGAAAATTAAATCTCATCAACAAATGACCTCTAAAGTGTGACCTTCATTCTAATTGGTCAAACGGGCTCAATTTCGTGACTCCACCCAAATTACATGAGAGGAAAACCCAAGATCTCATTCATTCATTGTGAGGAGAAAACTCTCAATAAGAGAATCTGCTAGAATCATAGACCTACTAATAATATTATTAGTAGGTCTATGGCTAGAAGCCTAGAATGATATACCAGCTTGTTCCTTTGAAACCTGAACGTTGGCCCAACCTTAGCATTATATCGCTGTCACAACAACAAATTCGTTTAGTCAGTTTAGTCAAGCAGAAGCTTCTAGTGATTTGTCTTAACTTAATAGAGATGCAGTATAAAAGTGCATAAGACTCCTGCCCAGGCTAGCTGGCTTACTGCTTGTGCCATTCACATTGTCTCATATATAACTAACTAAATATATTCACAAGTAGTCTTGTCTTGCGATATGTGCCAGTATCAGACCAACCCTCTCATTGATCAGACTTTACATCAGATGAGGATGGCTGATCCTTTCGGATGATAAACAAAAGCGGGGCATTGTAATTCAAATACGACTGAGACCTTTTGCTCTTTTTGGCTGAAGAAAAATTGTTATAAATTCTAAGGTGAATAATACATCTTGTATCTTAATAATATCAATTAACTCTTAGCATTGCTGTTAACCCCATACTTGTTGGCGTCTGGCAAAAAAGTATAATTCATAATTCAGGAATGTTAAGATAATAAGATATTAATTCTTGTTGACATAGCAAGTTACAGCAAATGGGTGAAACAATAATCACTGAAACAGGCAAGGGCAGGTAAACTAGTAACAAACTGCATCGGGAAATCATACCAAACTATTATGAATAATTGTGTGATTTAAACTCAAACTTAAAATTTCAAACAGAATGTACGTTTACCATTTATATTTATATGAAATATGCTGGGATAAACAAAATGATTGATTGATTTATTAGCTATCACAAACATTAAATGCTGCGAAAAAAGGATGCATATACATTGTCATAATGAGAGCTTGCTACTAGTGTATGGAACTTAGGATTTTAAAAAAAGAAACTCATTAAGTGTGATGCACATTTGCCTCAGAAAACAGTCTTTGCCCCATGAGCTGCGATATTTAACATGTCTAAGGACGGCCAGAAGGATCTTCATCAGAAAAACAACACATGATAATGGATTTAGTTTACTGTTCAACAATAGTATCGAGGTCTACGTCAAGCCCTAAATTCTTGGCATCGTTGAAAACCTTGTTTAGTAATTCCTTGTCCTTAGCGTATTTGCTAGTGTGCAAAACAGGCAGACAATACATTTGAGAGAAGCTACAAAACTTTTGAACAGCATGGAAGCTGGCTTTGAACTCTGATACAAAAAATTCTTTGCAATATGTATCCTTTGACTTGCTTTGCCAGTTATTTTATGCACATAATCTTCGAATCTTCGAATCTCAAAAAATTAATAGAACTGTGTGTACCACCTTAGCTATCATCATCATCTACTAAGTCTTCCATATGGAGTGAGCCTTCTCCTTTTAGAGTACATATGCTGGATGGGACCCATGGTATTCAGCTGCGTTTTGGATATAAAGAGTAGCTAGCTACTCTTTATATCAAATACGCAGGCGGGAATCATTTACATAAAAATATTCGCACAAATAATTTTTCATTCTTGAATTGAAGAAGTTATCTGCACCTTGAATAAGAAGAGACAACTACAAAAAATTTTAAGGTCATTGAAGGGAGTCTCGGACCGCTTGAGATTACACTTCAGCTGTCACGTGACGTCACGTGTAAATTAGTGAATTTGCGACACTATCATAATATATGTCTGATTTATTAGTTGATGATGATGATGAATGTATATCAGGGATCAAAAGGAGCCACTGAAATTGCTGTAAGTTCGAATGGTGCTAATCAGATTTGGGGTTGTGATTCGGCTCGGGGTTGCCCGCGAGGCTTTAATAAATGCTGTTATATGCTATTTAATCTAGGCTAATATCTAGTTATGTCATCTTACTTTCAATCAAAGCAGAGCAAACAGAAATTAGACAGTTATTTCGCGATAACAACCTTTTATTGTGGATCAACATTGAGATAACAAAATAATATGATAATATATATGTATGATCGCAATGGTAATCTGCGTTGTCTGATTCTCCGTGGCAGGTTCTCTGGTCTTCTTGGCTCTCTTTAACTGAAAAAGAGAAGCAAACGCTTAATAGAATTAGGTTTCACCCGGACATATATTATATTCAAACAATATTACGGCACAGCGATTCCTGATTATATCTTGTGTAGGATCAAAGGAAGAGATAGCAATCTCACCTGCTGATATCCTAGAGTGACAGCTCTGGCTCGCGTAGTATTGGTCAATCTTCTATACAAGTGATACCGGAATATCATCCACTCCTGAGGTGGTACAGAGACTGAGAACGCTGGGTGCTGATCTGCTACAAACAAACCTGCTATTTAGGATGCAAAAGTATCAATAAATAGAGATTGCTTGGTGCTGTTCAGTGCTTCTGGTTATCCTGCTAATGTACCGTCAGACCCTGAGGTGGTCTACGTCAAGCCCTAAATTCTTGGCATCGTTGAAAACTTTTCTTAGTAATTTCTTGTCCTCAGCATATTTGCTAGTGTGCGAAACAGGCAGACAATACATTAAGAGTGAAACTACAAATCTTTTGAACAGCATAGAAGCTGTGGCTTTGAACTCAGATACAAAATTCTTTACAACATACATCTTCTGACTTGCTTTGCCAGTTATTTTATGCACATAATCTTCGCATCTCAGTTTGCTGTCAATGTCTACGCCAAGGCATTTTATTAGTATTGAATGTTTGATTAGTAATGGGCATCAACACGAGGTGTATTCTCAAAGAGATCTGCGCTAAGAGGTAGATCAGAAGTAGGTTGAGTTTGATATGGTGCATGTAGTAAGAAAGCATGTAGCTATATTTGGAATAAACTAAGTCAGCAAATATCAAAAATTTTGTTAACTTTAAATGTTTAATATCTGTAAAACAAAAACATTCAACCCTCTACTATCAGCATTATTACCGATACTGTATACTCCAATCTACCACTACATATTTACATACATACATGTACATGTTCAGCACAAATACAAATATGTATGTAGATTTGATGAGCCGGAATGAATGAAGCAAATGATTCAAGTCACAAAACGACTTAGGGACGCTGCCAAAAACATAAAAATGGCTTATTACTTTCAGATTCATGGCAGAATGCCAAAATAAATGAGTTGTGAATGAGTACTGTAGCTGTGGCTGTGTGTGTATGCAGAACACATTTTATTCTGTGTCAGGTAATTGTCCTGGTCGGCTATTGCATGGTTGCCCAGTGGTAATGAGTATTTTACAATTAAGGTTGGAACGAGTTTGAACCATGACCTAGCCACCTCAAGTCAGTTGTTGACGTTCTCATCTGAACATTGGTGCTTAAAAGTTGTTTGGCAAATAGAGGAGAACTGCAAGGCTGAGAGTACAAAAACTGCTTCTCAAAAATAGGATACCTTTGGTTTTTACTTTGAAAAGTGCAGATCCAGAGGACCAAGTTAGTTTGAATTTGCCTGTTTACAACCAGTATCAGCATGAAATGACACTTTGAGACGGCAGAAAGTCAGACCTGTGTTGTTTTATTAGATGAGTTTCACGCCTGTGATACCAGCACTTTCAGAGTTTTTATGAGTGTAAAGCCACAAGATGAACTCAGAAGAGCCAGTATAACTAGAACTGAGATAATTTTTTCCTGACCACAGCTTCTCAAAGCCCTGATAGTTCACAGCTAGGTACATGACAATTCATGAAATCTTATTATAAACAAAAAGTAATATTAATATGATAAACAAAAGCAAAACTGCCTGGGAAAAGATCATTGCCATCATAGCTGTTTGCACAACCTCATATCACTTGTAGTTGGTTCCTTAAATAATTTTCTATCACCACAGGAAGTGTATTTAAATTGGTAAGGCTCTGCTACCACACTGCTTCACCGCACAACTGAGAATTTTCTGATATATTTGTTGTCTTGATAGGTTTTCAACTGATAGTAAGTTTTTGTGAAATGTCAGGAGAGGAAAACTCCAGCAAAAAAATGTATTCCAGCTTTTATCATATACCTTATGGATTATCAAAGGAACCCGTTAAGCTTAGATCAATGTGTTTAACTGCTACAAGTAAGGCAATAGAATTAGGTAAAATTTGTTTATTGGTCTCGCTATTTGTCAAGCATTTCACAATTGCTTTTCCCATGGCATGAATTAGGACTTGTGAACACTATTGCATCGACTTCATCACTTGTAGCAAAGAGTAAGTTAGTTCCCTCTAACTCCTGGGTACATCTGTGTAGCCAACAGATGATATCCTTTGTTTGTGAATGTTACGGTGCAGATGAAGACCAAAGTTACTTTAAATTGCCTCTTTGCAACCAGTATCTGCATTAAACACAAAGACGAAACGTCAGTGAGTCAGACCTGTATTTTTTTAGAAGAGTGTCACGCCTGTGATACCAGCACTTTCAGAATGTTTATGAGTGGAGTGGAAAGCCACAAGCTTTGTACATGACTATTCATGAAAATCTAAATATAAACAAAAATTAGTGGTAAACGAAAGCACAATGACCAGCCAAAAGATTTTTTGTCATCATAGTTGTTTGCACAACCTCATATCACATGTAGTTGGTTGCTTAAATACTTTTCGTCTTATCATAGCAGTCCATTAAATTCAATGGAAAAGGCTATGCTTCCACATCGCTCCAATACACTATTGAGAATATTTATGTATATTCATTGTCTGATAGGTTTTCAACTGACAGTAAGTTATTGCGACATGACAGGCGAGCGAAACTCCATGAAATAGTTTAATCCAAATTTTCACATATACATTATGGGATATCAAAGGGACTCTCTAAGCTTACATCAATGTGTTCAACTGCTACAAGTAAGGCAATTGAAGTTGTTAAATTTTGTTATATGGTTTGCGCTATTTGACAAGGCATTACATAATTTGCTTTGGGTTCATTACTCTTAGCAAGGAGTTACATAGTTCCATCTTACTCCTGGGTTGCAGGGAGAATACTGCCTCCAGGTGGTATTGATGATGATATAAGTCGAGAATTAGAGTAAGAAGTAAAACATGCTAAGGACGTAGCAGAGAACCCATGTGAGTTGGTTCATGTAGAAAAGTAGATAAAAATAAGTTTATATGGGTTACTCTAATATCGGATTATTTCAATTTCTTGCTGAAGATATTTTAATTGGTACTTTTTTATTTTCTTAGGTCGAGAATGTATGTATGTATTTGTGTTCCTCCTAAAATCAGAAATTTGATGAACTGGAATGAATTCCACTAGGAAAAAATACTTAGCAGTAAAATACGCTTGACAGATAGTCAGCTCTGCTATTAAAATGGTATCACCTATCTGTGAGTGATGAAGATGAGATAGATGAAGGTGGGGAAAGTCTGTTTTACGTATGTGGAGAAACACTTTCATCCCCAGTTGAGATGCTATCTGAATCTGTCACCTACTGAGACAAAAAACCAATATGTAGATGTAATTAAATTTCTGATATCGATATTATAGTCTTCAATCGGTTATAATTCAAATCATCATGTTTTAAATCTGCTAACCGAATTCCATGTAACTAGAGCATGCAGCGCAATCAAAAGATACCAAGCTCCCAGTTACAGGCAAATGTTTAAGATGAATTTACTAAGGTTGAGTGACAGTTACAGCATTGAGTGCCAGATAAAGTCTATCTCTCAAGCATCCAAGAGAAGACCTCATAGCATTCATGCAGTTTGCATAGAAAATTCAGATAACATATTTTACCAAGGAATAAAAGACAGCGAGGCTTGAATATGTGAGGTATAAATTAGTTCTTGATGACTAATTCATCACTTTTGTTTTATCAGATCCACCGATATCTCGGCCAGATTCTCAACCCCAGGTTTTGAAACAGCAACAGGCAAATCTCCATATTGGCTAAATCCTTGATATCCTGCTGGATGTCCAGGCTATCCACCAGCTTAGGATTACCACCCACAAGCTGCTGCTGGCTATCAAGGCTACCCACCAGCTCAAAGCTATATACCAGGACCAGAATACAACCTTTACAGAGAAACTGGTGAGATTCAAGCTGGGCAGAAATCAGGTGGCGCTGACATCTACGGTACAAGACTATTAGTCATGGCCATAATTTTTGTGTCTCTGTGGTATTCTCTTAAATTATTTATAATTATAACTTGTAACATTTAAACACATTCATGATATCGTTTCAGAAGCTTCAGCTCCCACACACTAGACCCCTTCATGATGTCACAGCATCTACAGTAGAGATTATTATGGACTTCTATCTACACTTATGTAAATTCAGAGCAAACCTATAGAGGCAATTAATGCATCGATGATTGCAAGATTGCATACAGAAATAATCTAATCTAATAATACCCCAAGGTATTTCACAGTTTCTGAAAAATCTATAGCTGTACCAGCAATAGTCATACTTGGTGTGTCTGGCCTCATACGAGATGTGGTAAAAAGCATTTCGCGTATTTTACTTGCATTCAAAAGTAGGTCCATTTGAGCACACTTGTTAACAATGAGATGGGTATCAATAAAATAATTATCTAAATCTCTAACATTTGAGACGAAACCTATTATACACATATCGTCAGCTTATTTGCGGATATGGACATTGCTGTTTTGTGATCTGAGAGTGTCTGTGTAAATAGAGAAAAGGACAGGGCTCAGCACAGTCCCCTGAGGCCTGCCAGTTTTTGTAACAATGGTCTGGGATTTCCTACTATCAATAATTGTAAACTGAAGCCTATTTGAAAAAAAAATCCATCTAACAATATTGTAATCTAAATGAGACAACCTATCTATCAGCTGCTGGACGCTGATGGTATTAAACGCTGACGAAAAGTTAAGGAACAAGCAGCGAGCATAGTTACCTACTTTCTGATCAGCAAAACTTGTCACAGCAGTGGTCAGGTACAGGATGGCATCAGCTGTTAATCTCTGCGAGCGGTAGGCAAACTGGAGCGGATCTTGTGATGTGTTCTGAATCATATACTCCTTGCCGAATCTCTCAAGTAGTTTACCAATACAACTTGTGAGGGTAATTGGGTGACAATCTTTCAATGCTGAGGGTTTAATGGTCTTGGGGAGAGGTTTTATCATTGCAGTTTTCCACTTACATGGTACGGAGTTGGTTGCTAAAGATATGTTGAACATCTGTGTTATTGGTTCAGCTAGCTGATTAGCGCACGTCTTTAGAAGTTTTGGTGTGATTTTATCAGGTAAGGCCACTATATTCCCACTATGGTTAGCTTCCCTGTACAAAATTTACCTGCATTTGTGGAAATATTTGAGTTTACATAACTTGAACAATGTAGAATATCACACCAGAAAAGCATTGGTTAAGATTAAAAGAATAATCATTTATTATTTTAATGAACATTCCTCCAGACAATGTTTACTGTACATATACCGGCAATGTTTTGATAAAAATGGATGCAAGGAAAGATAACAGTTCTGTTAAAGTTCTGACTTTTTTATCAAGGACCTGTGACTGTGAGCAAAAGAGAAGAATTTGGAATATCATAAAAATCTAGAATGTTTGTGTATGGTTGTTTTTTAAGAGACAGGAAGTAAACGGCATTTAGTCATATCATTAGACTTCAAGTGTATAATATATAATATTACAACATCACTGTGCATGCCAGAGGTCACACCTCAACAAACAAACATTCTTAAGCTGATATATTTAGGTTATATAAGAGTTGTGCGACCTCTACGTCCTCTAGACAAGCCATCTATCAGGGTATTACTGGCCTCTTTTACTACCTGTCAACAAAAAGCAGTAATTGATGGAGATAATTAGAGACTGTGTCAGCAAAAAGAAGAAATTGATGGTAAATGCAACAGTTGTGTTAGTCTGTACATAAGAGTAAACTGGCGCTGAAAGTGGGTTTAATATCATCTACCTTTCTAGAAATCGATGCAATAACGATAATCCTTTCAAGCCAAGTCAAGATCTTAGAAAATATCTATTAATTTAATATTTATCTATTTGAGAAACTAATAACATAACAATGTCCATAACACAATTCAGGCTTTGACAGTTCTAGTGTTCCCATACAAATCGCTCATGCAATTGAGCAAATCCATCAGAAATGAAGACATGTAGTAAAATCACATACGGCTTCAGGCCTCACCGTGTCATAGTTTTGCGGACGTTGTTGTGCAGCAGGTTTATAAGCAGACTTAGATACCGTCTCACTATCAGCCTGAGGATGTCAATGTGTGTCTACATGACGACCTCCTCTTTCTGACACCTCCCCAACAGGTACTCTCTGTTCTGTTTGATCTGATTGTCTGGTGCTCTGATCAGGATTATCATCTCTTCTGTTTATAGGTGTGTTGTTGTACCGATAAGATGTTGATTGTTTTATGACTGAGCGTCGGGGTTGGGGAATCGGAACATCGGTAGTCTGTAAAATTAATATATAATGCAAATTGTTCCAAGCATCCAAAGATATTTTCACCTTATGCATCAAAACGAGTAATAACCTTTACAACACATGTGTATGTTATGGTTCACAGCTAGCTCAAGATATAAAAACAATTGGAAACCAGGCCATGAAACTACATTGATAGAATAATTGTGCGCCAAGGTGAACGCATGGTGCCAGCTGTGCCCTTAAATCACAGTCGATAACTGGTCATCTCACCCTTGTAGAGATTTGTGAGGGGTTGTCCGTTGGTGAGTCTCTAGTAGTGTGGTGTCTACGGATAGTGGGTGTGTTACTGAAGGTCATGTGGTTGGTGTGGGAATGTCAGTAGCCTGAGAAGGCCGGCTTCGTTGGTTAAACTCTAAGGGTAGGCCTCTATGATCTTGTGTGTCACTCCGTAAATGAGCAATACATCAAAATCATGATATAGTGTTAAAGCTTGTGGGCATGAGTATTTCAATGTAAATTTTAATTCAAGACTCCCATTAGGTACAACTACAATGGTTAGACATGACGTTATCGCATCACTGTCTTTTAAAAGATGTTCCCTGATGTGTGGCTCAGAACTCACCACAACTTTTTTTGATCAGTGCATCAAATTTGGAACACAAAGTAACACAGGTAAAGCAGCTGATTAGGTTTTTTGATGCATTCTCTAGACATGTACGACACCGTCGATAGACCTGATGGTGATTGGCTATGTGAAAATACCTGATGGAAGTCTTATTTTGGCTTGCTCCCTCACATGACTTCGTCTGAAGACACACACTATCACAACAACGACTACTATAGCTACAGTCAGTGTCGACCCTACAGCTACACCAACTATCAATCTACAATCAGTCGAACATTTATTCAGAGTAGATCGTGCACCTTGCACAATAGTTAACCGTCATTTTAGGATATGTCAATCATTTTTAAAATGAAGTAATTAATTTGCAACCTTTCTTAGGAATCAGAGAATTCTGATTAAGCCTAGCAGCTAGAAAACCTAGGAATCCTGGCTAGCCTAGCTTAAGGATGTGTAGTATGCCAGCACCGTACCCATTTTTACGTTGCTACTGATAGTCTTCACAACAGAGTCTCAGAATACTAAGCTGACAAATGAAAAAACTGTACAAAATACAGAGTGGATTTTGGAGTTATCTGACCCTCACCAGAAAGCATGATTTAATTATAGACTTAATAATCAGCCTAAACAGAACACTATATGTATGAAGTTAAGCAACAGGCACTATCACGACAACGTAACTAAATTGAAGTGTGTTGAAGCAATGGTGTCAACATTGCTACTACACAATTCAATGTTGTTACACCACCAATTTGTAAGGGACTCACTTCAGCTTAATATGGTATCCCGTCTAGATGACCACTAAGTCTATGGTTATATTTCACTCACCCCTTGTTTACACCCCTTATTTCCACCCCTTGTTTACACCCCTTGTTTACACCCCTTGTTTACACCCCTTGTTTACACCCCTTGTTTACACCCCTTGTTTACACCCCTTGTTTACACCCCTGCTTATTCTCCTCACCTCTGTAGAACCACATCTTATCTCATATCCACCCACAGAGTCTGTGCTATTCTTCAGTATTGCGTCACCATTGCGCTCAAATGTCTGAACTCCATCATAAGGACGAGGTTTTAACGATTCCATTTTTCGACGGCCAGGGGCCGGTCAAAGAAGACTTTCATAGGGTGGATAGTAACCCACGGTTCTGTGATACACAGTCTGGCTTTGAATCTGCAGATAATAATACATCATCGTGACATCATACATCATAGAACAATTTGATAATTCTGATTTAAAAATTTTATGTGAGTTAGTTTATTGCCGAATTTCTAATATCCATACTGTAATTTCAGTTCAGTGGCACAATCACCTTTGACTCTGTTCACATAATGACGTAGGGTTACAGATGTTTCAGGCTCTGTCACTGTCTCGTAGATGATACAACAAATAATTTAATCCTTAGAGGTAGCAGAGCTGAATATACAAGGAGTGGTTATAACACATGACCTCATTCTGGTCTAATTTTAGAGTTGTCTTCACACGACCATAATGAGACGCAGTCAATAATAGTGTCAGTGGCTCATTGGAGAAAAATGCTGCACCAAATTTAGTACTTTCAATGTGATTAGATCAGTTGAACCGTACTACTACTACTACTACTTACTACAAGTTTTAAGTTCATTGAACTTGTAATGATTAATGATTTATCATAGCCTCAGGGTTAATAACACACATTGTGTTCATTCAAGCTTAGGTCAATAGCCTTAGATACAACAAGTCATGTTGTATCATTAGTCCATACGCTGAACCCGCCTCGCAGGTATAAGATTTTTGCACGCTCTAATTATAGCCTTAGTATTATTATTGTTTGAGCTCATTGACCTGAGATAATGCCGGCGATTCATTAATGTTTGCGTAATTCATAAGCTTCAATATACCAGGATGTGATGTTGTAATGATACATGTAATGTTTTTTGACCAGTGTAAAGGCGGTATTTACGCCTGGACTAATAATCTGGCAACGTTTCATAGCAAAAAATGAGTCCAGTCCAGATTAAATTGGGCTGAGTTTTACTGGCATTCATTATACTATCAGTGAATTACCATCGATACAATTCTATTTGTATGTAAAATTTCTATCCATAGATAAATTTATTTCGATGTGAATTTTTAATTGAAGCACCAATTCCCTGAAAAGTCTGCAGCTGCGCGCTTTGCAATTCTGACGATTTATTGTCCGGGCCTCGTTGCTTAGCCGTGTTGGATTCCGGTCAAATTTGGTTTTTCAGCACTCAGCCTCAGGATTTTCAAGACATAAACTCACCTTTAGTATAAGGTTATTAGTTTCAGCAGCAAATGTTTGCATTTTTATGCCTGTGCATCCCTTATTAAAATTTTTGATATTTAAATAATAAGGTATAGTTCATAATATGTATTTGCACAGGTATCATCATTATCAACAATAGCACCTTTTAGTGAAATATTTAATTATGTGTGTGTGCGTGCGTGTGTGTGCGTGTGTGCGTGTGTGCGTGTGTGAGTGCGTGCGTACGCATGTACATAGATACGTATGTTCGTACGTATGTATGTTTGTATGTATGTATGTACGGACCTTTATTATCACAAGGGGCGAATCAGAAATAAAATACTGGTTTGCCTGTAGTAAAATATGTTTTAAAAATTTTGCTGTCTAAAACTGTTGCATAAAAGCTATTTTAGTGTACATATATACAATAATAGAAAATAAGGATAGTCTGTGATCTAAAACAGTTTCTATGAAGATTAATGCAGCGGCACAGAGACGTAAAGCAACCGGAAAGTAGCATGTCAAAGGAGATTGAAGGGTTTGGTGCGTTGATGGCCAACATTCTGAGGGATTTGGTTTTCAATTTGTTATGGCAGTATCTGCTTTGGAGAGCTTCTCGGAGCACTTGGTGATATTGTCCATAACAAGGCGTTCTTTTGGTACGATATACTTTGTACGGAAATTACACCTCTTGCCCTACTATTCTCATACATCCAAGCACTGCCCATCCTAGTTAGAATGGATTACATGGTAGGACACTTTAGGACAGGTATTTTGTGTACATTAGTAAGTTATAAAAAGATTTCATGAAAACATGTGAGATAACTTCACAGCTTACTTGGATGACTCAGGAGAGTCAAGGAGAAGGAGGAGCAGAAGCTGTGAGATCTCAAGTTCTCGCAGCTCAGGCTGAGGTGATTTCGGATGGAGAGAATAAAACCAAGAAGATGGGAGCAAGTGATAACAGACAGTGTCAACCACTTCAAATCGGAGACCAATCTCAGTTTTATCTTTTGACGAAATCTCTTGTGTATTAGGCGTAATCAAATTACTCTCAGCTATCAGACATCCCATCTCTACCTTTTTGGGAGGTTCAATCACTGTCCTATAATCAATTTATAATTAAATCATTTTTATCATACAAAAATCAAAATCTTATCGCCATTTTTTCAAGAGGAAGTCAGTTTATTTGCATATTTATTTTCAAATTTAAAGTGATTGATGGGCAAATGCAATCTCTGGTTTTTTGGCCATGCCTATCAACAGTGATGACCTCTGGTGCATATAAGACCGGGGGGGGGGGGGGGGAACATCAAGGCTGATCAGTTCTGTAGGGAGAGCCCTTGGAGCATGTTTTTCTGGTATGGTATAGATTGCCTTCCTGGTATTTAACTTAGTTTATTATTCAAGAATACAAATTGATTTTAATGTTGAAAAGGCATCTCAACTATGAGTCATTAGTAAATTGAATTAATACCTACGTTGTAACAAAGTTCTAAAAACAAATGTTGTGCATAAATTTGATTAGATAAACAAAACACTTTTTGTATGGAGTTGCCTTCTTCCTCAACAAATACAAAATAAACATGAGCAATAATGAGTAACAGAGAGGTGTCTGTTCTGCTAGGGTATTCGGCCCCGAGTGGGTCGAATATGCAACAAAGATAGCAAAAAATGGAGTTATCTGCCTACATTCGCATTAGCAGGGTTCAGTACCAAGCAGTAAGAAGCTAACTTGGTGCTCTTACCACATACTTTAGGCACCATGCAGCTTTGAAGCTATATAAGGAATTTAGTTAGTGACGAGGAACATGAGTCGGTCCAGTTTTGCTTCCTTGAAACTTGATTGATAAGAGATACAAACTTTGTTTAGCATGACTTTGATTTAATAGCAAAGCTTCATACACCTACCCTTTGTTTTGATGCAATGTATCGTCAGATGTCCTGCTTCAGACCAAGGCAATCAGTTTATGAATATCGTGAGTATTATCGAGGAGAATTTCTGTATAAGTTCCTTAGTCCGAAGCATCGTCTGTATTTATTCAAGTCCTCCAAATAATGACTGCCGTTGGGTAAGGTTGGATATAAGGCTTACCATTGCTAGTGGGAGAGGACACGACTTTGGTCTTCTCTTCTTCAATCATTTTTCTTGTTTGGCTGTCAAAATTGTGATAACTAAATTATTATGTATCCCACAATTCAATGCACACATGCATTCTTTCCTTCACTCCTCATGGTGCTCTGGATCGAGATAGGATAGTAATTGTGTAAATACAAAGTAATTATGAGAGTCTGCCTTCCAATACGCATTTTTTTCTGGTAACAAATCAAATCAAAGGTGGACGTGACGGCCATGCCCTACCAGCACCATTACTTTTTTAATCACAAGACAGATGCATTGCAGTTCACAAATCTAATAAAATTATAGTCTAATGTAGTCCAAAACATTTATAGTCTTTACTTTTCCCGAAATACTTTTTTAAAGAGACTGGTATGCGATCTCTGAATGATTTGTGATAAGAGAAATACGTAAACAGCCTAGGATTACTAAGCAGTGACAGGTTTACATCCCTCTCTTATCAGAGGTTTGAAGCACATGAGAAACTTAAGGCTATTGACAAATTAAAAAATTTGTATTAATTTATTCCGCCGCAAAAAGCAAGGACCACTGACAATAACATTGAAGGGGGAGGGTCTGGTATGACTTTCTAAACACAATAAAACAAAGTCTTGGTTTATTACGGCATTGTTACTGCTTACCAAAAGTATAGGGGTGTCAAACTACTAGAGGTTAAATCTCCCAATAAGTTTTTGTGATATTGCTTCATGATGATTTTTACAGCGTGCCCTTGTACCTTAAGACATCAAGATTTGCTCCTAAATTTAGATCGCATTGTTGAGGTTAGCTGTGTTGGATACAGCTCATGGGTCCCCATCCTGCTTGATCAGTAACTTTACATCTCTTTCCCTAATACTATCTTAAATACTTGTTAAATAAACCAAAATACATCCATGATATGATTCAATACCAGAAATTGCGTGCTAGTGTTGTGGTTAACAAACAATGTCAAAAAGTTCAAGTTGACATTGGCAAAAATTTTAATCGAATTGAAGCAAATGACATATTCAATATCATGAAGTTAGAGATTCATAGTTAATGCCACTTTCACAGGGATAAGTCGTACTACGTACTAATGATTACTTGTTACCTTGCAAATTAGTAGACTAATTGGTTATTGGGTCTGTTCCGTTGCTGGGCGCGTTCGGGCTCGCCCTACCTCGCCAAGGCGCGCTGGTAGGGCTCGCCATACTGTGGCCGGGCGAGCCTGGTGGGCCATGTTGCCTGAATGCTGTTTCGCCACACAGTCGCCCAGCAACGCCTCGTGCTCGCCCACGCGGCGAGCCACGGCGAATATGGACACTTCAGCCTCCCCTGTTAGCCCATTGTGTCACCTTCAGCCCATGTTCGCCCTCAAACGCCCCTCGCCTTGTTTCGCCGGTTCGCCCAGAGGCTAGCCTGACTAAAACACCTTTTGCCCATGCACAAATATCTACATAACTGGAAACCAACCACTGAACAGTGTATGGCCTATCTTTCTTTACTATCTGTCAGTCAACTAATTATGTCAATCCAAGCCACAATAAATGACATTGATGGACCCACTGCAGCTGACCTATTTATTTTTCAAATTGGGAAGGCACACAACTCCCAACCCACAGTTACAATCAATCACACACAACTCCCAAAGACAAAAATTCTCTTGTTAATTTGATCAATGACAATTTCTTGCACTCCAACCCTTCCAATGTTTCTACCATAACCATGTGATTTGCAGAATTGCTGTATTTTCTTGCACACAGCCCTTATACATGATCTAAGACCGAAAGAGGCGAAGGAGCGTACACAGATTAGGCAGATTAAGCGAACATGCAGAATGGAAACAATGTCAAAGCATATTAATGGTTAAATATGCGAATTCAGTTCCACCGAGATCTGCTTGCTGTCAACTCTGCACTATTTGGACATTGCTTGATCTTGATGGCTTAGCACTCTTGTGCTTCCAATAGCTTTTCACTTCACATGGGCTTATCATCGCCGCCAACCTTATATGCAGTCTTACACGTGTGTAGGTGTCGGGCTAGCCTGTTCACTAACACTATTGCGGGCTTGATACAGCTAAGTAGGGCTAGCCTGAGCCAAGTAGGGCTAGCCTGGGCTAACCAGGGCCAAGTATGGCTAGCCTGGGCCAAGTAGGGCTAACCAGGGCTAACAAGGGCTAGCCTGAGCCAAGTGTGGCTAGCTTATTGACATTTTTATTGTTAATATAGTTTTTGTATATAAATATTGTTTATTCTGACAACTCAACTGCAACTAGCAACAGTACAAGGACTGTAAAAACATTGAAGTGATGCTAATGCGAGCATTGCATGTAAACTGTAAAAAGTTTTTTTATAATAATCATCACTATCTGGCTGCATATTCCCACTCCCAGAACCGTAATTTTTGTAAATTTTTATCATTCATCACCATTTTCAATACCAGTTACCAGCATATTAAGAATTCCTGGACAGCACAGCAATCGTAAACACTAAATTACGATTTATATTATAAAAAAGTATAACAGAACAAATATAGGTATGCACGGTAGTAGTAATGGGAACGATGGGTAGAGACACACCTTCTCATGATGAGCTATATGCAGCACGGAACTAATAATAATAATAATATAAAATTTTATTTGCTATTCAATGCCCTTTCGGGCAAATGAGAATATGCTTACATAAGATTCATCACATCTATTTAGCGCACTCCTGTACAAGGTAGGAGTGGGCAAGCTAGGCTATTGTTCGGAGAGCTCACCTCCTTTAGCAGAAAGGGTAGTGACCGAGATTCGAACCTGTAACTCTCAGATTGAGAAGCCCGAATCCTTACCACTACGCCACCCTGCCTGCCTGCAGAGTGCCTCCATACTTTTGGATGGTGGGTGTGCTGACTTCAAAGTTCACTACCTTATTTACCTACTTGTAGAACAGAAAATAAATAAAACTAAACATGCTAATCTTTCTGCTGATAAATATATTTTGCGTTTAGGGTATACATATTTACATGCCCTAAAATATGAAAACTAATACACAAAATGAAATATAGAGACATGGCATAGACATAGAGATATTACTGCAGGCACGTAAATGCCCCGTAGATGCACACCCTTGCATTATCAAAAGGGGCTAAAGAAAGAAAAAAGAAATTACAGCGGATACTTTTTAAAAATCTCAGTCAGCAGACAGGCAAGCATACCCCCTTGCCATGTCTTCCCCCGCCACTGCCTCCACATATAAACATATAACAATTCTTGCGTCTTCACAGGGCCGCATAACCGGATACGCGATTCCTTTATATACTTTTTCACAAGTCTCCATGCATTTTCAACATGATTGGTGTGAGCACCTAAAAATAATTGCAAATTCGATATCAATAATTTGTTCATTCTCCAAGTGAACACCTACCAGCTTCCTATGACTCTAAAATGCTCTAAAACTCTGGAGAACATAATTTTAGCTAGTATTGAGTTGCACTGCTTTGATGTGAATATTATCAACCATTCATTTATCTACAGGTGTCAAAATTACATGTATTGCTTAGTTTGACGGGATGCAAAATGCAAGTTATTGGCCCTGCTTTTATGATTTACGGCCCCTAATCAGTAATTGGTGAATCACAACATAAATTTAAACCACAATATACACAGTTAAAAAGCATTTAAGTGTGGAAAAAAGAAAGCTATATCAATCAAGTATATTTGCTGACTTGGTAAGAGAGAAAACAGAAACACACCTGTTCGAGGGTCAACAAAGTTCCGGGAGTGATTAACTGTCAAGTGCATATAACCATTCTGGGCAAGTTGGTCATAACCACGCCAACAATCTGTTACAATGGTAGCTCCCTGCTGGACATAGGTCCTGATGGCTGGGATGAGTGTATCTGCTCGTCGGTCTGCCACACAGAGGAATATCCCCTTGCTACTGTCATCCAAGTTCACCATACCAAGTACCCAAGTCATATTGGCAGGTACTCTCCCTCTGTTATACTTGAAAACAATGTATAAAATAACCATAAATATCCCTTGTTAAACTAATATATACGGAGTTGTCTTGTCATGCTAAGAAGCATGACAACTTCCTAATTGATTAGCCAAAGACAAATTTTAAGGTCCAGTGCATCACACAATATGCAGACAAACCCCTGCAAGGATTACGAAAAAATTTCCATTCAGCGTTGTGCTTATTGTTAAGCCAATTGACAATAATTTCATTCCTTAGTGACATATCTAAAAACTCTCGAGTACGACTGGTACATTATCATTCACTTTTTTCAGAATATTACAAGGGAACATAACTAGAAGGACCAACTCATATTAATCCATTGATCTGGATGACAAATCCATATCGATTTATCGCAGGTTTCTCATACTTTGTTACATTAAAACTGCGGAGGAGGCAGTGATTTAGCAATATATATTCAGTGAGGCATGCGGCGCCTTTTTAATGGTTGAAAAAGGTAAGATATAAATGACCTTCAGGCTAAAGTGATGGCTGTGTAAATCAAAGTTCTCATTTTGGAATGACATTATCTATTCCAGCTAATTTGTGACTTATCTCTTGTATGTTTAGTTGTTAAATCGCTACCATGTTACTTAGTGCACAATACAACGATTGAAGGCACACTAGTATTGGCTTGTAGGTGGTATTTCACATCTACATCTCGAAGAATATCCACTAAATACCACAGTAGGCTTGATGCATTGCAGTTTTTATTGACAACTGACAAATTCTAGACTGGTAAACAGCCAAATATTTGTTCATTTTAATACAGACTGAATCCTCCAAATTACTTACTTTTCGTTTGATGAATACACTCTCATCTATGGCGACAGTGAAGGCATGATGTGACTCAATCTTTGGTGGATGAGTGAGCATTACCTGCACACATATACGATGGATTTCATCGCGCAGAATCCTCGCCGTTTTCACATTGATATATCCTAAAACATTAAACACTTGTGAGTTTGATGAATGACAGAAAGTTAATTCAAGGTTGTCACGATATTGCCTAAAAAAAACTCATTACAGTTACCCCATTATTCAAGCAAAGTAGTATAGGCAATTATTATGCATAGGCAAGGCATGATAAATGCAGAGTGAAAGTGTAACGCTCTGTCTAGCTCATTATAACAGGTGTACTAGAAAAGGTTGAGCAACATGTTTTTTTAGTTCAATATACTGCTGGCTTTACAGAGTGAAAGCATTAACTAAACTTGTTCAGTTTAAAGCAATGCAAAGTATTGAACAACAGTACAGTACTGCTACCTATATACAATGTAAAAATAGAAGTTAACAGTATAAAATACAGGAATGGACACACCTCCAACATATTGTACAATAACTTGTGTACTTACCAAGTCTAAATATTGCGCGATGGTCAACTCCTGATGACCAATGCCAGAGGTAGCGGACAATATCTCTGAGTGAAGTTTTTCTTAGCTTTTTCATGTTAAATATGCTCCCACATCGCAAGCTTTGATGCCTCGGGCAAGTTGAACACTTCCTTAAAAAAAGAAGATTTACTTAAGATTATAGTTATTTCGGTAAAATAATCACAATTAACCAGAGAGCCCCATGATGCATTGTGGGCCCTTCAGGTTGTGTTTAAACAAAAGATCATATCGCAGTCAACACAAGACAACTATATTTTGTCTTTGTTTGGGAGTGGAGGGAGACAGCTTGGGTATCATTGGATCATGTATATAATTCGATAAAGACCTAAGCGAAAATAGCTATGATAACTTTGGAATTTTGATTAAGTGTTGTGTTTGGTGTGGAAATTCTAAAGGAGATTATTACAACCATCAGATGGCGGCAAAAGTTAACAGATCCAATGGAACCAAACTGTCTCCTTCCTACACCCAAAACCAAAAACCACATGATCACAGGTTAGCCAACGAGTCAGTTTGGGTCCAGACTATCATGGGTGGTGTACTCACCATTTACGTTTATCTGGAGAGTTCCGCCATTGTATGCATTTCATTTCACTGTTACAGGTTGTGCATACCACATGACTAGCAAGCAATCGCAGAGACATCAGCCAGTTCGTAATCTTGCTAACATCGGGGTCTTCAGTGAGCTCCCTCATGATTCTGTTGCCATCCGCTGAGTCCATACTGGTTGGGTTGGGGGAACACCTACCAATACACACAATACCTACATTACAGAAAAAGTCCAGTTCTAAAAGACCAATAGCTATGATGAAAAATTCATAGTTGAGGGTTTGTTTGTGCAGCCCGTAATGCATGCTAAGACATAGTTTAGGTACTTGTCTGATCCAACAAAGGATTTCTAACGATATTGGCTGTATAACAATGCTATATCGTATCTAACAACAATGCTGCCATTCATACACCAACCGTCGCCAACGACGGTTTTAGTTTCTCATATAGAACTGCACTTTATTTTGTAATGTACACAAATTAGTGCAACACTACTATTAGTCCTTCTCAATGCAATGGTTTTCTAGAACAAAGAAAAGAGTGATCCATATTTAATTTTCTCCCTCGATAGCTCAGTTGTTTCTACTTCAGCTAGAGCCCTCAAAATTTGGATTCTAAAGTAGGCTGTATACCAGATCACACATACCAAGTTTTGAGACTATTTATCTCAATGATGACCTATATATATATAACCTTGGTTGAAAAAGGGGCAAAAATCTCACTTAAAAGCCCAATTTTTTTAGGGGGCAATTGCTTGAGTCTCAAGCAAAGTACTTCAGAGTTGGCAGGCCTGGTAAGACCTGACTTAAGCTTTGGGCCTGACTGAGCATTCCACATTGACACAGTTACTAGTTAGTAGTACAAGAATTGAGCCCAAATGTCTCGACATTATATATGTTTGTGTGTGTTATGGGTATATATATGTTGAAAATACAGGCATGGATTAGGTAGAGCATTTTGGGCTTGGGTTAAGACCATACTTACTTACTTCCCAATTGATCCTAATCACCGGGATAGCTGGCATAAAGGATATAATAATCAGTCTATTAGTACGTAATCGTAATACCAAGCTCATATAATGGCCTTTACACCTGAGTGTAGAAGGGTTTCTTGGTGAAACTTTTACTCCTTGATGCAAGGGAGAATCTTGATCAATGAATCACAGTCGATAAGGCCCGCAGCCACTAAGGCCCACTTCCCAGAAGAATGTGTGCCTCATTTACACATTGGGCTCGCTGATTTAGCCCAGAAGCATGTATACTATGGGGCGACTTGCCATAGTCCTTAAAACAGGATATGCAGGGTTATCAAACTATGTCAAGGCAAGGTGAAGAAAAAGTCAAGGTTACAGAACAACAAAGGAGTGTGACTTCTACAAAATTTAGTCTCAACAATTTAGATAAAAGAAATTGATCTAGCAATCATGACCTCTATGATGACTAGAAAGAAAGTAAAAAACGCTACAGAGCTGCTGAAAAACTGTGACATATGCAAGACCATCCATGGATACGGGCCGTGTCCTGTGGCTATGCAGCAACCAGTTTCTTCAGGGAAAAGTGCTACAGTTAAAGTAATGTAGGTGTCTACTCTGTCTACTACTGTCTTCAAGTTAATGAGTTCAACTATTTGAAAATAGACTATACTCATTACACTGTTTTATATGATGCAGTGATCAGATCAGGCTATGTTCTTAACAATGAAACACGTGCTATCGTGTTGCTATCGGATGAATAGAAGACAAATATAAATATATATGACTTTTTCACGCCGCTCTTGCTCGCTGTGACCAAGACAATATATATTTCAATTCCCTGGAAGTGATATTTTCTTACTGTGGCATGCTGCTTGCTAATAATGATTGCTTAGTAGTGACATGGTATGCTATGGACATGCACAGGCCCACTCATCACTTTGCATAAGATAACAGCACAAATGTTTCTAAATGCAAGGCTTCTCAGACTATAGAGGCTTGGCTTAGTCCTCAGCTGGGTCTCAGCCAGTCATGGGGACTTTCTTGATAGAGCAAACAAAACTTATTATTATGCATATTGGATTGCTTACTGAGTTTTCCCCAGGTGTCCATGGTTTCGGGCTTGGACTAGTCCCATAAGCCCATGTTTGATTGACTTATTCTCATTGCACTGACTTGTCTGTTTTAGGACGAGCTCAACTGATCAGGAATCAGCTGATGCTGTAGCTGTAGATGACAATGCTGAAAAAAACAGGTTAGCTTGGCCTTTCTGTTGTGTGGAAGTTGTAACCTCATCAAGAAACTTCTAGTCATTGTATAGCATGTTTTAACAATGGGATCTATTTTAGAACATACCTTTAGAAACCTAGCGCCTCTAGGAATCACCTATGATGATGAAAATTCAAAATAGAGGCTTGGCTTAGTCCTCAGCTGGGTCTCAGCCAGTCATGGGGGACTTTCTTGATAGAGCAAACAAAACTTATTTATATGCATATTGGATTGCTTACTGAGTTTTCCCCGGGTGTCCATGGTTTCGGGCTTGGACTAGTCCCATAAGCCCATGTTTGATTGACTTATTCTCATTGCACATACTTGTCTGTTTTAGGACGAGCTCAACTGATCAGGAATCAGCTGATGCTGTAGCTGTAGATGACAATGCTGAAAAAAACAGGTTAGCTTGGCCTTTCTGTTGTGTGGAAGATGTAACCTCATCAAGAAACTTCTAGTCATTGTATAGCATGTTTTAACAATGGGATCTATTTTAGAACATACCTTTAGAAACCTAGCCTCTAGAAATCACCTATGATGATGAAAATTCAGAGTCAGAACATTTTTGCATCAATCGACGTATGCGTGTATATTTCAACTTTCATTGAATAATTGGTCATGAATAATAAATTAAGCTTTTCCGTCTCATCAAGGATATAAGACCAGAAAGTTTCAGTTAAGTTCAGTATAACCAAGGAGTAACAGGTATAACATGGAGAGCGTTTTTTTGAAACCACGACCCATCATGTTCCTCGTTGTCTGTCACCCTACTAACTACAACAGAAACAGCTTTCAATGTATTTTGCTTTGTCAAAAGTTTTCTTACTGTGTTTGAAATGGTACGATTACGATTGATAATGCTTAACAATTAAATGCTTTTATCAGGAGAAGTGCATCAAAGCCCCACAGCGATAAGGAGAGAAACAGCAAAATGAAAAAGGCAAAAACAAAGTGAGTTGACTATCATAATGTTGTGAAATATTTCTGTTATACTGTTATTGTGGGTAGTGCTTGTACCTCCCATGATGAACGCTAGCCAATTGTGGAGTTACGGGTTATGTCGTGTTTTAAACAGAGTCATACTTAAACAATATGCACTCATTCCCAATGCTGTGAAAGCCTCTCCTTCACTCTCCACCATGTCTATGTATTTTGTGTTTGCAGAACAAAGAAGGAATCAACAGAGAGTGACAGTGACTCAAGCGGAGAAGAAAGAAGAAGAAAAAAAAGATCCAAGAAATCGAAAGCCAAGTGAGTGTTATGTCTTAATCTGGAAACCATCAACTAATGTTTTTGGGCCAGAAATTTCACCCGAGGGTTACCAATAGAGTATCACTTGTTTTGGCCTGCCTATTATAGTATCACATACACTGGGCTATCAGAAACACTGGTTATGATCTTACTAAAATAACACACTGTTATTGTGGGTAGTGCTTGTACCTCCCATGATGAACGCTAGCCAATTGTGGAGTTATGGGTTATGTCGTGTTTTAAACAGAGTCATACTTAAACAATATGCACTCATTCCCAATGCTGTGAAAGCCTCTCCTTCACTCTCCACCATGTCTATGTATTTTGTGTTTGCAGAACAAAGAAGGAATCAACAGGGAGTGACAGTGACTCAAGCGGAGAAGAAAGAAGAAGAAAAAAAAGATCCAAGAAATCGAAAGCCAAGTGAGTGTTATGTCTTAATCTGGAAACCATCAACTAATGTTTTTGGGCCAGAAATTTCACCCGAGGGTTACCAATAGAGTATCACTTGTTTTGGCCTGCCTATTATAGTATCACAAACACTGGGCTATCAGAAACACTGGTTATGATCTTACTAAAATAACACATGATAATTGTGATATGATGGGGTAAAAAGTTTTAAATATTTTCTAAAGCACCCTTGTGTTAGCCCAAAAGTCACCGCAGCAGATGTGTGATATCTTTGTAAACGTCAGAGTCTGTACCATGATTAGACCACTTCATTGGCCTTTCTCTTAGGGATTGGGCTGGGGGAAGGCCTATAAAACTAAGGGAATTGCATACCTACTTTTTTCCATCTGGAAATAATTTGTAAAATATATCATTATAGCAAGCATGACCAACGAGGCCAGTCAGGAGGTAATAAGTACTGTTTACAAAAGTTTGCTGGTGTCTTTGCATGTAGCTAGACGTTTTATATGTTGTTAGGAAAAGCTAATTTAGGAAATTAAAATATTCAAAAGATTGAAATTCTTTCTCTGGAGCTTTATTCAAATGATTCATATTATATGAAAGTTATGGAATGTAAGAAACATGCTTACACGAATTGGTCTTTGGCTAGCCCAGTCCGTGTGGGTTACCCCGGAACACGTTATGCTAGCCCAGGCCAGAATTGGCTAGTCAAAAGTTTTAGGTATGTCCTAGGGTTATTCTCACTAGTATTGTTGCTTTTTTGTACTTCGAATTTAACGCAAAAGAATGCCAAAAAGCAGCTATTTTTACGGACTTATGACATTGACATTCGACATTCTTTTGCATTAAATTCGAGAAAAATGAAGATGCAGTAAAACATTCTGTTGGCATTTCCCGTTTGCACCATTGTTAATGAAAGCGGCTTCGTATGTGAGAACTTTCAAAAAAACTTTGTTTGGCCACAATAATGGTCATTTGGAGAGCATGTTTGACGTTATGCAAAAGTTGTGAAAATATTAGCTGTATTCGAGAGTCCACTGTCATCGCAATATGAATGTTAATTTGTTGAAAGTCAATGTGTATGACATTTGAAGCGTACTCTAAGAGAAAATCATGTTTAATTTTGTTTCGAGCTTATGATCTGTTCTGAATTGATGATTGAAATTTCACATATTTTCACGGCTTCTCAAAAAAAATTCACTGTATGGGGTGACGTAAAAAATCAATTTAGACTAGTCATGTATCAAAGAAAATCAAATTTTACGATGAACGCAATCTCTAAGTATACATTCCACCTATTTTGAAATTTCTTGCAATTAATTTGACTCCTCCACCTGCATTGACAAAAACAATGTTTTCTACCTCATTTCTTCCCTAAAATGACACGACGTCATCGAATCAAATTTTTGTTCAGGTATTCATTTTCAGTAGCTCGGCAGCTTTCCAACAACAGTATATGATATGTTGATATTCGGATCGGTCTTTGACATTACCTTAATATTACAAACAAAAGTTTTTTCAAAAAAATTTTCTTCATATAGCTACATCCGATAATCTCGTGTCTGTAGCTGAAATGTATAGCAAGCAATCAGGTTTCAATACTCAACTAGTAATACTCATTTTTAATTTACGCCAACCCCAATTACTGATGCTATATGGGGTAAAAATCTTGAGATAACATAACTTTAAAGGTAAGCTGGTTGTTAGGTAAGCTTAGGTCGGGAGGGGTAGGTTTTCAGTCAAATTTTTTTTTTTCCGTTGTTTACTATTATATACTGGTGGGCACTAGTGTATATGTAGGCTTTAGTTTTCTTGATCACAACTTTAATTGTTCTGTTTCAACTCTTAACATTGCTGTATGCAGTATGTGCTACTTGAGGTACATTTTGTTTATTGTTTTCAAAAGTCTTTATTTTCATAGAAATAGTTATAAAACATAGAAAGCTGTATTTTATATAATTAGTTTTGTGGACCTCTACATAAATTTTAGTACTCCCGGCCACATCCACCTCAGTTAACAATCAATTATATTTTACTCACCATACCATGCCATGGTGGTGTTGTCATTTTATCGATTTTGTTTTGGTTTTTTGTTTTAACTTTGTAAACATGTAATTTTGTATACATATAATTGTGTATAATTGTAATTTTGTATAAAGATGTTTTTAAAGTGTAAAAATTGTGTCAAAGACTCTACAGCAAAAGCAGTAGCCTAACCATTCCAATAAAATTGTCTATTTACATGATAAGCCCATGTGAAGTGAAAAGCTATTGGAAGCACAAGAGTGCTAAGCCATCAAGATCAAGCAATGTCCAAATAGTGCAGAGTTGACAGCAAGCAGATCTCGGTGGAACTGAATTCGCATATTTAACCATTAATATGCTTTGACATTGTTTCCATTCTGCATGTTCGCTTAATCTGCCTAATCTGTGTACGCTCCTTCGCCTCTTTCGGTCTTAGATCATGTATAAGGGCTGTGTGCAAGAAAATAAAGCAATTCTGCAAATCACATGGTTATGGTAGAAACATTGGAAGGGTTGGAGTGCAAGAAATTGTCATTGATCAAATTAACAAGAGAATTTTTGTCTTTGGGAGTTGTGTGTGATTGATTGTAACTGTGGGTTGGGAGTTGTGTGCCTTCCCAATTTGAAAAATAAATAGGTCAGCTGCAGTGGGTCCATCAATGTCATTTATTGTGGCTTGGATTGACATAATTAGTTGACTGACAGATAGTAAAGAAAGATAGGCCATACACTGTTCAGTGGTTGGTTTCCAGTTATGTAGATATTTGTGCATGGGCAAAAGGTGTTTTAGTCAGGCTAGCCTCTGGGCGAACCGGCGAAACAAGGCGAGGGGCGTTTGAGGGCGAACATGGGCTGAAGGTGACACAATGGGCTAACAGGGGAGGCTGAAGTGTCCATATTCGCCGTGGCTCGCCGCGTGGGCGAGCACGAGGCGTTGCTGGGCGACTGTGTGGCGAAACAGCATTCAGGCAACATGGCCCACCAGGCTCGCCCGGCCACAGTATGGCGAGCCCTACCAGCGCGCCTTGGCGAGGTAGGGCGAGCCCGAACGCGCCCAGCAACGGAACAGACCCAATAACCGACTAATTATTGAAATAGACAACTATGTCTTGTTTTTGAAAACCAGAAGGCAGCTGAAATAGGCAAATTTTAAAAGTAAAGTAAGAGGGACGGTGTTTTAGCTTTAGCTACTTCCGTACTCAGCAAGCAGAGTCCCTAAGTCTATCATGCTGGTTCTGCTTTTATGACATCAGAGGGTTGATGTGGCGCATCCCTTACACAACTGGTATACCTTCTAGAACGAGAAAGCCACTCACTCTTGTTTAGCAGTGGTACTTGAGCCCTTGACCATTCACTTCAGAAGCGTTGAGAGGTGAACGCCTATACCAATAGCTTTGTAACAACCCTGGCTGCCTTGTTAATAAATCATGGGGTCTGTTACAAGTACTTAAAGTTATCGATCCATTATCTTCTAAATAATCACCGAGGCTTGGCGTAATTGTAAGCAATGCAAAGATGACTGTCTTTTTCACTGAAACATAAAGTTCTCTTTTCTTATTGAACTTTCTTGTCTTTTAACAACCCGTGGATGCCACAGATTACTAAATTTTTCCTAATACTATGTCACATGGTAAAACGTACAGATTATTCATAGTTGAGACAAACCGCAGCCTTGACTAAATTTTTAAAATAACAGACTAGCCATACAAAATTAATGTATGTGAAACTGCTCTTCTGAATGACTGTGTATCAAATAGTTGCCGTCGCTCGTTTTACATGGCAGGTATGCTCTCTGTTTAAAGGTGTAGCTCCACAGGCCTACGTTATGTCTGAAACAGCTAACCTACGCTACGAATGACGTCATATGTCGACGCTGGTTATCCTATATTGCATCGGTATAGACACACCAGCATGTTGGTCTTTGTGCCAACGCTTCATTGCCTACGCTTCATTGATTGGTCAATACAATCACACCCCTCCTTTCTGATTGGCTCTCATATTCTATAACAATTCATAATTTTTAGTGCAATATGATTGGTCAATGATATAGCATCGTTTGCACTGCACAACCTACGCGTTGGCCTGTGTAGCTGGTGGAGTTGTCCCGACACGCCGCGTGGGTAGGCAACTACCGATGAAACGTAGGCCTGTGGAGCTACACCTTTAGTCACCAGGTTATATATAGTTGGTACTAGCCACATAAACTGCAGCATGAATACTGCTAGATTGCACAGTCTCAGTATGCTGTTTGCTTTAAAGTTGAATTTTACCCATTGCTTCGGGAACATGGTCTCTAAGCAGCCCCATCATCACATGTCTATGAAGAAATTGTAATTGTTTACCCTGCGTGAGATCAACTGCCAGGCGATTGGTGGCTCAGGGATCATGTGTGTCCAATTGGGAAGCAAGTCTTGATTGACTATTCAATCCCTCGCACCCTTCAATGTTTTTAATACTGCCTTCATTATATATATGCATTCTATGGATATACGGTTTGATATCTGATATCTGAAGAGTGAGTCAGAAGTTATCTCTAGATAGTATCTTGTTGTTTAGTTGTGACTGAGAATAAGAATCCATAACATTCACTGGGTTGATGTTGATTAAATATAGGAGGGGCTGAGCTATAACGTCCTCCCAATATTAAGCACAAGATCAGCAGTATTTGTATAGCCTGCGTCAATAAATTCAATATTCCCAGCTTCCACATGATTGAGTTGCGTCACTTTGATATCAATCATATGATCTCATCATTAATTGCTTCTACAAGATAACGGCATTAGGTATTTACGGCAGTTTAAGGATAAAAGTTAGACACTACAAAAATCTTATCGCTAGTATGTGTTGTGTCCTCATATGCAGTGACCACTAATTAAGTCACGTGCTCATTTAGTATGCTGCCGATAGTATAAATAAGGCATGCCATCATAATTATAATCAGTTGATGTACAGCTGATATACAGTCATTTATAAGTCATTGACACAATGGTCACATAATAAATGTACACGCTCCAACAACAAATCAAACAGCTTGATTTATATACAACCAACAAAACACAAAATAAACATTGGCGACGAGGATAAAACTCGAAAAGATTGAGGTGGAGAAGGAGACTATGCCAAAGAGGGTGATAGATCCATAAACAGACGGTACGCAGCCAAACACAGACACAGACTAAGCGAAGAACAGAAGCCCATGACAGTGACGGAGACAGAAAAGACTATCAGAATAAGATAAGTTGATTTCCGATTACTCGTAGTACTAAATGTAAACCTTTACCCATTAGAAAATTTTCACTGAATAGCGCATATCAGATCATAAAAGATGAGTCTAGATATAGGACGCCCAGGTAATTTTGAGGTAGAAGGTGAGGCAAGTGTAGTAGCTACAGCGTGGTTGGCATGGATCGAGGAGTTCGATTGCTATGCTGATTGTAAGGGTTTGTTCAACCCCAGTGGAGCTTCCGCTAAGGAAACATCGCTTAGGAGACAACGCCAGGCATTGTTGTTGTTCTGTGGTGGACCACGTGTTCGGGAGGTGCTTAAGAATCATAACGATTCAATCGAGGAGGTTACTGAAAAATGTCAGCCCGATGATTATGATGGCACAATTCAAGTCTTGAACGCGCATTTTTTGGTAAAACCAAATAAAAGGTTCATGCGTCATGTGTTTAGGCAAATGCGTCAGACTGCAGGTGAGACGATAGCCCAATATGTAGGTAGACTTAGAAAAGGATCGGTAGGCTGTGAGTACGTTGATGTTAATGACTCGATAGTTGATCAGATTGTTTCAGGCTGCTATTACGATGCTCTTAGAAAAAAGTTCTTAGAAGCAGGGGCATCTCTTGACCTAGCAAAGCTAATGAGTATTTCAGCATCACATGAAGCGGTGGAAATGCAAAATAGGGAAATGAGAAATGGTCAAAACCCTGGTGCTAGCGCTCATGCTAAAAGTAATGCTCATGAATTTCCCAATGCAACAGGTGGTGTCAACCGATTAGGCTCATTTGTTAGGCATGGAAATAGTGGCGGCAAGCCAAAACCCAGATATGAAAACTCCAATGGTGGTAAATCCTACAGAGGTACATCAAATCGTAAGTCAGCTGAATCATGCTATAGGTGTGGTTCTTCCAAGCATAGCGGTAGTGATACTAACTGCCCAGCTAAGGATAAGCAATGTAATAAATGCTCAAAAATAGGTCATTTTGCTATTGCGTGTAGGAGTGTTGAACCTAAGAAAAAGGTGCATTCTATATTGTCAGCTGGTAGTCAAAATGCTTATCAAGGTCAGGCAGCATTTCAGTGCAAAGCTATCAGGCCGAAGTTTAATCTAGACAAGCTTGAAATCAGAGTAGGAAACATTCCGCTTGATGTGCTTGTAGATTCTGGCTCACAGAGCAATGTGATTAGTAAAGACACATTTGATTTACTTGTGTCAAGAGGTCTTAGAGCCAAAGTAGAGCCAACAGACCTGGAACTGTTTCCGTATACTGCTGATAAGCCCTTAGACTTGTTCGGATGCTTCAATGCGGAACTAGAAGCAGGAAATCAGCGGGCAACAGCTGAAATCATAATTATTAATGATAGGGATCAGACATCGTTGTTGAGTAATGATACATCTCATGCACTAAAACTAATCAAAATAGGCTACAACGTAGGAGTAAATAGCTTAGATTCTAATACCAGTAATGTCAGTAATTACGGTAGTCTGCTAGATAACTATAAGAATTTATTTTCAGGCGTAGGTAAATTCAAAGGCCCAGATATAAAAATAGGAATAGATCCTAATGTAGCTCCAGTGTGTCAACCATATAATCGCGTTCCATTCGCACTGAGGAGTAAAGTAGAGGCTAAACTAGAACAGCTAGTTAAATCAGATATCATAGAGGTAGTAGCAAAGCCTACACAGTGGATTTCACCTTTGATTTCTGTACCTAAGGCTAATGGTGATATTAGGCTATGTGTTGATATGCGTAGGGCAAACCAGGCAATTATTAGGGAAAGACATCCCATGCCGACTGTTGATGATTTATTACAGGATATGAATGGCAGCAAGGTTTTCAGCAAGTTAGACATGAAGGAAGGTTTCACGCAATTTGCGCTGCATCCCGATTCAAGGGATATCACAACATTCAGTTGTCACATTGGCTTATACCGATATAAGAGGTTATTTTATGGTTGCTCTATGGCTCCAGAGAAATTTTATGCAGAGATTCATAGATTGATTCAAGGCATTCCAGGTGTAGCAAACCTCGCTGATGATATTATTATACATGGCTCAGACAGAGCTGAGCATGATGCTAGATTGATACAGGTTCTGGACAGGCTCAAAGCAGCAGGATTGACACTCAACAGGCAGAAGTGTACATTTGGTGTTGATGAGTTAGAATTTGTAGGTCATAAACTATCAGCAAAGGGCATCGATCCGATGGCTGGTAAAGTTGATGCTATAGTAAACGCTAAGGAACCAACATGCATAGAGGAGTTGCGTTCTTTCTTAGGATTAGCTAATTATTGTAGCAAGTTCATACCAGATTTCTCGACCAAGACAGAACCACTGCGCAGACTGAAAAAGCAGCCAGCAGATGGCAAGCAGAAAGGTGTCAAAGAAAAATTTGTTCTCAACCAGGAGCAGATAGTGGCGTTTGAGAAAGTGAAGAAAAGTCTAGCCAGTAGTGGGACTTTAGGTTATTTTGATCTCAAATATCCGAATAAGGTGGTAGCTGATGCAAGTCCTTTTGGTTTAGGTGCTGTTCTTATCCAGGATCAGGAGGATGGACCACGGGTTATTAGCTATGCATCGAGAAGTTTGAGTGATGTTGAATCTAGATACCATCAGACTGAAAGGGAAGCTCTAAGTTTGGTGTGGGCATGTGAAAGATTCAAGCCATATTTGATAGGCAATAAGTTCGATTTGGTTACAGACCATGAGCCACTGAAGGTTATTTATGGTCCGCGTTCAAAACCATGTGCTAGGATTGAACGCTGGGTGTTACGTCTTATGCCATATGATTACACTGTAGTTTATTGGCCAGGTAGCAAAAACGTAGCAGACCCTCTCTCAAGGCTCTCAGCAAGTAAAGTTTGTGATTTGTCTCTCGCAAACAAGGCTGAAGCATATGTTAGATTTGTAGCTTTAAATTCTGTACCTAGAGCTATGACAGCTAAAGAGATAGAGAAAATTTCTTTAGACGACGAGGAATTATCCATTGTTAGGAAATGCATAAATTCAAATAATTTTGATGTTCGTGGTATATCAAAGTCGTATAAGCTAATTAGTGGTGAATTGTGTGTGATAGGAAACCTAGTATTGAGAGGCAGCAGAATAGTCATACCCTCTCAACTCAGACCACATGTTTTAAATTTGGCTCATACAGGACATCTAGGGATTGTTGGTACTAAGAGGAATTTGAGGACTAAGGTTTGGTGGCCAAACATTGATAGCGATGTGGACAAACACATCACAGCATGTCATGAGTGTCAATTAGTAGGTAAACCAAGTTCTCCAGAACCCATGTTGAGTTCTGACCTCCCAACAGCGCCATGGAAGGAAGTTGCGGTAGATCATTTTGGTCCATTTGGTCATTCTAGCCAGTACTTGCTTGTTGTTATTGACTATTATAGTAGGTATTTTGAGTGCATTCCGGTGAAATCGACCAGTGCTGCAACCACACTAAAGGCATTAGATGAAGTTTTTCAAACTCATGGAATCCCACAGTACTTGAAAAGTGATTCAGGACCAGCTTTCATCTCAGAGGATTTTAGGAAATTCTGTGAGAATTTGGCAATTAAACACAGCAGGGGTACACCTAAGTGGCCTCAAGGTAATGGTCTTGTTGAATCATCGATGAAGTCCATAAAGAAAAGGCTTCAAATAGCCGTGACTACAGGAAAAGATTGGGGGAGTGAACTCCACAAGTATTTATTTTCTTATAGAAATACACCCCATCCTGCGACTGGTAAGAGTCCAGCAGAATTATTATTTGGTCGTAAGCTGCGTACCAAATTACCCATGTATGATAATGATAGTAAGTTAGATGATATTCAGGTCAGACAGCATGACGCTGAATATAAGGCTAAAGTAAAAGAATACACTGACCGTAAGCGCAAGGCTGCAAACTCTAGTATTTCTATCGGTGATGAAGTTTTACTCATCAGAGATCAAATTTCACAAAAAACTGACACCCGCTATTACAATGATATTTATGTAGTAGTGAACAAAAATGGGTCACAAGTAACTGTACGATCCTCAGATGGACGAAAATATGTCCGTAACAGTTCCCATCTGAGACCCTACAAGAGAACCCATGAAATCATACACTCTTCTTTTGTAGATGCCGGTATCGTAGGCACCGCAGAGGAAGAAAAGAGGGAAAATAGTGTCAGAAGATCGCCACGCCATAAGAACACTCCAGACAGATACACTAACTATCTAAGCAGTCTCAAGGATTACTACGACTTCTGCTACACGTATTATCAAGGAACTCAGCCTAATACGTCATGTCAAAAGTGCCCGATGCACTGCAGCACAACAGAGTCGAAAGGAGAGTGAACTCCTGCGGTTTCATGCCAAGGCAAATCCTACCCCCACTGACAACGCGAATATCAGTGGTGCTTGTTCTCTATTTTCCCATAAATAGATTATGGTTTTTTTGAGGCAAGGATGGCACGGTAGCTGCTGGCCGCAATTGACTCTGAACATCTCTACACTATAAAGAGATTCCATTGACATATCATTTACATACTAAAATATATTATTGCTGACAAATTTTATAAATAAGACATTTATGTTGCTGTAATATTTTATGCTCGCTTTTTGTATGTAAAGTTTTCAGATAATTACTCATTCAAGTTTAATGAGGAAAAGAGGGATGTTGTGTCCTCATATGCAGTGACCACTAATTAAGTCACGTGCTCATTTAGTATGCTGCCGATAGTATAAATAAGGCATGCCATCATAATTATAATCAGTTGATGTACAGCTGATATACAGTCATTTATAAGTCATTGACACAATGGTCACATAATAAATGTACACGCTCCAACAACAAATCAAACAGCTTGATTTATATACAACCAACAAAACACAAAATAAACAGTATGTAAGGTTGAGATGGTTTGATGTCATGTGATCCATACAATGCAATTGAATAGAAAATAGCTGATAATGAATTGGCTAATATTGATACACGCAAGGATTGTGTGCAGTCATCCTTCGTTCTTATCAATGTAGCTCAGTTCATGAAATCGGCTCAGACTTGTAAACATCAGGCCCCTTGATAAACTTCATCAAAAATTACAGGTACAGGCATAATTGATACACCATTAATAACACTACAAGAACTGTGTGTCGTTAGAGAGATATTGATGACAAACAAAGAGTTGTCATTCCTTATTATAATTTTAACTCAACTGATGCAACAGACTCAGACTTGTAAACATCAGGCCTCATCAAGTGAAACTCAGGCAGGCATGCCAACATTTACATTCCTTTTCGTAGAATTTAATTTTGTTGCCTCCTGTAACATTTACAGTGATATACGAATCATTGTATTAGCACGATTGAGTACTGAAAACTGAAAGTTTCACCTGTCCTTCTTATCAGGTCTCTGACGCACACACCCTGGTTCAATATTGGGGACTTTGTTAAAACAGGATACATGATTTTGTCCAATATAGCTACCTTTAAATGTTTACACTGATAAGAGATTCCTACGTCAACAGTATTCAGTACCAGGCAGAGAAAGGTTTACTCGGCTCTCTTATCTGACGCTTGACGCACAAAAAAGATAACTCTAGTTATATATAGTTGGCGCTAGCTAAATACCTCTGCAGCGGGTTTATGTTCCCTGCCAGTTCATTCGCTTACCGTGCTGAGGAGAGACTAGAGGTGTAGCGCAAATACTACTATATTCCCATGAAAATATTTGGCCTGTCAAGAATCATGGAGCTGAGACTGACACTTTTCCTTCTAAGTACATTAAGAATTTTGATTCAACTATTACCTCAAATTGATATGTGATAATTTTGAAAAAAAGACGTAGTTATAGTACATGAGAAAACAAGCATGGCTTGCTTTAACCCAGACATAACATCTACAGGATGAATGCGCAGAGGGTCTCAATGGGGACTCGGTATTCTCTTTATATGGGTGATGTTCCCTCCCCCAAACCTGAAGTACCTTGATATTTTCTATTGTAACAAACTTAACTAATACCATCATTGTTTTGACAGGTGTTATGTTGTGTTATGACACTAAATACTGGGTGGTGTATGGATCAGGATACGCAATCTCTAGTTGATCGGTGGGTCACTTTCCATCGATGTGATAAAATGGGGTTTGAAAGCCTTCTGATTTCTATGCTAGAATATCCCTTAGTAAAAATATCAGATTCAGGGAAGGCAATGTACAGTGAACTAATCATTTGATTGTTTCATTCCTTCTTGTGATTTGTGATATTACACATTAATTTTGGTACAAGCTGTTATTTTTTTGTAATTTATACATTTTTGTTGATTAATTGAAGCAAATATCTGTTTTACTCAAGATTTTGAATTTAGGTCGCTAAATTGAATTTTTGTGTATTGCCTCCTCATGGTGTATAACACGAGACAACTCCAAATAACCAAAATTTACTGTGAACAAAAGCTGCGTGTAAAATATTATATAATTTGGTGTCTGGTGCATAACCTGCATTTCAATTTTATTGGTTGATAGAAAACACAATTATCCATTTGAATCAATTTTTTGAGAAATTAATAATTCTGATATTTTTGACTCACCCACCAGCACATGAATACTTAAAATACGAAAGATACACTTCATTTAAATTATAAATTTAAAATATTGCATTTGCAATATCTGTGGTTTTTTTGTTCAATAATTACTGCGTTAATACAATCAAATTAACTAGTATTGCCCATTTACATAATAATATTAATCTTACAGATTAGAGAGATCTACAGCTACAAACTTCACCACCACTACCTCTTACTATGTTTATCACATGGAAGAAGATCTCTTCCAAGCCGGTCACATACTGTACACTGACATGCACTCACTGAAGACCAGCGATGGTACAACATCTACGACCATAGCCGGGAACACTGCTGATAGAGGATACAGAGAGGGGAGAGGAACTGAGGCTAGGTTATATTATATCTATGGATTCACACAGGTCACAGATAAGCGCGTAGTGGTAGCTGACTTTGATAATCACTGTCTGAGAGAGATTTACCGTGTCACAAGGATCACCTCCGTCTTCTCTGGACAATGTCAGTCACGAGGATACACAGATGGTCGCCCCGGTCAGTTCTTCGGTCCCTATTCTGTAACAAGAGACAAGAATGATGTTGATCAGCTTCTCGTCGCTGATTCCGGAAGCGCGGCTGTGAGGACAGTCAATGTAAGCTCAGCCTCTGTTGGTACTTTAGTTAATTCGGACCAACTCCAGTCTATCAGTTACCTGACACAGGATGACAAAGGGGATCTGTATGTCACAGCATACAGTTATCACGCTCTCTACCGTATCACATACAGACAGGAGATATTAACACTGATTTCAGGGTCAGCAGGGACCAAAGGCTACACAGACAGCACTCTACTAAACTCTTTATTCTACTACCCACATGACCTCGTGTTCATAGGTAATCAGACACTACTTGTGGCTGACAGAGACAATAACAAGATCCGACTCGTAGACATGAACTCAGACAGAGTATCTGCTCAGGATGTATGAACTGCCCCTTCTCTCTACTCATCACTAATAGTTCTCTGTACGTCGGACAATTCAAAAGCATCCAGCAGTTTGTGTGTGAGTACGCTGTATATATATTGATAGTTTAATGATGTCTCTGTTATCTCAAGTTGAATTTATAGGTGATAATTTCTGGTCCATTTTATCACTTTAGCTATTACCGCCTGATAATCTTGTGAGACAACATATTATAACTGATTTTACTAAAATAATATCATTGATCAAATTTACCACTTTTGCCTCACATAAAAAGATTACTCCAAAAAATGAGATATGAAATAATTAAATCATAAAGAAGAGTAGCAGCCTAGGAAACTCTGTTCATATTCCTCTTGACCCCACAATTTTTTTTTAATTTTTGATTTTGTTTGAAAGGTGTTTCACAATTGACTCCACGATACTATATATTCTAACATTCCAGATCCAAGACTGACAACTACGCCAATACCTACAACTACCACACCATTAACTACTACATCTGCAGACGAACAGACTGAATTTGCTGTGGGTAGACATGTGATCCATAAAAGCGACTGTACAATAAACATTGTTGTGATCAATAACGGTGTGTATAAACTTCCATTGTTTATTACCGAATTAAAGTTTAACATTAGCTTGTAGCACTTCGAACCTTAGACACAGACCCCCATGGATATGTTTTCCAATAGCCCTGAGCTCAATTTAAAAAACTTGCCTAATGTACATCTAATTCCAATTTATCTGCGCTTTATCGCTTAATTAGTATTATTTAGTAACAATAATGGAAATTTCTTTTATGCTGTAGCAACAACCACTAGAACACCTTGTCAGGACAGAAACATGACTTTCTATGTGACTTCTGATGAGGACAAAGCACTGGTAAATGTAACTGCTGGCCAACAAACTGCATTTGCTGTCGGTAGTCATGTGATTTATCGAGACACTTGTACGACCAACATTATAGTTATTTATAATGGTGAGTATACAAAATTAATTGGAAAATATTTTAGCTGCTCACTCTCGTATCTGCTAGTACTTTACTCCTAAGACACGGTCATCAATGACCCATACACCAAGTACACCTAGTGCTTGAATTCAACCCCTCTTTATCATCGTTCGCGAAGTCTAGCTTGCATAGTTCAAAGCCCTTGAAGAGTAACTGTAGCCTATCGAACAAGACTTTTTTTATTTGACCCATAATTTGAGCAATTCTCTGTAATCAAGCAAGTTGAATATTTCGTCAATATCATCTATTATGATCAATTAGGCACAACCTCCAAAGCCGATGAGTGTCCAGCAGTAATCAGAGGAGTTGTCTCTGCCTCTACTGGGTTATCAGCACTTGATCTCACACTAGATGGCGCTGTACATCGACTGGAACTACCTGTTGGGGTCTACAATTATCACATATATAAAGAAAATGGAAACTGCTCACTGAAAGTGGAGATCAAAGGTACGGGCTATGATTTTCACTAACTTAGTTTTAACTCACAATAATTTCTATATTCATTAATGTTGGCCTAATAGTCTCTCTATGAAGGTGAAGTTTTGACAGCAAGTCAACACATTCACTCTTATTTGAACCTTTTCAGTCCAAATTATTCCGATACTAAATAAGATTGTAAATTCAACACGGTCATCACTTATATTTTATTGACATTTTAGATTACTTGTTGCTGAGACGGATAGAGCTGGTTGCTGAGTACGATATAAAGTGTACAGTACTGGCTGATAAGGTTTCCTTCGCCACTCTAACAAACCTCGCTAATAGCAATGTCAACCAGATAAAGGAAATATGTCTACACTGTAAGTGCTTTGGCGTCTTCATGATTTGTGTTTCATAATATCAATGAGTAACAGGTAATTATAAAAACTGATGTAATATTCCCCCCCCCCCCCCGTCACACTTTAAATCGCGAGATGATATGAAATGGAGCAAACAATAAATATAAAATACGGTATGCTAATGAATGTATTCTGATGTCATGCCTAACTTCTTTGATATGTATCTATGTACGCTTAGTGCCCTCCTGACATTGTTATAATAATATTTGTAGACTGCAACCCTAAGGTCAGTTCTCAGGCTAAGCTGACCTGTGAGAATGACACTCTGAAAGTAACCTGGTCTACTGATGTCACATTTGACGGAACAGCTACAGAAATTCCCGTAGGACTGAAGCAGAGACTAACAGAAAACCTCCTTGAAGAGGGCAGATACCCAATTCTGACTATGCTTGTCATCACTAGGATACCACCGTGAGTGATTTTATTTAACCCAGCTTTGTTTTAATCATACTTGTAATTATCTGCGATAATGGAACCTTATGGAACCCCCATTTAATAATAGCCAGTCTCAAATCTTTTTTTCTTTATCTAACTGAAGGGAGTAATATAGAGACAAACTGAGCAGTATCCAGACTTTTCTATCTTTCTATGATTCAACAGGGTGGTTTATCCAACTAAGACTAAGGCAGGTGCGTACGCTGAGCTGGTTCTGACTTCGACATGTCTTCATAATAAGAAGTATGACAAGAGAACAGATTCTTGTGTCTAACAAAGTAACGAGTTAAACCAGGTTGCATCACTTTACAGTGTTGGCCTTTAGCGATTATAATGACAGAAGCTACCTAAATAGTTAATATACCTCACGATCCATTGATTCATTGTGTGATGCTTGATTCAAATTTATTACATAGGGGATAGAAGCAGAGAGTTAGTCAGGGGGCTGTGCTACCCTACTTACTTCTAAGAACCCCTACTTCCTCTCTTTTTATAACATGTTATTATTCCTTAATCAATAGCAGAGGAAATTCACAGCAACATTTGCAGTAAAACTGATGTTGTATAGAAAGAAATTGTTGTCCTATATTTTACCTTATAATCAATCTTAATATAAAACTCAATGGTAACAAAACCAGTGAAAATTAATATTGTCAGTGATTTCCCCTGTACCCAAATTATGTCATGTCGAAGAGAATCAGGGAGGTCAAGAGTAGGGGTGGAACGACCTCTTGAGGTTGGAGTTGAATTTCGGATATTTGACCTCGGATTCAACCACAAACCGGATCGGATATTGTTATGTCTGATCCGAGATGATACGTTTTTAATCAACACTTACTAAGCATCATTTATCTCACTAAAAATGACAAGGAAAGAAGTATGATAGTCATTAATTTGTGGTTCAGATTAGATAATGGAGTTTGGCTGAAAGCACTCAGTGGTGATCAATAGGCAATCAATACCTATCTTATTATCATAGCTAATTATATTGTTGCTGATTAAATTTGATGGATGTGTTTTTCTGCTGAAATTGAGAGAAGCATCTTTACTCAGATCGTTGTGAATAAGGACATAATTTTTGTCCAATGATGTTCCCTGTAACAAACTATCAAGTTTAATGTACAAGGTTACCCTCTTCTTCAAAGTAGGAGGACAATTCCTATCCTATGTGCAGAGAGTTTGTTCAAACTCACAGTGATTACAAACAACAGGGTTTGAGCAATGAACTAAACCTCATTGGTTTGAGTGATCCTGGCATATTGAGTCAAGAGATCTTTGTACTGATTAAATGATACTTTCAAATAAACTGTTTGTGTGATCCTTGCACCGTGGCTGTTTGAGTGATAAGTTGGTCCTTGTAAAGTATTATATCCAAGCAGATACATGCGCATTTAAATTAGGGTAATAGTTCAGGGAAAAGATTGTTGACGCTGTTTATCCATGTATTCAATGACCTTAACTGTATATTATGGTGCAAAAGTACAGCTGTTTGGACTTGGCGTTTGTACGCGTTATCCGGATCCGATCCGAGGTTGAATTTATCGACCGATCCGATATCCGATCCGAGGTTGCCTAACCCTGATCCGTTCCACCCCTAGTCAAGAGCCCTCTCATACCTATGACCTAGGACCTGTATTCTCTTTGGTCAGGTTCTGTGGAATCATATTTAGTCCTGAGATATGTCTTGGCTCGGAAAATTTGATGTTTCAGAAAAATTGCTATCAAGAAGGATCTCACTGTGTTTGCACAAAGCAACCTACTCTGAGATACCATATTTGCCTGAAGCTATAGTGGATATTAGGGTATATTATGATTTAGTTACTTGATTAATGAATCCCCAGCAGTCACTGGACTAATTCGGGTCATAAATACCGCTTCGATCTGCCTGTAAAGGCACGCTTAGGCTTGTTAATGCGAATTTGCTTGGCTGTCACATTCAGTTTTTGATTGGTCAAAAGAAGCTACTCCTTTAAATTTTAGCAAGTATTTGTTTATGCCTATGATACAATGCAATTTTTGAAGCAGGGAGAAAGGAGCTATGCCATGTTAGGCGGTTAGATGGAGGATAGTGTGTGCTATTTCCAAGTTCTATTAATTGCACTGATAAAGAGAGAGTCACAGCAACTATTTTCAGCAACTAGCAGTGCGTGGTTAATACTGTGCTCTTATCAGATGTGTGACGCAAGCCATTTGGTAATGTGTGTTGAGTTATTGACCATGCGATGGGATGTTGTCTTTATTACTGACCTTGCCATAATAACATTGATAAGAGAAACGTGCCTCAACAGTATTCAATAACAACACGTGAAAGGCCGCTCGGTGCTCTTATCAGAAGTCAGACGCGTGTACACTAACTCAGTTCATTAAAGTCAATTTGGGCAAATCTTAGGCTAAGAAGTTGACTTATCTTATTGTTGAAATTCGGTGGCTCATTTGCAGTATAGAGTTATCACCCGAACTATCTATCTGTGTAAAGCACTTTAGTTTCAAGCATGAGGATAGACTGCTTCACAGAGTAAAGGGATTCAGGGTAAATTTTTTAACAATAGTCAAGGAAAGAGTTTTTTACTCCTTGGTCAAGATACCTGCAAGCTTTGTGTCAAGGGGAAAGTTATGGGAAGCTTGATGCCAGAAACTCCTTTCATCTAATTGTCACAATTATAGGGTTCTGGAGAATGAACTGAATTCAAAGTTTTCGATTACAGTAAAAAATAGAATATGCAGGCTCTCCCGTACAAAAATTTCTCTTTGTACAGGCTTACTCTACAATTAGACTTGATTTTTTATGCATAAATTACACCTAACTATCCTAGCTAAATTGATACGGTGGGTATAGCTAGGAAGGCAGTATTGTGGCAGTTTTTACAATAGGATTAACTATTACAATCCTTGAATGATGCTGCCACAATGTATCCTTGGTCTATGCAATCATTGAACCTTAAATTTATCGAAAGGGCCTCATATCAAATGTATCTGCGGTCCATCGTCTACTGGGCTTTGGTTGGCACCCAGGTGTGCTCCGACTCCGACCTGCCTGCAAACAGAGAGCAACCTGGCGCAGATATTGTGGCCTGGCCACTAAGGCAACGAATTTCGCCGCCTATGCTCCGGGATGTGGCTTGTGACAAGACATCTGATTTAAATCAACCTTCAATTTTAATCAGTCTTGAGACACAAAGGTTATCCTCAGGTTTTGATATTCTAATATTACATTGCCTTTAAATCCTTTGGAAAAGAAAAACAAGGCACAACAGTAACAAATTATTTCCCTGTAATGAAACCCAGAGACTGCAATACAACTGGTTGTTTACAAATAAGATTTTCTTGAGGGTTTAGAAAATTTACTCTGAGAAAACAATGTCTGTAATTGCTATAACTCAATGCACTGCGTGAAAAATTGCTTCCAATTTTGTTTGGAGGCCATCTTAGATTTGTTGTTTCTTGAGGCAGCCCACCTGTTTGGCTAACCAATTCCTCAAAAGTAACAACATTATAACTTGTTGCAGTATAGATGCAGTCCCAGTGCACGATTTTAAAAAAAATGTACAAATCCAACCGTAACATGAATGCTGTCAATGGTTATTTCAGGACTGCAATTCCTAAATGGTGATAAATACACCAAGGTCGACCATACAGATACCAGCCCACTGAAAATGCAGCAGAATATATCACATAAAATATCATGTGTCTTATTAAGGGTGAGCCCTCCAGACACACAGTTATCATAATCCTATAGGCATCCAGCATAGTTACATAAGTGTTTTTCAATAATAAAAATATTGGGATGACATTCGAGTAAAATTTACGCTCAAGCATTCGGATGTATTTTGAAAACGCTATCATTGAACAGTATCCACTGAAAAAGCCAAATCCATTCCAATTTTCGGAATATTAATAATATTAATTATTTTGAGGTCTATAGTCATTCTGATAGACTTTGATGGGTGACTGATGGGTCACCACAATCTATACTGAAAACTTATATCAACCAACAGAAACATTCTTTTGTTTAAGTTCAGTATAGCATCTCCATTGTCATTTGTAAATTGCTCCACTCCTTGACAAAAGGCAATTAGAATTTGTTTGAAACTGTACACAATGGCATAGAAACTACAAATATTTATAGGCTCTTTGCACTGCCTTGTGCAACATTGCCACTGCACTGATGGATGAAAAAGTAAATCGCATTTTAAAATATGTTAAAAAAATATTTCAAACATGCCTTCAAAAGCTCATTTAGATAATGAGATGAACTGATGCTCTAAAAAAACCAGATCTCTGTGAGTTACCATGTCGAAATGTAGTTCTGCCAAAACAGAAAAACACGAACTTGGAGATTTTTTGTCAGATTTGGAGTTTTTTGCAGAAAAAGATAAATGAATAGTTAGCTGATTGACTAACGATCCAGGTGACCAAGTGTGGTTATTCTGAATTAAAAACTGTAGGAAGGAGATAGCTTTTGGAAAAGTTGCGAGGAGATAACTACAACTGAGCATTTTTGACTTTAAATAACTGAGCATGTCATATATAGTTGGTACTAGCCACATAACACTGCAGGCGGAATTATACTGTTAGAGTTGTGCGGTCTCAGTAAGTTATTTGTATTAAAGTTGAATTTGACTTATAGCAGGAGGCAATATGCTCTCGAGGCGGCTCAATCATCAAATGCTTATGAAACATTGCAATGTGCAATTTACTACAAGGGGATAGGCGGCTCAAGAATCATATGTCTCGATGGGTGCAACACTTAACAATTGATTATTCCATTCCTTCCTTACTTTTGGTCCTGCAATCCCCTCTCATGCATGCTATGGATATACAGTTTGATAACAGGCTTAGATATCTGAAGAGCAACTCAAAATTTATCTATAGATAGTATCTTGTTGGTAGGTTGTGCCTGAGAATAAGAGTTCATAATATTAACTGGGTTGATGTTGATTAAATAGGAGAGTAGCTAAGCTATGGCGCCGCCCCAATACCAAGCACAAGGTCAGCAGTAATTGTATAGCTTGCTTCAACAAATTCAAGATTCACAGCTTGATGAGTTGATTTAGTTGCGTCACTTCGATAATAATCATATGATCTCATCATTAATGGTTTCTGCAAGTTAACGGCATCAGGTATTTACGGCAGTTTACGGATAGAAGTTAAACACTGCAAAACTCTTATCGCTAGTATGTAAGGTTGAGGTAGGTTGATGTCATGAGATCCATGTAATGCAATTGACTAAAAAATAGCTAATAATAAACTGGCTAAAATTGATATACGCAATAATTGTGTGCTGTCATCCTTTGTTACTATCAATGTAGCTTAGTTGAGGAAACCGGCTCAGAGTTGTCAACATCAGGCCCATTGATAAACCTCACCAACAATTACAGGTACAGGTATAATTGTTACACCATTAATAACACCACAAGAATTGTGTGCCGTTAGAGAGATATTGATTACAAACAAAGAGTTGTCATCCCTTATTTTAATTTTAGCTCAATTGATGCAACAGACTCAGACTTGTAATCATCAGGCCTCATCAAGTGAAACTCAGGGAGGCATGCCAACATTTACATTCCTTTTCGTAGAATTTAAATTATACGAATCTTTGTATTAGCATATTGTGAAAGTTTCACTTGTCCTTCTTATCAGGTCTCTGAAGCACACAGCAGAACCCTTGTTCAATATTGGGGACTTTGTTAAATTAGGATACATGATTTTGTCCTACATAGCTACCTTCAAATGTTTACACTGATATGAGATTCCTACGTCAACAGTATTTAGTACCAGGCAGAGAAAGGTTTACTCGGCTCTCTTATCTGAAGATTGAAATACATAAAAGATAACTAGTTATATATAGTTGGCGCTAGCTAAATACCTCTGCAGCGGGTTTATGTTCGCTGCCAGTTCATTCGCTTACCGTACTTAGGAGAGACTAGAGGTGTAGAGCAAATACTACTATATTCCCATGAAAATATTTGGCCTGTCAAGAATCATGGAGCTGAGACTGACATTTTTCCTTGTAAGTACATTAAGAATTTCGATTCAACGATTACCTCAAAATTGAGAGTTGATAATTTTGAAAAAAAGACGTGGTTATAGTACATGAGAAAACGAGCATGGCTTGCTTTAACCCAGACATAACATCTACAGGATGAATGCGCAGAGGGTCTCAATGGGGGATCAGTATTCTCTTTATATGGGTGATGTTCCCTCCCCCAAACCTAAAGTACCTTGGTAATTTCTCTTGTAACAAACTTAATTAATACCATCATTGTTTTGACAGGTGTTATGTTGTGCGATACTAAATACTGGGTGGTGTATGGATCAGGATACGCAGTCTCTAGTTGATCGGTGAGTCACCTTCCATCGATGTGATGTTAATCTACCTATCCAGGTCACTTTGATCATAAATAGGGGTTTGGAAGCCTTCTGAGTTCTATGAATATCCTTCAGTAAAAATATCAGATTCAGGGTAGGCATTTGATCGTTTCATTCCTCTGTGATTTGTGATAATACACATTATACTTTTGGTGCAAAATGTGACTTTTTTGGAATTTATACATTGCAAACATTTTTGTTGATTAATTGAAGCAAATATCTGTTTTACTCAAGATTTTGAATTTAGGTCGCTAAATGGAAATTTTGTGTATTCCCTCCTCATGAGACAACTCCAAATAACCAAAATTTACTGTGAACAAAAGCCGCGTGTAAAATATTATATATTTTGGTGTCTGGTACATAACCTGCATTTAAATTTTATTGGTTGATAGAAAACACAATTATCCATTTGAATCAATTTTGGGAAAAATTAATAATTCTGATATATTTGATTCACCCACCAGCACATGAATACTTAGAATACGAAAAATACACTTCATTTAAATTATGAATTTAAAATATTGCATTTGCAATATCTGTGATTTTTTTGTTCAATAATTACTGCGTTAATACGATCAAATTAACCAACATCGTCCATTTACATAACAATATTAATCTTACAGATTAGAGAGATCTACAGCTACAAACTTCACCACCACCTCTTACTTGGTTTATCACATGGAAGAAGATCTCTTCCAACCCGGTAACATACTGTACACTGACATCTACTCACTAGAGACCACCGACGGTTCAACATCTACGACCATAGCCGGGAACACTACTGATAATCCTGGATTCACACAAGTCACAGATAAGCGCGTAGTGGTAGCTGACTTTGATAATCACTGTCTGAGAGAGATTAACCGTGTCACAGGGATCACCTCTGTCTTCTCTGGACAGTGTGAGTCATCAGGATACACAGACGGTCATCCCGGTCAGTTCTACCATCCCTTGTCTGTAATAAGAGACAACAATGATGACAGGCAGCTTCTCGTCACTGATAACTCTAACAAAGCTGTGAGGACAGTCGATGTAAGCTCCGCCTCTGTCGGTACATTCGTTAAGTCCGACCGACTCCAGTCTATCACACACCTAACACAGGGTGACAACGGGGATCTGTATGTCATAGCAACGTACCAAGCTCTCTACCGTATCACATACAGACAGAAGATAATAACACTTATATCCGGGTCACCAGGGAACCCAGGCCCAGACAGCTCTCTACTAAACTCTTTATTCTACTACCCACATGGCCTCGTATTCGTAGGTAATCAGACACTGCTTGTGGCTGAGGAGATCAATAACAAGATCCGACTCGTAGACATGAACACAGACAGAGTCTCTACACTGGATCTCTGCTCAGGATGTCTGAACAGCCCCATATCTCTACTCGTCACTAATAACTCTCTGTACGTCGGACAATATAAAAGCATCCAGCAGTTCATGTGTGAGTACGCTGTGTATATATATATTGATATCTCAAGTTGATTTTATAGGTAAGTACATGCTGGTCTTTTATTTTACTTTACCTATCTCTGCCTGATAATCATGTTAGAGGAAAATAGATGTTTTCAATAAATAGTAGATATTCGATAAGATTTACCTCATTGCCTCACATGAAAAGATAACTCCATAAAAGGAGATTGGAAATAATTAAATCATAAAGCAGAGTAGTGTATGGTGAATTTTTGATACCTCAATATGTGACTGACCTTTTTAAGGCTAGCAGTGCAGTCATTGGTGGATGGAGCATATCAAATTCCCACTTCACCACATTTTTGTTTTATTTGAATGAGGTGTTCAAACCAACCCAACCAAATCAAACGCGTTTATTTTTTAGATCCAAAACCGAAAACTATGCCAATACCTACAACTACCACACCGTCAACTACTACCCATATAACTACCGACGAAATACCTTGTCAGGACAGAAACTTGACTCTCTATGTGACATCCGATGAGGAGAAAGCGCAAGTGGACATAACTCCTGACATACAGACTGAATTTGCTGTGGGGAGACATGTGATCCACAAAAGCGACTGTACTATCAACATTATAGTCATAAATAACGGTGGGTATAAATAAATATAATTGATAGCCAATTTGAGCTAACCATTAAAATAACTTGCTGTCCGTTAAATGAAGGATACCACCTCAAATACTCGGTACACAAGCACCTAAACTTGTATCCAAAACTAAATGTAATTGTACCATACATTATTTGTTCTCCTATATTGAATAGAATCCTCATGGAAATGATTAATTTTTATTTTAATCTGTAGGAACTACCACTAGAGCGCCTTGTCACGACAGAAACATGACATTGTATGTGACATCTGATGCGGAGAGAGCACTGGTGGGTATAGCTCCTGAACAACAGACTGAATTTGCAGTCGGTAGTCACGTCATCCACAGAGACAACTGTACTATAAATATTATAGTCATTAATAATGGTGAGTATGCATCTGACTGACTGGAATATATTTTAAGCTACTCATCCTCATACCTGTAAGTAGGTTAAACCGTAGGACAATGTCAACAATGACCCATACACACAGTACACATGCACCTGGGGCTCCAAACCCACTCTTATGGTATTATTGTTCCTCAAGCTTAGCTTGCATAATTTGAAGCCCTTGGAGGGTTGCTATAGCTTTTCAATCAATTCGTTGTTATTTGTTGACACATAATTTGAGCAATTCTCTCTGATCCAGCCAGTTGATTTTTTTAACAATAGCATCTTTTATTGATTAAACAGGCACAACCTCCAAATCCAATGAGTGTCCGGAAGAAATAAGAGGAGTTGTCTCTGCCTCTACTGGGTTATCAGCACTTGATCTCACACTAGATGGCGCCGTACATCGACTGGAACTACCTGTTGGGGTCTGCTCACTTAAAGTTGAGATCAAAGGTACAGCCTATGATTTTCATTAACTTAGTTTTAAATCACAATGATTGTTATACTCATCAATCCTGGTCTATTGGGCTCTCTATGGAGGTTAAATTTCAACAACAAGTCAACTCATTCACTTATGTTAGAACCCATCCAGTCTAAATTGTTCAGCTACTTAATAAGATTGTAAATTCAACATTTGCAGTAGTTTAGGACCAGTCATCACTAATATTTTATTGACACTTTAGATTACTTGTTGCTGAGACAGATAGAGCTGGTTGCTGAGTATGATATAAAGTGTACAGTACTAACTGATAAGGTTGCCTTCGCCACTCTAACAAGCCTCGCTAATAGCAATGTCAACCAGATAAAGGAAATATGTCAACACAGTGAGTACATTATTACCAATTGAACTAGTGCAATAATCTTTCCGAGGTAGTGATAGTTTTAAAGCCACCATGCCAGTTTCTCTCATCATCAATCAAATTCTAAAAGAGGTATTGCTGATAGAATGATTACTACCAAACTACCACATGAGGAAATGAAGACCTTGTTTCAAATATCAATTGCTAGAAGTCACAATATGTCAACAACGTTATATGGTGTCTTTATTTTATGCTATGCCTTGTCTAATACACACCGCACTCACTGGACTGATCCAAATACACCAACAATTTGTATCATTGTTGGATTTGTTGGTGCTTTGACCAGCAAGGTTTTAGACTCTGTTTTGAAGTACTGTATGCTACTGGCAGAATACTAATAGGGTGGCAATCTTCTATTTTTAGACTGCAGCCCACAGGCTGGCTCTCAGGCTAAGCTGAGCTGTGAGAGCGATACTCTGACAGTTACTTGGTCTACTGATGTCACATTCGATGGCACAGTTACAGAAATCCCAGAAGAATTGAAGCAGAAATTGACCGGAAAACTTATTGAACAGAGCCGATACCCAATTCTAACCATGCTCGTCATCACTAGGATACCACCGTGAGTGATTTAATTTAGCCGAGTGTTGTTTTAATCATACTTGTATTTATCTGCGATTATGGATATTTATGAAAATCCGAGTTAATAAATTGCTGTGGCTGGTCTCAGATTTTTTCATGTAAATGACGGAAGTAATATAGAGACAAACTGAGCAGTATCCAAACTTTCCTCTGTTTCTATGATTCATCAGGGTAGTTTATCCAACTAAGACAAAGACAGGAGCGTACGCTGAGCTGGTGCTGACTTCTTCATGTCTTCATAATAAGAAATATGAAAAGAGAACAGATTCCTGTGTCTAACAAAGTAACGAGTTCAACCAGGTTGTATCACTTTACAGTGAGGCCTTTAGTAGTGATTACAAGGACAGAAGCTACTTAAATAGTAAATATACCTCGCGATTCCATTGATTCATTGTGTGATGCTTGATTAAAAATTAGATCGCCGGGGATAGTGTCAGAGGTTAGTCAGGTTGCTGCGGTACCCTACTTTCTTCTTAGAACCCCTACATCCTTACTTTTCATAATATAATGTACGGTATTGTTCCCTAATGAAATGCAAAAACAACTTTTCAGCAACACTGGTAGTAAACTTAGAGTTTTAGAGAAAGATTTACTCTCTCATATTTTACCTTATGATCAATCTAAATACAAAACTTGGTTATAACACAACCAACGAAAATTACAAATTCTCAGCTTTTCCTTTATACCAGGAGAATCAGGTCGATCAAAAGCCCTCTTAGCTCTTGGGACTTGTGATCTCCATGGCCAGGTTCAATATACATATGGAATCAGATTTAATCCTGAGATATGTTTTTGCTATCAAGAAGGATGTTATTGTGTATAGCACAAAGAAGCTAGAGTGGAGATGGGGGGTATATTATGATTGGTCTTTGGCCTAATTCGGGTCATGAACACTGTTTTGATCTGCCTATAAAGGCATGCTAACGCTTGTTACTGCGATTTTGTTCAGCTGTCACTTTCAGTTTTTGATTAGTCAAATGGAAGCAACACCTTCAAATTTTAGCAAGTATTCATTTATGCCTATGATACAATGCAAATTAGGTAGGGAGAGTAGTAGGGAGAGAGGAGCTAGGTCATGTGTGGCCGTTAGATGAAGGATTGTGTGTGCTATTTTCATGTACTATCAATTGCACCAATAAAGATATAGTTGCATCAACTATTTTCAACGACTAGCAGTGTGTGGTTCATAATGTGCTCTTATCAGATGTGTGACGCAAGCCATTTGGGTATATTTGTATTGAGTTACTGACCATGCAATGGGACGTTGTGCTTATTTCTGACTTTGCAATAATAACTTTGATAAGAGAAAATTGTGTCAACAGTATTCCATAACAACAAGTGAAAGGCCCACTCAGTGCTCTTATCTGATGCACGTACACTGCATGTAAGTGGTGATATATTTAGTAATGAAGAATAATAAGTGTGACTTTTCCTATTTCATTGCTTCATGAACTTAGCATAGATAAGACATTCTCATGTCAACAGTTAAATATGTATTCGACTAGCTTATCATAAATATTATGCAAATAGTCTTTCCAAGGTTAGGTAAAGCGAGGGATAGTCATCAAAGACCGATGGGCTGACATGTGCTACCGAAGTTCTAGTGAGGTCTGAAAATAATGAGAGGTTTGGTAGGGAGAGAGGGTTGGGGGCTGTAAATCCTACATGAGGGTGGTAAACATAATCATTTCATATCATGAGTTCATCTAATGGATTTATCCCCCTATGCTAACATTAAAAGGGTGCAGCGCCAAGCACTATAAGGTCAATTTGTTGCTCTTGTCACACATTATAAATATTGTTAGCCTGCCTTGAAAAGCATTTTGAACCCTCCACCCCCCCCCCCCCCCCCAACCGAACAAAGCTTTTCAAGCCAGGCTGAAATTTTGTTAGCAGGGAGCGTCACAATTTTGCTTCCATATCTCACTATATATGATGGGAATTACAACATTTCAACAGGCCTGACTTTGGTTTTAATGCACTGCTATGAACTTTATGAATCGAAAGCAATCACATAACATTGTATCCAAGCAGTGTTTGTTGCCATGTATCATTCACTTCACTGCATGAAAGTGATGAAAAATTTAGAATTTATGTGGAATAGGAAGTGTGACTTTTCCTATCTCACAACCTTTTGAACTTAGCGTTGATAAAACCTTCTCACTTCAACAAGGTTTAGATATCCCACAGCGATCTATGAATTTGACAGTCTCATCACAAAGATGATGCAAACAATTTTTCCATGCTATATAGTTAGAAATTCAAATAAGGTATAGTCAAGAAAGAGAGGTCGGATGACACACGCTGCTGAAGTTAGAGTGAGCTCATTGTTTACACCTCTGTGAATGATGATTAACTTCAGGGTGGAGAGATGGGCTGTGCTATCAGGTCATGTCTCCTGGATGTCATTGGTTCATCACTGTAATGCATGATATTACATACCAATAGCTTTGTGTCTCTGAGTTTTATCTTACACAGTCAATTACATGCCACTTTTCCCCAAGATTAGGACTGAGCATTGCAATAGATATTTTTTCCTTATGGCATTACATTATGAAAAGAAATTGATTTAGACTTATTCCCAAATTCTTGGATATTTGAGTTTACGTCCAGTAGTTTATAAACATTGTTCAATGAACTTGTATTGACTTGCACAGTATGAGCTGGATAAGATTTTGGTATTGGCCCAGCTCTAAAATCAGGAAAAAGCAAGGTTAGTAGTTTATTGGGTGCTCTTATCGGTTGTGTGACATAAACAGCCGTCTTCAGATTATAATATATTTATTCGCGGGAGACCATGAGCCGTGAATTTGTCTGTACTAGTGACCTTGTAATATTTACATTGCTAAGAGAAACTCGCGTCAACAATATTCAATAGTAACCAGGGAAAAGTTCTCTTATCAAATGTATGACGCATCTAGCCATAAGTGGTGATATATTATTTAGAACTGATGTAGAACAAACAGTATGAATTTTATTAGGGTGCTGTCTTGTCATCTTAGCATTGATAAGACCTTATGTCAAAAACATTTAGTATTCTTGCCAATAAACGTGTATTTCAATCTCGCATCATAAATATGATGCAAAACTCTTTGCAAGCTTATGAAGTTAAACATCCAATAATGTATAGTCAAGAAAGAGGGGTGGGATGAGATTTACTGCTGAGGTACCTGTGAGCCTGTTGGATACACCCCTGAGATTGATGAATTACTTCGGACGGGGAAAAGCTGTTCCCAATCTCGCCCCTGACCTCTTAGATACCATTGCTTCCTCTCCGTGCTGTATGATACTGCATTCTAGTTTATCTCAAGCAAAAATTTGAATTCATCAACCTAATAGATAACACTGAGCCCTGAATTCTTAATTCCAGGTATTCGCCCATTTGCTTACAAATTGAGGACAGATTCAAGCAGAACATAAAAGCTGTGCCCTATCAGGTATTCTTAATCCTTAATCATTGCATATTGCACACTTGCTATATAACATATCCAAGACATGTTTTTCTTTCTTGTCAGTATTAACAACGTATTTCGTGACAAATTTTTGTCTATGATAGTAATAAATCCATCCATCCATCCATCCGTAACTCATCAATGTATTCACCAAAACTGCCCTGGATTTTGTTTTTATTTTACCCTTAGCTGTCATGATGTCATTCTCCTACCTGCATTTACTGTACATCCTTGTCACGTGTTTACTTTTTGTGCGGCCGCATGACCTGGCTTCATCCCCTGTCCTTCAATTACAAACAATGCATGAATATAATGTAATTCAAATCATAATACAGTAGACCGATAAGCTTGGCATATGCGTCAGATGTAAGGTTTGTGTGTGGTTATGATTTTTGTGTTGTGTCATAGGCGCATGCAGGCTATGATTCATCGCAGTGCTGTTGTCATGTATAAATTAATTCCCCTGTAAAGACAGTCCCAGGAATTATATATTCCGCTTCAGGCAGTGAACGGTGAATTGCTCGCTCTCATCAGTTGTGTGACGAAAATCGTCGCCATCTGGTTATGAATGTTTAATAATGGGAGACGTGACTTTGTATGTATTACTGACATCGTAATATTTACATAGATAAGAGAAACTTGTGCAACAGTTGTCAATAATATCCAGTGAAAGGTTCTCTTATCAAATGTTTGACGCATCTAGTCATAAGCGGTGAATATTTGGAACTTACGTAGAACAAGCATTACTTTTAATAGGGCTCGGTCCCGTGCACTTAGCATCGATAAGACCTTCTCACGTCACCAATATTAAATACTCCCGCCACAAAGTGTGTATTTGACACTCTTTGCCAGTTTACATTGTTTAAAATTCAAATAATATAGTATAGTCGAGGAAGACAAATGTTAAAATGTACCCAAGGTATTCTAGAAAACAGATTAACGTAAGACTTTTGCCCTTCCAGGGTACAATTGGTTCATATTCATTGTGAATTTTAGACCGTCAACCTTCATGCTTTCTCTCATATGCAAGACATACAACCCATCAAATTATTTACCAAATTAATCCTGAATCATATTACTGTTTTACCCTTATCAGGCATCAATTAATGGTCTTATTTGCATCTTTAGGCTTGTTTCGCAGCCACAAACAAGTAGCTGTGGCCCTCATGTAGCTGATTATATATTGTGAATTATCTACCATGAGACTGCATATTGTCTGTATTAATGACCTTGCAATATTACCATTGATAATAGATACTTGAGTCATCAGTATTCAACTACACAAAGTGAAAGTTTCACCTGGTACTCTTATCAGGTGATTAGTGAACTAAGCGCCAAGTGGTGAAATAATAAGATTCATGTAGAGCAAAAGCTGTGACGTTTCCTAATTCGCTGGCTACGGACTTTGCATTGATAAGATGTCCTCACGTCAACAATGCTATAATACTCCCGCAGTGACACGTGAATTTGATGCTCTTATCATAATTATGATGTGAATAATCATCGGCAGGATACATATATTGAAATCCAAATAAGGGTTAATTGGGAAAGAGAGGTCGGATCACACAATATGCTGGAGTTTGAGTGAGCTTTGTGTTTACACCCCTGAGAATAAATAATAACTTCAATGAAGGGGGAGGAGGGGGTGTGTGCAGTGCTCTCAGTGCTGGCCTCCCAGACCCCATAGTACAACAGTAATATGGTATCCCACAATGCAATGTGTATACTTTACTTTCCATTCTACCTCAACCCTGACGTACCACCTGTTCTCAGGTATTCCTCGACCTTTATACAAACAGAGCATGGATTTAAGCGAAACGCAGGATACAATTAATCATGGCACACTTCAATATTCAGGCATGCTCAATAGCCTATGCAATAGTATGTGATCCAACCATACAGTTGCTACATTTTTTTTGGGATCATATTCCTATATTTCCCAACACGGCTCTCACCAAATTACTCAGTCTTGTATCGCTCCTAATACAAAGACACTGCTTACAACATCTTTAGATTGGTAAGGCCTGCTAATATTTTTAAAGTTACAAGTTTTGGTTGATTTCATAAGACAGTCATGGGCGATGACAGATGATTGAATGACGCTATCAATCATCCCTTTTCTAGTTTGCTGGCCTTTCTTTCTCTTAATCTATTGACAAAGAATCCCTATTTAGGAACATGTAATGTCTAAATTACTTGCAAAATAAGTTGCAAAATGGTGCTTTTTGCATGTCTTCCATGTTAGGACCGTTTTAATTTGCCAAAGTCGATGCTAGTACTTAGCAGAAATTACACCTCCGGCTCTACTATTTTCATACATCCAAACACTGCTTACCCTAGTTAGAACGGAAGAAATGGTAGATTTTCCAGACCTTAAGATAGTTATTGTGCACATAAGAACAGTTAACTATGATTTCGCAAGAAAAATCGCAAGAATTGGAGTCGTCTTCCCTACGCCCGCATTAGCATTATCACATGATATACACACCATGCAGCTCTCAGGATATATATTTATATAGTATATAGCTCGCAGCAAAGAACATGACTCTGTACAATTTATAGTTCCAAATATTTTATCTTATAAGAGATACTAACTTTTTTTCAGGCCTGACTTTAGTTTTATAGCACTGCTAGATATGGCTGCTCTGTGACAGTGAGCAATCACTAAGCATTGTATCAAACAACTTGCGGTATATGGTAGGCACAGAACGCTTCTTTGCCTATTGGCTAAGATCAAAGTGTCACTGCCAATGGCTGATTTGTGCCTGCTTCAGTTTCTGGCAGCTTGCTGCACACTCACAATTAGGAGGTGCACCATGGCGTCACCTCTAGGATGCATTCTAGTTTTCTAGGATGTATCACACTCTCAGTACAAGGACTTCGAGCACCTTGCGTCCGGCTTTAGGGGCAACCCACCCTCTGTTTGTCATAAACAGGGTATGGTAGGCACAGATCAACATAGTTAGGCTGCCTATCCAGCCTAATAAACCCACCCTTTGTTTTATGCAATGCATCGTTGGGTTTCCTGCTTCAGATACATGCGATCAGTTTTGAATAGTATGATTAATATTGGGATGCATTTCTGTATTAGTCTTTGAGTTCCCAGCAGCTTCTGTGTCCATCCAAGTCCCCCAAATAATTACTGCCCTTGAGTAAGGTATGATACGAGGCTTACCAGTGCTTGTGGGAGAATATACATCTTTGATCATCCTTTCTTCTGTGGCTGTAGATTTTGGGCGGTCAGAACTGTGATAATTAAATTGTGACAAGTAAGTTGCTATGTATCCCACAATGCAATGTACACATTCTTTGTTTCCTATACTCTTCATGGTGCTAGGGTTGGAGATAGGATGGAATAACGTGAATGCAAAGCTATTATGACCTCAGAACAATCTGCATCAATGCCGTTTTTTTTAGACAAATCAAATCAAACTTTTATGTGACTGGTGTTGTGGTAAACATATGCTGTCACAAATTTCAAACTGACATTAGCGATCATGTTGATCAAAATTGAGGCATGTATCAATATCACAAATTTAGAGATTCAGAGTTAGAGCCGCTGTCACAGGGATAAGTTATACAAACAATGACTTGTTACCTTACAAACTATTAAACCTATCATTGCCGTAGACAATGTCTTGATTTTGGAGGCCAAACGGCAGCCGCTAGGCAAATTTCTATCGAGCAGCTGTGTAATAACCCGAGGTGCCTTGTAAACAAATAAATAATCCTGTTACAAATATCAAAAATTATCAATCCATCATGCACTAAATAATAACATATGATTGTAAGCGATGCTAAAATGACCGTCGTTTTTACGAAACATAAAATTCTTTTTTCTAGTCGAGCTATTTTGTCTTATTGCAACCCATAAGTGCCACTGACTTTTTAAAAAAATCAAACATCATGGTCCCTAATAAGGTGCAGCCAGCCGTCCTACAAAACTTGGATGCTATTCCTAATATTATGTCACTTGTTAAATATGTACGCATAGCATATTGATAGCTGAGACAAGCTGACCTTGGTTAAATGTTTGGAGATCACAGACTTGCCATAAAAAATTAAGGTAAAGTGAAACTGATCTACTGAACAACTGTGTATCAATGTGTTAGCATCGTTTCACATGGCAGGCATGCTCTCTGTGTAACATCTTTCATGCAATCGTATGGCGCATAAAAATACCAGGTTATATAAAGTTGGTACTAGCCACATAACTCTGCAGTCGGAACTATACCGTTAGAGTCGTGCACTTTCAGCGAGTTATTTGTATAAAAGTCGAAATGACTTATGTCCAATGGGTGCAGCACTTGTCAGTTGATTATCCCAATCCTGCCATTCCCATAGATGCATGCTATGGAAATATGTTTTGATGACAAGATTGGATTTCTGAACAACAAGCCGAAAGAAGACCGTATATCTTGGTGTTCGATTTTCATTGAGGCAAAACTTCATAATATTGATTGATTAATTGATTCATTAGTATATATTATAAATTTGTGTCGGTAATTGGATCTAGCTAAAATTCTGCCAGATTTAACGCTTTTGACTGTTGTTCTAGTAATTAACTTTCGAAAACTCAGGCAAGCTACTTGACAGATGAAAATTGAAACTTCCGGCCCCAACTACCACCTGAGCCCCAAAGGCCTAGATGTAACAGAAAGACAGCAAAGCACTCAATGTTAAAAAATTAATCATATGAAATTTCGCTTCAACAATTCAAGGCCTAATCCACTTACCTAGGCCACAACTTCTAGAATTCAGTGGATTGTTTTTCGGATTCTGAGAAAACAACGTGTGAAAGCTATGATAATTTACCCCATATTAACCATCAAGCACTGCTCGGGGCTTATGTGGGAGGAGGAAGTCGAGACAGAGAGAGCGAGTTTGAGTGGTCTGGGCTGAGGTACATGCTCAGGGCATAATAATTGATTCCACTGTTGGTTGTTGTCGTTGGCCAGTATTTTAACCCTATCATATCTGTGTAGTCAAAACACTGATCCAAACAATGAAGTAATCATTATGAGCTGATTATTAAAATCAATTTATTTTATAGTTAGTTTATAGTACACAACTATGTTATATTTAATCACAATTAATATGTTCAAATTTTGTCCTTGTCAATGTGAAATTATGTTTTTCATTGACTGCACTTGCTCTGGGGATGCAGGCAATATCCTGTAGAGTAAGAGGTTTGGATGGAGTAGTTATATTGAGCCTCATAGTCAAAAAAATCAGTTAAATTCATCGACCGAACTTATGGCGGGGATTGCCAATGACTTCATACTTTGATAGTTAAAAGGAGGATTTGCCTGTGAGCTTAGGCTACTGACTCAGGTAAAACCTGAGGAGAAAGTCACAATTTCTTTCAGCTTGGAGAATTGATGATTGCCATGAAGAGTCAGTTGAGCTGGTATCTAATGTATATCCTCTATTTTTAGCTGGGCCTGATGGCGATTACACAGACAATGTGGCTACTCGATAATACTGAAGCCCTGAGCTGTTAGTAGGGGATACACAGTACAGGCTGGGCATTCTATGAGTTGATTACAGGACAGCCCCGGTGGCCGGGCAGATCAGATGTAGATCAGATCTATCTAATCAGGAAAACTCTCGGTAAGTCATTGAGTAAGTAAGTAACTAGATAAGTCATTGAGACGATAAGTCATAAAATCAGTGAATCCCGAAGTAAGCACAACTTCAATTAAATGTAGGAGCATAGTTTATAAAACTTTTAGTGGTTCGTGATACAGTTCATTTGTGTTCTTGGACCAAAAAAATTGGAACTAACTCCCTTCAACATATATATGACAAAGAGGAAAGCTCTGATAGTATGTTAGTTTGCTGACACAACATATAGGTTACTCTCATCTAGTTTATGTTTCTTACGACCTACGGGACAATCATGATGGAGGTTTTGCTCCCTTCTTAGTTTTGATGTTTGACAATTAATGGAAACAACTGAATCTCAAACTATCAATAGGACTTATAGTAAGTCTTCCAAAATTTAAATTTTTGTCTCCGTTTTTATTTTATTTTATTGAATTTTCTCTAAAAGGTGAGCTTTTACAGCGGCACATAGAGGTGTTCAGTAATAACTTATTCTTCAAAGGAATGACAATACTGATACCAGAGAGAAAAGAGCCTCTGAGGGCTAAAGTACCAAATATCAGCTCCCAGGCTATGGATTTCCTAGAGGTACGTTTAGTTGGGGTTTTAGAAATCACCAACATTCACCGAGATCCCCCTACATTCACTGACGTTCCCCGACGTTCACCAAAAATTTTTATCGGATTCTTACTGACTTATCTCTGAGTTGAGAGAGCCCTTAATTGTGATGTCAATATTATGTGGTACATGATGTTTGCATGGCATGGGAAATCTAGCCCATCGTTTCTAATCATTGTGAAGATTAAGGATCTTATGGAGAATTTGCAGATAGAAGGGATTATTAGAGCTTTCTTTGAATAAACTGACATTACACAGGGCGCGTTTGGATAAAGCCATTACTCTGTATTGATGATAGACATATGTTAGGCCTACCGAATCGGTTACAGTTGCACAATCCTTTCAGTGAAATGTGTCACACAAGACATCTCCACTTTCCATATGGTGGTTTTACGCATTAGAATTTCTCTTTACAGGGATTTTCATGTTCAAACATGATTTGCAGTTATAACAGCTATGATTGATAGTATTTACAGGGTTGTGTTGTTATTACTAACAGGGTTGTTTTGTTTTTACTTACAGGGTTGTTTTGTTACTATTTACAGGGTTGTTTTGTTACTATTTACAGGGTTGTTTTGTTACTATTTACAGGGTTGTTTTGTTACTATTCGCAGTGTTGTTTTGCGATGGACCCGCCCCAGAGACTGACTTGTGAGCAGCTGCTCAATCATCTATACTTTGATAGATATGAGATTTACTCTGATAAGAACAGCAGGCTAGGAGGACAGAGAGATCAGAGGGTAATTATATCATAACATATTATATGTTTTATATTATTACATATATTATTGTATTATTATCACATGCCTCTTCCCGATGCATGGACGGTGAGAATCTTAACATGAAGCATGTTCTTGACTTGTCTGATTCCATGATCATGGGCCGTAAAACAAACCTTGACAGTGTACTATATAGATCATTAGCTCTATGACACTAAGTTCATAGGTAGGTATATGCTGGTCAATATTTTTTCTTTGCACTTGCAGAGCAGTAATCATTGGATTAAGCATACTATATGCATTTCTTAACAACAGTTTTTATTTTATGAGGAATGAGGTGTTCGAATCAACCCAACCATATCAACCTTGTTTATTTGTTAGATCAAAAACCGACGACCATGCCGATAACTACAACTACCACAGAGACATCAACTACTGCTCTGCTAACTACCTCCAGAGCACCTTGTCCTGACAGTGACATGACATTCTATGTGACATCTGGAGAAAGCGTTTGTGGATGCAGGTCCCGATCAACAGATTGGATTTGCTGTCGGTAGTCATGTGATTCATAGAGGCAACTGTACTATTAATATTACAGTCATTCATAATTGTAAGCAACAACAACATAAGTGGTTTATTACCAATTTTAAGCATCCATAAAAGAATGCATTGATATTGTAATCAATAGCCTGGTCGGTAGACAAGAACGCTGTCTGCTGTGAATGAAGGAAATACTTCTTTGTTGTCGCAATGCAATTTATGTTATTTTTTTATTCATGCTTGTGTTTTAATTTATTTTATCAATAAAAGTTATAACATTTTTTACCAACAGCTACTACGTTGACACGACAATGACTTTTGTAACTTTGCCAGGGAGGCTGCCGAGGATATCAACAGCTAAAAGTACATCATATGTTACACCGGAACCACAATCTACAGAAGGTTATTATTCCTATTTACTATTTCTGGCTTAAGACTCTCTTCCCCTCTACACGCATTGTTACCCAACTGCAGGCAAACTGGTAGAAACCTTTTATTTTTTGGCTGATCAGTCATTTTCACTCTCCTTTCAATGAAATAAACTAAATCAGAAATGACATATTATCAATGCATAACAAATATTGTTCTCCCTGAATGCACAAATCTTGCTAAATTATGATTCCATCAGTGAAGTTAAATGCAAAATAGCAAACCCACTCAATAAATATTTTTCCTTGTTTATTTTCAGAGGGAAACTTCGCAAACACAGCCGGAAAGTCAGCAGAACAACCTGGCATATCGAATCTAAATGTTGCATTTATATCTTCAGTTGTTGGGATTATAGTGGTGATTTCTGTTTTGGTATTTGCTGCTTATGTCATCAGACTGAGGATCATCACCAACAAAAGGAATGATTTACTTCCCTCTCTTATCAAATGTTAAACGCTGAACGCTGACAAAACTGAAGTAATGAGTTTTATCTTAGACCCTGTTATTTTTTAAAGGCGCTTGTATCAGTGCATAAAAGTTTTTTAAGTTTCTGGGTGCCCTCTCTCGCCCTCTCTCGCCCTCCCTCCCTCCCTCCCTCCCTCCCTCCCTCCCTCCCTCCCTCCCTCCCTCCCTCCCTCCCTCCCTCCCTCCCTCCCTCCCTCCCTCCCTCTCTCTCCCTACCAGTGCTCACAGTTTCACCAACCTTTAAATGTTCCGTAACCTACCCAGGTAGGCCACTGAAAAATATGTTTCCTTTGAAGTAGCTATATTTACTGCAATCAGCTGATTGTGCAAGTTGTCTGCTAGTGCTACTGTTAGGTCCATCACCTCTATATATTTCCCCATTGCTTTATATGCAAACTATGTTTACTTGTCAGAATTTTTCAGTGGCCCCTTATATAAGACCATTGCAATTTTCACATATTTCCGGTCAAACTTACATCAACCCACCCGTATGCATTAATCATCCTAAAATGATTTTGCAAAGAGAATTTCAAACTTCATGTCAATTAATTCCTATTGCATATAAACCTGATGTTATTGTCATTGTTTTTGAGAACCAGAGGACAGCCAGCTAGGCAAACTTTAAACAGTAAAGTAAGAAAGAAGGTGTTGTAGCTTTAGCTACTTCTATACTCTGCAAGCAGAGTCTCTCAGTCTATCACTCATCTTACCGCTGGTTCTGTTTGTATGGCATTGGGTGAGTCTGTGCGGCACAACCCTTACGCAACCAGTATATCTACCCTTAATCAGCGGCGGGACTCAAACCCATTGACTTCAGAAGCGTTGAGAGGTGAACACCTTTACCAATACCTTTGTAAATATCAAGGATGCCTTGTAAATGAATAATGAAGTTTGTTACAAACATAAAAAATTATCAATCCATCATGTAATAAATAATCACGGAGGCTTTTAGGCCAGCAGCAGCACCTCACTATTGTTTCATTGTGTGTAAGGATGATGAACAGAGAAAATTAATAGCAAATAATCAAATGATATTTATTATTGTTTGGATTTTTGAAGTGGTACTATTCCATAAGTGGGGCAATAAATAATGTTTTGCTAAAATTATTTTCTGATGCAGATTCTACAATATTTCTGCAGAACTAACTTACAAAAGTTACTTGGCAACATTTAGCCAATCAAAATGGATAATTTTGAAGATTAGCCAATGACAGTGCAGAGAATTTTTGTTTATAAAAGATGGCCGCCAACCATGAGGCTTGCTGCATCAATTCCCACAACACAGAGGATATGATAAAATCCACTGATTAAATTGTCACAACAGCAACTGGACAATGCTCTGAGCAAAGCTGAGGGTTGGGTTTTGCTAGACAAACAGCCTGAGCAGCAGGAAGCTACTGAATTACTCTGGATCAGAGAGATAAGCTACCATCATAATGCATATGATCAATGAACCTTAGTTAATTGATATGATCATGATCATGGGATATATTGTGATAGAATGGAGAATTATGACAATAGAAATGAACATTCTTTCTATGCTCACAAAATCTGCTATCTGAGATTTGCATAACAAAACTAGTAGCTGCACAGAAAGCCCACACCAGGAAAAATGTGAGTGTTAACATGAATGATTGTGATAGTTTACTTCACTTTCAGGTTTCAATGTTTTTGTTTACTACAAACAAGTACATTTATTTGTTTATTTCATGAACATACTAGTGTCTCTTCTAGTACTAGTAGCCTATCCTCATCCCAGGTGTTTCAATGTGATGGTAGGTTATCAATATTATTAGAAAATCAATAATTTGAAAGGATTGGGTTTATGTAAAAAAATAGGTCTATGGAATTGTTGACCTTACTTTCAGCAAAGAGTAACTTCGCTATTACAGCTTACTCCAGTCCAAATCACAGGCCTTCTGTAGTTGGTGCAAGTCCAGTGGTCGAGTGCCCCAGTGGCCAAGGCCTAAGAGAGAAAAGGCCTCGACCACTGGGGCACTCGACCACTGGACTTTCACCAACTACAGAAGGACTGTGGTCCAAATCACTACATTTAAAGCATGCCAGTTACTCATCAGCCTTTTAATGCTAGTGGGACTGGATTGCTGTTACTACTAACAAGGCGTAACACTTCTGTTAGCATTATTAGTAGTGTTAATGTGTTGTGATAGCAGTGTTATCAAACTATCATTTATGTATTTAGAATGAAGATACATCTAGTAGTGATGATGACAACGGAAACAAGGCGACAGCTTGGTCACTCTTTACTGTTAAGTGTTTATGAATTACAGATGCTCGATTCTTTTTTTTTCAGCTGGCTTGTACCAAGCGGCTCAAGCTTATGAAATAGAGAGCTTACTATTATATATTTGAAAACTCTGATGATGTGGCAAGAGAAGCACACTACCCTCAAATACTATTCCAGGAAGACTTATGAAAGGTGAAGGATAGTTCAAAACCTTGAAAACTCTAGAGGAGTAAATAGTTTGCTGGAGGAGATGTTCACCATTTCACACACTCCTAAGACAGGTGACATCCAAGCCTTACTTCATTTAAACTCTCACCTCAGCTTGCCAAAAGTTAGTGCTAGCTAACATTAAGTCGCCCATAAACTAGCTAAACTAAGCCAAATATTACTCCTCTGGGGTAACTATAGGTTATTTCTGTAGTGTTATAACTATGTCAGCATCTATGTTTTATTTAAAGAAGAGTCTGCTTGTAAAATATGTGTAGGCTGATGTCATAGGTCTAAGCAGTTGACATCCATAACAAGAAAACCATAACCCCCCTTCCTCCCCCCCGTGTTTATATATCTACTTGCTTGTAATACGAATAACATATTCCTCCAACAGATTTGTTTTGCAAGCTTTTTAACTTCGCTGCTAAATGTGATGCGAGATAGAATCATTTTTTGTTCAAAGGTTGTTCTACCTCCTGCTGTTAACTTGAGTTGAGATCCAGTTATGCGATTATATTTCCGCTCCTAAATCTTGAGTTTCATCATTCTTTCAGTGATACAGCAAAGGAGGAAGAACCACGCAAAAAGGATTAAAATAACTATTCCGATCATAGATCATTGCCAAAGTCCAAGACTAAGAAGCACCAAATTTAACAAGATGACCAAGTACAAAAATATTCTGCATGCATTTGTGTCAAAGCATGTTTTCACATGAATTTTATATTCTTGATGTCCTTTGTTGCATGCCCACACGTTGACATAGGTCACATTGCAGGTATGTGTTTTACTGCTGTATATATTCATTTGATACAGGCTTGTACCATTGTCTACTTTCCAATTGGTCAATGAAGAGGATTTGTATCTTGAATGTATTTATCAATACTGGTTTTCACAGCAGGAAATACTCCTTTTTTTAGCTTTTCTTCTTGTTTACCCAGGTCATATTATTGTTGGTATTCACTTATTGTATTTTTATGTAACAATTTTATATATGTTTGTACATATATCTCACCTTCCAATTAGTCATTGACTGGATTTTTACCTTGATAAAGAATGTATTATATCAATACAGGTTTTCGATGCATTTGATAAGCACATTAGTTCGTCTTTCTTTGCTTTCTTTCACGCTGACACTGGTCACATTGTGGATATATCTTTGTTTATACTGGTGTGTACTTGTATTGCACCTCTCAATAAGTCAATAAAGAGGATCTGTTTGTGCCTTGGTAAATAATCCACATACAGAATGCTCATTAAAAACGAAATTTTGCAACTTTTTTGTCTTTTCTTAGCCTCTGTAGAAAGAATATGCACTCAGAGAGTTATGAACTTTACATAATTGGATTCGCAGCGAAATTCGGGTCTAGTTTCACTCAATTCTAGGTAACCCCTGAGAGATAATTATTATTAAATGCAATTTTTTGATCACTCATTGGCAAGAAGTTTCTGGACTCAACCTGTTTTTCGCATCTTAACAGTTTTTCACATCTTAACTGGATCCACCCTGTCCCCATATATTCCCAATTTATAATTAGACTGCTACCAGTTATTTTATAATAGGGTCTTCTTATAAAAAGATAATGAAAATCACATATGAAATTTGTTTATCGCTGTTATTCTGGAAAGGTTGCGCAAAACCTATTTTTATGCCACAACTGTGTTTGAGGGGTGTCTACAATCTGTCTGTAAAACGTCAATAGATGGATTTAGCAGTATGATATTTTCTCAAAAACCACTCAAGATATGCATGATATTGATAAAAAAAAATCAATGACGCCAATTCATTCTATGATCTTTGCCGAAAGAAGTTAAATGGTAAAAAACGCTCTATATACCCCCTTTTCCACGTTTCTTACTTGGATCCGCCCCCTTTTGCCCCATTTGTAAAATAGTACATATGCGCCATCAGAACGGCCATAAAAAACTACCCCAGACAAAAGCGGTGGATGCTCATGTTTGAAGGCCGGTTTGCATTGTACGCAATTGTGTGGATACCTTCAATGCGACAATGGCAGGGACGACACTCAGCAAGATGAGCATGACCAAATTACTGATGATGAAGACCTTGACCTTTAAACTAGTATGAATTTGCATCCTTTCCTTGTTTTGTTTTAGCAGTGATACTTATGTGCTCTTTAAAATAGCTATTAAATTCAAAATACATAATCAGATTACACGTTTTACCAGAATAAAACTTCATAAACGTTTACCTGTTTTTCACATCCCAACTGGATCCACCCCTTTCTCATATATTCTCAATTTTTTATTACACTGCTACCAGATACTTTATGATGGGGTCTTTTTATAAACAAATCATGAAAAATGACATGAGAAGTACATTTATCACTGTTATTCTTGCACGCTTGCACAAAACCTATTATTATGTCGCAACTGTGTTCGAGGGGTGACTACAATTTGTCTGTAAATCGTCAACCATTGGGTTTAGCTGTATGATATTTTCCCAAAAACTACTCAAGATATGCATGATATTGATAAAAAAAATTCAATGACACTGCTTCATTCTATGAACTTTTCCAAGAGAAGTTAAATTCCAAAAAACGCCCTTTTAACCCCCTTTTCCGTGTTTCTTACTTGGATTCGCCCCTTTTTGCCCCATTTGTGAAATGGTACATATGCGTCATCAGAACGGCCATAAAAAACTACACCAGATACAGTCTTCAATTTTCTCTGTTCAAGACACTTACGCAGATGTTATTTTTAGAGCCTTTTATGTATAGCCGCTGCTGGCCTATTTGTATAATTGTAAGCGATGCTGAATTGACGGGTTTTTTGTATGTACACATAAAGTACTTTTTCTCATTGAACTATTTTGCCTTATACCAACGCATAGGTGCCTGTGAATCCTAAAAAAAGACAATCATCATGCTCCCTAATAATGTGCAGCCAGCTGTCCTACAAAACTTAGATGCTTTTCCTTATATTATGTCATTTGTTGAAAATGTACGCTTATTGATGGCTGAGACAAGCTGCCTTGGTTAAATCTTTGAAGATAACAGACTTGCCATACAAAATTAATGTTAAGTGAAACTGCTCTTTTGAATGACTTTGTATCAAATAATTACCACCATTATACAGGGCAGGTATGCTCTCTGTATAAAATCTATTACGCAAGCGTACGCATAAAAGCTACCATGTTGTATATAGTTGGTACTAGCCACGGAATTATACTGTTAGAGTTGTGCGGTATCAGTAAATTATTTGCATTTAAGTTGAATTTGACTTATAGCAGGAGGTAATATGCTCTCGAGGCGGCTCAATCATCCAATGCTTATGAGACATTGCAATGTGCAATTTACTACAAAGGGATAGACGGCTCAAGAATCATATGTCTCGATGGGTGCAACACTTAACAATTGATTATTCCATTCCTTCCTTACTTTCGGTCCTGCAATCCCCTCACATGCATGCTATGGATATACGGTTTAATAACAGGCTGAGATATCTGAAGAGCAACTCAAAATTTATCTATAGATAGTATCTTGTTGTTAGGTTGTGCCTGAGAATAAGAGTTCATAACATTAACTAAGTTGATGTTGATTAAATAGGAGAGTGGCTTAGCTATGGCGTCGCCCCAATAACAAGCACAAGGTCAGCAGTATTTGTAGAGCTTGCTTCAAGAAAATTCAAGATTCACAACTTGATGAGTTGATTGACACTGCGTTTCATACCCAAGAATTGTCTGACAATTCTGTACAATTCTAGAATTGTCATAAACTGACCTATATATCATTACCCAACCAGCAACCATTATTGTGTAATTAACCCTGCCTGCTAAATAAATTACTTTCATTATTGATATTGTATAGCCATAGTATAAGCCTTTACAGTTCTAGTCAATATCATACAATTGGATATGCTGTAATGAATAGATATTGCTGTGCAAGGTAGCATCAAAATCTATATTGCAGGAGGCTTTTCGTATCATCATGATGGAAAATGAAAGCATTCCATTTGAATAGTTGGCTCACAATTTTTGTAAGCACGGAAAACTCTTAGTAATGAGTATGATGACGCGACAAAATACTTATGTTCAACTCTTCTGTGTTGTACCATACCCTACGTTATATTTTGTGCAATCTGTTGATATTGGGAGCAACTGCATAAATAGAATACATCAGCTAAACTATGCTAGCAGAATTATCAGAAAACTTTGCTACTAATAAAAATGTACAACGTCGCTCCCCAGATGAGCGAGGAATTACTTTGTATCAGCTGTCCTACATGCCTAAGTGGAGAGAAGTGATATGTGAATGAGGCCATATTATCCACAGAACCACTGACTACTGAAAATATGCTGACTGATGCTAAAAAAACTCAAACTTGGTGTCACAGCAAGTAGTATGAGTGCTGATTATTGGCATAGTCTAAATTACGCCCCTTGTGATTATTGAGAGTGAATAGCTTTCAGCTATTTCTATTTGTTGGACAAAGATGCTCTGAGCATGGAGTTAGCTCTGAATGTTATGGTATGTGGGCTGAGGGAGGCAAAGGTAAATCAACTATCGTAAGCCTGGTATATATTCATTACCTGTCTACAAAGGAGCTCTTGATGTTTTACTATATAATTCTCAGCCATCTCAGTTATATGGTGTACAAGAAGCAATTCTGGCATAGTTCTGTCTCACTCTTGGATGGTAGTTCCCTAGTAGGTGTTGGCACTAGTACAGATAGTATTAAAATGTTAGACTAGTGGCAACACCGTTTAATGTAATAAATTTTAATCTGTCAGCTTGAGTGCCACAAGCAGGGAGATTGGCCAATAACAGGCATAATTACATAACTACCTTGATATCCTTGTTGTCAAATTTTTTAATTCTCCAATTAAGTATAATTAATACTGTTTGTTAATCCTTCACACACATTCCATTGCACTTGTAACAAGTCATCATGACACACTTGTGGAATCAGAGAGACAGGAGTCATTGTAAGCTGCCCTAACTTCCTGTCTTTTGCCGCTGATAATGACTGCCGTGAATTTTTAATTTCGCGAATATTCATTTTTATAATGATGGTTTGTTTGGGTGTAAGTGCAATCATGATCATTCTTTGACGGAAGAGTGAGGGGGCGGGAAGTTGTAACATTTTATACAAAATTCTATCAGGCAGATTAAACAGTGCATTGTAGCCATTAATTGAATATTATGGTATATGGGTAGAGAGAAGCAAGAGTAAATCTAACAGGCCTATCATTCGATGACACAATAGAACTGTTTGTACAGAATGTCTGGTGGTCACTGTAAATTCTAAATTTATCAATGCAGCCGATAATAATAATCTGAGAGCTTTGAAAGATTATCTGCCAAAAGGCTGTCCAGGCAATAATTTATCGCTTTAAAATTTAACAGCTGTAATGGCCCTGCAAGCCCCTAATCTGAATTTGTTGAAATGATTGGAATTTCAGGTTGATAGAACCTTTAACATACCAAACTCTTTGATGCATACAATTAATGGCTACAGTGTACAGTTTGATCATTTTCACTGAGATTAGCTTATTATTGAATTTGAACAAGATTCTCACAGTGTCATCTGCCAATTGTTTACCTTTCAATTAACATCAACATCTTAGCCAAGCATAATTGGATGTATTGTTGGTATCCAAGTTATTTACCCATGAAGTCATAATCAAGATAAGCCAGTAAGAATGTTAATTTTGTTTACACTGGCATTCATAGGCACCTTCACAGAACTTATGAGGTACCAGTAGATTTGTAAATGAACCACCCTGTGGATAAACACACAGATTATCATATAATGCTGGCTCAACTCTTGAAGTTGACCAAGAAGCGCGGAATATCAATGAAACTTTTGTGCAAATACTGGAGAATAAGGGCGCCAGAGAATTTAAGGTTTTTTGCGAGGCAATCTCATTCTTGGCATAATAACTCTGTACAATGATCAGCTTTGATGCAGAGTTTGGTAAAATAATTTGATAAAAATATACAAATGGAATTTGGACAATTATCTAGTTTTTTGCATAAAATGTTACAACTTCCCGCCCCTCACTCTTCTGACAAAGAATGATCATGATTGCAATCACACCATAACAACCATCTTTATAAAAATGAATATTCGCGAAATTTAAAACTCAATTCATTATCAGCAGCAAAAGACAGGAAGTTAGGTCAGCTTACAATGACTCCTGTCTCTCTGATTCCACAGGTGTGTCATGATGACTTGTTACAAGTGCAATGGAATGTGTATGAAGGATTAACAAACAGTGTTAATTATACTTAATTGTACAATTAAAAATTTTGACAACAAGGATATCAAGGTAATTATGTAATTATGCCTGTTATTGGCTAACCTCCCTGCTTGTGGCACTCAAGCTGACAGATTAAAATTGATTACTTTAAACGGTGTTGCCACTAGTCTGACATTTTAATACTATCTGTACTAGTGCCAACACCTACTAGGGAACTACCATCCAAGAGTGAGAGAGAAATATGCCAAAATTGCTTCCTGTACACCGTATAACTGAGATGGCTGAGAATTATATAGTACAACATCAAGAGCTCCTTTGTAGACAGGTAATGAATATATACCAGGCTTACGATAGTTGATTTACCTTTGCCTCCCTCAGTCCACATACCATAACATTCAGAGCTAACTCCATGCTCAGAGCATCTTTGGCCAACAAATAGAAATAGCTGAAAGCAATTCAATCTCAATAATCACAAGGAGCGTAGTTTAGACTATGCCAATAATCAGTACTCATACAACTTGCTGTGACACCAAGTTTAGGTTTTTTTAGCATCAGTCAGCATATTTTCAGTAGTCAGTGGTTCTGTGGATAATATGGCCTTATTCACATAACACTTCTCTCCACTTAGGCATGTAGGACAGTTGATACAAAATAATTCCTCGCTCATCTGGGGAGCGACGTTGTACATTTTTATTAGTAGCAAAGTTCTGATCTGAACCTGGGCCTCCCGCAATATAGATTTTGATGCTACCTTTCACAGCAATATCTATTCATTACAGCATATCAAATTGTATGATATTCACTAGAACTGTAAAGGCTTATACTATGGCTATACAATATCAATAATGAAAGTAATTTATTTAGCAGGCAGGGTTAATTACACAATAATGGTTGCTGGTTGGGTAATGATATATAGGTCAGTTTCTGACAATTCTAGAATTGTACAGAATTGTCAGACAATTCTTGGGTATGAAACGCAGTGTGAGTTGCGTCACTTTGATATTAATCATATGATCTCATCATTAATGGTTTCTCCAAGTTAATGACATCAGGTATTTAGGGCAGTTTACGGATAGAAGTTAGACACTGCAAAACTCTTATCGCTAGTATGTAAGGTTGAGGTAGGTTGATGTCATGAGATCTATGCAATGCAGTCGAATAAAAAATAGCTAATAAAAAATAGGCTAAAATTGATACAGACTTAGACTTATAAACATCAGGCCCCTTGATAAACCTCATCAACAATTGCAGCTACAGGTATAATTGATACACCATTGATAACACCATGAGAATTGTGTGCTGTTAGAGAGATATTGATGACAAACAAAGAGTTGTCATCGCTTGTTATCATTTTAGCTCAATTGATGCAACAGACTCAGACTTGTAAACATCAGGCCTCATCAAGTGAAACTTAGGCAGGCATGCCAACATTTACATTCCTTTTGGTAGAATTTAAGTTTGTTGCCTCCTGTAACATTTACAGTGATATACGAATCATTGTATTAGCATGATTGAGTACTGAGCAGTGAAAGTTTCACCTGTCCTTCTAATCAGGTCTCTGACGCACACAGCAGTACCCTGGTTCAATATTGGGGACTTTGTTAAAACAGGATAAAGGATTTTGTCCAATATAGCTACCTTCAAATGTTCACACTGATAAGAGATTCCTACGTCAACAGTATTCAGTACCAGGCAGAGAAAGGTTTACTCGGCTCTCTTATCTAAAGATTGAAACACATAAAAGATAACTAGTTATATATAGTCACCGCTAACTAAATACCTCTGCAGCAGGTTTATGTTCACTGCCAGTTCTTTCGCTTACCGTACTTAGGAGAGACTAGAGGTGTAGAGCAAATACTACTATATTCCCATGAAAATCTTTGGCCTGTCAAGAATTATGAAATTTAGAATTTATATTCGACTATTACCACAAAAATTGATAAGTGAGTATTTTGAAAAGTTTTAGTACATGAGATAACAAGCATTGCTTGCTTTAACCCAGACATAACATCTACAGAATGAATGCGCAGAGGGTCTCAATGGGGGATCAGTATTCCTTTTATATGGGTGATGTCCCCTCCCCAACCTAAAGTACCTTTTTTATTTCTTTTGTGAGAAACTTAATTAATACCATCATTGTTTTGACAGGTGTTATGTTGTGTGATACTAAATAACACTGGGTGGTGTATGGATCAGGATACGCAGTCTCTAGTTGATCGGTGAGCCACTTTACATTGATGTTATGTTTATATATGTATCCATTTCTCTGTGATAATAAATATGGGTTTGAAAGCCTTCAGAGAACTGTGCTAGAATATCCTGCGGTAAAAATATCAGATTCAGGGTAGGCGATGCACAGTTAACTAATCATTCGATTGTATCATTGCTTGTTTTGGTTTGTGATATTTTAAATGACTTCTGGTAAAAACTGCTTCTTTTTTGTAATTTATTCAATGCAAAAATGTTTGTTGATTAATTGAAGCAAACATCTGTTTTATTTAATCATGATAGTCAAGGTCTTGCATTTAGGTCGTTTAATCAAAGTTTTGTGTTGATTAAAAAGGTTGATTAAAATCCGAAGTCATATCACTCGCCCATCCCGAGGCATGGGCGGCGAAATATTAATTCCTTAGTGGCGAGGCCGCAATATCTGTGCCAATTTGCTCTCAGTTTGCAGGCAGGTCGGAGCACACCTGGGGGCCAACCAATCCCCAATAGAAGATGGACTGCAGTGGGATTCGAACCCACGACCTTCAACACAGTCCGGCGCTCTAACCAACTGAGCCATCTCCTACTCCTATGTATTGCCTCCTGATGGTGTATAACAGGAGACAATTTCAAATAACCGAAATTTATTGTGAACCTAAGTTGCTTAAAAGATATTGTATATCATTTACGACATCTGGTGCATAACCTGCATTTCATTTTATTTGGTTAATAGAAAACACAATTCTTATGAAACAATTTGAAGAAAAATGAATAATTCTAATATTTGATTCACTCACCAGCACATGAATACCTAGGATTTAAAATGATCTTACGCAAAAATGAATTTTATTTAAATTATGAATTTAAAACACAGCATTCAAATATCTGTTATTTTCTTGTTCAATGATAACTGCACAAGTACGATAAAACTAACCGACATCCTCCATTAACATAATAACATCAATATTACAGACTAGAGAGAACTACAGCTACAAACTTCACCACCACCGCCTCTTGGTATGTTTGGCACATGGAAAAAGATCTCTTCAAACCCGGTCACATACTGTACACTGAGTTCTACTCCTTGAAGACCAGCGATGGTACAACGTCTACGACCATAGCCGGGAGGACTGAGCAGGGATACAGAGAGGGGAGAGGATCATGGGCTAGGTTCGGTTATATCTATGGATTCATACAGATCACAGAAAAGCGTGCAGTTGTAGCTGATATTGATAATCACTGTCTGAGACAGATAAACCGTCACACAGGCCTCACCTCTGTCTTCTCTGGACAGTGTCAGTCGGAAGGATACACAAATGGTCGTCCCGGTCAGTTCTCCTACCCCTATTCTGTAATAAGAGACAATAATGATGACAGTCAGCTTCTCGTCACTGATTACTCCTATAACAGTGCCGTGAGGACAGTCGATGTAAGCTCAGCCTCTGTCGGTACTTTCGTTAAGTCCAACCGACTCCAGTATATCTCACACCTGACACAGGATAACAACGGTGATTTGTATGTCGTAGCTGCGCATCACGCTCTCTACCGTATCACATACAGAGAGAAGATAATAACACTGATCTCAGGATCACCAGGGGCCCGAGGATACACAGACAGCTCTCTCCTAAACTCTCTATTCCGCAGCCCACGTGACCTCGTTTTCATCGGACATCAGACACTGCTTGTGGCTGATGACGACAATAACAAGATCCGACTCGTAGACATTAACACAGACAGAGTGACCACACTGGAAATCTGCTCAGGATGTCTGATTGGTCCCTACTCTCTACTCATCACTAATAGTTCTCTCTACGTAGGACAAAACAAAAAGATCCAGGAGTTTGTGTGTGAGTACGCTGTAAACAATTACAATAGGAATATTTTGTACGTTATCTCAAGTTGAATTGATAGGTGGAACACGATTTTTTTATATATATACTTTTTATTGGCATCAAAAGTCATCTCATTCGAAATGTTTTGCACTCAGTGCCAGAAAACAATTTTTTTTTATAACAAAAAATAGAAACAGAAGGGAAATAATATCATCAATGATGTTGGTCAAGTCGATAATATATGGTTGAAAAGTAAAGTTTTGAATGAACTGAACTTCTCTTTAGATCTCAAATGTAACGGTAAAGAATTGTATGTAGCAGAAACTTTGTATCTTAGATTGTCTGTATGATATAAAAGTAAATGTTTATCACGAAAATTGAACTTGGTAGTGTTTTTAAATCCTCTATATATAAATGGAGGTGTTAAAAAATTGTTTATCTTATGCGCAAAAAGTGAAGTGAAATAACAAACAAGCTTAGGAAGAGGTAGGAGTTGTAATGATTGTGTAATGGATTCGGTTGAAATGAGATAATATGGGATGTAATGCACATTGGCGATAATGCGTAAAGCCCGTTTTTGCGTAAAGCCCGTTTTTATTATAATACTTCATCTATTCTTGAGTGATATAGCGCTCAATAGAGAAAATACCTGTTTGTACGGTATATATATATATATATATATATATAGATGTATATATATATATATATATATATATATATATGTTAATATATATATATACAAAGATGAATAGGTTTTTTGTTGTTGTCTCATGTTGATCATTCTGGCAGGTAGAGAGACACACATTCTAACATGGCGCCTATGTCTGAATGAAAGATCACTTTATAGATGAAATCCCTGTTTGATCATTGATAAAAGTTCCATCCCATTACTCACATGAAGAAATAACTGATAAATAATAAGATTATGACTTGACAATTATGACACTTAAGACAAAGTCTATAGTTTCCTTTCAGGGCCACAAAATTCATTCTATATTACTTAAGGATGTAAATATCTCTTCACAAAACTATTTTTTAACTTTGTAGATCCAAAACTGACTACCACATCAACAACTACAACTTCAACAGCTACCCAACCAACAACTACAACCACGCCAACAACTACCAAAGAGAAAACTACAACCACACCAACAACTACCAAACCGACAACTACAACCACATCAACAACTACTAAACCAACAACTACAAACAAACCAACGACTACCAAACTGACAACTGCAACCACATCAACAACTACTAAACCAACAACTACCAAACTGACAACTACAACCACACCAACAACTACGAAACCGACAACTACAACCACATCAACAACTACCGAACCAACAACTACCAAACTTACAACTACAACCACACCAACAACTACCAAACCGACAACTACAACCACATCAACAACTACCGAACCAACAACTACAACCACATCAACAACTACCAAACCGACAACTACAACCACACCAACAACTACACTTTGTCAGGACAGTAATATGACATTCTATGTAATGTCTGAAGAAGAAACATTGTTTGTGGCGATAACTCCTGAAATAAAATCTGAATATGCAGTTGGAAATTACGTAGTTTACAGGGACAACTGTACTCTCAACATTATAGTAATAAATAATGGTGAGTATATCTTTAAATAGTTTGTTATCATGTTTACCTTTTTATTACAGTACAGTGGAGTAATATAATCTTAAGATCTGGACTCGCAAAAATACGATCATCAATAACTTTCTTGGTAAACAAGCACCCACCTTCAAATCCTAAATTTGCCTGAATTTATTTCTCCCAGATCGTATTTGAACTTCATCAATGTTTAGTATTGGCAACTAAATGTTAAATATCTGTTACATCCTGCAGGAACTACGATTGGCAACCAGTGTCAGGACAGTAACATGACACTGTATGTGACATCTGCTGAGGGGAGGGCGTTTGTGGAGATAACTCCTGATGTACAATCTGGATATGCCCTCGGTAGTCATGTGATCAAAAGAGACAACTGCACTATTAATATTATAGTCATAAATAATGGTGAGTATTGATATAAATAGGTTATTGATAAGCATATATAAGGTTTTTAAGGTAGTATTTACAATTATTTACTTTGAGCCTAAGACCTCGGACCGTTACACTTAGTACATAAGCACTCGGGTCCCTACTCCATTACTACCCGATTTTTTTTTTACTTGGACAATCTATTTACATTTGTGGTATCATTTCAGCTCCATAGTTTCTCGTTGCATGTAGCCACACCACCTTTGAGACTGTGCTGCCATTTTTGATACTCGTTCTGCTACTCAGCTATCTGCTAGCATTTTAAGTTTACTACAACAACTACTATGACTGCGTTATCAGGTACAAAATATGGGCTAGAAGAGTGCCCAGAAGTAATCAGAGGAGTTGTCTCGGCTTCTACTGGGTTATCTGCGCTGGATCTCACACTAGATGGCACTACTCATACACTAGAACTACCTGTCGGAGTCTACAAGTATCGTATAAACGGGAAAAATACCAACTGTTCACTCAAAGTAGAAATCAAAGGTACAGACTGAGATATAACACTTACGTAGTGTTGAAGTGCCAAAGTTATAGCCTTTTCACGCAGCAAACTTTTTTTTGGCAGAATCAAAAAGGCTTCCAATTTTTTATTTAATAAATGGAAATAGCGAAAAGAGCGCCTGATAATTGCCAAGCCCATGTATAACGCCTCCAGTCATACTCTAAAGAATATTTATTAATATTGTAGATTACTTATTGGTGAGAGGAGTCGATATCATTGCTAGGTATGATCACGTAAAGTGTACAGTACTGACTGATTTGGTGGCCCTATCTACCATAACAACCCTCGCTAATGGATATGTAAACCAGATAAGAGAATTATGTCAACAAGGTGAGCAGTTAGGTTTGTTACAAATAAATTCCTATTAATGTAGTATGTAAAATTACAAATCTTATATTTGAAGTCCAATATAAGTTTGTTGAGAATAATTTGAGAAAATAACTAATATGATGAGAAATTCCTCATATCCCTTTTAGTTTAGGGGGACAATTTGACTCATTCAGTTTAATGACAAGCTGCATATATAAGACCTCAAACCAGTGATACAATTTTCTGAACGAGCACTGGTTTGAGGTGAATAAAATTTGAAGCTGATGTGGATGTTATTTGGCTCCGTGGCTGCTGTAATCAGATTTTAACGCAGAGGGGTGGTAATTTGGCTGCTTCATAAGGCAAAACTTTGTAAGAGATACAAGCGCGATCACATTAAATTGTTTTTTTTTTTTCAGATTGCAGACCTAAGGTTGGTTCTCAGGCTAAGCTGAGCTGTAAGAATGACACTTTGACAGTAACCTGGTCTACAGATGTCACGTTTGATGGCACAGTCACAGAAATACCCGATGAACTGAAGCAGAGACTGACAGACAGATTTGTTAAAGAGAGCAGATATCCCACTGTGAGTATTGTAGTCATCAGTAGGATGCCTCCGTAAGGGATACAGATTTATTGTAATATTAAAATTAATTCAAAAATGTATGCTGTGTTCTTGTTGGGCTGAGTCTTCCCCAGGGGACCGTCGGTCAGGTGGGAGGCAAGAGTCTGGGGGGCTCAGACTAACCCCAATGTTGTGTCCTTATAATATGTGACCACTAGATTAGGTCACATGATCATTTTAGCATGCTGCCGATCATATGAATAAACATGCTCTTCACAAATTATTATAAGTAAGTAATACAAATCAAGACAGAATGGTTACCTTATGAATATACACGCTCAAACATTAAATCGAATCACATAATATTTAGCATTCATTTGATTTGTTATGTTTTCTGAACTCTTAGGCTGGTTTACCCGAGAAAGACTATTGCTGGCGCTTATGCTGAGTTGATGCTGACCTCTTCATGTCTCTACAATAAGAGCTACGATGAGAAAACAGATTCCTGTGTCTAATAAAGTCAGAAATAAATGTTGGCTGCTTCACTTAAATTCCGATGATGGTATAACAAGAAAGAGGAACTGGATGAACCATGCTGCTGATAATTCAGTGAGCTCTAAGTTTGAGTTTATATTAGGGACAATTATTTATGAATTATCCTGATTATACTAAGTAAACATTTAATTTCTGAGGAGTTTATGGGGGGGGGCTTAAACCCCGGGGTTCGCTTCTGAGCTTCACTCCTCCCCCTTGGTTCCTCATTACATTACCTTACATGAACCTTGCTATATTACATACATTGTTCTACTTTTTATCGTATTATCCAGCTACGATTCTCCACTCTGTAAAACTTCCAAAAAAACTAGGGCTAGGCTTCAAGTTTTGATTCTTACCATATTTGCTCAATAAAAATTACTAATTAAAATATTTTTTCCTCAAGGTTTTCTTGAGACAAAAATATCTGCAGTTGTTGATATGCTAGCCTTTCTGTGTGTTTCTAAAGAGCCACATCCCCTCAGCAACATTTGAGCAGGTGTGTTGGCGTAGCTAGTAACATTTCACCAGCAGCGTAACCTTTCTGTCATGATGTAATATTGGTTTATATCCATCAGGCGCTATCATGTTGTCAAGGTTACAAAAATATGGATTCCCTCTTCAAAAAATTGAATTATGGATGGCCATCGTAGCAGTCTTTTTTCAATTACGAAACCGGCAGTCAATTCAGTGGTTTGTTGAGCCAAAGCCAATAACATAATAATATATGTGGTTATGTTGCCTTATGGTATCCCACAATGCAACCTGGATGCTTTCCTTTTCAATTTTCCAGAACCCTGACTGACTGCTTGAACCCAAGTGCTCCCCAACCTGCTTAAAAACTGACGAAGGGCTGAATGCTACAGCTGTGCCAAACCAGAACCATTTTTCTTTATTTTTAGCACATTTTCAGAACCAGACATCTGATTCTCAATAAACTATCCTAGATTCAATCGTATTTTATACTCCACAATATGTCAGAGAATGTTGATGCTACCCTGTAATATTCACTGCCTCGTAATTGCACAAAAAAGTTAAATCATGATCCAGTAGAGAAAGTAGCTGAGTCATATTTAGTGGTTAGATGTAAGAGAAGTGTGTAATATTTTCACAGGCTCATGCAGGCTTTGTTAGTAACCCTCATGTTTATGGTGCTGTGTGATGTAAACTACGCTGATAAGAGACAGTCACATTAACTATATTCAGCCACAAGCAGTTAGTGGTTAATTTGGTGCTCTTATCAGTTGTGTGACGCCAGCGGCCATCTGGTTATATATTATGTAAATATTGCAAGGTCAGTAATACAGGCAATGTCACGTCTCACGGTCTCCCGTGATTAAAGATAATATGTTTAATCACGGGAGACCGTGAGACGTGACATTGCCTGTATTACTGACCTTGCAATATTTACATTGACAAGTGAAACTTGCGTCATCAATATTCAATAATAACCAGTTTATAATTTTCTTATCAAATGTTTGAAGCATCTAGCCATAAGTGGTAACATATATAGAACCTAGGTAGAACAAAAAGTATGACTTTTATTAGGGAACTGTTTCTTGAGCTTAGCATTAATAAGACCCTCTCATGTCAAATATATTTAGTATTTCCGCATTGAAACGTGTATTCGACACTTTGACCATAACTATAATGCAAGCCCTCTTTGCCAGCTTATGTAGTTAAGAATTGAATGAGGTATAGCCAAGAAAGAGGGGAGGGATGAGAACTTGTTTATACACCCCTGAGAATGATGAATTACTTTGAAAAGGAGGATGGGAGAGGGCTGCTCCCAATTCTTACCCATCTCTCCTTTCTGTGATGCATAATAATGCATGTCCAATTAAATGTGAATTATTAATTCAATCGAAAACATTTTAAAAGTATCCTTACCGCTTGGATCCAGGTATTCTCCAACTCCCATAAAAACAGCTGTGCCCTTCCGGCGTACTGGCCTTTCATGCTCTATTCAATACATGTAACTCATCCATGCATAGACCAAATATGTCCAAGATTTTATTCCTATTCTAACCTTATCTGTGATGGATATATGATCCTACCTGCATTCACTGTAACCCTGTCATTAGGTTATTATCTTGTGGCAGCGTGCCAAGGCTTCGTCAACTGTCCTTCGAGTATACAAACAAGAAATATTATTATGTAATTAAAATCATGATACAGTGGACCAAGTAGCTAAGTATTGTACTTAGATGTAAGGTTAGTGTGTGATAAATATCTATAGGCCCATGCAGGCCATGATAAAAACACAGTGCTGATGTTTTTGGTGGTTACCAATTACTATCCTTACTAAGGCACAGTCTCAGGAACTATATGTTCGGCTACCGGCAGCGAACTGTGAATTATGTGCTCTTATCAGTTGTGTGACCCAAATTGTCGCCATCTGGTTATGTATGTTTAATCATAGAAGACCATGAGACGTGACTTTGTCTGTATTACTGACCTTGTAATATTTACATAGATAAGAGAAACTCAAGTAACAGTATTCAATAATATCCAGTGAAAGGTTCTCCTATCAAATGTTTGACGCGTCAGAAGCGGTGAATATTTGGAACTTACGTAGAGCAAGCATGACTTTTAATAGGGCACTTTCCGTGTACTTAGCATTGATAAGACCTTCTCACGTCACCAATGGTTAGTACTCCCGCCGCGAAGTGTGTATTTGGCACTCTTATCGTTACTATCCTGCAAGTACTCCTTGCCAGGTTACATTGCTTATGATATCGTCAAGAGAGATGTAAAAGATTACACTGAGTGACTGCTTGCATTCTCCGACTCGCTTGCAAACTAAAACCAATCAACGTAAGAGTTGTGCCCTTACGATTGGTTCCTAATCATTGTGTATTTTAGACCCTCAACCTTCATGATTTATCCCATATGCAAGACATACAACCCATCAAATTATTTGCCCAATTTATCCTGAATCATATTACTATTCTACCCGTATGGTCTTATTCACATAAACTGTAGGCTGGTTGCACAGCCACAAAAAAAGTAGCTGTGGCCCTTATGAAGCCGGGTGACATAGGGTTCATCCACTGCTATTCAATTGTGCGAACAGTGCATTTTATAATGTAGCACAATTCATAATTCAGTAGAGGATGAAGCATATGTTTGAGTTAAATATATTGATAGGCACATTCATACCAAAAATCAAAACACAATGTGTGTTGCCATGTATCAATCACTTTGACCACTAAGACACACTTATCAACTATATTGTGAGTGGCCAATTTTATTCTTTTATCAGATGTGAGACACAAACATCCGCGTCTGGTTATATACTGCGAATTATCGGCCATGAGACCTCATATTCTCAGTATTAATGACCTTGCAAAATTTACATTGATAAGTGATACTTGAGTCATCAGTATTCAACTGCACTACAAGTGAAAGTTTCACCTGATACTGTTATCAGTTGAATGACGCACGTAGCGCTAAATGGTGAAATATTAATTCATGTAGAACTAGAAGTGTGACTTTTCCTTATTCCCAGCCATGGGAACTTGGCATTGATAAGACATCCTCATGTCAACAATGCAATAAAACTCCCGCAGTGAAACGTGAAGTTGATGCTCTAATCATAATTATGATGCGATTAATCATCGCCAGGATGCATATATTGAAATCCAATTAATGGTTAGCCGAGAAATAGATGTAAGATCACACAAGCTGCTGGAGTTTGAGTGAGCTCATTGTGTACACCCCTGAGAATAATTTGTAACTGGCATTTTTTTCCAGGGATTATATTCCTCAAAGCACACCCCCTACCTCACCATGCATTTTCCGGGATGCAGTGAGTAACAAAACCTTGTCATATTTTTATGCCAATAACATCCTTTCTCTATCGGATTATTTAAAAGATTGAAGAAGTTATACCCTCCTTTCCTCTGAGAGGACAACTCCCTAAAACCTTAATGAGATGGAGGGCGTCAATTTTCATCTTTTTAAAGACTAAGAATGGTGTGAATCATGAATACATGGCGAGAGAAAATACACTGGAGTTTCAATTCTACAACTGAAGTTCATGAAATGTATGGTTATCAAAGCAGTTTCATATGTGATATATGTTCTATTTAAAAGCAGTACAATTCTTCACCTCAACTCACTTTCAAAATGATCATACGCTTTTCTTAGTTGAAGTGATGGTTTGGTTTCTATCGCTCAATTTGGCTTCTTTACACGCGCAAGAACATGGTATTCTGGTACAGATTTATCGCCAGCTACACAAACAGTAAACATATATCTCCCCCTGACATTTCCCTCCCAGAACAACTTATACATATTTCTTGATAAAATGGTGGTCCTGAGCCGGTCATCAACCAGTTTCTGTCAAAGAAGTGCCGCTCGTTCCCATTAGTCTATGTGCCTGCGTGGCTTACATAGCGTAAGTAGGGTATTAGGATATCAGTCGACAAATTTTGTTGTCACCAGAAGACCATCTTTAAAAAAATTAGTGATAGTACACCTTGCTGGTTGTGTGATGCGAAGAAATGAACGGTGATATCTAGTAAAGGTTATCACCGTCGGTAACCAATTAGAGAAGACTGCATTCTAAAGCCGGATATCAGTTCTCTCTGCTGTTGTGTTACAGGATATGGAGCTCAGCCTTGTCATAAAAACTACCCACAGTCCACTCTGTACCAGGAACTATTAAAAGGTGACAAGACTGTGAGATAGTAAGTCCTTTCGGTTAATCAGTTACATTAAACTCATCTACGATGCATAAACTTTGTGATTGATAGAGAAGTATGTACAAAGCAGCCAGCTCATCAATTAGACTCTTGAGATGTTCTGAAGTATATATTTGGAGATACTTTCTTTAGGATCCCTATTTTTAGTCCAGATCCTTCTCGATTATTTCTATCTTAAAACAACAGTGTTAGCATTGTGGGTCAATGAACGACCTTATAGAACAAGGTAGAGATGATGTCAGTACAAGTGAGATCTAAAATAATGTGATCTCAGATGAGAAAAAAATATTCACAAAATTAATCTGTCAGACAATAAACTGAGTGTAATTCTGATATGCAATGCAATCAATACATGACAGCCGCACTGAGGTGAAGCTATAGTCACCGGTGGGCTCCGTCCCTCCCTCCCTCCCACCCTACCTCCCTCCCTCCCTCCGTCCCTCCCTCCCTCCCTCTGTCCCTCCGTCCGTCCCTCCCTCCCTCCCTCCTTTGCCTGCTCACTTAATCATCATTTAGCCTGCTTGCTTAGCAATGACAAATCCCTTCTTTTGTGTTTTTACTATTATTTGATTTCAACATCATTACTTTGTATGGGGGTAATATGATGCAATGATCCCAGAAACCCAGAATAACAGCAGGAAATAAGTGCTAACAGTCGCAAAGAAAAACCTTGACAAACTATGTATACCCAATGATATCAAGTACCAGTGTTTTAAAATGTGAAAGATACTCATACATTAGTACAGCCCTGTATTCATAGTGTAAGCTTGGCCTTTCAAACATGTGTGACTTGTCTAAACAAATGCGTAAAGTTTCATACTAAAGCAAAAGAGCAGATACTAAAGGAATTTCACAAATTCCAAACATGATTGAGATACATCCAGTACAATGAAGGCCACTTTGTTTTTATAAAATTAGCAGTCAAATTATCAGCATGGAATTTTTAATTACGTTTACTTCTGTTTTGTATAATGTAATATGATATTTATTGTGAATCAATTTTGTGTTTGATTAATCGGACTGTATTTTGGAGTTGTTCACTCCTTGTCTGAAATCCCAAATAATAAAATATCCTCCAATTTTCTGTTTTAGAATCCGCGATATGTATGGTTCAAGTAGTGCAAATGCAATGGTAGCAGATCTGGACTTATAATTGCTGATAATTCGGTTATTAAAGAGAGACTTCAAAAACACAACCGAACTGTTGATCAACAAGTAGGTAGTAAGGCAAAAGTAAGTAGAGCTACTATCGTACAATGTGCACTAGCCTCAACTACTGAGCACTGGTTTAGATTTGAGTTTGGTACAATTCTCGGTGGAATTGCTCAAGGATTTATTTTAAACAATAATAACAAAATATAAATATGGTTCTATTCGTCAGGCAATAAATCAATCAATAATTTTACAATAATATCTTGGCATTTATCATTTAGTCATAAAAATACATAAACATTCAAAATCTTTATAATAAGATCTTACCCTTGGTGCAGATGACCTCGAATTCAGTGTGATATTCAGTGTGATATCTCTGTGTATTCAACTATGTTAGACTGGGTTCCTCGCTGTGAGTTGCGGTATTTGTGTCTCTCTATATCTAAGCTATGTTAGACTGGGTTCCTCGCTGTGAATCGCGGTATTTGTATCTCTATATATCTAAGCTATGTTAGACTGGGTTCTTCGCTGTGAATCGCGGTATATGTATCTCTTATATCTAAGCTATGTTAGACTAGGTTCCTCGCTGTGAATCGCGGTATATGTATCTCTTTATATCTAAGCTATGTTAGACTGGGTTCCTCGCTGTGAATCGCGGTATATGTATCTCTTATATCTAAGCTATGTTAGACTGGGTTCTTCGCTGTGAATCGCGGTATATGTATCTCTTATATCTAAGCTATGTTAGACTAGGTTCCTCGCTGTGAATCGCGGTATTTGTATCTCTGTATATCTTGCCAAAAGCTCTGTTGGCTGAATGTGTCTAAAAGTTTTTAGACAATTTTCCTCTCTGTAGATGTGCCTCCTTGGGCTGACTGAATCAGATAATTCTCTGATTAAATCTGTAATGCTGTACGTCGTTAACCCGCTCTCTGGCGCTGACTGAATCAGATAATTCTCTGATTATATGTATATTCTTATATGTCGTGAACCCGCCTCCTGGCGCTGACTGAATTTGCAAGTGTCCATCAGGCTTTTATAGTGCTGGTTTGCTGTCCTGTTATTGTGCAACGTTTGCATTTACAGGCGTAAAGGTGTTTACCTTGTTGTTGGTTTTAGCCTCAATTTCGTCATTACTCTCTTTTGATTTGCGTGTTTTGTCAGTTTTAATTATCTAGCTGTAAAAACATGGTTAGTCTGTCCTTTGCTTGACCTTCCCTCATTTTTGTTTTGGTTATTTTTAGGTAATTTATGGTGTCAAGTGCACCTGTTTATCCATGGTGTAATCTGTTGGTTTTCCTGATTTTGCAATCTTTCCAGGGTTGTTTTGAAGATCTTTAGTGACTTCTATTGCTCGTTATTTTCAAAATAGCTTATGGTGTCAACTGCACTTGTTTTCTATGGTGCAATATATTGGTTTTCTAATTTCTGATTCACGTGCCCAAAGATCTCGTGACTCTGTGGTTATTTTGAAGATGTTTTGTGACTTCTGTTGTTTTCCCGTTGTTTGATTCTCCACGGGTTGTTGCACGTGCCCAGATTTCTCATGGCCCTGTGATTATGTTTTGTTATATTTCAATACGCCCTCAGCGTATTATTCCCTCTATTTACTACAATATTACTATTTTCCATTACCATATAGCCTGTGTCTAGATAAATCTCAATAATGATAACCTATGATGTTTAAGCCTTAACCTAAACTACCCGTCACCATGCACTGAATGCCTAAGTATGTATCCGTTGGGTCTCAGTTTAAGCTCTTAGTAATAATTGAATATAAACTAACTTTGCTTTGTTTTGTTTTACAGATTATGTGGGTTAATGGTGATCTCCTGTCTTCACAGTACAGTGTGCAAGCTTAATTATCTAAAGAATACTCTACCACACTACTGTCAGAACTCATCTCATATCTATAACTTTAAAGTCTTTGGTTCTCATATCATCAATTCGAAGCCAGCGAACAAGCAGCAAAGCTCTCACAACAAGCAGGTCAAGCCTATAATAATCACACCGAAACAGATCACCATAGCTATTCAAATTGACAACATGTGGATGACAATGGAACTTATGAGAAAAAAAATATAATCAGAAACCAGTGCTATTTGTGCTATAATGTCTGGTGACCTAGAGTTCACCCTTAGTCTTAGCTTTTGACTTTTGTAAGCTCATTGTTTTTCTCCGCTTTTTGAAACTAATAATGACCAATAATAGGTGCAAGGGTAATCAGTTTTGACAGGTGTCATATTTTTATGGGATTTCTAATCCAGGTTATGATCTGTTACCAATTGTATGGTTTCGGCCCAGGGTCTGGTACAGAAATGTATTTGTTGAATATTAACTAGTTATTTATTGGTCTGCGTCTTTATATGATATGTGATTGACCTTTAGTTTTTGTACTGTCGTACTTATTAATAATAAATCATTTGAGAATAAGGATACTTCAATACCATGTTGTGTAAGTGATCGTTGCACATTCGGAAGAAAATATGGCTGCTCTTATACCCTAAGGTAATTATAAAATAATTGTTCTTTATGATGATTACATAAAAAAATGTCATCTGACAAAATGTTCGATTTATACATTTTTTACTTTTATGCCACTCCTGTGTTAGGTGCTGTGTCTTATATTGTTTGACTGGGCCACACAGGTGTTTTAATATATGCTACAATTGATATTTCATAATAGTACTGATTTCCGACAAGGAAGAATGTCAGTACTGTATATCTACCATTAATTATTGTAATATGCACTCATCGACGATCCCCAAATCAAACTCTTGAGCTCACGATTGTTAATTTCCATGACGCACTGTTTCCAGTGAAGGATTTTATGGATGGTCTGCAGAATTGTAGCGAAAGCAACTGTAGTCTGACACCTTTGCCTACACCACTGCCTCTACAAGATCTCAGGCGCTGGACCGCCAATATTATTTCCCATCTACTTGCACAAACAATCGACTCAACAACCAAGGTTGAGGCTTAGTTATAAAATTGAATTAAATTAAAATCAAATTATTATTGAATTTAACAATGAAATAAAAGGGGAATGTCTATCTTACTTCTTAGAACAACTGATAGATAGATAATTATATAGATATTGGCTTTATTTCACCGCCAAGAAAGTACATAATACAATCATAATCAGAGCATGAGTTACGTTAAAAAATTATTCGAACTGCATTGGTCGTTCTTTATAATGTCACACATAGAAAAATAAATCCATTTTATACACTGAATACTTAAAATATAGTATTCATAACACTCTGAGTTCGGTGCTTTTTGATCAGGGTGTTATGAGTTCTGGTAGAGTGCCTGTTTGAGTCTTGCCTGGATGGAATCAGTGGGGATAACCGATGTATAGGGTTATTTATGACCTTGGCACTGTAATCAGAGCAGAGATTTGACATGAATACTTCGAGTGCAGGCAGGTATAGCCATTCCAGATAGGCTGGTTACTGAGGTTAGATGGATATGTCCCTCTGCTACTATCAGTAACGATGGTATTACTGACATTCCACAGCAGGTTGCTGACAGCATACTGAAGAATTCTACACTGGATTGACACTACAGCTAGACAATACCCAACAGACCGCATTGCTGACTACGTTAATATACAACAAGGTGATATATATATAATATAATATATATAACCTGCTATGTAACAATTGACCATTGTATATGATATGTTTAGAGCTGCCGGAAAGAAAATATGCCGTCATCACATTGCTGCTGTTGAGTAAAATGAAGTAGTTTCTGTCAAACAAAGCATCTAGGATTGAAATGCTCTATTTTATTTGCACTGCAGACGCAAAAGTTTGTATTTACAACAGGCTGATAACGGCGGGTGGGAGGGTGACCCCCCCTGGCCTGAGACCATAGAAGCTTAAAACACAGAGAGATTAATCTGCTATTGAGAATGATTGCCGGGCCCGATAGTCTGCGTGCTGATCCAAGTACCCCAACCTAACGGAACTTAGTATATTGTTTTAATTGATAAGGAAGGGATATTTTCACTGCAAACATATAGTTGGCCTCTGGTATGTTGAGTCCCGGTCTGCAAAGACCTGGTCAAGAAAGTGGTGCGCAAGTAGCGATTCAGGAATGATTATGAGGGCTGCCAATCGATTCAAATCTGCAATGGAACACCTCTCATGACACCCTAATACCGTCCAAAAATAGCATATGTGTCCAATTTACTTACTGAAGATTTCAAGCTAAAAAAATGTTGACAGTTCTACTCATACAACATGCAACTTGTGTCAATCAATTTATCATTGGCAGGTACTCTACCAGGTAACATATTTGACTAAAACATTCGTGTTCCACCAACAACGCATAGTTTATTAGGAACAAGCTGCATAATCCGAAAGTCCGAGAGCCAGTAACATGGTTTGGCGCTAACATAAATAGTTCTGTACGGATATGATGAAAAGATCAGAAATCAAAGTTTTTCACTCATATTCATGCCAAACTCTAATTAATCAAAGTAACTCGGGCTTAAGCTCATTTGTTGAGGGCCATAAGTTATACCGTTACGTTCAAATTTAAATTTTAATTTAAAAATTCAACACAAACTGTGTATACCAATTTTTTAAAACATTTTCAATGAGCGCACTAGGTGAGTGATGATTTTATTATATGATTACTGGCAGGATCAGCCAGATAGCGCCATCATCTCCATTGATGAGGTGACGCAGACCTGTTCTGCAGTTACTGAGATCGCCTCATGATGTGGGCTTGTTCTACTACATGGCTGCCAGTTTTCGGAGACGGCTGTTCAGGCGCCGACGGGACGACCTGTACCAAGGGTGCCTGCTTTCCCCTGCTGTGCCTGCTGCCACTGGGCACGTGCTTAACTTTGTAGCAACCATTCTAATTTGTGAAAAGCCGGCCCACACCCGCCAAGCTGTTAAGCTAGGCAGGCCGGAATCACATTGTCGGAGCAAGCTGTATCACGGTAAATCTTATCGTGCCGCCAGGAGCACTCACGTACTGATGGCGGCACTATCTCATTCTTAGTGGCAAATAACTCCTTGTTTGGAAGACGATTTGTCTAAATTACTTGCAAATTAGCTGCAAAATGCCGCTTCTTGCATGTCAACCATGTTAGGACATTTATAATTTACCATAACAGAGGTAAGTATGCATGTGTGTGTATGTATGTGTATGCATATGTATGTATGCGTGTGCGCGTGTGTGTGTATGTGCGTGTGAGTGTGCTATAAATCACTAGCTCATACAACAAAAACTACAGCAATGATGCTGTTAAAATACCACAGTCGAAATGAAAAGATTGAGCAATCATAAAAAAAAATTTGCCTCATAAAAAAGATAAAATAGAAATATTCGTTAGCTTGAATGAGTAGATGGTTTTTGAATGACATCTCCTTCTTTAAATTTATATTCACAATTATTCTAGTCTGTGCTTTCAGGTTTTCCGTGAATTGTCAACCAGCTGTTAAACCCGAATAAGTTATACACAGCTGGTAAAGTTTAGGAAGGCCCTCAGTGAAAGTTAGGTACTGAGGCTATATTGAGCACCGTCTCTGTTTAGATTTTTCGAATTATTATGGAATTTTTGTTGGTGCGTTTTTGTGTCTATCCCTAGTTAATCATAACATCTTGACGAGTGTCACTGAGCACATAGATGGAGAAATCCTGAAAGTTGGTAGCTATAGAGCTAATAAGGGAGAAGTTCGCCAACTTAATCCTTAGCTGTTTATAATTTCCATTAGTTTTTAACTCTTAGCCTTAGTGAATCTCCTAAATCTATTTAGTAAGTTCCAAATTTGATCAATGCTCTCTCCTGATAAATATAAATGCCAGTGAAATTTGCAGAGTATACACCATTGTCAAGTTTGTCGTTAATATGTAAATTCTCAATGCCGGCCATTTCTAAATAGCTGTACTATACCCAGGAGGCTGCTGTTGCATAATATCCGCATAGCTTGGGAGCTCACTCTCTTGTCTCTGAATAGCCCTAGGTTCCTCTGAACTCGAGTGTTGATTATCTTGGTCAGGTGGGGCGGTCAGGTCAACAGTGGAAGAAGATTGGTCATCAAGTTGAGGACCAGGATTTTGGGTCTCCTGTTGCATCACAGAGAGATAACTTGGTACTTCCTCCCTTTGCCTTTGTCTAGATTGGGGATAATGTGAACTAATCTGAGTACTAGCTCCTGTTCGGACAGATGGAGGTAAATGGTAGTCTAAAAAGACTGGCTGATTGCTTTGCTGCAAGGGATGACCTTCTGATCTGTTGTTTGTTGAGTCTAGCTGATGCGAAGGGGATCCATTGGTAGTATCTCCAGTCCGAGCTGATGGTGATGTGTTACTTGAACCATATGGGACATTTGGAGGTAGGTGATAGTCTAAAAATACAGGCCGGTTGCTTTGCTGTAAGGGATGATCTTCTGGTACATTGTTTGTTGAGTCTAGCTGATGCGAAGGGGATCCATTGGTAGTATCTCCAGTCCGAGCTGATGGTGATGTGTTACTTGAACCATATGAGACATTTGGAGGTAGGTGATAGTCTAAAAATGCAGGCCGGTCGCTTTGCTGTAAGGGATGATCTTCTGGTACATTGTTTGTTTGGTCAAGCTGATGCAGAGGACTAATCGTATGTCCATTCGGAGCTGATGGTGATGTATTATTTCGAGACCTGAATGTCTGATTGGAAAGTGCTGTAGCTGTAGTCGGCCGGCTGTCCCGTGACTGTGAGTACCTCGGATGACGTGTGGTGCTACCTGTAAAAAACAAAGAGTTACATGCTAACAACAGATATACCCACTGCGCTGTCATAGACTAAGAAACTTCTGAGATTCATCACACTGCTTCCTGTCCTTAATTGGTTTTTCTTGTCTCATTGAAAGACATGATTATGGCAGCGTAGAAAGACGCGCTTATATGGTGAAGAGACACCTAAAATCACTACTAAAAGGGATCTCCAGTAATGGGCCTGGATGAACGATGAACGGTTGAATATAATGAACTCAACCCAAAATAGTAAATAGCGCCATCAAGGTGGGGAGATGGCCCAATTGGTCAATACGCTTGTTATTAACTGACAGGTGATTGGTGCCACAAGAGTTGTGGGTTTAAGTGCCACCAGAGAATTCTCTCATGATGGACTGTCAAGCTCCCGGCAGCCTTGGATGTATGGGGTGCAATGTTCTCCTAGGAATCTAGCTCAAGACATGTATAATGTTATGAAGTCTCACCAGTAACAAATCCAGTTTGATAATAAGATTCCCTATTTCCGCAACAGCAGCAAAGTAGAGCAACTACTAATATGGCAGCTGTTAGCGGCAATCCCACCGACAATCCAACTATACCTCTGCAATTGAAAGATGATATAAAAATTCGGACATTAGGGCTTTGAATAAACCTCAGATGCATCCCAGCTGTAATACTGTTTGCTCAAAAATCAATTAACCATGCGCTGAATTTAATCTTATATTATCATTAAAAAGGTGTCTCTCTTTCAATAAACATCAGGCTTTCCTGAGACATTTAAGTCCCAAATGTTGCAATCCGCTGACACATTTCTATAGTCCCACTATTGATTACCTTCAATGCACTTGCATCCCAAGGTACACTGTGTTAAAACTCACCCTATGCCAAGGTCGCCTGGCTCTCTTGGCCGCTTTATTCGTTTTATATTGGTTGTATTACAGCTTAACTCGTAACCTCCTCGTGGGGCACTGTTACTCCTCAGTAAAGCCTGACCACTCTGAACAAATGTCTCACCCCGAGTACGATCATCAAAATAAACTTGCATCGGTTGTTCAGTCAGCCATGGCGCGGTGTAACATATTTTTGATTTGAACCTAGAAAATGATTTGAAAATTTAAACGGTATGAAAGGGAATATCAGTCAGCTCTAAAGGTAACTTTTGAAAGATTGACTTACAAGAATGGTGGATCTAGATAGAAGCCATAAGTACACTTCAAGCAACCAGATTTGTTGTCTGCTGATAATTGGACTATGAAAAATGTGGCCATCAATTATCATAACATCTACAGCAAGCAAGCTTGACAGGCACATGAATGATAATACTCATGATAAAGACATCGAACTGGACCCCCTGACCTGCAAACCTCATACTGCCAGCAGTGCCCTTGACCCTTATTTACCTCACAAGACAGTCAATGTCCACTTCATCTTCATCTGTACAACAGGAAGTCACACCTGACATGTATTCTCCTGGCCCGCCTAAGTTCACCCATACACCGTTCGCATCACAAGTGTCTGTCCCTCCACCATATGAGATTCCACTTGAGCTCCAACAATCGAAGTCCTTGATCACCTGGCAGCCATCCTTACCATCTGTCAGTAGGAGATAATAGCACAGATACGATATGATACGGTATGATAAGGTTTTAGGATTTCACTTAAACCCAGGATAAACCCCCCCCCCCCCTTCCCCCAGAAAGTTACTATTATAGCGATAGAGAAGATGGTTTTAGCACGACAACGGTCTAAACACACTTAAAGTGGATGCAACCTCAGAGAATCCTAAATGTGCTTCTATATAAACATCAATCCTGATAAGATCAGCTGAGGCCTATAGCATGTTAATAATTTGACATCATGCAAACCGCTCTGCACTCTGAGGTTGCAACCACTGATCAAACCTCTGAGGCTCAGCTGAGGCTGCTGTCAGCTTATATGTTAACAATGGTGGCCTTGTGCAAACCTCCGAGGTTACAACCGCTAAGTGTGTTTTGAACTTCACAGTTACTTATACCAAGCTCCTTCCTGTGGGGTTTTTCAATTCAAAACAGCTAAAATCACATCCTGACATCCTGATATGTGAGTGAGCAATTTGCAAGTCCCTAGCAGCTTTCCCGCAATCATGATTGCGGGAAAGCTGCTAGGGACTTGCAAATTGCTCACTCACATAATTTAGAATACTTAGTCCAATCCAACACAAGGTTGTTCTGAGACGTGTGATGTGCTGAATGGGACATGTCTTACAGCACCCAAGAACATTGTATTTGCGGGTATAACGATGCTGTATTGAATTCAAGATCAATGCTGTAGAGGCCTTGAGCTCTGTATGACAGCACCTGCCACATATCTTAAAACACTCATCGCCAGCGACAGTTTTAGTACCCTTCAGAATTGAGTAAACTTTTTTAATGTTGGAACTCAACGTTAGAAAACTACTCACTGTCTATGATTTCAAAAGCCGCTGAGATGTTTACAACCTGTAGAATAAGCACAGTGCCATAATATATCAGCCAGAGTAGCATCAGCCAGAGTCGGCTACTGCAGTTTAACCTCTTCCAGGTATTCTACCAATCATTAAGAGAAGTTTGTTCAGTTTGTTACACTCTGAGTGAAAGCTTACGCTGCCAGCATTCGGGTTTATGAGGCTCTTTGAGACTACGTAGATCTGAAATTAGTATGGTATGCTCAAACACTTACACCAGTATCAATTTGAGAATAACATGTGCTCATCTTTAAACAGCAGGCCTACTATACTATACAGTGATCGAATCAATTAGCGTACTAGCCAACAAGTATAAGATTAACTACACATAGTGTACTCTCTTACATTTTTTACTATGATTTTTATACCTTAGTTCACCTAATCCATTGTTTATTCTTAATCTTGATTGAATAAACACTATCAGTATACAAATATCTTTACTCTTTACACAATAAAGTCTCCCACGGAGTGACAGACCACCGAAAGGCAATAATTCCAATTTCCGATGAGAGAGAGAGAGGCGCTTGTTGGAAGCAAAAAACATAGCCCATGACAGTTTAACATGATATGATTTGCTAAGAAAATTGTGTAGTTTCTCCATATCTGTACTTGTGCAATTTTATACGTTACTGGCAAAATACAAAGGTTTTAATCATACTTATAGGGAGCTAATATTTTATAAGTATAATATGAGGGCTTTGTTGCAAACTGCAAAACAGTGTTCCAAGTGGTTACCAGAAAGAAAGATTTCCTGGCTAAAAAATGGGATAATTTTGCCAATCTGTATACCTGAAAGTTTTTCTTGATTTCGGCAAAACACCAGCTTTGGAAACCATCATCACATGTTTTTTTTTTATTTAGGTTTCAGCAATAACTAAATGATAATAGATAAAATCATTTCAAAAATGATATAGAAAATGCAGCGGTGTGGTCTGTTAGTCCACGCATGAGAGTCAAGACTAGAGTGGCGACCGCCCGATTGAAGAAAACTGAGACCACCAAGGTTCACCCAGATAAACAGGGGAACCCAAACCACCGATTTCACCTACCCACCACCCACTCTATGATATGAGGGCTTTATTACAAACCGGAAAACAATTTCCAACACAAGCGGTCTTTAGGTAGAGACACGGGGGTCAGCAAATATTGACTTTCAATACAACGTTGGAAAGCTGCTGAGCTACTGATCGCTAACAGCCAATCAAAAATGTTATTGGATGATGTTGCGTCATTTTATCGAAGAAATGAGGTCGAAAAGGCTGTTATAAGCAAAGTGGATGGCAGGGCTAATTTGATTGCCATATATTTCAAAACAGGTTAGAAATTTTCTTGGAGATGTATTGCATCCTAATTTTTGGCTGAAAATAATATATGATTTGCCCAAAATCACATTTTTGATGAGCTATTAACGATCAGTAACTTGGCAGCTTTCTAACGGTCTATAGAAAGTTGGTATATGCTGACCCCCCATGTCTCTATTTTTCTGTCAAAAAAATTGGATAAATCTGAAACCTCTAATTTTTTTTAATCCGAATAATAGTTCTGTAGCCAGCATATTTACAATAATATGATACGCATATTCTCAGCCCTGGTTTTCCGGTGCCAGGTATTCAATCATAGACTCACATTATTATACACATTGAAGTTACCTCTCCATAACCAAAAAAAGAGATAACTCCTAACAAAATAGTCTTATCTTGAAGGACTTTGAGGTAAGGCTTCTTCCAAATATTCTTAATGCATCCAAATTTAAAGCAAATTTTGCAGAGATAATCCTTGTATTGAAACTCACCCTTGTCCTCAATTGAACAAGATGATCAAACACGAAAGGCAAGTAGTTTTTTTGATGGTTCCACAATTAGATTGTCATCCTCATACTAAAACAAAGGTAATCCTCTGACCCTGGAAGTGTCATGTCAGACTGAAAAAAAATCTTAACATTTTCAGTCCGTACCCGTGATTTGGAACAAATACTGAGTTCTGTTGGTCAATTTTTTTACTGCAAGCTCCATCCCCCCCCCCCCCCCATCCTCCCTGGTGACATGATTCGCGAACATGAAATGTTGGAATTCAAAATTGTTATTTTCTGTTATAATGTCAAACCAACCACAAATTTCTCAGTCAATATCAAATGTGTGAGTGGATGGGATTCCTGTCCGTCCCGTATGTCTGTCCATATATGAGAGGGACAGTCAGATCAAAGGCTAAATATCTGTACTTGAACTTTATCTGATAATGATCAAGAAACACAGAAATAAATCTTTTTGTCTGGAAGAATCAGCCCAATGTAGTCATAGTGTAGGCTAGTACATTGGCTAGCCCAACGTGGACTAGCAAGTATATACACACCTAAATCTGAATTTCTTGCTTGCACATTCTCACACCCCAATTTTCTTTAATCTGAAGAATAGTTCCGCAGTGTTTATTTTTAATAATATGATATGCATATTCTTAGCCTCAGGTTTTCTGGTGTAGGGCATTCAAACGCAGTTTTACATTAAGAGATACACACATTGAAGTTACCTCACCACAACAAAAGAAGAGCTAACTCCTTAAAAACTAGTCTTATCTTGAAGGCTACTTCCAAACATTTACATTGGGCATTGTCAGCTTTTTCTTTCCTTTTGCATCCAGATTTCGAGAAAATTTTGCAGGGATAGTCCCATATAGTTAATCAATATATATATAATAAATCTATGGATGATCCATAGAATTGAACTTGGCCTTTGTACTCAATTTTACGAGAAAATCATATCATGTTGCTATAGCCAATGTGTTGGCTCTAGAACAAGTTTGATCCAATTGCCTGCATTCCTGTTGCTCCCTTCCATTGGTCACGCTGCGGTGTGACCAGTGGATCGGGAGCAACTCGTAATGCAGGCAAATGGACCAAACTTGGTCTATGTTGGCTCTTACCAACCAATCAGATCAGAGCCGACAGATTAAGCTTTGTAAATCAGGGGGGGGGGGGGTTTCAATTAGAAAGAGCGATGCATTACTAAAGCAAGTTATCACTATCACATCGCTCAAACTGTATTCACTCATTTGGTCTTTCAATAAGACAAAATCGCTCCCAAATCGCTCACTCATAGTGTATAGAGTTCCATCATTGAATGAGAGATCTGAAAGTGAGAGCCCTAGCACTGAGTGAGCGATCAATTTGTGATTTCGGCTGTTTGTAATTGAAAGACCCCCCTGGGTACCTCAAAAGGACAGTAGTTTTCTAATGGGTCCATAATTAGATTTTCGACACATACCTCAAGCACAGGCAACCCTGGAAAGTCCCAATTAGGAAAACAAATTCACTGCTTGTGAATACGGCCATGATTGTTTGTTTACAGCCAGACGTGTCAAGCTTTATTTTGTTTCTTGCCTTAGAAATATTTTTGTCCCAAATTTACACTACCTGTGCATACGATCATATTATATATAAATATACTTGTAGCAAGTTTAAACCACTGTGGAACTCGCATAGTATCTGTGATAACATGATATGGGTGGGAACTAGCATATGTTTATCAACATTCTCTCATCATGGAGAAGTTGGCGATGGTCACCACATGCCACGTCTCTACTCATTCGACATCAATATGGAGAGAGAGAAGGGCAAGCCTAGCAGTACCCCATTCAGCTACAAACAATCTGCGGGAATCATTCTGAACTCGAGCTTCCATCTGATATGGATTGTGGTGTTCTGTTATGGGGGAGTTTATATCTCTAACATGTCACAGCGACTTGATCATGTGATCAGAGTTAACGAGAAACTTCAGAGTGAAGTGGACTATCTGAAAAAGGTAAATGTTGATAATATAAAACTGCTTAAATCCCTTAAATCTCATGTTTGTTGTAACTATGAATCAATCGTCTTTGTCACGCAGCTTCTTTTTCGTTTTATTTTTGAATAAAAGAAAAGAAGATGCATTTCAAGGCTAGGAACCGAAGGTAGCAAAGGTCCATCCTTGCTTCACACTGATCACGTGATATACTATTGCATGTATAACTCTCATCGATAGAGAGTACCATCACAAGGAATTTGGTGTGACGACCCGTGTTCAATTTTATTAATTAGAGGTAGGTACATGTCAGGTACTGCTACTATATTGACTCTAACGATCGGACATACACATGTCAATAGTGTAATCTCGATGTCAGTGTGTCCTTGCTTAGCTTAACGTGCTGCTCTGATGACGAACAGGATCAGGTATCATCATATGTAGTTACTACATTATGAACAAATACAACCAAGAAAAGCTGAAATTTGGGTCATTGTGCTATCATCTTGCCGGCCAACTTTTCTGGCATGATGTGGCAATCTATACAGTACAGCCAAAAAATTTTAACGCCAGCTGCGGTTACACAATAAAAGTGGGTAATAGTCTGATCTACGCAAATATTGTATCCATAGAATCGCTTCTTCAGATATGCGGACATCCATGAATAAACCCTTGTTTGATTTGAAATGAAAAATCTCCTATGAATTCGCTTTATAATGATATTCAGTTTTATCAATCAAAATGATACTGTAACTGTAAGATTGTTCCATATCATACCTAGTCTGAGCCCCCCAGACTTTTGCCCCTCGCCCGACGGCCATGCATCATATGATTACTATATCATCCCCGTGAGTTTGCTTTATAGATATTTCCAGTTTTATCAATCAAAATGATAACGCAATGAAAACATATTGTTCCATACCACACAATGTGTCAGATGACTATTTAATTATGTTGCTGTAAGAGATTAATTAAGATGCTCATCAATACACAGGAGTGGCTTCATGCTACTGGGGCCGGATATGAGGAGGTTGTACCAGAAAAGGCCTCAAAACAGTGATTGACTCATGGTTTCTAGCTGAAGACCTGTGTGTTGTGCAGTGGTATACGCACCACTGTATGTTGAATTTGACTACTGGTTTATGCTGTGATTGAGGATTGGGTGGGAGTTACATTCCCCTTTTTTTTACTGTAGATTCCTTGTGAGGCTGAGGAGGAGAAGGCAACTACAGACTCTGAGGAGCAACAGCGAAGGGAGATTATCTCTGCCTCTAAGTCAGACCTGACTTCTCTACTGAGGGGTCCTCCTGGCCCTCCGGTATGTGACTGTAGTCCAATATGGACTCTTTGTATGGAGTTCAACTTCAGCCTCTGTAATGGCTGATTAGAAAAAGGTGGATTAAAATCAGATGTCTTATCACATGCCACATCCCGAAGCATAGGCGGCGAAGTATTGATTGCCTTGGTGGCGAGGCTGCAATATCTGCGCCAGGATGCTCTCTGTAATGGATGCACTCTCGGTTCTCTTATACAACAACTTATTGCACTTTTTAAGCATTGCAAATGGAGTATAGCTTCTTTGCCACTAGAAATCTTTTAAAGTCCTTCTAGAGACAGTATTGTGAATAATCTAAGTGTGTTATCTGCAGTTACTGGCCTGTGGTAATGAGTAATGTTGTCTTTTACTTCCATATCTTGTTCTTTGGGCACCACTCATCCAAATCCTTTTCTCTCTTTATAGGGGAAGGATGGTAGAGATGGTCGAGATGGGAAAGACTTTGCATCACTAGATTTACTCCGCGGTGTCATCAATGAAACAGTGATGAAGGGTAATTATTTATATAAGGATCTCTCTACACTACACTATGATACTCGCCCTATCAGCAGGTATAGTTTACTGAGCAGTGAAACATCAATCTTATCCAGAATTTTTTAGGAGTTCAAATTTGTAACATCAAGGAGTAACTCCTTGGTAACATTATTGGGAAAATGCAGGAAAATATTTGTAATGGAGTCATTGGGTATCAATGGATTGTAATAATCCGACTCATGGGTCGATGTCTCATCAGTATCAAGTGGTAGAGAAAGTGGTGTAGATTCTTTTACTTAAATTCTGATTGTAGAATGGACACAGTTGTCTGCACAGCTGCCTGTTTATGGTGGTTCTGTCTTCACTCGCTGGGGAAGGACTTCCTGCCCTTCCAGCTCAACAATGATATACCGAGGTCAGATGACCGGTAAAGACTACTCTTCTGCTGGAGGAGGTAGCAATCATCAGTGCATTCCTGATGACCCTGAATATGATCCTAATGCTCCAACTGCTGGTCACTCATCCTTGAGGGCTACTCTTTACAGTTGGTCAGTTTTCAGTTATCACAGAGTTCCCTGTGCTGTTTGTGAGACAAAGGAACGAATCACACAGCTGATGATCCCAGCTAAGACTCGCTGCCCATCCTCTGAATGGACTTTAGAATATCAGGGTTATCTTGTGTCACAAGCTGAACATGGTGGAAGCGGTGGAAATTTTGTTAATGATTCGTACTTCGCTTTCGATTATGTTTGTGTCGATAGCAAACCAGAATCACTGACATCTAAAACCTACCCTCATGAAGCCTCACTTATTTATCTGGTTAATGCAGCGTGTTCAGGCCGAGGTGCATTGCATGACTGCCCTCCCTATAAGTCAGGAACAGCACTCTCTTGTGTTTTCTGCAGTAAATGAGTGATTAATCTACGATAGAAGCAAGGAGTAAACGACTTTTACTCCTTGATAGAGGGGTGCTGTCAAACTCGGACATGATGTAGAATAATGGTACTTTTAAATGAAGGGCCTAAAATAAAACAAATAGAACATTGTAAGTTTGTGGCTTTCTTGTCTATCATATTGTCAGATATACCTTTCCACCAAAAATTGAAAATAAGTGAATTTAGTACACTATATCGAGCAGTCGTATCGAGGCAATATTTGCCAAGTAGCGACATCGAGTTCTGTAGTAGAAATTTTCTTATACGACTGATATGCAGTAACTAGATCAGCTCAGTTTATGTTGCAATTAGCAATAATTCAGCTGAATGTTGAATGTTGATGATATTTTTGCAAAATCAGAAAGAAGTTTGATCCAATTGATCACAACAATCCCTGTATCTATTGCAATCAAAGTTATCTACGCTATCAATATAGAACCTAGCCTGTCTTGAAAAGGTTCTCATGACAGGCTTCATTAAACCATGATTAGGAACTGCAAATCAAAGACACAAGGTACTAACACATTTGCTACTACCAAGGAATAACACTGATAACGCTGTTACTCCTTGCTACTACACAATGGTGAGACTATTCATACATTTTATTTACGGCAACTTGTAAATCAGTGGGACAGTTCGCTACAACGCATGATAGAAGATCGTCATCCATCCATGTAAAGCCTACAATCCAAGTGGTTGACTTCGGCTGTCTATTATTCCCCACATCACCAAAACAAAGATTTACTCAATCGATCAAATTGAATTAAATTCTTTGATCAAACCAGCGAGTTTGGCAGTTTGCCAAACCTGGTCACAACCTGATCAAACACAATTGATATAGTAATTATCCTCTCATCAGCAGGTAGAAGACAACTCCCAATTCCCATATGCCCTCATCCTTGTCAGACATTGTTGTTCTGCTGGGAATAGAAATTCCTGTATTGGAGTTGAGTCTCTTAGTCAGTGGCCCCAAATTTATTTATTTTCGCTATTCTTTATGTTTCTATGAGCTGTCCAGACAAAATAATATTTTTCTTTACTCCACTCCATAAAGAAAGATGAAGCATGCTGCCGCTTACAATGATGTAAATTTAATCTAGGCATTTCTATTCATTTGTATACCCTTGAGGAGTAAATGTTGTAAACTGATTTAAACACATCTATCATCACTGTTTTTAACTCTCTACCAAGATTTATTGGATCATCAAATACTCCATCAACTTTTAAACGACAAATTATCATTTTCTCTCCAACAACTATTAGCTCAATTCACATACCTTTACAACTTTCCTTTTTTTTTTCCTTTTTTCTCTTGGCACATAACAAAAGGCATTTTTTTCTTGACGATGATCATGATGCCAATAAAAGTTAAAATTAAAAGAAAAAAATGCATGTGAGGGCACAGAGAGTCTCATCATTGCATCATATTGTGGCTTCAGTTTGTAGCACAGGACTGAACTAATTGTGGTTTTACAGTATCTCATCGATCTAATGGTTCAAGAAGAGGTCAGTTGGTTTAGTGAGAGGTCAGTTGGTTTAGTGAGAGGTTGATCCCCATCTGTTTCCAGTGACGATCAGCCTATAGCCAGCCTATCATTGAATTTCAAAGAACCTGTCCTGCTAATAGTCTCATTGGCTATAGATTTCTCAAGATGTAAGCATATTATTCCAGGAAATAAAAGTTGAATTAACAAGTGATGTGCTCAATTTACAGCTGCAGAAATTTTAATTTTTTTGCCCTTGCTGATTAGAGTTTGAAGAATAAGATAAATCATTTATCGTGATAGACTTTTTTAGCTATTGTTTTGAGATAAAAGTTTTGTTTTGTTTTGTTTTGTTTTGATCATAAAAGCAAAGAGTTCATAGAACATTGGATATCAGATATATCCAAACAGAGAAAATCAAAAGGTGAAAAAAAAACATACTGGTTTAGGAATGAAGCATTTACTACACTTCATCTAAGAGATAGAGTAGCTATTGGATTTCACTCAACAATTAAAGCTGGTATACACCTATAATTGTTATGCAGGAAATTATTGCTGGATGACAAGATGAACTTGACATATATCCCAGAATGCAATTTTTTAAGTGATTCAGTACTTAACAAAAATAGTTATGCTGTTCATATTAGACTTGTTACACAGGATTTTTAACTGAAAAAAAACAGAATTGTAGCAATTTAAAAAATGGAAAAGATAAAAACAAAAAGGGATAAATAAATTTCTGCAAAGAATTTCCTTCGTGACAATTGAGTTGGTCGCTTATTTTTTGCCTTTGCCTCCCTGATCAGCTGATCCCCCTCCAGTCTTAGGAGCCTCTGTGGGTGGAGTCTTATTGACAAAGTTAGCTGGGTTAGGGGTAGGTGGAGCGGGTGGACCTTTTGGTTTGACCTGAAAAATACGAAAATGAATATCAGCAGCTGAATTTGCCCAGTAAAGTCAATCAATCTTGACTTAATGTGCTCACTCTGGCTTCTCTTTACCAGATCAAGTTTGATCCATTTGATTGCATTCTGAATTACTCCCCCTCCCCCACACCACAGACAGTAATTACCTTTACTCGCAGCGTAACCAATAAGGGGAGCAACTACCAATAAAATCATATGCAGCAAACTTGATATATTTCTTCACCCAAATGAATTTCTATTTAGACTGTAATACATATTATTATGGTGGACATGCAAACAGAGAAATAAAAACCTCATCTCATTTTTACCGCTTTAATAGCAGGTCTAGTTTAATCAGCACATTAAACCCGATGTCGGAAAATTTATTCAAGGCCCCGAAGTAAAAATTAGATGTACTTCATACATCATACTTCGCGATACTTAGATAAGTATGGCTTGGCAAAGGTAGCATCAGACAAATACTTGGTATGTCTAATAAATGTTTTTTGCGATCCAGATTCATTCTAATGAGATGCAGATATGATGAGTTTAAATAAAATGCGTCTGGAGATAGCCCTCAAAACTCCTCACTCAGATTGTACACTTCAACCCTAAATATTTTTGGATCTTGTTCCGCACTAGGCTTTTGTTAAGAATATTAATCCCTTTATAATACTATAGCCCTGTGGAGTAAAGTCCCCTCCTACAAGAAATAAATAAGAGTCAGAGCTGTGACTTACCCAGGCAGGTCTGGAGGGTCGGACGTTGTCTGGTTTCTGGGGTATTTCATCATAAGCCATTGGCTTGTATTCAGGGGGCGGTGTCTTCCTCTCCACTGGAGACGCGTTGAGCACACTGAGGAGAGTTACAAGAAGGATAACTCCTAACATCACAGCAGTGTAGAGCTTCATGATATGGACGGATATCTGTATAGACGAGGTTAGAAAGATAAGCGGAGTGAGACAATATGGTCACAAGTGAAGTTGATGGATGAATTTATAACAATCACTGACAAACAAGTCGTTGTAGCCACTGGCACGTCTTGTAAAAGACAAAAACATGGGAAAATCAGGTTTCTGTGGTAAAATTATAAAAAATTTAATTAGTTTAGTGTGAGAATCAGGTGTGGTAAAAAGCTGTCCTGGTCCCAAGCACTTCTGTACTTCATGGTGCGGTATTGTTCTGATGGGCATTTATTGTCTGTTATGATGGTCGAGGGAAGGTCTCTTATAACCAAATACCACATGAGTTTGTGCATGAAAAAAAGAAGATGGTATATGACGGACAAATACCTAGAAATACAAAATGTCATACATTCTAAACTGAAGTTTGTTATTACTATTGTGAGCAGACTTCTCATAGCCATATGTTACCTGAAGAAAAACACAGACCAAGCTGATCAGATGGTAAATACCACCACTTCCTTCAACAAAAACACCAACAAAACTATAAAAAAAAGATACTTAGCACATAAATGGATGAAACAAAGTAACTTACATTTTTTTGATGCGAGTGAAATTTGTCTCTTTTGATTTTTGTATACCTCCTCACCTTCTCATCTGCCCCAGAATGGTTGTTTGTCCGAGCATCCAGAAAATAATAACGTGTTTATCAAACCGATTCACTTAAGCATCGCAACATGGCTACTCAATTAGTTACCATTCTACCACTCAAAACTAGCATGGCAAGCTAGGCTAATTACACAGCGTGATGTCATCCAATTGACGTTAGCTCCTGGATGATTACAGGTTAGGGAGTCTTAATTAAACCATAAAGGTATAGTATTGCAGTTGAAATGATATGGTTTAGCTCGCTATGTGCGTCTATGTTGGAAGGCAAGCATAGGCATTTTGCGTGATGGAGGAAAGCTGCAGTTATGGTAACAACAGACAAAGAGGCATCTGGGAGAATCATGATTCAACTAACTGGGTTGTTTACCTTGCAGCTTTCCACCTCTTACTTCCAATGTATGTTCAGAAGAAGCTTTCCCCAGCAAAAAAATACTATCAACATGTCTTCACCATCAAAATATACAATAAACAATTCTGACTTTTTTTTTATTTTGAAAAGTTTTAAAGTTAAATAAGATATACATTTTGCCGTTAAATTACGCTGGGGCCTGTAGTTATTTTTGGTTAAATTTATACATTGGTGTGTTCTAACTAAACCTGAACACTTGAAGTCTAAAATTTTATTAAATCGTGTGTGTCATATATATCATGAATTTTGACAAAACTACGCTGCCCGATAAAGTGTAATGATGAACTAGATTGATAAATGTGATAATTTTTCAATATTTTGCTCCTTCAACTGAGGCATAGCAGGAGAAGTATTGTTTGAATTCATTTAATATAATTATTAGATTCAGCCCTTTTATCAAAATTTTACAACTCCTTTTCACGCTGCATTAAATGGGACTCATTTTCAGTCAGTTTGAAATCGGATAAGTACTCCCTGTTAGCGAAGCAGAAAGCAAAATTACAAGGCAGGGAAAATAGCATGGAGCTAGTGTGGCCAGGTACGATGGGTAGACTGATAGGTATTTTCACCTAGCATTGCAGGCTATAATTACTAGTTGGATGGCCATCAAGCTTGGACTTTATCAATTTAAAGATTAATACCATGAATAATCATAACAACGTCAACCAAAACGTAACCATCGCTTCCAAACCAACAAACAATAATGATAATTTGGCATAACAAGTGAGCAAGTTTCTGGAAGATAATCGGTCATGGCTTTGTTGACCTGTTGAGTGTTATAGCAAAGATGTAGACTGAAAGAACTTAGAAAAGAAGAATCCATATTTTTTTTTAAGAAAAGTCTGACAAGGTTCATTTTCATACCCTGACTTATGGATATTCATGAAAATTAAAAATTTATGAGTATCAAAAATCAGAATCCATGAGGGCAAGTGGCTGCTCTCTAGCAGAGAGAGCACATGCATTGACAGTGGAATGTACAAGAGAAAAGGAGGTTACATGTATGAATCAGTAACCTTGATAGAAATCTAATTTAGATTCAACAACGATTGCCATAATAAAACAAAATAAGTAAGCAAGCGGAAAATTTACAGCCATAATACATGACAGAACTATCATTAGCAAATTGCTAAAGGGTTATTACCATTGGCAACAAACAAACAAAAATCTCAGAACATTGTTACATTAAATTGAATATTGACTACTGACATAAGGTGAAATTGACCAAAAGCTTAGCCTATAAAATTGAGCATCATATAAAAATAAGTTTACAAAATAAGATATTTATATATGAGATAAGGTTGATTATCAGCTGCATGCGATAAAACCCTGCCAAGGTCAAGGCTACGTGATGACCTCATCATCGCTATTAGAACCGGCTACTTCTGGTTGCGGACCAGCTGGTACATAAAACTGTGCATTCTGATTAGTAGGAGTTGTCCTCTCTACATTACTACTACCGCTAGTAGTAGACCTGCTACTGCTAGTAGTCGATGAGTGAGTCCCTTTTTGAGAGGCATCAAACTCAGCATAGTTTCTAAGACTGTCCGTATCGTGAGCTGATTCTCGGGGTTTGTAATCGAATGAGACACCGAATGAGTCCTCGAGGTCTCGCGGGTCACGAGAATATCGGATGAGGGGTACGCGATCTGAACTGCTGCCGTAACGAGGTACCCTCATACCCAGAGATTTACCTGAAATGATTATAAAAAGGATAGTGACTTAGATCATCTCAAAACACAGCAGCATTGACTGTCTTGACAATCTTGTCAAGACAGGCTACATTAAAAGTATAACATTGTAAAGAATTATATTATGTACAGCTTTCATGTCGATATAGGTATATATATAACAAAATAAAATGAGCCAATCATTCTCAATAAAATGTTAGTACTCGGAATTGAATTGAAAGTTAATTAGAATTTCAAGTTCAGATGTCCAGTTATTCATTAATCAATCTCATGATCCTTCCTTGAGATTGTTGAAGAAATCCACTAGAGCTGATATATTTCTTGAATACATACCAACAACTCTGACGTGGTCTCTGACATCATCTGTGACATCATCAAGGTCAAACATTGACCTGAGAGACGAGAAGAATGAGCCGACGTTACGCTCATGATTAGGATCTATATATGGCTTATGAGGGAAAGAGAAGTAATGAGCTATCGCAGCGAAAAACATCTCTATACAGATCGCAAAATCCTACAAATAAAAGATGTCATTTAACAAAACATGAAAATTGAAAGTTCAAAGAAAAAAATCAAACGCAAAGAGCGCTGTACAGTTGCGTATTTCACCAAAACACGCTTAACAATTTTTGACCTTTTTGTGACCAGTTTATATGTGGCCAGAAAACATAGCAGCCAATCAAGTTCCATACTTAATTTCAATATCTTATTTCACAAATTTTATTTGCATAATATGGGACTATGAAGTGAAAGCTCTCCACACTAAGACGTGAGAAGCTACACTTGATGTCTTATTTTAACAACATACAACCTTAGCCATTTTATGTTTATAAAGTTTGTTTGTTTTGTTTTTCTCCTAGTCCATTTATCAATTACCGCGGAACCATCATATATGGTTTTTCACTCATAACTTCTGGGCTAATCAGTCAATGACATTCTTACTTTCACATTATATCCATCAATGTCTCAAATTACATAATGTAAAGTTTTGGGGATGGATGCGCATAACTTCCTGAGATATAGCCAGATAAAAAAAGATCCTCTTGATTTTGTTAATTTGCTTGTTTTGATGGCTCTCTGCAGGTCACATGACTTGACTCAACGTAACATTATTTCAGTCTGATGAAAGTGTTGGCTGTTGTGATAATAGCTTTCATGGTAGCGATAAAGATAGCTTAGGAAATTAATCTTGAGCTATTCTACAAACTTCCTGAATTTCCATGTACACCATCCATCTGTGTACACATAGAATTTTATCATTCTCATGTATAGATAAACTGAAATATATTTACCTGTATCCCAGCAGCGATTTTATCTGTATCGTATACAACCCAGTCTGCGTCCTGTTTTATTATTCCTAAAGCTACTAACATAGCTATAATTACAGCCTGCCTGTAACACACAAAGCACAACGACCTTATAATTCAGAACTCCCGTTAAATCAGAAAAGGAAAATTGGTCCCGATCTCAATGCAATTGGTCCAGATCTCAATGCATTTTAATATCAATTTTAATATTCAGACTCTGCTTAATTAGGACAAATTTTTGTGGTCCCCAGAGGTTTGAATTAAGGAAATTGCACTGTATTATCAGATAAAATCTTATTATGTTACGATGGGCGCAAGCCCAATGTAGATCAAGTGTGTTACTACATTCGGAGTTGCTCCCCCAGCTACTGATAAGCCACTAGGATGAAGGCTCATTTGTATGCAACTTTTTTGGAAAAAGGAGGCAACTCTGAATACAGGCATGCTGGATCAGACTTGATTGACGTTGAATGCATGTAATGTCAACTTTTTGTCATGAGGCATGCCTCACTAGAACTAGTTTGAACCAGTTTGCCTGCATACCATTTGCTCCCCTTCCACTGGTCACGCTGCAGGCCTTTTAGCCAGCACGTGACCAGTGGAGGGAAGCAACTCCAAATGCAGAAAAACGCACAAAACTCGGTCCAATGCCTTACCTACAGATAATTTTGATTTAATTTGCCAGAACTGGAGTCGTCCCCTCTACTGGAGATTACAACAGATGATTAAAGAGGGACAATATCTAAATCTATTTGATGATCTCATCCAATCATTGGTGACCAAATCTGGCAATGTACGCTATGTACGCTATGTGATCATACACAAAATTACAACCGCTTAAGCTGGTATTTTTTGTTCTGTAGTTCGGCGACTTCCACATGTAAATGATTATACAGGTTACACCCCCGATCACCGCTCTGAAAGTTTAAATGATTATCCTATTTCTAACATCTTACTTACCAGAAAGACAAGAAGATGACAAATTTAATACAGAGGAACTTCTTGAAAGGTTTCATTGGCTGCAGTTTATCCTTCATATTATTGTAAAATAGCACCAGACAGTAAAGCGCCCACTACAATATAAATAGTTCAGTGAGAAGACAAATCAAGCAAGATTTTTCAACTGACTTTAATGTTTTATTCCCACATCTGATTCATGGGTTCAACATCCCCTACTTTTAGTTACAACATATTGCTAAGTGTCGCTCCGAACTGTTATCAATTCTGTGAATGAGTCACTCGGAGGAACACGGTGATAGTGCTCATACTGATAGGTAAACATGCCTCAATGTGATATTATCCATCATTACACATTAATCACTGCAAGATAAACAATACCTTGCATCATTTTTATGTCAAAATAAAAAAAAATAACTTCAAAATTTATTAACATCTTTAGAAATATGTGACATACTTACAGTCTGTGATAAACTGTTAATAAACATAAGATATGGCCAGGCTCCATCAGCTCTAAACTCTCCATCATGGTAAGCTCCACACAGCTCACATATCCTAAAATATGGATCAAGTAAATAAACATCCACACAGTCTGATAATTGCATGCTATTCTTACAGTTGAACATGATGATAATGTGGATCACAAATAATATATTATCTAGAATGCAATATTAATTTGAGGCCATATATGCGTAATTGTCCCCTCTCACAAACCAATATTCAGAGAGTGGACGACTCCAAATTATTGGTGGTCCTTTCAAATAAGATGATCCATTGAGGTAAATGCTGACAGATAAACATGGTATTAAGATGTTTTTATCATAATATAATACATGATGACAACTAGACAGGTGCCAGCTGGCATCAGATATCAACTATCACTAATGGGATATAAACATGGATTAAAGCAAACACCCAATACGGTCAATACATTCAGCTAAGATTACATGATAACAGCCGTAAAAATGTCAAAATAAATAGTGGATATTTAATTTTGTTTGGTGATTCTCTACTGTTTTAGTGGCAGTATTTCATTGTACTCACGGTAACAATTTTGATAAAAAAGGGAAATACAAAAATAGATTATATGCATCAAAACTCAAATTACAAGAAATAAAATTTTAACACATTTTTCCGGCACCCTGATGGTTCAGGTTTCTACTTACATAAGCAGTGTAAATTTTAAGAGATAAAGTATGAAAATTGGTTCAACCCTCTCCCCCAGCGTGATGGGGCCCCAAGATAATTACAGAACAGCTCAGTACAATGATACTTACAAAGCTATGACAGTTGTGACGGGCCTGACTAGAGTATACTGGAGCACTCCGTGTTTACATCTGGTCAGAAACCGTCTGTAGAAATATAAGTACAAGAAATAGTGAGGAGTATATTCATCAAACACAGTTTTGTTTGGTTATTTCGAACCACCAAATATGGACTGCACAAGAGGATCAGTAAAGTAAAGAGAAATAAACCTCCATATTTTGTCAAGATGTGTTTCCATTATTTGAAAAATAAGGGTTCCATGGAGAACTAATCTTAATCAGTTGTTTAGGCCGGCGGAGTAGGGGCACGAGTTTGGGCAGCTCATAGTTATTTTAGACAAGTTCAGGTGCAATGATATGTTTCTATGTTTTCCAAAGTTACATCTCCATCAGCGTGAGTTAGCCTCGCATTAACCTGTACAGCAGCACTACCACAAATAGGTTGTAATTTTCTCTTCGTCCTCCCATTTTTCATGCTAGACTGAATTTCTACAAAGCTATCTTCCAACTCCTATTCCATCGTAACAAGTTGTAACTATCTGATACCCAGACAGCAGAATGGAAAAACTCTAGAACACTCACCTTCCATCCCATTTTTTGCACCAGCAGAGAGGGAACGTCAGTTTGATGTCCGGCTGGGTCATGAGATCTCGGTCTAAGAAAGGATAAGTCTCCCAAAGGTACGCCAGCAGGTAAGTCATGAAATTATATATGACGTAAGCCTCATAGCATTCTCTCATCGTATCCAGGTATATAGCTGCGTAAGGGAACCGCAGCGCCAGCCACTATAAACAATAAATAGTGAATTTGATATAATAAGACCTGAAAAAACACTAACTCTATTTTTGTTAATACTACACCAACAGGTATATATATTCGCCTTGGTCACGCGGCCACGGGTTTTGGTTTTTTGATCAACTTATTTATATTTATTTTGAATATGACAAATGACAAAGTTTGTCATTTATCATATTCAAAATAAATATAAATAAGTTGATTGCACTTAATGTTTCAGTAATAATGTGAAAACATGGCTAAGTCAAATAAAATTTAAAACACCCATTAGTATGACCATGACATTGACAATGGTCATACTCATGGGTTTTGAAATTTTTTTAACTCAGCCATGTTTTCACATTATTTCTGCAATATTTAGTGCGATCAACTTATTTATATTTATTTTGAATATGACAAATGACAAAGTTAATTTATTTGCCTATGGAACAGAGAAAAAGTCAAAGCTCCAAGTGGTGAAGATAAGAGCTAAAACAGCAGAACACAACTACCGATACTATACCGAGAAATACAAGGCCACCAACAAAACCAAAAAACGTGGCCGCGTGAACAAGGCTATATATATATATTAAATCAATGTGGGGAATATTGTTTTTTATATTTGGTTGAACTGCTTTACATTACCTACGTATACCTACTAAGAATAATATATCTAAATTGAATTTAATTTGTGTGTTACTATGTAATATGTTTCAGGTAGGATAGCCGCTAATAAAAAGTGATTTACATTTTACATTTACATCTATCTTTGTCAACAATAGATTTTAAATACCACGGGACTGTGTAGTGTGATAAATGTCTTATTTGTGTCAAATGCGAATATTGTCTGCAAACTTTAGTGATTCAGCCACACAATAGGCTTTATTTTAGGCCTACATCCACTTATTTTTAGGCCTACATTCACTTATTTTTAGGCCTACATTATTTTAGGCCTACATTTATTTTAGGCCGACATTCACTGCATTTCCATGGTAGTTTTGAGGTCGACCTGGGGCTAATTAGCCTTAGCTTCGAGCTATGGAGCTGCCTCCGAGATTAACCTGAGCTGCAAGGTTCAGCTCGCACATATCGGCTCACACTACGGCGAGCTCGTCGGCCGGTTAGCATCAAAGACTGTGACGTGGGAGGCCGGGGTTCAAGTCCCGGTTGCAGCGGATTTTTTTTTGATGTTTTTCCTTCTCAGCTCTAAGATGGGAATGACTGCATATTTCAAGATCGAGCCAAGAGATGAAAACTCAGCTCGATCTAGGCCGACCTCGAAATGCACATGGAAACATAGTGATTGTCAGTCAGAGCAATTTTACATTTGGAAAATCTAATGCAATTATGGGATTACACCATAGAGTACTCTATGGATTACACTCATGTCAACAAAGTATTAGCATTCTCAGAGTACTTTGTTGTTCACTTATACACAAACTGTCATTAATTCCAGTGACTGAGTTGGCTTGTGACACAATATGAAGGCTACGATCATGTCACGCTTATGCTTTATGTACAGATAGGCCATGCAATGTCATTCTGAGAAGTTGTACTTACAGCATCAGCAGCATATATAGGAACCATCCACATGATTCTGATCTCTCGGCGCTGCAGATAAGGTTTGGTGTAGTGAGTGACATGCTGCAGGATTCCCCAAAGAGAGATCGGCAAACTGAACAAGACGAACAAACCTCCGACAAACCATCCCCACACATTAGTCTCAGCCTGCAGTAAGACAAACAGAAGCAAATCTATACTAATTTACTGAGGTACTGATACAAATAATTGAAGTGAACACAACTTTGTGACCTATCCAGGATGTATAGCCTACTCTACTCAGAGGCTGATTCAGAGTTTATATACCACCAAGTGAATTCAGGTTAGTTTTTTGATGAAGCATTATAATGAGAGTTAGGATTAAGAGGACAGGGGATGTCATATAATAATGGATACTATGGCAAGGGCCATATCAGGTGATTGATTCCTAATCATGACTAAAAAGCAATAGCTGAGCCACTATTACCCCATATTTGGCTGCAGAATGCACTGTCATTGGCAGTACAATCTCTTCTAAGAAAACCAAGATGGTGATTTGAAAAGAGAGGGTGAACTCATAGGCCCCTGGGACTTACATATCTTTACTTTGCCAATGTCCAGTATCAACCACCCAAATACTGGACATTGGCAAAGTAAAGACATGTGAGTCCCAGGGGCCCATGATATAAGTCCCAGGGGCCCATGGGTGAACTGAAGTCTTAACGCATGCATCCCAAAAGATGAATATATGCATGTTCATGGACTCTATAGTCTTATAAATCATAGATAACATTTAAACATCTATCAAACAAAAAATAATTTTTAAAAGATTAACAACAACAGTTCAGTACAAACCTTTCTATCGTCCAAGTCTATACTAATGAGTACAATGGCCACTATGAGTAGCAGAGTGTACAGAGCCATGATCACCTGTCGAATCCATTTTCTCCAAGTTGTTAGACATGACATGCTATAACGTTTGATCAATTTCAAGACTTTCAGATGATATTTTTTCCCAAAAATGAGACAGGAACCTTTTTTGAGAAAAGTTTGAGATCAGCTGACAATGAGAAATCATTGTGTGCCCAGGCAAAACATAATGTATACATTAGCCACAAAAATGAATTCGGCTACTTAATATTCCTTTTTCAATTCAAAAATATGATTTCAACAGGAACTTTCATATTTAATCTTTTCAGACTTTATAAAAGAAAATTCTTTTCAAAATTTTCTAAAATATGTTCAATCAAACTGATATAATGAATGCTACGTTTGCACATGTTGTCAAGCAGCAACGCCATATTTATTACACAAAATCACCTTCAAACACCTGTTATCAGTGAATTTAGATAGTTTTAAGTGTTGCAGCCTTATAAGTTCAGACCAATGAGTAAGAGTCAGGTAAGAATACTTATCAATATTGCTTCATGTTGGATGGGCTGTCACATGCATATCCTCAAATTCATTGTGTGATTGAGGACAATGGAATATATCTTGCAAACCCAGCAAGAGAATTTGATGATGATACCAAGGAAGGAGTTAACTCTTTGATTGGTACATACAACATACATATTACATAACTCTGCTCCACCCACCCTCCCACCTTCCCTGGCTCCACCGAGTTGAGAACTTGATGAGAAAACTGCTGTATGTTGCTATGCTATATGAAATATAGAAATGATTACCCTACAGTACAAATACCACCATGACCATGCAACATATAAGAAAATGAGAAAATTCCAAAGAGTTTTCATCTGTTTAGGTATGCGCAGTCAGATCTTTGGAATTGGGGGTGCTCCTTTTGTTCGGTATGCAATGAAGAACCGGTTGTGGTAGCATGTGAGCGGGGTATTACAATACTTAAGACCATAGTAATCATGATTTTCACTCAGTAGCCTACTAGAATCGGCTGCCCTTGTTTGGTATTCGGACTATAAACTATCTATGTTTGTTACATGCAGACAAGCGCGGATGTAAGTATGTAGAACCCCCTTGATGTGATTTACTTGCACTCTGCTTTGCTCTAATATCTTAGCAGTCAATGTTATGTAGTCAGCTATAAAGACTTGTCCCTTTCTTGGAGATGCAGAATGTCCTGAGTACTCATAGTGACCAAGCCGAGTAAATTCCCAGTAACTAATGCAATAATATGAAGCGAGTATTCCGTGGCACACTGTACTGTAGTCTCGTGATTTTGGTCTTATTTTCCTCACTGTGAAAGCTACTGTCCACAAAAGTTTCAGCTTTGTGACAAATACCCTCCGTTTTCTCTGTCTTGTGTAATGGTTATTAATGGTTGACCCCGTTCTAGTTAGACATCTTGCACAATTTGATGTAACTTTATCTTTAACCTACCCATCATTAGTAGCTTTATGTCACTTGTCTGTTATAAACAGTTTAACTCAGGATATATTATGGTAAGAACGCACAAACCCTCATGACATAATTGTTATCTTGCTTGCTAGACCTATCTGGGATCGGTAACACTCTAATATTATGCATGTGGGATGATCAATTTGCAATCAATGTCACCAAAGAACCACTCTTTGTGTCACAAGATCTACCAAGCATGGGTGGAATGTATTGATAGGCTACATGCATGCTCAATGCATTTTTTGGAAAAATTGCATGGGCGGTATGGTATGATCTGCAGCTATAGTTGTGGCCAAGGTGAAATGCTGCTCTGGTTGCTTGTTCTATCTTTTTAACTGATTAGAATGTAGGTATAATGTTAGCATAGAATGCGCTAGTTTGATATGAATCACTCATGGTCATGATATCAAAATTGTGTTCCTGTTGAAGTAGTCGAGGGTCATCAACTGAAAGCACAGCATATCAAACCTGATACAGTGGAATTTATCAATCCGAGGGGTTAGAAATGCCCCCCATGTCATATAATGTGAGACTTATTCGATGCTCAATAGGCTTTGTCCAACATTGTAGGTTGTAGTAACCATTTTGACTATTCATATCTTATGTTTGCAAGTACATGCACAAAGCAGTCTGATATTGCCTTGACAAACCAAGTATTGTCCCCCAAATTATTTCCCGCTTTTCAGTCCCTGCTTCTTATTTCCTAATCTGACCTCAGATTGTCACGCCAGATTTTTGCTCTAGTTGTATGGACTGTGGGAACCGATTCATGCTCTACCAATCAGATGAAACATTGAAGCGTATATCAAATGATCGGGAGTTGTCCTATGTCATATATGTCGTCCCTAATTTAGATTTATCTTCCCATCAGATTATTTTAGCTCACACTATGTTAGAACTAAGTAATAATGGTTTCCCATAAAATAAGTAACAGGTTCTATTATGCCCCTACTTTGCCACTCTGCTTCACAAAAACTACTATTGTTCACCCCAACTTCAATTTATAAATTTCCATTGCCAATGTTTAATGAATTAAAATTGCCATCAGAGCTTTTCCTATGAACTAATTAAATTTTGTTTGCTCTTTTCAATTTAAATGTAGGTTAAGATGATTGTTTCGTACTAATTGTTATCATACCGTATAGGTCATAAAAATGAATTAACCAGATTAGTTATACAGTTGAGTGTATTGGCTGAGAACGCTGGTGAATTTTTGATGTGTTGACAAAGTTCAAACACTATTTTGACTTACTTTTTGGGATATACAGTAGAACTCTGGTCTCTGTTTGACTTTGTTTTCACTAGTTCAATAGTTACCAATCAAGGATAAATTTTAATGTACACTGTAGTTTGCTCTGATAAAAAGTTTGGATCAATCTCTAATCAGAATTAAATGCTGGCTCAAAGTGAAGTGTGGTGAAATTCATTAAAGTGTTTGCTCGCGGGATTATTCCTAAGCTACACTCATTGAACTCATATGTAATGCAGGCAGGGAGGGATACATTTCATAACAGAATAGCTATTTAACTTTCATTAGCTTTTGGATTGACAACATTATCAATAAAATGGTGAGTGAAATGTTAGGTAAATGTTAACATGCATGGATCAAATACTAAATTTAATGCGTCGGTGATATTATTTGATTTTGCTTAACGGAAGATGTTCGCTTGAAATTAAATTGTAAATTTTCCCTCAGAAACTTCTGACATTATGTACAAGAACTTGAAAATAGAGAAAAGTGTTCTGTTGAAAATAATGCAAATCCGACTCTCAGCCTGTCAAGATTTTAAAACTGTGGTTTGGCAACAGTGACTCGCAGTTTTAACCCTAGCTATTGTCTCATTGGCTGTTAGATATTTATACTCACCCTCCCTATAGCCCCATAGTGTAGACTGCATGTTTATAAAAAGCGTAAGCTGTGAAATCATAAAAATACACTCTTTGAAAATTCTCGGTCAAGGGCGGAGGCATGTCTAATAGACTTTAAGAGCCTCTTAATTTATGAGATGTTGAGTTTTTTGAGTTTGGCAACGCCAGCCCATCTGAGCTCGGAAGCTTGAGCGAGACAAAGTAGCTTATTTATCTTAAGTACTTACTTGATTCTCCGGTACAAGTGACTTCAACACTCGACTTCAAAAATATAACATTGCTACATCTAGACTTACTAGTTACGGTCGCTAGTGGTGTAAACTTTGGCAGAACTTGTAAGTATGGCCAAGTATGTCTGAAAGTTTTATTAAATCTGCTTCTCTTCCGTGTCTTATGAATGGGTTCCTCGGGGATTTCTTTCTGCGGTTGTCACATTATCTAGATGGGTATATATGGGCTGAGATTGCCTCAGTTTCTGGTTCAGGTTATATTGAATCACATCGGTACTTTTGCAGTGCAAGACATTTTTCCTCTATCATTTCGATAAGCTATGTACCAGTGAGGCTGCATTTATGTAATATCCCCTAGAGGTGTAGTAAAGATTAGATAGATATTACTTCAGTTAGTTTGGGATGACTTAATGTTAGCTAGCCCAATTTTAGCTAGCTAATGTGGGTGTAGTGAGGTCGTTAAGGTTAATGGTTAGCCATTAATTACACTATTATAAGCATTTTATTAAACAGTGAACATTTTTTCCTTGCTACTGTAGGGTATGTGAATTTCTGTGTTTCCTTGTGTATTTTGAGCTCGAACTGACTTGTCACCTCTTTGATCGACCTAGAAAACCTCAGAAATATCTGCCACCATCTGGAAGCAGACAGGGTGGTGTGGTGTAGTGGTTAGGATTCGAGCTTCTCAATCTGAGAGTTGCAGGTTCGAATACTGGTCACTACCCATGCTGCTAAAGTACGTGAACTCACGGATAATAGCCTAGCTTGACTACCCTTGTACCTTGTACAAGGGTGCGCTAATTAGATGAGTTGATCTTAATTAATTAATGTAAGCATATTCTCATTGCCCCCCCTCCCCCAAATGGGCGCTGAATAGCAGTAAAAGTCTATATTATTATTATATTATTACTCAGTACTGAGTAATCTTCTGATCTGAAGTATTTGATGCTAACCGCTCTTCGTAGTTCAAGCTGAAGAACCGGGAGGCATTCACATGGTTTCGCACAACTCGGATATATTCTCAGCTGGACCCCCATGGAAACACAGCGGCCTTTTATATACACGATTATCTCTGTTTTGATTGGTTAGAATGTCCAGTAATGGCGAACAGCATGTGAGGCTACCGCCAATAGGCTTCGAACGGCTCAACGAAGAAGTCGTCAAACCGCTCAAGAAAAAGAAGAAGAGAAAATATAAGCTCAAACACTTGGGTCTCGCTGCTCGGGGCTTCCAGGAAGGTATGTGTAGAGTTAACTATTTACTTTTCAAGCCATTTTGTCAAACTGTCACACTCTGCGCCATAGACATTCAATTAGGTTCTCAACGCTTTTTGATACAAAGGAAATTCTAGTGTTCTAGTTTCCAGTTCTACGCGATCGTAAGTTACCCTTCAAATACTCCCAAACCAAGTCTCGTGTTAGTACACAGCACTAGCTGAGGCACGTGGTCTAAGAACTCGTAATAACACCCAGTCTACCAAGGCTTTTATTTATTGGCTTAAATGAGTTCGGCCAACTTGTGCGGCTGATCTGCTTTATCATATAGTATGATATACATATATAAAACATATATCATATATCCAAGGTTTTGAAATGGGTTGATTAACTTTTGTTGGTACCAAGGTTCAAATTCATCTGCTGGTATGTGTCTCAATGTTGTAATTTAGCTTTACTAGAGTGAGCGAGTACCTTGGTTTTAGTAGATTGAGGGAGATTCAGTGGCATTCTGTTATCAAACATGGGCAATGGTGTGTTTGATAGGGAAATGCCATGAAATCTCACTCGCAGTTCTTTGAACCCTTTAAACTAACTTGTCATCGATGTTAGATTCACAAGAGAGTTTGGAGTAAAGAAGAGAAATGCTCCTCAATACACAGGGTTGGTTTCATGCATAACTCACAAAAACTGGCCTCGAACCAATGTTCTTGAGCGCCTAACTCTTAGTTTCTAGCTTAGTCTTGTGTGTTGTGGTATGCCTACCACTTTATGTTGTATGTATACCAATAGTTGCTGCTTTTTTTCTTCAAGTTGACTGATTTATAAAAATAATTGATAATATGTTGAGCAGCTTTCATCGATTTGACCTAATGTGAAATGCTAGGCTTATAAATGTGTAAATAAGCTGGTAATTTTCGCTGCTGTCCAGACATTAATTGAGCTTGACCAAGTTCATCATTGATCTGAGAGACTGATATATCAGACTTCAGTAGTCATGATCTGGTCAGTGAATTATTACTCATATCAACTGGTCGGTTCATAGTTATGGTGGACAACGACTTCTCTGGATAACTCTCACAAACAAGATACTGGGTGGAATAGATCAATCTTGGGGGCCTGTACCCACTCCCATAGTCAGATATAATCCAACGGCGTCTTTTGCAGCAAACATCGCCTGCTAGTTAACAGCGCTTATTGATTGTGGCATCCTTTTATTTTGAAAAAGATGGTTGACAATATCGTGGCGTTGGACAGAGGTAAGTGTTTTGGGGCTCAAACCAATCCATCCAATACCATCCAGAGGTTTTGTTCTATCATTGTTGCACCATACTCATACTCATTGGTCGTACTTTATTCAGCGGTTACTGTGTGTTGCCTCATGTATTTGCTCAACCCTTGATCGGTTGAATGTCTCCACTGTTGCATGTTATCACTCACATCTCCACCTCACTCTCACAGGTTCACTGGGTGAGGAGACGGAGGGAACATACACCTCACATCAGAGCACCTCAGACCGCTCGGATAGACGAGCGCATCGTGCACCGGATATCGTAGACTCACCGCATCAAAGAACGGTACACTCTCCTCAGCAAGGCAGGGACACCCAGCCACAGAACCAAGGCTATAGGCCAGATTCAGGGGTGGTCATCAGAAGGTAGGCAAAGTTTTGCAGTCACTAAACCATAATTTATTTTTTACTTTTCCTGATATTTGGACCTCGGACTAATGTGAGAGTTTTGTTGGGACACGCTTTTATGATGCGAGTCTGTAGGTAAATAATTCTAGCTAAACTCTGGTTATTATTATTCTATTGCCTTGACTGGAAATCATGGGTTGACTTGATTTGTTTATGATCAGCTTCTAACTAGTCATAAATTTTATCAGAACTTCCAAAACCAGAATGGAGGAGTAAGTGAACGTGTCTGTTGTGGTTTTCTGCATGTGAATAATCATGAATTGTGTTAATACAACACCCAGTCCTTCAAACAGAGTTATCCTTCCATCTCCAAAACCTAACAACTCTGAGCTCCCGTCCCTAACCACTCTGAGCTCCCGTCCCATCCCTCACAATAAATTCATGTTGAGTCCTGAGTCTGAGTTACTAAGAATCATCACACAAGTCCTGCAAAGTCGTCTCCACATAATATTGTCTCCACATGTTTGCTGAGATGTTATGAGGATTTGTATATCCACCTTTTGTATGTGCAGTTGATAGCCAATGCGCTAGAGAATTGATACAAATACTAAAGTTTGAAATATGAACATAAATACGGACAGAAATTAAACAGATAAACATATGACATTTAAATATCTCATAGAAAAATGCTACGAGTATAAAATGTTAATGGTATCAGATATGTAGAAATATGATAGGTGAGCAACAAAGCTTGACATGCCTTATAAGCATAAGTGCTTAGACAAGTGAATCCGCAAAATCCCTTATACATCTACTATCACTCAGTCAGCACTGGGACTCATATCAGTCGGTGAAATGGTTGCCAATGTACAATTTGCTACTATCATGCAGTGCCTTAAGTTTCACAAGTTACTTTGTAAAAATTTTAGCTGTACACATTCAGAAACCCTCAAAAAATTAAATAAAATATGAAAATTTATTGTTTTCATGTTCCTATTGTATTTTTTAGAACTTCTGGATCAACAAGCTCTAATAAGCGTAAACGCTTCACCATCTCTGACTTAGACTCAGAGGAACCTGTCTGGCTGAGGAACAAATCACTCACTCCAGGGGGTCCAGGTGGCGCCCCTAACAGTGCAGGTAGCCAGAAAGAAAAACTATCATTCGCTATGCCTAACAGCACAAGAGGTTAGTTTACTCATAGTAGTGATTGATATAGTGTATCGTAGTGAAAGTTTAAGTTTCCTTGCTAGCATTGGAGAAAATCAGGTTTTTAATACGAGCCAAATCATTTTGCACAGCTAATTAAGGGATGCTATTGTCATGGACCAGGGCAAATTTTGATCACTGAAACTAGATATTAGCAAATTTTAGACACTGACAAACTCAGCTTCAACACCAAGTTTCCTAGAAATACTGATTGTAAGAAGTTAGAACTTCCTTGGTCTGATCCAGGAACAAAACTAGAGCTAGGGACAAAACATGTTGTAGATAAAGCTAAAAATCCAGCTTTCCTCTCATAAAAGATTCACTATAATCTATTTCTGTACTGTGGTAATTTTAGTCCAAGATCCAGCTACCGCAGGTAGGTCCAACATTAAGTCACACCTACACTCGGGCTACAAAAGCAAAAATTGGCAATAATATGACTCTGTTGGGTTTATTGCTGAATGACTAAAATAGTCTCCACCTGCTGGCTATTATGCAGAAATTATGATATTCAACCTATTATTGGCTGGATTTCATAATTTCAATACGATGCGAGAGAAACAGTTTTCTTGATTCAGCTAAAAGTCACTATGACAAAAATCCAGTGGTCTAGGTACTGACCAATGCAGCCAGAACCTAGCCTTGTCATGTGGCTGCTTTTTTGTTTTGGGGAGTAAAAACAAAAAACGTAGTCACATTTCAGACTAGCCAAAGCCTATCCATGTATAGTGAGCATACATCTTCTGGTTATTACTGCCAATCTTTGCTTTTACCCGCTAGTAGGATTATCACCTCATACTTGTATGGTTTTATTTTGCTTCACATTCATTGCTTCGTAGTTTGGTTTCTAGGCCTATTACTTGGCACCGGTTTATCTTGCTTTTGTTTGCGTTTCATACTTCGATTAGTAATGCTTTTGTTGTTACCTAGTGCTGCTGGTTTTATTAGGACAGTCTGAGTTTGCTTGTGCTCCATGCTGATTGCCGCTTATCTTTGCCTAGCCTGACTACAGGGCAACACTTGTAAACATATGAGCCAATATCTTGGAACAAACATTACTTCTGATTTACCCATAAACATATAAATACTTATTTATATGGTTATGGATTTACCCTACCTTTATGTCCTACTCTTGATGCAGTTTATTTTTGTCAAGATTTACATGTCTGAACTTTGACCTGATGGTAATAATAATAATAATTATTTTATTATTATTAGGTCTATATGTCTGTAGCATGACTTAGAACCTGCAAATCGTGAACGATATTGATGTAAAAATGTACAGCTGTCAGTTAGGTTTTTGGGTCGGAAAATCAGAATTAATTTTTCTCATAATTTCCCCTAAGTGATCAATGTCGAACATTTTAATATTTAAAGATAGGCTGAGAACACTGTACAATGCACCAGAGAAGGAGAGAATAGACTATGTGATAGCTTATAAGAAACCACAAACACAGCCTGACAAGGCAGAGGTAGGAGAATCAGTCTAAGTTATCTTGAGCTGAAGGTGAAGGTCAGACAAGCTGATTGTATCCGAGCTAACAAGGGAAATGAATATAGTATTTTGACACACTGCAGGAGTACACTTTTATGTGCAGGGCTTCCAACTCTACTTTTTTAAAAGGCAACTAGGGTTTCAGACAAGTTCTTGTTGATTGAGAGCAGATTGTACCTTATGCATAGGGAAAATGAGCAAATCTAAATCGGATGATTATACAGCGAGAATTTTCTTTAAACATTTCATCCATCACATGCTAAAATGCTGCTCGAACTCAACTAAAATGGAACCACACAGAGCACTTTGCAGTTCCTGTTATATTTAGCCTGTGCTCTATCATTGTTACAGCAATGTCTTTGAACGTCCCCTATTCTGAAGGATAACTCAGCTAAGAGTCAGCAACTACTTTGAGTTTTGCTGATGCTGCATAGCAGATTCTTTACTCCCCATTTATGCATTGCTGAGGAACCCTGGTTGCCCTTTAAGAGTAGATCAACTCTTTTTCAAATTCTACTTTCTACTCTTCTGCTTTTTTTCAAAAAATATGGCAAGATGCCTATTTTAATACAATATTACTCTGTTTGAAGATTTTGTTCACTGGTTTATGACTCCATGTACCGCATAGCCCTTAATTACAGGGTATCGGAAGCCTCCCCCCTGCAACCTTCCTATGACCTTGGGCCCACGGTCCTTACAATCACCAAGCCATCTATATCCTCAACAATAAGAGAATGACACGTCAGAGCCATGTTAAATCAGGCTAGCCATTTAGCATTTACCGTAACTATACTGGGTCAAGGATTGATAGGGGGATGGGAAAGTGGTATATATAAAGCTTAAATTCATTTGACTGAATGAAGTTTTCTGCATGGGTGTGTAAAATAGACTCCCCCAACTCACCTAAGTGCCACTCACATTATTGAACCACTTTTATATACTTTTCAAGTGGATTCAAACTCATATAAACAACAATGGGCTGTATAAATTTGGAGTTATCTGCTCTCAATTTGCTAAAATAATTCATTTGGCTTTTTACCTGCAAGCTTTTTTTTGGGACTATGATCAACAATGGAGATATTCAGAAATGCAGAAATTCTCAACTACATAGGAAAATAATTTTAATCTTGGCATTGCTTAGTTAATTTTGACCATCAATCATTGTCATCACTCTTATTCAATGCCGAGATTATTCAAGATTGACAAATAATAAATGTTACAAGGGTGAGTAGTACAGATCATGAATAAATTAGAAATTGCCTTCCCCTGGTTAACCCTTGATGGAGTATAGTGACATTTCTGCAGGCCTTAATATGTATCTCTTTGCTGTAACAAATTCTGTATATATTACATCATATATCATATATGATATAATATTATTATAATATATATATATTAAATTATAAATTATGTTATATATCTACAGAAGAAGAGAGTCACTAAGCGACGAAGGTTTGAGGATATGTTGAAACTGGAGGGTTTTGTGTTAGAAAGTGAGGAAATAGATGAAATGGTGTACTGCAAGCTTCACTGCACGTTCCCGAGGCTTTGTAAGGAGGCTGAAAGAGTCAAAATGCAGATGCCGCTGACAGATGTGAGTATGAACGTCTGCAGTAAAAAAAAAGTTGAAGTCGCTTCTTGTAACCACCATAGCCCTGTGAAATAATTGCTTCTGTGAAGTATTAATATTTCAACGAGTCGATTACAGAGAGCGAGCTTGTTTTCATTGCTTCAATGATGAAGCAAAATAAGGGCACCTGTATGAAGGCATTCTCATTTAAAAGCCTGATATTAAAAGCCACGAAACAGTTTTAAAAAACATGTCGTATTGTTTGTACTGATTTTATTTTGTCAATTTTTGGATTTTGATAGAGATCACTTCTTGCTGCTGAACCATTTAATCAAACAACAGCTTTTCATCTCTGAAAATGACCCACATATTTCCTTACAGATGGCTGTGGCTGATGATGATGAAAATGATAACTGCCTAACTCGATGGGTCGATCGTACATTCGTCACTGATGATGAAAGTGAGTCCATTAGTTCCTTGCTTTTCACAAATCAAAGTTATCTGCTCTTTGATTTTAATAAGACAACTCCACAGCTGTTGACAATAGAATTATGTATTTATCCTGCGATTTTATGCATTTTGTGTACATGTGAAATTTGAGCCAGGGTTCTTAAGCTGCTATTCAAATTACATTGAGTTGCCTTTTTCGGATTTATGCCTTCATGCAAACTCACTCATATTTGGATATTAGATATTTAATTTTGGCAGAATTTTTTCTGAGTCTCGTCACTAAAATTAAGATTTATCAACATTCAAGCCTCCAATGACTTGGAAACCCTGTCTCCCAGGGTTTTCAATGGTGCAGACTCTGAATCAAAAATCATTTTTATCCTAACATAAGCGGTTTTCAAGTTAACCCTTTTTTCCTATGCGGCGTGGGTTAAAAGTACCAAACTGGAGAGAGGACAACTCCAAAATGAGGCCTAAACCAGAACTCAGAAAACTGTCTATTATAATTTAATTTCTTGTAGCTGACTATGTGACAGCACCTTTTGAGCAGTCAAAGCTTCACTTATTCAGAGATAGTGATCGGCCGGATCACTTCTTTAGGTCAGCTGTCAGATGTCTGCTGGTCGATCATCTTCTCACACATATCGATATGAGGTACGGTGTAAGCTGGTTAATTCAAACTTAACAATTCAAAACTGTTGTCAACTCAGACAAGGAAAATTGGTCCCTTCAGCCAGATCTCAATGCATTCTGAGACTCTGCTTAGTTAGGACGAATTTCTGTGGTCCCCAGAGGTTTGATTTAAGTGACAACCACTAAGAAGTGAAATACACTCAAGAAAATACTTACTTACAATAATAAAGTTTATTTATACAACGCTAAATAAAAATTGTTAAGAACGATGCATCTATGAGTGGTACATGGGTTATAATATTAGAATTTAAAGTGATTTTCTTAAAATAAGCCTGTGACAGATAAAATGAATAAAATGGATTAAAAGTTTATCATAAGATATTAATTAGATGAGATTGTCAGCGTTATTTGGGTATGAGAGTAGCATCCTATACTGGTCTACCTGTTCTTTGACTGTTGAACTGTTCAGAAATTCATGCTGTGTGAACTCAAATTAGGCTAATCCTAATGATTGAGGTTAGAATGATTGAAATTAAATTCTTATAAATAAGTGAATCGCTGGCTACTATTTTTACATCTAGATGTTTAATTTCATCCTCATGTTCAAAGCTATCTGCTCTTTGATTTTAATAAAACAACTCCACAGCTGTTGACCTCTTATTCTTACAGGTTGTTGCCGCAGACTCCTCAGTACTATTATCATAATGATGACGATGATGATCCCAACGAGGATATTCTCTCCAAACAAGGTAAGCAAATACTCACTAGAGTGAGAGGGGACAACTTCCAAAGCATACTCACTCGAGCAAGGGGGGCAACTTCCAAAGCATACTCACTAGAGCGAGGGGGGACAACTTCCAAAGCATACTCACTCGAGCAAAGGGGGCAATCTCTAACGCCGTAAATAATTATACCCAGCTAAGCTTTGAAGGTCTTCACTGATTAAATGTTGAATAATTTTAGCAGAACTGAGTGAGTAGCACTCGTTGTGAGTGCACAATTTAAACCATACTGCGCTCTGACAATATGACTGCTTCCATTTGTGATTTCAGCTGTTTAGCTATTCATTTGGCACCACATGCTTACTTGTACCGCTTGTTATAGCTCAACCCCAAAAAAACAATACTGACTTTCATGACTGATCCAGAGAGTTTACAAAATTGAATACACTGCAGATTGAAATTATCTATGGGCTTAATATAAGCGAATACATACACACCTGTTTGATGTTAAGGCTATAGGCGGCAGTAAAATAAGAGGGGTGTTTCGTTTTTACAGCACTAATGGAGCAGCAATGCTCGCAAGAAGGTAACGCTGTATCTACAGCTTATCTGAGAAATAATAACCTGATTTCAGTTTGAATTCCATGTTCACCAGTTTTGTGTTTAGCATTCATTGTCTTGTCATCCTTGTGGTTGGACACACATATATATATATACAACAAAATGTGATAATTGACTTTTTCAGAGGTTTTCCTATAGAAAAGCATATGTGTGATCTGCCTATGGATTTTTTCCAACATACGAAAGTGAATTCAGCAGCCAAACTCCACCTAAAACTGTTGCATATGATACGATCTTAGTTCAGTCCTGGGTCTATGCGCATTAGTAAGAGTAATAGTTTGGCCTTCTAGTGCAAAATTATAATAACAGAAGATGTCTTTTTCCCCTGTTCGTCAGCTTCGGAGCTGTGCTCCCTAATTTACCTAATGCAAGGCACATAATTTCTATACACAGACACCACTTTTAGACCATCCATTGCATGTACTTCTTCAGCAGCCTTAAAATTTAACTCCATGAGCTTGAGTATTGTCACAGAGTAAGGAAACTTTAAGTCAAGTAATAACAAGAGAACAAATTGACCATTTAGTGAGGGCGCAAATAATAAGGCTTTCTTTCTCTCGTAAAGATCTTCCTCGTAAATTAATGAAGAAAGAGAGGAGATATAACTAAACTTGAACATTTTATCCTCTCAACAGGGTCATCAACTGCTTCAGAACTCCCCGACACAGTGCATTGCGGGTTGTGCATGGTGCATTTTGAAATTTTCACTTATTATGTTAGGCTAACTTTCACTAAGTTAAACTGCTCAAACTCTACTTGGATAGCTGGTAGTTACCAACCACAGTGGGTTTACTAATGCTTCATCCGGCAGCTCGAGCAGTGTTTGAGCACTAAAACTACCCTACACTTTGGGATACTGTTCGGTGATTGCTGATGGTAATCCCTTCCTCTATTGAAGGTCTTCCCTACCTGCTAATGAAGAAAGTATACGATGACGCCTTCATCCTCCATGATGAGTCAGCAGACGATCACAAGGAGTCTGAGAAGTACTCGGATGATAAAGCCAAACATCAGCAGAAGAGGCCAAAAAGTGCCGCTATCAACTCGGTAAATAAACGCAACCTAATCATGTGACTTACTCATGTGACTCAGTCATGTGACTTAGTCATGTGACTTACTCATGTGACTGGGTCATGTGACTTAGTCATGTGACTTAGTCATGTAACTCGGTCATATGACTCGGTCATGTGATTCAGTCATGTGATTCAGTCATGTGATTCAAGGTCATTATGCTAAAAAGTTGCATATAAATTTTAGATCCTTTTTTAGACATAATTCACATCACATTGTTGAAATAATTTTTCATTGCACGAACATAACTTAGCTTACAACAAGCCAACTGTAATTTTAAGCCCCATAGAATATCTTTTTGATTCGTTCTCTCTTGTGTGTTGTTAATCAGTTAATATTATTGTATGACAGAAAAAGGGATTCACGGTTAGTTGGTAATTAATAAGTACTTACCAGTGTATTGAGATGCTTTTTGTAACCCCCCTGCCAACTTACAAGCCATCCTTCTCTCAAATCCATGGATGTCTGCTAGTTTATTGGCCATGTTTGTTCTACTATAACCTTATTACACACATATGCGTTCGATCGTGCTTCTGGATTAAAGAATCTTGTTTGCCATGCACTCTTTGAACCATAGCCACTAGTGGCTTACCTATACCTTAGACCGATTTTGTAGTAGATTGCATCAAAAAACACATCGCTAGTACTAGCATACTTTAGCAACTGCATGTCATAGTTGATAACCTTAGTCACATACTCTGACATATGATGATGAGAAATCTTGTAGTTATGTAGCTATGAAAATATATGCATGCCGCTTTTGCTTCCGGGTAATTTTGCAGTGCATTGAGACCACGCTGAGCAATTCTGTTGTCATCAGGCTGTTTATTGTGAAATCTTATTAGTATTGTTCAATTTTTTGAGCAGGGTGTTCGCGAAAGATTGAAACATGAGGTAGAGTTGGCCACTATATTGATAACTTTGTTTGATAAGAAACGCTAGACTTGACTCCCAAGTAACAGCTTTTAAGCTATCTCATCAATAATTGTCATTTAACTTTAGCTTTACAAAAATATAAACAGTGTAAGTGAGCTGCAAATATTCTTTCTGTTACTATCAGAGGCGCAATTCTGTTTGTTCTCAGTTGTCAGTTAGTTCTGCTGGCTTCTCTTGTTGGTGGGCCTTTTCAACAAAAAACAAAATGGGTGGTACATCTTGAATTTGTCCCCTCTTGCTTTGGAATTCCCCATTCGTTTTCTCACTCTGATTAGATAAGCCAATAAGCTTGAGTCACAACCAAACTCCAATTGCTATTGGCTAATCGATTATCAATATGACCAGATCCTGCTAACCATCCTTTGAGGGAGTCTCTAGAAGTGAAAAATCTTAGGTTAATCCATTTTATTATCGTTTTAAATTTTTTATTTTATGAATCATTGTTTTGATTGGTTGTGTGAGTTGCGCACTGCTTGGGTGAATTTACAACTTACACTAAACAGGTTAATCTCAGTTTCACTTTGATTATTGCTAACTTAACATCACATTACTCAGAAATAAGCCGATAAGAATTCGAAGAATTTTTTTCCTCCTTCTGGGAAAGTTGTTCTGGGCACCAAAGATATGGCGTTGATGAGGTTTCCTTGTTCAATCCAGGGAGTTTTATAGGCTAGGCAAACAAACCACTTGTTGAAACTCAATCTACGGCCACGGAATCAAGGTTACACTCACACTCTAATAACCTGCCTATCGTCATTCCATGTTTCATGGTCACTCATTGGCCAAATCTTTTTCTTGATAGGAAAGATAAAATGAAAGGAAAACATTGTTGTCCCATGTTACAGTGTTTAAGACCCTTATTTCAACAAGCACATTTATTTCCATAACAGAATCTGAATTTAGTGAGTACATTTACTCCCTTTTCACAGGTTCTTGATGTATTTGGCGATGCGCGTCATGATCTCAACAGAACTTGGCCCAAAGTCAATAAGTTTCAGCCGTTATGGAAGATAAGGAACTATTATGGAGAGGAGATCGCTCTGTACTTCGCCTGGGTGGGACTGCTCATCACCAGTATAATAATACCTATGTTTATGGGTCTCGGTGTGTTCGGCTATGGGCTGTTTTGCAGGTAACTTTACTAACTATGCAGACAAATCTGTATAATTGTTATATATGTTACAGCTTTAAAAACTTTAAAGACTACACAAAGACCAAAGCATTTTAAAGGCTGGCGGCTTGTAATGCAACATTTTTACAGTGAACATATTCAAAGCTATTCTGAGTAAAAGTGATACATAACTACAGCAACACTAGCTGCACATGAGATACTTTTGGTCCTGTGGGTAGTCCTTGATCTGTATTTATTTACGTCTGCCATGAGCACTTTACACCTGATAGCAATCTGCAAAAGTACATGTCAGTAAAGTTGCAGTTTCCTTCCCTCACATAGCTGTTCAAATATTGAAACTTGAAAATCATATCATTTTACAAGTAAATTATAGAATCAAGAAAATTGAGAAAACATAATCAATGTCATTTTAGACAGTAGTTCAAGCGCTCAAACGGTGGCGGTGGGATGCTGGTAGGGGCATTTCCTTATCACCCACTTGAGGAAACCACTTGGTCTAACATCAGACATAGTTAGACAGATGTCTGAGTCTTGGGAAAAATCTTACCAGTTGATCATATTATATTATTGTATTCTTCCTCTTATTTACAGCATATCAGGAGGTTGTCATGACGATAATGCTACAGAAATCAATTTCAGTTTTACCACCTCAAATCCTAACAGTACTACACCCAGCGGAATTGGACAGTAAGTATATATTGTTATCATAATTCAATTTATAATATCCGATATTATTATATAATACAATAATGATGATCGGTTTGTTTACACACCACTTAATGAAATCCACATGGGTAACTTCTATGTGGTGTATAGGACATTATCACAGCCCTGGTCACTGCGTCATGTTTCAAACCCCATGTTCTCAACAAACCTTCAGTGGTCGCAACCTCAGCGGAGCCTCATTTGGTTTTTATATAAACACCAATCCTCAGATGATCAGCTGAAGCTTATATGTTAGAAATGTGATCTCATGCGAATCACTCTGCCCTGGGAGGTTACAACCACTGATCAAACTTCTGAGGATCAGCTGATGCTGCTGTCAGCATAAATGTTAACAATGGTAACATTGTGCAACCCTCTACAACCACTAAGCGTGTTTTTCAAAGTCGAAACTGTATGTCAAACTCAACACCCAATTTCACTAATCATGCCCAATTTCGGTTATAGCTCTATAGCTAGCTACTTTGAAAGTTATGAGCATATAAATTGGTACTGCTACTGGCTATACCCAAGAAGAAATAGATTCATGAAGAGTCATGAAGAGTCATATATAATATATAATATATATTATAAATTCTGCTATTTTAAATGTCATTTCGTCATGGTCCCAAATTATTCTTCCAGAGTTGTCGATTCTGTGTTGACCATTCTGGACGTTGTCAAAGAGGCGTTTGATAATGACGCCACGCCGTGGTACGCTATCTCAATCTGCCTCTGGAGCACAGTGTTCCTGGAGCTGTGGAAGCGTAAGAATGCTGTACTGGCGTACGAGTGGGACGTCGATCAGTTTGAGGATGTCGAACCCGACAGACCTGAATATTTTGGTAAGCTGTTTGCACACTGATCACTTGATAAACTATTGTATGTATATCTCTGATTGATAGAGAGTGAACTAATTCACTTAGCATGAGTACCATCACAGGGAATTCGGTGTGACGACCCGAGTTCAATTTTACTAATTAAGTGAGAGTACATGTGAGGTTCTCGTACTAAATTGACTCTAACGATCAGAGATAGGCCTACACATGATAATAGTGTAGTCTTGATGTCAGTGTGGCTCTTAGAACGGACTCAGCGTCGTGATTTCGGATAGTTTGTGTTCATCAAAAATGAGATATTGTTTTTGGTCAAGTACCAGAACACAAAGAGGAGCTATTAACCTATTAATCGATGTATAGTGCCGGACTGTTACAAGGCGATTTTTACTTTCTTTTCCTTATAAATAAGAATTGGCCATAGAGTTTTTTGTTGATCGGATAAAAAACTGCATGTCGCTTCTACCACAGGTGGATTGATATTAAAACAAACCACAGGACATCTCAAACACATGATATATTTTTCTTCATGTGTTTTTGATGATTTAATTTGTTGACCTAAACTATGCAGGGCCCAAAGACGTGCCAAATCCTTTTTCCATTATATTTATGACTCATTTTAATAATCTCTGCTCTAAGTCATTTTACCCAACATTGTAAGAATTCACTTTTATCGACACCATAATATCAGATGCAACAATTAACTTAAACTTATTTGTTGAATTTCACTTCCTGTTCGTGTTTATAGGAACCGACACGATGAAGGATCCTATAACCTCTGAGGATATTCCGTTCTATCCATTTAAATTCAAGCTCTTCAAATACACCATCTCATTCATCACTTTCCTTGTCATGGTGAGTAACATTCCCACAATGCAATATATAGTATAGACTTCCTGTCAACATAAACTTTCACTCCAATATTTTATCGCTATATCAATGACATGACCTTCGTTGGATTATCGACACATTGTGTTTTTGGATATTTTTTACCAATAAAGACAAAGTACAACATCAAGTTTGTTTGGGAATTTCCAACGTGCCAACGATGCCTTATCTAACAAAAGTTAAATTTTATATCTGGTTAACTAAATTTGCCATTGCTCTGTTAATGTTTGGTGAATGTTTTATTCGTTTTGCACATTGGTTGATGGCCTACTGAGACCTGTTAAACTTGAGCTATGATTCAGAATCATAGATTTTTTCAGTCTGATTGAGCAATCAATTGCTGTACTTCACATCTAGTGGCTTAAATGCTCCGACCTTAAGTGTTGATGACAGAGTCATGGCATCACCAAACACCACACTGGGGGTCTTTCAATTAGAAAGATTGATCCTTTACTAAAGCAAGTTATCACTAACACATCGCTTAAAATTATCACTCACTTGGTCTTTCAATTAAACAAAGTTGTTCCAAAATTGCTCACTCGGAATGTATTCAGTGATATAATAGTGTATATAATGACAGCGTTTGAAAGCTCCCTAGCAGGTATCACTCACTCACTGAGTGAGCGATCAGATTGCGATTTTGGCTGTTTCTAATTGAAAGAACCCCTTGGCAACTGCAACTTATCATTTAGCTACTGAATGTGTCACACAAGATTATCAGCTGTTTTCTTACCCCTTACAGGTGTGTGTGGTGTTTATCATCCTCATGTCAGTGATAGCATTCCGAGTCTTCTTCAGTATCGAGTACTGTCCGGACTGGGATGAGAAATCAGCAGCTTACTGTTTCATTGTAACGACCGTATGTGGGTCGCTACTCAACGCTATCTTCATCGTTATACTCGGCAAGGTATGTTTGAAAACTAATCTAGATTGAAGCACTGATATAATGGATGAGGAGAACATATGACCCTGAACAAGTATACGGGTTATCATAGGGTTGCTGGACCACATTTCTCATCTTTGATTGGTCGACAAGATCAGGATCATCTACATTTTTATTACTGATGGCATATCTCCACAAATAGCCACGATATGCCACTGATCCATAGATTCATATCAATTGATTAAAGGTAAAGGCAACTTTTGCAAAGTGTGTCTGCCTGAATATACTATTTCCCCTCTTCTGATGTCTAATCCGATGGAAACAGAGCTTATAAGGCATCTAATGTAAGGTCATGCCATCTTAATGTGAAAGCTGCCATTTGTTTATGTCAAATTGAAAGTTGGCTCTTCACAAGTTGCCTTTGCCTTTAACAACAAAATGGTGGAATGATTAAGGAAATGTGTAATAAAAGATTTTTTGGACAAACATAAATGTGACTCAAAAGCCTGATATTAGTGCAAACATTTGTTGCCTACAATTATGTAGTTTGAGTTCTTAATCTCTGCCTGAGTTGCTGATGGTGGCATGTTAAGGCAATCACATGATTGGGCACCTGGTAGAAAATGGAAGGCAACTACCAACAACCACCCCCTCTGCTGCAATGGCACTGGTAGAGTTGGCGTAGATCAATTGTTAACCAGTTTGCCTGCCTTCCAGTTGCTCCCCCTCTACCAGACAGCAGAGTGGAGCAACTCAAAATGCAAGCAAACTGAGCCAAACTTAGTCTAGAGTTGACAGTATGAGCGATGTAATTTCTCTGTATATCTCCGTAAATCTTGTAGGTTTATGAGATCCTAGCGAGGAAGCTGACAGAATGGGAGAATCATCGAACAGCCTCACAGTACCGTAACGCTCTGATTATTAAACTCTTCGCCTTCCAGTTTGCTAACTGTTACAGTTCTCTGTACTATATCGCCTTCCTCCGTGGCGTGAGTATATTATAGAGAAATTGATAATTATGGCCATCTGTTTACGCTTAATGTTGAAAATTGTACCGCTCTGTGTTGTCGTAAATATCATTGCATCTGGACGAGTTGACGGCGAGATACGGCCTACTTATGAGTACCTGTGAGGTCTGTGGATCAAGTACATTTCGAGCACAGCCCATATTTACATATCGATGCCATTCAGATGTGTTGTCATGTTGTCTTGTTAATTTTAGGCTAAAAAGCTATTTCACTGTCACTGCTGTCTTATTATATTGATGCCGTACTTTAAGCTCAAATTCACAACCATCCACAGGGTGGTTCTTGCTTCAAAGTGATTACATGAGAGCTGAGGTTATTTTGATTTTGAATGTATTCAATTTCGAGTATATTTATCCTTCCTGCCTGATTGAATCGAAGGAATGTTTCAGTCGAGTTTTATATAAATTCACTTTTTGTTCTACAGATTAATTGGGAGAATGGTATACTAGGGTTGGGGGATAACTTCGTAGATACATGTGGAGGCGACTCCTGTATGTCAGAACTGAGCTTCCAAGTGTTCATATTAATGATTATAAAACCTCTGCCTCGCTTCCTCAAAGACGTCATACTTCCGTGAGTATTTCCGATACCATTTAGATGTCTATTGTACTATGAGCATCTGTTTGTTAGTCCATCCCCTGTGATTGAGGCCTCAGTAAACACTTTTAGGTTCGGATAACCTTCTTAACCGGCTGTCAGGAATAAAATCATTGAACTGATTTGACACAGCAGTTAGTTCCAGATTTGAAAAGCAGGTTTTTGACTTTGCCTCCCCTGATATTAGCTCTTACTTATGTGAGACCTAGGTTTCGAAAAGCAGTTGTCTCCTGCAATAACGAATTTTATTGTTTGTGTGAGCAACTTTTATTACACTCTGAATGTGACTTCAGATGCTGTTCAATTCATCAAGTGTTTGTAGTCTGCAGCATTCCGAAATGGCACGGTCCTCACCTTACGAGAACCATTTTTTTACTTGTCACCATTACTAGTTACTAGTTACTAGTTACTAGTAACTAGTTACTAGTAACTAGTAACTAGTTACTAGTTACTAGTTACTAGTTTCTGTTCTGTACTCTTACTCATGTAACAATTGGCTGATTGTTTACAGATGGCTGAAAAAGAAGTTGAAGGCCTGCTGTAAGAAGAAGTCCACAGTAGACCCGGCGATGGAGATGAAGGAGGGCCCGCCCCCTGGTTACGAGGATTCACTGGAAGAAGAAATGAAGCAGCAGAAATCTCGCTTCCTCCAAGCGGAGGCGTTGAAAGCTCCGCTCAAGACTGAGGACTTCACTCTGAACGAGTACACGGAGAAAGTTATACAGTATGGCCTTATTGTGGTAAGTTTGTAAATGGCAAACAGAATTCATCCCATGTAATTACTATATGGGATTCTCAGCGGGTCTTTCAATTAAATACAGCCAAAAGCAAATATTGGATAACCAAGTGCGTGATAACTTTCAGTGATGTGATAGTGATAATTTGCTTCAGTTAAATATCGCTCATTCTAATTGAAAGACCTTCCTGATTAACTAGAATATAACATTAATGGACCCTCGTAATTCCAGTTAGCTGCAATAATATGGTCATTCTTTACCATTTCTTATTGATAGTATCATACAAAAATAACCTGTTGGAGCTTAGGGCTATGGTATTTTGTGACTTTGTTACTTTGTTGGGTGCTAGTAAAATTGAACATCAACACGCAGGGTTCAAGAAATTAAGACCACATTATTTTCTGTTCAACTGTATCATCAGATCAAGATGGTTAAAGATTATCTGTATTGGGAGGTCCCTGGTAGTATATCTAACCCAATATATGGATTCCCCGTATCTTTTTACATCTACAGATCCAAGTTCCTAATCTCTGTGACCATCATGTGGGGAATAATGACCTGAAACAGAAGTGCTGACTTAATTTCTTAGAACACTTTTTATTCGGGAATCCCTCCTTCAGGATTACGTATTGGCGGAAGTAACGTTACCGCCGTTGCTATGTTACAAGCTGAAAGCTGGTTGTTTTCTGTCTGTGTTTTCTTCCCATGAAATACTTTTAGTGTCTTGTAACACTCCATTATCTTCTTCTCGTTGAGTTGAAATGTCCTCAAGTTTAGTAAGGAGATGGGTATTGGGTACTAGAGACTATAAAGGTATTTCATGAACAGAAAACAACAACAGAAATCACTCATATTATAGTAATTGCAATGATGTGAGCTCCGCCCCTACGTCATCCTGAAGGAGAGATTCCCAAATAAAAAGTTTTCTAGCAAATAAAGTCAGCACTTCTGTTCCGGGTTATTATTCCTAACAGGATGGTTACAAAGATTTGGAACCTTGGATCCTAGATGTTAAAAGACATGGGGAATCCATATATTGGGTTAGATATACTACCAGGGACCTCCCCATACAGATAATCTACGGAGGAAAACCGTTTTTGATTGGCTAAATCACAGATCTGCCAAGAATACACAATGGTGATTGGTTGACGATCAAATGCATGGACTTTTGTTTGATAATATTAAACTCTCACCTGATGTTTCCTCTTCATTTTGTAGCTGTTTGCTGCCTCAATGCCTCTAGGTCCACTCTTAGCTGTTCTATTTAACACTATAGACAGAGTGGTCGATTCTAAGAGATTATTGTGGATGTATAAAAGACCAATGCCAGTCATCGCCCAGGATATAGGTGAGCTTTGTTAGCTAATCATATTTTTCAGCTAATCATATTTTTCAACACAAATTATTGATTTAATAAATTTATAATTTTGTTAAATTCAATTCATTATTTAAAAAATTATAAATTTAATAAATAAATTAAATATTTGAACTTTGGGTATTGAGAAGTCTTGGTACCAAAACCAAGCGGGGTATGTCTCTTATTCTATGGTTGGATTGTTCTCTAACTTGTCCATCGATTGACAATCCGCCACTATTAGATCAACTTGATAGCCCGAATACTTGAACAGTTATTGCATCGTCCTTCTGTTATTCTCTTCTCCCATTGTGTCTTACCTCAACTGACAATCGTAATATGACCAATCTCTACTAAACGATACTTCAAACTAATTGAACGCAGTATCTTACTCCAAGAAATAGAGCTTTCTTTTGCAAAATCAACAACAATATAAATATTCTAAGACTGACACAACGAGAATGACCTTGTGGGAACATACACCATTTTCATGCATTTTTTTCTTCGTGAAACCAACTAAAAGATTTCTTTGTAAATGATGAAAATTAAATTAAATTTTTATTTTAAAATTTTATTGAATTATTTTATTAAATTTGTCAGGAATGTGGGAGTCTATTCTGGAATTCCTGAACATAGCAGCTGTCATCACTAATGCTTTTCTAATAGCCTATGTATCTGACTGGGGACTTGGAGAGTTCACTACGGGAGGTGAAAAACTCTGGGCTGTACTTGTGTTTGAGGTAAGATATCATCAGGAGTAATACATGCAACTGATAATAGGCCGCAGCTGACTGTTTTGATTGCTCATTGAAAAGTCGGCCTTGCTTAAAATCTCAATTTTGTCCACCACCATAAACCCTATTCAGATGGGAGAGACTATGGAATGGGGGATATGACAATAAAATGAGCATTATATATACATAACCCCCATTTCATTACATTATGCTTATATATATATATATATTCGTAATTAGAGAATCAACGATACTGTAAAAGGTAAAATATGAAATCAAGTTTTGCTTCGTCAAGATTGGAGTTATCTCCTATCCAGCTAGGAGGAGATAACACATGCATCATAAATTATATGCATGAGTCATTGTCCATTTGTCAACACAACATTATTTATTGTTATTACAGCATGTAGTATTTATAATCAAGTATGTATTAGCTATCGCCATACCAGATGTACCTCATAGAATCAGGATAGCAATGAGAAAGGTTTGTAACTTCACAGCATTGTCTCTTTTAAAAATGAATAATTTTATCCTAAAAAAGTTTGGTTGTTTCAGCACTTAATGTCCCAAATGTTTGATCTTAGCTCGGATGATAGCTAAAAGTCAAGTGAATTCCCTCATCAATTAAGGTGGTCAAGATCTCTACAGACATGTGATTTATTTAATTAAATAAATTTACTTACTCCTTAATAGCGAATTTGAGTCACGGTACATAGCTTAAGACTCCCTGCGTCCAAGTGCCGTAAATACTAAAATGTTATGATTCGATTGTAACGTCAGTCACTCAACATACTCAAAAATGATCAAAGACTTCTGTAAAATATTATTACTACATATAAATGCACTATATTGTACTTATCTCACTTTGGGTTCACTTTTTAGGAGAAGTTTACTGTAGCTAAGATTTTGGAAACTGGAAGGTTTGTTAAAGATTTGAGTGAGCCAGCCGCTGCAGGTCAGCCTGTACCCGCTAGGTTAGTATGTAGTGCGGCCAGAGGTCAAGGTCATTGGTAGTTCAAGGTCATTGGTAAGACACTTGCTGCTATTGTCTCATAGAATAAGTGATATCCTATGCATAATACTTCTTGATGCTGCTACATAAACATGCTAGCTGTTACTGATCCAAAATGACTTCCTGCGACTTTCCTGAACGTAGTTATTTCTGTGTTATATTTTAAGTATTTATATTTTCAAAACACGAGTGACAAGTACTTTGGTTGGTAAACAGAGAGGGAGGGATCGCTGCCAAAAGTATTGTTCTCCGAAAAATACACAAACTGCGAGAAAACCAGACAAATCTGCAGTGCCCCAACACTCATTGACTTGTAGTGTAATCTTAGCAGTGTAGTCTTAGCATTCATGACCACATTTTGTAAACGCGTGACATGTAGTGTATGCTAGAGCCTACCAATATATATATATATATATATATGTATACTGTGTCTGTATATGAGAGATATATATTGACTGTCTTTTGTCCTTTACAGTAGAACTAGCCCAGATGGTGAGAGAAGAATGGACAACTCCGACGCCATCACAGCCCGTAATGTAAGACTATCATCAGCTAACTCAGGTAATCTATCTCTTGTCATTATCTGACAGTGTTAACTGTTGACGTTCAGGTCTCAGAGTTAGGAGATGTCAAAATAGACTGGATCCAAAATTTACATTAAAATTTCCTGGGAATCGAGGGATGTTTGCGAATTTTTTGAAGAGTAACTTGACAAAGAAATGCCTAGATTTCATATGGACCTTAATTCTCCCTAATGCAAATCATGGTCAGCGCAGAAAAAAACAAAAAAATTTGGTTCACTCTAAGACAAGAGTAATTTTATCACTTGAAAACTTGATGGGTTTTAGAATTCAGTAAAACCTGAGTTGGTGTTTTTGCAATTACAAAACGTAACACATGCTAAGGTATATCTACCAAACTGCTCAAAGTCTTCTGACTCACCAACGGATATTTTTCTGCATGATTGGATCACTTTGACTGAGTCAATTGCTTGTATTTCACAGACTCCAGTTTGCACTCTATCACTCTGATGGCCCAATGCCATAATTGTCACGTCACGGAGATTTCACCAAACTGTATACTTCTGACTCTCTCACTTGCTCAGCACTATCTAATTTTCTTTGTATCACCTTGGTCATATTATAATTTGCAGGCCGAGTACCCAACGTAGCCGTCCTACCCGAACCCCCGCAGCCATCAGCACCAAACTCTGCTCATGTATACAACCGTCGAAATCCACCTCAAGTGTGAGTAGACTTGTCTCTTATGAAGAGCCTTTCTGTTGCTATATTTTCGATCATAACTTACAGACTCGAAACTTGAACGAGAGAGGGAGTTAGTCGATCTGATAAAAATCAATGTCTGCTGAATGTCTAAATCAAAATAAATCATGTTATTTCAGTTTAAATGTAAATTATAGGTTGAGATACATGTAAGGATACCACAAAATTGAATTTAATTTCTTAAACAAGTGGATATCACACCCCATCATGAATAATTATGCATTCAATTTGATGTCGCAAGTCAAAGCCGAAAATGAAGTTTTCTCTGAGGCAATTCATGAGGACCACCTCAGTCTGCTATTCAAAGACATGTCAGCTCATTCATACAAATGGCTCTTGGTTTTGACCTCAATAATGTTGTGGATTTTTTATGTAGGTAGTTGGTGGTCAACTCAAACAAACAAGTAAGAGCACTGTAGAAACAAAATAATTGCTAGATTGTGGGCCACTCAGTTAGTTTGCTAGGGTGGCGGTGCTGACAGCCCCTAACTAAACTGCTTCAGGGCCTCATCTATCTTACAAAGTATCTACATTGTATATACTAAATATATAACATTTTGCACATTCTGTTGTCCAATTATCAATTCAATCACGGCACGTCCTGCATGAAGTCTTAGTTCTGAACTATATGAATATCGTTCTCACCAATTTATACCGAAGACGACATTATCTGGTAGTCCTATCCCTAACCACAGCCAGCCCTTAAAAGCGTTCGGGATGGCGATCGCGGCCGTAGGCGGTCGTTAACGGCCGCGATCGCCATCCCGAACGCTCTTAAGGGCATGCTGTGTCCCTAACATGCTGGCTTCCTGGATCAGATTAACTGTTTGGTTGGCCAATCAGTACCAAAAGATAATCTGTGCCATCTCATCTGTATAATTGAAGGCCACATAATCCCCAGTGAAGCGCATCCGAGCCCTTAGGCTAGTTATGATGTCAGTAGCGGTAAAACCTGATTTTTATATCAATCATCCTGATTTGGTTTTAGTGGTTTGAGCGGTGTTGGGGAGGGATTTGAGCTCACTATTGATGTAAGGGTAGTCTAATAGCTCAAACGCTCCCAAGGTTGCTGGAAATGGCATTCCAGTCACACTGGTAATGGAATGCTCCTACCAGCAACCTGGGTATGAGTTTGATCATGTTGGACCATGTTATGGTAGCTTAGATGTTATGACTAATGTTTGGTTCCATAGTTTTGTTCTCTTCATTTTTTTGCGAGTCAAATTACTCTATTGTTTGTTGTTAAATGCTGATTTTATAGACCGTGTATTATAACGAGGCTAAAGGGTGGATTGTAGTAACTATAATCTTCAAATGAACAATCCTGATGTCCTTGGTGTTTACTGTTGATTAAATATCGCTACATATTTTATTTGGCAGACAATATCATCATGGACAGATGTCTTCCATAACGTGCCAAAAAAATTAAGGCAAAAGTTGGGGAAGCAAAATCATGATAATGAAATATAACAATGTTTGAAGTGATTTATCGGTTCTCTTTTGTTTTAGGAGGTTAGATTATGAGGCCGGAGGAGTCTCGTATGTCAGAAATGCTTGAGACTGAAAGTACAAATATGATACCTGATACACTCTCATCTAGAACACTGATCTCTTCTACATCAGGAAATATAATTAACTCAGCCGCAAAAAGAAGAAATTTTCTGTTTTCAACTTTTTTGCATGGCAGTACATATCAATATAATGAAGAAGTGTTTTCAGCATAGTCCTAGATAGAAGGAAAAACAGGCCTCACTGTTTTAGGAATGAAAATAGTGTCATGGCTTTCTTTCTTTAACTATTTCTGTAGCTAAAGACAATCATTTACCTACCTACCCACAGAGCTTTTTTGTCACTCAGCGGTATTTTTATAAAATTCTTTCAACACAGCTTCAAAGCCGTACGCTGTGTTGGATGGTTATCGTTTTCTAATAAGCATCACAAATACCTAAATGGAAGATGCATCTTGCATGGTGCCTGAACCAGTAAAATTTGCCGCCTAATCTAATCATGATTTATTTCGATACCAATGTGCCAATGTCAGATGTTGATTCTTTATTTATCAGATTATTTTTATATTTCTTCCGTCCTTTTTCATTAAATTTTTTAATGAATTTTGTTAAAGTACAACCTTAACATTTACATTGTAAGCCTTATATATCCGAGAAAATGTTGATTTTCTTGTCATAAGAGCTCTGTAAAATTTTCTGTTTAAATTTTTCTCATATTTTTCTTTGGATCTATGGCAAATTCAGCTGAACGATGAATGCTGTATTTGTTATTTATTATATTTTTTTGTCATCTCAAACATGGCAACTGAAAGTGATATTGATTTCAGGCCAGACTTATGTCTGCCTTTCCTTCCAATTTTGTAGACCATACCATATTATGATAGCTCTTCTCATACAAATGGAGAGTTGTTTTATTCATTAATTATATTCAACTTTTTTGCTAGAGCTAGTCTAGGATGACTATTTTAGGATTTTGTTATGGAAATAAATACAGTCAATTAAATGCCAGTTAAACAGACTTAGCTCTTGCCTTAAATGTCACAGCAGACAGCAAACATACTGCACTCTTGTCTCACAAGTCTTTTTGTTTACCATATGTCAAATTGAGTCATGATATGGCCACAGAGTAAGGATATACAGAGGGGACACTTCAATGATCGTTATAGTGCCTGCGGTTTTTTGATCCAGTGGGGGAAAATCATCAATCTGGCCACCTGTCGATTTCATATTTTATATAAGTTACAATGGAGTTGTGTGATGCAGATATTTGGTCCATTTGCCTGCATTCCGAGTCGAGTCGCTCCCGATCCACTGGTCACGCCGCATGGCCGTGACCGGTGGAAGGGGGCAACTGGAATGCAGGCAATTGGATCAAACTTGTTCTATGCAGACATAACCACCCATGATAGGTCATAATTCATTCTGTATTTATCCTAAAGACTGATTTCCAACTTTATTGAAATATCCAACCTTCAAAGCTATACACCATATTGTTGTCATTTTTTTGCTAGGATACATAGGCTATGTGTAATCCAGGTTTTTGAAATGAGTTTTATCATATAGAATATAGATTAACATGTGACAATTGGTCATCAAAATTAGGAAATGTCGGTGTATTGATCTGATGGACAGTCCCCATAGACTTAATATAAGGTCATGCCTCGCCAAAATTTTGTTTGGGGTTTCTCAATCCACATGATCAAAGAAGTTTAAACCCAGAATTTGACGAGGCAACGTCATAGCGCGACACTGAATTTCAGCAACATGTCAAAACATATTGTCACTATTGTCCACATACAAAGACATTGCAAGTTCTTGGAGCTAAAAATGCATTCAATACATAAATTCTACCCTTATATCATGCAGCCTTAACAACAATAATGTTCAATGTTTGATTTGACTTGAAAAAAACGGCATTAAAATTCGCATACTGATAGCTACACCATTGGTGTTGACAATGCTATAATGAAAGTGAGCTGTGTCAATTGTTGGTCAAGGTGGACAAATGTAATTATACCCTAGTGCCCTCACTAACCCAGTGCTGGCCAGTATTGATGAATAGAAAATGATCTGCCATTTTGCAATTTTAAATTATCATACTTCTAAAATAGTCAAAATTTTGACAAAAATGCCCCTTTGCTGTACAAAACTAGAAGTACAAATATGTGAAAACTTTACCGAGACTGAAATATTTTTTATGGTAGGGGCATCCACCAAAGCCTTGGTAAGGGCACTAGGCATTGATTTTGAACCAAATGAAACTTTTGTGTTGGGGAAGGGGTATGATAAGACGGCCGATCATGCGGTCATCCAGAGGCAAGCTATAAACTTAATATTGATTTTGCCAAGCTAGCTTCAAATAAAACATATGTCAAGTGAACAATTGCATTGGAATTATCTAAAAACATATCCTTTTTGTATACTCCCAAATTTTGAATCAACATCTCTACTCAAATTGAAATAAATGGCTCATGAATACAAAGGAAAATCCAACCATTCATGGTTTTTTTCTGATATATTTCTGCACCAGTTTTGGCGTAGTAATATAAGTCTCTAAACTCCAGTCATTTGAGTGTATTTTACAATAGTTCACAGGCTGGCTTGTTAATTCATGTCTGTTATTATAGAACTTGCCTTCTCTAGTGCTTGAAATTCATGTCAAGGCTTGATCCTACCATTAATTATCACAAGTTAATTTTAGTGGAACTACTTGGCGCTGCCAATTCTGGTTTGATACAAATAAATAGTTGTGAGGCGTCTGAGCCAGGTGCTCCCAGTTATTGACAGCTCCTATTCCTTTGCATGGGCACCGGTGGCTTAAATTTTATAAATTGCCATCACAATAATAAGAAATTAAATTAAATATAATTAAGGCTTTGGAAATTGTTAATCAAGGAATAGCTACAATTAGAATGAAAAATCAAGGAAATCGGACCAGTAGTTCTCAAGTTAGTATCTTAGGCGAGGCATGACCTTAAGTCTATGACTGTCCCCTATACTGGCCTGGGAAATAGTAATGATACAAAATTGCAAACAGTTATTAAATGACTTTACCTTCCATAATATATGTGCATTTCTTAGAAGAATGCTACTAGGGGCATCTATCTATTTTTTTTATACTATATACACTATACAGTCATACCAATGAACTCCCTCTTCATTGGTCATTCTAACAACATGGACTCCAGTTTTGTCCCAACTCCCTCCTTGCAAAAATAATTATGTGTGACATACTAAAGGTTGTCCTCTCCTAATTAAAAGGTGATGACTCCTAGCAAGTGTGACAAAGTATAACAGCCTGATAATAATATGCTATAAAATTATCGGACTATCGTAATTTAATTGAATGTAACCCACAATGCATCTTCCTTTCTTTTTCCGGTTCATCTCACAAGTGAGTGTTTTTTTATACATATTTACCAGTTTTTCATCGCAAATATGTCCATTATCACAGCATCATCTGTAGCTGATACAACCTTTGACTGCATCCTCAACATGTTGTCATGCAGTTTTCAAGCTCAACTGACTAGATTGTGTAGCTTGTACCATAAAATGGCTGAGTATAATGTCTAGTCCTGCCTTGAAAACTCAGACATTTTATGAGGTGTAATTTGGGCTAATTCTGCCCACACTTCACTGCTAAGGATAGTAAGCTGTTTCCACTTTACATAACCCCTCACCCAACAATATGGATATATCATAACTTAACATGCAGTCAGAAGTAGTTAAAAATCTTACAACTAAGTGAGGTGATCAAGCTTCCAACTTATCTCAATCTACCAACACTACCTGACCTGCCAGTACTAGCTTGCTTGGGTGGGTGTAACTAATATAAGTTATCTCTGTGTTATGGCATGTAGTTGCTTACCTGTGTTGATAGAGAGGACATTAAACTGAAAGCTACATACATATATATCTATCCCTCATGTATACGTTGTTGTTGGTGTGTAATACTGATTGAAATTTGAACTTATGAAATATGTATCAACTCTACAACTTTTATTATTTTAGCCTCCTGTGTGAAGATGAAGACTATTCACTGTACACAGGATGTCCCCATCCCAGCAGGATGCAAGGTCTCAATCAAGTCACGCCTGATCACGGTGGTTGGTCCTCGTGGAACCATCAAGCGTAACATGAAGCACCTTCAGTTGGATATCCGTATGATCAACAAGGATACCATCAAGGTCGAGAAGTGGTTCAGTAACAGAAAGGAGCTGGCCGCTGTCAACACTGTGTGCTCTCACATCCAGAACATGTTTACTGGAGTACTCAGGGTAAGTAAATGCTAGTGTGAACTTGGGTGTACTTGAGCATATGAATAAGATGAGGCAGAGCTGTCAACTTTGTACTTATATTAGTATATTAGTTGCAAACCTATGAGTACATGACATATATTAATCCGCATATGGGAGTAGACGTAGCAGTGTCAACTATTGATTGTTAAGTATATTTCTACCCCTGTATTTGAGACATGCAATCATAGAATATAACTTGACAACAGGATGAAACGCAGCCTACTTGGTTGCAATAGCTTTATTCTTTTCCGTATGGATGGCAAAGTTGATTTACTGACTTGGTTTTCACCTACCTGCAACATAGCCAACCCTTTGGCTGGAAGATCATGTATGGTTCATATATTAGATGTTAGATCTCATTATTAAAGTGTTGGGTGGTCAGGACTGATAAAGCTCATGTCATCGTAACTTCTGATTCATATTTTGAATATAACGGAGAAGTTAGTTTCTTTGGTATCAGAGCAACATTTAGTTTGTGTCTTAATTCACAATGGTGACTTATTATTACATTTCTATGATTGCAGGGATTCCGATACAAGATGAAGTCTGTATATGCTCATTTTCCCATCAATATTGCCATCTCAGAGGCTGGTAAGAAGGTGGAGGTCCGTAACTTCCTCGGTGAGAAGTACACTCGTATCGTTATGATGCCCGAGGGAGTCACCGCTGCCAACACTGGAAGCAAAGACGAGTACCAAATCGATGGTAATGATATCGAGGCCGTCTCTCAAGCTGGTATGTTTTCTACTTATCAAGCCTAAAATCTAGTTACACTTGTTTGACTGATGGTTGCGCTCAGATTAACTAGACGTTTCAGTACTAGATACTAGGAGCACATGACAACTACATGTTCTTAAATTGAAGTATGATACAGCGAGGAGAAGTTGTCAAATTCAAAGTGTGCGGTGTTGGCCACTATGTATCAGTGGTCACTGGATAATGTGAACTGCAAGTTTAGCTAGCACTAAATTGTGGCGACCCAAGGTGGGATTTTTAAGTAAAGAAGGGTGAGAGAGTGTAAGCTTACAGGAGCATGCTAAATTGGCAGATTTTTCCTCCTGTCAACAATCCAGGGTATGATGGTCCCTTGATTCACTAATATATCATATCATGCTATACTCTATTGGCTAGTTAGAAGAAAACTAAAGTGTTAATGGTGTATTATTGGATTATTTGTAGCTGCCCGTCTCCAACAGTCAACCAGCGTGAAGAGGAAGGATATCAGAAAGTTTTTGGACGGTATCTACGTCTCCGAGAAACTGAACATTGTGGCACAAGAAGATTAAATGATATGTGGGCTCAACACCAATAAATAAGACTGAAAACCCAAAAACTACTCTCTGGTCTCTTCTATGATTGAATTAGAGTAGAGAATTATCTTCTCTTGTTGTCACTTGCCAGGTTTATTTTATTATAATGCGGGTTCACTTGTGTCATTCTTAAGTTGTGTCTCCTTGTCAAGTCATCAAGAGTCTGTCATTCTGTCAGCTGCAGAATATCATTGTGAGGTGTTTAGGAAAACAAATTGCACAGTTGGCTTGTTAGTGTTGACTGCTAGTACTCTCCTTGATGCTACGGTGGCTTTTAGTTATGACCCTGGAAATTAGATTCAATGTTGTTGATGGAGATACAACATCTCAGCTTATTTCTCTTAGTTATGTTCGATTGCGTATCTTCAGCAGATGATATTCAGTATAATTTAGGTATCAGGTTGTAAAAAATGTTTCATGTCATTGAACTACTTTCGATTTAGGGATTGGAACAGGTGAGTGTATAAAATCTTATTTTTTAAAGTGTACTTATATTGATAAGTGATAATCTTGATGTGTTATTGTCAATGATCCATATTGTACATGTTGTGTATTGATACTGAACATTATATCTGCATTTGTATTACAAACTAGATGCTGGAGAGAATGTTGTGAACAGTGGAGTACGATATGCTATGGAATGTAGTTGACCATGATGGCTAATCATCACAATATAATCCCTTAATAGTCTCCTCTCTGAAAACCCATCTGTGCAGGATACAAACATATAATGTCTTATCAATGACGCCTCAAACACAGGTCAGTAGCAATGCCTTCTTAGCTCCTTGTCTTGATCAAAGAAAGTTTGGTTTTGGTCAAAGCGGTTGAATGATGATAAAGTTATCCCTGTCTGATAGAAATATAATGTGGATAATTTTATGGCTGACACTCGCTGCATCACAAGGATATTTTTATACAGGTGGTTTTGATTGTGGGTGGCAGAGACACTAATTATGTTGATAAGTTATTCATGATCGACCTGTTCTTCTTTGTATCCGCAACTCCCCGAGACCCAACATCAGAATCTTGGTGAGTGATTATCTCTTTCTTCTTTCATGATTTTTTTCGGAAAGTGTTGTGGCTCAACTTACTGTGTTCTCTCAAATGTTGCTGATGATAACTTTGTCTGACTTCTATGAAGACAACTAATTTAGGAATTTCTCGTTTCTGATAACTTTGGGAGATCATAGGATTTTCAACAAAACCTGTAACTATCAAAGCCAAAGCATCACTAACCTTTGGGTACTATGATTTGTTTTCAGGGTGTTGCTGTGATGATTGACTGTCAGTTGCCTGCCAGCCCTTCTTCCTGTAAAGGACCACAGTGTTCGCAGGTTAGTGCTGTAAGATTTCTGTTTGACACACATAATTTTTTATTGTCTTGAATATCCCTGCGCTGCGGTGACATGATGAAAAAAGTTATCCCTGTCTGATAAAAATATTATGTGGATAATTTTTTGGCTGAGACCCGCTGTATCAAGGATTCATTCTAGCTGGTGCTACATGATATTTCAACAATATTTTACCATGGTTCTTAATATTCTGATTCAGGTTACAGTTATAACATGATCTTACTGATGGATAATTACTACTCTATGAAACATGGTGTTACATGTGTCGCTTGACTATAGATGGCATCCCAAGATCATCATGTTATGTCTGCTATCATAGCTGAGGTGAGTGATTGTACATACTTGAAGTCAAGTTAAACTCTGTTACGTAAAAGAGTGAAAAGTCCTTGCTATGCTGCTACATGATGATAAACGTTATCCCTGTCTTAATTAATATTATGTGGATAATTTTTTGGCTGAGACCCGCTGTATCAAGGCTTCATGCTAGTTGGTGCTACGCAAGCTTCAACGCTTCACAATGTTTCAACCATGGTATTCTATATTTCAGATATACGCCGTGGTAATAATATGATCCTACTGAAGGATAAATTCTCTCACCTGCCATTTCGAGAACTGGACAGACTCTTTATGCCGTTCTATGCCTCCCACATGACCAGCATATCAGGATGAATGTGAGTATATTACACTCACTTATAATCTCTAGCGGTTGCTCGTTTTACACTAAGTTTTGTGTAACTAACAATAAACTTTGCTCTTGCTAATGTTGCTGATGATAACTGTGTCTGACTTCTATGAAGACAACCAATTTTGGAATTCTTCGTTTCTGATAGCATAGTGAGAGCCTTGATAACTCATGAATGTTCAAAATAAATCATGATGATATATTATGACTAATTCTAGTTATATTTTATTTACTATAGTGCAAGCGCAAGTGAATGAGTTGGGCAACAGCAATTTAAACGAGTCTTTAGACAAGTCTGCACAGGCTATCATAGCTGAGGTGAGTGATGGTACTTACTTGATTTCATGTTAAAGGTCCCCAAGCAGGGTTCGCCAGACAAGAAAATTCATTAGCACTACGATGTGCGCTAGAGTCTTTTTTGTATCTGTTCATGGCATGTTTTTGAAGCTGCGGCTAGACATAGATGTATTTGAGCAGCTGCCAAAAGGCCCCTATTTGTTCAAAGGCGATGAAAATTCGCACATGTGTGTGCAAGACTCTTGCGTACAATATGGTGTTGATTAATTGTTTTGTATGGTGAACGCTGCTTGGGGACCTTTGAATTATGTTACCTAAAAGAGTGAAAAGTTCTTGCTATGCGGCTGCATGATGAAAAAACGTTATCCCTGTCTTAAAAGTATTATGTGGATAATTTTTTGGCTGAGTCCCGCTGTATCAAGGCTTCATGCTAGTTGGTGCTACGCAAGCTTCAACGCTTCACAATGTTTCAACCATGGTATTCTATATTTCAGATGCACGTCGTGGTAATAATATGGTGTTACATGTGTCGCTTGACTATTGATGGCATCCCAAGATCTTCATGATATGTCTGCTATCATAGCTGAGGTGAGTGATTGAACATACTTGAAATCAAGTTAAATTCTGTTACCTAAAAGAGTGAAAAGTCCTTGCTATGCTGCTACATGATGAAAAAACGTTATCCCTGTCTTAATAAATATTATGTGGATAATTTTTTGGCTGAGACCCGCTGTATCAAGGATTCATTCTAGCTGGTGCTACATGATATTTCAGCAATATTTTACCATGGTTCTTAATATTCTGATTCAGGTTACAGTTATAATATGATCTTACTGATGGATAATTACTACTCTATGAAACATGGTGTTACATGTGTAGCTTGACTATTGATGGCATCCCAAGATCTTCATGATATGTCTGCTATTATAGCTGAGGTGAGTGATTGTACATACTTGAATTCAAGTTAAATCCTGTTACCTAAAAGAGTGAAAAGTCCTTGCTATGCTGCTACATGATGAAAAAACGTTATCCCTGTCTTAAAAGTATTATGTGGATAATTTTTTTGCTGAGACCCGCTCTATCAAGGCTTCATGCTAGTTGGTGCTACGCAATCTTCAACGCTTCACAATGTTTCAACCATGGTATTCTATATTTCAGATACACGCCGTGGAAATAATATGGTGTTACATGTGTAACTTGACTAACGATGGCATCCCAAGATCTTCATGATATGTCTGCTATTATAGCTGAGGTGAGTGATTGTACATACTTGAATTCAAGTTAAATCCTGTTACCTAAAAGAGTGAAAAGTCCTTGCTATGCTGCTACATGATGAAAAAACGTTATCCCTGTCTTAATAAATATTATGTGGATAATTTTTTGGCTGAGACCCACTGTATCAAGGCTTCTTGTTAGTTGGTGCTACGCAATCTTCAACGCTTCACAATGTTTCAACCATGGTATTCTATATTTCAGATGCACGCCGTGGTAATAATATGATCCTACTGAAGGATAAATACTCTCACCTGCCATTTTGAGAACTGGACAGACTCTTTATGCCGTTCTATGCCTCCCACATGACCAGCATATCAGGATGAATGTGAGTATATTACACTCACTTATAATCTCTAGCGGTTGCTCGTTTTACACTAAGTTTGGTGTAATTAACAATCAACTTTGCACTCACAAATGTTGCTGATGATATCTGCGTCTGACTTCTATGAAGACAACCAATTTAGGAATTCTTCGTTTCTGATAACTTTGTGAGAATACATGATAACTTATGATTTCCAGCAAAACCTCTTATCCTCAAAGCAAAACATTAGAAATCTTTAATGTTTTGTTGCAGGATGTCACTTGTGATGGACTCGCCCTTCTTTGTGTATGACCGCAGTGACAGCTCTTAATACAAAGAGGATATGAGAACGGTGGTCACGGTCAGTGTAGAATAACATCTTTACTTTATAACATGATATTGTCACAGAGATCCTTACTCTGTGATATTGTATAAGATGTCCTTGCTATGCTGCTCCATGATGAAAAAAAGTTATCCCTGTCTTAACAAGTATTATGTGGATAATTTTTTGGCTGAGACCCGCTGTATCAAGGCTTCATTCTAGCTGGTGCTCCATGATATTTCAACAATATTTAACATGGTTCTTAATATTCTGATTCAGGTTGCAGTAATAACATGATCTTACTGATGGATAAATACTACTCTATGAAACATGGTGTTACATGTGTAGCTTGACTATTGATGGCATCCCAAGATCTTCATGATATGTCTGCTATCATAGCTGAGGTGAGTGATTGTACATACTTGAATTTAAGTTAAATTCTGTTACCTAAAAGAGTGAAAAGTCCTTGCTAAGCTGCGACATGATGAAAAAACGTTATCCCTGTCTTAAAAGTATTATGTGGATAATTTTTTTGCTGAGTCCCGCTGTATCAAGCCTTCATGCTAGTTGGTGCTACGCAATCTTCAACGCTTCACAATGTTTCAACCATGGTATTCTATATTTCAGATACACGTCGTGGAAATAATATGGTGTTACATGTGTAACTTGACTAACGATGGCATCCCAAGATCTTCATGATATGTCTGCTATCATAGCTGAGGTGAGTGATTGTACATACTTGAATTTAAGTTAAATTCTGTTACCTAAAAGAATGAAAAGTACTTGCTATGCTGCTACATGATGAAAAAACGTTATCCCTGTCTTAAAAAGTATTATGTGGATAATTTTTTGGCTGAGACCCGCTGTATCAAGGCTTCATGCTAGTTGGTGCTACGCAATCTTCAACGCTTCACAATGTTTCAACCATGGTATTCTATATTTCAGATACACACTGGGTAATAATATGATCCTACTGAAGGATAAATACTCTCACCTGCCATTTCGAGAACTGGACAGACTCTTTATGCCGTTCTATGCCTCCCACATGACCAGCAGATCAGGATGAATGTGAGTATATTACACTCACTTATAATCTCTAGCGGTTGCTCGTTTTACACTAAGTTTAGTGTAATTAACAATAAACTTTGCTCTCACTAATGTTGCTGATGATAACTGTGTCTGACTTCTATGAAGACAACCAATTTTGGAATTCTTCGTTTCTGATAGCATAGTGAGAGCCTTGATATCTTACGAATGTTCAAAATAGATCATGATGATATACGACTAATTCTAGTTATATTTTATTTACTATAGTGCAAGTGAATGAGTTGGGCAACAGCAATTTAAACGAGTCTTTAGACAATTAGTCTGCACAGGCTATCATAGCTGAGGTGAGTGATGGTACTTACTGGATTTCATGTTAAAGGTCCCCAAGTAGGGTTCGCCAGACAAGAAAAATCATTAGCACTACGATGTGCGCTAGAGTCTTTTTTTTATCTGTTCATGGCATGTTTTTGAAGATGTGGCTAGACATAGATGTATTTGAGCAGCTCCAAAAGGCCCCTATTTGTTCAAAGGCGATGAAAATTCGCACATGTATGTGCAAGACTCTTGCGTACAATATGGTGTTGATTAATTGTCTTGTATGGTGAACGCTGCTTGGGGATCTTTGAATTATGTTACCTAAAAGAGGGAGAAGTCCTTACTATGCTGCTACATGATGAAAAAACGTTATCCCTGTCTTAATAAATATTATGTGGATAATTTTTTGGCTGAGACCCACTGTATCAAGGCTTCATGTTAGTTGGTGCTACGCAATCTTCAACGCTTCACAATGTTTCAACCATGGTATTCTATATTTCAGATACACGCCGTGGAAATAATATGATCCTACTGATAAGGAACTGCTAGCGCAGATCTCTTGAGGCAGTTGCACTGTTAACATGGTGTTACATGTGTAGCTTTGACTATCGATGGCATCCCAAGACATTCATGTTTGTTATGTCTGCTATCATAGCTGAGGTGAGTGATTGTACATACTTGAATTTAAGTTAAATTCTGTTACCTAAAAGAGTGAAAAGTCCTTGCTATGCTGCTACATGATGAAAAAACGTTATCCCTGTCTTAATAAATATTATGTGGATAATTTTTTGGCTGAGACCCGCTGTATCAAGGCTTCATGCTAGTTGGTGCTACGCAATCTTCTACGCTTCACAATGTTTCAACCATGGTATTCTATATTTCAGATACACGCCGTAGAATTAATATGATCCTACTGAAGGATAAATACTCTCACCTGCCATTTCGTGAACTGGACAGACTCTTTATGCTGTTCTATGCCTCCCACATGACAAGCATATCAGGATGAATGTGAGTATATTACACTCACTTATAATCTCTAGCGGTTGCTCGTTTTACACTAAGTTTAGTGTAATTAACAATAAACTTTGCTCTCACTAATGTTGCTGATGATAACTGTGTCTGACTTCTATGAAGACAACCAATTTTGGAATTCTTCGTTTCTGATAGCATAGTGAGAGCCTTGATATCTTACGAATGTTCAAAATAGATCATGATGATATACGACTAATTCTAGTTATATTTTATTTACCATAGTGCAAGCGCAAGTGAATGAGTTAAGACGATTCTTTAGACAATTAGTCTGCACAGGCTATCATAGCTGAGGTGAGTGATGGTACTTACTGGAATTCATGTTAAAGGTCCCCAAGCAGGGTTCGCCAGACAAGAAAAGTCATTAAGCACTACGATGTGCGCTAGAGTCTTTTTTGTATCTGTTCATGGCATGTTTTTGAAGCTGCGGCTAGACATAGATGTATTTGGGCAGCTGCCAAAAGGCCCCTATTTGTTCAAAGGCGATGAAAATTTGCACATGTATGTGCAAGACTCTTGCGTACAATATGGTGTTGATTAATTGTCTTGTATGGTGAACGCTGCTTGGGGACCTTTGAATTATGTTACCTAAAAGAGTGAAAAGTCCTTGCTATGCTGTTACATGATGAAAACGAGTTATCCCTGTCTTAATAAATATTATGTGGATAATCTTTTTGCTGACACTTGCTGCATCAAGGCTTTGCGCTCTAGTTTGTCCTATGTACGTTTCAACACTTGTCGTATGCTTATCCAATTTGTTCCATATTTCAGATATATGTTATGGTATTATTGTGATGTTCCTGCTGGTTAACACGCTCGCTGACATTTCTTCTGACCTGCTACTGAAGGTACTGTACGGTTAGATGAGTAGAGGAGACAGGCATTAGACATGTACCTCAATTTCATAGTAGATCTGACAGAGAAATATTCATCATGGCTTCATGCTGGTCTTGCTGGAACTGCTGCTGATACATCTGGTGGCTCTACTAAGGTAGATTCATCTGTTGCTGTCAGTCCAAAATCCAGCATAGCAATCGAAGGTAAATTTAAAAGAAAATGAACATTTGGATTCTTCAATCGGTGTTATTATGTCCCAATTGCAACCAAGCAAGTGCCTCATTTTGTGCTTGTTTGTACTAAATTGGGTAGAATAATGTCTCCTGTTGTCAAATGTATGCGGTTTTATATTTGTATCAGCGACAATCTGCGCTACATTTATGCTATAGCTGCTCTGGAATGACTCCTCTGTCACAATATATATAATGTATATTTCATCTGACTTAATTGCAGATGTTGAGTTTATGCCCACTGCTGGATCTAGTGATGATGTAGAAACCATAGCAAAGGAGGAGGAGCTTCATGAGACAGACCAGGTAAAAAAACATCTTTGTACTACTCAGTCATGCAACTGTTTATTAAACTCACGTTAGCGCTCTAGCTTGGGCAGGCTGTCAGGGGCGGGTGGGGAGGGGTGCTCTCACCAGCATCAACGCTGCCAGGGGATTTCTCTTGGTGTAAGATCAAAGTCAACTTTGTTGGTTGTGCCCGTCGCATGGACCCCACTAGTTGTACATATCAGGATCCATGTCACGGAAACTAATAATGGTATTTCAATGGTGCTATGAGCACATATCACATGTTGTAATTCCTCTCGTTTCGATTGTTTTTTTGGTCTGCTACAATGACATGATTTCAAATGTTGGTAGAATGATACTGAATGATACAGATGCAGAGTTGGCTGCTCGTCAAGCTGAGAGTGAGATGCCTTTGGAAGACCTATTAGCCTCATTACCCCGGGGAATTCCGGATAGCGACTCCTCCTCCGCCAGTGTTTCTGATGATCAGATGAGTGAGGTATGCTTATTATATACACAGTGTCTGTTGCGTTGTTACCATTTGGCATACTTAGCAAGGCAAAGAGCATCTTGATGATAATTTCCATAGAGCGCAGGAGCATGTACTTTCTATAACATGTGTTCTGCTAAACTGTGGATAGATTAACTGGTGCCTTCACCCATATTTCTTGGCCTACTAATTTGCCATAAGGGATAAGGAACGCACTGTATCTTTCTAAATACTTTCATTCGTAACAAACTGTGCATCATAGGCGGATTTTATTGGTTGTTTGTGATCTGCAATTCATATCACAGGATTTTTCTAGGGGAGATGACACACCCGACACACCTAGCTCTACACTACAGAGGTAGACAGTGATGATGGCGAGGATGGAGACCAGGAAACAAGCAGTGAGGAAGAGGATTATCTGTACAGCAGGGTGAGGATTTTTGTCAAGTCCGTGAACTGCTTATGATGATCACTTATCCCCGACTCTGATGTGGGAGGTATTATACCGACTTAATGAGACTGATCTAGTTCGCGCTGTAGTTAGTAACTTAGCACAAGTTCATGGTGAAAGTGGCTTTCATTGCATTAAAATCTTCCAATATACAGATGCTGTACAAGAAGAGGTTGGCATGGAGTATTTTCTTCATCCAGAAAGAGATGAGGTGGAGATTTTGTCAGACCCAGAAGGCAAAGAGATAACTGACATAGCAGCGGCTGCTCAGATGCTGCTCAGATGCTGCTCAGATGCTGCTCAGATGCTGCTCAGATGCTGCAACCGACAGGATACACTCTTGAAACAACCGAGGTACATGCCATGACATCTATCTTGCTCATCTTTCTTCAGAACACAAATGATCCTGTCATGCACATTTGTAGAACTGGTTGGTTATTAAGGACTTCACCAGTGGGAAAATATGTGGGAGATAAACATTGGCTGATATTTTGCTGTGCTTGATCAGATCAAGATCAAGGACCTAAAGCCCGGTTGGCCAACATTGTAGTTTCAATACCTGCTGAATTGAAATATAAATCTCACCATTGAGTTATTGTCATTCTGACCTAAATTTCAGGTTAAGACGACCGTACCCTTCCTACTCCAACATACATTAAGGGAATATCAGCATGTCAGTCTTGATTGGCTAGCCACCATGTATGAGAAAAAACTGAATGGTACCCTTGCTGATGAAATGGGACTTGACAAGAGCATACAAACCATTGCTCTATTGGCGCATCTGGCTTGCGATCACGGTAAGTTGTAGCAGTTGTAACAATCTGTCAGGAACCAGATGCACCTTATTACTGAATTACCAAATTCAAATTGTAATCCAAAGAACTGCGACTTAATCCCTGTTAATGCGGCATGGTGGCGGGTACAGTCATGGGTGCCTTATCCAAAGCAAGGGAAGATAAAATATTTGGAATAAAACACATGCATGTGCCTTTGCACATGGGTGCACCTGATCCAAATCACAATATGCAAATCCAAACAGGAAAACAACAGTGACTGTACATGTGTTAAATATAAATATCCAATAGTGTTACTCTATTGTTTATCTAGGCATTTGGGGCCCGCACTTGATAGTAGTCCCGACCGGTGTAATGCTGAATTGGGAAATGGAACTGAAGAAGTGGTGTCCTGGATTCAAGGTACTTACTATGGCTCCCAGAAAGAAAGAAAAATGAAGCGTATAGTAAGTGTTTCAATGGCAATTGATGTCTTTGCTAACTACATGTAGTTGGTACCAGTAACAACTATTGTTTTTTTTACTTATGCAGAAATATAATCACCAAAAGCGCTCTCATAAGCCGGAATGCTTAATGAGGATTTCTCTTGGTGACAGATTAATTTCTATTTGGTTGTCTGACTGTGCCCGTCGCATGGCGTCAGCTGATAGTACACTTGAAACATCTAAATTGCTTTATCCAGTGATGTGTTTTTAGGGGGAAATTGAATGGAAAAAGCTTTTCCTAATTCAGTTTTTTTCTTAATGCAGGGTTGGACAAAAACAAATGCATTCCGTGTGTGCATAACATCATACAAACAAGTGATTCAGGATCACCAGGCTCTCAAGTGGAGGAAGTGGAGATACCTCATTCTAGATGAAGTAAGCCAAATATGTACTATCATTTTACCAATTTTTTCAGTTTACATCTCCCTCCATACAGGTTCTCGAGTGCCAGAGTTGTTATCGGGTATTAATCCTGACCTGCTGATGCTACGTCACTCGTAGATTAATATGTTCTACTATGCGCAGGTGCTGTTTTATATTGTATCTGTCACAGTGGTCCAGACACTTACCAATGCAACCTTTTCTGTTTCAGGCTCAAAACATAAAGAATTTCAAATCCCAACAATGGCAGACTTTACTGAATTTCAACAGTCAGCGACGGCTTTTGTTGACTGGGACTCCTTTACAGAACAATCTTATGTAGCTGCGGTCTCTAATGCACTTTCTGATGCTGAATGTGTTCCCGTCTCACTTGAGTTTGAAGAATGGTTCGCCAACCCACTTACTGGAATGATTGAAGGGACAAGTGAATACAAGGATTAGCTTATCAAACGTCTACATGAGGTATTTTAGAACTACTCCTGCTGAACTCGGGTATCAATGATTGAAATGTATTCTTCATGATTTAGCCCTATTCTAGCTTGTACACATTACAATATTATCACTCATTGTAGGTGCTTAGACCTTTTCTGCTAAGGCGTTTAAAGGCTGATGTAGAGAAACAGTTGCCTCAGAAGTACGAGCATGTGGTCATGTGTCGCTTATCAAAGCTTCAGAGACTTCTCTATGAAGAGTTTATGTCCCGCAGAGACACCAAAGACGCGCTTGCCGGTGGAAAATTTTATGAGTGTCATTGTCATTTTAATGCAATTGAGGAAAGTGCGTAATCATCTGGACATGTTGGACCCAAGACCGATCATATCGCCTTTTGAGACTGACAGTATCCCAGTTGAGACTGCTGCAGCCGTTCTCCAGGCCCTCAACTACAACCCACTACAGGCAAGTCTTAGTCCCTCTCTGTTAAATAACCCGGAAAAGATTGCATTTGAGCTGGTGTCCATTTGGTCCGAATGGGTCCCTTGACAATTATGCATAGATTATATCATTTGTTCCGTATAGGCATGTCTGATTATAAGTCAATGCCTCTGAAAGCTTATGTACACTTGTTTTGTTCGCATGTTATTTATTTCTCTTAGTTATATATACTAACACATCCATTTGAATTTTCACTCATTTCTATTGAAGGAGTTGAAGTTGAACAGTCTACATCCAAATCTACCTGGCATGGAGTCTGATCTATCCGCCTATGCTGCGCATCGATCTCGTAAATTACAGACTTCTCGAAAGCGCATTGAAATTGTGGATCAGTCAGTTGACCCCCCCCCCCCCCATTCGTCCCCCTCCAACCAAGCTTAGGCCATTTGTTGTTAGATCACCAACATCAAGTCAGACACAAATCAATGCTATATCTACTGAGTAGCCTTGTGACTCTAACTGGCCGAGTTGTACGGACCCCTGTCATGATAAGTAGGTTTACATTTCTGGTGTGTTTGATTTGGTATCAACTGTATGATCAGTATGGAAGTCATGGTGAACAAATTGTGAAAGCAACACCCACTGTCTCTTCTACTTCTGGGACTTCCGTAACGGCTCACAAAAGCAATAAGCTAACTTTGATGGGGCCAGCAAGAAACGAGCGCTGGAGACTGAAGCCAGGAACAAGTTTGTTGCAGAGCTCAATCTGGTAAGTCTGATTTCTTCCATCTCACTGACAAAACCAAACCACCAGACGCATTACTGGAGATTATCTGAGATGGTGATCTTCAACATATATAAAATGTATAATGTTTGTCAGTGTTGAGTGCGCCGTTCGTATGCGCAATATCTTGTGTTATGATTATGACATACCGCCCCAGGCTGAATGATTGTGAGGATTCGGATTAATGAACCAAGATAACTGCAAATTCAGTTCTTACTCTTCACATGGTACTTCCACCATTTGTAATTCATATGCCGATATTGCAGGACACGGTCAACGCCCAACTCAGCGAATGGAGGAAATCAACCCTTGACCGACTGGCTAATGACAATCAGAAGCACTGTGGCTATATACCTGTGTACGGCTTTGACCTCCATGGTGCTGTCAATGTATGGAAAAACGGGCTACATAAATCACCCAACTTACTTCTCTGATAATAGCCTAGCACATTGCCATAATGCCGTCTCTCTGCCAAAACCAAACCATCCGAGATATTACTGGAGCTGTACAGAGTATCTGAGAAAATGGATTCTTACACCTGAAGAAAGACTGGAACAAATGACAGATCTTGTCGAAAGGTATTGTCACTCTTCAAGACCATTTCTTTTCGCTGTCAGAAGGCAGCACTTAAGTGCCAAATATCTTGTGTTATGATTATGACATACCGCCCCAGGCTGAGTGATTGTGAGGATTCGGATTAATGAACCAAGTAAACTCGTTTCGCCCGACATAATGCAGTTTGGTTAACACACTTGATTGTGACATTTCTTATGTTTCTCTGATAATAGCCTAGCACATTGCTATAATGCCGTCTCTCTGCCAAAACCAAACCATCCGAGATATTCCTGGAGCTGTGCAGAGTATCTGAGAAAATTGATTCTTACGGCCCCTGAAGAAAGACTAGAACAAATGACAGATCTTGTCGAAAGGTATTGTCACTCTTCAAGGCGCATTTCTTTTCGCTGTCAGAAGGCAGCACTTAAGTGCCAAATATCTTGTGTTATGATTATGACATACCGCCCCAGGCTGAGTGATTGTGAGGATTCGGGTTAATGAACCAAGTAAACTCGTTTCGCCCGACATAATGCAGTTTGGTCAACACACTTGATTGTGACATTTCATATGTTTCTCTGATAATAGCCTAGCACATTGCTATAATGCCGTCTCTCTGCCAAAACCAAACCATCCGAGATATTACTGGAGCTGTGCAGAGTATCTGAGAAAATTGATTCTTACGGCCCCTGAAGAAAGACTAGAACAAATGAAAGATCTTGTCAAAAGGTATTGTCACTCTTCAAGGCGCATTTCTTTTCGCTGTCAGAAGGCAGCACTTCAGTGCCAAATATCTTGTGTTATGATTATGACATACCGCCCCAGGCTGAGTGATTGTGAGGATTCGGATTAATGAACCAAGTAAACTCGTTTCACCCGACATAATGCAGTTTGGTTAACACACTTGATTGTGACATTTCTTATGTTTCTCTGATAATAGCCTAGCACATTGCCATAATGCCGTCTCTCAGCCAAAACCAAACCATCCGAGATATTACTGGAGCTGTACAGAGTATCTGAGAGATTGGATTCTTACCCCTGAAGAAAAACTGGAACAAATGACAGATCTTGTCGAAAGGTATTGTCACTCTTCAAGACGCATATCTTTTCGCTGTCAGAAGGCGCCACTTAAGTGCCAAATATCTTGTGTTATGATTATGACATACCGCCCCAGGCTGAGTGATTGTGAGGATTCGGATTAATGAACCAAGTAAACTCGTTTCCCCCGACACATACAGTTTGGTTAACACACCTGATTGTAACATTTCTTATGTTTTTCAGATTTGTGTTTGTTACCCCCAACTGTGAAGATTAGGGGCGTCCAACTTCATGTATCCTGCCACGCTGACCTGGTTGACTCAAATCACCTGATTGACTATCAAACTAAATCACTGCTTACAGAGAAGTCCAACTTGCTGCATCCCAATCAGACCAGAATGCTTGTTCAATTCCTGACAAACGACTGATATAGTATGATTGTGGTAAGCATTGGCTGCTATCATGTACAGTTCTTGCTAGAGTTTTACTGCTATGAGCCAATTGCTTGTTTCAATAGCAGACTACTGTTATGATGTTTCATACTTTCGTTCTACTGAAAAAACTATGTGGAACCTTATAATGCTGAACAGACCCAATATTTCTCAACCCAACAATGACTTAGCCTCTCAGTTCGCATTCATTCACAATTGTCTTATATTATTTAGGGAAGCTTCAAACGCTTGACATACAGTTGAGAGTTTTGAAATCGGGGAAACACAGAGTCCTCATATTCACACAGATGACCAGAATTCTTGATGTTTTGGAAGCTTTTCTGAATTACCATGGTCACAGGTATGAAACATGCATGCGATTGTAAATGCCGAGTACATGATATATCCAAGATAGTCAAAGAACCGATGTCATTTTTCAGTCATTGGTGCCAAATTCATGGTAAAGTAAAATTGGTTGCTCCACCCTGCATAGCATTTGCTGTTTGCGGGACTTAAAATACCGAACACAATAATATTATATGTGAAAACAAAATGCTGCAAACATCTATCATGACTGGTTAATTTTACATAGTCATGACATCATTTCACATTTCAGATACCTGTGACTAGATGGTACAACCAAGGTAGTGATGAGGCAGCATTTGATGGACAGATTCAACGCTGACAGCATGATCTTTGTGATGATACTGTCCACACATAGTGGTGGTGTAGGAGTTAACTTGACATGAGCTGATACTGTGGGTTTCTATGACTCTGACTGGATTCCTACCATGGATGCCCAGGCTCAGGATAGATGTCACAGAATTGGTCAGACTAGGCATGTCCACATATACAGGTAAGGTAAATTTATTTTAAGGAAATCCTGGTTTGTTGGTCAAAATTGAAATATATTGTAACAATGCACATGCTAGAACCCACCAGTGAATTCCTTGCCGGTGGGCGTGAAACTGTTGCCAGAAAAAATTCCCCGTGGTATATGTGTATGTGCAGCCAGATTGGCTGCATAAAGGCATACCGGGGGATACATAGATGTGATATGTAATAGGACATCTAAGATTACCTATGTAATTAAATTTCAACCACAAGACATTCATATTACAGGCTGGTAAGTGAGAGAAAACTGACGAGGAGAACATTTGGTAATCAGCCAATCAGATAAGGATGTTGGGAGATGTTGCCATTGAAGGAGGGAACTTCACCACTGCTTCACTACAATAGGTTGGTCATTAATACATTTTTCCTACTTGCGTGTCATGGTATCCAAGATAGTCAAATTACTGATGTCATGTTCTGACATTGGTGCCATATTCTTGGTAAAGTAAAACTGGATGCTCCACCCTGCACAGCTATTGCTGGTTGCGGGACTAAAAATTCCAGACAGACTTCAGATACACTTCGTGACCTTTTTGGGTAATGGATCATGTTATGGATTATTGTCATCTTATGCCTTTTGCAACAGGGAACAATAGCAGACTTGTTTGCTGAATCAAGTGGGTTGAACACACTAGCAGAGAGAAAGCCAGTACATTCTGTTGCCTCAAGCAGCAGTCTAAACACTGTACCTGCCAACAGCGTAGCACCATCCCTAAACGAGAAACAGTTAGAGCAGGTGAGCAGTGCATACTTAATAATGATAGCTGCACGCTGCTGTGGCAGCTGCAGGTGATGATTTTCTTTCTGACACTGGCTGCATCAAGGTTAAGTTCTCTTGGGTGATGTTTATGTTTCATCAGATTGTTATTATTTTTTGTTATACAGGTGGCTGTCATGATGAGCGAGTCATATACATTCAGGCGGTGTGTTGAGCTTACTGAATCTTCAATCCAGGATGATACTCCTCCACACTCATGCTGTAATCTATGTGAGTCTATTTCCCTACTTTGTATTCTAGAAATCGATAATATTCTATAAAAGTTGTTGCTCAAAATTCGCTCTGCTCTCACAAATGTTGCTGATGATAACTGCGTCTGACTTCTATGAAGACAACCAATTTAGGAATTCTTCGTTTCTGATAACTTTGTGAGAGACTGTCATCGTCAACCATTCTCCCACATGTATACAGCAAAATGAATATGGCTCGATTACGACGTTTTTTTTTGTTTTCAACATATTGACAGAGATAAGATATTGATTATCAGCACAGCTCTGTTGAAGCAACTGCTAAGTATTCTGCTGTGAACAGATAGGCTATAACCCTCCTACACATGTTTTTACATCCAGCTGAGGTAAGTGATTGTGATTTATCAAATTTACGTTAAATTTAAGACTGAAATTGAAATTACATGATAATATTCTATAAAATTTGTTGCTGAAATTCGCTCTGCTCTCACAAATGTTGCTGATGATAACTGCGTCTGACTTCTATGAAGACAACCAATTTAGGAATTCTTCGTTTCTGATAACTTTGTGAGAGACTGTCATCGTCAACCATTCTCTCATGAGTATATAAGAATACAACTAACTCGGCACTCATTTTGTTTTCAACAGATTGACAGAGATGAGATATTGAATAATATTATAACAATAATATTAGCACAGCTCTGTTGCAGCAACTGCTAAATATTCTGCTGTAGACAGAAAGCTGATCCATCCTTGGCCGTCCTAGTCTTAGTGACATCTCGGCTCTAACAAGCACAGGCTACTACATCCTGCTGAGGTAAGCAATTATACTTAATGCCATGCTAACTTTTTGGATGGGATGAAAAAAGCTAAGACAATCCCTGTGCTGCGGTAACATGATGATAAAAGTTATCCCTGTCTGATAAAAATATTATGTGGATGATTTTTTGGCTGAGACCCGCTGTATCAAGGCTAAGTTATCTTTTTTTAAAGCGTTATTGTAACATCTGTTATCAAGGCATATTTGTCATTATACAGGTTTGGTAGGAAGGCCATAGTGATAACGTTTGACCAAAGATATTCCTGACATTGCAAGTCATTACCCGACACAAGCAGGTTAGTTAGAGCTTTTGCGCAATATTGAATAAAGAAGTGCAAGGAAAGAGCCATCCTCGATGCCATTTTCATGGCCATTGAGGTCAAACGATGTCATCGTCACAACTTATCGGACGTAATATTGTGAGAAGCACCAAACGCATGCGACTTTATCATACTGAAGTGGCTCTTGCAATGTTGCTGATGAAAAACTTGTCTGATTCTATTATGAGGACAACCAATTTAGGAATTTCTCGTTTCTGATAACATTGTGAGAGCTCTGATACCTCAAAACTTTCCATGTCGGCTTCACACAAGATGTGATAAGTGAAGCTTATATATTTTCTATATTTGCAGGGGTTAGCTCACATAACAAACTGACTACTGACCTTCATACACCAACTCAAGGACGCGGATTACCTGACTTTGACTCTGAGAAGTGTATCTCTCAATCCTTAGCCGCTGCTTTGCAGGGCTACAGAAGAAACTGTTGAATAATTAATATATTATATACTGGGAGCGATGATTAAAACTGTCTTGACTTGATGAACTGATACTTATCCCTTGCGGAAGGTTTACTTGTGCTCCTCTTATTTTGTTTAATTATCATCAATATATAACAGATCTCAAAACGAATACAATGTTTGATACCAAACATAATGAAATCGCAATCAAGTTATCCTAGGCTATGACATCTTATTGTGGGGATGAGCCAGTTCCTAAGTCACCGGATCAAGCTATAATCAGTTGAGAGCGGGTTAGATAAAGCTAGTTGGATAATATGTGAATATTAGGATGTGTTTTGATGATGTTGATTTTTTGTAATGTGCACTTCGACACTCGGTCGGCAGACATTTCTCAATATTTCACTTCAATGATGTTCAAGTACAATTATATACATTGCTCTGACTTCAGACTTTAAAACCCCACTAATATGAGTAAAAACCAGAAGGGTAATTCCTCAGTGGTTAAGTGTTCTATGAGCCTACATCAGATAAGGAGTTTGAACCCCTTGATCTGATCACAGACTATGTGAGCTGATGAAGGCTAACAGAACATGTGATGCCGGTTGTTTTGTGAATTAACATTGACATTGAAAATCATCAAATAATTGCCGTAGCTGTGTAATTATGTGTATGATTTTCAGCACCATCTTTTCTATGAAGTTATAGTGGCCAAGAGTTGTCTCCTTTTTATCAAGGAGGGAGCAAATTCAATGAGAAATGAATCTTCACATTCACGCTCAAGATGTGATGAGATCTTTGTTTATTCAATGTTGATAAATAGTGAGTTGACAGCCAATTAGGACAAGTGGCATGGAGCTGTGGTTCAGCTAGCCCTTAATGTCACCTCAGTTGCGCAACCACCTAGAAATATGTTTCAATAGGACCATTTTCCTTAGTTGAAAAACTATCAAAAAATGTCCATTGCAAATCTATTAAGTATATAAATTGAGTTTGATTTAGTACAAAATAGTTCAAGAGAAGAGTTTGCTTTTGTTTATAATCTCATTTTCACTTTTCAATTAATGTGGGCATAACCAGATTTTCCCTCGATGAACAAATTCGATCCCCACTAGATATTTCTTACTGGTAAAATATCTTCAAAACATTTTTAAAATTCATCAGTAACTGACCATTGTTTTGAATTTTACTTTACCATAGACTATCATTCAAAATTACTCTATATGCTGATCTCATGGAAACAATTAGCCTGTAAACTTTGGCCTTGCAATGGGGCAACATAATAAAGGTGGCCACATGACATGGATGCGCGAATGTATGAAATGTAAGAATGTAGAAAAAAACTAATGAAGTTTGTTCGACATCAGCAGAAAGATGGTAAGCAATAAAACGGATCAAGTTTGCCTAAATATTGAGTGGCTCACCCACCCCTACATATAGCATATTATCGAGAAAGCCAAATGGCGAATAATGGTCTACAATAATAATACAGTATCTCAAGCTCACAGTGGGGTATTATTAGTCTTGAATGGTAAATTTAAGCTTATTCAGCCAATTTAAACAAGTAAAAAGTGTCTGCTCCAATGCAACATAAGTATGATTTGGTCTGGCCTCTTATCCTTTAGGTCAGTGGCAGAGAGGATATAATTATAGAACAATTGCGCACAGATTTAGGTCGCTGTGCCGCTTAGGCAATCAGTATTTACGCCCATAAGTCTTGAAGTACCAGCAGGGATGTTAGTATGTGGGAACCTCCACGCCGTTTATATCCCTATTTATAATACAGGATACTCGATTATAGCGGCAAAGTCTTTTTATAGTCAAATAGCTGAAAGTCGTATTTATACAGTAACTGTATATCCTCTAATTGTTGCTTGGTCAGCTGTTTATAGTATTTAGACAGTGACTCTTTTTTCTTCTTGTCGTCTTTGTTGCCCCACTGAGGTTGAGTATCCATATTCATCACATCTAACACCTCCTCCATATCTTCCGTCATTTGCTCAAAGTGGCCTACAAGTGGAAATAGTTACAACTTTAGTTTAGATTTATTATCAGATCCGAAATTGTATGTATGACATAAGAGAATTAAAGACGCTGTGACATCTATTCTCTGTACAACATCGCTTTGGTCTAAAATTGCTGACTGTGGGAGAAAATGTTTGGAACCATTAAAAACAATTCTTTCATTTAACTTGAATAATCTCTACCATGAAGAACCAAACTACAATACCCTAGCGGAAAAATTTTAGCTGAGGTAAATTTAGCTAGTAAGGGTTGACTTAATGTAAGCTAGCACCAAACTTCCCAAGCTTAGGTTAGAGTTTATATTTATTTATTTGTTTAAAGAGGTCTGCTGGAAAGTTTACGGATAACGGAGTAGTTAAAAAGTGAAATGAAGTTGAGCAGACTTTTGCTATTCATAAAATTCACAAATCTGAGGCTGGGAGCATCGGGTTACAACATAAAGTCAACGAACTCCCGTTAAAGATGGAGTGTAATTCAAATCAAGCATTAATTGTAGAGACTTGGTAGTCCATCTATGAGGATTTACTTGTGCGGGGAGTAATAATATGGACAAACAAATTTTTTATGAGATTTTCTTTCACCAATTTGCTATGCTCAAATTTACATCCTTATTACTTTTGATATCACTGTAATTACACGGAGCAGAGCATGTCTTGTCAAGACAGTTTAAATTGAGCCATATTTAATAGCATAAAAGCATGATGATTAATGATCTATTGATTCATAATTTACTAGAAAATCAGTATTTGCAGTACACCTGCTGTGGCCCACATTGTGACACTGCCATTTAACTATAAACTGAACTCAAAATTGTTGTATTCCTACACTTCTTCATACCTAATTTTCTTTTTAAAAAAAGAAAATTAGCTTTCAAAAATCAATCAGCAGAGTCAAATACAGTTGAGAAATGTGTAGCTATAACGATTTTCAAAAATAATAACTATTTACTGAGAAAAATAGCTAAATGTAAATCAGTCAATATTGATTGATAGGGCATTGTTTATGAGTGTCCCACCTATGACATCAAATTCTTTTTTATCAATGTAAACAAATCTTGCTGATGTATTTGGCGCCAATATGGAGCACATGTACAGAATCGGAATTGGTTGATCTATCATCCTGGATAGGGATTGGAGAAAGTGAATCTAAACTTAACCCCCTCTGTAATGGGCAGCAAGTCCATTGACCAAACAAACAACGTCACACAGCGCTGTTTGGCCCTGTCTTTATGTTGGTATCATAATCACTAGGCAGAGAAATACATGCCATGTGTCACTAGCCTGTGTTCATAACCTTTGTTTGGTGGGGGGGGGGGACAGCCCCCACAACAAAGCTTGTCAAGACAGGCTATGGTGTCACTAACACCAGGTCTATTATCAATAATATGACCATTAAAAAGAGAAACATCTAATCAGATTGAATTATATCTAACCATAGAGCTCAGCACGTTGAGTAACTCTAAATATCTATTTATCTATCTTTTTTGGCTTTTTCGACAGAAATAAAAGTTGTCACAAGCTGTAATTTTTAAAGTTTAATAGGGTTTTAACTTCAAAATAGACAGTAATCTGAACAACTAGAAGGTCAACACAGTTTATACAGAATTATATGCCAGACATATTTGTGATGTGTATATACAGTGTCAATATGGTATGAGAAATGCTAAATTGGTTTCGATCTATGCTTATATATTCTTGTTTGTTTTGTAAAATTTGGGAATTTTACTTTTACGTAATCAATCACAAGAAGCTGGCAATATGGTTACACTTTTTTCCGAGACTACAACAAAGTGCAGAAATTCATTGCAATGGCTGCGCTTCACACGTTAGCAGTTACCAATGGTAGCGATCTTGTCCACCTAACAAACACTGCATGTGGGTTTTAGCCATAGATTTAAAAAACTGTTTTTTAAATCTATGGTTTTAGCACAACACCCATTATATCGTATCTCGATAGAGACCTACCAGAGGAATTTTTCATTACCGAACAATCCACTGCTCGATATAACCACAAGAGTGAAAAGTTTGAACATAATTATTTGATTGAATCCATTAAATTTGATTAAAATAATCACCACTACCTTGTCATATTGCAACTATATTAAAATATGAGTGACAATTTATACAGCGCTAGAAATCCAAACTATCCATTGATTCTTTAGTATTTTGTGAAGATAAATTTAACAAACAATTCCTTGTGCGTTGCGGACAAACTCACCTATAATACAAACCGACCTATAATATTGAAGTTTACAAACCGACCTATAATGTTGAAGTTTACAGCGCAGACATTACAGAGAAGAGACTGAGGTCTCCAGTGCATGTCCAGATTTTCTCCAGCTGAGAACTTCTTCAGATTACCTCCGCTGGTCTCTCTGACCTCCTCTAGGATACATCCTACAAACTGGAGAGGAGACAGAATACATGGATTGCCTTCAATGAACAAAAAACACCCAAAGTGGGCCTTCAACAAGTCCCTGACTATTAAATGGGTAAATGAGAGGAACAGCATTGGCACACTATGTAAACGGCACATGTCATTCTGTAAGATGTCTGCGTTTATTTCATGGTTGAGTTTTCCCATGCCGTACTTAAAATTTGTCCCCTCTTGAAATTGGGTAGAAATCTATATACACGTACATACCTGTTTGAATGTCAGCAGGGGAGAGTCCTCGGTCTGCCACTTGCAGGGACTTTTAGTTTGTTTGGTGTATATACCACCAAATCCTGGTATCCCGTTATCTCGTAACGCCTTGTCTTTGTAAGCAGATATCAGTCTATCGTAAGGGTCCCTGAGTGACAATATGAGGATATTGTTAAATTTGGTAGTTTTAATTTTGTATTGTAACGCTAGTAGCCCCATGTGCGCAAATTTTGACAAAATAACGAAGCAATAACAAACTATTAATCAACACTCAACTTCAGGACCACACCAGAAGGGCAGGCGTCACTTAAACTCAAGGTCAATGTTTGTTAGCAGGTGCCGTGTCACTGACAACCGACTCAAGATTTTTCGACGATGTGAAAATTGTTGAAAATTGTTGCGGCGGGGGCGGATAACAAACATAATACTTCTGCATGGATACCCAGGGCTTGTATAAAAAGGTTTTCAGCTCACCTCACAAACATCATTTTATGCTTCAGGTCCGTTTCTTCAGTAATTTTTTTGGCATCAAATAAGAAATGCTGCGTCATACCAATTTTATCCCAATCCGTCAGCCAGCCTGTCCTGTAACAATGAATCAGTTATATTCATATTATATATAAATATATATCTGAATCATTGAAGATTAGGAGATTTACATACTGCCCTGCACTTACAGCGATATTTATACACTGAACTTCAAATTTAACAATGCCTTTGTAGACTCTGAAGTAAATAAACCTATTTTCTACAATAGAAAACAAAATGCTTGATGGAAAACAATGTAGAAAGGAGATTTTGCTGACTGACTTAATATTGAAACTAGCTCAATGCTGCCTTTTACGTTATTTCATTAGCTAGGATTCGCTGTGGCTAAGTCTTTTATATCGAGCTATGCCATATTTAAAGAGCCTTATGATGGCTCTGACCAATGGAGAAAACAGTTCTACACTATCCATTCTCTGAGAGATAAACGTAAGCCCTGAGAGAAGTAACTCCGTACCAACATTACTTTATTAAGCCTGTGTTGACAAGCTTTGTTCGGTGGGTGGGGATGGGTGTCCCCGCCACAACAAAGCTTCTCTTAACAGGCTACACCTTATAATGATTCATCGTGCTCTAACAATCATATGCTATAGTCCTGCTAGTCTCCGCACAAACTAATGCATTTAATTACCAGACACTGCTGACATCCAGGTAGCCAAAAAGAAATGGGGAGGCCTTTGTAAATTATAAAAAGTATTTTATGTGTCACTTGTAAATTTCAGACAGCTATGGCAACAAAAATCTAACAATACAGGAGGGGGTCTTTTAATTGTACACTGCTAAAATTGCTATCAAACTGGGCTGAGCGAGCAAGACCTGCCAAGTTTTAGGAGGTTGCATCGTACTTTTTGTACGGGGTGGTCACTCTACCACCCTAAGGGAATGAGCTAGGGATTTTGCTTATATTATTCACATCACTGTAAACTATCAAGCATCTGACGCTTGGATCAGTTTGCCTGCTTCTCTCCGTGAGATTAAACACCCTTGTATTTTAGAGCGGCGTTGAAGCATCATCTTCTTGCCACCCTGGTGCGGTCTTCGCTGTGGATAGGTAACCACATTAAATGAGCCATGTTGGTCGGTGTTTTTTTGTTCTCTACCATATCTTGACTGCCTACAGTGCCAGCTTATTTTTGGGCTCCGCACCTCAAATAGCATCGAATAGAGTCTCATCGCCTAACTAGTTTTTAACTGTCAAGTATTTATTAACTTATGATGAAAAATACACCAAACCAAAAAAAGCCATAATCACTTACTTGGACAAATCACCGAGGAGTTCTGTAGGGTCTCCTTCTTTGTATAGTGCATCAAAGAACATAGATCGCCATGACGACCAGCCACATTTAGGTACTGGGCAGTAAAGTAGAGACAACTCTTCTTGTTTGAGGTATGCTGTAAATCTCCAAAATTCTGATTTCTTCATCTGTTTTGGTAAATAGTCGCTGGAATGGAAAACAAGCCTAATATATTGCGGTCAGAATTCTTCAAACAGCGTTGACCGTTGATTTGGTTGTCAGTCCCATTTTAATAGTGCACGGCTGCCATTAACAACCTCTTCCACATCACTAGTGGACTGTATTGGCACTGCAATACGATTGTATTAGCACATCACTAGTGGACTATATTGGCACATCACTAGTGGACTGTATTGGCACATCACTAGTGGACTGTTTTGTCACTGCAATACGATTGTATTAGCACAGTATTAGGACCCTATTGGAACTGTATTATGTAACTGTATTGGGTGACTGTATTATGTGACTGTATTGGGTGCTGGATTAGGACGGTATAAGGTATTAGTATTGTATTAGTATTGTATTAGTATTGTATTAGTATTGTATTAGTATTGTATTAGTATTGTATTAGTATTGTATTAGTATTGTATTAGTATTGTATTAGTATTGTATTGGTACTTACGCTAACTCTGGTTCTTGGTTACAGACATTTTGTAGCCTCTGAGCCCGTCTCTTCAGAGCTTTGTGAGGCTTGTATGAATTCACCGGCACTTTATTGCTGACATGCTGGATGAAGGCAGAACTCTGAGATGGCAACGAGAAAACAAGATTTATTGTGAAGTCAAACTGCGACCTTATTATGTCATTTATCTGAAGGTCACATTTAAAAAATACCTCGACGGTGTCGTTTTTAATTCTGATTTAATTATCATCTTTTTCTGGTGTGGAGCTGTTGGCAATGGAATGACACTAATGCCCTTCAGCATTTTGCAGGCGATGGCAATCCTGAAATACTCACGTTTCCAAATAGTTTTTTGTGCACCACTATCTAGGTATCAACGTATCAATCAAAATCAGAAATAAAATTTTAGAATAAGTTTTAGTTATGGTTGGGATACACTAGTATAATCATGTCCAGGGAGTTCGGGAAATAACCCAAACTCCCTGCACAAACGAGGTTAAAGTTTGGGTGAGAAGAACTCTCCTCTTTCAACCTGTACAATTGTGTGTCAAGCCAGTCTGAAGTATATTATACTACCATATATCCAGACTGGCTACGGGTCCCTATCAAACTACCTCTACTGATCAAACAATTTGTTGTTGGAAATATGGTTGATAATGCTGGTACCATCAGGCATCAGTCCAGGCTGAGTTTGAGCGCTCAAACTACTATCAAACCGATTGAAAAAAGGGGTTTGACCAGATCCTTTTTTCAGTTATCTTTCTTCATATTTTGCTATATAATAATATATAATATAACATAATATAGTTTGCATTATATATTAAAATACTTACAGAGGAAGTATCAATGTCCACTTTTCTCATAGCCAATATGAGATATGTACCAAGCAGTGACGCGATTAGCGTCCCGAAACATTTATCTAGCGCCTTCATCCTTTTTTGTGCTAGCCTGAACTTTGGGCAGAAGCAAGGTATCATCAACTCTGCTGGTAAGATAAGATAATAAAATAAGGTGAAAAAGCAATTTTGAATAAAAATGGTCACGCATCTGATTGCATACGTAGTGAAAAGACTTTTCAAGTTCTGACATATCTCGGTTGTGCAGTGGATTTAACTGTTCCTAATGGAAATGTTGGCATGGTTGCGGTCTGATCCCACAAATGGTCCGAGGGAGCGTCTGTGGGCCGACGGTGGACAGTAGGGTAGGGGCAGCCACTTTGAGATTGATAAATCAACGGAATTTTAACCAACGGTGTATTGTTGTCCTAATGGTGAGGAATGGCTACAGAAGTTAACTAGTTGGGCCTTGCATTGGCTGTGCCATTGGCTTCATATATCAATGTTATCTGATAGCTGGTTTGGGTCACAAAGAAGTGTAATTAGCAAATGGACAGAAAGTGATTTATTGTTTTGCCGTCATATGATATACCCACACTGTGACAAACAGCTCACAAATCATTCTCTAGAATCCATTACACAGATAACAAAATACCTTAGATGAGTAAGTGTAGAGTTTAGCCTAGCTTCTTGTGGGTTGTCTTAGTGTTAGCTACCAGTTAATTTTGCCAGTTGAGAATCGGTTTTACGTGGGCCATAGGAGTTTGGATTGCTTTCAATTTTAGCTATTTCAAGCACCTGCAAAATAAACTGCAAATTTTTCCTCCTGTGAATACTTAGGGTATGCATTCTGTGTCCAAATATCAATTTAATACTGGACAACTAGCTGGTGGAATATAACCTACTCTACTCAAGTCAGATGGTTAGATATCAGAAGACTGAATCGAGGACATTTCTAAAAATAAATTCACATCTCAAAGTTTTTTCTTGAACAACATCTTACTGTTATTGATGATTGCTGCAAAAGTAGGTGAGAATGTACAGTCACACTCGGTTAAAAGGATGAGTTGCTCACCAGAGCCCTTTTTGACAAATTACACCAAAATACGCTCATTAAGTGATGCATTGTGGGTAATGAAACAAAAGAATACTGATGTTTTGGGTTTACTCAAAAATGGCTTTGCCCGTGAGTAAATGCTAAAGTGCCTTAGAAGAGACAGAAGGGTTTTCTTTGTGGATAAAAGCTTACATTTGGCAATTAAGCCAAAACGTCTAAGGCTCATTTCCTGATTTAGTGTTTGTTTTGTACAACTAACAATGTGTTTCAAGTAGCAGATAGTTGAAATTAAATTCATCTTTCTCCAAGCTGCATTAGCCTAGCTAGAACTAGACTATATAATGGGTGGCAGACATATAATGTTGATATATTCAAAAAGTTACAAAGTATTTTTACCCTAACCCTAAACATATAAACTATTAAGTCTACTTACCGTCGAATAAATCTACCGACTATGTGACACTATATCATTACGGCGTAAAGAATTGTTCAAATTTCATAAAGTATCCTCCGAAGTACAGCCTCCCCTGATGTGAATGTAATTTGTGTCGAGATGATAATGTGATGGAAACTGCTAGCTATCACAAGAACTGATTTATATCCGGACGGTAGCTGCTCGAGTGTTTTAATTATAAGCTGCTGTACTGAGCCTCTCCCTATCTAGTGTGCTTCAGTGCTTGACCACAATCGTATCCCTGTTGTGGTAGTTAGAAATCACCATACATGTACATCAATCCTAATGCGCTACCTTACATCTCCGCCGGCCCAGGTAATATATCACAGGGCCGTAGTTCAAGAAAAAAAGGTAGGGGAGGCGAAAATGCTTGAGGGCGTGAAGTAACACAAGGTTGGGTATTGTAGGCTCCTCCTGAGTTGCCAGCCTCCAAAGCGTTTCAATGATATAAATAAAAAATGGAAGTCACAAATGAGCTGATTCTGTCATCGAATATTCGATCATGGAGCATTTTTAGGCCACTGTATTGAACATTCTAGGGGAGGCAGAGCGTCCCTGCCTCCCCTAGAACTACATGTTTGTATTACATTACCTACGTGTATATCTCTGTGATGTTGTGAGGCTGCTAGCTGCTGGTACCCTTGTAACACTTAGTGCGCTGATTTAGTATCTCATGTGCTGGTAGTCTTAGAAGTTTCCTCTGTTATCCCGTCATCAAACTTAGCTTCAAAGATATACACAACTATAGAGTTGTGGTGATTGTTAAGTAGCTTCCCTCAAGTCACTCAGATGTATTCTAATGACGAAGTTACTGAACTTATTATCCCACTTCTGAGTTGATGGTATTTGGTGACAGGAGACAATGAAATTGTTTTACAACACCACTTGAATTAAATTATCATTCCTTTATCAATGATGTGTGACCAATATTTGGCAACAGGAAACATCACCCACTGATCGAGAGGGTGTTCGGTGATGTAAATTTTTACGTATGTATTAGGCAATTTTTGTTGACACTGATATTTTTTTAAAGTTATTGTGTCATAATTTTATTTTTAGACTCCATGCTTGTTCCAGTAGTAATGTAGTGTAATGAGTAATGTTGGTCTAACTTTTTGATTTTATTTGCAGCTTGATTCATAGTTGCAATGTATTCTTGTGGTAAATTGTGTGAATTGCTATGCTCAGCCTGTGCAATTCATGACCCCATATTTCTCAATAATACACTTCAGCTCTGAATCGCTTGTAAATGTAAAACTAGGCTTTGAACTGACAAGATAAGGCAACTGCAATGCTTAATTAAGTACAATTGAGTAAAACCCTAGAAGTTGTGAGCAAAACGCCGTTGAGAAAAAAATTTGCCAGTCTTGATATTTGTGATATATTTAAAATGTTTAAGACTTGATTTCCATCCATTGGAATTTATGTTACTATGAAACAATATTTATTCATCTAACACTTGTTAATTCAGTTCCAGCCAGCCCCAATTAGTTGCAGGGAATTGTAGCTAGACCAACCATTGAAAGAACAGCTGAAATGTAAAATGTTATCCCACCGTGCAGGTATGTGAACTAGTCAGATAAGCCTGATCCACCAGCCCACTAATGTATATTATAGATATCAGTGACACCCGCTTCCATGGTAGTAATTTGACAAAGACTATGTTGGTCAGCGAATGCCCAACACCTTACCACTAATAACCATGGATTTCAGAGTTACTCATCTCAACAGTACTTTTTGGTACAGAGACAAATCGACTTTCATTTAAAATATGGCAATAAATTGTAGCAGTCTGATGCTGTGACTGCAGCCTGGATTACATGCAAAGTGGGGAGACCTTGATTTGTTTCATCAAAGTTGTAATAATGAAATAACCACATAAGGACAAGGGCGCAGGATGCTTGAACAATCAACCTTGAAAGCTCCCCCAGTGAGACTCAAACCCACAACTCATGCAGCATCAAATACCAGGCAGTGAAAAGCAAGTGCGGTAATTTGATTGCACCATCTCACATCCCATAAAATCTGCCAGCGACAATCTAGTTGGTGCTATCCAAGTTATATTGGAGTCGTTCTGCCTTCGAAAGTAAGAAGAAAACTCCATAATTGTTATGTATACATAACTTTATATATACCATACCTATGATTATAAAACTGGTTGCTATTCCTATCTATTGAAATATTTGATTCAAAATGTTTCGGTCAAATGCAGATAACCAGGTTTCCACATACTAATCTCAATCTTCTTCAAGTCTAACTTAAAGGTCAACAAGATACATTTTTAAAATTTATTCTTGAAAACCTCCATAAATAAGTAAACATCGAAAAAAACCTATGGACTGCGGAGTGCCAAAAAATCTTCCTAAATATCTGATAAAGACCATTGGTCTCTGCAAATTGTGTTAAGCTCATATGAGTAGTTCGCTTTTGATTAACTTTAACAAGGAAAAGCCTCTCTTTTCGAGGTTGAGAAGAAATTTTTTTGAGAAGACATCTTGGTGCCAACCAAATTGGTATCACACATAAAATCTGTACTTTGTCTCAACATGTAATCATTGTTTTCATTCAAAGGCAGCTTATTGTTGGAACTGGACATCAACGCAGACCATCCCATGCTGCCAAACATGCTCAATTTCACTCACTCTGTCACATGGTTTCATGGGCGTCAGAACGATTTACCAAGGGGTGCTCCTTTTAGCTGTGGAGTAGTTAGTGGCATGTGTAAGTGGGGAGGGTGCGGGAGGGCGCCCAAGCGCCCTCCTGCCGACGGAAATTTTTTGAAATTCGAGACCCAAAAAGAGACATTCTGGTACATACCAGCCAACTTTTATGGATGAGCAACACCAAGCATGATACCAACAATATTTAACAGCAACAGCCTCTTGCCCGGGCCCCGATTGAAAGTTCTAGCGATAAAAGAAAACATTGAGTTCCAATTGTTGAAAAAAAAAAATTTTAAACCTCCCAAGGGGTGCTCACTTGAGCACCCTGAGCACCCCTTCTGATGCCCATGCTTGGTTTCATAATTCAGTGCTCAGGACCAAATTACAATAAATGATCCTGTTACATGATACATAAGTTGGTGGTTTTCTATCCTGAATGGAAATCATGGCTCTATAGGAAGAGTCTACACCAGCCAGCGTAGTCCTATTATTATATAAAAGCTATAACAAATTAATTCTGGACGTCAGAAAAGGAAGAGAGTATTGTCGAAAAGTTTGTTTAAAGAGTTTGAGCTAGTTTTATTGGTGATAATATAGCATTCAATGCTGCACAAAACTTCAGTTGGTTCTGAAGGTAGCTTCTTTTTGGCTCGAATTGCTAGATTTAGCTGAATAAAATGTTCCAATTTGGCCCAAAATTAAGAGACATCGCTCAAGATCTCATACGCTTTAGCAGCATTTGAGTAAAGATTTGTGATTTCATCGATCTGCTTAGGGGATATCTCAGATCAGACCTCACTTGGGCAAGTTGTCTAATTGGGTAGATTGCATGATGTCAGGTGGAGTTGAGGTTCTCCGCTTCAACCCAAGACAGACAGTTTGCCCATTCTTGCCTGTGTTACACCCATAGACTTAATAATGATTTATTATTAATTTATTATTAAGTCTATGGTTGCACCATACAAAACAATTTAATGCTAGATATTCAAACTTTTTGCAAAAGTTTTAATCTCCCAATGGTGAATTTGAAACTGTTGAAGGTTTTAATCCCCTAACACTGAGAAATGATACAAAGCTAATAAATTTAGCTTTTTTGTAGGCTCCTTTTTGGTGTGAGTAATTAATAAACATCAACAAGTCCACAAAACAAAAACTGTTTCTATAAAGGTTAGTTCACATTATCAGTCAAACCGTGAAATAGGGCAGCCGTCACGTCATAAAAACCTGTTGACCCGTCAAAAAAACCTGTGGCTGATGACGTTACTCTGAAAGCATCACGGACGGGCAAACTCAAACATCTCATCGGCAAGGCAAAAAAAAATGTCAAACCAATCGATCACAAGGTTTTTAACTTGTAAATGGTTATCATGATCTCACGCCATTTGCTAAGAATCTAAGTTTAATGAAATTGTTTATCTGGTATTCCAATAGCGTAAGAGAAACACAAGATGAAAACTTGGCATGTTGGCTACAGGATGTGTCGAGATCAATGGAATTGAGAATAAACTTTTATTTCATGTGTCGATTAATCGACATAACAACATCCGCAGTTTTATGAAGTAGTTTGACAATGGGTTTTAGATTGTGCAACTTTTATTACCTGTAAGAGAAAACTTCTAAATCGTTTATCCTCATGGATTAATTTTCGATAATCCACTGATTCATCTGAATATCAGGATTATATTCTGAATAATCAACAATTTGACAATCCAGAATATTGGAATCCTCGGATTAATTGGTGGGTAAATACGCTGACTTGAAATTCACGAAATTATACCAAGGGTGGGTATCATGCTTTTTTTTGCTCAGATCATAAAATAGATTTGCTTCTAACTCACCTCATAAGGAGGAGCAACTCCTGCTGATCTCGAATCTGCAAACTGTTTGGCTCTGCGGCTTTTCATTCTCTGTCAGCCTCCGTTTTAATTAGGGTCACTTTTGCTAAAAAAAAACATGCCAAACGGCAGCATCAAAAAATGAAAAACCTGTTGGATCTTTATCAAACTCCGACCAGTTCAAGCTCTTATTGGCCTCATTCATAATCCAGAATGTTGGAATCCTCGGATTAATTGGTGGGTAAATACGCTGGCTTGAAATTCACGAAATTGTACCAAGGGTGGGTATCATGCTTTTTTTTCGCTCAGATCAAAAAATAGTTTTGCTTCTAACTCACCTCATAAGGAAGAACAACAATAATTTTATCAGACCAGTCAAAGTGTTGGAACGCTTCTACTCGTTGTCAGGATTTTTCAGTGGCTTCATATATACGACCATACCATTGTTCACACATTTCCGGTCTCTCTTTTATCTGCCCACCAGTATGCATCGATCGTTCTAAAATGATTTTGTAAAAGGAATTTCAAACTTCAAATCAATAAACTTCCATTGCAAATACCCCTGAAAACATTTACAGGGTTCACTATCACAGACAGCAGTGCTTTTGAACTGGCTACAGCCTCATTTGTCATCAGTCATACTAATCAATTTATTTGAGGATGGGTGCAACAAGTTGACCTATTTGAATTAGATGTGTATTACCTTAGTAGTCTCTCTTTTCAATTAGGACAAGGTATAAATGTTAGCTACAACCTTATTGGTTCCTTTTTATTTAAAAGACTCTCATTATTGGCTTGTGTTTGAAATTTGTCTGCTTTCCTGTATCAGTTGCGTTTTGGAAGTTGTGAGTTTGTAGTTTCCAATAATATTGGTTTACTTTTAAATTGAATATAAACATTGAGCACCACTTACTATCCACCTACATAGTACATAGATACAGCTCAGCCCTGACCTCAATACAGGAGGATTTCTTAGACTTATATGCCCCTGATTATAAACCTCAAAAGACTGAAATCTAAGACTCGAGAAAGTTACATCACAAGGTTTCTTATTCTATTGCACCATGGAGTTGGTGCAATCAAGGAGTTAACTTAACTCCTTGATTGCACCAATGAACTCCTTCAGGGAGTACATTGATTGCACTCACAGTGATAGACCGCTAGATGTCTCTTGCTGCCCAGACTTTTGAATGTTTTATTGTCACCATTTTAATCCTTAGTCGATGCTGTGTGTTCTCATGTGGGACACTTGTTGCTCTCGTATGAGCAGCCATGCAATTATCTATTTCTGAGATTATTATCAAGATTTCGGCAAAGGATCAAGAGTATAGTACTGTGTCATCACCTCAAAGTCTTTTTATTGCAATTGTGTTAAGGCTGTCTGCTCTTGCATAAGAGATTTATCTTAGGCGGTGACATCATACGGCGGGAAATACTATACTAATAAGAGCTCTCTTATATCTAGGACTCGAAGGTGTGTGGTTGTATATATATACTCACTCTTGCGGGCTTTCTATGTGCATAACCATATATGTGCTAACCTAACATGGCGCAGTCGGCTACCAACATAAGTGATAATACCGAGTACTGTTTCTATTAGCTTGACGAGCAGTGTGTGAGCTAGTAGCCGCAGGGAGTGTGTCTGTGACGTGAGCTACGGCTAGTGGATTTCTGTGAAGAAAGATAGTGTAGGTGCGCGTGTGGTGAGTTAGTTTTGTGTGTGTGTGTGGCGTGGGTTGTGTGTGTGTGTGTGTGTGTGTGGGTTGTGTGTGCGTTAGCGGTTAGTGAGTTTGTGAGCGGTTTTTGTTAGTGGTTAGTTATTTGTTGTGAAGTGCAGTGGTTATACTATTGCTGGATTGGGATATTGTTGTGATTTTGGTGCATTTTTTTCTGGGAGTTTTGAGGTGACCTACTCCAGATAAACAAAGTAAATTAACCCCCAAAAATCCCTACCCTTGAAATTGATCCGAAGGATGTGTCAGGATCATGGAAGTTGTTTTTACACAGTTTTACCAATGAACTAAACCTTTAGTTCATTGGTTTTACTGTCTAAGTTAATTTTGAAATTTGTAACCGTGACTATAATTAGGTACTAAAACCATGACAGTTTCCTCACAAAAAACGGAAGTCAATGTATTTAATGACGAAAAGAAATTGTGCGCATTGTTGAAAGCTATCAGTAGTGAAGGGGTTCAGGCATTACAGGCTCAAGGAATTGATATTGCAAGTGAAGAGCTGACCTAAGCCCAGGTTTTGCAGGCATTAAAAAGCACTTATGAGCAAGAAGAATCCTTGAACGTTAAATTATGGAACTTTAATAGTGCTCGTCAACAAACGGGTGAAGATTGTAGGGACTATATAATAAGCATGTAACATTTGTCCCCACAGGTATATTTAAAGCCACAGGAAAGGAAGGGCATGTGAAGGTTGTCTGCTCTTGCATAAGAGATTAATCTTAGGCGGTGACATCATACAGCGGTAAATACTATACTAAGAGGAGCTCTCTTATGTCTAGGACTCGAAGGTGCGTGGTTTTATATATGTACTCACTCTTGCGGGCATTCTATGTGCATAACTATATATGTGCTAACCTTACAATGTGAAGCCTTTTAAGCCCTGTTACAAATAAAGATTTGCCTTGACTTTTCTGAATTTAGACCTCTTACCAACAGATTAAACCACATAGGATAAACGGCAATATTTAGTAGATGTAGCATTCATAGCTCTTTATTATATCAATTCTGATGACTACACTACACATACAGCATATAATAATGGATACACTGTTAAATAAAACTGACGCTACTCTTTCAAATGGTCTGTCAAATTTCTTATTGCACATACCTATCTATAACAATCATCAGGTGGTCGCATTGAAAATGTTTGCGGAAGTTTGCCACTATCACCCCCTACCGAGAAGGTTTGATCTCTCCGCCTCCGAGTGCAGGAAAACCTCAATCAAAATTTAAACTTGGAATCATGTTTCATGGTGAGGATATCCTGCATGGTGTGGTATAAGCTGATATGAATTATATTACTCAATGCTGCAAGGGGTTAGGCCTGCCATGAGATGCAAATCCCAAAACATCACGGCATCAAAGGGAAGGTAACTCAAGTTCTAGCATTGAGACAAATCGAGATTAGTGCCCTGCAGGACCACCACCTATCCCAGAACGATGCCGATTAGGATATAAAAATGAGATATAGAGCCTTAGAGCGATAAGAATGTTTGACATTTGACATTTTTACAGTTTTGTAGTACATTCAGAGACAATAGAAAACCTAGTGTCTCTTGTACAATGTTTATTATCAAAGTATACAAGTAATGAAATCAATGAAATAAATAGACTGATAGAGCACAGGAAAAATATCTTTTCAAGGAAAAGAAACCAACAGTGACAATGTCATACAGTCAAGAAGAGACAATAACAGTAGTTAGATGCAACTCACAAAACACCAAAACACATACATCCTGTGTTGTATGCTCTTCATAAAAATAGCAGAGAATACACAAGAAAGTTTTCATCGAGACTTATATTAAATGCTATGGAGAAACAAGTCTGCAGTCCAGAGCCTTTGCTACTTCATGCAGTTTTGTGCCATGGCATTATTATAATATAGTTCATCAGAGAAGAGGAGACAGGGGAGGGGGCTGGTTATGTAGTGTGGTTTTGCTAGGGCTTGTTGTTGTTGACAAGGCGTAATTATGTTCTTCGTTGATGTTGAATCTGTATTCCAGCTTTAGTTTTTGTCACCACCACCAAAGCTTCCACCTGACCAAACATTCGGTGACCAAGCACTGGACCTGACTGCATACTTCTGTTGAAATAAAGTATTGCATGACATTATGTAAGCTGACTTCAAGCAGACGAAATCTAGACCACTGATTTACGCCACCTTAAAATAGGTTTTGTCCCTTTTAATTTGCGCACAAAAACACTAGCTGTCAAAGAACAGCAGTGACCAATGTCACAGGGAGATTCCCAAATCTTTCATGATTTATATTTTATATCTAAACTCCTTATACTAAAGTTAACTGTGTAAGAGATGAGAGTTTCTTTCAGCCAAACCACGACATAATGTTATAATGGTATATTCTTTGTCTCAACCGCACCTTCATTTTGTCCTGAATATTATCTCCGTAGCACTCTGTAGAACAACCTTCAATACTTCTCATACTAGCTGGCTTTTTGTTATCTTTTCCATCGTACAGTACACAGCCATAGGGCTGACTGAGGCATTGAAAAAGTTAAGCTCCTTTAGTTCCTTCTCGACTCCTGACAAAGACAGAGACATGTCATGATAACAATTGGTTTCTGTCTGTGCTGAACCTTAAATACATAAATATGTAATGAAACCCATGAAGTTTGTTTAGTTTATCGATGAAACTACCTGAACTCATAACCGAATGGAAACAGGATGAAAAATCAGAGCGAACCGAGAACAAAAAACTATGTGATAAAAAAGGTAATTTGTTAGCATACACACCCTGAGCTAGACACTCTAGAGCTCGCTGAAAGATAAGTCAGCAGTTGAACATATACTGACTGCGGGTAAATTGAATTCAAATATTGGACTTGCCTGTCTTAACAAGCTTTGTTTGGTGGGGGGGGGGGCAAAGCTTGTCAACTCTTGCACTGCTCGATGTCAAGCAGTCGATATTAAATATTGTCTTCTTTTGCGATCGGGTAGATAACTTCTTTATCACACTAATCAATTTGTATAGACAAACGGAGTTGTGTTCAACAAGCTTTGACCACTTCTCATACCAGTAGGATAGTTGCTGTAAGCAGGGAGTTTGGGATTCAGTCTCAAACTCCCTGTTGTAAGCTACACTGACATCAAGAGTACACTATTATCAATACCTATCTCTGATCGTTAGAGTCAATTTATGATGAGTACCGATCTTGAACCCAATTCCCATTGAAGAAATTGGTCTTGGGTTTTTTAAACGATATTCCTTGCAATGGTACTCATGCTAAGTGAATTAATCCACTGTCTCTCGATCAAAGAAATACATGCAATAGTATCCCAACATCAGTGTGCCTGTAAGCTAGCAAGGAAGTCTACCAGATAGCTTACCCGTGACTGAATTATAGGGTAGGTTTGACTAGTCTCAGCTGTATGAACATCAGCCTGTCCAGGATAAACCTTTGGATGTACAGCAGGGTAACGTACAGTAGAACCCAGAGTCTGGGTTACCTCATAGAGTGTAGTAAGCTCACTTATTTTCTTTGGTTCGCTGTGGCTTCGGCCTGTAAGTATAAATGATCAGAAAGTGTGATATTTGAACACACTCAGCAGCTAACATCAGGGATCCGTCTTACTTTTAGTATGAAATGGAATTTTAAGTGCAGAATGGAATTCTAGAAGGAATAAGCTTAGCAAGGATTTCAACAAGGATTGTAACAATGAGTTTAGTAGGAAGGTACTTAACAAGGAATTTAGTAGAAAGGAATTTAGTATGAAATGAATTTAGTATGAAAGGCATTCGGTGGGAGACATGTATATTCAAGGAATGAAAGGTAGCTGAACTAGTGATATCACGAATAAAGATAAAGATATGATGCAGCCTTGAAACTGAGAAAAAGCTCTACACTCGAATGGTAACATCATCCCAGAGAAATTGATACACTCACCAGAACCACAGCTAGAGGCTACAGTTGCGATGCCAACAGGTGCAGGTATCCTCCTGTATAGATTGACAGGCGGTAGTGGTTTACTGATTCTAATAGGTGGAAGTTTGGATGATTGACGCAGAGGAACTCGAGGAGGGAGAGGTTTAGACTCAGGACCTTGTAATGAGATGGGTGTGAGACTCCAGGCAGCCTTATGGTATATCATGGGTTCATGTGTGATCAATGGTCCATCCACTTTTGTTGGGGTTCTAGTCCTGCAAAAGAACATCATACTTTAAAGTGACAAAAACAGTAAAAAACAACAAAAAAAGTAATTTTTTTCAAGTCTATGGTGTAAATATACAAATAAGACAATCATCAAGCATTCAAAGTGAGCTTCATGAGAGCTATCTTGCTGTTGCGGGAGGGGTTTTACGATGACAATGGCTGGCTTGGTATGACAAAACATGACAGCATATAATACCATATCTACAGTCTTACTTAGAATCTGTTAGGGCTATGCCTGTCATAGGTTGTTTTCTGTTTATCATGATCTTGTATCTAGCTGTTCGATATGCTGCTCTAGTATAAGATGGCTGAGAATGGCCTTGTCTAGGTCTTCTTCTCCTAATCTTTGTGACATCCTGAAGGGCAGTCTGGGAAGCAGGTTTTGGTATGTCATTGGCATGTTCTCCTGAGTGAGCATCCCGTAACTTGAGGAATCCAAATATAACCTGAAAGTTATTTAGATATTAAATATTTCGCTTTAAACTGAAAACCTGATGACGATAAAATAAATTGTGAATGAATAGAGGATGCATTTATTTCGCAGACAATCAGAATCCATGCGCCAGGGGTTGGTCTTGGTAAGCTGAAGACAGCGTTGAATACCTATGGTCTTACAAGTGCAACAAAGAATAGAAGCCTGGCCACTATTTCAGGCCAGTTACCTTGGTGTAACCTTTATTTATATGACGATGTCTATTCTCATTTTTGTTCACGTCTCTTAGGTGAGATCTAGAAAAATATCTCCATATATCAGTACTGCGCATTGTCAACAAAGGTGAAAATGTAAGACATAAACCATAGATGCTAGTTTAATCTTTGTGATGTTGACTTGACTCACATTATTTGGCAGAGGTGTTTGTGATGGTAGATCTGCAACTTTGATGGCGGGAGTTGGGGCCTTCAGTCTCTCGACAATGAGTTCATCGTCCGACTCCCCATCAGAGCTGATGGTGAAGTCCTGGACTGTTGTTGTTATTTCAGCCTGTACTGTCTCAACCTTACCTTCCTTGGTTGTGTGGACAGATGGTGTGTCCTCTGCCTGCCAGGCCTGGGGTAAACAGATATCGGGCTTTCTGTTTACCCTCCAGACCTGGCTCGTTTTCTCATCTCTACGCCATCCGGTGTTATGTGGAGGAGATTTACCTATCGACAGGTAAGATAGCCTCTGAAAGACTCTGTCTGTGAATAGAAATCATAATATTCCGAAGTGAAGTGAATCTAAAGAATTTTTATATTCAAATTTACAAAAGGCTCAAGAGAAATTCTCGACCAACCATTAATAAGCTACATCACCTAACCATACAATTGCCTAATTTATTGAGTTGAAATTCGAAAACAGATATACCAAGCTGATTGATTGAAAAATAGATTAGAGAACTTGTACTTTCGCTTCGCAGTATTCTCAACATACGGTGGACTGGGAGGAAAATTGGTAGAACATACTCTTTATAAAGCTAGCTGTGACATAGGCAAGATAAAGAGAGGTAATATCGCTTACCGATAGGTCTCTCCTTCATTTTCTGAGGCACACCGGATGGCGCAACTCTGCTGTTCTGGCAACCCATTATTAGTTAAAAAGTAAAATATTAATGTCGAATTTGTGAAGAATTGATTTAAGAATTTAAGAACGGTAATTATCACTCAGGATTCGCAGCAATTGCAAGATTTGTGTGAGTGAATTGCTGGCAAAAATATCTGAAATTCCTCATGCAACAATTTTGATTATGTTGAGAATTTCATACAGTACTATGTCGTAACATCATGTAGAAGCTCAGTGCACTTTAATGCCAATCACATCAATGTGGACACAACTTGAAGACAAGCGAGACCGTCTCAAACTGGTGCAATAAAAATATTGTTTATCTCTTTTTCTTTTGATACTTTATTTGGATGTAAATTTAACAGTATCAAGCCTAAAGCTTGAGGATATAATGATATCTTCAAGAATTCAAGATAATATCTTTCCTAGAGGGTTCAGCCATTGAGAGTAGTTACCACCCCCTGACATGAGGAACTCCAAATGTTATTGTCAATTGACGATAAGAAAACGAGAGTTTCAAAACATATTTTACCGATATAGATTTCAAGTCAAACTAAATAAATTAGTGGCAAAAAATATTGTATTGTTGGCTTATAGATCTGACCATTCATTTGTATAATAGTCACACTACGGCTGGAGGGGATCTTCTCCAATCAAGACTTTAATTGACTTTTAACTACCTGGTACCATTTCTAACATCGGCATAACAACTCGATAACTCAGTTCAGATCAGATGAGAAGGAAAACTTCTGCGCCGTGATCCAGTCCTTAATGCCGAGATTTACAGATGATGCCTTGACCTTTAGTGAGCGGCCGATCTCAGAGTGTTGTCTTTCTCCTATGGTACATTGAAACAGAGATCGATAATTGTCACGCTCATCATAAAACAGAAGATGAATAGAACACATGTTATTTATTAACCTAAGAAGAGCTGGTGTGATATCTTATTCACTGATCTGAACTGAACACCTCCCAAATTGATAAGGATAAACTGGAGAGATTTCAAAAGCTCTGCACCAGAATTATGATTCCATATGAGGAAGAGTATGAAGAGAGACTTTCTTTACTAAAGCTCGGAGGGCTAAAAATACATCATGATATTCTTTGTTTTCGCTATATTGCAAAGTTTAATCACCCGTGCAAAATATTTTTGGAAGCCCAAGACCACCCTTCTATAAATAGGACAGCATTATTATTATTATGAACTTTATTTTATAGACAATGATATTTAATAGACAACGCTTTTTTTTATTATTTTTTTTTCTTAATACTTTATTTGGCAGTCTAAATCAATTTGGGTAAAATGTTTTACATTTAGTGCCAAAAGAGAAAAGAGAGAAAAAAAAAGAAGAAAACTATATGAGTGAGATGAGATATTTAAAAAGACTGCGTTTAAAACAGGATTTTTCATAAATACACCTGACTGCTTTGTTTTTATTTATTTATTTATGTGGTGTTTTTTGTCATTGACTTTGATCGGCAATAATAAAGTATATTATATATATATAGCAGGGTGGCTGCATGAGAAAAAAGAAATAATGTTTTAAAGTTTCACATTATAAGAAACAGATTGTCTAAATAAAGACTATGAGTGATGCATCATTGCACTATCTATTTTCTCAAACCAATCTCTCTTAGCAGCAATGTGAGTATCTGTAGCATTGGGACACTTTCTCTTCAAATCACCAGCAGCCATATTGTCAGCCGTGATATTTGCTCCCAAGATTTTAATGATTTTCCAAAACCGAGGTTTGTTTCTCAAGACAGTGTTTGGTGAACCTCTAATGGATAAAGTCACTTAGGATAACCAACCTTCAATAGATGTAGCTTTCATATCTCTAGATTGTATATCTAATATCAGTGAGTCATCCACACCTAAATCCTCAGTGATTATCTCCACCTGACTAGACACTGTCTCCGGTACAGTGATGTTGACATGACCAGACTGTGCTGTTACTTCTACCTTAGTATGATTAGTTAAATGTATATCTATATCACCCTGTGTGTTGCTGGCTGTTAGACTTCCTTCGACAGACCCTACAGCAATCAACATAAGCAATCAGGAGCATGGATTAGCTGCTTTCATAGGCTTTATATAATACAAGAAATACCGCAGGAATAAATGCCACAAAACTTAAGGGGAATGGATAACAGACTCTTTATTTTGTATTAGGTGAATCTGGCGATTAAGTTGTGTGAGCAATGAACTAAAGGTTTAGTTCAATGGTGTGAGATGAATGGTTGAATAAATTCTCCAGTTTAGGTTATGGGTGTTACTTGGATGACAGACTCACAGGAATGCAGGTCCATGGCACAAACCTTCCCACCTGATCTCCTCTTCCTCATCTGACGTAGCTAGTTTTAATTGTGTTATATATTTATACGAATGAGGCTTCGGTCTTGGTGCTTTGGTACTTGGTCTTTGTTTTTATTATTGCCTACTTACCTACCTTTGTAGGTATTAATATTTTCAATTATCCATGCATGCATAATAACAAAATTGACGTAGCTTTGGCGTAGCTAGTTTTAATTGTGTTATATATTTATACAAAGGAGTCTTTGGACTTGGTGCTTTGGTACTTGGTCTTAGCTTTTATTATTGCCTACCTTACCTACCTTTGTAGGTATTAATATTTTCAACTATCCATGCATGCATGCATAATAAAATCAATGAATTTTCTTTATTACTTGCACTATGACATATTTTTAATTCGCTATTTTGTGACTCTAAGGCTTATTATACGATTATCATATTTATATGAATGTGATAGTTTAGTTCATTGATAAAATAATCATCGATAATAAAAATGAAGTTTATGAGTGAATGGGGGATACCTAGCCTGTCTTGACAAGTTCTACAACAAAGCTTGTCAAGACAGGTTAGGGGGATATCTGATACCCAGCCTGCATAGTTGAAGGTTTAATAGGTGAGTTAATAATTCTGTCAATGAAACATTGCTGATAAGCATCCTGTTAGTGAAAATTACTTTTTCTTGAGATTGCCTGCCTCTGTGTTACCTGATAACAATGAATTCTATCATCTGTTTTTATGTGAGAAGTGTAGACAACTCTGTTGAGCCACAATGAGCCCTCAACACTTAATATATTAAGTCTATGGCCCAAAAAAATCAATAACAAATTAGAGATCAATGAGTAAAAGAGAGAGCTATTTGTTTATTTGTTTTACTCAGTTTTATTTCACTCCTAGCTTTTCTGGTAAATGTCAGTAAAATATAATGTAAATAGGGGCACCACCACACCCTCAGCTGGTTTTCCTATCCACATGTATTTGAAGTAAGGGCTGGAATTCAGCCATTTCTTCTATTTTAGGATAAAAAGATTTTGGATATGTGTGTTAAGCAGTGGCGTATATTAGCACTCACGGCCCACGGATTTCCGTGAGTGGCTGAATAGCTCAGTGTGTAGAGCGTCCGCTTTATAATCACTGAAAATAAGACTGTCGTGGGTTCGAATCCCATCCAGGTCAGTTTTTTTTTCAAATGGGTGCTTTATAACTGGAGCATTTTTACCGTAATCTTCTACTGCTATTGAGTTGTTTTCTGAAAGTACCCAACAGCTCAGTGGGCTATTGAAATACCTCTCTGCTTGCACTATTTTGCTACCGATACGCAAAAATTTCCGTGGTGGGAGGGCGCTTAAGCGCCCCTCCCACACCCTCCCCGCCACGCCTACGGCGTGTGGATCGGGCTGCGCCCGATTATTATGCTCATCTCTGAAAAGTCAGTGAGTGAAATTTTTTAGAATATACGCCCCTGGTGTTAAGGCACTGTATATGGGTTTCTGAATACATGTGTTTATCATAAACACAAAATATACAATTTAAAGATCAGTGATTAAGTGATTTTTAAAAATTAAGTCCTAATAATGTAAAACTGGGTTGTCAACAGATATAGACGAAGAAAGGAAACACTGCAAATTTTACATCCGTGTGGAAGAGAATTTGTTATAAGATAAGATATTTAACCTCGTTGAGACCGAGAAGAAAAATTTAACATAATAATTTGGGTGCCTCATTAATAGGACACATTGGACAAGAAAGAAGAATTGTACCAGCAAGATTTCTTCTGAAATGTTTGATGATGCTTATGCCGAGAAGGATTGGTCTTTTAGAGGTATTGTTAAATTAAAATGAAGGTCCGGAATCATTTTTCTATTGAGAGGATGTCTTGCACGGTGCGAGGTCAATTGTGATCAGGTGGATATTAAGAATCATGGTGATTTTGATGGTAAGGAGTAAGGACAGCCATTTGATGCGTAAGCCATAGAGACGTGAAATCTCACAGCATATAATAAGGGAAGGAAACTTCAATCAGAGGCAACTCCAAATGCTAGAAATGACACAGATTATATAGCACATAAGATCAACTTCTCGGTAAGATAAAATGTTTGACACAATATTCAGTTTCATAGGACAACCAGAGACAATAGAAAATCTACTCTCTCTGGTACAATGTTTATTATCAAAGTATGGAAGCAACTAAATCAATATAATACATATTGCTAGAGTGATGAACAAATATCATTTTCAGGAAAAGAAGACAATGCAACGGCAATATCAAACAAAAATGAAGTGAGACAGCGCCATACTCCCTCAAAAACAGTAATTTAGATGCAAAAAACAAAAAAAAACATATATTCTACACCACCAGTTTTTCTGCACTTGGCAATGTCTGCTTTAAATCTGCCACATCATAATGATTAAAGCATTAGCTATTTTCTTTATTACTTGCACTATGACATATTTTTAATTCGCTATTTTGTGACTCTAAGGCTTATTATACGATTATCATATTTATATGAATGTTGATAGTTTAGCTCATGTACAACTTAAGGACCACTGTTCTTCAATAAATACATAATAATATGCTTTATTACTATTATTATTTAAAAAAATTCTAATGTGAAATACATATTTCTATTTTTGCATTAGCATTGTTTTTACTTTTCACAGACAGAGTATTTCAGCGGCTATCTTACCTGTCGAGAGGTAAATCTCCACATAACACCGGATGGCGTAGAGATGAGAAAACTAGCCAGGTCTGGAGGGTAAACAGAAAGGCCGATATCTTTTTACCCCAGGCCTGGCAGGCTGAACCAGAAAACACCAAGGAAGCACTACCCACCCACGTCACCAATGGTGGGCCAGAGCCGATAGAGATTATAGTTGAAGACTTCGCCTGGCGAGTCGGATGATGAGCTGGTTATCAAGAGACTCAAAGTTCCGACTGTCAAAGTTACAGCTCTACCAACACCGGATGGTGTAAACCAGCCAGGTCTGGAGGGTAAACAGAAAACCTGATATCGCAATCCCCGAAGCCTGAGAGCGTGATAAAGCAGAGATGACCCAGGAAGGTAAAGGCGAGTCTAAAGTATTTGATACTGGTGTAGGGACCGTAGTAGAAGACTTTACCATAAGCTCTGATGGTGAGTCTGATGATGTCGATGATGATTCACCTCCTCAAAACTCCGACAGTAGAAAAGATACCAAAAACAGAGGAAAGTCAATTTTCCCAACTATTATTGTTACTATTATTGTTACTATTATTTACTGTTATTACATGCTTCATTAAGGTATATGTATATTTGGTACTGTTACAACACAAATATTCCAGCTTCAGTAATCTCCAAGATCTGAGCTTTCATTTTGTGCAGTTAGACCTGACCAAGCACTCGGCATGACAGCATTCGTCTGCAAAAAAAGGTACCTAATTAATAAGACAAAGGGGACAACTAGAAAGTGAACTCTTGACCCTGTACTGTCTCACTGACATTTTCAAAAACATGCACAAAACATTCGCTCTCAAAGAACTACAGGGAAGTATATCAAACTATCGATAATCGATTATCACAGTAATAGGAAAATGGATATCCTTGTCATGCAGCTACAAAAAAGTAGCCGTGTGACAAGGCTAGCAAATGGAGACTAAATACATACAAATCTGCAATCAAATTGGGAAATAGTAAGGTTTAGATCAAAAAATGGAAATGAACCTGCTTTGCTGTTAGAACACCAAAACTATCATAACGCGACATCATCTAAACACATTTATACATGATGTCACATCAACCATACCGTTTTCCCTATTTATGTACATCATCCCTTTAGCACTCCGTAGAACTCTCTGCCAGTGAGTCACGTTGCATAATTGGGTTGTTTATTACGCTCATAGCAAACCTACAATATAATATATAATACATGATATAAAAATACATAAAACAATAAGCATAATTGTGAGAACAACTTAAAGGCAACAATCAAAAGTAAGACGTAATTAATATAGCTGCAACAAAAGCAGGAAAAAATGAGAGAGAAATATCGCTTACCGGTGTGTTATGCTTCTATATGATTTCTAAAAAGTTCACCATGTCGTATTGCAGATCAGCCCGTCTTCATCAGGCCAGGTTTACTATATATTCGATTAAACAATAAACTATATTTTTACAGCTCAGATTTTGCCAGAATAATGATTGCAAACATTCAGGCTGCGTTATGTGTCCATGGCACGCTGGCAAGAATATCAGTGAGTCATTATGTTACAATTTTGATTGTGTTTAGACTGACAGACACACAGTACCTTAGTACATGAGTATGACACAACATCATTTAGAAGTACAGTGCACTTCATTGCAAGGCAAACGGTAAGACAACTTCAGGCCATCCCAAACTAAAATTGTATAAACAAAACCTAGGCTCTAGAGCATCACATAACTGATTGACCAATCTGAATGAAACAGCAATACGCTTGAGAAATCATGCATGTTCCCCTGATCAGCTAATACAGCGCATGGCTTTTACCATTCTTACTGCGTATATATGCTCGGTATCTGCATATGCATAGCCTTGCAGGTTCTTGGCCAAAGTAAAGGACCTAAATTGACAGAAGTTTAAAGATCGTAATCTCGAAATATGGCCTATGTTGGTTCACATTGGCTGTGAACAGTAGTTCTAAGAAAGCCTATCATTGGCTGTGAACAGTAGTTCTAAGTTTTCCTTACCATTAAGTTTTCCTTAGTTGGTTGAGGGAGGGCAAATTTTTATTCAGCTGACCTTGAATTATTTGTCGTGTCTTGGGACTGATTGCCAAGACAAGGAGAGTGTTATAAGGGCAAAAAAAAATCTTTTTTGTACCAAAAACTTTATTTTTTCTTTCTTATAATATAACATATTATAAGGGAAAAAAATATGGGGCGCTTCACGCATTTGTAACCGAAAGTGACGATCAGCGCCACTGTATATGTCGTTTGGCAGACAGGGTACTTGCCATAGTATTAGATGTTGTTAATCTGTTGCAGAATTGACGAACAAATGAACACCAAACCAATTGTTTTGAGCGAGGCACACCTAGCAAGCTCAGAACAATTGTTTCGCCAAAACTGCACCTTAGTTTATCAAGACATATTTCTTGAAGGCATCGGATGACCACATGCCAAAAGATCATATTCTTGAGTCAGACCAGCCCTGAATGCTAGCCCAGGTAGCGCCACTTCATCTCAGTGAGTGAGGAGTGGCCAAGCCCTCTATTTTTGAATCCTTTAGGACTTCACTGAACTCTTTTCTGAACTCTGCTGTTGTGACTTCAAACAAAGGGCTGCTGCTGGAGGGTTTCAAGTGTTTTAAATGCCTCTTAACGAGGCGAACTGGGCATGTCTTTCCCCCTACTGCTTTAATCATAATGCTTGCTGTCTGCGGAATTCTTGAAAGAATTAATGTGCACTTCCATGGCACTCTTGCTAAAACACACATCACCAACCGACATATGATGCCCTGCTGAGAATATACAATACTCGCTAGGGCGTAAGAACCCATATAGGGCACAAGATACCATGGCAGAAAAGCGCCCCCCATCTAGACTCCCCAAGACCCGCTCTGCCTTAGTGATCAGAGTGTGTAAATGGTCAAGAGATAATGCCTGTGTTTTCTTTTGAGTTCTACCCTGTGAGTTTTTAATACCCCTCAATATTAATTTTAGTTTATGAGTAGCAAAGGTAACCTCACTGTTCTTATTTACACAAAAGAATTTTTCTGCTGACACATGTGATAGGATTGCACTGTGCTTCTTTCCGTCCTGTGCCAGGTTTATAACCCACAACTCCATTGACGAGGAAGAGAATTTTTTGAGCTTGTGCTCAGAGCAGAACATTTTGTATTGGTTGTAAAATCGATCGTAAGACTTCTTTGAGCCCTCGGACAAAGACTTGTCTAAGAAGCCCCTCGCCTTAGCTCTCAGACCTGAAATAAATAGTGCAGGGAATCTTTTATGTATCATGTGTACGTACATATATTTCTAAAATAAGAATTACATTAATAATAATTAATGTCATGTGTTTGCTTTGACCTTTTCATCCCCGCGCTTCACGTCCTGAGGCTCAAAGGTCATTGTTGTGCTTATGATTAGACCAAAAAAATAATAAATAAATATTATTATTTGTCACCTTACGACCAGTATATATCTTTTACCCTACTTGGACACAGGTGTACCAGTAAGCTAGTTAGACAGGCAGCCATGGTGGGAAAACGGAGTTTAATTCTCTGATTTTATTTCTAGACAACAAATCTGCAGCAATGCTCTCTAATCCTGAAATATTTTTTTATATGGCTTTTTAAAATATATTAATTGAGAGTTCTTTGATGCTTTCTGCAACCGACTCGGGTGACCTCTCTACTAAATCATTTCCCCCAGTCATGATAATGGCAATGTCAAATTGAGAGGCAAGCTGCACTCTCTGTTTGTGGTACATAACATGAGCACCCCCTTTAACCACTTATCTTAAAGATATATTGCTGATTTTTTTGTTGGTAACTCCTTTGTACGCAGATAGCCTAACTCAATGGGAATCTCCTAGAACACATACCTTCACAGAAGATGATGATGCCTACAATAGAAATGTTACCCATAACATACGGATATGTAATCCTTCTAACGATAACCCTATGTTTTAATAATTAAGTTGATTAGTTGGATCATACATGTAGGAGATGGCAAGTACCCTTTTTCAGCAGATACGTGCTACCTATCAGTTTTTTGTTTTTTATGTGCTTTCTAGTCCTGAGTCGACGGTGACCATGCACCAACTTGCACTAGCTGGAAGGAGCCTTGGTGAAGGCCCCTGAACAGGTGGTAGGGGAGGTAATTGAGGTTAATACAACTGCAAGTGAGAATTTTAAGCCGATCTTCTACCAACTAGTGGTGAATATAAATTTCCGTATGTTCCAATAATTCACGCCTGGTAGGACCATTTGGCAAAAGGTACTCTCTTGAGACCAACCTGCACACACCCACCAATGGGGCCAGTGGCATCACCATGGTCAGCCTGGCACTGACTCTCCCGAACAAGTTCCAACCAGCATCAAAACGCACAAACGACGACAGGTAGCACTAGGTCCTTACATATCGGATCGATTCTGGGATCAAATGATAATGCATGATAATTATGATCAATTTTAATTTCATGATAGGTTCACTTATCTGCTGAATAAGACAGTTGTTAAAAGACGCCAGGTCAGTTACAACGGCGCAGGATAGTTGTTACCCACATAACATACCGATGATAGGTAATATATACTAGCCGCAGATATTATAGTCGCATTACAATCAATTGTCGCATGACTAACAGCGTGGCAGTACAATCAACTTACTAGTTGACAAGGTTTCTCACCATACTACCATCTCTTGATGGTAGCCTCACTTGCAATAGGACAGATTTTAGACTACTTCGTCTACTTAATCTGGCGGGCATATGTTTACTTGTACCATGTTATATTTATAATACAGGATACTCGATCATAGCGGAAAAGTCTTTTTATAGTCAAATAGCTGAAAGTCGTAGTTATACAGTAACTGTATATCCTCTATTTGTTGCTTGGTTAGCTGTTTATAGTATTTAGACAGTGACTCTTTTTTCTTCTTGTCGCCTTTGTTGTCCCACTGAGGCTTAGCGTCCATCTTCATCACGTCTAACACCTCCTCCATGTCTTCTGTCATGTGCTCAAAGTGGCCTAAAAGTGGAAATAGTTACAACTCTAGTTTAGATTTATTACCAGATCCGAAATTACCATGATAATAAAAATGGATCACGGGGGTGCTCTGAGCAAAATGGTACTAAAAATCTTGCAGCTTATATTAAAAAGTTGTTGTCAATGTATGACATAAGAGAATTGAAGACGCTGTGACAACTATTCTCAGTACGACATCGCTTTGGTCTAAAATTGCTGACTGTATGAGAAAATGTTTGGCGTCATTAAAAATAATTCTTTCATTTAATTTGAATAATCTCTACCATGATGAACCAAACTACAATACCCTAGCGTAGAAAATGTTAGCTGAGGTAAATTTAGCTAGTAAAATGATACCACGAAACCTGTTCCCTACAGAAACACTTTAATGAAAGCTAGCACAAAACTTCCCTAGCTAGGTTAGAGTATTTATTTATTTATTTGTTTAAAGAGTCTCCTGGAAAGTTTACTGATAACGGAGCGCTGTTTGAGTGGCCCTATCTTTATGTTGGTATTTTAATCACCAGGCAGAGTAACATGTGCCATGTATCACTGGCCTGCCTTGACAAGATTTGTTGTGGGGGCGGGGAAAACCCCCGCCCCCAACAAAGCTAGTCAAGACATGATATGGTGTCACTTACACCAAGTCTATTATCAACAATATGACTACCAAAAAAAGATAACCATCTAATCAGATTTAAATTAAATCTAATTTAAGAGCTCGACAAGTTCGGTGGTTCTAAATAATTTGCGGATTTTGGTTCTTTTGACAGGAAAAAAGTTGTCACAAGCTGTAATTTTAAAGTTCAATAGGGTTTCAACCTTAAAATAGACAGTAATCCGAAAAAAGGGTCAACACAGTTTATGCAGAATTATGTGCCAGTAATATTTGTGGTGTTTAAATACAGTGTGAATATGGTATGAGTATGCTTCACCTATGCTTTTGTAATCTTGTGATAAAGTGGTAGCAAAACCAGGGTAAAATGTTTTGTAAAATTTTGAGAATTTCACTTTTATGCAATCAACTACATAAATAGCTGCCAATATGGTAACACTTTTTTTCGACACTACAACAAAACTGCATGTGTAAGGTTTTGTGGTACAATATCCATTATATTGTATCCCCATAGTGACCTGCCAGAGGACTTTTCCAGATCAATTCACTGCTCAATGTAACGGAACCAAAGGAGCAAAAGATTTTGAGCAAAATAATAGCAATCATTCGGGTAAAAAATCTCTCCTACCTCGTCCTATAAAACCTAGATCAAGTTTGGTCCATATGCCTACATTCCAGTTGCTCCCTGCGGCGTGACCAGTGGATCGGGAGAAACTCGGAATGCAGGCAAATGGACCAAACTCGGTCTAATAAAACCGACCTATAATATTGAAGTTTACAAACCGACCTATAATATTGAAGTTTACAGCGCAGACATTACAGAGTAGTGACTGAGGTCTCCAGTGCAAGTCCAGCTCCTCACCAGCTGAGAACTTCTCCAGATCACCTCCACTCGTCTCCCTAACCTCCTCTAGGATACATCCTACAAACTAGAGGATAATACAGAATACATGGCAGGCCCGTAGTTCAAAGGGAGGCAGGGAGGCACTGCCTCCCCTGGAAAGCTAAATACAGTGGCCTAAAATTGGAATATCCATGCAGAATCAGCTCCTCTATGGTTTCCATTTGTAAGTTTTATGCCTTTAATTGGTTGGGAGGAGTTTACAGTACCCCTCCTCACATCTGACTTTTACCTCCCCTACAATTTTTTCTAAACTACGGCCCTGCATGGATTGTCTTATAGTGATCGAGAAGGAATCAGGTTTGCTGTATCATTTTTAATACCTTCACATCTCGACTTTGAGTGAAAATGAATGGAAACTTGGCCATATGTTGTTAATGAACCTTAAAGCAGTTTTTTTTAAATTAGACTGAGAACTCCAGAATGAACAAAAAATCTGATTTCTTCACGCTCACATGAATCTTGAATCAAAACACACCAAAATTCAACAAGACCCTGACTATAAAATGGGTAAATGAAAAGAGCAGCAATGACACACTATGTAAACGGCACATGTCGTTATGTAAGATGTCTGCGTTTATTTCTTGGTTGAGTTTTCCCATACCCTACTTAAAGTTGTCCCCTCTTGAAATTGGGTAGAGATCTCTATACACATACATACCTGTTTGAATGTCAGCAGGGGAGAATCCTCTGTCTGCCACTTACAGGGACTTTTAAATTGTTTGGTGTATATACCACCAAATCCTGGTATCCCGTTATCTCTCAACGCTTTGTCTTTGTAAGCAGATGTCAGTCTATCATAAGGGTCCCTGAGAGACAAAATATGAGGATACGATTGTTAAATTTGGTAGTTTTACTTTCGAATTGTAATGCTAGTCGTCTAATAATTGTTTTTAATCAACATGGAGAACATGAGTATAGAATACGGTCACATGGCTCAACTCCTGGACCACACAAGAAGAGCAGGCTTTACTTGCACTCAATATCAACACTTTCAAATGTTTGTTAGCAGGTGTCATTTGACAACAGATAACAAGTAGTAATTTTTGGGATACTCGGGGTTTGTACTCAAGTAGTTTGAGGGCTCAAACTTTGCTGGGATAGCTGGTATGTAGCATTTCATTATCAACCACTTTCCCAACGGGGTGGGGTAAGGGGTCGATATCCCGGCAAAGCCCTTTAATCAGCACAAAAAAGATTGCAGCTCACCTCACAAACATCATTTTATGCTGCAGGTCCGATTCTTCAGTAATCTTTTTGGCATCAAACAAGAAATGCTCTGTCATACCTATTTTATCCCAATCGGTCAGCCAGCCTGTCCTGTAACAATGAATCAGTTATATTCATATTATATATATCTGAGTCTTCATCAGTTCTTTCTAATAGAAGAACTCAATCATTGAAAGCGATAAGATTTGCTATCTAACTCAGTACTTACAACAATATTTATTCACTGAACTTCAAATTGATCGATGCCTTTTAACCAGCCACCTAAACCTAAACAACTAAATTATTTCCCAAACTATGTCCCTTTCAGTTTTCAATAGTGCAGATTCTGTTAGACTCTAAAGTAAATAAACATATGTTAACCTTAGATACAAAATGCTTGATGGAAAGCAATGCAGAAAGGAGATTTTGCTGACTGACGTAATATTGAAACTAGCTCAATGATGCCTTTTATTTTATTTTGTTAGCTAGGATTCGTTGTGGCTAAGTCTTTTATATCGAGCTATGCCATATTTAAAGAGCCTTATGATGGCTCTGACCAATGGAGAAAACAATTCTACACTATCCATTCTCTGAGAGATAAACGTAAGCCCTGAGAGAAGTAACTCCGTACCAACATTACTTCATTAAGCCTGTGTTGACAAGCTTTGTTCGGTGGGTGGGGATGGGTGTCCCCGCCACAACAAAGCTTCTCTTAACAGGCTACACTTTATAATGATTCATCGTGCTCTAACAATCATATGCTATAGTCCTGCTCGTCTCCGCACAAACTACTGCATTTAATTACCAGAAACTGCTCACATCCAGGTAGCAAAAAAGAAATGGGGAGGCCTTTGTAAATTATAAAAAGTATTTTATGTGTCATTTGTAAATTTCAGACAGCTATGGCAACAAAAATCTAACAATACAGGATGGGGTCTTTTAATTGAACACTGCTAAAATTGCTATCAAACTGGGCTGAGCGAGCAAGACCTGCCAAGTTTTAGGAGGTTGCATCGTACTTTTTGTACGGGGTGGTCACCCTACCACCCTAAGCGAATGAGCTAGGGATTTTGCTAATATTATTCACATCACTGTAAACTATCAAGCATTGACGCTTGGATCAGTTTGCCTGCTTCTCTCCGGGAGATTAAACACCCCTTGTATTCTAGAGCGGCGTTGAAGCATCATCTACTTGCCCCCCTGGTGCGGTCTTCGCTGTGGATAGGTTACCACATAAAGTGAGCCATGTTGGTCGGTGTTTTTTTGTTCTCTTCCCATATCTTGACTGCCTACAGTGCCAGCTTATTTTTGGGCTCCGCACCTCAAATAGCACCGAATAGAGTCTCATCGCCTAACCTGTTTTTAACTGTCAAATATTTATTAACTTATTATGAAAAATACATCAAACCAAAAAAAGCTAAAATCACTTACTTGGACAAATCATCGAGGAGTTCTGTAGGGTCTCCTTCTTTGTATAGTGCATCAAAGAACATAGATCGCCATGACGACCAGCCACATTTAGGTACTGGGCAGTAAAGTAGAGACAACTCTTCTTGTTTGAGGTATGCTGTAAACCTCCAAAATTCTGATTTCTTCATCTGTTTTGGTAAATAGTCGCTGGAATGGAAAACAAGCCTAACATATTGTGGTCAGAATTCTTCAAACAGCGTTGACCGTTGATTTGGTTGTCAGTCTCATTTTAATAGTGCACGGCTGCCATTAACAACCTCTTCCACATCACTAGTGGACTGTATTGGCACATCACTAGTGGACTGTATTGGCACATCACTAGTGGACTGTATTGGTACATCACTAGTGGACTGTATTGGCACTGCAATACGATTGTATCAGCACAGTATAAGGACCCTATTGGAACTGTTTTATGTAACTGTATTGGGTTACTGTATTATGTAACTGTATTGGGTTACTGTATTATGTGACTGTATTGGGTGCTGGATTAAGACTGTATAAGGATTGTGTTGGGACTGCATTAGCATTGTATTAGGATTGTACAAGGACTGTATTAGGTTTGTATTAGTATTGTATTAGGACTGTATTAGGACTGTATTAGGACTATATTGGGGGACTGTATTAGGATTGTATTAGGATTGTGTTAGGACTGTATCTGCGTTGTATTAGTACTTCATTTGGACTTCATTAGGACTATAATTTACAAGTTAAGTGAGACTTACCTACGTAGTCCGTAAGTTGAAACTTGACTATAATTCTCACTGAAGCACTGCTATACTATGGGAGACCAAAGGAATTCCACCGCGCCTGCGCAGCTCCTCACAATTTACTAGCACCCGACAAAGTTGTGACGCAAACAAAAAATTTTTATACCTCCCTCTGGTTAGGGTGAGATGGAGGGCCTTTGGTCTCTCATAGTATAGCAGTGCTCCAATGAGAATTATAGTCAAGTTTCAACTTACGGACTACGTAGGTAAGTCTCACTTAACTTGTAAATTCTCATACTGAAGCACTGCAATAATACTATGGGATTTCCAAAGGAATCTTTGTCCGGTCACAGCTAGGGTTCTTCAATAAGAAATACTACCTTTCTTACCGAATTTAGAGTCAATGTAAGTCATTTCTATCAGACCTTCATCAATGAGTACGGTAGTAATAACAGATATGAGATACTTTTTTTTGTAGATCATACATATCTTAAGATAATTGTATTTCAAACAATAAACAAAACAGTTTATGAATAGCACAGCATGAGTAAAAGTATCATTCTGATTGATAATAGGTTTTTTATAAAACCTAGCAAAAGTATGGGCGTTAGACCACCCAGCTGCTTTCAAGATAATGTCAATGTCAGTTCTACTGGCAGCTTTACTGCTGCTTGCCGCCCTGGTACTATGGGCAGAGAACGAATTTGGTACACCAGCAGTGTGAATGCAATCACATATCCAGCGACTAATCGACTGAGTAGTAACACCTTTATGAGGCTTTTGGAAGCTTATAAAAGTTTAGAGATATCTTGTCGAAGGTCTCTCGTCCGTTCAATATACTTCCTCAGACAGAGGACAGGGCATATAGTATCATCTATGTTAAATCTACAAGTTTTCAAAACAGTATGATAGCCAGGTCTAGTAGTTTTGAGTACCTTGGTAAACTGGCAAACAATGTTATTACCATCGTTGCTACATAAAGAAATATCCATAGCTCCTAATGATCGAACTCTATGACCAGAAGATAAGGCTATGAGAGTCGCACATTTATATGTTAACTGTTTCAAAAAGGACAGATTATTGTCAACAGTTTTTAAATGGTTTAGCACAATGCCAACATCCCAGGTTTGTTGATGCTTAGGCAGAGCTGGTCGTAGTTTGAAGATGCCTTTTATAAATTGAACGGTGAGTGGTTGTTTACCGAAGTCAATATTAGCAGGTTCATCAATTAGCTGAACAGTTTGAGACAAAGCTGATCTCGCCGAGTTTATGGTTTATGGTTTATGGTTTATGGTTTATGGTTTATGGTTTATGGTTTATGGTTTATGGTTTATGGTTGATGGTTTATGGTGTATGGTTCATGGTTCATGGTTCATGGTTCATGGGTCATGGTTCATGGTTCATGGTTCATGGTTCATGGTTCATGGTTCATGGTTCATGGTTCATGGTTCATGGTTCATGGTTCATGGTTCATGGTTCATGGTTCATGGTTCATGGTTCATGGTTTATGGTTTACATTTCTTGCGGAGAGGGGAAATTTTTTCCCTCGATAATGAAATAGTCATACCAGTACTGTTTATACAAAAACCTAGATGCGTAATAGAATGAGATGGTGTAAGTACAGATTTCTCTTCGTTTACTGAGAACCCCAAAGATTCAAACAAATCCTGGGCAACATGTAAGCTTTCCAGAAGCTTTGATTTAGACTTAGTCATGATAATCATATCATCGACATATAATGAACACCTAACACCATGTGTGCCTCTAAGCACAGCAAGAACAGGCTTACAAATTCTAGTGAAAATGCGAGGAGCACTTGTTAGACCAAAGACCATAACTTGATACATATTAAGTTTTCCTCCCCAAAAGAATTTGAGGTATTTACGATGTTCTCTTGCAATGGGAACAGAAAAGTAAGCGTCTGAAAGGTCGATGCTACCAAGCCAATCGTTACTTTGGATTAAATCACATACAAAGCCCAGATGTTCCATCTTGAAGTGTTCATATTTTATGAATTTATTTAGTGGTTTCAGATTTAGAATGATACGAATTTTACCGTTGGATTTTGTCCTGGTAAAAATATTGGATATAAATTCACCTGTCTCATGATTAGACGAGATAATAGCCTCAATGCTGAGAAGTCTATTCACTTCAAAGTCAATTGCATCATATTCACTGGATGAGAATTTTATGGGATTTGGAATATTATTTTGAAGCGGAAAACTTTCAAACTCCAATTTGTATCCAGATATGCAGTTCAGAATGTAACTGTCAGAGGTTATAGATTTCCATGACAATAAACAATCTTTAAGTGCACCTACCCTTTTCTGGTGTGGTGGGTGTGCGGGAGGTAGAGATGTCTGATTCGGGACATCTTGGCTGTAATGGTACTGGCAGCCTTGTTGATGGTTGGACTCCATCCTGCGATAGGGGTGGCCTCTGTATTGGCCCCTGCCCCTGGCACCTCTGAATCCTCTCTGCTGGCCTAAAAAATTAGCCCGTTGAGGAGGTTTATGAGGCAGTTTCTTTGACAGTTTATTAGCAGTTTCCACTGCTCTCATGCTTTCTTCAAGGTTCTCTCCAAAAAGTAGGCCTTTTTCAGGTTTAGTTTCTGTTGACAAATGTTTATAATTGTCATTGAGGGAGGTAAGTACAAGATCTCTCCTAACCTCATTAGTACGGGCCCTAGAAAGGCAGCCAAATTCCATAGAATCTGCTAGAAGTGAAAATACTTCCTCAAACTTGCCTGCTAGTTCAGGTTTTCTAACTACAGACTGTAGCTCAAGCAGTTGATACATTGCCTGCATTGGGCAGTAAGAGATTTACAGATGGTGGATTCAACTATATGGAGATCCCCATTTACTTTCTTAGGATTAGGTTGAAGGGCTTTGAAGACACCTTCGTTCACCCGGCATGATCTAAGCTCAGGAGTGTTGGCAGGAACAGGAAATTTTGTAAATTTCTCCACTACTTTAGTGCCCTGACTCCCTGATTCATCAAAGTTGTTCCTTGCCCCATTATGTATAACCTTACAAAAGTTTCTTTGTAGGTTGGTATTTACAAGGTCAGCCACAGCAGAATTTATGCTGGGCCCCTGTTTCTCAGTTACTAGCTGAGTACGTTGGCTTAGATAAGCACTGCCATTGTTTAAGCTGTGATCCTCGTCGCTTATGGCATTTTCTTGATAAGATTCTCTGGTAGTTCTGAAGAATCTACCTAGAGCCTGGTCCCCGGAGTCTACACCGCGTCCAGGACTGTCATTGTCTCTATTATTATGATTATTATTGTCATAAATACATCGATCTTCTTCTTCTTCCACCTCATAGTTGAGTTGTTCCTCGTGTATCTCTACACCTCCAGATGCCATGGTTATTAAGTAGAAAAGTTGTTTTTAGATAATTTTAAGAATTTTATAAGAGGAAAATTTTTCCCCTGTTTTGGTGAGAAGCTTAACAAGCCGGAAGTGAGAGCTGCGCAGGCGCGGTGGGATTCCTTTGGGAATCCCATAGTATTACGGCAGTGCTTCAGTATGAGAATAGGACTGTATAAGGATTGTATTAGGACTGGATTAAGACTGTAATATGACTGTATTAGTATTGTAGTAGCATTGTAATAGGATTGTATAAGGATTGTATTAGGATTGTATTAGGATTGTATCAGCGTTGTATTAGTACTTCATTAAGACTATATTAGGACTGTAATAGGACTGTATTAGGACTGCATTATTATTGTATTATTATATTATTATTGTATTAATATTGTATTAGTATTGTATTGGTACTTACGCTAACTCTGGTTCTTGCTTACAGACATTTTGTAGCCTCTGAGCCCGTCTCTTTAGAGCTTTGTGAGGCCTGTATGAATTCATAGGCACTTTATTACTGAGATGCTGGATGAAGGCAGACCTCTGAGATGGCAACAAGAAAACAAGATTTATTGTGAAGTCAAACTGCGACCTTATTATGTCATTTATCTGAAGGTCGAATTTGAGAAATACCTCGACGGTTTTTAATTCTTATTTATTTATTTATAGAGGTTTTCTTAGAAGTGTAAAGATAACAAAAAGAATTATATTATAGGTAACTTGTTGACCTCTGAAAACAGCAATTCTGTTTTAATCATTATCTTTTTCTGGTGTGGAGCTGTTGGCAATGGAATGACACTAATACCCTTCAGCATTTTGCAAGGATGGCAATCCTGAAATAGTTTTTGTGTACCACTATCTAGGTATAAATGCATCAATCAAAATCAGAAAAAAATGTTAGAATAAGTTTAAGTTATGGTTGGGATACACTAGTCTGATCCTGAACATGCATCTTTATTTATCTGACAACCCAGGGAGTTTGGGACATAACCCAAACTCCCTGGACAAACTAGGTTGAAGTTTAATTGAGAAGAACCCCCCCTCCCCTTACAACCCGTACAAATTGTGTGTCTAGACTGATTCAGGGTCCCTCTTAACCTACATTTACTGAACAACGAAATTATTGTTGGAAATGTGGTTCATAATGAATTGCTACTACCATCAGGCATCAGCCCATACCAGGCTGAGTTTGAATACTTAAACTACTCTCAAACCGATTTGAAAAAGTTCTTTGACCAGATCCTTTTATGCAATGATCTATATTTTGCTATATAATAATATATAATATAACATAATATATTTTTCATTATATATTTAAATACTTACAGAGGAAGTATCAATGTCCACTTTTCTCATAGCCAATATGAGATATGTACCAAGCAGTGACGCGATTAGCATCCCGAAGCATTTATCTAGCGCCTTCATCCTTTTCTGTGCTAGCCTGAACTTTGGGCAGAAGCAAGGTATCATCAACTCTGCTGGTAAGATAAGATAATAAAATAAGGTGAAAAAGCAATTTTGAATAAAAATGGTCACGCATCCGATTGCATACGTAGTGAAAAGACTTTTCAAGTTCTGACATATCTCGGTTGTGCAGTGGATTTAACTGTTCCTAATGGAAATGTTGGCATGGTTGCGGTCTGATCCCACAAATGGTCCGAGGGAGCGTCTGTGGGCCGACGGTGGACAGTAGGGTAGGGGCAGCCACTTTGAGATTGATAAATCAACGGAATTTTAACCAACGGTGTATTGTTGTCCTAATGGTGAGGAATGGCTACAGAAGTTAATCGAGTGCTTCAAAAACAAGTGTACTATCATATCTGATGAGCAGAGTCTGATCTAAGGTAGAGATGCCGCTACCTGGGACCGAAGATCACACCAAAGAGTAAGAACAGATACTCATTCTGTGATCACATATCTCACGACAAACCAAAAGTACTGGTACGACATTATAGCCACTTAGTAGCATTATACAGTAAACTGGGGTATTTTTAACCACAATGTGCCATTACGATGAATGGTGTTCCCAGGTATGCAGGATATGATAATTTTAACCAACTGGTGTATTATTGTCCTAATGATGATGAATGGCTACAGAAGTTAAAAAACTAACATCATTTTTTTCCCTCGGCCATTTTTTTTAGAGCACTTAGAGCTAGGCTGCTTCTGGTCTATAATAGCTTATTTGCGTAATAAGTGCTTTGTGATGGCTTTGCGCAGCATCGGCTTCATATAACAATGTTATATGATAGCTGGTTTTTGTGACAAAATAGTGGGTTATGGGCAAATCAATCTGAGATTTGCAATTGATAGAAAGTGATTTATTGTTTTGTCTTACAATAGTGACAAACTGTGACTAACGGCTCACAATTCATCCTCTTCAATCGATTACACAGTTATCAAAGAGAGTAGAGTTTAGTTTAGCTACTTTAGGGGTGACTTAATGTTAGCTAACAGTTAACTTTGCCAGCTGAGAATAGGTTCTGTGTGGGGCATGGGGGTTTGGCCTGCTTTCAAGCCTGGGCCAAATAAATCCTCCTGTGAATACTCTAGGCCTAGGGTATGCATCTTATCTCCAAATTTGAATATAATACTGGAAAACTAGCTGATTGAATATACCCTACTCTACTCAAGTCAGACGGTTTTTAAAAACAAATTCGCATCTCAAGGTATTTTGCTTTGAAACTTTCTTATTGATTTGAAACTATCTTATTGAAACTTTCTTATTGATTTGCTGCAAAACTAGTTTAGGATGGATACTCGGAATTGGTAAAATGGATCAATTGCTCACCAGAGACCCTATTGGACATGTTCAACCATAATACACTGAGTAGTGCATTGTGGGTAAGCAAAGAACAAAAATCGATGTGACCGAATGCTAAAGAGCTAAAAGAGATAGAAGGGTTTTTAAGGATTAAAGGGATAAAAGCTCACATGTGACAGTTTCAACCTAAGCGGTAGGTGTGTTTGTTTTGTATAACTGTATTTCAATTGGCCGAGAAATTCATCTTTCTCTAAGCTGCATTAGCTTAGCCTGAAGCCTTGTCACACGACTACTTTTTTTGTTGCGTTGCGTTGTTGCGTTTGTTTACCCCGAAACAAAAAAACGTAGCCGCACAACAAGGCTACACTTAGCCAGAGCTAGAGTATACTCCAAAAATTCACAACGTGTTTTTACCCTAACCCTATACATAAACCACTTAGTTTACTTACCGTCGAATAAATCTACAGACTTTGTTACACTATATCATCTCAGCTTTGCCGGCGTGTAGAATTGTTCAAATTTCATGAAGTATGGCCTCCGCTGAAGTGAACGTGATCTGACTCGAGATGTTAATGTGATGGACACTGCTAGCTATCACAAGCGCCGCTTTATCTTCAGATGCTGTCAGTCAAAAAGATTCAAGTTTATGGTAATGATAGCTTCCTATAACTTAGCAGGCTTATATCCAGACGGTAACTGATCGAGTGTATGAAACTATAAGCCGCTCTACTGGGCCTCTCCCACAATCTTATCCGTTTTGTGGTAGAAAAGTTGTAAATTTTCCTAAGTTAGAGATCACCATACATAGCATACATACCAAGCTAATATTTTTTACAGGGCCGTATGTTAAAGGGCAACCAAGGTTTCAAACAGCTTCTCATTGATGGCCATTGATTGATAGCAGATTGCATCTTCTGCATGGGGAAAAAGACAAAATATAATTCGGATGATTATTCAGCCAGAATTCTTGTGAAACATCTCTTCCATCAGGTACTCAAACTCAGCTAAGAGAGAATACCACATAGCAGTTTCCTGTTCCTGTTATTATTTAGCCTGTGCTCTATAATTACTACAGCAAAGTCTTGGAACCTCTCCTAAACTGAAGTGTTACCCAGCTTAGAGTGAGCAACTACTTTGAGTTTTGCATCGCGTAATGCACAAAGCTGATGCTGCCTAGCACATTATTTGCTACCCATTAATGCATTGCTGCAAAACCTTGGTTGCCCTTTAAGGAAAAATGGTAGGTGAGGCAAAAAAATCCTATAGGGTGTGAGGTAACACCAGGTTGGGTGTGAGGTAACACCAGGTTGGGTATTGTAAGCTCAGCCTCAAAAGCGTTTAAATAATATAAATAACAAATGGAAGTCACAAATGAGCTGATTCTCACATGGAATATTCACTCATAGCATTTTTAGGCCACTCTATTGAGCTTTCTAGGGGAGGTAGAGCGTCCCTTCCTCCCCTAGAACTACAGACTTGTATTACATTACCTACGTGTATATCTCTGTGAAGTTGTGAGGCTGGCTGCTAGATGCTGGTACCCTCACTTAGGATTTATTTGTGCGCTGATTTAGCATCTCATGTGCCTCATGCTCTGAATTGCTTGTAAATGTAAAACTAGGCTTTGAACTGACAAGATAAGGCAACTGCAATGCTGACTTTTGTTCTATTGAGTAAAAACCTCTAATTTGTGAGCTCTTCAGGAATGTGGACTAGTCTCATAACCCTGACCATCCAACTATGCTATATCATAGATACCAGTGACACGCACTTCCATGGTAGTAATTTGGCAAAGACTATGTTGGTCAGCGAATGCCCAACACCTTACCACTAATAATGATGGATTTCAGAGTGGCCCTGAGCCCAGATTAGAGTTACGAAAATACTCTTCTCAAGAGTAATTTTCGTTACAGAGACAAATCCGCTTTCACTCAAAACATGGCAAGACATTGTAGCAGCCTGACTTTGTGACTGCAGCCCGCATGACATGCAAAGGGGAAGAGATTGGCAGTCTTCATTTTCTTTGATCAAAGTTGTAATACCAAAATAACCATATAAACATCATCAATATAGTTATCTAGCTTTCCAATTAACAAAATGTCCACAATAAAAAGATGATGCAAAGCTTGAATCTAACATGAAATTAAAACACTATGTAGTTCAAATCACACCACACTGGCTTCTTGGTCTTGACAGTTTTGCAATCCAAAGCTACAAGAAGATTGCTTGGTTGGCAATATAAAAGTGGCTAGAAAAAAAAACCTATTGATAGCCTTTGTGGAAAGCAGTAGGCTTATTGCTAATGACTTCTGTAAAACCACTACGCCCTGTCTGTCTGTATTATGCGGTTGAGTGTAGGTGAAGGTGAAGGTGTAGGTGAATTCTGAAGATTGCTTACAACAAAATTACAGAGGACTGCTTGGACTTTTGAAGGCAAAATAATTTTTTCGGCATTCCCAATGGGGTCAGAGCATGTCTGAATAATCAGCTTTCAGTCAACAACTGCCAGATAGCTGGAGTCACAGATGCAGGGGATAAATGGACAAAGTGTACAACTTTAAACAAATAAATTAAAAATCTTTGATTGTTTTGAGCAGAGAGGATCACTAACTTCACGATTAGCCCTCAAACTTGGGCTGCCTTATGTTTGCTAAACTAATTGCTAGTAAACCATGTCATCTTCTTTGTTGCTTGTCAGCCCTGAACAAACATGCGACTGGCAAGTAACGATGTTAAGGTATTGGATGCATTTGATCAGAGATTGGGAAGAAAAGTATAAAATCTGTTGGCGATATACAAGTATTATTTGGAACAATCATCCTTGAAAGCTCTACCAGTGAAACTCGAACCCAAAATCCCTCGTCACCAATCGCCTGGCAGAGAACCAATTGAGCCATCTCATCATCGCATAAAATCTGTTAGCAACAAGTCTGGTTGATGCTATACAAGTTATATTGGGAGTCGTTCTGTCTTTGAAAATAGGAAGAAAACTTCGTAATCATTCAGCAGACAAAACTATGATCATAAAACTGGTTGCTATTCCTATCTATTGAAATATTTGATTCGAAATGTTTCGGTCAAATACAGATGACCAGGTTTCAACACAATAATCTCAATCTTCTTAATTTTTAACTAAGACGTCAACAAGTTACATTTTTAAATTTATTTTTGAAAACCTCAATAAATAAATAAACATCATCGAAAAGATTTATATATTGCAGACTGTCAAAAAATCTTGCTAATTATGTAATAAAGACCATGGTCTTTGCAAATTGAGTAAGGCTCATAAATGTAGTATGCCTTTGAACTTGATTAACTTGAATTAGAAAAAGCTTTTTTCGGGTTGAGAAGGAATCCCCTTCAGAAGGCAATCTGGTGCCAACCAGGATGGTAGCACACATGATAAATCAGTTGGAAGTTTTCTATGTTGTGGAATTTTGGCCCTACGGTGACAGCCTTTGTAGCACTACGCTAGCCTAGTCCTTCTATCATAGAATACCTGCAGTTAAAATATCATTTCTGTGTGTCAGAAAAGAGAAGTTTGAGTTAGTTTATTGGAGATCATACTGCGATTCAGTGATGTGGCTGTAAAAAAAATCAGTTTGTTCTGAAGGAAGCATCTTTTTGGTTTGAATCGCTAGATTTTGCCGAATAAATTTTTCCAAATCGACTCCACATTAAGAGACATTTCTCAGGATTTCATACGTTTCACAACTCTGTAAATAATTGATGTCAAGATTTGTGTTTTCATCATTCTGCTTTGAGGACATCTAAGATCAGACCTAACTTGGGCAAGCTTTCTGCATTTGGTAGATGGGATGATATCAGGTGGAAATGAGTTGGGTCCTCTGCTTCAACCCCAGACAAACGGACAAACACCGTACAAAACAGTTTGATGCTAGATATTTAAACTTTTTGCAAGAGTGACAATCTGCGATGGTGATGGATAAACAATTTTTAAAACTATTGAAGAGTCTAATACCTTAAATAGAGATGCTAAAAAGATGCTAATAAAAGTTACCTTTTTTGTATGCTTTTTGTTGGTGTGAGTAATATAAGTAAACAACAACAAGGCCACAAAACAAACACTGCCTCTATAAGATGGCATAGGCATGACAGAAAAAAAGATCGAATCAGTCGCAACCACAAGTAATCTCATTTTTTAACTTGGTAATATTTACCATGATCCCATTTCTTTTGGATAGGCAATAAGTTTTAGTGAGCTGTTAATCCGGTATCTCGATGGCATGAGAGAAACACAAGATGAAAACTTGGCATGTTGGCTACAGGATGTGTGGAGATCAATGGAATTGAGAATAGATTTTTATTTTATGTGTCGATTAATCGACATAACAACATCCGCAGTTTTATGAAGTAGTTTGACAACGGGTTTTAGATTGTGCAACTTTTATTACCTGTAAGAGAAAACTTCTAAGTCGTTTATCCTCATGGATTAATTTTGGATAATCCACTGATTCATCGATGGGTCACACTAATTACTCTGTTGAATATCAGGATGATACCCTGAATTAATCAACAATTAGTCAAGTTTAAAGATTGTAATCTCGAAAAATGGCCTATGTTGATCACAGAGCAAGGTACCAACAAACTTTTAGCACTAGCTTTGTCTTTGTGGTAATACCTAAGCTTAATTATCCGTCGGAAAGTGATTTAGTTTGTTCGTAAGATATGACTAACTGCACTAAAGAGTGGCAAATGTTTTGTCGTCAAATTTCTGTGCCAGATCAGTCAGGGAACATTGCTTGGTTGCCTTTCTCTTCTTCTCAGTGGCGCAACTGGTGTCCATAATTTGACGCCTGAAGATTTTGTAAAGGTTCACAGTGATATAACAATCTTCTGACGTGTGAAGAAGGAAACAGGTGCCAAGGTTACATTCCAACAACTTAATTTACATCTTAGCTGTGCTCTTGATGATTTTGTAACCCTGCGATGAAGTGTATTGAAGTTTAATGTATACCCTAGATTCTTAAATCATAACATTGATAGCAAATCGCAAACATTAAATGTTGTGTTTCACACACATGAACCAATAGTACTTTCGTCATAAAAGGGATGTATACATACCTATATCTCCCCCTTATGGTCAAAACACCAAGCTAACGTTCTTAGAAAGTATGTCACTTTATTGACATTAAAATTCGCACAAAACACTTAATAGAAGCAGAATGATGCTCATCAGAAATATTTTGGTACTGGAGGCCTAAAACAACTAAAGCACAGGAGAACTTTGAAGCACCCCTCCATGATCCTTACTTCACCACTGCCATGACGCTTACTCAACAGAAACATCTATTGACATCGATAAGACTATTACCAAAAATTATTAATCCGTTCTAAATGATCTTAATCTCCACTAATCTGTTAAATCTAATCGTTTAATTGTCAGAGATAAGTGGTATTTTAACTTCACCAGCATCCTGCCTTCGCTTCCTGACTCGTCTGCCAGCGAGTGTTTGTAGTAAATAAATCTCATAGATTATAGCCTGAGATCTTGTTATTTTTTGAAAATATTATAGGGTTGTTTCTTGATTCTCACATTTGTTCCGCATTAGACTTACTGCACAGCAGGGAGTAGTGAATAGGCAAGTTGCTTTTTGGCTGTAAAAGAAAATTAAGGCAACGCTGAAGTTCTCATAGCTAAACTCAATTTTTTGGGTGCTCCAACACTGCAGGTGGAATTCTTTCAACAAACACACCTTTGTTGCCAATTAATGAGATTCCACAAAGACCCATTTTGCAGCCACCCCAAACCCTCAAATTACTTCCATCACCCTGACATATTCTGATGTAATGATCACAAAATATCTCTAACACTAAGTAATTTTACCATCAATACCAGGTGCTCATGGGTGTCATAACAACAGACTCTTTTTTCTCATCATACTACCAAGAGTTGGATGGGTTTAGATCAAGTATGATACAATTTACCTGCATCTAGAGTGCCCCCCCCCCTCCCCTTACATTTCGACGGTTCACCAGTAGACATCGGATCGACTTGGTCTAGGATAGATTCTCGATCTCTATTACCTCTCAATTTGACATCTCAACTTTTCTGCGATATTTACAATTGTAATCTAGCTGGCTCTTGGTATCAGAAACTGAGAAAACTGGATGCCATCAGCACTTAGGTTATGGGCATAATGCTCGGTTGACAACTGAAAATTACTGTCAGCAGCCCAATCATAACTCCTAAAGAAAGAGCTGGTTTAATGGATACTGAAATCCATGTGTACACTCAACTTTCCTGTCGGGTCTGTATTTGATCACTATTACCTGAGTGTTAGGGACTGTCATTAAGGCCACCACACAACCCCCCCAAACATAGAAACGCATCCAGATTACGAAAATTATATGTGCTTACAAGTTATTAGCCCAATAAACTGAATAAAAAGAGGCCCTTGATGAACCTGGAGCCCTGTTACTACATTATGGAATTTGGTGAATAACAGTACATGAAATCATCGTTAAAAAATAATATGCAGAATGATAACAAATTTGTAAACTTTTTATATTAAAGAGCCCATGTCCCCTGGGATAAAAACGAATGATTCCTTCGCTCATTTCTTTACATTGCACTGGCAATGCCTGGTTGCATTGTGGGAATAATTTCACAATCACCTGGTTATATCTGAAAAAGACCGAGTCTCCTGACAGCCAAACCAATCACCCATCTCAATGTTCCACTAATCAGATACAATAAAATATTGGTATTAATAAAGTGGATTAGTGGCAGATTACGACCAATACGTACGTTAGATTCTTATGAAGTTTGAAGTTTGAAGTTTGTTTATTGCCTAAATTCTATAGCCTTGTCACATGTGTAACTTTTTTGTTTACCCCCTCAAATCAATAAAATTAGCCGTCTGACAAGGCTATGGTACTTAGTCTACAAGTATCGAAAAACAGGATACCACAATACATTCAGAGAGCTGTATACTATCACATGGCACTGATACGCAGTAACTCTATTGTGACATCATCCCTATACTGAGTGCATGTCAGAGTAAGAGAGACAGGGAGGTATATAAGAGGCTGTGGAGATGAGAGGAGTCAGAGTTAAACTGAAGACTGATAGAGCGACAAACAAGTCGATTCTCAGTCTTATAGACAATATACAGACTCTGCTGACTTGTGCTGTTTCTGCTATAATTAAAGCTTTGAGCTGCAAGTAAACACTTCTATCAAAAGGTAAGTTGACCCTTGGCATGGCGTCTTTTTACTCGCAATTATATGTTTTCAAATATTTTTAAATTATGAAGGTTTTGTTTGCTTTGAAAAGGTATCACTACTATATGTTGTCTTATGAATGGTCTAAGGCTGATCACAGGGCTGATAACCTCACATCCGCAAAATGTATATCAACTTTTTATATACTCTTTCAGCAATAGCAAATTGAAGGAAAAAAGTCAAACAATGGACTTGCTGACTCTGATATTATGCTCGACAATTACTTTATGGGCGATAGGCAGCGTTCAGGTGAGACATCCTATAGGTATCTATTCTGCTTCTGCTGCCACAATCGCGGAACATTAAACGAAAAGTATTAAAAACAAGTAAACAAAGTATTGTGCTGTGTATACTGCGATTACCCCGTGCTACCAATTTGGTTTGAAGTTATATATCATTTGCAGAATGGTATAAAAAGTTCTTGCTTGTAAGTGTATGTATGCTATGCATAATATGTACTTTGCATACAAAATTCCTTAATATTAAAATTATATGGTACTTTGTCATTGTGATCAGAATTAAGATGATTCAACATACTAATATGTTTGATGGTTTGCAGGGACATGGCTTGCTGTTGGACCCGCCAGCTAGAAATACTATATGGAGAATGGGATTCCCTAATCCCAGTAACTATGACGATATGGGACTCAACTGTGGAGGACTATCGGTAAGATATCACCGCCATTTATCGATCACTTTATCCAGATACATACCCTGCATCTTTGCTTTACAGCAGCAACCGTTATATATTTTTTAAAATAATATGTTGACATAAATACAGTTTTAATATGTATAATTCAATATTTTATAACATCAGAGTCAATCATGGTCAGGATGGAGAAACGGACTTGTTGGCCCGACCAATTTTACTCAGGACATGATAATATAATTGTACTGTATTGTGTAATAGTAATGTTGTAGTATATTTATATTTAAATGCACGAATACAAATAGATTCAATTGCGGTCAGAATTACAAAATTACAGAATTGTTTGCTGAGAAGTTTTACTCAGAATGTGATAATATATATTATATTGTTGTCGTAACATAATGGTATCGTATTGTTGTCATAATATAATAGGACTGCATAATTGTGTAATATAATATTATTGTTGTTTTTCTGTTTATCAGAATCAATGGAGCGTTAACAATGGTAGATGTGGACTGTGCGGTGATCCTTACCAAGGACCGAGAAGGCACGAGGCAGGATACACTGGATCTGGGAAAAGTTACGCTAATGGTGAGTAGAGATATGGATATTAACATCAAAATGTGTATAGTTTGTAAAATATATACTAAATGTTAGAATTTAAGGAGTAGGAAGGGGGACGGTGTCCCCCTTCCTACTTTGTCTAGGGAGATGCATCCCTCCCACATATCATAACCATTACAATTACAGAATAATCGATGCATTTTTAGGGCTCCGGCGTCCGAGCCCTAGGCAGCCCCATGTACCCCCGGCCTGGTTGGCATCCCCCTACCTCATATTTTCCACTTCTAACACTGTATCTACTCCATGATACAATTCCTCCAGGTATAGTTTGCTTAGTGTAGCATATTTTCAAAGAAGATGCAAAATTTTCAGTTTGAAACTTCAACATTGTATTGGTCAATATGTAACAGTTTAGCGAATAATATTCTAAACGCTCTAACAAAGAAGAACCTCAGTTTTAAAGCATGTTGCATGTGGTCATGATTAGTTTTAGCGGTTGTATTTCTTGAGCTATTTGTTTCAAATCACCACAACTCAGAAACGGACATTTAGGGAGACAACTCCAAATACTAATTAAGACTCGCACTTTTGATAATATAATATCCCTCTGTCATTTTTAGGCTTCATAGGACAGCATTATAAGTCTGGAGCTGTGGTACCTGTACAAGCTAAGATCACAGCCAATCATCTGGGATACGTCTCATTCAAACTGTGTCCACTTAACAGGGAGGGAGAACGCGTCACCCAACAATGCTTAGACAAGTGAGTTAAAGATCTCAGTCTTTCTTGGATCGATTTGGTAATAATTATCAAGCTCGAATCCCAGAAAGGATTAACTGGTAGATAATAATAAAGCTTAATTTTAATCTATTTCCTGATCTTAATACTCCTCATTGTAAACATAAATACTCTCTCCAATTTTAATCTGATTATACAACTTTAGTAGATAATGATTATCCGTGAGCCATACTAATAGTGTCGATCTTACAATCAAATATTTTGATCTCAATAGTGATATACCATGCCTTCCTGAACCAACAAAAACTCTCTTTCAGTATCATTTTCAATCTTCATTGAGCAAAGCCTCAATTGAACTACCTGAGTTTAGTTTAGCTTGTCTTGGGGAGGGGGATTTAATGGTAGCTAACGATGAATTTACCCACTGCAAGCCTGTGAAGAACTGAAAACTTTACATCTCTAGGGTATGTCTTGCATATTCCCTAGCGATTACATTGTGCGACCTGCTTTCCTAACTTCACACTTACATTATCTAAATTAACTTACAGATTCCCGCTAGGAGACGGCTATGGTAACACCAAGTTTGAGATATATAAGTACGTCGGTAACCGTCCAGGTGTAATAAGTGTGTCTCTACAGCTACCCAAACAGGTCACATGTAAACAGTGTGTCTTACAGTGGACTTACACTGCAGGTAAACTTGTGATTGATGAATTGAAGCCCAAATACTACCTGCTATCTCCTTATCAGGGTTTCATGATGTAGTTGGATCTCAGATTCAAACATGCTATTGTTATTCCTTGTATATTAATAATTGATGATTAACTAGATTTTGATATCCCAGAATGCAACTAACTGGTATATTTTAGTCACCATTGAAAGAGTTGGTCTTGATAAACCAGACAAAAAACTGCAGAGAGCTATATTTTGGGAATATGCTAAACATGCATACAATTAAATCCCAGCAATCAAAGACTTTTTTCCACTTTCCTCTGTTTCTTCTGTTTACATGGTAATTTTATTGCGCCATTACTTGTTATGACAATGCACTGGAATCTGTTTGGTAATTATCCACCACTATTAGAAGTTTTATCTAATTCTTTAGTTTTTATTCCGTTTGTAGGTAATAATAATGGACCAGTTGAGTCAACACCTCAAGAGACATTTGTAAACTGTGCAGATGTGGAGATTAGCGAGTCGGGTGGTCCAAAACCCACCCCACCTCCAGCTAAAGTCGAGAGGACCACAGGCAACTACAAGAGAGATGCCAAGGTGATTATCTAGCATTATTGACGAGCAATGGAGATGTACTAGAATGGGGAAACTTTGAAAAAAGGGTCGGGTTCAAGGTCAAACATACATAGGTAGAAGAGGATTGGTTGCTTGCTTGCTTCAGGCACAATGAGTGGAACTAAACTCTTTTGTGCAAAAATCTGAGACCACTTTCAAATCATTGATTTGCAGGTCATACCATAAGCTAAATTCTCACAGGTAACATATACCACCAAAAGCAGGTTATATAATTTACCACTCATAAAGACAAATGTTTAAAGCTCAAGTGCCTGTGAGCCATTATGACACATCAACATGTTGTTAATTAGCCATTAATCCAATAAAAGATTATCCTCTGATACCCACAGAGGTAATTGATGAATTGCAATGGCTGTTTGTCTTAGTTAGCTCCAAGGTCAAATCTGCATAAACCGCTTTGGTTGGGGAACGATGTAACATCGGAGAGAACCCAGTAGCTGGTGTGTTTGCGGTATTAATTCTGCAAGTTTGCATACGGTTACATTGCCATGTTGAGTTATAGCTCTCCATAATATGTGATATTAATATACGATGAATCCCCTAAAACCCTCTCCAACCAAATGCCACAGAGATACGCTTCAATACTACAATGCAGGGTTAAGCCAGTGGGTTGATTAAATAACTTAAAACTGCACTGTAGTGGGTGACTTTTTGTGTCCTTGAAAATAAACTATAAATCATCGATTTTATAAACTAAGTCTTATTCTCTTATTTAACAGGGTAATGCTGAGAGTGATGAGTTATGGGATTGCGATCTTATCTCCCCTTACAATAAAGGAGAGAGGATTCAGGGAAACTATGACTGGTGTATTAACAACTGTATCCTGGCCTCTCCAGCACAGAGGTTTGTAGAAATCAGAATAGATTCAATTAATTCAATTTTTTTTAAATAATATTTTTATTAATCGGAACATTTCTATTCAAATCTTTGAGCAGGATGACTCCATACAAATTTGATTATTGTGGAACTGAGCTTAAAAATATTTTCCTCTCATGTGAACCATTCTACTTAATGTTATGCTGAGCCTTTCGAGGAGAAAAGAAGAGCCATAGCATAACAGACGATAATGACTAAAAAGTAATTTCGAAATTTGACTCATTAAGGAATTTCCTTACCCTTGAAAGTTAGTTTTAACAATTTCATTTTCCAACTCTTGTTGACTTGTTTTGGCACTTGTAGAAACTGTCAACCTAGCATGTGCAAATGTTACATCATCGGTAAAGGTGACCAAATTTCCCAAACAACTACAAGAGCGCCTCAACAGACAACTCAAAAGTGGCAGAGTCCTACGTCCGAGGAGGAGGAGGACAGCAGTATGAGGTCAGAGGTCGATTGGTCATGTGACCTCGTATCTCCTTATGATGTCGGGACAGCCAGGAAGCTGTATAACCTAAAGGAGTGGTGTATAGAGAACTGTGTACTCCCCATACCCTCTCAGAGGTGAGTGTGGTTCATAGAGTCGGTATACAAGCAGCGTTGTACCGTACGTACGTACGTACCATAATAAAATGGAATATGTAAGCACTCAAACTATGGCGGATCATTGTTTAGAATGGTTCTAGAATCATAATTGCGAGAAAGTTATACCACTTAGTAAAAGACAGTTAGGTAGTCAGGTGAGCCAAGGAGCTACAGAGAGCCCGTGTATATACTTATACATGCTCCGCGAGGAGTTTATATTCCCTCTAGTGGCCTTTAGAGAACAGATTTTGTGAATATCCTGTCCGCTGGAGAATCTTTGGTTTACATTCAGTCTTGTCTGATGATGTGATATTTGGCAAACACCCAAATTATATTCTTGGATGGATTTCTATCAAGTGGATAATCCCTTTAATCCCTATTTATAAATCCTCAATTACCATTCTTTGGTGATTCAGCCATAGTCATACTCTACAATCTACATCAACGATAGATTAACCTCCAAATTATATTGGGAATAACCGATTAGCTCTCTTATAACGAGAGCTGATTCCTTACAATACCTATCGATACTATGAGTGTGTTGTTATTAATTTCCAAGCATTTTTTTGCGGATTTACCTGAGAAATAAATCTTGACAAGACTAGTTTAAGCGCTCAAACTGTGTCGAAATAGCTGATAGTGACATTTCATTATCAATCACTTTCCATAACGAAATGCTATACACCCAGCTATCCCCGACAGAGTTTGAGCGCTTAACCTATGACGACACAGGTATGGGCTATGGGTGAACTTACAATATAAAGATAGACTTTGATGGTTCAATTGAAACATGTGGAAATCATGTCGTGATCAGGCGGTTTGGTTAGCATCCATCTTGAGGTCAAGTACCATCTCTGAACTCTCCTTCCCGTCCAACGTGAAGCACAAAAGACTTTTTGAAGCTTAAACCTAGAGAAAATACTGTCAGCTAAATCTTGGTCATTCTAATATATCAATATAAATCTCAATATCATCATTTCTTTGACTTACCCATGTCCGTTCATTCATTAACTAAGCCGACATATTTTTACCATTCAGTACACAAGTATTTTATGTTTTTTTTTTTCTTTCTTTTATCTGAATCTCTTTTCTTTGGTACTCATACGGACCACATTTGCCAATTGTCAGTTGTCAATAAAAAATTTATAAACATCACTACCTGGTTAGGATTGATTGACAGGTGTTTTTCCCTTTTGAATCTTTTCAGAAATTGTCCTAATGAGATGTGCAACTGTTACGAAACCCGGCGCAATGTTAACACAACACCCTCAACTCAACGTGTACCGGCTCCAACACACCGAACACGGATGACTGAACAACCAACTCAACAACCAACCCGACAACCAACCACAAGGCCAACTACAAGACAATCAACCCAATCAGACACAGGTAATGTAACAACTTTATTATTATTATTGGCCTCAGCTGAATTAAATTTTGTTCAGTTTTCTCTGGCATCAAACATGCGTCCTCTCCAAATAATATATGTGCTATAGTCATTTTTTATATAGTAACAGTTGTGGACTGCATTTTTTTACTTACTCCTTTGAAATTGATCTGAAGATTGAGCTGGGTTGAAAAGTGATCTCAAATTCTCCAGTGAGTCTAGAGTGCATCCTAGAAATGTGAGACCATAGACTGACAACCTCATCTACCTTATTGGTCGTCCCATCTAACTTATTTCCACTGCTACTGTGAGCATGCATTACCAAATCCAAGTCCTCACGTAACTCGCAGAATGTGACAAATGAATTTGCATCCATTTTTAATTCTATTATCTGTATTTATTTGTTTGACAGGAAGTAGAAGTTTTGCCACCTGGAGATGTCAAGTCAATGCTCCGTACAACAAAGGCAACCAGGGGAGACAACTACAAAGATGGTGTGAGAAGAATTGTATTGAGGCTCTTCCTCACCAAAGGTATGTGTGTGGTTGCTGTTCTTATTTAACTGTATTTCAATGTTTTAAGGTTAAAATTTAAATAATTTAATTAGAAGCATTGGCTACAGCAAGTATTAGTTTGTAGCTAGCCTTTTTCCTGATTCGGTTACTTGGGAGCTTAAAAACAGTTAAACGATGATATTGATATCTGGATGTCAGTGTTTGAGTTAGATCAATCTCCTTTTTTCAACAGAAATTGCCCAGCTACGCACTGCAACTGCTTTGAGAGAAGCCAGACAACCACTGCTGCCTCTGTTATGTATTATCAGCAAGAGGGCACAACTTCCCGGCGTACTGATAATAATAGGTCACGGCAGGGTCAAGGGTCCAGGCAAGTCGGATCTCCACAGCAATCATCTCCCTACATCACATCGGCTGGAGAGGTAAAGTTTTATCTGCATAGTTTTGTCTGTAATTCAAACGAGTGAGCTAATGGTATCATCTAGCGATTACATATCAAAGCCATTGTAAATGGCAAGTCGCGTGATTGTCTTATGATTGCTAATAAGTATAACCTGCGATGCAACTTACCAGGCTTTTGATGACAGATGCTGACGCAAGGGGGTACAGTGCCCCTGTGTACACTTGGAATTTTGCATGGATTTAGTAAAAATCCCAAACTGTCTGAGAGTTATATGCCTCATATCTGATGTCAATACTGACACATATGACACATGTAAGAGGCATACAGTAGTATATTATAATAGAAAATATATTGCGTAATATAACATAACAAATAACTTTATATGTTATGACTTGTGTATATTTAGTTAGTATCAGATGCTGGACGATGCAGACTAACCAGCACACGGGGTATGAGTACCTCCAGGCGTAACTATCTGCTTAGCTATTGTGCTGATAGATGTCTACTAGACTCTAATAATCAGTGAGTTGTTTTCTTATCACTTAATCAAAAAATCTAATGATGATTCACACTGACATCGAGACTACACTATTATCATGTGTATCTCTGATCGCTAGAGTCAATTTAATATCAGTACCTAACTTGTACCTACCCCTAATTTGTAAAATTGAACTCAGGTCGTCACACGAAATTCAGTGTGATGGTACTCATTATAAGTGAATTAGTTCACTCTCTATCAATCAGAGATATATATGTAATAGTATATCACGTCATCAGTGTGATATTGATGATATATATAGTCAGCAATACCTCATCTCAATATGTAGATTGGGTGACATTTTATGTGGATAGTGCAGCAGTTCTTCTCAGACTTAATATCCGTTCTTGTGATCTCAGGTCTGAACTACATTAGTCCACACTACTGACTAAAGGTCACAGGGCTTGGCTTAAGCTCACATGGCATGGCTTAATGCCATGGGGCTTTGGTACTATCTTCGAATATCAACCACCTTATGATGCTGTTCAAAATAAGGCTTGTACGAGACAACTCCAAATGTCTGATTGACAATATGAGAAAATGGAATGAATAACTGTAATTCCATGTTATGACATGGAATGTTATACTAACAGTTTTTCTTTTATTTATTACAGGAGATGCCCCACACAAAGATGTGACTGCACTAAATACTAGCTAGTGTCATCTGATGAAAGAAACTTGCTAACTTCTTACAGCTAACTTCAAACTTTTAACTGCTAATTGAACAGCCGTGTTAAAATATATTTAATATTTATATTATGATATTTCCTTGCGATGTATTCAGTTTACCATATTCTTTGTGAACTGAAGAAATATTTTTTAATTGTAAGTTAACGTGATCAATGGTGCTAATTTTGTGGAATTGTGAGATTTATTCCATTATTTATTGTAAATACTCTTTTAATTCTTGAAAAAATACAACTTTAATGACATTTTCTATTACCTTCCACATTTTCTATGTCATATAATAACAAGAATAAATACCGCAATGTTGTCAACCTCAACAAGTGATAGTTTTTCTGTGGAAAGAATAAGGATAAATGAATGTACGTTGTATTCAGTCTCCGCCGCATGTGGTTAAGAAATAAAATGTTTTGTCAAGCTAAAAGATTTTGACTCAATAATGGTTTTTGTAAAAATTGTTGCACATTTGAAAATTTATCTTTCGAAGAAGACTGAAATTGAATTTCAATATCTGAGCACGGGCTCTAGGATCGAAGTACAACCTATCTCATGAATTAAGTTTGAACAGCATAGTTTTCATCATCAACAAAAACAATTCGATGTTCTAGATTTTATAGCAACGCGCAATTATACCATCTTTTAGGAAATTCACTGTATTTGTGTATGCAGAAGATTACAGGAAGCATAAATTTAATACCTACAAGGATAAAATACAAACCATGATTGTGCTTTTGATGGAACCTAGCCTCTTTTTAACATCAACTAGGTTCATCATCAATGTAAATACATATTGGCAAATGAAAGACCCCAAAACCTAAGCTAATGCTAACAATAAAACTAAAAGTTTGAAGATTTTTACAGCTGTGTACCGATAACGGTTATGAAAAAAATCATCACTCAGTGTGCCAGGATAAATCGGCAAATATGTCCAGGCAGGTAACTTATAAAATTTTTTAATGAGACCTTATGATCTCAAGACAAAGATTCAACGCTCTACCATCAGATCCAACTGGAATAAATTCATTTATACAAACAAAAGTGCCTTCATAAAACAAGAGGGCAACTCCAAAGTACTCTAATGTATGATTTCAAATCTAGGAAAAAAATAAAACAGGTTTTGCAATAAATAGGAGTGAGTTAATTGAGCAGACCTTGAACTTGAATAAAGAGCTCCAGTAATGTCTAAAATATCCTCATGTCACTTGGTGTACTTATTAGCCTCAGAACATGCAGTCACAGACTTAACTAACCCCCCCCCCTCACATCAACACACACAGTCATGGTTCCTACCTTACGAATTAACTAAGTTACAAAGAGTGTAGCCTTGGTTCCACAGCATGTTAGAACGCGGAAACTTATAAAACATTTCCGCTCAGAACTTAACTGATACCAAGAATGAGGCTCCTAAATCACAAGTTGTGACAGTAGAAGGGGAGATAAAGAGTTGAATAATTTTGTATAATTTTTGTAGTGATTGACAAGGTCATGAAGAGGACACCGGCTAGTACTCATTTCTCGAGCCACGACTGAGCCTCAGAGTTAGGACTCTTTAGTCGAATGTTGAACTGACTGAGCACAGTCTGAAGCTGCTCCTGATTGCCGCTGAAGTAAGCTGATATTGCGTTGTGGAATAATATCATCTGTCTATGTACAACTTTGTTCTACAATTATAAAAAAAAAGTAAGTAGATCAGGAAAAGTAAGTTGAGGAGTATCAAAAGGTTGGAGTTTAGTGTAGCTAGTTTTGGGGTGACACAACGTAAGCTAACTTAGGTGTGCGTTTATCCAGGGTAATGACATTAAAATTAAAATTAAATTTCACTACTTCAAGCCTGCGTGATGGTGATCTTATCATCCTGCCACTACTTAGCTCATCTAGAGAAAGCAGTAGTTTGCTGGGATCTCCTTGAGTTTAAGACTGTGGACTGAGAGGGAGAGAGATGCACTTTCCCTCACCCTTTACTCATCTATCCAAACGGCTGTTTATCAAGAGGGGCTGTATTTTAGCCATGCACAGTAGACTTGGAGTTGCCCTCTCACCATCAATGAGCGGACAACTAACATCTGCCAGTATATGCCGAGCATGTGTTATCAGATATGAATGCTGTAGAGGTAGATACGCAGTGAATCCTGACCTTATAAACTCATGACCTCATGACCTTGTAACCTCCTGACCTTATGACCCCATACCCCTCTGATCACTCACCTTATTCTCCTCTAGGAATTGCATTTTGACCTGAAGATCCGATTTTAGTTGGTCGTACTTTTTCTTCCTCTCTTCGTATTTTTGCTGAATCTCCTGCTGTTTGGACGAGTTAGAGGCACCGGAATGTATTACCTGTTCATTCTCTGATCTATACGTGTCGTACTGTAACCTAAACATATACAATCATCACAGATACACTATACATCATTTCATTGAAGTACATACATTACATATTCACAAACAGGCACAAAGTCTTTGACAGATGATGCTTTTCGATCATTATATTATTCGCTGGTGATTTCTGCCTTCAGAATAAACATCGGAAGCGAGCAAAGCCGACACTGATAAAGTATTGAGTTAGATGTAACATTTGGGCTGTTAGTATGAGTGTGAATGCTATTTGCTCTATACCCTCTCGAGTTTAGCCTTAATTTTCTGTAGCTAAGGTTAGTGCTATATAAAGTAATGTTTATCAGTAAAAATGAGCTATCCACAACTTTCACTAATTCAATCACAAAATGGCCAACCTATCATCCTGTGAATGATTGAGCTCTCTCAGGTTGATTTTGGGATTTAAAAAAAACTCACTTTCATTTATAGTCCCATTACCCTGCTTGTTTTTTTTCTTCTGGTATCAGTATGGGTCTACAGACTGTATACTAATGTGGCACGGGATCATTGATGTCAGTCAGATGCCCTCCCTGACACCTGGGACCTCTCGATTGAAAGACAAATGCCCTACTTATTGCACCATGGCAACTCCCTTAGTTATAATGAATACAACCTGAGTTAAAAGCTTACCTGGCTGACTCGTATTTCTTGACAGTATCCAGACAGTCCTGTATAGTTTTAGTGACAAGTGTCCTCATATTGGATAGGAAGAAGTTAAGAGCACCTGTTAATCATAACGCAAAGGTTTACTACTAGGGGCACCTGTTAGACATAACGTAAAATGTTTGCTACTAAGAGAAATCATTAAAACTTCATTTGAGGGGATGTCCCTTAATGCAACCTTCAAGAATCTACATTTTGTCAACCCTTTAAATTAACTCACCCAACAATAAATACACTGGCCAAAATTAAATACACCCACCTAACTCCCACCTCCCGACCAATACCCTGGCCTAGCACTGGCCTAACACTGACCTATCACTAACCTAACACTAACCGTACACTAACCTAACACTAACCTAACACTAACCTAACACTAACCTAACACTAACCTAACACTAACCTAACACTAACCTATCACTAACCTAACACTGGCCTAACACTGGCCTAACACTGGCCTATCACTAACCTAACACTGGCCTATCACTAACCTAACACTAACCTAACACTAACCTAGCACTGGCCTAACACTAACCTAACACTAACCTAACACTGGCCTATCACTAACCTAACACTAACCTAGCACTGGCCTAACACTAACCTATCACTAACCTAACACTAACCTAACACTAACCTATCACTAACCTAACACTAACCTATCACTAACCTAGCACTGGCCTACCACTGGCCTATCACTAACCTATCACTAACCTAACACTAACCTAACACTGGCCTATCACTAACCTAACACTAACCTAGCACTGGCCTAACACTAACCTAACACTAACCTAACACTAACCTAACACTGGCCTACCACTAACCTAACACTAACCTAACACTAACCTAACACTAACCTATCACTAACCTAACACTAACCTAACACTAACCTAACACTAACCTATCACTAACCTAACACTAACCTATCACTAACCTAACACTAACCTAACACTAACCTAACACTGGCCTACCACTAACCTAACACTAACCTAACACTAACCTATCACTAACCTAACACTAACCTAACACTAACCTATCACTAACCTAACACTAACCTATCACTAACCTAACACTAACCTAGCACTGGCCTACCACTGGCCTATCACTAACCTAACACTAACCTAACACTAACCTAAAACTAACCTAACACTAACCTACCACTAACCTAACACTAACCTAACAATAACCTATCACTAACCTAGCACTGGCCTACCACTGGCCTATCACTAACCTAACACTAACCTAACACTAACCTAACACTAACCTACCACTAACCTAACACTAACCTAACAATAACCTATCACTAACCTAGCACTGGCCTACCACTGGCCTATCACTAACCTAACACTAACCTAACACTAACCTATCACTAACCTAACACTAACCTACCACTAACCTAACACTAACCTATCACTAACCTAACACTAACCTAGCACTGGCCTACCACTGGCCTATCACTAACCTAACACTAACCTAAAACTAACCTAACACTAACCTAACACTAACCTAACACTAACCTAACAATAACCTATCACTAACCTAGCACTGGCCTACCACTGGCCTATCACTAACCTAACACTAACCTAACACTAACCTATCACTAACCTAACACTAACCTACCACTAACCTAACACTAACCTATCACTAACCTAACACTAACCTAGCACTGGCCTACCACTGGCCTATCACTAACCTAACACTAACCTAGCACTGGCCTAACACTAACCTAACACTAACCTAACACTAACCTAACACTGGCCTACCACTAACCTAACACTAACCTAACACTAACCTAACACTAACCTATCACTAACCTAACACTAACCTAACACTAACCTAACACTAACCTATCACTAACCTAACACTAACCTATCACTAACCTAACACTAACCTAACACTAACCTAACACTGGCCTACCACTAACCTAACACTAACCTAACACTAACCTATCACTAACCTAACACTAACCTAACACTAACCTATCACTAACCTAACACTAACCTATCACTAACCTAACACTAACCTAGCACTGGCCTACCACTGGCCTATCACTAACCTAACACTAACCTAACACTAACCTAAAACTAACCTAACACTAACCTACCACTAACCTAACACTAACCTAACAATAACCTATCACTAACCTAGCACTGGCCTACCACTGGCCTATCACTAACCTAACACTAACCTAACACTAACCTATCACTAACCTAACACTAACCTACCACTAACCTAACACTAACCTATCACTAACCTAACACTAACCTAGCACTGGCCTACCACTGGCCTATCACTAACCTAACACTAACCTAACACTAACCTATCACTAACCTAACACTAACCTAACACTAACCTATCACTAACCTAACACTCACCTAACACTAACCTAACAATAACCTAACACTAACCTAACACTAACCTAGCACTGGCCTACCACTGGCCTATCACTAACCTAACACTAACCTAACACTAACCTATCACTAACCTAACACTAACCTAACACTAACCTATCACTAACCTAACACTAACCTATCACTAACCTAACACTAACCTAGCACTGGCCTACCACTGGCCTATCACTAACCTAACACTAACCTAACACTAACCTAAAACTAACCTAACACTAACCTACCACTAACCTAACACTAACCTAACAATAACCTATCACTAACCTAGCACTGGCCTACCACTGGCCTATCACTAACCTAACACTAACCTAACACTAACCTAAAACTAACCTAACACTAACCTACCACTAACCTAACACTAACCTATCACTAACCTAACACTAACCTAGCACTGGCCTACCACTGGCCTATCACTAACCTAACACTAACCTAACACTAACCTATCACTAACCTAACACTAACCTAACACTAACCTATCACTAACCTAACACTCACCTAACACTAACCTAACAATAACCTAACACTAACCTAACACTAACCTAACACTAACCTACCACTAACCTAACACTGGCCTATCACTTACCTAACACTAACCTAGCACTGGCCTAACACTAACCTATCACTAACCTAACACTAACCTTACACTAACCTAACACTAACCTAGCACTAACCTAACAATAACCTAACACTGGCCTAACACTAACCTATCACTAACCTATCACTAACCTAACACTAACCTAGCACTGGCCTAACACTGGCCTAGCACTAACCTATCACTAACCTAACACTAACCTATCACTAACCTAACACTAACCTAACACTGGCCTAACACTAACCTATCACTAACCTAACACTAACCTAACACTAACCTAACACTAACCTAGCACTAACCTAGCACTAACCTAACACTAACCATACACTAACCTAACACTAACCTAACACTAACCTATCACTAACCTAACACTAACCTAACACTAACCTAACACTAACCTAACACTCACCTAGCACTAACCTAACACTAACCTAACACTAACCTAACACTAACCTAACACTAACCTAACACTAAATACACTCACCTAGCAGTTGTTCACCGTTCTTTGTAAGTACGCGCTGTGTCTCAGCATTGTACCTGAAATCCTCGGCTAGTTTCACATCTCTCTGGGATAACTCACAAAATACGTTTGTCATTTGTTTCTACAATAGTATCAACATGACTGAGGTGAGCACGACAAGACTAAATATTCATTCGACTTGGCTTGAATTACTACAGAATTATACAGTTTGATAAGCCTCTACATCTGAAAGTAAATATCATTGCTTAAAGACTACCCAAAGACCAATGCATGTTATAGTCAGGCAGTTACTTATGATAAAGTTTTGTCAGATTCCCATTCTCTGCGTTATGATGTCACAGTCTCCAGGATGTGCTTGCTATTTGTTTTGCACTGTGACATCATAATGCAGAGAATTGGAGTTACCTTCCCTTAAGGGAGGCACTTTTTCCATCATCAATATTTCATGCCAAGTAGAGCCAGTAGTTGTTTTGCCATGCAAATCTGACAAAACTTTAACAAAAAGTAACTGCCTGACTGTATCATGCATTGGTCTTTGGGTAGTCTTTAGAGTCAGAAATACATATCAGACAATGCAGATTTCTGGAATTCCATTGTCAACAATAGCATAGGATGAGATTGACATAATCCAGGAACTCACAGTAAAATTGCATTGTGTCAACAATACCCAACTCACAGGAGGATATGTAGCTTGAATGACCTGCTAGTCACTACACAGGCTACAGGCAATATTTGTCACCTGTTTTAAAAAAGAGTTGTCGTCTTCTGCGGTTAAAGCAGTTTATATTAATATCCATTGAATTCAGATAGTGAATTCACTGCTTTCCAGAGGGGAAGAAAGCACACTGCTGTGATATACTATTGCAAATATATTTCTGATTAGAGAGTGAATTAATTCACTTAGCATGAGCACCATCACAAGGAATTTGGTGTGACAACCGACTTCAATTTTACTAATTAGGGGCGGGTACATGTTAGGTACTCGCACTATTTGACTCAAACGATCAGAGATACACATGTTAATAGTGTAGTTTTGATGTCAGTGTGGGTAGAAAGTAGAATGTAGAAAGAAAGTTAGAAAAGCGCCTCTCTCCTTACCTGCGTATAAATTACATTAGAGAAATAACTGTGTAGGTTTTTAACTTCTTCTAATAGTTTCATATATGTGGCCTGTAACGCTCTCAGCTCTGTGATCGCAACTAAAACAACAACAAGAGATGAAAATGGTTAACTTTAATACCACACTAGAGATTCTGTTGCATACATTATACAGAGCTGTAACTTTTTAATGAAATGAATTGAGTTTGAATTGAAAATAGCAAATGAATATTTGGCTGAGGAATTATATTGCTCTACAAAATTTGTATTTGTATTGTAGACACAATCATCGCTGGTCACTTGAAATGTCTCTAGATTCTCATAACACCGCAGTTCCATATTGACTTTATGTTACAGTATTTAAATTGTGTCAAAATACGGTTTTGATTTGTAAAAAAAATTCCAAGCAGTATCTCAATGATAACAAAAAAAGAGAGAGATAAACTTCCCATCTATCCCTATTTCAAGCTTGCATGAAATGTCAAAGCTTACCTCATGCAAACACATCACTCCTCGAGGGTATATATAATTTACAAGTAACTTAAAGACTACCCAAACACCAAAGCATGTTATAGTCAGCAGTTGATAAAGTTGTGTCAGGTTTGCATGGTAGAAAAATTCAATGCTCCACTTGGTATAAATTATTGATGGTGGAAAGAGTGCCTTCCATAAGGGAAGGTCACTCTCATTCTCTGCATTATGATGTCACAGTTTCCAAGAAGCGCTTGTTTCTTGTATTACATTTCCTGGAGACTGTGACATCATAACATTTTTACCATGCAAATCTGACACAACTTTATGATAAGCAACCTGCCTGACTATAACATGCATTGGTCTTTGTGTCGTCTTGAAAGATGTCAAAATGAGAAGAGAGAAACTTACCATCAATCTGAGGATCTACCGTTCTGGTACCTTTACCCATAATCTCACTGAAGAGCTGTTTGGTCGTTCTGAATGTATCTAGAGTGAACTCCTTCACTTGAGCTTTAACCTGATCTACTTTACTCGCTCCAGCCGGCTACAAACACATGTATCAGTGAAAGCTGGCTAATTCAAACTTTATAATTCAGTATTCCTGTTAATTCAAACTATATAATTAAGAATTCCTGTTAATTCAAACTATATAAATCAAAACTCCTGTTAATTCAAACAAGGAAATTTGGGCCCTTCAGCCAGATCTCAATGCATTCTAATGTCACATAATTCAAACTCTGCTTAATTAGACTACTTTTTTTGTGGTCCCTAGAGCTTCAAATTTAGTGAACTGAAGTGTATCAGTTAGGCAGGGACTAGACGAGTTATCACAACATGATCCATATATCGTGAGATCTACCATCTGTACCATGCAGCATGTCTCAACTTGTCACTATACAAGATATTGAGTGAAATCAATTTTGAGTTTCAGCGCTGTAACATACGTCAGGGTCACTGATAGTGGCACAAACCACCACCACAAACTGGGGATCAACCTGGAGATCAGCCCAGAGAAGCATTTCGGCACTTTAACTAGCAGCTGAATCAAATATACTACAATGCTGTCAATGCAAATTTTTCATAACGACGATAATGCAATATAAAATTTCCAATTGAAATGACATTTACTACGCTTCCATGTGCATCTCAGCTCGAGCTGAGTTGTCACCTCTTGGTTCGCCATAAAAAGCTAGTACTGAGACTAACACTAACTGCGAAGTAGGATTGGATAAACATTTCATCCCTCTTTTCACAAGAGCCACATTTGCTCTGATTGATTCCAAGCTGGGACTTCAATATTGCAATGGGGCACATAACTCCGATTCCAAAGTCATAGAAACCGAGGAGGGTCTCCCACCCTCCCTGTGGAAACCCAGCAAATGGTACCTTGCAATTCAATTATTTGCTTCAGATGCAATTTACACAAGGAAATCAGTGTGGGTCACATGTCAGATATATTTCATACCGTACCAGTTTGCATTCTCTATTCTGAGAAGGTTTTTTTCTTATTGCTTGCTAGGTTTGAAATCAAAATGTGGTAATCCTATGCTTAGTTATTATTCGATGTATAGTTTATAGACCTAGATCAGCTTACAGTTTTCAACACTAAGACTAACTGAGGGAAGAAAAACTATATTCAAATTTGGAAGCTCATTATTTTCCATCTACCCGAAATGTGCCTAGGCCCAAACACAGTGGGTATGTATGAAAATAACAATTACAATCGACCATAGCACATTTTCCATGCATGATGTTAATTATTTTTTGCCACAAAATTTTTGACATGATGTGGCATAATCATAGGAAGCAATTATTATCCGAACTTTGATCATTTTTTATGATTACTCATTAACTTCCCTGCATCTATGACATCGACCTACCATTGACTAACCACTGACTAGACTTCATAGCGAGCAAGTTCCCTTTTCTAGCGATACAGCAGTAGGAGGCTTACTCAAAATTCTCAAACAATAACAATGTCGCTGGTACAGCGACATTTATTACCATCATTATATATTGTTGATAATCATGGTCGATATTATAATGTCACTACCAGCATCCCGGGGCCGGCAGTATAAGTAGAGGAATGCAAGAATAGATAAGAGACAAAAAGACCCGCCAGCACCGATCCCATTTTATCAATCTAACCTGCGAACAGTTCACATGATACCACTACAGGGCTACAGGGCACACCGAGGGCTAACTGTGCACAGACAGGCACTGACAATGGTCACAATCTTAGCAGATCTTCGAACTGATTTGCATTTTGAAGTTGTTACTGTGGTGGCACATCTGATATATTTGGTAACACCAACAGACAGACAAGCGAACATGTTGTGCCCATTTTCCACCCCATTCCAGCACGCCAAAATCACAGAGCCTGTTATGGTAATCATTATCTAGTGTCACATAGACAAACTATTACTAGCTGGCAAATGGCTCTTGAGATAAAACTTGATGTGACCAGGAAGTACTAGGATGATGCAGATATTGTAAATGTTCTGATGAATGCTCTTATATTCAGAGTATCACGTAGCTTAGCACCGAAGATGTGAAAAGAGTGTTTGATATCGGAGGACTTGTAGACTTAAAGTTACTAGTATAAGTGAGTGGATATGGAATTGAGTTTCCTCAGTTCTCAAGCACCCATGGTGGTCTTCCAGTTATAATGAGCGATGAATTTTGAGCCTAATCTTTGCTACCACTTTGCTCAAGTTACGCACCGTTTCAGTATTCTTACTTGGCGACTTCGCCAATCATTGCTCACACAGAATAGAAAATATAGTTTGATTGAGCAGTGACTGATTTTGGAAAAAGACCCCTGCTAACAGAACAGCCAACTGTGATCCGTTCAATCAAAACACGCCCTCAGTTGACTTGACAGCATATGCTTCTCCACCAAACAAGTCATCCATAGCTTGCATACAAACTGTTTACATCCCCGAATTTGTATTTCTCATGCACCACAAAAAAGGAGCCTTCCCAGACTAGAATGAACCCTTGCTTTTTACCTGTTCTTCAATGACCACTGGTGTTTCTATTGACTAAAAGATTAGTTACAATGACACACATTATAGTGGGTGTTATGATTTTAGAATGGTAGACAGATGACTGGTAAGGAGTTCTAGGTTTATCTCTTTTCAAAAAAGAGAAGTATCACTTGAACGGATTTACCAGTTTGACATTCCAATAATCACACGACACATATATAGATATTGCATAGGATATATATGTTTATGGACATGTTTCCTAACAATGGGTTGGCAGGATATCAATAATACATCCCACAATGCACTTTTCTAGTAGCCACGGGGAGATTAGGCCCTGTTGTAACCATAGATAATGCCACAGGCTGTCTTTTTTGTCTATTAGCAACATGATCTCCTAGCCACCAGCGTCCACGGCACCACTTGCTGATCAAGGAGTTGTAGACCAGGTCTACAACTCCTTGAGCTGATTGACCTCCCAGTGAATTTTGCATTGTGGGTAGGTTGTTCGGATGTCTGCAACAGGTAAAACTGTTCATGTGAATGCAGTTTAAGAACTTGAGGTTATACTTACTCCTGGCGGGGGTCTAGGGTACGCCCCGGATGATGAGAGCTCAGGTGTGGCCTGTGATGTTCCATATCCGTCGCGAGACGAGAAATCTGCATGAGAATAAAAGGGCGAGCTTGAGCATACATCCATAATTGTACAGCAAGTTACTATTCCCTTACTATCACACCAGCTACTCCACTTTATTTAAGTTTAACTTAAATTTTACTACAGCTTACTTAACCCACAGTAACTCCTTTCAGCACTCTTTGTACACGTTGTATGGCTCAGGATATGCCAGCTGAAGCCCACTAACAGACACAAAGTTATATTGTATACGTTAGCTTGAACTTCCAGCATCTTCTATGGTAACAGATGGTGATGGCATTGTGCCATTTCTAGGGTAATTAAGAGGATTTCATCCAATTAATGCTCCTGACTGAGCTGCGTGGCCAATCAAAGTTCAGATGTAATCCAGTACGCCCCTATATTTTAGCTAGAGAAGAGTAGCACGCCATCTATGCCATCTATGATACAACATCAAAGCATGCTGGTATGATTACACACAGTATATCACATTTATACACGGGTAAAATGAAAGTAATGACAATACTACTAAGAGACTGCGCCGGTAAAATCCATTTCGAACAATGTCAGCAAATAGACCAATTTTTCTTTCTGTATGGAGTACTTTACTGGGGGGAACAAACCACAGGTAGTCAGTTGATTGCAGAGGGATTCAAACCTGACACATACAATTATATCAGAGACTATGGAAATACTATAAATTATAGTCTCTGATCAAAAACTCTTGCGCTTAAGGTCCAGCTCCTTAACCAACCCTCTCACTCCTTCCCCCTAGTGTTTGTCTAAAATTGAGAAAAACCTAGGTCTCACAGAGGCACCTGACAAAAAATCTTCACATCGTTGATGCTTTATCACCATTTAAAACAAGCAGTGGTAATGCAATAAACTGTGCTCGCAGATGAGGGTATTGGATATTTGTGATGTAGGCCAATGCAGCCTCATCCCTGTGGTCAGACAAAAACAGGCAACAGATATAAGGCTAGGTGCTGAAAACTAAACAATATTTTGCAGCATGTCACTGGTAGGAGTCTTCAGGGACTTTACATGGACTGGCATATGTAAGTATGTATGTGGGTTTGTTGTTGTTATTTTGAAGTGGTAAACTGAAAAGTAGTCCCTTACAGGGGAACACAACTTTAAGTTAAGCATCTCCAAAAACTCTTATCCATCTTAGATCAGGGAGGGGTGGGATCCCACCCTCCCTGCTTAGATTGAGCATCACAGTGAATTATTCCACTGCTAGCCTGATTTATTTGATCATTCAACCCTCTTTGTAACACAAAAGCCCTCACTGTAAAAGCCCTCACTGTAAAAGCCCTCACTGTAAAAGCCCTCACTGTAAAAGCCCTCACTGTAAAATCCCTCACTGTAAAATCCCTCACTGTAAAAGCCCTCACTGTAAAAGCCCTCACTGTAAAAGCCCTCACTGAAAAAGCCCTCACTGTAAAAGCCCTCACTGTAAAAGCCCTCACTGTAAAAGCCCTCACTGAAAAAGCCCTCACTGTAAAAGCCCTCACTGTAAAAGCCCTCACTGTAAAAGCCCTCACTGTAAAAGCCCTCACTGTAAAAGCCCTCACTGTAAAAGCCCTCACTGTAAAAGCCCTCACTGTAAAAGCCCTCACTGTAAAAGCCCTCACTGTAAAAGCCCTCACTGTAAAAGCCCTCACTGTAAAAGCCCTCACTGTAAAAGCCCTCACTGTAAAAGCCCTCACTGTAAAAGCCCTCACTGTAAAAGCCCTCACTGTAAAAGCCCTCACTGTAAAAGCCCTCACTGTAAAAGCCCTCACTGTAAAAGCCCTCACTGTAAAAGCATTGGAAGCGGTGTTAAATATCGCAACAGGAAAAATTTGCTATTTTGCACATTGTGAATTTTAAGGCTAGTGAATTTTATGGCACGCTCATTTCACTCAATGTCTTTGTATGTACCCACCTTACCTAATGAAATTTTGTGCTAGCTTACATTAAGTCACCCAAAACTAGCTAAAATAAACTCAATCATGTACATATTCATCTGGGGTATGCAACTAATAGTGGAGTAGTTTACATTGCGCTGCGTGGCTTGTAGTGGCATTCCATTCCACAGTTGAAAACGGAATGCCGCTACCAGAAATCCAGGAAAAGTTTAAGCACTCAAACTAGTAGCAATTTGAATAATTTGAGCAAACAACAAAATATTCTAATCAATAAGGACAGACCGTGTTAGCCAGGGGCGAATCTATTAATTAACTCGCTAATAATATAGTCACATAGCAGGAGACTTAGTGTATGAAACCATTCATCTACTGAGTACTTATACTAATGTAGAGCACCCATCAACTAGCTATATGCTGTGGCCGAAGAGTTTACTCCCAAGATGAAATTTTTCATTTTGTGGCCTCCCCGAAAATGTTATTACAGATTTTATATTGGATTCTGTTGACAAAAAGAGAGGAGGCATTCATCGGTTTATAGTTGATTTTGTGGTCAAATTCTCGACTGAGCAGCATCAAAAATAGAGAGCTGACTTTTTGTGACAAACTTGTGCTGAAACTTTCGAAATTTCTATTTTACTGTGTGGCTCAAGCATTTTCAAATGTTGGGGAGCTGCAGTGCCCCTAATTGAATAACTAAATCTGCGGTAGGTAATCTAACTCTTATGCTGCAAAGACAAACGAATGCCTCAACGGCGCCCTGTGCAGGGTAGTTATTAAGAGTACAATAAGTATTTGAAAGTTACGCTCGTTGCCCATACCACACCCTAAATCTTAACATCAGGAGTTTGGGTTATTATCTGACCTGTAGGGGCCTGGAATGGACTGTCCCCATCATCCACACCGCTGTGTGAGGTGGAGACTCGACTATCTCCGTTCAGATCGATCTCTGTGGAGGCTGGGGTGTCCGCCGACATCTGCCAAGATTGTTCGTTGCTCGTGTATCTATAAAACCACAGACTTACATTAGGATTTTGAATGGTGTGCATGAAACCAATACTCCCACTGCAACTGAAACCAATACTCCCACTGCAACTTAAACCAATACTCCCACAATGCAACTAAAACCAATACTCCCACTGCAACTAAAACCAATACTCCCACAATGCAACTAAAACCAATACTCCCACAATGCAATTAATACTAGTACTCCCACAATGCAATTAATACCAGTACTCCCACAATGCAACTAAAACCAATAATCCCACAATGCAATCTCAAATTGACATTACTACAGTGCAGTTCACCTAATTCCTAAACCTAAACCTTCGGAGACCACAAAAATTTGCTCTGATTTAGATTGCATTGAGATCTGAAGGGGAAGGGACCAATTTTTCTTGACTGAATTAACAGGAGCTTTGAATTATAAAGTTTGAATTAACCAGCTTACACTGTTCAATGCAACTGAAATTGTCACTGCCAAAATGCAATTGACATAATAAAAATGTTCCCACAATGCAATAATACAGCAAAGTAACAAAAATCTGGACTTCCCATATTGATAAGGTAAATCCGTATTTTATCAATATGGATCAAGTCTATCTGAACATTCCTGATATCTTTATTATGGGTTACTATTTGACACGTCGTATTTTGATCTTTAATTCAGGAATGGAATTCAGGTATATGTATTAGTCTGAGCCCAAAAGACTATTGCCCCCCCCCTCAGTAGTTGTACACACATATTGAGCCTAGCGATTAATTTACTATTAAAGAGAACATCTGTACTTCTCTTGAGTCAGAGTGCCTAGACCGACACTGATAATCATTGTAGATATTTCATATTATGATCTAACAAACTTTAACATAAAACGATGTATCGATGGGTTACCCTGAATTTGATGAATCACCAGGTCCACTCTTTAACATCTGCTGTATGTGTCTCTGGAACTCTTCGTCTTCTGATTGTGCTCCTCCGTTCTGACTCATAGACATTACAGCCTCACAATATCTGTACTATCTGTAGGGGCTAACCCACCCAAAGTTACCGGGTCAAATCTATCTGCAAAATTTATAGTAACATAATAGAAATTTCACTCATTTGAAATGTTGTAAACTTTAAAAAAATCACTGCTGTAAATTGTAAATTGGAAAGGTTATGAACAAATATCAGTAGATAAAAATTGTTCTGATAGTACATAGCTAGCCAACCATGGGTCTAGAAAAATCAAAATATCCCCAAGTCGGAGTATAGAACAAAATCCTAGGCTGATGAGATGAGGCTGTGTTGGATAGAGGAAGGTGGGTAAATCTAGGCCTACCATAAACAGGGGAGATGCAGCCTACGCTAAAAGCTAGGCAACCACTCTGTAATTGTGGGTAATATTCCTGTTGAAGACGCAAAGAGCCTCAATTACAAATGAAAAGTCAATTATGCACATCATAGAAGACAGTGAAAAGGCTATTAGTAAACTGGTGAGATGGTAAAATCGGTTAGCGCGCTTGCTATTCAATGCAAGGCGATTAGTGCCGGAGTTGTGGGTTAGTGTCCCACCGAGATTCAGATTCGAGATTCAAGATTGATTTTTCCGGCTCCCAGAACCCTCGGGTGTATACCTCTCCTAAACAACAAAGTGTGTCAACAGTAGGCTACTCTTAATCATAATTACTCCACTGTGCAAGCCGAGTAGCCTAAGCACGCACATGGGTTGAACATGCTTATGTAATCGCCAGGAAACTCTCCATGTAGAAAATGGAAAAGCTCAAGGCCAGAAGGATTATGCTGCTTCATTGATTGGGAGACATGAATTAAAATATCAAGGGACTACGCAGGGAGATATTCGAGTGCAGTGGAATGAGCCTACATACAACCAAGAAGTAACTGTTAATCTTTGGTACAACTACAACAATGCATGTAAGTATAGTATAAATGGCTAGCTAGGCCTATCTATAGGCCTATGATTTGAATACAGTATAAAGTGGCTTTCTTCTAATGCACATGTGCCTGTACCACTGTAAATTGGCTTGTTAAGTGAATTTAAGTATCTTAGTTGCAATTTGAACTAACCTAGTACTAGCTGTTAGACCAGCGAGAATGGTTAGAGTAAATTTCATGGCAAACTCAATCTGATGATGCTGGGGGCAACATGCCAGTGACTGTGAGTGTGACAATTCAACCATGTCCACTCACTGACTCTCAACTCAAATGGCCATGTCACACCAAGGGGTCAGACTCATTTCAACCCCTGATCCACTCATACTGACACCTGGCTGCGTGCTCAACCCCAAGGCCACAGTGTGTAGTAAGATTGAGGTGACTTTCAGTCACTCCACTGTCTGTGAGTAAAAGTAAAGTTCTTCTACCACAGCCAGTCCAGTCACTCACTCAACTAACTGTAACTGTCTCTCTGAGAGTTAGTGAATTGATCTTACCTCGAATCTTACCTCGATGATTGTAGAACACTCTAATAAAGCCCTAGGGCATAAAGGGGAGTGCCTCATATATTTACCATTTGTGAGCAAAAAACCAGTGGTCCAAGCCTCAGGTCTCTTACAGTCCTGGGCAAAAAACTGTTGTGGTACAGTTTGGAAGAAGCAAAAATTGCTGTTGGTTCTCCCCGCGTAGCAGCTCTTGTCACCATGGTGGCGTTGGCTTGGTTGTTGATGACCTCGTCGTACGCTGAGGATAGGGCCTCATGTTTTTCTTCATCAGAGAGGATTCTCATCAGCAAAGACAGTCTGTGGTTTTTTCTCCTGTCTTTGAGGGGCTGGAGTTCTAGTTGGGAGCGTGCATCCGTTATGCCGCGCCTTCCTTTTATGCCTTTGACAAAGCGTATAACTATAGCCTTGCTTTGTGTCAACTCGATTTCTTCTGCTGTAGAGTTATCAGCTGGGTCCCAGAGAGTGTCAGCATATTCTTAGACAGGCCTGCACAAACTGGTGTAAGCCAGCAGTTTGGGTTTCTCTGGGGCATTGTGGAGAGCAAACTTTATACTTCCTAGGACTTTGTTGGCAGTATTCACTTTGGCTGTGATGTGTCTGTTGAATTTCAGGTCTGACTGAAATGTCACACCTACACCTAGGTATGTTGTTTCTGGGACAGACTTAAGTGGGACACCACCCAGTGTATAGGTGGGGGGCACTCTACTGTTGTTGCCAAAGACGTTGACTTCACATTTGGTTGTATTGAAGGGCATCTTCCATCTTTCAGACCAGTCTGAGTCATGAATGAAGGGAGTCAACTGACAACTCAATGTCGTCTTGGAACTAAAAAATAAACTAAATGGTAGAGCTTTGATTTACTGCCTCATATATGAGCTCACGACAATTGCCCTCTACAACATATCTTTTGATTATGAGGTCACTCACCTTTGTTATCAAGAGTCACTGAGTGAGTTGATTTATTGTTTTGGATTTTTTTCTCTAGAAATTTATTTCTTCTTCCCATTGAACTTAGCAGGAAGTCTACTCGTTTCACCTGTAGTGTAGATTCTCTCAGCAACTCAAATTCGAAAAATATCCTTGCTATTATTTCGGAATGAGCCAACATGGTAGTGATTGACTTTTTTCAAATGTAAATGAATTTTGGGAGTTGTCTTCTACCTGCTGATGAGAGGATAACTACTATATCAATAGTATCAATTGTTTTTTTATCAGGGAGGGTGGTTTGACGGGTTTGACGATGGTTGAGTTGAGGGTGGTGACGTCATGACATTGCAATGTGTAGTAGCAAGGAGTAACATCATTTTCAGTGTTATTCCCTGGTAGTAGCAAATGTGTTAGTACTTGTGTCTTTGATTTGCAGTTCTTAATCATGATAAAGTTTCCAAGACAGGCTAGGTTCTATATTGATAGCGTGGATAAATTTGATTGCAATAGATATAGGGATTGTTGTGATCATTTGGATTAAATTTGTTTCTGATTTTGCAAAAATACTGTGAAATTCATAACAGCATGCAGCTGAATTATTGCTATTTTAAAAAACACGAAATTTGTCAATCAACATATACTGAGCTGATCTAGTTAGTGCAAATCAGTCGGATAAGAAAAATGCTACTACAGAACTCAGTGTCGCTACCTGGCAAATATTGCCTTGATACAAATGCTTTCGATAGTGTACTAAACTCATTTAATTCAAATTCATGATGGAAACGTATATCTGACGTTGATAGACAAGAAAGCCACAAACTTACAAAATAATGTTCTATTTGTTTTATTTTGGACCCTTTATTTAAGAGTACCATGATTATACATCATGTCCGAGTTTGACAGCACCCTTCTATGAGAGATCGATCACTTATTTACTGCAGACAATACAGGAAAGAGCCGTCCCTGACTTATAGGGAGGGCAGTCATGCAATGCGCCTCAGCCTGAACATGCTGCATTAACCAGATAAATAAGTGAGCCTTCGACAGGGTAGGATTTTGATTTATCAACACAAATAGAGTCAAGAGCGTGATGTTAATCCTTAATAAATTCACCATTTGAATTATATTCAGCTTGTGACGCAAGATAACCTTGATATTCTAAAGTCCATTCAGTGGACGGACAGCGAGTCTTAGCTGGGATCATCAGCTGTGTGATTCGTTCCTTAGTCTCACAAACAGCACAGGGAACTCTGTTATTAGGGAAATCTGACCAACGGTACAGAGTAGCCCTTAAGGATGAGTGAGTGGCAGCAGATGGAGCATTAGGATAATATTCAGGGTCATCAGATATGCACTGATGATTGCTGCCTCCCCCAGTAGAACTGTAGTCTTTCCCGGTCATTTGGCCTCGGTATATTATCGTTGAGCTTGAAGGGCAGGAAGTCCTTCCCCAGTGAGTGAAGACAGAACCACCATAAGCAGGGAGCTGTGCAGACAACTTTGTCCATTCTACAATCAGAATTCAATTTCAGGTAAACAATTCTACCTCACTGTCTATACCACGAGTTACTGGTAAGACTACGGTTGACCAAAACCAACAATTTTTCCCACATAATATCCCCAAGTCCTGTATCTATGTTGTCTGAGTCAATAACTAAATCAAATGGCATGTTTGGTCTGACCAAAACGGTCACTGTAGTTGCACATAATATTTGTCTTAATTTGTGTGACAGTTTTGGTCAGACCAAAGCTGTCATAATTACAGGCACAGGGGATATTATGAGGGAAAAATCGGCGGTTTTGGTCAACCTTATATAAGCCACCGCCCCAAGAGTTGGATTATTACAATCCATTGATACACATGATAACTTCAAATGCACTTTCCCAATAATGCTTCAAAATTGAAGATTTAAAAGATTCTGGACTAGTTTTGTTGTTTCACTGTTCAGCAAACTATACCTGATAGAACGATTATCATAGTGTGAAGAGACCCGTATATAAATACTCACCCTTCATCACTGTTTCATTGACGACACCGCGGAGTAGATCCAGTGATGCAAAGTCTTTCCCGCCTCTACCATCTCTACCAGCCTTCCCCTATAAATAGAGACAAGACATGACATGACAAGTACCCTGTAACACCAGATATTTTGGCTCGTTTCTCTTTGATACCAGATGACCCTATAACCACCCCACTTCTGCACCTAAAAGTTGTGAATGTTTTGCTTGCATTTACTGTACCAAGTTGTCAATGAGAAAATTATGATGAGGTCTGGACATAAACCAATTATAACCAATTTCTCTACGTTTAGATTGTTTTACACAATGTTACTCTTCAATCTGCTTCTGGGCCACACATGTATGCTATAAAGATGGACAAGGATTAGAATGAGTGGGTGCCAAAGAACAAGCTATGGAAGTAAAAGACAATATAACTGATTACCACTGGCCAGGAACTACAGACAACGCACCTGGGTTACTCAAAATACTGTAACTAGAAAGACTCTGAATGATTTCTAGTGGCAATGAAACTATACTCCATTTGCAATGCTCAAAAAGTATAATAAGTTTTTGGATAAGAGAACAGAAAGTGAATCCATTACAGAGAGCAACCTGGCGCAGATATTGCGGCCTCGCCAATAAGACAATTAATATTTTGCAGCCCATGCTTCGGGATGCGGCGTGTGATAAGACATCTGATTTTAATCAACCTTTTTTAATCAACCATTACAGAGGCTGAAGTTGAACTCCATACAAAATGTCCATATAAGACTACAGTCACATACCGGAGGGCCAGGAGGACCTCTAAGTAGAGAGGTCAGGTCTGATTTAGAGGCAGAGATAATCTCCCTTCTCTTTTGCTCTGCTTCTCTTCTTCAGCCCAACAAGGAATCTGAATTAAAGCCAAGGTCAATATAATCTAAAACAAGTTTGTTCCCTCTGTGGTGGCGGCAGAGGGATATTGCAAATGTTTGGTATTGAGGCGCCCTGATGCCAAACACAGAGGGAACGAACTTGTTCTTATGTAACCAACTCTTTGATGTAACTCACTACATATTTTGTTCGTGACGAACAAGGAATTGTTTGTAAGAGTTATCTTCCAAAAATGCTATAGAAATCAATCAATTGATAGTAAGGATGTATTGGGTTGTATCAATATATTATGAGGGAATGCCTATTGGTAACAAATTGACACTTGATATGGTTATAGCTATTGTATTGTAAAGTATTGTAATATAGCTTGACACGTCTGGCTTTAGATCAACAATCACGGCCGCATTCACAAGCAGGGAATTCGTTTTCCTAATTGGGACTATCCAGGCTCAGAGGGTTTCCTGCATTTGAGTATGAGGATGAAAATCTTATTGTGGAGCCATCAGAAAACTACTGTCTTTTCGAGGTACGCACATTTACAAAGCCGATATGTTGGCTCTTATCTGATTGGTTGGTGGGAGCCAACACATTGGCTAGATTTACAATTTACACGATTGATAATGCTGTTCAATTGAGGACAAGGGCAAGTTTCAATATTAGTGATTATTCCTGCAAAATTTGTTTTAGGTTTGGATACATAAATCACGGCAATTAATGATCACGATCGCCATCTCGAACACGTGCTGGCTGTGACATAAAAAAGGAGTAGCTGACAATGCTCAATGTAAATGTTCGAAATAAGACAGTTTTTAAGGAGTTACCTCTTCTTTTGTTAGGGAGAGATAACTTCAATTTGTGTTTGTGTGTGTCTTATTTTGCAACTACGTTTGAATTCCCTACACGGAAAACCGGAGACTAAGAATATGGATATCATCATACTATTAGAAATATACGCTACAGAACTATTCTTCAGATTAAAGAAAATTAGAGGTGGGGAGAGATGTGTTAGCAAGAAATTCAGATTCAGGTGTATAGACTTGCCAGTCCAGATTGGGCTGATTCTCTCACAGGGTTTCTTTGATGCTGATCATTATCAGATAAAGTTCAGGTATAGATATTTAGCCTTTGACCTGACTGTCCTCTCATATGGACAGACATGCGGGATGGACTGGAACCCCGTCCACTCACACTTTTGATATTGACCGAGCAATCTGAGTTTTTTTATGTTATCACTGTTAATCAAAATTTTTTTCATGATAGATTGTTTAGCCTTAGTTTGTCGACAAAACTTTGTTGACTCCTCAGGCATCTAACAGCTGACCTCGCTCAAAATGCAATTTGCAACCCGAAATTCAATCATCATGTTTCTTTCATTTCAAGCCATTGACAATTTAAAAACAATGTAACAGCATAGTTGTAGATTCATTAGATAGTTGCTGGCAGCATGCTGGCAGAGCATGTAAAAAGGCTGCATTGCTGTTGATAACCAGTGTGCACAATCAAACTAAATAGGTTTGTCCATGAGTTTTCCGCAGTTATTACAGCAGCAGTCACTCTAGTCCCTGGACTATCTTGCTGTACCCTGCTGCTTTTTAACCGATATAGTTCATTACTTTTCATCACAAGTATTTTTCAATATCTATCCTTTTAGCAGAATAATAAAAAATAAAGATAAAAAAGAGGAGGCTGGACAAAGAGCAGATAATTCTCTCACCATCACAAGGGGGAGCAGAGGTAAATTCAATTACCACACAACAGAACTCTGATTTGTAAGGACTGTATATCACAAGTTGATTTTATAAAAATCATTCCTATCAGATTATGAAAGATAAAAATTGAGTAGAAAAAATAAAGAGACTAGAAGGATGTTAGTTGTCACATGTACTGTGCTGCTAGCAGTATTTACAGTACAGCTCATATTATAGTATTTACAGTAGTTCTCGGGCTGTAGAAGATTCGTACAATCTTTGTCTGTAAAGTCTTTACTGAAAGTCTTCCAGATTCCTGGCGGACTCTCGTGTACCAGCATACAGAAATAACACAGTTTAGCCTCTAAAACAAAAGTTTTGTTATACCGTCTTGAAACCATGTTGATAACTATATTGAGAATGTTTTGCCTATAGATTTGTAGCATCGAAACATATCACCGATCCTACCTCCAAGGAGTAACAATACGGATGATACTCCTTGCTACCGCCAACAATCCATATATATACTGCACGAAATGATATCTGAAAAAATTGTCTTTGTTTGTCATAAAACCGAGTTGCTCTGACCTTACCGATATGACTGCTGACACCCAGCCAATCAAAAGCACAGGAAATGTTAATTGTTAAAAATGACAATCTAGTATTCAATACAAACTGATCTTGGTTAATGTCATAAAAGAGTTGACAACTTCAACTTAAAATAATTGATTCACTAACCCATTCGATCCTTGTCGGTTGACTCTATTTCATATTCGTTCCTCCATTGGTGATAATAATTGAAAGCATCATCGTTACTTGCGACGTATTTGAGATGATCGGCTAAGTGTTTAGGTGAAGTAAAGTTTCTCACATGAATAAAACTATTTGGTGGAGCTCTCTTTGTGTAGTCAGAGATATCTTTACCACCTGAAATAGAAATAATTGTTCCTGACAAGGCGGTTTCAGGTCTTCCTCTAACTGACAGATAATCAATTGTCCTATCCAGATAGCTGTACACTCTGGAATCAGAAGGCGCCCTTCATGTATAACATGGCCTATCCTGGTGGGACTATCTAAAATCCAAAGTGATGTAAAGTAGTAACCCGTGTATTGGCTTAGCTCTGATCTGATTTCTGTTGTTCTCGACCCACCCGTCCACCCACCAGCCAATCAGACTCAACACATTAACTAGTAAAGTAATGTTATGTAGCTAAGGATGGTTCCAAGTTCAGCAGAAAATTCCTGTCATACTGGTCTCAATATTATAAAAAAGCTGGGAAAATTATTGGTCATAAATTGCGGCTGAAAATTAAAAATGTGACAGATATACAGACTTTTCAGAATTGAATTATTATGTATTTTGGCATCTGGCTTAGTCCAGTGGTGTATTCATAGGTCGGGCCAACCACTTTACCAGTAGGTCAACTTGAAAAAAACCTCTGAAATTGACATAAGTGTTATAAATACACAATGACTCTATTGTTGCCACCATGTCAACAAGTTCCGGGATCTCATCCCAAAAGGATAAACTAATTTGTTCTTTGGCACCCCCCCCTCCCCAACCCACCTTATCCCTCACCACAAGAGGAAGATGATAAATCAAGAAGCCTAACCATCACTTTTCCACGTCAAGGGTAAATACAAGAATGTAATCTTGCTTCTGCCAGCCGCAATCAAATAACAACTGATCATCTGCGTAAGTTGCTATGGTAATGAAGTTTTACCAATCCATTGAATATTCCGGTTGGGGTTCATTATGCTTGACGGGATAAACCTGCTAAACTCAGTGACATGTAGTCTAGATTAAACAACAACCTTCAAAGAAATTTTATCTCTTTAGAGTTTAGATGCATCAGTATAATTTAACCTTTAACATGATTTACCAACACTGACTTTAAAAAATGGAGTGTAGCGGTTTTTGTGAGTCCCTGCAACAAAAGTTTAAAATGATTAAAATGAGATCCTGTAAGCATCTTTGAATGTGGAAATAAACAACAAATCTCCTAATAATTCACTGTTAGTCTTTATCTTTCATATTTCTTCGTTATTTATTTATTCCATATTTATTTATTTTTTTATTTTTTTGTTTTATCTTGGCAAAATAGGAAGAACATAATTTTTAATGATGAAGATTGCTTGTCAATAAACATTTAAAAAAAAATAATAAGGTCATATGCCGAAATTTAAGTTCACTGACATTTTAAAATCAATGATTTTGAACCTCGCAGAATGACACCACTGCAGCTTGTAGAAAGCCACAAAGCGACCTTCGTATAGATAAACAACAAATGTAAAAATTGTTTATCTCTATAGAACTTATATAAACTGACCTTTAATAATAATGGAGTGTAGCAATTCATGAAAGTCTCGCAATAAAGGTTTAAAATGATTTTATAAAGGGGTCCTGTAAACATCCCTCAAAGTAGAAATAAGCATATGGGAGAAAGGCAGCAACTTACCTTAAAGGCTCAAATGCCAAAATCTTAGTGCACTGGCGCTTTAAAATCCATAAATTTGGGCCTCACAAATCACACCTCTGCAGCGTGTAGAGGGCAACAAAAGCAAACTTTTTCCATTTGATAGGAAGCCAAACGATTAGCCACAATTCTTGCTACTGATAGCTTTGATGGGCACTGACCTAGCCACCCACATACAACACTCACCGAGAACCACAGGTATAGTAAAAGTATCCATGGAGAGAACTTTCCAGAGTTTCTCTGTGATATAATCTCTGCAGACATTGTTCTCAAATGATAAGTAGAACAGGAAGTCGTCCATCTTTGGCTGATTGTTCAAGCTTACTTTTTTAATGATTGGAGCCAGGGGCTTCAGGCACAAGTCCGTTTTGGTGTAGGCGCTGATATTGATAAACTGGCTAAGCTCAAGTGCATAGGGAACTCGCGCACTTTTAGGTTGAACCCAGCGATCATCATTGCAGTTAGACACAAACCATAGAGCAGTTACCTTCACGGATACATTGTACTTAGCTCGCCTCTCTTTGGCAAAGTTTCGACTTGTTACCAGTGAGCGCTTTATTAAATTCCTGGCATATCCCCAGATTTGTCCAGATACACGTGACTCAGAGAGAAAGGTTGTTGAATAATTGAACAGTCCATTCCATTGGCTGGGTTTTTTAGAGTTGACATATTGTGACTCACCGCTTAAAAACATCCAAAGATCATCCGCACTCTTCTTTGGTGGTCTTTCAAATGATGTTAATCCGTTTGCAGAGAAAACTGACATACCAGCGCCCGTAGTATCTTGCGTTCCATTTTCAATTTTACATCGATAATCACATGATTGCAAAAAGTTTGACGGAAAGCGGCGAGCGCCCTCTCCTTGAACATTCTCTGGTGCATTGTCCCAGCCATCTAGAAATCGAATTGTCTTAAGCTTAGAGCGCTCTGATTCATTTAAACGCAATCGGTAACTATGGTAGTCTGGCCATGAAGTGGTAGAGTTGCCAGTGACAGTGACATCACCATTCAGCATAGTATCATCTCTCAAAGTATCATCAGATTGAGTAGCAGCTGTTTCCTCAGGTTTCAGGCTAAGATCCATCGGGTGTAACCAAGCATTTTGCTCTGTATCTCTGTCTGTAACAAGTGATACTGATGGCCACGTACTGATATACTGCGACGTTGCGTATATCAATGTTGTAGCAGCTGCTGCAGCAAGGAGCTTGACCAAAATGCTGTGAAATGTCATCTCCGCTGTTGTACAAGACTCACGTGTAGCTTACTTCATTCAAAACTACCATCATAGAAGAACTCTGTACTATGTCCTGTGATATTCTTCTAGTTTAACTCTCTACTGACTACTCCAAGCTGCTGGTTGTGTTTCTATATTCAAGACCAACTGAACGGTTATGTCAGTCATATACAGTAACAGTTCCGTAAGAATTATTCAGCAAAAACTTGTCAGAGAACAACACGTGATTGAGACAGGCTAGCTTGAATACAGCTAAACACATTGTGTGGTTTCCATCTCCTGTTGTCATTAATCAATCTTAGCAAGGGTGTCTAAACTGTCAAACCATAAGAAGCTTGGTATGCTTACAGATGGCGTGGTAAGTAGTGGAATGTTTGAATACGCACCCCCTTTCTCGTACTTAAAAAGTTTGGAGTGATAGGGAAGTGATAACTTCAACCACAGTACTAGTTGGTTAGCGTAAACTCATATTCATATATGGTATATTTTGTTGTACAAAAGGCCGTTACCATCTATCAACACAAAAAATATATTGCAAATTGTCCTAAATGCTAGAAATCAAAAGCACCAGAGAATTAAACAATCATCCAGCATTCATATTATTATTTTTTTAAATGAAGGACGAATGAGAGTCAGAGCAGAGGAGATTTTTGTGACAATTTATGACACAAAACCAATTAATAGACTACAGAACCTAGTTATTTCATATTTTCACAGTTTAAAATCACACAAATAATTGAATTTGATGCTTCCAATTTACACAAGTTCAAAAAAAGAAAAGAAGAAAATGCCAGTACTATAGTGAAGATCACATTGTAGAATTTAAAACCCTGCTACAGCTCATATTCTATGATTTACAGTACTGCTACAGCTCATATTCTAGTATTTACAGTATTGCTACAGCTCATATTATAGTATTTACAGTAGTTCTCGGGCTCTAGTAGATTTGTACAGTCTTTGTCTGTAAAGTCTTTACTGAAAGTCTCCCAGATTCCTGGCGGTCTCTCGTGTGCCAGCATACAGAAATAACACAGTTTAGCCTCTAAAACAAGAATGAATAAAAATTTTATATCAATTATTGCCAGAGTCCCCTTCAGCTATAAAAAGAATATAAGACAATTATCGAGTTATTTAGAACACTTATCCCATTGGTGTTTGAACTGAACTGCATTAATTAATTTTCAAGAAGAGGCTTCTGAATACGATGGGTGACTGATTTATCTCAGTCCTCCTCATAAGAGAAGACAAGACAATACACTGTGATGGTCTTAATGACAAAGATTTATGAATTATATTTGAATTTATAGTAGGCAGGATCACTTACGCCATTTTGTGTTGGCTCTGATCTGATTGGCTGTCGGATGGGAAAGAGAGCCAATGCCAGGTTCTAAAAGTGCCTACTGAGATATAGTGAAAGTGAAACTGAATTACTTTCACATTTACAGTAATTATATATATATATATATATATCAATGGGAACTTTCAGGAAAGTGTCACCTGACCTAGCACTGGCTCTCTCTCTCTCCCTCTCACTAGCCAATCAGAGCCAACTTATCAGCCAATCAAAAGCTCATGCGATTTTGTTTGTTAAAAATAACAACCTTGTATTCAATACACAACGATGATTTTGGTGAATGTTATAAAAGAGTTGACAATTTCAACTTAAAATAATTAATTCACTCACCCATTCTGTCCTTGTCGGTTGACTCTATTTCATATTCGTTCCTCCATTGGTGATAATAATTGAAAGCGTCATCGTTACTGGCGACGTATTTGAGATGATCGGCTAGGTGTTTAGGTGAAGTAAAGTTTCTCACATGTATAAAACTATTAGGTGGAACTCTTCTAGTGTACTCAGAGATATCTTTACCACCTGAATAAAAAATAAATAGTAACTTTCTTTTAGACCATTTAATGAGTGGTACGCAATGGGACGCAATTGGATACACTGGGACGCAATGGCACTCAATGGGACCCCTCTGTTTTCCATTTTCTCTAAGTGCAGATGAAAAAATGACAGCATATTATTATAGAATAAGTAACAAGTTGTGTCTGATATAGTCTGGGCCCCCCAGACTGTTGCCCCCCCCCGCCCGACGGCCCCCGGCGATGTCTATTACTAATGTTTTAGTAGATAAGCTGGGTTATACACATAAAAAACTAAGCCGGAGGTTATACCAATGAACTTAACCCTTGTTGATTGGTATTACTTTTGAAACATGGGTCTTACTTGAAGTTATGCTCTCACAGTTATATTATGCAAGTGCCAAAGATGGTAAGTTATACACCCGAGGAGGCTGGGGACTAGAACAATCAACCTTGAGAGCTCCCCCAGTGGGATTCGAACCCACATATCCTGCAGCACCAATCAACCGATCGACTGGTAGTGAATAGTAAGCGTGCTTACAGATGACGCCATCCCACTGTCCCAAAAAAGAATCGGTTGATGTCGATTATTAGATAGCTAGCTATTCACTACTCGGAGTCGTGTTCTATCATCGCAGAGCACATTCTGAAAGGAAACTGGCGCAGAATTTGCATATCTCTGCTTCGAGATGTGGCGAGTGATTGTGATAAGACAGCTGATTTTAATCAACCATTTTCTCGATCAACCTATATCAAGTCGTGGTGTGGCGGGAGCCATCACGTTATTCAGTTGGAGTGTCATTGTATGAATCAAAAAGACAGAAGGTTTACATCCCATAAGTCTTAGGTGGGCAATAATACTTTGGGTCATACTTGCCAAGTAATCTAAATACAAAATAGGGAGATTCCATTTAACGGCGATACTGCACCACAACGTGGTGCTTCGAGGGTGCGAAGCACCCGAGTCACCCAGAAGCTCTGAGAGTGTTTCCAGCCACTAGGAAGGGCTAAAAAGGTATATTTGAATATTTTAAAGGTTGAACAGGTTTGTCTTCAACTTGCATCATGAATTCTTTCATTTAAAAGCCATAAAAATATCTCTCTGATTCGCTTCTTATAGTGAGATAGGCCAGACTAGCAGAGTTTTCGTTCCCAAATTATTCACTGATTGATTCGAACTAGAAAACCTCTGAGTCAATTAAAGCCAGAAGAGCGAGGAATGTGAGCACTGAGATGGTAGGGGTTTGACTCTATTTAAAAGAGTCCCCCTAGGCTAGCCTCCAGGGTCAGCAGGTAACTGGAATCACATGGCTTGCTTTCCTAACTATTTTGTAGACGGAATATAGACATTCATACCTAGGGAATACATTCCTAGATATGGGATCAATAGCAGATTTTTACCTGTGAAAACTAAAAAGATTTGTATCTAAAACCAACATTGTCTCAAATTGAGGTGAAATAACACTAACAGTTATAAGTGAGATTAAAATTATTTGTTATCAATGCCATTCATTCTCAATATAGAACGGAATGTGTTAATTGGCTCTGAGCTAGACCAAGGTTGGTCCACTTGCCTGCATTCCAAGTTGCTCCTGAACAGTGGGGGGAGCAACCAGAAAGCAGGCAATTGGATTAAATTGGATCTAGCTCTGAGCCTACAGTAAAGTTTTTCTATAAACACATCTCCTCAAACCAATCCCATCCATGTTGACCTAGGTCAGTGTTGATCATGTTTGCTTGCAGTTCCAAAGCAAAAAATACAGTTAAAAGTTTAAAGCAGAAATTGATCGGTCAATCACCACAGATTTTTAAAGGATAATGCCTTCACTGAGAGCAGTTGAGGTGAACATCCTACACCCCTTCATATTACTATTTGATCCAGCTCGCAAGCCGAATGATCAAATTTGAATATTTTGGTGTGGCAGGTTATATGAGCGAATGGTCATATTCTATCTATTGCATTGTCACCAAAATATTATTACGTTTTCGAAATCCATGATTGACGATAAATTTATGTTTGTAGTTGTCTGAGCATGATTTCCTGACAAATTAAGAAATTGATTGTGGGTGTTTTCATTTCATCTGATATTGCCTAAGAGTGCCCTGTTTATGACAAAACAGAGGGTGGGCTGCCCCTCAAGAGGGACGCAAGTTGCCCGGAGTCCTCGTACTGAGAGTGTGATACATCCTAGAAAACTAGAATGCATCCTAGAGGGGAGGCCATGGTGGACCTCCTAATCATAAGTGTGCAGCAAGCTGCCAGAAACTGAAACAGGCACTAATCAGCCATTGGCAGTGCCTTTTTAAAGAGGGAATCTTCTCTTGATTATTACCACCATTCCTACCGTCAGCCAGTTATGATATTAAACTAGTGTCCTAATTCTCCTAACCACCAAACTCTCAGATACCTACTTAGCCTGAGCCCCCAGACTTTCCTCCCCCCGCCCGATGGCCCCCTACTACTGATTGTTGTCAGACGGTCCATATGGGGAATCAAAAGGCATTCAGATTGCATTGTTCTAGCCAGTTTTTACCTTTTGGATTAAATTTCATTTGCATGGAGCACAACTTCCCAAATGTTAAAATCAAAACTACATACATACCAGCAACTTTTCGATGTGATAGATCACCAAACAACAGCTGCATCAACAAGCGTGCATCAGAGAAAACCATATAAGTGAGCAATATACAAATAAATCATGGCTTCCGCCAGACATTTAAAACATACCAACTCATTGTATTGATTTGGTGCCACAATAAGCCAAACATTATAACAACTCTGGCTCTACTAGTTTTATGGTTAGTTTCTCATGGTTTGTAAGCTTCACCGTGCGATGACAAATAGAGACATACAAGCTAAGCTAGTCTGTCTAACCTTGCTCTCAAGGTCTCAAGGAGGCAACCACGATGCAATCATAACCAAGATTTTATGATAAGTTGGGGGCAAAAGAGCTAACACATTTGCTATTTATTACCAGCAGTTGTGGGTCTAAGTAACTGTTTGAAGAGCGTTTCAAACTTGATCCACTCCAGCCCAAGTCCCTGTGTATCCCAAGTTCCTGTGTGTACTCGTCTATTGGATAACTCATAGAAAAGCATGCCCCCCAAAAAGGAAACAAGCTAAAAAAACAGCTAAACACTCTTCATGGTCCCTGAATGGTGGGTAAATTGGTCCTAACTATTAACTGTGTAAAATAGAATGGAAACCTAACACTGACTACAAAAAAATGTTCTGGTATGCTGGTAGGCAAGAAATGTAGGTGAAAAAGGAGTGGTTCAGATTAATCAGCAATGAGAAGCATAACGGAATTCTGGAGGTAAGTAAGTCTTATGGTGAAGATGGAGCAACCCGCTGCTAATTTCAGTCCATAAGCACTTAAACGTCCGTGAAGCTTAATACCTCCAAACCAACATCATTAAAACCTGCAATTTAACTACAAGTTGTGTAGGTAGACACAATGATGTCGAGACTACCAAAGGCATTAATTAAATAAATATAATGGTAGTGTGTTGACTGGTGAGGTGTAATTGACCTAGCCAAATAAACAGGCCCGTAGTTCTTGACGAGGCAGGGAGGCACTGCCTCCCCTAAAAAGCTAAATACAGTGGCCTAAAAATGCTATGATTTAATATTCCATGTCAGAAGCAGCTCCTCTGGGTTTCCAATTGCTAGTTATACTCCGCTCAAGTCGCTTAGGGAGGAGCTTACAACACCCCTCCTGGTGATGCTTTGGACTCGCTTCAGACTTTTGCCTCCCCTACTATTTTTTCTAAGCTACAGCCCTGATAAATTATACTTACCAAGGACCACTGGTATTGTAAAAGTATCCATGGAGAGAACTTTCCAGAGTTTCTCTGTGATATAATCTCTGCAGACATTGTTCTCAAATGATAAATAAAACAGGAAGTCGTCCATCTTTGGCTGATCCTTCAAGCTGACTTTTGTGATGATTGAAGCCAGAGGTTTACGACAAAGGTCTTTTTTAGTGTAGGCGCTGATATTTATATACTGGCTGAGTTCGAGTGCAAAGGGAACTCGTGCACTTTTAGGTTGGAACCAGCCTCCTATATTACAGTTAGAGACAAACCATAGAGCGTTAGCTCTTGCTGGTACCTTGTACTTGGCTCGCCTCTCTTTGGCAAAGTTTCGTCTTGTAACCTGTGAGCGTTTAGTGAACTTCCTGGTGTATCCCCAGATTTGTCCTGATACATGTGATTCGGATAGATAGGTGGATGAATAGTTGAACAGTCCGTCCCACTCACTGGGCTTACTCATCTTGACATATTGTGACTCGCCGCTATAAAACATCCACAGATCATTCGGACCCTTCTTTGGAGGTCTCGGAAACTTACCAAACCCGTTGCCAGAGAAAACTGACATTCCGGCACCCATGGCATTTACAGTACCAGTTTCAATTGTACAACGATAGTCACAAGAGTGCAAAAAGTTTGACGGGAAGCGGCCGGCACTCACTCCATGGACATGTTCTGGTGAGTTTTGCCAGCCACTAAGAAATCGAATCGTCTTAGTTTTAGATCGCTCCGACTCATTTAAGCGCAGTCGGTAGTTATTGTAGTTCGGCCATACAGTTGAGGAACCGCCAGTGACAGACTTATTCTCTACCATATCTTCTCCCTTTCTATCATCAGAATCTATACTGCTCTTCAAAAGCAAAGTGTCTGTATTATTAGCCCTAGCGCGCCTTTGAGAGGGGGCGTTGTTCTCTTGCTGCAAGCTCAGATCCACATATTGTAACCGATTACGTTGCTGTGTGCTTGTGTCTGTAAAAAGCCGTACTGATGACCATGAGCCCATATAACTTGATGATGAGTAGATCACTGTAGTTAGAACAGCTGCCGCTAGAAGCCAGATAAAAATGCTGCGATAGGTCTCAAGGAAGCTCTGCTTTTGCCCAATATCGCCGTGTGTACCAATCGTCATGCTTGGTTTTAAGGAAAGCTACCATGGAAGAGCGATGTACAATATCCTATGTTGTATTCTGCCTGATTCACGCCGTTCTGACAATTCGTTACCCAATAATATGATCACAGAGTAAGGATATATCCTTACTCTGTGATATGATACTCTGTATGCTGTATTTAAAGTTATAATAAGATGAATTGCAGATTAAAAGGCAGGTCAACCGTGAAAATTTTGATGTTCTTCCAAATGTCCTATTATTGCTCCTGCCCTGTCAAGCCAACAAGCAAACAAGATAACAAGCGGGTTCTGGAAAACGCGGAAAGGCGGAAAATCAGTTTCTTCGCGGAAAATCATATTTCACCTTGAATTTCATGATGATGCTAAAAAAAACTACCGGAAAGACATTGAGCCATCACAACTGTGTCATATGAGTGTTTTTGGTAGAAATCAATTGAAAAAATTTTTTTTTTTGGAAAGTGCGGAAAATATTTTTTTCCCCAAAAAATTGATCTCAGTGCATAGAAAATGAACTGTAACCCATTAAGATATCATCCCCATCTTTTAACGGCCTGAATTTCAGGTTTTCTTTTTTGGAAAACGCGGAAAATCGTTTTTCACCTTGAATTTGTTGATGATGCTAAAAAAACTACTGGAAAGACATTGAGGCATCACTACTGTATCACATGAGTGTTTTTGGTAGAAATCAATTGAAAAAGTTTTTTTTTTGGAAAATGCGGAAAATATTTTTTTCCTCAAAAATTGATCTCAGTGCATAGAAAATGAACTACAACCCCATCCCCGGCTTTTAACAGCCTGATGTTTGTAAAATTAATCAGCAGATATTATCTTTTGTGGACACTGGATCATAAAGTACACAATTTGCCTTCCAATGGCACTACTGTATCATTTTTATTTTCTTGAAATGCAGGTAACTTTCAAAATGTTGAACTGAAGTTTTAAATAATACTTACTTACGAAGGCAGTGACAGCTTTCACCTCGCAATCGTGGTGGATCTGCTGGAGACTATTTTCTCTTGTTTACCCATCAATATAATCCAATAGAGCCAGAATGATAACCAATGCGAAGTGATCACTGATCTTGGCTGAATGTCAAGATCCTGTCATGTGTTTACTTATGCAATATCAAATTGATAGTGAAATGCTTCCAACAGTGAGCTTTACCAAGGTGCCCTCAACAAAATGTTTCAAAGCAACATCTTTCGAAATTTTACATCAAAGTGGAACAGATATGATGTCTCAAAACACTGAAGTAGAAACCAAGCACAGTATATTGGGATCAAAGGAGTGAGGGCTCATGAAGGTGAAAGAAACAAATGTGAAGTATGAAACAACTGCGCAGTAGGAACTCCCGGAAACAATTAAATAGTGTCTTTCCGATCGTTTTTTTTAGCATCATCAACAAATTCAAGGTGAAAAACGATTTTCCGCATTTTCGAAAACGCGGAAAACGATTTTCCGCGTTTTCCAAAAAAGAAAAACCTGTAATTCAGGCCGTTAAAAGATGGGGATGATATCTTAATGGGTTACAGTTCATTTTCTATACACTGAGATCAATTTTTGAGGAAAAAAATATTTTCCGCATTTTCCAAAAAAAAAATTTTTTTCAATTGATTTCTACCAAAAACACTCATATGATACAGTAGTGATGCCTCAATGTCTTTCCAGTAGTTTTTTTTAGCATCATCATGAAATTCAAGGTGAAAAACGATTTTCCGCATTTTCGAAAACGCGGAAAACGATTTTCCGCGATGAAACTGATTTTCCACCTTTCCGCGTTTTCCAGAACCCGGATAACAAGTTACAAGGAACATCTGAATGCTTTTACAATCGTCCTCTAGGGTTGTCGCATTTTTTTAGATTTATTGTTTAATTTCATTTTCTTGCTGATCTAATTACCATCATAATTACATGCGGGAGTACACTTTCGAGCAACCATCCTTTTTTCATGTATTGGATAACATAATATACTGGCTACTGTACACTGTGCTGTGCTTGTATTGTATCTAATTTGATTCATTCATTGACAATTTGGACAGCACTTTCTTTTAAAAAAATCCTCAGATTAACTTCAAATTTCTTACATTCAATTCAAATCAATAGTCTTTCAAAAAAAAAATTGACTTCCCACTGTCAATCAAATTATTTGAAGCAGCAAACATATTATTTGCCAGCAAACGAGAAAGTGATCTGTTAAAAAAAATAATGATTTATTTCAGGACTTGCACATTCCGAATGTGACTGTCTGAATTGGTGTAGTAAAACGTTTCATGGGACGAAAACGGCTGCAATAAACCCCACATATTATATGTTTTCTTGTTTTTGCTGCTGCATGAAAAATTGAATATTGGTTATTTGATTATTTTTTTCTCGGTTTCGGCTTTATTTTGTAAACAATAAGATATATGCATTATGAATAGAACATGCAGCGGTGCAGTCAGGTAGTCTGTGACCAAGCGCCACAGACGCCACAGACCAGAGAGGTGACTGCCTGATTGTAAGGGACCTTAGCTACCCTGCCCACGACCTGAAGCCCAGCACGACCCCTCATACCCCCAACCCAACATCCCCACGCCACAGAGCGCAGCCAACTGTTCCCTCAGGACTAAGAGACTGCACCAATCGTTTAGTTTTTTTATCGACCCCACTGTTATGTGGGATCTCCGTCAGAGGCAGCTGACGACTAGCCTGGCAACCTGCCAACCATGAGGGTGCAGATGTCTGACAACAAAACCCAGATCAGCAATCTGATTTTGAATCCTAATCCTGATCCAAGTAATGACTCCCTGTACCACCCTGACGATAGCCTAAAAGTAACAAGGTAATCGGGGGCTCCCTGTACCACCCTGACACCCCGCCCATAGCCTATGAATAACAAGGTAATCGGGGGCTCCCTGTACCACCCTGACACCCCTCCCATAGCCTATGAATAACAAGGTAATCGGGGGCTCCCTGTACCATCCTGACACCCCTCCCATAGCCTATGAATAACAAGGTAATCGGGGGCTCCCTGTACCACCCTGACGATAGCCTAAAAGTAACAAGGTAATCGGGGGCTCCCTGTACCACCCTGACACCCCGTCCATAGCCTATGAATAACAAGGTAATCGGGGGCTCCCTGTACCACCCTGACACCCCTCCCATAGCCTATGAATAACAAGGTAATCGGGGGCTCCCTGTACCACCCTGACACCCCGCCCATAGCCTATGAGTAACAAGGTAATCGGGGGCTCCCTGTACCACCCTGACACCCCGCCCATAGCCTATCTCAGTTCATTAAAAGTATTGGCTGATTTTGGTGATTATCTCCTCCTGACCAAACTTTGAACTTCACTCTAGGGAAGTGTATTTAACATGGGTGAACTAAACCCACACATAATTATGTATTATACCAATATAAACCCAATGAGCAACAATAATATTTAAAAAAATATTATTTCTCAAAGAAATCTACAAAAAACAGCCGTTACTATCAAAGTAATGTATCGCACACCTATTTCCAATAGTCCGATTACTTGCAAATTTTTTTTAGTTATTCAGAATAGGTCTGTCCAGATATGCCGATTTTTGCATCATTATAAGTTGCATGCAAGCAAAATGTAACATGTATATCTGTTTTTTGAAAGTATGCCTGATGTGTGCTTACGATTGCGCAATACACCAGAGACCTTAGCCTTTGATATACTCTCTTTGTCTAAACAAAGCCTCTTCTATAACAAGCTTTCAATTCAATCGATGTATGAGGCACAATAATCCTATGTCCCAAATGCAGCAAGTACAATTATCTGCTACTGGTAGCCTAATACTGTGATTACCAAAGATTATAAATTGTTAATACTATATTTTACAAAATATTCTGATCAAGAATTACATGATTCGAATTCAGTAATTTAGCAGGAAATCTCATCATTCAACTTCAAATGTGGAAATAAGTCTTAGGCACAAATGGTCTTGATTGGTTTCCCATCTTATTTCAATGATTAATATCTCAACAAAATTTTTATTCATGTGTAGTTTAGTTGTAATTTCATGTATATATAGGTTTTTTCACCTTTGTCAAACATTTGATCGTCTAGAAAGTGCTTGAGTTTTATAATATTCAATCGACTTGCTCCACGACCAGTAGAGCCTCCTGAGTCAAGCTACTAGAAGTGCATGGCAAGCTAGTGCAACCATAGTCTAAGTGCTCAGACTCCAAGGCGCAGGGAGTTGCTTGCGCAAACTATAATAGTTTGCGCAAGTAACTCCCTGCGCCTTGGAGTCTGGGCACTTAGACTAGTGCAACCATGATGCGAATGGCTATTATTATTATTATTATAATCTCACATGACACATGCCTCCAAAATATACTGACTCTGTGGGTTCGGAAAGATCTTCTTTGAAATTTTGTGATGGCTTATTTAGTCAACACAAACGGGTATGAATCTTTCAATTTAGAAATTGTGGTTAAAATAGATTATATCTTATTAGCTTCGATTGTTTGATGCAGAAAGCGTGCTATCAAGAATGAGATGGATTTAAGAGTTGGTGACATACGTTAGAGTGTCAGTTTCACAGCGCGCATGCGTTTGAGGTCATGGGTTTTGTTAGCCCCGAGAGCTTGTCAATTGGGATGCATGGGTTTCTCTTTGATTATAGATTATAGCAAGAAGCTGATCTATGAATACTGAATTGCAATCTAACTATTATGATTAATGGAAGGTTACCAAAATATGTGCATATCTTCGCACTGAGCATAGGGATTCATAAGTTAAAATTGAGATAGGAGCTGGAAAGTGTTTGGGGTTTGGGGTTTGGGGTTTGGGGTAATTCATTATGCTAGCAATATCAATTGTAAGCAGAGGCTGTACACGCAGCATTCTTCTCATTGAGTGTTATCATTTGTTGCTATTCACAATAAAATATCTAATTGTGTGGCTAATTAAAATTGTTTTTAAAAACAGGAGGACACGCTATTGTTTGGTGACAAGATTGAGTCAACATAATCTCATAATTGTGTTGGTTTGTGATGGTTTGTGTTGTCGCAATGTCTCTCTGTTTAGTCATACAATCAAAAGATTTACTATGTAGTGCTCTCATATTTACATGTAGGCATACTAGTAGTGATTGCTTATTTATTTATTTATAGAGGCTTACAAAAGGATGGCTAATAATTTAGGTTAGCACAATACAATTTTGAATATTATCATGGGCTAAGGCCCCTGTAACTTCTTGCTCTCTGTATGGCATCACAACCATTAACACAGTGAGCAATATCCTCATGACAGTAGATACAATAGTAAAAACCTTCCATACTGTGATTTATCTAGATACCCAACTAACTATATTGACTTCAAGCTGTTGATGGCATATGGCCGAGGAGCTATTGGTGACTGCATTTGGAAAACTTCTAACTCAAATTAAGCTGCAAAACAAAATCCCTCTCCTGCCTTCTCTGGTCTTCTCCTGATTGATTTGATTGATTTATTACATATCACAGACAATATTATTACCAGGGCTCTCAACCACTCAGATTTAGCCCGAGTTACTCAGATTTTTGGGTTCAACTCAGGCTTCTCAGGGGATTTTAAAATGTGAGCTAAAACTCAGATTTTGCTTGTTGGCAGAGATGAATAATATATAAACAATGCTAAATGTTGCCTTACAATAATTTATGTCATATTATTAATGAATGATCAGGTATTAGATTCTAGTTGCGATAAGCTATGCTCTCACTGCGCTACCTATTCAAGTCATTTATGTGAGATTCCAATTTGTATTTGAGAACGCTTTTAAAATTTAGCTTGTAATGAACTTGACATGATTGAATGAACCTAGTCTTTAATTTGAATATCAACACATTACACCCAACTTGCCTTTCTGTCAAAGCATCTCGGTTCAGACTGAGATGGCATCAAACTTTTGCATGTGAATTATGTGTGGTATTTGTTCTGGGTATTTGATTTCATTTGTGATAAGCTATGCTCTTATTGCTCTCCCAGTGATTTGCAAATAGATTATTATGGCTAAATAGAAATTTGAATTTTAGGAATGTTAAAAAAGTCATTTGGCAGGTGAACCGGATAAATCCAGGCAATGATTTCAATAGCATCACATTACATCAATTATATGCCTTTCTACCCTGGCGGCTCGATTCGTCAGCCTTTAAAACAATATTTTTACAAACATATTTTTACATCATGGGGATTCATTTTGACCTGTGGCGATGGCCTTGGTTAGTCCATACGAATTGGTTCATCTGGATCAAATCTAAAATTATTTACGATTTTATGTTTACAAGCAATGCTCTAGGTTTTTATTGATTTACTAGCTATCACAAACATGAAATGTTGCGAGAAAAGGATGCATATACTTTGTCATTAAAGGAGCTTGCTACTAATGTATGGAACTTGCATTTGAGGGCATCGCTCTAGGAAATTTTGTATGATGTGATGCTCATCAGCAGAACAGCACAATAATATCGAGGTCGCCTACGTCAAGCCTCAAATTCTTGGCAACATTAAAAACTTTTCTTAGTAATTTCTTGTCTATGGTACATATGCTCGTGTGCAAAACAGGCAGACAATACATCAAGAGGGAAACTACAAAACTTTTGAACATCATGGAAGCTAATGGCTTTGTACTTAGATGCAACATTTTTTTAACAACATACATTCTTTGACTTGCTTTGCCAGCTATTCTTTGCACATAATCTTCAAATCCCAGGTATTTCACCCGACAATGTTTCGGTACCATCTCAGACATACCCTCAGCTGTTTATGCTCAGGGCGTTTTACACCATTAAAGTACCACTATGGGACATGCTAATATCAAAACTAAGGTTTCGAATCCTCCCAGGTTGAGAGCCCTGATATTTCATAATCAAATAGTAACTAGAAACCAGAAGTATTTTATATCTGATATCATATGCCTTCATAATAACAATACTACTACTATTAAGGCTTCTTTGAGGGAAGGATTTGGGATTTTAACGTGACATTTATTTTCGCACAAATCAGAAGCACTGCCCAATCTATTCTTAAAAATTTTACTTGAAAGACAGTAATTTATGTTTGAAACAACCCTAATAATCTTCAATAATTTTTAATTGATATTGTTTGCTCAATCAATCCTTGTTTAAAATGTGATAGTGTCAGGCCTTCTTGTGTATTTCTTAGGATTGAAATATTTCATAATTGTTTGATGGGTATCCCTGGCTTAAATTTAATTCATATCACTGGGCAAGGTCGGTTGACACAAGTACCAGTAGATGAATTATGCGTCCTCATTTAATCCCCCCACTCAAAAACTTTGACCCCATCCAGCAAAAATTAGAACCAGTAGTATTGAATTTGGATTGGAAATAGTAAATCAAATATCTATCGCTACCTATTCTCTTGCTATCTTGCAAGTATAAGGGTTTACGGAGAGTTATTTAACAAGATTGACACAATCTGCTTGGTGCTTGTAGTTTGAAATAAAATCTGTATACAGGGAGAACTTGTATGCTGGTATAATTTCTGATATTTGGAGACATTCAATTTTGATCCTAGATTCTTCCTCTGTAAAGAATTCTCTCATTTAAGTTTGTATGTTTACCTGGATACAAGGACGGATTATGATAAATTAGGCAGAGTGGGATAACTTCTAATTCATATTAAGTACGGCATTGTATGAAAATGAGAAGATAACTCTACAGCAACTTGAAGCCAAAATACTTTTAATGAACTGAGATGAGTAACAAGGTAATCGGGGGCTCCCTGTACCACCCTGACACCCCGCCCATAGCCTATGAATAACAAGGTAATCGGGGGCTCCCTGTACCACCCTGACACCCCGCCCATAGCCTATGAGTAACAAGGTAATCGGGGGCTCCCTGTACCACCCTGACACCCCGCCCGTAGCCAAGGAATAATGAGGTAATCGCGGGCGGCAGCAGAACCAGCCTCAATGCAGTCGACTTAAATAAATCTACTTTTGTGGCAACATAAAGGCTGATTACCTAGAGTGAGTTTTTAAGGAGTTGAAACTGTAGGCAATAACGACCGATTGAGATAGTGTCGTGCTAATCGGCCTATCAATCACAATGTGTCAAACATCGATCATCATTTACTAACAAAATACTAATCTCAGGCATCAAGGATTATGTTAAACGCTACCCTAATTTCAATGCATACTTATAGTCAGTCCAGTAAGTTAATGTTTTTGTCAGATTTGCATGGTCAAAAAATTCAATCCTCTACTTGGCATGAATTATTGGTGGAAAAAGTGCCTCCAATAAAGGAATGGAACTCTCATTCTCAGTCTCCTGGAAGTGTAGTACAAATAACAAGCACTTCCATCTAGCCACATTTTGCGAGGTTGCCACCAGACTATATCGTAGTACTGCTAGGCTCATACTGTAGTATTTCAGTACACTTCAGGAAGAAAACCTCAATCTTTGACATAAGAGCATTCTATTAATACTGCATAAACTATAACTTTTGAAATGAGTGTAGCGGTTTAGCATAACGTTATTTACTCAATCAATTTCTCTATTGCTACCTATCTATACATTCCTTTATGTTTTTTTGTTAATGTACAACTTTTCAATTAAAAAAATATTTAGCTCTTGAAATCTTAGTCAAGACTTTCATCGACATGTTGGTGAAGGGATTTTTGAGGTGGAATGAGTAGATCCTTAAAAATAGAGAAGGCAATACATATTTCATTAAGCGTTTTAAGGAATGGATCTGGGTTATACAGGGGGGTCTTTCAATTAGAAACGGCCAATATCGCAATCTGATCGCTCACTCAGTGCTCAGACTAGCAATAAAAACTCCCACCATTCTTCCACTTCAACTTAGAATTCTAAGCGAGAGCAGGTAAATCTACTTTTTTGTTTTATTTGACATGAGCTTGGTGGGAAACCGTAAAAATTGCATTCTGGGATACCTTCTAACATTTTCTTTTTATAACTTCATTGAATGATAAAGGAAACAATTTTTCTATGGTTGTTGCTGGTACACTTGAAGGAAATATTGTCAGGGGAGAACATATATTATTATATACTCTAGAGTGGACAATGCAGTGCTAAAAACGTCCTACTTAAAATCCATGACACAACGCAATCTGGTTGTGCGTGGCTGGTGCCTGTATCATATAACTTAACATTGAGAATATACGTATTGGGTATATGGAAATTTAGATTTTTAGAGCTTTTATAGCCTATTTTTCGGAAATTTTTTCATGTGACATATGGATTACTTGCATGAATTTTCACTCGCAGCCAGAGGAAAATGTTTCTATTTTTTCCCATAAAAATAAGCCAAAATCTCTATCGGATAGTGCACGAATCATTGACTTAACCATTGAAAATATTAGAAATGGACAAACAAATTTAGTTTATGGAGCACTAATAGCCATTTTTATCTGAGAATTTCACATTTGACACCTGCACCTGCAGATGTTCTCTCTTCCAGTCTGTATACAAATTTTCTTATTCCCCCATTAAAATAAGTTAAATATCAACCGCAAACACATGAGCTAAATTGCAATGACAGGACTAGCTCGTTTCTGCCACTTGCCACTGTGTCCTGTCTGTTGCACACTCAGTCGGTTTATTTTATCTGTTCAGTTCCAGCTACTGACGATGATTTGTGATAACATGTGGTACAAGTAGCCTGTGTAAAAACAATTGGAGGTGAAAAAGCTTGCTGCTTGCCTTTATTGTTTTTTAGAGCATTTTTAGCAATTTATTTGTACCGTAAAACCTCACCTATAAGTCACCGGACTTATAAGTGAATCACCCCCCTCAGAAAAAATTAAAATGCTCCAGTTATAAGACACCCCACAGCTATAAGACACCGTGTCTTATAAGTGAATCATATCAGTAGTTGATGTTTGGAAGCTCTCCATCTTTGAATCAAGCGTCTATTAATGTTCAATTCCCTTGCAGTCTTGTCAAGGTTGTTACTCTTTTCAACTGTTCTCAATACTTCCAGTTTCTGCTGAATGGTGTATGAGGTTCTTGGCATGTTTTATTTATTTTGATAGACTGTGAGAGATATGATATGCTGATTGTTGAAAAATTTGAATTTTGTGGCACACATGCACTCACTACAAATGAGTAGTTTTGGGGAAAAAGCTGCCCCCAGTGGGTTTTGAACTCACAACTTCACAACTTCAACGTCGCACACTTTACCACTGAGCTATTCAGCTTCAGAGGTCAAATAGGTTTTAGTCCAACTTAAATATAAAAATGCTTCAAATGATAGTCGCGTCTATATGCTACTCTCTTACAGCTGCCTTCACTTATAAATCGCCGATCTATAGGTGAGGGATTGCGGTAAACTTTTCATGCCACATTATAAGACGACTTGCAAGTGGTTTCTTTAGCAGTAAGGGGATAAAAAGATTGTGTTATCCCCTAAATCTCAACCGCCAACATATCATCGCGATAAAATCACAATACCAGGCTAGCCGGTTTTTGCCCCTGCCACTTGCCTGACAGTTTAACTGTGTCCTGTATCTCTAACTAAAATGTTATACACTCAGTGAGTTCATTTTATCTGTCCAGTATTATGACTTCCAATTATACAAGGCGTGCAAGTAACCCGTGGTTCAAAAAATTTCTGCCCAAAGATCTCGGGTTTTTGTTTGGCTATATCGTTTAAAGCTCTTAATTCCCTCTCCGGGTGGCCACTTGATTTTTTATTGCCGAAACTATTCAAGCCAACACATCAAAAAATGCATAAACTCTTCTGCTGAGTCGCTGAATATCCAGAAAAGGTCAAATGGACAACTCAAGATAGCCTACATACTTGTCAAGATTGATTATATGAAAATGGCAGTCAGTTATCAGTTGCAACAAATTATGGAGAAAACACCATAATATTTCGTCTTTGCGACACCAATCTTCAGTTGAGAAGAGTACAGAGGGCGTAATTAGAGGCTTTAATAATATTCCATCGTTAGGTACATATATTAGTATACAATGTGAATTAAAATCTTTTAACCAATGATACATTATCATTGGTCCGAATCTTTCTATTTGCACTTACCTCTGCGATCTACCAACTTTTAGAAAATTCTACCAACAAGACAGATATTAACATGGTTATATTAGTGCTGAGAAAGCCGATATAATTTCGCTCTCTCACCGATGTGACATTGTTACAGATATTTCAGATTTCTCACCATACTCAAACTAAGAGATAATTTGGTTCAGGGGGGGGGGGTGGATGTGATGTAATTTTATTTGATGGTTGTTTATTTGTATGTAAACATCAACATCATATACACTATTTATACACCTCCGATCACTCTACACAGTCTACTTGTACCTCTTTTAATGAAAAATCAAATGAGCTAGGTCAGGTAATTTCTATTTCATCACAATGATGTGTTTGCGGTTGAGGTTTTGGCTTATTTTAATGGGAAAACATTGAAACATATTCCACTGGCAGCGAGTGAAAATACCTGCAAGTGATCCACATAGTGTAACACAAAAAAATTTCTGAAGAAAATAGCTATAAGCGCTCTAAAAATCTAAATTTCCATGCGCGTTACATATATTCTCAATGATAAGTTATATGATGCAGGCACTAGCCATGCACAACCAGATTGCGTTGTGTCATGGATTTCGCAATAATTAGGTAGGACAAAAACTGATGCTATTTTTGTACACATTGTCCACCCTAGAGTATATAATAACTCTATGGGGGAGAATGTCAGTGAGATACGGTCCCCTTATCCATGAATACATATCAGTGCTTACATCTCTCGCTGGAAATCATGTCTCACATCTTTTATTGTTATCAACACAGACAGTTAAGTGAGTTTATTCCCGACCAGTCACATGAATGCAGATAAATTTGGGGGTTGGCAGTAACTTGGGCCTCACGTTCAATGTTATATTTTGCCTTTACCTCCGTTCAGGCAAAGATATAATTAGCATAGTAGTGAAAGTGACCTGCACGGTCAGCAATAGCATTGAAATGGCTCGCAGACATTCTGCCCTGCCGTTCATTTGAGCTAACAGACAGATATTGCTCGGATTGGTTTTTCCTTCGGACCAAGCAGACAAGTTCTGAACGGGTAATCATATTTTATTGAAAAGTACGCAAATGGCTGTCTGTACTCTCATCTCACACAAAGAAAGAAAAAGGAAATCTCACAAACAATTCTTTTATACATCAGGTCTTTTCTAAAGCAGAATAATTATTAATTAGTTTTGTCATGAGCAAAATAAAACGGTCAATCTTGATTGCAATACACCATTTTGTGTTTGAGCTATCAACTCATCCACTCATTAATTGTAACAAAGACAGCTGATGTAACTTGAATTGGGCTATTCAAGAAAGAACAACTGCCTAGACGTACAATATGACGATTTGTCCACTTCGCCCCTTGCAGTGGTGGATCCTTATCTGGTTAGACCGCAGCCTATGCTGCCCAATGTTAGCAATATCAAGCAGAATCTAACACAACACGAGGATATTTTGATCTAGCTGTGTTGCACAGTCTTCCATTGCTTATGAATAATCACAATAATTCGAGAATATTTACAAATTACAGCCTAATGAAAACTCCTCACAGACACAGTTGGGAGGACTAAGCGTATCACGATGACGACTGATTTGGTGTGGAGTTTCTAACGTGAGCTTTTGGGTAGTTAACATGACCAATGGATCACTGAAAGGGTAATTGTAGCGTCGGAAATGACTATGATTGGCAACGATTGGATTTGTCAATGAATCTGATTTCAGTGCTGAAGGCTGGTTCCGAGTTTAAAACTTCATCTTTCAAATCCTTTTCAGTCCAATGCACTTCAACTTCATCATTAGTTTGACCATTATTGACATCATTTACATTCATACACTAAATCGCATTGATGTGAATACAAGCTCTCAAAATAAAAATAAAATTTCATAAGCTTTGGGTCAGAAGTCAATTCTACTGCACAGAATCTAATTGACACAAAAAGGTGCCGATATGACCACATAGTAAGATCTGACAGGTTCAGACAGGTGACAGTCCTGACAGGTGACAGTCCTGACATGTGACAGTTCTGACAGGTGACAATCCCGACAGGTGCGGCGATCTCAGTACAAGAGTCATATGTCGCCTCGGGTGTACGGATGGGGCTCACTGCTCATGTTTGCATGCATTGTCATTAGACTTAGACTCAGCACCTGATTGGCTGTCCAGTCCGTTAGTGGCGGGGGCGTCCACGGGGCCCTCAGATGGTGGAGGAGAGAAGATGGATGCGTGAGGGAATAGCCTCTGACATGTTTGTTTGTATTGCTCTAGCTGTTCAGTACACGGGCCTAAATCTCCCCTCGACAGCGACTCAAACACTTCTGTACAATTCTACAAGACAAAAACTACGATACTCAGAATGTTGTTGTGCACAGCTGCTCAATATATAACCATCCCACAATGTAACTTGCAAATCAACGGAGCATGTTTACAACACTCCCACAATGCAACTGTCACCAGGAATTCCCGAGAAGATCGGGTAGGCGACACTTGTGATACTGTGACACCATGTCATTTGAGATAGTTGTGACGCTTGTGACACCCTTGTGATACTGACCGTTATATTGATGCCTTTGAGTGAACTGTCAGTACTACAAGCCAGAGGTAAAGCTTTATTCTGTGTATTCTCGTCTAAGTAGTACAGCGCCTGAGCAGCTGTAACATATCACAACAACAGTGTCAGTTTATCCCATAATAATTATGTGATTTTCACTGGCTTTCCCATGAGAGATAAAATATCCGTTTTATGTGTATGCCAAGTTACAAGAACATTTAAGCCGTAAATACATAACTCTGTGACTGCAACAATAACAAGCAGAGATCGGGCTGAGACTGATCCATTCTCTTAATTTTTTCAGGGATTAGCAGACATCTTCATATTTCGTGACTCTTTTATTGACTAGTTATCCCTACTGACACTGAGACTACACTATTATCACGTGTATCTCTGATCGTTAGAGTCAATTTAGTATGAGTACTTAGCATGTACCCGCCCCTAATTAGTATAATTGAACTAAGGTCGTCTCACTAAGTTTCTTGTCATGGTTCTATTATTAAATGAATTAATTCACTCTATATCAATCAGAGATATACATGCCATAGTATATGACGTCATTAGTGCAGAGCATGTCATCATATTCTGTGACAGTTAGGGGGACACCCTGAGCCGTCTCTCACCTGCTAATCTGTGTGGTACAGAGTCTGTGTTACATGTCAGAAACTCCATATTCATCTCCTGAGGTGTCTGCTTACCGTATATCGGTATCATCTCTTTATCTAATACCTGCTTCACGGACTCAGGCAGACTGCTACCGCGACTCTTAACTGTAAACGAGCAGCGAACAGTATAGATATACATATACCTGTGACTTTTTTTATTATTATTGGTTACGCTATGAATTTAGTTAAATCACATAAAAGAATTTGGCATAACAGTATATAACGCAAATAAAAAAAGCAAGGGCTGAGCTGTGTTAACGATCAAAAATGAGTGTCGAAACGAATGTGACAAAGAGTGGGTAAAGGGAAGGCGCTTCCATCTTCTATCTCATTGATCTTGGGATGGGGGCTTGGTATATATTCATTGAAGACTTCACTCACTTATGAGTCGGCATTCTGTGCATAAGATCGATTGTTCACTAGGAGTCTCTTCTACTTAGCTACTTTGCTCATATTTATTTCAGCAGACAAAAAATTAAATCTGCTACCCAACTCCATATTTGGAGCGAGGGAAGCGTTCGCTTTGATTCGACAACAATTGCGGTTGGTTTTGGGACTCACTCACTAGTAAAAGGGATTATAAATATCACATAACTGCTGTCTCAGACTTACCGTAATTTAAGAACTTGACTAAGCAGACATGGAACTGAGGATCATTAGTTTTGAGAGCGTATCCACCTTTGATCGCCTTGAGCATCAACAATGGCTTCTCTGTAAACAATCACAACGAGAAAAATAAATTTATATACAGTGTGAAATATGAGAATATCAGTCTTTCAAGTTCTTTCAAATTTGCTGAATATCTATCTATAAGTATGGCATAGATTATTTTATTGGTCATAAGCAATCTCTATATATATCCGGATTCTCCCCTCTTTGACAAAAACAAGACAACTCCCGATGCTCCAAGTCAATCGCATTTCACTTATAGTTTATAATTGACGGGATATGAGGAAACAATGCGTGTTGTCATCCGTCGAGCAACAGGTCAGACACTTTCGCTACAAATTGCCTCACAAAAGTTTCACATATCAGATCAAGCGACTAAAATACCTTTAATTATAAGTATCAGATTTAGCGAGTATTATATACCTTTTCTAGAGTAGATTTCGTAAGCGAAGATATGACTTTGTATTTGGTCAGCGCAGAGAGTCTGAAGAGGTACGAGGAACCTGATAGCCTGCTCTAAGGGATCTGCACATCTCTCCAGCTTACTCGGTAACAACTCGTCATCCTGTGTGACAAAACATAACCGGACAATGTCGATCATCCATTGTCTACGCTCATCTCAAATCACTCCACAAATTATTGATTACCTTGTGCACCACGAGAAAATTATCTGTTACTGAGAACTAAGGGGCTTACAAGGATTGTTGGCCCACGAGTAGACATTTAATACACACCACAGACAGATGGACAGTGTTATATACTTGGTGTTTGCCGCAGCTTTAGGCTTGCCACAGATATTCGAGTGTATTTATTTCTTATTTTGTATTGATGTTATTTCTTATTTTTCTGTTTTTTATATCATAATTCAGCCTATTACTAGCGCCTGTACCGCCGGCCGCTCATGGGTTCGGTATTGTAAGGTAGCAATCCTCTGCTGCTCATCGGCACACTGATGGCGTGATATACTATTGCATGTTTATCTCTGATCGATAGACAATAAATTCATTCATTTAGTATGAGTACCATCACAAGGTGTGACAACCCGTGTTCAATTTCATCAATTAGGGGCGGTTACATGTTAGGTACTCGTACTAAATTGACTCTAACGATCAGAGATGAACATGTTAATAGTGTAGTCTCGATGTCAGTGTGGCTCATAATTACAGTATTGCCAGGTTACTCTCTCTCACCTTTTTATCCTTCTCTGCGTCCTGCTGCTCGTTCTTATTGTGATTCTTATGATGATCTTGTGCTGCCTTCTTAGCGGCAGCCTCCTCGGCAGCGGCCTTCTCCTCCGCTGCCTTCTTAGCTGCCTTCCTCTGTTTGTTTTTCAGTTTCTTCAGCTCCGACGCTGACAAGTTATCTAACAATAGTATATGATATCAGCTTGCCGCAATTCACAGCATACCTGGATTTTCTCATAAGATCAAGTCCATACCATATATGTTGTCAAAATGAGCTAACAGGGAATCCATGAAAACTTTATTTAAGGATACTCACTAACGCGAAACGCTACACTCTAAGGTTAGGACAACAAAATCAGCTGATCTTCAAATACTAGCATGTGCAGGCTAGATAAAGATAGAGGTACTTTTAAGTATTGAAACTGGCGGTATGTCTCTCCCTTGATGCACATGAGTTGTCCCCCTGCCCCAAGAGACAATTTGTACCGGGATAGCTGGTAGTAGCATTTTACTATCAACCACTTTCCCATGATTCCTTTTCCCATTCCGGGGAAAGTGGTCGATAACTAAATGCTACTACCAGCTATCCTGGCACAGTTTTAACTCTTAAAACTAGTCAACCCCAGAAGTACTGACCTGGATTAGAGTCTTTGTTACTATTCTCCTCACCCACAGGGTTACTATGTAAGTGGAGATAAATCCTGATTGCTATAGAAGCAGTCTTATGATAGAACCGATGATTACGTAACACGTCCTCCAATCGGAGAAGGCTTACGTACGAGCGTAACGTCATCTTACGCAGACAGTACGTGTGAAAGTCAAACTGGTCCTCAGTTATCTCTGTGAAATGCTGCGAGAAAAATAATAAGACTCAAGTGATACTCAACAACTATATAGTTTATTGATATGCATAATATGAACACATTATTCATATAAATATATATATTTGTGTTTATGAGTCTATCACAATCGCTCATAAAGAAAACAGTTTGTGACCCTTGCTGTTCAAGGCATTGTGCATTTTAAATAGGAGTGAGTGTGAAGAGTGTTTGTTGCAGCGCAACAAATCATGATTGGATAATGAGGTATTGAGGAGGTAGTGAGGGCATCAGTTTCCGAGTATATCAAAAAAAAAGAATGAAGCTATTAGTGATGGCAACGAGACGGGACAATTCCCGGTCTCGCGAGACTTGTCTCCTCGGGACAGTATCTCGTCTCGTCGAGACAGACAACTCTTACTTCAGGTCGAGACCACTGGCATTGTAAATGGTAGTAGCTGGTCAAAACATTGCCTTCACCCAGACTCGAACCAGTGACCTAGTGATCAGCAGTCCATGCTCTTACCCACTACACCACGGTTATTATATGATGTCACATGTAATTCTGACTATCATATAATGGAATGATAGTTATTAGTCATGCTTTTGCTGCAAATATTTAACGGAAATGTTATCTGATTGGCTGTCAGATTTGATTGATTGGCTGTCTGTTTTGATTGATAAGTCAAGGCCATATCTATGTAAACAACTTCTGTTAAAAAGATGGAATGGATGATCAATGTGGAGCTTTCTCATTGATTTGCACCTGGGGCAAGAGGGAGAAGGGATACAATGACTAATGGGGTATCAAATTGTATAAATATGAGGAGATAGTTGAGCCTAAGCATATCCAGAAGCTGAATCACTGGACTGGTTGGTATAATAAACAAGAAGAAACAGCTTCTCCTTGGTTTAACTATTTTATTTAGTTATCACTATAGATAGGCCTAAGTTTTAGATTGGCTGAGGAGGATTACAGTAGGATTACACCCATAAATCATGAGTATAAATTTGGGCAATGACAATCATGTGTGGCAGGCTGATACTCATACAAAATTTAATTTGCAAGAATTAGTGGAAATCTGCACGAGCGTGTGGCTTTCTATAATTCAATAAATACTTGACAGAATTTGATGAAACTTGGTTTCAACATAGGTCCTTATTGCTATAGATCATAAGTTACAACTTGAATCAAATGTACTATAAGCTGATTGCACTAGTGATAGTGAATGAATATCCACCATTCTTTTAAATTGTGATATCTGAAGAAAGTTTTATCGGCATCGTTATATGTCTCGTCCCGGTCTCGTCCCGAATTTTCTTGCTGTCTCGGTCTCGTCCCGTCTCGCCAAAATCTGACAATTTGCCATCACTAGAAGCTATAGGTATTTATATTAAATCACTTGTGTCATAAGGTATGAACAGATTTTGAATTTTGAGACTGCGGATGGAACTATCATAAGCAGGTAAATCAATGTCTATCATTATTTTATTAGCTGACCATACTGACTCTCGTGATCTAACTTGGCATGTAGATCACTGATAAACTATCATTACCACAAAGCAGGTGTCGTAAGGCTAAGTATGCATCATGCGTGACTTGAATTTGCGTATGTGCAAGAACAATGATTTTAGTTTGGGTTCTGATTGCAACTTTGGAAAGGGGAAATGGGATATCCCCTGCTTAAACTGTCAATCAAAATCAGCTAATAATGACAAGAGAGGATAACTATTAATAACAAATCCGCACGCTTTGGGGAGTATGTCACCAGAGCTCAGAGATCAGCTCATGCCCAGAGCTGAGCATGCGCAGAATGTTAGCTGACACCACTTTTGTATATCTAACTAAGTGACTTACTTTATCTATCTGGTGACATTGACGTAACGCGCTGCCCCAGTCTTGTTTTCTAGCGAAGGCAGCAGCACACTCTGTCTGATACCACATACACTGCATCTCATTCAGATTGTCCGCCGCTGACACGCCCTCCTATAATACATACATATAACAACTACTTATTAACTAGGCAAGAGACATACTCAAACTAGTACTGTCACTCAGGCAAACGTGAGGTTATTGGATTCTGTAGAGCTCAATTGCAATTGCAATTACAATCTCATTTTGTTTGTTTTGTGCTATACAGAGTGGCAGCAGTAGCTTAAGTGCTCCAACTCTTTATCGATAATGGAATGCGACTACCGGCAACCAAGACGGAGTTTGAGCACCACGAAACCATGCGACTTATTCACTTCTAATTCCTGGAATGAAAGTTGGCCTGATAGGGCAGAATTGAAGTTTTGAGAGTGTCTCATATCACTAGACTTTTCACGAATTAGCAAGGAGATCAACCAATTATTGCCATTGAATGTTGATGTTGATGATATAAATGTTCATATTTGAAGTCATGTGATAATACCTTACCTTAGCTGGTAAACCATACCTACAACACAAACTCATCACCCTATGGTAGTGGTAGATATTGTACTTGCCCTAGTAAACTTTTGACACATAGCCTCTGCCTCCTTGACCATAGTATTTCTCAGCATATATTTGGCACATACACAGTTGATATATCTATCAGCAGTATCCAGAGACTGAGCCTCATCCAGACATTTATAGGCTTCATGCATATTACCTGCATGCTGTCAAATAAAAACATAACATGTAAATTTTATTTATTTATTATTTATTTATTAAGTATATTTTATGTAAATTTCAACTATCTAAAATCCTTTATTACCTTCAGATGTAGATAATGATCACTGACTTATGATAACACAGCCAACACCTGGGTAACAACTTAAACAATACATCAGTAAAGAATGTTTGAATTTGACATGTTATGGAAGTTGCCCTCTCATTGAACAAACATTAAAAAGGGAGCACAACTCTTTATTTGAACGGGTTTTGAAAACGCCTTCAATACACACATTGAGAGACATCAAACTAATCTCTTTCACCAGGCTATGCCTGATATATGTATGGATTGAAATAGTATCCATTCTATCTGATGATAGGAAAATATAATAAACAAAATCTGTAATTCCGTATACAACACGTCCCAGCACCATGTTATTATGCACTAGTTGTACAAAGCTAATGTGTATACAAGTCTATGGCCAAAGATCTCACCCTTTGAGCCTGGCTGTGCTTACCTTGTATATCCTACCCTTGTACATGTGTAGCTCGGGTAGTGTGGGCGTGGCCTCCAGAGCCTCGTTTACATACTGCAGAGCCGTACTATAGTCTGAGAGATGGTCATAGTGCTGAGCTAGGTAGGCCTGAGTCCACAACAGGGTGGACGGAGGCTCTAATTCGTTATCATACTTTTCTAACGTGTCTGAAATAATGAAAAAGGCAAAGTAGAGTTAAATTTAACGCAAACCCAACAAGAATTAAAAGATGCATAGGTAATGGAGCACCTGAGATGACCTGCCAAATCGTCTATTGACTCTTTCCGAATCTAAGTTTGTCACACTCACACCGGCCGACCTCACACTTACGCATATGGAACAACAACCAGTCTGCACCAGGCTACATATAAAATTGTGAAAAAAAATTTTAAATCACTTTTTATTAGAAGCTCTCCAGCTGTCTTTACAGGACATGACACAAATTAAATAGAAACATACATAGATATTCAAGTAAGCGCACTCCTGTACAAGGTAGGAGTGGGCAAGCTAGGCTAATGTTTGAAGAGCTCACCTCCATTAGTAGCATGAGGCATGACTGGGACTCGAACATTCAACCCTCAGATCGTCGAGCTCGAATCCCAACCACTACCCCATCCTGACTGCCTAAATACAGTAGATTAAGTAGACTTACCATCGGGGTGGAACATTTGTTTATCCTTGAGAGTTGTATAGTAGGTGATGACTAGCTGCTGTATTGTTGAGACTTTATTCGGATCGGTATAGAGAGGTTTGAGAGATGTGAACAATGACGGTACGCCTTTCCGCAAACATCTACATAAATATTCGTCTACACGCTGCCTAAAGGAGTCACCTACAATCGTAACATACGATTCAGTTAGACAATGAACTTTCCGTCATTAAAAGCTTTGTTGTGGGGTGGGGGACAACACCCACACCAAAGCTTGCCAGACTTACAAGAACATGATCCAATGGCCTGCCCCATCATGTGATAGTTACAACACACAGGGACTACAAAGTAAATATTATAGATCATCACTTTTATGACGTTATTGCACTACATGGCACCGAAAGAGATCGCCAATTGTTTGAGATTTTGAACCCAACAGGGAACTATCAAATGGAGTAGCCACTATCTTATGATTAACCTGTTCTACAAGTTGCGCACTGCTGACAAATTATCTACTCTATGCATGCAGGTAAAGCAAGCACACCCATCCCATAATATAAATATGATGATCAAGTCGGTAAATACTATTTGAATATGAAATGACCGTTCCAGTGCCAACAAGAATTCACAGGAGGAAAACATTGCCATATTGCACATGAGTGAAAGTTTGGCTGAGCTATTGTTTACTAAACCTCATTACTTTATAAAAAAAACTCCCACATTGGAAAATTAGTACAGACAGACAGACAGACTGACATGAGTCACCCTAACTAGCTAAGCTAAATTCCAGTTTATATTAACACTGTTATGATATGTCAGGGTGTATATTACTTACCGGTTACACTGACATCAGGACTGCACTATTATCATGTGTATCTCTGATCGCTACAGTCAATTTAGTACAAGTACCTAACGTGTACCCAACTTTAACTATTGAAAAAACTCGGCTCTTCACACCGTAATCCTTCTGATGCCAAATGAATAAGTTCACTCTCTATCGATCAGAGATATATACATGCAAAGGTTAATCATGTCATCTGTATGCTTACCGGTTACAAATGAGAGAGGAAGTTTTTTGGGTACAGCAGACCGAGGTGATTGCTCTAACACATCAGAGTATATCTTCAGTCTATCTTCTAACGAGTCAATGTTCATACATTTCTCCATTCCAGCGTAATAGCTTACATTCTCTGAATTCCTTTCTAATAAACCTGAAATTATCACCAGCACAATATGTCAACAAAAGGCCTGGGACTTGGAGTATGAAAATCATAAGTCATCATCTCTAATCAGAATTAAAGTAGAATGGTGGTAGGGGTCCAAATAAATAATGACTTTTGGCTCAATTTTCAATTCAGTGCACACAATAGTGTGTTTAGGAGGTGGACCCGTATTTTGACAATGATGCAATAAGATGGTTATTTTAACAACAATTCTAAAACCAAAGACTCCATCCAAATAACTACCGCTGTTGCTAGTATTTTGTTTGTACTGAAAATTACCACACCAGTAGGCAGTATTAGGGTCAGCAAAACCGAATAACCAATTTCAACACCTGCGATTATAATACAATGCCTTTTTTCATAACACCATCTCACAAGAATGTGCACCATGACAAGGTATAGCTTGGTTTCCCGCCCACATACCTCTGTAGAGGCCCGAGGCGGTGCTGAGGTCTCCCTTTAGTTGATGTAGTCTAGCCCTAGTTTCCTGAATGTAAAGTTTATCTACTATGTCTTTTTCAAACTTGTCGAGATGATTGAGGGCGTCCTGGTAACGCTCCGCCTCCTCTAACACGGAACACTGGTACATGATCAGCTCATTGTATTCATAGTCGTAAGGCTTTGGCTACAAAGAACATCGCTGGCCAGATTATAAGGAGTAAAAGAGTAATTTCAGCCAAAAATGTAAGTTTAAAAATATATATCGAAATAGAAACAAATATTATTAGATCCTTGTCATATCACCCCAGACATTTAGATCTAGACCCTAAATAGATGGATAGATTCCAGTCACAATATAAGAGGATAGGTGCCAATTTATAAAACAACTAAAAAAACGAGGCCATCTTCGCCATTGCTGCAGTTGTTCATTATAGTGCCTTTTTTAGTTAGGCTCAAGCCAAATATCGAAGGACTGACCTGGGACGACTTTATGTCAACTAAAAAATAGATCATATTCAAACCTAAAAAAAGTATCAAGCGAATTAAAAAATTTGCGAGCTTTGAATTGCACAAGAGAAAAGGTTGGAACCTCATTATTATTGTATCGCACGACAGACTTACTGGACAAGCATAGACCAATATCCATATCATATTCCATTTGCCTGCATTCGGAGTAGCTCCCACTCCATTGGTCACACCGCCGTCTGCGACGTGACCGGTGGAAGGGAACAACTGGAATGCAGGCAATTGGATTAAACTTGATCTAGGACAAACAGCGCACACTACCACTCACAGTAAGTGTTTTTCTGAACTCTTCTATGACAGCCAGAGCCATCTCGTAATCTTTAAGGAGATGCCAGCTGATGGCATATCCGATCCATGAGGCTCTCTGACCGGGACGAAGCTCCAGTAGCCTCTGCCTCGTCTCCTGAGAAATAACATGTGAGAAGAATTTTGTAGACACACACACCTTGTTGATCTTTGCAGGAAATAATTTGTTTTTCATTCTTGCTAGGATGTCATTATCGAGCTAGCTGAGTAAGTGTATACAAACAACAACAACAAGCGCATATATCAGGGGATACCAGCTGCTGCATTGGAAACATCAACCAACCTTAGCGTTTGTAATTAAGTCGGTAAACTACTAAATCATAGAGAACATTGACACTCTATATTGTGTAGCTCCGTTAGTTAAAACAACATTCTATCAGATTGCAGTCTTTGAGCAGAACAGCCCAGCAAATACTGCAGCTATGCGTACAAGAGCAGCCAGCTGGTGCCTGACTAAAGGGGAAATCCCATAAACATACCACACCCAAAGTAGCACAGTGAAACCTGATTCTATGGCTTATCAACAGAGAAATGAAACTGTCAATACCATATTTCAGTTTATGCATTAGCCTAGACCGGCAGTAGTATCTTCAAACATCCTTTTCTAATCGTAGTAAAAATCTAGATGAACCTAGACATTTGATCCTGGTTTATTTCAAATTTAGGGTATTGTGTATTATTCTATTTAAAGACTACCCAAAGGCCAATGCATGTTATAGTCAGGCAGTTACTTATGACAATGTTTAATCATAAGTTAAACTTTATTGTAAGTAACTGCCTGACTATAACACACATTGGCCTTTGGATAGTATTACAGAGTGTAGTTTGTTTCATCTGATGAGACTTACCCTATACCCATCGTAGTCCCTCATTTGTATCTGTAGCAGAGATAAATCTCTCATTATCTGTAGATTGTCCTAAAATAACAAGCGATCGGCAGCTGATCATAAGCAATCCTTATACACGCTCCCAATAGGAATAGGTCAAAAGTCTAGAACATCTAAAAAATGGCCCTATACCGATCAATTAAAGATCGCTGGTTATTCCCAATCATTTTATAAAAGGGTGCCATGTCTGGTCATAGATACGCTAGGATGAGAATATCATTACCTTATTTCTACAAACGTAACTGCCAAGGGAGATCATCAATGCTACCATAGCCTCCTTCGGAAAAACTTTTGCAATGTAATTGTTGGTTCCCCTTTTTTTAAGCTAGCCCAATGTTATTCCCAATACAGATAATACCAAATTTAAAGAACTAATGTTCCATTTTATCTATTCATAACCCGCCCATATCAGAGACACTCATAGAATAGGCACACTTACCTTGTCCCATCTGAGGGCGGCTTTGTACGCCTTGATGGCCTCGTCGTACTTTCTATCTGACCTCTGCAGGAGACCAAAGACATGCCAGCAGACGTGGCTAGTCAGGTCGTTACGTAATCCACGTCTCACATGGTCATACGCTTCCTCCTTACGCTGTACACAGTTCAGTATCAGACCTTTCATCGCCAACGTCTCTATATGTAACAGAAGAGATTATTGTGTTATATGGGAAGGATGAAGTGGTAAAAACATAGACTAGCGACTAACTCAGGGCCAGATCTACCGAAATATGTCATTTAATAGTCAGTTAATAGTCATGGCAGAGATACAATTGGGCCGAACTATTACAGCCTATCATTTAAAAATAGGCCAGAGTGTAAGCGAAAAGAGCTGCTCCGCAATAAAGCAACCTTGTTATTTTTGTTGGCCTTGACAGTGCTGACTCGGTCCTAGAATTATGCAATCAGATCACTGGCTTTAAATTAGATGGTAGATTCTTGCTTTATTCCTAAATGGTAGCATTGTGCAATTAATATATAAGCTTCGTGAGTCTATTTACCTCCATGTTCAGTAAACTTTGGGTTGGAGAGAATCTGCTTTGCGAGTTTCAAGCCCTGTCTGTATTGCTTTACTTCGTAGCATTTCTACAAAACAATAAGTAATATGACATAATAAACCCATCAATAAACAAAGCATTGTGAGATGTTTGATAGAATCTACTGTCGGTCTGGTTCGTATAAATACCACAAATCACATTCATTTGCACCCTCAATATCATGTGGTTTTGACCAATTTACACTACAAATCTGACCCATAAGTCCACAACACATGGGTCGGGAATATTTTTCTCAAATGCACCAGACACGAGCTAACATCACGCTTCGTAGTGCAGTAGCATTCCAGTTAAGACCACATAGTTTACAGGGAGATAGTAGTGGGTAACAGAGTGAGTCAGAAGTTACCCAGCCAGTTATAATGACAGCAAGGAAGACGTGTCGACTCTTACAACGTCAACAGGTTTGTTTTGTCCTAGCAAAGAGTCTACTCAGTCTTACAACAACTTAATACACTAGGCCTATGCCTTGCCAATGCCCCAACATCTTCCTGTCAGTGACACTGAGCTGACATATAGTCTCATCATTATCATAAAAAGTGTTGCTGTACTGTTGTAGTTAGTTGTACACATACTTCACTCGCTCCACTGCTGCTATCACCGGCCACCAACAAGTGACTGGACCAGTCCAATACCACTCAACTGCATCACCACATACCTAGGCCAACTATTGAGTACTGCTTTGTAGAACCAACAGATATACTCTTACTACACTAGACAGTTGTATACTCTGGATGGAACAGAGAACAAACTAAACATGGAGCAAGTCAGAGTGGTGAGACTCCTACTATTTTTTAATTCAACTAACTTCTAAGCTAGATTGAGTTTCAGGAAATGAAATGTTTCTGACAAAGTCTCATGCACTCACCAGTATCTTTTTGAATATGGCATTTTCCTTAGAGGGGAGTGGTTCCTTTGAGGGCATCTTGGTGTTTGGTAAAGGTGCATATGAGAAGCTTATTCATGCAGAACACAATGAATTAAGTACAAATCCTCGTGAAACTGCAAAAATGGCAGCTCCTATAGAGAAAGTCTCAGATTATCTCGGCCTTCTGTATTGCACTTTTTGAGAGACTTTTAACATCACAGAAAATTCTAAAATAAAATTCAAATATCTCTTGATTTTAATCACATATTTGTCACAATATAATGTGAAATTATACAATAAAACTTAAAAAAATGTTTGGTCACGTGACAATAACAAGGTCATGCTTGCTTTGTTGTCATGAGTCATAAATAAGTGCAATATTTTTTGTCTCACTTCTTACTCTCAGTGGTTGCAAGTGCTTGTACTCTTTGTTTCATATCTGTCTCACAAGCACCTTACCATCTGCTATTCATGAGGGACAAAGGAAAGGTTAATCTTCAGTCCAACAAATCAGGCTTGTCTGTTTTTAACACAAAGAATATATGGTTTGTCCAAACTTGTGACTTGTCTTCTGTCTTGAATAATTCTGCTGCACATACTGCATACACCACATTCTACTAGTCCTCCTCAGAAAAGGTAAATAATGTATTTATTATTTTTTATGTCTTTATTATTGTATATTTGGAAAACTTAATGCCATTGCACCTGTCACTTGCAATCCTTAGATGTAGCATGTAGATGTAGCAAGTTCTCCTTGGATGTAGTAGTCAGCCACTCTGTATCTTTCTACCAAACCCCTTACTTACAGCACCCTAACCTAACTAACTAAGAGACAGGTAAAACATTCTGATGATACCTGTCTCATGTTTGTTATGAATAGCTGTTTAGATGAACTGTCAAGATGAAAGCTTGGGGATTGAAACTATAACAATTGTTGTATTTGCAGTTCTTTGTTCTGTTGTTCTTGCCAATCAAGGGTTTAACTTCTTGAAACCACCTAGCTTGTCTTGGCAAGTTTGTCAAGCTAAACAAGGATTAACCTAGCTAATGCATCAGGCGCCATAGGCTTGATTTTTGAGACACCCCTTCCGCACACATCACACTAAATCAAATCATAATAGGAACGGCAAGGATTAAGCTTTCTCATTCCATTGTAGCATAATTTTTGTTAATCTCCATGCCTTTCTCTACTGAAATGTATCAGTATTATTTCGCAACCACAGCATTTATTGTTTCGTCGCTCCATTGCAGGTATTTCACCATTTTCATCCCGAATCTATGTCACACATATCGTGGAACTCAGTGGTCGGAACCTGCACTTAAAGTGATCAACCATAATACTTGCGCCAGAAATGACAGTCGAAAAAATGTCTTCACCAAAGAAACCATCTAATGAACAAATATCCTCGAGTTCAACAGACAAACCAACCCCAGAACAATCTGCTACCTCCACCTCACAAACTACGGACTCTCAACAGACGCCCCAAACTTTCGCTCGCAAGAAGGAACCCAGGATATTCAAGATTATTGTCATTGGGGATTCCAACGTTGGGAAAACTTGTCTCACATACAGATTTTGTGAGGGGAGATTTCCAAGCAAAGTGGAGGCCACTATCGGGGTCGACTTTAGAGAGAAGACGATTGAGATTGCTGAGGATGTGTTGAAGGTGAGTGAACTTAACAGGGTCGTAGTTCTGAAAAACATAATAGGGATGCAAAAGTCCGAGGCAAATCCGAAGCATCATGAAAGGGGTCCTGCAAGTTGCTCCCCAGACAATTTAAGGCGTATAATTAGCAAATGGAAATCCCAGAGGAGCTGATTCTGACATAGATTACTCAATTATAGTGTTTGTAGGCCACTGTATTTAGTTTTACTACGGCCTGCTTAACTTTCCCGTGCAGGTCATGTTGTCCTAATCAGTACCTGTAGGCAAAGTTCTGCTTTCCATAGTGGCTTTGTTAGACAACGACCAATGGTAGAAGCTGTTACAGGATTGAGTTGGACGGAAGCCAACAAAATGCTCATTAAAATCATAATAGAAGCTAATCATTCTGACTATTCTACTATTGGTGAAAGTTTACTGGTCAAAGTCCAGATACATTTTTGTCGGTATTCACATCATGCTGGTTGACCAGAGTGTCAGGTCTCGTTTGTTGTTTCTCCAGGCAGTGCTGGCTATTAGTAGTTAGTTAGTCTTGTGCATTACTGTCCAGTTTTCCCAATAAATGAGAGTTTAGCGTAGCCGTATCTTGTTGGTCCCGGTGTGCTTGTGCCAAAACTCCGCTTCTGTCCTTCCCCATTTATCTTTGACCCATAACCACCATCAAACTGAGGCAGGGGGGTCTTTCAATAAGAAAGAGCGATCCTTTACTAAAGCAAGTTATCACTATCACATCGCTCAAAATTATCACTCACTTGGTCTTTCAATTAGACAAAATGGCTCCCAAATCGCTCACTCAGAATGTATATAGTTCCATCAAGTTACTGAGCGATCTGAAAGCGGAAGCCTAGCAGGTATCACTCACTCACTGAGTGAGTGATCAGATTGCGATTTTGGCTGTTTCTAATTGAATGAATCCCCTGAAACACAGAGCTATAATACTTCTCCGTGCTCACAATGGGATGGTGAATGGTTGCAGAGATAACAACGCTAGCTCAGTGTCCAAGTCGAATTAAATGCAAACCTAGGCTAGAATTTCCTGTCTGCTAGTTTTTGGTTCAATAGAGGTCAAACTAAAATACCTTTATCACGCTATGCATTCATGCACTTGCTAAATTGTTTGAAAGTGAACTACACGCCATGAACCCTGCTGGCCTTACGATCGCTGACACGTTGTAAGGCTGGTAGCACATGAAAATTTTGAATCTATACTGCCTTACAGGAGCAAGCATGGCATTTACTCCCTTTTGTATTGAAATTGCTTCCCAGAAACCATTTTAATGGCTCCTTATATTAAGTAAAGTTGATTAATCCTCTCACTGGACAGATCTTCTTCCCCCAATAATGCTATAATCATTTATGAAGTAATGGTAATGATAAAGTTAGTATGTAATTTGAAATTTAAGTGATTTTTAACCACCATATGACTCATGGTAGATTGGGGCTAGTCCAACCCCCCCCCCCTATTTCTCACCAAAATTTGGTTCCAGCTGCTTCTAGCATAATTGAATGGTTATGATGGCATTCCAGGGGCGTGTGGTTTGTAGTCTAAGATCATAGACTGAGCTGGACTATACCGTCTGGCACTGTTCAGACTAAAGATTTGTGCAGTCTCGGATGACCAGACTAGGTTTTACACGACGTTGCAGTCCCAGGCTTTTCAAACTCATCACTAGCTAGTTTATCCCAGGCCTAAAATATGTACTCTCCTTGGCTCATTAGTGAGGAATAGTTGATATGTTAATCTATATCGCTGATCAATAGTCTTTTTTAATGTTTCCTCTGTGAAATTTCCTCAGGGAAAGGTTTTAGTTTTCTCAGTAACATAAACCTTCTCGCACACCATGTGCCTGTAATATACAATATTTATGCAAACCTGAAAGATTTACAGTTTAAATTGCAGTAATTCTACAGAATCCCAGCTATAAATCAATATGAGTCAGATTAATTCAGCTATACGAAGGAGTGATGTTCTAAAAATAAACCACACTCTGCAGCTTGCAGTGCCTCTATCATAAGGACCCTACAACTCACATCACATGTTTCTTGTTTTGATTCTTAACTAAAGGAGATTCGATGTGGCTTACACAGGGCTGCATTCACAGGGGTGTGTTCTAAGTAACCCTTTTATCAAGGGTTGAATTGTAGAAATAGTAAGCGATAGCCTAGGGTCAATGTTGGATAATTCGTGGAATTAGTATGGCGGTTATACAATCTCCCATCTCGACTTCTTGACAGGCAATACATGAAATTTCGAGGTGCAAAAAATATTGTGATACGCTCCTATTTCTGGTACCTTGTAAGTAGTACCATCTACTCACTGTTTTACTTATCTATGGTTTCTGCACAATCAGCTTCTAATTGACTGACACAAATACACTGTCTTGATATCTACAATAGGGTCTTGGTAATGCGAAAAACACAACGTTGTATATGTATATAATATATATATATATATAGATAAATATACTGTGTCAAGTTCAGTGTTGGTAGCTCACACAGCAGAAACTCATGTGAATATGATTATGCTGTGCAGAGAGAACCCAAAAACACTACAAGCTTGATTGCCTGATAAGGCTCTTATCAGATCCTCCATCACAGCCCTTAGGAGACCCTGACAGTGTGTGTTTAATACCATTGCTGCTAGGCCAACACAAGTATTAACAGGTCAATATTATTTACTGAATTCTTAGAATCAGGATAATCAACACCATTAAATTGACTCTCACGTTCACCATTATCAATTCAAAACTTTGCTGAAAAGGATTTCACAAATATAATTGGGAGCATTGGATTGTTATCAGTAGCTGATAACAGGAATTCATCTCTTGACCCTATATGCTCTCTCCTGTAGGCACAGAGTGTTTGTTTGGTCTGATCCCATCTGACCAGAGAACAAAGATCTTTGTTTGTTTGGTTCCTTGTCCCATGTGCCAATCATGCTTGTTTTATCCTCGTTTCATCAGTGTGTGTCGATTGACTCGCAATATTTATCAGTTCCATGCATGAAAATTTACTAGTTTTTGGTTTCCCTAACCTCATTGGAGTGATATGGCGGTTTTTGTAGTTGGGGCCTCTAAAAAATACACTCTCAGTGTTGTGGTTTTGATTCATATTTCTGGGTCATTAGAATAATTTCCACTTCAAAGGAGCTATCTGTTGCCTGTGTACTATAGATTGATTGTTTTGTTAACTATGAAAGTGGTAATATAAAGACTGCTGGTACACACTCTGTGCTGTGGGCAGGCTCAGTAAGTTATCACTAGGGCGGCTTCATCCAATTGAAAGACAAAACGACTCAGGTATCCTCGAGGTGATGGCCATATGAGCTTTCTTTGCCCTGGGATGTTTGACATGAGGATGCCTCAGCTTTTCTGATGCAAGCCTTTGAAGTGGACCATCCTGTGCCCTTATTTCACTCATCCGATCTGCTAGTGATGAATACATGGATTGCCTCTTTGTTCTCCTCGAATCATAGAAGTTCTGTTCTAGTTAAAATAACTTTGACATAACACTAGCTTCTCTTGTCTCAGTACAAGATTTTTTGCTCCATCGCTAGCGGTAAACAAGTTCTATCAGATGAAATTGTTTCAGCCCCCTGAGATTTATGGGAGAATTGATGTTGCTCGGAGAACAAGGAACTATTCCTTTGTTGTCTAAATTATTATCATGTCAGGGAAGGCGAATTCCCCCCACAGTCAGTATTTATCGGTTTGTAAATTATTGATGCGTGTCTCCGCAATAACATTTCAAAGCTTGTGCTAGAGTTAAGTTATTCGTCAATCAATGTGCCAAGTCAACTCATTACCCATCTGTCTGAACCATGTATGTTTTTGTCCTTGATCAGCTCCTCTCTCACGTGCACCCAGACTTAGGCCTGAGTTGTGTTCTCATGGAAGCTTGAAAAGACAACTCCTTTAGTTCCTGCTCACTCCCAGCTAACATTGTATTAGAATTTTACTGATATTTCACTGCAGAAGGCAAACAGCGTTCATACATATGTGAGATCACACCAGGGAGGACTCCAGAGAGAGATCGCTAAAGCTAAAGCGTGAATATTTGTGCAACTATTGCCTCAAGCCACAGTTGCTCTAGTCTATGAGTTAGTCCTATAACTCCTCGCTAATTATTCACCAAAGGCATCATAGGACAGTAACTCTAGGGCAGGCAAAACTTTTCATTGTTCATCAAGTATCTTCTGTTCATTGATCCCATAGAGTTAAATAATAAAATAATATACTAATTCTTTGGACTAGTCACAAAAGTTATGTTCGTTCCTGTTATTAATCTGTCATTTCTTACATTTGTGTTGTAGCTACAGTTATGGGACACAGCTGGACAAGAGAGATTCAGAAAGTCTATGGTTAGTAGCTCTTCGCTTGACTAGTTTGGCATAAACTTTCCTGGAGATGGCTTTTGCGAAGCCCTCCATCCTGCTCATTTGGGCAAATTTATAGCTGAAGTCTCAATCACCACTGTATCATTTCGCCAACTGTTCTGCTCTGGATTGATCAGGCATCTGAAATTGATGAAGACTTTTTGAACGAATGTTGGTTGAGATGTTGGTTAATACCAAGGGAATGTGCGGTGAAATAGTGGTCACATTAGTTGTGCTAATTTCAATGCAATATAGAATGGCGATTTCTATCTCTGACGGCAAAGAAAAAAGAAAAAGATGATGCAAAATTAATGGTCAATAATGAAGCATACAAAATTGGATTGCTTATCACCGTCCCTGATCGGCTTTCAATTCAAAACAGCCATGAAATATTTGGCGGTTAAGTTATATCCATCACCATATATAATATTTCCACTGGTTTATCTAGTTCAAACTGCGCGGGAATATATGGTAGAAGTATTCCATTATTCACTACTCCCCCCCCCCCCCCGCAGTGGTTAATGACAGTTGATGAGTTAGTGGTAGGGGAAAGTGTGTGGCTGTGGAATGCTACTACCAGAACCAGTATTCCTCGCCCAGTTTGAACTATATGAACCCATGGAAATATTTTATATGTTAATGGGTATACCCTTTTTGTTGAATATAAGTTGGCTGTTTTGAAGTACAGGTTTATCATGAATACTTTCTTGATACAGGTACCACATTATTACCGTAATGTACATGCAGTAGTATACGTGTATGATGTCACAAAGAGAAGTACTTTTGTAAGTCTGGATAACTGGTTATCTGAGTACAGCAGGCACAGTCTCAACGAAAACGTACCCAGGATATTAGTCGGTAAGTATACGTACAGTGAGGAAACACCAAAAAGTTGTTTACATAATCCAGAGTTTTTGTTTCTCTGCTATGTATGAATTTAGTTTAGATTCCATCATTACTGAGCCTTGCAAGGTAAATTGGAAACATCTGGCTTTTGCATAATTATGACCCTGAGAGCCAATGATGTTATTATTATTTGTCAATCAAAACAAAGAGTTTGACTCCTTGATCAAAGCCAGCAGCTTTGGATCAATCACCGTGATGATTGTTGGACTGCATGAAAATCTACTGCTTACTACTGTTATATATATATTAGGTTTTAGAGCTAGCTTGAGTAAAAATGCATACCTTACTACAAATCACTACCAATCAAATGATTTTTGTGAGGTTTGCACCACTGATTGCACCAAGCAGTTTGCCTACTGTTCCAACTTTTGGGCAAATGATATTAGAATAAGTTGTTTATAGTAAAGCTCCTAATAAGAAGATCGATACTAATATATATATATATATTATATAAAAGTTTTGATAATGGTACCTCTAACTGTGGCCTATAACGATTATCTCTGCTCTAACTCAGCGTAATTCTTTTCTTGTTTCAGGTAACAAATGTGACCTGGCAAGCTTAGTTCAGGTCTCCACCAATGAGGCTCAGAGATTCGCTGATAAATATAACATGCCACTGTTTGAGACGAGCGCTAAAGACGAGGGTAAAACTGACCATGTCGAGTCCATATTCATGACTGTCGCTCACAAACTGAAGGTACTGTGTCCCAGTGACCACGTTTGGTCCAGTTTGCCTGTATTTGGAATCGTTCCCCTCTCCCACTGATCAGAAGCTCATCATTGGAAGGGGAGCTAATCGAATGCAGGCAAGAATGTGTCATGTGTGTGTTCTTGTTGTGTGTGGCTTCATATCAATACACCTGTCATCACGGCATCAAAGCAGCATATACGAACCCCACATAGTATTCATTTAGAATGACAGTGGTGTTACAAATATATATAAAATTTAGAAATTGTGTTTGGTTTCATGTCAGTGGTTAAATATTTGCTGTAGGAAAAGTATGTCATTTCGTGTAGGCTGGAAAATATTACTCGACCTCATACTAATAAACTCATTTCTCGGCAATATAAGAATTGAGATAAGAAATTAAGTCAGCCCACAACTAGCTAAACGGTGGCTACAATTTCTTGTCAAAAGGGTATCTCAATAAGGAGTAATTTTACTTTGTTGTACATCACTCTCCCCCCCCCCCACCAGATGTCAAGGCTAATACAGTTGTTGAATATTCGCTAGCCACCAGTCATTATAAGCAGAACTGGGGCGTATTTCAAAACATCAATAATCCAATGATCTAACAATCTTTGTTGCAGGAGTGCCGGCCGATGATGGGAGCACGCTACGGGTCAATGAGTAAAGAGAAAACAAATACAAAACCTCACAACATACAGTACACTACCATCGGACAGGAAAATAAAGAGACATGTGCATGTTAGACTGAAAACCTGTACCTGCACTCAAAAGACAATTATACTGCTTACCTGTGTCAAAATCCATAATTTGTGCATCATTTGAGCTAAATTCAAAGACTCAGAACAATATTATGACGTGATCTGTTTATGGTCAAAGCAAGGAGTAGAAGAGTCTTTAACTCCTTGGTCATAGCCATGTATAACGGTTATGATTATTCCAGACACTGTTAAGATAAAGGAAAGGCGCAGAAATCTACACTTTTCCAACATATTGACTAGAAATTACCCAAGAGAGCCTTAACGTTTATATACTCAATAGAATATGGCTCCTTACATGATGTGGTGATTGGATCATGGCATTCCAACTGTAAAAATTTACTGACCAGTTCACACACTGAATTGTTGATCGCCGGAATTGCCCTCTCGCTGATTATCGACAAGGAGTTTCTGTATCACTATTATGATATTATCCCAGTTATTCAGCACTTCCATGACCCAAGTCACAAAACACAAAACGCTGTTCTTCTGCAAATCTAGGTGCAAGCTACTCTCACAATTATTATCAATATTCTTATGTCTGAAAAGGGTTGATTGAGCATCTATCAAGTTATTTGATCGCTTTGTATCAAATTGGTCTGTCTGTCTGGACAACTTTACTCCGAGACCAAAGTGTTGTGCTCTTTATGTGGAAGTTGTGGGACAACTTCAAAGCAATTAAGTATTTTTTTCGCTAACAGCCTTCCATACCAATCTCATTGTATTTTCGGGGCTATGTTTGTGACCCTTATCATGCTGTGACCGTAAGTCACATTCGAGTGTTGTCAAAAATTCACAATTTGTAAATGGTATTTCGTTTGATCTATCCCACGCCCAGCTTACTTGTCAGAAAACTTTTTATAGTGGATCATTTTTGTTGATCGGTTTATTTTCACTTATTTATAACTGTTGAATAATTATGCAATAAATTATTATGTATGAAAATTATTCCGGCTTTGAATCAATTATTTGCTTGTGTCAACCTTTAAAGAGGATATATTCCCTTTCACGAAAACAAAATAGATACCTAGCAAAATTTCTGGTATGTACTTCTTCCCTGTTTAAAATTTGGTTGCTGAAGAAAGCTCCTTGTTGACGTACTATTTGAAATAAAGCAATCAATGCTACAATTGCCAAGAAAATTTACATAGTATTTTAGTATATATTATTATTATACGTCAGCTGACTATCATTCAAATGTAACTGGAGTTGAAACTCTAGTCTCATTGGCTTATGTCACTCTAATACTCTGCTTAATAGGTGTTGGCTTTAGTGCTGTTTTTTTAGGCATCATTCAACTAATTTTTTTGAAAATTCCTTCTGCTTGCACTGTTGCAATAGGCTATGCTTCATCAATAGTCATGCATGACACTAGTCTGGTTTTGTTGTTTTTTTATCAATGCATTGTGTATAGATAGAGCTAAGCAAACACATCCAAGCGTTATGATACAGCTAGCATGATAGGCTATATTTCAGTTTCGTTTTAATTCATCGCTTTAGTGTGGCAGTAGATTGTGCTTGGTGACTGATATAGCAAGTAGTGAATTCTGTGTTTTATCAGCAGTCAATATACTTGTTCCTGTACTAGTAGTCAGCATAAAAGGTTAGTTGAAAGACTGTTAGTACTTTGTCGTAATGGAGCATGTTTTTTATAACATGGTGTGGTGTAATTGCTGTACCTTGTTGTACTGTTGGCTAATGATTGCAAAGATACTGAAATACAGCAATTTTAAAGTTCATGGGTGTTGTTATGTGGACTTTGAATTGAGTGATTTTCTTATATTGGCTATCTCTTGGTTGCGGGTGTGCAGCTTCATGGTACAGTCCCGTTTATAACGCCCATTCTAGGCCCTAATGGTCAGTGGCTGTAGAAGGAAAAACGCAGTCCTGTAAAAGATTTCTTCAAGCCATTTAAAAATCAGGAACCTTTCAGTTCCCCATGATCAGACTGTAGTCACATCAATATAAGAAAGCGAGGAAACCTTGCATATCAGCAATCTACGTCACTTCCGCCGCTGTGCAGTTGCTAAATCATTCGAACCGAAAGGCAATCAAAATTTAACTTAGAAGGTAGCTTGCTCCAACTTGTGTTAAGCTGTATCTCCATTCCACAATTTTGCTGACGCAATCAACGTTTTTTTTCAATCTTTATGTTTCATTCTTCTGTATTCACCAGAGAAATATGGCCACTGCTAATGCCGCAGGACCAGAAGAGGAAGTTGATAGTGACGTTGTCTCCTGCTGCAATTGTTTAGAAGTGGAGGGATACTTACTGAATCCCAAGGTTTTACCTTGTGAGCATATCTTCTGTGAGAAATGTCTGAAAGATCATGATGAGAACGATGATAAACAAATTGTATGCCACATCTGCAAGTAAGTGTTGCCTTGTTTATTCCATATGTTGGGGTGGTGTGATTTTGAAAAAATTTTGTAACGGGCCGTCTTTATACACAGTTTTTGAAATATCCGTCCGCAACCACAGAGGGAACAAACTTATCTAAGTGATGCCTTGTAATATAATATAATTGAACAACAAAGATTGTGCCATATGATGGTCTGAATTCCCAAAGTGGGGAAAATAAAAAAAATAAAAAATTATTGGAAACTACTACGGCCACATAGGGACCTTGGTTGGTCTCTTATAACCTTGAACTTTCAAAGCTGCCTTCTTCGATGGAAGGTAGTCAACCCTTGCTATACTGCAGAGATAGTCCACATCCCGAGGCTAAGCTCCTCTTTTTAACTTTTCAAACGATTACATAGACTAGCCTGTCTATGTGTTGGCTCTGATTGGCTGGGTAAGCCTTACCTCAGCAAAAATGGGGCCGCTGAGATAGTGGGATTGATTATTAGTGCCCGAATCAGGTTGAAACAAAAAGGATGTTTCTAGCACATGTCCAATGTTCCTCCATATATAATATGATGGAGGAAATAAATGAAGTCAACATGACTCACTGTTACGCTTCAGTGGTTCTATCTGAACATAATTTTCTTTAGGAATGCAATAGTAAAGTAGTCAGTATTATGATCATATCTGTGCTGCTCTAAGAGTTGTCACTGGCCTTTGTACCAACAGATGCCTGGTGCAACATGCCTTGTCAACAGCCCAGTTAGTGGTGACATGGTTGTAGCTTTGGGAAACATCCATGATCAATGATATGGCAAGCAAAGTCATCGCATAAACGGCAGCAATTCACACAGTGTTTATTCTATATGTAGGTGCAACAAGTTGGTTTAACTATATTTCGATTCATTCTTATCGCTATCCAGCCTGAACACATATATACATTTGTATCCTATACGAGTGAATGTTAGCTTTAGTTTATTTTGGCTAGCTGAATGTTAGCTATCACTAAACAATATCACGGTAAAGATGGAGACAATGAGGTAACGGAAAACCTAATGTTTTCAGAAGCTCATAATATTGCAGTGTGGTATACACTCAAAAGAGATCAAAGTAATAGGGTTAGAGGATAAGCCGAAATTACTGCTTACAAAGAGTAGAGTCCAAGCTTAAAAAGCTGCGGCACTGTGAAATTGTATGCACACATTATAACTTCAGGTTATGCTGGCGGACCAGTACCCAGTTCTGATGATTTACAATGAGAATTTTATTTTTTGTAGCATATATATGTCTGATAAATACTTGATGTATAGTGACGTTTCAGGGAGCAGTATAGGCGTTACTCCGGAATAATATGAGCAATGCAGTTGGTTTAAATAATCTTCCTATATTTAGTGAAGGTGTAGATATCCATTCTCTGCAAGCGATATCTATTATCAGCATCGAGTGTCTCATTCTAAAGTTTGTATAACGGCTGGAATATGTCCACAGATCATGCAGGTCAGGGGGCGGTTATTGCGACTTCACGTCAGATGGAACACTGTCATAGAGCGTATTGTCATACTTTTAGTAAATTTAATCCATTATTTGCTAGAATTACGTCTGAACTTAGTGTTGACAGGTTACAGGTTGTTAATATGTTGGCGAGATCCAGTTGTATCATCATCTACAAAAAAAACCATACATGATGAATAGATATACCCATTTGTATCTCACCAGGGGTGTGGTATGGAGCAACAGACATGCAGAGTAACAGGACCGGGCTTATCAAATCAAAACAAATTATTATTGTATGCATATTGGACCAAGAATAGTATCCTTTTAGAGCAAATTTATCAACGGTGTTCGAGGTTCAAATAAATCCCTCTCGGGAACAAAAAAAAGGGAATAGGCTGACAATGCAATTTGTAAAAGACACAAGACGAAAATCTTGAGAAATTGAAACACGAACCTAGTAGTAATTAAGTCTCAACAGACCCTGCACCTTATCCCCAGGGAGAGGGAGTTCATTGCCGTGTCAGACAGATAATAAATCAGCAGCTCAATGAAGTCACAAATAAGTAAAAATGCTCAGTCTACTAATCAAGGAGTCAGAAGGAGTCTAACTAATTCACGGATTGATTCAGCAGCATTAGCCTCTTCACTGTACAAGTATAACTATATTATGTTGTCAGGACATGCATTGGTTGGGAGTAACCCTTGGGTCACCACACAAACAAACAAATAAATTAAAAACAGCCGGAGAGAATCTCAACTTTCATATTTAGTATGTTCACTATTATTTATCATTATACATTCCAAATGTTTGATTTATTACACTTAGTTACTCCCTGAGCTGGTAATACTTGTTTCTGTGGTAGGAAGTAGTTGCTGTTCTTCACCCACTGCAATCTGTCCATGGCAATTAGTGTGGTGTGGTGGTAGGTAGGAGATGCAAATATTATTTAGCTGCTCTAGTCTATTGTTGCAGAAAGCAAGTTTCATTGTCTGTCTAGTGAGCAGAAGCTAGAGCTTTGGGAAGCCTAAAGAAACTCCCAGAGAAATTCCCTGTCCTGTTGTTGAAACTAGCAAAAATGCACTGAACCATTCTGTCTCTGAGTTTGTCTGAATTTGTAATAGTGAAGAAGTTCTCTGACTACTAACATTACTGAATGAATCAGAACTGAAAAATGTGTCTAGCCTGGAAAGTCTGTCATGTGTGGATGGGGGGTACACCCATTCACCCACACAACACAGCCTGCCTAAGATAAATGTGTTTATGGGAAATCCACATAGACATGTCATATGTCTATGGAAATCCAGAATACTAGTCCACTCCATTCATTGGCCAGTCTGCGCATGTGCGAACTGTTGAGGCATACGTTCGTCTCTGCAGCATAGGGCTTGAACTAATTCACCTAGTCTGAGTACCAAAATTGGGAAAACAATGGAAACCCATATTTTGGATATATTTGGGCCTAAATGGAACACTGGTTTTGATATCTCATAACCTTGAACCCTGGGAGTTGCCTTTCTTGATGGAAGGCAGCGCCACCACTGCTGTGCTGCAGAGATAGACTATGTCACAAGGCTATCCTGCAAGCAGAATGTTCATTGGCTGAGCCTTCTTCTTCTGCTTTCTGGCCAGAATCAAGAAGGGACGCCACAATATTTATGCAATTAATACACCAAATATTTGTTTCCAAAAAGACTTCATTTTTATTTTTTCTTTATTTTCACATTATTTCACATTTCAGCTGAGATTTAGACCAGTGAGCTTTAATACAATAAATTTTATGAGCAAAAGTTGTTTTTCTCTGTGTAGTTGCACTTTTTAATGTAACAATTGGCTTTGGATCGAGTTATTGATAACACCAATATTGATTTGTTTAGCGCATCCTAAACCTGTATCTTATGTACCTGTTTGTTCACAGGTTTGTCCAAGCTTCGACCATATGACATCCTATTATTATTGTATTTACTCCTAGGAGCATTACTGCTTCTACAATAGAAGAGCTACCCACAGCAGTAAGCAGTGATAAAGCACTCTGTAATGTGTGTACAAAGAAAGGGAAACTAAACATGACAGCTCTTGTGTACTGTATCAGCTGTGACAGCAGATTTTGTGCTGCTCATCGCGAGGTTTGTACAACGTATGAAAGGATAAGCATACAGTGGCAATGATTCACTAGCGTTTGCAAAAAAAGCTTGTAAAAAAAAGTATCAAAATATACAGCAATTGCCCCCATTTCTCAGTTACATTCACTCTGTACCCATATGTCGATGTGACATCAATTTGAGGGCCAATCGATATATGGGATTAGCATTATGGTCAACTTCCGTTCGCATTGGTTCTGGTTTATTATTTGGAATTGGGGAACCCCTATTGTTTGGATTGGTAACGTAAGTGAATGGTTAGTGAGCTTAGTGACATGACTGAGTGACTCCAATGGCCGCAGCAGTTCTTTTCTGATGTTTTATCATCATGGAAATCGTTAGCCTTTTTCCTTTGATTGGGGAGTTGACCACTTGTTATATCTGAAACTTGGGGTTTTAGGATAACCAAATACCACTTAACTCAATACAATCGATAGAACAGGCTCACCTCAAATCACTGTTACAAATGTTTGACTTGCTCAAGCAAGATCTTCTAAGTACAGAGTCATCAGTGGATTGTCCTCTCTACTAGCCTCCAGCCTTTTGGGTGACTGTACAAGTAATATAATCCTCATATGAGTAATCTAGCTGTCCTCATGAGCATACATGTCGCACAGTAAACAGTCATAATTAGAGTCCCTTTCATAATCTTGCCTGCTTCTTTTTTCCTTTGCGTTTTAGTTTTTATTTATTTTTGTTGTAGTGTTTTGGAGTTTTCATTTGGATCCATAGTATGTAATAATAATATATATGCATGTAGTTTGTACAAAGGTATAATGTGATTCCTCAGTACGAAATATGATAGTAGTCTGCGCTATCTGTTTGCCGCTACGTGACTGATTGGTTTCTGGCTGAGACATTCATTCATACCTTTGTTTCCAACTACATGTAAAAATGGGAGTTGCCTTCACTTTATGTGTGGTGGGGCAACTCAAAGTAATACATGATGGCTATTAGAATTTGACTAATATTCAATATAACACACTCATTCGAAGCATGGGTCCATAGTGACTCTTGCTTAAATCAAAACTTGTCTTCCTGTGTTTTGTGGATAGGCAAATGATAATATTTAATATTTGTTAAGATTTTATGGAGGTCTGGCTCCGATTGGTAGGACTAGAGTGGACACTCACTCCACACAAACTATCAGAGCCAACGATTTGGCTAGGAGTATGCCTTGATTGGAGGGTAACTTTGTTCACATAAACTTTGGTTTTATTCGTTTCATAAACTAAAGGATAGCAACTACTTTGTATATTTCAGTGGCATGATGATTGGTTAGATAATCACAGTGTGATTGGTATCAGAGACTACCTAAACTCTACTTTCTCTCAGGAGATCAGATATTGTAATAAACACAAAGACCAGCCGCTCTGTCTAGGCTGTAATAAATGTTGGGTTCTAACCTGTGCTAAATGTTTCTCTACACTTGAATCCTGTCTCACCGGTAAGTTCTGAGCTTTTTTGGACAACTAGAAATTTCATTGAATTAGTCATTATTTTGACTGCGAGGATTGATTTTATCTATTCTAGTGTTTAGTCTGCTGCAATGCGAGTCAGTATCAGAACATTATCACTCTCATCTGAGCATGAAAGCCAGTTTTTATCTTGCATCTCCTGCTTTGGATTTGAGTTGATGTTCATATATCTTTATGTTATTTCTTCTGTAAAACACTGACCCCTGTCATGCCAGCTTCCCCAAGAACTCGTAGATTCTCAAAGAGATACAATTACGAATATGACAGTACTACTCCTTGCATAACCGCTTCTGAATGACATATCAGACTATCCTACTGCTTTGCAGGTTCCAACCATAACTTGATGTCTCTAGATGAACTATTTGAGCAAGTAAAAGAAGGATTGGAACCAATAAAGAAGAAAGGCGAGGATCAGTTTGAGGAGTTGTCTGGTGTAGCAAATGAGACAACTTTGCTACTAGATGTATGGGATGGACAGACAGAAGAGGGAGTACAACTTCTACACCATATCAAAGATGAACATGTGAGATAAACATCCTATCCTGTTTTTTTCTGACGTTCAGTATATACAATACCTGATTAGATGTAGAGGCGATGTCACACTTGTTCATTTTAGGCTAGAAGGTTTGAAGCTAGAATTGGGGTACTAGAGACCCAAAGTAAGCTCTCTGAAAAAAGTTTGAAATACCATCTCGAGCTACATTTGATATGATTTTGATTTAGGGCAGGCTTTTGATATATAAAATAGAGTTTTTATGTTGTGTTCTAACCTACAGAGTGTAAAGAGGTAAATGTGTCTGGTGAGCTTGGCTACATTGAAGTCATCGACAGCTGAGATATAACATGAAAACAACGAATCAAGACACATCTCCACCCTCCCCAATTATCAGGCAAACAATGACTGCTAGTAACTGCGCTTGGAGATCATCTGATATTTGATACCCTTGCCAAGAAACCCTATCGATCCTGAAACATGTCTTTTTATCTACTTCATCATATTAAACAGTATCGTAGAACTTGTGATGAGGTGAGTTGTACAGATTGATTATCAGACTCGATGTACATTACAGATGAACGAACTTGAAACACAATATCAAAACCTAGAGATGGACTACGTAGACAAACGAGAGTCGAGTAAAACTGACATCAAACAATATCTGAATACAGAGGTGGAAGAGAGACTTGGTGAGCTTCAGAGACATTTAAAGAAGATGAATACAGCTTTCTCTAATAAACACATAGTGAGCAGCTCAAATAGTGAGACTAGAACCACAAGCCTCGCTTATATTATTAATCTATAAACCTTCATTGAAAGCTCAATATTTACCCACAGCTAACTCTGATGACTATGCAGAAAGAGAGGTTATTGGTCCAGGCCACATCAGAAATCAGCCTGAAAAAATATTATTATTATGTCCCCCCACTAAGGCTACCTCATAAAAAAGTTCAGTATGTCAGTAAGTTAAATGTTCATGGCCAATTGAAACTAAGTTAAAAGGAGATATTGAAAATAACCTTTCTATGCAGGTATATGCTATATAGTACTGGAACAAAATTATTACAATTGTTTAGCTTGATTTGCAGCTGTTTAATTAGCTTTCCAATTACAACGATAATATAAAATGTCCAAATCGGTCAACGCTGGTACCATAACCTTTATAGGTGGACCTGGTGCGGGACAGAGGGTCAGCTGAGAAAACTATTAATGATATAATAGCAGGTGGAATTCCTAAACTAAAACTAGCCAATCAGGTCGTGGTGGAACGAGGTAAGCTAATTCACCATCTGTCGACAAATACTTGGAGTGATACACCACTATGACTTGTTTGAATCATGAGGAAACAGCAATAACTAGTCTACATCACTTCTATACTGGTGTTGTATCATGTTTGCTCTAAAGATACCATTCAATTCAATGCAATGAAACATAATTCTGACTGTAGAATGTCTTTTCTAGATGAAAAAGAGGATGTTCACATTTATGCAAAGTTACTCTCGATAAGGAATCTTACCATACCAGCCCAAACTAAGTGCCCACCGACATCGCTGAAGTTTGTCAGAGAGAACAAGGTCACAAAAAGTCCAATAGCTGTTTGTCACTACAAAGACTACACATGTTGGCCTAAGCAGCGGCGAAATCTGCCGTCTTGATTATCAAGGACAAGTTCAATCTTCATTCATCAAACTAGCTGCCTCTGCAAGTATCAGAGCTCATGGAGACCAGTTATATTGTCTGCAGAAAAGCAATCCCATCAAGCTCCTTGTGTATAATTTGAGCGGTAAACTGATAAAGTCCTTGGTGATCTCGAATGTGAGCTGCAGATCAGAAGGCAACAAACTCTGTGTAGCTGCTGACACAAAAAATCTAATCATTCTTGATCCGACAAGAAAACAGATCCTCTTTTATGACATGGCTGGAAATCTGATTCATACGCTGGCATGTGCAGATATTCAGGAATCAGGAGACTTGAGCTGCTTCTACCAGGATAGCAATATTTATATCTCCTGTGGTCAATCACTTAAAGTGAGCTGTGTGAACGCAGCTACAGGCACCATAGAATGGACGTTTAACACTCCAACCAAGCCTGGAGGCTTAATCTGCTATCATGGGAGTTACCTACTTGTCACTCTGCATGCAAATCTTTTGAAACTTCTCCTGTTGGATATAATCACAGGTAAACAGCAGTGTGCTTGGATATTATAAATATAGACTTAATAAAAAGCCAAGACAGGACACTATATACAGCTGAAGTGAGGCAAGAAGCAAGGAGTAATAGCTGTTACTCCTTGGTAGAAGCAGTGATGCTATCATTGATTTACAGTCCATTATCCAGGTTTTTTGTTCAAAGCTTGATCAATTTGATCGGATTTTGAATTTGCAAATTGCTTTACAATCAGCAGCATCTTGTTATCAACTTGATGCTATTTCTTCATCAAAACATTGCCTTAAATTAGTATCAAACTGTTCAAGGCAAGCTGCTGAATCTATTGTAACTTTAAAACTCAAAATCCGATCAAAATTGATCGTGTTATCGACAAAACACCTGAATTTTGGACAGTAAATCAATGATAGCATCATTGCTTCTACACCTTCCGATGCCATTATGGTGTCTACAATTAAATGCCTCAGTGCCTCAGTGCTTCAATGCTAATTCTCCATGTAGTGTCCTGTCTAGGTTTATTATTAAGTGTTTGAATATAATTGATATCAGATATTTTTGAATGTTGGGTTGTTGAGATATATTTGTTGCGCTCAATTGACTTGTGTGTTGCTGTTTATCTTGAGTTTTCTACAACAATTGAGTATAGCCAGACCAAGGAAATTTTGTAAGAAAAACAAACCAACAAAAATTAATGATTCATCAAATAAATTAATATGTGGTGACCGAACGATTTCTCAAAATTTATACTCAAGGTGAAAAAGTTGGAGAGCTTACTGTAGATGAAACTGGATTCGATCAAATGACTTACTTCGATGACCTAAGCATAGTAGATGGAGATACGTTAATAGTTCCCAGCGACCAAGAAAACTTGATTCGCCTCTACAAGCTATGTCATGATGAGTGACACATACTCATTTATAATAGTGAATGCCTCTTTATGTCAACCAACTAGACAAACCTCAAAGAAAATGAGTTTGCAAGGCTCCTCTCCTGTGCCCTCCATCTTGAACAGGTACAAATAATAGCCACACTATACTTCAAGGATATTATCAAAAAATCTGGTATTTAGATGAGCTGAGACTGTGATCTGTCCCTGAACATTGTGTGGGAAGGATTAAATTTGATCATTATTCCTTTTGAGGTTAATGAAAACAGTATTACTACTTTCATCACCAACTCACTTGTGATTTTTTAACATTGATTCAGTTATAGTATGTCGGTGTTGTTCAATTATGCAGATTAGTTGACAATATAAACGCAGCTTTAGTAGTAGTCTAAGAAATTCGTTAATTTTTACATTTAAAAAAATAAACTTAAATTAAATTTCGATCCTATCTTGTCACATCAAATGAATTTCATAGACCCATTTAATTATTCAACCAGTTTTTTATCATATTACGGAAGGAAAATGCACCTGCCTGATGCGAGAAGCCAATAAAGCGACGTCTTTCTACCTACAAATTACTCCTCACCATCATAGCGTTTTGGTTATCTGATAGCACAAAATGTTATACCAACAGCAACAATTCAAAATATAACTCCCTGTACCATCGTGAAAAAAGAAGGTTGTTACCATAGACTTAATAATAAACCTAGACAGGACACTGTATGGAGCATTTGCATTGAGGCAATGAGGCACTTAATTATGGTGACGCGACGTCACTGGAGGGTGTAGAAACAGTGATTCTTACTCATAGCTCTCATTGATTTACCGTTCCCAGCTAGGGTTAAATGTTGATAACTCAACTGACTTCAATCGGAATTTAAGTTTGAAAATTGCAATAGATTCAGCAGCTTCTGGCGATCACTTTGACAGTCGGTTTAGCTTCATAGCTCAAATATCATCAAAAGAGCAAGCTATTTAAAACGGTGCATAGACTTAAAGCTATAATTCTTTTTGCAGTTTCAGTCCTGATTAAATGCTTATATCTCAAACAATTTTGTTGGAATTTTGAGTTTGAAAATTACAATACATTTAGCAGCTTCTGGTGATCATTTTGATAGTCTGATTAGCTTCGTAGCTCAAATATTATCAAAAGAGCAAGCTATTGAAAACAGTACATAGACTCAAAGCTATAACCTTTTTTTGCAGTTTCAGCCCTGATTTAAAGTTTATTTCCTATCAATTTGGATGGGATTTTGAGTTTGAAAATTGCAATAGATTCAGCAGCTTCTTGTGATCATATTGATAGTCTATTTAGCTTCGTAGCTCAAACATTATCAAAAAAGCAAGCTATTGAAAACGGTGCATAGACTCAAAGCTATAATTTTGTCCTGATTAAATGCTTATATCTCAACCAATTTTGATGGAATTTTGAGTTTGAAAATTGCAATAGATTCAGTAGCTTGAGAAGATTAATTTGAAAGTCTGTTTAGCCTTGTAGCTCAAGTATAACCAGGGAGTTTAGGACTTTCCTCGTTGGTATAACCGAACAAGCAAGCGATTGAAAATCGTTATACTACTAATAATGACACAATTATTAGCTGATGGAAAGGGGTAGCAAAGAAGAAAGTCCTGAACTCCCTGGTTATACTTGAGCTACAAGGCAGAAGAGACCATCAAAATGATCTCCACAAGCTACTGAACATATTGTAATTTTCAAACTCAAAAGTCCAACAAAATTGTTTGAGATATCAACATTTAATCAGGACTGAAACTCTAAAAAAAAAATTATAGCTTTGAGTCTATACACCGTTTTAAATAGCTTGCTCTTTTGATAATATTTGAGCTATGGAGCTAAACCGACTATCAAAGTGATCGCCAGAAGCTGCTGAATCTGTTACAATTTTCAAACTTAAATTCCGATTGAAGCCAGTTGAGTTATCAACATTTAACCCTAGCTGGGAACGGTAAATCAATTATAGCTATGAGTAAAAATCACTGTTTCTACACACTCCAGTGACGTCGCGTCACCATAATTAAGTGCCTCACTTCAGCTATATACAGTGTCTTGTCTAGGTTTATTATTAAGTCTATGGTTGTTGCCGTCAGGATATAATATGCTTCGATGATTTTTCTGTTGCATCTAGTGCTGTACGGTGGTAGGCAATGTATCCAAATTTTTTGAGGGATCCTTCAGAATCCATCCACAAGGGAGCAACTCTTCCCAAGCAGAAATCAGACAGAGGATGAGCGATTCAGTTATAGGTTATATTTTATTGGTGAAACTTTTAATTCGAATATGGTGCAGGTCAGTACATTTTACTTTCTCTTCTGCTTCCCATCATCATTGTGCCAATACAGAACCAGATGGCAACTTCTTTGCCACCCAAACCCCAATCTGAAAATTATTCCTAATTAATTGCACACACATCAAATCAAGCTGATCAGTTCATAAATTCACAGCATAAATTTATTTTGTGCCAACACATCAGGTCTAGCCGTGTGGGGGTAATTTGAGAGATTTGAGAAGGTAATGCTGCCCTTTGTTGGGCGACTAAATTCAATTGCCCAGACGGTATCTTCCTTCAGTGAATGGACAAGCGCAATAGTAACAGTTTGAATTTTATATTTATTTTACTACATACTATAGACAAAATCAGAATATAAAAAAACGGCAAAACTTGTGAACCGTTTCAGAAAACAGAGGCAGAAAAATACCAGTCAGATGGTGTGCTAATATTATAGACAAAGTAGACCACAACTTATTAAAAGAGATGTAAGCTAAAGTAATAATATAGTAAATTCGAATATAATAACGACACAACAAACAACAATATGGTAAACGGTAGTAATAAAAATAAAAGGTTTGTTAAAAAGACATAAATATATTCATAAATGTAATAAAATATATAATATAAGTTGTTAGTATTGAGAAGTTTGTAAATGAAAACATTGAGGAGTAAATAGTAGTAAAATTAGTATGAGGATATTCCATGAGTTTACGCTGGTGTCTATTTCAAATTATTTCTGACCACTTGACATTAGAGTAAGGAAAAAAACAAAAGTTTAAGCGGTTAAATTTGTTTAACCTACAATCTTGCCAGAAACTTTGGAATGTTGGGCCTGCACCTCAACTCACGGATTAGAAAATTCTGAGAAATATGGGCTGAAAAAGATTTGTCTAGGAATTTAGAGACTTTATAAGAACCAGATGTCACATTGACACTGCTATTTATTAATACCATAATTTTATATCTGACTCACTTTGTTTGACATGTCTATGGAACATTAAATTTTCGCACACATTTTTTATAACTTGAAATAAAATAACATATTCAGATCTCACTTGATGGAGGGGATAAAACTGACACACATTATAGATTATGCTTTTGAATAACTAAACTATTTGACTGACACATAAAAACAGTCTGAAGATCAAACATTATTTACCGAGCAAATTCATACCTGACTCAGCTGTTCAACTCATATGCCGCCAGCCACAGCAGTTTGAATAACAGTCGAGCTTTTTCTTGTATGAGTAGTAACAGCTGATATTTGCTATGATGTTTGGCCTACCTAGGGTGGCTTAAATATGGCTGGCCGGCTGGCTGAATGCCTTGGGATAGCATTTTTAGTTGTCTTCAATCTACCTACCCTAAAATTCACTTTCTATCTGCAGTTGCAACATTGGTCTACTTCTCCAAAGTGAGTCACAACCTGTAAGATTTGACGAGGTAGACAGCAATTACATCACAATTCAGTCTTAATCAAAAGAGACTGTTTTCTTGTAGCTTCACTCCTGTCTACCGTATCGATCAGTGCCTTACTCGATCTCATCAGTTCGCTTGCCTTGCAGTAGATAAGTTCTCATCTTACCTTTGCCTTTGACAAAGATGGTATCTCTGTACTCAAACTTATATCTGTGCTCCAACATCTTAGCGGTGTCTTCTGTGACCTGCACACGACCTGTGTGGAATAAATATGTTAATAAGGTTTGATAGAAAAAGAGCAAAGCATAGTCTTCTAGCGAATATGCCAGGATACGATTCTCTCCTTAGAATGACTTCCCGGTCAGTTATTATAAAAAAAAAGAGATCATAATATAGGTACCTGCCTGCATCTCCCCATACAGAAGATTGATCAAAAATTTGAGAGGAGTTTTCTTAGTGTCAAAATTTCAGACTTAGGAGGCACTAAATTCAAAATAGTCTGATTGCCGCTTGTAAATGGAAGACAACTGGCCAAAGGTTCAAATTATTGATTGCATGATGATGTTTTCACAGCTTTGAGTGAAGTGCTGTGGGTTGCACATTTCAGTTAAGGAAATTATAACACAGAATGATGACTCACCTACGACACCTGTACTGTACATCCTACTGGATACATTGACTGTATTACCCCAGATATCAAAGTGTAGTTTAGATGTACCGATAACTCCTGATACAATATCTCCTACGTTATACCCGATCTTCAGCGTGAAGTCAAAGTTGAACATGCCTACAAAAAAAATCATAAGTTGGGTTTGAAAATCATTATACGGACGCTATAAAAATAAAATGTGAGGCGCACTCATGATGTCCCTATCTATCTATGGGTCTCAAACGGAAGAGGCCACAGAAAGCTGATAAATCTATATGCGGGGCGTCAACCACTTAAGGTGAAGGAGGGAACATATTCTTTCCATAATCAAGGATATCCATTATTGAGAGCTACACAATGCAGCTCTGACTCAAACAGAAATAGATATAAATTCTTGGGTATCTATTTCTGTTAACTTGTATTGCAGCAACGGCAAATCATTCTATTTTTGTAGATTAGAAAACATGGCCTCCCTCCTAATCCAAGTTAATAACATCAAGTCTTCAATTTTTGAAAATTAATATACGAGCAGATATTTTGTAACGATGTAGTTTATAGCCGCCAGTGGTACCTTCATTGAAAGCATCGACAGTTTCGATGATCTCCATACAGAAATCCATCAGAGCACAGAGATGTTCTTTGGGGTCTGCATTCTTATCTCTCTCAGCCTGATCCAATCCTGACGCTGCCATAAATGTGCTGCCTGTCAGAAGAGAGACAGCAATTAGCAACACTTATAATTTCATAATTTCCATTTATTTATCCATTTAAATCACTGATCAAGCATGTGAATATAAAACCATGTGGTTCATCAGCCTCTGTATACAATTAAGAGGAAAACTATCGTTTCACAGTCAAATTTATAGCAACAAAATACTTTCTGGTCAAGGATAAAAGTATCAACATTTATGATAGATCATCCCTCTTGGAACTCTCAGTCCATCATTCACGCAAATCATTTTCATCTCAAATATTGATAGCTAATGTCTAGAGACAATGACAAGAAAAGTGCACACTTCATTGACACACTTTGACACACATCTTAACAACCTACCAATAGTCTTGATTTTCTCGATATCCTTATATTTTTTCTTCGTGAAGAGACTCTCATAGTCCATAAACAGCTCGTTTAAAACTCGCAGAAATTCTTTACCTGCAAAGCAAAATTAGAAAGTAAAAATTATGAATGATGTATGCCATTTTTTCAATCACATGCATCCCTAGAACTCAAAACTCAACTCAAAAGTGACCATGAACTCTAGGTTCTTATCCTATGTCAAAATGGGAATTATGCCCATCTATTGTGTTTTCCGTCTAGATCTGAGACAAGCACCCAAGAGTTCTCCTTCCTCTTACCCTAAAGGCCGGCGTAGAAACATTGTTGTCAAAGCAGCCATCAAGATTCTTTTTGTCTAGAAATGAGGCCTTCATATTCCTAATACAAATTTTCTACCTTGTGACCTCTTACCACCATAGTGTCTTAATTTTCATCAAGTTTGTAATAAAACAAATCTGGGTTGTTAGATAGAAAACCATACATACCCCCTTCGAAAGATTCATCATAGAACTCATCAAAATTAGTGATACTAATGAAGACAACACCGACATCTTTATGAGATTGGGAGTATTCTCCCTTCAGTTTGATCTCATCCATCACATGACACGGTACCATATCATGTAATAGTGAGTCCGCCTGAGCTTTCTCATTCTCTGCTTCTCTGTAAAAAATTGCAAGATATGTGATAGGCAATAGTATGCACAATTTTTCTGGTGCATTGCCGGTGGCATTTCATGACCAAACGAGTTGTGTAGGCGAAAACGGAGTACCGCTACCATTGACCCGGTCAGTAGTTACAATGGAGTTACATATTGTGAAACAGAAGTTATATCTTAGATAACCAACACCCAACCGATTACATGACTCAGTCTGAAAAATAAGACGCATTGTATACTTCAGTCAGCATCCTTGTTTTTAAACAAGAAGCAGATTCTGAATACTTGTAGTTAGTGGTGAAAATGTCTGCCAGATAAAAGTTGTATTTGCCAGTATTAAAAACAATAGATGATGAGGATCGTCTAAGCAAATATGTGAAAGCAAATCTTTCAACTTCCTTGCCAGGCAATGCTTCACCATCATCCATTGTCTTTAAAACTGTAAAAATACAGCTTTTCTCTAGGGGGCTTTATCATCCATTACTGTTAGATTTTAAGACTCCTCATCTGGTTAAAAAAACCAAGACCTAGCAATTACTTACTTCTTATCCTTGGCAGCCTGTAGATCTCCGTTGAATGCTAGTCTAGTAAGGAGTTCTATCTCTCTGTTTAAGAACCAGATGAGTATAAGCAGAAGAACAATGTCTAGTATCAGCTCTATGTGCATCATGTTATCTCCTGCTCCAGACTTTCCTGCAAGGGAAACAACTCAACATGTCATATGATACGAAGGCATTGGTTGGTTGTGCCCGTTGACTGGTTCACTGCTTCATTGGTACAAAGGATCAAAATTGTTGTTGAAACAAAGTATTTAAAACTTTAAGGCAATAGCTTCTCCGTTGTAAGGTAGGTAGGTAGGTAGGATGGATCCGTCCAGCCTGCATTTGAAGTTGCTTCCCTTTTGTTGTTAAAGGACAATCAGCTCAAAATTGGGCTAAGTAAATCAAATTTTATCAAAATTTGCGCGCAGATTGACCTTGAAACAGGGCTTGATTCATGGTTTCCAGCTGAAGACCCGTGTGTTGTGCAGTGGTAGGCCCACAACTAGGCTATATGTTGTCTCATTCAGGAAAATAGAATTGGTTTAACTGTAGACAGTCAAAGAACCAGAGTAGCTGTTATAGTAGATACCACTTACCATTGAACAGCAGCAGGCTTGTGGCATTAGAGGAGATGTTGTTGACTTGTGACATCATAGCGACATTTCCGATTTTATCGGGACATGTGTTTATATTAGCTACAACTACCAGTACAACTCCTCCGATAGTGGCTGTAAAAGCAAAGGAAATTCTTGAATTTAGCATTTTATACTGTATTTTTCCGTATTCTGATAATTCTTTATTATATTCTCTGATTGTATATCATGTTTGACTCTCACACTAGCCTTGTCACGCGGCCACGGGTTTTGGTTTTTTTTATCAAACCAAAAACAACCAAGACCTGTGGCCGCGTGACAAGGCTACTCTCCAACAGGTAAACTTATATGGAGGCTCCCAATGGTGGATCTCTTATCACTACAGAGTATGCAAATTTGAGATGTTCGGCACCCCTTAGACACATACAATACCAACATGAATACACACAAAAAAGCTAATAGTTGAACTTGTCATTACCTATAGTTGACTTCATCCAGCTGTTGAGTAGGTTAAAGTTGATGGAATGTACAATGGCAGTGATCACAGCGTAACAGAAGAATAACTCGGAGTTATTGCCCATGTCAGTCAGTGTCTGACATGTGAATCTGGAGTAGACGACTCCTAGAGGTATAGCCAGCTGTATGAGTCCCAGTATGTGACTAGTTATCCAGCTGTAGCATATTCCTAGAGAAGGACAGAGAACATAGTCCCTGAGCTATTGACTCAAGCGATCATGGTCATTGTTAGCCTGTCTTGATAACTTTATTAGTGCCGTGTCCCCCCTCATCCCCCCCCCCACCAACAAAATTGTCAAGACAAGCTAGGTTATTGTGTACTTGTGTACTAATTGATAGGCCTTATCTACATTCAGACAACAATAGCCTCATGAATTTTGACAATTTTCTGAAAGTGGTAAGTCATCAGCTTGAAATGCTATCTTATTTGGCGCGATAATTCACATCCTGGAGGAAAGAGGTAATTGTTTTAAAAGAGAGCTGGGTTCGATATAAATGTTTTGCTCTAAGTTGCTAAAGCTGGCAAGCAAACACACATAAGGCTGTCCCAAATACCAGTTCATAAAACTGAGAACTATATTCTTACCAACAAGTTTGCTGAAGCCGGATACTTGACTAGTTTGATCTGCCGCTTCGGCTGAAATCTCATTGGATGATTGAAACGACCTCTGACCTGTGAACACAGTCAGTGTGATGGCTACTGCTTGGAATGCAATAAATATCAGTGAAACCACCTGCAACACAGACAGAATAATACAGGAATCCTGATAACAGTAGAATGTTGTTAGATGGTATTGACAAGCATATGAAAATATTCAAAGTATCTTCTCCTTTATACCATGATAAGAAATGTATCATAACCGCCCAGGTGATACTATTACATGAGGATATTTCAGATGATTAATACATACATAAGATTCCTATATAGTACCATTACTATTTTTAGCAGCAAAGAATCCATATGAGTCTCACAGAACATGACAAAAAACTGTATATCTGGAGCTGTTGTGAGGCGAAACATTCAGTGAACATAATTGGAAAGGTTTTCGCTGCTTGAATAAGTGGCCCTTAGTGAAACGTTGTAGCAGTTTTCGTTGTACCTACCAGATATATAAACCAGGCCAGGTTGTTGTTGATCTCTACACCAAATACACACATCATCACTATAACCAATAGTGTGTAGTATACTGTGCTAACCCAGATGTCTAAGAAAACGTTGAATCTCGGCGAAGCAAATGACTGCAAAGAAAAATGTTTAGAAGATTTTTAATCAAAGCCTCTATCATGTAGCATTCACAATACAGATTAGTTAAGGTTTCAATTCAATCACTGCCAATGCAGGATTAAAAAAATGTCACATTGATATTTTCCAAACAAGGATCAGCAACAGGTTGTCAGCAATCATTTCGAAAGGAAATTAGGCAGAACTTAAATTTTCCAAAACAAATATGAGGGAACGCAAAAATGGTTACCTACTTTTATGCAGGAAACTTCCATTGGAATTTTCCACACAAAAAAATCCACAAATCCATTTTTGCTAAGTTCATCAATGACATGACACTTGGGCACATCTTTTTGAAAACCAAATTTTGTGAATAATACGAAACTGTGAATATCTGGAGCCAGGATATGTGACCAAATTATGTCTACATTACTATTAACTCATAGGATAGCTCAATAATACCCTATAAAACCAGCACTGGTTACTTGATACTGTATCCTGATTAATGATTAAAATCGGATGTCATATCACTCGCCACATCCCGAAGCATGGGCGGCGAAATAGTAGTGCCTTAATGGCGAGGCTGCAATATTTGCGCCAATTTGCACTCTGTTTGCAGGCAGGTTGGAGCACACCTGTGGGCCAACCAAACCCCAGTCGTCGATGTATTGCAGTGGGATTCGAACCCACGACCTTCAACATATGCATGCTAAAGGACGGCGCTCGAACCAACTGAGCCACCTCCTACTCCCTCAACCCTGACCTACAGATGTCTTACCTGAGGATACTTAGGTGACAGGAAGTCCTCACTGGTATGTGATCTGTATGCTCTCTCATCCTTACACTCAGTGAAACTCATCGTACACTTGTTAACAGGAGGCTCATAGAAGTAACTATCAGCAGACCCGTCAGCCTCCTCCTGCATCGCTCTGTGTAAAGAGAAATGATTGACAAATTAACTACAACCAGTTGTCTATGAATGATCAAATCAGAAATGTCCCTGCAAGTTCATGCAAGTCGTGTGAGAAAAGTGATAAATTTCAAAGGGGGGGGACCATAGAGTTATTATAAAATAACTCAATAGGGGGGGGGGGGGAACTCTGAATCCAACTAGTGTTTCATAATGACAGACATAAACTGGATCTGCATTGACTACATTACAGGTCGGTCTATCATAGAAGAATTTAAAGACAACCCTCTCTGAAAATCGGTGGCGTCAAAAAACTTCAATGATGTCTCTGAGTGAGTTGCTAGAACAAAGAAGTACAGAGTTACCACTCACTTTATTATCTGATGGTCTTCCTTAGTTTCATACTTAGACCCTAAAAGTATATAAAACAGAATAAATTATATTCATAAAATCAAGACAAGTGGCATAGTCAGCGAACTTGTCATTTACATATGATCTGGAAAGGGCGGTTCTATTATCATCCCAGTTGTTTCAATTTGGATACTATAGAATTCAACTAAGTTTTGGAGTTAATAAAAATAAGCTAATCAGTTCTCAGACAGAAAATTGTAGTAAGTATTGCAAGTAAACATTATCATTCAGTTTATGAGATTCCCCGCAATACCTAGGTTCTGAGATTCTGTCACTGAAAAAATTTCAATACCAAGAACAAATGATTGCCGAAGAATGCTCACCCTTCCTGTTTGTTCCCATTATGCTATCTGTACCGCTGCTTTTCTTTCGCTTGCCAAAGAAACTGGACCTCATTTGTTTTTCCTCATCTTCCTACAAGAATTGTTATAAATAGTGACTAAGAAGTCAACACAGTTAGTTTGAATTGCGTTAGAGAAAAAGAGCCTCTAGAGTGGATAGAAGGTTTGAGCAAAGTATATAAGAGTAAAATTAAAGAATAGCAGCAACTTAGTTTTGATGAAACAGGAGAACATGTTATTCTTTCCATGCACACTAATCATCGAGCAGCATCTCAATAACATGCAAATCTGAATAGTTTGTCTCCTACTATAATCAGAAATCATCAACAGACTTGACCGTCTTGGAAAGGTAGTTTGCAGTTGCTCTAAGTTCTATCTGTTCACCAGTCATTTAAATGTGTTATGAAGGAAGGAGGGTATGCAACATGAGCCTGGAATTTTCAGATAGATCAGATGAATTGTATTTTTGGCCTGATCTGCTTGAAAATTCCAGAAAGTTGCATTTTATTGGACAGTGTCCTATCACCTAGATTTATGTTCACATGTTCCCAGTTCCTTCTGCATATAATAGCTGAAGCTAGTTGCGCCACCACAACAAAGAGGTTTAGTTACTAGTGTGTATGAGTCTGCCAGTGAGTGTGAGTGCGACCAATCACCATAAGCATTAATTCTTAACACTAAACAAATACACTGACGTAGCATGTTGTCTTATGAAAGTGCATGAAACACATTGCGCTATTTTCAGTTGGACATCCACAACTGAGAAAAGATAATGGTAAGTCTTTCTGTAACAAGTTGTGTATGTTGAAAGAGAGCACTGCCACATGTTCTGAGTTATTAGATTCTATGTACACATAATTTGCTGTTCTACGGTGAAACCAATCAGCACTAGCATCTACTGATGTTCAGAAATACCTGATGATGATAATTATATGATAGAAAAAAAAAACAGAAAAAATTACAATATAACTCGCCAAAGAGTCACGCCAGGTCTTTGAAATATTTAGCCTGTATTGAGTCCTACTGCCAACTACAAAATCAACAACAAAGGTTGTGGTAATGGGGAAAAAGCAATCATTGTCAGAGTTATCTGCTTTTTAAAGAAAGGCAACTCCCAATAACTATAGAAGCAGATCGCAACAGGGAAGTAGCATTATACCTTATTTGAGTGAGTACACACATTGGCTACATGTACTGAGTTAACTTTAGACCATGGATGGATCTTGTTCTTCTAAAATAGTACAACAATGATCAAGATAGGGCAGATACTGGGATCTCTTAGAGCTTTCTCCATCTACCTGCTACAGTTTAAGGAGTCTTTACCACGAATACCCACAGCAAAGCAAGAAAACAAACTCAACCGTAATGCAACAAAGTCACCAACAAAGCAAACGTAAAACAGATCAGCATGGAGAGGATAACCACCAGGGTTTGTAACCGAACATGGCATTGGCAAGCATCAAGTAAAGATCACCACACGAATCAACATAAGTCCTACGCCCCTCCAAGGAAGTGAAGCTGGCTCTAAGGATCAGTTACAGGCAATTTGACCGGCTGTATTATGTAGTTTTAACTGAAATAGAACCAGGATAGCCTCACAACTTCAAGTTGAAAATATACCTGTGCAGGAGAACTCATGAACAGATCAAAGGACTCTTTGGACCAATAATATTGATTGCCGTGCATATGGACTAAACAGCACAATTCCGAAGGAGTGATGTCTAAATAATGGGAAACAAAATTATGGTGGGTGGGTAACTCCTTTGACTTGCCAGGAGCACACAACTTACGCAGCGCTGAATGAGACATTGGTCTGACTAGAAAAACACGATATTTGAAAAATATGATATTTTCTTGAATATTGAAGAGTTTTTTGACCAAGCTTGCTATGTACTGAGACATCATCCAAATTTGGCAAAGTCCATTTCAAACTCAAGCTGCTAGAAATCTGATCTGCTCGACAAACTCTGATGCAGCAGTATCCATAATAAACAGTGGTTGCCACCATAAAACCCAGTCTCATTGATAGGGAAAGGTATTGAGATGAGTAGGATTCCTAAAACCACGTAAGGATAAACAAATAGGAGGGATGACTGAACAAAGTGAAACAAAAGGCTTGGGTTGGGGAACTCATAAGATTGGGTGAATGAAATGAATGATCTGTTTGCTGGGGTGTTACTTGTTAACAACTGATGTGAGGAGGGTAGATTAATGCAAACTCGAATTCAGCGGCAAGTAGAGCTGGACCATTACTGTGGATTGAATCTTCAATGGTAAGCTTTAAATCTTTGTCGGATAGCATCAAGGGCGTTTCCAAAACCCTATTTATTGTTCCAAGATTATCTAGACTGGACTGAGTTAAGGGGTAATGCTTGTGTCAGGAGATAACACCATTTAAGAAGTGCACAATATTTTCTTAAAGAAGAGTATCAAAGGGTTTCCCGAAAATAACAGACTGATGGCTGAGACCGGTGCAGCTCTACTTCTAGTTTGTGAGTGAACAACAGTGCTGAGCGTGATGATAGGATGACACATAAAACAGTCTAGTTATTATCATATCACTGATCCCTGTGTGCTGGTTTGAATGACATACATTGTGGGAAAAGAGTTGTCCCCTTTTTATAACAGGGCTTAGTAACAACAGCACTTTGATATGACCAAAAGTATTCTCTCCATATTGCTGAGCTGCACTTTTCAAATCATACTTGGACCCATTATATCTTTCCAATTTTAAGTTCCAGAATGTTTATGGGGGGAGCAACTCCATATTTACATTGTATGTCAAAAATCTCCTTACACCAAGATACACCCAAAAGACCGCAGGTTCAGTGATATGAGTGCGACACACAAACAGAGGAGGATCAAACTTACAAACGCTGACGCCGGGGACGTCAGTGGTGGCAGCGGGCATTGCTCAGTGTGGACAACACTAACGGTAACTTGCTGAAATTAATATGTACGTAAAATAGAACAAAGTGTGACTGAACTGAAAGCAAAACAAAGGAACTTATACTGTGTACCCATAATACAACACAACACACCATGTGCTACCAAACCTTCAACACGAGTGCCCGCAAACAAATCCACTAGAACGTAACCATAAAGGGATGGGGTGGGTGAGGAGGGAAATAAAATATACATCGACTTACTGCAGGTATAGACCTACCGATGGTTGTGGAAATGTCTTTTGTAGGGACATTAGTTATGGTATATACAAGTTTGTAAGATTCCGTAGCAAAGTCAACATCAAAAGCTTAAGCATAGAGTATCGCAGCATGCTGGACATATAAGACACAAAATCCTCAAGTGTGAACCATCCTTTAGAATTGGGTGAGTCGGTAGAAATTCATTGACACAACAATTCGGGGAAACGTTAGCCAAAGCGAAACGATGTTATGATAGTGAGACATGACTTTCTGAATGAGACAATTCAGTTGTATGCCGGGTAGCATGAAAAATGGGCTAAACTAAGAGTATTATTGAAACAATAATCTACGGGTGAGTTATATGACAGCAAACCATAAAACTAAATTAAAATCCAATTGTTAGGGACTGACTGTGCACTGCAAACTTTGTGAGAAAGTAAAATCCAAAGCAAACGGCCTTTTTTATGATACAAACAAACAGGAAACAAAATGTTACCTTATCTGATACTATAAGATCAACCCTTTCTTCCTCCTGCATTAAAGAGGCATATGAAACGTGTCAAGGTCAATATCAAATAGTCTGAGAGAAATGAGACATAAGGCATTAGATAACAGAAATAAGGTTACTGTGATATTAAGAAGGTTCTGACTTCAGTATGGAACCATATACTTTGATCTTTTATTTTGGAGGTTTATCTTAATGACATTCTAGACATCAGGAAATATGACTATTTCCCTTTCATGAGCTTGAATCGGGCTGGGGATGGTTTGTTTCCTGGTAACTGGAGATCAACATTGAATGGCGGGAGTAACTAGAGGATCTTTAAGGTCGGGTTAGTAAAGATGATTATATAATTACAAGGAAGTGAAAGGGAGTACTTATGTTTTATGCAATGATCACATGGCGTGACCGAGTCAATTTCGATACAAAAATATCCTAAAAGCTTTCTTACCCTGGTTAGGCCTGAATCTTCAAGTCTCTGCTCTTCCGGAGTTGTGGGCTGATACACTGCACCCCCATTGGTGCCCACAGCGAGAGTGGTGGTAGGCACGCTATTTCTATGACTAGTATCACATACGGTCTGAGATTCTGATTGGTCCGTAGTGGAGGTTTTGTTTCTACTGCCATCTTTTGGCCCGATTATGAAATATGTAGCTGTCGCTGTAACAACCAAGTGAACATTTTATACACCCTAGAGGAGTAAATTATTCACAGGAGGAAAAGCTCATCTTTACGCATATGCTTAAAGTAGCAAAATTGGTTTGCATTAAATCAACCTCATTACTATGTAGAGTTCTCCACCAGCTGAAATTGGAACTAACAAACATTAAGTCACCTGTCAACCGGTTAACCTAAATTCTAGCTAGGGTAGGTAAATGAGTATTCATGGAGTAAATGAATAAAACAAATCTAAAAATAATGCCAACGGCATTATTGTTTTTTCTGGATAGAATTTTTTTGCAATGAAGTCCATGTATTAAACTTAAAACTGATTCACCGATTAGCAAAACATGCAGTTGTCTAGTAAGGAATTACACACTAGAGTCAATTTAATATCGGTACCTAACATGTGCCCGCCCCTAATTGATCAAATTAAACATGGGTCGTCACACAAAATTCCTTGTGATGGTACTCATACTAAGTGAATTAATTCACTCTCTATCGATCTGAGATATACATGCAATAGTATATCACGTCATCATTGTGAAGGAATTATATATCAGGTAAATGTGTCTTACTTCCGGATGACTCGACCTGCTGCACACCAAATTTACAAGTCTCCGAGTCATACTGTTCTGTGAGATTTCTAACCTTCCGAGTATCTAAAAATAAAATTTTATAATTTCATCTTTGTCTCATCTCTGTCCTCCCGGCTGGGGGGCTGTTGGTGGGCCCAAGGGTTTGTGGGGAGGGGGGGGGTTGGGGGCTCAAACTACTTTGTAAGTGTTAGCACACAATATCATCGATAATGCATAACATTGATTTTGAGGAGCATCTTGGCTTGAGTTCCCAAACTGTTTTGGTCAAAAAGGAGGTAGCACCGTTTCTACCCTTTAACAAAGCAGCCTGGGCACTTAAGCGAGTAATAACTTCCATTGTTGACCTTTATTAAATGCCTCTCACTCACTAACCCTCTGTACCAGCTGGATATATCAGAGTTGCCTTCCTAATGTCCATGAGGGGATAAGCCCTACTTTAAAAGTTACCAGCTTAGAATATCTCACTTACATCATTTCGTGGTTTAACCATTTCCAATTAATGTAGGAGAATCATTGATGACAAATTAAATGTACAAATACAAAAATCACGTAATATTTTGTCAATAATTATTTTTATCTACTACCCAAAGACAAATAGATGTGATAGTCAAACAGTTAGTTAAGATAGATTCATGTCAGATTTGCATGGTAAAGAAATTCAATGCTCTACTCTGCATGAATTATTGTTGGTGGAAAGAGTGCATACATAAAGGAAGGTAACTCTCATTCCCTACATTATGATGCCACTATGAACAGGAAGTGCTTGTTTCTCGCATTGCACATCCTGTTCATAATGACATCATAATGCTGACTATAACATGCATTGGTCTTTGGGTAGTCTTTAGAACATAACTGACCTTCCACAGTCTCTCCAGGCTCCACATTGTACTCATCTTTGAGGAATACATAAGTAGCTTCTGAGACATGTACTCTTCCTGGCTCCCCTATAACCAAAAACAAAAATTACCTACCTACTGATATTCATACACAGTCAGAAATAAAGAGTGGATATGTGCCACTGTCTAAAGCATTATTTTGCAAAACAATTAAAATTGGCTGTCAGCCTGGAATACGAGATTAATCTGTGGTACAAGTGAAGTAGAACAAATAGGGAAGATTAACTTGACCAACAAGTGAATAAAATACAACAAAAATGTGTCGCCAATATATAACCCATATAACTGTATTGCAATCCCTCAATCCAAACCTCTTTGGACCATCAAATTTTGTCCCAATTAAGCAAAGTCGGTAATAAATGTGCCATTTGAATGCATTGAGATTCCGCTGAAGGGACCAATGTTGGTTAGAGTTCTGAATTACACTGAAAGCTGCTTCTTTCATCCAGTACTCAAAATCCAGATGGTGTCACATAATAACTTTTACTAAATGATAATTTCGTTTTTAATATTAGTCATTTTAGCACATTAAAATTTAAATGAGATTGCAAAATTAATTTAACTGCTGTGTCTGCTATAGATAGATAGGCGATTAATAATTTGATTTTTAATAATATGCAACTAACAAATGATTACTCAGAATACTTGTTTTATCTTTGTTAGAACTTCATTTGAAGATTTTTTAAATGAAGGAGCAAAGTCAATAAAAACTGTTTCATCATTTCATTGAAAATAATTTAAGCAAATTTATTAGAATAACTTTGTATTCATGTCTGGGACCACAGCGATAAAATTGATCTTTCTGAATGCTCTCTCTTGTCATAACAAAGCGCATGTGGTCAAGGTATGCGGACAGGGTAGATATGATAATATGGTTGCACAGTTTTCATACACTACCTAGGTAGGCCCTATCTACCATGCGCTTATCAGGCGCTTATAGTTTGCAATAATGAAGCATGGAATGTAGTTATTTAGTTATTAGTCACAAAATTGTGATAAATATTCAGCGTAAACTTCAGGGGAAGCATAGGGTGACATAGTGGGGATGACCATAAACATATAAACGTATAAACATATAAATATGTTTATGGGGTGACAAATCTTTATCCCCCAACCAAATTAGCTTGCTCATGACAGGCTAAGGACGGCTAAGCTTCTCTTTCTAAGAACAAATATTCTTGAACCGATTGGTGGCCATACTATCATGATCAGAGTTGAGAAAGGCATTACTCAATGAGACTACACTCAGTTAGTGAATACATCTCCCCAAGTTCAGACCAATTCTGCAAATGGTTACCCTAACGTCAAACTCAGAATCATATATGCTGACACCCCCTAACCTTTCCAAAGTCAGTAAGATTATGAATATTAAAACATGGCCAGTACACTGATAATGTTCATTTTCTCCCAGATTCAATATAGCTTAGAGGGGTAAAGTACTCGCAGGAGGGAAAGTTTACAATTTCACGCGGGCTTGAAGCAGTTCAATTTATGGCTAGCTAACATTTACTAAGCCTCATTACTCCTAAACTCTCGCCTTAGGTAGCAAATTGATGCTAGCTAACATTTGGCTATCACCCAACTAGCTAAACTTAACTCTAGTTAATATTAATACTTGAGGTTAGTTTTGTTAGTTACTAACCTGTAGATTCCATAACGTTGGCAAGATCGACGTCATGTGACCAGACATCAAACTTAAATCTGCGAGTACCGACGATACCACACAGCACAGTGCCCGTGTGTATCCCGACTCTCATGTTCACCTGATATAAGGTAAGGAATAAAGTGAGTTTAACAGCCTTGTGATGTATATAATATATATAATAGTATTGTATTAGAGTTTTACTAAAAGGCAGAGCTGTTGCTACTGATGAACTGGTAAGGCTGTGAAAAATTGAAATTCTTGGACGTTGCAGCTTCAATCACTCCAAATAAACTTCCCTCATCCATTAGCTTTGAATCAGCAGAAGTCAGGTGACTCATTGAGACCTATAATACATGAATTGGTCCACTTCTCACCCAATACAAGGGTTACAGTTACTTTCATAGGCGTTTCTCTATTTAGTCTCCCTAAATTACAATAAAACAAACACCGCCAAAGATAATCATCATCTTCATCTTTGAAGCGGAGGGAGTCATCCTCTCTTGTACCCAAAGTACTCAAGTCGCACCCTATACTCATGCCTGCCCGGCCACTCTTTATGTCCAATGTTTTCATCTCTCAAGCTTGGATGATTTTTATTTCTTACCTCCTCGTTGTGATCTTCATCAAACTGATAAATCGCCTCCACCATATCTAATCCCAGATTGAGGCAGTTCCTGGCGTGATTAGCATCTGGTACTGGACATCCAGACACACAATAGTAACAATCGCCTGAAATATAGAAAAATGTACACCGTGATAGAATGTTAGGTGATGTGTCAGATCTCTCATAAGCTCTGAAGTCCTTGGTACAGTTTTGCCACACTGATACTATTCCTGTACATGTGAACAACAAAGTCAAAACTTGTGCAGTATTGTCATGGAGACAAGATACTACAGGGAGGGTTAGTTGGTGTCCCATCCTCCAGCTGAAGATCATACTTCACTGTGGGGTTGTGCTTCCTTTAATGGACTAATATTCCGTTTAAATTTCAATAACTAAAATTTCAACCAGGGAGAAATTCATGTCCGTGTCACAGTTTGTCCGGTTTGCAGTCAAGGAAGTACTATCGTCAACAGCCTAGACAACACCACCCCCCCCCCCACCTAATGGGAAGGTTTTGATTAGTGTTCAAAGATGAAATGCCACAAAAAATAATCCAAACAAAAGAACATCGAATTTTATAAACATTTACCGAGTGTACTGATTTTCTCGCAGTTGTTTTTGGTGCAGAGATCATCGAATCTTCCGAACAGATCATTGAGGAGTCCGACTAGATGTTCGGCAGTCTTGTTAGAAGACATCTTAGTAAAACCCACTATGTCAGCAAACAGTATGCTAACTTCAGACATCCTATCCATAGTAAACTGTCTAAACTTGATTTGAGCAGCCACTGTGCCGGGCATATCATCTCCACCCATATAATCCTGATCCTGAAAGAAAAAGAATCACAGGCTATAAAACTTATTACATATAAACTCGTGAGCAATTTTATTTTTTTTTGCAATTGATATGAAAGCGTGGATTGACGGTAAAGTATATAAGCAATAAAGCTATTTGTGAAAAGCATTATGACTTCGCGTCAGTATTTGAATCTACCTCAAACCTGACATTGATCGGCCTCGTCAAGAAACCACAAAGTCGCTGCACGACGAGGCTTACCCTTGCCGACTTAAAAAAAGGAGGTTAACGAAATTCAAACAACTGTCACCTGTATTGTTACTGAATTGTTGGTCCAATCAAAGAGACAATAATACCACCCAAAAGTCAAACATAAATAGATCGTACAGGGCCAGGTATGTTCCCCTAATCCATGATTTTATACTGGTGGTACTCTTATTTAACCTTTGGGGGAAATTATAATACCGTGAGGTCTTTTGTTGCCACTAAATGCATGATGAAATTTTATGACCTGAACGCATGTTATGTTGACAGACCTAAATTTAGCAAGGAGAATTATAGCTTGATTGCAATTTCTTGGCTCATTCAATCGAAGAGATAGTCCTTGATTCAACAAGCATGCTTTTTTGAAGGTCCTTTAGTTAGTATAGGTGTTTGGGATTTGGCACTTGAACTTTTTTTATTAAATATTGAGAAAATGATCAGTAACATACATGGGAATCAGCAAGACAAGGGATTCCAATCTCAGGATTTGCTTTCGATGATAGAAGCATTGGAATTTTCAACCAACATACTCTTCTTTCAATGCCTGCTCAATTTGAATCATTGTTTAACCACAGGCAAAATGTTATTTAGCTTTTCGTGTAATGACATCAACGCCAACAGGTTTTATCCACCTCAAGTGGTGAGACAGCATAGCAACACCGGAGAATGATCAAAGGCCCAAACTTAGGACATCTTGGGAGGCGATTTATATTTACAAAGATTAACATTTCCTTACTTTTTGTCTAACTTTGAGTCATTCATAGCATGAAACTTAGCATTTCCTTATTAAAAGATCACAGAGTAAGGATATATCTGACCAAATATGCCAGCGCCATCCTTGAATAGGTGATATATTTTGCAGTTGTTTATCGGGATATTAAATTGTTCCAAAGTTCTGCATAATGACTAAGGCAACAATAGGCATTGCATTGTTCATAGGTGTCAATGAATGTCAAAACAGAAAGAAAACTTGCAAACTTTGAAACAACCTCCATCAACACTTGACGAAAACCTGCACAGATCTGTCATCTAGAGTGCTCTTTCTCTACAGCCACAGAAGATGAGAATAGCATTTGCTGACAGACAAGGTCAGAAACTAGGATGGCGGCTAAGATCGATCGCCCAGGGAGACTGAGTGATCCTAATCAGACTTGTGTTGCAGAAAGATTTGCCTGGGCAGTTTGGCTTACATTGAGCAGAATACTGGCATAGAAACAATCTGATATACCAGTATATATTACAAAAATTTAACCCTATAGGTAAAACAAGAAATTAACATTGGCAGTTGAAATACAACAAAGCCTTTACTGCCTAGGTTACCAAGTTTTACAACCAGAGTTTGGGGTTTGGGGTTTTGGGGTTATTTTACTTGAGAGAAGACAACTATCGATGCCATAGATGTTGAGCTCAATAGATAAGTGCAAACTCTATAATATATATGCAAAAGGGCAACCAATCAGATCTAAGAATGAGTCTGTGATACTATCATAGCAGTACTGTGAATTTTTTGTTCCAAAGTTGACTCCTGAGTAAATTTATATTTTAACTCTGGCAGTCAATTTTAGTGCAGTAAAGGCTGGATATACAGCAGTAGAAAGTGAGGAGCACCCAACAGCGACATGAGGATATTATGTGAGATTTCAAATCAAGCATTAGAAAATTTATTTGCCCCTCATTTATCAACTCATTGTATGACTACATCGAGACATTGAGCGTATCAGGCGAGGACAGACATATATAAAATATAGTGTCATAAATGAAACAAGAGAAGCTGTGTCTGTGAGACTGTTTTCAGGAGGGCGTGAGTTGTATGACACTGTTATTCAGGAGGGGATTATAAGAGACCGTAACCAAGGGGTGAATTATTAATTCAATAACCTGGGGTTGATCGAATCTTGGATGGTTACTGACTCTTTATAGAACTTTGACTCGGCCCACTAACTCTACCATCAATCTTGCGGGTTACATGTATTGGACCCATAAGGGGACTAGACAAGGGGTTGAATAAATGTCTCGTTACACCCCTGATACTGTGATACGATCCCTGACAGACAAATCCAGGCAGGACAAACACTGTGTGCTCTGACTCATTCAGATAATAAACCTACAGCAGCGTATCACAAGCCGAAATCTACACGCAGCTCTTAATTACCTGCAATCTAGTCTATTAATAGCGCTAAATTAGCACCTTCCATAGCGCTTAGTATAAATATTTATCAGATTCTTCAGTTATATGATGGCTGTAGGGTATGTGAAATTGGCATGAGTTTTTGTTTGGGAGGTTTGGGTCCAGAGTAAACTAAAACGATACTTTCTGATATTTACAACCCTAGTAAAAATGTGAATCTAAATATTAAGCAAATCCTCTGTTCTATAATATGATAATTATCACTGGGACTATCAATTCAATATAAATCATAATTCAAGTAGTTCTTCGATCAGAAACCTATTTGTTAAATAAAAACTAATATTATAGAAATATCATCAAGAATAATTTTATTGAATGAGCCTTTTCTATTCTATTTATATTATCCAATATTTTTCCATGTCATACAGTTTATTGCCCTGACCCTGAGCTAAACCGGATTTAGATATCATGGTGCCAAATTGTCATGTGAAATAACCTTTCTGAGAATTTTATTTTCCAGATCAAAAATTGCAGAAATAGTTTAGGTTAGCCAAGCCGAAACACCGAGTGTGGTGAGAGGAAACAGGAAATAATCTGACTGAAGAAAAATCAAATCTTTCTCAAACTTGTGACAATCAATTTCTCCTCAAATCCACAATCAATCAGAAATCCGGGTTGCAGAAAACATTTGCTGGGGAAGATATTTCTCGGAGAAATCATCTTAAGCAAACAGAAATTGATGTGAAAATATGATATCACGTCTACTGATCGGAGCTAGTAAACTTCTGAGCACACAGAAATTGATGAGATATGATGATGTCCTGTGGCCAGAGCAGAGCCTGGCTGGGATAATCAGAGCGATTGTAGGCTAAGTCTCACATGCGATCGCCGGAGGATTAACTGTCATGCAAAGTCTAAACTGAAGCCTGTCTAACCAAGTGAATGTTATAAGAACCAACTACATAACAAGAACAAGCAATCATCCGATTTGCTACTTTTTGCTATGTTGGATATTGGAAATTCATTGTTTATATTATATATCTAAAACTCGGTCAATGATATTTTAAATCATGATGCCTGTTTTTTATATATTTTCTATTTCCGCAACGCTGCCGAAGATGCCTACTATTTTGAGATCGAGAAGAACATGCCACACACCATTATTCTTAGTTAGAAAACTAATTAAGTTTGCACGTAAAAACATGTAACAATTATGTGTGTTGTAGAATTGTCATATCAAGCTAAGCTGACTCTTCAATGATGTTGAGGTTGAAAGAGTCATTTACCGGCTAGCTATAAGGAATTTGAATGGCATCTGCACTTTTTTGCAGCGCCTGAAAACTGAATAGATGCCTAATCACCATTTCCCGGGGACGGAAGATCAGTAAAGAGATTATCATTTCATCAGGAATCAAAATATTATCCGGGCATCATTAGCTTAATTTGTACTTTTATTTATCAGCTTTGATACGTGCAGCGAACACACCACACAGCAGTGATAGATCCCAAAAGCCCTTATGGACAAATAAAGTTATTTGAAATGGCATTGATTTTATTCCTACTATTATTTTTAGTAAACCCAATAGACGTATATATATACTGCAGCAAATTAGGTTCCAAGCCTTCATGAGTGCAACAAACTGCTAAGCATTCAGATCATCAACTTTTCTCATGTGCATGGCCGTTGCTTTCTTCATTTGAATGCTGTTTTCTGCTGCTTGTTGAAGCAGCTACTCTCCTGAGTTGAATCAATACCCCAAGAGTGCAAACGAAGTTAGCAACAGCGTCAGAAAACTTTCACAAGCAATTAGTGCAAAAAAACAGCTGCTACCAAGGAACACTGAAAATGTAATTATCAATTCACTAATTTTGATTATTCCTGCTTCGTATTTCCCCCCCCCCCCCCCCATCGTAGTACAAAGACACAACACAAATGAGAAGATTGTGGCCAACCTGTGCACAGCCTGTGGAATTGGTGTGACATTCAGGACGGAAAATGGAAGGCAAAAGATGGCACCATTTCCTTGAGCAACTAGCCATATTTTGTCGACCGCAATCATCCCCCTTGGGACAGTGATGCCTAGTGCAGTATATTGACAATGTTCAATCAAGGAGTGATGATATCACCATTTTGTGCAGCCATTGGTGAATTTTAATGAGCTATGGGACCGGACTATTGGGAGGGTACTGTGATTTCTTATTATATTTAGACAAACGTTATCAAATAAAACTCGTCAGCGATAAACGTGAGAAGCAGCTTGTTGTAGGAGCTTTATAGCCAAGTCCGCAAACACAGACCAATACATAGCTAAGTCAGCAAACATTCATATTAAAATTTTAATACCCCAAAGCTAATAGCATATTCTATAGAATTTAGCATGCCAAATCATAGCCTTGTTTGTTATTTTACACTCAGGAATAAATGGCTTCTTTGTAGAAGGTAAACTTAACTCCTAAACAAACTACCCATTATCTTACTAGCACTAAGCTGCTGCTGCTGTTTTGGCCAAATCTAGCAAATTTTTGCTCTGAACAGACTCTTAGTCAGCGCAAGGAATCAGCATGAGGAACTTAATATTGTCAAACAGCAATTTGTTGTTCTTACGATCTTATAAATATGAGCTGGCATTGCTTGTATACAACTCAGAAAGAAAACAAATGCAATTCATAGAAAAGTTGATACAAAATTAAAGATCTAAATTTTGGGACTCAGCTCTCGGACACAAACGAGCAAGAATCTGTGTTATAAAGACAACCATTGTATATGGTATCAATATCATTGCAGAATGATACACAGAACTAGAACTCAGCAACTTTGAAAATGGTAAAGTCATGTTTCTAGATAAATTTTTTCCATATATGGTTTATTTCAGGAGAAATTTGAGGTCGACGAGCATCATGAGGCCCGCATTTCACTATCATCAGTGATTCAGCATAATGAATGCGGTTCGACTTGGCCACCAAAATAATTATGTGAATGAAATAAAATGATCATCATCATATCTGCCAGCCGCCTGGTGATGGCTCAATTTTAACAACTCACAAGAGTCGAAAGACAAGAGATACATAGGATGGTACAAGCAGACTTTCAGAATGAAACCAGCAATAAAAGTAAACTGAATCATAGCAGTCTCCGGCGAGTTGCCAGTGTTGCCATAGGTAAGGAGATAGATGTATCAAAATGCACCAATGAGACAACAACGCTTAAGGACAACCATTCTGGCATACTCCCCTCAAACTGGTACCTGATTGGGTTACCAGATTGGGTTACCAGACTGGGTTACCAGCGCTATAAATAGAAGCTCTGAGGTGTCTCAGGCTGTTGGGTTTGACATAATTGTTTAACACCAAAGCGATAAACAACAAAGGGAGTCGAAATGAGAGAACTCTTCCAAATTTAACTGTAGCTAAAGTATCAAACAACACAGGTGATAATCTAACATGAGAGTTGAAGCTTTGAGTTGTTTTGAAATTTGAGGAGAACTCGGGAAAATCGTGATGAAATTTGCAGCCTTAGGTATAAGAAATCTGCAGAGGTTTTTTATTTCAATGTGTGGTTTTAAGCATAACCTAGCATGCCTCACAATCTCTCAAAAGGCAAAATTACTCATATAAAGACTCCTACTAACATATATAGGCCTACATGGGAGTATGCAGCTCAGACTCCTTTTTATATTATTTTTCAACCTTTGTGCCATTCTTTCGATGCTATCAACCTATTACAGGATGGATATTAGAAACAAATTTCAAACCTACATACATAATATCAAGATCAGCATTATGGGTCAGCACTGCTACTTGGGTGAGATACTCCATCATTTCTTCAAGCTTAGCTCAATGAGATCACACAGACCTTGAATTTATTGATTTGACGATTTCAGTCATTAGTGATAAGCACTCTCTACAATAAAATGTCCGCTCAGCGATTGTAAGCCAATATCCCCGGCATCCTCTCTATCCTCAGTGGAGATGGAAAAGAAATGAGCCGGCAATGAAAAAATGACCATTTCCTTTTCAACATTCATTGAGATGCACTGCATCTCCAGTAAAGCCGGGTATCTTAAGTGTGTTCCACATTGTCCCAGATGACAGATGATCCTTGTCTCTCCATATACTGTCCAAGACTCATATTCTTGTCTGGGATTATGTCATTTTCATGTTCTCATTGACTGGGATGGCCATCTGGGACAAAATGCACCAGCCTTCACTCTTATTTGCATAAGCCATACAGAGAAGGAAAAATATCTAAATCTCCGACATCACCACCCAAAACACCACTGATGCATATGAACGTTAACATGTATCTACTCTTTTACTTTATTACGTGACGTACGTTTGATGTTATCACCCTACTACAGGATGTATATCAGAATTGGGCAATAAACAAACTTAAAACTTAAATGTTTGGGCTTGTGACGTAAAATTTTCAAATAATCTCAAGCTTTTAATCAGATTGTATTTTATGTTAATTTCGATGCATTTTTTGCAGCATAAATTACAGGTTTCTGTGTGTTTTTCATTATATCAATACATTAAGGAGAATTTAATGCCATTAATACATGGTATTTTTTACAAGATACAGAAATCTGTGCGTACATCCAGCTTACATACTGCTAAGCCCCTGTGCAGGGGCATCTGCTAAGCCCCTGTGCAGGGGCATCGGGAAACCAGACGTAGATTATATTAACAAGAATGTTAAGAAGAGGAAAATCGAATAAACCAAACATCCATTACCCAGGTTTGATCACAGATTACGATGTGTGATTACGTTTGACGTGCGCGCTGAGGCTGTGACACAAAAGTGACGGAATAGTTGTAGCGCAGTACAACTTTGTAATTAATGTGTGCAAATGAATAAACATGCAATCAGGAAAACTGGCATCGCTGACATAGAACATGACATCAACAGCAAGTGCATATATCAACGTCAGACGGCACTGAAGTCTTGATGCATGCACTACAAACTATAATCACTTATATACTAGCTTGTTTAGCTCTATGTAATGATATTCTTCAATGTGTGTTAATATAATAAGCAGGCCTACAATAGTAGAGCAAGGTGTCAAGTGAGCGATTGTCTACGACACTATAGGAATTCTCCAAGCAGAGTTGCATCATTATATTATTATGTAATTTTAATAGATTATTTATTTATATTCAGGGTGTGTATTGAAGGTATCAAGTACCTGTTTATTGGGGTATTCTAATAAAGTATTACACTAGTCACAAAAGTACTAGTTCTGGTAGTAAACTGCAACTGATTCTGCACATTAACAAAACCTCGATACAAAAAGAGTAAAAAATGAAGCTTCCGCCCGAACAGGGACTCGAACCCTGGACCCTCAGATTAAAAGTCTGATGCTCTACCGACTGAGCTATCCGGGCTGCTCATGCATGGCACAAAGCTACGCGTGACGTGATTGCTAAACAAGCGTTATTAATCACCTTTGTATGATAAGAATTTCCCCACAATGGTGTTAGGAGGAGCCATGTATATTAATTGGCACTTTCACTGGTTTTGTTTGATTTGTTGACATTGTCTGCATTGTTGATAAGTTATGTTGTCTGGTCCATAGAGTTATCCCTCTATGGTCTGGTCAAACACCTGGGTTGTACCATAGACTTAATATTCTATTTTAATGTATTATACAAGTATATCATATCATGTCTATGGTAGGAACTCATCATTGAGTCAGTTACTCAGTACAGTCTAGCCAAGGGCTAACTGTTTTACTATTTGGGTTAGCAAAGTTGAGACCTCGGTTAAGCTAAAATTAAGGTTGAGTAGTAGTCACATATTAGATTCACTTACATAAGGTCAACCACTGAGGAGGGATCAGGCTTGCTAACAGATGGTAGCATGGAAAAATCTGCAATAACATTGCTGCTGACAAGAAACAGAACAAATTGTAGCAAAACTCTGCAATAAGGCTACTGACATGAAACAGTAAATGTGTGCCTTTAGGCCTGAGTGTCAGTAGTAAGCGGCTTTCAGGATGGAAAAAACAAAACCTCTGCATAACTCCAAAACAGACTCACAATATCAAATATGCCCACCCTAACGGTATGGCTTGATCCAACTGGTTCCTACTAGGAAAAGCGCCAGGCACGGGGCTAATCCCTGGACAGGTTTCTAAAAAGCCACAGGGTGCCTTTGCGTCTCTCTTCACGTCTGCCCACAAAGGCCCCCTCACACCTCGGGCTAACAAACTCAATACTATCCCTGCTGCAGAGTGCTCACCAACTTTATAAAATGAGTAGCGAACAGGGAATGAGCAACAACATAACCTTTTGGATTCATGGAAAACGACCGCTTTTCTGTGATTCAAACCAAACATTTTCTCAGTTGACAGTGAGCCTTTCGACTTGAGTCAGGTTGACAGTTTATAGAACATACCCTTATAGCCAATGCTAGGACTAAGTTTCGCAAAATGCAGCTAAGAGTGGCAAGTTCTCACAGACTTGTGTGATAGCCTTATTCTGAAACTACTGGTAGGCCTCCTGTATTTCGCTGATTTGCTGATTTTGCTAGGTTTGCTGATTACGGCAAATCATATCAAATAATAGAGGGGAGGAGGCAGAAGAGGTATAGACAACTGAACACTTGTAGAATGAATGGAGGCCATGACCTTAGTTTAGAGTCAATTCTGATAACTTCTATTTTTAGCTTTCCAGGATCTCATGTGGCCAATAAAAAGGCCATTATTCCTTGGTACCTGACCCCAAGTCTTAGTTTATGTGAATTTTTGTGCTTGTTTGCATTCTGGAATCATTGATATGTCCTTGGTTCAAATTTTAAAATCTCCCATCACTTTTCAAACTTTTGTCTATTTTTTAAACAAAATACGGGTTTATTTGAATTCAGAGGACTACGAGGGAGATAACTCACCATTTCTTCCTTGTCATTATCGCCGTTAGTTCTGTTCTGCATCGCTTCTTTAGCAACATTCTCAGGCATCAAACTATAACACACGAAATAAAACAGGAAAATTATATGGAAATTTTTACCCAAACCGTTGTGAAGGGCGGTGTGATGGGGTTCCAGTATCAGCTAGTTAGTTTACCTGATCACACAGCCCCACACACAACAAATCTAAATGCAATATGGATCAGTTCAGGTGCATCAATACCAATGATGAAATTCTTAGAGCTTCTCTAGATAGTACAGATGTTTGTTTCGATTAGATTAGATTATATTCACTCGACTCAATCAAGTAAAAGTAGTCTGCAAAGCGCTATATAGTGATTGAGAAAATTCAGATTGCAGTTGCATCCATTATCCATCATGGGATCTTTTGAAACAGGGAGGCCAAACAGAGTCCCTCCCTGCTGACTAATAATTATCGGGTAACTAAACTAAATAGGGTATTACGTACCCAAAAGGATTCTGCGGATACCTTTTTTTCCACACACCAAGTTTTCAGGCTAAACCAGAACTTTTCAGATAAAAATTATCAGGGGCTCACATTTCTTATGGGATAATCCTCTGTAGAATGGAACATAGCCAACTTAAATGTAGCCCATCTGATGAGCAGCTTCACACCAAATATAAGGGCCTTGTCCAGTAACAGACACTGTAGTAACACTATTTCATGAGTGAAGACTACACATTTATTTCTATGTGGGCATCTTGTACTTTCAGGTACGGGCCCACGATGTTTAGTTAACATGACGAGCAGCTCGTACATAGGTGATCACCTCACATACATGGGTCCGCTGTGCGACCACCAAAGACTCAATATACTAGACTCAATATATAGTATATTAAGTCTATGGTCTATCTATAGTCTCTGACCACACCACGTATCCTTATTGATCTTAGTTAAAACCATAATCCTATGTGACACTGGGCGGCGAAGATTATCATTACAAAGAGACCATAGCCACAACACAGAGTAAGATATATATCCTTACTCTGTGGCCACAACAACTATAATAGAGAGAGAAAGCATGGGAACATTATTTCTGTAAGCCTGCAGACTTCTCACAGGGCCGTAGTTTTGAAAAAATGGTAGGGGTAGAAAAAGTCTGAGGAGAGTCCGAAGCATCACCAGTAACCTCATCCCCAAGCAATTTAAGGGATATTATATGCATTGGAAATCCCAGAGGAGCTGATTCTGACATGGATTATTCAATTTAAGTTTTTGTAGTCCACTGTATTTAACATTCTAGGGGTGGCAGTGCCTTCCTGCCTCCCCTAGAACTACAGACCTTTCTCAGACTAAGGTGGAAGTTTGTGGTAAGGTTAAATGGGTGATGAACCGCACACTCCACACAACTTAACACTGTACACTGAGCGATTGGGTTACAATAATTTGGCAACTAAAGGATTAACAAAACAAGGGAGGGACTGATTCCATTGATGAAACTTTCAAATATAATGCGTTGATTGATTAACTGGTCAGCCTAGCTGGAGTTTAATTACCCAAGTACCTCATGGTACAAGGGCCACAAAGTCTTTTTTTTTATTCAGACTGCATTTTTTAAATATGATGCTGAGAAATTATCAACTGGTCTGTGGCTAGCCTACATGGGGCAAAGGACTAATGTCCAAATTTTGGTTAAATTTCAACTGATTTTATAATTTTATATTCCTTCTTTTTCAACAGATAGGTTTGAAGTATTTAGGTGCAAGGCGGACCTTCACAAAAGATACTGGGTTCAAGTCAAGCAATGAGTTAGAGTTAGTTAGTGTCTCCAACTCCTTGAGTCAAGCTAGGTTCAAGGGGAACAGTCTTTTGGTCAAAATTTTTAAAAATCTTTAAAAAAAGTTACCAGCTCATAAAAAAATGCATTTAATGAATGCACATGTTATCTATGTTATCTAGCTAGAGTACATATACTACCTGTAGATAAAGTCTTCTTTGAGTTTTTTCTCCACTTGGAGTTGTTTTCTGGCAATCATAGACTGGCCGATCCTCCAGAACGTCGAGTGTTTCCTTACACTGGACATCAGGTACAGCGATATACATACAATGTGTATACAGAGGTGGAGCAGAATCTTACCAACTATAAACGCTGCAGACGGGTTGGTAGTGGTGTAGATGAATAACGCCTCGTAGATTATTGAGTAGACAACTGATAGACCAAAGGCTAAATATAGTGGTAGAGGTATTAGGTTATATAAGAGGAGGACTATCTCCACCAGTCCGCAGAAGCTGCCGACGGATGACATGAGGTTAAAGTTCATGTGCGAATAGTTGGCATAACGTAGTAGTGACATTACCATCAGAATTATAGAGAAGACCACGGAGAACTTAAAATAATGCTTAGTATATATCGGATAAAATGTCAGGATAAAAAACAAAATGGCCGTCAGTATTTGCGCCGATGTGCCGAGCATGTAACCTAAAAAGTTAGACGACGACCGAGAAGTTGAGGCTACGAATACAAGCCATCCAACGCATACAAGCATCACGTAAATGAGTGCATAGCGGAACTTTCTTCTCTCCTGCGGAAAGAAAGACAACACTAATTGTTCCTCCAACTTTGGTGAATCGAATCGCGGATTTAGCAGCCCCAACTTTGACCTTTCAAATAAAACAGGAAGACAACTTCTATGACTACTTGGCTTTCTTTCCACAATCTGTCTATAAACGACATCATCGTCTTCATGATCCTCCAACTTCTCATTCATTTCTACGATGTTATCCACCCGGTTTGCTGACCCATTAGTGCTGCTAGTCTTCATTTCCAATCTCTCCTCTGTCGAGCCTGTGGTATTGTTATTCCCCTCCTCCATACTGACGACGATTCTGATGCTGACGGATATATCCTGAGAACTCACTCCTCATAACAATGTGAGAAAACTTGTTTGCCCGAGCAATAGGTGAGTGATGTAGCACTTCTTATCGATTGGACATCTCAAAACAGCTGCCACGATCTATACATTACATCACTAGCAGTCAAACAGCTGTTCTCGTATCGTCATTTCTCCTCTCTTTTTGAGCCGATGATTCTCCGTATTATGCTAAACTATTCAAGAAGAGAAAAGAGAGTGAGTTATGATATATCTACATACATATAGGCAATCTCCCTGATATAGGCAATAGTATATTAAAAAGCGATTGCCAAATGCCAGTATCTGCTACTTTTTTCAGCTGGTGTTTTGCGGGATTTGGTGAATAGAATTGGTCATAACATTGAAATTTATCGGCTTAAGTTGCAGTTTTTGCTCATTCATTTATGTATTTGCTCATAAACAGATCTCATAACCAATTCCGCAGACTACAATTGAAGACCACAAAAGTCCCAAAATCCAATGGTTTAGGCCTACTTACTACCTAAACTAAAGCTACCAAAATTCAAGCCTGTATTTATATATCATTTTAGAAGTAAATTATTAATTTGCCTGCTAAATGCTAATTACAAACCTAGATGAAAGAACAGGTTAATAGTTGGATGGGCACTTAAGCTTGATTCCCACTGATAACATACCACAAACAATGGGAGTAATCACAGTGAACTCATAGTTGGATATCCCAGCCTATCAAAAAAAAGTAGACCTGACAGGAAGGTTAAGCCAGGGTCTGGCCTGTGAGCTGTGCCCATAGACAAAACACATAATGGCTGTCTATGGCTGTGCCTTTGACAAGCTGCACTGTGATACGCCATGATATATGTGATTATCAAGGTTGCACTTTAATACGCTGATACAGTGTGGTCGTGTTGTGAACCAGGCTTTTCTAATAATACTGCCCACACATTGCTACAATCATCAGACTGATGCACAGCTTCAGTCCATTCAACTCGCAAAGTAAATACTAATTTACCAGCAGATATTATTGCAATCCTATTAGTAAAATCGTTAGTGGCAGTTTGGAATTGAAATTGCTTTCTTGAGACAATTCTTTGAAATCTTTGCTACTTTAGTTAACTACAATATCGAGTGCGGAATTTCATGTCTGCATATTTCTAATGTATAAGCCGTAATTTTCCTGTCAAAAACAAATCAAATCGCTTCAGTGCCATGGCAATGATGGATACATAATGTGGTCAACGACATTCTATAAATAGCATCTAATGCGCTATAAATAGCATTGCTTACCTAATAGTAGAAACCTCAATTATGGTAACTCGTTATAAGTGTCCTATGTATTGCTTGGAGTGTGGATATAGATAAACTATAGATAAGGCAGTGTCAATATTTAGATCTGCCCTCTTCAATTAGGTTATCTTGCCAAATTTCAATCTCCAATTATCATTTCTCAGATATTTAATATTTATTTCCAGGGTAACTGGGTGACATCATAAAGTGGGTCTTAGTTTGTCTCGGAGTTGATAGGCCTCTACCCGGTGTTGATAGGCCTCTACCCGTTCTAATTCTCAGTGCCTACACTTTCAGTTAAATGCCAAATTACAGTGAATCATACAGGACGGCATGTTATTGCACTGTCACGTTTGAATTCTATGACACAGTGAAAACATTTTTAAACTGATTCATTCCATTTTAAAACAGACTGCGTGTGTAACTACAAGAGAAAGCTCATAACATTGGTCAACCACTTGGAATAATAATGAGCACTGATTCAGCCACTCCAAACAGAGCCATCTGCTTGGTTGGTTAGCCCTCCACCAATAAAACTGGTGGAAACAACAATAATCAAACTACTCCTAGCCGAAATACACCTACTCAACAAAACCAAAATTCTACTACTGGTTGAGTCTGTGATATGGATAGGCATGTGCGGCACTTTCAACCATATTCCCACGATTTTGACATAATCAGACACCAGAACTTTTGCAATACGACGCCCAGTTAGGTGAGAGAAGCCTAGTGAAATTATTTGGTCTGTCTGTTACCTTTGCCATATTTTGGGTGACTTATATGACACTTCAAGCCTATGTTATACGGGTGGCGAAAATTCTTCATTGCTTATTTTGGATAATAACAAACTACATGTATATTCGTACAGATTTGTTCAAATCAAGGAGTTGGTTCATATATGTAGGGAAAAATATTCGCAAATGAAAAAGGCAAGCCACTGCAAGCAGCTATACATCTCGCTGTGACAACTACATCATAAACTACCTTGCCTTGCATATTTTCCCAGCAGATACAGAAACCCTTTCCACTCAACATAAAGTGGTACAAGGCTCCGAGTGTTAACCTGTGTGAACATTGATGTGAAAGATATACAGCTACATGTCAGAATTGATGGGCACAGCAGAAGTTAACACACATTCTTCCAAATCCTGTAACAAAATAAACATCATGGGACAAAATTTAAGCTTTATTATTATATCTCACTCACCTCAAAGCACCTGCAATGACCTGCCAGGTGTTGTTGACAGACAGGTAATAACTACACACTGTTCGCTATAGTGCAAGCCTCAATGCTTTCTAGGTTAATCCCCAGCTATCACTACAGCTCAATTAACACCAATCTACTCATCTGTGATACTGATAGCTTTCCTCACAGCACAACCTGTGAACAAGCCTGGCCGCAGTGTCCACTCAATTAAACCTAGTAAATGAATGAAGTTGTTATTGCCTTGTATTTTTATGACATCACAAAGCTATAGCATTGAAGAGATCAACTCTTCATGGAAGAGATCAATGCTGGGATGACAACTCCTATTTATTTTGTATATATGCATCATATGTGTAAGCACCTCAAAGGGTTCATTCTCCCACATAGTCCACATCTGGCCAAAGCAGAGTGTGTTTTTCCAGGTTATGGTTGGTGATTGTTCACAGATGACACCAACTATGTAACATGTTTAATCTTCCGAGGTAGAGATTACATAAAGTTTTTTTTGTACACACCTTTTTTATTTTGGCACCTTTAGAAGCGGTCAATACAATATCACACATACACAACATTATTATTCCCAGTCTAGACTTATTTTCAATCAATTTCAGGAAATAATTTGCTTATTTTAGGATTCAATGACCAAGATGAACACAAAACATTCATAATTGTTTCATTCAAATCAACCTCTTCGCCTGGTGCTATAAAAGTCAGACATTGTCTGAAAAATTCCGCCTAATGAGAAAAAATTTACTAAAGTATCACTTCTATTGATAGAAGCGATCTTTGAGAGCCGACTTTGCGTCTCGGGCGATACGTCTCTGTTTTCTCATCTGGTCGGCCATCATCTCCTTAGCTTGGTACGGCATACGTTGATATCTAAAAACAGAATATAATAAATTGATCTTTGTTAATATGCACTTCGGTAGGACCGGGTTATGCCTGGACACAGGTCTGACAGTACCCTGGACTCAAAATATGAATTCGACATCCATCCCGTTTATCTACTAAGACTCGTCTCTAGCGCTAAATCAAACCAAAGCATTGGAAACAGCTCCTGGGACAAACTTCCTCAATCATTTACCTTAGAGTAGTAAATGTTGGCTAGCACATGAGTTTTGGCTAGCTGAGGATGGGATGGGATGTTAGCTAGTCTAAAATTTAGCTATTTCAATCATGTGCGAAAAGACGAATTTATAGAGATAGGTAGAAATAGTTTTCACACATACCTTGTAGCGTGCCAGCCTGAATGTCTGGCCATTCCCAAGTACCAGATACCAGCTACTGTGAGCGCACCTAAAGCCTTCACCTGCCAGCTATCATCCTTAAATGGTACGGGGAAAGGAGGAAACGCATAGTGGGGCATCAGAGAAAGTGGGTATACTACCGTCCATTTTTTAGCATGATCCGGGCCGCGAGCCCAATTGATCACTTCATCTATTCGTTCTAATTCCTCAGGCGTTCTTTCAGTGAGGAATGGGTCTTTGCCGCTGTGTGAAAAGTAGGAATTGAAAGTGAACTGCTCTTTGTGACGATTGAAGCACCTGCTCCATCTGCTTGTTATGCTCTGTACCCCGGCTTGGTTGAAGTAGTCTACTAGAGGCATGTCTGCTCAGGATTCTGTAATTAAAACACATGCTTAATATATATATAATAATATAATATGCATTTTATTTCTATTCAGTGCCCCTTTCGGGGCCAATGAGAATATGCTTATATTAATTAGGATCACCTCATCTATTTAGTGCAACCTTGTACAAGGTAAGGGTGGGCAAGTTAGGGTAATGTATGAAGAGCTCACCCAATAAGCAGCATGGGTGATGACCGGGATTTGAACCTGCAACTCTCAATCTAATAATGAGAAGCTCGAATCCTAACCACCACACCACCCTGCCACCTAGTAGTAAAACATAGGCTACATATAGAGTTTTACTTTGACTGTTGGCTATCTGCACAAGGGATGGATGGGAGGATAGCTTATGTGTGCGAGCTTTGATAAGCTTGCCAAAACTGTCAGTATGACTCATTGCCTGGTGCTGGGCCTGTTCTACTAGTCCCCTGCAGTTCAGTCTTCATGGATGGGTCAGTTGTTGGCTTACATACAATTACAATATATTATGGTTATACTCAAAACTCCGTAGAGCTGAAATCATCAGAGATGCGCATCAATTATGCCCACCCATGTACTATAACTGAGTATAACATGGTGTCATGGTAGCCTACACAAACTAAGTTACAAGACTGTGCTATATCATAGCATAAATAAATACTAACACTAAGACTCCCAAAGAGGCAAAGCTGGGAGCAGGGCACTATAGTTACGGATTGGGCATAAAGTTGGTAAAGCCATCATCAGTGAGCAGGCCTATTAGTATAACCATTGTTATTTTTATCACTTCTCAAGTTGTTGAAACTAACTTAACTGTCTGCACTGCATTGTTGTGTCAGAAAAGTTAGTTTCATTCACTTAATAGCTCACTTCCTACTGTAACTAACTAGGTCTGTACTACTAACAGCCCAGCAGTTGTGTCATTATTATGTTCACTCAATGACTCATATCAACACAACATCAATCATTGAAACAAATAACTTGATTGGAGACAGGACTAGGAGTCCTTGCTCAGTCAGTCTAATCAATAAACACATAGGCATCTGGAGTTACAAGCATGTCCAGTATCAACCACCCCCTTGATACTGGACATGCTTGTAACTCCAGATGCCTATCGTATCTATGAATAAACATCATGCCTCACACTTTAAACAATCTAAGGAAATGAACAATCTCTAGTTCAGCCTGAGTATTTAGGTTTTCGTACCGAGTAATGCACAACTTCAATTTCTGAAGACTTCGAGCATGTGCCAGCAATGAACTAAATCATTGGTGCCAGTCCGCATCCGTGAATGGCCCGCGACAGCCAAGTCGGGTAATACTAGCTAGACAAACAGTGCTCCCAGTGGGGCTCGAACCCAGGACCATTTGATCCTAATTCACACGCCTCTAGCACTGAGTTATCCCTGATCCTGATCATCCAACTATCTACCTCAATCATTCAGGTGATTTATATTTAAATGGTAATTGTGTGTAACTTCTCACTCACCACTTCACTGGAGCCTTTCCTGCAACCTGCACACAACTCAACTCAGTGACAGATTGGCACAATGATATTGATTGGTTGAGTTGTGAAATATTGTCCAATGAAATTACTGTTTACAATGTTGTTAAAATTGAAGGAAGGTATTTATAAGGGAGTTGTCTTTTGTTTAATTAGAGGTGCACAACTCCTAAATGATTAGCTCAAACCTCTTGTAGCCTGTAGGTACCAAGGAGTTAGGTCCCAAACTCCCTGCTATACCCATATATTATCAAGGCGTACACTTTGGTATCATTTAACCAAATATTATTATAAGAATGTAGTTTCAACCATTTTTGACTGCAACCAAGACATAGAAGTAAATGCATCGTACTCTTAGCTATGTAGGCTTTGTTACAAAATATTTTTTATGGGGCCCCATTCATGATAACGTAGTCGAACTAACCTGGGGGGTCATTCAATTAGAAACAGCCAAAATCGCAATCTTATCGCTCACTCACTGAGTGAGCGATACCTGCTAGGGGTCTCGTTTTCAGATCGCTCAGTCACTTGATGGAACTATATACATTCTGAGTGAGCGATTTTCTCTAATTGAAACACCAAGTGAGTGATCATTTTGAGCGATGTGATAGTGATAACTTGCTTTAGTAAAGGATCACTCTTTCTAATTGAAAGACCCCCCAGATGATATCGCCTTTAAAAATTATGATACCATGACAAAATAAGGTTTCTTTTTCCGCGTATTCAATGAGATTGATTTTCCCTAAATATCTTTGGGAAGAATTATACAATTGAAATTTTTTTGATAAAACACATAATTAATTTTTCAGTCTATAAAGATTTTAGTGGATTATACCAAAATGTGTAGGAGCTGAAATGGAGGAATGACCAGTTTCGTTTGATACTGTTTGATACTGTTTGATACTGTTTGATACTGTTTGCTACTGTTTGATACTGTTTGCTAATTTCAATTAGGTAACTACACATGGCAAAACTCTTTCCCTTTTTGAAGCTCTATATTTCAACATTTTTTTAACATAGAGTCATTTTGGTCTTTTGATTTAATTTCTGTTTTCAACATTCACATTTACAAACTGAACAAAGGCGGAAATATTTGGCCACCTGGTCGTGTTGCATTCCCCTACTTAAATATTAGCATGTTTAGAGTTTTGAAATTCCTATATATATATTTTAGTTGTTCATAGAGGATTTTAGTGATCAACAATTTGAATCTTGGAAGTCTTTCAATTTGATAAAGGTCCATTCAAACACCTTATAGAACTTTTCTTCTATTATAAGGTTATGGTTCAAGATGTCATTGATAATGAGTCTGTCTCTGGCTTCTACAGCTGCTTTATCAATAGCATAACGCCATCAGTAACCACTGTAGATCCAACGACTTTTAGACATGGCTTCAACATCGATAATATCCATCTGTATTAATGACCTCATGCAAGTCAATCACTAGATTAAGCCTTCAATCTATGACCACCCAATGTGTCGGACTAGTTCAGTGGTCATATGGTTGGGCGCTTAAAAAGGAATGAGGCCATGCAATTTGAAATCTTGCCGGTGAATATATATTCAAAAGCTGCCTTTTTTTCAGAAATTTGCCTAAATCAAGGAGAAGGAGACAGGAGCGATAACTCCTCCAAATTATTTGCTAACCTTCACTTGGATATTAATGTCTAAGAGAAGAGCAGCTGAGAAGACAACTCTTAATAATTATCACTGCATATTATGTTTTCTAGCTTTTGATGGTTTTTGCTAAAATTGAAGATTCATGACTGGAGTTGGACATAAGTGATAATTTAATCGAGATAATCAGATTACATAAATTTAAAATGCGCAAAAGGACTGATGTTATGGTATAATCCTTCCTCTCAATCACATGACGTCTGTGTAAAAGTTTGGATTTAATTCTTACGAGTAGGCATAGGTTAAAAAAATCTTAAGTATATAAATGATAATAAAATTTAACTAAAAGTTTCTGTATCTTTCAGTTTTGTAAATTGTTAACATGTTATGAACATCTTTTACAAGTTGTCTTCCCTTAGTATTCACTGGGAAAACTACCGACATTGTCTTTTTGAGACCCAATAATATTAAAGGTTACAAAATTGTGCTAGAAAACTAATAAGCCACATTATATATGAATAAAAGGTAGAGTGTAGGTGATGGGTCACAATTGCCAAAAAGAAGCCTTCTCAACAGCACAGCGGAATGAAGAAAAAAATCAGGCTTTTCTTTTTCACTCCCTAATTACGCTGCAGCTCAACAGTGGACCATGCCTCAAAATCATTGCATGTCAAAATACTTGACTCATTAAATTTTGAGGCACTTGAGTAACTGATTGTGATATCCGTTCAACTCAAGGTCAACTCAAGGTCAAGCCAAGTCTATCTATCCTGAAACCTTGTTGAGTGAGATACTAAACTGCTGACGCGGAGGAGATAACTAATACAGCTTTCATCATCGATGGCGGAAAGCCTGAAGGTTATTGTATTATATGTGATGTAGTAGAATTTTATGCCGGATCCTTAGCAGGAACCCATATTGTGGGACCAGAATGTTCTTGTATTGTTTCCCTGCATCGCTTGTAAATGTCATTGACTGTGTCGCCCTCTACCACCGCTGCAAAAGACAAGGGAAATACATAATCCAAATGTACGGTGGGAATTGAGCAGTTCTTATTGGTCCTGGAACAATATAAGAGCCCCTATCATAATCCATGTTTTCTGTAGCAACATTGAAACACATTGGACCTAAATGACTCCTAAAAGGCCGTCTTACTATTACAGCATTTCTTGCCCCCTAATGGCTGCTGAGGCAAGCCACACTCAAGTGGTATGAACTGTTCGGTTGGCTAACACTTAATTTACCCATTCATATGCTGATTTAGCCACTAGAGGCTCAGTTTGGTTACCTACCTGTAAAGTATTCACTGAATTCCGTCTCCAGTTTGAGAGCTTTCTGATATTCCTGATCTATCTGGTGGTCTGATAACCTCTTATTGGCTTCTCTGTAATCAAGATACACAAAATCATGATGATATAAAATGTGGAAAGGGGACAGCACCCTAGCGCTACCATGAAATACTTGGTTATGCTGAGCAGGCTCACTACTTAAAGCAATACACTGGCTTCAGAGGAGGTGCTAGGGACTCAATAGAAAGCGCTTGAGACATTTCACAATCCACTAAGTAATGGTTAGAAGGCCTAGTTGCTTGGGACAATTGCTACTGATTAAGTATCCCGCCTGTCAGAACAAAATATCAAAGCACAGGGAAGAGGTCACTCCTGTCATGTCTTAGCTCCCTGAGTATTCTGACGAGATTAGAGCTAGAACACTCATTATGTACAAAAGTTTAGTTCAGAATATACTTTTAACAATGACTTGATTCATAGAGTGCATGAACTGTAGGTAATATATTTCTATTACATTACCTGATTTGTTCAATGTCTTTTGGTCGTATAAATATAGCTATAGGGAATAAGTTAGCAGCCTGAAGTCTCTTGATAGCATTTCCACTGACATCCAGAACACAATGCTTCCCACTCTCTGCCACCTGGAGGTACAAAAATATTAGAAATTATACTAGGGAGGACAGAGGTAAAAAAAATACCAAAAACATCATATGATGTGATTTGGGTCATGGGGTTTTATTGTTATCAAGTGAGGGTTCAAATTAAATCATTGAAAAACACATGTCTTTCGTCTCTTTTATTGCTCGTTACAGAGATAAAAGAGAACTGCCAGATGTTTATTCCCAAATTGCTCACTGCCTGATGGAACTATATACCTTAGCTTGGCTGTCCCTACTAGCATGAGTCATAGATAGCCTGGGAAGTTGTCTTGATTACAAAACTGCATCACAAAGTAAGGATATATCTTACTTTGTGACTGCATGCAGTAATAAAATGCCTGCAACGTTGATGATTTGGGCATCTCTAGAATGCAACTAGGGACTGGCTATTTTTGAAAGCCCTTTGTTTTACCAAAGACAGCTTTTTATGCTATTCCAGATACGACCCAAGACTAACCTCATGTACAGATGCCACACTAGTACCATACAGATTATTATTATACTGCCCGGCTTCTATAAACATATGATTGGCTATATCCTTCTCCATCTCCTCACGTGATGCTACAAAATGATAGTCTCGCTTATCGACCTCGTGTTCACGCTGCTCTCGTGTCGTATCTGTAAAGGATGGGAAGACATGTTGAAGCAACACCGTTAAAATTTGATGCAGGGATTTTTATATAGGAAAGACAACTCCATTTTTCCCATACAAATTGATTAGTGTGATCAAGAAGTTATCTACCCGAAATCCTTATATCGAAATAGCTCGATTTTGAGCTCCCAAGCTGCTTTGTTCCACCGCCCACATACAAAGCTTGTCAAGACAGGCTAGGGTTTAGAGAGCTCATCAACTTTATTGTTTCTGCGACCACTGAGCATATTGGTGATAGTATTAAAAAAAAGACCAATTATCATGGGAGCAATGGTTGGAAAGACAAAAGAAACACTGATAAATAGTTTTATCGAGATCCCTGATTTAATGCCTTGTGGGACCACTGGGCATATATGTGATAGTTTGGCAAGCAGAAAGAAGATGGGCCATGGAAGCAATAAATCAAAAAAAGCAACAAGTAGGTAATTAAGATAGTAATCTCGATGATTTCCATGTAGGGCAATAAAATGGTCTACTACTTAGAAACATATCTTTCCCAAAATCGCCTTCTTCAGCCTATAAAAGAGTCAGCAAGGTTGAGGGGGGAATGGAGATCCCTTGAAAAGTATAATCTATGCCGTAGTCAACAAAAAACGACTATGCGCTTACAAATGTAAACAGAACACTGAGTATGTTGCAAAGTTCAGATTATGCATATTTTTATGAGAGTTGATCTCTTGGTCTCTAATGAAATATTCTAGTTCAATCAGTGATGGATTACTTACGAGGTACGCAGCTACCGAAGAGCTCAGGGGCGTCGTTGATGAGATCATCGTTAATTCTATCCTTCAGATGTCCGAGTATTATGACTGGCCTCGAGTAGTTCACTAAAACAAGAGTGAGAGGAGTCAAGTTTGGTCCTGTGCTACAACTGAACAATGGTAATACGACCTGTCTGTTCATATCATTCGGTAAAAGTAATGTAAGTTTGTCAATTTCTGCTGATTCTAATGACAACCCTAGAACAACCTTACTATCTGGAGTTGGAGCCAAAGTCAGACAGTTCGAAATACAAGCTGGAGTTTTGGGATCATTTTGAGGTTTGGTGCCAGTTCTTCAGGGGGGTCTTTCAATTAGAAAGAGTGATCCTTTACTGAACCAAGTTATCACTATCACATCACTATGACATCGCTCAAAATTATCACTCACTTGGTGTTTCAATTAGAGAAAATCGCTCCCGAATCGCTCACTCAGAATGTATCTAGTTCCATCAAGTGACTGAGCGATCTGAAAGCGAGACCCCTAGCAGGTAGCGCTCACTCACTGAGTGAGTGATAATATTGCGATTTTGGCTGTTCATAATTGAAAGACCCCCCTGCATATTGAGTATTTCGCATTATTCTCACAATATTAGATACAAAATGTTACAATGCATTCCCGGATCTGCAAGATTTTAGTCTATGGTAAGTATATCTACATCTTGAGAGTTTTACTTACAATCTTGCTGCACTACTGTTTCATATGACAATATAGGTTCATCTACTCCTGCAAATATAAATAATGGCAACATGACCATTGTCTCAACATGAGCCCAAAATCAATTTTGATATGACAAATCAGATTTCTTCTTAAGCGTTAGCATCATTGCCAGAAGGCAACTCATCTGTTTTTCAATGGGGGTTCCAGCTTGTAGATTGCATTGTGGAAGTATTCAATAATATAAATCCCATGAACATCAAATTATTCACATTCAAGTATTTTGAATCACTTTTCATAAATAGTATTGGAAGCTTTCTGGAAATGAATGTAGCACAGAAGTTAATAGCAAATCTGAAAGTTTGTTAGGAACATAGAGTGAGTGCAGTAAATCACAAAGTGTAGATCAAAGAGCTAAAAGGTCGGTCTAAAATCTGAATCGGAAGTTGAAGCGCAAAAATCTAGCAATCACCACAAAAGGATTGGTAGTTTAAGGACTTAAACTTAGAGGAGGGTGACTAGCAATTGACCCGTTTGATACTGGGCTTTGATTGTACCCTCCTCTTGCTTGCAAAAATCAGATTGGAGGATTCTAAGCTGGATACCAGGAAAACAGGACAGTCTGAGACATGTTTTCTACTGCCTGAGCACACAAACTGTTTACTTACGAGCATCTTCATGCAAGTTACCTACAGTACACGCACACAGGCAATGCAGTAACATAACATGTAAGAATTGGATCGCAGGATCAGGAAGGACATGCAACATGGTATTTATGCGCTGAAGCCTGCCAATGGTTTGCGGCTTCTTTCAATGTAACACCAAGGGTTAACATAAGCGGTAGTATCTTTGATAACATAACCTTATATGGTTTTATATGATATTATAAAAGTACGATGCAACACAAGGCAACCTAAAAGGTCTTTAAACATTATGCTCATTCGTTCAGCTCTCACTAAATAAAGGCATTTGATGCTCAAAGCAGTATCGTGGCAGGATGTCATATGAATGTCCAATCGATGGTACAAATCTTGGCACAGAAGGATAAACCTATACAAAAGGTGAACTCAGGACATTCTATTGCACGGAATAGCAACACATAAAAACAAGCTGAAACTCTGATTCAAAAATGCTTTCACTCATTTTAAGAGTTATGTTCCCACCTCTCCGACGTCGTGTCCCTAAAATAGCGAGTCAACTTAGTTTTACTCAAATATACTAATATTATATTTAGATTTATGTTACATTTATTGTTTTGATTGAACCATTTAAGAGCCATGCTTGTCAATATGTTGGACAGAACAGAACCCAGCTGCATGCCATGGTAACAGTTTGTTATACATTTACGTTCGATTTCCAAACAAGTTTCCCCTAGTCCCCGAATATTATCATTAGGTATATTCTTAGAACAGGTAGTATATAGAGTTGGTAAGTACCAGTAAGTAAGTAATATTCTGGTTTTTCCCTTCCCTCCTCTTTAGTTGCTGCCCCTGACAGGTTTTCTTTCAAAATGAGTGGTATAAAGTGGTAAACAAACTTACTGTCATCACAAAGGTCCTCTGTACTAGAGTCATTTTTCTTCTTCATTGACTTCTTAAATATTCCCTTCTTTTTCTTTTCTATAGCAGAATAAAATCATTCATAGTAAACAATGGTATACCGACTCTATCAAACAGAACTCAGCTCCATAAACCAACCCAAATATATTCTCAATCCAATGTATCATTTCATTATGAAATCCGTTACCAAGAAGACAACATTCACTCCCTATTGCCATTGGAAACTTTGTAAACGTGTAATACACTTCATTTCCCAAATTTTCCCATGACTAGTTTTCCTAATTGCCCTGAAAATTCACAATTTCTTAGAATCAGACATTTCCAAGTAATGACTGCTCAATTTGACATCAAGGTGGGGCCAGGCTCAATCCACACACAAATTCACTTTCCAACAGGAGAGACAAACGTCATAAATCATAAGCCAAGTTTGCAAACCTATTGATGAGATTTGTTAAACAGATTATAAATTAATTCAAGGTCTGCGATGAGGCCAGGATTTATTCCACTCTTCCCATTTCTAACATTTCTCAGATGATAAGCCAGCCTTGTGATTTCCATTGATGAGATTCGTTAAAACTATATAACATAAATAATTAAAAACTAGAAATGATGTGATCATAAATGCCACACAACTCTAGGAGAGTGGATATATGTGCAAATGAGCTCCTGGTCCTACTCACCATCTCCAGGTTGTCCTTCCTTTTTACCGCTGAATATGACCTTTTTCAACCTTGACCTTTCTTTCCTCTCCACTCTCTGTTTACTTGGAATGATACCAGTGGTCTCATAGCCACCTGAAGGACTCAACACCTTGCCTGTTAAAATAACACAATGTAAACTTCACTTTTATGAAGGGAAACTCCTGTTGGAGGCAACTCCAATGCAGAAGAATTATTGTTTTTCTTACAAGGGTAGAGCTACAAGCCCTTGTGCCATATTTAAGACAAATAACTATACCATCACCATAAGGAACCAGTGTGCTCGCCTTACAAGATGTAATCATCGCATTAGTCTAGGTATTGAAGTTGTGGGCGAATTACCTAATGCAAAATAACAAATCAACGACTTTAGTAAATACACGAATTGCCCTTTTTGAGAACACCAAAGCAGTACATCAATGAAATGACACTGTAACCCAGGGTTTTAAACGAGCGATTTTATGGGTGTAACTAGTATTCAAATACCAAATATAGCCTAGGTATCTGGCTAGACTTGTTGCTTCAGCTCTAGGGCTTCTCAATTTAGGTCTGCACCCACAATCAGTTTGTTATGGACAGTTTGGGAGGTGGCGACAAATTTCACCCAAAAAATAAATATTATCCATGAAATTCCTGGTGGGTAAATTTCACCCAAATTTATTTATATCCACTCTAAACGACCATAAATAACTCAACTGACACATTTCATTTCAGTCATATGATTGATTTGACTATGCATGACACTAATATCTACTTCATAAAATATCAGTTGCCAAATAATGTCATTCTGTGCAGGGTTTTGCACAGGTTTTGCAAAGGATTCAGTGAAATCTTGATGGTTTGGAAGCCATGGCAAATGTATCAGAATTTTTCTAACCAGTATTCGGTTAAATATTTCCCTACCACATAATGTTGGTTATGGTAATTGGGGGACTTGTATCTAAGGTGGTAAGTTATTTAGTACCGGCAAGTCAAGCCAAATCTCCTATCCTACCAAGGTGGTCGCGATTTGGTTAAAAAACACTTGTTTTGTTTGTGTTTGAAACATCCTGATGCAAGTTCGATGTTCATATTTCGGATAATGCATGATTTAGTCTCCTAAGCAGAAGACAAAATGACAGCTCAGAATGGCACTAGAGTCATTTATCGTAGGTCATATCATCAGGATCAACACTTTGAGTGTAGGCAGCACCAAACTTTAGTACGTACCTTGCCACCATTCATCATCAGATGCATTAGTGACGTGTAAAATATCTCCGTATCTAAAGGCTAGACCTCGGCTGGGTAGTCCTGAGTCTTTAGTCGGATCGTAATCGAACAATGCCCTGAAATAAAAAAATATTTACTAAACTATATACATGAATGATTGTAGTTAAGCAATATGTATGCTCTGATCGGCTGTTGGGTGGGTGAAAGTATCAAACAGCTGCTCAGAGTCTACATATTCACTAGGTTGTAGTGCGTAGGTGGATGCTTATCAACTATGTCCTGAGTAGATTGGGATCAGTTAAAAAGGAAATATGTCTTTGCACTCGCTACAAGTTCCAGTGTTTGCCAATAACAGTAAAAACATCAAAGTTCTTGGTATCGGAAATGACACTGCCTTTCTTGTAACAAGCCCAATAACGTTTCACAAAGGATATTATCACTCGTAAAGTGTGTTTGAAGCAATGTGCTGGGTACTCTCTTTGGCCAGGTATCTTCCTGTCCCACCCTATCAACCAAATGAAAGCAAACACTAGTATTAGGTTTAAGTATTAGGTATTTAGGTATTAGGTTTAAGTGCCCTAGTCATATGCAATGGTTCCTGCTGTGACCAATAGCCATAGAGTATAATATAACTTAATCTATGCCAACAGCAGTAGAGTTCACCTTAAGACTCGATGAGTCAGAGGAAGGACCATCGATGCAGAGAAGAAAGATTTGGTATGATAATGGGAGTATCTTTTAGGAAATGATAAACCATCTCAGACATCTATTGTCTAGCCATATGTCAATGTGGCCTAAAGAGGTGACTATCTATGATTCATGAACAATAGTAATACTAGTGAGTCAACTTCTCTATTTCTTAGTCAAAAGATTTGGACAAAGTCAATTGGCTATTTGTTGTTCTTTCCTGAACTTAGCTCAATGATTTCTGACCTTTTCATTCAAGGTTTCTATCAAAGGTATAATAGATATCACAATGTAAGGAACAAAAGTCTTTTACTCTAGAGGGATAAGGTATTCGCAGGAGGAAAGGTTTGCTATTCTGTGCAAGCTTGAACTGGTGAAATTTATGGCTAGCCTACATTTACTTGGGCATTACATTAAACTCCCTCCTCAGCTAGTGAAAGTTGGTGCTAGCTAAGCCCCTGCAAACAGAGGTACTTTTTTTCCGTGTTTTAATTCAAATAAAATAGAATACTAAAAAAAGCCCCTGACTACCTTAACTGACTCTAGCTAAGAATTACTCCTCTAGAGAAGAATGTCTAGCCTTTGCTATAAGAGCCCAATACAGTCATTTTGCCCGAGAGTCACTTTGCCAGATAAACGTTACCTTGATACTAATTGTTGCTGTCACAACAGATTGCTATCTCCCTCCGGGCGCTCCTCTCAGTATCAGGATAATCATGAATGAAAGCCCAAGCAGTATAACGCAGGCAATGTGGGAACTTGACAGTGGGCCCATATTCTGATACAACCTAAGGGTATTCACCCGAGCCAAGCCCAAATTTGGTGTGAGATACAATCTTGGCAAAATTTTCGTTTATCATCTCACACTGCTCATCAGCTCTTGTGCTTTAGAACCAATTCTTAGCCTAATAATGTGTCTGACCAGGCAGGAGATACAGTCTTATGGAAGGTGAGGAACTCATTGGGGTTAGATGAGTTAATATCATCTAGATTCTAGATAGAGTTTAGTTTGGCTAGTTTTTGGGTCACTCAATGCTGGCTGGCACCGATTATCGTTAGTTAAGGTGGGAGTATACATAGAGTAATGAGGCTGAGTGAATGTTAGCTAGCCATAAATTTAACTATATTCTAAACTTGAACAGCATGGCGAAATTTTCCCCTGTTAATAATTTACGCCTCATAGGGTATTGTCCCAGCTCTAGGTAATATTTGCTGCCGCAGACATTGTCGCAGCTCTAGTTCATGTATTCGCTGCAGACATTGCCGCAGCTCTGGTATGCCCCACTTACCTGACGTAGAGTGTTTTCATTTGAGTAGTAGTCAAACTACCAGCTTTATTGTTTGCCATTTTTTCTCTTCTTTCATAGATTTTGCTCTCAAACTCATGATATTCCTTGGGCTTGTATTGAGCCACCAGCTCGACTGAGTCTCCCGAGTGCTTTAGGATGTTAGCTGATTCTTCGTGTGTAGCTAAAATTAGAAGATGGCTACCGTGAAATACCAGGGGCGTAATATATTGACAATAACCCCCATATACCCCTGACAAAACTACAATGATGATTATATAGAGTGGTAGCCTGGTATCAAAGATATGTACCCTGTATGGAAACGGATTCTGCTACTATATAAATATGCATGTACATACACATGACCTATACGCCATTCATATTCAAAATGCATAATTGGCTGAAGTAGTTAGACGTAGTAAGTATGTGGTGAGATACAGTTTTATAATGTTACACCCCTGTTTCATGTACGTACCACATCAGTCCACAGATAAATGGAGACAAATTTAGCCACACTCAGTACATGTGACAGTATGAGCTATATGCTGTTACTGAAAAGGGCGATGACTTGTTACTTTGCTGAGACAGTTATACTAGTATAGAAGTGCAGGTACACAAAAGGACAATCACCTCAGTGTGCCTGAAATTCAATTATCACCTTAATTATCAATTATCACCTTTACCTTGAGCCCTAGTCAACATACTGCAGAGGACAAAATGTGATACCCTGATAACAAACAAGACAAAACAGTTCAATTGGGTGTCCAGCCTACACCCTCCGCACTTGAGATCCTAGTAGTTGGTGAGGATGATGGAGACCAATGTCACTTCGAGCACCAGCCAAATTAGGCCATTTAACTTTGTAACTTAGCAACTGAATCACTTCAAAATATATGTTTGAGTCCTAAACTGAAAACCCGACCTACCCGCAAGAGGAAAAAGTCAGCTGACAATAGCCAAACGTATATGGGTCATTTAGACTTATCTGTGGCACTTCTCTACGAAGCAGAGACACCCATAGCACAGTGTCTTTTTCAGAGCTTGGTTCGCAGCTCTACTATGAGCAATAACCAACGGCAGCATAGGTGCAAATTTGGCAGCAGAACTAAATCATACACCTTGTTTTTGAAACCAAATATCACCTACAAGCACTCAGTCAAATGATTTGCAGTACCATCATTACAACACTTCACTAAACTTATCAATCCTCTAGTTACCATGGAGGGAGAGACATATACAGGCCACCATGGTAACCAACAAGTACAGAGATCAGAACATGAGATCTGTCTGGGAGCAAGTCTCTCATCCGGTCAGAGATCTGTGATAATACACAGACTTATATATATATTCTTTGGTTAACGACATAGACAATGAAAGATAATCTTGCAGTTTTTGTTACAACTTCACACTCGTGATTTGCGTGATGGCAGATGGTTTATTGTGAATAAATATTGACAGAATCGAGACAACATGATGCTTTACAAGAAAACTCCTCCATGAACGGCCGACCTTACCTTTCCCATTCTGTTGCGTGCTGAGTGATTTTGTGCTGCTACCCCCCATGACGACATCAACATTTAATCCGCCAAGTTCAGAACTTCATTAGTACCAAGGTGACAAAACTAAGACAGTCAGCAGCCTCTTATAATCCGTATCTTGATAATCCAACAAAATAATCCAGAGATAAATCAGCTTTCTGTTTACAAGTGATAATGTGCAACCGTTGCACAGCAAGATATAGAATCCGACAGCAGTAGTAGCGGTAAAATGATCCAAGAAGTTCTCTGCGACTTGTAATCCAAGAAGTAGACCACACAGTAGAAATTCTGTTCACTGCTTGTAGAACAACACAATGTACTATAGCAGCATAAAGCTCAGTGTCGTTTAGAATTGTTGTAATATAGAAAAGCAAACTGAAGCTTTGGAATGCAGGTATTTGTCTGTAAAGAAAACCTAAACTACTGCGGCGATGGAAGGTTTTGTGAATGTGTTTTTGATAGTCGCACAAAATAAACCTTGCCGATGACGTGATGTCATATTTTGATTGATGATTGGCCTTTAATGTGAGTAGAAACATCTGCGTTGGCATGGTTACGCACATCGGTGAGCCTTGTGTATAAATCATTCACATTGCTAAGGTATTTATTGCGGTAGCTGCTTAGTAATAATTGTGACTGCCTGCAGGTAAAACACAGTCAGTAATGTATGTTTGCCTGAAGGCTTCTGAGAGCATTGTTAGACTCCTGTGCCATCATTTTATGAGATCTGGTGACTGTTCTTGGAAGAAAGGAAAGTTAGCAATCTATTTGACAAGCTTTGAAATAAACTGTGCTGAATTTAGCATCCATGCCAGTATGATTTAAACATTCATCAATCGAACAACTTTCTTCTCAAAAATTACTGAATCTCCGTCTTCATGCTTGTGTAATGTGCACCAACATAATAAGATCCAATGGAAGTCTCGGAGTTGTCATTAGATGAAAACTTGTGATCATCGGAGCTAAGACCTAATAAATGCGGTCTACGTATAGGATCTTCAAGTCCAGATCGCGATGCTACGAACTGGGCTAAACATTAAACCTATGATTCAAAAATGAGAAAAAACAACAGCGATGCAGGACCTGACCAAGATTTCATTTACGTATCAACAAATCCATTATCATAGTTTCAAGCGGTAGTCTATACTTGAATTTTTTAACTAACAAGATATCCTTTTTATTATAGTTAGCATAATTAATTAAGTGCAAGGATGAGCAAACAGCTAATTTTTTCTAAGAATGCAGCGTAATTACAAAGGGTGTGTTGTTCTAAAACAAGTTTTGAATAGTTTGTGATATCAATATCATTGGCATCGGGAAATTCCAATTACAGAGCTGCTTTGAATAATGAGAAACAGCAGCAGTATGAGTCCGGAATCGAATCACTAAAATAGCTGATGTAGAACAAAACCAATAGTATTTATAATATTTGACAAAACTGTAGAACCTATGAAGTTCGGAGGCTGTGTTAATTTGACTCATTCCGATCAATTATTATATTATAAAGTAGCTGACTCAATGAAACCTACACAGAAATATTTAATCTCACTCTGTGAAATCTACTTCACTCATTTGGTGAACAGCGGATGACTGAGAAAGGCTAAAGAGACCAATTATATCATTTGACTACCTTTGATCTTATCATAGCGGAATAGTCATGAATGACCAATCTTGTTTGTGACCCAATCTTTCCCATCAGATAAAGTTTTCACAGAGTAAGGACACACCTTTGTGACAAAGAGAATGGAGGGACCAGATAATGTCACACACAACACAGGGAGACCAATGACAGGGTGCTGAGAGTTCAGATTGAGTCACCAGTACAATAACCAAATGTAATGACTTGTCAATATTGTCCACTTCTAACTGTCAACATAAACAATGAGCTGTTAGGCCCTGAAGAGTTTTGATAAGAGGAGAGCCAAACAGATTATTCTGAAAATTAGTCACCTCCTCTGTTTTACAGCGCTCTCGAGGGTCAAATACTAGTCTGAGCCCCCCAGACTTTTGCCCACCGGCCCCCCCCCCCCCGGCGTGGGAAATACTTATCACAGCTTTCTGTCAAATTTACAGATTCAACAACCAGAGCTCCTTTCTGTTATCGTTACACAATACTGCATTCGTTGTGAACTATATTGCAATAATCTGGATCGGAGTTGCATTCCCAAAGTAAGCAGCAGGCTGCCGATTTCTTTATGACACTCCAGGCTGGTAACGAGTTCCACTGCGTAATGGACAATCAATACTGCATCATAGAAACCTGCACAGTGGTGTATAAATCCAAGCATCACCTGCTTCCTGAGAAGGTGATGTGATGTTCTCTCCCTTACGCCAATAGGCCTATCCATAAATCCAGCTTTGCTGGGGCGTTTGGAAGAACATGGTTTACGAAGTCAGTGTGTAGGGCCTTCAGTAGGTCTTATTGGTCCTCCAATTTGGTTTCTCACCTTCTTCCTAGTCTAAGATCCAAACTGCCATCTATTTTATTCTACAAACCTACACTACTATGAATGCCGTACTCCCATGTGTTACATCTATAATATTATTGACACACAACTTACCATGTGTTATATCTATTGCGTTTACAGAGAGAAGTTGATCTCCACGTTTGAGTTCTCCTCCCAGATCAGCTGATCCTCCAGCTAATATAAAAGATACGAATATCCCCTCGCCATCCTCTCCTCCTACTATATTAAACCCGAGTCCTCCGGAGCCTTTCTTTAATACTATCAGTCTGGGTGCTCTACAACAGAAAAGAATCGCTTTTATGAGTTTTTGAATTTTGATGTCTGTGAGTTATATTTTTCCTTCCTATCTTCCATCGAGACATTTTTTTGTAAATAAAGATAAGGACATATCAAGGAATATAATATTAAATTGTTCAGGCAAAACGACTTGGGGTGTGTATATTTATAATAAGTCATCTAATTAAAACTGTTTTGCACTCAGTGCCAGAAAAAGTGATGCAACTATCAACCCAGAAGAAATTTGTTACGGCATGTTTGGGCCATCGACAGAATGGTGGAAAGAGTATGTTATCAGCAGAAAGTCATACATGACAAGTAGGTAGACCCAGAAATCAGGAGGTCTCCGCGGACAAACTCCCAACCCGGAATACGGCTCTGTGCCCCCGAGTGTCGGCGCAATTCAGCCCTTGTTTGTCATATTTCTAAGCCAAAACTTGAACTTTCATATTATGAATTGCGTCATTTTACCTGTTTTTACATACAAGCAGTAATTGTAATAAGCAATTACATAGTAACATGCACTGCTGAGATAGGAAAACATAGTTTCCCTTGCAAAAAGAAGCTTAAAAAGTTTTCTGGGTAAGGGAAAACTGAAAAAAGGGAGGAAAAAGGGAGACAGGGAGGGGATGGAAAAAGACCCTAAAAACTGGGAGGCTCCCTACCAAAAAGGGAGACTTGTCAGGTATACAGAAAGTCAACATTTGCAAACAGATGCAATAAAAACCTGCTGCAATGAGTTTATTGTCTGCTCTTGGTAAAAGAAGGGACGATTCTCGATTTAAGTATATCGCAAAATTTTGTGAACCACTAACCAGGGAGGGTGGGATATACACTCCCTCCCACACCCTCCCTGCACAAACCGCAATGCAAGAACACAACTTCTGCTGATGGTAGTATGAAACTCTCTCAGCCTGACAGGCCAACAGCCGATGAGTAAGAGCTCAAACTCAAATTTATGCCTTATATAATAATCTCCCAACAAATTAAACACTAGTTTAGCCTGAGAAATAGTCTTGTTATTATCAAGCAGACTCATTAACAACCCAATCCCCAAAACAGATCAATGCAAATCCACAATGGATATAACATACACTGGTGCATATACCACTTCACAACACACAGGTCCTCAGCTAGAAGCAAAGAGTCTTGAAGCACTTTTTTGAGGCCATCTTTAGTACAACATTCTCGTGGTCAGCCCCAGCAGCAAGAAGCCATCCCTGTGTTCTAATGAGCAGGGGCGGAACAAAACAACAACATAGCCTTATATCTCAAAAGCCCCAAATAAAGGACCTTTGAGATAAGGCTACAGCAACACCCACAAACAGGGAAAAATTTCTGATTGGACTTAGTCGCATCATCCAGGTGTGCGACTATTATCGATACTGTCATCTAACCACGAGTAAATTGGGCGAGATAATTTTGATTTTGATTAATAGAAGCATCAGCTAGTAGATTACGATCAGCAATCTGATTATTGCTAATTAGACTTATTCAGTAATTACTAAAGGTATCGACCATCTGTCGTGTCACAAGGTAATATCATAAACAAAAATCAAACAAATCTGAGTGAGTCTAATTTGCATAATTTGCATAAATGGTCAAGCAAGGACAAAATACATTATCTATTGCTACTGAAAATAACATAAATCTATCGTCTAGCATTTCCATTTTCAGGACATATTATCACAGAGTAAGGACCTTTCTGTGATAATATCACAGAGTAAGGATATATTACCCTGACTCTGTGATAACATGTCCTGAAAATGGAAATACTAGGTGATAGATTTATGTCAGAAACCACATGTCACATAACAGCTACTAAAGTGACCAGGAACTAAACATACTGATTTGATCTTTTCAGTCTGCACCGAAAAAAACTGAAATCAGACAATCAACTTTCCGATCAGACCATCAAAGTACTTCAAAGAACTGGGCTCAGCCTAATGCGAAAGTTTGCATGCAGTTTGTGAGCTAGCTCATAATCAAACAGCCGCTGCATTCTAATTCGAAGCTACATCACCGAGTTCAACATCCTCTCACAAGTCCCAATGAACTCCCTCCTCATTGTGAAGGCCCAAATCAGATTTGCCTTTCTATTATCCGTAAGCAAATTAGTACTTAGTGTTCCAGAAATAAATCAGTTATCGAGATAAACTGGCCCATGTCGTGAGAGTTTCCTAGTTAAACGTACCTACGCCAGAAACAATTACGAGACAAAACCAAGCAAAGCGGGAGAATAATAAACTAGATTACCTAGAAAGATAGTAATACTATTAGCACAGGAGGGTTCAGACCATAGACAAAACACTATGGTTCAGACATTGATTGAGACACTGGCAAATAAGAGTACATTCGATACCCTCATTGAAACCATGGGACTCCTCATTCTGATAGTTTCAAACTGATCGGAATGTTGGTCAACTAGAATTAGATCAACATTAATCCAATTGCCTGCATTCCAGTTGCTCCTTTCCACTGGTCACGCCACAGGCGGCGTGACCAGTTGATCGGAAGCAACTCGGAATGCAGGCAATTGGACTAAACTTGATCTAACCAGTATAATCAAAATACCACCTCATTCATTCCTATTGAAGCAAGCTGTGCGTTCAAACTTCCATCGCCCAAACCGGCAGTAAACTCTGTTTTGAATGTGTGGGCCGCTGTCGGGGGCGGTCAATATAAACCTACTACCAAAGGCCAAGACCAAAGTTCAAGCATTTTAGCTATAGCAGCCTTGGGGGGTTTTCACATATTCACTTTGCACACTAAGGCTCCAAGCTATGACTCCAAGTTAAGTGTTACCAACAATTTGTATAGTGAGTAAGAGACCAAACTATGGTAGGCTTAGTGACGTAAGACACAACAAGGGGAGACAAATAAGGATGGATGTAAGACACAACAAGGGGAGACAAATAAAGATGGCAGTTAAACTGACCTGTTCTTCACCCCAGAGCCGATCCTGAATGACTTTTGACCAGCACACAGCGAGAAAGATGTGACCAGAGTTGACACCATAATTATATATATACAATAATATATATATATATAATTATGTATATACAACAGTACTAGAGAGTACCCAGAAGGACGTGAGAATACCAGCGATAGAAGACACAATGTTAGGTTACGAGCTAGCTTACCTTATCACCTCCTACCTATCCTATCGACTCAGAGTATCAGAGATAACTAATAAAACTTCAGCAGGGGCACTCAACGCCAACTTCAGGGGGTATTAAACTAATCAAACGCTCTTATCAGCACCTCAAATTACAAAGATCAAACCTTCTTTACAACTCTGAAGTAGTCCGACGTGTAATATATACCTTCGTTACGTATAGATAAGAGTATTTGACTATCAAAACTTAAATGTTAGAAATAGTGTCTGGTGATCGTTATCAAAGCCCTACCTACCTGAAGAATGCGTACACGACTACAACTATTTTCAAACAACTTAGCTGTAATTTCAATATACAGGGGGCTTGTTAAACACAAGGAACAACCTTTTAATAAATTGATACCAGGCATTGCCCATTAATAGCTTCTAATAAATTTAAAGGACGGGTCGCTGTTGCCACGTCCCTTGTTTTATAATCGTAAATTGAGTTGTTTAGTATTAGTTACAAGGATATAACAAGGTGTATGAATTTGGCATACCTAAAATATTTACATCGCAGGGAGATTATTGTGATGAAAGAATGCTGATTTTAATTGACAGTAATGATTTTCAGTATTGCCTCAGAGGTTTGTATCAAAGAGAACACAACTTGTAAATTGAATAAAATATTAGCTGGAGTTTGAGTTGAGTTTAGCTAGATTGGGGGCGACATAAAGGTAGCTAGAACCAGTTTTGCTATCACAGGTGGAGCTCATATAAAGTAAATATGGTGAGTTAATGTTAGCTAGCCATAATTTGGACTATTTCAAGCATGTGAAAAAAGGCTAACTGTTCCTCGTACTTTAATTTTAGTACTTGTCAACTCTGTCTATTCTTATAAATTTCATGTAAATATATACAAAATGATATGACACCGGAGGTTATAATTGAGACTGTTTTATCAGGTTATCACGAAGAGTCCTTTTGACTATAAACCAATACCAACTCTTTAAAATGCAATTTTGACCAATGTTGGCATGGCCATGTCAGTATACAACTTCCGCAAAGCCTGTTGACACTCAGTTTATTAAAAATGATCACTGAATTTCACAGTTTCCCGAAGTCTCTGGCTATCTGGGACAATAATCGAAGACAATACAATGCTACTATTGTCGAGGAGTACCCATAGACTTAATTTACTGGTATATTCATATGGTTTACTAGTATACAACGTCTACTCTACTAGTATAGTATACTAGTACATTGAGTCTATAGGAGGCGGCCGAGAGGCTGACAGGTTTTGGTTTTTTGACTGACGGATAAACCCATGGATATCATTCATTGCATAAAGTCGTTATTCTCACTTTCTCAAGTCTCACACCACTTATAATAAGTAGGAAAGCACTCCAAGTATTGATATGTAGAGTATTAAGGTGCTCGCAGAATGAAGGATTGCCAATATTTGTCTTCTTCAGTGAGGACCAATGGGCCGGTGATTAGTTCAATTATGATAATTGATTGATGGGATTGATGAGTCTGGTATGTAAGCTGTCGCTACACAGACTGCAGCGAAAATGGATAGATACAGCTGTCATCTAACCAATAGTTCAGCGCTATGCGTAAAGGTCGGGCTACACACACACTGTATTTTCCATAGGAATTGGGGTGCCTATTGTGTTTAGGATTGCTAGTTTTGATCCAGTTTGCCTGCATTCCAGTTTCTCCTCTTCCACCGATAAGCCCCCTATTTGCCTTCAGCTATCAAAGGAGGAGGAGCAACTCTGAATGCAGGAAAACTTGGTCTAGATCTAATGTCCATGCATCTAGCGAACAAATAGGTACCATTCCTACAGAAAATACAGTGTGTGTAGCAAGTCCTTCAGCCAATAGCGCTGAGCTATTGGGCCTCTCTGAGTCAAAGTTTTGTAGACAATTGCATTAGAGTCTCGTGATTGAGTGCTTTACCAATTCTGTGGAGGTCAATTGCTGGGTGAAATATGGGGAGTGGTGGTTTTTAAAAACCGCATTATTCATAAACCCATGATGATGATGAGGATGTATTTTGCAGAGAAGGGCAGGTAGGTTGATGTTTAAATCATTGAAAAGCCATTAGAAAACTTTTTTAGTTAATTGCCCGCCCTGCAATTAAAAGGAAACTCTGGGATTTTGGCAGAGTTGGGTCGTAAATTAAAGTAAATTTGTGGGAAAACTCACAGTGTAGGTCTTAATCTGCTCACATGCATACACCCCCTCAATAATCACTATTCTCCGGTCTAAATACACACAACATAGCTGAGTAATAACAAACAACTTTATTTGACTCAGCTATCGCCAACGGCGTCGACAACTAGCAGCACTGGTATGAGCCAAATCTGGAACGTTTTGATTTTGCCCCTAGCACAAAACCTCAACCCAGACCCAGACCTCGGACATCAAACCCAAACCGAGACCCAGAGCTCCGAACCCGTACCCCTAACTCCATAACCAGAACCCTAACTCTAAAACCAGAACTCAGCCATGAATAGGCAAAATGTCCAGAGGACAAACGATCTGGCCTCAGTATGAACCCTTACTGATGTATGTATTTTAGAAACTGACCCTGGTGAAGCATATGGTGTACTTTGTCTAACATTTCCTCAGCTCTAGAATCGGCCATATACTCCACATGAGTGATAATGTCACAAAGCGCTCTTAAATGTCAAACTGTCGCCTGATTTATAAGTTCTTGATACTGACAGATGTGGGAAATGTGCACCCATGTCCAATAAATCAAAACGCCGCTACTCAGGTACACAGAACTGACTCTACATTACACTACAGCATCCCTATAATCTACTAAAACTTTCTTCTATAATCCACTATAACCCTTTAAATGTTCGCTGCACTACAATATTACAGCATCCTCATAATCTACTACAACTCACTACTATAATCCTTCATATCTCTGTAATAATCACCCCCTACTATGTCAGTCAACCTTTTGTCACCCCCCCCCCCCTGTTTCCACATGCAGAATATCATCAGGGTTAACCCTGGCAGATACTGGGATGCTTCACTGATATCAGAAAATGTTAGTACCGGAGATAAACGTTTTTTTAATTGACCAAGCTTTGAAGTGGTGAAACCCCCTCAGGCACTGTCTGTTTTGATCAGCATTTGGAAATATGTATGTATTCTTGGCTACCCCTACCAGGGACTCCTAGTGCCAATACTCACCCTAACCAATAGCAATCGCTACATGTAATAGGCACAGGTACAGGCGAAGGACACAAACATAATTAACATGAACATGAACAATAACATGAACAATAACATGAACACTATGAACACACAAACCTGGAGAAGTATTTAAAGTCGTGTAGCTCCCGTTGTCTTGCCTTGCTCTTAGTTCGCGATAAGATGATCTTTTTGAAAGACCTCACCTCGTTCATTTCAATAAAGACTCTCAGTTTCAATTTCAATACAGCCGCTAGTAACACGATGCCTCACAATCAACTAAGATCACTTTACTGGATTTCAATGTGTCATGTTGCGAGAGTCACATTCCCAAAGTAAGTGTCATTCCTTGCAAGCCTGCTGTTAATGGCTCTGACACGAGTGCGAGTGTTATCTACGATCTACTTCCTTCCTTAGATGTCGTCAATCGATGTAAATCTGTGTTGTGCTGCTATATAAGCAATTTCCCAACTTGCATCTGGTCCACTCTAAGTGACACTGAACCTAAGTTGCCAGTGAATAACCTTTCTAGATTTCTCCAACAAGTTATCGACACGGCACGGCTTGAGGGTACAATCTAATCAGAATACTCTCCAATCAGTCTCCTACGAGCTCCTGAACTATACAGCAGTCGATACTACGGAACACAGCGTTGTATTCAATTGTCAACACAACAAAAAACTATACCGCACACAAAAACATTCATAAATAGATCTGTCACAATCTGCATTATGTCTATATACTAATCTATAATCCTCCCTGGGAACCACAGCTTCCATGCGCCAGTTGTTAGGGGGGATCAATAATGCAGCCAGTAGTTAATGACAACATTGGTATGACCAGAGGCTAATTGTGTATGACAGAGTCACTGCGAGGCATGAAATGAGAAGACTTCTGGGTTTACGCGCCTATAATTCTATGTGTCAAATTAACATACAAAGTCTATGAAAATGTTTTGATAAAGATCTTTAAAACTTCGCACTATTGAATTTAAAACCCAGCATCTAGGCTTTCAATTTTACAAACTGTTTTCTTAACATGGAAGCTGTTTTATAAAACATTTCACTATAAGATAATATTATTCCTGCTTAGCCGAAGGATTATACAGGCAAAGTATACAGGAAAGTGAGGGGATAAGGATTAAGGCTTAACTGCTACTTCCAGCCCAAGGCTTAGTCACTAAAGTGCATCTACTGAATTGAAATTGTCCAAGCTAACTTATCAAGATAAGATCTGGGTTTACCAGCAGGAGAGAAGGGAAATATACAACGACTATTATTAGCAAGGAGCAACAGTGCCCTGTTACTCCTTGTTATTAGCGTGCTATGTAACTGTGAGCAAACTTTAGCGGTAGAAAAATGGCCAAATATCACCATTCGTTCAGGTATGGTAACGACCATCCCCAGTCAAAATCAAAAGTAACGCTATTGAGCTATCACACTCAACAATCATTGGCTATGGAGGTTTATGTAGATCAAAATTAATTGGTAATTGTTGCTAACTATGGATCCACTGTTGCAAAGTTAGTGAAAAATTCATGATACAGAAATAGTAAAAAATACTGACAGTAATATTTAGATCTAATTTTTAGCTATTGTAGCGATCCTCATTCTGCACCTATCGAACGTACCTAACAACTTACTAAAAGTCAAGGTGATTTATTTGGATATCACATTAAATACAAATATACACAGCCTTGAAATATTAAAGGGACTTGGTTTGTTAGATAGTTGGTGACACAACACTATATTTTTCACTATTGACAATAATACCAACGTCTCGCGTAGACTAGAAAAGGGTTGGCAACTCCAATGAGAAGCAACACCGTATTGTAATTGAGCTTTGAAAACACCTTTGTAAATTGTGGCCCACGCCAGATAGCCTTCATATATGAGGCTTCTTTTTACAAATGAGAAAGCTATATACCCAATGAGAGGGGAAAGTCCGTATGAACGTCAAATAGGATATGACTAATTTTATGATTCTACCACCCACTCATTCTTGTTATGCACAATGGTTGACTGCATTTACTCTTAATCGGCAGACATTTTTAATTCCAGTCTGTCAAACCAATCAATCTGAATCACGATGTGTAAGTTACTCCCCCCTCTCCCCCCACACACAATGACTGATTGAAGCATGCATAGTATATATATATTTGATAGAATCATATTATTATGGAATGTTTGTTTCTAAAATCTAAAAGGGATATGACACTGATCAAAGAATAAAATACCGTCGCACTGTAAGCAGGAAGGGTGGGGGTATATCCCACCCTCTCTGCTGTAGGCCTAATTTAAGATTCTAGGGGTGTGAGAAGAAAACTTTAAAGTCAAAAAGTTGACTATGATATATGTGACTAAAACTCCCTATCGGCTTGCCACATCTACAAAGATCATAAAAATCATAAAACTTAGAAAATATTGTTATTAGTGCCTTAAAGAAACATCACCAACACCTTTTGAAAACACCGCTCTCTCACACATTGCGATTTTTCAACGGGGATTAGAATAGGAATGTCGTTGTGCATTTTAAAAATCACCGATGATAAAAAGATTGATATTAATTTTGGAATACTTAAGATGATTTGTAAATCTGTGCGATAAATCAACCAGATTGAGACAAAATGGAACACTTCGATGATAGAATGTGGTGCTATGAGCAAATACTGGATTTGCCCCCTCCCATATTGGGAGAGGATAATTATCAAATCACAAAACTTCAATCTAAATTCTCTGGACAATGTCTGCAGGCAAACACGCATGATATAAATACATTGAAGGATCATCAACTGGGGAATGTCTTGGGCCTTAAGCTACTAATTCATCTCTACATGAAAGTTTTAGATTACGTGACTATAAGTAAAAGAAGAATATCTCCCTTCTCAACGAATATCCTGGTAAAGTGAGCCCCGCCCAGTGCTCCGCTAGCTTGCCTGTGACTGGTTAGTTGATTTAAGTGGGCGGGGCTTTATTGCTGGAGGATTCCATGTTGGTGGGTGGCATCACTCATCCCTACAAATAAGTAAAGATGGTTTAGCCTTAGATCCAAAATTACTATTGTAGCTTGCAGGTAGGTCGGGTCAGGTTGACACCCGTTGGGATCCCAATCACAGGTAAGCTAGCAAGCGGCTGGCGCTATGTTATTGCATTTTATGTAGTTGCGGGAGTTGCTCAAAAGGAGATGGTTGATTATTAATGGTTGAGAGAGTGCTTGCTGGTTACTAGTAGTTCCCCAAAATGGGCAAACAAAAGGAGATTCAGTTAGTATTTAACAGTGTTAAAAATTAATTTAAAATAAATTGAAATCAATGTTATTGATGAAAATTATAAAACAACAATCATGCTGCATCTAACTAGGAGTATAATAATGTACATCTGAACACCATGATAATTAGCTACAGAGTCCTAGAGTGAACTTATAAACACAAGAAGAATACTCTCCCAAACAATGTTTAATCAATTATTTTGGTGCTTCCCAGTAAGAGCAAAGAAGCATCAATAGAATCAAGAGATGATTGCTTTAGATTTGCATGTTTAAATTGAAGACAAGCACACAGCTCTCGCGATGAAAACTATCACACATTCTAGCTGCTATCAGTATTAAAGCATAAGGACCACAAAACGAGGAACAACAACGATTACCTTGGCAACCAGAAGCTGGTGATAAAAGTGACAACCAAATTCGAGTGCGCGTTCAAGATTTTTATTTGTAGCTTTTTGATTGAGAGTTGCTTCCCCTTAGCTATCCAAGGATGACAACTCAAACTTAGTTATAGCAAAGCAGATCAATTGATCAGTGCACCCAGTGATCAGATACAACTGATTCTATAAATACTAGAGGGGTTTGCTGATAATGTTAATATAAGCTAAGGCTGAGTTCCATTAACCCATAATACCTTACCCCACAAGGATTATGCATTGACCCTCATCAAAAGCACCCTCACTTTCCTCAGCGAGTTCTACCACAGATATTAATTCTGAGATGACTATTCATCAGTCAGAATGAACCCTAACCATTGCTTCGGCTACGACCTGCCAGACATGGGAGTACCAACTGGAATATCTGTAAAACACGGCGCCAACTTCTGCCTACCATGTACACCTAATGACAGCCCCTGCAGTGAGTTTGGCTGAGTGGATAGTCGGGTCATCTCATAACTAACTAATATCTACTAACTTGGATATTAACACTATTTTAATGAGCTTTGAACTGTGACACTTACCCGCTGGCATCAGAGTCAGCTGCCGGGAAATCCATATGAGCTGGAGGAGGCATCTGTAAGTAATATATAATACATGTTAGGACATATAATTCACGATAGAATATACCCAGGAGGAGAAAAGTATTCGCGTGACGAAAATGCACTAAATAGCTAAATTATCTTCTTGCTAACATATACTCACCCACATTACATTATAATGTCTTCAACCTTAGACAGCCAATATTCAGTGATAGCTAACATCTAACATTTACTCCTCCGGAGTAGTTGTTTTCCTCAAATATGTGAAGACAGTTGAAGGGGGGGGGGCAATATATAACCCACTATATCATATACCGTAATGTCTCACTAAGAATTATAAGATTAGATATAACAAGTTAAACATATAAATACTATTTATATATTTATGTACTTACAGGCCACCCTGAGAAGCACTAAGGTAAACATGACTTTGGTATAAGCCACGCCACGCCCCGTTCTATAATTTTTAGCCACCTTTTTTTATGAGCCGATGCCACATGTATCGTTTTAAAAAGTATGGTGACTAAAATGTGAGGTACTCAGGAGTTTATAGTCTCTTACCTTATGAGGAGTACCCAGAGGTGTTGATTGTGGATAGACTAACTTTACAACAGTAAGTATAACATTAGTCTGAGTGGCCTTCAGAGCACCCACTGCATCTTCATGTGATACATTCTCTAACACCGTATCATTTACCTGTAAGATAAGTTTATAATAATGTCAGGCTATAATGGGAAGAGATGACCTGCAAACAGCTTTGTACAAACTGTATGACTGCAATGAACGAATTTGTGTAGTACGATTCAAGTTATTTATATTACTTGACATTCTAGTTTATGCCAAATTCAACAATGTCACTACAGAGGCACAAAAACATTGTTCAAAAGATAGCAGTAATTGGCCATAATTATTCTTAAAAAAAACTCACGAAAATGTTTCAGGTAGCGTTATAGGTCAAATTGGCAGACAACTCCAAAAGACACCCTAGGCAAAAGGCAGCATTGGCTGCATGCTGATTTACGCAAATTTAGGCAAACCGCACTATCAAAGTTATATTCTTGTCTGCGAGGAGACTTTAATGTGACCAAGCTATTCTCTCAGGACTCAGGATTAATAGCTCATGTACACTCACAGCGATAAGTCTATCCCCGACAGCGAGCTGTCCCTCTATCTCAGCTGTGCCTCCTGGGATTATTCTAGTTATAAATATACCATCATCTCCTGGAATGTGCTGTGAGCCTATACCTCCGGCAATACTAAATCCTAGTCCTACAAAAAAACAAAAACACATGTGGAATTGGAGGATGACTATACTCAGTCAGATTATCTATGGCCCCTGTGTTTTTCGGTGAAAGAGTTGAATGCAGGGCATATTGAAAACCTGGTGCCACTAACTGACAGCTAGACTAGATTACAAGGAAAATGTTTAAATGTGGCTCCTGGTTATTTTGTGCTGGAGAAAGTTTTATCGCTAAGCATTTCTTCACAGACCAACGACAAGAGAGTCAGAGCATGGCAACTAGATGATCTTGTAGAAGTTTTCCTCTCATTGAAACACAATATCAAGGAGCAGACAACTCAACAAAACAACACTTACTCTTATTAAAAAAATTCTAATTTCATCCTTATTTTTTACCAAAGGGAACGAACCCGGAGAATAGCATTCCTATCAACCACAATCGTATCCTAATTGCTGACTGGGCTGTGGTGAATAATGGAACGCCACTAACAAAGGACCCGGGCTTTCGTATGAGCTCTTGGCCTATACATTGTACATACCTTTGCCACCCTTGACTAGCTCTATCTCGACTATACTCTCTAGAGGAGCTTTATGTCGTCTCACATATAGATGTACATTAGTACCGGCAGCTTTAAGTGCTGCCACGGCTTCCTCATGTGTACAATCCTCTACATTTACATCATTTACTGTCACTATCTGGTCATTCATTCTGTAATTATATAATATATATAAATAATCATTATATTCAAACATAATATATTAACATAACAATATATCAATATAAATTACATAGTCATAATTAGATATAAAGTTAAAAAACAAATAGTTGAAATAAATTTGACTTTTCTGATACATATATTAAATGTATCGGAAAAGTCTAATTTATTATGTTTCAAAGTTAACTTATTTTAAATTTCACATACTTCACTTGGTATCCTATTTTAATCGAATTAAATTCACTGTCTATTGCCTCAAAATAAATCAAAATTGGATTCCACATATTTCTTTGTGTAAGGCGTAAATTAAAAAAAAACTATGTAAGTGTGATGATAGATCCACTATCTTGAAATCAGTTAATAATAGACTATGGAGCATAAATAGCAAATGATTGCTTGTAAGGAATGGTGTCAAAAAACAGGATGTTTGTGAAGTAGAATATCCTATATATGCGTTGAAGATGAAGAAGCCACACAAAGATTAAAAATTACTATTTTCAATTGACTGGCCAATAAAACTGTCAGAATTTCGAAACTTAGTAATTCTGGGATACATTCATGGCAATTTGAATTGAGCCTAGATGTGCTCATACTCAAAGACTCCCAAATCATCTCATCCAATAGACATGTTAACACACATGGTAGACATGTACATACTGAGATTGTTATATACACAAACCTGAGTCTTCCATCATCTGCAGCTGCTCCACCAGGGATAATCTTAGTGATGAATATACCTGGATCTCCTACTATATGGGGGTTCTCCCTACCACCCGCAATACTGAATCCTAGCCCTGAATCTCCCTGTGAAAAATCATAGTAACAACATTGGTTATCAAATAAATATAGGCGTTTTTCTCAACAAAAATCTATGATCTGTCACCAAGATTGAACGCCGAATGAAATGCAAACTGGATTGAAGCCCATTTACCCTACTGACCTTATGTTTTCAAATGGTTTAATATTTCGCGGTTAGCGATGACAGAAACCGCCGAATAGTTAAAACTAGCTAAATACATAGATTTATGTCAAGTGGCTGAATCGCTCAGTGTGTAGAGCGTCTGCCTTGTAATAATCACATTAAAAAAGATGTTGCAGGTTCAAATCCCAATGAGGTTTGTTTTTCTAAAATAGAATACTACTACTACTACTATAGAGCAGTTATCCTCTCGCATTCGCAGGCCTGAGATCCGTGAATAATTAAAACTAGCGAAAGAGGTTGGAGTTGTGCCCTCCTCCGCGAATTAGGAGCCAGCGAAATATTAAGGAACCCTCCAAAAGAAATTTTATGGATGGCCTTGGTACACTTACAGTAAACAATGAAAAGTTTGTGGTTTTCATAAACATATATATAGTATATTTTCCTTTTGAGGGCTAATTTTGTAAAACATTCTTTTAGAATGAAAATTATGCCTATAAAGTGTTAAATTTTTTTCCCATTTTTATTTTATTGGCCAGCAAAACACAATATAAAGCAACATTATTATGCCTAAGAATCAGATAGAAGGAGCGGCGACATCATCAGGCAGCAAACAAGAGTGATCCCAAAGACCCTGATGTAGAACAGATTGTCCGACAAAACTGAATACATGCAGAGAACTTTCATGCTTGCAAAATACCATTTCACTGTTCTACATCTAGCAAATAACAATCAAATTGCTGTTCAAAGAAAGAGCCAGAGTGATTGAATTTACCAATACTATTCAATTAGACAACAATGCCAGTGAACTGCTTAGAAAAATTGATTGATATCATGCATAGCTATACAGAAGTTTGGCCTGATTCAGGGACTGCATAGTGACTAACCCTCTCTGTTACCTGTAGACTGACATCCTAATAAGAATTTTGAAATTATGACTCTGATATGAATCTCACAGAGAGAACTTCGATGACAAGGCGGAATTTTCTCCCCTGCGATCTCATTGCAAAAAAAAGATACATCTTGATGAAGCATTTTGGGTTTCACTTCAACCATTAGTTCAGGCCTGCCTAAATAATACGAAGCACTCTAGTATCAGATGCCAAAAGAAAGTTGGGACAGCTGTCGCTCTAGTCGCCAGATTATCTAGCTGCTCCATTGATTAATTTTCCATTGCATTTATCATGAAATATTTCTTTCTTTTGAAGAAAAGCTTTTTTATCTGGAAGTTGTTATATCCGTCACAGTAACAATAATATTGATAAAAATATCTTAAATGGAAAAGAAATATTAGTACAATAGTGTTACCTTGATAAGTAGTATATTCTCATATTCACATGGAGCTCTGTCCTCTTTCTCTCCCCCTCCGCTGGGGGCGGCTGGCTGCTGCATGGGTGGAGCTGGAGATGGTAGTGGACTCGGTTCTCTCTGAGGTGTTATACTTTGAGGAGTGTGAGACACAGGTGTATCTGTAGTGAGAAAACGATAGGGAGAGGTGAGAGAACACAGGCTATTAAATGTAAGTGGCATTGTTGAACCTTTGCTGTCAGCATTGAATCTTTGCTCTACCATTGAAACTTTGCTTCGGCATAAATTTCATGCTCCACCATGAAATCTACGCTACAGAAAAGCATATACGATAGTAAAAACAATGATTTACCTTAGAACTAATCCAACTGACTGTAAAGTCTTTTAAAAGAAGTTTTAGGTATGGCAGATGTAGGCTCATAGAGTCTATGTTATGTGCTATGGTATCATATAGTTCCTGGCAAACCAAATTTGTTTTCAGACGAAATTAAGTCTATTTGTACTATAAAATTATACAACCAAGGACAACTTCAGAGAAAACAATGAAAACTTTGCGATGGAAAACCGCGCAGGCTCCTAGATGGACTCTATGGTGACTCATCACACAAACTTTAATCAACACATTGTTAATATGGATCAACTGTCCACAATCTCCTCTCAAGACACGGTGATAAAGTGAGACAATATCTGAACCAAGAGATTCTACTTACCTCTAGGCTTAACTGGCAGATCAAGACAGTCTCAAACATTAGCAATGGCACAGTCTGCAGAAACTAGACATAACAATGTAGGGCAATCAGTACTTCATTGAAAGTCCATATCACAGTTCATTGGCATCAGCTAGCTGTATGCGGGCAACTTAAATACATTAACTTAGACTGTGAGCCTTACCTCTGGGAGTTCTGGAAACTACAGGTGGGGCGGTCTCCTGGGTCCTCACTGCGATGGGTGGGGCCACAGGCTCTTCTCTATGCTCCACAGGTGGGCGTGGTGGGGGTCTGTGGTCAACCTATAATAGAACAATGAAATGTTTACCATATCAAATAATGTTTAATGCTAAGTCCGGCCCACTACATACCGATGCAACATAAATAGATTAGAAATGACCTTCAGGGCCATGTGCTGTAGAAAGAGAAAGAAGTGCTTTATTTAACTGGAACAATCGCCATCAACCTGTTACAGATAAGTCACAAACATGCATAGACAAATAAGCCTGTGTCTGACTCAAACAGAGCCAGGTACTAGCTATAGATACATTATAGATAGGAAATACAACTAACAGATAGTAGTAGAGCACCATAATAACTAGCCAATGTCTTGGCTCTGATATGATTGGATGTTGGCCGGCCCACCAACCAATCAGCGGAGCCAACACATTGGCTGCAGAATAACCATACTATGACCAGAGAATATAGTCTCTGATATGACCACCTTCGGAGTTAGTCACCAATTCCAATTACCTAACAGTCAACAAGATACATGAATGCATGACATAAAGGCCAAGTATACAGAAGACGGAGTCTTGTCTGGGCTGGGATCAAATACGAGAGCCTGCAGAATGATCAGCAGCAGAGGTTCATGTTGTTGCAGAAGCTTATTGTTGGCTGTAGGGCACAGCATAAATGTGCAGCAAGTTCTGCTAACTATGGCGGCGGATAGAGATAGTTTAGGATAAATATTTGCATTTCATTCCACATGATTTGCCTAATAAGCAGTAGGCATCATTCATGAAAAACATAAAATCTATCTCTTGAAGATTTTCAAACCTCATCTGACAGGGGCCAGAATGTTTTACAATCTGCGTAAACTGCGAATTAAGATGATTTACAGAGCATGGATCCCTGCTGATGGGGTAAGGGAAGTCACATTACATCGAAGCAGCATGGAGGTTTGAATCACTGACAGGCAGCATCAACAAAAATCACAAATCTGTTCAAATTTACGAAATGCGAGAAGCATCAAATTAGCTTATTACTCTGTGTATGTGTATGGTGTTAAATATCACCGATTAAGAACTGCTCATGCAAGGCAAAGATAGCCCACATTCCATCTAACATAGACTCACGTCATCGGTATTATGAGGTGGGGGCCTTCTAGTAGGCCCCGACTCCCATGGAGGTCTGACGACCCGCCCTGTTTCCACAGGTGGGGACCTCATGGCACGCCCCTGCTGCGGAGGAGGGGCGTGCTGCTGCATAGGCTGAGTTCTTACAACCATTTGCTCCTGTGTAGGAGGTGGTGGGAAGGTCTGTCAGAATGAATAATCGTGGTTAGTTAAGCTTACTCAAATAGTAACTCACAGGCATTGCTTTCACCAGGGAGACTTGTTACAACCCAGTATTCTAACTATAAATGTGGGAAGGTCCTATTTCACATCATGATAAGGACACCAGCACTGATAAGCTAACATAGTGTTTCCTTACTTTGTGTTATATGAATACTACATTGAATGAGCCCGCAAAAAGTGCTCGCAAGTAGCCAGTGATGTTCACCATTACACACTTTTGTACACCTTTCCATTTAGTCTACACACTACAGTCTAAACAAGACCTTATGCCAAGTATTAAGGTAGCAGCTTGCACAGCATTGATGTTGAAGCGCTACCAACGTGGTGCATACAATTCAAACACAGTGGTGATGAAAAATCTGATGACCAAATTCGATAGTGCATAAATATATTAAGCAAGTTGTTGCTCTTGGCCTTATCTGAGAGCTATGTAGTTTGTTACTTGATCAGTTTGGTGTCTCATAATATTTATTTGGGTTCAAGTGAAGTATCCATTTCAACAGGTTAAAATTCTGACACTGTTAACAGCCGATTCGCGTTGACATCTAACTCCAAGACTCACAGGAGAGGTGAATATAAAAAGATTACCAAATTACATCTCAAGCTAGACTTAATAACAGTACAATATGTTGATGATTCTTATGCGCAGTTGTAGTTAGCCTGAGGGGAACCTCCCGGTGATAAATTATTAATGAAGGCAATTTGTTATCAAATGGATTGGAATTTTGAGCTGTTATGGTATGTAAAACCCATAATAATCAACAGCTCTTTAACATAACCTCAATAATCCATTCAATAACATCCTTCCTTGGGATAAACTTATGATTACCCACATATTACACATTCCATAACCTTTTCAAACAATGTTATAAAGTATGCATTGACTGAGTGGGATTATTGTGCAGTGTGAAGGGCTTTAGCACAGACATTTTTTTACTCTGATTTCTAGCTGCTCAATTTTTTCTTTTTCCTTCAGCCATCATTTAAAACATTGCTATTCAACTTGATCAACACCATTGATGATATTATATTCAATTTCCTTTCTGTTTCTTTTGTCTCTATTTTTTTTTCTGGCACTGAGTGCAAAACATTTCCAATGAGATGACTTTGGTTGCCAATAAAAGTATATCTCATCATTCCCTGTTCCCATTGCCAAATTTTTGAAAAAAAGTAGGCTACAGTGAATAAATCGGTATGAGGGGGAACTTTTATGGCTATATTGTTGTTATCATGCGTCATTAAATTCCTTATCAATATGCCGGCTTTATGAGTGGTAACTAGAGCATGATGTTTGCCAACACTTGTCGAAATTGACAAAGTACTGAGGAAAAAAGTCATAAGAATTAGGATCTTATCTTTTTTGTCCCAAGGCTTTACAGCTACATTGTTAATTTTTTGATGGATTAGCTGGCGCTTTAAAAACATTACACAATGTTGTGGAAATGAGAAGCATTAAAAAAAGCGGAATGGCTGTGGGGAATAGGACGGTTATACAGATTTGCCACGGACATTGAAAGTTTGTTTTCAATGTGAGAATGGTGAGTTAGACATCTCATAACTTTGTGCTTGGTGAGGTAACAGTATTGTGATGAAACAAAACAAAAGTGTGAGACATTAACCAAGCATTGCGTGTCATAATGTGAACAAGTTTCGACAGCATGCATGGTTTATAATTGTGAGTTTGAATAGACATGTGACACATGAGTTATGTTATTAAAAGTAGCAGGGACAATTAGAGTGCTCTTGTCATAGTGTGTTATCCTTGTGTACATTGCTTTCATGTGAATGCATGCCTCATTCATACGGTTCTGTGGTTACACACTTTTTCAGTGCCGCGACATTTTGTGGCTTACTGCTATCAAACACAAATGTTTGTTATTGGTCACTCAAGCCCCCCCTCCCCCTTGTCATTCTATGCATGGAAAAGTCTGACTAAGTCTAGGATTCTTACCTCTTCCGGGGGCTCATACGCCTGCCCGTTCTCAACAGGAGCTGGTTCTCCATTTGTAGTGGCATACCTCTCTGCTACCTTCAATGTAGCCTGTGTTTTCTCATGTGTACTCAGCTGCTGATCCAGCAGTGTGGCCTCATAAAATTCCTGTATGTCTATTAAGATGAAATAAGTGTTGAACTTAAATTTTATACACATTGATGTTCTACTAATTTCATGCAGAATAAAATAATTATTCAAAGTAGCCCAATGTCTCATGCTTATCAGTGACCTTACAATGCTGAGGTTTGGTTTTTCTGAAATATTGTCTCAAATGATTGAAAGCGCTTGTCGGTTTTCGTTATTCTTTTGAAACGAGAAGGTATATGTGTGTGAAGGTAATATCACCAGATGAGTTAAGCTACCGGTAGTTTCAACTCAACACTGGAAAGTAAGACAAACCTATCAGTGATTTGAAAAGTTCGCTGTTGAAAACTCCAATGACGCGATCCACTGCACTTTTTAAGCTCTGCTCTCGTGGATCTTGTAACTTTGTTTTGTAAGCGTTCAGCAAGTATATCGCTCTATCGGCATCTACAAGTAAAAACACACATGGTTTAAATAGCATAGGTTCCTTTCTACTTTATGATGTGAGGTGACAGGTAGGTCAAACTGTATCTAGCGTTAGCCACCATGTACATGACTGTCCCTAGTGTCAAGTAGTGATCATCACCCACAATAGGCATCTAAATATAATGTGTTGGAAGTCATGTACTACAACAAGTAGTCTAGGCTTGTGGTATGTGCCATTGTTCACTTGCAGTCACAAAACCAATGCCCACGAGTGATGTGTGCACCATGTATATGTGTGTTTGTCCATATACAATATCTATGTATAAGTTAACCCAACCGAAGAGTAGTAACTCAATGAACTCCTTCTTCATTCATTGAGTCACTCGTTTTAAAATGATTTTACACCATCACCACACTTACAATTACATACATTAAAAAATACAGTGTTGACTGGAGGATAAATTTTATGGACTATTTATTGCAAGCTCCAATAGCCAAAGACACTGCCATTCATTGCAAGAAGCATACCAATTAAACATATAACTTGGTCTGCATTTTTAATGAATTAATTGACTGATAGAATGAATGGGCTTTACTCAAGTCAAAGTGAAACATCATTATTTTATTAATTAGCCTAGCTAGTATCACACTCAAAGCTTAGACATGAATATGATGATAATTTATTTATTTACCTTCCTTTCTAACCGGCATCTTTAATATCCTTCTACAGTTTAGCTCAAAAATGCTGTTATCATGAGCAAAGTTGAAAATGGGTCAAAACTCCAAAAACTTGACAAAATACAACAGGTGCCAGTGCTTAGTGTCTTTTGATCTACTAGTTCACTAGTATGCAACGTTAGTTAGTACAAGCTTCCTGAATGGTGGATTGTAGGTCATGTGACATTCAAACCAAAAATAGGTCAGTACGAGAATACAACTTCTAAAGCAAAAAATAATTCAGAGGGTTGTCCTCCTATTATAAAGAGGACACAACTTCAAGTTTACGAACAAATTGAGCAGTAATTATGTGACACCATGTTTTGTTGTTTCCATCACTGACACTGTGAATAAGGTTTTACGTAACTTCAATAATTCATGAATTCCTGACAATGGACAATCATAAGTGCTTTTCAATTGGAAGACCACTTTTACCTGGCAGATTAAAAACCATGCAGATTTTCCCTTTCAAAACCCATTTTGCTGAAGATCAGGAAATTAATTTGTGCCAGATCAGACTCTTCGAGAAACAAAGCAACAATCAGTCAATTCGCAATACTATCTTCATGTCTCCCTATTCCAGCTACATGACTTCCTCCGTATTTTGAGGTCTCACAGGTTGGCATGTATGAGATGCATAGCCCACTTCAACCTCAGTAAATAAAGATCAGTAAATATGTATCAGTAAATTAAGATCTCTATTCCCATATTCCCAATTTACCATAAGCATTGTTTAGCAGATATCCTGTTTAAAATATGTTTATACATGAAATGTATATATATACTCATGATCCAGAAGATATAATAATAGCTAGTTTAGTTTGGCTAGTTTTGAGGTGACTTAATGTCAGCTATTTCAAAACAGTCCATAAGGGCGAAGTTTCCTCCAGTGAATACTTAACCCACGTAGGGTGAAAGGCCAAGTAACACTTTGTGTCAATTGAGAATTTGAAAATAAATTAAAGATTGCTTTGAGGTTTTAGTGTCTTTATCTCTATTTTTTAGACACAGTGAGTAAAATTGCACAGCAAGGTTCAGGAGTGAAAAAATATAGGGCCGGGGTAATTCTGCTAGCTTTGGCTGCAAACGCTTTGCATATCATAATTATGTATCTGTTACAACAAGGCAATATGTACAATGTAAATAGTGGGCGCATGACAAACAACTCCAAATGAGTTATCATCCTATCTCATGGAAAGAATTGAAACTTCTCTCTGTTAACAAGTGTTAAAAAGTGTATGTGTAGGAATATATATAGAGTTCATTAAAGTTGATTAAATATTGAAATACTGACAATGCAGATAGCCTTTGTTAATGCGCAGTAGATGGCTGCATATGCCACCTACTGCGCACCAACAAAGATTAGGACAATAATTGATACACGAAAAAACGATGACAAGTGAATTGCCACCGGAGTATTTACAAATGATTTTACACATGAAGGACAATAAAAAGAAAAAGGTTAAAATTGAGTGTCTAGTCTAGTCATATCAAGAGCCCAACTAGCCCGAATTTAGCACCAAGAATCACTTACAATTTGACATACGGTTCCAAGTCTTTGCATCAGAACATCTTTTGCAACTGCCTGAAATCTAATGACAAAATTGACATGGTTACTCTAGGTGCTGAAATTAGGCATTTTCAATAGTCAGGTTATAATAAATAGCCTAAGATCTTGTGCGTCTACTCTGTTAAATAGGAGGCGCCGATTACAACAGCTCAGGTACTTAAGCTAAACAGCTAGCCTAGGTTTTCCAAGCTATTTCAAGAGGAAGCGCAGATGATAACAGCCACTAATAAGTTGACACAGAGTGCCAGATTTTAGCTAAGCTTTCCTGTAGTCTTGACCTAGTTACCCTCTGAGGGAACTGATCGCTCACTCGAGGATATAAGAAATTATCAGACATTACATCTGTTGGGTCTAAATCAGAGTCATAATTCTCTTTACCATCCAGTAACCCATCGTTAACACAGATAGACACCTGTAAGAAAAAAAGGATATTTTTGTATGAGAGTCAAGTTTAAGTAGCAAGCTAGCTAGCAAAAGTCTGGCTCTTTTGGCCATACCTAGTAAGTAAGCTATTCTATTTCTGTAATGACATTCCATGTATGTTTAAACGGCAATGGCAGGCAAGGGTATCGGGTCTCCACCTCACACAAGCCACTCGAGCTTAAGGGTGTCCGTTACATAGGGTGGTCGAGTATAGCCTAGTTTAAAGAGACCTTTATAGTAAAGTATAAAACTGCTTTAATTTGAACAGTCTAACTGCCAGCTATGGGGCCTTGCCAGGCTCTTGGGAAGTGACACGAGTTGCAATTGTGTTGCAAACTTACGGTAAGATACAAAATGGTGATTAAAAGCAGATCAGAACATCAAAACAAACTGGATTTTTCAGTTGTCAGTTCTATAATGTGACAATTACCTCGTTATCGACATCCTGGTATATCTTGTGTGCACAGCTGCCGTAGAGCTGTACACTGTTAGCCGTATGCTGTCGAGGGCTGGGTAGAGATTTAGGTAAAGGTTTAAAGTAGAACGCTAGCTTCTTCTGTGTACGATCTGATATACCGTTAATGTAAGCTTTAGGTCTCTTTGTGCGGAATATTTTACTATGCACTTTATCCTGCAGAGCCTATAAAATATCATTTAATCATTATTGCCAACAAGACTAGAGAGTAAAGAGGGATTTGGTCAACTTTCAGGGAAATAAATTGGGTTAAGATATAGTGGAAATTTAATGATTGTGAAGATATCTGAAGAAATTTCACCCTCAAAAGATAGATACAACATACAGTGGTGTGCGCGTACCACTGCACAACACACAGGTCTTCAGCTAGAAGCCATGAGTCAAGCGCTGTTTCGAGGCCTTCTCTAGTACAACTTCCTCATGGCCGGCCCAGCAGCAAGAAGCCACTACTTAGACCCTCTAACATCCTGCAGCAGCAAGCATACTTAGTATATGGGTCCAACCACTGAGGTCTGTCGACAACTTCTTGATAAAATGTGTTTTTTTTTTCTTGATGGAGGATATTGCATATCTGACAATAACAGACTGAGTAGAATCCCTTTCAAAATTATGGCGGAGATAAGCTACTCAACCTAGTAGCAAATGTATACCTTATAGGTTTTCAAGGGGATGTATATATACATACCTTGCTGATTCTCCAGGGGTTACTGGGGTGTATATATACATACCTTGCTGATTCTCCAGGGGTTACTGGGATGTATATATACATACCTTGCTGATTTTCCAGGGGTTACAGGGGCGTATATACATACCTTGCTGATTCTCCAGGGGTTACTGGGATGTATTTCCTCTTGAGTCCTCTCAGGGAAGGTAACCCTCTCTGTGTGACTCGTTATCACAGGAGCTTCTGATTTAACACTATCACTATCTGAGTCGGAACCTGAGCTAGAAGAGGCCTCCTTATCATCCTCCGGAGCGGGGCTGTCCTCTTTATCGTCCCCACCATACTGTGAATATAAAGGTGGATATTGTAGGCTAGCTAGAAGACTCAATACACACTAGAAACGACCTGAACATTTTCTCCCCTATGCTGAACAATGTCGCATAAATTTAATATGATCTACAGCAAATAAAAATGACATAACTTTTTCAGGATTTTCTCTTCATTCAAATTATAAACAATCACTGAAATGCTATGGTTGAACTAAGCCTATCTATGTTAGCTGCCAAGAGGGCCTGTGTGCCAGTGTACTAGGGTATGCCGCCAACATAACTAACAATGACAAGACATGTCAAATCTTAAGGTACAATCAAGAGCCCCTACGGAAAAACAAAAGAAGATAATTCGGTAAATACAATTCAAAATTATCTCCCCACTTGACTCACATGACTGAAGCTCCAGAGGCGAGGGTTATCGTATATAGTCTCGCTATGATTAGCGTCTACCACTATACTCAGGTCACCTGGTGAGAGGTTCATACTGTCTATAACTAGCAGCTGCTTATTAAACACCTCCTGTCTGGTCTTATAGAAGCGTCGCCTCTCCTTCTCTCGTTTAGATATCATATAACACAGATTACGTACCTGTCATAGTCAAACAGAAACATTATATTAATATATATTATTATGATATACTATAAAAGATATCATATAGATGAAATTATATTATTATATATTGTCCTATTTATTATTATTATATTTTATTTGTCCATTCGTGCTCATATAGACGTAATATAATACATGGCCTGCTCAGGCTGCTTAGGGTAGGGACAGGTGCCACAGTAAAGGAATCCTTTTAGTCTAGATTGATGAGTCCTCAATTCAAACAAATCTGCTAGAGAACAGTATTACAGTATTGGTGCGTATATTAAAAACTTAAACCATTTATACCACAATCAAGTTTCATGGTTATGCATGAGTGAGCTGTTGGCAAAAAGATAGTTTTGTCAATGGAACAAAAGTGGAGGCTGTGATATTTAAGGACACAATGATTTAGGATTAGTAGAACAGAGAATGTGTTAGTTAATGCTGAGCGTTACCCGATATATATAACTAAAAAGAACTGACCCAAACTTGAATTTTCACAATGATTTTTTATCAGTCTACAAGCAAGCAACAAACACAAAGAGATTTGATCTAGAGGGATAAAAGAAGATACCCTAGGGGAGCGAAGGGATCCAAGGAGGAAAAGTTTTTTAACTCGCCCATCCCCGAAAGAGCTATTTTGAAGGTTAGCTAACATTAACTCACCATCTTTATTTTATATAGACGCTCACCTAAGCTAGCCAATATTTAGCGCTAAGTAAAATCTAGGCACCCTCAAACTAGGCAAGCTAAACTCTTGCTAATATCGACTCCTCTAGAGTCGAACTTAAAGAAAAACTAGGCCTATAGTTCTTTATTCCTGACATTTGTTGTCTTGATGGCTACCCTATTTGATGGCTCTTTAAAAGCTCAGGTAGTTTGTGTGGTGGTGCAGAGAATGAAAAAAGTGTGCGATAAAGTAGATATATTAATCAGTTCTATAGAAGGTATGATAAATCCTACGTCAATCACAACACAGTTGAAAAAAGTGTTTGCTATCATATTGTTAATTCATTATAAATGATAGTATAAGGTTTTCAATTTATATGATATATCATATATTGAATACATTTTCTTAATCTAATATGCCTAAGGCCACACCAAATTAATGTCTTGATCTAGATGACGAGCAAGAAGGAATTTTGGAGGAGGGAGGAGGTATATTATTTTTCATTTTATGCCAAAATACTAGAGGAGGCTGGAGGGAATTCCATTTTATTGTTTTATTTTTGGCAACTATGGAGAGGACGCTGGAGGGAAATTCATTTTATCACAAATTTTGTGTTATTTTTACAATAATTTAGAGAATGATCAGCTGGAGGTAATTTTAGTTTATTTCTATGATCCAGATAATATTTCAGAGGAGGGAGGTAAATCTAGATCAAGACATCAATTTGGTGTGGCCTAACATATGGATATTTTTATTATAATTGTACGCATAAAATTATTTTATTACATATAATTTCTATCATATACATAATAATACTCACACGCTCGAGGTCCTGCCTAAGCTGTACAAACATCTTCTGTCTGGCGAGCATCGAGCCCTCCTGCTGCTTAACAAGCATGTCCTCCTCTTCAGCTGTGAATATAAGACAAACGATAAAAGTTAAATGTAGTCCTTCATGATACCTACGCGATTCCCGAGAATCATTGTAATTTTGCTAATATCTATCGCATGAAAAGGGATACAAAAACTTGATCTTTCGAATCAATTCATCTTTCGGTTGAAACGATCCTAAAATATTAACATTTTATTTAGTTGGGTAACTCAATCTACTGTTATTTGTCATAAAAGGTCTGTAGTCATACAGAATACTGTGTGGAATACTTTTAAAAACTGACATTCTAAATCAATAATTTTGAAACAAATCAAAAAAATAAGTTTGTGAAATCAGCCGTTGGGTTGTGCTCTGATGTCATTTTATAAGAAAAGGGGCAGGGGCCAGCCATACAGGGACAAAGCTAAAACAATTAGCCACCAATGAGGATCGAACTCATGACCTCCTGTTTACTAGACAGGCGCTCTAGCCACTGAGCTATGGCGGCTTGGTGGTTGCTGAAAAAAAGTGGGAATAAGAATATCTTGATCATGTGGTTGCTATCGCCCACAAATGTGGTTGTTATCGCCAAGGTGAGTAGATAATAATTACAGTGATTATTCAACGTATTCGATAAACAACTGATAAAAGTGAGAGTATTCAAAATTAATCTAAATTTCATCGATATTCACTGTCACCATTGATAAGATAAGAGCTGGCAGGTCTACTGCAACTTGTTAGTGATAGCAATAAATAATCAATTTTATTTGGAATTTGGCGAACCATAAAACAACTGCTAATTAATTAATGAACTCACAGAAAGTTTTGCAACAAACAGTTTAGACAACATTGCTGACTTCTAGCTTGCCAAAAATTTATATCGCTGAAAAATAATATCATGAACTTAGGTAGATAAAGTAACAAACCTTTAGGTGCCAGGAGAGGGCTGCCAAAGTTAGCTTTTCGTTTTATTTTCCAGTACTCGTATACAAAGCTTATCAGAGGTTTATCATAAGATAAAGACTTCACTACCTCCGATACAGAAACGGAATTATAAAATTTCTCCTCCAACTCAGCTATCCTGTAAACAAAGAATGACAAATGCTAAAAGTCAAGTTGTAACTCGTGGTATACCCATAAACACCTATTTTATTTTATTATATCCTGTTTTATATATATATATATCATACAAATTTATATTTTGTTCTGTATATAATACTTGTTTCCCCCGATTATACAGAATGAAATATTATAACATGTACACTATGTTATATTTCCAGAGTAAATTATTAAAACTTTGTTTACTTATTGGTCACAAATTCACACATACTTTTGCGATCTAGCGTCTGCCTTCTCCTGCTCTGTCATACTCTGGCTTTCCTTCTTAGGAGATAATGATGTGTGCTTCGGACAGTACGCCTGTAAAATAACAAAGATAAACATTATATTATATTATTCACACCGAGTCTTGATATGCTTGAAAAGTGTATAATTTTTCATCGAATGGTGAAATTTTTATTGCAATGGTGTTTTCCATTTGTTTTACACTAGATCTTATGACATTCATGTTGTAGTTGTACTAAACTGGTGCTTGCTATTCTCTATTCACCAATATGTCATGGTGATTTTGAGACCTTATGTATGGTTGTGAAAGGACAAAGTAGACCTTTTAAGTTTAAGTTTTCTTAACCTCGATACTTGGAAGATTTGTTGCGAGAACTCAAAGGCAAAGCAAATTGGAATGATAATAATATGCTGCATTAGCAGCTAGCTAGAAGTGATATATCGCTTGAAAATACTCTAAGCAAAAATCTATCATGGATAAATTTACATCTAAGGAAAATTGCTCATCAGATGTGGCAGCAGCAGATTATTGCACATGGGAATGTTGCGTGGTGTCATTGATCAAGTTTTTGTGGAGAATTTACTGCACAATTTGCACTTACTATTTGATGTATCTATAAGTGAGAGTATGGAGTTTTGAAAGCTAACCTAAGAACACTGGAAAAACAGTTGTCATTAGTAATGATCTGTAATAAGTCAGAGTTTTCAATAAATTTTGTAAAGTTCCTCCACAACCCTTGATTGGTTGAATCGAAAAGAAAATCTCAGAGGGCTTATACCATTACCCAATGTCTAATCGGTATTAATTGACCGGGTGTTTAACATCTATTGAGCTCAAGTGAAAAGTATGGTCATGACATCTCACCTTATAATACCCTGAAGAAATGTATTGTTATCCAGAGCTTTGTTGAGCTAGTTTGGGGGTGAACAAATGACGGTTAGCACCTATTTTTCAACAGCTGAGGGGTTCATACTAAGTAACGAGGCCATGTAAATGTTAACTAGTCAAAAATTTCCCCATTCAAGCCTGTGCAAAACAGTCAACTTTTCATTCTATGATCACTTAACTCATCTAGGGAATCAGTTTCACAGAAAGATGAACAATCCTACCTGTAGATGGACAGACGCGTTTTCCTCATCATCGTCTTCTTCATCGACCTCCGTTCTCATATTGAGTTTCTTCTCGAAGGCACACGTCACGTGGAACGCTGTCTTACAAGTCTTAACATGACACTGTATCGGAGCTCCCTGCTTTATCTTACATAAGCAGCAAACAAGATTCCAACGGGTCGGCTGTCAAACAAAGCACACTAATGTTCAGACTCAAGTTGGGAGGATAAGAGAATTGCTTTATACTGCCATGTATGGAGCAGAACAGCTGCACATTCAGATGTGTTGCTAATAACGAAAGAAATCTCACAATTACATAAAATCTTATGGCTTTCAAGGACACAAAACCATTGTCAAAAAGCATTGTCAAGGGACTAATTTCCCTTTTAAGAATTATATTTATCATTTAGCAGAGATCCAGTGTGTCCAAGAAGTTCATAATGACAGAGTTGGAAAATCACACGGAGACACATGTTATGCCAATCAGGGCTTTCAGGCAGCTACACTTCTCCTCAATATTTGAAGTTTGCTTTTCGTCCAAAAGAAACAAGCATAATATAATGTTGGATAATCACATACACAGAACACACCATGAATGGCTGTGGATAGGCACTGTGTCATCTCATATTCAATTCTTTGTTACTTCAAATTACACACAGTTCAGGAATGCAACACTCGCTAGTTTAGGATACAAAAGCTTAACTCACCAACACTGAACATGTGATATACTATAACATGTATATCACTGACTGATCGAGAGAGAGTGAATTAATTCACTTAGCATGAGTACCATCTGACAAAATTTGGTGTGATGACCCGCAATAAATTTCAGTAGTTGGGGACGGGTACTTGGTAGGTACTCAATACTCATATTAAATAGACCCAAAACGATCAGAGATACACATGGTAATAATAGTGTAGTCTTGATGTCAGTGTGTTACTAACCTTGATATCTTTAATCTTAGTAACAGGTTCCATCTTCTCTGCATCACCTATACTAACTTCTGGTATCCACAGAGCACAGCTAACATGAGCCCACTTCTGTCCGCTTCTGGAACACAGTAAAGTGAATATGGGTTATCATGTTTGATTGAAATTTTACTTCATAAATTAAATATATATTTTGTTGCAAAAACTCTTATTACAAATTATGGTTTGGATCAGCCACACTATCCATACACAAGTAGGAGTAGGAGTATTGACATGAGGTGTTGACATTTGTGGGTTCGAATCCCATTGCAGTCCACTGACTACTGGGAGTTGTTGGACCCCCAGATGTGCTCCGACCTGCCTACAAACTGAGAGCAAATTGGCACAGTCATTGCAGCCTTGCCCTTAACACACATACTATTTCATCGCCACGATGTGGTGAGTGACTAACCCTTGCAATTTTAACCATTTTTTTAACCAGTGCCCTGCCCTCAGACACTTATGTGTACCTATGAACGTAACAGTTAAACTTATCTTAGAACCAAATGCCTGCAACCCTTATTGGAGAATGTAACATCGGGTGGTAAAAATTCATTCTGAAGATATTTAGGCTACATGAGCTGATTCATGCTCTTCCAATCAGAGGTATACTTGCAACAGTATATCAGCTGATTAGTATACAACCCACATTTACTAGCCCCTGCCCTCAAGCCTCTGCTATCCACCCCTGTATTAGACTTACTTGGTAGGTTTCATAGCTCCCCTTTTTTAGGACACAGTTCACACTGAGGACGTATACCCGGTACACCCCTGTATTAGACTTACTTGGTAGGTTTCATAGCTCCCCCTTTTTTAGGACAGAGCTCACACTCAGGGCGTATACCTAGAGCACCCCTGTATTAGACTTACTTGGTAGGTTTCATAGCTCCCCCTTTTTTAGGACACAGTTCACACTGGGGACGTATATATACCTAGGGCACCCCTGTATTAGACTTACTTGGTAGGTTTCATAGCTCCCCCTTTTATAGGACACAGTTCACACTGGGGACGTATACCAAGGGCACCCCTGTATCAGACTTACTTGGTAGGTTTCATAGCTCCCCCTTTTTTAGGACACAGTTCACACTGGGGACGTATACCCAGAGCACATGTTCTACAGTACCACTTCCCAGCTGGTATATTCTGTACTCCGTAACAAGCCTGATGTACACAAACATCACATCCGTCACAGAATACCATCTCGTTACCATCCTCTGAGTCGGGCTGTAACAGATACAGCGAGAAAGGTAAGAAACACAATACTATGCTGGAGAGAAAGTGTGATAAAATATAATCATAGAACTCAATAGTATTACATATAAAACATTTCATGACGTGTGTACTTGTTGAAACAACGCTGCAGCTAAGCCAAGTTGACCTAGGAAAATAAACCAAATGTAGCTCATCAATCATTTTTTTCAAAACAGTCAACATTTGCTTTAAATTGTACAGTCAACCAACAATTTGGTTCTAGCAATCATTGTGAGATGTAATCATTTTTTTTAGAAATAATACATTTGGTTGTCATATATTGTAACCAGGGAGTTTGTATATATATATATTTAATAGAAATCAGTGCTATACTCACAGACTGGCAGACATTACAGACACTATTCTCATCAAACTCCACCCCCAAACCGATAGTATTCTTCTTAGTATTCTGCATATTCTCGTAACAGGTGGTCTCTAGAGCCTCGATTATCTTCTCTAACATGTACTCTGGTACCGGATCTAAACCTGCAATAAAGTGTGTCATTACGGTACGGGATCTAAACCTATGAGGAACCAACAACAACCTCTGTCAGTCACTGCCACTTGGTTAGGACTGGAGTGACAAAGGAGTTTAAAAAGTCCCAGTTCCTCGATCAGGCTTACTGCGATTGGCAGCTGGTTTCCAAAAGTCACACATCAGAACCTCATTGCCTTACCTTCACAAATTCGAATAACGTTCTCAAGAACTTAGCAGCTTAAAACATAAAATTTAGTTGACTTCAAAAGTCTCAAATATATACTGGGCAACCCTTGGCCTTAAAAATAAGAGGTTTTTGTGTTTAACTTTTGTCAGACCATCGTAAGCCTGATCGACACTTTAAATCAGCTTCTTTTATGGAGAAAGTTGTAATGGGTTTGTCGTTATTGATATATGAATGTTGTATTAATGATAATTCACCTCTAGTTACTACTAAATTTATATATAACTTACCCATATCTACTCTCTCCTCGTTGTATTTCTCTAACCACGCCACGTCCAGGTCATCAAGGTCATATCTACACACATTATCAGCCAAGTCATTAGAGTTCTTAAACTCGTGATAAATACTGAACCTCTCGGCTTCTTCATGTATACATAATAACTTCTCTGGACTGTAATAACAAGATAGGATCATTAACTTTTTGGCACATACACAAATGTGTACCTCTGAAGCATACAGTCCATTTCGCCGAAGTATGTAAATCTCCCCGATGATAATTTGTTATTGCGGGTGGTTCAAATTGAAGATAACCAGGCTACATGAATCTTACTCTTTGCACCGATGTTTCAATTATTGAAGAAATCAAGACAACACTGATATAAAAACAGCACTTTATAATGTCTAAAGTCCAGAACCTTCCTGATGGATAGAATTTGATACTTTAACGATTTACTGAAAGACTCATGTTTCCAAAGGAAGTGTAAGCTTATTCTGTCTATGGTAAATCTTACAAATCACCAACAGTACTTTGAAAATGTTTAGTTGCAGTATAAAGTTTGCGATGAATATGGCTCTTAATTCTTGGGAAAGTTGCAGGAATTTTCAAAGTTGTTTTCCCCTATATCAGGTGCAGATTGTTTTATAAATATTTATTGTTGCATGAGAAGGCAATTCCTAAAAGGAAACTGCAACTTTTGTCAACACTGAAACTACAAAATGAAACTGAGTGGTAAATTTAAACATGACTGTACAAGGTTTTCATCGATTTATGATGTTATCTTGTTCACAACTTGAGAGTCCACTACCACACCTATAATTATCACCCTATGGAGAGGTGTTTAATTAATAACATGCTAACCAACTAACTTGACTACATTTCAATATTCACGCTTTGTTTTGCAACATTTCACATTTTCACAAGTTAGGCCGACATTGCATACTGATGCAGCCAGTGTTTGACTGAGTAACTATCTGAGCTTGATCAGGTACAATATATAAATAACAGCCAATTTCCGATAAATGCAAGGCGATAAATTTATATTCCATACTAATATCCCTCATAAATGAGCAATTAAACCTCAGGGTATAACCACCTAGGATATGATATGACCATGAGTGGCCACCAAAAAGCCCAGTACAATTACAATAGATTGCCTCTCAAGTTCTCGATATAGGCCTACTTTGCATTGCACTTTATCTCCAACCCAATTCAGTCTAATAGGGAGGCAATCTTCATTTCGCATAATCTTACAGTTTGAATGGCCCTGATTTCTCTGGAGGTTCGAGCTCAGTGCAGATTGCTTTGAACTGTTTGTTGGCATCTGGATTAACTGGCACTTGTACTCCCTTCTCCCAATCCTGCCTCCAAGGGTCGGATATAAGTATGTACTCATCAGGGAGTAGGGGTTCTGAATCGGGCATCTTCATAGCACTAATTAAATCCTGCGAGGAAAGCACAATATTGACAATGATGGTTTCAAGATAGAAGGTAATGGATGAAACATGGCTTGCTAGTTATGATACACCAGGAAGTTACCAAGATAATATCAGTCAAATACCCAAAATGATGACTGACAGCGACAATATGCTCACTGCTATCATCACTGTAGATTGAAGATATCTACATACAGTACTGTTGAAATTACCATAGGAGTATATTATTAGCAGAGATACAAAAAGCTTGTTTGGAGATGACGATATACTGTCAGCTTGCATCCGTTTTTGGTATGATAAGGTGGGAGGTTGTTTTACGTAATGAGGTTGAGTAGAGAACAAGTAACAAGTGAACTCTCTCTCCTACAAACAATTCACTTCCCTAGACCCTACACATTGCTCATCACACTTTTTACACAGAGGAGGCCTACCTTTCTGAAGAGCTCAGCAGGTTTATTATGTTTATCCTGACTGAACCCCCCAGATCTGTTGATGCTGTCAGCAAACTTTCCTCCTCCACCCGAGGACTGTCTCTGAGGAGGACCTTCATCGTCGCTATCCGACAGCTGAGAGGACTGATACTTCCTCTTCTTCCCAGCCGAAGATTTACCCGATCCTTTACCTTTCCCTTTTCCAATGCCACCTTTTCCTTTCCCTAAAAAAAGAATCAAAGATTATTTTGTCATGTACGCGACAAGTGATGAAAATGATTGATGTTATGACACCCTGGGGAGGGGGGGGGGGGGGAGGGTTTGCTAGTGTGAGCCATGTTTTACACTCTAGAGACTGCTAGAGAATAGGTAGTTTAAGATGTTTAAGTGCTGCGTCATTGTACCAGGTTTATCAACAAGACTGTGTTTGTAGATTGAATGATTTGGTAAGCGTATATTGTCAGACAACTTCCCGATAAACACATTTCACTCAATAAAACATTGGTAGAACAAATACATACTCATATGCATGATGCATATGGTGTATTATTTAAAGTCACACCTGAATATAAATGAGAACACTGCGCTGTGTTGCCCAAGTAGCTTGAATAATTTGCAAGCTTATATTATCAGACAACTCTGGCTGATAACCAGATTTCACTCAATGGTACTGAATGATACATTTGCGTAACTATATTTAAAAACAACACCTGAATAAAAATGAGAACACTGTTTTCTTACCTGGATGGTCATCATGTGCACCAGACTTACGCCGATGACTCGGCATACTGATTCCAGCTGTAACTATCCCGGTGTAGTTCACATTGTATATCTATATCCCAGCTTTATAATCCACACAGCACAAAAGGTGTGCTACTGAATTAATGATCGTTGTTGTTTAGGATTAGTGTCACTAAGTAATGCAGTGATTCACTGAACTCTTTGCGCTGTATTGTTCTGAGTCTTTCCCTTCTACTTTGAATATTGTAAGAAGATGCTGAAATGTCTCTCTCAGTTATTATTTAGCTATTAGTTTCTCTTTACCCTCCTGTAGGTAGTACTGTTGGCTCCAATATGACCAGCATTTACTCATATATCTGTGATAGTATAGGTCTGTCTAAAAAGGGAGAAGTACAGAGTTAAAATTTACAGTGAGTGGGACAGTAGACTGTTTATCTGTCACCAGTGAGAAGAAGTTTAAAGGGATGGCAACGACAAGCAGTGACCAAAAACGCATACACTTACAGCAGGGAGAATGCGTACCGCAAGGAGGAGTGCTTGCTTATTCCACTACAGATAGCATGAACTAATCAGATCAGACAATTCAATTCAACTTATCCTACAATGTTTGGTAAGAAAGGCATCATTAGGGCCATGGGACTTACGTACATGTCTTTACATTGCCAATGTCCAGTATCAACCACTTTGGGTGGTTGATATATTACTGGACAAGTAAAGACAATATGTAAGTCCCAGGGACCCATGATTAGGGCCTGTAAATTATATATACTGAATGGATTAACAAAGTTATTCACTCACTCACTGCTGTCCGGGAACTTACTGTGATGATTATATTAATATGTATTTGTTTTGTTTGGGCCACTCCTCCTCTTCTTACTACTAACTAGCTATTCTAGTACTAGTTACTAGTAAGTAAGTTAGTTTGTTAGTGGTAACAAGTTGTTAAAAATTGATATTCCTATTCATAGATTTCCCAAACCGACTAAGATATTGGAATAGAGCATTCCACTGGACTAGACCATGATATTTGTTTGGGCTATTAGTGATTGTTGTTCAAGCAAGAAGTTCAAGTAAGTAATCATAAATATTGGAAAAACCAAAAAGTTGTAAAAAAGGTTGTATTTTTTGATGAACTTCTGACTATTTCAAAGTTATTTAATGGATTTACCTATGCAACAAGGTGGTTTACATAAAGAAATTTGAGTAAGGTTTCATGTCCTGCATACTTCCATGCATGTAACATAAGGGTACTGGTAGTATTTGGCAAGTTTCAACACAAACTTACATTTTTTGGCGCCACAAATACAATATTTTTCTTTCCTGTGCAACAATTTCTTTTTCTCGTGAAAAACGAGACTGTGTTTACATTTAGACATGGTTTCGCTTCTTGCTAGATTGTTATGTCATGATAATCTCTTACAAATAAAATATTTTTTGACTATTTTTACACAATAAATGAATAGAAATAGAAGCAAACACCTGTCTGTTATTTAATTTGTAAGATAAGTGTAAATTAATGAGCTACAAAAATTTTGCTCTTTATGGTTTTGAGGAATAAAATGTGTTTGCCCACTATACGTGTATAGCATAAGCAGAGCTAATATATCATAAGCATAAGCAGAAACAGAAAAGAGAAAGAAAGACTGAGAAGATAGAGACATATATATATGCTCTGGTTGTTACACAGGCCAGAGGTTCCCTCCTGAGACTGACCTTCTGACATCAAGGCAGCTACTCAATTTCTCATATCCAGCATTATCAAGATAAAAACTGTTTGTCAACATGACTAAATCTAGATTACAAAGAGCTCTTCCTGGCTTGAATGTTTGTTGTTGTCCCACTCCCACTCCCAGCAGGAGAAGTAGCAAAAAGCTCTTATGGATTGCTGCTTGGACTTTCTGTATTTTGTTAAGTATAAATTCAGCAGCAGCCCAGGCTGTACAGGAAGGAGAAGCGCATGCTCTCGGTGCAGCTGATGGAGCAGCAGTACCACAGCCTGTACAGCCTGTGAATGATGAGGATCAGGAGGGGGTGGGGGCAGGTGGTGATGAGGTAGAGGCTCAGCCTGTAGTTGGAGACGGTGCAAAAGGAGACGCGGATGCAACTGTAAAGAAGCTTGCTGGTGAAAAGGTATGTGCTGTTACGAGTAGATATCTGCACCCTTTCAGTCAATTGCGGCATTGCATCAAACACCGCTGATCGACACCTAAACTAAAGCAACATTGGTTCTGCCCATTTGAATACCTTTGACGGCATAGAACACTCAGAAACATTGAAGTAAAATGAGTTATTCATTTGGCTAACAGTTTGCTAACAGTGTTAACAGTGTGTTGAGATAGTAATGTCAGTTATCAAATGAAAGAGAGGTTATGAAAATTATATTGTGAAACCATTACTTTACTATGCGACGGAGTTGTAGGCTATGGTATTGAGAAGTACTCAAAAGAGCGAGTTGTGTATAAGTTTTATCAGGATTTGAATACTAAGAAATGAGGTTGAGCACCACAATATTAGTGAGGGATGGATGATTCCATACCACTTGGTCAGCAGTGGAGTAATTTTGACAGAAACGGAGAACCAATTATGTCAATTTTGAAATAAATGTAGGCCTAACGCACAATATGTGTCCTTTGAAATTTCATGATCCATAATTTATGGGGTGAAATAGATAATTCTGGTTGAGAATTACATCCATCTAGGGATATTGTTCATGGCAAGCAAAGCTAAAAGTAATGTGTAGCTTTGTCTCATAGGCTACAACCAATCCAATCGAAAAAGAATCACATAATTTACATATTCACTTATCCTCAAAGCTATAGACATAGTACACATTACACTGGTCAAACAAGAATTTCCCCTCCCTCAGTCCCATGGGTGTGATCTGATTGATTATGACATATTGTGTATAATTTGAGCCCAATGATATTATAAGACCAGCACTATCCTTACTGTGGTAATGTTGAATTGTAGTTGAAACAAAATGAGTTGCTGGCACTTAAAATATACCGTCATCCATTAGGTGAATTTTCACACTGTGAGGCCCTACCAATCAAAAATGATGGTATCTGCATATTGTGACAACAAGTGAACCCTTTGTCAAAATACTGTTGGCCGTAATTAGTAGAGAGAGCTGCTGCAAACTGTTTTTGATATTTATAGTATCCAGCCAAGATTATTTTCCAACATAAACTCACTTCAAAAAGAAATAAATGCACTAGAATCTAAATGACAGGCGGCAGAGAAAAATAGGTGGAGGAAGAGGAGGTTTTTCCCATTTCGTTTTGTCAAAATTTTCTAAAAAAATAACACACAAAAAATGCAGATAATGTCATACTCATACAGGCCTATATGAATTATCTCCTGGAAACGCCAAGCAACTACCAATACTGAAAGATTTGTCAGCGCTCTGCTAGCGCTTGTGCAGGGCAGACCTCAAGGCCAACATATTTTTACCACTACCACACATATCATTATTATAATTTATCACTACCAAACATATATTTATGTTTACGTATTTTTTGTTGTTGCAGGGTAATACCGGTTTCATACACGCGTTTATAGCCACACTGTCAGTGATAGTGGTGTCAGAGCTGGGAGATAAGACCTTCTTTATCTCAGCTATTATGTCTATGAGACATTCCCGTCTCACGGTGTTCGCTGGCGCTATCACTGCTCTCTCTTTCATGCACGCCATGTCAGGTGAGACTCTAAACATATATAATGTAGTATATAATGTAATATGTAATACATTATATATAATGTAATATGAATACTGTAAAATCACATAATGTCAGGTAAGACCCTAAACATTTATGGTGTAATATTTAATATGTGATATAAACAATATAAAATCATATAATGTCAGGTAAATACTTGGTAATAAACAAGTATAATATACAAAATGAAAACCATAACCTAAACACATAAACCCTTAAAATGTAATATGAACGATATAAACTCATAATGTCAAGTAAGACCATGAACACAAGATCCTTAAAATATAATATAACCAATAAACAAAATAAATTCATGTAAATAAAAATAATGAATTTACACATTTATGGACCGTGAGATCTCATCCACTGAGAGTGTATTTAAAGTCTGCTGAAATGACCCCACAATAAAATGAATCTCTAACCTACACATATTTATAGTGTAAATATGTGTAGGTTATACATAGTATATTTATGTAGAAACCGTCAGTTCTAGTTAGTCCAGTAACGCCTTGGTGGTCCCTGGACTGCGGGATCTTCACTCCCATCATCAGACTTAATCTGGTGATAATCTTATTACTTATTATACCTATTACTGTAAGCCTAGTCCCACACCTATCATAGAGAGTCATAGTATACCAGAACACGGAGAAGGTAATCCCATCATAAATCAAAGAGTACTCCTTGCATAGACCAGCACAGGAAGGTAGTCTGTGACTCTCTACTTTCCTGCAATAAGCTGCAGGTGTGCCGGTCTATGACTGATTTACGGCATGTTTGCACGAGGCCGATACAATCACATTGTTCTGTTTTATGAGATGTTGATAGGATGGTCAGGTGTAGGGACCACTACAAGCATGACAAACAGGCATCGTTATTATTCAGTAGAGTAGGATAGAGATACTAGTAGTTTTCTAAAGTTTGGCCACTTGACTGCTTTGGTGCAGTTAGTATTGTAGACTAATGATTTAGTTTAGAAGATGGTTTCTGAGGACAATCATAGCCTATCAGTAGTATGATCACTTCTGATTGACCCTTCCACTCACAAATAACAATTGGCAGTGTAAACAAAATGTCTCAATGAGTAACTACTAACTGGAATTTAAACTTTGGGCATAATGTTGGAGGCCAGTCTAGGTTTTCAACAGTGTGGGAATTTCAGCATCTGGTCAAAATAATTATGACACGGATTCCTGTGAAGTATTTATTTTTCGGAAGATAGTATGCTTATCATACCATTCTCCCTAATCAAACTTTACCTGTGATCCTTTGAAGTTCGCTAAGCAGTCTCTATAGACATAAGATAATCTGCTTCTGGAGAAATACACTGAGCTACAGCATCTACAGATATCCCTATAATCAGGAAGCTTAGTCACAGATGGTGCACTTCCTAGCTCAGATATTTTGAATAACTTGGCAAAACACCAAGTCAGTTGAAGCAGGTAGAATCCCTGGTTGAAGCTTGCGGATATTTGACATATTAATTTGGATTTTGGAATACAATAAATGTCTTCGTTGTTTGAAGGCTTTAACCTGTTTGCCTACTGCACATCACAAAATATGCTGTCGGCCTAGTTCATAGAGCTAATAAATATGTAATAACTTCATGGCCTGGATGGTGGATTGTCAAGCTCACCAAGGAGTTAAAGACAGGAGTTTGACTCCTTAAGCTCACTATGATTTGAAAATCTGTAAGGTCATCTCTGTCCAGAGCACAAATACTAAAATCATGACACTAATATTTTTGCAGTACAGTGTCGTTAATTACCAGCGTTGGCGAGTTAGTGGTGGGAGCAGGGAGTCTTTGCCAGTTACGAAGTACCACAACTTTGTGTCACATGTTGTGTCAGTATTTATAATCTTTGGTTGTATTATCCTGTACTTTCACACTTGGCCCTGGATGAAAGCGCTATGCACCACAAATACAAAGCGCTCTCTTTTAGTTGTTTAAAACGAGAATTGTCAATTGTCATGTGCTAATTGTTGGCGATACAAAGCCTGCCTCTGGATTTCTGAACAGAGTATGAACAACTGAAATGCACTAACTGCAATTCTCATTTAGTATTATTACATATAGTTCAATACCAGACTGAATCTGAGAGATGCAGCAGGTATTCCCTCTGATATAAGTCAAATTCCTGGGGAGATTTACATCTGTCAATTCTTACATCTTCTGTCAATAGCTGACATCTTCACGATTTACTAGTGGATGTATTACTTAAATTTATATGCTCCGTATATATAATATATTTAATCCGTTAGAAGATTGTGTCTGGTAGATTAATGTCCTCGTTATTCACCATTGTTAATCGTCATGTCGTCATACTGAAGTCATAATCTGTCAGGAAAATGTAAAATTGATGACGTGGTGGCCTTGAGTGGGTTTCAACCCGTTCCACATCATAGACACATCATGGACCTGTTCCACGTCATTGATATTAGTATTTTAGTATTTGTGGTCAACAATTATAGTGTAAAGCTATGGGTCATGATACTGTGTAGGGTTCCGCCTATATTTTTTCTATTCAATGTATTTTTCTCAACATAGCTTTCAAACTGTGGCAGTTACAACAATTGCAGTAGATGCCAACTACCCCACATTTACAAGCTAAACTACAGGCCTAAATGAGCTCAAGCTGGCATGTCAAGGTTGTCGGGAGATACATTGCGTTGTTGCTACATGGGATTTAATTTATGGCACCAGCTCAGTTAATGTATTTCAGTATTTGCTGATGTGCTCTAAATGTACATCCCTGCAAGTTTGACCAGTCATCGTAGATGATAATATATAATACTTGAAATACATGTTATGCTATTTTGTTTGCAGCGCTGTTCGGTACCCTGGCTACACTTATACCCAGAAAGTACACATTCTACATCTCCTCGGGACTGTTCGCTATATTCGGAATCAAAATGCTGAGAGAAGGTTGGTTGCTCTCCTAGGAGTGTTGATCATTTGAGAAATACCCAATTTTATGCCATTTGCGTACGCATAGAATTATTTCCCCCCCCCCTATCCTCCCCCAAAACAATAAAATAAAAAATGCCAGAAAATGGGAACTTGATCCCATTACATGTGGGAATCTAATAACCTGACACAAAAAATACAATATTATTGACCAATAGTTATAGATAGGGCTTTAAATCCAGCAAAATGTATTGATGCATAAAGATTGTAGTGGGACAAGTACGTGCGCTGTCTAATATTGCTGCCAGAATAGCGTGAATTAGAGTGATATTATGGTTTCTTTATCTGATTACAGGGTGGGTGATGTCCCCCGATGAAGGACAGGAAGAATATGAAGAAACTCAGGCTGAGCTAAAAAAATATGAAGATGATGTGAGTGAAAGCATCTCACCTTTGCTCTCTGACGTTTTATACATTTATTGTTAGCGAGAGGTTTTAATTCAAAAACTAGCTGCAGAAATGATAAGATGGAAAAGATGAGAATTTATTGAAATTCTTGCAGAAACAATTGGGTTTATAATGGAGTATGTGATGTCACTGTGGCCCCTACGTCATGTTTAGAGAGAGCTTATAACAAAGACTACAGATGATATCTAATTGTCTCTGGTTTAAAATTGAAAACCAGCTGCATTGTGCGATGTCAGTGTCACTATGTCACCGACGTCACCAACGTCATGTTTAGGGTTCATTCTCAGATGGACTTGGCTGATACATCAATATAGCAGCTGACACTGCCATTGTCACTATTATTCTTGTTTATAATCTATCCATGTGGAGTAAATATCAGCTACAGGTTTACTTGGGCTAGTTTCAGGGTGATTTAATTTCAGCAAGCATAAAATTTCACTAGCTAAGGTTTGGGTAATGAGGCTTGGTTTATACAAGGAGTAACAGGGGTAACGCTATTACTCCTTGGTTTATATAAGCTAGCCAGAAATTTCACTATTTCTAATCTGCCCAGAATGGCAAAGTCTTCCTACTACCGATATTACCAATTACTCCTCTCATGTAAACGCCATGAGTCAAATGACTCATAGTGGTGACTTGGGCTTCCCTGATGTTGTACTACTCTGGACGTGAAATAATAAATTCCTCATATGTGAAACCCTGTGTTGAGTGACCTTATAATGTTGGGCTCCACTGACCGAGCGATCACTGTTGTGAAAGCTAAGGCTCTGATGTCAAAACGTTAGTTTTCAGTCGGTCAATCATTCAGACATTTCTCCGTGTTTCTTTTACTTCCAGTTCTGGGTGCGTCAACATTAAGTTACAAATTTTGCCAAACCGTTCGGATGCTTCTGAAAATTTCAGATTGCTTCACAATCTTCGCTTAAAACTTAAGCCTACAGAGAAGACAGAGGTGTTAATTATTCGGCAAAGATGTGGCTAAATTTGACCGATTAAGTTATTTTATAGCCTATTACAACAAATGGTACTACCGAGGTAATTCAACACAGCGATTGTCGGCCTAAATGTTTTAAATCGAGCTGAAATTTAGCGGGGGTTTTCAAATTGAAACAGCCCCAGGTCTAGCTTAGGCTGGCAAACTCTGCTGGGTTGCTGGTAGTGGTTATACATGATCAACCAAGGTCCAACCTCGGTATGCCTTGATTGAAGTCTACTACCAGCAACACCGGCAGTGTTTGAGCACTTGAACCAAACGAGCAAAAATTGTTTTAGATAAAATTTGCTGGTGCTTTCCGGTGCTTTCCATGCTGTCACCTCATAATTAATGTCATGTCATAACATACAGATTGGTGCCCAGTGGTATCCACTCGGAAAATTAAGCTTCCTCGTCTGTGGTGTTTACCATCATTATAGATTCATTTTTAATTGTGTTATATCATTATTAAAGTCTACCCTGACCTAGTTTAAGTGCTCAAACGGTGCAAGATGCTGGTAGAGGCATTTCATTATCAACCACTTTCAGTCAGGCACTTGCTTATGATATAGTTTTGTCAGATTTGCATGGTAAAAAAATTCAATGCTCATACTTGGCATGAATTATTGATGGTGGAAAAAGTGCCTTCCATAAGGGAAGGCGACTCCCATTCTCTGCATTATGATGTCACAGGCTCGCGAGAGTGCTTGTTTCTTGTATTGCAAACCTGAACCTGACAAAACTTTATCATAAGTAACTACCTGACTATAACATGCATTGGTATTTCGGCAGGCTTTAATATATTATTATATTTGTAATGTTTGCAGCAGCTGCAGGCGCGCTCTGCCGTTACACAGGATCCAGAGACCGGGATAGTGAGAGCCGCTGATACCAGATTCAAGTTCCTCCTCTGTGTCTCTCCTCTATTTATACAAGCAGCTACTCTTAACTTCCTCGCTGAGTGGGGAGATAGATCACAGATAGCTGCTATTATACTCGCTGCTCGGGAGGTAAGAAAAAGTATCAATAGGATAATTTTTAAAGATTTTACCCAAAGACTTAACAGGTGTTTTCACCGAAAGGTTTTGTTACATGTGAAAGCAACATATTCAAAAAAGTTTGTCAATAAGATAATGGTCGTGAGCGAAAAATAGCATTGGCCTATTACTGCTGCTGTTATAGGGTCGCTGAATAAAATGAATCGTTCCTCTCATCTTCTCATCGCAGCTGTCTCTAAAGGCACAAGATATCCTCTCTGATGAAGCAACCTTTGGTAATGACGAGGGGGGATAAAAAAGTTAATGTGTCTCAATCCAATGCAAAGTGAGGTTTTGTTGTGATGTAGTTAGGATCCCAGCTTCTAAATCTGGAAATTATAATTTCAAATTATGCCCAATACTCTCATTGGTAATGAAGCGGAGCTCTCCACACATTTCCCTCCCGCGCGCAGAGGTAAAAATTTCTGCTAGTTCCTCTGTTTGGAATAGCATTCCTCAATCTCTTATTATATGTATGTATATTTTGTATATAAATTTTTATGATATTATGTCTATTGTAGGATGTACTGGGAGTTATAATAGGAGGAATATTAGGCCACGCCCTCTGTACAGGGTTAGCTGTAGTAGCTGGACGTTATATATCACAAAAATTATCTGTTAGAACAGGTCAGTTTTATTGAGGACTCAGGTTACCTGGTTTTAGGTGGTCTCTTAACATCAATGTGCAGTTATAGTACCATGTGCCTTGATGGCTCATAAGAGATTTCATTTTATTCGCCAAGAAAATAAGGAGCATTCGTGAAGTTTAAGACTAAGGTTACCGGGTCAGCGCCGGACTCTAGACATCGATGGAAAGTGTTGAAAGTTAAGGATGAAAAAAAATTTAAAGTTTGATTAAGTTTTGTAAAAAAGTATGTCAGTCCTTAAAAAGATTTCTTATACCAGTTCTTCTTTGACCACCCTATTAAGCTCCCTTTTTGGTCAGATATGTAAGCATGTTCCTTCCTATGGAGAATGCTTGCTCCATAGATATAATATCTGATCTGGCTAGCTCTATAAAAAAACATAGAAGTGATACTCAATATGACTGATTCCCATAACCACCATATGATAAGAAGTTGTCCCCCTTGCAAAATGGGATAAGCAACTCAAAATTATAAGTGTTTCTTGCAATGGCTTTCCATGTGTCGTGTAGAACCTGTTTTTTTTTCTGTTGATGTATCTGTTGCTCGCCTTAAAATCTTTAATGATATTTAAGCCAAGAAATCATTCCTTTTAATCACAAAAATACGAGATCCTGAATTGGTAATCTAACGAATCAACAAGCCATCAATTGTATCAACAATCTATTTTACAGTTACCCTGATAGGAGGTGTGGTGTTCTTGATATTTGCTGCGTCAGCATTCTTCATCGACCCGACAGCCACGTAATAATTATTTGAAATATATGCTAGGTAATCCAATATACATATCAGCAATATTGAGATGATATGGTTCACTCACTTACTCACTTACCTACAGCAACTTGGTGAGATGATGCATTCAAGGAAGCCGACTGATATTTTTCTATAACCAGTTGTAAGAATAGCTTGCATTGCTGTGATTGGTTGATTTAAGCAAAGATAGCCACAATTCACAAGCTCTCCGGCTATTATTTGGATAATGAAGGAATCTCGATCACCTAGTTGGGCCTTGTAAAGTTTGGAATAATATCGGTTTGGATTGGTGAGCATAATAATGTTACTTGTATAAACATACTGCCATGGTTAAAAATAGATATTTATGGTATTTATAGTTCCACCTTTATTCGGAAATAAACTTGAATTAAATTTTTCGAGACGAGGCCTCTTTGCAGGCAAAACATCTTTGTCGATTTTCCCCTATTAGAATAATGTGTCGATTGGTTTGTAACGACTTAACATGTCCATGCAATTTGATTTCTGTTTTGATTGTCTATAACAATTTTTGAGTAGATGGCGCCTCAAAAGATTCCTTAAAGAATTATTATATTTTGTATGTTGAAACAATATATGATTCCGGCTATAACATTGGTGCCTCTCCTCTTGCTTACTCTCTTCCTGTTCATGGCAATTTTGTAGTATTTGTAATTAATGCCTTCACGAAAATTACCTGTGTTTTTATTACATCTATAATTTGACATTATTTATCTTCTATTAAATAAAATCTCTTGGACTATCGGACTTATCCCTGTGTAATTGCCTCACAGTTCTAGTACGTTATGGTAACACCTGTGTCACGCATTTGGGTAGGTGGCCAGGAACTGCGGTCTGCTGCTCAGCTTCTCATCACAACAATTTTATGTTGGCAGTTTTTTAAGACAAATTTTCGTGTGAGTTTATAACTACGTGAGATGAGCAAATGTTAGGCCAGAGTTAATTTTAGCTAGTTTTGGAGTGACCTAATGTCAGCTTGCCTCGAATTTAGGCTAGCTATGTTATATACAGACTTAGATTAAATGTTAGCTAGCTTAAAGTTCAGCTATTTCAAGCATATTGCTAAATGGTGAACTATTCCTTCTGTGAATACTTCACCCCTCACGGGTATGCATATGATCAAGTGAGCAGAGAGCTTCATCCAGTGATGAGTTATATGTCTATCTAGTGGCCTGGGCATCTCACTCAATATAGATCACACCACCCCTAACAGCCCTGTTTGTTGGAAAGAGTCCATTCAAAACACTGTAGCATGTACCACCTACCCGACACAGGAAGTATTGAGTTTTTATATAGTACTGGAGTAAAGCTAAATCTTTGTTTTTTCACATTAGAATCACTACTGATGGTCTGAAAAAAATAGATGCTTACAATATTATCATCTGACGCAATGAGATGTTAAAAGAGATAGGAAGGAGGTATGAAATTAACTCTGGAACAAAGAAATGTCTGATTATAGAACTGGATCTTGTCAATAAAGGAAAACATAATTCATAACACAACCAGGTTCTATCCGCCTACAACCACCCTGTCAGTTTTTCACTATGCTGCTTGAGTTCAGTGAATAGTTTGTTATTGTCTACTTCATACCTGACAAGTCTCCCTTTTTGGTAGGGAGCCTCCCAGTTTTCAGGGGTATTTTCCACCACCTCCCTATCTCCCTTTTTCCTCCCTTTTTTCAGCTCTTTTAACTAAGAAAATTTTTGAAGCTTATGTTCGCATGGGAAACAGTACATATACCTATGTATTTCCTTTTTCGCCACACTATTCTTTCTTAGTTCGGATAAATTACAACTATCTAATTTGTAAAATCAGGTAGAATGACGCGATTCATAATATGAACACTCAAGTTTTAGCTTAGAAATATGACAAACGCGGGCCAAATTGCACTCGTACTGCGGGACGCAGAGTGGTACTCCGGATCAGGAGGTTGTCCGCGGAAAATCTCCTGATTTCTAGGTCTGCCAACTTGTCATGTATGGTCTACTTACCAAATAAGCAGACAACTTCTCAAAAAGTGTAGGTTTTTATATTAGGAGTTATGTTGGCTTGTATTTTTTGTTTTCACCTCATGACTCAGGAGGTAATAAAGTGTGACATAGAGGTCATCCATTAAAAGTTTTAATTCCTGAATTGGGTGAATCACTTGTTTATCAACGTTTTTCACAGTTAAGCTCACACGGAAGCTCATAATAATACTGAAAGTATCCGGATTAAGTCTTCTCTTGAATTTAATATCCTGAACAAGGATAATAAGGGTATGTGTGCTTGAAAATGATCTGCCAAATTTTTTCTGAGTTTTCTTCTTCCACTCCTCCACTCCAGCAAACAACGGTAAACAACAACTTCAGTCTTCTACCAAGACAAGTTGTTTTTGTTGTTAAAAAAATGTTTTTTTTATCAACACTCACCCACTGACTCGGTCAACATCTCATTGCACACAGATTTGTTTTGAATCTCTCTTCTCTAACTGTTATTTATCTGAAGCCTCCAATTCTCCATTCATCCCTCCAACCTTATTATTAATATATATTATTTTATATTGTGTGTCAATGAGTTGAATGGTTGTGTTGTGTATGATTATGAATGAGAAAATGACTTGAGAAGGCTACCCATTTCTTGTTGCTGCTCTTTGCTTAAGTTACCTATTAACTTACTCATATTTGTTGAGATATTTTATTAAGAAACAAACTCCCTGCCTGCTATAGTATAATCTGAAATCTAGGATTAGGAAAAGGACCAAGATTTCAATAGCTTAAAATAATTAAAATAATCTAACAGAAGCAAGCAAGGGAATTATTAAGTATTTTAACACTCAGAACTGCTTTAACTTACATTCATTTACTGGTATAGTGAGTAGGTAAGGCTACTATTTACGAATACGCTCTTTACAAGAAAGAAATATGATGGTGATGATACTCTCTGAAGCCTTGGGTTGTGTAGGCCTACCAACAAGCAGTGCAACTGTGAGTGGCCAAGGACAATAGATGGTATCAACTTCTTAAAATTGAGACAAGTACCCTGTTCTTTAAGGAGAGGACCATGCTATTACCCTCTTTGATACGTCCTGTTTACCTTAATTCCTAAGGATCTATCAAACTCTCTGAGCCTCATCGGTCCCATCATACCTTCAAATTTAGTTTAAACTCGACCTGGTATGAGCTGTTGGTTGATAAATCAAGTGGGAACAAGGTGTTAATGATCAGAACATGCACATTAACCTGGTGAAGTGCGCTTGACTTATTTTTGTGATGTCCATAAAGATCCTCTTCTATCTCATCTTGCTGCTCTTCAATGTGATGTTTAGAATGTGCCATCAGGTCATACCCAGAGAGAGATGTCCATTTTTAATTGTTTAGTAGACCCAACCTTGGCCTAATATGATCGTGACAATAAACTGGTGGATAACATTCCTCTTTCTAAACAAGACGTGCTACACACACAGAAATTGAGCCTCAAACCCTCATTGTAATATGAGGTTCTCAAAACAAACTGAGTTGAATGCTGTATGTGAGATGTGTGCACAATGGTATCAGAACTACCAATATCATTTTGTAGCACACCTCTGCAGGCTACAATTACGTCCGCACTATCTCTAACTATTTTTTTAGCAGGAAAACTCTGTTGTGGAGAATCAGTTCAAATAAGACGGTCATCAACAATGACACATTCATAGTTGTGATACACCCTACAAGGATATAGGATACTGTAAACATTCAACTAACTCTTCTTGAGCCTGCTGTAAGGCTTACACTTACAGAGGGACTATAATAAGCATCATGTCAGCTAACGCCAGTCTAAGTGAGATCGATCTCGGTCAACTAAGGGTGAGTATGCACATCCAGTAAAGGGGTTAGCTACCCAAGCTGACTTGTTTCACGTTGTTGATTAAGAGAATCTACCAACCTGAAACAAAGTGGTTTGTGGGGGTCTTACCTTGTCAGTGAAGTAACTTTAGTATCCCAGGCCTCGGATTGGGGTCTATGTATTAACATTCAGACTAGCAAATTCAAACACAGTCTCTAGCATGAAGTGGTCTTCAAGAGAAGCCCACACTCCTTAAACCCTGTCAATTATTAAACCACTGCTGACACAACTGGGCTTTGCCACCAGTCAAAAATTTAAATAGAGAGTTGTGGCATCAAAACATCTAGCTAGTAGCTTTGAATGGAGTTATATGAGCTCTCAAAATGTAAGGAGTAGCTAGATGTTTTGATGCCACAACTCTCTATTGAAATCTTTGACTGGTGGCTATGCTGGGTAAAGCCCAGTTGTGGCAGCAGTGGTTCAAGTGTCTATATTGCTGTCTGTATTCTAATACCTCGTACACAGCCATTTTGATTCAAATGGTTCGATTGTTGGTGGATGAGAAATTGTATTCGGTGATGATGCGAAGAAATCAAAATATCAGTTGGAGAATATAAATCATTACAAGCAAGGAATTTGCAAACATCACAGCACTGCCATCACTATGCTGACAGGGAACACGGTTTATTTGATGTATCTCAGGCCTGGCTTATGTTATCATCCCAGTCATCAAATTGAGTTAGCGCAATTGAAGCAATGACTATTGAGGGAGTGATAATATACAACATGAATGATGGCTACTGTGGAATTAGATTAGAAACCTCTAATTTAGTCCGGGATAATAATGGATGTAGTCGCAGTAAATCTTCAATGTCCGTTTAGTTTGTATAACCAAGTGAAATAATGTGTAGGTGTTTGGATGCTGTGATAGTTGGCCCAATGAATGGAGAGTTCCTAGTCCCATAAAACATTCACAGCCATCATCAGATTGGAGATATATTAAAAAAGGCGGATCTATCTTGTATAATAAAAAAACACTGATAGCTCACCTTCAAGTATATAAGATTCTGTATCATCTCAATGGACCAGAACTATTGTCCACCATACTATTTGAATGGCACCCAATATGGTCAGGCTGTTGATGGGTTATTAGATCAAGTTTAATCAAATTGCCTGCATTCCAGTTACTCCCTTCCACATGACACGATGCTGTATGACCAGTGGAGGGAGAGCAGCTCCAAATGCAAGCAAACGGACCAATCTTTGGTCTAGTGGGTCATAGCCTTAGTTAATTCTACCTGAAAAGTAGCTCAATATATTGATAACTGTCTGACTAGGCACAGAGCTACTAATATCGATCTCGGTTGGTTAGCTAGGAAGAAGGTGGCTGTATAAAGAGGCTCACCCTCAAGTGTCAATCCTGTATGTCACAGAAGATTAATTGATTCCTCGTAATATCTAAAACAGTAGATAAATCTCTCCTGCTATTTTTACATTGTGCTTGGCAGAGGATGCGTTGTTAGGCTAATTTATATAAGATGCTCGGCCCATAAATTATTACTTTGTCAAGCTGAAAGCCCATTTTTCATAATCGCAAAAAAATAACCTGCCGATACAGATATAGAAAATAAAACAGGTTGACTGCAGTTTTGTTGCAATGGTAAGACAGGACATTTTGGCAGACAGAGTTGAATGATATAAGTGTGGGCGTTGCCGTATTTGTGAGGCCACCATCATTCTTTTAATAGAAGAATGCCAAAACTTCACACGTCAATCTGCGGACATCGCAAGTTTTTCCTCTTGAAACCAAGCATAGTCATGAAGCTCTCCTGAATGACTAATGCAACAAATTGTTTCAAAGGCGTTGATTATTACACCACTACCTATAAGGTAGCCATGGTACTACCTAGGGAAAACTCATTGCCTATTTAGTACCAGTTACATGTGTGAACAGAATGCTAATTCTACATGTACCCTAGGCTATTTATAGTTGAGCTCTATGGGAGTAACACCCTAACAATCAGGGGTAACCAGGAACCAACGATTAGTGATATTATTGTGACCACGCCAGCTGGTGTGATGATGAGTATCCACTAGTCATAGTGTTACCAGAGACTATAGATATATCTATAGTCTCTGGTGATACTTGAAGGAGGGGGTTGGTAAAGAAGCAAGTGATGTGGATAAAATTGGCCATCATTGGTAGGGAAATTATTCTATAGTCCCATTAGAACCCTATTAGGGTTGTGTTATGACTACCAGGGAAATCTTAACTTTTTTTGGGGTAGCCTGTATAGAACATTTGGCATTTTGGGTATTGCAATAGCAATGATAGGTAACGGCACATAGCTAGACCCTTGTACCGAAAAACTTGGAAGGCAATTATTGTAGCTGAAAGCAACATGGACGGGAAGATTGTTTCTCCTTGAGATGTTCACTCAACATCTCAGTCACCATGGTAGTCTGTGAGTCACAGCGCAGCTACGTCGTGATAAGATAGCTACTAGGAGATATAGGTTATTATGTAGGAACAGCTCAATCATATTATGAGGGCTCTGAATAATGATAACATCTCGATTGTCATCAACGAATTGGTCTTGGGTAAACTTGCTGGTCATATAATGGAATGATGGTATTCTATTCTCAAGGACAGGCGTCATGTAGTCATGAGAAATCATAGTCAACAAACCAACTAAACCAGGGTAGCATGACTATGTTTTATGAACATGGCATGCCCTCATACCTAAGCCAAAGAGTCGGGTATACCAGCAAAAAAAAACGAGCAGCTGCATTTTGTTATAAACAAATAGGTACCTTGATTTATTATTATACATGGGCCGGGCCACATATATGAATGTATAATCAGAGACATTAGATACTCTCTTAGATTATCGCAACTCTCTCTGAGATGTCTGTTAGAGAGTCATCCTGAAGCTGCATCTAAGTTATATCATTGGCTAATTAGAAAATAACCAAAACAGGGTTATGGTGGCAACTCATCACGATGTGTGGATTTCAAAGCATATCCCATGACCTATTTCACACATATTATCTAGAGTATCGATTCTGTATGGTGCAAATGGTGAATTGGAAAATCCAAAATTTTGACATCTGTGAATTTGATTATTTAGAAAAATAATACAATATGACTCAGTGCAATGTGGCAGCACCCTAGATTACTGGAATATTAAGTTGACATATTTTCCGATGTTGAATTGCACGCTATGGTCGGTAGGATCACCTACCATAGTCTGCAACTCAATGTTTCGCTGTTAAAAAGTGTGCTGTACAATACTAACTTTTTCATTTGTTGATGACAAGTTCTGATTACCGTATTTATTGTTTGTATAATTTTAGGATCCAGCTGGAATATTTGATCTGATAGAAGTTGTAGGTAATGGAACTTACGGACAAGTATGGAAGGTAAGTTAAAAACTGTGACTAAATAGCGGCTTGAGTGGGTAGGCCTTTTTGTGAGGCGAGGTAGAGGGCGCTTTACTAGGTCATAGTATAGCAAATCCCAAGTCGCCTTACATAGGGCCTATTCCACTCGAGGCGCTGGCTGAACATATCGAGGCCTTATACATGACGAAGTCAACCATCGCCACCAGTCAAGCTTGTCAACACACAATGATTCTTTGTGACAAATCTGGCATTGTAACATTCTGTTAATGCACTCCGGACAAAAATTGAAAACCTACCAACATGTTTGACTGGAAAAGTCTACTGTTTGATGTTTTTCTACGACAACAACATCTGTGACTTTTCAGTGTTGAATGTTTGCAACCCATATATTATAAGATATGTGACATGGTTTTGCTGAATAACACAGACAAGTTGTCAAACAGCATGTAGTGTTGATAAACTTTCTGTTGGCTTTGAAACACTAAGTCTTAGGAATTGCCTATTTGTACTGTCATGTTGATAAGCTTACTGGTTCCGAGGGTTGACTTCAAGACATTTAGGAATTGCCGATTTGTACACAATCGTCAATGACTATCATTAACCCTAGGCGAGGCAGGCCGGTAGTGTTTGATTATTTCCGCCATCCCACAGATACCAGACAATTTAAAGCTGGATAGACTTCTCTACCGGGAAGCTTCAGTCATCCATTGAGACCATAATCCCATCATTCCAGTGATAGAAATCACCACACATGTACTTTTAAATTTGAATTCTTTATTGAAATCTAAATTTTTCATTTAAATATACTTCTTGACACAAGAAAATAATCTAAATTTTGATAATACGGTTTATATCGAGTTGCACTAAGAAGCTGTGATCCAAATATATTGGATGTTTCTAAGAAGTAGGGCGTTGAGGAATGAGAAAGACCAAAGTAATTGTTTGAAGTTGCACACTAGGCCTCTATCGTTTCTCATAAATCTTTCCCCCTCATTTAATTCAATCATAGCACCTCCTATTTCTTCTCCTCATAGCTAAGCCTCAACCCCTTGATGACCTCAGCGTTATCCTAACTCCACATGTACACACACACACAGAGAAACCTTACAAGTCATATTCCTGTAAAAACAAGCTCTCTTCATAACTTCATAACTGTGGATAAGCGGCTCAGAATTATGCAGACTTGTGATAAATTAGTTTTCTTTGTTCGCTCAGCCACAGGTTGAGCTGCTCAGCTGCTGTGAGGGATTTGACTGTCTGCGCTTACATAAACTCAAGTTTTAATGCTTCTAACTTGAGACTGAGCTCTAGTGAATGGCCATGTATTGACCTATGAATGAAACTCATTGAATGTATTGTGTACACTTGTAATCAATGTTTTGGCACCTATTGGATATTATCGGAACTCTTTTGTCGGAAGGCCGACTTAATTCTCTCTTTCCTGCTTTTCATGAATGATTCATCATCACTTCAGGCCAACAAGTGTAAACACAGAGGCAGTGGGCAGCGCTTTTCTCTGCAGCATAAAAGCTGACAGATGATCAGACCTATTATAGATCTGAATGGGTCTTAATAAGGGTTGGTGCACTATAACCAACCGCAAGCTGTCCATCGCTGTCCTAATGTTGTCCCAAAGCAGATGGGAAGCAGTCCTAAAGCTAACCCTGCAGGTCCCAAGGGTGTCCAAATACATTCTTGGTGCAGTTCTTATGCTTATGCTTAGGGTCTCAAGGCTTCCAAAACCTGTCTTGAGGGAGTTCTAACGCTGCACGTGCACAGTCTTAGGGCACAGTCCTCAAGCTACTCTGATATACCAGGTAGATTGAAGGCAGTGTTGACTGTATCCTCAGTGTAACCTTAGCCCCCTTAGGCTCTCTGCAGGTTCATCTCTGTCCATTGTAAAGTGTCTCAATATCAACCTATAAATATACCAGCAAAGCTCCATTGTCCCTTGAGGATTGCCAAAATGTTTTGCTTTCTGAAAAATGCTTTTAACTGAGTTGCGATGGAACTGTTTTGTTTGCTCAGTCAGGTCAATCTATAATTATTGACCTGGTGTTCTATCGTATACGCTCAGTGGTGATTGATCCCGAAGTCTTCCTTTCACTCTGAAACTGCCAGTGTAAAAGTCTGGCTACACACGCCGTATTTCCTATAGGATTGGGGAACTTATAACCCATCTGTGGGCATCTAACCTAGCTTTCCTATGTCACTGGCCCTACCAAAAGCGCCCAATCCTATGGAAAAAATATGGCTTGTGTAGCCACAGCTTTAGTTGGTCAGTTTGGTTCATAGTCTTATCAATATTATTATTATAACAATGTGAGTTGATGAGATCAGCAGATTCACTAGCATTAGGCACCAGTGATATCTGTTTGCATTGTCAATATTGGTTGACAGGACAGGACAGTGCCCTAGTCACTCTAGTCATACTCATCTCTTATCTTATATTGTTGTCTCTCACTCAAGTGTTTATTGTTGACCCGCTGTTTTATCACCCCTCGTCTCCAGCTATGACTAATATTGCTGGGCATAGTTAATCATTTCTTATCTCCTTGAGTTGAAATCTCAGCTGATCATGATGTTGGCCTAGGCGAGGCAGGGACAGTCAGGATTATTCCTGTCTCTTCCTATGTCTTAACACTAGAACAATGCTGGAGTTACGTGCCAACAATTTATTTTTGGAATGCTCTGACTAGTTGTTTTTTTGGATTAGTTTTTTTCCCATTTCCTGTCACTTTGAATGTCACACTGGATTATGTCACTTTGAGTCACCCTAGGACACCAAATTCGTTCCTTTACGCGATTTGGTCAGGGGTTGAATCACAGAACTTTTTGTGCCGTTCTTAGAATAAGGAGGCTTTTAATCTTCTTCTCCATAGGGCCGGCTCTAGGAACTTAGCATATTCTTAGAAGCCAGCCTCAAGGAACAGGCGCAATCAAAACTGATTGTCCACCCATGAAGTTACTGGCTCCACTGAAGCCCAGGAAGTGTTGCTGATGTTTAACGCCAGAAGGAGTTGAAGTATTGTGGAGGGAGGGAGGGGAACAACAAGAGACAAATTCAAGGAATCACAGTGTTTAAATTATCATAAGATGCTATCATTGTAATATAGAAGGTAGTTATTATGTGACGTGACCAGTATTTTAGCTCGCTTAAGTGTACTAGTCGGAGTACCAGCTTCTATATGCATCAGAAACTGCATATGAAAAGCCAGAACGTTTATACAAATGATGGCTCACATACTCTCCATAGCCTCTGAAATACCCAATTTCGACTTCTGATTCTTTCACTGTCACTGCTGTTAAACCACTGCTATCACAACACATTGTAAAACACTCCAATCTACAAATCTCATAACCTTGTAACTTCAATTTCGCAGGAGATAAACTTGTCTTGCTACTACGTGAATTTGGTTGCTAAGATTGTTCACTCAGCAAGTCTAATCTACCGTGAAATTATCTGCTTTTTTCTGTATTGCTCCAATACTTATATAATACTATCCCATTCATCTGCATTGTCAGTGTCATCTTTACTAATGAGATCTCCGATGATAGGCCAAGGATAATCAGTTGTTAGTATGGATTATCTGTGGTAAAGATCTAAATCCATTTCCTTTGGAGGACTGAGTTGTCCAAAGCTAGAAAATAAGGTCAACTACAGAGTTACAAGCCAATTGGTTGACTAGTCATGTTGAAAAGATTGGTTGAAAAGTCATGTTGGAAACCCTGTTCTATGGTTTCTACTGGTTCAAATGGAGGCCAAGGACTCCTTGCTGGTGGAAGGCAAATTTCTAGGTCTCTCATATTCTACTTAAACCACAATTTAATTATTTTCTCATCACGATTTGTGATTGAGAGACAATTTGCGATAAAGATCTTGAGAGAAAAGACACCAGTTTTGCGGTTTATCTATCGGATTAGTCTGCCAGCTGAAGCTATCATATCTTGTGCTGATAACACAACACCGAATCAAACCAGATCATCCTGGCATTCCTAGATCGACCGAATCAAATGTATGGGTATGGGGCCATGTCCTAACCTCAGTAATCAACCCTACGAGCTCCAAGTTTGTGGAGCCATGTCTTAAACCTAGTGAGGATTGTGAGAGAATATTTGCCCACTCTGTGTCTTTCAACAGACTTGCAACAGGCTCATGTCACGTTTAAGCCGTTGTAATCTTTTGATCAGCTGATCTTCTTTGAGAAGTTTTCAGGATGATGGTAGCAGTCTGGTGATGATCTAATCTTGCCAGAGCTTTAGGCCTCCTAGCTTTGAATCAGATCATCTACTTAGCATGCAATCTGACTGAGATAATATAGTTTTGAGTGACTTGTTAGTAGTTCACTTATTCTGGCTAATTGAACAAAATCAAAACAATATCATGAGTCAGTGATCTAATTCGATTTCAATGCTTTCTCTCAAACTACAGCCAACGATTATAAAATACAACACACATGCTATCCAATTATATCACCTCTTTAAATGTTAAATGTTAGGAGTTATGTTATGGCACTGTCTGCCTAGTTTTGTTAGGATCTGTTGGCTTAGTGTTTAGGTGCTTAGGTTGGGTTTGTAAACTATTAGGTGACTAATCCAGTATATAGACCTGGTTTGTTTGGGAAGAAAGTGATTCAGAACTGATACACAAAAACAACTGAACCCCAGAGGGAACCGTTCGGAGCTATGTTGCACTAACTGCTCATTTTGCTTTGTATTCTGCAGAGCGCTGTTGACCACTATGTATGACTATTCTACCGTCAGACAATCATGATTGTGTTTGATTCACGTTCTATCAAACACTGATGCTTGTGTTTGATACAAAGGCCTACTTTATCGAACACTTTTTGTGTTTGAGCACCAGTCCTGCTTGATTCCAATAGATGACTTTGCTGTATCTAGCTGACTCTGCTTTATCTAGCCTGAACACACCATGGCCTTGGCCCTAATCAGTTACTTCCCTGCTTGGAGAGGTATGATGAGTAGTGGTGAACTACTGACTCTTTCCACAGTCTTATCTGATCTAGTCCCTGAAGGATTACCAGGCACAGCAATGTTACTCCATTGGTTAAAAATCAATATACACTTTTTCGCAAGGGTGTGACCAATCAAATTTCTCTCCGGTTTGTACTTGTACTCAATGCCATATAGATTAGAAAATGTATGTAGCATTTATCTCTTAAAAATCTCTTGTATCTGCCCTTCACAGCCTCTCTTAGTGCATGACTTCTACATTATGTTGAACTTCTATTCCCCTCCTGGTAGCCTAGCTACAAACCTATAAGACTTCCACTATGGTGAATAATCCAATAGCTGCCCGCCTGTTTTGCAGCACCGGAATCAAAAACACACCGGTTTTGATTCTACACTCAAGTTCCTACAACGATGTCTGTGTGTATCTGAAATTATATCATCAGAACCTCAACATGAACTGACACTCTCATTTCATATCAAACTTTTCTCAGCTTCTACAAAAATAGGCCAATTTGAGGAGAAACCTGCTGAGTAAGCGATTGGCTTGCCTGAGATTGCCTTGTTAAAAAAAAGCTGGTTGTCAAAATACGGAAACATCAACATGGGATCAAAGGTTTTACTTCACTCAGCATCGATAAGGGCTGTTTATGATGCTGTGGTCAGCACAGCACAAACAAAGGATCACATCTATTATAGAGGAAGTGTGCCATGTGTTCTAATCTGGTAATAAATAGATACTCTGAGTAGGCTAGTGCAGGGCCATAGCTAAGGAGAAATGGTAGGGGAGGCGGAAATCCCTGAGGGTGTGAAGTAACACCAGGTTGGGTATTGTAAGCTCCTCCTGCGGAGTCTGAGCGCAATCCCCAGTCTCCAAAGTGTATGGAAGTCCCAAATGAGCTGACCTGAAATATCCAATTATAGCATTTTTAGGCCACTCTATTGAGCATTCTAGGGGAGGCAGAGCGTCCCTGTCTCTCCCAGAACTACGGGCCTGTAGTGTAATGGACACTGCTGCCTTAGCTACTGTTTGATGTTTATTTTAGGATCAGTCGATGACCTTTAGTTTTGTTTTGGTGTCAGCTTGGCATTTACTTTGATGAAGGTACATCTTGACTGTGAAATGTCAGATAGACTTTTTATTGGAAAGGTGGTCTCGAAATGTAGGTCATTCTGGGTACTTGAGGATGAGGCTGAGGCCGGCTTCAGCTAGGCAATACAGAAGAGCACTACCTCAAGAGACTATGAAGAAACAAATGTTTTGTTCGCTCAGTTAGCTTGAAAACAACCTTGACTGAGGCAAAACTGAAGAGCTTCAGTCAGACATTGCCCCTGAGATTGATACACAACACCATAGTCTCTGCCGAGCTGAGTCACCCAATCACTGACGTGATTTCAGTGAAGCACCACTATTTCTGAACGTCTCTCTGTCACTGACTTTAGTTACGTAGGCTAGTAAGTGGATGAACTCTGAGGAGTGCCCAGATAGTTGTATGACACGGGATACACCCTCTTATCTGATGGTAACTCAACCTTCCTCTACACTGGTTCCCTATGACCATGTCATCAGCCTTTTATCTCGCCGCTAGAAAAATGAGAGCTAACCCCATGTCATGATGTCACCATTTATATCGGGTCTCAGACTCTTACATTACACAAAACGTAACGAACAGGAGAATGTCACCAAACCCCTGGCAACCCAGGCATCCTATTGTTTACAGCTTTGATAATATCATGAAGTTTGTCACATCGAGGATGTTATGTAGGGGCTATTGAGTTTATCGTTCAAGCAGTCTAACCCCTAACGCATCACCAAACCAACGAAGCTTTGGTCAAGTGTTGAACTTGTGCATTGCTAATTCACTAATAACATTCAGAATACATAATTAGCTATGCTACAGTCTCATCACAACAATGCACAGCAATGCCTAATAACATCCTTACTACACAAAACCTACTAGCATAAATGTACAACACCCTATCGTATAATTAATCTCCTCATCTTTTTGTTCTGCGAGATAAATCTCTGAAAACTAAAACAATAATACTATCTACTGATAACATACTGCGAAACAAGCGAAAGTATGCTTCTAGCTAGGCTAATTGTTGTAGAGAGCAAATAATATGCAAATATGATGTTTGAAGATTGTCTTGCCCATTGCTTTTCAATTCCGTGTACTCCTGGTGCACATGCAGTGTATATTGTGATAACTTAATGATAGCCTGGGGCAGAGGGGGCCCGTTAAAAGAGTTGCAGATGTTGTATGCAAACATGAAGGTAGATGTACTAATTTAGTTCGAAAAGTGCAGTTTTCTTCAGTCACTGCCCTACTTAATCAGACATTCCATCAGCTAAAGATTGCAGATTCAGATCTATTACAGTGTTGTCCCGGGTAACCAGCCCACAGTGATGTGTTATGAATGATCTGAAGGGTCTCTTATCAATCTCAAAGACTTCCTAGGTTCACGAAACTCCTTAGTAATTTATTGCCCAATTCTCTCATGCCATGTCAACCACTTGTGAAATACTGAGAATCAAGACATGAACTGGCACTCTCTCAGTCTCATCTCGAGTGAGCGCTTCTGTCTTTGTTTTTGATTTGTACGACTTAGGAATTCGGGATGTTTTTGATTTCACCTTGCACAGAAATACTTGTGGAGAAAATCTGGTGCATCGTGAATGTGTTGTTTATCACGACGAAGCATCAAAACAAAAAAAGTCAGTCAAAATTTGAATGCTTGAAAATCTATAATAGTATGATCTATCGAATCGCAAGATGTATGTGTCATTTGTAGTTGTCTTCTCATGCTCTACATTGTTGAGGAAAACTTAGTACATTACTGCCTCTACCTAGTTCTATCATAGCAGCCTAAAGTGTCAGAAATTGTTTGAAGTTGTGTTCCCTCTATTTAGTTTATCTTTGACACAAGAAATTCTTCTTGCCTATCTATGATAACAGGATGACAGTTCCGAAATTGGAAATTTCAAAGCCGGTCAGTGGGTTACAATGATTCCAGTAAAGTTAATTCTACTGTTATACAAAGCTTTTGTGATATAATAAGTGATCAGATATGGTATCGACTTGTTGGTCATGTCTCCTGGCAGGAAGCTTTGAAATTCCCCAGCCAAACTTGACCTTCAACGCTGAGGAAATATTGGCTCTTGGAAGCCTGGTTGGGAAACTAAATTGTACGCCTGTTCTGTCCACTCGGACATATCAATGCCTCTCATCAATGTCATGTTGCTATGAATTGCATGATATGACCCATACTTCCCATGAGGAGTCTATTTGAAAGTGCCAGATGGTTCCTTGCCAACAGCCTGTCTACTGGACACTGACTAGTCAACAGTGTGTCTTGTAAGACAGACATGAATTAAAGTGTGAATGGCACTTCAGTTATGTTTTTGCACCAAAAATGTCAAGCTTGAGATTGTAAATTATTATGTTTGACAGGGGCGTCACACCCGGACAGGACAGCTCGCTGCTATCAAAGTAATGACTGTGACAGAAGATGAAGAAGAGGAAATTAAACTCGAGATTAATGTGCTCAAGAAATACTCCAATCACAGGTCAGTAAAATGTAGATCAGTGTGACCTGCAAAGGCTTCTCCAATCACAGGTCAGGTAAATGTAAATCAGTGTGACATACAAAGGCTACTCCAACCACAGGTCAGTTAAATGTAAATCAGTGTGACATACAAAGGCTTCTCCAATCACAGGTCAGTAGAATGTAAACCAGTGTGACATACAAAGGCTACTCCAATCACAGGTCAGGTAAATGTAAATTAGTGTGACATACAAAGGCTACTCCAATCACAGGTCAGTAAAATGTAAATCAGTGCGACATACAAAATTGCACGATCTTCAACTTGATTTGATGGGAATCTGATAATGCTGACCACGTACGGAATGAGACTCTTTAATTAGGAGTGTTTGAAAATTTGTTGTTGATTTGATGGTCCCTTTGAGATAATTGATTTATAATTTAAAAAGAATATTATAAAACTGACCCATCAACTTCCCTCCATCTACGTCTCAACACAACATAGCATTTCTTTTTGCTAGGTATTCATATCTGTTGACTTTTTTCATAGAGTTGTCTCTTCACTTTTCCGTTCTCTCTTTTTCGCGATAGAAACATAGTCATGTCATGTGGAAAGGGCACTATGAATTTGCTTCCTCAGCTTACGTCTTGTTGTTGCTTTCTTACTGCAATTAAATCTATTACTTCTTTGAATATGTCGGTTCATGTTTCTCTCTTTTTATCATAACAGAAACATAGCCACATACTATGGAGCGTTTATTAAGAAGCAGCCTAAAGACGACCAGCTATGGCTGGTTATGGAGTACTGTGGAGCTGGATCTGTCACTGATCTGATCAAATCTAGTAAAGGAAACACCCTCAAAGAAGAATGGATAGCTTATATCTGTAGGGAGATCCTTAGGGTATGTATACTGCTTCTGTGGCTCTCGCTGTTCTTAGTTTGACCTTGATACACTTAACGCCACGTCACCAGGTTGACTGTTTAGGATAAAAAAAATCATTTTATAAAAAATACCTTTTGGTTTAGGTGGCCAATGTGGCCAATGATATTGGAAAACTTGAGTTGGCTTTGTGGCATATTTTTGACATATCCTGTTTTATCTTGGTACTGTCATTACAAAAATTAGTATTATTATCTAGCCAGCGGAAGATGTAGACTTCCACTAATGGATAAATTTTGCTCCTGATTGACCAATCCCTGGGCTTTGATGACTTCCTTCCGTGCTGCTGTTTTGGTACTTGATCTAATTGTCGTAATTGCCTCTGCCAGGTCATCTTGTTCCACGATTAGATGCCAACTTCCTGCTTGGGTGGTCAGCTGTAAACATGTGTACGTGCCCTCGGTCGTACCAGTAGTGCTATACGACGTTATTTGGTGTGGGTGATAAACGGACTACTGTAGGGTCTAGGATGTTTGCCAAATAATGGAAATACCAAGGTTAAGATAATATGGCTATATACATGCTCTCCGGTCAGTTTTCTCCAGTTTACCCAAACCACAAAACAAGAGAACATACAAGACATCAAAAAATGGCCGGTACAATTAATTTATATCCTACAATAGTTACAATAAGATAATATATAATATAGTTTACCCCTTACACAATACATATTATTCATTTTAGGGGTTGTCTCACTTACATGCTAGTAAAGTCATCCACAGAGATATAAAAGGTCAGAATGTTCTCCTAACAGACAACGCAGAAGTCAAACTAGGTAAGTCAGCCATATATTTACTCACACACTCACTCACTCACTCACTCACTCACTCACTCACTCACTCACTCACTCACTCACTCACTCACTCTGTCACTAGTCTGTACTCGTGCTAAGCCCCTGAGAATACACTACTGGATTAATAGGCCTGCTGTTATCAGTATTCAGAACCATAATAAGCTCAACTTAGGAATGGAAAATATTGTCTCTTATGGAATCTGCAAGTTTGATGTCACGAGATTGTCGTGTTGCCGCTCTTTTACCATCTATGCACTGTTGTTGATGTGTCCAAGGCCTATGAGCCTACGAGAACCTTGAGCGATTTAACCAGCAAATATGTAAACCGTAAAGTCTTAACCGCTCATACCTCCCATTGTCATAATTACGTCATATATGTGTCCTCTATATGTCATATTTACGTCATATATGTGTCCTCTATATGTCATATTTACGTCATATATGTGTCCTCTATATGTCATAGGTATGTTTTTAAACATAATATGTATACCTTGATGTATCCTTATGTTTCATCGTAACTATATATCATATTATGTTTTGTATTTTAGTTGATTTTGGAGTATCCGCCCAGCTGGATCGCACTATAGGGAGACGTAATACTTTTATCGGTACTCCTTACTGGATGGCCCCGGAGGTTATAGCTTGTGATGAGAATCCGGACGCTACCTACGATAACAGGAGCGATCTCTGGAGTCTGGGTATCACCGCTCTCGAGATGGCAGAGGGGAAACCACGTAAGTCATGACCTAAACATGTTGTGGTGTGTGGCGGATAAGGGTTGAAGTGATAGGTAGTGTCATCTACAGACTTGAAATAAATTGTATATTTGCTGACAGTGTGCTCTCTAAATCTAGCTTCTGAAAGCTTTCTTACTGTTTATATACTAGGAAGGAGTAAGGATAATAGCAGTTTGAAAAAAGAAATTAGAAATAGGGAAATATATGGCCAGTTTACATTTACTCATTGCTTTAGTTAACCTGCCACCGTTGCTAATGAAAATAGGTAATAGCTAATATAATCCCCAGACTAGATAAACTGAACTGTAGCTGATCGGTAGGGCCCGCAGTGGCCGATGCTTGACATCGACTTATATTGTTTTTCTATTTTTGTAGCGCTATGCGATATGCACCCTATGAGAGCTCTATTCTTAATTCCAAGAAATCCACCTCCAAATCTCAGGCAGCCCAGGAAATGGTAAGGAAATTCATTGAACTGCTGGTAATTCACACAATTTTCATCTAATATGCACAGATGTTACTGGCCTACATGATAATATTAATTGCAAATTAGAATTTAGCCCCCTAGTTAAAAGTTGTCAAGTTTAAATGTTTTATAATAGTAATTTTTCCTTTCTGAAAGTTCTGACCAATGATAAGCAGAATTAATACTTTCTTTAGCAACATGAAACGTCCCACCTGTTAGCTTTCATCAAGTTCAAAGGCTGACATAAAACTGAAATATGTGTCGCCCAACCCATGTACTATTTATTCTATTAACAGAAGGCCTACAAACACAAGTTATCCCATCTTAAAATAGTTGTTTATAGTGGGGATAACTCTAAAGTATGCTCTCAATTAGACATTTATTGTATCACAAATTCATGTATCTTCATGGTGGGAAACGTTCTGATGAATGATGCACACTATCTATTACTCACTCGTTATGACCATAAACTAGCCTTGAAACTTCAGGCTTGAAAGCGTCCTCTCTAATTCAGTGCATTCCTCACGACGCAATGACACTGTGCTTTCCACATATCCACATATCCACATATCCACATATCCACATATCCACTTTCCAAACCCACTTTCCACTTGTTTATGGTTACAACTTTCTAGTTACCTACCTAAACTTGATGCTCGTTAAATTGACAGGTCACCAAGATTTCAGCAGTTTATACAGCAGTGTTTGATTAAAGAGTATCAGTCCAGACCGAGTACAGAAGGTCTGCTCAAACACGGCTTTATCAGAGAGCAGCCACATGAGAAACAAATAAGGAATCAACTCAAGGATCATCTAGATCGTCACAGAAAACGCAAACGTGAGTACCTACCGCTAAGCAGCTGGGTATCAAACATATGGGGCTGGTAAACTTTACCAAGCCTGCTACAGCCCAAAGTACATCATTATATGTCCCAAGGGATATCTATCAGCAGATTGTTTGTCATTTGCTATTGTAGGTGATATCAATCTATCTCTACCATTGTGATTATAGCAGTAAACCAAACAAATAAATATCTCGTGGCTGAGGAAAGCCAAAATTTTGCTAGCCAATCTTTATTAGCTAAAATTATGCTGCACATGTTTTTGCTTGCTCAAAAAGACTACCAAAAGACCAAAACATGTTATAGTCAGGCAGTTTTACTTATGGTGAAGTTGTGTTAGGTTTCAATGGTAAGAAAATTCAATGCTCTTCTTGGCATGAATTATTGCTGAAGGAAAGAGTACTAGAGCATGAATTTTTGTACCATGCAAATCTGACACAACTTAATCATAAATAAATGCCTGACTATAACATGCATTGGTCTTTGGGTAGTCTTTCAGCTATCGTCGAAAGATTGCACACAGTACTGATGACATTGTTGTTATTACAGCGGGAGAGACAGACGAAGCTAACTTTATCCTCGAGCCTGAGGTGGATAGTGATGATGAGGAAGATGAGAACGATCAGCCCTCTATGATACAGATGCAGGGAGATAATACACTGAGAACCAACTTCAAAATGTTACAACAAGGGGAGGCTAAACAAAATAAGAAACCCCCTCCTCAATCACAAGCCGCTATCAAACAGGAACGCAGGTTAGTTTTTGATTGAAGCGTCAAACAGCTGTCAAAGTATCAAACAGTTAGTGTCTGAGCAAAAATACTTCCAGAATTCTAGTTGTAGGAAAAGAGGTTGTGATGTTTGAGAAGTCTATGTGCTTACATAATTTTAATTTTTGTCTGTTTTGGTCCTTGCAAATCTAACATGGGCAGGGTAGGTGCAAAATCTCATAATTCAAAGAGACCTGAATCAATATTTGGCTGGTGGGTGTAACTCTGGATGTAAGAGTACTAATGGTTTAATGGGGAAAATAGTACTTTGGTGAATCTTTCTACATTTATGGGTTTGGTGGCAAACAGATGAGGCCATCTTTGCTTTCCTGTAATCTGTATATTATCGCACATTTTTCCCTGCCAACATGCATGAAAACTTATCCCATAGGCGATCCATTTAAAATACCAAAACCATAAAAGTCTTTTAGTTAGTAGAGAAAAAAACAAACCAGACTAATAACTCGACTGATTTCTCTTGCCCGCCTGGTAGCCTTAGAGTTGTCCCCCTTAGCAGCTAGTATGGCCTCCTAGTGTAACAATAAAATTCTCTTGTCTGCATCTAACATGCTATTATTTCACCCTGTCTATAGCCAACATCCACCTGGTGGCCCTAAATTGAGGAACGGCGATAAGCCACCCAACATGTCAAGGTACAGTATAACTCTCAGTCTAATAACTTAGTCCGAGTGTACAACTAGCAGGTATCGATTGTAAGCTTTGTTACTGCCTGCTTTCTGTGTGTTTGGACTACTACTAAAGCTGCTTTTAGCCCTGTGTGTTGCTAGTTATATAACCGTATTAGCTAGACTTTGATGTATATTAGTCGGGGGCTTCTGGGAAAATGTCTCATCTGTCTTACCCGTAGTTAAACCTTCCCAAATTTTAAGATTATGGTTGTGTTAGTTATTTAGCTAAGGCTATAATCCTTATCAACATCGAGCTATATATTAGACATATAGGACACTGACTAAGCAGCAAGCTGGTGAAGTGTTGGTACCTTTTGTTACCGTCCATCCTCTGGTTTACAATAAGCTGGGGCTATTACCACCTAGGACCCGTAAAGCTTGCATGAAAGGGTAACTCCGTAAGAAAGGCAGCTTCTAGTAACTAAATTGTGAGAAGCAGTAGCATGAGGGTGCTGGCTATGATTGACCCTATCACGTAAGCCGGAAGTTAATATATTAAGGTTGTCATTTTGCTCAATTTGATACGTTAGCTTTTTGATCTACCTGCTCTCTATAAAGCTTAGATTGCTGCTACAGTGTAAATTATCGCTCAGCTCGCTCAGTGCTACCATTTATCTAGATCATGTAGCATCCACTTTACCTGCATTTGAAGTTGTTCCTCCTCGAGCAAAAGGATGATGGCTTACCAGTTGAATGGGACCATAGAGTTATCCCCTCTATGAATGGGACCGACCTGAAATGCAGGCCAGATTTGATCTAACATAATAGACTCAATATTAAGTCTTTGTCTACCATTTATTAATATTCTTAATGTTCGCCTAAAACGCTTTATGCTCTGCCTTATAAAGGTTGACCTCAACCTGTTACTGATATTCAAATTGAAAACAACTTCCAGTATAGATATTGCTAACCCTTCTGCTTGATTGTAAACACTCTGTGATTATATAATCCTGTCTATGTAGTTTTTGATTCTAACTTCCTGTTTTTTTGTAACCAGTCTCAGTCCCCGCCTCCTTTGTGGTTGACTGATGATTTACAAGCTATTCTCTACAACATCTATGACACAGCCTGAAATTTGCATTATTTCTTTCTTTGCTTGCAGAGAGGCTAGGGAGAAACAGCAGCGCCCGACCTCACACCAACCAGGACCACAGTCTAGGCCATCATCAGGTCAGCAGGGAAGACCTCAACAGCAACCTGCTGCCAACAGAATATGTGAGTAAAACTTAATAGAATTATTGTGTACTTTTATATGTATATATATAATATCTCTATGGTAAAACTTGATAAATGAGTTACGTTTGTTTCCGTTTCTTTTCATAACCAGTCCGATATGTACATCTAAGGTATATGACATCATGTTCATATGCTGCCTATCCCGCCCATGTTGGTTTCAACTATTTGAAACACTTTTCCCTCCCTGACTGCTCTTAATACCAAAGGATAGATTATCCACTCCTGTTTCTAGATGTTTGCCTCTGCTGCATGTTACAGAGTGTCTGTTTTATCGCTGCCTTTGTTGCTGTTACTGTGTATGTATGATCAATATCATTTATCTCTTAATTGCAGTCGTACCAGGACGGCCAGCTAACCAGCAACCTAGACCTATATCCACACCAGGAGGAGGCCCTAGTCGGGGGTCATCTGCACCCCCACAGTCTGATCCTAGGAATCAGAGACCTCCACAGCAGGGCAGTAGACCAGGGGAGCCGAGATTCCCTCCTAATATCAGCTCCAGAAGACCTGTTGGTGAGTCTATCTACATTATTAGACCGATTTGTTTTCTGACTGAGTTATTTTCATGGTTTTTATAAGTGCCCAACAGCCTTGTAATGGGGCCACTTTTTTTTGCGTTGGTGGGTACCCAAAAAAAATAAAAAAGTACCCACATGACAAGGCTTAGTGCCCAAACATTATAGTCGAGATCAATGTGCACACTTATAGTAGAATGTTAATGATCATCATGAATTAGCACCAAAGTTCTGTCTGCGAGAGATCACACTGATCTATATGTATACTGAGGTGGCCCAGAGCATGTCAGGTTATCACAGGCGCACCGCTAGCTATGATATTAAGCTGATATTACGTTTAGCTAAACATTCACATATATATGAAGAGAACTTTTGCTTACTCGGCTCTGGACCACACTGATGACGTGATATACTAATTGCATGTATATCTCTGATCGATAGACAGTGAAATAATTCACTTAGCTTTAGTATCAGCACACAAAATTTGATGTGACGACCCGAGTTCAATTGTACTAAATAGGGGTGGGTACATGTTAGGAACTCGTACTAAATTGACTCTATCATTGATCAGAGATACTCATGATAATAGTGTAGTCTCTTTGTCAGCATAACTCTCTGGAAGCCATTTTTTAAAGCTTCAAGCTGAGATTTTAACTCCGCCTCCTTATTGCTATTCATTCCACAGAGCCGAAACCCAAACAGCCATCATCATCATCATCACACAAAGCTCCTCCGGCTAAACAACAACAACAACAACAACAGCCGTCAAGTAATAAGAGTACTAAAAGTGAGAGCTCCTCCTCCTGTCCGCCGCAACATATATATGTTAATATATATCTGTATACATGCATGCATATGCATATGTGTATGCAGGCATATGTATGAATTATGCTTGTGAATGTGTGTGTACTTGCTGCCATTTATATATGGATATACAAATACATGTCCACAAATAGACATGTATTTATATGTTTGTGTATATATGTATCTGTGTATTCTACATTGGGATGTGTATGCTACCATTACCGGTGGACATATGCATGCACAATTCTTTTTTCATGGGTGTGTCTATGTATATCACACTCACAAGCATAATGTATACAAATACATATGTGTATACATATAATATATGTATGTATACACATATGTATTTGTATATTATGTATACAGCGGTCTGCTCTTTCCCCTGATTCCTAGAAAATGTGTTAATATCCTTACATAGAAATGCCGCTTCTCTTAATCCTATCCCCATATGAGAGTCTGGGTTTAATAGTTCAATGTTTAATGGAAACTGGTGGAGACCAGAAAAACTGATGATTAGTGCGAGGGAGTTGTGCGCTCACATTTTGAGGGAGCACAACTTCTGCTGAAAATTTATATTGTTCTATACTGTAAAAGCAGGGAGGGTGGGAGGGGTATCCCACCCTCCCTGAACAAAGCTACTAAATCTGTGAATTGATGAATTCAGACTCGTCGCTTTTCCCCTGATAATGATTTGCTGCTTATTAGAACAGAGAGGGAGAGGAATGGGTTAAAATCAAGGAATCATATCACTTGCCTCATCTCGGGCAACAAGTCGAACAAATAGTGGTTGCAGATTTAATCGACTCGATTCTCGGTTAAGGGTGTCTCTTTGTGATTAACTCTAAATTTGCTGATTTAAATTTCTGCATGATTTGGTTAGATCTGAGTCTTTGCTATTCCAGGAGCACATTTTATGATCTTTTTTAGTGGGAGTAGTAATTTTAAAGCAAATGGTCACTTCCTCTCATGACACCAACTAGAATATACAAAGCATATCAAATCATCATTCTTGTATATTTTCTCTCAGGTCAGCCTCAGGACCTGGATGACTTGGCTAAGCATCTCAATGATTTGGGAGGGTCAGACACTCCACCCTCAGCTAAGCTAGGATCAGCCTCAGGTCCCGTCTCACAAAGGAAGCCTATACCACCAGCTCCTCTGGATGAGAGCGATGATGAAGACCAGGGTCCAATGAGGGATGACGGGACGCTGCATGCCTCCGACATCTCACCTCTGTAAGTGTGAATGGAACATAGGCTAAGGAGTTAGACTTCACTTAATTGTGCCAAATTTGCTTTGCAGTCTTATTCAACATGATTTTGTTGTCGCTCATTCTGCTGTTGTCCACCCCTCCCTGTTGTTGTGGTGTCTAAAACAAATGCTGACCCCCGCAATCCAATAAATCTTGTCTTGCATTGCTGAAAGGTGGATGTTCGTCAATGCGTCATAATTTGAGATGCCAAGGAAATCTCACTGTCAGTGCAATACAAACACAATGTGGTGTTGTCCAGATTGCTTGCTCTCTTGAGGTGGTCAACAATAATTCTGTACCGATCCCATTATGACAATGTTTGGCATGCGCTCCCATTTACAACTGTCTCTAAAAAACGCTGAGCTGCTTTCTGTATTCTGTAGTCTTGTCTCGTTAATATTCTCGTAACAACAACTTCTGCATGATTTACCAAACCCTGTAATATTTCCTCCGTTAACTTACAGAAAAATCAACAAACGCGACAAGAGGTAATGTTATATATGTGATGCCGCTGCACACTGACATCGAGATTACACTATTAACATGTGTGTCTCTGATCGTTAGAGTCAATTTAATATGAGTACCAAACATGTACCAGCCCCTAATGAGTAAAATTGAACTCGGGCCGTCACACCAATTTACGTCTGATGGTACTCATGCTAAGTGAATTTAATTCATTCTACATCGATCAGAGATTTACATGCAATAGTATATCACGTCATCGGTTTGATGCTGCTGCCGGGTACCTGGGTCTGGTCTTATAACAACTAACTGTTGTATATATTATATAGATAGAAGCCACTTCTAATTCAGATTTTAATCAGTGCAGAAGTTGCCTGCTCCCAACTCCCAGTTATTGAGATTCAAAGTGACCTTACCAATATATATGGCATCAGGGAAAATTCTCTCTGATGGCATCTGAAAATGATTACTTTCCACGCTGTTTCTATGTCTTTATTGGATGGTTTATGGATTATTGTGACCTTTGAATGACCTTCAGATTACCTTGACCTAGTAGAAAAGAATTACGACCTTGTTTCTGGTCCAGGAAATTTTAGTATTGCACTTTAGACTGACTAATTGGATGGTAACATTGTTTTCTTATGTTTGCTGGTAACTGCAACACCTCAATCGTACATGTTTGTTTTAACATTACGCTTCCTAATGCTTCAAGCGATTAAATCTTATCCTCACTGCTATTTTATGCTAGTTTAAGTCAAATTTTAAAATGAAATGAGTCATATAAGTTTCCTCATCAATGAAAATACAGGAATTCGGTTTTATGCACATATTAGTTCGGTTACTGCCAATATTTCAAGTTAGCTTTGTTTCCTTTTTCATATTATTGGTTACTTTCAGGGGAGGTAGCAATTACCCCGCAGCTCACAGAAACTCAGCAGATGCTCAAAGTTTCCAGTCTATGATTGTCAATGATGATGAAGCTAAACTACGCAAGGTAAGATAACTCAAAGTCACATTTTCAAATGGGAAAGCCTAAGGGAAATCCAGCTTTTAGAGCCACGATTGGTTGATTAGGATAGAAAGCACATTTTGCCCTTCACTTTCCTACTCAAATAGACATGGATTTAGTTTAGTAGATGGGAAATCTTTGCAGTCTTTTATGGTATTTAGCTTGCCCACAAAACTCTTCTCTTAAAAGTAGTTTAGACCACTTTGACACATACACCATTTGGCAGAGCATAGTTTGAACCGTTTGTAAAAAACAGTAGAATATTTAAAATTTTATATGCCCTTTAAATAGCCACAGCTGGTTAAACCGTTAATTCAAACTATGGTCAGCCATTTTGAAATGTTTTCCCCGATGTTAAGGTAACTTTCGTATATCTCGTATAGCCATCGACACACCTTCCAAGCTCTTACTATGATCATCCAATGTTTAATCGGAGTTCCAGTGCGCCCAGCGCCGCTGGTTCATCCGATGATGATCATATCTACGCCAATGTGGGCGGTCCTCGAGATTCAATGGCGGTGGTGAGTTCTAAATATGGTGGTTATCTCCTCCTCTTTGCTGTTGTCAAGTTGTCATTCCAGTCAGCTACTTCATTATTTATCCTTTCTATCTATCGACCCCGTTTCCTGTCTGTCAGCCATGTTGGACTTTGGCCTTGACCTCAAATTAAAATGAAAATTTAATAAAAATTTATTTCGAAGAGATTTTTAAATAGAATGAAACCTGTTCATAGGTCAAAAGTCGTGTAGATTTTTTATCACTGTTTGTCAAGGCTGGAGCCCAACTTTTCCGTTGTTCAGTTCGCTTGTTTCGCTGTTGTTCTGCTCATTTTGCTGAAGGTTCCAAACGCACTCAAAGCTGCCCTCAATTTAGCTGTTAGTAAGCGACCGCTCGCAACGCATTGACTGCTGGCAATGCATTGCTGCCGCATGTTTTTTGTTTAACTGGCACCACCAAGCTTGCTGCTCATGCGCACATTGCATAATCCTGGGAATTTATCACCTCTGATGGGCGCCCATCCTTGTCCACCTGCCTGCATCAAAAACCTCCCAAATTGGTCTGGAAGCGTAATAACAAGAAACTATTATCCAACCAACCACAAAACTCAATGATTGAACCACCCTTCCTCCCGAGTTAATTATTTAATACATTTGATGAGGTATAATGTTTCTAAAAATAGCCAATTAGTTCTTCCATCCTGGACTGCCTTGAAATTCAAAGCAGGCAGTTTCTTTTACCACATTTAGAATGAGTCGCTTCAGTTCGATTGTCGTATACCACAGTGTTGTTGTGTCTTGTTGTTCCACCTATTTTATACCTTCTGCATCAATTTCATCATACCTAGCCTGTATCATTATATCAGCATATTCCGATCCTTCTCCTTCTTAGTCTCACAATCTTAGTCTCTGCAAGAAACCCAGCCTCCAGCTTGCAATATCTGCAGTTTTATGCAAATAGCCCTTTCAGGAATAAGCTAGTACACTGAAGTTTGTATGTGTTTTTCTCCCTTGTCTTCATAAAAAGAGGACTCGAAGGATAAACTCTCATATCATCTCAGGGTATTCAGACCAGAAAAGGAAGTTGATAGTGTTTTCACAATGCGAAATTTTGATTTTTGTTTTGATAACTTTTCTCGACAGCATCTCATGCATGTAAAGCAGCAGTCACAGATATCTAAGGCAGCCAGTAATCCAAATATATATCAGGTAGTGTATACTGATTAGATTACCTGCTAGACGCTGTGTGGCTAAGATTAACTCGGTCTACAACGCGCAGAAATATGACAAAATCATATCCAAATACCCAGCATTGTAGTTTTAGATGCTTTTTTAGAAAACTTTTTTTGATTTGCACCCTTCTTGCCAGATTAACTCATTAATAATGTAATCTCGATGATTGGCGTTTCTCAGATTATCAGTGGAATCTTAGAATTGCCATCTATTTCTTTCTCTCAATCTTCATTCTCTTCCTGAAGTGGTCATAATTACTCAGGAGTTGTCTTCTCTTGTAGAAGCAAAGATTGGATAACATTGTCTTTCATTTGCTTCTTCTTATTTTGTATCAAATATCCCGATCATAACGCTACGCTAGTTTTAATATAGCCAACTAGTGTTTCACTATTCATAACGCATAATTCAATTTCCTTTTTTTCTTATCACCGTAACAGACAAACCATAGTAAGATAGGGTAATCGCAATGACACTGCATTCCCACAATGCAACAGTTGACTGGGACTCTCAATCTCCTATTTGTATAAGATTTTACCTGATACCACTGGAAGATCAAGGATATTGCATTGTGGGACACTCACTTGCATTGTGGGACACTCACTTGCATTGTGGGATACTCACTATCATGCCATGTGATACTCTCTATCATGCAATTTTATCAGTCGGGAATCAGCCTATGTTTTAACAAGAATTATCTCCCCTGTAGCAGCCAGACATAACGTCCGACACTCATGAGAGGGCGGTAAAGTCACGCTCTGTGTCCAAAATCCCCAAATCTCGGGTGCTGGATGCTCTGCTCATCTCGCCAAGTAGGGAGGTCGAGAATCCATTTATTAAGGACCAGGTAGTTACTTCTTTATCTGTACGTTTTATATAACCTGGGTTCTGGGTGTAGCATATCGAGGTGGTCGGTCTACTACTATGCACTTTTATGTTCTCAACTACCAACAGAATATTATGACCTCAGGCTACTCAAGTTAGTCAAGCTAGTTCAAATTTGTGCTTAGACTGAGTTCCTTAAGATGAGGTGGCAGGGTGAAGCTGGTGACCTGCTCTAACTAAGCTACCTCATGTTGGATCGTAAAACCTCCTATCCGCTGGGACAGGTAATTCTGGAGGCTGAGAGCTGATTCCATCAGTGCCACATCCGATTGCTCATACCTCCAACAGCCGCTGTTCCCTGACAAGAGTGGTCGTACAGACACACATTTTTCATGTATTAGGATTTCATATTCTAAAGAGTAGACTTCTTTAACTGGTAACTGGGTGTTATTAAGATTTGCATAACCAGAAATCGCCTATGACTCATACCATGTGAGCGGATGTGTGTGTCAGAACCATGAAGACTTGCATCGCATGCTCTTTTCATTTGATCGTAGCGATTTAGAATTCTCAAAACTAGCTAGTATTGAAATTGTAGCACTGTTTCTTCTTGGAGAAGGCTAGGAATACGCATTTCATGTCGCATGAGCAAAGGATGTGTTGGATTTTCTGGTGTTTTCTTGACATTAGTAGAGCATGTATGTACGATGCATCGTGCCGACTGACAAATTATCATTTGGTCATAGATTTAACTGATAGTGAATTTCATGGAAGCATTATAATATTTTGTTTGAAAGTGAGTATAATTATAAAGCATGGAATGCCGCTTTTAATATTTCACGTGTTTCATCAACAATTTAACAATTCTTATAACTCCTTTATATTAGAAATACATGAACGACATGGTTAGCCGAGAACTACAAGGCAGAAGTTCATCTGTGGAGCGGTTAGACTTCAAACCCGGCCACCAGAGGGTAATATATCACTGAGAACACAGGCTAGCTGGCTCCTGCTAATATCCCTTCCTATCCTTATATTACTACTCCTTGGTTGTTTGTTTCCCATCTCATTGTGCGGTGAAGCGCGGTGTTGGTTGGTGTGATGTTGCGTTATGTTATCATTTTGTGCACAATGCAAGAGATTGGTCTGTGTTTTCCCACCAATACTTTTTTACAATAGCGGGAGAAATATTCTCGACCTCATTTTGGTGACCGGCAAACTTTTACAGTGCAACAGGTGTTTCTGGTGAATATTTGGCCAAGGCATGGTGGTGCATAGTCTTCTATCTTATTGCAGGTGGTCTTTCTTGGGGATTAGCATGGAAATTATGGGTTCTTTCCTCATCTATTAATGGGATAGCTGTATTCGACAGCATGCTATGATATGCTTTCTAGGGTACTGACAACAAATCTGATCTTCAGAATCGATGATGGCATGGACAGTCTATCATTGTACCTTCTCCATCATGAATTTGTTTAACTCATCTTGTCTGATCGTGACTCATCAGGGTCTGGGTCCCAAAATATCTGCTGGCCTAATTATTTAAATTCACTACATGGTCTAGCCAAGCCTACGTGTAGCTAATGATAGGGCTATCCCACCAAACGCAAATGATATTTACGCAGATTTGTTTAACATCTGTGTGGTTACATCACAATGACTAGGTATATGTGTCTATGTGTCAGTGTGCTGAAGCAGTGCTGCTGCGTGGCCCTGAGAACCCATGGTTAGCATTAAGAATATTGAGACCTGACTCATATATGACTGGGCGACTCGGCAATAGTCAGTTTAATCCTATAATCTTTTTAAAGTGTCAAACATGCCCAAAATCAGCCTCAAACTCTGATAGAGATGGCACAAAATCAGACTACGGCTTTGATGGAAATTGGCCAAAATCAGACCTAGCAGCCGAACATGGGAAGTGGCCACGAAGCATATTTTTGGTGAGGGCGGGATTGCCCATCCAACTCTCTGACTATTTACTGTTATTATCAACTTTAGAGCCTATTAAGATTGGGGCCTTAGCTACAGCATGATTGAGTTTTATTGTGGTCATGGGGTAATTAGATGTACATCATCTGTAAACAAAAGTAACAAATTACTCTCATTAAGATACATCCCTATTCATATTAACCAGCTTGTATGCAAAATCCCATTTATCTCTCTGATATTGCCCATTGTTTATTGGAGATTGACTTCTGCTCCTGTTGCTCCAATTTGATTGGCTTATGAAATCCTGATTGAGCTAGTTAATTGGTTGATTACTATGTGATCTGGTCTGTGATTGGCTTATGGCACATGGTGTACTCATCTATTGTATTGTAACAAAGAGGCACACTTTTCATGGCTATGCTAATGAGATAATCATACTTGATTGACTTACCATTCTATATATCCAGCTAACCCTTATATAAATAATAAGTGAAGTCTTTGATCCATTCAGTCTCTGGGATATCCACCTGCAACGATTTATGCATCTCAATTTGTTCCGGAATCAGTTAATTGAGTAGTAAAATGGCATCGTGCTTCAAGCCAGTCTGCAAACTCTGCGGGTCTTTAGTAAAGAGGGTCAGAAAGCAAAATCGGAAGACATCGAGGTGTTTTGACGAATCTGCTAACAAGGACTTTGATCATTATGAAGTTATTGATAACTACTACTATCGGCTTGTGGATAATACCCCGAAAACTGTAAGTTACAGACTTAAAACATTTTCTTAGTGCATGTTGTGATTGCGTTCCGATCGATTCTTTCCTTCTTTGTCTACTTAACGTTTGAGTCATGAAAAGAGTAGATTTGTTTTTATTCGTCCCCTTGCCTTAGGCATCATGAATTTATGTGCCTGGTTTGAGTGTCAATAATGTGTTCTGCCCTTTTGGCAGCACAATTGTATATCTGTTTCACGCCAGCAGTAGAAAGCTATAATCGAAACTGTCCTGTTTTCAAAACTACTTGTCGCTCCGTGTCTCCTCAGGCTTATTTTTACTTCGTTGTTTATCACTTTCGCTCAGTGCTGCACCCAGAAATTCAAACTGGACTTGCGTTAGCGTTGACTCTTTGACACAGCCCTCGTGTCTCCGATGTCTAGGGCTTGAAGCATTGCTTGAAGTTTTCCAAGTACATTTGTATTGAATTAGCTTATTGTTTTAGCTCTTGTGGGGTTTCAGTTGACTCAAATCTCAGCTTCACCATCAACAACAGGGTGGTAGAGTACAAACCATAGAATTAATATACTGTAGTATACCATAATATACTATAATATATTAAGTCTGAGGTACAAACTGAAATGTTTGACTCCCATCAGATGGGGACAGCTTACGTAATCTTATCAACCTAGCGCTTAATCTGGTGTAGCATTAATTTCCTCCCATTGTGTACTGTATTAGAACAATGGGCTACATTAGGAGAGCCACCCATATCAGGATAGCGGTACTCCGTTTGATTGTGTTGACAGCTTGTTTGCAAAAACAAAACCTGCACTAGGAGAAGAAAATATTAGTAGCGGTAAATTAAGCTATTTAAGAGGGATTCTATCAAATGTAGCACAAGTTAGTCTCGGCTTGATGAGGTTGAAGTTATAACAAAAGTTATGAGGTTGGGTAGATATATGAGAGGTATATGTTAGCTAGCCATAAGTTTCCTCCTGCTTGAGGGTATAAGACATCTGTTAGGCAGAGGATCCATAAATCTACCAAAACCCTTGCTTCGTTTCATCCTCAATAAAGCTAAACTTTTGGATTTTAATTCACACTGTCAGCTGTTCCCATGTTACCCAGTTTGATGATTAATCAGTGGGTTAATTACAGCTTTGTTTTAGTGATTCGGACGATCAGAGTGTTGGAGTGGCTGAGTGGCACTTTCGTAACAATCTTATCAACAACTGATTTTCATGTTTTCTAACATATTGTAGCAGTTTGTTTGAAGTGTTTTGATGTGTATTTCTAAGGGTTGTTGCTATGATCATCGGTGAAGTGTTTGTGAGAATCTTCTGCCCTGTTGTCAGTCTGGCGGGGTTGTGACAGGAAGTGATGCGATGTGCCAGTTGCGGGGACAAAACAACCAGCGGCCCACGCTGGACATGCTTGCTACTTTGATGCAGAATCATTGATCTAGCAGCTGCCCCATTGCACTCATTTGTATTTGGCTGAGTTACAAGTTTATGTCCCTCTGTTTCCGTCTGCACACCAAAAGTGATTTTTTTCTCATTAGATGGATGTTGGTGTATAAGAAGGGTTGTGTTATTGACAGGAGTGTTCCATTGTAATGTCTGGCCGTGAATTAAATTTAATTTTGGAACCAAATTTCAAATAGTCTGTTCGCTGAGACGCTTATATGCACAGATAAGGTGCAATTTGTATGACTGCAAAATGCACCCCAGCAAAAAACCCCCAAACGATCAATACAGCACTCAAAGGCTATCAGTCATAATCATCACAAGTGTCACTAAAAGTCAGTTCAATTCTGTTTGAGTTTTGGGGTGACTCATTTACTCAGCGAGATATAGATCTAGGGTTATGTCAAAGTAAGTGAGGATAATTTATTCAGTTTCTTTTAGTTCTGAGAGTTTTTCCAACATTGATCTGTAATTTAATTAGTGAATAAGATGTGGCTGATAAGGAGAGCATACAGTCATGTTGAGGGCTAGTCAAATGAGTTAACATCGATTTTCTCAGCTTCCCTGTTATCGAGCCTTCTTGGAGATGGCCTGAGAAACAAATGTACTTTGAAAGGAAAAGCATCCTAAGTTGTGTCATGCAATGACCACAAAGGTTACTAGTTTGGCTACAACTCTTTATTTTTTTGCTCTGTGAGGAAAAGAAATCATTACGAAAATTGGTTACAACTGTCACAACAAGTCAAATGCGAGTTATATTTGTTTTTAGAAAAAAAGAAAGGAATTTCAGGGAAGAGAAAATTACTCATATGATCGATCTTCCTTTCAATTTGCCCGCTAGCTAAGCTAATTTTTTGCTTTTCAATGTTGGACCGTCCTATGGGAAAGCAGTCCCGATGTTTGGTTTGAATACTCGTCTGAGGGCTCATTTAATTTGCAGGATAAATGTCAACATCCTACTTTACAATATTCGTCGGTACCCCATAATCATACAGTCTGTCTGATGTCGAGACATAATACCATCTGAACAGGTGGTGACAATCGCTAAATATGTGTAAATTGTGCTAATTAACTGTTGATATATATGACTGTTGATTGAGGTATATTTCAGCAGTTGAAAATGTTATTTCTGTTAATAATGGACCGTATATTATGGTGGCAGCCTTGTCTAACATGGCCCGTGGCATTAATAAACACGTGCTTGACAGTTGTTGGCATTTCTTCATTTTCACACTAGTTTCATTTGCCAATCATCTCTCGGGAAAACGTTGCGCTTGTCAGCGCGGTGGCAGCTTTGTTTGAAAAGTTCTGAAAGAGGTCTAAGAAGATTCTTGTATTGGTTTGCGATATGCTACAGGCATTGCTGTCAGTTTCAGATAGTTGATACTAATAGAAAACAAAGTGCAACTGATATGGTAGACACGATACTATTGAAATGTCAGCAGTAGTATTTTATGTAATGAAAGAGAAAGGTTATGCCAATTTCCTAACGGTTAAGCAGGTATAAAACCGTCGATAATGTCAGATTGAACAAAAAACAGAGACTGCTGATTCTATTTCAGCTTATTACGTGTGATCGTTTGAGTGTTTTTAGTTTATTACTGTTTGTAAATATTGGCACACTTTCGCATCAAAAGTAATCCAATATGCAGCGCAGATGTAAAAAAACACTAAATCCCTGCTTAGCCTCTAAATCCTACAGACTTTTATTCATTAACGAGGGCGAGGACCCTGCCACCCCCAACGGCTCTCGACAGATTGTCAGGCTGTTCACTTGATACAAAAAAGGTTTTGATTTGTGTTTGAGCTAAATTAAGGTTGACATTGTCAGCAGATGTTGACGGATAAAATACGTCTTGTGTATTATTTGCTCTACTCCTTGTGCGTGGTTTAATGCCTTCTTTGTCGCTATCACAGCGAGATCTTTGTCATCTATTCCTTCACTGCAGGACCGTGCCTTCTTTATCTTGACATAATTCTTGACAGGGGGTGCTTAATTTGATGTTACATCTGCTCTTTTTATAGCGGAGTACTTGAGAAGTTTTTAGTGCGGTCTTGTCTTCTTGTTTTGTGGTTGAGAGGGTAATTACAAACCCTGTTTTAACAAAAAAGCATCAAAGGAGGTAAATTCAAATCTCTTGTGGGCGCGAGAAAGTCAAACGATGTATGGATAAAATCAGCTGCCTCTTATGTGTGGTTCTTCTTGTCACTAATATGATGGGACAAGATCATAACAGCAAGGATCATAACACATTCACTGTTTCCATATGTCCCTTCTCGATGTACTACATCAATCCTAGATCAAGCATGATCCAGTTTGCCTGTCGCCGGCAAAGGGCAGTAGAATGACCTGACTGCAGGCAAATTGGATCAAACTTTTTCTACCTCCATCCACACCCGTCACCAAAGCCTTCCATCCCATTTTGAGTGTTTAGATTTTGTTCACTGATGTTAGGAGTCTGTACATTGATCCGTTATTGGTTTGCGCTTATATTGCTATTATTGACTTCCTGGAGAGATACTTTTCTGATCCAACACTGTTTACATATTGAATTTAATTTGAACGGTTTAAGAGTAAAATTCATTCTAATTAATACGACCCCAGGCAAGTGAGTTGAATCTGTTTAAAATTCAATTTCAGCTGCTGTCACGTTTGCCTTCTGATTGCAACATGCTTTGAAGTAGCCCCTCACTCTTTAATATTATGGAATTTTGAGCTGTCAGGCAGTATTGCCTGTTAATGGGGGTTGGTAAACCTTTTGATGCCAGTCCGTATCAAAGTGTATCATCAGGCTTCAATGTCTAATAAGTATGAGCATAAAATGCTGGGTGGGGAGGAAGGGTAATAATTATGTAATATAGATTGGTCTAGGTTAGTAATGGTGAACAGTACATGTTTCAGTTGAGCTGCTGTAGGCTGGCATTTCTTTGTTTCAATCATCCCCATACAAATTAGCAGCAGCAGACAAGGAACCTCTGAAACTTCTTGTTTCGGCAGCAGGAAAGTTTTCGTCGATTTTCTTATTACGTAAATCAAAATATTATTTTACATATGATGACAAAGACAACATTGAAGTATTCTGTTAGTAAACATTCATTGGTGTCTCCGATTGGGTCATGGAGTGCTTTGGTGTGAAATCAATGTATCTTAGATTGTAAATATTATTATATTGCTACAGTAAACAAGAAATCACCTTGTAAATAGCGTGCGATTACAAGATGGATATAGGGGGAATTTATGTAAACATAGGAAGCTAGCTACATCAGGTTTTATAGATTTAGGTCTTTCTCCCTTAGGTTTGAGCGTTCCGTGATATGTTGAGGAGTCATCCTCTCATTAAAAAATGGTCATTATTCTTTATTGCTATCAACTCTATAAGAGATATACCTATTTCCTATTTGCTTATTTTTGAATGCCTTGTGCTCTGATTTGTACTTCAGAGTGCACAATCGTTTCCTCCCCTCTCACTCATTGTTTCATGTCGGTGTTGTGACTGTATCCATACTTTTCTGTAATCTTTTTTTTTCTTTGATTCTTCCACTTTTTTCTAGTTGCGGTGGTTGGTTGCCTATTTCTATATATCTGTGCCTGGTAATACTCATGCATTGTCTGCAAACTAAACTTTCAGATCTAAGATCTATTCATTCCTTAGTCGTATTTATTTGATTTAAATACAGAAAAAATAATGTTAATATATTCATAATTTATATATATACAAACTTGATCATTGTATTGAAACATTCATTTTTTTTCTTTCTTAGAATGCAAGTGAGCCTAAGTTCTCTCCTCAAGCCCTGCCTGGTGGTAGTGCGGGTGGGTACGGTACCCCTCCAGCATCGCGAGCCCACCTGGCACATAACGCCTCAGAGCCTCTGATCAGACTGAATAGGGGTGAGGGAGGTGACCCCGTACCCGATGTAGTACCTAGAATGAACAGACAGACACCAGACAGAGCCAGCTCTCATGAGGTGAGTTATCGGCTCTCGGTGTACTAACAGCGTACTTACCGTGTACCATACTTCACTCTGACTTAAATCCAGACTTCCTGTTAATCCAAACGGGGATTGGATTAAGTTGAGTGAATTGTAGAAGGCAATTCTCGGGTTGATACCATGTTCCCGAGAATTTTTTCAGCTTAATGCAGACTTATAGGTAGTTTTCTGCCGTACAGTTGCAGCCTGTAGACAATAAATGAATAAATTGTCTGACAACTTCATAGTTCTCACAGCTCACAGTTCCAGGCGCTCGCACTTTTGGATTTAAGTGGCCAGCTCCATTTTCTTGTTCCTCCTTATGTAGAGTCTATGTATTTGAGCTATGAGAGTAAATATGCGAAAATGAATGTGTGATGTTACTGTGTGGTTTTTTCGAACTTATTCATTTCATCTTTTTTTCACCCAAGTACCAGAATGCTATGGGGCTGGGTGGACGTCCGACCCGCAGTGACTCCTCTAAGGACCAGGTGCAGGTCAAGATAACTCCTAACGACTCGGAATCTCCAGAGATTAGAAAATATAAGAAGAGATTCACCAGTGATATTCTGTGTGCCGCCCTGTGGGGAGTTAATCTACTAATTGGTACTGAGGCTGGACTCATGTTACTAGACAGGAGTGGACAAGGCAAAGGTTAGTCTCGGGAATTACTTATTGCAGTTCCATGACCTAAGCCTGTTATGGTTTTGAGGGTGACTGTAGAAGATGAAATACCCTTAGGCCCATTTAGTGAATTTGTGTGGTTATAGGGATAATCTGGGATCTAGTTCAAGTCAATATTTTTTATCACAATGAAAACCTCATAGCATATAGGATTACTAGAAAAGAGCGGGCAAGGCAAGGGTTAGTCTTACTGACTCATCCTACTCTGATGACCAAAGCCTGCCGCTCAGTTATGTGTAATGACCGTGACTGTATGCTGTAATGGGTGTATGACTAATATTGCGATGTGTTGTGGTTTTAGTAGACATATTTTAGGACATTGTGGGCTATAATCCGGTTATATTAACATATTTATACCACTCAGACTTGTATTTCCTTTTCCGATTGACCAAAAATAGGATTAGCCCTTCTCTTGTTGTAGTCACAATTTGTCAAATGTAAAAATTTATTACTTAATAATTGAAATATTTATGAATCAATCATATACAAGGCTCAGAAGTTTAAATCAATGAAGAGGGAGTTCTTTGTTTAAATCTTATGTAATTTATAGACGCAAGGTTTAAGATATTTAACAGCTTTATTTATATTCCCATTTTTTCTCTTTTACAGTATATCAGCTGATCAATCGAAGGCGGTTTGCTCAGATGGAAGTCCTAGAAGGTCAAAACATCCTAGGTATGTTAGATTTAGACTTAGATATTCAGATATTCTAAAGGTTTATAATCCAGGCATCATACATGAGTATCAAGGTTCATTAGATTTATATCATTTTTGTAAAACATTTTGACGCATCACATCAAAAACAAATAGCTTGTTGGTATGTTTGTTCTAGATGATTGCATAATGAGTTTGTATACTGCTTGTTTGTTATATCCACCCACATTGAAAAGTTTGGCATTCAAAGCAGGCCGGATGAAATCATACATAAAAAGTCTGACCTGCCTCTGTAAAGATGTATCAATGGTACTTGCCTCTGTAAAGATGTATCAATGGTACTCCACCCTAGGTAGTTCTATGCTTTGATGCTTTTGATAACACAAACCAAAATTTGGGGAAGTTATATATTGTATTTGCAAGCCTTTAGCCTCAAACATGTGGTTACCGGTATACTGATATAAAGTATACTTAGCATACATGGTATTCATTATACATAATGGATTTAGCTTATAAGCTTTAGTTCCCCATAATTCATTGTTATTATATAAGAGGGTGGAGTTATCTTCTCAATATGGAGCAACTGACAACTCCAATATACTTTATTAATACTCAATCAATACTCAGGTTGCAGTTAGTCCTGTTTTTGTCGTCTTGCCTTTTGTCTGAAACTATAGCCTTGATATGTCATTTCAGTAACCATATCTGGTAAGAAGAACCGTATCAGAGTTTATTATCTCTCATGGCTGAAGCAGAAGTTCCTCAGATCTGAGCAAGTAGAGAAGAAGCAAGGCTGGACTAATGTCGGAGAGTTAGAAGGCGCTGTTCACTTCAATATAGTGAAATATGAAAGAATCAAATTCTTGGTGATAGCGTTGGTGAACAGTATAGAGATATATGCCTGGGCTCCGAAACCTTATCACAAATTCATGGCATTCAAGGTGAGTAATACTTGATTGATTGATTGATCATTACTTCGATCAATCTGAATACATTGAAAATGTATATAATTGATCTGATTTACAATAAAAAATGTGGCGTTGGCATAAAAATTGTAAAACTCATTAAAAATCATTCGTTATATCGATTTTCCATACTTAACTTGTACAATGTGGCGCCGTATTATACAGAACGCACCGCAGCATCAAAAGATAACTACTATCTGCAACATGAAACGTAGTCTTGGAAGGCTTGCGTCATGTTCACTATTTTGAATAGGCTAAGAGTGGAAAATGTGCTCCAAGATTGGTTGGATTGTGGAAATTAGTTTAATTTCCTTTTGTAGTCTTTCACTGAGTTGGCAAACAAACCAAAACTGGTTGACCTCACAGTGGAGGAAGGTCAGAGGTTAAAGGTCGTATATGGATCACAGAATGGATTCCACGCCATTGACCTGGATACCAACACCACATTTGATCTCCATATACCATCCCTGGTAAGTTAGATATTATTGTCTATTCTCTGTTGTGTGTGTAAAACTGTTAGGCTTTTGCTGCTTTGCCAGTTTGGATCTAATGTATTGAGCTCAAGGTTTTGGAAACTGAATAAAATGCCTCCAGTAGGTGATGTAAACTGGGTTTGGGACACTCGATTCAAGAACAGATATAGTATAGACTATCTATCTATGAGTTGTGTATATATGTTAGGTTCTCTATATATCTTAGTGGATAAAATAATAGACATATTGATTGATACGAAGCTTTCAGTATACTCTATCTAAATGCACTATCTATGTCTGTGGTCTCTAGCTTTACACATCTTTACTGCACACTGGCTATAACAAATTCATGCAGGTAACAAACTTTTAAGCTCGTGCAAATCTACACTCTATCGATCAGTGGTGGATGGAAAATATTAGGGGGGGGATTTCGTTACACTTAATACACTTTAGTAAACAAGTGAATGCTTTAGAAATAAAATATTGAGAGAGTATCTTCATTATTTTGGCATTCAATACAAGCTGAAACAACCTCCATCAGTTTTCCATAAATTTTGGTATCATAATTTAGTCGACTGTTATCAAGTTCAAATTAAAAACTCTGACTTCCTCCTGATCCTCCTGTTATCTATCCACCACTGGTACCAGAATCACTGTTGTCGAAATTGTTATCGTTACAATCATTATGAATATTGTGTGTTCGATTTTACTAAATTCTTGTTCCACTTGCCGAGGGAGACAAATCCTATTTAGAAATCGTCTTCTTTTCCCCTGTGTCTAGAGTTTCTACCATAGACTTAATATACTATACTATACTATATAGTATATTAAGTCTATGGTTTCTACACCTGACCTGTCCTTGTAGATGCGATTTCTCTTTTCTTATCATACTTTCCGAATCATTATTATCTGTTGTCAGCTTGTTGTACAAGTCACATATTGTTGTTACCTTTTGCTGCAAAGCCTCAAGTAAAAGTAGTGTCGCATTTGAAATTTGACATAATGAGAAGTTTGGAATATTTCCAGTCTTTTTTACGCCATGTGTTTTGTACTCCATGCTGATCACGTCACGATTCGTTTCTCTTAAATAGGACAGCCCACGTATTAGTGTTATGGTAATGAGTAATTCTGGAATGACTTGAGATGTCTGCATTTTCCTAAGTTGGCATTTACGCATCAACATCTGAAGTTCCACTTCCTGTTTAAAGCTTAGCCTTGCGATGTGATCATTGTGCAGCCATGAAATCAATGGTCTATTCCCTTCAAGTTTGAGTTATCAGCAAATCAAATCCTCAAATTAAGTCAGGTATCTTGCGCTGCCCAAAAAGTGAGCTTTGCAAGGCTTCATATCTGTCTTGATACCAGTAACAATAGCCGTTTGTTATGCTAAGTACTCATTCTTAATGGTTCCACACTAAAACTTCAACAACTTGATTTGAAAAATTGGGGAGAAAAGTTTCTTTAATCATGCATTTCAAACTGGTTTCCTGTTGCCGTTTCCGATTACATGAGACTATATTTGGCTCTGACGCCCTTAAAACCTTATCTTCCTACCTTCTTGTGCATGAGATACTTTTTTTTGTAATACAATACTTTGAGTTCATCACTTAGCACACTGTTGCCAAATACAACCAACACTAGAGTGAATTCAGCTTGCTTTATCCTTGTGTTTTTGAGCACAGTTTAGTTCACGAGATCCATGAAAATATAAAGCCACGGTCAAGGAGTTGTCGCACTCCCCACACTAAACATAATCCTGCAACTCCTGCGAGAAGTCAGACTTGGTATCTCCAAATTTAAGGTGCCTCCTGTGGTCATTTTTTCCATCCTATACTAACTAAACAGTAATTAGAAAATGAGCAAAAATAAAACACTGAGGAGACCACTTCATTCTCAATATACCTCAGAATTATAGCCTTGGTTCTTTCTCTCTTGTTTCAGGCACAGGGAGGGACGATTATCCCACACTGTATAGTTATATTACCTGAGTCTAATGGCATGCAGCTACTTCTCTGCTATGACAGTAAGTTTTGTTGCACTATGAGCTTTTTCTACGATTCAGGCCTGCTATCAAACCCATAGATCACCACCATGAAATTACGAAGGGTTGGCTACGATCCTGATTCAGGCTGAACCTTACTCTCAGCAGTAAGATAAATAGATAAATAACTGACCAATCTGGATTGGAGGGTCACTATATATACCTCAATGTTGTACACCTGGACCAGAAGTTGGGGGGGGGGGGGGGTGAAAGTTGTATGGTTTCACTCGTAAACCATGAACAATCATGCTGCGGGTGTTAAAGATATTCCCTTCTTAAATCCTAACAAAGTTCTTATGCCTAGTCATTCCAAACTCCCAACCTATGAATCCCAGTCAAGACAGACCGTGTTGGAACTATCAGTTATCAGATGGTAATATAACACAGTAAGGATGTACATGTACATTAATTTCTCTTTCACAGACGAAGGAGTATTTGTGGACACTAACGGGAAAATCACTAAAAATGTGGTGGTGCAGTGGGGAGAAAGTCCAACATCAGTTGGTAAGTATCAAAATACTTAGCTATAAGTAAACACATATACAATACAAATAAGAGTTGTGACACGATTAGACATGTTTGCCAATGGCCATGGCATACAGGCGTTACGGCTCGTACGTATTTCGGCAATTGACAGAAACACACTGAAAACGATAAGTAGAGAAAAAATGCAATGTACCTATTGAGCAAGCAAGGATAAACAGAATGCTCAAATTTTTAGAGGTCTTGAAACTGCGCTTGCCGATGGTTTCTAGCTGACGACCTGTGTGTTGTGCAGTGGTATGCGCACATTCTTTGCAAATAATTGTCAACCCTTATCGCCTTACCGCTCTGGAGTTGAAAATGTATCTATTTGATGGCGAATTCCTGTCATTCCTTTCCTTTGACGTCTATTCTTGTGGCTGTTTGTAGCGTTCATCAGTACAGGACAGATTATGGGCTGGGGTAATAAAGCTATAGAGATCCGAGCCGCTGACACAGGACATCTCGATGGTGTATTCATGCATAAGAAAGCTCAGAAACTCAAATTCCTCTGTGAACGAAATGACAAGGTTGGTGTTGTAGTGGCTCTCATGTTTGCTATAAAATCAGGAAGACAGACGCACATATTATCTGAAAGGAGTAAATATTAGCTAGGGTTTAGTTTTGCTAGCTTTGGGGTGACTTAATGTTAGCTAGTATCAGTTTTTGGTAGCCAAGGTAGGAGCTTATAAGTTGTAAAGAGGGTGCGAAAATGTTAGCTAGCCATCAACAGTACTATTTCAACCAAACATTTCCTCTTAGGAGCTCAAGACTCCTGGACAGCTGTGTCACTGTTTACCTTCATAATCTTGTTTGGATTACCAGCCCAGATGGACAATAATCAGCGTTATCTAGTTGATTGAGAGCAAATGTTGATAAATGATGGGTGTTTTACATTAAGCTGCGCCTTGCCTCTCAACCCACCAACTCCTTTCCAACCGGTCATTAGGTATTTCAAGAAACCTTATAGTCTTAATATAGTCGGCTACATTTGGGGTGTTTTGAGAACACTTAGGCATAACGTTGAATCATTGAATGTATTGTGGTGGCGACACCCTGCCCTCATCAGCCATAAATTGTACTCGGTGTCATAAGTCTCACAATGATAGATGGGTTTCTTAATCAGTTTCGTAATCGGTCTTCTTAATCGGTTATGTTTTTCTGCTAAGTCATATTTTTACTTTTGCAGGTATTTTTCTCCAGCGTCAAATCTGGTTCTTACTGCCAGATATACTTCATGACACTGAATCGACCAGGAATCACAAACTGGTGATCAACTGGTGGTAACAGCACGTAATTATTACGTGTAACGGGCGACCTGAATTCACAAGCTTGCGTCCTATTGGAGGTGATTATGTTGAGAACAAGCTACAGCAGCGCGCTAAATTACACACTGGAGCTGAAAGTTCTTTTCAGTTCTTAAAAGATCAAAGAAAGTAACATATAAAGTAAATACCACCTAACTCTTTTAGAAAGCCGTGGAGTTTTTATAATATCTTTTATACAATTTATGTTTCACATTTATTGTATTGTTTATGTCGTCAAAAGTTATAATAATATACATATATAACTTACAACTTTTCAAAAAAATAATTTATGGTGTGATTTTTTTTGGTATTTGTTTATCGATATCATGATAATATATATATAACGGTATATATAGTATATATCATATTTTTGCCTGGTCGGTTGCGAAAGTAGCTGTTATTTCCTTGGTAAGCATTAGAAGTTTTCACTTTGGTATTAGAGTACGACTCGTAAGCTTTTGTTGAATGTTCTTAGTCCTGAAAATAGGCGGGTGCATTAAAAATATCTAAGCTTTTTATTCGGAAAACCGTGACGCACGAAACTATAATCTTTTGTAAAATAGGACTTATTTTATAACGTTCATTCAACAGTACTGTAGACCCATTTGTATTTTTGTGTCCTGACTCAACAATTACAGAAAGCTTTATTATTTTTCTGACATTACTAGCAGTGATCTACTGTAAAATCCCAAGTGTAGGGGGTATACAGTATAATTTTAGTATTCGGAGTTGCCCATTCTTAAGTTATGGTTTGAGTCAAAGAAAAGGTGCTACGACTCCACTTTCGTTTTTTTTTGTATTTAATCTGGATGGATACTACTATTGTTCTTACATTTAATTACCGCAAATAAAGTCGGCTCATAAATATCACCTCGCCAGTTTTTTTTGGTTAGAAGTTCAAATCACTAAGTCTAATTAAATCTTGCTCGAAGACTTTTGCCGGCATTATCTGAACATTAGCACATGTCAGCACCCTATCCAGTTGTTGAGATTAAGCGAACTTATCTTATGACTTAAAATATCAACACAACTATAGCGCCGCAATTTCATAGAACGAAAAGAAAGGGTGATCAACTATATCATTTAGCACCGAGGACCCTCGACACCAAAGGATTTCAACTACGAGGGCACAGTTTGTAGTTCCCCTGCTGGGAAGTAGTTCTTTGAGGTTAGATTCAGGCTGTGAACGTGATTCTGTGTTAGGCATGCTGTGATCAAGCCCTGCATTTGTTTCTTTACCCCTTGAGCTATAACACTGGCTCTGTGTCTTCAATTGCACTTTTGGACAAAAACAATTGCACTTTTGCTCCAAAAAAAACAGGATAAAATAGTGGTGTAATATTATAGCTTCTACAATTATCATACCTGTTAAAAACCATCATTCTTCATTATTCGGAAAACAAAATGAGGGATTTTCTTTTTTACCCCTGTTTTTGACAATGAGTTCCACGTCGACGTGCACAGAATTTTTCCTCGCCGGGGCCGTCGGGCGGGGGCAAATTCCTAGGGGGCTCAGACTAAGTATTTTTAGGTGCCGCGCTCAGTATTTTGATTGTCATTTTCTAACTGTGTAGAGCTATTGATTTGTAACAATGCACATTTTGGATGACCTTGGAAAAGAATCATTATGTAAATGACACAATTTAGTTGCAGAAGGTTTTGTAGGTTTTTTCTCACCAAACTAAAACAGTGCTTCAGTGCCAACAACATTCTCGAAAAGTCAATTGACCCTATGGGCAGGATATGTGAAATGATGGTTTCTTCAAATTTATGTGTTATGAGGTACTTGAGTTATAAGATGAGCTGGTCGGCAACCTTGCCTGACCTGAGGACAACTAGAGGTCAATTAGATAACTATTGGCACACGCTGTCGAAATGATTTTAATGGGGCTCTTTGTAGCGGTGCCAAATTTTGTATGGTAAATGGTAGTTTTGGTTCCTCAAACTCTTTATCCCCACGCCGTAGGCCCCCCCCTCCTACGGGCAGGAAGCGTGGATGGTAAATGGTCTTGCTGTAAATCATTCCTAAACTTATCTGTGGGCATGTATTAATGTAGTATATAGATGGCTCAATGGGTAAGCGGAGAAAAAACAGAAATTAATGTGCTGAAGGCTGTAAAATTGATTTATTCATAACTTAATCTATTCAGAGTTCACCATAACTGCAAACACTCTGTGGGAATTTAATTTTTTTGCCTATTTCACAATCTTAAATTCAGCATAACAAATAATTGAACTACTGGTCAATGACACCTATCAAGTGTTAGTAAGGTGTAAGATTAAGATTTGTTCTCTACATTCCATTTAATTGGTATAAATATCATACATGTTTTAATTGTTCCAACGAAATGAAATCACATAAGCTCATGATTGTGTATGTTGCTCAAGCGCTTTTTTATCACTGGTCATACCAGGCGTTTACTGGTCCCCCTGCATGTTGCTGTGGGCTACGACTCTCTGAATTTGGTACGATAGATTTTAGTCATGCTGCAGTTGTATGAGATTCTAACCGTTTTTACTTTCCTTAGGTGGCAATAATATCATGATTATGCCTCAGATCTTGACAGCCCCCTGGATATTGATGTCAGGTGTCTTGTTGTAATGCTGCTGAGGTGCAACAAGAATCTAACTGTTTGTTTTCTGTAGGCTGTGATAAAATAAGGATTATGCCTCTGATTCAACTGTTTTATGTATTACCCCAGGATATTACATTAGTGGAATGTAAATAACTCTGTAAATCTGTAAAAATCCTTTAGCTCTCTCAAGTGAACTTTGCATATTCTGAATGTCAATTAAATACTCACACCTAAGTTGGCAAGTAAAATAATGTGAGCTGAAATCCAGATCAGGATAAGAGCAAGCCAAATGCTGTCATAGAGCATTAAGATACTTAAACTTGGGAGTGAAGGTTTTTATTTGATTGATAACTCTGACCCACTAGAACAAGTTTGATCCGAACTGCCAGCAGTCCGGTAATTCCCATTCTACTGGTGGGCTCAAACCCTCATGCTTGATCTACTGATCCACAGCAAGCATTAGGAGTTGCTTCCCATGCAGGCTCATCAAACGTCACATATCCTCTCATAATAAGTTGTTGAACCTAGACACATGGATTCTGGGTGTACACATTTACAGTCAGTAGGAAATGTTGGATTGAAAACCTGCATTAGCATTCAGGAACTTATTAGTAGAAAATCAAGTAATTTAATTGAAAATTTCACAATGTTGCTATTTTAAACAGCTCCGGCTGTTGGTTGGTTATTAATGTTGCAGGAAATGGTTTGTTTATTGCATGTTTATGGCCTATTCCACCCAGCTTATAACCACCCAGTAGCCTTACACATGCCTACACTCAGATTCATGCCTTGACTGTAATAAATCTTCATTCTAAATTGGTGGTTGCTGTAAACCAAACCATAGGGAACTTATTTTCCTGGCTGTACACCAAACCAAAAGGGACCCGGTTTCCGCTTTCACATTGGAGTTTTGTTTCAGTATGCCCTGAAGTTATTTCAGTATGACCAGCATGAACGATAATAACAGTATTGATGAATATAGAAATTTGTTCGCAGTGACACTTAATTATCCTGCTTTCTTTTGTAACCAAGAGTACAGCTTTCTGTTATTTCTAGCTATTTGTGACTAATACTTTCTTGTACAATTTTCCTTGGTTAAATCAGTGTTGGCTCAGATTGCGATATTGTTAGTTTAGCCTGCCATCACTCCATCTATTTAAAAGTGGGAGTTTTTATAGAGTAAAACAGTACCTTCATTAATATACTATTATTGTGGATGCGGATTATCGAATGCATATTGGATCAATAACTTGTAAGTATTTTTCAGGATAACTGATGCATTTGATTTCTATGTATGTCCCTGTATTCACATTTGATGTCACATTTTACTCTTGTTTATTTGATGTAGAAGCAAGTTAATTCCTACTCAGACGAGATTATTTTCTATGCATTGTTTTTACATGATTGCAGGTTACAATTAAAATTAAAATGAATCGCTACGAAGCTCATTTACTGTTGACAATCTACGATCCCAATCCCATCCCAGTACAAGTTTGTTAGCTACACTGCTGGGAATTCACTTTATATCAATTATACAACAAATCATACTCAGAACTTTGATCTACAAAACTTTGTGTGTTTATGCGACAGAAGAGTTAATATTCTCATGAGTTTGGTACATCTATTAACATGATTCAATGTTCTAGAATGCATGACCTTAAAATCAGCAGCTTCAAATTGGACCAAGGTCTACTGTCTGGAGGTTTAACATAGCTGATATTATGTGTCACATTTAATTTATTCAACTTTTTGTTTCGTGTTAGACGAGAACTACTTTTGACGATACAGGCCCGTAGTTCTAGGGGAGGCAGGGACGCTCTGCCTCCCCTAGAATGCTGAATAGAGTGGACTTAAAATGCTATAATTGAATATTCAATGTGAGAATCAGCTCATTTGGGATTTCCATTTGCTATTTATATCATTCCAACGCTTTGGAGGTTGGGGACTGGGGACCCAGGAGGAGCTTACATCACCCAACCTGGTGTTGCTTCACACCCTCAAGGATTTTTGCCTCCCCTACCGCCCTGCGATACGATCATTGCTCTACACAACCACATACATGGTAAACACGAGGCGAGGTAATAGGCTAGAAGTTCAATCAAATAACAGTGTCACTATGACCCTTAACGTATTATTTATCTCACCACATTTGAAAGATTAAAAGAAAAAAATGATTAAATTTATATTTCATGTCGCCTAAGATGAATCATTAAACCGCAGATTCTAGATAATGCTTTGCAAAGATAAGCGTAACACCGTAAGCCGGAGCAGTGTTTGTCTCGTCAACTGTCGATGTCAATGGTATGGGTATACTACTTCTCCTGGGACTGAAAACCCAAAATCATTTTTGAATTTAGACTACCTTTGACCAAGCTGCCTCTTGAGCAATTAAGCACTCATAAAAAGAACTTACATGGTGTTTTAATTAAGATATACACTAAAAAGCCAGCTAGATTTGATGGTTTAATGGTTTATTAATGTTCTGTTTTCAGTACGCCCACAATATAAATGAGGGAAGTAAAGTTTCCTGGTGCACTGAAAGCATTTATCACTATCAGTCTCAATGGGGGGAGATGATTGCATATAATATGTTAATATTGAGTGTGTTGAGAGTTAGTGGGCATCATGTTTTGTCCATGAGATGAGATGGCTCTGGCTGAGGTTAGTCTAACCACCCTGTGCTCAGGTCTCAGGGACCCATAGAGCCTAAATGCGGCACCAATAATGCATTGCAAAGGCTCATGTTCTAGGCTTGGTTTCTTTTTCTCAAGACGGTGCAACCCTGCTTTACAACAAAGGCGGCTGTTGAATCTGGGTATTATTAGTTTAATGGATCAAAACACTGCCAATGAGTAAAGATAAGAAAATAGTGATGCTATAATATTAATTGCATGTACGTCGTACAAGAGGGGCATCAAAACAAGCTCGCATGTATTATTCTTTATATAAAATAAATCTTCTAATTAAAAAAATGACAATGTTGAATTGCAGATTTAGCCCACAGCCTGCCATAAAAAAAGAGTTAGGGATGGCGTTAACGCCTGCCTACGGCCGCGATTGACATCTCGAACGCTTTTAAGGGCTGGCTGTGATTTAGCCATTAAAATTTGAAAATGACCAGTCCACATTTATATTATCAGTTCTGACTCATAGTTTGATCGATCCAGCTTCTAACATGTGATACCTCAGCCCAGACTCCTGCAGACCTTCTTGCTGCGCATCCATCTCCCCATGATGTTAAGCCGATGAGTGTATACGCTCCTGTTGAGGGCTCTAGTACAACCAATGGACCTCCACTGTCACCCTGGAAAAAAAAGGGTAACATGATGATTGGCTGTTTATGAGAAAGATAATGATTGGCTATTTATTAGAAACATAATGATTGGCTATTTATTAGAAACATCATGATTGGCTATTTATTAGAAACATCATTATTGGCTATTTATGAGAAACATCTTGATTGGCTTTTTATGAGAAACCAGGTGACTGAGGACTTCACCCTGATAATATAATAAAGTACAACTCAAACAAACATACGGCATTCAGTTACTAATCTGACCCTAAATTCACTATAAATATTTACAAGCAATATTTTGAAGCTGCTTTACTAAGGTCATTTATCGCTCTACGATCTGAAATCCTCACCAGTTATCGGATTGACAAAATTCTTTCACCGACTTGGCCTACATTTGATTGAGACCAATATTGCAAATTAAAATTTTCATCATATAATTGTATTTGTATCCTCGTTGTTGGAATCTCTCATAATTATACATACATAACATGCATCCTGTCCCTGCAGATTGGAATCGGCACACATCATCGTGTCATCTACATAAGCAAACCGTCGCAGGCCTCTTCTACACGTCTGATCCGATTTGAACTGCAGTTCGACCTGCTGGAGTATATCTGGTGTCACCTGACCGACAGCTACAAAGAGAAACATGTTATAACTGTTATCTGCCGTTGACAAACACTAAAACCGATCTACTCCATTTCTTCTTTCTATGCAATTACTGCCTCTATTAGCTTCTTGGTTAAGCTCTTGAATGTAAAATGATAATAACTTTAATTTTGTTGATAACCATTATTACAGAGCATGCAGTGATATAGAAATAAGCAGAATATTAAAAAAGATTAAAACAATGGATTAAGATAAAAAGTTATACGAAAATAAGTTCCCAAACTATGTGAAAGTGATAACTATACAATTACTAAAAATATCCTAGGGACTTGGGACCTAGGACCCAGACCTGGGTGTGATGCCTAGGAATTGGAACCTGGGACCTAGGACCAGGGATCTGGGACCTTGGACCAGGGATCTGGGACCTGGGAACTAGGACCAGGGATCTGGGACCTGGGACCTAGGACCTAGCCCGTTGTGTTCACCACTTGTGTGTGACTCAGCTGTTTGAGTAATTCCATACTTGTATCCAACTCACATTAAATAGATCCCACTCTGCCTCGTCACAAACAAAAAGTCAGGTAAAGGGGATCAAGATGAGACTACTCTACACAAGCCACGATAGTAAGTGACATTCTATGTCAAAGTAAGAAGTTGGAGACAACTAACTTACTAAATACCTAACTAAGAAAATAACTAACTAACTTACTAACAACCAACTCCTTGTAATTGCTTTGATGTTATAAAATATGTTGATCCCGCTCTCAAACCAATCAATATTCAAAGCATGATGATCGACTTACTTGATGTAGTGCCCCAACCTGTTGTCATCACGTTTTGGTTTTCGACAGGACTAAATCCTGTTGCTGGGAGACAGACCGGTTTAACCTGAAACATACAGGTAAACGGAATTAATATCAAGAGGAGGGATTAATCGAGAAATAGTTTAGAAATAATAAATTTAGAAATAAGAACTAAACGATCCACCAACAAGCTATCTGATTTTTATATACCGAAGTCGAGAACACATAAACGAGTCCAAACGATACTGTGTAACACATGTTACATTTAGTCAGCCAGTATTGATTTATTTAGTGATATTTGATTGATCATAGGGACCTGTTTCCATTTCTGTCACCAAAGTTAAAAGCTCAAATTTGCATAGTGTGCAATATTATTTTTAATAAAGTCCCATAGTTGTTCAAGAGGCTCACCTTACCTTTCACAAACCTCAAAGTCTCCCAAAGTCATCACAAAGTCTTCCCAAAAATCTGCATAAGGCCTCCAAAAGTCCTCCCAAAATCGTCCTAAAGTCCTCTGTAAGTCCACCCAAAGTCCTACCAAAACCTTTTCAAAGTCCACTCAAAGTCTGCATTAGGTCGTATCAAACAATGTACAGGGGCTGGTTTCAGTTAGATATTTAGAGGTTTAGCCGTGATTTCATGGCTAAAGGTCAGCTGAAGCTCAGCCACTCACCAAATCGGGTTTCAATTAGGATAAATTTAACACACTCTTAGCTGATCCTTAGCCAAATCTTGGCTGTTCTGTCTCACCTTATCAGACAGTGTGACAGCGGATGAAAGCTTGACCAGAGCATAGTCATAGTTTAAATTTCCATAACCAGGGTGCTTGTATATTGCGCCGGCTTGTATAGTCTGCACTCCTTCCTGTGTGTGCTGTCTCAAATCATGAGCCCCAAAGCTTATATAAACGCCACCAGCTGCTTCACTGTGGAAAGGAATCATATTTCATTATATTATATGTATTATGTATATGTAATATATATATATATTTTATAAATGTTATATTATATTATCCTTTATATATTTTCAGGGGCAAATTGTTTATCAACCTTATGCAAATACAAAACTGGGAAAAAAATCCAAATTTCTACCCAATATTTGAAGAATAAAAATAACTTTTATATTTACATAAAGCTGCCATGTGTTAAGGTAAGCTGTCATCAGTGGACCAAGCGATTCTGACCCTTGTTTGTGGGCTTATTAAGTGGAGAATTGTGAGGTCATGATCATGTGTGATATATAAGGTAGATTGATTTCTAGAGCCTTTTAAATTTGGCATATCTATGGTATCTTATCAACCATTACTTGTAATTTTAAAAGCTGATATTATTGGTTAAAGCTGGTAGCTAGAACTTTTCTGATTAGACCATCTTCATTGACCAATAAAACCGTCGCTGAAAATGACATGTGCCAACCTCATGTCACTATGATAGCTTAAAGCCCTGATTGCATCAAAAATGAAATACCACAAGATATGCCAAATTGACAGCATCCATCACAATTATGTCTTACCCATCAACACAATGAGCGGCGGTTATCACCCAGGTAGCATCTATCAAACTACAACCGCAGTAAGGACTGCCTCCAGTTGAGGATTCACCGATATAACACATCCATGGCCATGAGTGTGGTACAGCATCAGTGCCTCCAATTATCCGAGTGTTAGCAGAACTCCTTCTCCTTGTTTGTCTGGGAGTTATAGAAGGAACTCCGCAGCTGGACGGTGTAGGTGGTGGAGGTGGTGGAGGAAGAGGATCAGTTGGTTCTACCGGGTCTGTGCCATCGCAATTTCCTACAACATAATAATATTATGACAGACATGAAATCCAGATAGATTTCGATTTTGATAGATGGTGACATCACACAATTTGACCTACTAAAAAAGCTGTCATCTGTACGATGATTACACGCATAAGAAGGGCAACGACTGACTGAAGATTCACACATACATGCTGCAAAGCTATGCACAGTTCCTTAATGCAAACTCGAGTCCTTAAACATCAGTACCATCAAGCAATGAACTATGCTATAGATGACCATTTGAGCTGAACAACTTTGCGTCGTTTCGGTGGGGTCTCTGATCGTATCAGTTCTAGTTATAATAACGTATCACACTGAGGATGAATAGACGAACCTGATTTGTAATCTGCGCTGAAACCACTTCCACTCCTCCTCCGATTCGGCCCGTTTGAGAAAAACTTTACATAAATACTATTACCAGAGCTAATGACATCACGTAGGGATCTCCCACATAATAAACCACCTGTATATAAAATATCTGTATGCATATATATGAGTATATATATGAAATATATATATCACATATAAAAATAATATATATGTAATATATTATATACATATAGAATAAATATATATATATATAATTTATATAAAAAGTATGTAAACAGAGCTGAAAAGCTGAGAAGCATCACACCTTCTTTACTCTTTTATCATTCATGCCTTCTCGAAACCTGTATGAAACACACACTAATGTGATATCTTGATGAGTGAGATCTAAAGTAAATGTCTGGTTGGGTGTACAAACCAATTAATGGTGCAGAGGAGGAATCACCGTCTCGTACCTCCACGTAATCACACCTACAGAACTTACAGCGTTTCCTGGCGAATATATCAAACTGGGTGAAGGTTAACTCAATCGGCTGTAGAGGAGAAAATATGTATATGCTTATTATCTGTATACTGTTTTTCAATACAGTTTTATCAATGCTGAACCTTTAAAACAGTGTAAGCAGTGAGAAAATTGTGTCAACTCGACGCCTTGTCAAAGTTTACAAGCACGATCCTGTTCAGTTAAGAATTCCAAAATCCTACCACATAAAGTCATTCACGAATTTACTCCTATATCTTAATAAGATTTCTTAGTAATTTCTATGAGTGTATAATATGATATGTATTATATACAATAAAATATTGTTTTTTGTTATGACACTTACTTGGTCTGATCTTATGATCCATTCATTGTTAATATTTGGTCCGTAAGATCCAGATCCATAAGTAGAGTGAGATACAAATGTTCCGCATCTACCAGCCAGCTCCACTAAAACTCCTGTCAAATATAATATAATATATAACATAATGTAGTACATAATAATATAATATAATCTAATATATTCATTGAATGAAACCTAATAATCTAAAAGATGGAGCAATGAACTCCCTCTTCATTGGATGGAGGTTATCTGAGGTTAAGAACACAAATTCTAGCCTTGTCACGCAGCCACAAAAAAAAACATGGCTGCTTTTGGCAAGATTACACAAATCCTAGATTATCTGCCGATTATGTCCACAAACACAGCAGAGTCCGTGCTCTGACAGTTGTGAGCGCAATGAGGAATATCTGTAACAGATTACTATACTATAGAAAATGATTTATCCTTGGTATCTCAAATTTTGCTCTTCGATACATAATTGTGTTGTGAGTGAGTTGAAAGGCATACCCCCCCCCGCCCCCGGATAGAATCGTAAACCAAATGCATACTATTTCACATGCTCACATGCTCATTGATTCATTCATAGAAGCGCCTGTGACATTTAAAGATGAAAAATATTACAGATGAGAAATGGAAGATTTGCCCCCAGGTGTAATTCACTAATCCTGGATTATCGATAAGGAAGTGTTAGTTTACTATAGTTACCTTCACTGAGTTGAACTATAACTCCTATCAGCAAAAAAACAGACTGCAGCATTTTAATTTTAATTTTAATTTTAATTTTAATTTTAATTTTATGTTTTGAACACAGCGAGGTGTTGCTGTGACCAACACTAATCCTACACTGATTTCCTCTGCCGAAATCTTGGGAGATATAGTTGTATAATCTAACTGTTTTGTAAATTAATTATAGGCGGCTCAGACATGTGCGTGGGGACATCTTTCATCTTAAGATGTGATTTTCCAACATTAGTTAGATTTATCACCCTAAATATCTAGATAATATTCAAAATTATGTTCACCTGAATATCTTTTGAGCTATGTCACGGGAGACTTATTGACATAATTATCGCATCCGGGTCGCAGGCACCTAGATGGGTGTTGATTAAAATAGCAAATCATCATATAGCTTGAAATAAGAATTCATATAAATCAAAGCTATAACATCAAGCCCTAAGGTTGTCATATAAATATAGATTTTGGTCAAGACATTAATATGTACCTAGTTATAAGGCAAATCATTTCTTTATGTCATGAACCAATAAATTAAAAAAATGGTTGATTAAAATCAGATGTCATATCACTCGCCACACCCTGAAGATTGGGCGGCAAAATTTATTTGCCTTAAGGGCTAGGCCGCAATGTCTGCGCCAGATTTGCTCTCTGTTTCAGGTAGGTCGGAGCACACCTGGGGGCCAACCAAACCCCAGTAGTCGATTGACTGCAGAGTGATTCAAACCCATGACCTTCATCATTTGCATGTTGAAGGCCCGGCGCTCTAACCAACTGAGCCACCTCCTACTCCTTAACATGTTTAAGGTTTATGCTAAAAGATCATGATTCATAAAGGCCACTAGAAAATGTGTTTAAAACTCTAAAAAAACCATCGCTAAGATTTACTGGAGTACCCAACACTGAAAACCTGATCAACAACGAGACAAGGTTGACTCCGGTCTGTGGGCTAAATCTTTGCAACAAACGGAGTATCTACACTTTGTGATTTCAATCCGTTACAATAAAACAATCATTATTTAGCTGGTTGATACTCAAAACCTAGAAATTTACAAGTTGAAGGGTTTGAGAAGTTTACACCTGAGGGTGCTGGGGGCTGGAACAATCAACCTTGAATGTTCCTCTAGTGGGACGCGAACCCACAACTCTTGCGACACCCGTCGCATGGCAGTAAATAGCAAGCGTGATAACCGATTATTAGTACGCTATCTCACCATCCCAAAAAAAGAATGGCGCTAATTAGCATGCCCGCTGGAACTACTCAGATCTGTGTTCTCTCATCCCACAGCACAGTCCACTCCACCATCGCCACCCTATGAAACACAGTGTACATGTGAGGGTTATTGGCTTTACATGGCCCATTGTTGGGCTGTATGCTGCAACAACTATAGTAGACTTAAGTCTAACATCTACCATAAATAATGTTTCTTAGTGATTGCGAGCCCTTGATAGATTGAATTATTTTCAAATGTATGAATAACCTGATCAACATTATGTTATTTGAATAAGTTTAATTCAGATTTTTTCGTGGCCTTAATATAGTTTGTTTTATTAGGCACGAGTCTTGGAGGTGATTTGGCTAGATTTTATAGAACCGATTAATTAGCTCATCAATCAATCAATTTTATGACTTTTGGATATATCACATTCTTTCTTTCTCAGTCTAACCATAGCCAATAATATAGATAAGTTTAATAGATGAATCAATAAAAATTGATAAACGAGCAAAACTGAAACTAGTGGAAAAAAAAGACCAATTCTAACTGTCAATGCTTTAACCAATTGACCTCCAGTTCGACGCAGGTTACCAAGCAGGCATGGGGAGGGACTGCACATGTCTGCATTCCACAACTACTTGCGTGAGCACATGTGAAGTCTGCTCAGCTTGCAAGGGAGACAACTCTTTATGCTTACAACAGGCCAGGGGATAGGCTAGCTGGAATATAACATACTGATTAGCCTGTCTTGACAAGCTTTGTCAGGAGAAGCTAATGCTGAATCGTCTGTCAACAATTAACTCATTTCCCATTTCCCTATATTGGTACACCAACCACCAGTTTGCGCTCTATCCTATGAGGAACTGAAAAACATGTGACAGATGGTGTTAATGAATACCCATAAGGCATCATTTCATCAATGCTTTCATGTCTGTGTCTGCAATTACTTAGCAAAGACTCACAATTTCTATGCTCGGAAAATATTACAAATCTATATATGAGCTGGTCATGAGGAGGAGACGACTTGGGGTCACTATTTGGGACGTTAAATCTGTGGGTTTCTTAGATCGGAAAAGTGATGAATTTCTAGAAAGTTTACAGATAACAGAGTGTAGTTAAAAAGTAACTTGTTGACCTCTACACACAGTTAAATACACAAAAGAAAAGGGGTTATACATAAATAAATGACGATGTTCTAGAAATGGGAAAGTAAGTTATATATGGCTTTATAGAAATAGAAAATGATATATATATATAATTATTGTTCTCGTGACGATTATTATCAAAAGTATTAGTTAAAAGATAGTAGACTGTCAGCCGTTTTGCATTTCAGTCTGAAATTGTGCAGCAGATTTATGAGAGCTGTTTTGCCAAAATGTGTCCTAAAAGAGGGTTTTATTACTGAACATTTTCTTCTAAGGGAGCGTTGGTGTTTATTGGACTTTTGCACCAGGCGAAGAATATGCTTTGATGCTTTATTTTTGAATAATTTTTTATGTGTAAATTTGTGAAATAGGTAATGTCTTCTACTTTTTAGGGTGGGTAAGTTTAAGAGTGATCTACCAGTTGTGACAGAAAACTTTTTAGGTGCAGATATTATGATTCTAATTGGTTTATTCTGAACTTTTTAAATTGTGTCGGATGTTTTTTGAGTGCCTTCTAGGTAGATAGATGAGCAGTATTCTAGGATAGGTCTGACGAGAATTTTGTAAGTCCTTAAGGATTCCTCAACATTCATGTATTTTTTCAGTTTTGAGAGTAGGTATACTACTTTGTTTGCTTTGGTTGCCGTTTCATTGGCATGGATTTGGAAAGATAAATCAGTATCCAGGGTAACCCCTAGTACATTGATAGAGAGTTTTGTCTCAATTTTTGAGTTTTGAAAATTGATGTGATAAAAGTTTTTAATGTTTCTGTTGGAAAATATGCACAATTGTGTTTTCTCAATGTTGAGTCTCAGTATGTGGCTATGATACCAATCTGATGCTTTCTTTAGCAGAGTATTGGACTCCACTAGTACTTCATCTATGCTTGTGGCTGTACAGTAGATTAGCGTATCATCTGCATAAGCGAATGAATTGTCAAATGTTGCTAGCAATCCATTGATGGCTAAGTTAAAGAGGATAGGACCCAGAATTGAGCCTTGAGGTACCCCACAGGTGATTGCTTGTGAATTAGATCGTGACAACCCCACTTTCATTACTTGGGATTGGTTTTGAAGATATGATCGAAGTAGTGCTATTGCAGAACTGGAGAATCGTTTGTTATCCAGTATGTATAGAAGATGTTTGTGATTGATTGTATCAAATGCTTTTCGGACATCTAAGGATAAGGCTCCAATTTAACATGGAGTGGATCGGTCAAGTTTAGTTTTCCATTGTTGCAGCACAGGTAGCAACATTTGCTCGGTTGAATGATTCTGACGAAATCCGAAATGTTGGTCTGAAAATAGGTTGTGTTCTCTATGTAAGACATCATCTGATTTTTCATGTCATGTTCAAATATCTTTGACAGAACTGGAAGCGAGGATATTGGTCGATAATTTGATGGGTCACATTTTTACCCTTTTTATGAATTGGCGTGACAAGTGCGGATTTAAAGCAGTCAGGGAAGATTGATTTTTGATAGCATTTATTGACCAGAATGGATAGCGGGTAGGCAATTAAGTCAACTATTATTTTATAAATCATTGCTGGTATGCCACTTAGACCACCGGGCTTGTCTGAGTTGAGTGAATTTATGAGCAAAGTAATTGTTTTACTAGTGATTGGACTGAAAGAGAATTTGAAAGAATTTGTTTCTGTAGGAAAATGCGGGAAATTTGCCGGATTGAATTCAGAGTGCCCAGCAACGTTAATGAAGAAATCATTTAAGGCGCAGGCAATATCTTTTTCATCCGTATGTTCCACACTTTTGTATTCCAGGCACTCTATAGGTGTATGGGATTTCTGTTTCTTGGTTATGGATTTTAAGCAGGAATAAAAACTTTTGTCATTTGCTGATAATGATTTGCTAATGTAGTTTTTCTTAGCGGTACGAATTTGGTTGGTAACATAGTTTCTGAATTTCTTGTTTTTGAGTGAAATCATGCGCAGTACATCTGAGGTGATCCATCGGTTTTTCTTGTTGCGTACTCGCATAGTTTTTTCTGGCGCGTGTTTGTCTACAATGTTTATTATAGATTGGTCAATCATTTCAGCTCGTTTATGGATTGAAAGATTGGGGTCGGCGGCTGTTTGCTGAAAAGGTAACAGTGCACATTCTTTATAGAATAACAAGGGGTTTAATTTCTTGAAACTTCTGGTTTTGATGAGTTGACGTTTTGGCTTTAGAGGTTTTATCCTGTCCAGCATTAAAAGTGTGGCATAGTGGTCTGAGATTGATCACTCACATGTTAAAATTTTGGAAGTTTTGACTTTTGGATCACAATTAACATAATTGTGATCGATGAGGCTTTCATTACCATGGTAACTTCCAAATGATGACCCTGTTATCACTTGATATAGGCCTGTAGAAATGAGACTCTGTTGTATAAGTTGTTTTTCTCTAGAGTTAGAGTTCCAATTTATGTTGAAATCCCCTAATAACACAAACTTTTTTTGAATGAACTGTTTTTGATGTAAAATATCACTCAATAATGAGATAAATTTCATTTTATCAGCGTCAGGTGGAAGATAGATGGATGCCACGATCAAGATACCTTCATCTTGTTGAGTTTTGATGTTAATCCAAACAGAGTCACATAATTCTCGCAGTTTAGATTGAGGTTGATGAATAGTTTTAAACTTTAAAACATTATTTATATTGAGAGCTGCCCCACCGCCACGTATTTTTGTGGTCCATTTTCTGTCACATCTGACAATATTAAAGCCAAGGAGGTCCACAATGGAGTTTGAAATTTCAGATTTCAACCATGTTTCCGAAATAGAAAAAATGTCGATTGAGTTTGATAAATTTAGACTTTCATAGAAATAAAGTTTGTTCATTAAAGACTTAGCATTGTGGTGAAGAAGGCTGAGAGTGTTATGTCCAGAGGTCCTGGTAGCATTGGCTAGTGACGAGATGTTATCCCAGAGTCGGTTGTGGAGGTCTAGGTTGTATTCAAAGACATTTCTAGATTGCTGGGTTGAGTTAGCCATTGTTTATGTTTAGTTTTTCTGCTCGGAGTTTTAGATTTAGACCGTAGAGAGTGACATTGTCACGAAGTGCTCTCTCTAGTTGATTATGATTATTAAGTGTTACTTGTACTGTGCGTAGGTATTTCTTTTCAGCTGTCTGTAGTCGGTATATTGATGAGACTTCGCCAAAAATATCTTGAATCTGCTTCAAGAGTTCTTCATCTGATACGTATGTAGGAACTTCCTTTAACATTGCGATGTTTTTGTTTGGTTCTATTGGGAGGCCAGCTGTACTTCCTCCTAGCGTTTCCTTGTTCCAGTTTGTGGTCATGTGTTCTCTGATGGTGGGGTCGGACAGTTGGACGATAAATTTGGGGTCAGTAGAGTTAAACTCATATTTGTTGATGAAATCAATCATAACCGGCTTTTCTGCAACTTGACTAACTGCCTTACGGACGTCATCGTGGTTGACGTTGCTGAAATCTTTGCTGTTGCTATGTATTATTATGCATTTTGCAGGTTCGAATGCCAGATCGTTTCTTTTTGTTTCCCTCGGTTTTTGTCCAGAAGAAGGCTTGTCGTGTTTGTCTTGTTTGGGTGGTGGATCTGGTTTTTTGCGATTTCTGTGAATTACCGTTATTTTGCTGTGCTGATAGTTGTTGTAGGGGTGGTTTATGCTGTTGGTACTGCTGTCTCAATTATGTTTCTGGTGGCGATGCTGGTGCAGGTGGTGGAAGCCCCACGGCTGCTGCATTTGTAGCTGAGGCCATATGGGTACTGGTCGGTTTTTCAGGCAACTTTTCAATCTTTTTGTTGAGAGTGGAAACCTCAGATTGCAAAGCGGTCAGTTTGGCTGACTTCTCTTTTACGATTTCCAGCATGTTGACACATGTGATACATTCTGTTGTTATGCGGGTTTTCATGTAAACTTAGGGTATCCCAGTCATCCAAAGGTGTGTGGTTTGTTTGACAGCTTTCTTCCTCTCCAGTTGCAACTGATTTCATTGGCGTGTTTGATTGATTGTTAGACGATTTCACTTCATCTGACAGGTCAATAGGTGTGCTTAATCCAGTGCCAACTTCCTTGGTGGCCGACGGATTGCTTGATGATTTCATAATAATTTTGAGCGGGTTCGCTTGTTTTGGCAACGTTAACGACATAACTGAAGGGGCTCTCTTCAGTGAACTGCTGAACTGCAGAATGGTTAAGGAGTAGATTATCTTTGATTTGTCTACCATGTGTATTATCAACCAAGATGGCGTGGAATCAATGAGGCATACCAATTGTTTGTGTCATGGTCAACAAATTTGTTGACTTGTGGCTTGACATCCTGGTCAACTACCATTTGAATATTTTTAATGGGTTTATCAATCCCAATCATCATCCACATTGGTTTATATCTGATTTACACATTTGTGCAATAAATATTTTGTTTTGTTTATGGCTTTCTGACTGGCGACAAACTCTAGCGACAAAAGAGCTGAACGTTCAAAAGTGTTACCGCAGGGTTTACTCAGATTTTAACCTGTGCGTGCTTCAATTTTCATTTCCTTTCTCTTTTATCATTATAACTACATAATATAAAAGTCTTCCAGTCTAGAAGGATTATTGGAGAAATACCGCTTTATCTTAATTTATTTGTTTAAAAACATAAACATAGTTTCCTTTTTATGATCTGATACACCAAGTACATATTCATCACTGCTGCCGAGAGTTTATAGAAGCCAGAGATGTGATTATTAGTTTTGTGTTATTACTGTATTTCTGTATTTAAGTGGGATATTGATACTACTGTTTTACCTATGATTGATGATAATTATGCTCCGTTTTCCATTGATGTTGTGTATCACACCTTGAGAAATATAGACAATAGTAAAGGCACAGGGCCTGATAGGTTAAGCGGCAAACTTCTCAAGACTCTCTTGCCCAACCAATCTGCGACCTATTAAATCTGCCTCTGAGAACTGCCATTGTGCCTAAGATTTGGAAAACCGAAATTCTGATCCAAAAAGTATCATGTGCAAATGAATCAAAAGACTACCGGCCTATAGCCCTCAAATCTGTGTTGGCTAATGTTTAAAACGACTGATATCACCCTACATCTCAGAAAAAATTGCAGATGAGAACCAGTTTTCCTAAAAACGCAACAGAGGTACTGACAGCGCCCTGATGATGCTCATTGATAGTGTCTCACAACATCTTGACCAGAATGCCCAAAACTACACATAAGCAGTCTTCATTGACTTTAGTAGTGCATTTACTACCATTAATTGACAGCACCGCTCATGATTGATTAACTCAAAGATAAAAGCCTCCACCCAAACATCACTACCTGGATTTTCAGCTTTCACACACAGAACACGAACAGTAACCTCTGGTGGCGATGTATCAACACCAAAAAAAAAATCAGTTGGCTCGCCACAGGGCTGCGTGCTCTCTCCAATTCTGTTTACCCTGTATGTTTAGACAATGAATACATCACAAACAAACTTCTCCATACTAAAATACACTGACATTACAATAAATATAAATGGAGGGGAAAACTCTAACATGCAAGCTGAGTTCAACAACATCGCCGCCTGGTGTGATCTAAACTGACTAATCATCAACTCTAGCAAAACCAAAGAACTGCGCTTTACAAATCAACGGCACCAACCCGACCCAGACCCACTCACCATAAAACAGAATAACATCGGCCGAGAAAGTACTAATCTAGTAACACTTAAAATCAGCAAACTTCTTTATCCATAAAACTTTTGTTTTGTGTTTATGATAAATGCACATGTATTTAAAATAAGGGAAACCATATCTAGTACCTCATAACACTTTTTCAAAAGGTGTTATTTTAAAAAATTGAAGAGACAGCTGAATCACAGTCCTGTCTTCAATCACACATGTGTATTAGCCTGGGCAGGCTGTCGTGTCGGCTGCTACCCTCGACACGACAGCCTGCCCAGGCTTCATGTGCAGTATAACCAGTTGAGGGTGTGCATGTAATATTTTTACACTTCTTTGTGCCTGTTATGAAAATTACACAACAACTTTACCCTTTCATCTCCAATTTTAATCTGTGAGCTTCAGCGGGCCGGAAAGGCTGAATGGTTAGAAAATCTCAGCGCAAGAGGCCTTAGTTCAAATCCCGGTAAAGCCAGATATTTACATATCATCTCTTTTACTACTTGGTGGTACATATTTATTTATTTTATTTTTTTTAAATGCTTATTGACAAGCAATCTTCATCATTAAAATGATGTTCTTCCTATTGTGCCATCAAGCTAAACCTCTAATATTTAAATGAGCAATGTTGAATAATCTTATAGAATAAGCCATCGATATGTTTTTCAAAATGACATATAATTTGTTCTGAGGGAAGTAAAATCCCTCTCTGGTTGATGGCTGTTAAAAGTTGTGTTGAATTAATGAACTTAACCCTAAAAGTACGAAGAGGTTTACCATTCTTCTGGAGCCTGATAGTTGTTGCTCCAGGGAACTGACTTTGTACTTGCTCCTCCAGTTCTGCATCATTGACATCCAGTGGCACACCTTTCAGCATAGCCACATTGACAGTAAATGTCTTGGGGTTAATGGTCTTCCTAACATGGGAATCTCCAAACGTTTTTGTTTTCCATTTCTTTATCATATCATCAGCTGCTGCAGGAGAATCCATCTGGATCATGATAGGTGGATTGTCTGAGTTAAATTTGTATGGACTAGTTTTTTCAATAAGAATGGGTCCATATTCCTGGTTTATCGTCCTTCTCACTAGGTCATGAGAGAATCCTGTAAATGCTTGTGATGTTTTCTGGATAGAAATAACTATGTTGTTATCAGGTTTGAATTCTGTAGTAGTCTTGCGTCGTGTTGGTGGGTGGCGATTTAACTTTGGAGTTGTCAACATCTTGCCATAACTTGTGATTTGAAGTTCCCTATTATTTCATAGCTTATAGGTTTATGTATTCATGATCAAATATCATCAAACTCAGGCCCAGATTGAATGTCAATGTTGTTGTAAAAAATTCTCGAGGACAAGGAAATTCAGATGATAGTCGGCAGTCTCTTATCAAAAACAGAGGGAGCTAGAGGCCTTGTTCACGCGACCTTGTACGCGATGATAACGATTATCAAAATCTGCATATTTCAGGGAAGGATTTGATTTATTCATTCAAACCCATCGTGTTAAAGCTCATATTTGGGGAGAAATCCTTGATTAATATTTTTGGTTTGGTTTTTGCATGTCATTGAATATGGGGGTTATTGGCATCTGGTTTTGAAACTTGAGGGCTGTGAGGTCTGTCTGTTAGATGGATTTGGATAATGTGATTTTTAGATGGAACTACGAATTGGCAGTTATAATTTGGTTCATATATCATCTGGTGTATTCATGTATATTCAAAGTCTTGCTCTGCTCTTTTCACAAGGTCACGCATTGCTTGCGTACAACTTGTTTCAATATGGTTGCTGACAATCTCAAGAAAATTGGAAGCGTTTATTCACTATGAAACCAACAGATACAGGGTATATACATCACAGATGATTGTGATTCAAACGAGGAAGTGGAAGAGAGATTGCAAAGGTAGATTGGTAAGGAATTCCACACATCTGGTAAAGTGGAATTAATAGATTGCCCACCATCTGTAACTAATCTTCATTTAAAATTGCTCACAAGAGTGTTGGCTAAGTTAAAACGAGTGGTTTGGGCATGCTTAGATATTGCAAAAGATTTAGAAATGTAGGAAGGGATGAGATCGGGAGGATGGATATGATGATGGTTTTATGACCCATGATTGATAGCTTGAATCAAGATCGGGACCTGGCGGGCAGTGCCAGTGCAGTTTAACCCTGGCTTCAGTGACTGATGGCGTGGCTGTGGCCGTGGCGCAATGGGTAAGGCATGGGTCGTTCAATCGAGAGGTCCCATGTTCGATTCCCGGCGTGGCACGGTGGTGTCAGGAAGAGCATCCGACCTCAAATGCTCCTGTGCCCCATCAGGATCCAGTCCGTAGACCCGTACTGATACCGAGACAAATAAACCAAGTAATATCATGGTTTCTCACACGGTATCACAGGGTATCGAGACTATAAATGGACGTGAGTTTTTTCAGTGACTGATGAAAAGTGGTTTGTATGTGTAATGCATTTACATTCTGAATGACTTGGAGACATGAGACTAGATTGTCAGATAATGAGTAGAAGAAAGAGTTACAGAGATCAAGCCTACTTGTTATGAAGGGATGGATGAGTGTGGAAAACTGGCTAGGTTCTGATTGACTTTAGACATTTTTTATTGAAAGAAACATGATTTTTGAACCAAAGCCGAAGGAGCCACAGAGACATGATCGTTTAATTCTAATGATGTAATGGAAATGAAGATGATTGTTTATTACGTGAAAGAAGGATTTATTGCGTTTTCGTTGGGTTAAGTTTCAAATGGCTGTTTTCCATGAAAGTAAAGATGATGGAGAAAGCTTGCCTGTCTCTCGACCTTGGTGTTATCTCTCTGTTGAAGTATCACGCTCACTAAAACTCACCCAGAACTGGGTGTCATCAGCCTTCATGTGACATTTCACCCCGATTTTATCTAGCAACCTAGGTAGTGAGGCAATCACACAGTTAAACAAAATAGGGCCTAGTAGGCTGCCCTGAAGCACGCATACTTTGCAAGGTACAGGATCAGAAAACTCACAATCGATTTTCACTCTGAAAGAGCGGTCATTGAGATAGGAAATTATCCATCTAAGTACGGAACTGCCGACCGTGAATTTTGAAGAGAGCAAGAAAGGAGATGTTTCATGTGAAATAATATCAAAGGTTGCTCAAGGAGAATCAAGAACACTGTTCTCCCACGATCTAGTTGCTGGCATATAGGTGAATGGAGATGCTGCAGATCTGTATCCATGCTATATCCATGTTGGTAAGCTGATTAGTGTGCATCCAGTAATGTACTGGTGTCAAGGTGAGCTTCTTGCTGATTTCCAACAGCAGTCTGTAATACCTTAGAAATGAAAGATATATTAGATACGGGGCGATAATATTTCATAGATTCTGCATCTAGGATTGAAGATAAGTGGCGTGATGTGCGACTGTTTGTACAAATCAGGGAAAACTCCTGATATCAAGGATGAATTGACCTGTTTAGTAACAAGAAGCAACAAATATGGCCAAACCATGGAGAACTGTCTAGTGGGCAGAGATCAAGGCGCCTAAGAGCTTATAGCATTTTCATGTGTCCTGTCAGAGGAAGTTTTCTTATAACCTACTTTGTCATCAACAGAAAACGCAACAGCAGAGAAGCTTTGAGAAGTTAAGAATTGATCAAATGTATGTTTTAACCACTCATACACGGCAGAGTTATAACTATCTAATAATTCTCATCATTATAGTTATTATTAACTTTGGATGTAATTTGTTGATTGCAACACTGTCAATCTTCTTTTTTGAGGGATAAAAAGCCGTACCGTGGTTTTTGCAGAGTTGTTATCTCTACTTTCCTTCCTCAACATGTAAGCTTTTCTTTAGCAGCGTAGGTAGTAAGTAATCATTTACAGTCACTGGGGTAACCTTTTTATGTTTTTTTCCGCATTTCATAATATTTTACAGTTCTCTCTGTAGGATTTATACTAAAAACTTTCAGAGAGCAGTTTTTTGTTGCTGCTTGCTTCTGCAATCAACAATCGCAAACCATGATGATTAATCAGCTTTTCTCATTGATACCAAATTTTGAGCAGTGGTAAAATACATAGCATAGCTATTTGTGGAGAGATGCCATCAGTATAAAGCTTATAAAGCTAACCCTTCTAAATAACGCTATAAATCTGGCAGGTTTCGCGTCATGCATTGATTGACATCCCAGTCACAACCTTCGAAAACTCAGGCAAGCTGCATGACAGATTTTTAAAACGGTCAGGTATAATAGATTCTGAACTTGTGAACCAATCAAAGATATGAAATGCAGTCCAGCAACCATACATGACAGATATGTTCCCCTTATCCATTTAATATATATCACTGGCTTTTACAGCAGGTTCTCATACACACATTTCTAAATTTATTACTCAAAGATCTAACATCAAAACACGCAAACAAGAATAAATATGGTTTACACTCTCACTTGATACATGTCACACTTTTGGCCCGGAGAGAAAGAGGCAACTTTTAATGCAGATTTAATGAGAAAAAGAAAAATAACACAATTGAAGTTCTGAAATAACTAAAAGAAACAAAAACAACATTATTAGTTTGATATTTGAAAATCCCTATTCCTTTTTTGCTCAATGAAAATCGATACAAAAATTCTAACTCTGCTCACTTTTTTAACAAATACTCATGTGCAAGTCAATTGTTGCACTGCGACAACAGCATCAACTGGGCTAATTCCCACTAACAAGATAAGTTGAGGTTCATTCTATGCAAACATGGCACACGATAATAAAAGGGGCAAACAATACCTCAGAGTGTATTTCATAATCTGCAAGAGATCACATTAAATATAGAATTGTCGTTTGAGTCTTACGGCCTTTGTGCTTGGATGTAGTTGTCCTTCTTAAGGTAATCTAGGACATTTTGTCGCATCTTTTCTTTATCTGCTTTCTTGACTTTTGATTTCTCATAGAACACATACACAAGCTATAAAATAAGTAAAGTCAGAGCATTCAACTGTTTATTTGTTGTCATACCGACATAAAACAGATAACTGAATTAAACTAATTCAGTTTTTACGAAAGGTTGGCTATCACTATATTTTTATTTTATATTTACACTCATTGCAATTGTCATTGGGCTCTGCTGATATCCAGTTATTCAAGGAAAAAAATTCAACGATTTTTTATATTTTCCATGTCGGGAAGTCATCTCACCTCAGTCTGAAACTTAGTTGGGAAGCAGAGTTGCTTCATTTGCTCTTTTATTTGTTCCTCACTGACGAGTTTATTATCTTTGTCAAAAAATCTGTAATAAATAATCAGGATTTGAAAACTTGGTCCAAGTCAATACACTGAAGGAGGTAGCTCAGTTGGTTAGAGCGCGGTTTTCAACACGCAAGTGATAAAGGTTGTGGGTTCGAATCCCACTGCAGTCTATCATTTACTGGGGTTCGCTTGGCCCCCAGGTGTGCTCCGACCTGCCTGCAAACTGAGAGCAAATTGGCGCAGACATTGCTGCCTAGCCATTAAGGCAAATAAATTTCGCCGCCCATGCTTCGGGATGTGGCGTGTGATATGACATCCGATTTTAATCAATTTTTTTTTTATCATTAAATGCTTTTTGGAACAGCAAACAGCAAAAGAGAGTTATCCAATAGCTTATTATATTTGAATGTTGATATCCACATATAGATAAATTACCTGTGAATAAGTAGGGTTTGCCAAAAATACGTTAGATCATTCTAGCCTTAGATTTACCTATATATGCTGATTATACATTAATACTGACTAGTGATGGCAAATTGTCAGATTTTGGCGAGACGGGACGAGACCGAGACAGCAAGAAAATTCGGGACAAGACCGGGACGAGACCGAGACATATAACGATGCCGATAAAACATTCTTCAGATATCACAATTTAAAAGAATGGTGGATATTTATTCACTATCACTAGTGCAATCAGCTTATAGTACATTTGATTCAAGTTGTAACTTATGATCTATAGCAATAAGGATCTATGTTGAAACCAAGTTTCATCAAATTCTGTCAAGTATTTATTGAATTATAGAAAGCCACACGCTCGTGCAGATTTCCACTAATTCTTGCAAATTAAATTTTGTATGAGTATCAGCCTGCCGCACATGATTGTCATTGCCCAAATTTACACTCATGATTTATGGGTGTAATCCTACTGTAATCCTCCTCAGCCAATCTAAAACATAGGCCTATCTATAGTGATAACTAAATAAAATAGTTAAACCAAGGAGAAGCTGTTTCTTCTTGTTTATTATACCAACCAGTCCAGTGATTCAGCTTCTGGATATGCTTAGGCTCAACTATCTCCTCATATTTATACAATTTGATACCCCATTAGTCATTGTATCCCTTCTCCCTCTTGCCCCAGGTCCAAATCAATGAGAAAGCTCCACATTGATCATCCATTCCATCTTTTTAACAGAAGTTGTTTACATAGATATGGCCTTGACTTATCAATCAAAACAGACAGCCAATCAATCAAATCTGACAGCCAATCAGATAACATTTCAGTTAAATATTTGCAGCAAAAGCATGACTAATAACTATCATTCCATTATATCATAGTCAGAATTGCATGTGACATCATATAATAACTGTGGTGTAGTGGGTAAGAGCATGGACTGCTGAACACTAGGTCACTGGTTCGAGTCTGGGTGAAGGCAATGTTTGACCAGCTACTACTATTTACAATGCCAGTGGTCTCGACCTGTAGTAAGATTTGTCTGTCTCGGCGAGACGAGATACTGCCCCGAGTAGACAAGTCTCGCGATACCGGGAATTGTCCCGTCTAGTTGCCATCACTAATACTGACCTCTCAGATCGAATTTTTCATAAAATAAGCAATTGTATTTTTGTCAAAGAAACATTGGTTGCTTGCTTCTAAGAGTGGAACGAGTCAGACCTCACGTTCTCAATCGGGGATTTGTGTTTATTTCCATAATTGATCTTGACTTCCCAAAGTCTCATTCCAGGATTTTCCTTCTCAAAGCGAGACTTCAGCTCCTCAGTTACCCCCGCTGGAAAAAAAAAACAATATATATTATTGACATTGGAACAGAAAAAATTTAGCAACTTTATGACAGATTATTGAATGTTTATCAAATGCATTATTCTACAAATTTGAACTGCACTCATTGCATAACAAGGCAATAATGGTGTACCAATATACAACTCTTTTCCTAATATCTCCACAAATTGGTCTTCTGATTCTAACTTTTACTAGAGTAGTGAAAAATATTTGCAGATGGAAACCTGATAGCCCACCTGCAACATACTTCTATGATTTATAATTAATTAAAGTATGCTTGATTTAATAACCCTTAACCTGATCATTGACACTTGAAAGATGAAATAACTGTTGGATTTGGATTTGTGACCTTGTGGCCCTCCCGAATATAGATTTTGTATGAAAGAATTTCAAGCATAAGGTTTAACTGCCAAATGTATATGGTATTCAATTCGTTGTGACATCTTCAATGACACAGACACATTACACAGACCTGTCTATCACGTTCATAAATTCAGATTAACGATAAAGAGCCACCTATCACAACTAACACAAATATCTTTTTTTTTAGTTTGACCAAGGAGTAGTCCATGGTTTGAATTTTTGATTCTTCTTTTGATTTCATGTGATTGCCTGTTCATTTGGCATACCATACTGTTTGTAAAACTACTACTTACATAAGCTAAGCTAGTAGAGACTGGCGCCGCTGGAGTGAAGGAGGTTCATTAAAATTCAGCATTGTGATCACATGACCAATAGACCAATAAAATCAGATTGGACAACTCTTATTTTAATCCAAACTCACAACTGTTGCAATATCTTTTTGAGTTGTTCTCTCTTGTCAAATTGCTTGACCAAGACTCCTCCCCTCCCACCTCCGACAGCCTGCCCAGGCTAAGCCTTTCTAGTTTATAAACATTCAATCGTATCCATTTAGTGTGGTACGTGGCAAGATGATACTTACTTGGATTTACATTTCGGGTGGTATCAGTAGCACAATCAGTCTATGAAGTATGAAAAAAAACCAACACAGTAAAGAAACAGTTCATAATCTGATAAGCCAACCGGTATTCAATATAGAGGAAAAGGTAGCACTAAGCTTTGCTCATTTATGCAACTGAACATAACTATGTACAACATATGGGATAACTCTAAGTCTATTCACAATCGTCTGAAGTCAGTAACAGCACTAACCAGACTCTAGATTCAAGTTTGGTCAATAGACAAATATTGCACTGGAACAGCAAATGCAGCAAAGCAGCTAAATATTTTTAGTTTATTTTAACGTTCCATTAGAAAAAATCATCTAATAAGTCAAAATGTTATTCATATTTACAATATATATAACAATGTATCATGGGCTTACACAGGACACAGTCCACCAGGCTTTTCATTGATGATCAATTTTGATCAGATTTAGAGTTTGAAAATTGCAATAGATTTAACAGCTTGTTGTGAACAGGGTGATTTTAATGTTCACCCTAAAATATTTTAAAATTAGAAACAACATCAAACAAGATAGCAAGACCTACTGGAGCTAGTTTTCCAACTCAAATGTGATTAAAGTTGATCGATCATAAAACTTTACTGTGGACTGCAAATCTATGATTGCACCACTTCTACTACACCATCAGATGTCGTAACGTCACCCAGAATTTAGTGCTGACTTTAGCTGTATATGGTCCTGTCTACGTCTATTATTAAACCCATGATATATATTTACAAATAGACACACTCACCCTTTTTACAACCGCAATCAATGTCCAAAGTTCCCTTCTATCAATTGCCTTCAGTAGCTCTCTGGCTTCAAGAACAGCCTTTTTGTTTTCTTCATTCTTTCCGTAGTCGTTAGTGTGTTTTATCTGGGTAGAATAGAAAATGAGTTCATTTTGGGGCAAATACCAACTGTATGGTTGCGATTTTGTTAGCCTGCTCTTAGCTCTACAACATATATTGCCATTTGAAATTTTTAATACAGCCCAAAAAACGTGGGGAAAGCAAAGTTTTTGACCTACGGCATATTTCTTCTTCATGCACTAGCCTAGAATTAAACAGATTTTCAATCATAAGCTTGCCTGATGTGATGGAGTGATAGAGAATCATTTAGAATACATCGAGCTTGTCACAACTAATCAATTGAGCAAAGTTGTTTGGATTTGGTTTTTAGTGCCATAATTTCAATTTCAAACTGATAATGTCGATACAACTCCTACTTAGGGATGTTGCGGTTGTTGGTTATATTTTCCTGCTCATACATTGGTAATTGTAGCATTTCAATAAGTTTACATTACTATACAAATCCAATTGACCTTTTCTTTAGAACATGAGTTTTGTACCATAATGAATGGTGCAAGAAATGCAATAATTTAGGTGTATAAATGATTGTGTTTAATGGGATTCTTTTATCCCTCACTGCCAAAAATATATGTCAGTATGGTGATGTGCCCAATTATGGCCTCCATTTCAAGCAAGTACCATGACATCACAGAATTAAATCACACGCAAGTCAAAGGGACCAAAATTACTTTTTTTTATCTAGACTACAAAGAAGTATCTTACTCGGCTTATGATGCTATCGTCAAGCTGTACATATGACTGCAAAGCTTCTTCCGAATTTTCCCCGCACAGTCGTAATACATCTTTCAATGTCTTCCCTCCAGGAAGAATCATCTGACCTTTGTCCAGTGCTTGCACAAGGGCTTCCCTCATCATTAGTTCTACAGCCTGTACCACAGGATGCTTGTATGCTGCAACAAAGTTTTCCATGAGGGATGAAGAAAGAAATTAAATGCCACATCCAGATGAATTTCTGTTGCATGCTCCTTTCAATCGAATAAACCAACTTTATAATGTGAGTGCAAAGTTTTTATTGAAGAATTTTAATCCTTTGACTAGAACAACATCTTTCATATGGATGGTTTTCTTTTGGCATTAAATACCATTGTAAAGGTGGGTATTAGTTAAAACAAGCATTAACTTCTTATTTACCATGAAGATTTCAATGGCTTCAATAAATTTACCTTTACGTGTTAGTTCATAGCGAGTCCCGAAGACAGTAGAAAGTCCAGCTAACTCCTTATCTCTGACACAGAATTGTTCAGTCCCCTCAACCTCACACACTCTCATCTGATTCATGAATCTCTCAGGCTCAAAGGCAGTCTTCACTCCTGAATGAAGATCAAGGCATTCAAAGTTTATGAGACCATGTGTTTGGTGGAAAATCAAGTCAAATATTTCAGATTGAAACATTATGTAGGACAGCAGAGGCTTTCCAGTGGCAAACCTTTCCCAGATCACCTCCATTGTTATTTGTTATTTGGTTTTTCGTGCTTTGTTTATCACCTACCAATATGATAAGAGTCCCGTAGGTAATAGTCCCATCTGTCAACATCAAGACCTGCTTTATCATTTACGATACTACATAGGTACTCCTTGCCGACTCTTCCTGTCTCCGGTGGCTGGAATCACAAAAGAACAAGAGGACACATAACTCAAATGATCACTATGGTTAGTTAATTGAATTCCAGCTAAGTGCAAAATTTTAAAACAACCATGGAATTGAGGGAGCATATTGGATGCAATAACAACCACAAACCTTGTAGCTCAACAACCATAAGGTTCCCTAGATTAATGCATTGTGCAGACGGACAGTATTAACCCAGAAAGGAGAGAGTTTAATTTTGACCCTGACCCTGCTTTTGTCTAAGATGAATGTCTATGTATGAAACTTTTATCAACAAACTGCTCAATCTAGGGTAATATTCAAACTCAAAATCCGATCAAAATTGATCGAGTTATCAACAAAAAACCCGGTATATGAGTTGCAAGTCAATTTTCACACCAATGCTACTACACCTTCCAATGTTGTTACGTCGCCCCACAAATAAATGCCTCAGTGCCTCAATGCTAATGCTCAATTAGTGTCCTGTCTAGGTTTATTATTATGTCTATATGGCTAAAACCTCTTAATTATTCAATGAATATGTACTGTGCCAAAAGACAATCTATTTGCTGCCTGACCCTGGTCCTGACTTTTGGTCTCAGGATCTATGACAAGTAGAATTAAAATGCGTTACATTTTCCCCCTCAGGTTGTTCTATGATTGATAGTATGAACTCTTTATCCTCCTTTGTTATCCCCCACTCAGAGAGACTCTCTTTGATTTCATCCTTCTCCATGATACGTCTCACAATATCTTTTGAGAATTTCTCATGAGCTCTGTGTTCATCCTTGAGGATAATTTTGCCAACTCCCTCAAATAGATGTGAGAAAGGTCCATGTCCAATATCATGGCAGAGAGCCGCAATCTTAAAAGAAAGAGGTGACTGTCTTTAAAACAATTTGGTTTCAATTAACAATTGTCAACTATCACAGTGTTTTGAGCTCAGGTCAACATGGATTTGCAGCCAATTGAATATTTAGTGTAGAGTATAAGGATATGTAATAAACTAACGGCCAGGAGGAACCCACACTCACAGAGTAACTCTTTTTTAACTTTGACTTGCCCTCCAATAAATAAAAAATTTGAACTGGTCAAGATACAACATACAGTGGTGCGCGTACCACTGCACAACACACAGGTCTTCAGCTAGAAACCATGAGTCATGTGCTGTTTCAAGGCATTCTCTAGTACAACCTCCTCATGGCCGGCCCCAGCACCATGAAGCCACCCCCTGTGTGTTGATGAGCATCTCAATCAATCTCATCGATCCCTCAGTGCATTTTGTAGGTTTCGGTGGTTTGACATAATTTGTGTGTTTACGCTGTTGCGCAACCATGGAGGCTGCCAACTCTTCATTGTTTCAGTGCAACAATGTTCGCCCCATCACTCGCATGCTTATACTCTAAGCCAAACCAGTGCAGGGAGGTTTGCTTTCCATCAACTCATCGGTGCAAAGTCGCTATCGTCAAGGCACCCGCCCCTCGTGCCATAGTTCACTACTCAAACTCACCACATTGAGCATAGTACAACGATAAAATGGCTGAAAGACATTTGATAATGATAAATAAGCGAAGTCAATAATTTCAAATGAATTTGATTACTAATAATGCTTATTATAATCAACACTCAGCCTACTTTGTATGAAATCACGTAAGTGCAATCATAATCTTTACCTGAACACAAAGTACATCCTTTTTGGTTATATTCAGTTCTGGCTGCTTCTTGCGTATCAACTCCACCAGCCTGGTTGCCAGATGATGTACTCCAATACAATGCTCAAAACGTGTATGTGTACCCCCTGGAAACACATAGCTGGTAACACCAAGCTGCATGGAAACAGGAACAGATTTAGGTCAATTATTTCCAGGAACAAGGTTGTCCAAGAATACAGATGAATTATATGCATTAGCTGGAAATTTCCAAATAAATGCCACTGTGAATATTTCCACGTTTGAAAAGCTTAGTGTTAATCTGTAATCAGCTTCACTTCCCATACTATGTATGATGTTATATTACCTGTTTCAGGCTCCTCAAACGCTGATATTCAGGAGTATCAATGATCTCTGCTACTAAAGGATGCACTGTGATTGGACCATGAACAGGGTCTTGGATTGTCTTATTCACTACATCTTTTCTGAGCTCTCTACGCACAATCTCTTCACTTATTTCATCTAGGAGTGAGCTTGTAACATGCGGGGGAAACCCTTTCTGTAAAATAAATTACGATGAGACCTCAACACAAGTTAGACTACAGTAGAGGTTTTCCAAGTTGAGCTGAGGCTATGCTTAGCAATAATATGACTGAAACTATAAATACAGCAAGCCGACTATGAAATACATCTCTCAATAAAAAAAGTAATGATTATCATTTTTTTAAGTGTTCATTTAGGATAGTTCAAAATATTTTACATCATTTATTTTAGCTCTCCCCATCACAAAGTTATAATATCTCAAACAGAGAACACTACTGGTTTGTTTAAAGGTTTGTTGTGAGCATCGTCGCAACAGCAAGCAAAAAGACTAAGATCTCTGATAAAAATTTGTTTTAACTGTACAAAATGTCTAAAAAACGAAAGAAAAGTGCAGAGAAAAACGATCAGGCTTTGCCCAGAAAATGAAAGAGGACAGTGATGGCAATACGAACAATCTTCCATATCTTCTCAAAAGGATAAACGCACTACACAAAAAAATCGATCAATGCAACAGAAGCGAAACAACACATCAGATAAAAGGCAAGGCGAATAACCCTCAGGTCGTTATAACCAGTAGCCCTGCTGCATACAAACACATGAAAGTGGGCTTTCAATCATTCCTGACTGAAAATTATAAGGTTGATGCGAAAGTTCTCAACAAAGAAAGGTCAGGACTGGTTGTTCACTCCTCAATATCGGCAACTGACAAAGTTGTTGCTTTGAAACCTATTTACACTATCAACTTTTACAATACAACCAGTAGAATTCTGGTCAACAAGCTCCGCAAAGTTGACTTATTTCTAGAACATTATGGAAACATCTTAGATACACTCAGCAAAGACGAGGAAGATGCTAACAATGGGAATTTAAAAGCTCATTGCATCAGTGCTCTAGACACCATGGTCTCAAGTTCACCAGAGACTACAACATCTGACATCAAAACACATATGATCAATCCAAAAATACAACCGGAGAGCGACAGATCCTAAAGAGAGTCTAAAATCTAGTAATTGCGAATCCTGTCAAAAGCTTAGCAATACAGTTGACTTTTTACTATCCAAAACCGCTGATATTGAAAAAAGAATGGAAAATCAGCATAAAATGCTCGAGCAACTTTGTTCCTCATCTCTGACAGAAAAAAAAGTAAGAAATGAATTTCAGCGACACTCTAAGTGGGCCTCTGAGGATTTAGATCGTAAAGTGGAACGATTGGGACAGTCACTGTATCAAGAAGTCGAAGGCACTTTAAGTTATGCGAGTGCAACAAAGAAGAAGCCACAAGAGATACATCATGCTGCTCCACAAAACAAATATAATTCTAAGAGTACGCATCAACCCCAACCTTCAACTAATGGCTCAAAGCCATGAACATCTTCTATGGATATAGATGACAACACCACAATAAACAACAAACAAGGAACGACTAATCAAATACAACATGAACACCGGACGCCTTTTGTTAGCTCACATATTATTGTGGTTAGCATCAAGGAAGGAAGCCCACTACATCAAAACTATAACCAGGATGACATAAGGAAAATAATCAACACCAACTTTGGTCCAACAATTGTGGAAATGACAAACAAGTACTCATATAATACAAACAACCCACGATTAATGATCTAATTCCGAAATATAGAAACAGCTAAACCCATTAATAATAAGTGGGAAAGAACACTCTTTGGAGGATCATCTTCCTGACTAACTATTGACCCAATAAAGCTGAAAGAAAATTCAGTAATGATAAAGGGTGTACCACTAGACACCAGTGACGCAGATATCCTTGAAGATATCAAAAAGATCGACAATATGGCAGAAGTTGACCGTCTGTACAAGAACGGTAAGAAGCTGAGACTTTATAGGGTCAAATTTTCCAATAATGATTTTTATAACAAAGCAATATCATCTGGAATCAGCCTTCCATCAGCACACGTTTTATGTCATGCCAAAGATATGTTATGATGACTCTAAGAAATTTTTCTGATTTTGAGAGCAGTTTTGCTATAGCGCATTTAAATATTCAAGGATTAACCTCCAAAATCGACGAAGTTAAATATCTCTTGTATAAACACACATTCAAAATATTTTGTTTGTCCGAAACATTCCTCAATGATAGATATAGCGATAGTTTTTATGAAATACCTGATTACAATATTGTGAGAAGCGATAGAATCCATAAAGGTGGTGGGGGATTATTATGTTACATCCACGCTTCCATAAATTTCAAACTCATCAATCCCACCTATCATTTTTACGAGGATAATTTGCTGATTAAGGTTATCCCTCAGGTCTCAAGACCTTTTCTTGTTTCGTTTCATTTGTTTACCGACCACCCAGCTCCCATGCAGATTGGGCGGACCAGTTCACCGACTTTGTGAATGAGTGTTATGCAATATGTGAAGAAATTGTGATTCTTGGTGATTTCAATGTCAACATGTTAGACAGTCAAATTGAAAAAAGCTGGAAGACCAAAATTTGTAACCCCTATCATTAACCCAATTGATAACTGGACCAACTCGAGTAAATTCCAGTACTGCAACTCTCATTGACCACATTTACACAAACTGCAATGATCATTGCATTTCATCAGGACTAATTAAATATTCCTTGAGCGATCATGATTTGATTTATACAGTACGGAAAACTGGTGTCAAACGACAGGCAGGTGATCATAAAATTAAATATCGAAATTTCTCAAATTTTACTCCAAAAAATATCATACAAGCATTTGCAGGTGTAACTTGGGAAGATATCCTTTATCAAAATGACACTGGAGAGATGATTTCAGCGTTCAATCAGAGATATATCAATATAATTTCTAAATTGATTACTACCAATACACGCAATGTAAAATCTATACAATTGCCAAAGTGGTTTGATGAAGAGGTTCAAACACAGATGAAAGTAAGAGAAAATTTTAAGAAAGAAGAAAACTGGGATGCATATAAAAAGCAACGGAACCTAGTGACTAATTTGATAAGGCGCAAGAAAAGAAAATGTATTGAGGAATTGATAAAGAATTCAAACGCAGGTGACACAAGACAGATATGGAAAACACTTAATGTTGAATCTAAACCGTCCAAACCTAATAATGCACAACTTTCTTCAATGAAAAATTATTAAAATCCTTACTGATGTGTTCAATAGAATCCTTGCTGACGGATCATTTCCAAAAGCTTGGAAATTTGCCAGAGTGACTCCAATTTTCAAAGATGGTGACAAAAACAATCCATCAAACTATAGACCAATATCAGTGTTACCAATTATATCAAAGCTATTTGAAAAACACATAAACCTACACCTACACTCCCATCTTTCAAAAATCAAATTTCTGCATGAGTATCAATACGGGTTTAGAGAAGGTTTTTCTTGCTCGTCTGCAGTTCAAAAGATAGTCTCAGACTGTCTAGAATTCAAAATTAAGAATGAAAAAATATCTATGATGTTCATGGATTTCAGTAAAGCTTATGATTGTGTAAATCACAATATATTATCCAAAAAACTAGAAGTTGCTGGTATCAATGGCAAGGCACTTGGTCTTCTTAACTCTTTTCTGAATGAACTCTCTCAAAATGTACTGTATATTGGGGAAGAATCATCTATACTTCCAATAGATGTAGGGGTTCCACAAGGATCAATAATAGCACCAACTCTATTCTTGATTTATTTTGCGTATGCAGATGACACAGTATTTATGAATCACGATCGTAACACAAATAATTTAAATTCCAAGTTTAATGATGACCTAAATGTGATCAATGATTGGTGCTTTAATAATCATATGGTAATTAAGATCAATAAGTTGCACTTTCTGCTGCATAACATTCACGATGATGTCGGCGGGTTGTTCTCATTGTCATGTGGTGAGAGGGGGTTGTCCCTAATCACCTGGTACCAACTAACAAATTATCAAGGTCGTTACACCTTTTACCTTTGCCAGTGCTCAACATATATTTTACTAGCATTACTGGACATCAATTGATGAACAAGAAATGTCCAACACTTTTGTTAGAACATTTTAATTTTTCGCGCAATTTCAATCTGAGAGAGATGTTCAACCTACACCCAACTTCAAATAACTTTTTAGATAATATCATAGCATCTACTTTTAACAATATTCCATATAATTTTACGTTCAATAATCAATTATAAATCATTCAAACTCAATTTTTCTGATTATCTTTTTTTTGTCATCTTGATTGAAAGTTTTTGTTTTTTTTCCTCTTTTTTGTTTTCTTGGAAGGCTGATTTTGTAAAACATTCTCATCGAATGCCAATAAAGTTAAAAAATAAAACAACAAAAAAATTTGTTTATGTTCCATTTTGTCCAAACTTTACCTCCTCAAACGTAGCTCTGTCGATCAGAAGCAGTCCCTTTGTAATAAGTTTCTTAGCATCACCATCTGTTTCCCTCATCACAAGCCTTTCTAACTTGCCCATCAAATCTTCTTTGCCTTCCTCTGAGATTACTTGCTTTCTGATTATTTCTTCCAAATCTGACAACAGTCTATTATATAAATTCATGAGTATGGTGTTAGGTCGTCAGGCAAATCAGGATCAAGATCAGGATTGATGATGGTCAGGCAATTAAAGTGGATATTAGGTTGGGAGTGTTTTAAACATCGCAGTAGTGGCAATTTGAGTTTGATTTCTACCATAAGCTGAGTTTTAGAAATAAGGTAAGGATTTTAAGCAAAATTTTAACCACTCAGTACTATATGAATTTTAAGAATTTTCAGTCTAGGTTAGGTTAAGACGTTAGGAATTTATGTATGTTCCAAAAAAGCATAGTGTTAGGGATTTTCTCAGCGATTTTCTATTATACCAATCATATATTTATAAACTTATTTCATCTTTTGAATGGTTTAAAAAACGTACCTCTGATCCTGATGAAGCTTGGTTTCTGAAGACAGTTTTGTTGAACACTAAAATAAACAAATTTGAAAACTCATGATGCATAATATGTATTATATGTGGAAGCATTATAAAACATATATCTTCTCTTACAGTTCTGATATATAACCTGTTGTCATAATACCAATTTGAACTGTTTCTGTTTCTGACTTCACTTCGATTTTCAGCAATATTTCTTCTGTCTCAAAAAGGTGGTTTTTTTCTGCAATGTTCACAGCAACACCTGGTTTGAACCGCAGCTAGATTTGTGACAAAGGGCAGGATTAAAAACTAAAACTTGACAAGCATTAAAGAGCGGAAATATCAATCTCACCTTACCATAAGTGTTCTTGTCAAATGGGCATTGGTAAAATATTACTGTTTTGAGAGCAGTAGAGACAATTAGTTTGACACAAAATGCATTCAGGGAAAGATAATCAATCTATAGAAAAGATAAGTAGACCGACTCCTTAAAAGTTGTATCGATACACTCCTGACTAGAATTAGATTAGACACAATATGTTTAAAGTGGTCTACTTTTAAATACCTAGAGATGTCACTAGTATAATCTTCATCATAACACGGTGGTCAGCAAATATTGACTTTCTATACACCGTTGGAAAGCTGGCGAGCTACTGATGATTAACAGCTCATCAAAAGCGTGATCAGATGGCATTGTGACATTTCATCAAAGAATTGAGGACGATTAGGCCGATTTTAGCAAACTGGGTGGCTGAGCCAATTTGGTTGCTGGAAATTTTAAAACATGTAATATTTATTCTTAGAGACATAGTTCATCAAAATTTTTGGTTTAAATAATCAATATGATGAAAACTGGTACACAGTGCCATAGTATGTCAGCACTTCCTGTATGTGCTATGCTTCATGAAAACGGCTTTGTATGTGAGAAGTTTCAAATTGTCTGGCTTGAGTAATGGTCCTTTTGACAGTATGTTTGGCGTCATGGAAAAATGACACCAAATGTGTCTACCTTTGATGGTCTTGCTGATATTGATACTTAAGCTATACTGCTGAATACTGGAGTGTGCGTATGTAAACAGCACTTCAGAAAAAACAAGCAAACATTTTTGCTCTTACCTATTTTGAGCAGTCTCAAATTATTGCTCAAAAATTCACAGTATACCATCAAATTCGAAAAACATGCACACAATTTCGAAATGACGTTAAAAGTCACTTTAGGCACATCTTATATCGTTTTAAATCAAAATTTATGTTGAACTGTATCTCTAAGATTAAATATCACCTGTCTCGGCATTTCTTACAATCTTTGCTAAGCCATCCACTTTGCTAAAAAATAGCCTTTGGGCCTCAATAATTTGATAAAATGAAGCAATGTCATCCAATCAAATTTTTGTTAAGCTGTTAACCATCAGTAGTTCAGCAGCTTTAAATGCTGTATTTTACCCGATAAAGACAATACAAGAGGCAATATAGATCAGGACTCACATATGCGGAGTCAATCTTCACCTTTCTGAGAGAGTGTACCATATATGTGCCTGTCAGGGACGCTATAGTGGCTGCCACACATTTACCTAAGGTTGTTGTCATCATCTTTCTCGGTGCCGACTTTGATGTTGAACTGAAAGGCATGCGATCTCCAAGCCTTGAATTTTCTATTACCGCTCTTTTAAACTGTGTGATGAATCTTGCTGAAAACTGTAAAAAAAGGATCTAATAGAAAAAAAGTAAGGAAGCCAATATCCAAGAGCATATCATAGTGAGTAATTTTCAAATCAACAGAAGCTAATATAAAAACAGCAAGGAGGTAAACATCCTAGAGCATGTGAAACTGAATTGGGTAACGAATCAAAGATGCAAGGTGGTGTCACTAACAAATTGAATGAAGGTTTGAGCTCTATAACTAGATGTTTTTAGGAAACGATAAACAAAGAACAGCTTACAGCCCGCATGATGAGTATCTCTTGCAGCCTCGTCAGGTAATCTTCTCCTCTAACCTTAATCTGGAGATGCAAACAGACTGCGAACCTAGAAAATTGAAATTATTTGCAACATTTTGTGAAAATGTAGCATCAGTGTTTGACAACCAGAACAGTGTCAATGACTAAGTGATTTGGCTCAGACTGCACCGAACTTAATTTCTATTTCAAACTTTTTCGCACAGGAAAATACAGAATATGTAGCAGGCATGTTGATGCATATGGAAACTTTCCAGTAAGTGGATACTCTTCTACTTATATAAATGTGATACAATATATATTCACTTGCATATCAATTTTTTCGCTTTTTGTCATTTATCTTTAAAAAGGCGGAGCATCTGTTATAGATTAAACTGATCACACTGACAAATGGGATCCATGATCCAATCACCACGGAGGAACTTTTGAAAAGACCAACACCCAAAATTAGAAAATTAAAGTTGATACAAAAAACATTGTGTTTACATTTTTTCCAAATCAGAAGGCAACCTGGCCTAGACATTGTTCTAATGCGATCCTCAAAAGAATGCAATTTTTATCATAATCCCAATTTAAGTACATCTTGAGAATTTAGTTATCAATACATCCATTTTAGGCCAGAAGCAGCCTAGCAATAACTGCTCTATAAAATAATGGCCGGACAATTTTTGATGGCAGGAAACTGATCGCATATTATACTTCATTGATCTTTCTTCTGTAAAATTCATCGGGTGTACCCAGTTGTAGTGGTCATATTTAGAAATTAAAAGGTGTTTTGTTTTTGCATTATAGGTGTGGGAAACATAACTCCTATTCTGTGTAATCTTACTAATCTAATCTTCAGGGAATTCCAGGTTGAAACTGCATTGTGGGGATTTTGTTGACTTGCCATTTGATTTACCAAGTAAACTTGCAGAAGTCTGCTCGTGTTAGATCAGGACAAATTTAAAATTTTCAATAAGTATATTCTCAGATCTTTATGAGGTTAGTATGATATTGTCTTGCGGCAGCATATCCGCAATATTTATCAAAATTGCATATAATAAGTGAAATGTTAAGAATTCAAAGAATGTGTTTCTAGGGTGGAACAACGTGCTGAATCCAAAATTAAGGGTGTACCCAGTTGTAGCGATCATGTCAGCGGCAGCATATCCTAATTTCTTCTAAAAATTGCTTTTAATGTGTGAAATATTAAGGTGTTTCAAGGGTATAACAACGAGCTGAACATAAAGGTGTAACCTAGAACAAGTTTGATCCAATTGCCTGCATTCCTGTTGCTCCCTTCAACTGGGGTCACTCAGAATGCAGGCAAATGGACCAAACTTGGTCTAGTGTACCCAGTCGTAGCAATCATACCAGCGGAAGACCGGCAGCGCGGCAGCATATCGCAATTTTTCCTCAAAATCGCTAATAATACGTGAAATGTTACGAGTTTAAAACAAGGGTATATCTAGAGTAGAACAACGTGCTGCGGCGTGACCAGTGGATCGGGGTCACTCAGAATGCAGGCAAATGGACCAAACTTGGTCTAGTGTACCCAGTGGTAGCAATCATATCAGCGGAAGACCGGCAGCGCGGTAGCATATCGCAATTTTTCTCATAATCGCTAATAATACGTGAAATGTTACGAGTTTAAAACAAGGGTATATCTAGGGTAGAACAACGTGCTGAATCCAAAACTGAGAGTGTACCCGGTTGTAGCAATCATGTCAGTGACAGCGCGGCAGCATACCTGCAATTTTCTTCTCAATCGGTTAGGTAAGTGAAATGTTAAGTGATTAATATGGTCAGCAGGAAACACGACTATATGTATGATTTTAACAAGATAATCTATCACATCATTTTAAAAGGTCAGCGACAGCACTACATCTCAACGAGAACAAGACAAAAGGCAGCACAGTTGTAAGACTGCCCAAAACATGATAGCGTGAGACAAATCTGATGTAGGAAAAAAGAGTGTACCCAGTTGAAGAGGTCAGCCGCAGCACTACTGCATATCCCAAATGTTCACACTATCGATATGAGATTAGTGGGAAGTCAAGAGTTTGATGCAGTTGGCACAAGTCAAGACAATAGTCCTGGGTTCTACATAGTAATGTTTTATCATTGCATGAGGTGGTTGGTTAGAGACAGCGCTATCACATATCCCCATATCATTTCATTAGCATGTTAGGAAAGTATGCGAAGCTGGCATATCTAAGTTTTTCAGACTCTGACAGTTGGGTTTCTTTCTGAAAAGTGAGGTACTCATTGAACTCTTTGCTCATGTATTATGCAAAAGATATCCCGTCGAAAAATGACATAAGAGGCAATTGAAACGTCAAAAATGTTGTTAGTATTGCCCCAAGACAGTAGTCTCAAGACCATACAATATCATACTAGTCCCATAAGAAGTTTGACATAATTCAATTGAAATTTTTCAATTTGTGCAGGTCTGATACGAGAAGACTTTTCTACAAGTTTACTTAGTGAATTAATTGCCATGTCAACAAAATCCCACAATGCAATTTATTACCTGGAAATCCCTGATGATTAGATTAGTTAGATTACACAGAATAGGAGTTATTTCCCAACACATATAATCCCAAAACAAAACACCTTTTAATTTCTAAATATGACCACTACAACTGGGTACACCCGGTGAATTTTACAGAACATACACCAATGAAGTATAAAACGTGATCAGTATCCTGCCATCAAATATTGTCCGTGCCATAACAACTTATGCTATAGCTGCTTCTGGCCTATTTTTTCCAGATAGCCTAAAAGTTTCTCATGTAAAACCCCTATACAATGAGGGTGATAAAAATGTTACTAAAAAGTACTTAATTTTTAAATTAGAGATCTTTTAGAGATGAATTCTCTAGCAACAAATATTCATATTGCTCAAAACCAAAACCACCGAGAGTGGCAGACATTTCGCCAATGTACATTACGCCAATGAAATGTTTTGCCATTAGCAAACTTGCCAATCATGTTTTGCCAAAAATATTCTGCGAATCTCATTATGCCAATCACACTCTGGAAAAGTATGTCGTGGTAAGCTATTTCACGTTGCATAAGTTGCAGAGGGTGCAGCAGTATTCCTTGGTGAGATTAATTCCTAAAATGCAGAAAGACAAACCGCGGGAGGCAAATCTACAAGTCGGGATCAAAGTTCACAGCTATCTTTAAACTCAACTTCAGTGCACAGCTAACAGGGTGTGGTGTTTAAACAACCTTCAGATAAGAAACTGTAAGGTGTAGGTGGTATACTTTTACCTGTAAGAGGTCTATCTATCAAAGGCACAGCTCAGAGTTACCAATCAAACGATTGATGAGAAAATCTATGTTGTGGATAATCAAACCACCAACTTATATGAAGGCCTATGTTTGTTTCTCTAGGACTCAAACAATGTAACCAAGTATGCACATAATGTTGATTCAAATGATGATAAATCTATAAACTTTCACCATGAGTTGTAGGATATTTTATCAGACTTAGACAAAGTCGATGTCAGTGAGCCTTACAGAATCCAGCTAAGGGAGGCTTTGACACCATGCCATAGGAGGTGTCACAGCCACAAATTACGATAGTCAAAAAGCAGCTGGGCAACATGAAGAGTAAGGGAATCATACCTAAAGTGACTGTACCTACTGTCTGGTGCTCAGGTATGGTTCAAGTACCTAAAGAAGACCCTACTCAAATCAGCATATGTGCTGACCTCACCAAACTAAATTTTGGTGTAAAGCATGACACCAATCCCAGCAGTTCTGTCGACCCAACTTTTTCATCAAAATATCAGGGACGAAACTCAGTTTATTATGAGATACCACAAGAAGACAACCCCCAATACTACTTGCTACATTATCACTCCATTTGGATATGTGCCATTATTGGTCTCATAAGTTCAGGAGATATCTTTCAGCGCTGCATGTTTGATATTTTTCATAGGCTTGTTGGTGTAGTGTGCCACATGGACAATTTACTAGTATATAGCTTTGTAAGTGAGGACGAACACGATGATAGAATGTGTAAGGTGAAAAATGTCTGTCTTGTAAGAGTTCAGTGAAACTCTTAGGTCACATCATCAGCCAGCAAGACAAGTCGTACATCCTGACCCTAAATGTATACCGGAAATTTTGGAGTTACCCATCCCTAATTGTGTGAAAGCGTTACTCTCATTTCTTGGTTCTTTAAACCAACTAGATAAATGGGCCATAAATTATTTCCTAGATTATTAGACTTAGTACACCCTCTAAGAATCAAACCCAACTATGATTGGACATGGAACACTAATATGATCTCTCGAGAGCACCCTGTCTAGGATGGTATCATGTACAAAAACTATCGTCATTATGAACGATGCCTCAAACCAAGCACCAATAACTGTATTATTCAAGGTTCAATCCAATGAGTCATGCAGACTCTTCGCCTCAATCCGATGACCCAACTCTACAACATGATGTGCTTCGTCAACTATGAATGGCCTGATATCTTACAGATGTCAAGACTATCCTCAAACAATACTGGCAAAGTGAGTCTGGAATAACAATCCTTGACAACCTATTGTTATACAACCAGAGAATAGTGATACTGATCAGCGAGAATAGTGAAATTTTTAAACCCATACATCCCGGTCATCTGGTGGTGGTCTGGGATATCTCAAGACATAGCCAAGATGGTAAGAAATTGTCGAGCCTGCCAACAACACCAACCAGAGGGTCGTGAGCCTCTGAAACCATCTATGATACCTGACAGACTGTGGCAGCATGTATCCTCACTTCGATGGCAACACAGCCTAACAACAGAATTGTACACAAGAAGGCAACGTTACACCTTTGAGATCATGACGTGATTGATGATGGACATTATTTTTACATCAATTTTAATATCAGGATATGTTGGACCAACTCATCCTCCACAATGAAACCCACAACAACCTGCATCGTCCAAATTATGAACCACGTTGCATATTAAACGAGGGGGAATCAAGACCCGCAGATCCTGTTGGAGTGGATTTTGACGTGATTTGATGGTTAGTGCTTTGGAAACAGAGAGAACCTACTCTAGTCTCAGTATTTTTTGGTTGATATTTTATTCTTTTTAAATGGCTGTGCAATTTAGTTCATAATTAAAAAAAAAAGATCTCCTGTCAAATAACATTAAACATTACATAATTTGGTTTTCAAAATAGACCTTGACAATCTCAAATATATTTAAGCTCGACACATTTTTGAGGAGTTGCCCGCTTCCTCAACAGGAAGGGATTACTCTACACAGTAACAGTTAATGTTCTGCTTTGGTGTTTGGCCCCTAGTGGTTCGAAAATATTTGACAAGCTTAATGATTTATTGTATCAATATACAATTATCTATAGAATTCAAGAATATATCATAGATTTAAATAGTGGACTGGCAGTGAAATTTTGAAAAATTGCCTTTTCAGTTTCACAGTAACTGTTGCAAATTTGTTTAAACCGCATGTTTCTAACATTGATCAACACTGATTAATTGTACATTAACTGAAATACATTGAAAACATTGAGGCAGCAATTGGGAAAATGATGCAGTAAATTATGTTACGCAAAAGCGTGATAAAAATGTATGCAGTATTACATGCATAAAAAAATGTATAAAAATGGATCAGCTATTTTGGGTGATTGTTGAGCATTGAGAGAGAAATGTTTATGCTCATAACTTCTCTACTATTGAATTTATCATCAAAAGCCACGATCAAACCTTGAAAATACTCCCTAGTTCAATGGAAGCTGGTGTGCATTATATGTTGTTAAACCTATTTTCAGCTTTTTAGAGTGAGATGAGTGCTGCTTTAGACCAAATATAGCTAGTTTAGCCTCAAAAGTCCAAATATCTCAAGATGTAAAGCCATAATCCATCAAAGGTTGCTTCGATTAAAATCTAGACAATCTTCTGCTGTTCATCATGCTGACAACAAATTTGACTGACAGCTTACTGAATTTCTGAATTGTGGTATGAACATTTTGTCCTAAATCAGTGAAAATTTGTGTTATTATCTGTTACAGTAAAAGACCAAATTGGTATGTTAAGTTGGAAATTTTAGTTCATGCATTATTTTGGTTGAATGTATTGAATGAGGGGTCAGAAATGGCCCTATTCTATTGCACAAAATCAATTTTAAGACTCGAAGACAGGAGGCCTAAAACCAATTGTAGTTTTACTAAAATGTCATTCCTCCAGTTAGTGTGATGCCTCCTCCATATGGTGAAAGCATAAACTTATCGAATACCTCAATAACAAGGCACAGAGGGCTCATTTTAAAATTGGCACTTTTTGACCCAACTACAAGGATTTGAGAAGTTTCAACTACGAATATAACTATTAAAAATGATCACCAACACCAATTGCTGTTCACTCTGGGATTCCATTCTTCTGTAGATTAGCTCACGGTCATAGGGTTTTACAGCCGGGAGTTTCTATTCCATTCCTTTCAATCAAAAAATCTAAAAGAGCTTTACCAACTTGGAAATTTGACTCATGTTTCAGTGAGATGGTCATGGCGTCGAGTGGGCTGAATAGCAGGTTGGCCGGACCGCTACCTACCAGCTGGTGGTTCTTATGGTAGGAGGGAACGAATTAGACAACTGGTGCTCCCCAAACTAGCTCGCTGACCGCATGGATCACCTGGCTCAAGACATTTTAAATGCAGGAGTAGAAGCTGTTGCTTTTGTGGCCGCGGTCAAATTCACTGTACACTCAGGGCATATAAGGTAATTTGGTGAACCCGAGTTACCCCCACATCTTGAAAAGGCCAAAAATCATATAAATTATAAAGCGAAAAACTTCTTTTGTGACTGGCATAAAGTTATCAAGCTACAGACCTCAGATTTTCAGGACACACTCACAAACTGTGTATTTCTTTGCCCCCCGTGAAAGTGGAATAATTGCATTCATAAGCCGGCAGCAGGGCAGCAATTTATATCATTTCTTAACTGTTTTCGGTAAAGCTTACGATATGTTGGCAGATATTTTCCTTTTTTACTAAAAAATATAACCACTATGTTCCTCAGAAGATGAGCAATCCAATGATATAAAAAACTGTGCTGTCATACCATTTGAAGCTATGCAGCTGCTCAAAAGAAAATGTGCTTCTACATTATTTTACTGATTTGCAATGATTTAGCTGTGCACAAATATGCTGATTGTGTGTGTCAGGGGCGTATATTCTAAAAAAATTCACTCACTGACTTTTCAGAGATGAGCATAATAATCGGGCGCAGCCCGATCCACACGCCGTAGGCGTGGCGGGGAGGGTGTGGGAGGGGCGCTTAATCGCCCTCCCACCACGGAAATTTTTGCATATCGGTAGCAAAATAGTGCAAGCAGAGAGGTATTTCAATAGCTCACTGAGCTATTGGGTACTTTCAGAAAACAACTCAATAGCAGTAGAAGATTACGGTAAAAATGCTCCAGTTATAAAGCACCCATTTGAAAAAAACTGACCTTGATGGGATTCGAACCAACAACAATCTGATTAACAGTGATTATTAGGCAGACGCTCTACACACTGAGCTATTCAGCTAATATACCCCACTGGTGTGTGTATTCATTACCAGTAATTTAATGTAATTATTATAATACAGTATTCATGCTCCACTAAAGATGAGTCAGACACTGTTTTGCCAATGTCACATGAAGTCTGTGTAATTCAGTGGAAAATCCCCCATTTTGTAAACGCAGAGTTCTGGGTTTGACCCCAGTCTGGGGTAATTTTTTTATACTCTCAATATGGCTATAAATCATAATGATCGTAAAGAGAAATCTTCTTTTGTTGCTGGCCAAATAATTTATCGAGCTACAGACCTCAGATTTTCAGATCATACTCAAAAAATGCCCGCCATAAAAATGGAAGAGTTGCATACATATGCCGGCAGCAGGGCAACAATTTATATCATTTTTAAACTGTTTTCACTAAAGCTCTTGATTTGTTGGCAGATATTTTCCTTGTTTACTAAAAAAAACACAATGTTCCTGGGAGATGAGCAATCCAATTATATAAAAATGTGCTGTCAAACCTTTTGAAGCCATTCTGCTGCTCTAAAGAAAATGTGGCTACACATTATTTTACTGATTTGTGATGCTTTATAGAAAGCTTCTATTGTAGCTGGCATAAGCAATTATTGAGCTACAGACCTCAGATTTTCAGGACATACTCGCAAAATGTGTATTGCTTTGCCCCCCATGAAAGTAGAATAATTACATACATATGCCGGCAGTAGGGCAGCGATTCATATCATTTTTTAACTGTTTTTACTAAAGCTCTCGATATGTTGGCAGATGTTTTCTTTTTTTACTAAAGAAAATGACCACTATGTTCCTCAGGATATGAACAATCCAATGATATAAAAAATTTTGCTGTCAGACCATTTAAAGCCATGCTGCTGCTCAAAAGAAAATGTGCCTACACATTATTTTACTGTTTTGTGATGCTTTAGAGAAAGCTTCTTTTGTAGCTGGCATAAGCAATTATTGAGCTACAGACCTCAGATTTTCAGGACATACTCGAAAAATGTGTATTGCTTTGCCCCCCATGAAAGTAGAATAATTACATACATATGCCGGCAGCAGGGCGGCGATTTATATCATTTTTTAACTGTTTTCACTAAAGCTCTCGATATGTTGGCAGATGTTTTCCTTGTTTACTAAAGAAAATGACCACTGTGTTCCTCAAGAGATGAGCAATCCAATGATATAAAAATTTGTGCTGTCAGACCATTTGAAGCCATGCTGCTGCTCAAAAGAAAATGTGCCTACACATTATTTTACTGTTTTGTGATGCTTTAGAGAAAGCTTCTTTTGTAGCTGGCATAAGCAATTATTGAGCTACAGACCTCAGATTTTCAGGACATACTCGAAAAATGTGTATTGCTTTGCCCCCCATGAAAGTAGAATAATTACATACATATGCCGGCAGCAGGGCGGCGATTTATATCATTTTTTAACTGTTTTCACTAAAGCTCTCGATATGTTGGCAGATGTTTTCCTTGTTTACTAAAGAAAATGACCACTGTGTTCCTCAAGAGATGAGCAATCCAATGATATAAAAATTTGTGCTGTCAGACCATTTGAAGCCATGCTGCTGCTAAAAAGAGAATGTGCCTACACATTGTTTTACTGATTTGTGATGCTTTAGAGAAAGCTTCTTTTGTGGCCTGCATAAGGTACAGACCTCAGATTTTCAGGACATACACTGAGTTTCATTCCCCATATATCATTACCCAACCAGCAACCTCAAAAAACTATCCTAGATTCCACTCTTAGAATTTATCCATCCAATTTCGTAAATGAAGTTGCATTTCTAGCCACATTTTTGGTAGGCCGCCACTGGAGTACAATATCAATTGTAAGCAGAGGCTGTACACACGGGCATTCTTCTCATAGAGTGTTATCATGTGTGCTATCCATAATAAAATATGTAATTGTGTGGCTAATTAAAGTTGTTTTTTTAAAAACAGGCGCATGAGCTATTGTTTGGTGACAAGATTAAGTCAACATAATCTCATAATTGTGTTGGTTTGTGATGGTTTGTGTTGTCGCAATGTCTCTCTGTTTAGTCATACACTGAAATGATTTACTATGTAGTGCTCTCATAGGTAGGCATACTAGTAGTGATTGCTTATTTATTTATTTATAGAGGCTTACAAAAGGATGGCTAATAATTTAGGTTAGCACAATACAATTTTGAATATTATCATGGGCTAAGGCCCCTGTAACTCTTTGCTGTCTGTATGGCATCACAGCCATTAACACAGTGAGCAATATCCTCATGACAGTAGATACCATAGTAAAAATCTTTCATACTGGGATTCATCTGGATACCCAACTAATCAAGCTGTTGATGGCATATGGCCGAGGAGCTATTGGTGCCTGCATTTGTAAAATTTCTAACTCAAATTAAGCTGCAAAACAAAATCCCTCCCCTGCCTTCTCTGGTCTTCACCTGATTGATTTGATTGATTTATTACATATCACAGACAATATTACCCATACATGACAAGTTGGTAGACCAAGAAATCAGGAGGTCTCCGCGGACGAACTCCCGACCCGGAGTACCACTCTGCGCGTCCCGCAGTGAAGGTGTAATTTGGCCGTTGTTGTCATTTGTTTTAAGCCAAAACTAGGAGGAGAGATGGTATGTTAATAGGCAATTATATCTAGGTATTTGTACTGTGGGGGTAGGAGAACATAGTTTTTCTTGCAACGAGAAGCTTGAAAAGTCTTCTGGGTGAAGAAAGCTTAAAAAAGGGAGGAAAAAGGGAGATAGGGAGGAGGTGGGAAATACCCCTATAAACTGGGAGGCTCTCAACCACTCAGGTTTAGCCCGAGTTACTCAGATTTTTGGGTTCAACTCAGGCTTCTCAGGGGATTTTAGAATGTGAGCTAAAATCTCAGATTTTGCTCGTTGGCAGAGATGAAAAATATATAAACGATGCTAAATGTTGCCTTACAATAATTTATGTCATATTATTAATGAATGATCAGGTATTAGATTCTAGTTGTGATAAGCTATGCTCTCACTGCGCTGCCTATTCAAGTCATTTATGTGAAATTGATATGGCTAAATTCCAATTTGCATTTGAGAATGCTTTTAAAATGTAGCTTGTAATGAACTTGATTGAACATGAACATGATTGAATGAATCTAGTCTTTAATTTGAATATCAACACATTACACCCCAACTTGCCTTTCTGTCAAAGCATCTCGGTTCAGACTGAGATGACATGCATATTTGATCACAGGGTCAACACTGCTTGATGTTTTAAGCAGATAGTTGGACATTTATATCATTGGAAGGTGGCAAAATAATGCGCTTTCCCAGGAAAGTCTTATCTGCTTGTTTAATAGCTGATAGATTGACTTTCAGCTTGGCAGCGTCTTAATATTGAGAAGCCATGTTCTCGGGCAATACTAATAATATCCAAAGTGATCGTATCTAAATTATTTTTTGGTGTGGATAGTTGTGACAGCCCATTGAAATAATGAATTCATTGGTGACAAGGAATTTGCAACTGCATTGTCAATTTGTTCAAGTGGTGTTTTCTGATGGTTGCTGACAGCAGCTCAGGATTTGTTTGCTTGTTGTTGAAGTCGCTTTCTTTATTTATTGCGTATGCCTCTTGTTGTGTACTCTATTCTAGATCACCTTGCTTGCATCGCTATTTTTGGCAGAGATGAATAATAAAGATAACATCAAACTTTTGCATGAGAATTATGTGTGGTATTTGTTGTGGGTATTTGATTTCATTTGTGATAAGCTATGCTCTTACTGCACTGCCAATCCCAGTGATTTGCAAAATAGATTATTATGGCTAAATAGAAATTTGAATTTTAGGAATGTTAAATAAGTGATTTTGCGGGTGAACCGGATAAATCCAGGCAACATCAAACTTTTGCATGAGAATAATGTGTGGTATTTGTTGTGGGTATTTGATTTCATTTGTGATAAGCTATGGTCTCATTGCACTGCCAATCCCAGTGATTTGCAAATAGATTATTATGGCTAAATAGAAATTTGAATTTTAGGAATGTTAAAAAAGTCATTTTGCGGGTGAACCGGATAAATCCAGGCAACATCAAACTTTTGCGTGAGAATAATGTGTGGTATTTGTTGTGGGTATTTGATTTCATTTGTGATAAGCTATGGTCTTATTGCACTGCCAATCCCAGTGATTTGCAAATAGATTATTATGGCTAAATAGAAATTTGAATTTTAGGAATGTTAAAAAAGTCATTTTGCGGGTGAACCGGATAAATCCAGGCAACATCAAACTTTTGCGTGAGAATAATGTGTGGTATTTGTTGTGGGTATTTGATTTCATTTGTGATAAGCTATGGTCTTATTGCACTGCCAATCCCAGTGATTTGCAAATAGACTACTATGGTTAAATAGAAATTTGAATTTTAGGAATGTTAAAAAAGTCATTTTGCGGGTGAACCGGATAAATCCAGGCAACATCAAACTTTTGCGTCAGAAGAATGTGTGGTATTTGTTGTGGGTATTTGATTTCATTTGTGATAAGCTATGCTCTTATTGCACTGCCAATCCCAGTGTTTTGCAAATAGATTATTATGGCTAAATAGAAATTTGAATTTAAGGAATGTTAAAAAAGTCATTTTGCAGGTGAACTGGATAAATCCAGGCAATGATTTCAATAGCATCACATTACACAAATTATATTATGCCTTTCTACCCTGGCGGCTCGATTTGTCAGCCTTTAAATCAATATGTATACAAAGACATTTTTACATCATGGGGATTCATTTTCACCTGTGGCGATGGCCTTGGTTAGTCCATATGAATTGGTTCACCTGGATCAAATCTAAAATTATTTACGATTATTTTTTATGTTTACAAGAAATGCTCTAGGTTTTTATTGATTTACTTGCCATCACAAACATGAAATGTTGCGAGAAGAGGATGCATATACTTTGTCATTAAAGGAGCTTGCTACTGATGTATGGAACTTGCATTTGAGGGCATCGCTCTAGCAAATTTTGTATGATGTGATGCTCATCAGCAAAACAGCACAATAATATCGAGGTCGCCTACGTCAAGCCTAAAATTCTTAGCAACATTAAAAACTTTTCTTAGTAATTTCTTGTCTATGGTACATATGCTCGTGTCACATACACTGTATGTGACATGCCTATATTGCACTGTCATGGTTGCCATGGTCCTAATCTGATTAATTGTTATACTCTTCCGCATTTACTTCCATTTTTTGCACATTTAATTACCATCTAAATGCGGAGGTTGGCCATCAAAATAATGACGTATCATCCCACCCGTTTCTATTTTTACGACCTATTTATACAGGTCAGTATAAAGAACAGTGGTTTTTGCTTTGAAGAATCAGTTACAATTAGGAGTTACGATCGGGAATTACGTGTGACAGTTACAACTTGGCGTTGCAATTTATCAGTTGCCTGGGGCATTTGCCCCAGGATGTAGTTCAGTAATAAAATCATCAAACTGCCGAAAAACTGCATTCAGTATTATAAAGTAATCTCATATGAACTCTGCCAGCAGTGAACTGTCGTAATCTTTCTCGATCCGACACTCGTGTGCAAAATAGGCAGACAATACATCAAGAGGGAAACTACAAAACTTTTGAACATCATGGAAGCTAATGGCTTTGTACTTAGATGCAACATTTTTTTACCAACATACATTCTTTGACTTGCTTTGCCAGCTATTCTTTGCACATAATCTTCAAATCTCAGGTATTTCACCCGACAATTTTTCGGTGCCATCTCAGACGTACCCTCAGCTGTTTATGCTCATGGCGTTTTACACCTTTAAAATACTATGGGACATGCTAATATCAAAACTCAGTTTTCGAATCCTCCCAGGTTGAGAGCCCTGATATTACATAATCAAGTAGTAACTAGAAACCAGAAGTATTTTATATCTGATATAATATGCCTTCATAATAAGAATACTACTACTATTAAGGCTTCTTTGAGGGAAGGATTTGGGATTTTAACGTGACATTTATTTTCGCACAAATCAGAAGCATTGCCCAATCTATTCTTAAAAATTGTACTTGAAAGACATTAATTTATGTTTGAAACAACCCTAATAATTAATCTTCAATAATGTTTAATTGACATTGTTTCCTCAATCAATCCTTGTTTAAAATGTGATAGTGTCAGGCTGTATTGGGATGTCCAACATTATTTTGAGGTGTATCTTAACAGTGGTCTCTTTATTAAGTTGTTGTAACTTTATTGCAGAAACTGAGGACTGTAACCTGTTAATAAAAGTGACGTTTTAAAATTGGTACTTGTAACATTAAAACACATTAAAACACATTAAAATATTTGACATCAAATTGTTGTGAACGATTTAGAAGCAAATACAAAATAGAATAAAGCAACTTAATTATCTTGACTTACAAATTTTGACACCTTCACATAAGTATGGTGATTCCTGGTTGGTGAGCTATAATATTGGTGCTGTTGTAGGTACTGAACCCATTAATAAAATGACATACAATGACTACGTACAAAAACTAGGTCACAACCATAGATTTAAAAAACAGTATAGATAGGACATTGGGCTTCAGTAACTTTGCATTATGTCCCCACCCGTATCGTCATTGTGCCACCCGCAGTGTCGCGTTATGCATAGCGTAACTGCCAGTTGGTTTATAGTCAGCACCTTTTGTCTTTCATGATGTTAACCTTATCAGAAAGTGTCCAATGAGAGAAGGCTATACTGAGTAAAACGACTTCTGAGCCAATCACAATGTTGTAAGAACATGATTGGCTGGAAGGTCGTTTTACTAACAGTCATGTGACACCCAGCCTTATGGCCTAGATTGCTAAAATTCCTAGATCTGAGGCTAAAGTAGCTATCATATTATTGGGTAGACAGGAGCACACAATGACCTATCTATACTGTTTTTAAATCTATGGTCACAACAAATTTATGTGGCAATTGCATACATGTTGAATCATACCTGACAAGTCTCCCTTTTTGGTAGGGAGCCTCCCAGTTTTTAGGGGTATTTTCCACCTCCTCCCTATCTCCCTTTTTCCTCCCTTTTTTCAGCTTCCTTCACCCAGAAGACTTTTTAAGCTTCTTGTTGCAAGAAAAACTATGTTTTCCTACCCCCACAGTACATATATCTAGATATAATTGCCACTGCGTTTCATACCCAAGAATTGTTGGACAATTCTGTACAATTCTAGAATTGTTCGAAACTGACCCATACATCATTGCCCAACCAGCTACCATTATTGTGTAATTAACCCTGCCTGCTAAATAAATTACATTCATTATTGCTATTGTATAGTCAATTCTAGTCAATATTATATAATTGGATTGACATTGTATTCAATGAGTTTGTATTAGGATGACCAGGCAAGATCTCCTGTAATGAATAGATATTGCTGTGCAAGGTAGCATCAAAGTCTATAATGCGGGAGGCCCAGGTTCAATTTCCCGCCGGGGCAAATCTTTTCTTTTCGTCATGATGGCAATCGAAAGCATTCCATTCGAATTGTCCGCTCACAATTTTTGTAAGCACAGAAAGCTCTTAGTAATGAGTATGATGACCCGACAAAATACTTATGTTCAACTCTTCTGTGTTTTACCATACCCTACGTTATATTTTGTGCAATCTGTTAATATTGGCAGCAACTGCATAAATAGAATACATCAGCTAAACTATGCTAGCAGAATTATCAGAAAACTTTGCTACTAATAAAAATGTACAACATCATTCACCAGTTGAGCGAGGAATTACTTTGTATCAATTGTCCTACATGCCTAAGTGGAGAGAAGTGATACGTGAATGAGGCCATATTTTCCACAGAACCACTGATTACTGAAAATATGCTGACTGATGCTAAAAAAACTCAAACTTGGTGTCACAGCAAGTAGTACGAGTACTGATTATTGGCATCGTCTAAACTACGCTTCTTGTGATTATTGAGAGTGAATGGCTCTCAGCTATTTCTTTTTGTTTTGTTAGCAAAAGATGCTCTGAGCATGGAGTTAGCTCTGATTGTTATGGTATGTGGGCTGAGGGAGGCAAAGTTAAATCAACTATTGTAAGCCTGGTATATATTCATTACCTGTCTACAAAGGAGCTCTTATTTGTTGTAATACTATATCATTCTCAGCCATCTCAGTTATATGGTGTACAGGAAGCAATTTTGGCATTTTTCTCTCTCACTCTTGGATGGTAGTTCCCTAGTAGGTGTTGGCACTAGTACAGATAGTATTAAAATGTTAGACTAAGACTAGTAGCAACACCGTTTAAAGTAATAAACCTTTCAATCTAATGGAGAGAGTTGAGTTTGATAGACATAATACAGGCTTCTCAGATACACAATAATTATATTGGTTGTATTTTTGCTCTTTAAACCAGGCCTGCATGTCATTCACTATGGTTCCATGCCTCGAATGAGTGGTCCAATTTTGATTTTGAAACTGAAAAACATCTGCCACGGCCGAGACTTGAACCCGGATCGCCCGCGTCAATTGCCCTTCAAGGCATTGTGTGCAAGCCACCACGCCGCCTATTTGGAATAATTGTTTGATTCAACAAGCTATTTGTATTCGCGTCACAAAATGTCATTCGGCAGAAGCGGAAGTTGACTTATTAAAGGTCATTCCCATGTATCGATCAAATTTAAAACTGGTGTCAAATCGATCTATGGAAACATAGTGAATAGGTCACAATGTCTTTACCTATTGATATCCACACAGTTGGAAGCTTTGGAGGCTATCACCACGAATCTCCCTAATGCTCATTTTTCTGTCAGTAATGCCCATTGATATCTCATCTCTCATGTGTACACTGCAAGCGTTATCGTGTGAATAACCGGTTATATATTTTAAATGAGGTACTTCCTACGGGTCAAATTTTCTCCGATTTATTCTTACTGATTTTCTAGGGAATTTTTCATTTCCAAAAAATGACTTCATCAGGGCAGGAGTGCCAAAGGTTGAAATTGGTTGGCTCGTTTTCAGTCCCATCCAGTGGAAAAGACAAATATAAAGCATCACATTTCAGTAGTAAGTATCTGTCGTGTAAGAGGAAAAACTCAGCACAAGTCTGAATTCCCCTTGGAAAAATCCCAATCGGGGATTGTGAGCTGATACTTAGACTGAGTCCCCAGTACTTTCAACTCTTCCTGTTCAGTCCTATTATGTCATATTATCTTTGTAATTGAGCACAGGCCTCTCACTTGTTTCCTGGTAGTTATCTTCAATATTTTATGAATCACTTAGTTGGCAATGCTCCCAAATGATTACGTTTAACTTTGTTTATTAATTTGATTTGGTGACTTAAAGTCTATGGGAATTGGGGAGTCCCCTAACTGGAATTGTTTTGTATGGGGAAACACCATGAAACAAATCGTTTTCAAGTTGTATTATATGATTTTATGCCAAAAGATTGATAAAAGCCTGACAGTGATTAATTTTATTTGGGGAAACCCCTAACTGGTAATGTTTTTTATGGGGAACTCACACTCTTTGCACTGTTTCCTGCTGGGATTTGAACCTGGGCCTCCAACATTATAGACTTTGATGCTACCTTGCACAGCAATATCTATTCATTACAGGAGATCTTGCCTGGTCATCTAAATACAAACTCATTTGATACAATGTCAATCCAATTATATAATATTGACTAGAACTGTAAAGGCTTATACTATAACTATACGATAGCAATGATGAATGTAATTTATTTAGCAGGCAGGGGTAATTACACGATAGTGGTTGCTGGTTGGGTAATGATATATGGGTCAGTTTCGAACAATTCTAGAATTGTACAGTATTGTCCAACAATTCTTGGGTATGAAACGCAGTGTGCCTATCTACATACCATCTCTCCTCGTTCGGATAAAGTGCAACAATATAATTTGTAAAATCAGGTAAAATTATGCATTTCATAATATTAACTCTCTAATTTTGGCTAAAACAAATGACAACAACGGCCAAATTACACCTTCACTGCGGGACGCGCAGAGTGGTACTCCGGGTCGGGAGTTCGTCCGCGGAGATCTCCTGATTTCTTGGTCTACCAACTTGTCATGTATGTGTTGAATACAACTAACTTCAGATTAATTGTGCGTTTATAAATTTGAAGATACATGTAAAAACAATAAAATACAAAAAATGAACTTACGTATTCAGCCTTAGACTTAAGATATGTGTAATATGGTGGTGTAATGATACGCTAATTCTCCTGTAGTGTAGTAAATATTGAGGAGAAAATTTTCCCAAACAGGTGGGTTTGACTATAAAACTGATTTCTTTCTACATTTTGATGTCTTAGTTGGGTGACGGCTAAATGACTAATGCTATAAGAAAACTGTATGATATGCGACAAGAATAGATTGTTTAGACTTGGCTAGCCACAGCTTAGATAATTTTGGGTATATAATGAGCTAGGACATAAAATTCACATCATGCTGAGAAAAAGTTACATCAAAATCTATGACCTTGCTTGAATATTGGCCTCTATTATGTAATGTTAATTTAGGTGAGGCAAAAACTGGGTGCATCACCTGTATACCGATACACAGGCCTTCTTGTGTATTTCTTAGGATTGAAATATTTCATAGATGTTTGATGGGTATCTCTGGCTTAGATTTAATTCATAATACTGGGTAAGGTCGATTGACTGACACAAGTACCAGTAGATGAATTATGCGACCTCATTTAATCCCCCCACTCAAAAACTTTGACCCCATCCAGAAAAAATTAGAACCAGTAGTATTGAATTTGGATTGGAAATAGTAAATCAAATATCTATCGCTACCTATTCTCTAGTCAAGGGGCTGTTGCCTGCGTTTGGGATTTTGTGGCGCTCCGTTTGATAGTGAAACGGAGCGCCACAAAATCCCAAACGCAGGCAACAGCCCCTTGACTACCTATTCTCTTGCTATCTTGCAGCTATCTTACGGAGAGTTATTTAACCAGATTGACACAATTGATTGTTCTGCTTGGTGCTTGGAGTTTGAAATAAAACCTGTATACATATTTGGTATGTTGAAAGTTCTTTCAACCTAACGGTTCATCAATGAATATCAACATTTCACCAACCTACTCCAGATTAATACCAAAAGGTTTAATTTTTTTAACATTTGATTTCAAACCAATTGCATGCAATTGAGTAATGTGGCTAGTATCGGGCGAAACGACGTCGATGAGTTTGTATTAGGATGACCAGGCAAGATCTCCTGTAATGAATAGATATTGCTGTGCAAGGTAGCATCAAAGTCTATAATGCGGGAGGCCCAGGTTCAATTTCCCGCCGGGGCAAATCTTTTCTTTTCGTCATGATGGCAATCGAAAGCATTCCATTCGAATTGTCCGCTCACAATTTTTGTAAGCACAGAAAGCTCTTAGTAATGAGTATGATGACCCGACAAAATACTTATGTTCAACTCTTCTGTGTTTTACCATACCCTACGTTATATTTTGTGCAATCTGTTAATATTGGCAGCAACTGCATAAATAGAATACATCAGCTAAACTATGCTAGCAGAATTATCAGAAAACTTTGCTACTAATAAAAATGTACAACATCATTCACCAGTTGAGCGAGGAATTACTTTGTATCAATTGTCCTACATGCCTAAGTGGAGAGAAGTGATACGTGAATGAGGCCATATTTTCCACAGAACCACTGATTACTGAAAATATGCTGACTGATGCTAAAAAAACTCAAACTTGGTGTCACAGCAAGTAGTACGAGTACTGATTATTGGCATCGTCTAAACTACGCTTCTTGTGATTATTGAGAGTGAATGGCTCTCAGCTATTTCTTTTTGTTTTGTTAGCAAAAGATGCTCTGAGCATGGAGTTAGCTCTGATTGTTATGGTATGTGGGCTGAGGGAGGCAAAGTTAAATCAACTATTGTAAGCCTGGTATATATTCATTACCTGTCTACAAAGGAGCTCTTATTTGTTGTAATACTATATCATTCTCAGCCATCTCAGTTATATGGTGTACAGGAAGCAATTTTGGCATTTTTCTCTCTCACTCTTGGATGGTAGTTCCCTAGTAGGTGTTGGCACTAGTACAGATAGTATTAAAATGTTAGACTAAGACTAGTAGCAACACCGTTTAAAGTAATAAACCTTTCAATCTAATGGAGAGAGTTGAGTTTGATAGACATAATACAGGCTTCTCAGATACACAATAATTATATTGGTTGTATTTTTGCTCTTTAAACCAGGCCTGCATGTCATTCACTATGGTTCCATGCCTCGAATGAGTGGTCCAATTTTGATTTTGAAACTGAAAAACATCTGCCACGGCCGAGACTTGAACCCGGATCGCCCGCGTCAATTGCCCTTCAAGGCATTGTGTGCAAGCCACCACGCCGCCTATTTGGAATAATTGTTTGATTCAACAAGCTATTTGTATTCGCGTCACAAAATGTCATTCGGCAGAAGCGGAAGTTGACTTATTAAAGGTCATTCCCATGTATCGATCAAATTTAAAACTGGTGTCAAATCGATCTATGGAAACATAGTGAATAGGTCACAATGTCTTTACCTATTGATATCCACACAGTTGGAAGCTTTGGAGGCTATCACCACGAATCTCCCTAATGCTCATTTTTCTGTCAGTAATGCCCATTGATATCTCATCTCTCATGTGTACACTGCAAGCGTTATCGTGTGAATAACCGGTTATATATTTTAAATGAGGTACTTCCTACGGGTCAAATTTTCTCCGATTTATTCTTACTGATTTTCTAGGGAATTTTTCATTTCCAAAAAATGACTTCATCAGGGCAGGAGTGCCAAAGGTTGAAATTGGTTGGCTCGTTTTCAGTCCCATCCAGTGGAAAAGACAAATATAAAGCATCACATTTCAGTAGTAAGTATCTGTCGTGTAAGAGGAAAAACTCAGCACAAGTCTGAATTCCCCTTGGAAAAATCCCAATCGGGGATTGTGAGCTGATACTTAGACTGAGTCCCCAGTACTTTCAACTCTTCCTGTTCAGTCCTATTATGTCATATTATCTTTGTAATTGAGCACAGGCCTCTCACTTGTTTCCTGGTAGTTATCTTCAATATTTTATGAATCACTTAGTTGGCAATGCTCCCAAATGATTACGTTTAACTTTGTTTATTAATTTGATTTGGTGACTTAAAGTCTATGGGAATTGGGGAGTCCCCTAACTGGAATTGTTTTGTATGGGGAAACACCATGAAACAAATCGTTTTCAAGTTGTATTATATGATTTTATGCCAAAAGATTGATAAAAGCCTGACAGTGATTAATTTTATTTGGGGAAACCCCTAACTGGTAATGTTTTTTATGGGGAACTCACACTCTTTGCACTGTTTCCTGCTGGGATTTGAACCTGGGCCTCCAACATTATAGACTTTGATGCTACCTTGCACAGCAATATCTATTCATTACAGGAGATCTTGCCTGGTCATCTAAATACAAACTCATTTGATACAATGTCAATCCAATTATATAATATTGACTAGAACTGTAAAGGCTTATACTATAACTATACGATAGCAATGATGAATGTAATTTATTTAGCAGGCAGGGGTAATTACACGATAGTGGTTGCTGGTTGGGTAATGATATATGGGTCAGTTTCGAACAATTCTAGAATTGTACAGTATTGTCCAACAATTCTTGGGTATGAAACGCAGTGTGCCTATCTACATACCATCTCTCCTCGTTCGGATAAAGTGCAACAATATAATTTGTAAAATCAGGTAAAATTATGCATTTCATAATATTAACTCTCTAATTTTGGCTAAAACAAATGACAACAACGGCCAAATTACACCTTCACTGCGGGACGCGCAGAGTGGTACTCCGGGTCGGGAGTTCGTCCGCGGAGATCTCCTGATTTCTTGGTCTACCAACTTGTCATGTATGTGTTGAATACAACTAACTTCAGATTAATTGTGCGTTTATAAATTTGAAGATACATGTAAAAACAATAAAATACAAAAAATGAACTTACGTATTCAGCCTTAGACTTAAGATATGTGTAATATGGTGGTGTAATGATACGCTAATTCTCCTGTAGTGTAGTAAATATTGAGGAGAAAATTTTCCCAAACAGGTGGGTTTGACTATAAAACTGATTTCTTTCTACATTTTGATGTCTTAGTTGGGTGACGGCTAAATGACTAATGCTATAAGAAAACTGTATGATATGCGACAAGAATAGATTGTTTAGACTTGGCTAGCCACAGCTTAGATAATTTTGGGTATATAATGAGCTAGGACATAAAATTCACATCATGCTGAGAAAAAGTTACATCAAAATCTATGACCTTGCTTGAATATTGGCCTCTATTATGTAATGTTAATTTAGGTGAGGCAAAAACTGGGTGCATCACCTGTATACCGATACACAGGCCTTCTTGTGTATTTCTTAGGATTGAAATATTTCATAGATGTTTGATGGGTATCTCTGGCTTAGATTTAATTCATAATACTGGGTAAGGTCGATTGACTGACACAAGTACCAGTAGATGAATTATGCGACCTCATTTAATCCCCCCACTCAAAAACTTTGACCCCATCCAGAAAAAATTAGAACCAGTAGTATTGAATTTGGATTGGAAATAGTAAATCAAATATCTATCGCTACCTATTCTCTAGTCAAGGGGCTGTTGCCTGCGTTTGGGATTTTGTGGCGCTCCGTTTGATAGTGAAACGGAGCGCCACAAAATCCCAAACGCAGGCAACAGCCCCTTGACTACCTATTCTCTTGCTATCTTGCAGCTATCTTACGGAGAGTTATTTAACCAGATTGACACAATTGATTGTTCTGCTTGGTGCTTGGAGTTTGAAATAAAACCTGTATACATATTTGGTATGTTGAAAGTTCTTTCAACCTAACGGTTCATCAATGAATATCAACATTTCACCAACCTACTCCAGATTAATACCAAAAGGTTTAATTTTTTTAACATTTGATTTCAAACCAATTGCATGCAATTGAGTAATGTGGCTAGTATCGGGCGAAACGACGTCGATGCATCAATTCCATGTCGTCTACCAAATACATTTTCTAGAAGGTTCGACCATTACGACAGGATTTCCATAATGCAACTATAGTCTGGAGTTCCAATCATTTCCACAAATTCCTGCTAAAGGAATACCCACACTGATATTTAAGCTGTTATATGAGACCAGTAGCTTAGACAGGCGGCTGGGTTGCCAGATTAGGTAAACTGAGCCCCCCAGACTTTTGCCCCCCCCCCCCGGCGAGGGATTAGGGGATTGTAGGGCCATTACAGCAGTTAAGATTTAAATGATAAATGATTGCCTGGACAGCCTTGTAGCAGATAATCTTTCAAAGCTCTCAGCTTATTATTATCGCCTGCATTGATATCTTTAGAATTTACAGTGACCACCAGACATTCTGCACAAACAAATTCTATTGTGTCATTGAACTATAGGTCTATTTCAGTTACCCTTGCTTCTCTCTACCCACATACCATAAAATTCAGAGCTTGTACTCCATGCCCAGAGCATCTTCAGTCAACAAACAATTGATGAAAGCCTTCCACGCTAAAAAATCCCAAGGAGCGTGGATTAACCCTTTGTATATCATCTATTTTTGTTTGAATTCATAAAAAAGATAGGGGGTTATAAATATTGATATATCTAAAAATCTAGAGGGTGTAGAAGGAAAGTTTAAACATTAACTTCTTCTAAACAAGATTCCTGATCTATCTATATAATTTTTAACCATCCAGCAACAACAGAAATGATTGATGAGGTATTGAAACACACAAAAAAGTGCACAAATAGACTTATTTTGTATATATCTGAACACAAATACTCTCACATTGGTCTTACAGGCCATAATTTGTACAACTGTCCACTGGACAGGAAATTTTGTTTAGATGAGAAATAAAAGAATAACCAACTCTTTACGAGCAATGGTATTTGTTTAGCAAGGAGGGTTCAATATTAGCAAAGTTTATGCAAGCAGGGCCATTGTACTGTAATCCTCTATCAATTGGTAAGCTGCTTTGTACTAATTTCTACAATTACTAAACTGCCTTGTACTGCGTTTCATACCCAAGAATTGTCTGACAATTCTGTATAATTCTAGAATTGTCAGAAACTGACCTATATAGGAGAGGCATACACCTGAGGGTGCTGGGGGCTGGAACAATCAACAATGAAAGCTCCCCCAGTGGGACTCGAACCCACAACTCCTGCGGCACTAATCGCCTGGCAGTGAATAGCAAGCGCGCTAACCGATTGCGCCATCTCACCATCCCCAAAAAAGAATGGGTCGATGGTGCTAATTAGATAGCCCGCTATTCACTACTCCGAGTTGTGTTCTCTCATCCCACAGCACATTCCAATCCACCATTGCCACCCTATGAAACACAGCGCACGTGTTAGGGTTATTGGCCTTACATGGCCCATTGCTGGGACCCCTTGTAGTGGGTTTAGCTGTCTTTCCAGCTTGTCAGCATGTCTTTCCATGCTGTCACATGTCTTTCCATGAGTCAGTCAGTAGACAAGTACACAGGAGAGGTATACACCTGAGGGTGCTGGGGGCTGGAACAATCAACAATGAAAGCTCCCCCAGTGTGACTCGAACCCACAACTCCTGCGGCACTAATCGCCTGGCAGTGAATAGCAAGCGCGCTAACCGATTGCGCCATCTCACCATCCCCAAAAAAGAATGGGTTGATGGCGCTAATTAGATAGCCCGCTATTCACTACTCCGAGTTGTGTTCTCTCATCCTACAGCACATTCCAATCCACCATTGCCACCCTATGAAACACAGCGCACGTGTTAGGGTTATTGGCCTTACATGGCCCATTGCTGGGACCCCTTGTAATGGGTTTAGCTGTCTTTCCAGTTTGTCAGCATGTCTTTCCATGCTGTCACATGTCTTTCCATGAGTCAGTCAGTAGACAAGTACACAGGAGAGGTATACACCTGAGGGTGCTGGGGGCTGGAACAATCAACAATGAAAGCTCCCCCAGTGTGACTCGAACCCACAACTCCTGCGGCACTAATCGCCTGGCAGTGAATAGCAAGCGCGCTAACCGATTGCGCCATCTCACCATCCCCAAAAAAGAATTGGTCGATGGCGCTAATTAGATAGCCCGCTATTCACTACTCCGAGTTGTGTTCTCTCAACCAGCAACCATTATTGTGTAATTAACCCTGCCTGCTAAATAAATTACTTTCATTATCGCTATTGTATAGTCATAGTATAAGCCTTTACAGTTCTAGTCAATATCATACAATTGGATTGACATTGTATTCAATGAGTTTGTATTTAGATGACCAGGCAAGATATGCTGTAATGAATAGATATTGCTGTGCAAGGGAGCATCAAAATTTATATTGCGGGAGGCCCAGGTTCAAATCCCCGCCGGGGCAAATCTTTTCTTTTCGTTTCATTATGATAAAAAGTGAAAGCATTCCATTCGAAATGTTGGCTCACAATATTTGTAAGCACAGAAAACTCTTAGTAATGAGTATGATGACCCGACAAAATACTTATTTTCAACTCTTCTGTGTTGTACCATACCCTACGTTATATTTTATGCAATCTGTTAATATTGGCAGCAACTGCATAAATAGAATACATCAGCTAAACTATGCTAGCAGAATTACCAGAAAACTTTGCTACTAATAAAAATGTACAAAATCGCTCACCAGATGAGCAAGGAGTTACTTTGTATCAACTGTCCTACATGCCTAAGTATAGAGAAGTGATATGTGAATGAGGCCATATTTTCCACAAAACCACTGACCACTGAAAATATGCTGACTGATGCTAAAAAAAATTCAAACTTGGTGTCACAGTAAGTATTGGCATAGTCTAAACTACGCTCATTGTGATTATTGAGAATGAATGACTTTCGGCTATTTCTATTTGTTAGCCAAAGATGCTCTGAGCATGGAGTTGGCTCTGAATGTTATGGTATGTGGGCTGAGGGAGGCAAAGGTAAATCAACTATCGTAAGCCTGGTATATATTCATTACCTGTCTACAAAGGAGCTCTTGATGTTATACTATATCATTCTCAGCCATCTCAGTTATATGGTGTACAGGAAACAACTTTGGCATATTTCTCTCTCACTCTTGGATGGTAGTTCCCTAGTAGGTGTTGGCACTAGTACAGATAGTATTAAAATGATAGACTAGTGGCAACACCGTTTAATGTAATAAATTTTAATCTGTCAGCTTGAGTGCCACAAGCAGGGAGGTTGGCCAATAACAGGCATAATTACATAACTACCTTGATATCCTTTTTGTCAAAATTTTTAATTGTACAATTAAGTATAATTAACACTGTTTGTTAATCCTTCACACACATTCCATTGCACTTGTAGCAAGTCATCATGACACACTTGTGGAATCAGAGAGACAGGAGTCATTGTAAGCTGACCTAACTTCCTCTCTTTTGCTGCTGATAATGAATGCTGTGAGTTTTTAATTTCGCGAATATTCATTTTTATAATGATGGTTGTTTGGGTGTAAGTGCAATCATGATCATTCTTTGACGGAAGAGTGAGGGGGCGGGAAGTTGTAACATTTTATGCAAAATACTAGATAATTGTCCAAATTCCATTTGTATATTTTTATCAAATTATTTCACCAAACTCTGCTTCAAAGCTCATCATTGTACAGAGTTATTATGCCAAGAATGAGATTGCCTCGCAAAAAAACCTTAAATTCTCTGGCGCCCTTATTCTCCAGTATTTACAAAAAAGTTTCATTGATATTCCGCGCTTCTTGGTCAACTTCAAGAGTTGAGCCAGCATTATAATTATGATAATCTGTGTGTTTATGCCCAGGGTTGTCCATTTTTAAATCTACTGGTGCCTTATAAGTTCTTTGAAGGTCGCCTATGAATGCCAGTGTAAACAAAATGAACATTCTGACTGGCTTATCTTGATTATGACTTCATGGGTAAATAACTTGGATACCAACAATACATCCAATTATGCTTGGCTAAGATGTTGATGTCAATTGAAAGGTAAACAATTGGCAAATGACACTGTCGGAATCTTGTTCAAATTCAATAAGCTAATCTCATTGAAAATGATCAGGCAGATTAAACTGTGCATTGTAGCCATTAATTGAATTTTATGGTATATGAGTAGAGAGAAGCATGAGTAAATCAAACAGGCCTATCATTCAATGACACAATAGAACTCGTTTGTACAGAATGTCTGGTGGTCACTGTAAATTCTAAATTTATCAATGCAGCTGATAATAATAATCTGAGAGCTTTGAAAGATTATCTGCCAAGAGGCTGTCCAGGCAATAATTTATCGCTTTAAAATTTAACAGCTGTAATGGCCCTGCAAGCCCCTAATCTGAATTTGTTGAAATGATTGGAATTTCAGGTTGATAGAACCTTTAACATACCAAACTCTTTGATGCATGCAATTAATGGCTACAGTGTACAGTTTGATCTGTCTGTCTGATCATTTTCAATGAGATTAGCTTATTATTGAATTTGAACAAGATTCTCTCAGTGTCTATTTGCTATTTACCTTTCACTTGACATCAACATCTTAGCCAAGCATAATTGGATGTATTGTTGGTATCCAAGTTATTTACCCATGCAGTCATAATCAAGATAAGCCAGTAAGAATGTTCATTTTGTTTACACTGGCATTCATAGGCGACCTTCAAAGAACTTATAAGGTACCAGTAGATTTAAAAATGGACAACCCTGGGCATAAACACACAGATTATCATAATTATAATGCTGGCTCAACTCTTGAAGTTGACCAAGAAGCGCGGAATATCAATGAAACTTTTTTGTAAATACTGGAGAATAAGGGCGCCAGAGAATTTAAGGTTTTTTTGCGAGGCAATCTCATTCTTGGCGTAATAACTCTGTACAATGATGAGCTTTGAAGCAGAGTTTGGTGAAATAATTTGATAAAAATATACAAATGGAATTTGGACAATTATCTAGTATTTTGCATAAAATGATACAACTTCCCGCCCCTCACTCTTCTGACAAAGAATGCTCATGATTGCAATTACACTCGAACAGCCATCATTATAAAAATGAATATTCACGAAATTAAAAACTCACGGCATTCATTATCAGCAGCAAAAGACAGGAAGTCAGGTCAGCTTACAATGACTCCTGTCTCTCTGATTCCACGATTGTGTCATGATGACTTGTTAGAAGTGCAATGGAATGTGTATGAAGGATTAACAAACAGTGTTAATTATACTTAATTGTACAATTAAAAATTTTGACAACAAAGATATCAAGGTAGTTATGTAATTATGCCTGTTATTGGCTAACCTCCCTGCTTGTGGCACTCAAGCTGACTGCAGATTAAAATTTATTACTTTAAACGGTGTTGCCACTAGTCTAACATTTTAATACTATCTGTACTAGTGCCAACACCTACTAGGGAACTACCATCCAAGAGTGAGACAGAAATATGCCAAATTGCTTCCTGTACACCATATAACTGAGATGGCTGGGAATGATATAGTATAACATCAAGAGCTCCTTTGTAGACAGGTAATGAATATATACCAGGCTTACGATAGTTGATTTACCTTTGCCTCCCTCAGCCCACATACCATATAACATTCAGAGCTAACTCCATGCCCAGAGCATCTTTGGCTAACAAATAGAAATAGCCGAAAGTCATTCATTCTCAATAATCACAATGAGCGTAGTTTAGAATATGCCAATAATCACTACTCATACTACTTGCTGTGACACCAAGTTTGAGTTTTTTTAGCATCAGTCAGCATGTTTTCTTTAGTCAGTGGTTCTGTGGATAATATGGCCTCATTCACATATCACTTCTCTCCACTTAGGCATGTAGGACAGTTGATACAAAGTAATTCCTCGCTCATCTTGGGAGCGATGTTGTACATTTATATTAGTAGCAAAGTTTTCTGATAATTCTGCTAGCATAGTTTAGCTGATGTATTCTATTTATGCAGTTGCTGCCAATATTAACAGATTGCATAAAATATAACGTAGGGTATGGTACAACACAGAAGAGTTGAACATAAGTATTTTGTCGGGTCATCATACTCATTACTCAGAGTGTTCTGCGCTTACAAAAATTGTGAGCCAACAATTCGAATGGAATGCTTTCATTTTCCATCATGATGAAACGAAAGGAAAAGATTTGCCCCGGCGGGGATTTGAACCTGGGCTTCCCGCAATATAGATTTTGATGCTACCTTGCACAGCAATATCTATTCATTACAGCATATCTTGCCTTGTCATCTAAATACAAACTCATTGAATACAATGTCAATCCAAATGTATGATATTGACTAGAACTGTAAAGGCTTATACTATGACTATACAATAGCAATAATGAAAGTAATTTATTTACCAGGCAGGGTTAATTACACAATAATGGTTGCTGGTTGGGTAATGATATATAGGTCAGTTTCTGACAATTCTAGAATTGTACAGAATTGTCAGACAATTCTTGGGTATGAAACGCAGTGCAATACAGTATTAAAAAGTTTTACAAAGCAATATATCACGTTAAATCTAGCATTATTTACACAGAGTTGGAATGTTTAGAATCACTTACCTTGCAACTGGTGCAACTGGTGAACCGACTCACAGCAGTCCGTTTGTTTGATTCAGTTTCTGCAGCTCCTATAATATTGAAAAAAGAGGCATTATAGGTCAACTCAAGCCAGTATGATAAAAGCCTTTTAGTAAGACATTACGCATAAGCTAGTCTGAGCCCACCCCCTGCCTGTCTACCGGCCTCCGTCCGCCGACACCTCTCTGCCGGTTTCAAATACCCTTCAATCTATCACTTAATCAACGTAGTATTTGTTTTGACACGTTAGGGCCCTGTTCACTGTTTACACAAGACTGGGAGTGTGTTGTCTCTTAGCAACAAAAAGCAACACAATCTTGGTTTCAGAGCAGACATAGATTAGGGCCCTGTTCACTGTTTACACAAGACTAGGAATGTGTTGTCTCTTAGCAACAAAAAACAACACCATCTTGGTTTCAGAGCAGACATAGATTTTCCGTTTGGAGGAAACTCCTCTCTGTGAAACAATCTGTAAAACAGAGGATGTGAAATCACAAGTTCCTGTTCCAGGGAACTCATCTCGTTACACGTTCAACATGGAATGAAAACCTTTACATTTCCCAATAAATTATAATTAATCATAAGAAATTGTCTTTTCTTATCTCCAAATCGCCTTAAAGTCAAAAGGGACTAACAATGTGAATTTATATGTCTCAACAATTCCATGTACCGGTAGAAGACAATTACAAAACTTTGCAACATCTCTAATATCACTATCCCCAGCTCATAATCATCATCATTGGGGTTTGGGAAAGCTGCGGCCACTGCGGCTTTGACCTATTAACAAAGTTGTGTCAGCTTAGATTGCAGCATATAATAAAAGTAATATTGATGTCCATCACTGCCGAAAATTCCTGCACCTCATAGGAAGTGGCAATAAATAGATTTGCAGCAATACCAATTAATTAGACCAATCCCGCTAGCACTTTCAATCTTAATCAGCAGGAGGCATTATCAGAATGCATCAAAACTTTGGGCTTTGACTTTCTCTTCCTGGGATTGGCAGTGCATTGTAATTGTTTCGTACCAAGGAGGCATTAGTTACCAGTGATCGTCAAAGTCAGGTTATGAATTTAAGTATCCAGCATACATTGTGACATAGGCACCGTCTTACTATTGGACAATAATGACGTCATCAGTAAGTGCGTTTAATTTTATACCCTGATTTTGAAGATTAGTTTGTGCAACTTATTTGCCCATTGGATGACAATTCTGATATTAGCCTCAGTTAGTTATCTTGGAGCTATAAAGAATTCGATGAGTGGCATCAGCAGTTAAAGGTAACATAATTTTCAGCAATAATTTGAAGAGTGTTGAGTAATGTTCGCTTTCCATAAATTTTGCCATTTCAAGCTTGTGCAAATTGTTGAACTTTTTATTCCTGTGAATACTTGATTGCTCCCGACATACCGTAACAATGACATTTTATATTTTATAAAACAACGATCCGGAAACAAATATTAGCTGCCTTGGGAGTTGTAATACTCGGACTCACCTCAAAACTGTTGTACCGGCTCTCAGCAGACTGATAGATGTAGTTTCCACTGCTCCTGCAAAAGTGTTGCGTTATAAAAGGCTTTGGCATACCTTAATATATATTCAATCTAAATTTATTTGAGCCTTAAAATCTTAAGCATTGCAGCCAGTAATAAATAATCAATATCTCTTGTTTTGTTAAAAAATCAGACACATAATACTTACTATTCTTGTCAACTTTAAAAAACTGAACAGGTTTGATCTAATACAAAACAAAGCTTGTGTTGTTTCTTAGCAACATAAAATAACACAATCATGGTTTTAAAGCACAGACATAGAATGCACTGACGAAAGGGGGATTCCCCTTCTAGTGACTTAATCAATAAATCAATATCACCATCCCAAGCTCATAGCAGGGCCATATTTTAGGAAAAATGCTAGAGGAGGCAAAAGTGCAGGAGGGGTGCTGCAAGCTCCTCCCCAAGCATTAATTAGCAAATCGACATTCCAGAAGTGCTGATTCTGACATGGATTATTCAATTATAGTGTATTTATCTTTCTAGGGGAGGCAGTGCCTTTCTGCCTCCTCCAGAACTACGTGCCTGCATAATAAGCCGCTGTTGGGGCATTGTGATAATAAATAATTATGTAGGCCTACCTCAGTTCTCACTCCAGATTACTACTCATCATACATGCAGCTGTATATACCTCTTTTCAAAATACTGAAATGTTTGAGGTTGCCATCGGATGAGTAGAGTGACTGCCGCTGCAGCACTGGCCTCGTAAAAATTTGTAACATCTACAATTACCGCCTATAAGGACCGAACAGTGGCACCGGGCAGGCGGGTGTTGTAGTGGTTAGGATTTGAGCTAGACAATCTGAGGGTTGCTGGTTCGAATCTGAGTCACTACACATGCTGCTAATGGAGGTGAGCTCGAAGTTTGAAGTTTGTTTATTGCCTAAATTCTAATATCCATCCTGTGATAGGTTGATAGCATCGAATGTACAGCACGTACATGGAAAAATAAAAATAAAAGGAGTCTGAGCTGCATTAGTTAAAAAATCGCATATAAAATTCAAAAAAGGTATTTTGTCTTTTGGTTGTTCTACACTCCTTACATTAGCAAAAATTAAAAAAAATGTCTTGGCTGGGATTCGAACCCAGGGCATAACCCTCCATCAGACTGCAAGGCCGACACTTAGACCACTACACCACACTGCCATACATGCGTAGAAATGGTGTATCTCATCGATCCCTCAGTGCATTTTATAAGTTTCGGTGGTTTGACATAATTGGTGGGTTTACGGTGTTGCGCAACCAGGGAGGCTGCCAACTCTTCATTGTTTCAGTGCAACAATGTTCGCCCCATCACTCTCATGCTTATACGCTAAGCCAAACCAATGCAGGGAGGTTTGCTTTCCATCAACGCTTTCGTCAAGGCACCCGTCCCTCGTGCCAAAGTTCACTACTCAAATTCACCACATTGAGCATAGTACAATTCACACATAAGCCAGAGAGATGACTTGTTTGCGCTACAGCCAGTGGGCTAACTGTGATCTCTTATCTCGCTCTGCCTGCCTTTTTTATGCGAGGGCCAAGCTTTTAATCCTATGCTTGTAATACCTTATATCTAACACAGACTCACTTTGATTTTTCACCCTGCAGAGATTAAACTACTTTAATTTGAGTATTAAAGGCATAATCCCGCTTAGCCTTCTACCCGAGCAGTTTGCTATTCATCACTTAATCCCCTCAAGCTAATCCTTACAAGGATTATAACAAAAGGAAACAAATGCTGACCAACACCACAAAACAAAGTGAGTGTGTTAAGCCTCAGCTTACAAGTAATAGGATTACTTAGCTTTTGTCTTCACACAGTACTGTTGCCAAATCCATGCAGATGCGCTTTCTGCTTCATGTACTATGCTTTTTGTGGCTTGTTTGAGTTCTCTGCCTGACAGCCCAACTCTAGTCAGAAATTTGGTAGCTGATCTAGCGATGAATCAACGGCCGCCAACTTCTACTGCGAATAATTCGCAATTCCAACCTTTGTCTTGGCATTGTGTCACCAGATCTTCGTATCTTGTCAGTTTTCTCTCATGCGCGTTTGAGAGATTTTCTTCCCAAGGCACCGTCAATTCCATCAGTATTAGTGCTTTTTCTTTGTCAGACCAGACAATTATGTCTGGTCTTTGGTTCGGATCGCAATATGCTGTGGCATGCTGAGCTGCTCTGTGAAGTCGCATATCACCTGCCATTCTCCGCTGTTCATCAATCCCTTTTTGCGCAAAATCTCTTCAACCGCTTCACCACCAGCATTATCATATTCACACTTCTCCGTGACATATTTTCACAACACTTTCAGGACTTGATTATGCCTATACGTGTATCTTCCCAGGCTCTGTTGGCAATTCGACAGTATATGTCGAAGTGTGCCCTTGGCCGAGCACTCGGCGCATTTCGAGTTCTCGGTCAAATTCCAGCGTTCCAGGTTTGCCGGGGTCGGTAGTTGATCATAAGCTGCACCAACCAGAAAGCTGATCCTTTGTGGCTCCATCGACCACAATGCTGTCCATTTGAGCTGACGCTGCTCAACAGACTCCCAACAAGTCCACCTGCCTTGTTGGGCTTGGCCTACAGCTTGTGTCTGGCGGCGCTCCTCTTCCATCTTGCGCACCTCATCAACTACCATCTCCCGGTTAACCCTTGGGCTTTCCTTTGAGAACCACCGGTTTGCTTCCAAGCCGATGCCATGATGTGCAGTTGTCACAGCACCCACAATCTCACTTATCTCCAGTCGGGATATGGCATCTCTGACAGTCTCTGTGACAGACCATTTTTTACCAGTGTCAAGTGTTGGAGCACATTCCCTTATCACCTGGTCTGGTGACTCGTTCAACATCATATCCAGTCTCGCCTTTGATGTTTTGTACTCTTGGTTTGACGTGTAGTTGTCACAGCACCCATAATCTCGCTTATCTCCAGTCGAGATTTGGCATCTCTTATAACGATATTATTTACCAATATTATACAAATAATAATTACCAATATTATACCAACATTATTTTATCAATATTGCTGTATGTTCAAACGGTACTAATCAGATCGAGTTTGTGGTTCAGCTCGGGGCTGCCCCCGAGGCTGTGCTAAATACTGTTAGATTTTATTTGAGGCTAATTGCAGTTCAATTTCTTTAACAGATGCAGAAGAACAAACAGAAACCGGATGTGTATTTCGTAATAAGATTTTTTATTAGTGTTCACGAATAAAATGATGCAACATATTTATGTGTATTATTTGGTATCTGTGCTGTCTTTCTTGATCTGTGCTGGCTCTTCAGTCTTTATTCTTCTTTAGCTGCAAAACAGAAGCTAACCTTGAATACAAATAGTATTCGACTTGTTTATATTCATAATATTATATAAGTAAGTGCGGTAATTCCAGTTTGTAAAGTCAAAGGAATGAGATTAAAGATCTCGCCTGCTTTGCTTCAATGATGGGGAGTTATATCATCTTCACCTCCGGAGAGGCAACTCCTAGATATCTGATACTTCGGGATTAAACCCGGTCTAGTACTTCTGGAGAAGATATAATAGGAAGAGAAAAGTGCAGAAAACCTGCACATTGGATATGAGAAAGATCATGGGAATTGATAGAATGAAGACAGGAAGCAAGCGGTAAAGTCAGTTTAATTGTGATTGTAAACAATGAGACAGAGATTGATAGCTATTGCGAGAGCAGTTGGATTCCACAAACAGACCAAAATCTTACAGTGGATATGAACAAACTGGATGTATTTCACATGAACTGCTGCCTTCTGATATATTGAAAATATATTGGTGGTCCAAAACTTCCAACTTGGAAGTATGTGAACGCAGCAAGCAGAAACCAGTCTCACAGCTCATAGAAGATGGAAATACCTAGGCCACAGTCTAAGGAGGAAGGAATCTCTCCCTCGCACCAGTCTCGGGTGGGCCCCTGAGGGCACCCGAAGGAGAAGCAACCCAAAGGGACTTGGCGAAGAACGGCGCTCAAACAGATGAATGTACACAACATCAAGTCATGGGCGGAGGCTGGCGAGATGGCGAAAGATCGGGAAAGATGGAAGGGAAAGGAAAAGGCGCAATATTCCACTAGGAGTTCTGCCACATAAGTCAAGTACTACAGGATATCTCCTGGTATTCTGCTGCTACCTCGGGATTAGGCCTAGTCTGGTACTTCAGGATTTAACCTGGTCTTCTACCTCAGGATTTAACCTGGTCTGCTACCTCGGGATTAAACCCGGTGCTTCAGGATTTAACCTGGTCTCCTACCTCGGGGTTGAACCCGGTCTCGTACCTCAAGATTTAACCTGGTCTCCTACCTCGGGATTAAACCCGGTACTTCAGGATTTAACCTGGTCTCGTACCTCAGGATTCAACCTGGGACCTGCTGCTGAGATGGTCTGCTATGAGTGATACTATGTATCAGCCACTAACGAGGGTGGTATAGCGACAGTTCTGCGCTGGTCGGATTGCCCGTATTAAGCTGCTGGCTAGCAAGTCACAATCCAAGAAATAACTCAGAGTGCGGTCCACAATCCCCTGTTTATGACAAAACAGAGGGTGAGCTGCCCCTAAAGAGGGACGCAAGTTGCCCGAAGTCCTCGTACCGAGAGTGTGATACATCTTAGAAAACTAGAATGCATCCTAGAGGTGAGGCCACGGTGCACCTCCTAATCGTAAGTGTGCAGCAAGCTGCTAGAAACTGAAACAGGCACTAATCAGCCATTGGCCATGACACTTTGATCTTAGCCAATAGGCCACCCAGTGTATGTATATGGCTATACCTGATGTTATCCACAATCCAAGTGTTAACCCGGAATGTGTTGATCTGTCTGTCAGTCATGTCTGTGCCCAAGCCTGTGAGGCTTCATCCTACATAGATGGCCGTCATCACTAGCCTTGATATTTCCATTATCGTTGTCAGCGGGCGTCTACAATAATATAATACAAATGTAAGCATACATGTCAAGCTGACGATAATTGTGTTATTGTTCTTGGTTGAAGTCTCATGGCATAAATTGGCAGTGAGAATGAGACTGAGGGAAACAACTGCTTGAAGCCTGCCGTGTCACAGCAAGAGTTTGTCATTATAGCCGCCCAATTAGTGTAATTGGGCGTTAAGTAAATTTTGGAGTTGTGTTCCTTCTTTTCGGGAGAAGACAACTCATTCCGTCTCACAACAAATATTATACCAATATTATCTACCAATATTATATCAATATTATACTAGTTTAAGTGCTCAAACGGTGCAAGATGCTGGTAGAGGCATTTCATTATCAACCACTTTCTCCCCTCCGTTTAAGTATATACCCATAAAGTGCCACAGTTATGGCCCCCTTCTTTGTGGTGAGACAACTAATGAATTGCTGGCTAGACAACACCTGCCACAAAACAGTACATTGTAGTAAACCATAATATAATTCCTCAACCTTACCAAATTTTTGAAGGAAAAATATATTGTCATTCCAAGTCAAAATCGAGCAATCCTGGGAATATGTCAGCATATTAGTATGATGGATATGAAACAATATGTCTTGATTGCCTATACATAACTATCATAACTATACATAACTATCTTTTTCTCTTGTATGACCAGTCTTTTTATCTAGCTCCATCTCAATTTTTACGAAATGTTTGGAGTTATCCTCTTTTGCATGGTGCCATTACTGTGGCACTTTATGGGTATATACTTAAACGGAGGGGAGAAAGTGGTTGATAATGAAATGCCTCTACCAGCATCTTGCACCGTTTGAGCACTTAAACTAATATTATACCAATATTATTTACCAATATTATTTACCAATATTATTTACCAATATTATTTACCAATATTATTTAGGCCACTCCAAATCAATACCTTGATCTATATATCATTTTGAAGATTTGTAGGTGGAGGGAGGTGTTTTTTTATTTTATATTTTAGTCCCATAAAACAGCTGGAGTTAAAACATTTTTTTTATTTTATTTGTAGTCTGTACCATGAACTCAAGGGCTGAAAAATATTTTTTTTATTTTATCTCCCTCTCTCCATCCAACCCTGCTCCATTATCTCAAATTGCAAGCCATCTGTTCACTAAATCTACTATAAGGCATGTATTATGATCTTATACTGTGTAACCATATGCTTTCACAATGTTTGTATACAATTAAGTAGCCAATGACACGATAGAAACAAGCCGCACCTCCTACCCTTGCTGCGACAATTTTTATCATTAGTAAAAGATAATAGGTTGCCTCACATTGGTCAAGCACACTACCAATTGGCCAATCAGAAATACTGAACTAAACTGAAACTGAAACTGAAACTACTATTGCAAAATCCGCGATTGAGAGAAATGTAAATGTTCATGTTTCATTTTTTGTTCTCTTCATCCATATTGAGTCGCCACTCACCATAGGTAATAAAAGTATGTCATGCATACCATGTGCATACATATAGGGAATTGACAGGCGGTTAAGGGTATATGTTTTATATTTTACTTTGTCAATTGACCAGGAGGTAAAATATTTATATTATTTTTATGACTATTTCCAGCTGGCGTCTGGCGGTATCTTGATTTTATCAAGGTGGCGGGGGTTCATCTAGAATTCATGGGTGGGCAACCTTTTCTTGAAAAAGGCCACATTTTACACTGGCTCAACTCAAAAGGCCGCAACATATCTTTCAGGGATAAAATTGGAACTGGAGTAGCAATTTTGGCAGTTCCTTTGTAAAATCTAAAACAGATTTATGTCTAAAAATTGCAGTATGTTGCAAAAACCATCAACTCAGCAGAAACACTGGTTAATCTAATCTTCTTGAGTTTTGTGATGTCATTTTACCTCATGATTTGATTGTGTATACCATGTCTGTATCCCCATGTTTCATGTGTATGACAAAGTGCAGGGTGGGTGTGGGAGGGGTGCTGTTGCGCCCTTCCAGAGGTTATAGTGTAAATAAAGATCATACAGGACTGTTTTGATGGAGAAGGAAGTATTTTCGTGGAGGGAAAAAAAAATTTTTTTTAATATTTTTCGTGTCCTGTCAAAGTTTTCACCTTACAGCTCCCGCCCTCTCTCAAGTCTCAAAGGAGGCAAATTTTCGCAAATGATTGTGAAATGAAGAATTCAATATGGAACATTTCAGCCATAATGCAAGAACACTTGTCACAAAGGGAATTTTTGTCCACAGAGACTGTTTTGCAAAAAAAAAAATTACTTTAATGAAACTTGTAATTTTAACATTCAAAGGTCACTGTTTTGTGTTATTTCAAAAGGACAACAACTTGATAAAGTAGTAAGAGTGGCTGGGAAGCTTAGCTACATGCATAATACAGAATGGCCACTATTTAGAAATATCTTGAGCTTATAGAGTGCTATGCATACTTGGTTCTCCACATAAAAAAGGGGAATCAAAATTAATGTATAAAAAGTTTTACAGGCCTAAGGCCACAATTACGCCGCAAATTATTACCCATTAGGCCGCACTGGCAAAAAGGCCGCAGGTTGCCCACAGCTGATCTAGATCAAGGAATTAATTTGGAGTGGCCTTACCAATATTATACCAATACTATTTACCAATATTATACCAATATTATACCAATATTATTTACCAATATTATTTACCAATATTATACCAGTATTATTTACCAATATTATACAATTATTTTTTTCCAATACTATATCAATATTATTTACTAATATTACGTTCATCTTTTATGTTAATCTTTGACGCTTATCTTTTACGTTTATCTTTTTATGTTTCATTGATATATATCGAAAATAATAGAATGAATATATATAGAAAACAATGGATAAAGTGAGCTGTTTTTAAATTTTTAATTGATTTCAAGCTTTCATGGCACATATCAGACAAAGAATTTAATTAGCACACCTTCTTCTGGTTTTACTACACATATCTGGTAGAACACAGGAATGTGATTCAGCGGTTTCCTCTTTTTTTTCCAAAACACTTTTCGAAAAAGTGATATGAGGCACTTGATATGGTTTTTTATATACACATGCGTTTATCATAAACACATAACTGAAGTTTTGTGGATAATCAATATATTGCCATTTACATGTATTGTTTGTATTGTTAGGTTTGTCCGCAAAATAAAAATTCATTGTAACAAGAGATTTTTGCATCTAGTTATCCACAATTTTCTTACTGCGAGCCAAAGACTACAGGCACCTCAACTATCATTGAAGTGTCCCTCTGTATATCCTTACACTATGATAGTATAGATATTGCCTTTATAAAAAAGCTAGAGTTGCATAAAGGGCACAATGTAAATACCCTTGTTCTTGCCTGTCATATTTTACAAACAAGTAAATTGACAAATATTTTCACAATAAACTGCAGGCAAAAGCCGGGTATTTAATACTAAGGTCTTAAAGCTCAAAACACAAAAACCTAAAGGATATTACACAGGTTTCTTCATCTTAATCGATGAAATTGTCTTCCTGATAAAATGTGAATGATCTGAAGATTTCCCAAGGTCAAGTTGTTTTACTTGTTGTGATTCGTACACTGCAGGCTAGAAAACAATAAAGATTAAGGATTAAATTCAATACCTTATTGGAAGTTAGCTACAATAGATTGAATCATTGATAAAGTCTACCCAATGTATGTCATAGCCAGACAGTTACTTATGACGAATTTATGTCAATTTGTGGTTTTGCTCTACTTGGCTTGATTTATTTAATGTGGAAAGATTGCCTCTCAGGGAATGTAACTCAATTTTCAACAATTGAGCTTGGCAAAATTTAATTTGCAAAATGAGATTGGCAGAATATATTTGGCAAAATTTGATTGGCAAAATGAAATTTGAAAAATGTCTTTGGCAAAATGTATTTGGCAAACAGAGATTGGTAAAATATCTTTGGCAAAATATGATTGGTAAATTGTGATTGGCAAAACCTAGCATTGACAAAATATATGTTGGGGCTCCCTGCACACAAAGCTGTCTTCAATTTCTTCAGAGAAAATAGAGCAATCTTCAATTTTAAAACTCTCATCTTCAGACTTAATTCTTCAAAACAACTGGACCGTGTTGTTATCTACTCATTTCTGCTTAGAATGACCCATGTGCTTGAGTTTTGGTTTTGTTTTGATAGGCTGATGAGCTTAAGTTTGCTATTGTTTTGGGTTGTTTGTAATCTGAGTAACTAACTCCAAATTGTTGGACTGAATTCAAGTCTGAAATCTTTTATTGATTTTTCATTTGAACTGACTAAAATCTTTTCTTCAACTTTAAAACACTCAATCTTCAATCTTCAGTAAAATACGCGGGGAGTCCCTATGTCGGGAAATGTATATGCAAAATATATGCTAGGAAACACCACAATCACAATGTTGAGATCTTGCATGGCAATCACCAGAAAGTGTAGGCCTATCAATTAAAGATATGAAGCTATATCATAACATATTTGATTGCACTATAACCACAAAAATGGCAGGAACAGCAATTTGCTAAATGTGTGCCGACAAGAATAGAAAAGATACTTTCATGTAAGTAAGCTCGCTGTTGTTCATTGCTCTTTTGATTGATATTGATACTAGCACGACTTTATGGCTTTTTCTATTTTTGACTGATGTGTAAAAATTGAGTGTTACTATTACAGAGATTGCAGGAGCTGCATCAATCAGACTGCTGTGAGCATTTACAACGGGTTGCAAGGTAAGCGATTCTTAGCATTCTAACTCTGCTTGTGACAAGTATGTCAAATAATTTAAGATGTTCAATCTTGATTCATATATGTGATTTAATTCTGTGGTTATTTGCCACTCCTTGTTTGCCACCACTAAAAAGTCCATAAACCTGTTGGTTATTACATCCACTTGGTGACAAAAACCCAAACAGACCCCACTGTTACCATATAGAGTAACCCCTTCCTGCTAAGGGAGCGGGCAATCCCATACACAAAACGTGAAGTGTATATATAAGCTTGCCAAGCTCCATCTTAAAACCAGATTTTGTCAGATCAAGTGTTCTTTCATTTTAAGAAATCTATGACATAGCTGAGTGCTCAGCGCTCTCCGAAAATAACCGTCAAAATATACACAAAAAAGCACTCCATGCTTGGTTGCTTTTATATGCGACAGGTTTCATAATGCTATTTTTGTTTGTTTTTGTGTGTGTTTGTAAGGAGGAGGTTGGACTTGTCACAAAATCTCCACAATAAAAAACTTGATGGAAAAATTATGTGAAGCATAGTTCAAGTCTCAATCTTGACGTTCTAAATACAGTTGCTAATAAGTTTCTTGAAATTATTTTATGTTATAACACTCAACCTCACTATAACCTTAGACACTCAACATTAATTACTGATTTATTTACAGGATACCTCAAATACTTCCGAGTACAACCACCATCCAGAATGTTTTCATAGCATTGCCAATTGGCATTAATCGTAGACCGGAGGACAGACATATTTTAGTAGTTTGAATCTGTGCGTTGCAGTAATGTTTGTTGAGACTATGCTCCTCATTGATTGGCTTTATTTCTAACAACTTTTCTATGAATTGATTGAATATTCTTTTTAAATATTAATTATTGACCAGCAATCTTCATCATTAGCAGTTCAGTTCGGACGGTGTGTGAGCAGCTCGGGCGGTGCAATTCATCCAAGGCAGCCGGTCCAGACAACATCTCCACCTGAGTATTAAAAGACTGTTGCTTTGAACTTGCTCCTATTTTTTGTGAAATTTTTAATTCATGTTTAAATTCTGGAACGATCTTCCAAATATGTGGAAACTATCAGTCTCACCTGGAACATAAATCAAGTTTTGCTCCAATTTTATTTGTTGATTTTACATCCGCTTTTAACACTATTGTACACTAATTGCACAGCAGTTTTTTTTGTCACATCTACTGTCCTGGGATGAGGGTAGTGTATACAAAAAATAGTGAGCGGAAGTATTCCTGCCTCTCCAGTATTTTTTGTTTAATTGAATTATCATGGTAGGGTATCTTATACCTGAACAGGAATTTGAAGGTTCTAATCCTGTTTCCATCCAAATCTCCTTAATCAATTGATGCTGCTGCTTAAAAGTTACAAATGCTCCAGGATGCTCAACTTCAGGTTGTCAAATCAATCAAATAGTTTGTTTTCAGCTACAAATATTTGCAAATAATTTTTGTTTCTTGTATAAATAGTGGCCAAGCAAGTGGTAATTTATTCCAAGTTTATTGCAAACTGATACGACTGCAAATTGACTATGAGTTATTCTCCACAGTACTGCTCTTCCACCAACGACTGATATTTTTAGTTCTCTGTTCAACATTTAACAGGTCTGGTACCTCACCAGGTTCGGTTGTAGCACAGCATGATCTATCTTTGTTTAGATTATAGAATAATCAAATATGTGAAGCTTTTCCTCTATAGATAGCATTGTTGTGTGCATCGCTTGGAAGAGCATAAAGTTTATCAATTGTCAATGGAGTTGTGCTCCATTTAGACAGGTTGAGATAACTACACAGATGTTATTCTGCTAAGAGGCTTTGTGTCACTGTCCAGTCTCTACATGAAGGGAAAGGGGGACTGGCTGATGTTAATGTAGAGTCTTTGACCTCTGTTATATTGAGTGTCTTTTTAATCTGAAGGGAGATAGTGAATGATCTTTGAAGAATTGAACGATGAGACAACATCTTTGCACTGACAATGCAATACTTTATACACATTAAAAATTTTAGTTACATTGTAAAATATAAATCAGATGACCTCACCAAGGATGCAACCACAGTTTCTATTACTGTCAAATGGCATCAACAATGCCTACATCTAGAAATAGATTCGGAGTTAAAAAAACTATAATTTATAATCCAAGTCGTAAAATACTAAAGACAGAGTTGTTTTGTAAATCAAGTAATTGCATCTTGTTGGAAGCAACCTACACGCAACATCTGAAAATTAAGTAGTGCAAATCACCTCAAAATGTCTTCCGGTGTGTTTTTACGTCAAAGCAACACTGCACATGTTATAGATGTAGGTGTTCAGCTCAACTGCTTTCCTTTAGTCTCAGTCATACTTGTAACTCCCCTCAAACATTATAGTGTGGAAAACCCAAGAAAATTAGAAATTTTTTTTGTCACTGTCTAATAAATTTGCAAACCCAGATGATTTAGGAGATGCTTCAATTATTTCACTGTGTTGCTTAAATCTGAGCCAGCACTAAATTCCCAAGGTACATTTATACTAGCCAGAATTGTATGCATAACGACTTAACATAGTAACTGTAGCCATAACTCAACTCCTCTTGTCACATTTGCTGCTTTGTACTCAGTTTATTTGGAAAAACCAGCAAGTGAATCATATTAATGGAAATACTTGTAATGTGCTGTGTGAATGGGGATTAATCTACACGTTGTTAGGCTTACTTTCAGTCGCTGTTTACTCAAAGTATGATGAATGAGTACACAACACAGTTGAATAAAAGTAATGAGATGGCGTTTATTAACTAAGTCAACAATGTTACACTGCATTTATTATCAACATTACTGTTCCAAATTATGTTCTTAGCATGCTTATTCTAAGAATTTGAGAACTTTGTTAGCTACTTGCCAACAGTTAATACAATCAAATTGTTTTGTAAATTATGTTCTTTTTAAATATGCAAAGTTTGCAGACTGTGCTGGCAGTGATCTGATATAAGATCTTTTAATGCATCCCCAAAGTAAAACACTGTTATCATAGCCATGAGCGTTAGCCCATATGGGTGTCAACATAGGAAACTTATCTAGCCCCCATCTCATATAGTGGAAGTGCACAGATCCTCCAAAATACAACTGATAATAAAATGCCTCCATCAGAGATGTTGTTTAAATTTTCTAAACATTCTTTCCGGATTACGAAGCAAGATGACATTAAAAATACACAAATGTTATTTTCGAAAACGAAAAAATTGAGCCTGAACCATAATCTAAAGGGAAAAATAACACATATGTATTAGCTAGAATTGCATACAGTACGAACTACATAGTAACAGTTATTGTCAAAATACACAGAGGGTTGGGGTGGTAGAACAGAACCCCTGGTTGTGCTGTAAGACATTCCATCAGAAAACTGATTATAAACAGATTTCAGTGCATTGGCAAGCCTCTGATTCTCTTGATGGAGATGATTATGTGCAGAAAGCCTGTCACAGTCAAACGCAAAGTAGACGAGGAGAAATGAGATAAGAAATACTACGACTATCACCAGAGGGGCCAGAATATAAAGTTTCAGTCTGCTGTTGTTCACTTCATTGCTGCCATCTGGAGCAGTAGGCGCTGGTACCCTGCCTTCTTCAACATCCATAGTTCTAGATCTGGCAACAGATTATTTCATGCTGAGGTATATGATTGAGGCTCAATAATTCACTCACATATATACACAAAAATCAGGCAATATGTTCAAAAAAGCAGAGACTTTGCGCAATATTATAATAAAGTGGGTATCAAGATCAAGATCAGCCTAGTTGAAGCTAGTATGCGCAGGGTTCTGTAAAGTTCAAAATAAAAGTTATCTAAAAATATGTCTCTTTATGGGATAAGAAACAGATGTATCCTTCAAAATCTATCACCCTATACAGTGTTAGAAAAGTTTCACCTTTGTTGCCAAATTCGTTTGCATGCTACACTGTACGAGGGGTTAGATTTATCACATTCAGTCAAAGAGAAATCTGGTTTTCTTAATTACTGTTAAGTGAAGCAGTCATGACAGCACAACAAAGACAGACAAAGTTGAAAATAGAAAAAATATGTGTACGTTTTAACAGAGTTGCGCAGAGTCAAGTTATCAGTATAAGACCAAAAAGCCCTTTTTCATACAAGTTATGCTAACAACCTTGTGAATGTAAAAAGACATGATTCAATATAGGTTGATGCATTTCCAGGGTGCTTGGCTCTTAGTTCATACTTTATTACTGGTTTTTAAAGGCAGGTCTCCAAGATTTTTTTCCGGTTGACCTGAATCATAAATAATGTGTCATACCGATCGTGTTATCTTGATGTCTTTTCGCATTGAAAGATGAAATATTAACTCACCTTGCTTTTTATTATCCGTCCCCAAGCAGAACCTTCCCCGCGGTTATTTTAGTACTGTCTAAATCCCTCTCTCCAAACGCCATAGGCTCATTGCTAGTATTATGGGTTTATGAATTTCCCCTGTCCCCTGCCTTGTGATTCCCACATCCCCAACATCATCATAACCATTTTCCTGTGGATTCATATGATCTATGTATGAATGTACGTTAAAACCACTACAGAAATCATGACACGCAGTAGTAACTACAAAGCAATTCAAGTAAAACTTGCAAGTTTCCTAGCAGTCATCGGTTATATTTCATTACTATTGAAATCATAGCGATTTCTCTACGTGAATGAATTAAGTATGAATAATATACTGACGTAATTAAATTGCATTATATCAATATTGGCCTAGCCATTATTTTTACTGCATAAAATCATTGTGTGTTTTCTTGGCTTTCAATTGTTCCGTAATGTTTATCCTCAATTTAAACTGAAAGCTGATTTTGTACATGTATCAGTGCAAGATCAATATTTGTAATACGGCTCTGAAAGTGGCCGTAAAATTTAAAGTTTTCCTACGCTGCTGGATGACTTGAAAATTCCCATTTGAATTTGTACAATCAGCTCCTGCCAAGAATTTTTAGAGACACAACATAAAGTGGTACCCAGAAAACTTCACAACACACAGGTCTTCAGCTAGAAAAGTCAAAAAAGAGTCAAGCACTCAAAAAATGTTAGTGAAGACACTGTTTATACTTAATAAATTGCAAGGATGTCAACAATTTCATAAACTGAACATGATTTCAGCGGTCAAAGTTATGACCAAATCTAACCTGAGATCTTCAAACAAAACCAAACATGACCTGGCAGGGCCGTAGTTTAAGAAAAATGGTAGAGGAGGTGCAAAAAACCTTGAGGTTGTGAAGTAGTACTAGGATGGATATTGTAGGCCCCCCCCCCCCCTGTGGAGTCTGGGGTTAAACCTCAGCCTCCATAGCGTTTTAATGATATGAATAGCAAATTGAAGACCCAAATTAGCTGAAACGACGTGTAGTAGAATTTTTATGCCACTCTATTGAGCTGTCTAGGAGAGGCATATAAATTGCACAAAAGAAGTAAAGAGATGTATTATTTTTGATATTCCATTGCTTGAAATAATAATTACATGTATATTTAAAAGCTTATTATTTTTAAGTTTTTGTATGCTACACACAAAGTCCCTCTAAGTGAAAGAAAAGAAATCAAACCCTTCCTAAACCAGATTTATTGAATATAGGCCTATATGTCTCAAATACCTGTCAAATTATTTTAGTTTGATTTGCCCAAAGATTATGTTCTCGAAAGATTGCCATTTTGTTTCACTTAAGTTGGCAATAGAATTATTTCTTTGAGCGTGATATTGCAAGCCAGGATCAAGCGACGTAGTAGTATATCGGACCAACAAAGAAAACAGTGGCCCAGCAAGTAAATGTTGTCAATGCAGGGTAGGCCAACAGTAAGATGAGATGAAATAATAAAATCCAAAGAGAATAATGTTGTCAGTAACTCTGTGGTTAGAGCTTTCAGTGCTGGTTGCCCTGAAAGTAAAGTGGTTGATAATGAAATGCCACGACATCCTGACATGGTTTGAGCGCTTAATCTACACTGAAAGCAGACATACACAGCACGTTTGAGATGTTACTACTGGCAAACCATTTCCTTTTTCAATTATACATAGTGAGGTCTAATACGGACTGATGATCATATTTATGTAATTTATTGACCATCAAAGTATCCGATTCTCAGCTTTCCTTGGAATTGTCTAATTGCAGAGGCGTTAAATCATTACCATTTGTGATTTTTTTCACTTGTACTATAAATTTGATTAGCCTGTCTTGACAAACACCCAAAGTTTGTCAAGACAGGCTTAAAAATTTAGTCAAGCTGATAACTCATATAATTATTACTGCCTGTATATAAATCAGTAGCCTGCAACATAATTGACAATAGTTTGTCGACTTTGCAGGTAAGTACAATCATAATATCACTTTTGGCACTTGCACAATAGAACAGTGAAAGGCCTCTGCCTGCAGGATAGCCTTGTGACATAGTCTATCTCTGTAGCACAGCAATAATGGCGCTGCCTTCCATCAAGAGAAGCAACTCCAAGAGTTCAGGGTTATTAGATGGCAAAACCAGTATTCCATTTAGGCTCAAATATTTCCAAATTGCAGGTTTTCATTGTCTTCCAATTTAGGTGAACTAATTCAAGCCCTGAGCAAAGATGAATGTATACCTCAACGTTCGCACATGCACAGAGTGCGAAGGGGTTCTTTCCCTTGTCTGTGAAGTGAAGAGATATTGAAAATAACAGATAAATTGGCCAGATAATATGTCGAATTGTCAATGCATTGTTATCAGATATTTTTGTTAAGTTTATTAGATCTGCCACCGCAACAAACCACTTGCCATACACTCCCAAACTACAACACCATTTGCCCGAACTAATGCTTTTCCCTGAAAGGCGCGTAGGAGTACCCTGAAAAAAAAGAAGACCTCAACGCCTCATGTTTGTATTATCCCTAAGGCACCAATCAATCGTGGATAAACCTTTGTAGTTGAGATTCTGAGTTCACAACACAACTGAAGCCTATCCCAACACTTCAGTCATGATTACATTATAATAAAATCAAAATATTACAATGACATTTTTCTTGCAAACAAACCTACCATGGTGGGCAATAACTCTTTTTGCACTTATATGTTTCTTATCAAAATATGTCAAAAACTCACTATCTCTATATTACAGAGAATATTTGATAATAATTAATCAATTCATAATTATAGTGAATAAAAAATCACTGTCGCTATCACTATCATTTGATCAATTGTCCCCTCTCTATATCCTCACTCTGTGATATGGTGTTATATGGAGAGATGCAGTTGTGTTCCCCTCAATAATCAGATAAAAATCAATTTATATTATATCCCACAGCACAGATAGTAGACGTTATGTTAAAAAATTTCCTAAGTGATAATAAACAGTTAACTGTTCATTATCAATATTGAGTCCTTGGTGCATTAATGCGAGTATAATTCAGGTGCTGTCTCATTTTCACTTCCGCAGGGATCCGCAGCAGACATGGAAGTCTTGAACTTTATGGCAATTACTGTTAAAACCTCTGCCTCCTCGTCTTACAGCATATATCTGTAACTGACCTCTACTCCGTCTCGCCTGCGCTCAGAATCTTCTGTTTCTATCACAATCTTTATTATGAGAAGAACATCCTTCTGGGATTTCTGTTTTCATCAATACATGAGCATTCTGGGTATATGAGGTACAATGCTCTAGCTATCGCAAGCATTGAAAGATATCTGAGTCTGTGCCATCCTCAGAAAGGCGATACTGTCTGTTTCAAGGTGTGGAGCCGAACTCAAATAATAAAAGTTCTCATGGTCGGATTTTGTATCGGTTCTCTAGGCTTCTTGGTGATCAAGAATTTTGTTTTCCGAAAATCAATTTGCTTGTGGGCTCTTTATGGCCCTTCAAGCATTGTTTCCCGTGGATCAAGTATTTGGCTTCTGTCATACGTACTACTAAAGCCAGGTACCCATCAACTGCATAACTGTCTCAGGAACTCATCTGCGATCATGCACGACCACTTGTGCATTGCTGTGGTTGATGGGTACAAAATACACAGAGATCGTGCGTTTACAAATACCTTCGCACGATAGTAGAATTGATTCTACTTTCGTGCGTTATGTTGTGCGATATGTTATGCTGCATTTTGTGGTACCCACATATTCTTTAATGATTGCCAGTGCAAAATCTTAGAAATTCCTGAGATTAAAAAAGCACATTGGTGGGTACAAGGCTTTATGACAACAATCATTGTAATTTGTAATTTCAAAGTCCTGATGGAACTAAGAAGGGCAACATCGCGGAACTCTCAGCAGCAAAGAAGTAATAACCTCGCTCTGCGTGGTTTCTTTTACGTTATCATTGTGAACATTGCTTTTTACATTTGCGTAATTCCTGTGACAGTATTATTAATTTTAGGGCCCCTCGGCCAGCAAATCCTGATTGCTCGCTGGGCTGTGCATCTAACTGTTAGTCTCTACGGGATATTTAATGTATTAATCTACGGATGGATATTGAAACCCTACAGAAATCTCTTACAAAGTATTTTTACATACTCGAAAAATCCTGACATAGACCGACCAGATGTGACTGCAGGGTCATCAAAGATCCGTGAATCTGCAGTAATATCTGTCGTCTCTGACAGCAAGGAACAATCAGTGGAAACTTAAACAACTGCCGCAAATTCTGAGATTAAGGCCTCGATTAGTTGTTTAAAGCTATACAAAATGCATTGGGAACAACTTTTCATGATTGGCAGCCGCTGTACGAGCTTCAGAAATTTGCAGCTCCTGCTAAGAGGTCATCATCACAGAATGTATTTTCTTGCTGATAGATAAAATATCGACATTAATCAACCGGACTATTCTAACTACGCAAGCATGTATTAGCATTAAACCTATTTATCCCCAGTTTTCTTTTGCAATCATCTTAGCTCTTGACAGATCAATAATTTTAAAGGGTGTTCTTGACCTTTTTCCCTGAAGTGTTTCCAAGTCTCAAGTCATAATGGTTAGTCTTTTACAAAGAGTGGCAAAAATGTGCGAGTCAAAATATGACGGCATAGTTATTTTCTTTACTCACATGTCCGCATTAAATGATGTGAGTTTTAATCACATCTAGCGTTAAACTATTGCCTCAATTATTTTGACCATCAATGTTGTGTTATGTGCATTTGCTTTTGATTTGATCTAGCATTGTAACTATATTGTCAGAATTGTCACATGTTGTTATGATGTGTGTTCCTTTATATATGTGTTTATAGAAGCGCTACCAATTCAATCATAGTAAAAAATAAAAGATACCAGGATAACCGATTGATTGATGCATTTATATCCCAGACAAACGCAGAGGCGTCACGAAAAAATCATGCATGATACTTCCACAAATACAAAAAGCATGATAGGGCAAAACTAAAGCCTCGAGTTTAGTACAGTACGTCATTGAAAGTGATGCACTTATCTCTTACAAAACTTTTAAAACAGGCACTGTTCTGTGATTTTACATGACGGTATAAGCAGTGGTCAGCAAACATCTAACACTAGCAATTTAAAGCTGTTCCGATGTTTTTGGTGGGCTCTACTGTTATTGGGAGGATTTTAAAGTTTCAATTTAAAATAGTCCCTCATGATTAACAGCCAGCAAACCTACCTACTGAACCACTCAAAACTCATGACAGCACATATACCAATATAATTACAATGTGAACAGTATAAATGTAAACAAAAAAATAGATATATATAAGCTTATGGGTATAACAACACGACTCATGAATCATTGAGTGGCTGTTTGTCGGCCCCATCTCAATACTGATTGGCTGTCTCAATATAGCCTGCAAAAATGCATTGCAGAATGAACTCGTATATTTGTCTCATCTGAGATATATATACACTCTCGGTTGACAAGCATTTTTTTATAATGCTTTATTGACATAATTTTCATTCTAAAGAATGTTTTACAAAATAAGCCCTCAAAAAGAAAAAAAAACAGATCAATTGTAGCTTGACAGATAAAAAGAATTTAATGTTAGTTGCGAAAAATAATATTAGGAAGATTGAGCTTTGAATAAACTAATGACCCTAGTGGCGCACAAGGTTGCAACATCTACTTGAGATTTTGGTAAATAGAATTGGAGATTGTTTCGTCAGTTGGTTTTCTTGGGGCTGTCAAGATTTTCTGAGTTCAACTCCCTTGTTGAGAAAAGTAAGCAAATGAAGACGGAATTCAAGTCTTTGCAAGTTCGAGTCCGCAATACTTTGCAACACATCTGATTTAACTTCTTATATTGTAGATGATATATAAAAGGTGCAACTGTTCCAGCCCCAACAACTTCAGCCGCACAATAAATCCAGTAAGAAAATATATTTTTTATAGCCCATAAACATAATATATGAACGTCAGTAAGCAAGAATGTTTTTGATATAATTGTCACCTGATGTTATTCTTGGAGTATGTCGGCCCGTGATGATGACATCTATGCAACAGCGTTTGCTCTCTATCTTTTAACCCATTGTTTGCCGCTTGAATAAACTGTGTGCAGTTCTAAAGAAGTTTCAACGAACCTTGATGACAAAGTTAAAAATCGGACACTGTTTACCTATATCGATTGAAAACTCTCTAGTCTGGACAAGAAACAGTCTCCTCTCTTCAGGAGTAGATTTCTCCGATAGTTCTGCGCAAAGGTGGCAAAATGGTAAATTACATTTATCTAAATATTCATGGATTAGTGAACCATATCACTGACTTACCTCAAGCACCCGGCAGTTGAAGCACATCTTCTATTTGATCTAAACTTACCAAAACATCTTGCCAATATTTTAATAATTAATCAATATTTAATATTAATAATTAATATTCAATATTATTAATTGATATTTGATAGTAATAATTTATATTATTCTGCCAATAAAGTATTAAAAAAATATATGTATAATTCAATTATTGAAATAAGATTTATATATTAATAGCACTTTATCACAGTTAGCCGTACTGTGTGTGTATCACATCACTGATCCATAAATTCATATCATCGTCAATATATCGCTATCATACGAAGGATTTTTGCCAACGCTGATGTAAGTCTATTGCGTCTGAAGCCAATTGGTGATGATCAACTATTGATAAACTATCTACATGGTCTATACATGATAAATGTGGCAAGCTGCATCCTGATATGATAATAGTATGAAATGAAATTACATCTATATCAATAGAGCTTTCTGCCATCATTCTTTTACCAAACGATTGTTTTTAACTCAGGATTATTTTAATTTATCTAGTTGCTGCTTATTACATGTTTTCTTTCAACCTTCCCCATCCTGAGACAAATTTAGTGCTGTTGAGAGGGCTCCGGCAATCCCTTCAGATGTCAATTGAATAATTAAAACTATTTTCTTTGTCCACCTGCAGAAAATAGTCTGGTGCCATTCATGGTATAATATTGTAAGAAACTGAAATGAGGCCCAGTAACCCTTTTTAAAACTTGACAGGGCTCCGGCAACCCCTTTCCTTGAGTATCGATTGAATCTTTTGTCCAGCTGACTGCCTGTCCTGAGGAAACAGCACTAGGACATGACTCATTCCAGACTAGTTATAGGTTTTCGTCTGGAATAGTGCAGGGATAATGCTCACATTGTCTAGGATTGTCCCAAATAGTCCCAGATGGTCCCAGATCAATTCAATGCTGTGCCAAATAGTACCCAGATGTTAAATGAGTCTGGATCTGTCTGGGACAGTATCGCGAAAATTTGCCGCTTAAAAACATTGCAGATACTGTCCCATATTGACCCAGACAGACTTGGACTGTGTTGATTTTCCTGTTCACATTGACTGGGATGGCTATCTGGGATGGCCGTCTGGGACAATGTGCACCAGCCAGGGATAGATGAGCGAGCAGCACCAAACAGGTAGCATCCCCCCACGCACTCTGACCTCACAGCTCATAGTCTGGACAGTTGATAAAGAGTTAGAGATTTGATTTTAAACTGAAGATTTGACACAAGAGGAAATTATCACAAAGGTGTCCTTTGGAGTCTATAATTGACGTCGTGTCTGTCACTTATGACGCCATCAGCTTATGTAAGGAAAGAACAGCACGTTTAATAGCGAGATCAAAGTTTCTCGGTTTCATAACTTTCACAATAGACTTTTTTGGTCAGACTATATCATCCTGCTTGAGTGGTGCTCATAAAGTGACAAAGAAATTACGACGATACTTAAGAGGGGAAAAGAGGAGGTACCTATTGTTTGGTATATCACATCAGAATCTTTTCATAATAAGACAGAGACTCTCAGCTTAAAAAATATAGGAAGCGGAAATCAAATTAGTTAAAACTTTTGCTTATACAAGCGATTTGATGTTGATGTAACTCATCGATCCTGGTTGAATTGGCATTTTGAAAAGGAAGGTCGGTATAGTGCGATCAGATTAGACATAATCACGTCAATTACGTTTACAGAATAGAATATTTTATACCCAAATAGTGTGATCATTTTTTATGACCAAATCTCAATAAACTTGAGGTGCTGACATAGCTACAAACATAACCCTTGCCCGACTTCAAATAATGCAGTACGGGTGTACCAAATAGACTCACTATAGCTCAAAATTAATATGTATAACCAGTTTACAATCACAGTACTGGCATTATCATTAGAATATCATCAGGTTATCCCAGCATGTTGGGATGGGTGCCTTATATCATGATTATGGGCTACATATATATGCGTATAATTAAATTGAGTTCTGGACCGCAATGCTCGAGAAACAAATTATTCAAAGCCATAAGAATTTTACAAAAACCTCAATGAGAGTCATTGTTTGTTTAAAGCCTAAGGAACATTTTCCAAATATTTTGAAAAAATTTAAATCATGCCTTTAAACGTTCTTTTTGAGTATAAATTATTAAAATTACTTTTTAAAATGTATCCAACGGAAGAAGTTTTAAAACTTTTGCCAGACCATAACTATGATACAAAATCAAATGCCCTAAAAAGAATGCAATCTAACAGCAGCAGGTGTGGAAGGTCCATGTTGTGCATGGGTGTGAAACTTTACAACCGATAGCTTTTGGAAGATAGGACAGGGTATGGGAAAAATTCATTGTCACTCTGGCTGAGAAACTTTTGGTCTTTGCTCGACTTATAACTCTTGACTGATCAGCTAACTTCTGTGGGTGATTTTCATGGGTGTCCATAAGCACAGCTGCCTCTTGTATTCATACTATCTGGCTGAGACCTTACGATTTTGTTTGCTTTCATTCACCATTATGCCAAACTATTATATTTTATTAAACTGAATTTAGAGCAAAAACCATAAAAAAAGCAATCTCTATGGAATTACTGTGGGGCTTTGCTTCACTTTATTGGTTAGCGAAAGTAAACTTGCAGTTGTTTGGGCTGAAACAATTTCACATTTTATATATCATCTACATGTAAGAAAATCGGTCAGATGTGTCCGAGAGCCACAAGGACTTAAATATATGAGCATGAAGACTTGAGAGTTCAGTCTTTACTTGCTTACTTCTTTTCCACAAGAGTATTGAACTTGGAATAGCTTGGCATCCCCAAAAGAATAGACTTAATAAACAGGTCAGCTCCAATTCTTCAAGTCTCACATAGTTGCTTGTCAATCAAGAGATTGTCCACTTCATATTAATCACTGGGTTCACTCTGCATTGTGTTGTGGCAGGCTCTATTTAGACAGCCAATCATAATTAAATAGGGCTGACAAATGATTCATAAGTTGCAATGTTTAACCCATTAACACCAAATATATATATATATATATAAGTTGATAGCACTAAATTTTGCAGAAATAATTATTGATAATTATTATTAATATGATAAATGACAAAGTTAATGTATTTGCCCATGGAACAGAAAAAAAGTCAAAGCTCCAAGTGGTATAGATTAGAGCTAAAAAACAGAAGACAACTACTCATACTATACCAAGAAATATAAGGCAGCCATACAAACCAAGACCGGCGGCTGCGTGACAAGGCTAGGTCTCACACATTCGCATAATGCAATTTTGGCTGTTTTTAATTCAAAGACTCCCCTGGCATGTTATATTTGTTCACTTGACTTGACAGTGAGGAAAGGCCAGGTGGGGTAGCTCTTGTATAAGCACATACGTATATGCAGAGCAGCTAATGACAAAATATATGCAAATTTATTTTGATGTGTTCAATACGATTGATAACAATCCTAAACCGTCATGTTCTCAACCGGAAAATAATAGGGGGATACAGAATGCAGTTTGCTTGCAATCAAAATATTAATACATTAATAAATACATATAAATATTATTATTAAATCACATGATAAGTTACCCTGCATAGTGCATATTAAGTAAGATCTAAACACCCCTGTGAGATTTTATGCGAGGGTAAGGGTAGGCTGGCAGTGTATACTAAATACCAACTCTTGGAATATTTTGTTATACTTTTAACATCATCAAAAAGACAACAAGCAGTTCTTTTGGTCACTCAGACTAAAAAAAATCAGCTATCACAAATATAATGGTTTAAGCCTGTGTTGTAGGTAAAATTGAATAGCTAATAAAAGTGCACTCATTTCAAAGATACTGGTAATGCGTATTGAAATTGTTTGCTTTCAATTAATTGATTGATTGATGCATACTTTATTATCGATCTAAATACATTGAAAATGTATATTACTGATCTGATTTACAATAAAAATACCCTAAAGGAGTTTAATTTAGCTAGAGTTTAATTTCGGGACTATGGTGAGTGAGTTTAATTTAAGATACACTAAATTTCGCTAGTAGGCTTACTAGATTGGAATGTGCTGTGAGATGAGAGAACACAACTCCGAGTAGTGAATAGCGGGCTATCTAATTAGCGCAATCGACCCATTCTTTATTGGGGATGGTGAGATGGCGCAATCAGTTAGCGCGCTTGCTATTCACTGCCAGGCGATTAGTGCCGCAGGAGTTGTGGGTTCGAGTCCCACTGGGGGAGCTTTCATTGTTGATTGTTCCAGCCCCCAGCACCCTCGGGTGTATTCCTCTCCTACTAGCGAAAATTTTAAAAAAATGTCTAAGTTGGGATTTGAACCCAGGGCATAACCCCCTCTGATTGCAAGGCAGACACTTAGACCACTACACCACACTGCCTTGCATGTGTAGGAAAGGTGTATTCCTGTATAACTGTACATTGTTTATGAAACTGAGTGCTGTTTATTGCTTAGGAAGTAATTTCCGCTATCATACAATTTCGCTACTTAGGCAAAAACGCGAAAAGCGAATCCTAAATGCCGCGAAAACTAAACTCCTATAGGGTAATAGTATAGCGTGAAAAGTATTTAATGAAATTCAAAAAGAGGGAGATCATCATAATCAGCATTAGGCATCAGTTTCATATCACATTCTCATATTTGATAATGAGACATCAACGCTGACGAGGTCATGGATATGTCTCATCACGAAACTGCATTGTGGATAATATGCATTCAAGTCACAGCGCCCAACAGTATATAGCTGCCTTGGAATAAAAATTTGAAATTTGCTGATAGTTTAGGTGTTGTCGTTTCTACAGTAGCTATATCCACCCGGCGCTCATAGTCATTTACGTTTATAACTCTAGTTTCGCTGGGAGTTATGGCTCCGCCTCCACTTAGTGAACGTGAAGTGGGTGTCTCCGCTACCCTCTGGATATAAAACATCGCTCTGAAAAACAAAGTGGTAAACATGTTATTAAAATAAGACATTATTGTGGACAGAAACAATTTCATTAGGCCTACTGGTGATTGCTTAAGCATACTCTTCAGAAAGATTGCAGAAAATGATTTTTCTCGTTTTAAGTGACACTCCGAAGTTCAGACTACCAAACACCTTCATTGCATGAAAAAGTGTTCTGATGGCCTAACTAGGGAACTCAGTTTAAAAAAAAACATATGCCTACCGTTGCATGTCTGCCGTTCTAATAGTCAGGTTTATTTTTTGATGGTTAAATTGGTGTAGCTAGAGGATTATTGTCTTTTGTATCTATATATCTGCCAGAGCCTTCTACTTCCTCAGAACCAGAACTTTCCATTTTCGTCTTTCTGTCCCCGCTCTGCCTGTCACTATTAGGCCTGGGCTTTTTACTGTAAAAAAAGATTTGAAACATATTGCTATATTATTGAATATTAGTCAAATTCTAATAGTCATCATATATTACTTTGTAGTTGCCCCACCACACATAAATTAAGGCAACTCCCATTTTTACATGTAGTTGAGTACAAAGGTATAAATAATATGTCTCTGCCAGTGAGTCACATAGCGGCAACCAGATAGTACAGACTACTATCATATTGCGTATTTAGGAATCATATTATACCTTTGTACCAACTACGTATATATATATATATTATTATTACATGTTATGGATCCAAACAAATCAACCAAAAACTTGTAGGACGCTACAACAAAAACAAAAAATAAAAACTGACAGAAAAAGGAAAAGAAACAAGAAGAAGGCAAGATTGGGACTCTACTTATGACTGTTTATTGTGCAGCATGTATATTCATGACGACAGCTAGATCACTCATGTGAGGATTATTTTACTTGTAGAGTCACCCAAAAGGCTGGCGGCTATTAGAGAGGAGAATCCACTGATAGCTCGGTACTGAGAAGATCTTGATTGAGCAAGTCAGACATTTGTAACAGTGATTTGAGGTGAGCCTGTTCTATCCATTGTATTGAGTTTAGTTGTATCAGTTATTCTAAAACTCCTTGTTTCAGATACAACAATATAATAAAAGTTGTCTCATCCGATTGATCATGAGCCAGGTAACAAGGATTCTGACACAGCTCAACCCCCCCCCCCCCCTATATGTAGTGTTAAAGATATTATAGACCAAGTTGGGTCCAGTTTGGAGTAGCTCTCCCTCAACTGATAAGCTTATCGGTGGAAAGGGAGCACCTGGAACTGGACCGAATGCAGGCAAACTTGTTCAAACTTGATCTTATGAAAATGCAACAGATAATCGATGACAGGAAATATGAGAATATATTATGAATATTAATTTCTGATGTGTTTGGTTTGCTCATGTAAGATTATTTGGTTTCATGGCAGTTAGCCGGAGACAGGGAGTCTGGTCCCAAATTCCCTGCTGCAGATCAAGGAGATGATAGCTAAATTGTAAAAAAACATAGAGTTATCTACTCATTGACATATAATCTGCATCATAAAAGATGTTAGTCTGAAATCAACACATGCAGGTTTACATAAGGCCCAAGGTCTATAGTAAGGATTAGTGTGAACAATACTCAAACCCAGGCAAACAAACACAACTCTCTCAAATTTTGTAGAAGGATTCATTTTTGCAAGCTGAATTGAGTAGAGTACTTCTGAAAAGCACAATGGTATGGTATAAACTGTGTTGATTTGTTTCAGGGTATACCAAGACGTTTATCAAGTATTTATTTTGGTCTCAAATTACTTTGATAAGGTAAGCATAGCATTTATGTTCAACTCCCTACGACCTGTTGGAGTGTGTGTGTGACAGTAGGGTAGCGTAGTAGCAATGAGTCCTTGCTACTACTCTACTGACACACACACACTCCAACAGGTCGTAGCTCTTTCACATTCCTCTTTAAAGTACTTGCATTGTTAAATAAGTTTCATTATTATTGAAACAGTGCTCATTCTAATTGAAAGGCCCTCTGGACAACTGTACAGCTGGAATTATGAGTCCATGATAGAACATCTTCATTAGGCTAGAAGAAGTTAAAGGGATCCCTTCCTTTAAGTCCTTGCTCAAACCAAGAAGCAAAACTGATTCCGATAATTCTTGAGCTATATATAGGCGTACAGAGCCTGTGTTTTCAGGGAAAGGACAGTGTTTGCAAATAGTAAATTTTACAATTGAGACCTCCAAGTTTGAACACATAGTGCCAATTGTCATAAGAGCTGATCCTGTTCCTATAAAGTGAAAAAATTTTCTCACAAACAAACTGTCAGTTGTATTTCAAACCCTTTCCATCCCTTTGTCATTCACCCTCCTCAGTAGCCTAGAGTAACACATTAAGCTCCCTGTAAATGGGTAGGATTTTGTCAAATGGGAATCTTCTGACCTTCCATTTTAATTATATCAAAAACCACAACAGGATTATGTTTAGATTACATGATGTACGAATCTAAGGTTCGTATTAAGGTCTAAACAGACCCACACTGACATAGGTTGCAACCTCAGCGGATCCTCAAGGAGTTTTCACATACACATCAATCATTAGAGCATCAGCTGAGGCATGCTGTACGTTCTGAGGTTGCAACCGCTCACAATCCTCTGAGGATAAGCTGAGGCTGCTGTCAGCATATGTGTTAACAATGGTGGTGTGGTGCAATCCTCTGAGGTTACAACCGCTAATAGTGTCTATTGACCATTACTCTGAAATTGCCAAATTTATTTCTTAAGTTATGCTTTGGTTATGTGTCTGTGAACTGTTCTTTGGCTCATTTGATCAGATAACCGATTGGCCCTGTGCAGGTAGTAGTATGAGTGAAATGTGAGGGGTTGCATGAAGAATTGATAATTTCTGGATAACCCACTCTAAGGCCCAGTTTGATCAAATTTGCCTGCATTTCCAATAGTTTGACAAATGAATGTTTTCCTACCATAGTATTAATCATCAGCCTGGTCTGTTGACTTATCTTTGCTGCTGCATTATCAATGCTGTTACACCCAACCCTCATCATTTCAAAGACGCGATCCATTGATTTCAGTGGTGCAAAGGAGAGGTATCACCCGAGGGTGCTGGGGGCTGGAACAATCAACCTTGAAGGCTTCCCCAGTTGGAGTCGAACCCACGACTCCTGTGGCAGTTATCGCCTGGCATTGAGTAGCAAGCGCACTAACCCAATGCGCCATCTCACCATTCCCCAAAAAAGAACGGTTCTATGGCGCTTATTAGATAGCTCGCTATTCACTACTCGGAGTTGTGTTCTCTCATCACATTCAAATCCACCATTGCACCCTATAAGACACAGCTGTGCGTTAGGGTTTTTGGCTTTAGATGGCCCATTGCTGGGACCCCTTGTAGTGAGTTTTATAGTACTAACTAGATATGATAGTTTACTCCTGGAGAAGGATCACCTCATCTAAAGGTCATTCGTATAATCAACAGCAAAACTGTTGAGGAATTCTGTATAACAGTCTTGTAAATTACAATTACAACATACAAAACTCTCCTACTACTTTGTTTTATTATTGCAGATGTTACATCAAATGTAGACCTTTCAGCATGTCGAGGAATATTCTAAGTTTACAAAACATATTTAGGCTCAAGTTGAGTCATTCTAAGGGAGTTACTGGGATACCGCACGGCTGTGTAAGATGTAAAAGCTCAACAACTTCAAAATCATCTAAATCCGTGAAGCTCTGTAAGTAAAAATGCTGGTACATTGGTACCTGGATGTGTTGGCTCTGATTGAGAGCGGGTGGTGGGTCCCCCCATCCACCAATCAGAACCAACACATTGGCTAGTATATCCAAGGAGTTAACTCCTTGGTATATCCAGCGAGGGTGGGAGAGGTATATCAGTAGGCCAAGTCTGATCCAGTTTGCCTGCATTTGGAATCGCTTCCCCCACTCCACTGTTAAGCAGCAGCTGATCAGTGGAGTGGGGAAAGCGATTCCAAATACAGACAAACTGGATCAGACTTGGACTATCAGTGGAAGAGAGCGCACCTGAAGGCAGGCAGACTGTATCAAACTTGATTTAGTACATCAGCTTTATGAAATCGGCTCCTCAGATTACAGAGAAGCAATAATATTCAGTGGTCAACGATTCATTTTAAAACTTCAATACAATAGGCCTATCTTATTTTATTATTGCTTGGTAATGACATAATATAAGAATTTTTTTCTGTGTATGGTTTAGTAAATCCCCACATAGATCAAGTTTGATCCAGTTTGTCTGTGTTCTGGGTTGCTCCCCAGGTTTCTCTTTTTTTTCTCCAAAAGATCGTCTATTGAACAACTTGCTTGTCAATTTTATGCTGTCCATTCGAAGCAGTAATGTTTCAAAATCATTAGCTTGATGACATCATTTAAATCATACTTTTTAAAATTTCATATTTTTGTAGCAGTCAAAGTATCGATATAGGTTTCAAATTGTTGACCTTTTTACGATCCTTTATACCCTAGCGGAGTAAAGTATGTACACGAGGAAATTTTGTACCATTTTCGACAAGATTGCTGTAGGAAAATTTAAGGGTAGCTAACATAGACCCGTATCTCAGATAATCTAACATTAAGTCACTTCCAAACTAGCTAACTTAACTCTTGCATGTATATAATCCTCTAGGCCCTAGGGTATGTAGATTTTAAGTTAAAGGGTCAGCCCTATTAGAAAAGTGGATATATTACCCCTGGAAATCAAATATTGTGAGTTCATAGGGCAAATAAAAAATGAAATTGTGGAAAATAGCAATTTGTTTTTTCAAATATTTTAGCAAGGGTCATAGTGGATCACAGTGGTCAGGGGGAGGCAATTAATCATTGTGATCAACTATGATCCCAATTTTCAGACTTTGCAGCAGAGTTACTGCAATTAGGTTTACAGGCTGTTTTATTTCATATGCCCAAATGACTTTTCAGTCTGAGATCTATAAAACCATACCAAACATGGCCTAGTAGGACTGTCACTTTAATTATATTTGTAGCGGTGACGCTCTCTAAGCTCAATAAGTCTGGTACACAGTCTATAGTTAATGTGCCTCTAACCAATCAGCATCTACTGAGAGTTCTCTCCTCCGACACGAAACCTCCAGACGAACAGACAGAAATCATCCCTGAGACGGATAATACCAAACCCCAGCAGTCACCCCTTCCACAGCCGCCCCTGCCTCAGCCACCAATACCTGATGTCGCAGTGAAAGGTCGGTCAATAGTCAATGGATTTCATATTATATTAGGTGATTCTTGGTTTTGATGACGAAAACCCGGCAAATTGCCTAGGGAAGAGAGCGATTGTCTTTGCTTCGGTCTTATGACAATAACAGGAAGGCTTTTCTAATTAAAATATTGACACTGATGTGTTGAACACCGTAAAATAATTTAGTTATGTCGAGTAGAACCCCCCCCCCCCCCTTGTATAATAAATCAAAGATAATAATTGAAAACTTTCTTAATTCTATTTTGGCTTACTTGAATGTCAGCTTGAGGTCCCAAAGCTCACTGTGTACTCACAATATTTGGATAACATGAGTTGCGCCATACTCATTCTGTCGTTGATAAATCTAACCCACCATGCTCAACGATTTACTTTACAGTGAAGCCAGCCAAGAAGAAGTTGGAGCCTCAACAGAAGTACTTGAGTAATGTGTTTATTACACCACTAAGAGCCATGAGAGAGTATCTTCTCACCCCACAGTAAGTCTAATTACATTATTAGTCATACAGAATAGTCAAAACATTTCCACTATGTACTACGGTAGGTGGAGCTACAAAACTAGTCATGCAGAATATCTCCCAACTCCTCACTAAGTTTACATACAAAACTAGCAAGGCAGGATAAAACAACAAAATACAATCCTAAATCCTCAACAAGTTTACGTACAAAGCTAGTAGTGTACCCTGGAAAGTACATGTTAGATAGAGTGTTGTTTAGCTGGTTCGGGGACAGCTCAATATGATGTAGCACTGACAGGGAATATTTATAAAATTCCCACGATGCAATGCTAACCTGGAATTCCCACAGAGATCAGGCATTTCTCGTATATCTCACAGTAACATAACCTTGTGCCTTAGACATAACAAAGCAATTCCATATAGCTACTCGTAAAATAATCGCAAATTATTTTTGCGAGGACAAAGTATTGCAGTACCTGTTTTTACATATCTGTTTTCATGTTATAAATGGTATTTTTTATATAACAGAGAGTTGACGACTCTATGGAACACAAAGAGGCGGAGTCCTTATGAGAACTCTCCGCCCATCACAGTCTACCTCAGGCATGACGTGGAGAGAAAGTGAGTGAACAAGATTTGCTTAGCTTGTTTATAATTTCTTTACTAAAGTTTGCCTTTGATAATGGACAATATTAGACTGTTTGTTGATGGTGCATATGTAATAATACTATCACAATCATGATTCTGACTCAATTTCGGTAATTATTGGTATTGATACCCTGGGGTAGTGGATATTATCTAGACTCTAGAGTTTGGTTTTGGTAGTTTGGAGTTGTCTCCATGTTAGCTAGCACCTAATTCTGCTAGCGAGGTGGAAGTTAGTTCAATGTTATATATATATTACACATTTATTCTGGTAGTATTGATAGTGCCAGGGACTTTTGTTTAAGTGAATGTTTCAAGCCCATGCGATATGGCAAACACTCCCTCCTGTGCATACTCAACTATAATGATGTTAGGTTAATTTTTACACCATTTTGCTAAATGGTTGTAGCTACAGTAGTTTTTTACGTTCATTTACTTTTTATTTGCTGCTATTGGCTGAAACCTGACAAATCATATGTCAGTGTTTGTCTCCAAATACCAAACCTTGTTCTTGTGTGCATCAGCTGGCCATCATGAGTTTGACCCATAAGTTATTAAAATTTTATTTCGGAGATGTCAACATATAGAGTAAGATGGGACAAATCCTAACTAAAAATGTACTTTAAGTAGTCTCCACTGCATATGATATTTTCCTGCGCTATCAATGGCTAGTCATGTCTATTTACATGCTCTCTCATGTCAGATACTGATGTTTTGTAGAGCCAAGGAGAAGTATGGAAGCCTCAGTAATCTGGAGATAGAGAAAGTTAAAGCTAAGAGACATGAAGAACTCTATATGCGAGGTGAGTCGCTTAGCCAACACAGCCAGACGATTATAAATATATATATTACAATTTACATTTTTAACCACTGATGTATCGTTGATAGAAAGAGCATGGATGGAAGTATCTCAAATCGGAATTAGATGCAACTTCTTCATATTAAATAACTATGATTCAGAGTACGTACATGATAGGTTCTGGGGCCAACTTGACTCCATTTTTCAAATATACACTATTACGCCAGGAAGCCGACGGGCGGGGAGGGGGGGCAAAAGTCTGGGGGACTCAGACTATCACGCCAATCGTGCTACCTCTTTGTACACCCGCTCACCTGTTTATTGCTACATCTTGTGTTATTCGTTGATGTTGTTTCAGGTCTGAGTCCGACTAAGCCTAACATATTTGACTACAGTGAGCAGTATCCAGATAAACCGAGCTCAGATCAACGTCTCGAGGTATGAGGTTATGTTCTCTCTGCGTCATCGTTTTCATTTTCGTGTAAATCCATGGGTTCTTACAATTAAAAATAGCTCTCTGATCGTCCATTGCCAACCTCATAGAAAACCCATTCCCAAACCGCTCACTCCTTGATAAAACTATTCTGAGTTACATGACCAACAAATAGGGAGGATTCTGGCTGAAGCCCCTCCCACCCCCATCCCGCAATATGGTGTTGTGTAGATAGTGTTATAGGAGCAAGATAGTGGTTATATAATTATGAGCTAATGAGAACTGAAACTTTATGATTAATGGATCAAGTTGCTTCTATAATGTTTTTCCTCGATGCACTGGAGTTTCGCAACTTCTTAGCAAACTTAATTCCCTTACCTACCCCTCATTTGAAGATTTGCATTAATCTAACCATGTAAATAATTTACAACATATTTTACTAGAAGCAAAGGAAGACAATTTTCAAAAGCGGGTCTGGAAAAGTGGTGCTAGCTGCGATTTTTATGTGAGTCTTAGTACTTACACTTTGCCAATCTACTATTGTTTACGTCTTTGTCAAGCAGGATGATAATATTGTCAATAAAATTTAAGTTTCATACCCAATCAAATTTCAAATTGTGTTTTAAAAGGTTAAATTCGTCAGCAATTCAGGGTACACACCACTTTGAAGACTACCCAAGGACCAAAGCATGTTATAGTCAGGCAGTTACTTTGATAAAGTTGTCTCATTCTCTGCATCATGATGTCACAGTCTCCAAGAAGTGCTTGTTTCTTGTATTGTTTATCCGGGAGACTGTGAAATCATAATGCAGAGAATGAGAGTGACCTTCCCTTATGGAAGGCACTCTTTCCATCAGCAATAATTCATGCCAAGTAGAGCTTTGAATTTCTTTACCAAGCCAATCTGGCAAAACTTTATCATAAGTAACTGCCTGACTATAACATGCTCTAGTATTTGGGTAGTCTTTAGAGTGCCATCTATATCCCATAGCTGTGTCACCTTATAGGCAGTGACAGTTTTCAGGTGAATGTAGTTGCTGTAGCATTAAATTCATTTCTATCATATCTACCGCCATGTTTGGGAATATGAATATGTTCATATTGAAATTGTTTCATGTTCACTAATTCTGTTACTGGGTTGTAGAAATGGTGCAAACGCGATAGCCAAATGTATAGCCTGGTTATATACAGGATCTCATGCTATGTTTGCTGAGGCTGTTCACTCATTGGCTGATATGTTGAATCAGTGTATACTAGCCTACGGTATCCACCACTCACTGAAGAATCCCGACCCGGGCCATCCGTAAGTAGGACACGCCTAGATCCAGTCAGTCTTAATTTGGAGTTGTTCGCCCTCTTTGTTATCAGTAGAGCAACTCCATATGAAGGCAAACCTTGTCACACTTGATCATACATAGATCAAGTCTGAACCAGTTTGCCTGCATTGCAGTTTTCTCCTACTCTTCCTTTTCAGTAGAAGGAAGAGCAATTCCAAATGAAAGTAAACTGGACCAAAATTGACACCGCATGATACGGTGGGTACAAAGTTTCCACAATGCACTTGAACCTTAAATTCCCAGGAAGGTCAGGTGAAACTCCAATGGATATACCTGATGTACCTGAAGGTACCCCAGTAGTGCCCAACAGCCCATCATTTAATCATTATAAGGAAGCTATGACATTACTTCAAATGGCGCTGTGTCATACAGATATTGAAGTGAGGGTCATTAGTTGCTGGTCTTGTCCTTTTGATGAGTGTTCTCATCTGGCACCAAGTCTCCAAAATTCACTGTTTAGTATTATCATGTTGTAGATATGGGTACACAAATTTCCGATACGTCTCATCGCTGATATCTGGAGTTGGGATTTTCTGTGTTGGAGCGGGATTCTCCTGGTATCACGGAATAGCTGGTATCATTCACAAAACAGAGCTAGTCGATATGAAATGGGTATGTTGGATTTTCCTTGCAGATAAATTTAGTCAATCAGCAAACCATTTCAATTTTGTCATCGCCATAGATAAGTTGTCTTCCCTGCACAATAAATCAATTGCCGGTGAATTTCATTATAATTGTAATTACCAGTTTTCAAAGCAGAAGGGCAGCCTTCAAATCCATGATGATTTATTTTGGAAGATATTTGGTCGACATAATTTCCCCCTTATAATTCACCAAAATTTTATATATTACAGGCCATAGCACTTCTAGGAGTATCCTTAGCATCAGAATCAGTCACTCTTATGATGGCCATAAATAATATCAAGCGCAAAGCTAAACAGACCAATCAAACGTTCTATAACTATGGTAGGTACCAGTCTCAGTTACCTTGGTTTTGCTAGATCAAGGTTTATCCAATTTGCCGCAGTCTGGTTGTTCCCATTCTACTGGTGAGCCCCTTCAAAACCTACTTGCAGGCAAATTGGATCATCCTTGATTCAGGTTTTTGCCTTCACCTATGTTCATTTGTTATAATGATTACAGCATATATTATTGGCATTTTGTGCCCAACTATACACAAGAAAGTGGTTAGTCGATGTCATTCCATATTGTCATATTCAGCGGGTGTAATGATTCAGTTAAGACACATTTGCATGGGATTATGTGATCCCGGAGGCAGCCAAATTCCCTAACTTATTTTCTTGTATTATAATATTTTCAACCTACAATGAGAAGAATTGCCGTTCACAATCTTGATCAAATAAAATTATTGGAAAATTCAAATCCAAATTGACAATTTGTTTGAATGGTATTAGTCAATTCAAGACATTTTCTTATTGGTAGATGGTATAATAAAGCTAGCACTCCCATCCGTTTTGTTATGTACAGTTTCCTGTGACTATGATCCATAGTAGGCTCACTTTCGTACAGTTGTCCATGATATTGACCATAATATAGTCCATATCATGTCAATGTGAATATTATAGTCTGTTTATTTTGTACATTTGGCTGTGATATTGACTACATTGTGTGTTTATTTCTCGTACAGTCGCGCGTGGTAGTGATCCGTCAGTGAATGTCGTACTGATGGAGGACCTAGCCGCAGTGACCGGTGTGACTGTAGCTGGTAGCTGTATGTATCTGAGCTATGTATCGTCCAATCACATCCCTGACGCTGTTGGTAGTATTATAGTAGGCACACTATTGGCCGGTGTGTCAGCGTTCATCATCAAAACTAACAGCAACGCTCTACTGGGCAGGTAAGGGTGAGCAAACACGCTTAGTATTTTGAAAAGTAGTGATTTATACCCTCATTTGCCCATTCCAGGCTTCTTTTTTCTCTTGTTGGACGAGACGTTTTTTAACCTATATAGATAGTACACTCCAAACAAACTGCTTTTCATGTGCTGGGCAGTGACATCTCCAACTTGTGGATTCCATTCATAAGATGATTTGCCTACAAAACAATAAAATGAATGAATGTCCTTCGATGCTCTCAATCTTCTCATTATAAAAGAGATCGAAAAAACCATCAAAATTGCAACCCTCTGTTCACATAATGCGTACCAATCCCCACCTGGCTCGCTTCCTAGTTTATCTTCTCACCCCCTTCCCCTGATGTGACACGCCTGGTGTGGTACTTACAGGTCTATACCAGACACACATAGGAGAGAGTTAATGGCAGCACTAGAGTCAGATATGATGATACGATCAGTACACGATATCAAAGCTACTGATATGGGCGCTAATCTCGTCAGGTTAGTTGTTTGTGTTACTTTCTTCGATGGTTATGTTGTGATGATTGTAGCCATTCTTTAATAAAGCAATGAATAATAGGTTTTTTTATACATTTCATTGACTGCCATAATCATTCCAAAGAATGTTTTCCATTAGGAGTAAAAAAAATAGAAAAAGAAAAACAAGTTTATACTGAAAAAGATCGGACCAGTTTATACTGAAAGAAAGCAGTTCATTGTTTCAATGCAACCATATATCTACATACTAATTTGGAGTTGCTCCCCCTCGGCAACCTATGATCAGATGTGGGTGGGATACGTCGAATACATACATTTAGATCAAACTTATGCTAGTATTGCCCACAAATCTTTATTTGTGACTGATATTTGATAAGACAGTAGAGTATGATCAGAATTATACCTTCCAAAAAAAGGCTTTATCTTAGCAACTTTTCTGTACTGAATTTAGAAGTCAGTTAAGGCCTAACAATTTTTCCACTAGTAATGTTCATTCTGTTCCTAGTTATAATTGTGATACTCTATACATGTGAAGGTCAGCTGATTTTTACTTAGAGTGTACTTACAGGTTCAAAGCTGAAGTAGACATAGATGGACGACTTCTCACGAGTAGATATCTAGAAGAAGTCAGTCTGGTTGAGCTTCTCAAGGTTTGTTTAAGTGAATGTAAAGGAATCAGGTTTTTGGTATCATTCTTGACTTCTCAGTTTAATTGAGGAAACTTTTGTAAGGTTTATTATACTATCATTAAAATAGTACCTTTCTAGTACCTTCTACATCTCAGCTTGGAATGAAAATGAGTTGAAACTGGGCCATATGTTGTTAATGAGCCTTACAGGAGTTACCAAGAAACTGATTCCTTCACAATCACTTCAAGGATCATCAAAATAAGAGAAATATAACTCCATAATAATCATGATATCGTACTATTCCTGGTTAATCTCATGAAGTGGCTTGATAAAAGTTCAGCCGGAGATCAGGTTTAACCTGGTTTGCTGATGATTGGAGTTGATCGCCTGTCAGCAGATGGGAGTTAATAGGATGAAACATGATCCCAGTCAGCAGACTTAGAGTGGGAGAGCTAAATTTTCATCATATTTTATACTATGAAAATGTCTAAAATACGCATGAGAAATCTTTTATTCCCTTGCTAGTCGGTGAAAAGCTTGCTGTAACTGTGGAGATTTAAATAATATAATTATTTATGAGAAGCGGAACTTGGGTTGAGGGAAATCTTCTGAACCAAAGAGTTAATCTGGAGTTGTCCACCCTTAATCTGGTTCTCTTTCTCCAAATGGGAGGTGTAGGAGCAACTAGCCACCCCCCCCCCTTATAAGCATAGCTTGTCCAGAAAGGCTAAGGCTAAGCAGTGACATACAATGCTAGCTTCACCTGGGGAGAGGTTTTTGAATGGTGTATACACAGTAAATGTACTATTCTCTCACTGATCCTCACATTTCCTAAATCATCATTAATAACAGCTGGTGAAGTTTCCCTTTTTATTTATGCTTCTATATTTATATTTTCACAGGAGATGAGATCATTAGAAAGTACTGAAGAGGTCGAGTTGTTCCTGTTACATCATGGTGAGAAAATTGTGGAGCTTATCGGAGGAGAGATCGATAGGATAGAAGACGTTTTAAAGGTGAGAAGGTCATTCATATACAACATGGATATTTGCGTTTTCCGCACATCCCCCTCCTCATCCCCTATGTGGAACTGAGATGTCTGTTTGGCAGTTTGTTTTTGTTTTTTCAGTTTATTCCATGTTGATATCAGTGTATTGACGGTATTGAATATGGTCACCTAGACTAGGATTGTATGAAACAAGGAATCAAAGCTTTCTTCGTGTAGGCTTTGATTAAAAATCAAGGAGAAAATATTGTTATTTGTCAATGAGTTTTCATTTCCTTAGGTACAAAACATCCAATCCAATGGAAATATTGAAAATATATATAAAACTTTAATAGAGACAGTCATGACCAAATTTGGATGCTAAGATCCAGCCGGGTAGCCTAAATACCAGAGTCGCATCTATACATTAGGATAAAAGATGACTATCACCAAGTTAATGCAGGTCCATCCATAGAGCACTGTCAACCCTCTGACCAGATCATCGAACGGAGGATAACCAAAGTGTTCCAATAGGTCCTGTTGGACAGTTGTGTATTTTTTCATATAAAGTTCCTAGGCATTTTCGGAAGTTATAGACAGACATTTCTTCCATGTATGAAGAGATAATACAAATAAGTTTGATTGAGTACTGGTACGAAAGATGTTCCAGTAGTTGCTTTTGATGATGCGCCAACCTCTATAGGTCAAACTTGCTTTTTCATCCCCTCCCATTTCGTCACCAAGTACCTGACAGTTAATTTCTGTTTTCTGTTAATTTCGCTTTTACCTCTAGTGGTCATTTCAACCTTAAAAACACCTCTTTTCTACGGCTTTTCCACCTCTAGTGGTCATTGCATTACGGAGCTAACCTGTGAATTACTCACCCAACTGGTTATTGGCCAATCCCTGGTGACGTCTGACAATATACCACTCTGGTTGTGTTTTGGTTATCAGCTGATAGGAGCGATTAAAATTGTCACACAACTTAGTTGTATAAACCTCACAAATATGCATATTAGATTACTCGCAGACCAAATTGTTATGACACTTTGTAGCGATCTATATTTATAATCTCAAGGATATGGGTTGAACTGGAGGTCGTGTGTTAGGATGGCATGATCTTTACCTCACATATAAACAGATCTGGATTAACCCCTAAGCTCGGTCAAGACAAACCAATGTGATCTAAGTTGTAGTGGTGGCCTGATACTCAAACTATGATAAACAGATCGTTCATGTATGGTCCAATATGACTGCATTCTGAGTGTCCCCTCTCTTCTCCAACTTGGAGCCACTGGCCATCCAGTAGTACCGGAACGACTGGAATGCAGGCAACTTGAATCACAATTTCTCTAATAAACAGACCAAAAGATGTGTTTGCAGGAAAATACCAGGTTCACACGATCGTTTTGAAACCATGCAGTCTTAATAATTGACTAGAAACAGCCTCTTTTGTAGGCTGTTTTCTAAACAAATGTAAACTGATGCTATTGTAATGGAAACATCCTTAAGATAGAAATTTATCTCATATCTTGCCGCTTGGTTATATAGCGGAAAGCAAAACTATTTTCTAAATTTGACTTCAAAACATTATACTACAACAAATTGTCCATATGTCGTAATAATCAACAATTCCACAACTATACAAAGCTGAGTCATGGGAAACCAACAAACAATCTAAAATACTAAAAATATCAGATGACTTGTTATCGAGTTTTGAGACAGTCACAATAGGAGGATAATTTTAGCTGTAGAGATTGTATCATATCACACCCTCACTGGGAAATCCTGGCCATTAATCAACAAGTTGACACCTTGGGGGATTTCATTGATCACTGTGGCTTCTTTAATAGGCTTAGTGCAGAAAAACAACAAACCACAAAAACTGAGCCCAGTGGAAAACAAGTGTGATGTGCGATATGGAAAACTGTACCAATTTATATCAAGATTTTGTTCAACAGATCTTCCTCAGTTGTTTGATTTTTGGAAATGAAAGTGATAAGGTGACCTTTAGCTGACTAATATAAAACTTACAAACTCCAAGACATGGCGTCAAAACATTAGATCTTAGTATCTTATATGAAGACACTCCACAAAAAAAAGCCGCGCCTAAAACTAGCTGAAAGCCCGGATATTCTGTGTACTTTTACTGGCCCCTGGGAGATTGAGTCTCTACCATAGCTACAGCTATCAGTTTATGCTATCGCTTTTTTGCCTCCCCTTTATTCTCATAACCTTGTCTGAAGCGCTAAAAGATTATCGATTGATAGACTGTTATACCCAATTTGAGAATTAAGCCCTCAATTTCAGCTCTGTTTGAGGTCTAGGCGATAGGTTTAATGTTATCTGATTGCTAGACCCTATACAAGTTAGCCTTCAACTTAGACCTAAGCTCCGATAGAGTTTAAGACTAAGGTTTGATGTTGTCTGATCACAAGACCCTATACAAGTAAGCACGTAGTTCAGTGTATACCACCATCACATTGTAGGGGTTTGAAAGTTAGATAGTGTAATCAAACTGTCCAAGTCACACTTTTAATTGTCTGACCCGTCCCAATACAATACAAGGTATGCGATCAGGAGATCATCCATCAGCACCCTCAGTATCCAATCAAATCAGAGCCAACACATTGGCTACACCCTCACCTTACCGCATGGCATTTCATTTGAGATCCAAAATCACTCCTCACTGCCTCAAATAGTGTCATAACATTTCATTTGATTTGATTTCTCTGTTTCAGGCCACGAACCCTGCAGTACGTCACGTAGACCTGGAGATATTGTGATGTAGAAGTTCACTTATCACTAAATTAGGTAATTTAAAGTTGTCTCCCATCGTATCGTTTACGGAGCTATGAGGCAAATTACCGCGCTGTTGAGAGACATGCATTGCCGATTACGTTTATGAGAGATCACTGTAGAACAATGTTCTCTTTCGACACCAAGACAGTACTTGTACCTTGAACGAGGTAACAGTTTAGTAACAGCTTATCAGGTTGAATCCTCCAACAAGTGAAACTCTTAGGTCAATGGTAATGAACATCCAACTATTTTCTGTTTTCGTCGCTACAGCCCCTTCATATTTTTGCCATTATTATGATTCACTATATTGTATGTAAAGAGAGAATCGGATTGTAAAACCCTCACACACATATAGGACTAATTGTCAAATGAATGTCTATTTTCGCCCATTCTATGGCTCAGGGATCTTTATTTTATATGTAAAGTTAGCATGATTATCTAAGCTGTTTAGTTTGGGGTGGCAGTGACAGTCCTCTAAATTGGGGGAGTTGGCACTATGGTTCTAATGTCTAACCAGGGTCAGTCATAGTATATCAAATATTTTTCCTGTGCCATCAGTAACTTTTTTTTGTCTTCCCTACTCCCATTCCTTGCCTGCCAGGAGATTATTGTGTTTTCTAGCTATAATTTGTGGTCAGAGGGACAGACTAAGTCCAGTATAGCACAGTCAGTAGTTGTTGTGATATTTTGTGATACATGCAATGGGATATAGACCAAAGCTCCACAATGTTTCTGCAAGCTATCGTCAAGGAGTACCCTGTTACTCCTTGCTATTGTCTAGACTTCAGAACAGCTTATGTGTCTGTCTGTCTGTCCTATATTACACCAGTTTAGCCTTGTTATGTGTCTAATTTTGGTTTGGGGCCCCAAAAAATAAACAGTAGCTGCGCAACAAGGTTAATACCAGTTAGCTAAACCCAGGAATGAATATCTGATTTTTGAACTTTGTTAAGAACAGGACAGATTTCTCTGGTTCCTGCTTCAGTTTGATTGTGATCAGTTTTTGTTGAAATCTGTATTTTTGTTGAGTATCTTATACCCTTGTCTCAGCTCAATAAAAGCATGAAATTTGAAGCTTGACCCATTTGTTTGGCCCTGTGTGGTGTATTGACAAATAAGTACAAAATAGCACAACCCATCGGGGTTGGGCCATCTGTCTTAGACACAACAATAAGGGATAACCATAGTATTACGTTGTGTACATCATCTGTTTTAATTAGTGTTTAGGCATTAATTGGTTCCGTTTCAGCTAATCTTAGCCAAACAACGATTTATATGACAGCTAGAGTACGAAGTCCACACAACGTAACCAACCATGGGAAGGGCGCACTCATCAGTCCCGATCAATCATTCATTGGCCTTGGGCCAGCTATGCATGCCACAGCCAATCAGAAGGGTTAATTACCAAATAAGCCTCTCTGATTGGTTGACCTGCAATTCGCTCGTAAACACAAATGTACTTAGCGTATTGACAAAATTCAGTTTACTACCAAGCTTGCAAGTTACAAGACGGGCTTTCGGAAAGCTTTGCGCTCTATAATGCTAAGTGTTCAACAAATCCAACCTCTAATTCACCAAAACCTTCCGACTTCAACATATCATCACTCTAAGGAATCGCAAGTAGACGCTAACGGCAATATGATTGGAACAAGTTTGCCAGCTGACATTAAGTCCAAGCAGGCACACTCAGGCGGAGAGCATTCACTCGATAGCAACACTCTGTTGCTGATTTTGAACACTGTACTTAAAACACAACACAAAACAACGTTCCCCTCGGAGCAATGTGGGAAACAGCAATCCAAACATATAGACAATGGCAATATCGCTAAAAACAATTCTCAAGACACATCAACAACACAACAATCGAAAACGTAAGTAAATGCTTTCCTCATTTGTACTGGTGCTAATATTGATCAAATATATTTTTTTTTAATACTTTATTGGCAAGCTTCAAATATGCTTCAAATTGGCAAAATTCAATATGCCAAGCTTCAAACTTTTTAGGGATTATGGGATTGATAATGGTACAACTAAGTGCTATGTATGCTGGGGAAAATCCAATACTAACACTTGTATCCCGGTACTCATTCTAGGAAATCTTTCATCTATCACATTCACCTGGTTTGTTATTGTGTAGTCTATAATTGCCAAGTTACCTAAAAAGCACCATTTCAGAGCACCTGTGTAACGTTGTTGCAGCTCCTTTTATCGATGACTCTTCTCTCACTATTCCATCAACTTTACATTCATAGATAAAAAGCCTTTCCATGATATCATGGAAAACCAAATTCAACATATATACCTAATTTCCCTTGGGTTTTAACACTGCTGGTTGCATCATGAAATCAAATCCGGTGATCATAACGTTGACATGCAACTGGTTTTCCCAAGTCCCAATGTTTAGAGAATCTAAGGGGAATTTATCAAAGTACTGATAACATAACAAAATTTTCTGGTGTTGTGACTGAGGTTTGTTGATTTCCACATCAATCAATTCTGTCAGATTTAATTTGATTTATCAATAAGCTATGAAAACCTTCGAAGGTTTCAGAGAAGGCAGTCAGTCATCAAAGTGACCATAGATCTACTGTCTTTGGTGATCTTTTATCTTATACAATGTTAAAACACGTGTTTCAGCTAGGTTGGTGTCTCGTCCACACGTTGTGTGTTATTAATAGGAAGATAAGACTGTGCCAGTTTTTCTTCCCTCTTCTCTTTTCTACCACTAGATGACAATGACCTTTGCATGCATAGCAATTGGTCAGTAGCACTATGATGAATGGTTTGACATCCATTTTCCCCATACCACAGCTGGTCTTTATTATTCGCCCATGTTATGACATCAAAGATTAATAGGGTAAGGAGATTTTCATGACTTCTTAGAATAGATATGATATGGTCATCGATGGAGAAATGACTCAGTATAAATAGGATGTTCCCATGCTCTGAGGTGGATGTTCAAAGAAACAACCAGACTTTTCAAATTCTCAAAGCACTTTGTCACAACGTATGAAAGGATAATCGCAGTTCTGGAAAGCTGAACATTGCACATTCCTGTGCTGAATGTTTAGAGGGTAAAACTCCCACACGGCATGAATCAGACCTCATAAATGAAGATAACTGGTTGGAACCGGTAGTCGTTATGAATTCCTGTTGCCCAATAAAGATGGGGTTATTTGAGTTTTGTTGATCCATATATGACTACCCCTAATCTTCGATTTCTCAATCCCAGATAATCATCAATCGATTAAATTATCAGGCAAGAGGCAGGATCATGGCTCTCAATCTTATAATAATAATAATAATAATAATAATAATAAGAAATTTATTGCTACTAAGATATTTCTCTAACCTGATGCATTGTATAACTATAGGTTACACAGGATATTCATTTCTAATGAAACCCTAGCAGTCAGCATAATCGACAGCTATAAAAAGTTCATGCTGGAGATATATTCGGACTGAGCCTGAGTTGTTGCAGCTCCTTTATTTGGTCATTAAGTTTTTACGGTATGATAGGGTGGGGTGATATTCTCAAACGCAGACAGAGAGAACAGTTAGTATACTAAGCTATACTGCACCTAATATTCAAAGAAAGGGGCCAATTCCTTTAGAAGATACTACAGTCGCTAACTGACTTTCACAAAATATTCAAATGATTGCCTAATAATGCATCGCTGACTTTGAATGCAGAAGCTAAAACTGCCTCTCATATTACTCGATAATGTCCTTATTGGCTATTGTTACCCTGACAAGTTAACCTGAATGACGTCAAACACTCTCTCTTTTGTTTGCTAATCCAGGGTTGTAAAATACCAAGAATGCAGGGGTAAAGTTATACTCCGGCTTCAGTCAAATGAAAAAGAATGTTTGCTAACCTGTTCATTTTTTGTCAACAAAAAACGTTTACTTTTGCTCACACAAAATAACCAAGGTTTACCTTTGCATGAAACTCAATCTCGCGGTCAAAAAGTAAATATTCCAAAAGATTTGTTTAGTTACATTTGAGAAGTGTTTTTGTTAGCTCTAGCATGTTGTTAGGGATAAAAACTTCATCAATGACATCATATTATTAGCATAAGCCTTCCTATAAATACAGTTCAAGGCTTAGTCTTATAGTTTATATACAGCGATGAAAATAAGGAGTGCTTATCAGTCATCCAAAGTTCAATCCCATGGAATTATTGATATCAAGTGGGCTTCGCTGCAAACTAACATCAACAACAATTGCAAACCTCATGCCCATCTGTTTCTAAGTTCAATTAAATGGAGCCAGTCTACATCCTCATGTTTCGAATACATTCAAATCGTAGCAGGAATAGCTATCCAATTTAACCTACAAAAGCCAAGAATCTAATAACTACTTGCATAATAAGAGTATAGCTACTGTTATAATCATTACAGTTTATTCTCCTGTTAATTAAATGCAGCTATACATTAGTTAGAGTGTGATAGGTTTTCTTATTGTATCATAGAGATCATTGACATCAAAAGTAATTAATTATAGAGATCGATGCTGGGCTCATATAACCTGACAGTTATCGAACTCTTCATAGCGCCTCCGCCCATTTCTTAACCTCTCTGATATGAATTGAACGCTGCTGTAATATTTAGGTTGCTCACTGTATGTTTTCTAGAGCATTAGGCAAATTCGTTCAGTTATGGACAACTGCCCCAACATTTCTTGAAAGTCACCAATAGGTAAAAGTTGCAATATTACTGATCGCAATTGGTTGACCTATAAAAGAGAATTTTCTTGGTCGCTAAAAAGATGATGACTCGATATATTATTTCATTCGTTGTTTATTTTAGAAAGAGGTTAACAATTGAGAGAAGACAATCGTTTGTTGATATAGACGGAAAGATTGAAAGAGCCATGGTAGGTATTCTACAAAATTTTGTTTGACAAAAAACAGAATTTGGTCTTGGATTGTTGATAAACATTGTAAAACCATAGTGCTGTCTGTCCCACATGAGAACCATAGAAAAACATGAATTGAACTTAGTAATCATGGGACCTCCTCCATGAACTCAAACAACACTTTTTGAGCATTGGATAATATCTCTTTGCCTCATTTTTAATTTTTGTATGTTTTAAGTCCCAAGTTGTCCTTGTCTTGTTATACCTAATTTTATTGTAATATATCATCTTTTTTTATAGGACTCTGTGAAAATGGAGCTTTTATTAACAGTAAGAAAAGAAGTACAAGATTTGAAATCACAAGTCGCTGCGTTACAAAAACACAACTCTCGTCTAGAGGCAGAAAATAGGATATTAAGAAGCGCTGCCACTCCAGAGACTTTAGCTGAGCTGCAAAATAGGGAGTTCTCATAATAATCTCTGTAGAAATATCCTGTTGAACGAAACGGATAACTAGTACGCAATACCTCCCGGCATATACACACCCCAGGGTATAACACTCAGCTATGTCTTCCGTCGTGCCAATAATATCAGTTTTGCACCAGTTGGTTGCAAGAAAACTTCAACGATGAAACTCAGGGACTCACAGGGAAACATATAATTAGGTTTAATAACTTCTACCCCGTCATAAATATTGTGCTCCTGTCTCAAAAAACTCATTAAATGTATTAAAGCAGTTTAATTTACACTCTTTTCACCATGAATATGAGTCTATTGTTTTCTACAAAGTGATGACCGTTGTTTTCATATCCTTTATTTTCTTGAACTGTACAAATTAATAGACTGAAGATCTCATAATAATTATGTCTATAATGTAAATAATATGTTTTATATAAAAATATTCCATTATCTTTTTTTGTTGATAAAGTAAAATCCATGTCTACCTTACCCTTTTACTGTGCAATAAGATTATTTTCACATGAGCGGCAGTTTTGTTTGGATCCCAGGATTGCCTCAAAAGTTCTTGTGGTCTTGACTGCGAAATAGACTACTGTTACTGTGGTCAAAGAACTCACAAACTCCAAGATGCTGCAAATAAATGAGCTATTTTTTTTTAGGTTTTACATTTGGTTATACTAGAGTTAACCAACCAAACCATGACTCTCTGTGAGAGGATATATGATCTAGCTAAATCATTTTCAATGTTACGCAAGCGCAGTGGCCTACTACTCGGCATATGCAGTTCTCACATTACTCAGCGGTTTTTACTGGGAGGAGCCAGTTGTGAATGATTGGAGAGAATCATCTTTTGGTGATCAGCTGATTCAGTGACAATTATAGAAACTTTAGTTTTACATTTGGGTTGATTTCAAAACTCTAATCTGCATCTTTGATGGCTGTAAGAACGAAATGATGAGTGGTTTGATGATTTTCTAATGCAGAGAAAATGGTTGAAATCCGAGCATCAGGTAATTTATTACAAAAATGGGATTTTTACAAGCCTAAGAAATACTAAAGCTGGGTAAACAGTATTTCTACTTTACATAGGGTACACAGGGCATACTTTTGACACACAATTGGTCATGTTTTGAATTCAGCTGTCGATCGCAGGACTAGTAGTAGTAGAAATAATACCTATTTATATCTACTCACTCCGTTCTAATTTATCACCCAAGGAACGAACTTGCTTCCTTCTATACCCAATCAAACAGCCTGGTTGCTAGATAAGCCTCTATGATTGGTTGAGCTGCAAAACAAAGTTGGGGGTACTGACCTCTATGATTTATTGCTTAGCATGCATGCAATGCGTGCTTTTGGTAAAATACCTAAATATGCCTGGTGCAAAGGTTCTTTCATCAATCAAACTCTACCATTTCCAGCCAATTATCAACGATTGTCAGTGAGTAAAGTTTGTGCGCATTTCCGCTGTTAGACTTCACCGCCTGTGTATATATATCACAGAAGTTCCTCCGTTGTTTCAGTGCCGCTATCTTAGTATATCTGTGTCGTTTACTGACAGAATCTCTGGGAAGTTTAAACAATAGGTTTTTGGGGAAACCTGTCATCTCACCTTGTTACATCTATCTCATGTGTTATTTTGCCATTCTCAAACAGGCAGCTTTGAGCGCCTGTACCATTGATCAAAAACGGTTCCACTACTAAATTAGTAGCAAATAATTCCTCCTTTGAAGCTTCACCCTGCTCCTACATTACGGAATTGTGGAACATTGAAATCAATAGTTTTGCTTAATGAGTCATCCATTTGGATTTATGATTACCCCATGCTCGGTGCAGCGTTTTCCATTGGGTAGTTCAAATTATCTCCCATCACTGGCTTTCCAAAATCTTGAGCAGATGGGAAATTATCTAAGACACATAATTTCCTGGTAGTCTGAGAACTAATGGGTAAAGTCTATAGCAATTTTTGACATTTAATCGGATATAATTTGAGGATGCCCAGATGCTTGAAAAGTGAACTTGGGCCTAATATCATTCGACAAAAGACATCGAAACTGACTAGAATACATTATCTTATCACCTGCTGTCAACGCATGTTTTGACTGGCTTGGTCCATATTTGACACCTTCGAGCTATTAATAGAAGATAACGGCTTGCCAAGTTTACTTTCCCTTATCTCTCTGCCTCATATATGAAATATCTTCAGTTTTCTCTCTAAGAACTCGGTCAGAAACACATCGGACCGACTTGACACCTCCTTTTTCCACTCTCATTGATTACTACAGCAGTCACTCTCCTCTCACCCTGACAACGACAGCATGTGACATCCATGACTAATAGATTAGTCAATGTAACAGTGACACACCCATAAACATACAACAGTGTTTACGACACAGCAAACCGCAACAGTAGGTTCCAAGCTAGTAACCAAGAGAAAAAATATTATTGATTGGCAATCTCATGAACTCATAATATTTGCACTGCAAAGCCAAACATGGCACACCCACCCATAAAGTGATTCATGAACTGTAACTATCGTCACAGACAGTCCTGTTCATCTTAACTTTTGACCAACTTAACGCAAACTTCTGGTTTACCGACATGCAGAGAGCCAAAATTGAGAATCACAAACCATTATTTTGACATATAATATACAAAACGCTTGGGTGGACTGAGGTATTAAACATGCAATAAGACCAGTAGCAGTAGGCCTACACATGGCTGGCATAGGGAGTTACTTACTGACACGCTTGCCATGCAGTGATCATGATTATTAGGATAATCTTTAGTGTGATTACTATTTCCTTTATTTGATTGTATATTGTTGTAATTAGAAGGTGATTACTCAATTATTGTTCTCTGGGATAGGTTTTAATCACGCCCTAAAGGCGGCAGCAAAGCCATAATAAAACAATTATTAGCTGCTGCATAAATCTAGATTTCAGAATGAGCGTGCATTGTGGCATCCTCAAATCATAATATTAACTTGGATCAGCTGATCAATTGAATGAGCTACACCTTGATCAGGTGAAGTAGCCCTGTTCACACGGCCACTGGTTTTGGTGGCCGTGTGAACAGGGCTACAGGTGAAGTGAGGTGTGGTATATCAAACACATTCTACATGTGTTGAAACTTAGAACTGATGACTAAGTTATCTACTAGAGTTTGCAGAGTACAATTTCCACAGAGTTTTTCACTGGCTCAAATTGTTTGAAAAGGATTTAGACGTACAAATATTATTTCTTCCTCTAAATCTGTTTCAAAACAATCTGATACGGTTATGTCATAACTAATAATTGGAACTCATGCTATGCAGCAAAATACCACTAATGACCTATGCTCAATGCTTTCAAGAACTAAAGAGAGGCAAGATGCAAAAAAAAAAGCCGACAATGTCCTATTATTGAAGCAAACTATATGGAACAAAGCTTCAGAGACGGACTATCAAAACATTGTATATAAAAAAAAGAGTTTAGACAAACATACATTGTAGCCAAATGCTCTATTTATATAGCGCATTGATCAGAAAGAACTTAAAATTGATTGCGAGATGACATCATTCATTAATTACAGAAATATAACGCCACTTACCAGAGGTTGTGCTTGGATATCAATAAACTGTACACCCCTCAAGGGTCCTTTTATAGATTTGTTATGTATGTTACAGGCAAAATATTAATTGACTTGGGTGAGCACTCATACTTCGGTGGTTCTGGCTTAGGCTGTCTGAAGTAAATCGCAAGAGACCATGCGACTATGCATCTACTCTCAAACATAACTAAAATATAGGGCAAAATATACATTCCTAGTCTAGAAGTCAATCATCAAACCTGTATAAGTACAACCCTACACACGTATAACGAACACCCTCCACCTCCTCAGACAAAGTAGCAGGCAAGCAAAGGTTTTCGACCAACATTCTTACCCAAGACAAGCCACCTGTGCTTATGAGAGCCAGGGAAGTCAAATAAATCCTAGTGTATAAAAGAAGAGGACAAAAAATGATAAATATTACGATCGTTTATGCTAGGTTTTCTATAAGGGAAAAAGTGTAGGCTACCATGTGATTTGTCGATGGAAGCTCAATCAAAGACTGTGGATATCTATAGTCTTGTTTGTATCACAAGATGTATAATATAAAGGGAAGAGTAGAAGCAAGGTTGCAATAATGGGACTGCGGAGAACTCCTTCTGTATATTGTTTTCACTTTACACAATTTATTCAGAGAAGTTTATTTATATAACTACAGTACATTGTACTCATTAATGAAGAAAAAACTCACATCAACTACCACTATAAGCCCTAGAGTGTACAGGTTAAGTTATATTAGCCTACAAAACCAGAATCATTATCTACTTATCTAAAAGTTCTTTGTTGTTGTACAAACATTACACTCTGTCTAGGATAATAATTAATATGGAGAGGTATTCTCTACACCTCACAGAGCAGCTCAGCATGCCACAGCATATTGTGATCACGAACCAAAGACCAGACTTAATTGTTTGGTCTGACAAAGAAAAAGCACTAATACTGATGGAATTGACGGTGCCTTGGGAAGAAAATCTCTCATATGCGCATGAGAGAAAACTGACAAGATACGAAGATCTGGTCACACAATGCCAAGACAAAGGTTGGAATTGCGAATTATTCGCAGTGGAAGTTGGCTGCCGTGGATTCATGGCTAGATCAGCTACCAAATTTCTGACCAGAGTTGGGCTTTCAGGAAGAGCACTCAAACAAGCCACAAAAAGCATAGTACATGAGGCAGAAAGCGCATCTGCATGGATATGGCAACAGCACTGTGTGAAGACAAAAGCTAAGTAATCCTATTACTTGTAAGCTGGGGTTTAACACACTCACTTTGTTTCGTGGAGTTGGCCAGCATTTAATTCCTTTTGTTATAATCCTTGTAAGGATTAGAATGAGGGGATTAAGTAATGATAAGCAAATTGCTTGGGGTAGAAGGCTAAGCAAGATTATGCCTTTAATACTCAAATTAAAGTAGTTTAATCTCTGCAGAGTGAAAACCAAAGTGAGTCTGAGTTAGATCTAAGGTTTTACAAACATAGGATTAAAAGCTTGGCCCTCGCATAAAAGGCAGGCAGAGCGAGACAGGAAATCACAGTCAGCCCACTGGCTGTAGCGCAAACAAGTCATCTCTCTGACTTGTGTATGAGTTGTACTATGCTCAATGTGGTGAATTTGAGTAGCGAACCAGTGGCACGAGGGGCGGGTGCCTTGACGATAGCGACTTTGCGCCGATGAGTTGATGGAAAGCAAACCTCCCTGCACTGGTTTGGCTTAGAGTATAAGCATGAGAGTGATGGGGCGAACATTGTTGCACTGAAACAATGAAGAGTTGGCAGCCTCCCTGGTTGCGCAACAGCGTAAACACACCAATTATGTCAAACCACCGAAACTGACAAAATGCACTGAGGGATCGATGAGATTGATTGAGATGCTCAGCAACACACAGGGGTGGCTTCATGCTGCTGGGGCCGGCCATGAGGAGGTTGTACTAGAGAAGGCCTCGAAACAGCGTTTGACTCATGGTTTCTAGCTGAAGACCTGTGTGTTGTGCAGTGGTACGCGCACCACTGTATGTTGTATCTCAGGAGAGTTGACGTTTGCACAATATAACATACATCAAAATAAATTAATTTCAGCTCAACTGTTATAGGCTCATCAATTACCTTTGCAAAGTCAATGACCCCTATCAAATTCACATCCTGATCATAACCCATTCTCGTACTTTGGTATACTGGGTCAGTGGCGTATATTAGCACTCACGGCCCACGGAATTCCGTGAGGGGCTGAATATCTCAGTGCGTAGTGCGTAGAGCGTCCGCCTAATGATCACTGTTGACAAGATTGTTGTGGGTTCGAATCCCGTTGAGGTCAGTTTTTTTTCAAATTAATGCTTTATAACTGGAGCATTTTTACCGTAATCTTCTACTGCTATTGAGTTGTTTTCTGAAAGTACCCAACAGCTCAGTGAGCTATTGAAATACCTCTCTGCTTGCACTATTTTGCTACCGATATGCAAAAATTTCCGTGGTAAGCGCCCCTCCCACACCCTCCCCGCCACGCCTACGCCGTGTGGATCGAGCTGCGCCCGATTATTATGCTCATCTCTGAAAAGTCAGTGAGTGAAATTTTTTAGAATATACGCCCCTGTACTGGGTTATCTTGCAACTTTTGCATAGACAGTTTTCAGCACTACTCAAGACTGATGAATTAATAATTTATCCACGGCAACCATATGGTATAGGCCTATAATGATAGAACAGTATATAGGACTTGACCAAGGTCACCCACGGATTCTATTAGAACTCTGACCTAACCAAACAGTGAGGGTAACAAACGTTTTTCCTAACAGTCTGTCAGAGTCAGCTGAGAGGGACAAGCCGTTTATGAAGGAGATGGATAGATCGAGCCAGTTATCGTAAGTTAATGCTACTTCAATTATGCCTGGTATTTGTCATAGCAAGGCTCGACCGTTTCACAGAGTACTTCTGTATTCAAGATCAAATCATGTCTCCAAATCTCCCTTTGCTGATTAGCAAGGAGCTTGGTAGAAAGAAAGATGAATCCATCAGAAGACGAAATTTGCACTTTTGAAAAGCGTTAGTCTATTTGAGCTATTATCTCTTTGTCAGTTTTCACATGGGTGATGAGGGTAATACATGTAGGTTGCTTGCTCTAGCAACAAAATTAATTAAAGAATTGATTTTGAGATTTTCCTATGACCAGCAGTCCAGGATCTGAGATCAAGTGTGCAGGGTAATGATGCACGTGTTGTAAATGTCTTGCGCATGGTGAAGGTTGAACATGGTACAATGCCACATTCCCTCAAGCTATTTTAGAAGTCAATATACCCACAAAAAATAGATCAGTCGTCATAAAGGAAGATAATTACCTATAACTGGCAACCATAGTGTTATTGAAGGCTGTAGAATGACCTTCAAGTCAATGACCTAAGCTCTAAAGGTCACATCCTATACCTGATTGTTATCCGCCTTCTGATGATAATAGATAATCTTCACAAACTGAAGTTCTCAGGCTACTGATGAATTGATATTATATCAAACACCAGTAAAAAACAATAAAATGGAATAATATGATATAATACAATATGATATAATATGATGGCAAGGAAGTTTGATGTTGCAGCAGGGAAGGTTGGTCCGCTGTACAATACTGTTTCGTCTAACATTCTCTGTAGCAACCTTCTAGTTCCCCTCTGCTAGCATGGCTACCAAAGAAAGTGATTCAGGGCTGTTATTTTCAGTAAACCTCGTTCTGAATCAGACCATGTAGGACTCTTGCTTTAACAATTTCGCTTTAAAAAAGGCCATATGCATGTGACAACGGTTTTGGCAAATAAACTCCAAGGTGTGTGCAAATTCAATCTTCTTATTTTCAATATTAAGTATGCGACCTTTCTATGACAGTGCTCTGGTCAACTTGAGGTAGCCGGAATCATAAGTTGATAATAGGGATATCCACAATTAAATCTTTGTTTTTAACCAATGTGCTATTCCACAGTGCATCTGAAATTTTTACATTATTCAATCATAATCACATAGAGCTACATAACCAGTGGTGAGAACAAACTTTCATATGATTTAGTAATCTGCTGACATTAATATTCAATTATGCCACACTTATATTTGCATAATTAATGGCGATTGCATACTAGAATAGGTCTTTTGTGACCATTTGAGGTAAATTTCTCCTTAATCTTAGGTTCTAATTTCTCACAAAGAAAGTGTTGTGACATTTTGTGAGGTTTGAATTTGGTCATCAGCTGATTAGGTGATGGCTGAAATCAATTTAGTAAAACCATCATTAAATCACTTGCAAACCAAAATGTTATGATGTTGTGTGGTGACGCGATTGGGTAATCCAGAGGATATGGGTGAAATTTTGCACAGAGGTCAGGTGTTTTGTCCGAAAACCTTCTGTTTTTCTGAGCTTGACACTGTGAGGTTTTATAAACTAGTACCAGCAGTTGGAAGGAATAGTGCTTCCCTTTTATGAAGGTCACTTGACAGTCATCGGTTTATGCTGCTGTTGTCAGTCTGATCATTATTCATTTAGTTATTAATAGAGGTTGGCTTGAGAGTATAACAGATAATAAGAAGTTAAAGCAACTTGTTGACCTCTTGTTGACCTCTGAGACTGAAAAAAAATCAAGACTAATTAGGCTGCATGTGGTAAAAGTATGTGAGAGTAATTTTACGTTGGATCAACAATTTTTACTTCATGCAGAGCAAAACTTAAATACAGTGGTTATTAAAATACGGGAAGAAAATTATAATTATATCTGTTCTCTGATTTACTGACTCCTTAATTTTATGGTGACGTGAATTTTGTGGGTCATGACAGGTGTTCAGAGTCCTCTTTAATTTTGCTAAACTGTTTTTCTTACGCTAGAAATAGCTTATGTGTACATTGAAATTTATCAAAAACAACCTCTCTACTTAGTAAATGAGAACCTGCTGTAAGTATTGAGCCAGCCACTTTCACGGTCCAATGAGATAGGTTTAACATTAAATCGACTGCTATGATTGGACAATGCACAAACTATACAAGATCAAATAATGTACTCAGTGTACTAAACCCTTACTATAGTGTATACATTTCGTTTTGAAGCTGGCAAGTTACGGAAGGCGCTTTTTTCACAGCTCTTTATTTACAATGATAAGTGTACAACAGATCCAACCACTCACTTACAACACAGTACCAGCTTCGACTGTCACAGAAACACAACAAGACATTAATGGGAATATGATCGGATCAGGTCTTCCAGCGTCTGGGAGGGCGAACAAAGCACACTCTGATAGAGGGCATTCACTTGATAGCCAGACTCTTCTGGTTATTTTGAACACTGTACTAAACACACAACACAAAACACCGTTTCCGGCAGAAAAATTCCACAAAGAGCAAACCGCAGTAGTTGAAAGCAAAATTTGTAACAGCCATGTCTCAGAGTCTTCAAAAACTTCGCCGATCAAACAGTAAGTTTATTTTCCATGCATTGCATAACCGTTCCACCGATGACTTGTTTACTATTGTTTCGAAAATGTGATCTTGCCTATACTTCAAACAGGGCCTTTCTCCTCCTTGGCTGTCGTTAACTCTGTTCATTCTCATAACAGTTCATTCTGACAACACTTTGTGTGTTCGATTTCTACCAAGACAAGAGAACCAAACCCACACAAGCTATCTGGCTATCACTCAGAGGACAATTATACTCCATAATCCAATACTCAACTTATTTCTTCCCACTGCAAACATCTAACTTGTTGAGCTGTCACTTCTCTAAGTATACTTGAGATAAATCACCTGTCCGTTTCCTAATTGCCTATGATCAAATGTTATACTTATTTCATGTATCATGCATTCAATTGCTGATAACAGCAATAAATTCCGAAGTTTCATTACTGTACAGGGGGAAATTTCTAAAAAGCAGACTCTTAGTGCAAAACTTCCCTGTCTTATAATCCGTTTATCTGTAGGTTGTATCTCGTTGAATACTCCTGATAAATCAGATTTATTTTGATAAGATTTGCCTGGGAAACCAGAAACACCATATCAGAGCCTTGGGCAGCTCAAGGTTTGCCCAGGTTGAGGGTTGAAGCACAATTCATCATCAATCATGTTCCATTGAGGTCTGACTCAACCTCTAATCCTCGACTCCTCTTGGCCCTCAGCCTTAGCCTTCATGTAGAGGTTGTTTGTTTTGACTGTCAATACGGGTTTGAGTCAAATATTTGAAGCTATATTTGAGTCAAATATTTGAGGTCTAGCAGTTTGTCTACATTCCTAACAATCTTGTGTGCTGACCAATTCTGCTGCCATGGGTCATGATTGGTCATGATAAACAATAATAAATCTATCATGACTAACTGTTAAAATGGCTACAGGTTTTCATGGGTTGTGTTTGCGCTAAGTGTTAAAGCATGAGAATATCCTACTACCTGTAAACTGTTCATGGACTAATCGTTAGTCATTGCTGGATGTGGATAGTCGTTACTCAGAAAATATTCCCATGCTCAAAACCCAGTGCAAACTGATCACCGCCCTGTCAATATCAATCAATTCTAGGCTAGGAATGGTGATACAAAATTGGAGGGGATGGAACATTCCCACAGAATTTGGCCAACAGCTGGCTTTAAATGAGACATGATATAAATCTTGAGTAAGCCAGTTGAAACCAGCTGTCACTCTTCAAAGTGCTTCCTTGTGATCCGTTATTTATTACTTCTTGAAGGGCAAGGATCGGAGAGAGTAAAGTTGATGTAACGATCAGAAAAAGGATTGCGTTTCACAATTCTATGGAGGTCTAGATCTCTGGTTCCCTCTCGTTGATATAATAGTATTCTTTTTTATGCCCAGGGTCAATTTCTGTTTGCAATATCAGTAACTTAACAAAGATATCCACTGATCTCTTTTTGATATCCGGTTAGATGATTGCTGATTAGCGATAATATAAGGTAATTCCTGCACTAATGTCTACAATTATCATATTTAGGGTAACAATATGGAATCATTGCCTAGTTACAAATCAATCCTGAAACACCGGGTCTGTATAATTATGTGATCTAACATTACACAACAAACTAATTATGAGGTGATGATCAGATCAATCATGTGAGGCCGAGATCGGGCTCGGATTACCCTCAAGGAATGAATATTGTCTGAGTCTAGTTTGGCTAGCAATCACTGAATTCTGGCAAGTTGAGTATGTGAGTCTATGCAATGTATTGGGGGAGAGTAGATTTTATCCAGCTTTAAATTTAGATATTTCAAGCGCGGCTATTGCTAGCTCAGGTGGATCTTACATAATCAAGTTGAGTGATAATTTGTAAGCTGGACATCAGTTAGTGTAGGTTAGGGTTTTATCAGTTCAGACACACCTTTGTTAGGGTTTACAACCATCTTGTTATTTAGCGCAGGGCACATCACCAAGTTCTTAAAATGTCAGCCCTAAATATTATAAAGCCAATTACCATTAAAACAAAGTTAGTGGGCACTTGGAAATCATCGGCCAATTGTTATTTTTGCATATTTCACATGGATTGAGTGGTACAACCAATGGTCAACTCTTGATATTCTTGTCACAGGCTTGGCACAGCTGATCCATAAAAAACACAATTATAAAAAAAAGTTGGCTTTTGAATTGCTCCATTAGTTAGTCAGTGTGCCAAGTTAATTTAAATTCATGTGAATCGCAAATCAGCTGAACTTGGATTACAACTAGTTCTTTGCTGATTTTTGTCAGCTCCATCTGTGTGGTCAGCAAAACCTCGCCTTGGCAGTCTTTTTTCAAGACAGGTTTTTGCCATTCTCCGAATACTAATTTTAAGTTTTAGGAGTCAATGTTAGCTTTAGTTCAGATTAGCTAGTTTGGGGGTGACTGGCTATAAATTGATTTTGGCAAAATGAATTAGGAGTCTATATGTAAAGTAGAGAGGGCGAGTACATTTTAGCTAGCTTGAAATTTAGCTATCCCAAGCATCTGCGAAATGGCAAACTTCTCCTTCGACCTAATCTTCAAGAGTGGTCATAGTCTGAGCCCCCCAGACTTTTGCCCCTCGCCCGACGGCCCACCGGCGAGGGGTCATTTTGTGAAAATCCACCCAACATTATAAGACAGATTAAAATAGCTTGATAAGAAGCTGACATGACATTTTTTGCAAATTAAGAAAATATAGACAATCCTACTCTGGTGAGGAGTAGGATTGTCTATATTTAATGTGCTGTTTGTTTAGTACATAGAATGTAAAAAACTCTCCAAGTAGATGAAAATAGCTTTGATCAGAACATGTGGTTGCAAAGTAAAAAAAGTTAAACAATCTGACATTGAAGTCTAACGGAGCTGTTTGCTTAGTACATTGATCTGAACGACCTCAAAATTGATTGTCATGACATCATCGCCTGCTAATTACAGCAATTTATCTATTTTATAACACTTTAGTACGTGGATCAATACTTAGAGCACCCCTCGAGGGTCCTTTTATAGATTTGTTGTGCTCAGTACGTACAAGATATCGATTTTCTAGGCTGAGTAATCTAACTTTGACGCCTTGAGCCTTGTTATCCACACTATTAAGGTATGACCTACCCAGAGCTATAGATGTTTACCTCTCCCTTGCCCTAGTCTTTCCTAAGGCCTATCCTTATCTGCCTTCTATCTGCTATAGCGTACTGTTACTTCTAGGCTCAGTCGATGCCATTTGTGTCAGTCGCCTTGCTTTCTAGCAAGAGCAAATTGATGTTGCACACTTCAAGCAAGGCAGCTTTTCTTCTCAGTGTTCAGGCAGGGACCTTTCCCAGAAATATAAACCAACTTTTTCTTCTGCTCAACAACTTTATCCTTTCAGAAGATGGCTTTGTTTGTTGTGTTTGATTCATCTTGAATTTACAGTTGCTGCTAATGGAGTTAGGCAGATGCAAATTGCAACACTCGTGACCTGTTTTCTATTTCAGTCAATACAACGTACAGCCCTGCAGTCCCCTGCAGTCAATACAACGTACAGCCCTGGATTGAAAACAATAGCTTGAATTTGAAATAAAATAACAAAAGTGTTGTTGTTTTGCAGAACTTGCACTCATGGTACACATTAACCAACGCTTTGAGAATAGGATGTGGCTATCAGTGGCATCAAATTTTGTAACAATGAAAATAATTAGTCCTCACCACAAATAAGATATTTTGGAAAACAACCTAGCATCAATTATAGGGCGTGTACAATTGTTGTTTATCAAATAGCTTCCTGAATGCAATTGGGGGCTTTACCTACTTTTATCTATGTAAATATTGCAAAACCTCATAACCTGCTGATAAACAACAAATTTGGAGCTAGACTAGATAACTTTTGCGCACAATAACAACATATGCCAATCTAACAATCCTATACTGACTTAGTCGTTTTCTTAGTATTCCTACTCTTGACTCACTGGACAAAAAAGTAAGTTTTATGAGATAGTTACCGGATGTACAACTCTCTGGCTGATAGCTCTGAATCAACTGTCTACTTTTTTTACTACCTGTCATCAAATAAGTTCTGGAATGTACTGTCCCCGGACGCAGGAACTGGTGGGCGGATTTCAGGTGACAAACCAGTACCAGGAATTATGTACCTATGTAAAATGCTGTAATCTCTGTAAATGTCAATCTTATAAAATATGTGAATACATAAATTGTTACTGATTGACCACCAGGGCGCAACGTATAAATATAGTAATCAAAGCTGAATATTACATAGGTTTGGTGGACCGTAACCAAATATGTTTTACAGAATCATCATACCATAAAGCAATATCAACCAGCCTATGTGAACACAAGCTAAACCATAAAGTAACTCCTTAACCATGGAGGAACACATGATTTTGTGACTAATCGAGAAGAAGTTGTCTTAAAAATAGAATGCAGATAATAATGCTTTATGATTTTGAATGGGAAGCACTGAGCTGTCTCATGTCAGTAATTAACTCCCCCTTTCTTGTGCATTCAAGATTGACCGCTGACGTCCATCTCATGCCTTGTTGAGATTTCGGCTTAATATCCAGGGTTGGAATAATAGGCAGTGATTTGCCCATCTGATTTTATAAATGTGTGAAGGAATTTATGATATATATTGATGATAGGGAGTAATAAACTCGAGATTTATCCTATTGTTTTGCTGCCGCCCAGAATTCACAAGCATTCTTACCTCCACGCCCCAGAGAGGTCAACATGTCAGTAACCAGGGTCATCCTTATTACCACTTTGTTTTTACCCTCTCTTGAGCAAACATTGTTGAAGGATTATCGGAGCATTGTCGAGATTGTTTATTTATCATGAGGGGTGCGCATGTTAACATGCCGCTGCAGGTATGTGATTTCATGACATCATCATTCTGCCGAGGAGGTGTAGCTAGTATTTATCACATTGAACTCGAGTTGGGTGTTTTTCGGCTGGGGATTAAAGTGATGATAAAAACTCAGTGGTGTTCATCTGTTTGATGTGAACTATGTTATCTATTGTTGCAAGTTCATATGCTGCGCATAACATTAGGCAACACCTATACAGTCCTACATGCAATAGTTCAAAAATAACTTTAATGATGTAAACATCAGAAGTAAAAAAGGGTGTGAATCATGTGACTGCAAGGCAGCGGCAGCTGATTGCAGATGCTCAAAGGCAGCGAGAGAACATTTATCGTGTACTTTTTAACTCAATCCAATATGGTGTATTATTATGCATATCAATACATATTAGAAATGATGGTATTTTTAATTTTCCTCCATTTTGTCTGACACGGTCTTAGATGATGTGTATCTTCTTCTCAGTGCATATTTTGAAAGGTTTTCAACAATCAAGTTCAATCATCTCATCATATGGAATGAAAATACGTCAGAAAGAGGCGTTACACTTATCAATATAACTAAGTCATATAAGGCAGCATCACAGTACTATAGGCCGATTTGGCAGCATAATGTCGTTAGCATCATTCAAAATGTCAATGACCGCACTTCTTTCTTCACTGCCAATGAATCTCTATCGTGCCAAAAATCCTGAAACCACCTTGCCTCCAATATCAATCTTCCTTCTGCATCCATCAACTTAGCGTGCCTGGAAGACTCATCATTACAAATAGTATCATGATATTTGTTGCATTTTCGATTTACTCATTTCACTGTACTGTTTGGGAATGCAAAGGAGCATACTTATCTACACCTAGCTGTATTAATTTGCCTTGATAAGGTGAGAAGAATGAACAACCATTATGTTTTCTATTTTTAGAAAGAAATTAACAATTGAAAGGAGGCAATCATTTGTCGACATTGATGGAAAGATCGAAAGAGCTATGGTAGGTATATTAGGTGATGAATACTCAGCCTTAGAACTCCATTTTTTATCATTTGCGAAGCTGGGCTATCTCTATGAGTCTCGAGTAAGGGAAGGTCTGCAAAAAATTGCTGTACCTAGGGATGCATTAAAGCAGTTGTTTCTTTTTCAATCGCGTTTCAGGAAATACCTGCTGTCCAAACTTCTATAAGTGGCCGTGGACAAAGATAAAATGTGAGGAAAAATGTAGTTTTGATACTGGAAACATTTGAGGATTGCTTGGAATTCATGGGATAAAGTTCGTTGCTGTGTTGTCCCAAGAAATCATGAATTCTAAACTGATTGCAATTTGGTACAGAAAAGGTTGGCGCACCCATAGCCCATGAGTAGTTATTCATTAATGCGCAACTGTTTCTGTGCCTCATTGAGCTGATTTTCACCCCTGCTGTCAACTGTTACAGTACGCTAGTGGGGTGGGGTGCTTGGGATCGGGCGGGGGTAAGAGAATTGGAGCTTTGTGAAATTGTGTAGCCATATACTGCTGCTTCCCTCTCTAACGTATCCTAATTTTTGATATTACAGGACTCGGTGAAGATGGAGCTGTTATCTACTGTAAGGAAAGAAGTACAGGATTTAAAGTCACAAGTTGTTGCGTTACAAAAACACAACTCTCGACTGGAAGCAGAAAATAGAATATTAAGAAGCGCGGCCACCCCAGAGATTTTAGCCCAACTTAAAACTGCAGGAGACTTAACGCTTCAGAGCAGTTCTATAGCACAACCTGCTTCCTGCTAGCAAGTTACCTGCTGCGTTTTTTAATCTTTTTAAAGGTGCATAGAAGAACCTATACTTAACTGGTTGGTTACCCTGTGAAACGTCTTCCTTGTTTTCAATATTGACTATGGATGCTCGATTTGTTTGTAATATTCTTTCAGTGATGAGAATTTGTGTATTTACTATAGCATCTGTTATCGCACAAGATATGTGTAGTTTTTTTTATTATTTTCTCTCCCGCCACAAAGCATCATGCCATGAATGTAATGTGAGCATGGGTGATTTTTATTTCACTTCTCAAATTAATTTGGTATAAAAACCATATTGATCTCATAAATTTTATTGTAAATATTGTGTCATCAAGACACGATGTCATACCTTACATAGATTCTTTTAACTAAAGGCTGTACATAAATCTCTATAACTCTATTATTAGTGCAATTTAAAATTCCAAATCTTTTTTTTTCAACGACGGAATTTGAAACTCTATCGATGACATAACGTCTTCATTTTATCGCTTTTGTTACCATTCTGTTTCTGATATATATTTTTGTTACAAAATATCAGTCAGAATAAATTCTGTCCTAAGTATATTCAATTCGACTATTTTGATGTCTTGTTGCCTTAAATGATCATTGTTAACAGCACGCCAGAAAACACATCAATATGGTTATAATTTTGTGAAAATTGTCGGCGATAGTTTTTATAAGAAATTTTGTAAATCAAACTCATGCTTCACCTATTAATTCGACAACTCATGGTTGGGTTACCATATTTAAATCTGAAAAAATAATAGGGTGACAAAATAGGTAATTGTTGCTATGAAGTTCTGCTCTCCAAATGCTACCTGGTATTCTTGTGCGGTACATTGATACTGATATCGGACTATCTGTCTCTACAATAATGCTGTAGCAAAACACTATCCATCTTCAATATGTTTAACACTATTATCAGCCCTCAGGTTATTTATTTAGGTGTTATTACTCCCTGATGACTCTAAGAGTCCAATTAACGAATGCATGTTTTGCAGTCTGTTTTCTCTCCAATTGAACCCCAAGCCCCAAACACCGTTAATATGACATATATATATATATATATGCCTCAGTTAAACCCTAGGGACCCTTTGTAGTTGGTCTTATATATCATTGATGCAACTCTTGCAGTTTGCAGATCAATCCACCTGCTAAACATGCACTGAACCCTCTGACTGTTCAGTGAACTCCCTAGTCAGCTGTTAACCCAGCGGGTCAGGACTTTGGGCGAGCAGATCAGAGAAAGAATTTATCGATTATCATTAGATCATATGGATTCAGCATTGCTCAACCTGCACATAACTCAATATTATAAGCCTTTTGTGAAGCTGATTTTTTGTGCATCCAGATAAAAACGTAAGAACTGATGAACAATGGCTGTGTGTTATTTTTATGTAAACATCTCAGTGATTTTTATGTGTCGTACACGCACATAAAACCATCTGCTTCATGTTTTTCTTATTGCTGAGTGGGCCCTTGTTTTGCAAAAAAAATGCGGTTGTACCTAATGAACTACTATCAATTTAGTTTAAGCGCTCAAACTGTGCCGGGATAGCTGGTAGGGGCTTTTCATTATCAACCACTTTCCCCACCCACAAGTGGTCGGTATTGAAATACCACTACCAGCTATCTCGGCACAATTTGAGCGCTTAAATCTGTCAATCTACATCAATTGTCTCAAATACTCCTACATGCATGTGCTTGCGCAGGCAGGGGTGCACCTAGTCAATAGAGCCGGTCCATGGCTTACCAGACTAGTTGATTGATTGATTTATTGGCTAACACAAACTTTATATGTTGCGAGAAAAGGATGCATACACTCAGCATTGTCGTAAAAAGAGCTTGCTACTGGTGTACGGAACTTTTATAAAAAAAACTCGTTGCCGAATTCTGAATAAAATATTTTCTCGGGTATCCTCACCTGTCCTAAAAAAAAACTGCAGCTGAAGCTTTAGTCATCGGCTCATTAGCTTAGTCTGGGGCCTAAAAGGCCCTTATATTGAACCAAGAATCATAAGCTGTAGGCCTACCTCACGGTCCCTGGTCAAAATTCAAAGTCATCTGTACATGCTGATAGGGAGTTTTACATTCTTCAATACCAATCACCTGATAATTATCAATATAACAAACGATACATCTTGTGATCTCCTATCCCTTGCTATTCAAACATGCTGAAACTGATACAAGAATTATCACGTTTCAAGAGTTGACAAAAAGTTGTCCTCTCGATGAAAAAAGGTTAGATAACTCACATCAATTTTATGTATGAATTTGAACACTCTCTTGATTATTTAGTATGACCGAAAACTGTAAACTACGTCAATTTTTCTGATGCAAGTACGATAGGCTGAGCTTGGCTTGAGATGCCTCTCCTCCTCCAAAAACCACCATGTTAGAAAACAGAGTGTGATGAATGAATAAAATAAGGCTTCAGTTATTAATCTTACAAGGTTATCTGCTCAGCTTTGCTAGATATGTTTTATCAAGGAGGAAATTCTCCTTGGGTAATAAGAATAAACGGTAATCTTATTGAAGTTCACAGCTGAAATTTACCTTCCCCTTGCAATAGAAGTAAAACAGCTGTAACAACGGTTAGTTGAGAATACACAACACAATCGCTAGTTGAATGTTATTCTTGGAATGCTACCATGGGTTCGATGAGATCATTGAATAATGCTACAGACTTTGAACGTGAAAGTGTGAAGAAGTAAAGCTTAGAATGACCGTACTAATGTACAGCGAGCTACTTAATATGTGATTTAGGAATAAAATTGAAAAAACTGTAAAACCCATTCAATAACTATGGCAACGGCACCGGTTGGTAATAAAGCTTTACTAGCAAGCAGCGATGTTGGTGAGTTGTCTTCCTTTTTCCTTGTACGGTGTTTTCAAGCGAAGCTGTAGACTGACTTATGCGCTTTTTCTACCTTAGAGGAGTCAAGTTTGCACAGGAGGAAAGTTTGTCTATAAGGGTTACTATAGGCCTACATATACTCAAACTCATTATAATAGCACAAACTCCCTCCTTAGATAGTTGGCAAAAGTTGGTGTTAGGACATATTAAGTGCCTCCTCCCCCAAACTGGCCTTAAACCACTGCTGCCACACAGCCAAATGTGTGCTTATAGAATTCTGTATAGCTAAAAACTAATAAATTGATGCTGCAATCTCAGCATTGTCACCTATTGAGCAAATAATCTGCGCAAACAAGGGTATGAAATTAATTATCTACCGGCGCGGGTGACGTAGTTACTGTCTTACTAGTGCATTCAGTACACGTCATGAGATGGTGCGTAGATTTCATGCCATGATTTTGAAGATCAGTTTGTGCAAATTATTTGCCCATTAGGTGGCAATTATGAGATTTAAGTCTCAATTCATTATCTTGGAGCTATGTAGAATTCAATGAGCACAAATTTGCATGAGTGGCAGCAGTAGTTTAAGGTTAAGGCTACATTTGCACAGTGTTTGTCAGAATATACTAATTCCCTCCCCTGATGCCTTATTCATTGGCAAAAAAAGCTTATAAGACATCAGGAGTAAGGTTCTGGCATCCTTATTAATTTACTTCGCTCGGTAAAAAATAATACATAGAAATAAGGTTAATGACAACTGGGATATTATCCAATATCTGCAGGTTACATACCTGAAAAACCAAAGATATAAGGTTTGTTAGTCTGACCCCTAGACTCTTGCCCCCTGTCTGATGGCCCCCCCCCCCCGTCTGACGGCCTCCAGTCCAAAGGCCCCCATTTGGTGCAAACGTCAGCCTATCATGGTCAAGTCTGATATTTTGTCTACCCGGTTCAGGTATGGACGGTAAACCAGGTATCGCCTGCCACTGTAATGATTTACTGGATATTATGCTCGATGGAGTAACAGATACAGTAAAATCCAGAGCCGGGATGTTAGCATTCGTTGTTCTCTCAGGAAGCTATGCTACTAAGTCTGTTGGTGAGTATATTATGTAGCGGATCTTGTCTTGTTGTCTCAATGAGGCACAGCACAGGGTAATATTATCTGAGTACTCATAGGCCCTTGAAATCATGCTTGCTCTAGTCATAAGAATTGCGCGACTGTGTCGGGATAACTGGTAGTAGCATTTCATTATCAACCACTTTCCCTACCCAAGTGGTTGATAATGAAATGCTACTACCAGCCATCCAGGCACAGCTTAAGCGTCTAAACTAGATCTGGCCCAAATCTGCGCGGGGTGTTGACAGATAGTTCATCCAGAAAATGTGTTTGATTCATTGTTCACTGGGCTTTCTATATGAAAGTTTTTCTCAAACACAAAAGAAAACTCAAAATCAAATACTGATTATTTTCAGGATCGAACAGACATTTTTTTATAGTTCGTTAGTAATAGTATAGTATAGTTATGCAAGTAATCTATCTTCATTTTAACTTATCTTCTTCTCAAGCTTTCTTTTTTCCTTTTCCTCTTTTTTCGGCACTATTCGGAAAACATTCCAATACTGAAATGAACTAGACTGCCAATAAAAATGTTAATAAAAAAGGAAGAAATTTCAATTATTCAATCCCAAATGAACTTTGATCGAGAATATAGAACAGATGGTGTAATTTTTCGCTTTATTTAATTGTAGCGAAATCTATGCATAAGAATGGTGATATGACATGCTATACCTACAGAGTAAGTCAACAAGTATCTTAGTGGATGAATTTTTTTGTTGATTCAAATCAAGCTGGCACTTATCAAGACTGTTTTTAAATCTTACTTTGGCTAACTAACAGACTTTGGCAAAAATGTCGGTAAAAGGTAATAAATATTAGAATTAAAAAAATTTAACTCCGTGAATTGAATACATTCCAATTACCCACAAGTCATTGCAATCTGTTGAATGTAAGATCAATTCCAATATTTGCCTGCAAACCGACTTGCTCCCGCGAAAGGTCACCAGTAAAATTGGTAGTGACTGAATGCAGGTAAACTGAATTGAATATGATCTTGTAGAATATTCAATCTGAGGGACATGTGTTCAATCTTCCAGGTTTTATCATATGATATCATCATGTAATACTATATCATGATACATTGTATTATTATTGATTATAGAAAATAAAGGAGATGACTTCAGCCCAGCCATGGTTTACTCTACCACTGATTATCAGTCCTCTGTTTCACTACAATGATGTAGTGTCTATCAGACCTCCATTCCTGGTGGGTGTGCAGCAGCTTTACTGTATGAATTTGCTAGACACTTACACACTGACATCGAGATTACACTATTAACATGTGTATCTCTGATCGTTAAAGTCAATTTAGTAGCAGTACCCAACATGTACCCGCCCCTACTTAGTAAAATTCAACACGGGTCGTTACAACAAATTCCCTGTGATGGTACTCTTACTAAATTTATTAATTCACTCTCTATCAATCAGAGAGATTCATGCAATAGTATATCACTTGATCAGTCTGAGACACGTATGTTTATTTGGCATTGTGTTACATCTTGTGGCAATCAATTATCAAACCCTACTAGGCAGGGTCTGAGAGGCATGGTAGGCCCCAACCTGTAAAATTGAGTTGTACTTGTTCTCAGGTGAACAGTGTGACACTGATAGATACATCTCAACATCCGTATTTGACTATTAGGCCAGAAGCAGCCTAGCTGTAACTGCTCTATAAAAAAATGGCACGGACAATTTTTGATGGCAGGAAACTGATCGCATATTATACTTCATTGATGTTTCTTCTGTAAAATTCACCGGGTGTACCCAGTTGTAGTGGTCATATTTAGAAATTAAAAGGTGTTTTGTTTTTGCATTATATGTGTGTGGACATAACTCCTATTCTGTGTAATATTACTAATCTAATCTTCAGGGAATTCCAGGTTGAAACTGCATTGTGGGGATTTCGTTGACTTGCCAATTTATTTACCAAGTAAACTTGCAGGAGTCTGCTCGTGTTAGATCAGGACAAATTTAAAATTTTCAATAAGTATAATGTCAGATCTTTATGAGGTTAGTATGATACTGTCTTGCGGCAGCATATCCGCAATATTTATCAAAATTGCATATAATAAATGTTAAGAATTCAATAAAAGGTGTTTCTAGGGTGGAAAAACGTGCTGAATCCAATATTAAGGGTGTACCCAGTTGTAGCGATCATGTCAGCGGCAGCGCGGCAGCATATCCTCACTTCCTCTAAAAATTGCTTATAATGAGTGAAATATTAAGAGTTTAAATAAAAGGTGTTTCAAGGGTATAATAACGTGCTGAATATAAAGAAATGAGGGTGTAACCTAGAACAAGTTTGATCCAATTGCATGCATGCCTGTTGCTCCCGATCCACTGGTCATGCTGCGGCGTTACCAGTGGATTGGAAGCCACTCGGAATGCAGGCAAATCGACCAAACTTGGTCTAGTGTACCCAGTCGTAGCAATCATGTCAGCAGAAGATCGGCAGCGCGGCAGCATATCGCAATTTCTCTCAAAATCGCTTATTATAAGTGAAATGTTACGAGTTTAAAACAAGGGTATATCTAGGGTAGAACAACCTGCTGAATCTAAAACTGAGAGTGTACCCGGTTGTAGCAATCATGTCAGCAGCAGCGCGGCAGCATACCTGCAATTTTCTTAATAATCGGTTAGATAAGTGAAATGTTAAGTGATCAATATGGTCAGCAGGAAACACGACTATATATATGATTTTAACAAGATATTCTGTCACATCATTTTAAAAGGTGGTCAGCGACAGCACTACATCTCAATGAGAACAAGACAAAAAGCAGCCTAGGCCCTAGACGTGAGACGAATTTGATGTAGGAAAAAAGTGTGTACCCAGTTGAAGAGGTCAGCCGCAGCACTACTGCATATCCCAAATATTCACACTATCGATATGTGATTAGTGGGAAGTCAAGAGTTTGATGCAGTTGACACAAGTCAAGACTATAGTCCTGGGCTCTACATTGTATACGTTTTAGCATTGCAAGTGGTGGTTGGTGAGAGACAGCGCTACCGCATATCCCCATATCATGTCATTAGCATGTTAGGAAAGTATGCGAAGCTGGCATATCTAAGTTTTTCAGACTCTGACAGTCGAGTTTCTTTGCTGAAAAGTGAGGCACTCATCAAACTCTTTGCTCATGTGATATGCAAAAGATATCCAGCCGAAAAATGACATAAGAGGCAATTGAAACATCAAAAATGTTGTTGGTAATTGCCCCAAGACAGTGGTCTTAAGACCATACAAACAATATCATACTAGTCCCATAAGAAGTTTGACATAAGTCAATTGAAAATTTTCAATTTGTGCTGGTCTGGTCTGATACGAGCAGACTTCTCTACAAGTTTACTTCGTGAATTAATTGCCATGTCAACGAATCCCATAATGCAATTTCAACCTGGAATTCCCTGATGATTAGATTAGTTAGACTACACAGAATAGGAGTTATTTCCCACACATTTAATGCCAAAACAAAACACCTTTTAATTTCTAAATATGACCACTACAACTGGGTACACCCAGTGAATTTTACAGAACATACACCAATGGAGTATAAAACGTGATCAATATGCTGCCATCAAATATTGTCCGTGCCATAACAATTTATGCTATAGCTGCTTCTGGCCTATATGCATATGCATTGGAAAATGATTTTGCAAGGGGATAGACAAATTAGAATTTTTTCCCGACGATCATTTTCAAGGTTATCACCAGGTAGCCTGTACATTTCAGTTGATCAATCTGAGATTGGTGTAAGAGCAGTGACTTTTAGGTAATTGTCAATTATTCAAAAAATTGTTAACGTGAAACATTTCTTGTGACAGGCGTACGCTCTGATGGTCGGCGGTTGGGTACTAAACAACACCGGATACGTACTGCAGATCGCACACAGGGATGACAAATACAAACAGCAGTTCCTACCTCCCAGTTATCTGTGCTGGATGTTAGCTATGTTCACAGCTACATCTGGACTGTTCTTCAATGCACTGAGAGGAAAACGAGCATAGATGATGTATTCTCTCTTACTACACATTCAGTGCATGTGCATGTGTATGTTCATGTGCGTGTACATGTACATGTGCATGTGATTGTGCACAAACTTGACACTATTATATAATCAATTGTTAATGTTTTTTGTCGATATCAAACTGATATTATTTAGTCATTCATTTTTCCATTAAATAGATCACTCAAATGATGTTATAAGCATGAAACAAGAGTATGCTCAATTTGTGTAAGTTATTTGGGATTTAAAAGGAACTTATGTAATAAGTCTGTACTGCCTGGTGAGTAGTGATGGCAAATTGTCAGATTTTGGCGAGACAGGACAAGACCGAGACAGCAACGAAATTCGAGACGAGACCGCGACGAGACATAAATTGATGCCGATTAAATTGAAAACTGCCACTTTATTGGCATCGGCCACGGCTTTTGTTTAAAGAAAACCAAAAACTGGCAAAAATTGTGACAAAAACAGCGTTTATGATGAACAAGTCTCGACATTTGTCAAGGGTGTCTGTCTCGGAGAGACGAGACAGTGTCTCAAGGGGGCAAGTCTCACAAGACCGGGACCGAGACTTTGCCATCACTACTGGTGAGATCAGAAGGATAATGCAAAATAATGTTTAATTCATTATTATGGCCTTGAAAGCTGGTATATGTAATTCCCCTCTACCGACTTAAAATGAACTCTTGTTTCAAGTATAGAAAAAGCAGCCGTATGACGATGTCAGCTGTTGTAAATTTGGGGTGGTGAGATGGCACGATCGGTTTGCGCTTGGTATTCACTGCCAGGCGACTGTTGCCGCAGGAGTTGTGAACCAGTCCCGTTGGGGGTGCTTTCATAGTTGATTGTTCCAGCCCCCAGCACCCTCGGTTGTGTATACCTCTTCAGTTGGTACATTTTTGGTATAAAGAGGCCCTTAACTTGTGTTCTGTTCTTGAACTATTGAACAGAAAGTAATTTGATGTATTGTCACTTGGAAACCTTTATATGAATGTTGTCCATCTTTGGACTAAAATAATGCATGATATCATGATAACTTCACTGAAAGGGTTGTTTTTGTTAATTAATCAATCCAGAACCCTGTATTTCCGACCCCTCCACACCTACAAAAAATGGAGGCCAAGGTCAGATTTTCGTTACCGCGAAGTAGTAATGTATCATTTTGCTATATGCGCACACACCTCAAGTAGTAGAGGCACTGACTGGTGCCAGAAAGAACCCAGGATCGAGCCTCATTGGTGTCAAAACTTATTTTATGTAATAAGTAAGTAATTTATATATAATAATGGTCATTGAAGTAAATAAACAATAACTCTAAATTAACAGTAACTGTTGTTGTTAATTTCTTTGTAAATTGACAGTGTGCTCGGTGCTCAAGCATTAGGTCATTTTTACATAGAGCTCATAAAGTCAGTCGATAATTTACTGGAGTAACCTGTGATTAATTGTTACTATAACACACCCCCCCCCCCCCCAACAGGATTCAGAGTAGCTTTAGGAGGTTTATTATTATGATTACAAATTGCAAAAAAAAGAGACTGTAGTTACAAAACTAATACCTGATATATACTTAATATCCTAAAAATGACAGTAATTTTATTTTACAGTGTATGTCATGTAATATTCATATGTACATTATTTACAAATATAAATGAATGACAATATTTAAAAACCAATACATATATACATTATAATCAAGCTCTAGAAAACTAATAGCACCGAAAAGTTTTATTTAAATGGCCCAATCAGTATTATTGAACTCGAATTTAATGTTTACATTTTCAAGCATAAGTACTTAAGTGTACATTTGACTGTGTCTATGACTTGGATGAACCTTTTGGCTGTGGTGTGTCCTTAATTTTCCTTGATTGCTGCCTAACAAAAAATATGAGTCTTTTAGGCAAAGTACTTGTGTACTGGATGAATTGGATACCATAAGAGTTGATCTTGACCCTGCGAGCTACATCTGTAAACAGAGTCTCTATATCTGTGAGATAGCCTTGTTGGTATTTCTGTACTATCTCACAGATTGAGCTCTCAACTTCCTGGCAGAAGCTGCCACAGTGTGATCTGTCAGGGGAGAATAATGAAACTGAACTGAAAGCATTTCACGGTTGGCACTGTATTAAAATTATTGGATATAAACACAATTTGTCACTCAGACAGTTTCACTCTCAGACTAGACTTTTTATTTGACAACTTTCTTTTGGTTCTAGCTCACATCAATGAACTAAGGTTTAGTTCATTGCTCACATCATGCCTTCAATTCAAAACTGACTATAGCTTTTTCTCAGCACATATCTCTGGTTGAGGTGAGGTAATAAAGTGGACGCTTACCTGCTATCATGCAAGGTGGAGTATACGATGAAGAAGTCTTCATCTGGAATATCAGTCGACCCAAAGTGTTCACGAGATTGTCCTGAGTATAGTCCTGGAGAGTTCTTTGAGGTAGTTGACCTTATGATTTCACGTTCCTGTTCACTTATTTTATCGCCAGTCTTCAAATTTCCTCGACAGAACTCTAAAATCATCACCTGCAAAAGGTTTGATCAAATGAATCATTATCAAATCAGCGCTAAATACTATCAGCATTAATACAAAGATTAACTGCATTTTACCCTTCTGTTTTATTTTTTTTACTGATTATTTTTCCTAGAATTTTGTTGCAGGGATTTTGTTAAGTGATAAGCCTCCCTTCGTATTCCAGCCGCCAGGACCCTTGGGTGCATACCCCCATAGCTGGGAATGGTGAGATGACATGATCGGTTAGCGCTTGCTATTTACTGCCAGGCGATTGGTGCCGCAGGAGTTGTGTGTTCCAGTCCTACTGGGGGAGCTGATTGTTCCGGACCTCAGCATCCTCGGGTGTATACCTCTCCCGATTCGTTAGGAGACCAATTTCAAATTGGAGAAAATTAAAGTGAAATTTTTTTGATCAATTATAACGTTAATACTAGTCTGAGCCCTCAAGACTTTGCCCCCGCACGACGGCCCCCCGGCGACGGGAAAGTCTGAGAACAATGCATGATTTTGCTGGAGTTGTCTGCTCTTAGATAATAGAAGTAATAAAGGAGTAAACTAAAACTGCAATATCTATTGAATTCTATTCATGCCACCTACTATATTGCTTCAGGTATGAGAGTTTCCCAATCAGACTCTGGGAAAAGTAGCCTCATGTTTGGGCAATACCAAGGAGTTTGAAAAAGGAGTGGAAACGGCCTCTCATTTCAAATTGTTGTTTGTCTCCACTGGTAATTGTCCTCTCTTTATCAGCAAAGGTTTTTCATGACCACAGCCAATCAGAGCAGAGACTGCAGAGATTGACTTCCTATCAAAAAGAAGTACAACTTGAGTTGCTGTAATAATTTTGATGAACTGCCCAATCAGCAAGAGCATAGTTGTGAAATCCCATTTATCAAGATGGGTTCTACCGCAAATTTCCTAAAGTGTTTGAACCTCTTGAAAAGAAAGTAAACTAAGTAGCAGAGAGATATAGATAGCACTCAGGTATAGTCCATGTTTCAAACTATAGTCTAGTTTTACCTGGGACTCCAAAGCCCTCTGCTACTCATATGAGAAGGGAAAGATTCACTGCAGACATGGCCATAAATTTGCCTCATAATTTGGTAATCAATGGCGGTTTTCATCAGTCAAACGTGGTATGTTATGCCTCCCATTGTCACTTAGGTGTTAGAAAGGGCTTATCTAAGTGCTTTCACTACTTTTATCTGGTCTAAGTTCCTCACATGGTTTTTAAATGGTGAATGAATGATTTATTTTCCGTCTCTCTATCCCCCATCAAACATTTGTATTGGAATTATAATTCAATACCCTGCAAAAGTGGTTACTATATTACTAGCTATGTCTCATCTACACTTGTGGTGATTTACACATGATACATTGTCTCTGGGTGTCTGAATATACCATTGAGTAAACATGTCAAATATTTTAATAATTTTCAACTGGAGACAGACATATAAAAAGACTGAGGACTTAAATGAATTTTAATGGAGGGACCATATTAGTACAACCCTTGGAAACAGCCTTGTTAAGTCACAGGCTACATTTCGTCTCCACTCCCTCTCTGTAACTCCCTGGGCAATACCCATGAGCAGAGATATTCAGTAGTGAAGAAAAATATCAGCCAGAATTCTTTTTATTTTGAATAAGGGCGGTCATTCATGACATTCACAAAAGGTTATACAATGTTATGTTATTGGACCCTTAGGCTATATGAAGTAAGACTTATGTAGAAGTAATGAGAGGAAAAATCCAAGCAAATCCTGCAAGGTGCATAGACTACGTTAATACAATCAATCAAAATCAGACAGAATAGTTAGCTTAAATGCAGCGGCATATGCAAACTTCCAGTGAAATGTGTGTAATATGCTGGCTGGCATTAACCGAGAGTAATGAGAATTGAATAATTGACAGGTTGGAGAGGTGAGAAAGAAAACAGGTACACACAGTAATCATAGAAATAAAATAGATCTCAAACATACAGCGGTGCAGTCACTGCAACATAAATGTTGCTACCTTTCATTGAACCATACCTTAGGTTTTCCTTTCAACACTGCAGAGTTCATAGCGTCCCCTAGTTGTGTTACAGTGCATAAGTCACTCTCTTTTTGAAACCCCATTATTCTACCATCTGTCGCTCCGTGTGACAGCACAACAACAGCTGCTGCAGATCCATGGTGCTCATTGGAGAAGCTCTCTACTTTGCTTAGCATTTCCTGAGTGGTCAAATTATACACAGTCTAAAACAAGGACATTCAGACATGAATGTAATTACATGTGACAATAGTATAATATTTCTGAGAATGGGTATTCAAAATAATCATCTATCCAATAAAAGGTAGAAATGAAGCCATTCCTGAGTAAGTCTGCAGCGTTGAGGTTTCCATTTTAACATGACGAAATAAAAAAGTGTATGTGAATTGATGTTTGAGCTTCATGTTGATGTATTTGTGACTGACCTCTATATCAAAAAAGTGTGAGATAGCTGCTACGGCTGAGGTAAGTTCTAATTTCCACTTCCGTCTTCTTATCTTGTTGCATATGACAAGGGCTTTACATTTAGTCTCACTTCTCTCAATATCATATCTTGAGAAGACTGATTTCACCAACATCCTTTCACCCAATGGCTGAGGGTCATGTTGGAAAGAAATATCTCTTGTTGCTGTTGAAATTACAGTCAAACCTGAAAGTTCCTCGCAGTTACCGCATTCATAGACCATCGTGTTTATCAGTGCGGGTAAGCTGGTATGGTTGATCCACTCTTCACATTTTGCGAAAGTGACACTACTTCTTGGACTGGAAGGCAACATCAGAGGAATGTTATAATTATGATAATTTGAAACAGATTAAAAAACAAAACCTTATTCCCAGGCTAAAGATTCTGTGCCAAATGTTGCTCCAAGCAGAGAATCTCATGTGATCTCTTTGAAATGTTCGTTATCTCATTCATTTATTCAATGTACATGCCATTACCTGTATAGGTTCTTGTGATGTATGAGAAATAAGATGATATCCGGATATGGAGGGTCAAATAGAAGTTTATGTTTTTCTGATTCTGCTGCATTGCGGAGTAAGTTTGTAGACACAGTGTGGATGACAAAGACCTAAAATGTGAATAAAGACCTGACGATTAGGATCTTATTCTTTACTCGATCATAAACCCGTTGTCGAAAAAAACCGTTGATCTTTTGGTAACTAAACTATTCTTAAGTTTTCCTGATGCTTATTCAGGCTAGATCAAGTTAAAGTGACAGGTGTAATAATTTTCAGCCATCAGACTGTAGACTGTAGACAATATTGAAAGGTACCTACCTTCAACTTGCTCATGGATGTTTCTCTCGGGAAGGTCTTGTATAAATCTTGTACACTTCCAGTTAGCACCTGTCTCCTGTGTAGATCGATTACCTGTGTTTGGAGTGACTCACTGTGGTGGGAATATCGCAGCATGACAGTGGACCATCGCAATTCGTTGTCGGTGATGCTTTTCAAACTGTCTTTGGTAGTAGAAGTCTGAAATGAATTAGGCAAAGAAAGTGTTGCAGGACTTTGTGTGTAAGCCTTCAAATTTCCATGAATCTTAGAGAAGGTAAAGCAGTCAGTACTACATGTCAATTATATACTAAAAATGCATAGAAGTAAATTTTCAATTCCTATTTTATGCAAATATTTCTCACTCACCAGATATCGGTTAGTGGGAGATACAACCAGAAATATTGTCGGTCCATTGTCCATTGGGGAAGATCCATAGCAAGACAAGAAGAAGAAGATAAGCTCCGAGAGATTGTCATTAACAGCTCGCATTGAGGTCAGTTCTTTGCTGAAATGATGACTACGTTTAAGCACAAAGTGAATTGAACCGTCTTCAAATTTGACAAATTTGATTGATGTTGATATTGGGATTTTTCGTTTCTCGTCTTTTGTTGAGCCGAATGGAACTATTTCATCAATCTGTGTGCGGACAGTTGAGCAACTGAGCCCATATACGTTGTTTTGCTGTATAATACTCTTTACATCTGTCCAAGCGGGCATTTGTTTACACACCATCGTCAATATCTCCCTAGGGTCTTCATTGGCACAGAGCACATACATCAGAGGGTTGTTTCCTTCCCTATCTTGTGTCAGAGCATTTAGCAGGCCGTAGTCTTCATAATGCTTTATAAGGATATACCACGCAACTGCTGCTTTTTTTGACATTGCTGCATAAAAAAAGAGATTATTGCCAAACCTGTCACGCCTCTCGATAAGTTGTCTCACAGTCTCAGGCTTCATAAGATACAGAATATCATCAAGCTCATCTATTCTACCCGATAACAATCCTAGCTCTAACGGCGTTAGTCCCGCGTAGTCAGTTGTGGTGAGAATGTCTACCAAATCTTCATAGCTAGCTCGGATGGTTTCAATCAGTTGTAACTGATACTTTGTGAGCTGAGCGTCAATGATGACATGATGCATCATCAACCTGCCGCTTGAATCTTTGACGCTCAGAAGTGTCATTGTTCGAAAATCTGATAACTTATCTATTAGTTTCAGATCCCAAAGAAGTAGTGCTAGCAAGGCAAATTGTGAAGTTTGACCTGATTTTTCTAGTATATCAATCAATTTGCTGCCTGCTGTCGGGAGTTTGCCTTTTCGGGTGCATTGTGCTATGATGTCCTTCAATAAGTCTATATTTCCTGTCCGCACAATTAGCTCTAGCGGTGTTTCGTCAGAGCTGTCACAAGTGTCTAGTAGTTTGAGAAAGTCATCATACGCGATGTAGTTGAATACATCTCCCAGTGTGACATGATTAGCTGCTGTCTTGTGTAAGAAATTCCGAGCATTGAGGTCTGCCTCAAGAATCAGATGATCACTCCGCGCAGGAAGTAGGTTCAGTATGTTATGGAACACGTCATATGTTTGCTCTGCAGCAAAAAGCACCGCATTATTTCCATTGCTATCTCTCCAGCTAAAAAGTTCATCCACATATTCAGGATTGAGTTTATTGAACAGACTCTTTATTTGCGCTCTAGGCTGGTGGTTTGAAATTAGGGTGTGTAACAAACTGCTTTGACGATTTTTATTGATGAAACATTCTGAATGAAGAATTCCGTTTGGAGTTCGACTCAGGAGAAGGTTAGTTGTGTTCCATGATCTGTCCTCACAAGCGTAATGGACAGGAGACTTTCCGTCTCTATCTCTTATTTTCCATATCAGTTGTGTTGTTAAATGTTCTCTCTCAGCTGCAGGCTCGCAGTATTCTATTTGCTTGCAAACTAAATCTATCAGTAGCTGCTTGTCTAGAAAAAAAATTTCAGTACCTTGATGAGAGGGAGGATGGGAAGGATTCAGAGGGATTGAAAGGATCACAGCTGTAAATGATAAGAACTTTCTTAGAAAACAGATATCAGGTAATTGCATATAGACAAAACGCACAATGTGTTTTGTCTATGAGTAAATAGTATCAAACTTACCTGCATGATCCTGGATAACAGCATAGTGCAAAGCAGTCCTTCTATAATACTTGTCCTGTTGCAGAATAAGTTGTCGCAAGAGGTGTGATGTGCTACCTATCTTTTTGATGTTGTCAAGTATGTAGGATGCTGCTTGTAAACGACCCCTTTCCATACAGTAGTGGAGGACAGTCTTGCCGAAGCAGTCCACTGTCAGTAAAGATTTTGACCACATTTTTCTATCCTTGTTCATGTCTGTGCTTAAGATCAACTCAACCCATTTATGTATCTTTCTCAGTGTTGTATCGTCACCGTAGGCGATAATATGATGCCAACAGTTTCGCTGAAGAGTAGCATCCCTTTGTTGCAGTAGCTTGACTACATTGCTTGATGGTATTGCTTCCGCAAGGTACTCAAGCAGATAAATATTGGGGTTCTCAACTGCATAACGCAACACTGTCCTCCCAAACCAATCGGACTTACTTATTAATGAGCACAGACTGAGTGCCTCCGACTCAGGCTGACCTCTTGCTTTCAGCACCTCTATTAGGTGTTGAGTTAGTGATATGTTGTTTGCTATCACTGCGCAATGTAATATTGTTTGACCCAAAAGATCAACGTGATTGACAAGGTCATCCAAGGTCAAGCAAGGAAGAAGGTCATCAGTCATAAACTTGTCTTGTCCACCACTAGCATTTTGCCTCACTATGTAGTGAAGCACACTGTGTCCTGGGTGGTCATCCAGCGACAATATGTAGGGGGAGAGAAGCCCTTCATCTGATCGTATTGTTCTCAAAAGACATCTGGCCATTTCAGTGTGATTATCATTAATTATTGCTCTGTGAAGTTTTGGCCAGTCTTCCTTGAGAAGTTTCCTTTTCCATTTGTGATCTTCTAGCACTGTTGATAAGTATGAAACGAGCAGAGTATTGTGTCCTGTCACTGCAATATCTATAGGGTTGTCTCCTAAGTTATCAATGGCGGTAAGGATGTTGTATTTATCTTCTTGTGAATGAAAGTGGGATAATATAATATCTGTGACAGCAATTATACTTTGGTGACCGTAACATGCACAGTGAAGAACTGTTTTTCCTCTCTTATTCCTAACAGAAAAGAGCTCAGCTATATTGTCTACTTTATAGCCAGTGCACATATCCACCAATGCACAAAAGACTTCTAGTGTGTTAGAAAATGCCGCCCTATGTAACAACGTGTCTCCCTTTCGGTCTTGTAAATGGATCACTTTCAGGAAATCTTCTCTGGCTATTCCTGTCAGTAACTTCTCACTGAGGCAATGATCTCTGTGTGACACCATGCTGTGGATAGCAGTGACACCTCGGTTAGAGTTAGAGATCGTTTGAGATTTTATCTTGAATCCTTGCTTAGTTAGTTGTTTAATAAACAGCGCTACTAGCTGTTGTCGGGAGTGCTCCATGTCATCACGACAGCTAGATGCATGTTGCTAAAGATTGAGGCCGTCATTATCCACTAAGGTCACAATTTTAGAGAACCAGTCTGAATCATCATGATGAACTTCCTCACTGCAACTAAATGAGCATTGCTCACAGAGAAAAATGCATAGTGGCAAGTTCTGATTTCGCATTGATAAGTGAAACAATGAGTAGTTTCCATGTGCAACAATTCTACAAAGGACCACCAAATCCTCTGGATAAAGATTTTTGAGAAAGTATTCCAAGAGATTCTCGTAGTTCCAGCGTGCTGCCCAATGGAGCAGAGTTCTTTGCATGTTGTCAGTTCGTTTGATTAAAGCCCTTCTTCCAGACATATCCAGACGATCGAAGATGGCCATTACTAGTTGGCAGTCATCTTCGGTAGACTCCCAGCTCAAGAATGTGTGAATTGGCGTTTTTTAGTTCTTCATTCACATCCGCTAGAAGAAGAAGTAAACTGTTCGGATCAAAAATCTTGTTGATAACCCTCGCCACTTTATCCGTCTTGCCATCACAAGCGCAACACACTTGCAACACATTTCGTCCTCTGTGATCTTTTCTCACTAGCTGCTTGTAAAAATCTTGGATAGACTCTGGTCGGTTGGTTTCACAGAGTTTACTGATGAAAAAGTCCAATATATCGATATTACTACTTGCTGCTGCATAGTGTAACGATGAGTTACCATCTGAATCATTTAATAAAGCCAACTTTAAAAATTCTGTTCTGCCAATTATTTTGTATACAGTTTTTGTGAGTTTGAGATTTCCTTTTTCCACGATCCGATGCCAGAACAGTTGAGGCATAAGAGGTATCTTGTATCCAAGTAAGTCCAGCCACTCGTTTGGTGTCAAGATATCCTCAGGCCTATGAATCTCAGATAAGCATTTGACAACATTTGCCAACAAGTCGTCATTATCAGTGCTGCTAGATTCATTGAGAAGCTGTATTATTAGCTGTAGTCGCTGATTTCTGTGAACCTTTCCCAAATGAAGGTTGAAGTTGTGTGAATCAAGTTCCTGAATGTTCTTCAAAAAGCAATCCAGCCAAAACATATTCTTTTATGCTGAAGTGGCTATCAGTGTGTGCCGTCCGAAAGTTGCTAAACATTAACCAAACTAGGTCAGTGTTGAAATCCTGTACGTATATTGATTCCTGGTTATGATTGGGCAAAGAAAGGGGGTTCCCCTGCCTTTTATTGATACACAGGTTTGAGGTGTATGTTTAAATCCCAATGTTGTTTGTTTAGCATGCGATTGATAAGGTGAGTTTTGCTTTATTATATAGAGTAGAGAGTGTTTAAATAAGCAAAGAAACATGAGTTGCAAAACATCAAGTCATCTGAATAGAAATTTGATACCATTGTAATAATAATTCTCAGGCTGTGGGCAATGACTGTAAAAACAAAACCTGCCAGTAAAATTATAAGGACTGAACAACTTCAAGAGTCTAAAACACACTGGCATTTATTACAAAGCGAATTGTCAAAGCGAAACGATTGCATATAAGATGGAAAACCATTTTGTCGCTGGCAGAATACGCTCATTATCTAATTATTTTGATATTTGGACAAAATCGCCCAGCTTCAAATTATAAAAACCTTGTTTGCTTAGAATAGCTAATCGTTTTGCTTAGCAAATATGTTTCTGCCTTAAAGTTATGCCTGCTATCAGACTAGCAATATTTCTATCATTGTGAGGAATGGAAAATGATACGTAACCTCTTTTATAGGTCCGTTACGAAAATTCATCCTACTTAAAATTTGGTTACAATCATGGTTCTAAATTTGGTTCTAATAATGGTTTGCACTCAGGTTTTTTCTCAATAATAATTCTTGGGTGTATTATCAATTTGTAGTACTACTTTAGAGTTGCCTCTCCGTTGAAAACTGAAAGACAAGATACTCATGAGTTTGAGACGATACTCTTGCATCACAAAGTCAAGATTAACCATAGATAAATATATATAGATATACATTTGATGCTGTCAACGATCACATCTTATGATTGTGATCCGGAGTGTTTAATATATCTCACTCCAAGTCTGAGTATATTCTGAATATATGTTTGACCTCTGTATAGTACCTAGAAGCCCAATCAGGTTATCAAAGGCCTCTTAGCACAATGTTACTCTGCTAAATACTCCAAACTCAATTTAACCTGCAGGAGGGATCAGTCTGCGGGCATATACTAAAGTTTATATTGAATGTTGAACTAATTGTTTCTCGGATTAGAGTTATCTTATCTGAATCAAAAAGCCGACAAAATCCTTTGAACAAAGGATATTCTGAAAACTCAACTATGTCATAAACGATATATAACTATAGCAGTGAGTGAAATAACCATTTGACATAGGTGATTTATCAGATACTATATGGGGAAATTATCAAATTTGTAACCGAAATCTTTCCCTCTCAAATTTGATTGAAACTTTGCCTTTACTTCCAGTTTCTAACAAATCCGCCAAAAGGATATTGGCTTGTTATCACACTGACTAATAAAGGGTCTATTTTCCCGAACATTATGACAAATGCAAAGGTAAGTATTCATCTGCATCAGCCTGTTTGCGTTTGCCTGCCAACAATATATGGTTGCTGCCAAATATTTTGAGCATAATACTTGCAATAAAATGCTTATTCATTTAAGAAACACTTGTCTTTTGAGTGGCTGGTTAAATTTGGATTTCTTACAATGCATAGCTGTCAATCAGAAAAAGAAGGGAGATTGATCACTAAATATACAAATACGAGGCTTTCTAAATCAAACATGAGTAAACATCATTATTGGTTCACCGTGTCAACATTGTTTTATTTTGCCCTTATTGAGTCGTTTCCATATATAGGTGAACGGAGTCAAAGAAAGATATTCAATAAATATGGTAGCGTATAACTGCATGTTTTTGTGCAACAACCACCATAAACAAATATTTTAAACAGTGTGTAGTACATGATATTAGGTTATCATGTTGGGAGAAACTTTAGAAAAAAACATAATATATTTGATCTTAGATCACACTATCATTTAGATCATTATAGCATGTATTTTACTATCATTTAAGAGAGATTGAGAAGAGTTTTAACTTGATCCGGTGTACGAGGCAGTATAGAGTTGGGATTCGTGTACCCTTGTTCAGAGTTCTGTATAGCTTTGTAGATGACATCATACACTGTGTGCAATAGTGAACATGCTTGTATAGCGACCAGATCCCTGTAAATATAATGTGAATATCATGTTTATAACATTGGGATGATCAAAAACATGCTTCCCGGCTGTAGTTTAGCAAAATGGTTAGATCTGCAGTGGGTGATAGCTGACCTATATGAAAAGGAAACTCTAAAATAATCCAAACTGTAGAGCAGAGCAGTACCCTTGGCTAAATATTTGTGTTCACACAGGGCACATCTATTATTTCACACACTGATTTGTTGGAACTAAGCGATCAGATGATGACAGCAGGAAATTGTAAGCCCAGGGCCTGGCTGTTCTAGTGGCAAGCATGTTAACCCACTCTGATCACATGATATAATATTGCGTGTATATCTCTGATAGATAAAGAGTAAACTAATCCACATAGTGTGGGTACCATCACAAGGAATTTGAACTTTACCATTTAGGGGCGGGTACATGTTAGGTACTCATACTAAATTGACTCTAACGATCATATACACATGATAATAGTTTAGTCTGAGTGTCAGTGTGATGTTAACCCGTCAGTCACATGACATGCTGTACTCATAGCTAGGGAAGGGACTTGAGTTATAAGCTGACCTGTGTTTTGGTGCCTTGAGCAGTGTTATCTGGTGAAAGTGATAATCATCTGGGCTGACCATGAAATTATCAAACTTTACCATCGCTGACTTAATAGATTGTCCATCCATCTCAGGTAGGCTTGATACATTCCTCTGTCAAATACAGATACAATCAACGTTAAACATTTGCTGTTGGAAGGAGAAATTAACGCACTAATTTAAATACTACCCAAAGACCAAAGCATGTAAAAAAATTCAATGCTCTACTGGGCATGAATTACTGTTGGTTGAAAGAGTACCTTCAATAAGGGAAGGTAACTCTTATTCTCCACTCACACTCTTTCAACCATCAACATTCATGCCAAGTAGAGCATTAAATTTTTTTACCATGCAAATCTAACACAACTTTATCATAAGTAACTGCCTGACTATAACATGCTTTGGTCTTTGGGTAGTCTTTGGGTAGTCTTTAGCACAGTCCTCTAAACTTCAGAGAAGTGATATAACTAACAAAATGTATGCTGTTAGCTGAGACCATGGTCCCTTACAATGGCAAGAACTTCTGTAGAGACATGGCATTGTGCTTAATCCATTAGTCCCATATACTAGGACCAATGTGGAGTTGTCACAGCACCACCACAGTATGTAAGTATGTAGGGATACTGCAGTCTGTAGGGATGCAGGGATACTACAGTATGTAGGGATGCAGGGATATTACAACATGTAGGGATACTATAGTTTGTAGGGATATTACAGTATGTAGGGATACTACAGTATGTAGGGATGCAGGGATTCTATAGTATGTAGGGATGCAGGGATATTACAGCATGTAGGGATACTACAGTTTGTGGGGATATTACAGTATGTAGGGATACTACAGTTTGTAGCGATTTACAGTATGTAGGGATATTATGGTATGTAGGGATATTGCAGTGTAGAGATGCAGGGATACAGAGAAACCACATGATTTCACACTGCCATACATTTCCTGTCCTTTTATTGTTGGTCGCAATAAGAATTCTCTAATTTCAACGTCAGAAGAGTGCAGATATCACACGTAGATGGCAAAACTCAAATATTAATCCATTACCTTACACTATCTGACTAATGAATCTCTATCTCACTCTATCTGACTCTGACTCTATTAAATAGAGACCAGACCAGGTTCTGGAAGTGATTCTCTTAAATAGTTCGCGTTGCGCAAACTGCTAGCCATTGACAATATTGTTATCTTGAATTATAAAAATCACCTGAACTTTTTGCATGTTGTTGTATATTAGAGCCAGGCCGAGCTTATTCAGGATGAATGAGGCGTCTTCACTGATCAGTGTGTCTATGTGTGCATCTATCTGTAATTATAAATGTATGTTTGTATGTGTATTTCAAACTATCTATCATCGCAATTACGTTAACATTAGGCATAGTACATTAAAAATGAAGAAGAAAAAATATATGAGTTGCTATGTCTTATAAAAAAACTGAAAAAAGCTCTTCTTTATCTTCTCAGTCCTACACTTTTCGGCTTTAAAAATCACAGGTTTACGAGAGAAAAGATAGCATGGCATGAGAACTGGTTGAATTATTATGTAAACAAGACTCAAGTCAACATTGATAATGCTGGAAACAAGCCCAAGTCAACAAATACAGTGTTATCCTCTTAATTCAGTCGTTATAATTCAGAACTCCTGTTAATTCAGACAAATGACACTGGTCTCGAATTTCAACACATCTTAATGTCACATTATTCTAACTCGGCTTAGTTTGAAGATAATTAGATGGACCCCAGAAGTTTGTATTAAGTGGAGTGCACTGTAATGCCCTAAACAAGCCTCAAGACATGATGGAAATAAATGCTATTGGAAAAGATAGGCTGCCTGACCAATGACGTCGATTTCCAAGAAAAGACACTCATTTACTTAAAACTCCATTAGATACACTAAACAAATAGCAACAAATTTCAATGTTTTACCCTCAACATTACAAAACACAACAACTATAAAAATGTTTGGGATAACGCTGCTGCAACACATTTTTGTTGAATCTTGGTTAGTTTTCTTTTTTGACATTTATGTTCTTGTCACATCATGAAAACATTAGAAATGGTGAATTGTTGCTGCCAATAAATGTTTTGTTATTATTGTCTAGATTTATCAGATCATCAAATACTCTATCACCTTTTTAAAAGACAACTTATCAATTATTTCTCCAACAATTAGTAGCTCATGTCACATACATTTAAAAATTGCATCTTTTTTCTTTCTTCTTTTGGCACATGACGAAAAGCTTTTTTTTTCTTGAAAATGATTAACAAATTGATAAGGCCTCACTTACAGGTAAATTTTCTTTAAAAAAACTTCCTCAATGTCATATAACTATTGGTATCAGAGGGTGATTGACCGTTTCGCAAAAAAAACCCAGCTAATTAGATCTAACCATAAACATCTAAGTATTTATATGTCTATGGATCTAACAAATAGGTCTCGAAAACCGTCTCCTCATGTAGAAAGACAGTCAGGAGTTGTCCACTAATTTCTAAAAGGAAAACAACTCCAGCTTCTCTTTTATTTATTGCCCAAAGTAACACTGTACAAATCTCGATAATGATCATTTCCTGACTATTTCTGCACCCTTATATTGATAAGATCTTCAGTATAGAACAATTTAGCTTGAGTTTCAATGTCAGAACAGAGCTTACAGTGGGTGGGGGTATCACTAGTCCTTACCTGGGCTTGTATGAGCTCCAGATGGGCCTCAGTATACTCATACAGCGATAGAGTTGATTGTATCTGGTGTAGACAGTTGATCATATAGACGGCCATCTCTATAGTATTCAAACTACTAGCTGATACTGTACACATCTGTATCAGAGGATCCACCATAGTACGTAATATCTGTAAGTTAAAAGTACGTAATATCTGTAAGTTAACAGTAAGTAATTTATCAGTATTTAGAACGGTAAGTGCGTAAATAGTATTATAGTGATTTGAATCAATCGTGGGATTTATTTGAGTCTAAGTGCTACAAGTTCGCTGGCATCAGTGACATCATGTTCGTAACCTCTGCAGTCTGAACTTGAAGACAGGATGTTGCTAACTCCACCCATTTAGCGGTCTGAACTCCTAGACTAGGTATACTTACTAGATCAGGCAAGGGTCGCTGTTATCCGGTATTAGGAGTTGACTTTTATTTTAACTACCTTACGTGTGTGCGATTAACCTGTCATTTATATTATTCCCACCCTTCCTTTTTTTTTAAAACTTTGATTATTGCACTGGAATGTGGTGTGGCCCGTAGAAGTTAAAATAAGATTAAAATACAAAAGCAATAATAAAAGAAGGGACAGCGAATGTCATGCACTGCAAGGTAAAATACTTTGGTGATACTCCAATAAAAAACCACAAAACAGTAGTTGTGTTTGTAATGACATAATATGCTCTAATAGATGGAATCATCTATGGGACAGCATGGCTTCAAGAGCAATGTCAAGTATTGCTGCCAAAAAAAAACCATTCTTTTGTGACGATTGTGAGTTTATAGACAGTTTTCTGAGCTCTTATTTATGCCTCAATTCGGAGTTGTCCTCTCTCCAGTTTGGTACTTTTAACCCACACCGCATAGGAAAAACCTGCTGAAAGAGGGTTATCTTGAAAACCGCTCATGATAGGATAAAAATGATTTTTGATTCAGAGTCTGCACCATTGAAAATCCTGTGAGACAGGGTTTCCAAATCATTGGAGGCTTGAATATTGATAATTAATCTTAATTTTAGTGACGAAACTCATGAAAATTTCTGCCAAATTGTCCGCAAAACAGGCAGAAAATGCTATTATTGACTATCCAATTACTAAAATTATTTCCCAAACTATGTCCATATGAGTTTTCAATGTTGCAGATTCTGAATCAAAAATAATTTTTATCCTATTATGAGCGGATTTTAAGATAACCCTCTTTTCAGCACGTTTTTCCTATGCGGCGTGGGTTAAAAGTACCAAACTGGAGAGAGGACAACTCCGAATTGAGGCCGAAATCAGAGCTCAGAAAACTGTCTATTCAAAATGCCGTAAATTTTCATGGCCAAATTATAGTAATCCTAAAGAAGTAAAGTCATGGCATGAGGAAAAGTTCTCAGGCGTGAAATAGTGGCTAGCTAACATTAACTTGACCTCATTACTGAACTCCGACCTTAGCCAGCTCACATTAAGTCACCCCATAACTGGCTAACTTAGACTACAGTCAATATTAACTACTCTACTGTATCAGCACAATGGAGATAATTAGTGCTCCACTGAGGTCGTCATGGTTCACTCGTATGAAAAGGTAACTCATTGGGCTGACTAGAGAAAATTAACTGCTCACCTTCTGGAAGTCATGTTTTCTGATATCTGAAGCGAGAACTGCTGAGTCTTTACATGATAATATCTCCTGTAGTAAGTTTAGCGAAGATATCAGAGGATCCGGGGAGGATAAATCCTCACTAGCCAGTATGACCTGAGAAAACACAACAGAAAATCATCAATAAAAAAAGTAATCCAGTCATACCAATAGACAACAGAAAAAATTTCATCAAAACGTTGTGTGTTGCAGTATATTGTGAGAGTATTTGTGGGACTTCAATCCTTACACAAATAATGGCTTGACTCGGATAATTACGACGTGTTGAGAAGCAAGAGTCTTTGCTTTAATACCTGAAGTTGTTGAACAGCTATTAGGATAGAAGCGCATAAAATATATTAACTAAGCCAAATATAAATTTTGTCACCGTTGAACATAAAACCTAACCACGCCCTCATATTTTTACCATTGAAATCATGGAAGTACCGAAGTTCATATCCCCAAAAAGGTCAAGTCACCTCAATTACCAGTTATGGGTTCAGTTGATTTTCATATCCAGGGTTATTATCGACCCCCCATTGTAAAGATTTGAGTGAAAAGACCAAGGAAATTAGGCTATCAGTAGTTCATTTACTGGCGTAAGGTAAGGAATCTTGTGCAAGTTTATTAGCTTGAGTGCCTAAGCTGTTTCGGATAGTGTTGCAGGTTGGGGCGTTAAGTCACGTTACAATCCAGTATATGCAAGTATTTTTTGGTACTATTAAGCTAAGACTTACATTTTCCATTAGTTTACTTGTATGACATGTAAGGCTGTTATAAAACAGAGTACTACTCAACGTCTTAATCTCTCCCAGAGTGACTATCATAGCAGCGTCCGCTGTCAACATCTGACTGTAAAATATGGAAACAAATATACAGTGCAAGCTGGTTAATTCAGACTTTATAATTCAGAACTCCTGTTAATTCAGACAAGGAAAATTGGTCCCTTCAGGCAAATGATGTCACTTATTTCAGACTCTGCTTTATTAGGACACATTTTTGTGGTCACCAGAGGTTTGATTTAAGCAAACTCCACTGGACCTGACGATGGATATGCTCCATGCAAATACAGTGTTATGATTTATTTTTCGAAATAATCAATTGAAATAGACATGACATAAGGCAGACTTTGTCATTATCAGAATCAAGATGCAGAGATCTATTTAAGTAAGCTGATTGCCAATTGACTATATCAATTAATTCACGCTACAATAAACAGAGATATAAAATGACATTGATGAGATACCACACAGAGTGTGGCTACCATGGACCACAGTCTACACTCAACAAAAACTAGATGTAAACTTCAAATAAGCTAACTATGATTAGGGGTGGGGGGGGGGGGGGGGGTTATATTAGTGAAATTATGTAATTTTCAAAGAAAGGGTGAGAAGGGGAACCAAGGAATGCTTCATAACTCAAAAAAGTATTGATAGTATGTTGTTTGTCAAAGAGAGCAACTTTCAGGGACAAGCAGCTGGGCCAACGATGTGTTTCTATGTGATCTAGATGATAATACAATTCAAGACATCTTTTATTGTCAAACATTTGTGTTTTGTTTTATTCAAGTAGCTTTGTGTGCAATGTGCAGTGTTGTTCAGGACTTTTTAACAAAATGAGTTGTCCCATTTTTGATGCTAAAAGGACAACTCTTAATTTCTTCCAGCCTTATTTCTGAGAAGTAACCACTCACCTGACAGTTTGCATATAGAACTGTACAAGGTTCTCTAGTTTATACAGAGTGACAGCTGTCAGCTCAGAGACAAGTACTTGTTCTACCCTGACTTTGAATGCTCTACACAATCCTTCAGTGATAGGGGTAAGGGCAGCGGTCACGGTGTCATCTATAATGGTAAAAATAACAAATAAATATAATATATGATGTCCAATAATAATACAAAAACAATGATAATGATGATAATGAAATAGTTCACATATCATAGGTAGGGAGAAAATTTTAATTGGGACAAATAATATAATAATATTTCTTATTGTAATGCTGGCCTTTCAAATAGAAGGTCACCATTTATAATTTCCGAATAATAATCCAAAATAAGCCAAATGAGGCGATGCTTTCTGAACCTATAATGAATGAGGTTTTCTAGACACAATATTGGTATCATCTTGTTGAATGAGTGAACTAAAACATAACTAAGCTAAAGAATTTGACTCAATTAGAAAAATAATATCGTTTATAGCAGCCCTGTGTTTTGATTCCAACTTCTAAACTCCCAAATACAGAAAATATAGACTTTTAACCTTACAATATTTTCAGTAGGGGTCCTACCTTCTTTAGTACATAGCCTGAGTAGAGAGGTGATGTGCTCGTTCTCTGAAGCGCAGGCCTGATGTAGCCAGGCTAATATATCACCTACGTATCTCAGAGGGTCATGGGAATGTAGCTCTATAGGACGAGGAGTTCCTCCGGGACCTGTGAGAAAAAAAAAATATGTAAACATGCAAGATATATATTACATACATGGATCTCATATAACATATCGGCACATAAAACAACGATACTCAGGTATGACAGTTTCTGAAGCAAAGTATATATATAGCCTTAGAGTACACGGATGTGGATATCAAAGGTATATCTTTGAACAGCAAAGGTTCCTGAGGACCTAAAGGATACCATTTTATTTGAATTGAATAGTCATAGTAATACAAATAAACTCTAAGTGTGGGCTCAGCTCAACAATTTTCATTCTGTTGAAAAGAAAGCAAGATTCGACTCACTGTCAGCAAGAGGACATACAAACTCTATTTCTGGCTCCATAAACCAAAATTAGGTTGCTGTTTACAATTCAATCTGACACAATTGCATCGTATTGGGTTTACAATAAAAAAGAAGTTTCCTACCTCCTCTGGTGAGAGCGTCTATAAAGCTTCTCACTATAGCTGCTCTTCTTGCGGCGCAGAACTCATCAAGTGTATACTTAAATAGTACTGTACGATCCTGAAGAGCCGCCATAGCTTCACACAAGGCAGGGCTTATATCAGGGGAGTCGTTAGTAACTAGTCGACACTCGCCTGTAAAGATATTGCGTCAGGAAATTGTATAGTTAAGTTTTAGTTTATCTGTTTTGGTCGGATAGGAAAGTGGGTGCTAGTGATTTTTTTAAATTAAAAATGAGCACAGGAAATTTAATATGACATATAGGTCATAAGTATTTCATCAAAATATCACGACACAGTAAAAGTAACAATAAACTGGTGGGTACGGAATTAGACCTCACTGTCATTGGGACTAACTTTGATCCAATATGCCTGCTTTACATGTTACTTACACTCTTCTTGCTCATGCGCAAATTGGGGAAACTCTGATTGCAAGCAAATTGAAACAAATCTGATCCGATCAATATTCAGAAATTTAACAGAAATTTAAGAATTCTCTGCCTGAACCATGTATTACACACTAACTCACCTTGAGCCCAGCGGTAAAGTCTCTCATAGGCTGACTCCTGGTACATAGCCATCGCCTCCATAATCTCCAAACTAAACAATAATAATAACACAAGGGTCAAGGGAAACCGATAATAGCTAAGCCAAATTGGCTGTGTCTTCAGATCATTCTGTGTCTTTTGAGTGAACTCAAAAGCTCAGCAGTACAAATTGTAGAAGGATAACTAAGTTGGCTCCATTAATTAACAACCAGGCCTCTGGCCGGCTGGTGATATTGGAATGCAACCAAGAGCAACTTTGGCTTAGTGTGAGTATTTAATCATATACCAACAATATAGTGTAGCCTTGGAATCGTCCTCTTGTTACAAATGAAAAAATGAGAGCGTACGACTCCGGAAACTAAAACTATGAACAGCAAAAAGATCAACCCTTCATAGCATCAAGACTTTTCCCCTTAGCAACCACTTCTTTGCCCAATTACTATAATGGCTTGTGCACTATTAGGCCCAGAAATATGACAGACTCTGATTGGTCTAAATCCACTGAAAATGAAAACATGACCACATGTTGCAGTTTCACTATATTTTGTCCTAGTATTATGCTCATTGTGAATATAAGCAATGTTTGGAAATGCCGGTTTTGATGTGTTGCTCACACATATGTTATTCTGGACTGAAAGCATTGTATGGTACTTGAAAACATAACTGTAGCTAGACTGCCCTGAGCATGGCACATGGTGAGTGACCTTCTAATAATTGTACAGATTAAACAATCAGCTGACTTATACCCTGGGAGATCGACTCGATTAAACAATCGAAATGCTGTACCACAAATGGAGAAATATGAGGGTAGCCCTTATTGTCGATTGTAATACACAGCTGCATCTGCTGCTAAGGCCAAAGGGAAGAAAGTGAAAAGTCAGCACAGCATTGGGAGAGCCATTACAGTAAAAGTGGGTGATGTAGTGGAAAGGTCACCCAAGTTGACAGACCCATAGGAGACTGGTCGCAGTAAGAAATATCATGTTGGTCCATAAAGTTAATAATATTTTTATCATTTTTAAGTCTTGGTGTTGTTCTCGATCTTTTGCTGCTGTTCGATAGGAGACTGGTCGGAGTAAGAAAGACAACGACCTGTTGCCAATGCTATCGGTTAATCATTTATGGTCTTGTGACCAAATCAAGCACCAAAGTAAGGTCAGAGCCATTATGCCAATAATATCTGGGAACATTGGCTAGTCAGACTAGGAGTCTGTATAACATTGAAGTGAGTGTGAAAGTAACAGGCTTTATTATCATTCTAGGGTTTTCAGTCAAAATTTTGAATTTTGCTTTAGTGCTATACAGGTTCATCGACACTTTGCCAACACATCTGATTTTTACTGAAAGTTGAGATGGGACGTTACTAAAAAGGTCCAATTTTTCACGAAAGTGTATAAAAAAGTACCTTTTTAGTAACTACCATCTCAAATTAGCATGAAAATCAGTTAAGACAGGGCAATAGTCTTTCACTAAACCTTATAGCAGTTTTTTTAATTAGACTGAGAACTCTAGAATGATACCAAACACCTGATTCTTTCACAATCACTATCTAGGGAAGAATACCGTGTTACACTACAAGGAGTACAGGGAGGGGAAACCAAGCATCACTCACAGAAAATAGGCATTTTAGTGACATAGACAATGGTCAGTCCAAACAAACTTTATAGAAACAGTTGACGTTTCTCACAATATCTCTTATCAAAATACTAGACCACGCTAGATAGGAAGACTGAAGTAAGTGAGGCGCCCTAAGCCAACACAATCCCACACAAACCCACACACTTACACACACATACACATTTGTCACACACATATCAGCTGTTTGTCACACATACCCAGCTGTTTGATGGTTAGTTCTCAGTAGAATCTTGCAATCCTGATGAATCTGTTTGACTCTCTTCAAAGCTTCAAAGAAATCCTACAAAATAAAAAAAATATGCTGATCAGCTTAAAATCTCACAAAAAACTTCAATGACCATGTTTTCTCACTCTCATATAGCTTGATGGACAAATTAGTCCTTCCCTGCGTATTACACCATCTTGCAAAGCTGGCACTCACTGCAAAGGTACTACCCTAAGGGAGAAGATATTAGCTAGTACTCAGATAACCTGACACTAATGTTCACCTGCTAAGTTATGAGGTTAAGTTAATGTTAGCTAGCCATAAATTTCCCCATTTGAGCCATCATGCAATGGTGAACCTTATCTCCTACTAATACAATAGTGTAGCATCTAGGGGTATGTCACCATTTCTCACATGTTGGAAAACAATAAACAACTGAGGTACATGTACTTGTGACATGAGTTATCTAAAGACTTGAGTTGAGGGAACAGTCTGTGACCACAGAGGCAAATAATAAACAATCAAAATCTCCCCACAATATTGATATTGTCATGTCCTTAAATTTTGATATGAAGAAACCTCAGTGAACAAATAAATATTTTGTACAAACATCCATGTAAACCTTGATCAAGTTTAATCCGATTGCCTACGTTCCAGTGGCTCCCTTCAACTGGTCAAGCTGCATCAGTGGATCGGGAGCAACTCCAAATGCAGGCAAATGGACCAAACTTGGTCCAATGTAAACCTTGTGGTGCATTTTCAAAATCAACACAATATTCCGTACTATAAGCAAAAGTTTGCAGGGGCTGACTGGCAATGTGATTACAATTTTTACATTTTCAAAGACTTGATATGTACTTTCATCAGCGGTGCCAGAATTTGTTTAAAATGTTGTCTGACCAAGCGATGGTAGCAGACGATTGTTAACTTTGGTTATGGAATGCAATAATCTTGTTGATTCCACTCTCGCTTTAAGTTTGGGTTGGCTTTACGAGGACATACCATAATAGTATCTTATTTATAAGGAAATCAGAGACATTCACTGCATTTCCATGGTAGGTCTGAGGTCGACCTGAGGGTAATTAGCCTTAGATTTGAGCTATGGAACTGCCTCTGAGGTCGCCCTGAGCTCCAAGGTTCAGCTCGCACATTTCCGCTTGCACTACAGCGAGCTCAGCCCGAGCCGTTAGCAGCAAAGACTCTAACGCGGGAGGCAGGGGTTCAAATCCCGGCGGCGGCAGATTTTTTTGATATTTATTTTCTCAGCTCTACCATGGGAATGACTGCATATTTCGAGGTGACAACTCAGCTCGATCTAGGCCAACCTCACATGGAAACATAGTGATTTAGACAAATCAATATGGAAGTAGTTCATTTCACATTCTATTCCATTATTATTATGGAGACTTAAAACAATGCACTTCCCTAAGACAAACTTTATCCTCTTTCATACTCTCTACAGGCTAGTGTAATGGAAGTGGCGGCAAGTCAATATTATTATAATAATGATCATAGCATTTATTTTGTTCGTTTTGTCATTGAGTAGTAGAAGTAAGCAGTAGTAGTGGTAGAACAAAATACCGTAGCGGAGTAGATATTTGGGCTGACTTTATATTAGCTAGCATAAATTTTCACTAGCTGAATTTGGAGTTTATACACAGAAAAGCCTGCCCCCAAAACTCAATGTTTATGGGTTTTGTATATGCTAGCTAGCCATGGATTTCATTATTATTTCAGGTTTGTGCAAACACGCAAATTTTTCCTCTTTCAGAGGACATCTATTTCAGGCAACCATGTGAGTTATGGTGCTGCCGCAACTCACTTAATTAAAAATGGCTACTGGCCTGGATTATAAAAGCCAAGAATATGAAAAAAGTTTGAGGTTTATTGTTTTCTTATCATTATGTGGTAAATTCCCAGTGACCAAAAATATAACAAAAAACCTGCTGAGATTGAAACTTCAAACAAACTTTGCTGATCTCCACATTTGTAAGCTTGGCTGGACAAATATGACTTTGTCCCTGAGTGGAAGTTGGAATTTGACCCCGTTAGGATCTGATGGTATGAGTTTGGGTTGCTGGGAGGAAATATACAATTTAGGAACAGGAGACAGAGACTGACTTTTCCTAAAATTGAATTATGAGACCGCAGAGGCAAAATCACAAGGTCCTCCTAACATATAAAAGGTCATGTCCTTAAAATTTTGATATGGAGAAACAAGCAGCAGCCAAACATCTATTTGTACAAAAATCTATTTTAGCTGTTAGCATCACAGAAAGAGAGGCGTTTAAATGAAATCAATAAGAATTGTGATAAATATTCCTATTTATTTAAATTGTTAGAAGTTCATTATCTTTTTATCATTAATGTGGCAGATGGTCTGTGCCACAAACACCAACAACATGCTGCAACGATAGCCTCCGCTTACAACTAGACTACACACTGGGGAAATCCATGTATAGTGGGCAGGGGTGGATTTATTAGGGGGTGATTAGATAGATATCCACTTTATTTTTACTGTTCGAAATATTACATGGTGACACAGCTATCATATTGAGAGCAAGTATTACATAATAGACATGTTTCACATAAGTTTACAAACATGGGCAGTCAGTGACCCTCATACCCATGATATTTATCGGACAAAAAATGATCATTTGCTGCAACAAGTTGAGATTGTAATTCTCACCACACGATCCCCCTCGACCTTTGTCTATCTATATAACTATCAAATACTGTGAGGATTACTTTTACATCCTGCATGTACTAGAGTGCATTGTATCAGGTTACCTGAGATTATCTGGGGTTCCCAGCTCAGTCAACACTGAGTGGAGTATACTGTTATTTTACTGTAATTAGTGAGCGCAGGTTCAGATTTAGATTTCTTCTACCCCTGTTTGATCCGACCCTGTCTTGTATTACCTCACACACACAACAATAGTACATCAGTAGTGTGGTTGAGAACAAAGAAACCAATAGAAGACAAGAGTTAGATTAGAAGCTCACAGCACACATGTGACAAACTACCCAATTACACATTATAGATATCATTGTATATATATGAGGAAGACAAGCAAGGTTGTTATTATTGTTTTGTCTAGCAGTAAAGCACTCAGCTAACAAATTTACTAAACACAAGGAAATATATTTGAATTTTTAATCTGACAGCCTACTCAACTTCATTTTCTGCAGGGTAAGTGAAAATGTTTGTATACTAGAGAAGTCAAGATAAGTTGGCTAGTGATAATGTTAGCTAGTACATAATGTTGGCTAGTTGAGGTGGGAGTATATATAAAGTAAAGAGGGTGTGTAAATGTTAGCTAGCCTTGTAATTAGCTATTCCAAAACTTTCCGTCCCTCTTCAAGGGTATTTTATCATTAAGGATTGGAGCCAAGACAAGTTTTTGTTGAGCGAGATAAGTTAAACGCATAATGACTTTGCTTTTTGGCAGCAGGTACCATAATAAATTTTAGCTTGTCTGCTATTATGAAAGATATAGATGTGTGACTGCCGCCTGTTGGTTATACATGGCTTGAAAGGTATAAATCGACCAAAGCATTTATTAAGTGAATTTAGGTTGGCTAAAAATCTTGTGTAAATTCACCGCGAAATAGCTTCTTATATGACTGAGATTGGGGACCCAGCGATGCAGTCATTTTCGCAGGCAGGTAGTCTATTTCGTAGACTCATGTGTTTTAAGGTTCCAGTTAGAGGCAATCCGTTATCAAGGCACATTTAAACTCAACATTATTCATTAAGTCTGACCCCATAGACTAGACAATGTTATTTATTGAGTCTGAGCACATTGACTATACAATGTTATTGTTTTGCACTGAAAATTCCAGGAGTTGTGGGAATGCAGCATTTGAGTTAAAAGAGCAAATAACGTGCTGTCACTTTAAAGTCAACAAGTCAAACACTCCTGTGTATTACAAGGCTGGAGAGGTGTGAACATGAAACTTAAAATGTTCAAACATTATTTACACTGAGGTCTAATATTGCTGCTTCATTGCAATCTGAAATTTCTATCCAAATAATTATTATATCAATGCAAACAGAATGCTGCAACCGTTGGTTATAAATTTCAGTCAAATTTTTAGAATTTTGACAGTTTTTCAAATCATGACATGGATGAGGTGACATAGGTGGAGAAAATAAAATTACAAGAGACTTAAAAGTAAATATTATTCTAAATTGCACTTCGTCCAATAAAATAATCTACTTTATTTCTAACCAGATAACTTCTGTTAGCTCTAAGAAATTGTCTCCCAGCAAGATATACTGACACCGTGACAGATCTTTGAAGGTATCTTTACACACATACACAATATGCAGTAGCCACAAAATTAAGGCGTTAGGATAACAAAAAACTCACTGGTACAACAACAGGTTACAAGCACTATAACGGCCTGTCCAGTAATCTAGACAAACTTTTGTTTTTATTCCTAAAGCGCTTTATAATCTTTAGTCAAATATTTATGTTTGTTATCAGGTTTTTTTCAAAACCTGAAACCCATTTGCATTGTCGCGACATCCTATGCTGTGCCTTCGAACAAACTGCATACGTGAAAATTGCCTGTACAGAACGAGAGTTGAGCGTCAGAATAGCTGCCTGGCAACAGTTGTTTAGCAACAGCTTGCAACTTTTTTTTACCGGTCAAGACAGCATTTAGTAACCCACGCTATGCATGCAGGGATATTTTTCACACTTGAAATGCATGACGCCTTGATTCCGATTATTAGCTGACCAAAACACTTCATCTTGTATCCAAATTAGCTATCATCCATTGGGGAAAAAGTTGGTGCAGCCTTTTTGGAGCTATAATTGGCCATATAAAACCGATATTATATGTTTTACTTGTCAGCAGCACTGTGACCAACGGGGGAGGTCACTAGGGCACCGAAAAACATCTCAGAATTTTTTTTAAAACAGAATCCTATTCATCTCTAATACAAACTGATTGGTATTATGGAGACTTAAAACTATGTACTTCCCTAAAACACACTTTACCCTCTTCTACAGTTTATCGCAGTCAATGGTAGTGACGGCAACAAAGTATTATTATTATTTATCTTGTTAGATAAGGAAAGAAATGCAGTCCTTTTTTGTATTGTCATTGCGTAGTAAAAGAATCCGATATCTATAAAACTAATAGCTATGCAGAACAATATGTTTAAAAAAAGCTATAACAAGGATAGGGGTAGCTGGTCAAGACAGGCTCAAAAAGGGGAAGCTGGAAAACTTATCGATATGACACACGGTGACATTTCTCAGAACTTCAGCAAAATCCGGAAACGATAAATTTGACAATAATCAGATATCTTAGGGTTTAAGGCTAGTCTTGTCACACGGCCACTATTTTTGTTTTTGCTGTGGCTGCGTGACAAGGCTAGTTAGTGTAATACCGTATTATATAGCGTCTCCCATGGATATCATTTCAGTAACTGCATAAAATAGTAAAGTTCACTTAAGAGACACTATGACAAGACTTAGTTCTGTTTTCAATAAACCATTGTCACACAACTATAAGGCCCTGATAGCCATGTAACATGTCGCTTTATAATATGACTGGGTGATCGCCCCATGTTGAATGGGCCTTTTATACCCCCTTTTACCACACACATGGCATTCACCTCGACTGAGAGGGATCAGTTGGCATGCTACCATTGAAAGAAAGTATCCTGATACATAAAGGTGATTTTAATATCAACTCAACCATCCATTTAAATAGAACTGAATATACAATGATCTGGGCCCATCTTCTCAAATGCCAATAGCACCCATTCGAAATCAGAATAATAAAATTTTCCTCTCAGAGTTGAGCCAATCTTCTCAATTGCAAACCTCACACATTTGATATCAGATTGATAAATTTGTTCATAGAACAAAACTTGCTGACATTTTCTGTGGAACACTAGGAAATTATTGGAAAGGGCCTCAAGTGTCAGCATGATGCAGAGCGGCATGCTCTGATGTGTCATTTTAAAGATAATTAAGCCATAAAACATGCTACTGGACCAGGAACTGGGTAAAGGAATAGTACATTTTCACAGATAACGTTTGGAGTCCCCGAATATTGTAACCTTTTTTTTCCATCATAAATGATGACGACTTGAAAATTTCATAATCAATGTGCAATATCTCTTTATATAACAATCCAGCATTGATTTTTCCTGCATGGATCCTTTCGTCAGCAACATCAGGAAAAAAGAGTGGTTGTGTGATTATATTGCCATCATCACTTCATAAAAGTGCCACTAACATGGACTTATAATTTAATCTATTGCCAATAATGGTACATTAGTACATTTGATACTGCCAAATTCAGTTTAAAAATCTGACTTAGGTTTTAACAACTTTTATGGGGTGCTTGAGACAGACTTTTTGAAGGTCACTAGCCACTAGAATACTGGGCCTTGGCTAGACTTTAGAAACTCAAGTTCAAAAATATACATTGATGAAATAAGCAGGTTCAGGGTCCATGAAAGTTATTGTAACAAGTTGGTCTCCTCAATTTGCTAAAAACAAAACGTATTGTTTTGATTGTGAACTTTGAAGAATCGTTCACTCTGCAGCATTGTTTCTGATCCATTATCTAAACGCCTCAACCAGTTAAAAGCCGAGAGGACTAGCAATGAATATTAAACAAACATCAAATTTAGTGTTTTGTATTTTAAACGGACAGGTAGAAAGAAATTAAAAGTAGTGCAAAGAAACAATGAGACCTTTATTAAACTTTCAATCGATGTCAGATTCAGTTACGGATTGAAATTTTAGAGCTACCCTGTTTTTTGCAAGATGATAACATAACACTTTCGCCACTTTTGGTACAAATTCACAATACTAAGTTCTGAATCTTATGTATATTAGCTGGAAAATGATTGACTCAAAAATGAACAACTTAGCGGCCGACTGAGATACGGTGAACATCAACTGTTGAAAAGTTTATCGATATTTTTACAACAGCGGATATCAAATCATTTTTAAACCAGCGTTATATGAGGGGTAGACATAGTTCCTACCAAAATTATTTTCAATTTTCAACCGTCAACCTTTAGTCTCACATCTTTCATCTTAGATGCTAGTAACAAATAAACATTTTACTTATCCTCTATATTAACCAAGGAATAATTTTCATTGCAGATCATTTGTTTCCCCATTTCAATCTCAACTTGCGCCTTCCATTGTCCTGGAGGTAGAAAAAGCCGATGGACACCCCTATATTATGATGCAAAATTGCTCTCTATTTTTTTTAGGGTATGAGTCAAAGTTGCAAAAAACACCTTGCCTTTTTTTAGACTCCGCACAGCTTTATTCTTTTTGTTGGTTACTGAATTAAGGAATGAAGGATACCCGAAGACCAATGTAAATTATAGTCAGGCTGTTACTTGTGATAATGTTTTGCCATATTTGCATGGTAGAAATAATCAAAGCTCTACTTGGCATGCACTATTGATGGTGGAAAAAGTGTTTCCCATAAGGGAAGGTAACTCCATTTCTTTGCATTATGATGTCACAGTCTCCCGGAAGTGCAATACAAACAACTATAATATCATAATTTTTGTAGGTCATATTCCGGTATCTGCCATGAAGACCACTGAGATAAAGCAGATATCTGGGAGAGGAGCTCAGCTTACTGCTGGAAGAGATCATTGTTTTGAGTTACATGACGGCCTGCAATCTTCCTATGACTTCACTTGCGCTATCTGCTTAGAAGACTTCTCCAAACCTAAAACTCTACCGTGCGGACATTCGTTCTGTGCTGGTTGTCTTCAGCAGTTACTGCTGGTAAGATTCGCACTGACATCGAGATTACACTATTAACATGTGTATCTCTGATCGTTTGATTCAATTTAGTAGTAACATGTACCAACCCCTTAATTATAAAATTGAACACGGGATGGTACTCTAACTAAATGAATTAATTCACTCTCTATCAATCAGATATATACATGCAAAGGTATATAACGTGATCAGTGTGTGGTAAGATTGACGTAATGACTCACCATTGATTCAAAAACAGAGTATTTAAAACTGTAGCCCTTAATGCAATTTTTGATGAAAACTGCTATGGAGATCTGGTGGACAAAGGCACATATTGGGAATGATAACTGTTCATTCTGGGAAGTGTAGTCTAAAATTATATCGCAGTTTTTATTGTTAACATGACTTAGCATATTAACTGGTCCGGTTTGGAACCCAACGCCTTAGGATCTGGATTCAATAACGATAAATGCATTATCTAGAGACGTAGAAGAACGTTCATTAATGGTTTTGTATGGTAATTTCCTATTTTAATGTCACCAGCCACTTTGGAAAACCTAAGAGACTGGCCTTTTAAATACCAAGGAAGTTTTAGCCTCCATGACAGACTGTGTATGTAACATCAAGGAAATCGCATTCTAAGTTGTTTATACCATCATGGGTAAATTTCAAACAATTTTGAAGCAAATTTCGGGGTCAAATAATATCATGTTCGTGATATTCAAGTACACAAAAGGTCTCGTGAGGTTGAAAACTATCTAGACAATTGGCTGGTGAGTAATTGGTTCATGATCCTAAAACGAAGTAGGGTACAAGGTGTATGCCTGTAGCAAGTAATTGTTATCAATATTGTGATCAATTCACTTCCATGAGCGAAAGATGAATGAACTGTATAAGATTATAGCGATAAGAAGATTTTACAACGATTGAAAATATTGGGGCTCTTCGCTGCCTGGTATCTACTGCATGTTTGTGTCTCATTGAGTTAATATGGTTGTTTATATGGTCTTATTATCGCTTAATCCTGGTTTCAGTAGCGACATTTACAGCGTAACAATATTTGTGCTTGCCCAGCATAATTTAGAAGGAACCTTGTTGTTTACGATTAATTTTCACTATTTGCTACTCTTTACTCATGGATACAGTAAATACAATATAAGGGTTTTCTAAGTAAATAAGGGTTTTCTAAGACTATTAAATCAATTTCAGCTGCTCTAGCATTTCAAGGTCAATACTTTATGATAACACATGATTGTTATGGTACATTTGGTTGAACCTGATCAACAACATCACAATGTTTTAAATTAAATTATGTTCGGATGACTAGATATTTTATATTCTTACTTTTTGCAACACGGGGTCGGCATTGATATAGGATATTTCCAAGTTAAAATTGGCCGTAAATTTAATAAAACAATTACATCAAGGATCTTAGGACCAGCCCCACATTGCAATATAAATATGAACTGTCAGGAGGATCATGTTAAGGTTATGATACCAGCGTTGACCGATTTGGACATTTAATATACCACTGGAAAGCTGTCGAGCTACTGATCGCTAATTGCTCATCAAAAACGTGATTGGATGACGTTGCGTCATTTTATCGGAGAAATGAGGCCGAAAAGGCTGTTTTTACCAAAGTGGATGGCTGCGCTACATTGATTGCTAGAAAGTTCTAAACAGGTTACATTCAAACATGATGTCAAAAGGTCCAGCACTAAGGCCAGACAAGTTTATTTTGAAAATTCTCACATACGTAGCCGCTTTGATTAAGCATAGTACAAACAGGAAATGCCAACAGAATATGGCACTATGTATTAGTTTTTCTCGAATTATACAACACAGAATGCCCAAAACAGCCAATTTAAGGGGCTTTTGTCTTTTGTCTGGCCTTAGTGCAGGACCTTTTGACAGCATGTTTGACGTTATTGATAAATAGCGCAAAATGTATCTACCTTTGATGGTCTATGCTGATATTGATACATTTGATATACTGCTGAAATTTGTGGTGTGTGTCATTTAAACAGCAATACAGTGGAAAAATTTGGCCCTTTTTTATTCGAACTGTCTCTAATCGTTGCTTAAAATTTCGCATTATATCATCAAAGTTAAAAAACCACACGCATTATGACGTGACGTAAAAAGCCACTTTGGGCTCATCAAATATTATTTTCAACCTAAAGCTAGGATGAACTATGTCTCTAAGAATGAATGTAACCTGTTCAGAACTTTCTAGTAATCGATGTAGTGCAGCCATCCACTTTGCTAAAAACAGCCTTTTCGGCCTCATTTCTCCGATAAAATGACGCAACGTAATCCAATCACGTTTTTGATGAGCAATTAGCGATCAATAGCTCAGCAGCTTTCCAACAGTATATAAAATTTCCAAATCGGTCAACGCTGGTATCATAACCTTCAGGACATCTATGTTCTCCCTCGCCAGGCGGCCGTCGGGCGGGATCAAAAGTCTGGGGGCTCAGACTATGTTTTCATTGGTCTTTATCTCACTGGGAATTCCAGAAAATTGCATTAAGGGATATTCATTTTCATACCTTGTTAAACTGATCAATGAGTTTAAGATACTTGTTCCAAACACATTAATCTGGTTTTTTATTTCAGCAAAAGCCGGACCAGGTGATGGTGGCGTGTCCAAAGTGTAAGTCAGAGCATCACAAACAAAACCTGTGTCATCTCACAATCAACACAACGTTACAGTCAGCGGTCGCAACGACTGTGGGGGTATGCTACGCGTCCAAACCAGCTTATCCTGTGGAACTAAGACTGCTGCATAGCATTACCTGTGGTGGGTGAGATTGAATACTATAGCCTAAGATACAAACATCACTTGACTGAATAGACTGGTTTTCAATGGGGGGGGGGGCGTTACACTTGTTGCATTGTGGGATATCTCAAGACATCTTTATCTGACAAGGACCAAATTGAGAGGATTATGTGGCAGGCAATGTTGAGATTTCAGCCCCTTATGTCTAACCTTATTCCATATTTGTGAAACTAAATTTACTTGTTTTGTCCTAAATTGTACGCAGCAAATAAGTTTACAGCACCGAAATATCAACCACACGCAATGTTTGACAAAGTATTTGCTACAGCTGCTGCAGCTGCTGCTGCTACAGCTGCAGTGTCCTAGTCCAAGTAATACCCTTGATTATCTTTTAAGATATCAGACTTAAGTTTAGATGAACCAAGTTACCTTGCACAACAAATTTTGAACAAATTTTCCACACTTGCAAACCACCAATGGACAGCAGAAACGTAAATATGACTTTGATAAAAGCCACGACCGCTATATTATTGTGCAGATCACATTCGTTTATAAGTCACGTGACTAGGTAGTGAGGTTTTACTATTTACACATATTACAGGCCCGTAGTTCTAGTGGAGGCAGAGCGCCCCTACCTCTCAATTGAGTGGCAGAAAAATGCTATAATTGAATATTCTATACGTCAAAATCAAGTCATTTGAGACTCCCAGTTGCTATTTACATTATTAAAATGCTTTGGAGGCTGGGGACTGGGGACTCAGGGGGAGCTTACAATACCCAACCTGGAGTTTCTTCACACCCTCAAGGATTTTTGCCTCCCCTACCATTTATCTTAAACTACGGCCCTTTATTATATCATCACAGGTGGGCGGTTTCTGTCCGAGCAGATTTACCATGTCACTCTGGCAGCGAAGGGAAGGAGAGTTTGTTTCACTACACAAGACAGCGTACTCTGTTACGCCCTACTGCCCGGGATGAGCCAAAGGTTCCTGTGGAAAAAAGGTAGGACCAACCCCGATGTACTTTGCAACGTTGAACTGTGTAGCCAATGAGATGGAATAATACCAATCCAACCTGATCCAATAAAAAAAAAATTCATGTGAATGTTCAATACGAAAAAAGTACAATACTTACTCCTGTACAATACGAAAAAAGTACAATTTCAATTTTCGACGACATTTTTACTGCAAATCTTAGTGTCAGTGTACACTTGGGCTCCACGCCTCAAATAGCCACTGAGATGCAACTGCTGCTCGCATAGACCGACATCGCCCAAATGTGTTTAACTGTCTGTTTTAAATATTATCATCATGAAAAATACATACACCAAACTAAAAAAAATCCACTGTAGCCGAGTGTATAGTTGAGAGGCTGAGAATTTAGTTGAGATTCTGTATGACCGAAAATTTACCACAGAAAAAACTAGTCAGATTTTGATTACTGAGAAAGACACATTGCATAGAGTACACAGATAGTGTAATGGCCACCAAACAAAATAGTGAATGCTCCATCGTTCTGGTGACAGTAGTTATGATGTCATATGAGGGTACTTTTCTTGTGGATGAACTTTTGGCCCTTGTGTATACATAATCAGAACTGATATAATTTTTTGAGTCATCGGCGGAATTTTGATAAGACATTCTTTCTTTTCTAACAGATTATGGATCTGTGTATGGTAGCAGGTGTAAGTTATATCTTTAATGGAAGACCCCTATCTTTAAGCGTGGCCCTTATTGTACCAGGTGACATTAGGATTCTATCCCAGATGGTCCCAGTCTCATGTCCACATTGGTAAACTCATCCCAGTTTTACGCTTACAAACTTTCCAGATATTGTCCCAGACGGACCCAGGCAGTCTGGGATTGTGTCATTTTCATGTTCACATTGACTGGGATGGCCATCTGGGATGGCCGCCTGGGACAATGTGACCAGCCTTTAGACACAAAATTTACTGGATATTGCCTCCATCTATCAATAATAGCCCAACTCTCGCTATGATCCTGAGTGTTCGATTGCCAAAAGCTTCATGGATTTCCACAAGATTCATTTCCTGCTTCCTAATTTATCACATAGACAATTGTTGACGATTGTTGTGTCATGTTTTGGCGTACTTTATGAGGTGGTAATGGACTGAAGCAAAAACAGGAGGTGAACATTGCCTTGTTGCACAGGCTTAAAATAGTGAAATTAACATTATAACCCATCATCACCATCTATATTTTATATCGACTACCACCCCAGCTAGCCAAAATACTGTGCTGTGTACTAGCTAACATAGAGTCACCCCAAACTAGCTAAATTAAACTCTAGCTAATGCTTACTCATCTATGGTCTCTAGGTGCAACCCAGGCGTTAACTCGCTCATATAAAGCGTGATATTTACAGTCGTGATCTTTGCCGCTGTGTGAGAATTTCATCACATTTAGCCAAATTTTCATTCAATTCCATATTTCCTGGATTTTTGAGACAGTTTCCGTCTAGAATCGCTTCATAGCTGAATTAAGTTTGCCTTGTCCAGTTAGCCTGGCTTTTACTTCCATCTTAGTTTTAAAAAAAAATTAGCCATATGACAAGGCTAGAATCAAGTACATCTGTACATGACAAACATTGACCGTTTTGTCTGGCAGCTTTGAAACACAGATGTTGATAATTATATAACCTATCTGAGCCCACCAGGCAATAACCTTGTTTTCTGACAATGTCTTACCCTTGCTTCCACATGTTGTATCAATCAAATCAATCATACTGTTGCTCCAAATCTGAAGACTGAATCTCTTTACTTTGGTCTGCAGATGAAAAGCTGACAAAGATTCACACACACTGAAGAGGAGAAATTTACCATATTTCGCCGTTTTTTCAGACATGCTTGAGGTTACATCATTGACAGCGACGTCGTGTCATGTCTTACTAGCACAGAGGAAAGATAAGCTGACTTATATAAGTGGCAGCGGCTACACGTGCTGGGTGATATACGTCATCGATATCGAGACGGGAGAGGAGATCAGGCAACTACACGGAGGTAAGTCACTTAGTAACTTGCTAGCAAGGGCTGTCTCCGCAACTGCAAAGCAAAACATACTTTTAGAGGTTTCCTGCATTCTCCCTGCAGGATAGCCTTGTGACATAGTCTATCTCTGCAGCACAGCATTGGTGGCGCTGTCTTCCATCTAGAAAGGCAACTGCAAGAGTGCAATGTTATGAGATGGCAAAGCCAGTGTACCATAGAGGCCCAAATATTTTTGAATTTCGGGCTTACATTGGTTTTCCAATTTGGGTTCTTAGTTTAGGTGAGTTAATTCAGGCTTAGAGTGGGTTTCTGACCGGTGTTGTTCAATTATGCAGATAAGTTGACAATGTAAACGCAGCTTAAGGCCTACCGTAGTCAAAACTTGACTAGCTACATTGATGAACACTATTTTGTGAGGAAGTAAAGTTAATACCAAGGAGATTGATACTAGGATCGGCAACAGCTGGTCAGAACTGCCGACATTATTGAATCTAAGACTTTTGATGGGTGCTTTAAAATGTGAGAGAGGGGTGCTGTGCTGAGGGTAATACTCAGTCAAGTGTACTCATGTTTAATCACAGATTCACAGGTTGGTACCTTGTCAGTATCTGTTGGGAGATTTAAACCTGTGCACCGCTTGAAAATAACCGAAAAGAGACTTGACCAAAAATAGTGCATTGCTATAGACTCATAAATTTTGCATCAGATGCTTACATGATAAGTAGTGAGGTCAACAACACATCATACGACCGGTTCTGCTTTTGATGACACGTGATGAGTGAGATATGCTGACAACGATGTTAATTTCTCGAAATATGATGAAGGAATCTTTGAGAAATTTTAAAAGAAGTCTTGTAAAATATAGTAAAAAAGCTAAAGTGGAGCTTTCTGTTTCTCTAGCCCAATTTTAATTACTGACTTCACTTACACAATGTAACTTCGACCAACTATCCCCTCAAGTAATCATGGTCGCCATTGTCCTTGTGTCATTGGGAAATCCAGAAAATTGCATTGTGGGATATTCATGAACAAGCCTTATTAAATGTGTTACCTGTACTCAATATTCATGAATTTATCATTATCGCATTATCTGAACAATTATGCAGTTTATGACAATCACTGCATGTCAGATATTACCATAACATGACAAATATTCATCTTAATTATTTGTGAGACCATCAATAATTCAGGAAGCCACCAATCCCATTGTAATATTTATATACGATCTCTGTAACACTGCTGCATTGTCTTTCCTTACACATGGTTTGCGGAAGTTGACTTTTCCACACCATAGCAAACTCAAAATGGTTAAAGATCAGAACTTTCAGTAGAACATGGTCAACACACTATAATGTTTATACCATTGAAACTGATTCGTTTAGGCTAGACATTACAAGTATCAATCTCAATTATTAATGACACCATTATTATAACAGGAAGTCGCTGCCCCCATATTACTTAACTCTTTCTATAAGATTTCTGTAGCACCCTGATGCTGGTTGTTTTGCTTGCAGACTGTTCTGAGAAAGTATATGTTAAAGCGCCACTGTTGCATTCTAACTACACACAGCATAGCAAAATTTAAAATGGTTCTTTTTTAGTACCTTCCCATCTCAACTTTGAGTAAATATCAGATGAAACTGGGCCACTGGCTCTTCATGACCTAGAGCTGTATCTTAGTTAGACTCTTGAATGATACCAAAATCTTGATTCATTCGCAAATTATTTAAATGTTTATAACATCATTACCATGTTTCGTTTTAGGCTTAGGACAGGAGTGCAGCGCCACAGTATTACCTTGTGGTAGAATAGCACTAGCAGACACTGGTGATTACACACACCATGCACAGCCCTGTGTTATACTAATGAACGACGAGGGCAAAGAAAGGCAAGTACTCACAACTCCAAACAGGATAGATAGACTTATCAAACCAACAGCTATCATTGGTGAGTACCGGGCTTTACCGTAGAACCATCATGTTTCTCTGCATGGTTTTTCACACATAACATCTGGGCTCATTGGTCAATGACCTGCTTACTTTCACATAATATCCATGAATGTCTCAAATAACATATATTTAAGTTTTGAGGATGGATGCGCATAACTTCCTGAGATATAGTCAGATACAAAAAGCTCCTCTCAATTTTGTTAATTTGCTTGTTTTGATGGCTCCCTGCAGGTCACATGACTCGTCACAACGAACGAACGTTATTTCAGTCTGATTGTGATATTAGCTTTCATGGAAGCAATAAAGATAGCTTAAAAAATTAATCTTGAGCTATACTACAAACTTCATGAATTTCCATGTACACCAGCCATCTGTCCAGTTTGGAAAGTACAACAATACATAGAGATTAATAACGCTAACAGATTTACAATAGGTTATAATAGATGATCGATATAGTGGCTTTCCGCCTGAATTGCCAGGATAAAAAAACAGCTAGAGAACAATTGAATGCACTCTATTGCCATTCAGGTCAACTTAAAACATAGGGGTAACAACAATGGAATTCATGTGCCCATATCACTGAATACATTTCATAAAACTGTTGCTCTTATTTTCAGGTTCACCAAACGAGAATAGAATAATAGTTTACGATGCCGGGGACAAACATGTCAAATGTTACTTCACAACAACTACGTCAGGTCTGCTTCTAAACTGGAAGGTCAAGGTTAAAAACTTCATCGCCATGACAACAGACTCAAACAAACCTGTGGCACAATACGACAATGGGACATTTTACCGTGAAACGAATTCCGTTAAATATTTCACCATTCTAACTCAAAACGGACTGGAAATAATGGACTTTAACGGTGGTTCTGTACACAGCATTGAGAATAAATGGCGGGGCGTTGCAAGGGATGTCTCGATAAGTGACTGTACGATTGCTGTAAGTGAAGGGAAGGAGCTACAGGTATATAGCAGTGATACTGATGGTGTAATCGGCTCCGATAATCACAATTATGTAGTGTAGAAAAATACAATATCGAGTTTCCTTCCCCTTTGGTCAAACGCAACAAATCCCTGTTATCTTGATCATTATTTTAACAATTGATGCATTTCATTCGCATCTAACTCTTTCTTTTCTACAGGTTTACTTAGATTTTAGAAATATTAATTACTGACATTACTCTTTTTGTTAATTCAGAGTTATGATGTATTATATTGTAAACCAATATATGTACTTCTTGTATTTCCCGCCAAATAATATATTTCAAATATTTATAAGTTATTATCATTATTATTATATTTCATCAAACAACTATCATTTCAGAATGACAACATGTTGTATGTTAGACAACTGTGCTTGCTGACTCATAGTATTTCCATAGGAATAGCCTATGTGATAGAGAAACTCATGACCAAATAAACTAAAATGACAATCGACAAATTTTTTAATCCTGTGTACATGGATTTGTGTTGTGTTGGTGAGAAGGTGCAATCAGGTAGTGTTACTGATGTATATTATATTGATGAGGGGTATGCATATCTGACCCTGAGAAAGCCTATGGCTACTCATGTATGGTTGCTGGACCGCATTTATCGTCTTTGATCGGTCAACAAGTTCAGAGTCTAGAGTGGCTGAGACTTGTAAACTTTTGTCAAGCAGTTTGCCTGAGTATTGAAGGTTGTTACTGGGACGTCAATCGATGCATAATGTAAAGCTGCCAGATTTAGAGCTTTATTTAGATCCTAACACAAAGTTTTATACTGACGGCATATCTCGACATATAGCCACGCGATGTATTTTACCACCGATCCGTAAATTTGTATCAATGGATAGTGTCCTTGTAATTTATTGCCAGAGGGACTCCGCGCCGACGGAGAAGTGGCTTCCAATAATTAAGAGGGAGTTATATACTTGAACTTGGAATGTCTGTGTATTCTTCTTGCATCTATTTATGGTCTGTATTTTGTCCAAACCTTGAATTGAGAATGGCTTGAGTGGAAAGGAAACCATTTTTATACAATTTGATTCTCGACGCAGTAATAATACAGTTGCCACACTTTGAATGTTCAGTGTTGTTCTTACATAAATTTCCTTACCCCCTAAAACCTCAGTGACTCATGATTTCACAATTTTACCTAACACTACTCAGGCTACAGTAACATTAGGCAGATAGTCACGCCCATTAATGTACAAGTTATGCTCTCCTGTTTCACATAAAGAAGATGACTGCAAACATCTTTAGGATCCAGCAGAAAAACATCCGTTTAAACTGCACTAGTAAACTAAACGTGGATCATAATTGACACCAAGAGTTTCTGTTATTATCAAATGACATGTGATGTTTCCCGATCATATAGACAAATTGAATATTTGTGCAATAACCTTTTTTCTGCTCTCTTCTCTCAATAATATTTGAAAATAACTCAAAACTAATCAGCAGATGCATGTCAAACTGCTCTAGTCATACAACATGTGTACTTCTTCTTTTTTATTTAAATGTTAACTATTACCCAATTTGCCTAATCCCTTTGTTGTAAAAGACGACATCAACTTGATACTTGCATTCTTTGATCAACTGGTAAATTTGAAGGGTTAACAATCACTGGCCAGAACAACTGGTTCTCCCATTACATACCCCTTCTAAAACCTGCTGCAGTCTACCGACTACGGGGCTCAGTGGACGCCATAGGTGTGCTCCGACCTGCCTGCAAACTGAGAGCAACTTGGCGCCGAACACAGCGTCCTTGAAGTACTGTTATTTCTCAGCCCAAGGACAGAGACAGACTTGCGATTTTAACCCCCCTCCCCCGTCCCTTCTAAATCCCAACCATTCAAAGTCACCCAGACTGGGAGTGAACGAACAACTCACTTTGTTGATAGTTGAGCTGTCCCTCGTTCCTCTCAGAGCTTTAACTTCAGCCTCTGTCAGCTGGAACTTTGCCAGAAATGCATGAGCTACCTTCATCCTCAACTGCGCCTTCGAACTGAAATACAGAATCATGAATGAGTGAATATTTCACTGTGATGAAAACGATGGCAGTGTCGAGTTCTGAACCAATTCTGAATAAATCAGAAACTATCTCCGGAGATGAGAAATAATGATAGGCTATGTTTAAATTTGAGTAGCTGCAGTGAAGGCTGAGTATGCGATGGAAAATCGAACAATGGAGCTCATAAGATCTTACTCACACTGATATCGAGGCACAACTATTATCATGTGTATCACTGATCATTAGAGTCAGTTTAGTGTGAGTACCTAACATGTACCCGCCCCTAATTAGTAAAATTAAACCAAATTCCTTGTGACGGTACTTATGTTGAGTGAATAAGTTCACTCTCTATCGATCAGAGATATACATACAAATAGTATATCATGTCAATAGTATGGTTCAATCTACAAGATTTTCGAAAAAATTGGACTACTCCGGGGTCTCTTCATTTTGTAATGTGATGCGACTTCATTACGCTTAGATTATGGTATGTGAACTTATTCAAAACAGCAGCCGGTGAATTTATTTAAGGTAGATCGGTGAGCAGATGATGTATATACTGATAAAGGTTGATTAGTGGTTGATTAAAATCGGATGACTTTTCACTCGCCACATCCCGAAGCATGGACGGCAAAATTGTAGTGCTTTAATGGCAAGGCCGCAATATCTGCGCCGGAGTGCTCTCTGTTTGCAGGCAGGTCGGAGCACACCTGGGGGTCAACCAAACCCCAGTAGTCGGTGGACTGCAGTGGGACTCGCACCCACGACCTTCAACATGTGCATGCTAAAGGACGGCGCTCTAACCAACTGAGCCAGCTCCTACTCCTCACTGAAAGTTATCACTGAGGTTACCCTAGATCAACCAATCAATGATCAATCTTGTCAATGACCTAAATGTCATCCTGGATGCTCAGATAGTGTGATCTGGGGGGGGGGGGATTTCAGCTGTTTGCTGCCATCAAATCCCATAACAACCTATGTGTCATTTAGTTTGAATGCTTACAGTGACTGTGAAGGAAACAGGTTTATGGTACCATTCTTGAGTTCTCAGTTCTTAAAACTGCTACAAGGTTCATTAACAGCATATGACCCAGTTTCAACTCGTTTGCACTGAGTTGAGTTGTGAATGTACTAAAAAGGTACTATTTCAATGAAAGCATATACAAAATAGTACCTTTTTAGTACCTTCCAATCTCACCATTGAGTGAAAATCAGTTTAAACTGGGCCACTTACTGTTAATCAACCTTATAACAGTTAGACTGAGAACTCTAAAATTATACCAATAACCTGATTCCTTCACAATCACTTCAAAGAACCTTGCCCTAGTCGCTGATACTGGCATTCCATTACTCACCATAACTAAATGCCACTACAAACACCCTGGCGACATTAAATCACATAAACTGGAGACCTGACGGAGAGTGGCTACAGAACTGCCAGAGCCATAGACTTAATATAACCTAGACAGGACATTATATGGAGCATAAGCAGCGAGGCACTGAGGCATTTAATTGTTGGCTACGTAACAACATTTGAAGGTGTAGAAGCAATGATGCTATCATTGATTTACTGTCCAAAATCCAGGTTTTTTTTCGATAACTCGATCAATTTCGATCAGATTTTGAGTTTGAAAATTACAATAGATTTAGCAGCTTGTCCTGAACAGTTTGATACTAATTTTAGGGAAATAGCATCAAGTTGATAACAAGATGCTGCTGATCGTAAAGCAATTTCCAAATCAAAATCCGATCAAAATTGATCAAGTTATGAACAAAAAACCTGGATTATGGACAGTAAATCAATGACAGCATCATTGCTTCTACACCCTCAGCTGTATATAGTGTCCTGTCTAGGTTTATTATTAAGTCTATGGTCTGAGTTCACAGACTATATTTACAATCAAACCTCTCAGTCTGAAGCTGTGTAGTCTGGTTGATTAGATCTCTAGTCTGTGATTGAGAGGCCTTTAGTCTGTCAGTCATGTCTTGACAGCAATCATTCATAGCTTTCACATCATTATATACTGAGTCCAGCTGCTGTAAACGTAAATAATCACACGAGTGGCAAGATGCGCAGCTATGTAGTATGAGAAATTTGTTTGAGAGGATGGTCAAGCTGAACTTGGGTGTTTACACAAATGTGCAGTATTTTATTTAAAGGGGAGTGCAGCGAAGGGGATTAATCATGTGTAGTGACAGGCAAGACCATTGGCTGATCAGTCTAATTAGAGGCGGAGACTGGCCAGTCCACTTTGCATTTGGGTTTTACATGTCAAGCAATTGATATTTTTCTCAAATGGTCAAGTGTGTTATATAAGAAATTATGATTTGCACACACCTTTAAATATAGTTGAATCGCAGCGTATGATATAGCTATTGGTATGTTGGCTCATCACACTTGGTATTATAGGATTTTATTACAATGGCCAATTTTAATATTGACAACGGTATCTAGGCAACCTCTAACAAATCAATCATAAACGTCAAAATTGACCAATTCGAGCCCGTATCGTTTGAAGCTGATGATTTGAAATCACTGGGACTGGGCAATTTTTATGTGTTTTCCCCACTTTCCGAAGCGATGTTTGGAATAAAACTTTACTGGGCAAGTGTATCACACAATTCTGCATTAGCACATCCAATTCCCATTAAAAAAAATTCACTGCTGCTCCTCTTATTCCAAGAAAAGCAGGAAGAATTTGAATGCTGCTAACCCCATTTGAATTTGATATGGCTGAGTAATCGCTTTACATTGACTGGGCCTTATATACCCGTCAAGCCACTTTAAGTCCAATCCTGCAGAGACTGATAATGAATGACTGCCATATTATGAGTCTTGACCTTATAAGTCACAATGAGAGATGACAAACAACACTTACCTCGAGACTGCACTTTTAACATGGGAATCTCTGATCATTAGAGGCAATTTAGTATCAGTACCTAACAATTAGTAGATTAGTAAAATTGAAGACGGGCCGTTACACTAAATTAATCCACTCTCTATCGATCAGAAATATACATGCAATAGTATATCACGTCATCAGAGAGGTGACAAACTGACATAAACTGGCACTAACATCTTTGACATTCTTGAATGAAGCGAGAAACTCCTCATTGATGACCAGACTTCTCCTCTCGATGTCACTCCTCAGGTTACGTCGTGTCCTCAGATTGTTATCTGTGAAGAACGTGGACAAGGCCTTCAGAGCCTCCAGAGTATCCTAAAATAATTACAACAGGGCCAGTTTAGAAAAAAAATGGTAGGGGAGCCAAAAGTCTGAGGCTAGTCCGAGGCATCACCAGGAGGGGTGCTGTAAGCTCCTACCCAATCAATTCAAGGCATGTAATTAACAAATGGATATCACAGAGGAGCTGATTCTGACATAAATGATTCAATTATAGTGTTTTAATTGCCACTCTTTTTTTGTATTTAGCTTTCTAGGGTTATGGTAGGCAGTGGCTCCTTGCTTCCGCAGTAGAACTATTAGAACCACTTAGTAGAGTAGGTAAAGATTACCTACGCCAAACAGTTAATAAGCGAAATACAGATTTGCTACTCCAGGAACCCATGGTAGAGAAGGTAAAAATCAAAAAGTTCAGTTCGATCCTTGCCCTTGGGCCCAGAGGTTGGACTTACAAGCAAGTTGTCACTTGGTTGGTAAAGTAAAGAAAAATATATTCTTTTTAGGTATTCCGAAAAAAAAGTCTTTATAAAGCTTATCTATTTGCTTGTAACCATATCTACCTTATCATTATCTAGTCTTGTGTCCAAAACCTTCTTCAGCTTACGGGAGAGTGGATTATTTGTGCTACTTTCAGCTGAAATACCTGTTTGGGTATTTTCATTTTGCTCAGCCATTTTTCTTCCAAGCTGTCAATACAATCAACCAATGAATTGCTGATATTTTGTGATGAACCAGATGATTGGTCATAGTAATTTAACACAGCGACAATAGCTGCTTTTATTTCTAAAGCAGGAAGTATAGCTTGAGATCCAACAACTTTGATCTTCACACCAATATCTGTGATGAAATTCCCCAAATTACTTAACAACTTAAGCTAATATCATTTGGATTTTCCAGAAGGTTTTTGCTGACCAATGAGAAAGGGGGACTCTGAACCTCCTGATTGGGTAATCATATAATTAAACGGAGTTGCCTACTTCCTTGTTGGGGTTGAACAACTCAAACCTTCTTTCTCAGAATGCAGACACCATGCTGTATTTCAGGGTCAGTGCAATACAAGCAGGTTAGCAGTTGTGAGCAAACTATTATATAACTTCTACTATACATGATTTTCACCCGTAAGTGATCATACTGTCTCTATGTTAACTTTTGGTGTCACGAGACTGCTAGATCCAACGTGGCCGCCACAATCAGTGAATTCCTGTAGGTTACTAGTTCTTATCATGTGATCAAGGTATTCATTCGGCTTCACAGCCCAGCAAGACCAAACTCTTTGTATCCAAACCTGAGTTAAAACGCATTCATTTTACACCAAACAGATTTGGCCAGTCAGCCACCAAACTCATATGTAAACTTTGGTGCTACTCAGGGGATAAATATACATCTCCATCTCATCCCAAACAACTCAATAGTTGGTTGCACTCATCAAACTCCTACGTTTTCATCAGTTTCCAACATACACGGTCATATTACTCAGAGCCCAGACCTCACTCAAGGCAACAGCATGCTTACATCCAGTGCTATTGTACCAAACCTGACATCAACAAGGCTAAATTATCGAACTACCTACACTTCATCAACAGTTAATTCTCAGTCCGAGGTTGGAGCTCTAAAAATGGAGTTGAAGATACCCAAAGCCAAGAACAAGATCTGGTCCTATCAATATAGGCTCACCTGTCCCCCTGAAGAACTTTCACAGTTCTCTCTCAACTCCAGCGAAGTTCACTCTTCGATGATGAACCTAGTTAAACAGTCGGTAGACATCAACAGCCTACCACCTGCCAAGTCTGTCGAATTCTTAGAGGATATAATCAACTACCCCAAGGTGGCAATCAACATTCAATTTACTCATTGTAAGCTGTAAGCTCTTCCCTCCTCCCCTTCTCCCCATCTCCCCGTCTCCCCATCTCCCTGTCTCCCCCTCCTCCCAATTCATGAATAGTTCCCTGATAAAATTCATTCATTCATTACTGGATCTGGTTGTCTTTTACTGGCATCATGTATTATGAGTGAGCTTGGAGATTTTCAAAATACTTTCTAGTCAAGTTTTGTTATGCCGGAGTTGCCCACTGTTCTGCTACCCTCAAAGTATGTAGATGTTAGTTAAGTATATGGATAAATCAATCCTTGTGACCTGAAGAGTTTACTGCTGAAATTCAAATACCAGGTGCTGGCATTGGCTAAAGCGAGTGGTGATAGAATTTTTGTTCTCAGTATCAGTTGACTGACATCAGGTGCTATCTGACGGGGAAGGGTAAAGACTTGTGATCATAACATTCAGGTCTGATTCCTAGTCCTGTGAGTCTTCTCTGATTCATTCCTTGTAAGTTGCTCACACCAGGTTCGTCTTTGTGGACAATTTCTGTTTGTCACCACAACCTACAATGCTTATAAATTTCAAACGCTGCCTCTTTGAAAAAAAAAATAGGGCCATTCTCCAAAACAAGACACGCAAGCCTGTCAAAGCAAGCAGTTCAATAAGGCCGCACCCTGAGTTCAAAGATATATATCACATGTTCACGCTATACATGACTGTCATTATAAAAAAGCTTTTTTTCAAAGGTTTATTAAAAAGAAACAACAATAAACCACAACTTGACAGCTTGACATCCATGATCACTATTACCCCTACACATAATGTTTGGAGTTTATCTCCTCCTCTCTGTTAAACTGAATAACATTGGTCATCAGTTAGAGATCCGCATCCTAACAGCTGTTTGTTCTCATGAGTAGTTACAGAGTGAATACACATGACAATCTATATAGTTTCCTATCAGAGATCAATATAGCAAGTCCGAACTTAGTTGTCACTACGATGAGGGATTTTGTTATAGTTCTCACTGTGTTTGTGTTATTAGCTGTGACGAATGCTTTGCTCTTTGTTTTTAAATTACACATATAATCATTGCCAAATTTGAGTTGATCTAAGTGGAGACATGTACTAATAGATAAAGTCACAGTTAATCTGAAATCATATATCAGTCACACATGCTTTTATCACAGTTGGTGTTCAGGACATGTTCTGTCAATGATCGTCAAGCCAGGAAAAAGTCCTTACTCCTTGAGACAAGCTCACAATCAATCACTTAGTAAGTATCTGCACAGATGAAAGTATTTGTAATAATTCTGTGTACATCACTACCATAGAGTTAACTCTATGATCACTACTTTCAACTTACAGCCAACTCTTTGAAAGAAACAGTCTCCGGACCTGCCTCAGATGGACACCCTGCGTTTCACAGATGGATAAGAGCGTTCAAGCTAGAAAATGGCTGCGGGAGAACAGGTGTGAGATATTTCTTCTTTCTTTCCTCTAGACTCAAGAGAGACAGTTGACACTGAACTTGACAGTAACTCAAGCAATCAAGTTTGCCTTGCACCTTTCCTAGTAGCCTGCGACTAGGTGTATTATTATTGGGACAGGCTCACAATAATGCCTAGATGTGATCGAACTTGCAACTTACCTCTCATATATATGAATGAAGTAGTGTTAAAGGCAGCAGAATATGCAAATACTTCATTACGCTATGCTAGGAGATATTCTACAAGTTCAGACAAACATCAGCTGTGATTCATTTGTAAGGTATCCCAATGGTATGCAACCGTTAGGGGATATCTGTTAATAGCTTAGATGTCTTCCCATACTTAGAAAGCAATAGTCAGCTGGATAAGGTATCTGACTATCATTGAGTAATCCCGGAATACAACATGTAATTTGATTCAAACCCAACCTTAGTCGAATTGTGCAGACGGCTGCAATTGGACTTAGTGGCACTTCATTATCAAACACTCAATTTCAGTGTTTGATATTGTGCTGCCACTATCTCTCATTGCAGCTGTCTGATCACTGGGACTATCCCAATCTATATATTTTCCCTTCAGCTAGCTTCTTGTATTGATCAGGAATTATTATTAATAATCCAGTATTTCAATACGTATTGTAAGAAAGAGTTGTTCCCTTTTTTGACATGAGGGGACAACTAACAATGAGCCCATAACGTTCATCCCTTACCACTCGAATAAGAGTATTTAACCGCAGTGATGCAATATCATTGTTTGTAGAAACTCAATGGTTAATGTTCATTTACCTTTTAATCACATTTTGTAGTACAGGAGTATAAGGGTAACCTGAGAGCTGAAAAGGATACGGTGGTGAAACAGAAGATGATGACCTAGAAGTCAGCCAGATACTCATCATCATGATTGAGTGGTATTGCACTCTTATAGCAATATTTCTTTAAAGTCATTTGTTTGATCGATTAAAACAATACATTCCATTAATTATCAATCTACCACTATTCTATCTAAGCTTTAAGCTCTTAGCTAAATATGTGAAACGAAGGGGGTAGACAGGAACAACTCCGAATTCAGCCTACAGTGTCCAACATGGTCACAAAGATATTATAGGTAGGGAACACAAAGGAGTGATGTAACTTGTACACTTCATTCTGATTTTTAGTATTAGTATCAATATGAGTATTACGTATTAGTATTACGTATTAGTATTAGTATACAAGTTTTAGTATTAGTATAAGTATTAGTATTAGTATTAGTATTAGTATAAGTATTAGTATTGGCAAAAGAGTTTTATTGAATAAACAGTTACAGATTATTGAGAAGCCTGTGACTTAATACACTCGAGAGATCTATCAAAGCGATTATATCTTCGGTTTGTCATTCATCATTTTTTGTTTTGTCTTCATTATATCTGCAGTTATTTTCTCACTGACCATTTATCGATGTTATATAACATGCTTGGTTATAACATGCTTGGTTATACCATGCGCAAAAGCCAAAGATGCTTACATACCTGGTCTGCAATTTTTACCCTATATGAGGTTACAAAATTTTCCTGCAGTCCATTCAAACTTAATTATAATTAGTGATGGCAACGAGACGGGACACTTCCCGGTCTCGCGAGACTTGTCTCCTCGAGACAGTATCTCGTCTCGTCGAGACAGACAACTCTTACTACAGGTCGAGACCACTGGCATTGTAAATGGCAGTAGCTGGTCAAAACATTGCCTTCACCCAGACTCAAACCAGTGACCTAGTGATCAGCAGTCCATGCTCTTACCCACTACACCACGGTTATTATATGGTGTCACATGTAATTCTGACTATGATATAATGGAATGATAGTTATTAGTCATGCTTTTGCTGCAAATATTTAACGGAAATGTTATCTGATTGGCTGTCAGATTTGATTGATTGGCTGTCTGTTTTGATTGATAAGTCAAGGCCATATCTATGTAAACAACTTCTGTTAAAAAGATTGAATGGATGATCAATGTGGAGCTTTCTCATTGATTTGGACCTGGGGCAAGAGGGAGAAGGGATACAATGACTAGTGGGGTATCAAATTGTATAAATATGAGGAGATAGTTGAGCCTAAGCATATCCAGAAGCTGAATCACTGGACTGGTTGGTATTATAGACAAGCCTGAAGAAACAGCTTCTCCTTGGTTTAACTATTTTATTTAGTTATCACTATAGATAGGCCTATGTTTTAGATTGGCTGAGGAGGATTACAGTAGGATTACACCCATAAATCATGAGTATAAATTTGGGCAATGACAATCATGTGTGGCAGGCTGATACTCATACAAAATTTAATTTGCAAGAATTAGTGGAAATCTGCACGAGCGTGTGGCTTTCTATAATTCAATAAATACTTGACAGAATTTGATGAAACTTGGTTTCAACATAGATCCTTATTGCTATAGATCATAAGTTACAACTTGAATCAATTTAATGTACTATAAGCTGATTGCACTAGTGATAGTGAATGAATATCCACCATTCTTTTAAATTGTGATATCTGAAGAATGTTTTATCGGCATCGTTATATGTCTCGGTCTCGTCCCGGTCTCGTCCCGAATTTCCTTGCTGTCTCGGTCTCGTCCCGTCTCGCCAAAATCTGACAATTTGCCATCACTAATTATAATACAACTGATCTAAAAGTAGTTGCTGTGGCACTACATTTTTACTTATGCATGTAGCATGTATATCAATTCTAATTGCTGCATTTTATTGTAATAACCCAAATCGGTCACACACATGCACATGAAATACTTATCTAGGCACTCTCTTTGCTGGAACACATGAGTTTGACCCAGTGCACAAGACTTAAAGGGCAACCAAGGTTTCGCAGCAATGCATTAGTGGGAAGTAAATAATGTGCTAGGCAGCATCAGCTTTGTGCATTACGCGACGCAAAACTCAAAGTAGTTGCTGACTCTAAGCTGGGTAACACTTCAGTTTAGGGGAGGTTCCAAGACATTGCTTTAATAATGATAGAGCACAGGCTAAATAATAACAGGAACAGGAAACTGCTATGTGGTATTCAATTTTAGCTGAGTTTGAGTACCTGACGGATGAATTGTTTCACAAAAATTCTGGCTGAATAAGCATCCAAATTAGATTTTTGCTTTTTCCCTATGCAGAAGGCTATCTGCTATCAATCGATGAAAACTTGTTTGAAACCTTGGTTGCCCTTTAATCTCCATATTAAAGCTTGTTACTGGTAATAACTTGAATGAAATTGTAACTCATATAGCTTTTACATTCATACATACAACATGCCTGCAAAACATCCTCTTACTGGATACATTCCTTTAAATCTATTCAGTACAGCAAAAAATGTTCCTTTGATAGTTTGCTAGTGCTCCTTTCTTAAAAGAAATTCTGCAAATTGAACAATTACAAATTACAGAACCGTCTGACCATCAATCAAGTTGTATGTAGGTAAGATTTCATCTCTGCTCTATGTATTAAGCCAACAATAAAATCAGTAATACCTGACAACATTAAATATTTATGCACATTAAAATTTTTTATGAGCTTGATGTGAACATTTATCACGTCGTTGAGAGCATCTGATATATGCAAATTATAAATATTACTTGCCACTCAAACTGCATTGAGAAAAGAAGTGTTCCTCGGGATCCTAATGAATGTCAAAATGAATTCAATCATGACAAGATGGTTAATTCCACTGATAACAGCTATAGTATTTATCTCATCATCATCTGCAAGTGGAAGGAAAGGTAAGTGCTATGTGGTTTGTGAATTTGCGTAATTGTCGCATTACGGTAATAATTTGCGTAAAGTGTGATGTCATATTAGATGTGGATTGGGCGCTGGCTGGGAAAGGGGAGTTGTGGTACTGTGTGAAGGCGACAATCCTCTCTCGTGACAGAACTTAGCGCACCGAAACAAAATGATATAAGCATTTCTTTCTGCTGCTGATGCCGTTCTTCCATCAATTATTAGGCATATAGGTATATATAATTGTAGGTGATGTAATGTTGGCTTAAAATATTTCTCTGTCCAAAGACTGAGAAATAACAGTGGATTAAAGGCGCGGCTTACATATTCAGCGCCAAGTTGCTCTCAGTTTGCAAGCAGGTCGAAGCACACCTGGGGACAAGTGACCCGGTAGTTGGGGGACTGCAGTGGGATTCAAACCCAAGACCTCATACCCTTGCGCGTCAGAGGGCAGGCACTCTAACCAAATGAGCTACCTACCATTTAATAACACTTAGTTGACTGCCATCACTTTCATTGAAAGAAAGTTTTGTGTCTATTAATTTTGGATCTTCTATTGTGATTCAATAGTGAATGTAAGGTAGAACCAGTTATGATTTAATACTCCTGACACTCAACACCTATGCATGATAGCAGCCGCCATTATGCCATCAGACCACTCACTGCATTAAAGCAGACTTGCTCAATCCGCTTAATCTAGGTCACCTGTTCACAGGTGCTTTATTTCTGGCCTGATGGAAGGTTTTGTGATAGGCTGTGTCATTGATTGCCTATTCAGCTTTAGTGTAGGTCATTGTCCACATTAATCATCCGCTCTGACTTTACTGTGAGGTGTAAATATTTGTCTAGGTTAGATGTTGTGTAGCCTCATAAATCAATAAAACTGTTTCAAATATATAAACTGTAAATGACCAATAATCATACTAAGCAATTTTAGCAAGGGATTATAAGCTTCTTTTTTTTTTCTATGCACTAGGTCTTATTTGACCACCCTATTTATCGGGCCCCCTTAAGCTCGGGTGGCTTGTGTGGGGTAGTACCCTATACCCTTGCCCGCCGTTGCCGGCTACTCTTTTTTCGAAGAGGCAGAGGGGGATCTTTATACTGCATGCAAGCACACAGTAGACCTCCTGTATTTATGGTCCTGATCCGAACAGACCTGGCTAGGATGAATGGCTTGCCAGTGCCAAATCAGAAATGACAGCCGGCGCTCGGGAATCGAACCTGGATCATAAGATCACAAGTCCATACCCTTAACCGTCTGACCACTCCTGACTCCATAGCAATGGGGGGGGGGGAGGGTTTACTGTGGCTATCCTAGATTTGCGGCCCCATGTTTTCTGTTGATAAATTTAGTAAGTTTCAATGTTGCAATAAACACTGCAACATGTCACGATCAATTTGGAATGTGATTATTCATGATGTCGCATTTGATCACTACAAGCTGCTAAATCTATGGCAAACTCCTTGCTTACTGTATTCCATTAATAAAGGACAACCCTGAATAAAGGCCGTTGCTGTAATACGATCAGATATCTTTGTACTTTGTCTTCCGTCTTGATGTATCTTTATTGTTGAGTCTGAAGTTGAAATATTTATTTTTAAGTTCATGACTGCTCTTGTCAGAGAGACGGAAACAAATATATTCAGTTAGCGGAGCAAAAATGTGAGAAGTTCACTCAGTATGACAATGTGACCAGACTGACACACACACACAGCTGTCCTGAAGGACACAGATTTAGTGTGGGGACATGTGTCTGTGAGCGTTCTCAAGAGGTACCCTGTGAAGGTTGTGGGCCACCAGGTAGGCATCTTATTTGTATTATGTAAATTTTTCGGTAGGCATGGCAAGATAATCAGATTGAAGAGGATGTGGTGATAGTTGATCGATTCTATGGTTTTTGATGATCATTGTACTGTCTTGAGTTACGTTCCCATACCTAAAAAGAAAACAACTCCCAATATTACAGGGTGAATCAAATAATGTCACTGCATACCACAATCTACCGCATCCTAATATTTATTACCACAGAATTGTTTCAATAACATCAACTGCAAGTGAATGTTGTGTATATTATTTATGCTAGTTTTATTGTTCTGATTTTGTTTTCTGCAGTATGTGAAATAGAAGGAAATAGGCGTTTTAAAGAAATTCTAGACCTGAGGAAGGCTGGTGAATGTGACAGGTTAGATGAGTTTGTCTTATTTCCAGTGTATAGTATTCAGATTGAAGATTAACAATTGCATAGTCCATTGTGTCCTGCATTCAGTTTGTAGTTCACAGTTTACAGTTTGTAACAAAATTGCATCATCTTTTTTTGAACCAAATCATGATATGGTGCTATCAATGGCTATAAGATTAGTATCATTGGTGTCAGTCGCATCCAGTGAAGGAACATTTCCAGTTGACGGCACCCTACAGGGTTTATTCCGGTTAGTACTTGTATATGAACCCATACAACATCTGTGGAAAATGGAAAGATGTGATTTCAAAACATGTAAGAACATGAAGTGACAAATACTGTCAACAACCAACAATATCTAATTTTGATGAGTTTTACATTTTCTCTCATGTCAATCAAATGGCTAAAACTTTGTAATTGGTCTATAAGTTGATATACCTGATGGTGAAATAGATCTCAAGTATGAGTAACAGCTTTATTACATTGCAATAAAATAATTGGCAAGAAATAGGATGTCAATAGGTTGGTGAATGCAGATTCACCCCAGCTGTGACCGTAGTTTTGTGAGAAACAAGTTTAGGCTTGAAAACACTCTTGTAATGAAAATTGCTTCGTTATCATACTGATGACATCAGGGGTATATTTTTTGTCCAGGCATACCACATAATGTCTTGCTTTTTGAAATCAACACAATTGACAGATCCCCTAAACACTAACAAAGACGGCATTCAAATGGTTTTAAGCGGTGGCACTTTATTTCAAAGCATTCACCAACATTACTGCCAATAAAAAAACATGTTGCAAATTCTCCGTCTATGTGTTCATGGTTGGTCTATATGTATTTAAAGTTTTTGTCTCCGAGATTTATATCAAGATGTGGAATCCTGTGTTCTTCTTGGACACATTCAAACAGCTTGATGAGAGCAGCCGATGTGTTGGCTCTGATTGGTAGGAGGGGAGAAAAGGAGCCAATGCCAGGTCATATGGTACTTTCAGAAAAGTACCTTTAACCTTGACATTGCCTGATTTTTGGATGGCTTCAATCTTTTTACTGATTATGGTCTGACGTTCACACATCCTGATAGCACTATTGGTAGAGGATCCGACCCAACCACACATACACACAATTTTCATTCGTTTGCTAATCTTCTATTTGTTGTTGTTATCCAGTGTTTATGATCTCCAATGGTCGCAAAAAAGCATGATCCGTTTAAACTAAGCTGTATAGATCTAAGCAGTATGTATGTCGTAACAATATGAGTTTTGTCACTAAAATTGAGATTTATCAGCGTTCATGCCCCGAATGATTTGGAAACCCTGTCTCTCAATCAATAAAAATACATGTTCATCCTATTAAAAGCGCTATTCGTGATAACCCTCTTTTCAGGTACTTTGTCCTATGCGGCGTGGGTTAGAAATACAAGACTGGAGAAAGGACAACTCCGAATAAACCCTCAAATTAGAGCTCAGCAAACTGGGTACTACTAGCAAACCAAAACTAGAATGGCCTCTTTGGATGAAATCGACAATATTCGCATGAAATGAAAAACCATTCATGCCTCATTTAATGTTTTTCACCATAACACTGATCTAGTGATCAACTAATCGACTTTATTTATATTGCAGGGCAACGCAGGCGGTTCAGGAAATATTTGCAAACTGTATCATAAATGATCAGGTTGCATTTATAATATTTATCCAGAGATTAGTTTCTTCCCGTGAGAGAGAAAGTCAATGCCCTGCGCCCTCACTAGCAGAAGGTAAGATCATACAACGCAAATCATGTATTCGTGTACAGGCTTTTCAATGAGCATCCACATTGTATTGTCACAGATTAGGTGATGATATTTCATATTCATATGAATAGAGTTACAGAGAGCTTCATGTTGCCTAATGATCAAGAATGACACTCATGAGATAACAGGATGGAACATTTATAATCTTGATACTCAATTAAGTTCAAACTACCATAGTTTTACCAAGTCTATTCACAGACTGCTGAGCATGATAATAGAATACAAAAAAGTTGGTATCTTGGATTAATATGACATATTTGGTCTTTGTTTGTAAACACTTCAATGTTCTTCTGACCTTCTGCTTTCAGGCTGTGAAAGACTCTCTTACTGCTCAACTCTGACATTGGCTCCAAAGGATGAAAGAAATGAAGAAGATGATAAAGCGAGGTTTCTGTGGTAAGTTAGTATTCCAACATGTTGATTTTGTATTTATCCTTCATGGTTTGAGGCCTGGAATCTCACCACTCGTATTGTTTGTGTATATGAATTTGAGGCACGAATATTTTTTGACTTGCATGAGTATTTCTCTGCACAGCAAGATATTAGTTGGATAGTCAGATAAGTAGTGAATAGTATAAGATATCAACACCCATAACGCTTAATGAATTTTGACTGTTTTCTATTGTAGCGAAAACTACAAAGAAGCCCAGCGATGCCTTAGATGTGTTGAACAGAGCGGCTGTGAGTTAGCTAGAGCATATATAGATGAACTAAAGGTTGCAGCTGCGGAACTGTGCCCCCGTATGCAAGAATTTACTTGTTCAGCTGATGTTTAGGCATTTCTATTACTCCTTGAGTGCAATGCTTAGATAATGACAAAACAGAAAAAACCATGAACTTAATTTCAACCAGCCAAAGCGAGGTACACAATGAGTCTCCTCCATACAACATCATGTTTTACATAAAATTTATGTGCAGAGGATGCAAAGATTTTCAACACCATTTCTACCCTGATCACCTCGTGATCAATTCTTTTTAACATATGATAACATTATTTTGATGGTAGACTAAACTAAACTAACCTACGCTGAACCCTGATATAATAATCATTGCTATAGAATACCAGCCAGAGCCCCAGAAGCAATTACATGTAATGGCCTCGCTAAGAGTGCCAGCTGGAGCATGCAAAAATAAAATCTTGTTCTCACACAGCCATTATTGACGGTGGTTAGTCAATACACCTACTTCTTCAGATGAAAGTAATGACATATACCACTGGAGGGGGTATCGATTTCAAATCTTAGCAAACTAATATCAGCACAACAGCAACATGTCCTGGTTAACGCCAACACATTTGATAATAATGTTCATGGTGATTACCAGTGTCAGTCTCTCTGACACTGCAAGCGTTGTCATTTGTTGACAACATTAGACATAAAAGTGCAAACTGAGAGATCTACATAGTTTTACCACTCTCACATTGATTTTTATTATCAAAGCTTTATTGGGGTCTTTTTTAAAATGAAACCCTTATGGCTAAACAATCATCAGTGTGAATCATATGTGAGGAATTGAATGTTTACTGCAATTCAGTAAAACAACAACTTTCATAAAAACGATCGCAACTCACATCTTTCTTCGTGTCAGACCTGCCATAAATCACTGTAATACAACAAAGTTTAGTATGTGTTTGGCCTGGAAACTCGGGTGATAAGTTTACACATTGTCAACTTTTTAAAAGACAAAATAGCCAAGTTACCTTTTGGAAATGTATATATATATATATATTTATCAACCTGGACAATCACAACTTGAATTACAGAGATAGAAATATGTATATTACATGTGGAACCCCAGCGGGTGACCCATAAAATTATGGTTTTATCATTTTAGGATACAGGGTTATAAATATAATGGGAACATTAATCATATAAATGTCTCAAAATTCTCATTTCTCTGAGAAGGTTTTAATCTGACAATAAATCACAAGACTTAGAATTGTTAGTATGTTTATGATTTCATTCAATGCTAGAGACCCGGCAAGCATGGTAATTTTTGCTTCAGTGAGAACGCCAGTATGACTACAGTGATAACTAGGCTGATGGTACTGCTTATACCATGCACACTGATCATAGAAGCATTGACAGCAGAGCTGAAGTACGGTGAATGCAATCTGGTATGTGGAACAAGCAACAAGCAACAACAATCCTTACAACCTTCATCGACCGAGCTAACTTTTGTGGCCGATAATTGGTACTCATCATTGATGAAAGAGAGCTTGCCGAATTGATTCGAACCATTGCAACTATCAAAAAGTATCTTCACTTTCAGCATCATGAGCCTCTTAAACTGATTATTATACAAAATGGACCAATTTTTGGCAAAGCATATTATTGTGGAAGCACAATAAGTAAACATATGACATTTCTGATGATTTGCATCTTCATTCTGCAGTTCATAGCTGCCGTATTTGATGCAGTTGTCTTGGAAGTTCTATATCCTTTCATTGAAGTTAAAAACTGCTAATGTCAGCGAAATGGTAACAAGTACATACAGCAAGCAGAACACAAATGCGAGAAGTTCACTCAGTATGACAATACTACCAGACTCACTCACTCACTCCCACAGCTGCCCTGATGGACTTTGATTTAGTTTCATGTATGCACCTGAAAAATCTCAGTGCATGACCGAACGCATTGCATAAATAAATCAATGAGTTTATTTCCCATGAGTGAAAAATACATGCGCCTCAACATTAATTATTCTAAGCATGGTTAGCAATAAACATTGCTATGTCAATGTGTAATATATATATTGTATAGTTTATACAAATTTATGATAGGATCACCTTACATAAGCAATTACTGACTGATTGTTGTGCAATAGAGCCATATCTACATTAATTTGTTATTACGCTTGAACACTATTATACACACCACACAACTACATAAATGGAAGAAATGGCCTCATTTTTCTTCATCAACAGACTTCTCTGTCCAAGCTGCTGCTGGAGACAACTTTCTTAGAGAGGCTGCCACAGAGCCTCAACATGTCCGAATCAAACACAACTTCGGTTCCAAGCCTCTTTTTTATTATTTCATTGAATCTCTCTGTACTCACTGTCTACCCGTACCATTTACATCAATCTATGCAAGTGATAAAAAGTGCATAGGTAAACTTTTCTGCAGACGCTATAAAGCTAGACATAGAGCACCCTGATGTTGATGCTCTGATGGCCACCCAAACCAAGGCACTTGCTCTCAGATTTATGATAACAATGACGACCACTTTATAAATTACTTCCTAAATAAATGCCAATCCGGAGCTTACCGCACCATGAAGTACATAGGTGCTTAGGGCAGAGACTGTTTTTTACAACATCTGATTATGACACTAAACAACATACTTTTTTAACTTTGCCACAAATTCCTGATTTGTATATGTTTTTCATTTTATCATTGGCAGTGTCTAAACTGAATTTTATGGATTTCCATTCTCAGTGACTATAATAAATCCATCAATCCAGCACAATATATCACACATAACAAGATATGCCAGACATGCCATGTTTTAAGACAATAACCCCCTTGGCCAGGAGAGCAACAGTTGTGTTTGGTGATAAATCATAAATCCATTTAGAGTTGAAAAGTTACAGACAAACATATAAATACAACAAATGAGCACAAAACTGTGAAGTTTAAACAATAATGGAGCATGTAAACCACAACGGAAATAATTTAAGAAATTGATCAATAAAATGGCAACAGCAGGAGAAAAATTATTTCTCACTCAAGCGATATTTAATGAGGTGATGTATTTATGATCATATGTTAGCTTTTAGTTAGTTATATATCAATTGAGGAGGTTTCTCGCAAACGTATTGTCTTGTGTCTGTACAATATATATCATCCAGCAACATCGGAGAAAACCAGAGTTGTGTACACTCATTACCATGAGGCTCACCAGGTGCCCACATATCAGTAGTGACATTAGTACCATCAGACCATCGGAAGGACATAATAGTACCAGAGTCAAGCACTGCATCTGTCCATATTCCACCAGAAGCGCCAGTCCAGTCTGAAATTATATCAACAGGGTATTAGCCAGATTTGTAACTCATTGATATATTATTATTAGATTTTATTGATTGTTTGGCTTGACTAATGGATACAACCAATTGATTGATTTGTTGATCAAGCCATTGTCATTTTCAATATAGTTAATGGCTTTGCTTTTTCATTGTGTTGCTTTATAACGTTTGAGCTTGATGAAGGAGTTTTCATCCTTGGTGAAAAATCATGCTAAGATATGGGTTACTCCGCTTACACAAAAGTGAAGCTATTTCATCAAAATTCCGTCAAAATTAAAACCGATGTCCGTTTGAGGTAAAATTCCTCACAAGATCTTATAAAATAATATCTTTTAAAATCTGTCTAACCGGCTTGCAGTATAATGCAAGTGAAGGTTTTTTAAATTATAAGCTCACCTTGGTTGTCGCCATTAATCAGAGCAGCATAGACATCTCTGGTCTCCAAGGTGGAGATAATTGCTAATTTCGCTCCTCTTGTCTGACAGTCATCTAAAGCTTCCTGGTGAGTCTTTGCAGTGAGGAACATTTTGATACATTTATCCCTATCTGGGTTATGATACCATCCATCAGTGAGGTTGCATGAACTTGAATGTATCGCATCTCGAAAATCATGATAGGAAACATCAGTAAATACATAACGCTGTGCGCCATGAAGGATACAAAGTTTCTCAGTTTAGTCATCATCATGATTTACGACAATATTGAAATTACAGACAAATGACAGGTTAATACCAAAAATCAACCATCATGCCTGCCTGATATTATTTGGATCCATACTCACATTAGGCAATCTGAACTAAAGGTGAATACATTGTTTTAGCATAGTTGATGATTGAATCACAAACAAGCTGCAAAAATCAATCATATGCGATTCCATCAAGAGGACTACATTGAAAATCGGTACAATGTTATGATTAATTTCTGGCAATATGTTTTAATGCACCACATCTCAGTCTCATTAGAACCATCCTCAGGGATTTGGCTTACGTATATCCATTAATAATTAAGTAATTAAAATTTCTCATTTTAAACATGGCAAAAACTGGTCCCAATTCTTGGCAAAAGCCAGTTTACTCTAATATCACATAGCATCGCATCAAACCACATAATATGCAGATCTATGAAAACCAAAATCTCAATTAGATAAAACCTGTATCCAGTAATAATGGTGGTGTGGCATTCACATTTACATTTTTCCAATAATTGCAATGTCTTTGGAATAAAAGGTGCATGTAAACAGTGATTCTGTGATGAATGACAATGTTAAGAGCTTCTATTTGGAGGAAATAACGGGTGTATATGAATTAGGCCTCTAGATTTATATCCAAATTACTGAGATTGGAAAGTATTGTAGATATACCTGAAAGGAAAACTGAACTGATTCTTCAGTGATCCAGTTTGAGTCAGTCATCTCAGAGCCCGCTGTCACAGCTGCCAAACGACATGAGGATGAATCTTTATTGTAGCTGAAACCTTCATATCTGTCTGTCGAAGCACATCTCGCTGCACATCTTACAGGAAACAGCTCATACACAGTTGCTATGACATTGCCGCTTCGTATGCAGTATGTGGTGAGTCTAAACATCTCAGATCGTGGCTCCAAGCTCCCAGTAGGACACTTAATCAAAGAAACAAGGATGTTTTGACCAAAATATTTAAACAAAATAAATGTCTCTTAAAATAAGAAATGCACATAGAGCAGAGCCCCTATTTCCCTTTAATTCTCAGAGGCAGGAGAGTCACTCATTATTCCTACATATTTGACTGCTTCCTAGCCTAAAAAGCTAAATATGATCATTAAGCACAATAATGAGTTATACCTACAGCGACCAAAAGCAGGATAAAGGGGACCAAATATCTTCTGTTTTTAGAACCTTCATCCATGATGCCCTTCCTATCAATGTGTGTATTATGTCAGTGCCTGAATAACGACATAACATATATAAACTCATTGAATTAAAAAAACAATCAATCGCATAAATGTTTAATGAAGACTGAAGAAAAATGAAATTCCCCCTGGCAAAAGAACGCATAAAGGTTATGAAGCCATCGTTGATATCATGCTATTACTCCCATCCTCACTAACTCAATTCTGCTAATTATTTTGCCATAATATTATTGAAGAGTTGAGTTTGAGGGTTGACTAGGTTGACCGCCCAATCCATTGTGAAGGATAACTAACAGAAAAAAACAGGCCAGTAAATACTACAATTTAGGCAGCTAACAGCAAATAGACACAGTGGAGTGCTGCAATGCGCAACTAAATATTCCAAAATCAGTTTGTGCCAAATCACTGATTGTCAGGCGTGCCCACATATTATTACTCAGATGAAGATAAAAGCTGTCATGTGATGGGCAATCAGAGTAGTCAAAGTATGAAAGTCTTAAAGCGGACTACAGTATTCTCTTGTAGGGAATGAAAACAAATTATGAGGGTTAAATTTCTCCGCCTTTTCCATCTCTCAGTTGGAGGTTTAGATCAGGCAATCACTACACTGAGCTGTTTTGAAGCATCAGTTGCCATCGCTGTCTAAACACTTTTTGTCCAAACTTCCATTACAACGATGCTTCCTGTGGTAGCCTGGTCTGAAAATATCTCACATTAGCAGACTCCAAAGATTATTGATTTTTCTTATAGAGAGTGATGACCCTCTTTCATGTTGTGTATCTTACAGACCAGTTGCAAAAGTATCAAGCAGTATCAATTGTTGGACTTTGTTATGTGTGTGTATTGTACTTAATATGATCAGCTTTATAAATAATGAAGTTTCTTCATGAGTTGATTCAATTTTTGACACCCATTCACTCATTCAACAATAATACATGAATTGTGCATCCTCATTTTATCAATAACTATTATTTAGTTCCTGCCAACTACATGACATATGGTTTGTTGACTTACAATGGTAATCCACTACTTGGACCTTGCAAAATAAAATTGTGGTAACATAACTCCAGATTATACCCATGTTTCCAAAAAACATTAATATATGGCTTTGTTTTCAATATTTGTTCTATTGCGGATACTTGTTCTTGAAAAGTGAGTGCTTAAACTCGTCTTGTTAATTTCGCCAGGTGGTTGTCAGAGAAATTTCTATCTTGTTTAATAGAGATTGATCACCAAAAGCTTTATCGATTGCGGAGTAATTTAATTTCCTAAACCTAAACATTAACCTAACCCTAAATCTGCAAATCAAACCCGCAAGGTTAATATTGCTCTACCTTCAACAGCCTATAGTGATCTTGATATAAATAAGGTAAATTATTATGAGATGATTGAACAGTACACCAACAGGACGTTATTGAACCAACGATTGATTACAGATTGTGGACTTAAATTATCCAATTTCAACAAAATACAATGTGTGTCACGCTGTAAACGCTAAAAAGCTATCCTGTGGGGATACTCAAAGTATAGTTGTAGTGCCAGCAATATCCATGTACTTAAATAGAGTCATGCCCGGGTGGATGCAATAATGTAAGATGTTGATGTTTGCAATTATCAGCCATCTTCAGCTGCAATTGCTTTGCAGAACACTATTATCTTTGTCATCTCAATTGAGTGACTTTTGACCCAAAAAAACAAACAAATGCAAAGAAGTTAAAGAAATTGATTTCATTATCTATTTTTATTTCACTGTTGTTATGATCAAAGGCATTTGAAAGTTATGAGTAAGATCAGCGGATAATGTCTAACATCAGCGGATAGTGTGCAACAGTTTTGCTCCGCACTGAGTCTTGGTGGCTATTTCCCGATGAAAGGGTCAATTAGGCATACCTCATGAAAGCAATATTCTGTTAGACCACAGTCGCTGTAACAAAAAATAATATAACCTTGAAGGTTTCCTAGCAGGATACCAAACAAAACAAATCATTAACACCATGTCGAGAGCACAAAGTGTTTTGCATACCTGTTCAAATTTCTACTTCATTTGAACAAATAGGGGCCACTTGGCAGCTTCTCGTCTAGCCGCAGCCTCAAAAACATGCCTCAATTGATGAAGGCTATTGATGATGTGTGTTCTTTCCTCATGATTATATGAACCATTCAGGCTGAGTTCCTATTGGATAATAACTAAGTATAAGTCACGTGACTATTTAGATATTTATCATTGTGATGTCTTTACTGTAATTGCAGAAGGTGGCCTAGCAACAATTGCAGCTAGTTAGCCTCAAGCATCTTTTTTTTTAATGATGATAATTGGGGCTTTCAAATTGTATTAATATCGGGATTGATCACATTTACGTCTCAGAAGAGGAGAATGCTGACAGTTCACAATCTTTCATCCCCTGCACACTGTTATTAGAAGTCTGAGTTACCTTGAGCGGGAGCATTTCTTTGCACCCAACCATCCAGATGTCAATCCGATGACAGCCATAAAAGCAACCACAAGAGCAGTAATATTCATCTACAGAAAATTTAGATAGTGAAACATACAGGATATAACATTTTATGTTATTATAACACTGTGACAATCATATATCAGTTAGAGATATATTGCATTATGTATGTCAAACTTTGAGGTAATATAGACACTCCTATTTAGCCACCATATAAATACTATAGATAGGTAAGTGTTGATAATTTAACGCCAAATGACAAAATTCAAACCTTGATACAGAGAGTTGATAGCTTTGGTCCTTCTAGATGAGTATGTTGTAGCTGTGTGTGGATTGATCTGCTCGTATCCTTACTTTTTATACCTATCTGATTGATTATGACACATACTGGGCTTACTGGAAAATTCCATGATGTTGGAGCCTGTTACTAACAGCCCTTGATAGTGAAGAAATCCTCAGATGATATGCATACTAGTGATATATTATTGTAAAAAAAAATGTATCAGTCTGTGCCAGTTCAGGTTGCTGTTGTTGTTTATTTTGCATGACGATTTTTGATTTTTTTTGTATTTCATACAGTTTTGAGTTTTTATATCTATATTGCACAGTCATGGTTGCCATGGTCCTAATCTGATTGATTGTCTCACTCCTCTAGCCCTATCATTGTTTGCCAATTTGATTACCATCTTAGCTAAATTAATTAATCTTGCGATCAAGCGTCAATGACCCATAATCTTATCATATTATCAAGTTGAATCCGCTAATATTTAACAGCAGTAAAATTGGCAAAAGAATATGCGGCACCATCTCTAGCACTAATTATCTCAAAATATGGTTTTATGCAGTTAACCAGCAACGGCAACTAATCTGCATACAGCAGAGTATTAGTGCAACGAACATCACTCATTATTCTCACTTTATTAGTTAGGGTAAAATGAACTTATTGATCTTCATCGTGCAACTTATATATCTTACCTTAAGGTTTCCTGTGATACGCATTGATAAACGAAAGCTTAGTTGTCAAATCGCATTATTAATATTTTTGTGAATTTATATGCATTGGCCTTTTCATCAAATATAAGCAAAGCTTGGGTTCTTAACATTAGATTTTTAAGAGGAGGGTGATAGTTTTTAAATAAAACCGAAGCTGATGTTAAGGATCTTCTGTTTGAGAAATAAATGTCAAGACTTAACTATGACTGCTTTTTTTGCATGACAGTTCTGACTTTTTTGTATTTCATAAAGTTTCGAGTTTTTGTCTTCATATTGCACAGTGACGGTTGCCATGGTCCTAATATGATGATTTATTTTCTCCTTTAGCCCTAACATTTTTTGCCAATTTGATTACTATCATAACTTAATGGAAGAATGCCTCAAAACATTAATTGATCTGGCGATCAAGCGTCAAATGATGCACCATGTTATTACATTATCAAGTTGGGATCTGCTAGGAGTACTAATTCTTATCAAAAGATAATGTTATGCAGTTAACCACCGACGGCAACTGATCCGCATACAGGAGAGTATTAGTGCAACGATCAGCAATCATTAAGGTCACTTTGTTAGTTAGGGTAAAATGAACTGATTGATCATCATCGAACTTATATATCTAAATGCTAAGGTTTCCTGTGATGCAATTTTTTTAATAATAGTTTTGTTGCAATTTCGCATCAGTAATATTTTTTATGAATTATATACTTTTGCCTTTCCACCGTATAAAAGCAAAGCTTGGGTTCATATTAGAGTGGTTGACAAGAAGTTGATAATTATGCTTGTTCATTGACCTGAAGCAGAAGTTAAGGCTCTTCGGTTTTAGAAGGAAAGGTCATGAGTTTAACAAGACTGCTTTTTTTGCATGACATGTTCGAGTTTTTGTATTTCATAATGTTTTGAGTTTTTACATTTATATTCACAGTGAATTAAAACGCTATCATTGCCAATGGTTAACATATATGCATACAAGCCAAGTAATCTAAATTCAAAAGTGGGAGATTTTAATCTACAGCAATACTGCACTGCATCGCGGTGCTTTGAGCGTAAGAAGCGCGCGAGAAATCCACCTGAGGGTTTGGGGTGGTGTGAGCCCCCAATGGGGACGGGATAGAGCCCCGGCCGCTGATTAGCTCTGAGAGCGTTTCTAGCCACTAGGAAGGGCTAAAAGCACATATTCAACCCTAAATTATGACATATTTGTACTTTGTACTACTAGTTAAATATCAAACTGAGGTGAAACATTTACTTGGCCCCTGGGACTTGTGCTTGGATAGTTACTAAAAAATTGTGATAGGGCTGTTTTTTCTCAAATCTGGAGGAAATAGTGAGAATTACAAAAAGTGGGAAGTGGGCAGAATCTGATGTGGAAATCTGGAGGGTCCCACCTACATAGGGAGACTTGGCAAGTATGCATATTTGATTTTTTTTCTCTCCAATATTACCAGTCCTGCTTCAGCTAGGCACACCAACTTTTGACCAAATCTTCCCAGCTACTTACTCTTGAAGGGGACTTTTTTGAGTTATGGACAAACTATGGAAAACATCTCTTAAATTAAATTTTGATTTTTCCTCATGTTAGGGCTGCGCCAATACCAAAATCTTATTCTGCTCGGACCGTGCAAGTCACTCAAAATCCATTAAACAATGCTTATATACTTTTGGACGCAAACTTCAATAACCACCAATTGGGAATAAGTCTCAATTCCATTTCGCTTCTAAATGTAATGCCAAAGGGAAAAATATCTATTGCAATGCTCAGCCCTAATCTGGGGAAAAAAAATCGCATTTAATTCACCGAGTTGCACAGTGATGGTCGCTATGGTCCTAATCTGATTAACTGTTTTACTCCTCTAGCCCTAACATTTTTTGCCAATTTAATCACCATCTTAACTAAAAATGGGGGATTGCCTTAAAACATTAATTGATCTGGCTATCAAGCGTCAAATGACGCATCATCTTATCATCTTATCAAATTGAGATTCGCTAGGAGTATTTTACAGCAGTATGTGTGGCCGAAGAAAACGCATCACCATCTCTAGCACTAATTCTCACCGAAAGATTGTGTTATGAAGCAACTGATCTGCATACAACAGAGTATATTCATGACTATTCTATGACTGCCTTTTTTGCATGACGTTTTTATTTTTTTATATTTCAGAAAGTTTGGCATTTTTAATTCCTATTGCCCAGTCATGGTTGCCATGGTCCTAATCTGATTACTTGTTACACTCCTTTGCTTTAACTTCCAATTTTGCCAATTTTATTAATAACCATCTTTACTAAATAGAAGATTGCCACAAAACATTAATTGATCTGGCGACCAAGCATCAAACGACGCATCATCTTATCAAGTTGGGATGTGCTAGGAGTATTTTACAGCAGTGAAAGCGGCAGAAGAATACTCATCACCATCTCTATCACTAAATCTCATCAAAAGATTGTGTTATGCAGCTAAGCACTCTCGGCGACTGATCCGGTTTCAGCAGAGTATCAGTGCAACGATCACCACTCATTATGGTCATTTTAATATAGTTAGGGTGAAATGAACTAATTGATCTCTGTCGTGCGATTTATGTATGTATATTGTATTGTATCATTGGTGAAAAAATCATTTGTTGGTTGAGCACTCTGTTGTAAAATAAAAATACAAAAAATAAAAATGTCTGCTTAAATAATCCGTTTAAAAAAGATACAGCTTGGTGTCTAAAACAGAACTTCCTCAGGTTTGTTCAGTGCTTGGGTAATCTAAAGTGTCCTGATTGCTATTTGTCTAAAATCATAGATGGTTTGTTTCTCCAGGGTAATAAGGTAACTGGTTCGGAATTGCCCTCTCACGTTAAAACCTTCAAAAATGAAGAGTTGCCCTCTCTCTTCGAATTTTCACAGGCTTTGACATGATTGGCCCATTACATCTTACTTTTTTCTTATTGGCCTGTTCAATAACTTCATACTGATTACAATATCTGTGTTGGGGAACACTGAGTTAGTTATCGATATTGCTAGTAGTCAACTTTCTGAACAGCAGTCAGACTCAGTGGCACCAATCAGTTACTTCACAGACACATAAGACCACGATGAAGAGATGATGAGCCAACTCAGCTTCACAAGAAGAAGAAGAATGAAATTAGAACAGCTGTGAATGGACTTGATTGAATCAATTTGTTGTAGCTCTCAGGTAAATAAATGTTATTTAGTATTTATTTGGTACACTACTATAACTATTCTACTACTCAGTTGTGAGTGAAAAATGAGTAGACTAACTAAGAAGTCTAGCTAGTAACTGTTAGTTACTATCACTACTAGTAGCTTTCTGTAGTTTGCCAATGGTACCAGTCCAATGTACAGTGCAGTGTAATATCAAGCAAGGAGAAGGACTCATAAGAGTTGTAAGAGGGGGGGGGAGGCTCATACAAGTCCAAGGAGTTAACTCCTTACTCCTCGCTTTGTTGTTTGTTGGTGGTGGCATGTTTAGGTGGGCAACTCTCGTGCAACTAATTGTCTAGAACTGTTATTGCTAATCTACTATGGCTACATGTAGGCCTACATACTTTACATTGTAAGGAAATGCCCCCTCTCTTTACTACAACTACAGCCTATGTAGGCTGGGTCTTGTATTTGTATAAAGTGTGTGCATAGGCTTTGCATCGGCGCAAGTGACGGATCATTATTGCTTTATGTCAACCATTCCCAACTGTCTGAGACTGGTGGGGTCACCCTTAAATACAAACAGCAAAACTATATACATATTAGTATACACTTTATTTACTGATCAAGCATGCGCATATAAGACCAAGTGGTACATCATCATCTAGCTTAGTAGGCGAGACCTGCTTTTAGCTTCGTTCGAGAATTGGCCACTTATCAATTGAACTATGCTCACTCTTGTGTGAACTATTTGCGAACAAATTTATCTAAGGAGCAAGGATATTGAGCATTTAAGTTGTAATGATCTTTTGGTTTACAAAGCACAGCTCATGCTAATTGAAATATTCCCTGGTCTATAATGTAATAAAGAATATACCAACCCCGATCACCAGAGGAAGGAAACCAGTGCAGACCTTGCCTTTTGCCAATGGTATTGAATTCAAATGATTTGTTGGCTGTACAGAGTCTCAACTGCGTCACAGTGGTCATTTCATTATAATAAGCAGTGATCGGGGAGGGGGGCGGATTGCATATAATATTACATGTGTGGGCTCTTTGAGTTGCAAGCATGTACTTCGCCTTAATTCAGGGTCAACCACTGACAACCATTGGTTATAGTGGTCTGTAGTTGGAGAGTAGAGAAATTGGTTACTGAGAGAAACTAGACCATTGCCAGCTTGCACACAATTGCAAAAGTTTCCCAAATGTAAATCTTCATCAATAGAATGGTGTATTCAAGTGTTGTAGAGGTACTAGCTCTCTAGAGTATAACGCTGGTTTCATTATTCGTCTTGTTAATTTGGGAAAAAAGTAGATAGGCCTAGATACAAGAAATGACTCCTTTTGATTGCAGATTTTTTTGTATTTTAGTCTACATTGTAAAGCAACACAGACCGCAGAATAGTACTGAGAACAGTACAATGAAGAAGAGAGTGTTTGGGTGGTTTATAGCAGATGTGATACAACTCGTAGTATCAATAGTCGTTCAGCTTACTCAATTCAAACAGGTAAGCAGAGAATCAAATTTTCAATTTCGATTGTAAAATTTGATTAAGTTGCAGCAGGGAACTGACCCAGAAAGGCTTGAGATGGCTGGGGTTATAAGCATTGATATCTCCACTGTTACACTTGCATCGAGCATTGTTAGTAATATAATGATATAAATGTCAGGTGATATGTGTAGGCTAACTGATGATAATTGCGTCGGTGTAATCGTTGAAGTATCATGGCATAAATTTGGTAAAACTGCTTGAACACTGGCAGGCCTCAGCAAGAATTTTTCATTGAAACCGGCCAGTTAGTGTAATTAGGAGTTCAGTGACTATCGGAGTTGTGCTCTTTTTTTCATGGAGGGAACAACTCATTCCATCTCGCAACATCAAGTCACCTCTTCCCTATATTCCACCCTCCTTGCCACAGCTCATTATCTTGAATGATCATTTTGGTTACAAATTTGCTGGCGTCATGTGCTGATCAAACCTGTAGATCGAGTGTTTCCATTCCAAGACACCAGATATAAAACTTCACAAACTTCTTCACCAACGGCTGGCAAATCTGTTTCCATCATAGGGATTGTAGATTTAACCAGGTCTTTAAGTGTTGTGTTATTTGTTATTTGGCAACATGCTAGAATCAGGCTCTCAATGCAGAGAAAATTGAAGGGTCCAGGGATGAACCTTGTAGCAGCAAAGCCTTGTTATAAGACTGCAAATAATTTGAATGCAAATAATGTACTTAGGAGATTGGAATGTATTATATTCATACTTTATCACATCATCAACTAAATATTTGTTGCAGAGAATACAGGAGAAAGACTGATTCAGTATGGCATGATAATGGCAGAGTTACGCATCAGAACCTTTGGTGGTTTGAATTCTGTCCTGAGAAATCTTGATGTACCGAGTGAGTGTCTGAGTGTCAAATAGTTACATTGTTATGATTCATGATGGGTCATGATATACTCTTCGCTACCCTGACGCAGTGATCATTTGTATTTGATTGTCCAAATCAAGGATACCATCGGTAGCCTAATTGGTAACAATATCTCATACTCATTGAAAGACCCCCCTCCCTCCCTCCCTTCACCTGCTATCTACCTTATCAACCTAATTAGTGGTTAACTAATTAGATTGATAAGGTAAATTGCAGGTGAAGGAAGGGGGGGGGGGGTGAATGAAATGATAATGAAATCTGTCTCTTAAAGTATCGTCAATTGTTCGATTGTGGTTATCATGGGGCATTTAACTTCCCAACTTATGTTGGTGTGTGGGTAATTCTAGGTCACAGGCCCTAAAAAAATTAAACAGCATAAAACTTGTTTCTAATCTATAGTCAACTAAACGTATAGCCTTGGGAGTAAGTATTAGCTAAAGTTTAGTTTAGCTAGTCTTGAGATGACTTAATGTAAGCTAGCATTAAATTTTGGCTAGTGAAGGTTGAAGTCCATAAAAAGAAAAAAAGAGTGGGTGTATGTTTGCTACTCTTGAAGTTAGCTTTTTCAAGCCTGCGCAAAATGAAGAAAATTTCCTCCTTATGAATACTTTACTCCTCTATGGGACTTTTTATGAACATTATATCTGCTTGATTTTGATTACTGTACCTTACATTTTAGAACGTACCTGAGGCATTGGATTAGCAGGATGTTGGCATCTATTGACATTTGACTACCGCGTCAAACAACTTGAAGGCAGTTAGTGTAGGAAGAACAAGTATTCATCAGATAAAGTGGTAAGCTACTCTCACACTACTCTGTAAGTCTATTCATTCTTCACGACTGAGTAGTAGAATAGTACTCTACTACTCAGTCGTGAAGAATGAGTAGACTAACTAAGAAGTCTAGCTAGTAACTGTTAGTTATTATCACTACTAGTAGCCTTCTGTAGTTTGCCAATCAGGGGTGTCTTTCAATTAGAAAGAGCGATACTTTACTAAAGCAAATTATCACTATCGCATCACTTGAAATTATTGCCCACTTGGTCTTTCAATTAGACAACATCACTCCCAAATCGCTCGCTCAGAATATATATAGTTGACTGAACGATTTGAAAGTGAGACCCCTAGCAGGTATTGCTCACTCACCTGGTGAGCGATCAGATTGTGATTTTGGTTTTTAAGTGTTGTGTTATTTGTAATTTGTTAAAATGTTAGAATCCGGCTCCAAATGCAATGATCTCAGTGCCCTAACTTCATATCTAGATAGGGTGAAATAAAGAGGGCTTACACGGTTTTCATCAGTAATAATACATCTGGTAAAAAAATCCAAAACTAAGAATTGCGAAAAAAATTCATCCTCAGCCATTCATATTTGTTGAGCCGACCTCAGCTGTTTCAGGGGAAACAAATTTGGTCCATAGTCAATATATTATATAATATGTGCCGAAATGTGAGTTGCTGGCAGTCAATGTAACATTGTGTATACCCTAAGAGAGTTAAGTATTTGCAGCAGGGAAAATTCACAAATAGCTACATTTAAAGCAAGCTAACATTTGCTCTCATTTCTTCATATAGACTAGAGTAATTTACTGCAAATCATCTTTAGACAACTATCCTGAATATTATGTAATATCAAGTTTATCGTCCTATTGTATTTAGAGTGATATATGAATATCTCAAAAAACTCAATATTCACACCCGTATATATATATATATATAATATGTGGTTTTAGATCAGAAGATGATTTGATGGTATTCAGTAGTTAATAAACCATGGCTTCCCGCCAGAAATTGCCAGAAGATTAAACCGTGAGTTACTTCAATACCATTGGACCCCACTCACATGATGGGGCTACTCTAGTGGAGTAATGTTAGTTCAATAGGAAAAGTTTGCATTTCGAGAAAATGGCGTGAAGTAATAAAATTATGGCTAGCCAACATTTTCTCAACTCCGTCACTTGACATTAACTTCCAGTGGATGACCTCACGTTCAAAGTTTTAAGATACTTGGGTTTTAATGAGCTCATTGGATGGTTGTGACAGGGTTGTCACATCCAATTCTTGAGAAAGGCACCCAAGTGCCTTCGGAGTTCTCCTCTATTACAAAAAACTAAGTGCAGACAACCATTGTAGTACTAACAGTCTGCTGAATAACAATAAAAAAAGCATGGCTATAAATGCTGTTGGCAAATTCTCACATGATTATAATATAAGTTGTATGTCAATTAAAATATTTTCACCCCTGCATTTCCGGTTGCTCCAATCCTAGTAAAATCCAAGTAAAACGATTTTGTTTTGTGTTGATTGCTGGAGGGGGAGCAGCTCCAAATATATGCAAATTAGATTAAAATTTTTCTTGAGGTAGAGAATGTTTTACTTTTTGTCACCATGCTCAGTAAATAACCTAACAAAGGGTCAAGTAGATGTCGAGCACATAGTGCTTGCTTTCCAATTTAGTCAATGCAATGTCACAGTGTATGTTATGTCATTATCCCTATCATTTTATCCAATTTTTCTGCATTTGGATTCGCTTCTGGTGTCACCAGTAAAATGGGAGGAACTTGAAATGTAGGCATTTATCACAGAACTTGTAATGGTTCTGGATCAAAGAAAGAAGAAATATGTCTTCATCCAACCAACTAAACATTATTGATGGCCAACCACCCAACCAACGCTGCTCCATATTGAAAAGTTTCCCCACTCCTGATTGCGAAAATGAATTATTCTGAGCAATGATTTTTGCGTCATATTGTGTACTCTGATCTAAACTTCAACAGTGCCTCTGTTAGAAGGGAATTAGGGGGGGGGGTTATTGTATGACACCTGAAGCTTTTGAACAAACCATCGGAGTGAGTATTTGCTAGTGTTGTTTCACCTTGGGCCTGACACTGAGCTTATATATATTATATCTGCTTTCGCTTTGCATACTTTTGTCTTTTGTGATAGTATGGTACTTCAAAAAGTGCTGTTTTGATGTGGCCGCGTGGGCCTACATACATCTCAATTCGGAGTTTAGTGGACAGTCATAGCTTCATCATATTCTATAGACGGCATACAATAGATAGCTGTCAGGAGGTCATTTCTCACAGATATACTCATATATGGTGTCCCAAACTCCGCACATAATTTTTTTCTACAACAATCTTACCGTTGTTTTGACTTCACATCACGAAATTTCTACATACAAGATTATTTTTTACAGTTTTACTATTTGGAGGAGTGAACGTAGAATGGGGACAGTGACTCAGAAGATATACGACAGAGCATCATACTCAGCAGATTTCTCACACCTTGTCACCCACCACCAATAACTCCAGCTTCAAAGAAGCACACTCTGCTGATGCTTTCTTTGTTACACTTGGAACTGAAGTTGTGGAGACACCAGGGACAAATACCCCCCCCCCCCCCCACCCAAGGTATGTATGGGCTTGAATGATCACCAATGCTTATCTATCAATATTTTGGGAGCCACCAGCAAAATTATTATGTCAAACAATGTAATCCTCTGATTCATGATTGTTGCTACATCACTTAGACGCGTATTATATATAGTTTTTTTTGGTGATGGGTTGCGGTAAATATCGAATATACCAAGTATATCAAATTGAGGATACTTTAGCCTGCGACACGTTGACACCCTCCCCCTAATTTAGCCACAATCGCTCTGAAAGTATGACACGGTGATTGATATACATTTTTCTTCTTTTCAGACTATAATTGAGACTCATGGTGGTATAGAGCGGACACCAGTCATGACACATCAAATATGCACCATGAGCACCTCCTCCGATAGTGAACTGTCACAAAAGTCACACCCTTATATCTGCGCAGCACTATGTTGTCACTGCACACTGTTGAATCGATAGATCAAAAAGTAGTGCCACATAAACTTTCCCCATATGATAATTGAAAGGGATGGGCACATGCTCTCATTTTATTAAAGTTTCAAGCTGTTCAGTGTTCACATTTGTATTGATATATCAATTGACTTTAGGGCATTTCTTGCGCCTACTGGTATTTTATTATCCTGTTGACAATCGCAGGAGGCCTTCTAGGGTTGTTGATTGTGAATGCCAATGTTTTGTGGGTTAACATATGCAAGAATAACATCTAAACTTTTTAGTATTTTCTACTGATTCAATTTTTTTTTTGGACAGTTGATTGTTCTCACCTCGTCGATTATTCATAATTTTTCATTCCAATGCTTTGCATCCTATTCAGGTATCAGTGAACTTAAGTTCAATGCAGGTATTCCTACTGTGGATTAACATGTATATCAGTTATATTTAAGAGTACAATGAGTACGACTTGTTTTTTTAAAATAAACAGCTTTCAATTCATTTCCAAAACATTATCAAAAGGTTCATCACTCGACAAATAGGCTGAGCACTAGGTTCATGTTGATGCACTGATCTTACATCTTGTCATATATCATTAGATGATACATTTGGTTGTCGTTGTCACTGAACTGTGTGGGTGAGTCCGGTTGAGGTTGGTGAGAGGGTCGGTCTACCTCTGTATGTCCGAAACAAGAAGTGTCATTTGTATAGCGCACACATACATATTGAGGTTTGATCACAACAATGAACTCCCTCTTCATTGATCACAGAATGGTTTCTCAGGCATTGTGTTTAGCAATGGCAGGCAAATTTACAAGTCGGTTTATCCCTGTGTTAAGCTTCTTATGGCTCATAGAGGTTTGCAGTTAGGTGGGAATCGGTGCTGCTAGTACACATTTTTTGGTTAGTGAGGTCCAAGACTACAATCCTGGTTAGTAGTTAGTACAAGGCAGTTTAATAATTTTTAGAAATTAGTACAAAGCAGCTTACCAATTGATAGAGGTTTATAGTACGATGGCACTGCTTGCATGAACTTTGCTAATATTGAACCCTCCTTGCTATAATCATCACCATGGTAGTATCATTGCTCGTAAAGAGTTAGTTATTTTTTTATTTCTCATCTAAACAAAATTCCCTGTCCATTGGTACAAAGTATGACTCTATAAGACCGGTGTGAGAGTATTTGTGTTCAGATATATACAAAATAAGTCTAGTTGTACACTTTTTTGTGTGTTTCAATACCTCATCAATCATTTCTGTTATTGCTGGGTGGTTAAAAGTTATATAGATAGATCAGGAATCTTGTTTAGAAGAAGTTTATTTAAACTTCCCTTCTACACCCTCTAGATTTTAAGATATATCAATTTTTACAACCCCTTATCATTTTTAGGAATTTCAACAAGAATAGCTAACCAGAGGTATTATATAGATGACACACTAAGGGTTAATCTACGCTCCTAGGGATTTTTTAGCGTGGATGGCTTTCATTAGCTGTTTGTTGGCTGAAGATGTTCTGGGCATGGAGCGCAAGCTCTGAATCTTATGGAATGTGGGTAGAGAGAAGCAAGGGTAAATCAAACCAAGGAGTAACAGCTTCCCCTGTTACTTCTTGATCAAACAGACCTATATTCAATGACACAATAGAACTCGTTTGTACGGAATGTCTGATGGTCACTGTAAATTCTAAAGGTCTGACAGCACAAATTTTTATACCATTGGATTCCTCATCTCCCGAGGAACATAGTGTTAATTTTTTTAGTAAAACAGGAAAACATCTTCCAACATTTCGAGAGCTTTAGTGAAAACAGTTTGGAAATGATAAAATTACTGCCCTGCTGCTGGCATATGTATGCAACTACTCCATTTTCATGGCGGGCATTTTTTGAGTATGATCTGAAAATCTGAGGTCTGTAGCTCGATAACTTATTTTCTTTGCAACAATAAAGGATTCCTCTTTACAATCATTATGATTTATAGCCATATTGAGAGTTTAAAAAATTTGGCACCAACTCGAACCCAGAGCTCTGCGTTGACGAAATAGAGAATTATCCACTGAGCTACACAGATGTGTTGTATCAAAATAAGAGTGTCTGCCTTAAATTCAGTGGAGCATGAATTCTGTATTACAATAATTACATTACACACACAATCAGCATATTTGTGCACAGCTAAATCATCGCAAATCAATAAAATAATGTAGAAGCGCATTTTCTTTTGAGCAGCAGCATGGCTTCAAATGGTCTGACACCACTAATTTTTATATCATTGGATTGCTCATCTTCTGAGGAACATAGTTGTTATTTTCTTTAGTAAACAAGGAAAATATCTACCAACATATCGAAAGCTTTACGGAAAACGGTTAAAAAATGATGTAAATTGCTGCCCTGCTGCCGGCTTATGTATGCAAATATTCCACTTTCATGGGGGGCAAAGAAATACACAGTTTGTGAGTGTGTCCTGAAAATTTGAGGTCTGTAGCTTGATAAGTTTTTATGCCAGCCACAAAAGAAGTTTTTCGCTTTATAATTTATATGAATTTTGGCCTTTTCGAGATGTAGAGATAACTCGGGTTCACAAAATTACCTTATATGCCCTGAGTTAGATGACTCATCTGTAGGCATTTTGTTTTGAGTCAGGATTGGTAAAGTTCATTTATTGATTTGGATGATAGCTTTTCGCCACTCAGTTTGCAGGCTATTCGGACCTGACAATTTAGTTCTTTAATATCATCGGCCGACAGGTGTTTGAAGGTAATTGCCAAATGAAAGGATATGACACTTTCAATGAACGCCTCGTAGGCTAACTTGATGGTCGTAGGGCTGACACCTAATTTTGCTAGTCTCTTAATAATATAAAAGCGTTTGCTGAGTTTATCTGATACTAGATGAGTACTATCTGAGAATTTCAGTTTCGGAGTGAATATGGTGCCCAGGTACTTATATCTAAACGTTTATGTTTCATGTGATGCAAATATTTAAATAAAAGTTTTTTTGTGAAGTCGAATCAGTAATATTGTGATTGATAAGCCTTCGCCTTTCCATAAGCTTGGTTTCTTAGAATTAGAGATTTTGAGTGAATAGTGATATTTTTTTAATGGACCTGAAGCAGAAGTTAAGGTTCTCCAGTTTTAGAAATAAATGTCATGAGGTTACTATGACTGCTTTTTTTTGCATGATATTTTTGATGTTTACGATTTCATAAAGTTTCGAGTTTTTATATTCATACTGCACAGTCATGGTTGCCATGGTCCTAATCTGATTAATTGTTAAACTCCTCTTCTCGAATTTTCATAGTTTGCCAATTTAATTACCATCTTAACTAAATAGAAGGTTGCCTCATAACATTAAATGGTCAGGCGATCAAGCGTCAAATGACGCATCATCTTATCATCTTTTCAAATTGGGATGTGCTAGGAGTATTTCACAGCATTGAAAGCGGCAGAAGAATACTCGTCACTATCTCTAGCACTAATTCTCATCAAAAGATTGTGTTATGCAGCTAAGCACTCTTGGCAACTGATCTGGTTACATCAGAGTATTAGTGCAACAATCATCACTCATTATGGTCACTTTATTAGTTAGCCTAAAATGAACTAATTGATCTTCGTTATGCAACTTATATATCTAAATGCTAAGGTTTCCTATGATACAATTTTTTTCATATAGTTTGGTTGCAAAGTTGATTCAGTAATATTTTGTGGGCTTAGTTCATTGAAAAACAATATTATGTTCTGCTTTCTTAACATTTCCTGTTTTGCAAAGTAAAATGTCCTCTCTCTGTTAATTTAGTGTGACCGACATTTCACTGGTGAAAATCAAAACATTCAAATATTATCTTGTGTAAATCACAGCAACTGAATCAATTTTAATCAGAGTTGTATTTTTTAAATTGCTTGTAGAAGGCTTTCATGGTGTGTTATTTATTTTCACCAGACCACTTTTGAAGAATCAAACAACACCGAATTGATCACCAGGATCCGCTGAAGTAGGGCAAATTTTTGGCACCAAATACAATCAATAATGATTGAGATTCAACGATGACCTGGATTGTGCAGAACATGTCAATTGTGTGATTAGTACTATGCTGCTAGTACTATAGAATTCTATATCGTTATTTCACTCATGATTAAGTGCCACACTGAGCTGTGGTGTCCCGCCTAGGTTTGTCAATATATCTTTTTATAAAGTCACATGCTTCTTAGAAATTCTGGTTACAATATCGGTGTGAACTTGCTTCCATAAACACACATTGTGATTCATATTTTAGCTCAAAGTAGTCTCAAATTGCTTTCAGAGTGATTCTTCAAATTGTCATCAACAGAGGAGTGATACAACTAACAATCAAAGTGATCTTTAAGAATATTCTGTTATAATTTAGTCAATCTATTTGTCTTTTGGTTGTTCTTTCAAATGATATATTGTCAAAACGAATAATATAATTGCTACAACCAAGATTATTCTAAAAGTAAAGTCACACAACCAGTTTTTCTGCTCGGCGCCCCCAGGGGGGGACTCACCAGAAAAAACCCAACCATGCTAGGCCCACCCACAAAGCCACTACCCCCTAACACTGCTTTGCTTGATTTGACTACATTACCCTTTCCACTGTGTCCGTTGGACTCATATTCACCCGTATTTTTGCTAATCCTGGCCCCTTACTTCAGCACCCCTTAACACCACCACATGCTGGATGTTTCATTTCTTCAGAGCTAAAGAGCATGCCTGTGAAGATATGGATGCATCACAGTATAATTGTTTGAACCAGTGTAAAACCATGCATATATTTTTGAGATTTTTATCCTCAGGTTTATGGCTATATGTACAAGTACAAAAAAGAGAAACAAGCTAGGTACAAAAATACTGAAAGAGAAAGTAAGAAAACCTAGCTAAAACAGAGGATTGTCAATCTAATTAATCAATGTAATCTAATCAATCATATACAATAGCTCGTCTCCTCCTCTGAGACCGAGCACCTGGCTGTGGTTCAGTGTCCACTACTGCCCTGCCATCGGCATCCTCCTGTTCGTCAGGCACAGGGGTTGAAGCTCTAGCACATGCTGCCCTGGGCCTAAATGGTTGAGCCAGAGTGTTTTTAAATTCGTCAAGAATGTTGACTAGTTCATTGCTTGCCTCACAACACTGTGAGGTGCCATTGTATTGTAGCAAGCAGGGAGTTAGAAGCTGGCGCACAGTTAGATTGAGTTCCTGGCCACTAGCCTTAAATTTATCACTGTCTACTTCTTCGTACACATCCACAACAGTTGTCAGGTTAGGATAGAGTTCTGCAATGTTATCAAACTTTACGGGCTGAACATAATTCAGTCTAGTGCGGCCCACTGTGTTTAAGATCTTTTGGACACGACCTATCCTAACCCTCCGACCTGACTTAAAAGCAACATCACCGTAAAGCCGAAGACTAAACTCCTCTGCGGGGTCACTTTCAGCACTGCATCCTCTTTCAGTTCTAGCTCTTACACGCTTCAGTCTGTCAGTAGACACATTCTCCCCGCTGTTCAGCATACTGACTAACGTGCTTTTATGGACTCGCCCTGTAAAATATTATTTAAAACAATATCCTCTCAATGTCTTTTCCAAATTTTTAAGACAATTTATGGTATTATAACATTATCGCCTTACATCTTGGCAACCTTTGTAAGCCAGTGCATGACTCTTCTGAGGTATTTGCCATACATCCACATAAATTTATCACTGAAACATCTATGGCACCTTCTTTTGATAACGCGATTGAAATTAAATCTCCCTGATGTAAAGGAGCGTCAATATGGTTTAAATGAAACAAAATCGGAGTTGTCCTCTCTATGTCAAGGAGCAGATAACTGAACTACTTGATTAAAATTTACCAGGTTTTCATCTCATGAGTGCAAATACCTAGCAGACCTATATTAATGCTGCACATAGAACATTGTCATTGAATCATGAGCCAAAATCAAACTTAATTGAAAGTGCTATTTACTTATTAGAATAATTCTATAACACTAGGTTCAGGTTTTTGGAATTCACCCAAAGAGTAAATGTGCAATAAAAATGATTGAAATAAGTGTAAGTTTAGAGAGCAACATGATGATAACAAGTATGAATAAAAGATCTAAACTAACCAATATTTGGCACAAGCACAGTAGTCGAGACATTTGGATCGGGTGTATTATCATCTGGATCTGGCTGGATTTCCATTTGGCTAATCTGACCAAGATGTGCACGCAGTTCATTTTCACATACATTCCCTAGATGAAGTGCAAATGTAAATCAATGGGTTGTTGCCAAAAACTGATAATAATATAGCTATTAATGATTGGCATTGGAAGGGAATGCATCGGCAGCAAAACTTAACAAAACAGCTATATTCCAGAAAGTGACATGATCGATTTCAACTATCACATCCTCGAGTTGAAAATCCTGACCAGAAAGTTGCAAAGCAAACAGTGACTTACCCTGGGCATCGACTGTATCATCGTCTTGAGCTATCTGGACAGACGCAGTATCTTCCTCAACAATATCAGTAGATTCTTCATCATTCTCCCGAGCCAACTCAGACACATCTGCATTTCTGATGCCATCAGCATTTTCGGGATTAGCCAACCATGCTGGGGGAGGGCCTGAGATATCTGAAAGATAAATAACGCAGCACGATTATAATTTATAATAGAATGAAGATCAAGACCATAAAACGCCTGGCCCTGCCATGAATGAACCTGAGATAGTTTGTCATAGATATCCCTTCATATTCACTTTATACATGTCAATGGATTTTTGTTCTGGCTTTTAGTTCAAATCAGGAATCAAAGGCTACGCTACTATAGTTTTATGTTCATGAGTTGCGATAGAAAAATTCTACATACTATATAAGCATTGCATACTCATTGTCAAGGTGATGAAATGTACTAAATCAAAATTATGCATCAAAAAAGGGAATACAAGATAGTTGTATTGCCTTTACCTAGTAAATGTGTCATTTTTGCTTGAGCTTGAGTGAGACCTTCCCGCCAAGCACAGGCTAGCTCTTCGTCAGATGACAGAGCAGCTGGGTTTCCCATCGGCTGTGGAGGAGATTCCATAGACCTGAACTGCTGCTCCCAGATGTTGTCCTGTTTCTTATGCCGTTTGCTCAGATTGATGCCATCTTTCTCTGTAGTAATCTCTGTTAGGCCGTTCATTTTAGCAACATTCCTGAGCATATCATTAAATGAGTAGGTGTGCTTGTTCATGACGAAGGACCCATTGGCTGAGAAGAAGTCCTCACAGCAATCACTGCCGCTGCATTGGAGGCTCACGGGTTGATCAGGTGTGAACACTCGGTACATCTTGATGAGTAGTACAGCAAAGTGACAAGAGATGATCACGCCTATGTATGTCTCATGTGATATAAATGAAACTGTCCTCATACGCCTGATTGATGAATCGTGAAACCACATCCTCAAGAAGTTAGTGACATATCCTGCGTGCTCAACACGCTTGAGTAGGGCAGTGGATTGTGAGAGAAATATGTCCACATATCTCCAGCACAACTGTAAGAAGCTCTGAGTGCCAGACACATCTGATGGTGCCGCTCCTGTAATTGTGATTTCTTGGTCAGATATCAACAACAATGTAGGAAAGGGAAAATATTCATACATACACCGTGTACATGCAATTGGTGTAGAGCAGGATTCCGACCATGAATTGACTTTTTGCCATCAATTACTGAACTAAGATGTTCTAATATATTATTATTAACGCTTTGGCATGGTGTTTGTTTATTCATTCTTTTATAATTAATTCCACCAAGAGTTGCCCTATCTTTTGCTGAGAGGACCGTTCTCCTATTACAATAAACAATTCATATAAGTGGATGCAAGATCTACATGAGCGGCATTCAAATATCACATAGTTGTCCTTGCAATATTAAAATCAGTTATTGATTAAACTAACCATCATGACCTTCCTGTAGTTTTGCAAGGCAATCTCGGACTGATGGGAACATTAGGCGCTGTGCTGACGCCCAGTTCTGCCGATCCTTTCTGATGACATCTTCATTTCTCATGCCATGGGTAACCATAGAAAAATAATTCTGCACAAGATGTAGATGGTTAATGGAAATTCTATGTGAACCTGAAACAAAAAAAATGCAGGACGGTAATGATACAGTTGAAGTGAGCTAAGATTATTTCACATGAGCCATCAAAATATGCAACGATCATCAATAGAATGAAATCTAGTGTTACAAGAGTGATACAGCTCTATATTTTATTTGACCATGATCCGATCCAAACACCTCAGACAAACCTGATCTTCAATTATATATATCTATCTAACACTCAACAGTTCAGGCATCTATACCTATAGTAAGATCTCTGTTCGATTGATCCATGCCATTAATCAGTTTTTTGCCATTGTGAATGAAATCTTGGTCCGGCAATCCAAAGCCAGTGATGTCCCCATCAGAGTTGGCGCTACAAGCCATTGTAAAGTTGTCATCAGGAATGCTGAAGTTACCATCTCCGAATGCTCTGACCATCAGTTTACGTCTCCGAGAGTCTCCATCGGAAGCGTGTCCTATGTACAATTTGAGCATAGAATCAAATTAACATCTGGTATAGATGACCCTAATTAACATAGCGGACAACCAGGGAGGTACTCAAACAAACTGCCAGTGTGCCATTATGCTAAAAAATTGAGTTATAGGGATTGTGGCTGAATTTATTTTTTGATTCAGCCACAATCCATATAACTAAATATCTTAGCATTATTTTAATGTTTAGTCCAACCCAACCAAAATAGTGAAGCGAACAAGAATGCAGGACCAAAGAGTCTAGTTGTGACCCACTGCTGTCTCCCTTCCGCATAAAACCCATAGAACCGTTAGAATACCGTTAGAATTGGCTAAATTTCATGCCACAATTTTTTTCCCATTGTAGCAAATTAAAATAGTATCGGTTTCAACAAGGATCCTTGATTTCAAGTCTGTAGATTTAAGAGCTATCTTCTCTTTTTTATTTGTTGATTTTGATCTTATCTAACCAGAGGCACATACAATAACGTCAAGCGACCTTAGCTAAAATAAAAATATAACAAAGATGAGGGGAAAGCTTAAACTATTCTCGTAACTGCTCTATCAGATGATGTAAGCTACTTGCCTATCAAAGGGCCGAGAATGGGCTTTATATGGATGTCATAGAGTCTGGAGAGTTCCTCCCATTCCTGACTGACATGGTCGGCAGTGAACTTATTGCATGTTGGCATCATGTAAATAGGCAGTGAATGTAGATTAGGATGAAGTGGGTTGATCATAATCACTCTAGCATGGGACCCAATGACGTTGTTCTGAAACGCTGTAACAAGTTGTTCATAAGAATCGCCGACAGTCACCGAGCAATCTGGTTGACAGGCATGTGTATCCGACTTAGCACCGCAGAACCCGATCAAGCTATCAGTATTCTGGTCCCACACTACAGAGGCTTGTATAGCCGTCTCATCTTCAGATGCTTCACATAGGACTGGACCTGCAACGAAAAGCAATCATCTTACTCCAGTAATCATGGTGGGGAGAGCGGTCAAACAAATCTATTGTCATACTTAGGGAAACTTGAGTTAAATTAATTGTAGTAACTATCTGAGTTTATCTCATAACAACACTACACACACTACACTATTAGAATTCATATTTACATCAATTAATTGGTGATCTAGCCCATGTGGATTACCAGGTGACGATTGAGTGACACTTATGAACCACTCTGATGTACATACAGGATTCAACTTCTTGATTCAACAATAACAAAATTCTTAGTATTGAACATTATTATGAAGTGTCCATTCAGTGCAAATACATGTGACTGCTATCTATACCTATCCTATCATGTCAGTCAAGAGTCAAGTAGTATATTATTCCCAGATGAAGACGAAAACTGTGATCACACCTCAAATTTGTAAAAATATGAACCAGTAATGAATTCATGAATGAATACATCTTCACCATGCCCCATTATCAAAGGAATCGGCATGCAAACCCACCAGTTATGTTGAGAGACTGTTTCACACTTCTGTAAATCCCAGCCACCTTGGTGAAGAAGCTCTCTTGAAAGCCTGCCTGTCTAACACTGAATTGGCTGTTGCTTACCCACTGGTACACACTAGAAATCTCTAAAAAAAAACCGAACTCGAGTATTATGCAACAGTAAGATAGACAGCATGAAATTTGGACTGGTAGGTTTGACATGATGGATTTCTGTAAATGCAGAAGATTTTTATGGGATTTTAAATTTGGTTATATGTGACCTGGGCTGTCAGAAAGTGCATTCGTGCTGTCTTTATAGTAACACTGGGTCTGGATCGTTAGCTCGCGTTAGCTACACATCCAATTAGATAATAATCAGAATGGGGAAATCTCAGCTACTAGTAGCTAGTTACATGTGCTATTTCACATGGAATGGAATGACTGGCTGAATCAGGGTTCTCAACCTATCAGGGTTTGAAATTCGAGCGACTCGACAGCAGCATGGATTCAGCCAAGGAACATCCTTGATTCAGCATCGAGGCTGGTTGGTGATACAAAATCTATGCTCTATTTTCTTCATAACTAGAGCAGTGAGCATCCCCATTCAATATAGCAACTCATTAAAGTCACATTATTTCAATGAAACATACATATTGTGTCCCTAAATGTGGGTAAATATTGCACCTGTGCATTAAATAAACATAAAATTCTTAGATTTGCTAAATAGTGATGAAAATCCAGCTATTTCAATGACTTTCATAAATCCTCCAGACATGCTTACAATGGCCTAATATCGGAGCTAACTCAGATTAAATCCGAGTAGTTGAGAACCCTGCTGAATATACTGGGCTGGGTCTGAATTTCACGTTTCAGTTTGCATAACCTACCTGGTCCACCCATGATGACAAGTCACTCATAGAACTTCTTTGTTGAGTCTTCATACCGCTTGCCGTGTGATCTCCTGCTAAGATTGCGGGTTATGTCCCTGACCATCGATAGGAGAGTAGTCTTGTTGCTCAGTAGCCCTTTCTTGTAAGCCTGCCCCAGGTTGTAAACAATAGCTTTCGTGTCATTCCGTGCTGTGCATTCTGCTATAACTGAAGACAGCCTTAGTTTACTTTTCTTCAGCTCCACGACATTGGTTTTCAGAATCAGTGTTTTATGTTTGTAGTATTGCAGGTTTCGGCGGAGTTGTTTAGTTCGGTTCAGTAGCATGGCATGTGTCACATAACTGTCATTTGTTTTCTTCTGGTCTCTTTTCTCTGCTGCTCGCCTCAACACTTTTCTAAACCGTTTATTGTTCAGCAGGCCCCTACATGTTTGACATATGAAGTTCTTTTTATCCACTGCTGATGCTTCTCGAGGGCATTGAGTACTGCGTATACACGGACCTTTTGGGGAAAATGCATCATAGTGATATAGGTTGGCATTCTGCTTGCCATATACAGAAGTTAAATCAAATATCTGGTACTTGGTGGTATGAGCACCTTTCAGCCAGTGACTTGGTCTTGCAGACCAGCACAATGTTTCAAACCCCAAACCCCAAACCCCAAACCCGATGGTTCAGTGACAGTGGTGGCAGGCTTTTTAGTGAAGAAAGTGTCTAGTGTAGGTTGTGCGGATTTCTTGTTGCACTGCTGAGCTTTGTCCTTATGTTCAGTTAAGTTGAAAGTTAGTGAGCCACGCTGAGGCCGCATAGTGAATCTTCTCAGACAATGTGTACATTGTACATTGTCACCGACCCTCTCGTATTGGCTACCGAACTTTTCCACAACATCCTTGTATATTACTTTCAGTGTGTTTTCAATATGTAAAGCATCAGCTTTCCCCGATTTTGATTGAGCTAAAGCGAGGGCATTCGCGTGTCTCGGCCTAGCAAAATGGTCTCTTACGTTGGCTAGATACCTGTGACCACCTGCACTGTCTATCAATATCTCCTGGTTGCAGGGTGAACAGAACACTGTCATACGTTTCTCTTTGTTGAGAGATAAGGTGACATGCTTTTGGTCCATCTTTGATTCTTGGCAAAGGGTTTCCAGTCGTCTTCGATAATCGTAACCAGCTTTTGCTGCGCAAAATAAAAAAAAAATATTGCATAATTTCAAAGAACAACAAACCCACCAGTGCCCACACAGTGATTCACAGTCCGACCAAAAAATAAGCTTAAACATGTCAGCTGGTACAGAGAATAATCATACGCAAATACAAAATAATCATAAATAGCAGCATAATGACAGCCTAAGGGCATTTTCCCCCCATTTTCCAAAGCAGTCTTTCATAAAAATTGAGTTAAATTTCACATTAACACAATTTATGCATCAATTGACCCGTTTATGAAAAGCATGTAAATTGAATATAAGATAAAGTGCTAAAGAAATAAAGGTACCTATATAATCATCTATTTCTACTTCTGTTCTCGGCTTTTTTTTAGGTACAGATTTGTCTTGCCCGTCAATGACCGACTCCACAACTATCCCATCTTCATCACTTTTCTGAGCAGCGGCAATGTCTGTGGCTACAGTAATCTCCTGATAGTAAAAATGTGAAGTTTGAGTTTGAGATTACAGTCAGTCAGTGTTTTACTTAAAATATCATATTTGAAACAATATAATATTAGCTTTCCCACCACCGATGGCGAAACAGGTTTTAAGACTTAGTAAAGACAGAACTGTAAGCACAGAGTGGTATGTAACCGACCGTAAATAGACCAGATGCAACATGCATAAAAATGGTAGAAAATTAGACAGAGCATGCTAACCGCCTCCCCACTGACATCCTATACTCCGCATGCTCTCGCAGAACATTCCTTAAAGTGATGATCAATTTCCTTGTCATATATGTCCACTCAAGAGCAATACAGAACACAGGAATACAGAACACAGACACAACTGTGTGCTTGAATCATGCCCGAATCATGTTTCAGTCAGCGCACATGGTTTGAACATCTACCTTCACTTCAGCCCGCAGATCTTTGAGTTTTGTTCTCACTAGAGCTCTAGCTCCTCTGACTCTTATCATGGCCAGTACCTCCTCAACCTCCATCCGTCCTATCCGTCATCATTTTCAACGACTGTGATGTTATCATTTCATCTACAACAGAGGTTATTGATACATAGGGGATACATAGGCCTATAGAGTGATCAGAAATTCTACTGCCAGACTGACCGGTTGACTAAACTTACAACAGAAGGTTTCTATACTACTTTTAACTTTACCACAGGGCACCACATGCACAGTGACAGCAGTATAAATAAAATAAAATGAAATAAATGTGGTAGAAAACTACCCCTAGTAGCTAACTTGACTGCAAGGTTAAGCTAATAAAATTCCTCCTGTGGCTGAGAAGGGACTGATATAATATAGGCCTAGTATAGGCAATGAAAAAATTTAAAGATGGTGTGACTTTTTGATTGTTGTGTGTGACTGTGAAGTGACTGGGTGATGGAGGAGTTACTAAAACTTTTAGCTTCTACCAAATAAATATCATTCATTTCTAAATCTTATTGATGTTTCTGTGACCTCTTTCACCACTTTTTACACTTTCACTTACCTTTGAACAGAGTAACAACTTCTTCTGCACATGTAGAATCACCTAAAATTGATCTCAAAATGACCTCTATTTCTTCCAATTTCCAACACGCCAATTGCAGATGACAATTTGAAGGTTGTATTAAGGTCATAGTCTGAAATCATACTGCAAGCAGTATGATAACATACTGACTCTCGTGATCTGACTGGGCATGTAGATCACTGATAAACTAGGCTATCATTACCACAAAGAGAATGTCGTAAGGCTAAGTATGTATCATGCGTGACTTGAATTTGCGCATGTGCAAGAACAATGAGTTTAGCTTGGGTTCTGATTGCAACTTTGGAAAGGAGAAATGGGATATCCCCTGCATAAACTGTCTATCAAAGTCAGCTAATAATGACAAGAGATGATAACTATCAATAACAAATCCGCACGCTTTTGGGAGTATGTCACCAGAGCAGGTAGCCAATCAGATGGCTTCGGAATTCCGAGACTCAATTTTGCAGAGATCAGCTCATGCCCAGAGCTGAGCATGCGCAGAATGGTATGATAATGTTAATACTTTTGAGTTATATTTACCTGTAGATGTTTATGGTCCTATATCCTGTTTCTGAAGTCAAGGGGAAGAAAAGATTGTTCCCTAGTTATGTGTAAACATCTCAGCTCATAAACTTGTCATCAATCAGATTGGTTAGGTTCCCATCCAGCAACTTGTCATGAGAGGGGGCCTTATCACTCTGAATAGCACAGGCTCTACCCCCTTTTCACTAGCACTATAAGCATACATTGATCCTAGCCCTTTGCACTTGGTGTGTTGTGCACAACTACCCCTTATTTATAGATTTCACTGTGCAGCTCCAACTCTCCAAAACACCCCCTTAAACGTGTTTTAAGGCCGAGCATGGTGGGTAAATTTTGGTGAGTTCCCCCCCCCCCGGGTCGGCGCCAAAGAGGTAAATAGCATACACAAAAAGGTTAAACATTTTGACTGGAATAATCAATACATAAGTACCCACAACGTTTATTGAAAAATCAATGAAGTGTTACAAATTCCATCATGAATGATAGGGAAATGTATTCTTGAATAGAAAAAATATGTTGTTGTTCTGACATTTTTTTCTATTCAGTAATAAGTTATCATCAACAATAATTTTTCTATTCAGCTTTGGGCCAAGCTGTACTGTAAAGGTGATATTTCTTAGACGAATTGAGTAGTGATTAAGATTTTGAGTAGTTGCCTACTCATGTACCATTTTCTGGCCCTTTTTAGATGTATCTATTCAACCTAAGTCTTAAGTTGTCTTATCATTTCAAAATTCTCATTGGTCAACAAAATCAAACAGCTCTGTATATAAAGTTAGAAAACAGAACACAAGAAAACGCCTCTCTTAAAAACATCCAGCAATTGTGAACATTGCTACAAAGGATCTACAAAGTCGTTCTGGACTAAACTCAACCTCTCTCGTCACATCCATAAGCTTATAACAATTGACTAGGTTTCTCCCAAATATATTCATTTGTGTTATTACTCCGCTCATCATCCAGTAACATGAGGTCATATATGAATTCTGTACACTCTCCGTTTCCAGATGGCTCACCAGGTGCCCTCATATCGGTTGTAATATTAGTACCATCAGTACATGTACATTGGAATGTCACAGTTTCAAGACATATAGAGCATCTGTCCACATGCCGGTAGACAAGCCAAACCCACCAGTTGACAGAGAAGGGTATATTTAAGCGACAGTGTGTATTTGCATTGCGTTTCACGCACCGCTATTACGGAGGATATTGCCTGACAGCTCAAATCAGGAGACCATTCTATTTCACAGGCTTCAATCTGTCAGAATCTGCCATCAAACATAAAGTTGTGCGCTCAATTGGTATGACTTTATGAGGAATTTTTAGCCTTTTGTTTTGGAATTGTTACTTTATGCGGAATTACCCTCTCTTTCCCTGTTTGCTTGTTACTTCACAACACAATCGATGTCTCGGTGTCAGTTCTATTAGATGTATAGTTGTTACATCCTCCCCCACTCAAATCTCATTGCACAAGTGCTAACCAATTATTGATTATTTATTGACTGTTTCATGTTAACACAATATTACTCAGTCGGTAATCATCAAAATATTATCCATCAAAATTAATTGGAGTTCTACGCCATCACTAACTATTGAACCTACCTAATACTCATTTGCACCAGTCATTGATTGTGTTTCAAGAAAGAGGCAAATAGGGAAAGAGAGGGTAATTCCACAAATAGTGAAAATTCCAACAAACAAAAGGTTAATATACCCAGGGAGCTTGGGACTGCTGGAGATTGCACTTCAGCTATCACGTGAGATTACTAGCATGCATGCTGTATACTTATTGTCTTCTCATGAATGAATTAGTGAATTTGCGACACTATCATATATAAGTCTGAATTGTTAGTTGATAATGACTCTGATTGTATATGAGGGATCAAAAGGAGCCACTGAAATATCCTAAGATTATCCTTCTGTTTTATTGGCACAAGAGATACATCAAACTTTTCTTGACATGCTATTTCATCCAAAAGATATTTATTTACAGTGAATAATCATTATAATGTTTGACAAGTGCCTAGTTTGGCCAAACACCTCAAAATAAGGACTGAGCATTTACCCGAATTTAGGCATATCAAGACTATGCCTCTCAAACATAGTTTCCTACTATAGCCTACAAATCTGAGCTGAAACATGATAGAAATAGCCCCAGTTTTTGGGGGACCCTAGGACAATTCCATCTAGCACAAGATTGACTGGTTTGGTCCATTGATGGCTTTAAACACTTCAGTGAAGTATGCCAATGTACATATTGGTAACATCTCTTATGCTAATCTCAGCTATGGTTCATTGATAGTGGCTTAGGTATGTAACTGCATATTAAATTTTGTGTAGTTAAGTTATAGAAATGTTATATCATGATTTATGGTATCTAGAACTGCATAAGTGACTCCGACCAGACATGTGTCATTCAGCTAAAATTTATCATCTTTTTGTAGCCGCACACGCCACATAGGTTAAGGAATACTGAATTCTGATTGGTCAATTTTTGCTAGTGCAATCTCCATATATCCCGAACTCCCTGATATACTTCAAAAAGTCATACTTTGCAGTTGCCCTTTCTGACCAATTGAGCACACAACTTTCTGTTTGATGGCATATTCTGACAGATGGAAGCCTGTGTAATAGAATGGTCACCTGATTTGAGCTGTCAGGCAATATCCTCTTTAATAATGGTCGCTCTAAGTAATGGATCGGATGTATTTAACTTGTGCTTGAAAAGTTGATTCTTTGATTGCCTTATGTGTGGATGATTGATCAATACAATTGTGTCTACTGTGGTATCTATCACTTTGCTTGTTGACATGCAGATAAGGTTGAAGCACCTCAACCCTCAAGATAAGTACTCAGTGGCATACCTTGGCATCAAATAGTCTTCAGGGTAGTGTTGTCTTCTGGTTTGCCTTTAATGTTGTGCCTTGCCAACAGTTTTTTTTAGGATTCTCAATCTACATGATCGAACATGTCTTCACACAAAATTTCTCTAAACAACACAACATTAAATATTGACATCAAGCCAAAGCCCTTTGCTACTATTGTCCATATAACATGGCAAGTTCTTTGTGCAATCAATGTAGTCAGTAACCTTGTATCATGCATCAATAACCGCATAATAATTCCATATGTTCTCATGGCAACCTTCAAAATCAGAGACTGATAGCTGAACCATCAGTGTTGATAGTGCTATAGAGAATGTGAGCTGTGTAGATTGTTGGCCAAGGTGGTCAAATTGGATAACCTTATTGCACTCACAAGCCCAGTGCTCATCAGTAAAGCAATGCAGTTAGCAGTTACGAGTTATGCGACTTACAAACTAAAGGGTGATATACTAACATGAGTAAAATACTTTAAATATTCTCTGCCAGGTTAGCAGTTAAACAGCTGTTTGGAAGGAATGGAATGTATAAGTTCTCAGCGTTTTATAGTCATTATTTATGTTACTTTAGTACTATCGGTGATTTTTGCAATGCCCATTTTCTGATGGCCATTATTAAATAGTGATCACTCAACGCACACTTATATACAGGACTTTTATGTTTCTCAAGTTATTAGCATAGAGCATAGATGTGATTGATAAGAGTGGATGAACGTTCTTCTACTCTTGTGGGTTCACTTATGATCTGTGATAAACCTAAAGGCGTGATGACATTATTGAACCATCTGGTCTTTGTGATCGCACTCTTTAAATCTACATTGAAATCACCTAAAATGATGATTTCCTGGCACAATGTTGGGCATTGCTGAACATGTTGTGAAAATACCTGATCCCAATCAATAAGGGTGCTAGGAGCACGGTATAGAAAGCAAATAATGAATGGTTGAGTGTTAGTTTGTGTTAATTTAAGGGTAATTGACTCTGGTATGATCGGATTTGACGGGCTGATTTCCTGAAACGGTGTATCATTCCGGATATAGCATAATACACCCCCTCCTTGACCAGTTACTGTCTTTTCTGATTAAATTATAATTGTTGATGTGAAAAAAATATGATGGCTTTGAAGCATATTACTCTACGTTATCAGCAAATATTCATGTCGGAAAGTTGTCTTGCAGACCCAATTAATGGGGTCTAGCCAGTCTATCTACCAATATGTGATGAATTTTCATATATTATCAATTAAATGGATAATATCTTTTACCTATAAACACTGACATAAATATTCATTGACTAGGGGAACATATCTGTCCCTGAACAATCATGTGCGAACTTATGTATGTTTGCTGTAAATCATTTCTCATATTTGATTGGTCTGCAAGTTCTGTAATGCTACACCTGACCCATCAATAATTTTTGGTCAAGTCAGAGTTTGAACTGGGACATCAGTCAATGCCATTCGCTAAAGCTGACACAAATATATAATATACTGATGTCACTTCTCCATAAATAGTCAAATTGTGTATTTTATCATTAATCAATGAATTCAAATCAATGCATGTAACAGTATGGCACAACCTAACTTTTTAATGCTATCACACAATTTAAAGCAACAATCCCTTGTAATAATTATTGCAAAACCAATTTTTTCTAATAAGAGACTCTGAATCAGAAAATGTGTAATCTGTGTTTACTGTTAATTTTTTACTGTTGAATTTGGTATGAATAGTTAACTCAGTAATGATGCTGAAAGAAAAAAGCCTGATTTCATTATGTGGGATAAATTAGACAGCTACATGCATGACTAACCTGGGTTATTTCCGTCCATCAAACTAACATAGATATCTCTGGTCTGTAGATTCGAGATGCTTGGTAACTTTGCTGCTCTTGTCTGACAATCCTCTACAGCCTCCTGGTGATTCTGTAGACTAGAGAGCATCTTGATTCAAGAATCTCTCTCAGAGTTATCATACCATCCATCGCTGAGGTCACATGAACTCACACTTGAATGTCCTACAAAGCAGTAAAAATCAACAGCATGAAACGGCATGTCCATTCCAGCAAAAAATAAAAAAAGTAAAACGCACATAAGCAGAATCAGACAGAAGTGAAGAATGTGAAGAATAAACAAACTGGAGAGTGTAAAAAAACTCAAAATGCAAAGATGACAAATGAGGATAAAACGGAGCTTTGACTGAGGGCTGTTGCAATGAAATATACTCTGGGATCTACTTTCATCATTTTGACTATTGCTTCTATGTTATAACTACTCATTTTATTAGCTGTGTAGTTTGCAGCTGAATGACATGTCCTGATAATTCAAATTTCTGCATCGGGATAGTATTGATTTGTGGTGGAATTTTTTTGATGCTGATGCTTTTGTGTAACCGTATCAGATAAGATATATCACTGGAGAGAATACAACTAAGCAGTAGGCTACATTCAAAGATTTCATTTCATGTTTCTGAAATCGAGATGTGATGCGATTCCATCTCTTTTCTGAATATTGCTCTTCACAGTTTTACAATGTGGAAAAGTTTTGTACCTATGCATTTGTCATATTCGTCTCCAAATTACATTAATTGTCATCAGCACTCAGCCTTTACTGCATATATGCACCTGTAAACACTGTGAACCTTGTAGGCACTCCAGCTTCTTTTTTAGCTATATATAGTTCAAAGCAGAATGTAATACGCCTTTTCCTGTTGCTTGCTTAGCATTGAATTAAAGTGTCAAGATTGATGTAATTATGCCAAGTTTAAACGTGAATGTAGCTCAGTGAAGGATGTGTAACACAAACAAAAACTGCCTGTTTGTTATTCCAGTAACTAAGCATGACTTTGAAATGGCACAGATCAGATTTTACATCTGGTTACCTGTAATTCAATTTCCTTAACGGAAAGTGAGATGTTCAATTCTCTTGATTAAATTAGATTTCAACTTTCACAAGCCATCATTTGCAGAAATAATGTTATTTACAACGAAATAAAAAATCGTGTGTGATGAGAGCAAGCAATTTCATTTGATTTGCTGAGCATATGAAACAAATGTTCTTGGTGTCGATATTTGTATTTTGAATGGTAACATGATGGTTTCAAACTCCATGTAATCACCTAGTGTATTTATTGTATATCAGGCATATGGATATTCAGAACATGCATTGATTTTAGTTGTCAATAATTTTGATTACAATTAGGAGCTGACACATTATCTATAAAATCGAAAATAAATTATCATTAGCAGTCTTGTCTGAACATAAGCGGAACTTTAGATATCATCAATATTTGACTTGTACACATTGTATCAACAATGTTGTTTGTTGTGTCGTATCAAGTGTCAGAGCTTTGAAAAAGGTTAAATGTTGATGAGTCCATTTTGAAAATAAAATCACATTTGGCATAAGAGAAAGAATTTAGGCAGAGTAAGATTTATTGGAAAATTCAGAGGTTCATTGTCAGCAATCATTAACTCAGTGTTGTGCACTTTTGCAGAAGTTTTACTGCAGTTAGGTTGACAGGCTGTTTTATTTCATATGCCTTAATGACTTTTCAGCTTGAGATCTTTAAAATCATACAGAACATAGCCTAGTAGGACTGTTACTTTAAAGCACAGTGGTTCAAAACAAATAGTTAACATAAATGGCAAAAGGTGAGGACCAAATTTTAGGCTCAACAAGGTTCAGTTCTTCCTACAAGCCCTTGCACTTGTTACCTGACAGGAAAACTGATTCACCAGGTACACAGTCTGAGCCATTCATTCCTGAATCCACTATCATTGATCCAAGTCGACATGATGATGAATATCTGTCATAGCCAAAACATCTGCATCCTCTGGTTGAAGCACATAGAGCTGAGCATTTTTATTAGAGTCAACATATCCCCACTCTTTATGAAACCACTCCCTAGGATGCAGTATGAGGTGGTCCTAAATTGCTCAGATTGCTGCACAAGGCTGCTTGAAGGAAGCTGAAGCAAATCAAAATCTGAAATTTCCCTATCATTCCAACATTGGTGGTAACCTTTTGTATCTATGAATCGATACTCTGGGAATTATATCTTCAGAAACCCTTGGAATTTGAGTTTTGATTGCCATAAGTTTTTTGTTATAACTTAGTTTATGTTATTTTCAAAAAGAAACAATTAGCATGATTTTAATGTATTCATATAATTGCACTTACATTTAATAGAAGCAGGAGAAGGCGAAAAAAATGCTTTCGGTGAGTAGAGCTTTGATCCATCTTCTCTTCATGCTCTGCTTGTGCACAAGAGAATAACTTCATTGTATATATACTTTCACTGCCTATAAACTGTCACTACATAAATAATGTCACTGCTGAATAAATTCACTGCATGAATAATGTCACTGCACTAAACACTGCACTGCACTAAACATGCCACTGCATTAATCATGCCATGCACTAAACATGCCATGTACTAAACATGCCACTGCACTAAAGACAAGGTCACTGCACTAAACATGCCACTGTAGGAATGAAATTAACTTGATTTCATGATTGTTTAGTAGAGTATTATATGTTTGTAGTGTTTATCGGGTTTCGTAAGCATTTCACCAGATACTCGTCAAACAAATTACCACTGGCCTGCTGTTCTTGACAATATCTGAAATGCAATCTCATACTGATAGATAAAATTACTATATTTAATTATATTTAAGTTTCATTTTACTAGGAGAAGGATGGAGAAGACTAAGAGAATCCTTTAAAAAATTTGTTTCTAGTTGACTTAATATGATGTGAACCCCCTACTACGATTGACCAAAACCGCCATATTTTCATAATATCCCTGGTGTCTGTAATTAGGGGGTTTTGGTCTGGCCAAAACAGCCACTGTAGCTGCAAATCATACTTGTTTTCTTTTTTTAGTGGCGGTTTTGGTCGACAAAAAACTACCACTGTAGCTGCAAATCATACTTGTTTTCTTTTGAGTGGCGGTTTCGACCAAAACCGCCAATCTAGAACTCTTATTCCAGACGGGTGAGCACAACTCCCACCATAAATAGTCTGATCATGTGACATATGCTATTCTTAGTTTCCTCAAGACCGGAAATCTTGCCAGTGCTAGGTACTAGTGACTACCAAGGATGACCTGTTACATTCATAATAACATACTTACTAGTTTAGTACTACTATAATTATATTGTGAAACCTGTCCTGCAGTTGACTAGCACTGGCAAGGTTTCCGGTCTTGAAAATTCTGACTTTGTGACTCTGACATTGTTGCCTCTTATGGCGACGCCCACTTTCATCTATTGAAATTGAGTTTAGGTGTTAGCTGTGAGGGAGGTAAGAATCATTTACTAACACAAATACAATTTCATCACTTTCATACTTGCACAGAGAAACCTCAAATAAACAAACTGCAGCATTGGAGATCTTTTTTATTTGAAAATTTTATATAATTCTGACCCTTTTATTTTAATATTTCACCTTTATTTTTGAACTTGTATATTTGTAGGAATGAGATAACCAAAACACTTTATGCCAAACACTTTAAGAAACAAATCGTAGAGGTAACGTGGCACCGCCCTCTTGCAAATGAAAACGGCCAGGAGATGGACGAAATAGATATATCTGATAGTCTATTGTTGTATGGCATTTTATATTTATTAAAGCATGAAAAAAATAACATTACCTATTTGATTTGTGTCCTCAATTTTTCAATCGATCAAGTCTGTGATCAAATTATGATATTCAATGAAGCAATACTGATATCTGTGTTTGACTGTTCATGTTCAGTTGTTTGGCTGCTAGCAAATGATAATGACTGGCATGGGTCGTCACCATATTCAACTGAACATTTGTAAAAACCCATAAATATCTTTTGATCCACTTTTGTCATTTATTCAGTGACATTATTGTTACGGTGACTTTATTTGCCAATTGGTAAGCAAAGCGAAAGGTTAGCATGGATAAAGTCTCAACATGCAGAGAACATATATCTCATCTATGTTTGCTCCTACTTCATGTAAGTATATTCTGTTGCAACTATATCTAAATAAAAAGTCTAATTGCGGCTTTTGCATATCAAGCTCGAGTCAAACAGAATATCTAACCACAGTTCCCAATATGTTTTCTGTTACAAAATCTTGAAAAACTTTCTAAAATTCAAGGTTGCAGGCACTGACAGGGTCCTAATAATTTGTAAATCAAACATGCCAAAGTGAGTGCGAAATTTTAAACATTAAGTTCAGCCAGTGTCAGATTCTCTTTTACTGGTTATAGATATTGTTGCAGTTGGTATTTTGTTCATTTTAATAGATTCCTACCCATTCTTTTGTTACAGCTTCCTACAGTCAGCCTTTTTCCTCAATCTGAGAGATTTAGGGTCACCCCCTACTGCATTAGAAGTGGCAGGATCATAGAAACTCTGCATGATCTGCCTCTCATCAAATGTGCAGTTAGTTGTGTTTCAACTGAAGGATGCAGAGGGTTCGCCTATGATAGAGATTCATCATCATGTCAACTCGGATCAGTGATAGTGGAATCTGGAACAACAGACTCAGACTGACTGCCTGGAGAATCGGTTTATCTTTCAGGTAAAATATCACCCTTTCAGAAACTTTCGTATGCAGTAGTCGCGTAACATGAAACATGACCCCAGCGCAAAAGAACTGGTTCACACAAGATTTTAGCTGATTATAGAAACGAGGATATTTCAATAAATTGCTGAGTATCATTGAAAGGGATTCCTTAGATAAATAATTCAAAACTATCTATCTAGCTTTAACCACATTTTGCAACGAATTGCCAATGTGATACATCAGAGTTGATGACTTTTGAAATCATTCCCATTCAGATTGAGACGTGCTGAGTACAGTAACTGTTGTAACAGTCCATGTCCACAATGCCCCAAATAAGGTACCTTATGCAGAATTAGCTGATTGTAATATGTATTTTTGCAGCCAGATGCAGATCCTTTGATTGCACAGTGTTGTCCTGCAAAAATAATTTCTACTTAGATCATTTGAATTTGAAAGTCCAATTTAAACAAGGCAATTTAATATCTCAAATCCAATACGGGAAATTGAATTTCGACTTCCTAAGGAAAGAGATGCCATAATTTGATATGCGCATTGACAAAGTCAAGTATGCTTTGAGATTACCGAGGTAGATAAAATTTCTACACTAAATCACATCTGCATTAATGGTCATTCTATGTTTTCTCATTGCTAAATGCTGAATTCCGGTTAAATCATAGCCAATATCATAGTTGGGTGGATATATTCACCAAAACAAAAAAATATTGCTGTCATTACTTTGGATGTTTTATTTTATTGAAAAGTGGTGCCCCCGTTATTTTTGTATACCCATTTGGGATATTGTCCACAAGGATATGAACTTTTTAGACATGAATTGTTTTCGAAAGTTTTGCTTGGAAAGAGTGAGTCTAAATGAAAAAAAAAAAAATTTTAAATTCAAATTGTGAGTTATTTGCCAGGAATTCCAGCCCAGAGGAGATGAACTTTGATAACACATGTCGTTTGATATTCTAACATCATTCCAGGGAGAAATTTATCGCGTGCAGCTGATGTTTCATGTGTTTTGATCTTTGCTTTGAACATCTTGCTCACTGTGTTCATTGAACTCAAATCTATACTAAATGTGCAAAATGTTGTGAATGTTGATTATGATTTTGAGAATATCGAATATCAATTTGGCTTCCATGTTTATAACAAGTGAAGGCTTAAAGTAGCAGACAACCATAAAAGTTATATTTTGATATTTGATGCGTAATGATTTACTCTTTCTAAACTTGCATGTTAGAAACAAATATTAAATTAGAAAATTTTAATTATTTTAATAGCAAACTCTCTTCCACCATTTTGTTTCATTATCAGGCATACCCAATATGATTGGCCAAGTGTTAATACACTCAAAATAAATGTATTGCTGGAAAATTTTGATGTAGAAAATTATTTGTTTCTGGAATTAAAGCAGCTATCTTTCGTTTGTTTTAATCTAATACATAAACAGGCATGTCAATTGAAAAATCATCTACAAAAACAATGTTTTTGCCTTCAATAAAAAGAAATTACGCTTTTCTATGAGATTATAAACAAAACATAGCTTCCCAATTTAATCCAGTTTTTTTGAAGCCATAGGGGTTTAGGGGCTGCTGACTGCCCTGCGGTGCAGAACCAGAGCTTATACCTAGGATTTTCATTGTTGAGTATGCTGCCTATCTGTGAAAGTAAATTGCAAGTGGATTCATAACTAGTGGTGCCAGGGTTGTATGCCACTTTAATGATATTGAATTTTGCTTTTTTCAGACTCTGCATGGGTCAGTTCATGTGAACTCAGTGATGGATGGTATTATAACTCAGAAAGGGATACATGTATAAAGATGTTCGCCATTGTGAAGACATATCTGGATGCTGTAGCGGATTGTCAGACAAAAGGAGCAAAGTTGCCAATTGTATCCAGCTTACAGACTAAAGACTTGTTTGTTACTTTATTGAACAGCAACGACCCAAGTAAGCTCTCAAAACAGAAATATTCTGTGCTAGATATAGATGTAGAGGGACAGAAAGGCACAATGTTCATGAAACTCTTTGACCTTTCACTGATTACTCCAAGACTGTCAGCCAACCATTGAAACAATATGTAAGAGGTGTAATCAGAATATTGATGTGCAATGATGCAAAAATAGTACCTTACCAGAATTGCGGACTTAAATGGTTCTATATATAATCATGCATATTTACATCTTTGTTTTTCTCCTCCAATCCTTCTCTCTTCAGTCTCTTCATTAGTTTGAGCATTGATAAGAATCTCAAAGAATACCTATGTCCTTTTACTACAGTTGACTTATCTCTAACATAGTAGGAGGCTGGTCTAGTTGCGATTGGTTTATATTTTTCATATCTCGTCGCATATCTACCCATGGCATTTCTTTGCAGAGTTCACCTGTGTGCAGAAGAAACATCTAACAATGCTTGGAGAAAAATAAGAATAATTTTACATATCGACTAAGCAGGGAAAAACTAACTCAAATTTTTAATTCCGTCACATACGCCCAAAAAAGCAAAACAAAATTGAGGCCGCAGAGATACCACTGATTTGTTTGTTGATATTTTGTTCAGGATGGAATAAAATCGCCGTTGGAATGTGGACGGATGCTGTTATCATCCCTGGTACTATAAAATCCTTTCAATGGTCTGATGGCTCTAATGTTACTACAGATATGTGGGCACCGGGTGAGCCAAAAGGAACTGGGTGTACTCAACTGTGGTATCATTACATGTTACTGGATGATCTGCTTTGTACTGGCACAAACGAATATGTTTGCGAGAAATCTACCCAGCAGCCGTTAGATTGAAGGATAGCATTAGAGTGCAACTTTATTCAGTTTATCCTTCACAAAAATCCTCTATTTAGTTGGAGCAATATTTATCCAGCAATTGTTGGTTAACTGAACAATTTGAGTGAGTGTGTTGAATGCAGTTATTATCTGCCATATTCCAAAGGTGAATCCTTTTCTTGTGTTGATTTATTTCGTTTCACCGCGCGTCAGAATTTTTCATGTACTGATAATTATCACATCAGCTGGGGTATTTCATATTGTGTGGGCGAATAGTTATTCCGTATTTGTTTGCAACATTCTTTTGAAAACCTGTTTAGCATTCATGGTTATGCCAATAAAGGTTTGAAAGCAAATCGGAAATTTTTTTTTTCTTTTTCATTTATAGCACCACATCGAATAATTGGTATATTGGCATATTGGTTTTATACTAACTATATATATAAACATGTTTCAACGACTCCTGACATGTGTTATCCAATAAAATAAATATTACACGTATTGTACGCCATCATAATATCAATAACTATTCTTTAATTTCTGCCACATAATTGACAATGGATAGTCGATTTTGAATGTCCTTACAATCGTATTCAACTCCCTAGCACTTACAAAATAGAAATAGAAATGATATACCTATTTTTGCAAACTGCATATAATCATGACTTTGTTTTTGTTGTGTATGCTGTTGGGGTAAGTCTTGACCTAACGTGATTAGTTTTTCTTCAATAATAGTGTCCCGATTTGGCAAATCTGATTGGACATCATAGAACCAATGATCGGTCACAGCTTGTTGACTTGAATCAATATCAACAAATCAGCTTCCCAATGTTGATATTTGCATTTGTCATCGCCATACTCATCTATGAGTTTGTGAAAGCCAGTAAATGAATTATTCAAAAGTGGACTTCACGCAGTGACTTTATTCACTATTGAACAGAGTTTTGCGAAAACATGGATAAAAGCTCTACACACAGAAAACATTTAGCTTATCTTCTCCTACTCCTTACCAATGTAGGTATAAACTGATGCAAACTATTTCTAAATAAAAATAATCTGATCGTTGCAGAATAATGAGCACATTCTAAACCTAAAATAAATCATATGGGCGTTCAGCAGTTCTTGTGAAGATGTAAAGATATGTTGAAACAGGCATGTCAATTGATGTTTAAAAGTTTCCAACACTCAACTGAGATAGTGGAAGGCTGGTATCCATGATGCAATGATGTGATTTTGGTGCTATACTGGAAGGGCAAGGATTGCAAAAAATATCCAAACATACATACACAATGACATTTTGAATATCTACAACCCGCGGCGCAGCAAGGATAAAATACATATCTTGCAGCTATTAGGGTTTTTCTTACAATTGAAATTTTGCCCAGTTCTATGTATTATCTTCTATTTGAAACAGATTCCTCCAGTCTGTCTGTTAACACAGTCTGAAATGTTTAGGAGAGCGGCACACTGCATCATACGTGGAAGCGTCATAGAATCTTTGCATGACCTTACTCATATCAGGTGTGCCGTAAGATGGGCTTCAACTGATGGATGTAGAGGGTTTGGCTATGATAGATATTTATAATCATGTCGACTTGGATCAGTGATAGTAAACTCTCGAATGAGGGACTGTGTAGCTGGTGAATAAGTTTACCTTTCAGGTAATCCTTCTCTACTCTAGAAGTCTTTATTGTGCTCTAACTTTAGAGTACTGTCCCCTGCATCCGCATAATCAAACTTGTTCTAGCAGTATTTAATCTTAATCAAGGTGTTGAAGTTTGTTTTAGATAAATAACTCTTTTCAGATGATGTAAACTTTAAAGGCGAGATATGAATTAATGATTTCAGCATCCTTTAACAGTCTTTGGATAGAGGAAAAAAATGTTATGCTAGTATTCAGCAATGTAAGAGGTAACCCTTTGCCAGCGCTGTGACTCATCATCAACAACACTAACATCAAAGTTGTTGACTCATTCACCTATCTGGGCACAGTTTTATCTAGTAAACTAGACTTTACACTTAATACTGAGAAGACCATCAAGAAAGCTCGTACCAGAACTCACATACTTGTCAAACTCTAACATTAGGCATAAACGAGAAAATTATACGAGCATGTTACAAATCTTTTATCCAAAGTGTCATCTGCTACAATCTAGTGGTAGTCGAAGAATTTTCAGCGACACGGGTAGGCTCAGTGACCAATTGACTAAATGAGAATTTTGAAAAATTTTGCATCCAGCGTTTTTCCACTTTGCTGTCCATCAAGTTCATGTAGAAATCACCAAGTATCATAATTTCCTTAAAATACTGGGTGCAGTTTTCTAAGTATATTTTTAGTTGGTCATTCCAAGAGCTTCGTGAACCTGGAGGGCGATACACAAAACATATGAGCAATGAACATGAAGACTTGAAGTCTATCCTTACAGTGATCGACTCCTCTAACGTATGATCAAAATGAGACAAAACCTTAAACTTTAAACCAGATTTGAGGTAGCATAAAATACCACCAATCCACCAATCAATATGGTAAAACTGCTGGGTTTAGAATCATTGAGAAAAGTCTCACTCAGACCCAAAATTGAAAAATTATATTTGGCTAAAAGATCTTTGATTTGATCTAACTTCGAAGTCACACCTCTAACATTCAAATATGTAACAGAAAAATCATTAAGTTTGGGTCTAACCTCATTTTGAACATAGGACTGAAAGTTTGTTGTATGAATCTGCTTATCTGTATTAGACATGATTGGTGGTGGAATCTTCGCGTTGTTTCTCCTATTGGTTGGTAATTTCATCGGAAGCACTATGTTGTACATAGATGGAAATTTCAGTTTACCACTTGCCATCGCCTGATCCCGCTCTGCTCCAGACTGAAATTGTACGACAACAGCCTTCAGAGATTGACCTTCTTTGTTTTTCAATCTTTTGACACAGATAGCTCTGTATTCGATATTGATATCTGCTAAAATATCCTCTTCCTGAAATTCCAGAGGAACATTTGGAACTATTACTGTGTCCATAGGTCTTTGAATGGTGTCTCTCGCTGAAGAGCCTCCAAGTAGACTTGAAGGCCAATTTTCTACAATTTGTTTCCTTATCCTGTCACTATCGATTTGTACAATGTACTTACTCCTGATTCCATCAGATCGCTCTCCATGTAGTTCGTATTTATTGATGAGATTAATTTCAGTCGGTCCATATTTCTGACAAATACCTATCCTAATAACATCTATGTTGAGGGTGGCATTTCTGCTCTCAACGAAAAAACACTTCTTCCAATCAAAGACTGGCGTTTTACTGACTTGGTTAGATATTTTTTTCTTCTGAACAGGCGTTGATGTAAAACCACCTGGATTACTATTCAGCGCCCCTTGAAGGTTTCTTTTGACTCTCCGAATGCTTCCATGAGGCTTTGTACAACAGCATTGAGCTTTTCTATTTGGATGTTGAGCGGCTTCCCAGCAGACTCATCCATTGGTTTGGAGGACGCCATATTATTACACTCTACCTTTTCAATCTTATCTCTCAAAGATTCTATCTCTGAAGACAAAGATCTCACATGGGAAGCTAGTATGATGCAGTTTTTACACTGATTGTTTTCAGCTTCTAGCAACGTGCTAGACATTCTATTATTACATTACATTCTACTTACACCTCTATCAGAGAGGGGCGATCGGCTCCGGGAGACTGAATCAGCAGAACTGCTATCTTTGCATAGGGAATCCAGATAAGACTGGTCAAAGTCTGCCCTGTTTTGACAATAGATTTCCTACTTTGCAGGGGTGATCGTTATCGAAAAGATATTTCTGTGCCCCTTTGCAACTCATGACATTATCATTACATTATGATAGTCACTTATAGTCAAAACCACGTTTGTACCCTCAGGTGTTTGCTCAACACCACCATTGATAACATGTATGCACTGATATATATTCATATCAATGCATGTATGCTGACACCAGCCTCAGCTAATCCTTGATGTACTCATCAGCAGTTGCAACCTCAGAGTGCAGAGCGGATTGCGTGATGTCACATTACTAACATTCTGCTATTCTTCAGAGGATGTGTATAAAATATACAAGTGTTCACAATGTGTTTAGACAAATTCTCATGCTGGAATTAGTTTCTTCTACCTTACTGTGGCGATCCTGTGAAAGATGAGAGTCCACCTGTACAAGATTATGTGGCTCAATTTTGAGCTCCATATAGACTTTTGGCCAACAATAACTTAATAAATGAGGAACTAGACATTAGCTGTCATATTTTCATTACTGAGTGAGTGGAGAATTTTCCTAGTTATCAGGGGATTTCCTACTATGAATGAACAAGGGACCATTCCTAACTCCATTAAAGACTATAACATGCATTTGGCTTTGAGTAATATTTAATTGATTACGTAAACAGAAGGAGGAAATCTTGGCATATGCTGACCTAGCTTGTCTATTATTGTAGAGGTTGCGTAAGCTTGCATCACTTCAAAATATGCCAATCAAAGCAAATCAAAGTGAAAACAGACCAATCAGAATTGTTATAAGTATTCTAATGTATAAATCAAGCCTATCTCATACACTATATAAACAACCAGCGCCAGTTGAAAGTGGGGTTAGTTGGGCGATTAATTATTTTTAGACGAAATCGCAGAGGTTGATTATTTTTTTTAATTTTCATTGGATAATTGAGTGGAGGGCCTTAAATGACCCTGCTGCTGCTGGTCTGAATAATGAAGAGAATAATGTTATTTGTTTACTTCTAACAGCTAAAGTAACAATCAGGAATAAATATGTCGATAGTACACACTACACAGGCCCATGTTATCTTTTGAATAACAACAGTAGTCGATCTCAACTCCCCAAATGTATACCCTCCAAATAATGAAGCATAGCTGATTGAAAACTTGGTGTGTGACAAAGAACCTAATCCTAACAACGAGGCCCACTTCACATATATTTAGATTGCTTAATAAGTTTGAGGACATAATTCAATCCCTCCAAATACAGTCTTTATCACTGCATTGTGAGTTTGCAAAGACAACTTGCACAGATTGCCTCAAATATTAGCATTCTGATATTGTATAGTGGTATAATATATTTTCAGTAGTTTTGCCGTATTTTTATTTACAGCCGAAAGTCCGATGCTGCTCTTTCAACTTACTCCAATGGCGAGAGAGTTGAGACGAGTACCATGTAAATTTCATATGTTGGTCAGCAGAGAGCTCTCGGTCAGAGTTCATATCAACAGGGTTCTGTGTAGTTCTGGTATAGCTATCATGCCACAGTATGACACTATCATACGGTCTTGAAAGTCTTATCTCAGTCTCCCTCATTTAAGTGTGGAAATTGTTACTGGATGGTGGTTTACTTATAGTGTTTTATCGGGTGTGTGTGTGCTGTTATGGTGGTGCTCACAAAGTTTAATCACACATTCCATGTTTCAATACGAGCTATAGTGTATTTGTATTTGGTGTGTATGGTTTTAGGTACCAATATAAACGTGTACTGGCTGCTCACTTTATACCCTTTATCATTTTAGGCATGCGTATCCCTCTAGAAGACCCGGAAATATATTCTCCAACAGGTATGTGTCAATTAAAACATTTTACCACTTAATAGCCTAGACGTAATGAGGAATTAATCCCGACTAACCTCTTGAGAGATAGGAGATTGGACAACTGTATATTGTTTTCATTTTCTGTTCACCTTAGGTCGTGTCCTCTCCAAACAGACAAAGAAAACTCCTTGTCTTTCAGTACTTTGATACGAGTTGATATGAGAAATGTTAGGAATTGCAGGCGAAAATTGTTGTTAGCACTAGATAGGATATACTTTAGGTAAATGAATTAGTAGATTGCATCGTACCAAATAATCAGTTATGTTTATACTGACTGAGATAACAATAGTGATATGTATTCAATTTTATATTATAGAACACAATGATAAGTCACTGATGTTTCTGAAGCAGGCTGGCTGACCTCCGAGTTCAAAACGTTCTAACTAAGCCAGCACTAACTCTAGATTTATTGTAATAAAGAGGTATATCAAAAGGCATATTGTGTGCATGGAATTTGGAATGTGTTGTTAGTCTGGCACCAAACTTATGGTTGAATGCTTGGAATGTGCATATTGCAAGTCTTCCAATCATTCTCAGGAATAAGATTCACCCTCATTTTTACATACTGATTTTGGTAGCCCACTCCGCAATGGTTCAAAATGAAAGTTCAATGCAGTTGACAATTAATTGTTTTGGAAACATAAAAAATATAAAGAGTAGGTCCAACTGCAAGTCTAGGCAGTGAACTTTGGTTCTAGAAAAGAACAATTTATTCTCTGATTATTAGGTGCGGCCTACAACAGTAATGGTGACATAGTACCATCTTCCGCCATGCTGATGTTGATACCCAGCTAGCCACGATGTCACCATCACCCAGGTATCTCAATCTACTTAATGGAAACAACTTATGCATAATTAGAAAAAAATTTCTTACATGTATATTTGGCAGTGTGACAAAAAAATTGCAGAAAGATAGCCTGCCTAGCCTTGTGTACTCTTGAATATTTTTCATTTTTAATACCCTATGGCCGCATGGCCCACATATTTTAGTGGATTGGATATAGTTAGATGCCAAAACATATACTTGACAGCAATGCCATAAAATCATAGGGGACAGGATGTATATCACTTGTATATGTATTTTATAAATATCATATCTATTTAGATGTAAACACTGCTAACTAATTTACACCCTTTATGTTTTAGACTATTGGTGGAAAGTATTGTAACAGTGAAAAAATGTCAAAGCCTGCAGAAGAGCAGACAGCACTGGGCATTAATTCTTTCACCAGGTTTGTGACAAATTTCAAAACAAACGCCATGTAATTAACTTGTCAGCTACTATTACTGTTCCTTATTAATCTAATGTCATCATTCTTAAATCAACAGCGTCGACAGAATCAGGATACATTATCTTTCTGACATTTGCAGTTTTCTGTCCTTACAAAAACTGTGATCGGACAACTGTACATTGTTTACATTTTGTTCATGTGAGAAGACAATCACCCATCAACAAAAAACATACAAACGATGTATACTTGTCTGATCTCTAATATTGTACGGGCAGAGAACTCTTATTGCCAGGAAGATTAGTGCATCATAAATCAGACGTAGGTGTCTACTCATATTTGGGTTGTGATGTGAGTAACTTCTGTCCCTTTTGCCCAAATCGGCAGCGTAGACAGAATTAGGATACGTTATCGTTCTGAAATTTGCAGTTTTCTGTGCTTACAAAAATTGTGATATGACAACTATACTTTGTTTACATTTTGTTCATGTGAGAAGACAATCACGATAAACAAAAAATATACAAATGTATCGAATACTTCCGTTTTATCTCGTGAATGACGCAGGTATAAGAGTGCAGAGAATTTTATTTATCTCCAATAATCTGGTAATCCTGTAACATGGATTGATTCGTTATAAGACATGTTTGAAAGGTATAAGCGTTTGCAACAAGATTGACATTATGCAAAGACGAGATCATACTGGCATTGTATGGAAAAGTTATGGTATTATATAGACACAAAATTAACTTTGAACATTACAATTGATACAAAACTCACACATTATGGGGGAATAGAAAATCCGATAGTGAGCAATAGTGAGCAATTATGAATGGTGACTAGTCGGGACTACATCTAGCTAAAATAAGAATGCCAAAATTATAATAGTATATCTGAAGAATGCAACTGAAATGAATATCTGATACCACAGAAAACAAAGTCCACATGTAATGTAATGAGATGAAATGTAATGCATGTATCAGTAAGTTATCAAACTGTAGGAATATAAATGTAAGAACCACTTACAATATTGATTAGAGCTCTTGGCTAAAAAATGTATCCTTTCCAATGTCTGGGTGACTAGTGACAGTAAATGGTTGAAAAGGTGAAAAGCTTCAAATTGGTTAAAAAGCTTTCACCATTGTATTGAAAGCGATGAGTCAAAGTTAGAAAGAAAGCTTCTTAGATAAAGCAGTAAAAACATCATGAACGCAGTTTTTGAACAATGGTGGGCTTTGCCAATGCTATAACACTGATTACCAGACCCCTAACGCCAAGCGCAACTCCCATGGTTACAACAAACAATGTATACTTTTCTGATCTCTAATATTGTACCGGCAGAGAACTCTAATTGCCTGGAAGATAAGCGCATCCTAAATCAGACGTAGGTGTCTACTCATGTTTGGGTAGTGATATGAGTAACTTCTGTCTCTTTTGCCCAAATCAGCAGCGTGGACAGAATTACGATACATTATCATTCTGAAATTTGCAGTTTTCTGTCCTTACAAAAATTGTGATCGGACAACTATACTTTATAAAGTGACAAAGAGCCCCTGCAGTCATTAGTAGAGTTGGCAAATACCACTCACTGACCACGACTTATTTAATATTTTTCAGATGCCCTGGCGCAGAGCTGTAGACAAAGATTGTGTGTGTAGTTATGGAGAGTAATGCTTGGTAGACACCTGTAACATCGAATTAAAAGGTAAGTTGAATCAAGGACACCAGTCATCCCCCATGCGATTTGTTTGGATAGTTTGATTATTTGCCTAATGGTTTTATACACGAATTATTCACTAAATCATTTTTTTACCATTGAATTACTTTGAAAATTCTTCAAATATTGTCTTCGCCTTGTCATAATGTAATTTTACTCTGTCTCCTCCGATCACCCCTGCCACACATTTTCATCTGTGTCTAGAGTATATAATAAGAGATTCACTCACTATTTGTCCGGACTCCTGTCTGCAGATGAAGTGTGGATAAATCGTGGACAGCCACTTACCATTCTTTCAATTCTATAACTGATAAATTTGAAAATCGGGTATCCCAATTTGCATAATGCAACAGAGGACCTCGCATCAAATTTGTCTTGCGAGCGGCTTTTCTGACCGTTTGAGTGTATATGAATATATAGAAATTAGCTCATCACAAATTTTTCTTCTCCTAACTTTTTCGCGGGAAGGGAGCTCTAACACAAACCAAGCAGAAAGATGAATATCTGCCTGTTTTGAAATGATGATGCTTCAACATTCACAGCGATTTATTTATTTATTTCTATTTGTACTGAAGCTTATTGAATCGCAAAATATCTCAATGATACAGAGAATGTAATATAACATTTATATATCAAACTCAAAAGATCTGTTATTTCAGATGTCTTATTCTTGACTAGTTACACCATGTGGATAAAAATATAATGACTGGTCGCTACCAGTCTTTATCATTTCCAAAGTTATAAGTTCAGTGCTTACATTGATAAAATTATTACGAGTAGGCCTACATAAAAATGTAAAGACAAGCATTAATATTGAGAGGAGCTTGTTGTGATTAGTAAGGTCACTCTAGAACCAAAACTTCAGATTGATTTTAAATATAGTAGCAAGCTCAGAAAAATAGTTGACGCCAATCACCATCGATATATTTGCATTCACATCTGCAATCATTTGGATGAGACAGAAAACTGAAAAAGCTAGATATTCTAATGTTATAAATGTCAGCAGGTTATAGATTATGTGTCGACAGGACTTTAAAGATTCATGACAATATCATTCTGGTGATTATACAAATTTTCAGTTTATATAGCAGTGGTATCAAACGTATCTAGAAAGGTGTTAGGCAATTTATGGGCTCAACCCTGTGCACCAGATGCTATAAGACCGCACAAAAGTTCCTAAAAATGCTAGTAATGGCGTCTCTGATTTGACTAATTTGGATGGAAAATAAAGTGTAACCAAAACTGCGATGTTGTTGTCTGAATGAAGCTGCCACAAATTCTGTTGTTGTAAAGGTCTTTTGTCTTTATCACCAAGGTCGGCAATGTCTTGACCTACAAAATAAAACAACTATGGGTGAATAAAGAGTGGCTTACCGATGATCTGCATGCAGGATTTCAAACAAATATATTTTAAAGATTTGGATAGCCATGTGTGATTATGAAGAAACTGTAACCTAGCTGTAAATTGATGTGTTGGATGTCCAGCTGGATTAAATGAATTTCCAATACCCAAAAGTTTAATTATGTGATATGACCATGAAAAATAAAAGCAGAAGGAATTTATTGATTGATATTGTTTTAAGGTATTCCAATGATTTCTTTCATTCCAACATGATGACTCTACTGATTTGGTTGCAGCGGAAAACTTTTCACAGCTGGTAACGCTTACCTGGTTTTCCATAACATATCTGGTTTCTGATGGCTTTCAAAAATAGACAGGCAGCATTAGGTAGCTCACCAGTAGAGAATAATCAGGAAAAGAAAGAGTGAAATTCAGGTTTACTGACTTGCCGCTAACATGTCACTCATGGAGTTGCTGAGGCATTCCACAGCATGAGAGAACCCAAAAACCAAAATATTCGATATAATTTACACAACCAATCGATACTTAGCTAGTCAGCCAACAACAGAGTGCCATGAGCAACAGTTACTTAGCCCCATACAGATGCTGAGGCGTTCCACAGTATGAGAGAATCAAACATACCTAATCGCTGACCTATACTCAAATCAACGCTTCTTAATAATAGATCTGCAACCAGGGGGTAAGAGGTTAATAGTAAATTCAGCTGGCTTGACTTGACTGGCGGTGAAATTAATCCTTTGAGAGTTTGTAGAGATTCGCCGGATCTGACATTGAACATTTTTGATAAAGAAAAAGAGGTGAGATATCGAAGCCGTACTTCTTCTTTGGCTGGCGAACAAACAACTGACCAGTTCATCTTGAGATGTTTGTAGTAATGTTGATTCATACCTTGCATCTCGTGAAAACGTTATTTAACATTTTCATTAATCCGTCTATTTTACAATGAACTGACCGCTGAACTCCAGCTGTTAATAAATAATTGTAAATCTTGTAAAAAAAATTATTTAATCTATTTTGCATTGGTATAATTGTCAAATGATGAATTCATTTCTCAACCCTAGTGCTCCCACTGATCTCAAACCTTTGACAAGGTTTCGGGTTTTGAAACACCAGGGATAAGGTTTGAGACAGATATCTAGGACTTTATTAGAACTGTTTGATATGGTTGTAAGTGGCTCTTTTCAAGCCATTTGTGTCATCTCAAACCTTAGAATAATGGTATAGAAAGATAGGAAGTATCAATCACAACAATATCACTCATAATTGGTTTACACAGAGTGAATAATTAGAACCTAAAACTGGACAATTTGTGGCCTGCTGAAATCCTAAGCATGCAGCACCGCTTGAAATGGCGTAAATCAGCAGAATATAACCCCATTTCCTTTCGATCAGTAGCATTGTATATAATTGTTCAACAGTACCGACCTAGATCAAGTTTAATCCAATTGCCTGCATTTAAGTTGCTCCCTTCCACTGGGAGCAACTCTGAATGCAGGCAAATGGACCAAACTTGGTCTAGTACCAACCCTACCCTTACTCCATAGCCTAAGTGTAACTGGGTTCTAAAAAAGTTTTAGCCTGGATGTAATCCAGCAACCTTGTTCATGACTGTTCTGCTGCACGCTACCACTGATCCACAACATCTGTGTCAAACAATAAAATGTAATTGAGAATTAATCAGAATTAACTTGGCAATGATGTACAAACTCTGTAGTAATGCGTCTTCCATCTATTACATACTGCATCAAGTATAACTAATTAGAGATTGTATAAATCAAACATTGACATTTGTGAGGGGCTAAGACTTGCAAGCTGCAGTGTAACCAAATTTTCTTTTGAGCAGCAGCAATGCCATTGACTGTCTGAGTGTATCATTTTTATACCATTAGACTGCCGTGTAGACTACGCTGGTATAAGGTTTGAAGCAGTCACAAAACCATTCTGATAGAATATAGGTGTGGGGCAGAAGGACTCAACCACCCAACCACCCGATACGGTGTAATGATTTGATATCCTAAACTAAAATCCCCTTCCGATGTATGCATGCATAACAGTCAATTATTCATGGTCCATGCTTTGTACAAGGATCACTGCTATAAGCTGCAAATAAATAAACGTGAACATTTTTGCAGCTGCCAATATAATGATGTATTACCATATTTTCTTTCGAACAGCCTCAAGACATAAAATTGTCTGACAGCTTCAATTTATGTACTGTTTGATTTAATTTTGCCTGTAGTATGTATTTTTTGAAGCTGTTGGATTATATCAGTATTTTACAATGTCAAAAAACCTTTCTCATAAAAAAACAACTGTAAATGCATTCTCTTTTGGACAGCAGCAGCATGATCATCGGCTGTCTGACAGAATAAGCTAATGTACCACTATATTCCCTAGTGTGTATAAGTTACGCTCATATAAGTTTAGAAGCAGAAAGATCAGACAGTATTTTCAAGGCCAAATATCCATTCACTTTTAAAACTGCCACCTCAATGTTGTTATGACTGGCAGAAGAGATGGATCAGATTTCTCAAAATGAATAACATCAGGTTTCAAATCACTAGAGAGCATTTTTGACAGGTAAAAACTATTTTCTCCTCAGTCTTTAACCCACATATTTTGTTTCTCAAACACTAACAACCCTATCTTGTCACAAGCATCAAGTTGGTAAAAAACATGCCAAGAACTGGATTTGATCCACGGACATCTGCTTTTAAACCAAGGACTCTACCACTATCCCACATATCCATATAGTTTGAGAGGCAATACCTTTTGATTAACTTACTGAAGCATGCACTACATCACATAATGTGTTCTCTATATCATACAAGGATCATCGCTATGACAATAAATCAATCAATCTCTAGGACAATAAATCTAATGTTGGCATTTTTGTGCTCGGTTAAAAAGTGGAAAAAGAATCTGATGTGGAACCACATTTTCTTTTGAGCAGCAGCAAGGCATCAAATCGTCTGACAGCTCCAGTTTTTATACCGTTGAACTCCAGAATGCCTGAAAATTACCTCATATAATTTTTGGAGCGGTGAGGTATAAACATGATTTTATACGGTCAAAAAACCATTCTCTGAAAAACTGCTACCATTCATTGTGTACTAATTTTCCGGGGGAGATAATCGAGAGTTAACCGAGCAACCTTGTTGAAGGGGAGATCGGCAGCACACTAAATGAGCATGTGACTTAATTAGTCGTCACTGCACATGAGGACACAACAATGGATACTGGAAATCAGGATGAAGCCATCACTTTTATTAGATTAGGTGACTTAGGTGACTTATTAAATGTATTACCTATAATATTTCTTGGTGCAAGTCCCAAGGAAATATTCTTGTCAATAACAGCTAGTGGAAGTAATGTGTTTTGCAGACAATGCAACAACACTACAGTAGTTCCACTATGCCCTCTCTTGATGTAATATTCAGTTTAGTTATGTTTTATAACTCACCAGAAGTCCCTAGTTAGTATTATCATAATCTTTGTTGTCTTAGATTGCACATTTTGAATGACAGGGCGATAATGGATCGGCCATAATTTTGTGGTCATTTTTGCCTGCAGTTTCAACCTTCGTCGTTTCCCTAATAAACTCACTTGGCGTCATCGTTGTTATTTTCCAGTGGGCTTAGCAAATTGGGATTCCCACGATGTAGCACGCAGTAGACATAACTGTTATAGACAAATTATCTTCTTCTTAATCTTAATGCAGACAGGATATGTGTGTATACCTATAATTAAAAGTTCAGGAACATTGGAAGGATAATCAGACACGCTCACTATTTGGTTAGTTGAGGCACTCGCCTGAGAGAGTGTATCATCTTTAAGTTGCCAATATATCTTATTTTAAATTTTGCATATTACCATGCTTCCAGTTTGCCTGGCACTATGAGAGCAGAGTGTTCGCACACATTGTATGAGTATACAGCCATCCCTGGGGAAATCTCAACTGGTACAACATTAAATGGTACACATATTGATGGTAAAGTAATGAACCAACATACATCTAAAATTGTGTTGGCCCTTTGGCAACGTGTTCAACATCCTGAGATATCCATCACTGAAATAGCCGGGAGGTTTGCTTTCGCATAATTTATTAAAACAACCAAAGTATTCAAGAAGTGAAAGAGAAATCGGTTTTCAAATATCCATTCCAATTCACTCGATATTGAATTATTGAAGAGAGAGAGTTGCCTCCCAGATTTTTAAGTGGGACAACTCTCTTTTTGACAGTTGGAAAGCAGGCTCCCCAATCTCACAAAGTTTGTCAAGACAGGCTAAATATTGATATAAACTTTCCAAATGTCCACGACATAAAAATAAATAGATAAGAAGATTTTGGTAATTCTAAATATTCACTGGACAACTGCCAAGATCAAACTATTTTGCTGAATATTATAGAAATGTATTGGCATAATCATCATAAAAATACTCAAGAGTACCTGAAAGAAAAACAGTATACACATTATGAAACACACTTTATATAGGTTATTTTATAATCAGATATCCATTACACAAATTTTAAAGTTTACGATATTAATATATGAGGAACCAATTAAATGAAATTGAAACAGACCAATCACGATAATAAATGACACATTAAAGTGACAGTCCTACTAGGCCATGCTTGGTATGGTTTTAAAGATCTCAGGCTAAAAAGTCATAAGGGCATATGAAATGAAACAGCATGTGAGCCTTGTTGCAGTAAAACTTTTCTGAAAATTGGGATCATAGTGGATCATAGTGATTAGTTGCCTCCCCTGACCACTATGATCCACTATAATCCTTGCAAAAATATTAAAAAAAACTAAAATGCTATTTTCCACAATTTTTATTTTCATTTTTTATTTTTATTTGCCCTATGAACTCACAATAATCGAGTTACTGGTGTAATATATCCATATTTCTAATAGGACTGTCACTTTAAGATATTTTTCCACAAGATAAAAGTCAGGTTGTATTCGTAGTTGACCTTTTAGAATTACGGCAATTAAACAGGTTTCTCACAAACATACTCCCTTGTGCCAAGACAAGACGCATCATCCATTAACATGTAATAATACCAGAGTTGTGTACACTCAGCGTTTCCACGAGGCTCACCAGGAGCCCACATATCGCTAGTAATATTAGAGCCATCAGACCATTGGAAAGACGTAGTAGTACCAGAGATAATCACAGCATCTGTCCATACTCCATCGGTGACACCAATCCAGTCTGAATTAATATCAAAAGTATATTATAAATGATTCAAATTATTGATTGATATCTAGATTGATTTGATAATCAATTGACCAAGTGATTGATTGAGTTAATGAGTGTGTGATTGCTTGAATTGCTTGATTGATTGCTTGATTGATTGCTTGATTGATTGATTGATTGGTTGGTTGGTTGGTTGGTTGGTTGGTTGATTGATTGATTGATTGATTGATTGATTGATTGATTGATTGATTGATTGATTGATTGATTGATTGATTGATTGATTGATTGATTGATTGATTGCATGTTTAATACGTAGGTCAAAAATTTGTTCGATAGTTTGGTCAGCTTTTGTTAACTGCTGCGCTTGTGTTCTACATTATAGTGCTATAATGTCGTTTGAACAAAACTATAAAAAGGATGACATTGCTTTAAGATATGAACATTATTGTGAAAAGATGCACATATATGATGAGACCATTGAATTCCATATCTGGAATTGCATCATTAGCTCTCGTTTGCAAAACAAAGGGCTTGCAAAAAAAGCCAGTCCCTTGTAGCATTCTAGAAACGCCAAAAATCATCAAAGCTGAAGGTAGTTTTATTACTGTTTGCAGATTTGTAGACGACACAATTTCCAAGGCTATGATATTCATGCTAGTAGGGACAGCCAATCAAACAGCGTTAGATCAGTCCCTGTGTTGAGTGTTCTTATTGTATAAGGTTATGATACTATTTCCATTCCATGGGAAGATTTAATTCAGCTGAACAGCTTCAGCAGGGCACATTATTGTGTGTGATGCAAACATATTGATTTATGCAATATTTTTTGTTGATTGATCAATCAATTTCGATCCGATTGAAGACATAAATCAGTAAAATAAACAAAATGCAAACATAATGCTATTTCAACAAGCTGCTGGATTTATTGGAATTTTCAAACCCGAAACCCGATTAAAACTGATCGAGTTTTCAACAAAAAAACTTGCACAGTTAATTGCGAGTCTATAATAACACCATTGCCACTACATAAATCAATGTTGTTATACCATGCACACCTATTTCCATCAGTGCCTCACTGCACATTTTTGGTAAGCTGTCTGGGCTTATGGTTATGTGACCTACAGATGTTACACTAGTTTCTTTGTTTTATTTTCCAGGGAAGAGTATAATGTACGTAAAGCCGTCACCTTATTTCAATCATAAATACGAATTTTCATTCTTGTTCTGTAGTCCTGAAGACATCTGCTGTATTGACTCAGCTTAGCAAATATATTTGCTGCTACCTGATTGGCTGTCGGCTAGGAATGCCAGGTCAACGAAATAAACTTTGTAACACACTGTAAGTGAACCTGAAACTGAAAAATGGTAAGTAATTTTAGGAGCATCTGACCAGGTATTGTCTCCCTCCAACCCATCAGCTAATCAGAAAAACACATTGGCTGGCTCACCTTGATTGTTGCCATTCATCAAAGTAACATAGATATCTCTGGTCTGTAGATTTTGGATGGTTGTTAACTTTGCTCCCCTTGTCTGACAATCATATAAAGCCTCCTGACGGTTCAGAATAGTAAAGAACATCTTGATACATGTATCTCTGACTGAGTTATGGTACCATCCATCACTGAGGTCACATGAACCAACAATTGCACCATCTGCATTGCGGGCAAAGAAAACTTTGTGTCATTATAAAGTGAAATAAATTTACATTCTCTTCTTTCACAATAAATCATTATCCTATCAATTTTTAGCCATACAGTCATGAAATTAATATGGAAATTGAAAACTTGAAAATTGAAGTAAAGATGATATATAACCAAATGAGTTCGTTAACACAAGTGAGAATAAACATCCTATTGTAATGTGACCCACTTCTATAGAATGCCTCAGGGTCATATTATTATGTAGTAAGAAAATTGTGCTACAAAAAAATTTTACAACTAGTTCTTGAGGGGCAATCTCAAACATCCTTCCTTTTATTTTATAATTTAGCTATAATACTTTATTGCAATATAAAATTTCATAGCGTTTCAGTTTCCATTTCTATTTGTACACACTTATATTCTTCTCACCTGCTTCATTATCACCTTTCGAAAGATGCAAACAGTAATGAAAATACATCCTGAGCTGGGTACCACAAAAGTAAGCTTTGAAGTGGTTGATAGCCATACCAAAATTCTGTGGCCTACTGCTTATAAGAACTTGTAATCAGAGAAGCCGGCACATCACACAGAGTGAACAGATTGCATTTCAATTTCATCAGATGTAGAAAATTCTTAAGGAAATGTAATTAATAAACCATAAATATAGATGTGTGCAGTAAAAGCAACAATTTCACTCTACATGATGAACAGGATATTGAATTAAAAACACCATTAAATGAGTAGCACATATAAAGCTTTTGCCATAAAAGTGAATAATTTCCTTTAACTTGATAAGCTTTTGAAATAATGAGATTAGTTTTCTATGTTTACGTTTTCACTGTCAGGTTACTAACATCTAGTGTCATTTGATCCACTGCAAGGATTTTAATGAAAGTGGGTACAAACCAAGATAAATTGCAGATTATTTGTTTGCAAATAACCATGAATTGATGACAGATTCAAAGATTTCTTTTGCATAGTCTGTGATGTCATCAACTTCACACTAATGCGAACCGAAACAATATAAGCAACAAGTTGGTTATTGGCATTTTAGTGTTACTCCCAAAAGTAGTATTATGTTACCAATAATAATAAAATATCAAACGCCTCCATCTTCTGAGTTATCTTCCGCATGATTGCAATAATTATTTCGTGGGTTGAGGTTTTTACTATTTTGGACTGCTTTATCAGCTACAAATGATTCGTTTTATTAGAGCATCAAATTACCCCTACGATGCCATCAGTTGGTTTTCTCCATATAAAAGCAAAAACATGTCATCTGTTGCAGTCTGGTTCTTTCTCTTTTTGGCATGCACTTAAAGACGCTATTAATTTCGACTTTTTACAGACTATGAATGTGTCATTTTTCGGCGGTAACCTAGTTTTATTCAAAAATTCATATCCGCACTGTAATTCTAGCCCTAACCAGATCGACAACAAATCAGGCAGATGAACATTTGAACATTCACCGACAGAGTTGAAACCACAAGACAGAAATAGCAAATGCTTACCTGCCAGACTCACAGATTCACCTGCTTCACAGTTTGAGTCACTTGATCCAGACTCAACTATCACTGATCCAAGTCGACATGAGGATGAGTCTCTAACATACCCAAACCCTCTACATCCTTCGGTTGAAGCACATCTTGCTGCACATCTGATAATGGTCAGATTATGCAGTGTTTCTATGACACTCTCGCTTCTGATGCAGTGAATGGTCATAGCAAACCCTTGAGTCTGTAGCATCATGATTCTGGCTGGATACTGGCCCATTTAGAAAAAAAAAGAGAAAATGGATGAGGTTAAGCAAACAAAATTGAACAATGTATGGATGTACTTTTTCCCAATTTACACTCCACACTTAAGTTTGGGAGGAGGAGTAGCTCTTAAAAAAAATTATGGATTTAATAGAGAATTGATTGCCATTTGATGAATGTCATAACCACCATAAGGTATCATCATCATATTTGAAGTGGAGAGAGTTATCCGCTTTTGGGTAGAGGTACTTGGACCCATGGTACTCATGCCGCACCCTATACCCATGCCCGTCGGAAATCCGGCTAGTCGTTATATCGAAGAGGCAGAGGGGGTTCTTTTTACTGTGTGTGGGGTGTGCAAACACACAGTGGACCTACGGTATTTTTAGTCCCGTTCTGCAAGGACCTGGCTAGGATGAATGGTGTGCCAGTACCAAATCAGAAATGACCCCCGGCGCCGGGAATTGAACCTGGGCCTCAAAGATCCCATGTCTGCACCCTTAACCATTAGACCACTCCTGACTCCAAGGTATCAGTATACATACATTGGTGAGTACATATTACGTAATACTAGTAATGTGTTATAAGCGTTTATACCTACATGGGAAAGAAGCAAAATTAGGTGAAGTAAGAATTTTGGCTGTTCTCCGCCCATGTTCTCCCTGTTGATCTGTTAGTCAATGTTGAAATAGATGTGAGAATATGTGAAGTTGGCAATTTTATTCAAAATGCTCTGCTCCTTCATGAAAGGAATTGAAATTGATTTTGCAGATGATAGCTAAAAATATTATTGTAAGATCACAAAAAGAGTTGTGAGTTGTGCATTGAGAAAGGAAATTAAATAAACAAGTTCTTGATGAACAATTTATATTTGAATAGATTTCAATAGACTCAGATCAATACAACCATATAATCCTGATCTTGATCGCATCACCTTGATACATGCTTTCATTGCAAGTCAATTTGACTTGTGTGATTAGCTTCTCTATTCTTTGTCTGAAGAGGATTTGTGTAAGATTCAGATGATTCAAACGGCGTAAATGCTGAACACATCACAGGGAATGAAGAAATAACTCAGTAATGACATTTGTGGCCTCGCTAATTATTTAATTCAGCAATACGTAACTTTGTTTTACAAAGCACTACCAGAGTATGTGTTTAACTTGCGAGAGAAAGAGCTCCTATGATGATGCCCCCTGCACTGAGCAACATATTAAGCCTTTTTGTTACATCCCCATATGTTTGACAAACACATACAACGACGGCCAAGCAAACCAAATGATTGAGATGTCACTTCTGGTGGCTGAAACGGCTTTTCGATCTGAGAGTTTCATTGCACTTGTACTATATTTGATAATCCATCGCTAGCAACAAGATTTAGTTCATATATTAGTTTCAACAATGTTTTTTCGACTTTGCAGGTCCTTGAAATCGTAATCCCATCTTTGGCGGTTACATAATAGAACTGTGAAACCGTCACTCCAAGTTAGACCCATGTTTCATAACCTAATACATACAACTGAGTCTTTTGTTGGGAATAGCTCTTTAGGTGTGATCCTGACAATTATCTACCTGATCCCTCCATGATTTCATGACTCAAACAACATTAAGTAGTATCAGTAAATAGTGCGTAAACAGTCTGTCAATTATATAACATGATTAATAGAGACATCACTGACTGACAGGTGAAATTCCATAAATTGTGGAGATGGTTATGACTAAGTTTTATTCCATGTATGAACATTTTTTACCCAATCTATTATTTGTTTCCATTCCATTGTTAAAGCATATTTGAGTATAGGTACTGGGACCAATAGCATGCCGCACCCTACACCCATACCCGCTGGAAACCTGGACACCTTTATATCGAAGAGGCAAAAAGGGTGAAAAAAGGAAATTTGATGTTATCTTTAAGTCAATAAGTTAGAATGGACGTATATATTGTTCCTGTCATATGCGGACTCGGGAACAGGATTCTTATGAACTCTTTTAGCACGGAAACGGAAAAAAAAAAGGAAATTATCATAAAGATTCATAATGCAACTTCTACATTGATGGCTTCAAGCCTGCAGCCTACGATCAATAAAGTAATATGATTATTAGAAAGGCTATATTTTGAATATATTCAACATTTCTATTCTATTAGGAGTAGTCTATCCAACAACCCTGCATGTAATAACCTGTCTTCTGATGTGAGACAAAAATTCATTTGTTCATTGTTGTTCTGGCTATCAAACGAGAGGTTCTTGGTTCAAATTCTGCTCTCATCGCAAAGGAATTATCCTGGCTTCACCGTATCGATGTACAACTAATATCACATCAACTTCAACCAACACCCTCACAAATCACCAACATTGACACATTGGACATACTCAGCCTTCTACGTCAAGGATGTTAGACGTTAATAACAATCAAAACCATCCAGGGGTCTTTGAGAACTATAGTTGTCAATAACCCGTTCTCTGGAGAGTAATTTCTCATACCGCTACCCTCCCCCAACATAAGACTGGACCGGACTGTGGATGGGAAGCCTTTGTATTTTAATGATCATAATATTTTCTTCACTGCTCTACCAAGTGGTATCATACCAGTGACACAAATTGTTCCCCTTAACCAACAAACTATACAGAAATAAAACTAGTAATTATAATGGAATATTGTCACACAAATGCACGGATACAAATTTTTGGATAAATAATAGTATGGATCAAATTGTATATTATATTTTAGAGAATAAAAACAATTCTTTATTGCTCTTGATAATGAATCGAAATGTAGAAGTTTTTTTATTTTCTAGGCTTCAAAGTTTATATGCCTGAAACTAGCCTGTGCATGGTGACACTTTAATCTGCCTGTTTTCGCAAACTGTGAAAAAAGCTTACTTGGGTTGTTGTTGTTCGACAAATTAACATAGAAATCTAAGATCTGTAGATTTGGAACTACTGGTAACTCTCTTGGTCTGGCATGCCTCTGCAGCTTCCCGATGGAACATTTTAGTGAAGAAATTCTTGACACAAGTGACCCTCAATGAGTTATTATACCATCCTTCACTGAGGTCACATGAACTGACACTTGCAGAATCTTAAAAAAGCGATAGTCAATTTATCAAGGTTAAATTTCACTAATGAACTTAGAACACAGATTTCCTAATTTGATTACCTGCTCTGCAATTACTTAAGCCCTTACTACGGTTGACCAAAGCCACCAAAATTTTCCCACATAATATCCCCAGTGCCTGTAATTATGGCGGTTTTGGTCGACCAAAACCGCCACTGTAGCTGCGAATCAAACTTGTTTTCTTTTTTAGTGGCGGTTTTGGTCGACCAAAACGCCACTGTAGCTGCAAATCATACCCGATTTCTTTTGAGTGGCGGTTTTGGTCGACTAGGACCGCCAATAAAGAATTCTTATTTCAGACAGGTGAGCACTACTCCCACCATAAATAGTCTGATCATGTGACATATTTCTCTTCGTATTTTCCTCAAGACCGAAACCATTGCAAGTGCTAGGTACTAATGACTACCAAGGATGACCTGTTACTCCTTCTTCTATGGACTAGGTCTTATTTGACCGCCCTAGTTAACGGTCCCCCTTAAGCTCGGGTGGCTTGTGTGGGGTAGTACCCTATACCCTTGCCCGCTGTTGCCGGCTACTCTTTTTCGAAGAGGCAGAGGGGGATCTTTATACTGCATGCAGGCACACAGTAGACCTCCTGTATTTATGGTCCTGATCAGAACAGACCTGGCTAGGATAAATGGCTTGCCAGTGCAAATCATAAATGACAGCCGGTGCCGGGAATCGAACCTGGATCATAACATCACAAGTCCATACCCTTAACCGTCAGACAACTCCTGACTCCTACATACATACATACATAATAACATACTTACTAGTTTAGTATTACCATAATAATATTTTGAATCCTGTCCTGCAGTTGACTTACATGAATGATGTGATGCTGGATGACCACATCCATATCTGTGGTTGGCTGATCCCTTGTAATAATAGTCACATAATTGGCATCGATCATAGAAACCATAAGCACCAGCCATGTTCCTATTTCCAAACTATTTAAAGCTTAATTGCAAAGTACTAGTCACTAGTCACTAGTACCTAGCACTGGCAAGGTTTCCGGTCTTGAGGAAATTACGAATAGTATATATCACATGATCAGTCTATTTAAGGTGGGAGTTGTGCTCACCTATCTGAAATAAGAATTCTTCATTGGCGGTTTTGGTCGACCAAAACCGCCACACCAAAGAAAATAAGTATAATTTGCAGCTACAGTGGCGGTTTTGGTCGACCAAAACCGCCACTAAGAAAGAAAACAAGTTTGACTCCCAGCTACAGTGGCGGTTTTGGTCGACCAGAACCGCCATAATTACAGACACTAGGGATATAATGTGGGAAAAATTGGTGGTTTTGGGCAACTGTACCTTACGTAGTTAAACTAATATTTGGCTTAAGAAGGCAGCTTAAAACAGTGTCAGATCAATTGCATCTTTGTGAAAGAACAGATTTGTCATCAGCCGGCATTGGTACTTGCCTGCATGTAAGATAAGTCGGCATTGAAAGGAATTCGGAATAACAGTGAATTCTTTCTTTGCACTAGGTGCACTGATCCAATATATGGATTCCTCATATCTTTTTACATCTATAGGTCCAAGTTCCTAATCTCTGTGACCATCATGTGAGGAATAATGACCTGAAATAGAAGTGCTCAATTTAATTGTTAGAAACCCTTTATTTGGGAATCCCTAATTCAGGATGACGTAGGGGCGGAGCTCGCATCATAGCAATTACTAATAATATTAGTGATTTCTGTTGTTGTTTTCTGCTCATGAAATACCTTTATAGTGTCTAGTAACCATCTCCTTACTAAACTTGTAGACATTTCAAATCTACTAGAACATGATAATGGAGTGTTCAAGGACACTAAAAGTATTTCAGGGGAAGAAAACACCAACAGAAAACAACCAGTTTTCAGCTTGTAACATAGCAACGGTGTTAATCTTACTTCCGCCAATACGTAATTCTGAAGCTGAAGGAGGGATTCCAAAATAAAAGGTTTTCTAACAAACAAAGTGAGCACTTCTATTTCAGGTCATTATTCCTCACATGATTGTCACAGGGATTAGGGATTAGGGATTAGGAACTAGATGTAAAAAGACATGAGGAATCCATATATTGGATCAGATTACCTCACATAACCCTCCCAAGGCTCAAATTCTTTAAGCTCGGGTGGCTTGTGGGGGGTAGTACCCTATACCCTTGCCCGCCGCTGCCGGCTACTCTTTTTTCGAAGAGGCAGAGGGGGATCTTTATCATACTTGCCAAGTCTCCCGATTTAGGCGTGACCCTCCAGATTTTTACACCCACCTCCCACTTTTTGTAAATCTCACTATTTCCTCCAGATTTTAGAGAAAACAGTCCAATCGCAATTTTTTGATAGTTATCCAAGCACATGTTGTTGTTGACTAGTTACTGTTAGGGTCTTTGCACACAAAATTGAAAGGAATTATCAAATTAAACAAACCTAACAAATTTACCTGTTTTGTTAAGATTCAGCCTATTATTGTAAATGACCAATAGGTAATACACCTGTAATTTGGTGAAGGTCAACTTGTTGCACCCATCCTCCAAAATAAAATGATTAGTATGCTGATGACAAATGAGGGTGTAGCCAATTCAAAAGCACTGCTATCATTGATATTGAACCCTGTTAATATTTTCAGGTGTATTTGCAATGGAAATCTATTGAATTAAAGTTTGAAAATCTTTTTGCAAAATCATTTTTGGAAGATCAATGCATACGGATTGGCTAATGTAAATTAGACCGGAAATGTGTGCAAAATGCAATGGTCTTACATATGAGGCCACTAAAAAATTCTGACAACCGTTTTTCAACCCATAGTCACCAATATGGAAGACCAGGAGCATACCATCATTTTGAGTGGTCTGGTTAAAGAATTGAAAGAATCTGAAGCAGGCCTATTGAGGTGACAAGTCAACATAGTTTGCATGTATAGCAATGGGGAAATAAATAGAGGTGTTGGACCATAGCATCCTCTCATTACTCACAACACTGACTGTCATTGGTCACAATATAAAGTAGCTAGTCAAGTGCATACCTTTAGTTTTCATTTCCTTTCAGATCACACATTTTTTAGTATTAATTTTGTACTGTCTACTCTAGTTAAATTTAAGTGAAGGAAAATAGAAACCTAACAATTCCAAAGGTAGGTCCACTACAATTTAACAAAGCTCGGACCAAAGACTTTGAAACATATTTAATGTTAGTCAAACAAATATATAGTACCTTATCTGGATTCTTACTGTCTGTGACTGAGCACATTTTCAGATCTTGATGATGCGTGGGCACTTGTAGCCTGTCTTGACAGGCAAAGGCCCCTGGGACTTACATGCCTCTACTTTGCCAATGGGGTGTTTGATACTGGACATTGACAATGTAAAGCCATGTATGTAAGAGTCCCAGGGGCCCATGGATTGATTGTAATTGTTTGATATTTTAGTACTAGTACAAACATGAAAATATTTGGGGTCAAATATACCTTTTTAGCCCTTCCTAGTGGCTGGAAACGCTCTCAGAGCTTCTGCAGACGAGGCTCCGCCCCGTACCCCGTTGGGGGGTTCACGCCGCCCCCCAAACCCCCAGGTGGGTGACTCGGGTGCTTCGCACCCTCGAAGCACCACGTTGTGGTGCAGTATCACTGTAAAATGGAATCTCCCTATTTTGTATTTAGATTACTTGGCAAGTATGATCTTTATACTGCATGCAAGCACACAGTAGACCTCGTGTATTTACTGGCCTGATCCAAACAGACCTGTCTAGAATGAATGGCTTGCAAGTGCCAAATAAGAAATAACAGCCGGCGCCGGGAATCGAACCTGGATCATAAGATCACAAGTCCATACCCTTAACCGTCAGACCACTCCTGACTCCTTCAGAACACTCCTGTCTGGCTGAATATAAATACCATGCATCATGATTCTTGATTTACGGTGCAGTTGTGGTATTGTAGCTCCGGATCAAGTTTATTTCTGAAGATCCAGCAAGAAGTCTTGTGTTTTAAAATAACACGTAAGAAAATTTTCCTTGTGTCATTTACCAATAACTCGCAAATTTACAAATTGAAACATGATCTTCCATAAACGTTAAAAATCTGTAGAGCATTTCAAACATTTAAGATGGACAACAATTTCACATCCACATTCACAGGAATGAATCTACTCTCAGTACTCTCAATATTACTTTTAACTGAAATATTACAGCAAAACTGGAATATTTTGGATGGAAATGAAAGCATAATACATACTTTGAACTGCCAAAGCATAAATAACTATAACCTATCAAAATTTTCCCTCATGATATTGTAAATTAACTTCCTGAATCGGACAATTTGGTTTTTAATTGCCTTGATATATTGACTTTCTTCTTTCAAGCACCATCAGTTGAAGTGGAAATAATACTTAAAGTATATTGCTGCGGATTAAGCCAGCAATTAGATTTGACTGCAATATCCAATTTAATAACTAATATGATCTGGTGTCAGTTTCTATTTTTCATTTATTTCTATTTTCAAGTAGGTATCACAATCAGCCAATGTAGCATCAAGTCCCCGACTAGGAGTGTTGAAGTTGACTTAAGCTAAGCTCATACTTAGCATGTGCCAATTTGATTCTCAGTCGAGTGCTTAGTTCAACCAGCAATACAAACATGGCCAATCACATATTATCATAGACCTCAAAGTTAAATAGGGCGGTCGATAAGAACTAGTGCAAAGAAAGAATTCACTGTTATTTCGAATTCCTTTCAATGCCGACATATCTTACATGTAGGCAAGTACAACAAAAAAACCAACGCCGGCTGATGACAAATCTGTTCTTTTACAAAGATACAATTGAGCTGCCCCCTTAAGCCATATATTAGTTTTATTACATAAGGGCTTAAGTAATTGAAGAACAGGATAAAAATTAGGAAATCGGTGTTTTAGGTTCATTAGTGAGATTTAACCTTGATATATTGACTATTGCTTTTTTAAGATTCTGCAAGTGTCAGTTCATGTGACCTCAGTGAAGGATGGTATTATAACTCATCGAGGGAGACTTGTGTCAAGAATTTCTTCACTAAAGTGTTCCATCGGGAAGCTGTTGAGGCATGCCAGACCAAGAGAGCAAAGTTCCCAGTAATTCGAAATCTACAGACCTTAGATGTCTATGATAATTTGTCGAACAACAACAACCCAAGTAAGCTCACAAATCTCACATATTATTTCATCACTTTTTTACAGTTTGCGAAAACAGGAAGATTAAAGTGTCACCATGCACAGGCTAGTTTCAGGCATATAAACTTTGAAGCCTAGAAAATAAAAAAACTTCTACATTTCAATTCATTATCAAGAGCAATAAAGAATTGTTTTTATTCTCTACAATATAATATACAATTTGATCCATACTGCAATGACTTTCCTCCTCTGATGATTATGAGACATCTTAAAATCATGCTGAGAATACATGAATCTCAAAGATCATTTACCCAAAACTAGCAAGTGAGTTGTGAGGTTATAATTATGGCAACATATTCTGTGTCATAAGGCAAAAATACAAACACAAGTTGAGCTGAGGAGATATGCTTATGTTGTTATTCATTCAGCGTGGAACACACAAGCTAGCGGGATGTGGACAGATGCTATGCTTATCTCTGGTATTATTAAGTCCTATCAATGGACTGATGGCTCTAATGTTACTGACGATATGTGGTCTCCCGGTGAGCCAGGTAGTAGAGAGTGTACACAACTTTGGTATCATCACATGGCACTGGACGATCTGGATTGTACTGTCAAGCAAAACTATGTTTGCGAGAAATCATCTCTACTCTAATTTTCAAGCCATGAGATAAAGGACTGACTCATGATACAAGTCAATGAAGTGCTTCCATCTCAAAAACAATGAACCCGACAGTCGGATCTGTGTGTTTGTGGTAGTTATTACAGGGAGTTACAGAGAGGGAGTGGAAACGAAATGTAGCCTGTGACTTAACAAGGCTGTTTCCAAGGGTTGTACTAATATGGTCCCTCTATTAAAATTCATTTAAGTCCTCAGTCTTTTTATATGTCTGTCTCCAGTTGAAAATTATTAAAATATTTGAGATGTTTACTCAATGGTATATTCAAACACCCAGAGACAAAATATCATGATGTAAATCACCACAAGTGTAGATGAGACATAGCTAGTAATATAGTAACCACTTTTGCAGGGTATTGAATTATAATTCCAATGCAAATGTTTGATGGGGGATAGAGAGACTGAAAATAAATCATTCATTCACCATTTAAAAACCATGTGAGGAACTTAGACCAGATAAAAGTAGTGAAAGTACTTAAATAAGCCCTTTCTAACACCTAAGTGACAATGGGAGGCATAACATACCACGTTTGACTGATGAAAACCGCTATTGATTACCAAATTATGAGGCAAATTTATGGCCATGTCTGCAGCTGAACTTTCCCTTCCCATATGAGTAGCAGAGGGCTTTGGAGTCCCAGGTAAAACTAGACTATAGTTTGAAACATGGACTATACCTGAGTGCTATCTATATCTCTCTGCTACTTAGTTTAGTTTCTTTTCAAGAGGTTCAAACACTTTAGGAAATTTGTGGTAGAGCCCATCTTGATAAATGGGATTTCACAACTATGCTCTTGCTGATTGGACAGTTCATCAAAATGATTACAGCAACTCAAGTTGTACTTCTCTTTGGCAGGAAGTCACTCTCTGCAGTCTCTGCTCTGATTGGCTGTGGTCATGAAAAACCTTTGCTGATAAAGAGAGGACAATTACCAGTGGAGACAAACAACAATTTGAAATGAGAGGCCGTTTCCACTCCTTTTTCAAACTCCTTGCTTAGAGATTGAGTTCATAGTAAAATTTGATTTTCTTCGATATATGACTAGTCTAAACTGACTTTTTACGTCACGCCATACAACACATTTTTTTTGTGAAGCCGTGAAAATATGTGAATTTTCAATCATTAATTCAGAACAGATCATAGGATCGAAACAAAATTAATTATGATTTTCCCTTAGAGTACACTTCAAATGTCATACATATTGACTTTCAACATATTAGCTTGCATATTGCGAAAACAGTGGACTCTCGAATACACCTGATTTTTTCACAACTTTTGCATAACGTCAAATGTGCTGTCAAAATGACCATTATTGTGGCCAAACAAAGTTTTTTTGAAAGTTCTCACATACGAAGCCGCTTTTATTACCCATGGTGCACGCAGGAAATGCCAATAGATTTTTTCACTGCATCTTCGTTTTTCTTGAATTTAACGCAAAAGAATGGCCAAAAACACCTCAAAAGTCCCAAAAAATAGCTGGTTTTTGGCATTCTTTAGCGTTAAATTCAAGAAAAACAAAGATGCAGGGAAAAAATATTTTGGCATTTCCTGTGTGCACCATGGCTAATGAAAGCGGCTTCGTATGTGAGAACTTTCAAAAAAACTTTGTTTGGCCACAATAATGGTCATTTGGACAGCACATTTGATGTTATGCAAAAGTTGCAAAAAATATTAGCTATATTCGAGAGTCTACTGTTTTCGCAACATGCAAGCTAATTTGTTGAAAGTTAATAGGTATGGCATTTGAAGTGTACTCTAAGGGAAAATCATAATTAATTTTGTTTCGAGCCTATGATCTGTTCTGAATTAATGATTGAAATTTCACATATTTTCACGGCTTCACAAAAAAAAATGCATTGTATGGCGTGACGTAAAAAGTCAGTTTAGACTAGTCATATATAAAAGAAAATCAAATTTTACGATAAACGCAATCTCTAAGTATGCATTCCACCTGGTTTAAAATTCCATGCATTTAATTTGACTCCCCCATCTGCTTTGACAAAAACAGCGTTTTCTGCCTCATTTCCTCCCTAAAATGACACAACGTCATTGAATCAAGTTTTTGTTTAGGTTTTCATTTTCAGTAGCTCGGCAGCTTTCCAACGGTATATGATATGTTGATATTGGGATCGGTCTTTGACATTACCTTAATGTGTGTATCGATGAATTGTCAATTCTGCTTCATCGTAATTTTTGTTATGCCAAAAGTAATCTTATGCTTGCAACAGTGAAAACGGATGAAACACTTATGATGAGGCCAATGAAAGAAAATAAATCTGAGAGATAGTTTCTGAAATGCTGTGTACCAATATGTGCTCATTGAAGATCTACGATTATCAAGTTCTAAATATCCAACTTTTTTAGTTTGTGTCATTTGTAAAACAATTGCAATCACTTGTATAATTTTAGACATAAGAACAGTTCCCGCTATCATTATAATGATAATCATGTAGATGCACTGTCCAAGTACCAGTTTCCGTAGATCTCCCATCAGTTGACTCCCATACTATGCATTATTCTGTTATTGTGTGGAATGTGGACAGATGCTATGATTATCACTGGCACTACTATGTCCTCCCAATGGTCTGATGGCTCTTATGTTACAAATGAAATTTGGGCACTAAATGAGCCATATGGAAATGCAGACTGTTACTCAACTCCACTACCTTTATGCTACTAGATGATAGGTATTGTTGTGGTATGAAAGAATATGTTTTAGAGAAACCTGCTCAGTAGGCATGGATACAAAACCATTTGATTCAGTCTATTGAATACAAACGATGATAGTTTGAGCAATGAGTGACCTGACGACTGTTGGTGGGTTAAGCAGTTTGTCAGACTATGTTGGTTGTATTTATTTGAAAGCGTGACTTATCTAGTGTTAAAATATGTTTTGAGTTCATTCATTTTTATTTTTAAAAATATGCATCATTTAATATTATTTTGAGCACAGAAAAGCTGATTTGAATTTGAATTATTTATCCAAAAATTTGTATCCGTGCATTTGTGTGACAATATTCCTTTATAAAAGATTTACAATAATTGAATTACTAGTTTTAGTTCTGTATAGTTTGTTGGTTAAGGGGAACAATTTGTGTCACTGGTATGATACCACTTGGTAGAGCAGTGAAGAAAATATTATGATCACTAAAATACAAAGGCTTCCCATCCACAGTCCGGTCCAGTCTTGTGTTGGGGGAGGGTAGCGGTTTGAGAACGTACTCTCCAGAGAACGGGTTATTGACAACTATAGTTCTCAAAGACCCCTGGATGGTTTTGATTGTTATTAACTTCTAACATCCTTGATGTTAGAAGGCTGAGTATGTCCAATATATCATTGTTCGTGATTTTCGAGGGTGTTGGTTGAAGTTGATCTGATATTAGTTGTTCGTCGATACGGTGAAGCCAGGATAATTCTTTTGCGATGAGAGCAGAATTTGAACCAAGAACCTCTCGTTTGATAGCCAGAACAACAATGAACAAATGAATTTTTGTCTCACATCAGAAGACAGGTTATTACATGCACGGTTGTTGGATAGACTACTCCTAATAGAATAGAAATGTTGAATATATTCAAAATATAACCTTTCTAATAATCATATTACTTTATTGATCGTAGGCTGCAGGCTTGAAGCCATCAATGTAGAAGTTGCATTATGAATCTTTATGATAATTTCCTTCTTTTTCCGTTTCCGTGCTAAAAGAGTTCATAAGAATCCTGTTCCCGAATCCGCATATGACAGGAACAATATATACGTCCATTCTAACTTATTAACTTAAAGATAACATCAAATTTCCTTTTTTCACCCTTTCTGCCTCTTCGATATAAAGGTTTCCAGGTTTCCAGCGGGTATGGGTGTAGGGTGCGGCAAGGTATTGGTCCCAGTACCTATACTCAAATATGCTTTAACAAGGGAACGGAAACGAATAATAGATCGGGTAAAAAATTTTCATAGATGAAATAAAACTTCATAACCACCTCCACAATTTATGGAATTTCACCTGTCAGTCAGTGATGTCTCTCTTAATCATGTTATATAATTGACAGAATGTTTACACACTATTTACTGATACTACTTAATGTTGTTTGAGTCATGAAATCATGGAGCGATCAGGTAGATAATTGTCAGGATCACACCTAAAGAGCTATTCCCAACAAAAGACTCAGCTGTATGTATTAGGTTATGAAACATGGGTCTAACTTGGAGTAACGCTTTCACAGTTCTATTATGTAACCGCCAAAGATGGGATTACGATTTTAAGGACCTACAAAGTCGAAAAAACATTGTTGAAACTAAAATAAGAACTAAATCTTGTTGCTAGAGATGGATTATCAAATATAGTACAAGTGCAATGAAACTCTCAGATCGAGAAGCCGTTTCAGCAACCAGAAGTGACATCTCAATCATTTGGTTTGCTTGGCCGTCGTTGTATGTGTTTGTCAAACATATGGGGATGTAACAAAAAGGCTTAATATGTTGCTCAGTGCAGGGGGCACCATCATAGGAGCACTTTCTCTCGCAAGTTAAACCAATACTCTGGTAGTGCTTTGTAAAACAAAGTTACATATTGCTGAATTATATAATAAGCGAGGCCATAAATGTCAATTACTGAGTTATTTCTTCATTCCCTGTGATGTGTTCAGCATTTAAGCCGCTTGAATCATCTGAATCTTCCACACATCCTCTTCAGACAAAGAATAGAGAAATTAATCAAATTGACTTGCAATGAAAGCATTTATCAAGGTGATGCGATCAAGAGCAGGATTTTATGGTTGTATTGATCTGAGTCTATTGAAATCTATTCAAATATAAATTGTTCATCAAGAACTTGTTTATTTAATTTCCTTTCTCAATGCAGAACTCACCACTCTTTTTGTGATCTTACAATAATATTTTTAGCTATCATCTGCAAAATCAATTTCAATTCCTTGCATGAAGGAGCAGAGCACTTTGAATAAAATTGCCAACTTCACATATTCTCACATCTATTTCAACATTGACTGACAGATCAAGAAGGAGAACATGGGCGGAGAAAAGCCAAACATTTTACTTCACCTAATTTTGCTTCTTTCCCATGTAGGTATAAACACTTATAACACATTACTAGTATTACGTAATATGTACTCACCAATGTATGTATACTGATACCTTGGAGTCAGGAGTGGTCTAAAGGTTAAGGGTGCGGACATGTGATCTTTGAGGTCCAAGTTCAATTCCCGGTGCCGGGGGTCATTTCTGATTTGGTACTGGCACACCATTCATCCTAGCCAGGTCCTTGCAGAACGGGACTAAAAATACCGTATGTCCACTGTGTGTATGCACACCCAACACACAGCAAAAAGAACCCCCTTTGCCTCTTCGATATAAAGAGTACCCGGATTTCCAACGGGCATGGGTATAGGGTGCGGCATGAGTACTATGGGTCCAAGTACCTGTACCCAAGAGAGAATAACTCTCTCCGCTTCAAAGATGATGATGATACCTTGTGGTGGTTATGACATTCATCAAATGGCAATCAATTCGCTAATAGATTCATAATGTTTTGTAAGAGCTACTCCTCCTCCCAAACTTAAGTGTGGAGTGTAAATTGAGAAAAATCACATCAATACATTGTTCAATTTTGTTTGCTCAACCTCATCCATTTTCTCTTTTTTTTTTTAAATGGGCCAGTATCCAGCCAGAATCATGATGCTACAGACTCAAGGGTTTGCTATGACCATTCACTGCATCAGAAGCGAGAGTGTCATAGAAACACTGCATAATCTGACCATTATCAGATGTGCAGCAAGATGTGCTTCAACCGAAGGATGTAGAGGGTTTGGGTATGTTAGAGACTCATCCTCATGTCGACTTGGATCAGTGATAGTTGAGTCTGGATCAAGTGACTCAAACTGTGAAGCAGGTGAATCTGTGAGTCTGGCAGGTAAGCATTTGCTATTTCTGTCTTGTGGGTTCAACTCTGTCGGTGAATGTTCAAATTTTCATCTGCCTGATTTGTGCTCGATCTGGTTAGGGCTAGAATTACAGTAAGGATATGAATTTTTGAATAAAACTAGGTTACCTCCCAAAAATGACTCATTTATAGTCTGTAAAAAGTCAAAAGTAATAGCTACTTTAAGTGCATGCAAAAAAGAGAAAGAACCAGACAGCAACAGATGACATGTTTTTGCTTTTATATGGAGAAAACCAACTGATGGCATCGTAGGGGTAATTGGATGCTCTGATGAAACGAATCATTTGTAGCTGATAACGCAGTCCAAAACAGTAAAAACCACAACCCACGAAATAATTGTTGCAATCATGCGGAAGCTAACTCAGAAGAGGGAGGCGTTTGATATTTTATGATTTGATTATTATTGATAACATAATACTACTTTTGGGAGTAACACTGAAATGCTAACAACCAACTTGCTGCATATATTGATTCGGTTCGCATTAGTGTGAAGTTGATGACATCACAGACTATACAAAAGAAATCTTTGAATCTGTCATCAATTCATGGTTATTTGCAAACAAGATAAATTTGCAAAAATTTGCAATTTATCTTGGTTTGTACCAACTTTCATTAAAATCCTTGCAGCGGATCAAATGACACTAGCTGTTAGTAACCTGCCATTGAAAACATAAACATATAAACATAGAAAACTAATCTCATTATTTCAAAAGTTTATCAAGTTAAAGGAAAATGGTTGGTTTTATGACAAAAGCTTTATATGTGCTATTCATTAAACGGTGTTTTTAATTCAATATCCTGCTCATCATGTAGAGTAAAATTGTTGCTTTTACTGCACACATCTATATTTATGGTTTATTAATTACATTTCCTTAAGAATTTTCTACATCTGATGAAATGAAATTCAATCTGTTCACTCTGTGTGATATGCCGGCTCGACTGATTACAAGTTCTTATAAGCAGTAGGCCACAGAGTTTTGGTATGGCTATCAACCACTTCAAAGCTTATTTTTGTGGTACCCAGCTCAGGATGTTTTTTCATTACTCTTTGCATCTTTCGAAAGGTGATAATGTGAACAGAATATAACTGTGTACAAATAGAAATGGAAACTGAAAAGCTATGAAATTTTATATTGCAATAAAGAATTATAGCTAAATTATAAAATAAAAGGAAGGATGTTTGAGATTGCCCCTCAAGAACTAGTTGGAAAATTTTTTGTAGCACAATTTTCCTACTACATAATAAATGACCCTGAGGTATTCTATAGAAGTGGGTCACATTACAATAGGATGTTTAATTCACTTGTGTTTACAAACTCTTTGGGTTATATATCAGCTTTACTTCAATTTTTAAGTTTTCAATTTCCATATTAATTGCATGACTGTATGGCTAGAAATTGAAAGGATAATGATTCATTGTGAAAGAAGAGATTGTATTTATTTCACTTTATAATGACACAAAGTTTTCTTTGCCCGCATTGCAGATGGTGCAATTGTTGGCTCATGTGACCTCAGTGATGGATGGTATCACAACTCAGTCAGAGATACATGTATCAAGATGTTCTTAACCATACTGAACCGTCAGGAGGCTGTAGAGGATTGTCAGACAAGGGGAGCAAAGTTACCGACCCTCCAAAATCTACAGACCAGAGATATCTATGTTACTTTGATGAATGGCAACAATCAAGGTGAGCCAGCCAATGTGTTTTTCTGATTAGCTGATGGGTTGGAGAGAGACAATACCTGGTCAGATGCTCCTAAAATTACTTACCATTATTCAGTTTCAGTTTCACTTACAGTGTGTTACAAAGGGTTATTTCGTTGACCTGGCATGGGCTCGCTTTCCTAGCCGACAGCCAACCAGGTAGCAGCAAATATATTTGCTAAGCTGAGTCAAAACAGCAGATGGCTTCAAGACTACAGAACAAGAATGATGATTGGCCTAAAAAACTACAAAAAAACCAATGCAAATGTGTTTATGATTGAAATAAGGTGACGGCTTTACGTACATCATACTCTTCCCTGGAAAATAAAACAAAGAAACTAGTATAACTTCTGTAGATCACATAATCATAAGCCCAGACAGCTTACCAAAAATGTGCAGTGAGGCACTGATGGACATAGGTGTGCATGGTATAACAACACTGATTTATGTAGTGGCAACGGTGTTATTATAGACTCGCAATTAACTGTGCAAGTGTTTTTGTTGAAAACTCGATCAGTTTTAATCGGGTTTTGGGTTTGAAAATTCCAATAAATCCAGCAGCTTGTTGAAATAGCATTTTGTTTGCATTTTGTTTGTTTCACCGATTTATGTCTTCAGTCGGATCGAAATTGATTGATCAATCAACAAAAAACTATAGCATAAATAATTATGTTTGACTCACACACGATAATGTGCCCTGCTGAAGCTGTTCATAGGGTCTCATCATATATGTGCATCTTTTCACAATCTGTTCAAATCTTGAAGGGATGTCATCTTTTTTAGTTGTGTCCAAAATTACATAATTGCACTGTATTTTGATTTTGATTTGATTTGTATTCATTCAATCATCATGACAGATGGTACAGAATGCGAGCAATGGTATGGCATAGTAAAAACAACACACTACAAATTATTTATATACTAGACCGTTGTCATGATAGGTCATGAAAAAATTAAAAAAGCCTTTTCTCCGCCTTTCAGTCCTGCAGAGTTTTGGCCGAAAAATTTGTATAGCTCGAGAGGATGTTCTGGAATTCTTGTTGAAAAGTAGTTCACTAAAAAGAGGATGTGATTCATTATTCACTATACGCAGAAAATGTGAATAAGAGATATCAAAAAGAAAATCACAGAGTTTTGGGATGCCTAAGACTGATAATCTATGATCGTATTCTAAATCTGGAAAAATAGTAGTATACAAGCCAAGCAGTTAAAAAAGTTTGGGAAAAGATCTGTAGCTGACCAAATTATAGACCAAACTATCGAACAAGTTATTGACTAACCTACCAATAATTCAGTCAATCAATAAAGCAACTCAATCAATCATTTGGTCAATCGATTATCAAATCAATCAAGATATCGATCGATAATTCATATCCTTCATTTACATTTGATATTGATTCAGATTGGGTTGGTACCACCGATGGAATATGGACAGATGCTGTGATTATCCCTGGCACTACTATGTCCTTCCGATGGTCTGATGGTACTAATGTCACGACTGATATGTGGGCACCTGATGAGCCTCGTGGTAATGCTGAGTGTACACAACTCTGGTATTATTACATGTTAATGGATGATGTGTATTGTCTTGGATCAAGAGAGTACGTCTGCGAGAAACCTGTATAATTGCCGTAAGACTTTTATCTTGTCGAACAATATCTCAAAGTGACAGTCCAATTAGAAATGTGAATATATTACACCAGTAACTCAATTATTGTAAAATAATAAAAAAATTGAAAAAATTGTGGAAAATAGCATTTTAGTTTTATTTTAATATTTTAGCAAGGATCATAGTGGATCATAGTGGTCAGGGGGAGGCAATAAATCACTATGATCCACTATGATCCCAATTTTCAGACTTTTCAGCAGTTTTACTGCAACAAGCCTCACAGGCTGTTTCATTTCATATGCCCTAATGACTTTTCAGCCTGGGATCTTTAAAACCATACCAAGCATGGCCTAGTAGGACTGTTATTTTAATAATTGAGGAAAGAGTTGTCCCACCGTTTCCGGTAGCATTTATTATCGTGATTGGTAAGTTTCAAATTCATTTAATCGGTACCTCATATTAATTTATTTTTGTAAACCTTAAAATTTGTGTATTGGATATCTGATTATAAAATATATACCTATATAATTTAATAATATAATTATCTGTATACTGTTTTTTCTTCGGGCACTCTTGAGTATTTTTATGATGATTATGCCAATTACATTTCTATAATATTCAGCAAAATAATTTGGTCTTGGCTGTTGTTCAGTGAATATTTAGAATTACCCAAATCTGTTTATCTATTTATTTTTATGTTGGAAAGTTTGGAAAGTTAATATCAATTTTTAGCCTGTCTTGACCAACTTTATGAGATTGGGGAGCATGCTTTCCAACTGTCAAAAAGAGAGTTGCCCCCCATAAAAATCTGGGAGGCAACTCTCTCTCTTTAATAATTCAATTTTGAGTGAATGGATAATTGAAAGCCAATCTCTCGTTCACTTTTTGAATACTTTGGTTGTTTTAATAAATCATGTGAAAGCAAACCTCTCAGCTATTTCAGTGATGGATATCTCAGGATGTTGAACACGTTGCCAAAGGGCCAACACAATTTCAGATGTATGTTGGTTCATTACTTTACCATCAATATGTGTACCAATTAATGTTGTACCAGTTGAGATTTCCCCAGGGATCGCTGTATACTCATACAACGTGTGCGGACACTCTGCTCTCGTAGTGCCAGGCAAGCTGAAAGCATGGAAATATGCAAAATTTAAAATAAGATATATTGGCAACTTAAAGATGATACACTCTCTCAGGCGAGTGCCTCAACTAACCAAATGGTGGACATGTCAGATTATCCTTCCAATGCTTCTGAACTGTTAATTATAGGTATAAACACATGCCTGTCTGCATTGAGTGTTACATCGTTGGAATCCCAAATTTGCTAAGCCCACTGGAAAATAATAACGATGACGCCAAGTGAGTTTATTAGGGAAACGACGAAGGTTGAAACTGCAGGCAAAAATGACCACAAAATTATGGCCGATCCATTATCCTCCTGTCATTCAAAACGTGTCGAACATCAATCAATCGACCAACAAAATATGCAATCTAAGACAACGAAGATTATGATAACACTAACTAGGGACTTCTGATGAGTTATAAAACATAACTAAACTGAATATTACAGCGAGACAGGGCATAGTGGAACTACAGTCGTGTTGTTGCATTGTCTGCAAAATACATTACTTCCACTAGCTGTTGTTGACAAGAATATTTCCTTGGGACTTGCACCCAGAAATATAATAGGTACTACATATAATAAGTCACGTAAGTCACCTAATCTAATAAAAGTGATGGCTTCATCCCGATTTTCAGTATCCATTACAAGTGTCTTGCAACTATAAAGCCTGAGGCTTTTGGCTAAGCACAAAGTGTCAGTGCTAATGGCATATTATTGTCAGTTTCAGTTCCAGAGGTCTTATATGGCCTCAGCTTGTCAATTGTTGTGAACAAGGTATGAAGAGACTGAGTGGTACCCTCTTAAAATCGGGTAGACAAACAATACTCAATTTAGATAGGAAAAATGGAAATTGTATTCCCGATTTGTCCCAGTTTTCAACACATCAAGCAGGCGACTTCAGGGCCGGCCCCAATTTCTGTTTTAAACTATACAGAAAGCGTCTATGTGATACATGGCCTCTTTAGTATTCATCTGCATTCACAAAGAGGTCAAACTTGCTCTTTGTTTCTTTGTGGATTAATACAAGCAGTGACTCAGCTTACTGATAAATCTCAATTATATTTTAATGGTCATAGAGCATTGATAGAAAAACTTAAAATACATAACAGTAATAATGATTATTTTAGCACATGACAAAGAAATAGGTGAGCTGCAAAAAAACAGGACTAGCAAAAGAGTAAGTAAGATACTACAGAATGATATTTATTATGATTGCTGAAATTCAGTGTGCTTGAGACTGTTTTAATATTTGATGATCTACAATTAGTAATTAATTATGATCTACATTAGTAAGGTTAAAAATCTCTGCTTTTGCGTTTAGATAGTGCAAGGATCAGCATAATTGTAAAAACATGAAGGAACTGTGGTTGAACAAGTCAACTTAGTCACACTGAAAAATTGGTTGTGTAATCAATTGATATTCATTTCTTCTTTTATGATTCCAGAAAGATTGCTCACATCTTTCGGGTAGACAGTAATAAGGACTTCAGGGCGATGAGTATTGCCCATTGATCCCCGGATACAAATGCTATCATCGCACTTAACAACATCACGAATATTATCATCGTACCCATGTCTTTCAAAGTATGTCTCTTGTCCTTCACGCATTTCATCAAACGTACCTCTTCCATGAGTATCTTGTGGTGCAATTCCAACTGCCAGCTTGTTGGGGTAACAATTGAATCCGAAAGGTGCAAACCACATGACAACGACTTCTTTGTTGTTCACCATCCAAGAGACCGAACCAGCAGAGCCAAGAAGCGACAGGTTAGCTTTACGCATCACCATCATTTCTTTGTATCCTGCTCGTACAGTCCGAGGCTGAAGCTCTATTACACCCATGTCGGTATAGGTCTTGGGAGAAGTAAGTGGCCATTTTGAAAGATTCACTATTTCAAGCATGACCAGGACTCGGTAGTTGGAGTCCGCAGCTGACTGAGCAACACCTGCAGCCAAAGAAGCACCAGCAATTGCTACGCTAACAGCTGTGGTTATGAGAGTGAACGGCTCTCGCTTCACTCTACTCTTAGCAGCATCAAACTCTAAAAGATGAAGAAGAAAGATTACATAAACATGTATAGATGGCTTATCATCATAAATTCGCTGCCGTAACTAGCAGATGTGTTTGCTCTGATCTGATTAAAAGTTGTAAGAGGAAAAGAGTCAATGATAGTCACTTAAAGTACCTATAGAGATGCAGTGAATGTGAACATGTATTACTTTCACATTCACTTTATATCAAGGTACTTTCAGGAGAATACATCTGTCCTGGTGTTGAATGATTTACTACTAGGATTAGGATAAGGATGAGGACCATGACAACCATGACAACCATGACAGGGCCGTAGTTCAGAAAAAATGGTAGGGGAGGCAAAAATCCGAGGCAAGTCTAAAGCTTCACCAGGAGGGGTGCTGCAAGCTTCCCCCAAAGCCATTGAAAGAAAATAAATGGTAAATGGAAATCCCAGAAGAGTGATTCTGACATGGATTATTCAATTATAGTGTTTTTAGGCCACTATGTTTAGCTTTCTAGGGGAGGCAGTGCCTCTCTGCCTCCCCTAGAACTACAGGCCTGCATAACTGTGCAATGATCTACACCCTGGTACATGTTGGATCATGGTCCATGTATCATGGACACTATTACCAATCATTTTTGTTCACTGTGGAAAAAGTTCCTGAAACCTTGACAAAGCTTGCACCTCTATTTACCAAGAAGTTATATCATACAAATTTAGATTTCTTACTCTGCTCAGAAGTGGTTTTGGATATTCCCTGGAGTTTTTTGATGACACTAGCGTCTCTACTTTGGATGAGTATGGCTCCAGACACCAGCATGGCTAGACATAATGCAATCCGCATTGTGATAAATTTCTGCACTCCAAATAACAGAGTAGAGTATTAAATGTAAATAACTGCGTGAGTTGACGGTGGGTTAACTGATATATTTCAACTGGCGCTGGTTGTTTATATAGTGTATGAGATAGGCTTGATTTATACATTAGAATACTTCTAACAATTCTTGATTGATTGTTTTCAATTTGAATTGCTTTGATTGGCATATTTTGAAGTGATGCAAGTTTACGCAACCGCTACAATAATAGACAAGCTAGGTCATCATATGCCTAGATTTCCTCCTTCTGTTTACGTAATCAATTAAATATTACTCAAAGCATGCATGTTATAGTCTTTAATGGAGTTAGGAATGGTCCCTTGTTCATTCGTAGCACGAAATCCCCTGATAACTAGGAAAATTCCCCACTCACTCAGTAATGTAATGACAGCTAATGCCTAGTTCCTCATTTATTAAGTTATTGTTGGCCAAAAGTCTATATGGACTTTCATCTTTCACAGGATCGCCACAGTAAGGCAGAAAAAACTAATTTGAGAATTTGTCTAAACACATTGTAACCACTTGTATATTTTATACACATCCTCTGAAGAATAGCAGAATGTTAGTAATGTGACATCGCGCAAACCGTAGCAACTGCTGTGCTGATGAGTACATGAAGGATTAGCTGAGGCTGATGTCAGCATACATGTTAACAATGGTGATGTTGAGCAAACACCTGAGGGTACAAATGTGTGTTTGACTATAAGTGACTATCATAATGTAATGGTCATGTCATGAGTTGCAAAGGGGCACAGAAAGATCTTTTCGATAACGATCCCCTCTGCACAGTAGGAAATCTATTGTCAAAACTGAGAGCTAATTTCAAATATTGTTTTTTTTTGGCGATGGTCTGATATTAGACTTTCCATTAAAGCTATAGCAGCGTTTTTTCGATTGTGATATTTTATTGGTTGAAGACTTTGTTTGAGGCCTTATTGAGGAAGTTATAGCCTCTCAAACTTCCAGGGTGATTGTCTATGGTCATACTTATTATGAGTTATTAGTTAATACACAGATAAGATGATGATCAAAATTCAGACCTGGGTGGGAATCGAACACCCGGGTCCCCATACCTATAGGCAACGACGCTACCATCACGCCACTTGAACCAACTTGGTTAGCCAGTAGACAATAGAGATGAGAATCAGCAGCGTTGCCTGCAAAGCCAATTGGACCTGGGTTCTAGACCGTTACATATCTGAACATTTTGATCATCAACATATTTATTGGTGTATCGCAATAAGTATGATGGTTGTGACGTACCCTAGGGATTGCCGGCTGATTCTTACTGCCGATAAATTGCCGTCACCTTGGAAGTTTGAGAGGCCATAACTTCCTCAATATTTGGATTCTAAAGCTGAAAATCGCTCACATGATAGAATAAAATATGGAGAATAAGATGTGATACAAAAGAGCAGCCTCAAACAAAGTCTTAAGGAATATATGTCGAATCACATGCCATACATATCTATATATTTTAGAGCAATAAAGGGGGGAAGAGACAACCTTCGTGGCTGAGAAAATTTAAGAAGAGTTTTCAATTTATTAAAGCTAATAGTTTTTACCAAGCAAATCTGACAAAACCTTAGGCCATTCAACACTAATACCTTGATCTAGGTAAACGCCCGCCACCTTGTCAGAGCTCTGATAAAATCAAAATACCGCCAGACGGCAATTGAAAATAGTCATAAAATAATATAAATATTTTACCTCCTGGTCATTTGACCAAGTAAAATATAAAACATATACCCTTAACCGCCTGTCAATTCCCTATATGTATGCACATGGTATGCATGACATACTTTTATTACCTATGGTGAGTGGCGACTCAATATGGATGAAGAGTTTCAATATTGGAGCGGGGTGTCGAGTCGCGTAGTCAAGAAGAGAAATTTTCTCTCTAATCTTCTTGTCAAATTACTGGATTTATTACTTATAAAATTTAAAATTTATACATAAAATAGATGTGAGAAAACTCTGCAAATTGCATGAAGCCTAGGATAACACTTATTTTTATGTATCACTAATAGAACCAACAGTTTTTTGGCGTTAATACCGACAAATCTATTTTTAATATTAGCTTTGCAAGTACATCATTTTACATAACACCCTACTGGTGTAAGTAAAACAGTTAGATTGGTCTCACCTCTGTGTGGTGTAATATAACTTGTGATATGAAATGCAAATGAGTTTTGATAGGCGCTACATGACTGCCAATCCTATAAAAACGGTCATAACGTAAACTGTCATGCTATATTATAAGATGACTGGACTCCTAATACGCCTTGGGGTCACTTGTTGATTAATCACAGTCAATATTTTTGCAATCAAAGTGAGTTGGGATAGGTCTTCGTTCATTCAAAGTAGAGTGAATCCCGAAAAGAAACGGTAAATTTCCCTACTTTTTAATGACAGCTGACATCTAGTTCCTCATATAAAGTTTAATGTTTGCCAAAAATAAATTTCAGTCTTGAAATTTGATCTTGATCAGGATTGTCACAAATTGGCATAAGAAACTTTCTTCAATAGAAATAACCGATGACGACCCTGGCAGAATAATGATGTAATGATGACAGCAAAGGACATCAAGTTAAATCAAATTAGGGGATAGGTCCTCAGTTATAAAGTATTATATAAACATTATAAATGAGGAACTGATTTGGGGAAATTTTCGTTGCTGTTCGGGGATTCTCATATTTTGTAGAATGAAAGGGGTGAACTATCCATCACCATATCTCCTTATTACAAGATATTGACTGCAAGTGATCAACGAGTGACCCCAAGGCGTATTAGGAGTCCAGTCATCTTATAATATAGCATGACAGTTTCCGTTATGACCGTTTTGATAGGATTGGCAGTCATGTAGCGCCTATCAAAACTCATTTGCATTTCATATCACAAGTTATATTACACCACACTGAGGTGAGACCAATCTAACTGCTTTACTTACACCAGTAGGGTGTTATGTAAAATGATGTACTTGCAAAGCTAATATTAAAAACAGATTTGTCGGTATCAACGCCAAAAAAGTGTTGGTTCTATTAGTGATACATAAAAATAAGTGTTATCCTAGGCTTCATGCAATTTGCAGAGTTTTTTCACATCTATTTTTTGTGCCAGGGTTTTCAGGCTGCTGGGAGTTTCGGACCTGCTTCATAGTATACTGTTTATGGAGTCTGAATTCTTTGGAATTACCTTTTCTGTCCAAAGAGACTTTCATTATAAGATATATTGAATGTAACAATCATTATTATTGAATCGGATAAATCTACATGACAAACATCAAAATAGCCTCAGTACTCATTATTATCTATTTTTACACAATACGAGACGTAGTTATTTACAAAATATAGTTAAGTCCCACATGTACATAGCAATGCTCACTCAACTAACTTTTTTCGACAAAGTTGTCATTTGAATACAGAAACAACTTCATAAATGATCATAATATGTACTAAAACAAACATATAGTTAAGGTCAGCATCCACAACCTGCGTTCACTCAATACCTATTTTGTACTAACGATAAACAATTGATTGATAATCTGAATCATTTTAGTGGACAAAATAAGATAATTCATAGACTAGTTTTAGCCCCATATTAAGTTATCTGAATACCATAAGATTTTTTAACAAATCAGTCCCACTCATCCCTAACAGGGGTGGATCCACCGTCGTCCCCCTGGGGCTCGTCTAATGTAGGGGTGGCGCACCGAGTGACCTCGTCATCTCTCTCATCTCTTACAGGAGTTCCCTCATCCTGACACTGCTCTTCTGCAGGTGGCGGCTGATTCTGCTGTGGAAAGCAGATAAAAGATTTGTTAAAATCAAAATATTTATAATTGCGATTTTATCAGTTACAAACCACGTAGGTTTTATTAGGGAGAAAGCTGATGATAGTATTCAATGAATGCAATTACAGGGTTGTGTAAAAATAGCCCATTTAATATTATGAACTTTATTAACCACCGATCAATGCACAAAGCAAATAAGACCCTGTGAAATGTCACCCCATTATTTATATAATTTTTATTATTATTGGTTTTTGTACGCATAATTAAAATCGGTATTTAAGCATTACCTGAGGGAACGACTGCATTATCTGTGTAGGTGGTCTGGTTGACATCATGGTGTGTGGCGGCATGCCACCTGCTCTAGACATCACTGTGGGTGGTCCAGCTGGCAATGCATGGGGAAGTCGACTCATCATCCTGGGTGGTCCAACAACGGGTGGCATGACACCAGGGTGAGAAGAACGAGGTGGTCCAGGGAACATTCCCGGAGGAGGACCCGACCTGTTAATGTAAAGGAGCAATAAGTCGTTAGTGAGAGAAACTAATTCATAACCCATAAATAAGGAAGGCATTCGGTGTGTCATTCCTGTTAGTTCTATACAAAAACTGTACTTCTATTGCTACGAGAGACAAGCTAAGGTTGAACTGATACACCACTAATTTTCAATTATCTATGATGAAAATTATCGAAGAAAGAAAGAACCCTGTATATGCAAGTAAAAAAAGAGAGGACCTACCCGAACTGTGAAAGCGGATGCATAGGTGGCCTCTGAGAAAGTGATGGGATTTGCTGTAGTGGGGGACCTGCAGGCTGCATGGCTCTGTGTGCGGGAGGAGGTGCGTCTGCCATCATTTGAGGAACATGTTGAGCTGGGATCTGAGGCCGCATAGGCTGCACAGGTGGTCTCTGCATGGGTGGTCTGTTCAGAGGCACTCTGGGTGGTGTCAGCTGCGTGGGTGATCTCAAATTAGGTGCTGGGGCTGTCTGAACTGTAAGCAAGAATGGATTGACTTATATCGTGAAACGCTAAACAATTATGAACAACCATTCGATGTTAGATTTTCTTCTGATTATAATATATAGAAACCAACCGGATGTATAGCAGATATATTGTGCCTGCAGGATGAGACGGGCCTAGGTGACTTCCCTATGATAGGCACACAATCACTTTATAAATGAGGAGCCTAACTCTAGCTGTCAGGGGATTTATTCAGAATTAATGAGGACCTATCCCCGACACACACAAAAAAGAGGAAATATTGGCTGTTATTGTTCATCTCCTGACAAAACCTGTCAATTATTGGAGTGGCTTTCATAAACAAAAATAGATGCAATAGATATCTAACACACAACATGCGCCATGTTTTTCCAGCAAAATACACTTGCATCGAAGTAATTAAACACATTACGCACTCCGTACAATATTTGTGTTACAGCAATGCCGGATGTGTAAATTATAAAGTCTAAGAATTAATTTTTTCGGTTTTTTATTTTCATGCCCAGGTTGCCTTCCTTACTTATATTATTGTGATGAAACCTCTAAAGGTCGCCTCTAATTTTTAGAAGATGATCATTGGTTCAGTAATAAAAATTATATATATATATATATATTTTGCAATAACATTTCTCAGTCGATATATCAATACTCACTATCAAACAGCGACTTGATACCAGCGGTAGGGGACTGTGGAGGGGGGTGATTAGCGGACGGTAGCCTGGTCCCCACTGTAGAAGGATGATTAGGGGACGGTAGTCTGGTCCCCGCTTTAGAAGTTTGCGGCTGGGTTACGATCTTGACATTACTCTGTGGGATGGTTACTGACAATGAGTGAGATTGAGTTGAGGAAGGAGCCCCAGAACCTGCTAAAGAAAAAAATAGACATCATGAATTACACAAAATATGTACATGGACATTGGCACTTAACATTTCCAGTATCGGTTATAGGATTCAGGCTTATAGGTGTCAACCCCACAACTATCGAGAGATAAAAGAACCTACAGAGCATTATTTTGTGATTGCTACCATCTGTGAACTAAATGGTTGTAGTTGAGTGGAGAAAAAAACCAAACTCGGGTAATTAAGGGCCTATCCCATCATATTCTGAAATTTGTGATTCCTTACTCATCGCCTCCCTGAAAATACTGAACATAAAATCAAGTATCTGATGAACTGTTAAGCAGATCACCGAAATGTAAACACACTATAATTGACCATAGCCAGTGTTCTAAAGAATTAAAAACAGACAGGCGTATGTGTACCTGCTGCAGTAGAGTCCTGAGGCTTACTTCCTCCATCTGTAGGTTCAGTTTTGACTAATCCTGGCTCAGTTTTTACAGCTGGCACCTTGGGTTGAGCTGATACAACAGGTTCTATTTTAGTCTCAAGCTTCACCTCTGGTTGGAGCTGGGCGCTGACTGGAGTGTCACTCTTTTTGTCACTTATACTGCTAGAAGTCTGAACTTCCACAGCCTCAGTTTTTATAGTCAAATTATCAGTACAGGGTTTAGGCTCAACCACCGCCCCAACTTCTGGAGGTTTCACAGTCTTCATAAGACCTGCTAGCATTTGTAGAGGGTCTTTCTTAGTGTCAGCGCTAGGGCTGGTAGGTGTTGTTTTAGTTTTACTGATAAGCCCAGCTAAAAGGTCGAACGCTGATGGGGGCAGGGCTTGAGATGTGGACGGTTTGGAATCAGAAGAGTTGCGCCTATCAGCAGGCTCATTTTTTGCCTACAAGAAGAATAATTATAAAATGACATAATATAACATTTCTATTACCCCAGAATACCTCCCAGATTAGTCTCAGAGATACAGGAACATAACCAAGAGGTTGAACAATTTGCAATCTAAGATCAAAGTTTACTGCTGTGATAATCCAAGGACGAATAAAAATACAAAATTCAGAGGAGAACTTTTAACAAGCTATCTCATGTTGCGTGGATCAATCCTAGAAAGTTCATAGCAAGTAATAGGAGACATAGATGGATATCATGTGAAAATTTGAATGGAGCTGTCCAGACAGTTGGAGAAAATTATGAGTGATAAACCATGGAAGAGGGGTATGAGTAATAAACCATACTCTCCCTCTTTCTCTCTCTTATCGCTTTCTTTACCTGTAGAAGCTGTGCAGATGACTGAGCAGGTCCAGGAGCTACAGGGGATTGTGGGACACTTCCTGCGCTAACCCTGGGGGATTGTGGGATACTTCCTGCACTAACTCTGGGGGATTGTGGGATAGCTCCTGCTGCAGATAGAGACGATAACTCTTCCATACTAACACTGTGATCGAGTATAGAAGTCTCTACAGCGTCATCGTAACATATCGGGTGGTATGTCTGTAAATAGGCAAAGAATACCCTACAGGATTAAAGTATTCACAGATCTGAATTGAGCGAACTGACTAAGAATTGTCAAACTACCAAAATCTAATGATTAGTAGGTCTCGTATCAAAGCAAATTTTCCAGTAGCAACAAATGAAAATTTTAAATCCATTATGACATTTTGTAAAGCAAAAACGCTTAATGTGGAAGTGGAGCTAAGTGGTTTTAGTTGGTAATGACATGTGATAACTGCCAGATAAATTATCGGCGAGGACAAGTGATGACTACTGGTTAACTTGTTGGTAGAAGATTCTGGAGGATCTGATAGATTGACTCACCTTAGGTTCTATCCTGACAGCGTCTCGGAGATGCCACTCTTCTTCATCATCGTCCCAGAATCTCTCAAACGGCTCGTGACAAACACAGCAGGTCTGTAAACAGGATGTACATCCAAAGTTTTAATGAAATGGATGAAAATTCATATTTCACACTGCTGCTGCTGCCACTCATGTCAAATGTGTGCATATTGAATTATGAAAACCACAGAGATGGGGCATCTATCTCAGGATTGTCACCTTGCGGGCAAATTATCAGGAGAAACTGATTGTCAGGAAGTGGAATAAATGGTGGAAAGTGTCTATGTCCTCATTTCAAACTAGTAACTTCATTAATTTCAAACCCGACTTTGAAATTCACTTCATGGAAACTATTTGCCAATGAGATAAAAATTATCGAGATAACAGCTCGATTTGATACCTTTGAACTATACAGTATTCAATGAGCATATTTCCCTAAACGGCAGCAGCAGTTTAAGAGGTTACTAATGAATCAGACGGATTCAATGTCTCTGGTTTTCTAAGTGCCAGATTCCATAATATAAAAATGGGATGAGAGAGCGGCTCGTTCTATGATATCAAATGATATTACACAGTGCTATCAAGTCAACTTACATCACCATCATCAGATCCTGTAGCCCGAGGGTCATGCACAGCATCGGGGTGCAGAGGGACGCCTGTAGCACCCCCAATCTGCTCCTCTGGCTGTTCTTGAGATAAGAAAATGTTTGACTCCGCAACATCAGAGAATTCTTCATAAGAAATCCAGTCCTGTAGAGAAAAATGAAATAAATTGTGATCAGTGTTTCAGCAACACCACCCTCATTCAGCAATTAAAGTAAAAAATAAATTTTAAAAATTGAAAGCTTTCGCAAATACATCCTTTTTTATATCTGGTTTATCAGCTTGCATGGCATAGAATGTTGGTTATTCAGATCTCCCCTCAGATTGGGCCATGATTTGATGCAATGAAAGTTAGAAAGCGCAGCCTGCTAAGCTCGACCATACAAAACAGAAGTGATGCATCTGATTTCTCCTCTATATACTGAACATGAGGCCTACATGTTAGATCAATCATCATCCAATTGATGTGTGTTTGGTTTTGCCCCCAGAATAAGATCAACTACTCCGAATGAAGACAATTAGATCATTCATCCAATCACTGGCGCTGTGCCGGAAATGGTAACTTACCTCAGCTAGTATATACCAGTTACGCGAGTTTCCATGGAGAGATTTATTTTTCTCTTTAGTGTTTTGTCTGAAATGCCAGTCGAGATGATTATTATATTCTGTCTGAGATGATTCAAGGAAGCGAAGTCCACATATAGAACACTGATTACCAGTGTATAATCTCTGTATGACCCCCTCATATTTACTGTAACAGAATAATAGGAGTTATTATTTAATATTTTCTTAGTCGTCCTCTCTCTGACCATACAGACAAACAAGAAGGTAACTCCAAAAAGTCTTTTATATTCACCAAAATATGACGTTATTATCAATTGATTACAACGTCCTAAAACTAGGAGTAAATAATGAATCGGTCGCATATAGCTAGAGTGGTGACTTAAATGGAAATGCTAACATGAAAGCAACAGTAGCTGTCAAGCCACTTTGTAAAATAAAATATGTTTCATGTGGAATCAAACTAGTAGTCTTGTCAATAATGCATTGAAAAGCAGAAAACATACTGTCTATCAACAAAATGTTGCATGTATTGACCACTATGGAATGATAGGAACTAACACATTTCAAAGGTACTGCATTCAATTACTTACACAAGAATCTTAATCTGGTACTTACACCGTATAAAATTACTTACTCTTCTATCTTACACTGGTACTCACACTTTTAGGACTTTGTCATGCAGGCTGGCGAGGCTGGGTATTTTTGCAAACTTATCTTCCTCTGACTTTTTGTTGATTATTCCGTGAGCGAGAAGTTTACTGAATAGAGAATTGATATCCATGGCTGGCAGTGATACAGCAGGAGCGGCTCCAGCTGGGGTACCACCGGCAGGGGCGGATGAGGGGTGTCCCGAAGCACCTATTATTCAGAGCAATAAGGAACGTACATTGTGACATGTTTTCAGCACATTTTGAAAAGTCTTGTATCTAAGCACTGATTAAGTGAGCCACAAGGTAATAAATGAATAACAGATTCAAAGCTGTGTGTAATATTAACATTCTGCTTGCAGGGAGAAGAAACTCCAAAAAGGTAATACAAGAGGGAGAATTCCAAGAAAGGGCAACTCCAAATATCAAAACTGTGGTGAAGAGTGTAGCCTGAGCAGGGATGGCCCACCCTCCCTGGCCTGAGGATCCTGTCTAATCTTTCTCACAACTTCCGATAAATTTTTGCCTCTTCTTGATTACCTTCCCAAATTCCCGGAAAAATTACCAAGATATTAGAAGTGCAGATCCTATAACAGCAATTGTCAACTTTGCAATGGTATATTGAACAAAAGTTTACCTTCGATGTGTATTAACACGCCAAATTTTGGCCCTGATACCCTGACTATAATGGTAATGATATGTAAGTTTATTATACAAATCTAAGACATACCTTTCTGTTCCACATGTCTGAGTCTGTCTGGTACAGAGGAGCGATTCATGGGATCAAACTCAGGCCTTATTCCTCCAGTTCCAGGAAACCTGCCATGTGGTCGGTTAAACTCATCAGCGCGGTGGTGAGCCTGATCAAACTCCGCCTGGTGCTGCGGAGGTCGGTCAAACTCCCCGCCGTGTGGATAAGGACCTCTGGTCCTCGCCCCGCCGTGGGGCCGGAAGCCAGCAAAGTCTCTCTGTCTATTTCTGGGATCGCGTGGATCGCCCAATCCTGGTCTGGGACCACCAAAACCTGCAGGATGTGGGCCCCTGAATCCACCTCGGTCTACAATAAAAGAAAAGGAAGAGTAAAGCTAACATCATCACACATTTACCATAATTTAAATTAATCACATTATTATCGGTGCTCTCTCTGAGGATTCAAATTTAACTAAAACTGAAGTCTCTGACGATGAAGGCAACATATCACATACATTAATAATGGCTAGACCATATTTCCACACTTGCAAAGATAAATGGACAGTATAGACTTGCTAGTGTAGGGAGCAAGGGTGTCCCAACAATCTGCCACCACCCCTCCCCCCCCCCCCCCCCCCTTATCACTCCACCCATAAAAAACTCAAGAAAATTCTTGCACATAGCTGTCGGTGACAATGACAAGGCAAGTACATACCAGGTCCACGCTGCATGAAGGGAGGCCTCATTCCTCTGTTGTTCATCATACCTCTGTGACCTTCATGGCTGTCCATCTGTTCAGGGTCAGGGGGTGTAGGAAGTAAACCACCTAAAATATCAGGATATGAGTATTGCTGTAGTGGGCCGACTTCAGAAACAGCAGAATTACAGTTACATAAAAGGAGTGAGAGAGACCATATAACTCTAACCCATTGATGGAAACACCATTATTTAAGTTAGTTAGTGTCAAAATGACCTAATAAGTTGTATTATTTCTCTGGTCTGAACTCAATGTCCAGTGGGGCATTTCACAAAGAGTTACAATGTTATAATAACACATATTGACTAAATATGTAAAAATCTAATAAAAATCAATAAGCATTCAACATCATAGGTATCTACCTGCCTAATCTAATATCTTATGATAGTATTGACGAACTGCTACAGTCATAATATAAGCCATACCAGTTACAGGTCATTCCTACAGGCCTTACTTATTGTGTCGGGGGGGGGGGGGGAGTATTTGAGATATTTACCTTTCATAGGAGGTTTAGGTGGAGGAGCGAGAGGTTTCTGCTTCACACCAGACACTGCCGGAGGTGACATCAGATTAGGAGCAGTACGAGAAGTCTCCAGCTCATCTGGTATAACCTCTCCTAGAATCTTTACTTCTGGTGGATCTCCTACCAGATGTACAGATCTCATGTTACCTCCTGGGGGGGGGGGGAAGAGAACAAAGTTTAGAACAAATAAGTTTAACCGAACATAAGATTTACTGAGGATTACTAATTAAAACTACTCCAACATCGACCCGAAGGGTATTGCACAATCCTCGAAACAAACAGACGTAAATGCAATCAATCTAAGATCAAACCTGTAAAATTGCTACATTAAATCTATGTTTAAATGAACTTAATCATACTTACCAGTGTCTTGGCCAATAAGATTTAAGCATTAAATCCTCATCAGTGTTTCGGCCAATTAGACCAAGCATTACATACAGATTCTATACAGGTTCTATACAGGTTCTATACAGGTTCTATACAGGTTCTATACAGGTTCTATACAGGTTCTATACAGGTTCTATACAGGTTCTATACAGGTTCTATACAGGTTCTATACAGGTTCTATACAGGTTCTATACAGGTTCTATACAGGTTCTATACAGGTTCTATACAGGTTCTATACAGGTTCTATACAGGTTCTATACAGGTTCTATACAGATAATCAAATATCATGGCTAACAGCAGGTTCGGCTTACACTTACCTATTTTGACTTGACGAGGCGGACCATTAAACATGACCTCATAAGGTTTGCCGTCGATCATCACTTCCTGTCCGGGACCGCCGAAGGCTAACATGTGAGCTCTCATTCCTATCTTAACTCTCATTGGTCGATCGACAGGAACCATAAACGACATAGAGTCTATGTTAATCTCTCGCGGCGGCCCTTCAAATCTAAAACAATGACAGAGAAACTAATCATTAAAAACAACTGCACATGACATGTCCATGAAGTGTTGATAATACAATAAAATCATTCATAGTATTGCTCATATGTATTTTTTACACAACGTTGCCTGCAAACAACATCAGCAACCATGCTTAAAGTCAGAATGAAATAACAGACCAGATGAATATCGAACATCAAACCCCTGCAATTAAAAAATTTGAATCTTATATGCATATTGTATAATTACCTGATACCATGAGCTTTACTGTCGATGATAACAACAGGAGTCGGGCCGTCAAACTTGAGCCTACATAATTTACCATCTATAAGTATTTCACGGGGCGGAGGTTCAAAGGCTATAGTGTGAGGTCTGCCTCTTATAACAATTTCACGCGAGGCTCCTCTGTACCGTCCCTTAATACTACCATCTATATACAGATTATTTGAATCACCTGCAATCACAACACAGTACATATTACAAAAGCACAAGAAAAGACTATTGATATCATCCAAAATTTGAATTCGTTTAAACCATATTATGTCAGTTTACATTCAAACAAAAGTCCAACAGGTTTTTGGATTGCGTATACCGTGATTATATACACATTTTTATCATAATTCTACCAGAACACGGAGCAAAACAATACAATGGCTGAACTCACCATCGATTTGAATATCATGTTGTTCTCCGTCTATAGTAATATTCAGTGGAGGAGCGTCTATTCTCACATCCATCTATGTAATATAATATACATTTTATTTGCCTTCTCAATAAACATAGGAGTTGTCTGCTCATTGAAGAGGCAAGACAACTTCGAAACAGTTTATTGCAGCCAGAACTTCCTACCTAACAAATGAGTATTCCAGCCATAGTTGCAACCTCAGCAAGTTAAGCCCTCCTTGATCGGATTTTGTTTAAGTGCTTAGGGGAGAAATTAACCATAGGGAATTTGCCGTAAATCATTTGTTTATAAATTCAATTTGAGTCCAATCTTAAAGCAGAAACGAAGAAGCAATCTGAGGGCAAATCCTTGTAACTCATAATTTAATACTAATAATACTAATAGGATTGAGAGGTAAGCAGCATACCTGAGCACCATCTATCCATATATTAACATAGGGTCCCTGGTAGTATATGGTATGTTTCATACCGGCGATGTAGACATTCCTAATCGGCTCTCCTACTCTATAATAACATGTACCATCAATGAGTATCTCTCTATTCTCCTTATCTGCCTGTATATAACAGTCACGACCTCTCAGTGTGATCTTACGTGCTTCTCGTCCCATCGTCAACTCAAACGGGTTACCTGGTAAAAAGACACAAAAACAAGAATTGGATATAGTAAGATATACTCAAAAATCATACCTCATTTTGATGAGCTTGTCAATTGAAATGGGTTTTTCACTACGGTGTTTTCAGAGCTCAACCTTCTGAAATTGTGGTTGTGTGAACCCTAGTAGAGTAATGTTTTTCAAGAAGGAAAAAGCCATGTGCTCTTGCTTGAAACAGCCTTATTTAGCTAGCATACATTTACTCGCTCAACCTTACTTTATATAGACACCCATCTGAGACATATTATATAACTCTATGTTTCCACTTCAACTAGCCAAAGTTCAGTGCCAGCTAACCGCTAAACTAGCTAAACTGATCTCTAGCTAGTAGAATGCAAAACCAAATGATTTTTGGAAGAGATGTGTGTATGTGTAGAGTTACACTAAAGATTATTGTTAGAGTTTTTTTATCTTACCATCGATGACTACTTCATACGGTACTTCTCTGCCTTTTTTGACACCTGGATCTCGACTATTCACCCTACTTAGCTGTCTGTGCATGCCTCCTGGTGTGGAGGGGCTTCCACTGGGTGTGGGGAGTAATCCTCCTCGGCCTCCTACAACATATTACATGTGCTGTACGTAAAGATATTTGGGCACATTTGAATCACATAGTCAGTGTGGAACAAACCTGCCATACGATCAGTATAGTATATATGCCTACCACACTACCAATGTAAAACATACCTGCCATACTACCAGCGTCTGACATACCTGTCATAGATAGTATCAGGGTAAAACATACCTGCCATATTAGGAGCCTGAGGTCTTACGCCTCTCTGGTTAGCGTTTAGAGCTCCGAGGATTGCTCGCACCTTCGGATCGTGTGAATTCTTCTGGATCTTCAGCAACAGGTCAAACATCTTAGGATTCATTCCTGGCCTGTGGTTAGAAAAGGGAAAGTTCTACTTGACAAGTGCAGCGCACACAGATCTATTCTTCAAACATGAACACCTTTGGAATCTAATTGTCACAAAAATTGTCCTCCCTTTTTAAATAGGGGACAACAACTACAAGAAAATCCTCATATCAGAGTTTCTATTAAAAACAAATCTCGGCTTCTGCTCTTTTCTGCTTCCCATAAGGGCTTAACAATAATACGGATTGTGATCAGTGAGAAGCAGCTATAACAGTCCTCCAATTTTTTAACAAAATAAAATTTGGAAAGTTAACGAAATAGTGTTATAGAGGATACTGCAATCCACTAAGGCCCAGCTCTTCGTGTCATACTCAAAATCTCTTCGTGTCATACTCAAAATCCGCCCACGTGGTCATGTGACCTCTTTCTTCTCCGAGTATCAAATTATGCTTCTGCTTTGCGTCGGAGGTTGACTTCCTCGCTGTGGGGGTGTGGTTTGCTTCTTGTCGAGTAGGCTGCTGTGTCTGTAGCCTTCGTTTTCCCGATAATCGGATGGTCGCCATACTAGTCCTGGACTAATCTGACCATGCCGCTGCCTTATTTTATTTCACTTTTTTAGTCCTTTGATTTTAAATACAATAAATTGTTGCAGAAACCAACAAAAAAAAATGGTGTGCTCTAACAATAACATAACTTACATTTTAGGACGCATGTTCTGTTGCATCTGTCTAGGGTTAGGTAAAGCCATAGGCCCGCCTCCTCTTTGATCGTAGGGGTTAATAGGTCGCTGCCTGCCATCACTAGTTTGCCCAGGTCCCCCAGATTTCAGTTGCTGAGCACGCTTAATAAGCTCTAACTCCTGGAATCTGTATTTTACCTCCTATAGAAAAGAATAAAATGAACATGGATCAGCAAAGTTGCAGATATTCACTGATAGAGAGATGAAATAATGTCAGAGCTTCCCATTGGTCCATATGAGGTTCAAACGCTTCCTATTAATGTATAACAAACCCCTTTGTTATTGCTTGCAGACGATTCCTGCAGACAACTACTACCTCTTGAACACACCACATTTTAAGAAGCTGGACAAGTTCAAATATTCAAACAACAGAAAAAATGATGCGGAGTATGCAATCTACCTTGCTAATTCTAACGATTAATTTTACCGTTTTGATGATATCTAAGGTCGAGATAACTCAAAGCAGCAAGGTTGAGCCTGCTATAAATTATGCTATTTCAAACATGTGCAATAAGATACGATTTTTCTCCCGCCTGCAAATTCTTTACTCCTCTAGCTAAAAATGATGTACTACAAGTGATGACTTGTATACTCACATCAAACTGGTGCTGGTTTATCTCCCCTTTATCATACTGCTGCTTCGCCTGCTCGATAATCAGATCCTTCTGATCCAGCAAATCCAGGCCTTTATCGTTCATATGTAACGGTTTTACATTCTCTGTGAGGGTAAAACAATGTTGACAGTGATTGGAATGGTTCACAAAAAACTAATTCACAAAGCAACTTTGAAATGGAGTGTTAATTGTACTGACCCAAATAGATCGAGTTTACTAAATTTCTCAATGGCTGTAAACACATGAAATGTCAGAGCTTTTCGATCTCAGCCATCCTTTCAATTCAAAAGCGTTTACCCCCACTCAGCCTACGTTTATTTGGTGTGAAGAAATCATTTGGATTAGCTTGTTTGAATTTATTCCATCCGCTGTGAGATCCTGGTGATTGCGGTACTCGTAAGTCCTCGTCTCGATCACCAACACTAAAATCATAGAACCCAGGCTTATGAAGACTTTAAAGTAAGATTCTGTCCAACAATGGTCATAACAGCAGATGCAAACTAAAAAGTTGGTCATTGCTTAGTTGGAAGTGCTCGCAAGTGCCATTCACTGAGTGGGATGTGTTTGGGCTGTGGATGGAATTGGAATGCCACTTCTACCAACCCCAGCAAGTTAACTCATAATACTGAACAGTTTTGACAAGGAAACAAAAGATCTTTTCTGTTAGCCACAAGCAGTCCTGTCACTGGCTTTATCTCACCCACCAGCCAATCAGAGCCAGCGCATTGCCTACCCTGAAACCAATACACATTCACCACATTTAGGAGTAGGAGGTGGCTCAGTTGGTTAGAGCGCCGGTCGTGGGTTCGAATCCCACTGCAGTCCATCTTCTACTGGGGATTGGTTGGTACCCAAGGTGTGCTCCGACCTGCCTGCAAACAGAGAGCAAATTGGCGCAGATATTGCGGCCTCGCCAATAAGGCAATAATATTTCGTCGCCCATGCCTTGGGATGGGCGAGTGATAAGACTTCAGATTTTAATAAACCTTTAATACACAGACATGTACAAAGACTTACCCATTGTCTCTTTTAGCTGCTGGCACTCTTACTCTTAGATCTGTGTCTTCCTTACCATCTGTTAAAGGAAAAAATAGCAATAAAAAAATTCTTTAAAATGTCGGAGTTGTCTGTCCAACACAATGGGCATTTAGCAGAGAGGAGGGAAGACAATTCTAGTGTAAGATTTTTGAAACATGACATTTTCATCTTTGAGCCATTGCGTCGGAGATCTGTAGCTACATGAATAATCATTATTTCCAACAGCATTTGGGCCGCAAAAGTAAAAGAAGTAGACAAATAAAATTGTGTTTGAAAAATGGACTGATAGAATCTCAACTTTATAGCTTTCATGACATAAGCTCAGGTATGAAATTCAAGTTTTCAGGCTAAAGCAGATATCCAATGTGTATAAGTATAGCTGGCCTTACTACTATTATCAGCTGATCTGGTCTTTTGTTGAGGAGGTCGGATTCTGAAATCCTCGTCTTCGTCGTAGTTCCTGTCATCTGATGATTTCTTGCTTCTGTTATCAGCTCTCTTCCTTTTTCTATCTTTATCCCTATAAAACCAAAAAATACTCACACGTCAAAGATCTACCCACATGTACAGGTTTGTTAGAGAAGCCATAAGCAGGTGTCTATTGGGCCATTTTGTCATAGGCTTGTCATAGGCTTGTCATTGCCAGCTTGTCATAGGCGACACACCAATCCTCCCACAGGTACACAACTTGTTTGAGAGGTCATAGGGAGGTGATTTTGGCCGTGTAATCTGTTGTTGTGAGGCAGTGCCTTTGCCAAGAGAAGTCATTGTGATTACACATGTATAGATAAAGGAGGAGGGTGGGTGGTGAAACATTGTGATTTTAACCAACACTCACAAATAAATACACCTGAACTTAGGACAGTCTGAGATAGGGATCAACCATGAAAAGACAGGAGTGATTTCCATACCAGCCCATGTATAGATACATTCTAACACACATATATATATGCGGAATTCTGGGATTGGATACTACTCCTCATACTGCTTGTAAATTTTACCTGGTGGGAATCAATTGGTTCTCTAGTTAGGCTGCTTCATATGCGTCTTCTTCACATAAAGTTATTTGTCTCAATTAGGAGATGCCTCTCCATACAATCATTCATTGAGCGGGGAAGTAACTCTTGGTTAATTGTGAAATAATAATATAAATAATATAACTGATACACTGTAAGCACCATCTTACCTGAGATCTAAGTCATCATCATCAGCCTTACTACTTCTCTTACTCCCGGCAGCAGCAGCTGTGGCAGCAGATCCACCTTTTCTCCGCCTGTCAGCTGCTGTCCTCTTATTTTTACTTCCTCCTGATTTATCATCTAAACGTAAAAAGATTTGGTAATTATTAAGTAGAAAATTGGAAGCTCAACATTACAGTTTTAATCATTTCAATTTGATCTTTTTTTTATGTGTGTGTTTATTGCTTACTATAAAAACTAGAATGGATGAAACGGTATCAAAGGTATATAAAAAGTTAAAAAGCAATGGGACAGTCAGATAGCACGGAGCTAGAGCAGAGACTGCGCCAAGTCAGAGGCTAGAAAAGCAGCAATCAATTCTCACAACTTCCTAACAGAACGACAGAGCAAAACATCCGCAACCTGCACACAATCAAACCCCCTCCCACAGGCGCGCCGCCAGGCCACCCAAGGAACCAGACTGAGTACATGTCTCCACTCCCATAAGGTATCTGTTGTACAGGTTGACACCATGGCACAACAGGGACCTCTCACCTCGCTTGTTTTTGGCCTTTTTTGTTCGTAAATTATTTAATCTTGTGTTATAATCATGATCTGATTTTAGAGAGTTGATAAACTCATTCGAAAATGTTCTTAAAAATAGTTTTAAAGAGCAGTACTGGAATAGCATATTCAAAGGCATTATATTTAAAGTCTTAAAAAGGATTGAAACATGATCTCTGGTTTTTTTCTCTAAAATTACTCTTCCACAAGCCTTTTGGAGGACTATTACTCGTTTAAGGTCATTTTCCGAAGCATGGCCCCAGAACTCTATTCCATAGAGCAGGTGCGGGTATAGAAATTAATCACAATATCACACTAAAAATTGACCAGATCAGAGGTTCAACTGTCAGTTTGGTATCAAAAGCTTTCACCACTGAGGTGGAAGCCATCTTTATTATTTATATATATTTGTCCATATTATATATTTATATGTTTATGCCTACAACTCACAATATTGACACAGGGTGGTACATTAAATCTTACAATACACTTATGGTACATACTCTTACATAGAATACACTTACTATTACAGTATACTTACTGTTTCCCTGTACAATCTTAGTCCTCCGCTCTCTGCTGTCAGCAATCAGCTCATTATCAGAATCGGAGCTGCTGCTAGAATCGCTCTTATTGGGCGCTTTCACTACAGGAAGTGACCTCAGATCAACTTTTGACCTTGAGGTGGAAGGCTTCCCATCATTCTACAACACGAATGGAGTATTCATTGACTTAGAAATGTCATCAAACGGACAGTACTATCTTAGGCATTTTTCTTCGGCAAAATAAATAGCCAAGTTAGAGAATTGGATGTATACAACACAAACTACAGAGTGTAAATTCTCAGCGATGGGTTCAACCAGGTTTTGGGAGAGCATAATAACATAGTTATATTGCATAATATATGTCAGAACAATAGGCCTACCTCATCCGTATGGGATAGAGTGTCCATATTGTCTGCATTAGCCGGACCATCATGCCCCGGAGAGGTGTCGTCCCGTCCTCTGTACTGTCCTTTTGCTTTACGTTTAGGTATTTTAGGCAGCTGCTTGGCTTTACTTGACTGCCATTGATCTTTTTGCCTCTGAGTGTGTGATCTGGTATCTTCGGCTGTAATAAGTAATTAAAAAATGAATTATAATCTTCCGATCGATAATACTTCAAGTTTGCGGCTGAGATTCCGATACATATTCGAACAATTTTTTTCATTTCACTCAAAAAAAGACAGGAAAATGAATAATAATAACAATAATATCCCTCTTTTTTTTGCGTTTGATCATGAAGGCGTATGAATATAAGGGTTACGTGAACAGGTAACCTAAAATCAATCAAATTGTGAACTCAGAAGCCTGAGAACTTTGGCTACATTGGTATAACAGTACCTTTTTCTTTATTTGGAGATTTATCATCTCTTGCTTTCTTTTCTTCAGAACCCGTGGAATCGTTTCTCCTTTTACTTCCCCTGCCTGCAGCTGGAGACACTCGGCCTCTGCTAGAAGATGGGGCGGGTGATCGCCGTGACCGCTTTCTCTCTGATCTGTCTGGAGATCCTGAGTCTAACCTTTTTCGAAATGCTTCTACAATGACAAATGTAATCTTCTGCTGGTGATGATAGCGTAAGGCTCTAGGCAGTGGTCTCTTCTTTGTGTCTAGGAGAATGACATTGATTTTTGGGGAAGGAGCCAAGTTGCTAAGGCTTGATCTGATGCCTAATAAATTGGGATAAAGTGGGATTTTCCTCATCAGAAAACCTTGAGACATCAAGATTTTTTCTAGACTTAGTCTTTAGTCGGACAGTACATTAACCTTGATATCTTCTTAGCAGTGAACCCACCCAATCTAAGCCCCCAAATATATTTTCTATAAGTCTTTTACAGACTTGTTTGTTTTAATATCTGCGGAAAAGGTAAAGCCTAACCCGGAAAATCCATGTGTCATTGCTGTTCGACGATCAGACATTAATCTTCATGAAGTGAAGTGATTGAGTGCTTACACATAACAGCATAAGTTATTTATAGCACTTGTAAAAATTATGCTCCACCCTTATTTACTTATCCACACTTAATGATAGCAAATATTTCTGGTATGCATTCATTGCTCACATTAGGAAAGTTATATGCTCTAACTGTTGCTTAGCATCAAGTGAGGTATCAACTTCATTTATTATTCAATACAAAGTAGAAATCATCACCAAGTAATTATAGTCAGTTTATAATTAAATGACATCAATATAATTTAACATAGTTAATCTTTGGAAAGATGATGCACTATCAATAACAATTTTTTACTTGCAGTTTTCAAAACACGGTCACGAAAAAGTATTGATTGGGGGGGGGGAGACTAAGTCTATAATTGAAAATTCTTAACCAAGCGCATCGGTGCCAACTATTTTGCAACATATCAGCATTAGTTTTATGACAAGACATCAATACTTGTATACAGTACATGAAATAAATGAACACAGATTTGATGTCAGGGTTCTGTTTAATCGGTCTATAATCGTAGGATTTTGCGCAGAGTACTTCGACATTCTGGGAGCTGGTCACTTGTTTTCCAGTCAACATCTTGCGTCAGGGAGTTTGACGCTCTAGTAAACATTTCTTCCACGCTCGTCAGCCCATCTGACTTTCTTATCTGATTCCCAAATGCAGCAGTAAATTTCCCCCTTCTGGCATAACCGCCTTGCACTGTAGCCATTATCAGCACACAATTCGGCCAAACCAACTTGATGTTGTAGGCATCCTCAACAGTACATCGCTTTGCGTCAACTTGCTGGCTGCATTCCCCTTGTTCCTTAGCAGCATCTCTGTTCGTATATTTAAAGAGGTCTGACTTATTTCTGTTACGACATTCAAAGTGGTCTAAGGCTACATCTTCTCTTACAGTCGTACCTGCCCATGACTGACAAGCCTGGACCATAACTACCTGAATAATCAAAAAGGGATTTAGACTGAGCCAAATTACTCATGCCACATACAGGTGAGGATATTGCATAGTTTTATTCAACCATTGAGATCAATCAATCCTAGGTGGATCTGTTGTACTCGCAAAACATTCATGAAACAAAAGATTTCTTGTATACTTTTAAGTGAGAGATTAGCTTATGGTTCTGCAGAAGACATCCATAGGAATGTTACGGAAGTCATGCTACCAAGGATGACAATGATTGCCAGATAAAAGGTGTACAGCTATGGTACTTACAATAGGAATGTGTTGGGGAAGCAGATGCCGAACACAGTGAATAATGTCACCTATCTCACCACAAGAATTCTCCCTTCCCTTGATGTGTCCGCTGTACCCATGAGCCATCACAGCCAGAAAGAGAACTGATGTGCTATCTGCCATTCTATTACACATGAAACGCAACCATTTGATGAGCCCATCGTATAAGGTCCATTCCATTGATGACACACTGAATCGAGCTTCTTCTAATGCGGACTTCATCTCTGTCGCTTCTGCCAATGCGCCATCTCTGCCAGCTGTAGAGTAGCATATGAGAGCGTTTCGACGTGTGAGAGATTGGTCATGAGGGATGACAAAATAATCACTAAACCTATCGAGTAGTGACAAACGCCCGGACGAATGTGGTATTGCTTCCAAACCAACATGCGTGGTTAGCTTTTGAGTGATGACTTGTTTCATGACTTCAACGAATACACAGTTTGGTAGGTTCGAAAGTAGACATACCAATTCTTTCAAACTCATTTGATGTACTGCAAAGGCTATAGGGGTAAGACCGGCAGCGTCTTTGCTAAAGGCAATGGCTTCAATCAATTTTGGCTGCGGAAGTTTGCCCATGAAGACTAATACACAGTTAGCGCACCTCCTTGATAATGCCATATGGATGACATTGGAGCCTGTCACATTTCTAGCTTCCACAATCGCTTGCCCCAAGCGTTCCTGATCAGTGATCTGGTTCAGTATATATTTCTTTATACTGCAAGACGCGTATACTGCAGTGTAGTGTAGTGCAGTATAACCTCCGCCATCTTTAGCAGAGAGAATTAGATTGGATATATCTTCAGGTCCATCTGCCAATTGTCCTACACAATTTTTCAACATGTCCATGTTATCAGCGGAAATTGCGTGGAGCAAAGCCCCAACATTTTTGTCAGCTATGATCTTGCTTATGCAGAATGCCTCAATATCTTCATGGATGTAGTGCCTCTGTTCGACTTCCAATAACCTGTCATAGGTTTGTCCCTTGCTCAGAGCGGTCCCCATGATTAAGTGTTCGCAATAACATAATCACTGTTAACAAGCACAATATTTGTCTGGAAACTTTCTTGTGTGTTTTGCTGACTGGGAATTCCATCGTTGGGAATGCCGTAGGGCGGGGATAAATACTAATATAGATAGCATGGAAAATGGAAAACATTGTGGGGAAAATTCATTTTGTCATGAAGGCAAATATGCAAATAAATGAGCTAAAGTAAACAAATTGAGCAAACCATCTGATTTATAGGCTCTATGAAATTTAATTATGAACTTGCAAAAACTTTTTAGATTCAATTGAAACCACATTCATGGACATCATAAACCAGTAAAACTTAATAACCAAGGTAGACTCAATGCCTAGTGGTTATCAGCGATAAGTATCAGTAATATATATAAACGCTTTGGCTTTTATTAGTTGCGAGTGGGTTTGAGGGGCTAGTAGATAAAATATTGTATGGAGCCGAATTCTTCACCTGGTATGGCAGGTGGTAATGGGCCGATGGTCAGACCATCATGAATCATAATAAACTTCAGCTTCAAGAAAAAGTGAAGAATCAAGACTGGGAGACAGAGATACACGCCAGGGTGAATCTAATTGTAAGTTAATTATGTCGTGTTTGTTTCTTTGAGATGGTGGCTGGCGACTGACTGATTATCTATAGAATTTGGGCTCAAAGTGACAAGTAATACCACTCACCTTTACTGCTGGACGGTACAGGAGATTTCCTTCTCTTTTTAGGATCATCTTCTCCTTTGTTATTACTGGATTTACTGGAGCTAGATTTGTCTCCCTTCTCTCCCTTCGTGGAGGTAGAATCTGATTTCTCACTGGATTTATTGCTCGACTCATGACTAGATTTTTTAGCGTCGTCAGATTTAGAGATTTCTTTTTTGGTGTCTGCAAATGAGACAATACAGTGTTTAGTACTTTTCTTTAGTGCATCATAATGATATAAGATAAAAGTATGTATGACAGTGGTTTACTTAATAATTTATGTATCATCGGCTTGCTTTCTCAATGTGACCACCATGGAAAGCTATTGCTAATCAGTACCATAACATGATAAGGGATTATATATGGCAAGGCACTCCTCAAGCACATGCAGTACTTTTGATCTCAACGCATTGCAATGTAAACATGTCGGGTTTTGAGGTTACAAACAAAGCGAAAAAGGTGTATGAAAATTAGCATTAGATACATACCCTTATTTTTGTTGACTTCGAGGGCGATACTGATCTTTTTATCCCTTGACTTGGTTTTGTGTTTATCGTCCGAGTCTAAGACAGTTATAGAACTTTCTTGTGCAGGTTTTTCTTTGTCAGCTTTAAAAAATAAACAAGTTTCATTCAATCAAAATTGTAACTTATAATATAGGATGTCAGGAATGCTTTGATGCAAGACCCGGAAAAATAAGCGATACTATACACTCAAAGATACCCTAATCCCTTCATATACTTAGGATAAGGAAGACCCGAATATATGTCTTTATACAGCTTTCAAGTATGTGTACATGTCACTCATCTTAGCAAGACCTTATATCGTATTCCATTTCGTTGTTAATGTGTGTACTCCCTGATGGCTGAATGAAAAATATGAATGTTCCCAAACTTGCTACATGTTAACAAATGTTAATATCTACCCAATCAAATAATATGATACTTGCATTGATTCACTTTTCATGATTTGATTACAAAAATTAAATGTTGGCCCATCAATGTGCAGAAAACTCAGCACAACACCAGATCATATAGTCAGCTTCAGATATACACATATATACTCTACAGGAAGAACATCAGTCACAGTATGTTCTTCTCTAACACCTATTTTCTATCAACCAACTTCCCCATCGAAGTATCAAAGTGGTTGATAATGAAATGCCATTACCAGCTCTACCGACACAGTTTGAGCGCTGAAACTAGTCACACAGTTTAGTCTGGTTAGTTTGGGGTGACTAAAAATGAGTAACATGGGTTAGCATAATGCTAGGCTAGTCTAATGCTAGCTAGTCATAAATATAGTGAGCTCAAGAATATGCAAGGTGGCGAACTTTTCCTCCTGTTGTGTATCATTATAGAGGTCTCAGTCTTTCATATCTGAAATTTGATTGACACTCAATTGAAGCTGAGCCACAGACTAATTTAGAATACTACAGTCTACAGACCAAGTACGCTAGAACGATAACAAAAGCCTGAGTCTTTCAAAATCAACTCATCTCAGGTCATAGCGTACTCACCCCTTGGAGGACTAGACAAGGCCAGTACAGCGCTAATAGTGTCATCTATGTTACTAGATATCCTCTGAGCTTCAGCTGAATCTGACTCGGAGGTCGACTCTTTAGCTGAGGAGGACTTATTCTTTGAATCTACAATAACATAGATTGAGAAATGATTATATTTATAACTATACACAATTTAAGTGAAGGCTTGGTTTACAAAATTTCAATATGTCTGAAGTCATGACTGAACACGAGGGAGAGGAGGAGGGTTGTTTGCTAAATGTATGGTTGTTCATGGTAATATAGAAGTACGAAAGCTGGCACTGCACATTTGTAACGATGAAAACTCATTGAGCCAAAATAAGGATTAACAAATCAACGGCGTAAGGTGTGCAACAGTTAGTAATAGGTGATTCATAGAGTTTGATTTTCCACTCTAAGATGCTGAGTTCCCCAACATACACATTATTTGGGGAGCTAGCGAGTAATATCATGGAAGCTGTGTCTTATGACATGATACTAGGAAATCTCAAGCAGAACTCACCTTTAGACGATGAATCATCTTGTGATGACTTTTTACCTTTCTTAGGGTAATCTTTGGAATTTTTACCGGATCTTTCCGTACTGGATGATCTGTAATACATTATAAGGAAGACAAACTGGTTACCAAAAAGGTCAGGGTAGCCCAATATATTGTTTAGATCTGAAATGCAAAAACAAACCCATATGAATTAGACCAGGTGTGGTTCATTTGCCTGAAATTGGAGTTGCTCTCCCTCCAGTGATCACGTCGCCTGCGGCTTGACCAATAGAAGGGGAGCAACTGGAATGCAGGGAAACTGGATCAAACTTGATATATGTATGCATAGAAAGTAGATTGCAACAAGGAGTGCCAGCAATTGCTTAAACAGTTAAACTGAAGAATTTACTGGTTACGTCTAAAAAATGACAAACTGTCCTAACACAGCAAATTGGTAGAAATTAAATATGGGGTAACGGAGTTGTAAACAATTTTGGATTTTGATTTGATTACACACCTGCTGCGTGACGAGTTAGAACTTTTAGAACTAGACTTAGATCTACTTCTGGACTTTGATCTAGATCTAGAACGCGACCTTGACCTACTTCTGGATCTGCTATATGAGCGGTCACGACGCCTACAAAAAAGACAATCCGTTGTTAAATTATTGACCTGTGGAACAACAAGGCCATCAAAGGTAGCTTACCATAAAAAAGTTAGAAAAAATAGCACGACAATATGGATTTTTAAGTAACACAAAATCCAACAGAAAAAAGTTGAACACCGCGATTTGAAACATAGAAATACTTAAAACCTAACTTCTAATACACAGTGACTTTGGCGTTATGAGACTAGCATTTGCACCTCTGAATTATAAAGTCAAGGACACAACCCATGTTACTGTAGGCCTACTTGACTACGGGTGATGAATTGAATTTATTTTCCAGACCCATTGCAATATGAATATAGTTCAAACTTTATTGATACCCCTGCAACAGTGTATCATGTGGCCAGGCTGCTTCTATTCCTTATTCTACACTTACCTTGGCCTTGATTTATCGTCCCTCTCCCTATTTCTGACTCTGCTGCTCGTCTCTAGACCGGGCCTATCATAGGGAAGCGCTCTATCTGACCTGTTATCCCTGCTGCTGTCTGTACGCCCCTGTGGTCGTTGATTAAACCCCTGCTGCTGGTTACGCCCCATCATACCACGGCCATCTCGTCTGTTGTTGCCGAAATTTCTGAAAAGAAGCAGAGCATTTGGTTGGATAAGAGGTAGAGTATGGCAGAAATAATGTTGTGTTCCAAAACCACACTACTGTAAAAAAACTGTGGAATATGCAACAAATTTACAATCGACATAAATTAATCATCAAGGGCAACTATAATTATTGCAAATTTTTTCTTGGGTTGCTGTGAAATAGTATGAAAGAACACACCTGAACAACTTTTTGACCTTGTAAATCTTGAAGATAAATCAGCCCAATAAAGATCTAATAGGAACAAAGTATATCAATAGAACTCGATTTCTGGACATTCATTGAGCTTAGTCATTTTACCTCATAATTGAGAACACTGTCTCACTGTGATTGGTCCAAAGAAGAATATTCAGGTCATTTATTGTTGGTTCTACAACCCAACCTCCAAGCTTGGCATCACAGTCTGGAGTTGTCCTACCAAATCTTGAATAGTTCGAGGAGGGGACAACAACCAATTTTTTCAATACATTTCGACTTCGAGGAATACAAAAGATAAATTTTATCTTTTGTATTCCTCGAAGTGGAAATGTATTGAAATATTGAAAAATTGGTTATGGTCCCCTCCTTATTTAGTAATGATGGATCCAATGAATGTTTTGTGTACCAAGACATTGTTAAAAACCGTAAACACATTTCACAGCGTGAAAATAACATCCATACCTGTTGTTATTATTGTTAGGCATGCCTCGGCGACCTTTGAACCCTCTCTGATTCACATCTTCGTTATCTATATCTCTCATCTTAGGCAGCTTTGTGTGAGTAATTCTCTTATTACCTGAAGGTTTCTCGTTATCTCCCTCCAGCTGTGACAAGGCTGCATCAGCCGCTGTCAGAACATAAACAAAGGTCAACAGGTCATGGTAGACACAATCTTTGTTAGTATCCTTTTTCTTTTTTGGCATTTATGTTCTTGTCACATCATGACAAACATAAGAATTATTTAATTGTTGCTGACAATAAATGTGTCATTATTATTATTATTATCATGGTACTATGCGACTGAAGGAATAAGCTAATCATGCATTTTAGGATGTAGGTTAAGATCAAGCAGGCCTGGTCTGCCACAAGAAATGCAGAGGACCCGTACTGTACGGACCATACATAAATTCCTTTATCTTCCTCTCCATGATATCGTTTGTAAAAATACAAATCAATCAATCAAAGAACAGATGATGGTCAAACAGGTCAAGCAGTTATTTGTGTAAATTTAGTCAACATCGTAACTGAGAGTTTAGAGATAGAGGTAGCAGCTGATTTCAGAATAATGATGAAATTAGACTACATACCTGCAGCGTTGAGTAGAGCACCGAAGCTAGTAGAAGGTGGTGCAGTAAGTTTAGGTTTGGTTGTGTCTTCTTTACCTCCATCTGATACAGCAGTAGCAGCAGTGGGTGGGAGTGATACTGGAATGATAGCTGTAGGTACTGTAATCTGTCTCGGATCTATAGGGGCGGCTTGAACTGCTGTGCGGGGATCTACCGGAGGGGCAGCCAGTCGAGGATCTATTGGAGCAACGGGCTAAAATACACGCAGTTAAATTAAACTAACAAACTGCGTCACAGAAATTTCAATTTACTATGTAGTAAAACAGTTCAACAGAGCGGAGTTAGCCGAGTGTCCATTATAAGGCCCTCAACCAGAAAGCATAAGTTCATGTCAATGAATAATATCTCACTCTCAACATTGAAATTTCACCACAATAGTGAATCTGGTCTTTTTATCACAGAAAGAGATTTGCAAGATAAAAGCTCATATATTTTACTGCCTAGGACACAGGGAAACATCCACATAAGTAAATAATTATTAACCCATCTATTTGAAAACGACATCAGAATCGTTGATTAACCTGACTCACTGAAAGTTACAATAACTCAATCTTATACTTACCAGTGCTGTTGTAGTTGATTGAGTAGCAGCTAGAGGAGCCATAGCCCTAGCTCTCAGCTCAGCTAACTCCCTCTCCTGGTTCACCAGCTGGGCCTTAGCCTTAGCTATCTCCAGCTCCATCTGTCTTCTCTTTAACTCCTCCAGCTCTTTCTGTTTCTCTGCCAGCTGGTCGGCCACAGCTGAGGTAGCGGCAGCTATAGGCTCTGGGACCACGACAGTAGCTGGTGCAGCCTGGGTAATATAAAACAGATGTTTGCGTTACTCATTCAAACTGAGTTTTTCAATATACTCAAGCACGAAATAGGGTCAAGTAGCGGCAAGCACGAACCAATCACCTGGATCAAATATACTGTATTCCCCGACTATTCTGAATCTAAGTTTACGCGACATGATTATTGTCAACAGAATTGGCAACTTTTGATGGTGACAGATCCCTATCCATACTGTAGTATGGTGATCATTTTCCCCAGTTCAGTTAGAACACAAGCAAAAGATGGGAATTGACACAAATTTTAAAGTGAGAAACACGTAAATGAGCTCAAGGTGGTTACTTGCTGAAAAAATATCAGTCTAAAACTATGAAATCAGAGGGGATGTGTTTAATTTCCAAAAAAACTAAATCACAGGGTCACAACACTTTCTTGGTAAGCAGTAGTGTGGGTCTAATTTGTGTGCGAAAATTAACACTCAAAACAAGCAAAAACATAATATGTAAGCACACCCAAGTTAACTTCAGCAACCTAACAATTACCTGCAAGCGTTTGACTCGCTGCCCAGAGACCTGAAGGATGAAGAGACAATAGGTCGTTGTTGATCACAATATTATTAATTGCTACACTGAGAAATATATTGGTCAGTTTTATAGGAGCTTGGAGGAGGCAACCCTAACACACAACTTCCTTGATTATACAATCTGTTCCAAGAACATGGCTGAGGCCAGTGATTACTTGCATCACTGAATGGTACATCTGCTTGTATTTGCTTAGATATAAACACGATTTACCAAGTTTGTTTTGACATTCACTAAGCATGAATATAGTGTGATCTTATAGAATCATGTATAAATGAGTGCAAAGAAAGCCGTTTCTGGAAGTGTCAATACTATCACATGAAAAATTTTCACTAAAGATAATTCTTCTGGTATCCGAGATGTTTTTTTTTCAAGTTGTCCCCATGTAAGCCATTCAAATATAAGCGTGGGGAGCTCAAGACGGGATTACCCAGAGATAAACGCTTACAAATTTTGACAAGGCTCCCTCAGAAAAAAAACTCATTTATCTAGTACATCAAGTTGTCTGCCAAGTATTCCCCAACACCATCACCCCCTCCTTGACCAGTTACTATTTAATACGGGAGCATGTTGTTTAGAAGAAATTCCTGCAACAAAAGAGGATAAGACCTTTCATTCATTTGGCAATATCAACTTTCCTTGCAGCACACACACTCATTTAAAACCTCCCATCGCCGGATTGTACTGTAAAATCTTACCGGAGTCTTGGTTTGTTGTTTGCCTTTCAGGAACTTTGGATTGACAATGATAGAACTCGGCGACGTCGGTTCCTTTGACCCATCTCCACCCAAAGGTGTTACTGGCCAAGCGGGATCAATCTGGTTGACCCTGACATCTAAAGCGTAGAGCTTTCGTGCTGGTAACAACTCTACCCATGTCTGTCTCAGTTTAAACATGGACTGCCGCGTTCTCTCAGCAACCTAACAAAGGGAAGTAAAATCTCAACATCTTGGAAAAAAGTTTCTCTGACAATTTGTATCAGATGCTAACCAAGTGCGGAATCCATGACGCATCGAGTTCAATGGACGATTTCCACACCGATTGTGTTGCAATTTAAAGACTGCGCACTGCAATTCTAGGAGGTAGTATTGATCCTGCCAGTGTCCAAATATATGTGTGTCTGATAAGTTAGAGGAAGCAACTAGTTCAAGGCGCATAGTTAAAAACTATGATAATTCTGGCTTCCTGCAATACGAGAACTTGATGCTGCAACTCATAGTAGCTTGAACATCAAGCGATACATGCACTGGCCATCAAAGAAAAGTTTGTTCACAAAAAGTGGGCGGGGATAAGAGCAATTTAGTTGGACATGCAGATCGGCACAATGTATAAAGATTTACTGACAATAATTTTATTCACCTGATCAAAAACATGACAGAACACATTAACAATATTCTGCTGAAAAAAGCTTGCATAACGAGTACTCCGCAGGTTCTTCAATATCGAATCAATCAGATACAACGATGGAAGCTTTTCTGTAGACTTCGCCTGTTCAAATATAAGAATTCAAACATTCCATAGACACAAAGCAAATTGTCAAAGTGAAAGTGAAACTTATAGATAGGTTTGCAGATTTACAAAAAAAAGTATGGTATCAAACATAAAAAAAATTGGTTGGCTAACATTGTTGCCTAAGATATCTAGAACAGAAGCATTGCAATGTATTGCAAAACACAGTGTAAACTGTTTGCAAAGAAAGTGCTCCTCTTCATGACAGATTCCATGTAGCTTCAGACAGGATCCCATGAAGTAGCGCTCAACAAATAAGCCTACGAGTTGAAGGTGAGAATTATTTGTCAATGAAAGGGATAACTCCTGTCGGTTAACTCGATCCATCAAACCAACAGAGAAGAGGAAACCAGCTTCATGGCACAACTAGATGGAGATGCCATTGAAGTGGCCATACTGCAGTGAAACCATCAGTCTGTTTTGCAGGATTCCAAGCTGTGCAAGATCGATACCTGTCTTCAACTAATATTGCTATAGATTTTGATGTTGAGATGCATTTATCATTGACTGTTCTTTTATGCTCTAGTCTAATGCCTGATCGCAATAGAACCAGCATCAGTACTTACAATATTCAGTTTTATTGCCTACGGATATTCCAGCAATATCTGTGCTGTCTTACCGCTGGGTTTTAGTCACTCAAAGTATTGAATTGGATTTTATATCTTGTGTTGATCACAACTATTAGTTGCTTTTTATGTACAAAAAACTCAGACCATCACTGCGAGTGCCAGAAGAGGCAATAAAAAATCACGAGATGTCATTCTATAGCCCATTGCGTCTGTCATCTAAGAACAGCTCCTGGATTAGCGCAGAATGAGAGAAAAGAGGAAATTACCCTGTCATAAGGTGTCAACAACAAACAACTGCAATCTATGAGGTCAATTTCCTCCGGTTTTATAACAGTATATAAACGCTCCCAATGTAGAGGAATTATGACAGACCATTAATCTGTTATTGACAGTTGTTCCGTGTATAATTTCCCTAAGTAACAACTGTGCGAGATATCTTTAGAGTAGGTATCTAGCTCTACAATGCACAGAGTTAATCTTATATAGATTATGTGTGTTGTTGTCTCTATTGATACACAAAACTGGTATTTGAGAGGGAGCTTACAGTTTATGAAGGTTTAAAAGGTTGCATGAAGTAAATACAATTTGGTCATATGACAAAAAAAAGTCGGGCGCTGAACATTTTGAAGTCAGGACTTATATGTTTAGAAATATAATTCTTACAATGAATGAACTTTACATTTTAGATTACTGAATATGCGGTGTGACTGAATTGTTTAGTTACTTGGCTGGTATCCACTGCTACCAGCATGATATGAGGATTGTTATGTGTAAAATATTGTATGCGTAATTTTGCTACATTGTGTGTGGACACATGCATAAAACTCTTGCCCTTCAATCAGTCCAACCAAAAAAGAAGAGAAATCTTCACCACTGTATGTACACAAACAGGATGTGGAACTTAGGCAACAATCATGAACATAGATGCATCAAAATGATGAGTTCCTCTTATGCTCAGGAGCTTTAGTCATTGCGTATGATTAGATGATGTAAATGGGGTGCAGATATATTGACAACAATACACACTGACCCTATTAATATCCTATTACGACTGTGAAGTTTGCTGGTCAGATAATTAAATTCCGGTAGTTACATTCATCCATTTATTTGATAATAATGGATACCAATCATACCATCATCAAAAAATACTAGGCAATAATAGAACAATTGATGTTGAATATACAGAGGAAATAGTAACCAACATCATCAGAGTGCCACTCTTACCGGCTGGCATTTTTCCATGTGAGTTTATGTAGCAGGCTTTTCGTGGTGATGTTGATTTTGACACCGTATAAAAATAACAGGCCAAGATTCAGACTTCCCAATTTTAAGTTTTTCTTGTCAAATGGATCAATACTAGTAGCTATCCTTAACAACCCCCAAGGGCAATATATGTAACAGGGAAAAGGCAAGGCATACAATACCATCGGGTGTTTGCCATCTCCTACCTTCATCAAATTTGCAAGCTATTCATTTTGTCACAAACTCACCTTCCAGAGACTGCTTAAATTTCGAGTGACAATACTTACCATATTAATCCCAATTTTCAATAAGCCAATGTAATTTTTATCGCTTTCAAACCATGGAAAAAAGTGGGTGGACAAACAACTGCCGTCTCCAAAATGTTTAGTTGCAGGAAGCAGTCAGTATACATTTACCGGCTTTGCCTCATATGTACATCATCCACCAGGAAAGCCTCTACATAAACTCACATGTAGAAAGTAAAGAACTGTATATGCTGACTAATTTGCACTACACATACGTCTTTCTTCGTACCTGTAAGAAAGAACATCTGGAAGACATGTGACGTAGCAATTAGGAGATGGCAGGGCAAAGACTGGATTGAAATTGTTATTGAATGGTTTGGTTGGTCAGCCAGACTTATCAAAAGTGTTTTTCACTGAGTCACTAGGACTAGTTAGTACTAAGGTCTTGTCAAGCAAACATACAGAAACACACTTACAAATTACTCTTCTACGCGTAGACTAGAGACCTTTTACAAGTTAAGATGATGACACACCTTACTGTAACCAATTTTGGTGATTTGAATAATAAAGGGATAGATAGCAACTACTAACTATCGGAACTTTGATAAATAAATACAATAGATAGTAGTAGGTAGTGTTGCAAAGAAGAAGAACAAGCTAAGCTACTACTATAACTAACTATGGTCATTAAATTAATTGATTCAACTTGCTCAAAAAAGTGTCAACAATCCAATACAACACCCATGATAGAGTGTTAATGATAATACTTATGATGATTTAACCTGGAAGATGTGGGTCTCTATAACTTCTACTATCTTCTCTGCGTGTTCTTGGTTCTCATCTGCAAGCATGGTCAGCATACTGATGAGAGGTTTGCTATTTACAGTCAAATCGCACAGCGATGAGCGAAAGTCCTCGGCCTCCTTGTTAGACATGATGTGCTCCGGAATATACAACAGTGTATTTCACTTTATTTAATGGCAATACTAAGTGTTAATACAAAAATATAGGCAATTTATTTTTCATCCTGACAAATGTACAAAAAGTTGCATCTATCTACAAAGATTTCTACAACATGGCTTCATTCTATATCCGGTCCAACTAGCCAATTGAAATTCTCAGTTCCATTATAGGTCAAACGGCATTCACCAATGAGTGCATAAGTCATAAACTCAGTATCCCTAGTGGGACTTGTCTCCTATAAAATTGAGGACACAACTCCTAGTTATCATTGATATTTTGAAAGCTAAATTACCTACTCTAGGGAGAATGGAATCCATTCTTTCTCCATGATAACTCAAGAGGGTGCTTTTTGAATTTTGAACATGCAACATGAAATGCTGCATTGTACATATAACTCACAGGACTTAAGATATAAACCATGACTCAAACTCCGATTTGTTTTCACATACCTATAGTCATAGTTAGCCCCCCCCCCCCATCATGAAGCCTACACCCTTGCGATGTGTCGGTGACCATTCTAGTCTAGCAAACTACTGTTTTAACAAGAAGAGTTGTAGCATGTTTAATGGATCCATATACATCCAAACACCAAATGACCCCCAACTCAGAAATGCTTTATCAGGATATCGCAATTGCTCCGTTGTGAACACTACGAGGATATAAAGGCTCATTGGCCGCTATCAATTTTCTCTCAACATGACACGACAAGTAATTTTTCTCCCACAACAGTTTTTTCTTGAAGGCAAAGAGAGTCTACCTATCAAAGCTTGTAAAAAGTTTTGAAAAAAGATAGTTCAACCAGCAAATACAATAAGCAGTTAACTTCTTTCAGTAACAAAACATGCAGTTTTATTATTCATAGACAACCAGTCGGTCTAATAGTAAAGCATACCAGGACATCCAGGTTATGTCAGATGAGCAAAGAGCCATAATAAACAATGCACAGACGCCATTCATGGCCGCTGATTATTTTGAAAATATGACTAAACAAGAGTAATATTGAGATTATTAAAAAAAAAGAGTTAATACAACAGTTATATTGTTCTAGTACATGTCAGAAATCGTAGTTTTATATTTCAGTCACATAGATAAGGTTCAATATTGATGTTGAAGATTACAAAAACTTGTTGTTGGCGTCTTGCATCGTAGAGGATTTGTTTGATAGTTGTTACTTCTTTCCGGCACCACCCTTGCCTCTGGGTTCAAGCGGCTTGCCCATGTCCTTTCCTCGGAGTTTCACTCCTGTAATAACATCAAAAGTACATTGTTTATGTTAGATATATATATATATATATATATTATATATATTTATATATACACATACAGATTATGTTCATATATATATAAAGTAAAAATGATTAAATGTATATATATATCCTTAATAGCTAAGGGATTGTATTACAATACATTTTACCCAAATGTTCGCAGTTCATCCATATCTCTTTTCAACATTTACGTAAAAATTAGTGAGTAAATGATAAGCTTACCAATCTGAAAATGAAATGTAGCCTATAAGGACACACTGCCACAAGTCACAAGGCAAACTAACTAAAGAGTAAACTAGCTTAAGGGTTAAAACGCTAAAAAGTTAACTAGTCACAGATGCAGGAATAGATAAATACTACCTTTTTTATATAATTGTATGAGAAACTTTCTTACCTAGAGCTCTCTCAATCTTCCCGAGTATGACATTGTTGGGTATCGCTTTACCAGCCTCGTACTCATTGATGACTTGTGGCTTCTCAGCAATTTTCTGAAATTAATAAATAAATCTTTAAGTATTTACTAACCTCCCATATGGTTGTCAGGTTTATACCATAGTGTTTTAAAAGAGTGATTAAGTAGATAATCTTGCAAATCTATTGAACTGTAATGTAATTTTATCATGGGAAAGCCATTTACTCAAGTCATAGATTTGGCTACGATGTAGCCTGAGAATTCATGCCTAGAGTAGTTATGATTGTATTGCTAAAACTAACTGTAGGAGTTGTGAGAATAATGTTGCTGGTACATATACTCTGAATGCTTGCTTTGCATGTAATAAATGGGGTCGGAAAATAGTAAATTGTTAAATTCACATGTGTCGCAAAAAGCAGTGTTTTCCCCAGGCAGTACGATATTTGGGGTGTCTGAACCGGCTTGAGGGGCATCATTCAAGGTACTGCTGTATAAAATGTTCATATTCAATAAATATCTGCACTGTCCGGTTCTTTGTGTGAGTGTAAACTAGTCTAGATCGTAATTCAGTTCTAGTCCCTGCGAGAATGCATCTCTGAATATTCTACGCATGTCCTTCAGTATAATTTGGTTCTCACTCTTTACATCACAAAGGAAATATCAACCTAGCACACACTAGAGGAATAATATATTTTAAGGCCCTGGAAAAGTTACACCATTTTGCACAGGCTTGAGACAAACTACGGCTTGCTAACACTTACTCATCATCAGCACTTTATATTAACTTCCTCTAAGCAAGCAATAAAAGGTGCTAGCTCAAATGAAGACTCACCTCAACTCGAAAATTTAACCATAGCTAATATTAACTTCTCTATGTTATATCGGATGATAGGAGGATACTCACAGTGGCCAGCTCTTTTTGAGTTAACCCTTTAGCTTGTCTGCCCTGCATCAGAGCTCTCTGCAGGTTCATAGAGACTCTCTCATGGTGCAGCTCCTCCGTTTCTCGGTCCAATGCTGCGGTGTTTTTACTAGTTTGATGTTGCATGTTACCCCCGGCACCGTCTAAAATCAGACATGTACTAAGGCTACAGATTGTTGATTACAAATGGTCCTGAAACTGCACAAATATTAGTGGCAACAGTTTTCCGCATGTCATCCAACATATGGACGTGGATCATTGAGTAATATTTCCCAGTTACATAATTAGAGTGATCACAGAACAATATAGAAACTTCTTCTCTGCCAACTAACCATACTATCAAAGCCATTATGTCTCTAAGTTCAAAATGTTTGCATTTGTGATCCATTAACCACAACTATCAGATCATAATACGGCTGCTGAGGACATACAGGAATAGACTGAGTAAAAATTTGTGATGGGACCTTCTTTTCCGCCACAGAGAGCTAAGTTGAAACTACAAGGTTTTTTTATCAGTTATCTGTTTAGTCCTAGGACACAACCATATGAGTCATATTTACAACAAGCAGTGTAAGGGGACTGATTCAGCAAAGGGGTGAATCTTACATTTTTTGCTTGTTTCTACTCCAGCACCAGATCTCATAGCTGCATTCACTGCCTGTGAACAAAAAAAGACTCGGTTAACTGGAAGCTCATGGTCATGCGAGCAGGGAGAATGCGAGTACATAATAGTAACGATGTTAATGAAACTCATAAACCAGTTGCAGGTGCCAACAAGGGACTTAGAGGCTAGACAGCCCAAACACTGGGGATGCAAATACTTGTAGAGTAGTAGTAGAGGAGCAAGTTTTCTTGTAAACAACAAGATCAAGAAGGGAAATTAAGAGAAGCTACTAGCTAGATATGATAAAAAAATAGATGATAAACTACTGCTGGGTTGCTGCTAGCTTGAGTTGAAAAGCTTGTCAAGACAGGCTAGGTAACTGTATGAATGAGTGCCTACAATTACAACAACATAGGCCTTCTCAATTTAATAAGTTACATAATTTATATATGTATTATATATAAAAATTATATATAGCCTACTATATATAGAATTATTATAATTAGGATATAAATCTAAAAGTCCCCCTCAACCTAACCTGTCATGTTGATAGTTCGCCAAAAAATGAACACTTACAGTACTAGATTTTGCAGCTTTAGAGGTTTGTCCTTTTTTCCTGAGGACTGTGACTTCATTCCAATCATCTGACATTGTAAGATTTATCTGCAAAGCTTGGTTAAAAACGTGTGTAAGCTGCTGTTTTGGGTGATCGCTGAAAATGTTTTTCTTCTCTTTGGTGGTGCAAGAAGCCTGTGCTCTTTGATTGATGACAGCCTATCTTTTGTAAACAAGAATTTCAAAAGAAACATCAATGAATGTTTTGAGATTATTGGTTATAGTCAGTATCAATATGCAGAAAGTTTCTGCAGTTCTACACCATGCACATGCGTATTGAGGGACTTCCTGAGAGAATTGGTGGAAAATAAAAATTCCCAATTTTTCCTTCTTTAGATTTGTGTTTTCACCAGAGTCTGTATTTACACCAGCAACACCACAGAGACTTACACCATGATTGAAGTTAAAGTTAAGACATTAGATGGGACTAACAGCTCGTTCAGTGTTGATGATGAAGTGAGTAATTTGACAGATTTGAATTGGTTGGTGGTGCCTTCTTTTCACAATTTTTATAATTAATGAATTGATTGGAAACTTACTTTGATGATTCAGCTAAAGAAGTGAACAACTTTTCACAAACAAGGATGCTGTGAATCCAAAGAATAATCAGTCTGTTGAAACTTTGTGATCCGTGATCATTCCTGTCTTGGACAATCTGGACCTGACTGGAGGCCCCTCCCTGAAAGTAAGTAAGTGATATCCACTGGACAGACTGACTGACCACCACCACTCTCATCATCTATCAATATAGAATATGAATATAACTATAGGTATAAGCTAATTCTATCATCATCTGTCAATCATGCTATGATGATGTTAAGCAACATTTCCATTATGATCAGATATGCTATCTAAAATCACACTTGATTCCCTGTAGCATATTTGTCTCTACTGCAATCTATGAAGGTTTCCCCAGCCCAATGTTTCCTGTATCGATAGCTTTTTTATGATCAATCGATGAATATCTGTGTATATCAAAAATCTGGTAGACAAGAATTTCACAATGCAAATTCAATGGTAATGTAGCGTCGGCGGGAACACTTTTGAAGTGAATTGTTATGATTATTAAAGACCATAGGCCATGCAGGACAGCCATGTGACTGACAGGCAATGTCTCGCAAATGCCATGTGCGTAGACTCCACAATGATAGCAATTTTTTAATATCAAGCCATAGATTTTTACTTTTATTATTGTTATGACTATGATCAAGGCTAAATTGTGAGAGGGTTACATGATATGCTGTTTCACGAATGACATCCCTGTTAGTGAGTAGGCCTAACATTATTAATTAATGTCCTCCTTTCTAGATTACAGTGGCTGAGTTCAAAGAAAAGATAAGTAACACAGTGGTGAGTGCCTTTTATTATGGTTATGTATATGGCATTATTATATTCATTGCATCTTCTGTACCGTCAGATAGACCCTGTGTGTATGGGGAATAAGAATTAACTCATTCTCTTATCAAATTTTGAAATGTTGTGATATTTCAGTCTCGATAAGAGCATATATGTTTTAGCTAACTATCATTCGTGTATGTGCATGTACACATTTAATTATATCTTGGTCGACAAATCAAGGTAATCACAAACAAATTTGACCTGCCACCTTAGCACCTATTGTGACACTGCCACTTTCTATGGTGCAAGGTGACCAACTTCAGATATACCAGGCAAAAACTTTTTTATTCAATACCATTTATACCAATGCAATCAATACCCCTACTCGTACACTCACAAGCTTAACTTATGATGAAATTCCATACGCGGGCGTATTTTCCCTTTCTTGACACACAGAATATCGCTGCTAACAGACAGAGGTTAATATTCACTGGCAGAGTTCTAGATGATTCTAAAAAGCTTAAAGAATACAGTAAGTGTAGTCTTATATATCTCACTATAGGCTATATATAGTCTGTCATTTCAGACTATATCCTATATATAGTCTGATATATCAGACGATAGTCTATATACAGTATAATATATCAGACTATAGGCTATATACATTCTGCTGTCCTTGTGAGTAAATGAAATATGATATATATAACAGAAGTTGAAATATGGGCTCCAATGTTTGGCTATGAGCGTTTCACATCCCATCATTGTGCCAGAATGGAGCAGCTACAGGCATTTTAATCCACCTGTTGCACATCAAAGCTTTAGTCATCCAGCAAACTGTCAAAAAGGCAAATACTAATTAATTCCCTACCAGCATATGTCATTCTAACATGAGAGCTCAAGGCCGAAGAAGTTTTACACATGGTGTTTTATCATCACTATCAAATCCGGTGTTTATCATTGACATGGCTAAAAATAGAGATAGGATTGCCTAGAAATCATTTCTACAGGATATTGTCGGAAACAATCTCAAATGACCAGGAGTTTTACGATGGCCTTGGACAGTCTTAGGATTTCCTGGGTTTTCTGACCTTAGAGATCGTATTTCAAATTTTATGGTCTAGTCCTAGACTAAGAACTCTTCATACAGAGGACTTAATTTGTGGTCTCACATGCTCCCCCATCTAATCTGAACCTCCAACTTCTCATCAATCCCATATGTAGACAGAGTAGTTTTGAGACTTTTGAGACATAATCTTTACTGCTCAATTATTGGGTACAAAAGTCTTTTTCACTGTAACTGAAATTTTCACCTTCGTTTCCACACAAAACATTTGCATTATTTTACACAACCTTTCATATGACATCATCAGTCATTTTCATAACTTATGATATGACTGTTTTGATTGTCATCCCAAGGGCTTAGTTATTTGTTATTGATGGTGTCAAGGAAGTGTATCCCTACAAGTGTCACATTCTAGATTACACATTGGCTAAACATATCCTAATTTTCAATAATGTGAATCCGAAAAATAGAACAGATCTAGAAAGTTCTCTCATAGTCCTTATCTTATGTATGCTGAACAAGAAATAACTAGTCTGTCTCTCATCAAATTTGTAATTAGTGTGTTAATTCATTCTAAATAGGAGCGAACTAGTTTAAGCCATTCATCAGTCTTGTATGCTCATATCTAACATGTATACTGTTTCCCATAATGCACTTTTCTGCAATATAATGCCACACTGATTGCAGATCGTCGGGTGGGATGACTTTTCAGTTTGAGAACTCAAGCACATTTAGATAAATCTGAAAGCTACAGTGCAAGGGTAACCAACATGAATTGATTGGTTTCCATTAGATCAAGCTTAATCCAGTTGCCTGCATTCCAGTTGCTCCCTTCCACTGGTCACGGCATGACCAGTGGATCGGCAGCAACTTTGAATGCATGCAAATGGACCAAATTTGGTCTAGGTGCTCATGCACAAAGTGATATAAGGCACAATTTTGAGGATAAAAGATGTCAGAAAATTCTGTTTCAATAATATGATACTACTATATGTCACACGGATCATTGTTTACAATAACTCAACATAATTGTTGCAGATGTCGAAGGTAAAGTTATACATGTAGTTAACAGAGCTCCGCCCTCTTCTGCTGCCGATGGTTCAGGCTCCGCCCCCTCCGCTGTTGCCAGCAGTGGTACACCCTCCACAGGGACAGCTGGTATCGGCCCTACAGTATCCATGTCTACTGTACCCAGTAACATGCTCGGACAGATGATGAACAACGTTATGTCTGGATTACCTGGTGAGTAATAAAGATCAGTTTTTGTTGTTGCTTTTTTTGGTAGGAAGCGCAATGTTGTAGGAATGTATTTATGCATCACTTCTTGTGAAACAAGGTATTTTCTTCTCCGGTTACCACAACGAATTGTCCTTCTCATTGTCTCTGAGGGTTTGTGTTGTCTTCTTTTGGTGGTGCTACTTGTCTTTCTGATCTGACCCTCTGTATCGCTACTGCTTGGTCAGTCATGGGTTGTGTGTGCGGCTCATGTGGCTGAGAGCAAAACAAGTATTTATTTCCTACATGGAGTTACCTTGAATGGATTGAATTTTGTCCTGCGTCATCAGAGTTGCCTCTCCCTGTAAATTAAATCATGCAGATAAGACAATCCTAAATTATAGAAAGTTTGATCGCAATATCCGACTAAACTGTTCCGAACTAATCAGGTTTTATTGCTTAACTGGGGACTCTATATGTTGGAAGCCATGATCATATATTTGATTGACTAGGTAACTAAGCTCTGCTTTGGTTGAGGGCATATATTTAATCATTATTAAGTCTATTGTTGACATTCAAGTTGTTAAAACTTTGATATTACGATAATTGCATGGTTTATAGAATGGTACTATATGTTGTCTAGAAACTTGTGGAAATCATTTCATTCCAGCACTCTGAGATTGAAACACAGGAGGTCTTTTCTAAGTGTAATTTCAGCCCATAATATCCTGCTGACCAAATGAACTTGATATTTATTTTGAGATTTCGAATTTATCTTCATGATTAACTTTCATCATAGCACGTCTCATTCCATCTTTGCAGCAGTGCTATTGTCAGGTTTGACTCTTTTTGAATTTGTCCACTCCCAACTACTTGCAGTAAAAAAATTATTTGTTCACCATTTCAGGCGCTCCTGGTAATTCGTTGACCAGCTATTTTTTATGTCGCAACAACAAAAATGGTCAAATTACTGTCAATTATATTTTTCTACTCTGAAATGAACACAAGTCATTGGTATAATAACTCCTTTTAAATATGAATCCATATTATATATGAGGTATGAATCCATGATGGGCCAACTGAGAATTGTGGGGTTCTTTTTGTACGCAGATATTATAGATAGAGAGTGATTGCTCTCTGTTTAATTCCAGCCATACATTTTGATTATATAAACTTAAAGAGTAAATGTTAGCCATAAATACATTCTCTTACAAATACTCCTCTATGGTAGTGCCAATACTACCATGGGGACCAAGCATAATTTATTATGAATTAATTGACAGGGCTTTGGAGTCAACTGAGTGCAATAGTTGATGGTTTGGCAGGTCTGCCTTTCAGAGTCATTGCTTTCAGTTAATTACGGTCACTGCATTATTATGACAGTATCTTTGTTGATCTGTTTGTCTGTTATGTCATCAGGGAGAATGGAATCCATTCTCCCTGATGTCACAGACAATGTTTTATCTATGGATTATATGCTGGATAAGCTGATGGTCCAAGGAGCCTCAAGATTCTGCTGTTATAGCTCTTGGCTGCTGTCCAAACTACTCTTACAAACTTTTCAAATTATTTATTTCCCATTGTTTAGTGGTGTTTACTTCAGATCCCCAGGTTGATTATTTTCAAAGAGGATTACCTAATTATCCATGTCAGTTATGTGGTTATCCTGATTTCATCTTCTATCATTAGTTTATATTCAGTTATATCACTGCCTTTGTTCTAATTAACTATCTCCAATAAACTATCCTGAATTACATTATATCATAGATTATATCTGTTTGTCTGTTATGTCACAGCAGATGGAGCCACAGTATTCTGCTGTTAGTGCTCTTGGTGTGGTCCAGACTACTCTTACAAACTTTTCAAATTATTTATTTCAATTAGGCCTATGCCCTTTGTTTAGTGGTGTTTCCTTGAGATCCCCAGGTTGATTATTCATGTCAGTTATGTGCTTATCCTGAATTCATCTTCTATCATTAGTTTTATGTCAGTTTATTCATGGAGCCATAACAGAAAATCACTTAGTTACATGATATCACAGCTGATTATATCCTTACTCCGTGATTGAAAATTTGAAATTCCAAGTTCAACATACTTGTGTGAATTTTATGAGACATTCCACTACAATAGTGTGAACTTCCGAAACAGCACCAGCTTCTGCCATGTGGTTATGAAAGTGTATTTTATGGTTGCCACCTGCAGTAATGCTCAAAATGTGGTTCATCGCCTCACAGAGTAAGGATATCCTTACTCTGTGATTGCCTCATAGCATTAAAATCTAGGTGTGATGGATGGTTATAATTGTTATTATTAGCCAAGATGTATCCTATCAGTATGCCTGTGGTACAGAACCAACTGATAATCATGCTAAGAATTCCAGGAGCTTTCATAAAATAATGGTGTCTTTTCGAAGTAGTATCATGCAGGAATGCAGGAATTATTTACCAGTTGCCCTCTAGTCTGTGATGGTAACCTACACTCTACCAGTGATCCTCAATGGTTAATCATCTCTAAGCTGCATTTATACTGCAGGAACCCCCCCCCCCTCTCTCCCTGTCAGGTTATTTTGTTAACTTTTCTTTTGTATAAGTGATCATGGGAGCAACAAAAAGTCTGAATTTTGTGAAATTTCCCCAAAATGCAGGTTTTTGGTTACTCCTACCTGCAAAGAGGATGGGATATACCTCCCTGCTCCTAGTAGTAGCTTTGAAAAAAAAAGAACAATCTTGGAGGAGTCTTCTTGTGGGTAATAATCTGCAGTGTAAATGCAGATTCATGACAAGAATATCTTGAGAATGATAGATATGATCACAGAGTAAGGACATATTATCCTTACTCTGTAATCTGATAGATCTGATGTCTGGTTATTTCTAAAAACAAAGCCTGTATGAATTGTTGTGGATTCTCTGTCAGGGATTATGTCTGATAAATCTTAATTACTTATATTTAATTGTAAGCCTCACAGGTATGTGCACGTTATATAATTGATTGGCCACAACCTCTTATTATTGGTATCATAAAAACCACAGAAAATTCAACTCTTTGTAACTGTGTTCTCATTGGTGGACTGCATTGTAACTGTGTTCCTATTGGTTGACTACATTGGTCGACTGTCTGAGCCGTCTGTGTAGTGTGCATAATCCTGACTCAACTCCACAACCGTAGTATTTACAGATTTATACTACCACCAGCGTTACATTAATGCAATCAAAGTGCCATTCATTCATTGGCACTCGAGCAGTAGACAGTCCTCCGAGTGAATATGGGAAAGAGAAAAGCTACTGGTGATAACAACAAAAAAGAAACTGCCGAGAATCTGCAGCAGTATCTGGCTAGACGTGTAAACGGGCTGAGAGAAGAGTATGAGCTGGAGGGGCGGTCATGGCCTCCTGAGGAGGAAGAGGAATTAGAGAGGCTGAGGGGACAGTGGTTGACTGAAGCTCCGAATGTTACTGCTGACGTTGAAGAAGCAGACAGGATAATACAAAGAATCATTGAAGAATCGATTGAAGCTACTGAAAGGCGTGTAAGAGATCTTGAGCAGTCTATCCTACAAGCTGGAGTACGTCGTGGCCGTAGAATTATGCAAGCTCGGCCTATTATGCCACCTCCTTTTGTTCCTCCCCATTTTACACAACCTGGTGTTGTCTTAACTAGAGCACAATTTGACCGTGGACTTATGATACCAAATCGACCTAACATGCCTCCTCCTAGGATCATTTTTCCTCCCCAGTTTACACAACCTGGTGTTGGTTCAGCTAGAGCAAGTCTTGACCGTGGACTTATGGTGCTCGGTCGATCTATCATGGGATCACGACCCCCTGGTGTTGCCCCACAAGCTAAATCAGCACGGGAAACACTACCCGGTAATGCACATCGGCGAGCCAGGCTGGAACTAGCACGTGAAGAATTATCGGCTGCTGGAAAGGAGTATAGAAAGGCTGGTGTTCGTCATCACGGTAACCTCAAACACAAGGATGTACAAGATGCTCGACAAAAGTTGAATGCTGCACAATCTGAGTTGGCTTTGGCAGAAGGAAAGCTTGCACCAGATCGGATTACCAATCATACCACACCCACATTGCTGCCTGGTGAGTTACAGAGACGATATGAAATCGCTAGACATGTGGTGGCAGCAGAGGAGAAAGAATTACAGCAGTTGGAAAAAACTCATCAAGATGATCCAGACAACCAAGAGGTGTTAGATGCTAAAGCAAGACTGGAGAGGGACAGGCGATACTTGGCCCACGTCTCGACTCAGCTAGGTGCAGCAGGAGAGAAAGAGGATATTAGTAAGGAAAGCCCGAAAACAAAAACCAAGAATAGCAAATCTGATGATGGACTGCCAGCCACACGTTGGAGCGCTCACTTTGAGGTTGTTGAGCGGTTTCGAACCCTCCGAGCGTTAGAGTTAGACATATTTCCAGAGGACCCGGAAAATGAGCTGATTATTGATGCCAGGGAACGACTCCAGAGGGCTAGACAAAATTTGCACCGTATTACTGCTGAGCAGGATTCATCAACTACAACTAGGTCCTCACGCCGATCTGCTGCTGAAGGACTCAAATCGAGAGGCCAAACAGCATTGTCCCGACAACTAGATGCTGAGATTAAGGCACTGGAGACTGGGCAACCACAAGCCCAAAAATCAGGGGATAAAATGGCAACTTTGGGAAAAGAAGGAGCCAGAAAAAGTGCTCAGTTGACTGAGGACGAGGTTAGAAGCAGGTTTTACAGCGCTAGAGCTCTGGTCACCGCAGAGGAGAATACTCTTAGAGATTTGGAGCGAGAATTTCCAGATGATCCTGATAACTCAGATGTAATAGATGCCACTGCTAGGGTGCAGTCAGCGAGGCGCTACCTCACACACATGACTTCTCAGATGGAAGCGGCTGGTCTGGCAGGTAGGGCAACTGCAGATTGGCCAAACAGGTTAATTGAAGTTCAGAGTGAAGTCCAAGCAGCTGAAGAGGCTCTGCAACGATTAAAGTTTCACCTTGGCGAGGATCACGATGGACCTGAGGTAGATGCTGCTATTGAAAGAGTAAGTACTGCTAGACAGAACCGAGAGAGAGTCAGTGTTGGTCTGCTTACTGCTGCAATGAGGGGGTCAAGACGCACTGGTTCAGGGCCTGCTGATGACTGGTCTGGCAGATATGCACGTCTTCAGAACCAACTTGATTCTGCCTACCAAACTCTAAGGAAGCTTCATATTCGCTTTCCAAAAGGTGACCCAGAAAACCCTGAAATAAGAGAGTGTACAGAGAGAGCAAACAGGGCGCGAGATGAAATGAGCAGACTTCTTGCTGAACTTCACAGGGCTTCAGTCGGAGCGAGGCCGATGGTTATCGAACCTATTCTCAGACCAGAGTGGGCAGGAGGCCAACATGGGCAAAATAATGATAAACCAAGAAGAATTACTCGTTCGCAGACTGCAGCAAGTCCTGCATCCCAAACGAGACATGTACCAGCTATTACAAAGTCTGAAGTAAAACAGAAAAAAGCTGTCCATAAAGCCCTAAGGCTAACTCTCAGAGCACCCAAAGCAACGCTACAACCCAAAAAGACAGATCATCGTATCATCCAATCTGTTAAAAATGTAGTAGCTAGAACTGCCGCAGCCGACATCTCGAATGCTGATCTACAATCTGCTCTCTCAAGACATGCTACAAGAAGCTCTGTTGTTACGGGAAAGTTGGCTAGAAGGGATGCAGCTCTGAGGAGATTCGAGAGGATGCTGCCTGAACTAAGCTCAGCAGCTCAAAAGAAGATTGCAGGCAAAAAGGCTCCCGTGCTTGTACTCAGAAAAGGCAGCCATAAAGCTAAGAATGGCAGAGCGGGCAAAGCAAAGGAGTCTCAGAAATCAGCATCCCCTGACAGGAAATCCAGTGGTGAGTTAAAACGTCTTTTTGAGCATGCTAATTATCTTGTCATGCTGTTATATTCCACTCTCACAGGTATCAACTACTCTCTTTCTCTAGTCTTATTTTGCTGGTCTTTAGTTTGAAAGTCATCAAGAATTTCTCAGCCTTGAAAATGTACGCTGTTCAGTCTTGTTTCGCTTTGACTATGATGTTGGTCTGCTATTGCTATAGGGAAATCCCTTCTTGGTTACTCAAAATTGAGTAAGTTGTTTGTCAGTTTGACTTTGTGCAGGATGCTTTCTTCATGGTTCATACACAGGATTAGCTTGTGAAGTTGATAACCTTGTCTGGATTATATGTAATTGGTTTTCTTTTGATTGCACTGTTTAGCAGTAAATAAAAATTTAATATAGGAATACTTGGATTAACAGCTAGACTAGGGAAATGTTTATGTATCCTGATAATTGCAGAAACAATGGTTTTGACATAGGGCAGTTCAGTCAAATAGACAGTTTTCTGAGCTCTTAATTATGCCTCAATCCGGAGTTGTCATCTCTCCAGTTTGGTACTTTTAACCCACGTCGCATAGGAAAAACCTGCTGACAGAGGGTTATCTTGAAAACCGCTCATGTTAGGACAAAAATGATTTTTGATTCAGAGTCTGCACCATTGAAAACCCTGAGAGAGACAGGGTTTCCACATCATTGGAGGCTTGAATGTTGATAAATCTTAATTTTAGTGACGAAAATCATGAAAAATTCTGCCAAATTGTTCGCAAAACAGGCGGAAAATGCTATAATTGACTATCCACATACTAAAATTATTTCCCAAACGGTTTTCAAGATAACCCTCTTTTCAGCACGTTTTTCCTATGCGGCGTGGGTAAAAAGTACCAAACTTAAGAGAGGACAACTCCGAATTGAGGCCTAAATCAGAGCTCAGAAAACTGTCTATTGGACGCATAACAAACAATTCTGAACTCTGTTGGTTTTATGAGCTTCTCAATAATGTATATAAAACAATTATTCATAGCCTGTAATATCGTCGATTTATTTTATGGTTACAGGAGATGCTATGGTACATCATATAGACTTGAGACGACAGGGGACGCCTACAGGACCCCCGCAGCATACAGAGTCGGGTAGGAGGGTGGTACTGGTCAGACAGTGGCTCAGAGACTGTCATTCCCTGCTGGATAGAATCAGGGTAAGTGATATGTACCATGACTTGAGGGAGTTAATATTAGAGTAGAGTTTAGCTACTTATGTATTTGCTTAATGTTGGCTTGCACAAGATTTAGCTAGCAACGGTTGGAGCGGGTGAAAAGTAAGGAGGGTTTGTAAATAAATTTTATTATTTTGAGCATGCGCAATAAAACGAGCATTTATTTCTGCCATTATTATACACCTGTAGCATAATCAAGTTTTACTGCTACTATTTTCCCCAGTGACTTGTTTTATTTCTTGGTGTTGTTATTCTCAATCATTGCCATAAACCATACACTGTGTCATGTCCTATAAACAGAGTTATGAATTCTTTCTCAGAGAACACAATCACTCTATCAACAGATGACTTAAATTTGCTGCAATTTGCTGCGTGTAAAAATTTGCAAACTAACATCATATTTCTCATAATTCTGCCACACATCGTAGTATGGGAAAATTTGGCCTAGTTGCTGAATTTGTTGCAAAATTTGATATACAGGGTGAACCACCTTTTCATTCACAATGTTAAGTTTGGTTTCAATTTTCAGAAGCCTCTGTATTTTTGAGGCAATAAGCCAGATTTATTTAATTGATCTGGAAAACTGAGGTTCCAAAAGAAAAGCAACAATCACTCTCTTTATTGATAAAATCAAGACCTCAAATTATGTAATGCTTATCAGTAATTAGTTGTTTCAACTTTCCTTACAATCTTATTCAGAGTGCCTACTGCCAAATAAAAGTCTTTTATGCTATTTGTTCTTCTTATAAATCATACTGGGATTACATAACATCTTATCTGTCCAATATCTGCACCTATCAAGTATGCTGAGCAAACCTTATTTAGAATCAGTAAATTTATCTTTCAATACTATGGTCCCATGCATCGAATTTGTGGTTCACTCCAATTTCGAATGATGAATCCTAACCATTCCCATGATGGGAAAAACATGAAAAGAATCTGCCCCAGCCTGGGCTTTGAAGTCATGCCCTTTGAAGTCATTGTGTGCAAGCGGCTAACCATTCAGCCAGCAGCCAATTAGAAATTGTTCGATTTTACACTGTATGAGTATTCGTCACAATCGGAATTTGGCTTTAATGCCATTTCCATGGGGCGATTACTCCCGAAATCCTTACGAAATTGACACATGGGACCATAGTGTTTCTCATACCTATCACTGTGAAGGTGATTAACCTGTAGATTAATTATTACTGAGTCTAAGTCCATTCAATAATTCATTATAACAATAATTTGGAAACTACTTGATTACTACATGATTTTGGCACTAAAAATGTTGATGTAGCGGCTTGGCCCCCCAGTAATTGACTTCCAAGTGTAAATAAACAAGCAAATTTTAGCTTTTGAAATTTAATCATACTTGGTACCATACACAATTTAATTGAAATCTGATAATTTAAGAATTTAAGATTTACCAAGCATTTTAATTAGAGCAAGGGTGTCAATAATATTCTTGGATTGCAATTTTCTTGTGTATGGTAAACTAGCTCAGTGTTTGGATAATATGTTTCAAATCATGTGAGAATTAAGCAAACTCATAGCACAGAAACTAAAATATGATAGCTATTAGTAATTAATTTTAGGGCAGTTTTGTTGGTTCCACTTAATTAGTTAATTGTTGTATTTTCATAAAATGATGAAATGGCGATTATTACAAATTACGATTATTACAAAGCCTGAGGTTTGTTATGATTGTATTAGATGAAAAACATTGTGTGGCTTGGCTGAGGAAAATGCTCAGTATCTAAATATATTAACAACGTAATTACCTGAGTCAAATGATAAAACCGTGTTTGCTTAGAACCAGAACTTACCAAAGCACCAGTCAGTTTCTACCTTTATAGTATGAGCAGTACGTGAAACCTTCAGCGATAGCTAGCCCCTCTGTGATTTACTATTATTGCTAAGTCAGACTTAGAAATTATCACAGAGTAAAGGATAACATATCCTTATTCTGTGATATCATGTTTTACAAATAACAGAATCAAAGTCATCTGATACATGATAAAATATTATAATGGTTGTTTGTGTCAATAGACTTAATATGAAGGATTTCACTTAATTCTTGTAATTTGCTGTATTCTATTTAATATTTATGACAATTCTTTGTCAGCCACTTTGACTAATGAACTCCCTTGCTTTGACAGTTCCATTAAATGCTCCTATAATATAATACTTTTATTGTCAGCAAGAATTCCACATTCCTATAAAATGATTCCATAATGTCAACAAAAAAAAAGACTATGCCAATAAACTGAAAAATTTGCAGTAGCCTTTTCTTAAGCATATATTTATAGTAAGAGTGCTTCTTAATGTCGAGGGTCAAATATGTTTGTTGCTATTTTATGACTAAGGTTGTATCTTGTTTTGTTTTTTTTACAGAGTCCGTCACAAGGTACCAGACTGAGCGCAGACTCTCAGACACCTGAGGCTCGAGCAGCGTCACAAACCCTACCGCAGATCCACACAGAGGCTCTCTCTGTAGCTATCAGCAGTGGAGGGGGGCCTGTACCACCTCCCGTACCAGCTCCTAGACCTGCTGGTACACAGGCTACACCAGCCAGAGCAGCTAACCCAGCGGCAGCAGCAGCGGCCGGTACGCCAACCACAAACAGCCAATCAGCAGCCAGGCCTGCACAACCACCACCACCACAAGGAACCAATAACAGACCTAGGGTACCAATAATGTGAGTGTGGATTACATATTAATGGTATGCCCTGATGCCATGAAATTTAGCTTTTAATTCCACATCCTTGCCTTATATGAACCCCACACCTTAGCTAGCACTGAGACACCCCAAAACAAGCCAAACTTAACTCCAGCTATTATTTATTTCTCTGGGGTACTAATTCTAGATAGTTTTTTTTTACTCTGCCCATCTTTACTTTCAAAACTAAACTGCAAATATTTTCAACCTTATTCAACTGTAATTGGTGTCTGAAAATCTTTCTCCCATACTAATACATAATTTATACCTTATTCATCTCCACTGTAATAGATAGAAATCTTTGTACTCAGGATAGGAGTTGTGCCCTCGTGAAAATAAGCAGACAACTCTGGTAGCTGCTGTTTTAATTTTGTTGTTGTGATATCCTTACATGACCATGTTTTGATTATTACAGTAACCCTGATGTTGAGGTGTTAGGATCTTTATGGAGAGAAGTTGACGCTCTACAGTCTAGATTACATCCACACATGCACAGATACAGAGATCTGCTAGCAGAGGTTTGTATCACTTACCTATTGTTACCTTTATTGTAACTGTGTGCAACGAATTTTTACTATTATATGTAAGTAGTGATACTAGAAGTATGGATCCACCCTCTGATGGCTGGTTACACCTCAGTGCACATGATTGCCCTTCCTACTTGCTATCATTTTGGAGAAAAACTGCATACTTCACACCAGATCATCAACTTCCTATGCGTGATGCATTAACTTATTAAGTCCTCTGTTTGGCCTTATCAATTAACTTGTCAATCTCCATCTCAAAATACCTACAAGCAACAATATTATTGCACCAAGAGAAATTAGACACCATTGATAGTCTTTTATCTTGATACAGAAGCTAATCAAATATCTGTATCATAATTTTTCTCTTACGCCTACAAGAACTACCCAAGATAATTGGGTTGTGTGTTCTGAGTAGTAGCCTGAGAACCCTGGTTTCTATTTAACAAGTGCTTTATTACTCTTTACTGATATGTTGAGTTTTTTCTCTAGAAATACTATGAAATACTCCTAATACACTATATATATTATTATTTCCTTTCTTTTATTGTGATATGTTTGTTTTTCTACTTTGTAGGGTGGAGCGTCGGGATGTCCCGGACACAACCAGCACTTATTTAATGTCGTACAGGCAGTCACGCACAGCCTAGCTCACATATATCACTCTATGAGCGATTTAGCCTGTGATTTCGGTCCTGAAGGTAACAGACAGCTTACGGCTGCCGTAGCACCCGCCCCACCTCCAACAGCTATCATACATCAAAATATACCAATCACCATACCACTAAGGGTAAGTGTTTGATCTCATTCACAGAAATAAATAAAATAAGTTTGTATCAATATATAAATAAATGACAAAAAATAGCATAGCTTAGATATAGATATTATGCGTGGCTAATCCACAATGTAAACATATAACATATGCTAATAGGTGAACTGAACTAGTATTCTTAACATTCATTTTTTGATTCCTTTTGACATGGCCAACTAGTGAAATCAGCATGTACTGCAGATAATGGATGGAGGTTGCTTACTAGGTTGTCACTTATTTTTCTTTGGCTTAGGGTGTAGGCTGCTTCAAGACTCTAGACCCCTTTGGGCTTTAAACATTGATCTATCAAAAAGCACCTGACCTCACCTGCCTTTAAATAAATATAGAAATTAATCTATTTCAATACGTTCACTCAGGCTACTGTGAATGTGAGTAACAGAAACAACACAAGTAACACATCTACGCGTACCACCCGCTCAACAGGAGTAAACTCTCAGGCTAACACTGCAGCAGACACTGAGGCTACCACAGTTACTCCATCAGCAGGTAATGCTGCCTCTCAGACCCCGGCAGTGGGACAGGTGACACAGACAGCAGAGGGAGTGTTTACTAGTATAGAAGTCGACATGGAGAGTGAGTATTGTATGAAACTGGTAATAGGAGAAAAAGATCACTAATGATGAATGGAATTGTCTGTATTACCCATAAGCCACCTGCAACTCCTCATGTAGTTTAACCAAGGAGTAACAGGAGTTACTCCTTGGTTAAAGCGCTTAAACTTTGGAGGGAAAGCTTGTAGTGACTTTCTCATTCTCAGTGAGGAAAGTGGTTGATAATGAAATGCTATTAACATCTATTCAGGTACAGTTTGAGTGCTTAAACTACTCATAATGCTTATGCAACAGCAAAATGTATCCAAGTCCATTTTCAAATTGCAATTACCACATACTGTGTTTGTTACTATACATCATATATCCTAAATAATCCTTGTTTAATCATATGTATAATAGCGTCAAGATGATTAATATGAATATTTTATGATATTACTGTAGTGAATGTTATATTTTATTGTATTATATACATATTATTGTCTGACCTTGTAGCTGATGACCCAGAGGACCCTGTGTTATCTACAGCCGGTTCTGGACCAGCAGGTCTAGCTGGAGGAGTACCGTCTGCAGCTGGATCAGGTCCTGGAGGGTTTAATCTATCTCAGATTATACAAGACGCCTTCGGACTCGCCGGACTACCAACTCCACCAGGTAAAGCATTACGCAAACCTCGAATATCATAAGACATACATGTACTAGTGTATCAAATACTCCCTTAGGTCTTAACTTGTCAGTTAAACCGATGCCCTCCATTTGTTCCTGCTTGATTGCAATCTATCGATTGCATATCAGTTCAAAGTACATGTAACTTCTCAGTTCCTATGTGAAAATGAATAGACCAGGTAGCTTGTAGATAATGATCATACTATAATCGTAATGTCTAATGTCAAATGTCAAAAAATCAACAACCCCAACTCCTCAGGTTGCTTTCTAATCAGGCACCATGTTTGATTGCTTCTGCAAATATAGACACCATAGATATAAAGCGCACATCAATTACAAAGGATCAAAGTTGTAGTTATATATGCATTTTGCTCACATGTGAACTATCCACTGCGTTATTATTTTAGGACTTGCTGCAGGTAATACTTCTAGAAGCCAGGGAACCACAACTACAACACCCGCCAGCGCTGCAACCACAGGTTAGTTAATATGAAACTAGTATACTGGGCATGGTGACTGTTTGAGTGTCAAATAACCACACAAAAGTAAACAATCGTTTGGTCCTTATAGACTTAGGACATGGCATCTACTCTTGACAGTCAACCTCATCGTCGGGAAGTTGTTCAGCTCCTCGATCCATTGTCAATCCTTTAATGGTTAAAGCCTTTTGACCAAACATATTCCCATGGTGTAGACAACAATCAATTTTTGTCTTATGTTTATACCACCTATACAAAACAGAGGGCTATGAACATAGTCATGTACACTTAGCAGAAAACCCAGTTTCATTATACGGTTACCACACTTGTTACTGATGTGGGACACCAATAGGTTCTGTACCTATAAATTCTTAGCATATTATCCCTTTCGTTCTAAGTCACAGATGTTACCATGTATTTTATTGAAACAATCACTATGGTCCCATGCTTCGAATGAGTGGTCCCCTCCCGAATCAAATGAAGAATGCTTGCAATTTCCATGATGATAAAATATCAAATAAGAACTGGCGACATCCAGCATTGAAATCATTGTCACTAAGCACGCTAACAATTCATCTACGAAGACGACCCGTATGAATGCGATTCCCCAATTCAAAAAGAAGAAACACAAACCAATGCGTACGGGAGTCGACGTAAATGCTATCCCTATGTATTGATTGGCCCTCAAATCGATGTCACATCGACATATGGAAACATTGTGATTGTGTTTTACTGTGTTAGTAATTACATTTTGACTTTTTACAGGTGCTGGTGGATTCATACCTCCCCCAGGCTCAGCCACTCCAGGTAATGGTCCTCTGTTACCTGGTCAGATACCAGCAGGTCTGCTTCCTCCTAATGGTGAGTGCGTCTGTCTGTGTGCACATCATCGAGCATCTAGTCTTTAGTCAAGTTGAGCTAAGTCATCAGAATTAAGTATTGTGTTACCCCTCATCATATATTTTACTGTTTTCACAAACTCCGCCAGCATTAATTGACTAGAACGTGACAGTGATTCCCTACACCTCTTCTATTCTCCCTCACCAAAATGATTATGTATATCATGTATATATATAATATGTTTATATCTATTATTATATGTTAAAACTATTATAATATTAAATGTATTTATATGTTATGATATATGTATTATGATACATTTATATAATACTATGTCTGTTTATGATATTTTGTTAGGTGCTTCTCAAACACCTAAAGACAGACTGGACCCGTATCTAACGAGCTGCTCATCCAAACACTGGCAGTCACCCGCCCCCGTCTCACACAGACCCCACCCTGCTCCATCCTCTGGAGCTCAGGCTAGAAGCAACAGCAGCAGAGGTCCTCAGCCTAATAACACATACAGAGCAACAACTCAACAACAAAGGTATCCAACCACTGTGTGTCACGTTGTTTGTCTGTCGTGCAAATTGTTGAGGCAAATGTTTGTTGCTACAGGAGCATAGAAATCTCCCACAATAAGAGGTCTCAAATTTAAACAACGCTGGATTTCATCATCGTAACATTTACTTAGAGGCTTCTTTTCATACTTAACGTACATCATGTAGACTGCTGTTTTATGGATAAGTTTGAGTTTCAAAGCAAATTACCAGAATGAGTGATAACTCAACAAAGTCTGATTATATTATGGTCATTATTTTAAATTTTGGTATAAAATGAAAAACCTGAACTGATATTCCATAAATATGATCCACCGTGACTCCTTGATATGAAAATTTTTGTCAACAATTTCAATATATTATATCATTCGAAATATCTCACTGCTCATTAAGTTATGGTTCTCTTTTTAACAGGCCCATTGCACGAAGTAATGTAAACACCCCAGTCACACGTAACAGTAGTACTACAGCAGCTGGTACCCCTAGAGCCACCCCTACAGCGGCTCAGAGATCCACCCCTACATCCACAGCAAGTAAACCAAGAGTCAGCAGCAGTCCCAGCAGCGGTAGCAGAGCCAGCCCGGCAGCGGGTACTGCTTCATCAGGAACGGTAAGATTCTCATAATATATGGTTTGTTTTGAGCAGGGATTTGAACTGATGAGATAATCCATAACAAGTCTTAAAAAAGGGAGAGCGCTGATATCTTGCTGAGAAAAAAAGAGAATGAGGGTGTTTCATATTATATGCAGCATATTATTACTGGTTATATTCCAATAATGTTGGAGATAGCATTATGATCTTAGCACTGTTCTTTTCAGCTCTTGTCATGAAGCATTGAGTCAATTGTGTACTGGTACAGAAATAATTTTAGATTCGTGTGACCGATGTCGGTTGATTGGATAGATCGGTCATTCAGGGTCAAAAATCGTTGCAGTACATAAACGGGATATGAGTTGATACTGGCAAGGATAGAATTTCTTTTCCTATTTCATATTCCAATAGTTCACACATATATCTGTTGCCTGAAATTTTGTGTTGCAAAGATGTTAGACAAACACCCCACATGAACACTATGATAGTACTATGCAGGGGTATCAAACTTTGATCGATGGAGTGGAAGTGTACTCAAGTGCTCAATGCTATTTTCCCCCATTCATAAGTTGATGTGCTAATAACTCTCCTATTACCCTTTTTCACAGCCGTCCGAAGTATTAAAGAGAAGATTCTTTGAAGAACTGTCATCAAGCATGACTGAAGCTGCAACTAGTCAACCTTGGACTGTGAGTATATGTTTACCCAGGGTACCCGGGCTAATGCTCAGTGTGGACTGTGAGTATATGTTTACCCAGGGTACCCGGGCTGATGCTCAGTGTACTTATAATTATATAAGGAGTTACCTATTCATGCGTAGTCTACTCGCATGGCTATTTTTGGGTTTGGACTCCCCAAACCAAAAAGGTAGCTGTGTACAAGGCTAATTCATGCGGATATTTATGTCAGGACTGCTCACAGGAAAAGGCGACTTCAAATAAATGTAATTCTAAATTGTAAAACTGCAATAGGCAGGAGCAATGAAACCCTTGCTCCTTGTGTTAATATTGCTCTCAAACCTTCTTCTTTTTGGTGTAGTTTGACTGAAATTTGCAACATTACACCTTTGCCTATATTCAGATTTTGATCCAATTATTTTTAATTATTGATTTTGCAATGCTCTGTTGAGGGAGAATTAGCCTGCATTAACAAGCTTTGTTCGGTGGGTGGGTTGGTCGGGAGAAGAAAATCCCAAAATATTGAAACCAAACTAACAAACTAACTTTTGGTGAATCTCATTGTAGAGCGACAGAAGTTCAGGTATATCACATCGTCCTTTTGCTAGTATGCCTGTACAAGCTCTGATAGTAAGATTACAGGAGATATTCAGAAACGCCTCACTGAACAGAGAGAATACACATATCACTGAACTAAATAATCTAACTATGGAGACATTCAGACCGGCAGCTGAGAGAGGCATCAACTTCCTCCAGCTAGGTATGCGTCTGTATATCTGTGTACATTGTGTGAAATTAGATCTAGTTTGCCTTCATTCGGGTTTGCTCCCCTTCCACTTTGACTCACGAGTTAATGGTACGAGCTTTGGATCGTCGAGGTCCAGGTTCTGGTTTGGCAGTCATTTCTGAGTTGGTACTGACACACCGTTCATCCTAGCCAGGTTCTTGCGGAACAGGACTAAAAATACCGGTGGTCTACTACGTAAATGCGAACCCCACCCATAGTAAAACGGACCCCCTCTTCCTCTTTGATATAAAGGTTTGCTCCCCTTCCACTGATAAGCTGCGACTGATCAGTAGGGGAACCAACTCGGAATATAGGCAAACTTGATCTAGTGCAGGCTGATACGCATCTGATTTAAATGAACATAATATATTTTAATTTATTCTTCGTAAACATAATATTTTATCAGCAAACCTACATCGATGATACCCACTGCTGAGCTGCTGGTATATTCGTGGAGCCTAAAACACCATCGTATTTTGTGCTTGTACATCTTTGCATTACCTACAAAATCCCAGTACAGACACTATATTAGGAGGTTATACAAAGTTATGAGTTATGCTAAAAGCTTTTGCGAAATGACGAACTTTGATACTATGCTCCTCTGAGGCATGCCTTTTCTTCTATTGTGCATGAAACAAAAGAAGATGACATCTTTTCAAACAAGTTGTTCCTTACTTACAACGTATATATTATTCTAATATTGTGATGCTACCTGACAGGTTTGTTGGATGAGCTGGCGAGGACGATATTCAGGGATCTCACAATCACAGACCTATTTCACGCCTTTATAGGTCACGGCCAATCAATGGACAGATTCAGAATGAGGCTCAGAGGATTTGCTCGTAGTAATGTCCTGCAGGTAAACTTTTGCTATTTGCTTGAGACTTATAACAATCCAAAATTGTTTTGGCAATTAAGGTCAAATGAATTTGCTGACAATTGATGTATTATATATATTATTTGATATATACCTGATGTTGCATGTGGTCTGAATAGCCCCCTGTCGCCCCAGGCTCACCAGTAGAAAGGATGCATCATGTTGAGGTATGATGACAGGGCACACCTCTGACAAGAGTACATGTTAGCGGACCCAGTCCGTGGACTGCAGAGTGAAGTGTTTTTATATCCATAGAAAGTGCAAAGCAGTGTAAGATAAACTGGGCACTAGTCGTTGACACTTCCAGGTTACAGTTCAGCAGTAACCAGCGTGGTGGCTCTGGTAAAGTGATAGGCTGTTGGATTAAAAAAAAGCCAATGGCAGGTCACAGAGAACACCTATTGAGATATAATGAAAGTGAAACTGAATTATTTAACACCCACTCTAAGTATATTGGTACTTTCAGGAAAGTACAATCTGACCTTGCATCGGCATGTTCACAAGCAGAACCAGCACTTACTTATAACTACTGCAGAGATGGTAGTATACGTTCTGGCTAGTTGTTTTATGATTATGTTGTAGGACGGACCACCCACTAATGATAACGTTAGCTCAGCAGTCAGGAGGATATTATATAAAGATCCCAATCTGTCCTTACCAACTACAAACTTCTCATCTAATTGTGTGCTGGGAATCATCAACTCGGTGAGTGACTCTATAAAATATTTGGTTATTATCGGTTGACTGTAGTTTTAAAATTTGTATGATGTAGCTAACGGTTTGGATCATTGGTCTGACAACTGGGGTTTCAATTCCCACGCATGGCTACTCATGTCACCTTAGAACCAAGCTCAATTGGTTCTTCCAATGCAGGCTCTCATTAACCAGGGTTGGCCATGGAGTGTATGGAATGATGTAGTGCAAAACTGCTAAGAAGTACCCACTGTGGCTTACATTAATATAAATAAATTCATTATTAGAAGATGTGAAATTTGAAACAATATCACCAATTGGATGAAATCACAAGGTCATGATGCTCGCCACATCCTGGTGAGGCTTCTGCGTATTCTCTTGGTGGTGTTGCCAAAAGTAGATTATGTATTATTGATTTTCTTCCTCAGAATTGTCCTCTCCTTGAAGTTAATGTTCAGAGAGGGGACAACTTGTCTAATTCTATTAAATTTTGTATATTGTATAAAATAGCCTTATTTGTCGGTTAGAGGTTAGTTGCGCAGCTACTAGTGCAATGTTGAAGCTTAGCTTTAAAGCATTGATTGCCAGAAGTCTTCTCTCAAGTGGTCCACATCATATTTGACCATACTTTTGGATATTTAATTTCCTCCCTCTGCCATTAAATTATTAACATTTTATGAATGCATTCCTCATCACCCATAGATTTCCTGGAAGTGAGTTTTACTCAACCACAATGGAGTGATGTAGCTATTTAATTTAAAGTTATCTCTCTCTTATCTAGGTGACTCAACAGAGAACATCCCGATATGATATCGGCCAATCAATGTGTAATCTCATAGAAGTTCTGCTCAAAGATATGATTAACTTTCTAATCTCGAGTAAAGAAGGAACACAAAACTTCGGTCAGCAGCTTCTAAACAGGCTGACACAAGGTATGACCGACCACACTAGATAAAGTTTAACTCAATTACCTGCATTCGATCTGCTCCCTACAGGCCACTAGTCCTGCGGCGTTACCAGTGTAGGGGGGGGGGGGGGGGCTGCTCCGAATGTGGGCAAATGGACCAAACTTGTTCTAGCCTACACTTATCATGTGATATACTATTTTATGTATATCTCTGCTCAATAGAGAGTGAACCAATTCACTTAGCTTTAGTATCATCAGGAGAGGTTTGGTGTGAGTCTGAGGTCTGTTTCATTAATTAGGGATGGGAACATGTTAAGTACTGATGCTAAAATTACTCTAACGATCAGAGATACACATGTTGATAGTGTAGCTTTGATGTCAGTGTGATGACTGGCTCAGGTATAACTTGCAGGATGTGTAACTCTACTCTTTAGATTTTATCGGGTCTAAGTTCCCCTTCAAATAACCTATGTCTCAACCACAAGCCTAGTGTTTTACAATAATGTGGGGTGGAAATGACAAATGGTTTATACATTAAATAATTATGTCAATCTTGCATGTCATACCAGATTTTTAAGGGTCAGATGTTCTTTCATGATTGACCATACATTACATTTGATTTTATGAATGTGTATATTGGATGTTTTGCAGGTTTGAGACGGTTCATGAGGCTGGCATATGAGATCTGTAGTATTAATCACGAAGATGCCCCCAAGAAAGCAGCACAAATAGCCTGTGATCTCATCGTAAGTAAATATATTATTGTGACTCGTTACATCTTCAAGAGTAACGTAAATATTAGCTCATTTACCATGTTAGCTTGTGAAATCTGCCAAGGTTGGTGGAACAAGAATTTTTTTTTCAAACCACGTAGAGGTGTTGGTGGGGTGTTGGTTATGGTTGAGAATTAAGTCTATACCAGCAACCTGGATAGATTTCGGGGACTTGAACCAGCTAAAGTATAGTGTGGCTAGTTAGTGGCTAATGTAAGCTAGCACCAACTCTAGTAGGGGGGGGGGGGGGGTGTTTTAATCAAGAAATGAGGGTTTTTGAAGGTTAGCTAGCCATATATTTTGCTCTTTCAACAATCCAAATGGACGGCCATTTCCTCCTGCAAATACTTTTTTCTTTTTTCCAGTATATAAGGTTGAAATTTTGAGGTTTTGACTCTGTTCAGAGGTCGTATGAGACCAAAAAATCTACCTCATACAGGCCAACATTTGGACAAGCCCATGTATGCACTTTTTGACCCATCAATCATTTCATGCTGTTTTAAAATACAACCTTGTATAACTGCTGGGAAATAACATATGTTTTATAAGCAATGAAATTTGACTTCAGCGTAATAGACATTGCCTTGTATAACCTGAACTTTTATAAGCGAAGAAATTCAACTTCAACGATATTCATTCTCGAAATAGACAATGAAAAGTACATGGCACATAGTGCTCTCCAGGTATATAATAGGGTCAGAGAGTAGGACATACTATGTAAGTAATAGAAGCTCAGAGCAGCGTTCTATACCCCTTTTGATCATGAGGGAAGTCTTTGGATTCAAATGTCAATATCAATTTTAAAGTGAGTAATGTCTTCAATGATATATTGACAACTCAACAATAACACTATAATATGTTCTATTCCCTGAACCCGGTTTATTTCTGCTCAAACTTTGGAGAACCTTTTAAAATTCCTCTGTTACTTTGCGTAATTTATGCTGTGTCGTTCAGGTTACAGGATTTCATCTCTACTAGCTGGGGTTCAAATCAAGACTAAGTTCTTATTCACAAATATCTATTTCTATTGAACTGTCAGTCACTTTCCCCTTTGTGGTTGTCAGTGTAACAATGCAAGGTCAATTTGTTATTAACTCTCTGTGGCTTGTGATGTGAACAATTTGAGCCAGAAAGTTGAAAATCCCCAGTTTTCACTTACTGCTTTTTTTCATCTCTAAATTGAGGTACTCTTCTCATGGAAGTTTTGGCTGAAACCAGACTCTCATAAACTGTGGATTGAAATTCCTTCATGTGGGAACTCCTGGCAAGCATACCTGATACTTTCGAGTTGCCACAGTTCGCTTTTTTCATCCTTGAGGTATTGGCAAATCAGTGCCAAAAATTTAAGGTAATTAGTCTAGAGTTACGGAGATAACTAATTATTTATTAGCTTTATTTTGCCAGCCAAAACTGAGGGTGCCAGTAAATTCAGGCTTTGTAGCCTTTCAATTACTGTTACGAAATGCACTTTCATGCGAATGCTTACTTTTTTGTCAAGTTTTTATCTGACGATTTATTGCTGAGACGGAATGCAATTTCTCATTCCAAAACAGTATTGTTTTTCTACCCCTCGCTGCTACTACCTTCAGTCTCATGTTCATTGATACGGGGGGGGGGGGGGGGCAAACGGAATCATGAATTAACTCAAATGTTGTTTTTAGTTCTAAATCTGGGGCACATTAGCGGCTACACTACCAACATAACAGGATGTTACGAATTTTTTCCCCAGTTACCCAGAAACTATAAAAAGTTTCACCAGCAGAGTGTCCTTGTGTATTGGGTAGGTCCTGAATTGCAAAACAGAAGCTTCGGTCCATGTGTTTCTTTATTTTGTGTATTAAACTCGTAGCTCATATGACAAAGCTTGGTCCCCTGACTTCGACAAATTGAGAATAGGATGCTCCCACATATATTTGGTCACTTTTTGCCATTATTTATAATCATATTACCATAGTCTGAGATTGAATGATGAGGCCTTGAAATCAAGGAGAATAATTTTGATAAAAATGTGAATTATGTTACAAAAAAAGTTTATCCTTGAATACCGCATTAGGCCTACTACCTGTCTACGAGTGTGTTGTGTTACGTTTTAAATTGTCAAACCATGAAATTCCTCTGTCTTGAGTCAAATTATCAACTTGAGCCTGTAATTATTGAGGGGTGTGTGCAGCTAATCTATCGGATATGAACTCCTGCCTTAAAAAAAGTGAAAAAAGTGGCAATAAATAGCTAGTATGCATGCCAAAAAGTGAAGCAGATACTATGTTCGGTAATCATGCTTCTGAACATGTCTTTGGTTGACAAAAACTTCAACACGTAATCGATATACGTTTAAACTTGGCGCAGTTGAACCAGAGACTATAGATAATATCCATAGTCTCTGGTTGAACTAAATTGTTGAATTAAAAGTTAGCAGGGCTAACTGCCTCTTCGGATCAGATGAAAATGAAGAAGACGCCAGTTTTCATCACGGCAAAAGACCATTCTAAATACCATTTTCAAGGCTAGCTAAAATTTGCTGACGCAAGATCCCACAGCCGACCTTGCCAGAATTGAGTGATAGCCATAGACTTAATATGATTAAGTCTATGGTGATAGCTCATGTAAAGTCACACCCACACACAGCCAACTTAATTCCGGCTAAATCGATATAAATTAAAAATCAACGCAATCAATTGTCATTTATTTTATTTATTTTATTCATTTTATTTATTTATATATTTACTTGTTACAGAGACACTGTACACATAACAGACTTGTACTCGGTGATGCCTTTGTTAGTTTTGCTGAGCGACATCTCATAGAGACAGACTTTGTGTCGTCTATCTGGAGTATATCACTGAGTGAGGTGGAGGAGTATCTCGTCCTCAACAAATACTCGGGGGTGAGTATAAGTATGTAACTTTATTGTGTCAAAGATGGCAAATAAAATGTTCCTGCTGATAAAAGATGTGAGCAGATAAAATGTATGGTAATACAAATATAAAATAAAACCTACTAAGACTCCTTCACCATTAAATCATTTATAAAGAACAGCTACTGCTCTAGCGCCTTACAGTAAGTGTCCTCAACAAATACTCAGTGGTAAGTGTATAAATATTGATCAGAGAAAGTCTGGGGACGGGGATGTCAGTGTCTCTGGCCACACTGACATCGAGATTACACTATTATCATGTGTACCTCTGATCGATAGAGTCAATTTAGTAGCAGAACCTAACATGTACCCACCCCTAATTGATAAAATTGAATACGGGTCGTCACAACAAATTCCTTTTAATGGTACTCATACTAAATAAACTAATTCACTCTCTCTCTCGATCAGAGATATACATGCAATAGTATATAATGTGATCAATGTGTTTTTGGCTTTGATATGCATTGAATTGCAGGTACACAGTTTAAATTGGCTTGCTGTGATATCTGTGAAGCCCCTCAACTTGCCTTCATCACTTCTCTACCATAGGGGAGGGTCAAGGATTTATTCCCTAAAAACTCGTTATGATACCAACGCAGACCGAATTGAACCTTTTATATATCGTTGGAAAGCCAATCGAACACTGATTCTGAATAAGACGTCATGCTGAAACCAATATTTTCAGAATCAGTGTTCGATTAGCTTTCCAACGGTATATAAAATGTCGGACTCGGTAAACGTTGGTATCATGACCTTATGTGTTGTGTAGTTCATGACATATACTAACAAATCAGCAACAATCTCCAAGAAAGACACGTGGAGGCGATGTCAATGGAATTGATTGCAATGACATGTTTTATGATAATTGTTATAAGAAGGTGAAATTGATAATGCCATTGATCAAGGGGGCATCTCATTGTCAAGTGGCACAATTTATCAGTCAATCACTATGTAAAAAATTAAAATACAAAGTGCCCATGTCACGTACAATCAACAGAAATCTCATCAATGTTTAGCTTTTGTATTGTGGAATGATTGAAACTAATTTGTTTACAATAACTGAAAATGATCAAATTTATATTGACACTGACGATACCTGACGACCATTGCATACAAAACTAGTTGGATATCTGCGGTTCGTGTCAAGGTGATCACTGAAAGAAGGCGTTGAGAATGTTAGTTTCCAGTTCAATGGTCTTTGTAGCGCCGTGGAGAATGATTTTTGGTGCCAACCACATCGGGTCGCAGAAAATCTATTAAAATAACACAGGAGTTCCATATGTCATCTGGTGTTCATTAACCTAAGCAAAGCTTACTCTATTTTAGAATGTTTGAAATTTTGCCTCCATAGGTCTGTTGGTGGGAAAAATAATATTTAATGATTGTATTCTTATTTGTTATTAGCTCCCACCAGCGACAGCTGCAGAACGTGAGGCAGCTGAGAGAGCTGGAGAGACATCGAGCAGAACTAAGGCTCCGGCAGCAGCAGACAGTATGCAGACGGATGTGTTCGAGCAAGCTCAGGAAGCTCTAGTAAGTATATTTGAGTCTTGGTTTCGGTTGAAATCCCAGAATGGTTCCAATAGACAGTTTTCTGAGCTCTAATTTGAGGAGCTGTCTTCTCTCCAGTTTGGTACTTTTAACCCACGCCGCACAGGAAAAAGGAGCTGAAAAGAGGGTTATCTTGAAAACCGCTTATGTTAGGATAATAATAATTCTTGATTCGGAATCTACACCATTGAAAACCCTATGAGACAGGGTTTCCGAATCATTGGGGGCTTGAAAGTTAAATCTTAATTCTAGTGACAAAATTCATGAAAAATTCCATGAAAATTGTCCGCAAAACTGGCAGAAATTGATATAATTGACTTTCCGAATACCAAAATCATTTCCCAAACTATGTCCCTATCAGTTTTCAATGGTGCAGTTTCAGAATTCCAAAATCATTTTTATCCTTACATAAGCGTTTTTCAGGATAACCCTCTTTTCAGCACGTTTTTCCTATGCAGCGTGGGTTAAAAGTACCAAACTGGAGGGAGGACAACTCTGAATTGAGGCCCAAATCAGAGCTCAGAAAACTGTCTATTGGACGCATTACAAACAACTCTGAACTCTTACATTTAAAGTACTACTACACATATCATTGACCTGCTTATTCTGGGAATTCCGGAAAATTGCATTATGGGATACTGTTACTCCAACTTCTTTCTACGTCCTACTAATGCAGTTGCTATTGTTTGGAAGTTTTGGATGCCCCGCAGCAGTTAGGTTTGAGATCCACAAACTCAATGCTTCCTCATAGTGAGATATCTACTGTGTGCTGGAATCTTGCATGCATAATGGCAAAGCAAAGATATGATACCCTCAAATGGGGATTCAGTAATCCTACATACATACATACATACATACAACATACATACGTGAAGTTGCAGATTTAAAAATATGAGGCAAAAATTAATTAAAAAGCAGGCATAAAAATTATAAACAGTATAATTTACTAGGAAGACTGAAATTAGACCAATATTAATACACAAAATACTTTTAATCAGTTAGTAGGTTTTCAATGAAAGAATAAAGCAGGTACATGTTTGTCTATAAAAATGTCACTAAAGAAAATTAATCTTCTTTTAGGGTGAAATGATGATTAAAAGTGATTCATTTTTAAAAGTATAGCATTATTGTCAATCACCTCAGCATTCCATTATATAGGTGGAAGTATTAATAACAATTAACAGTTAAATGTCAACTTATTGTTTAATTAATACTGACTAGCCTTGTCACTGGGTGACACCTTTTTTTGGTTTGAAAGTGGCAACATGACAAGGCTTGATACTGACACATTTATAAAAGCAAGAGGTATAGAAAACAGGAGAGGTTTACACCTCAGGGTGCTGGGGGCTAGAACGATCAACCATTGAAAGCTCTCCGAGCTGGACTTGAAGCCTCAACTCCTGCCGCATATGTCGTCTTGCAGTGAATGGCAAGCGGGCTACTCCCGAAGGCGGAAAGTTAGATCGCACAATCAGTTTGAAAACAAACACATTTTCAAATTAAATTGCATTTAAAATTGAAATTATCACTTATTTCTCTTTGTTTCTGTTGTAGGATACTCCTCACGCAGCCCTCACAGTACCAGCTGTAAACGGCAGCGCTGTCACACCTCCTGATAATAACAGCAGAACGTCACCGGCACCGATAAACCCAAACACGCTCACAGACGCCTCACCACAGAACTGGAGAAACGCATTACCTGCGGTTAGTGATTGTGTATACTTTGTTGTGCGCTGTGTCACGATTTGATAGTAGTTTTTATCGATTGAGGTGATCCACATGGCAGTCCTGATGCTAGCTAGACTGAGTTGTTGGTAGTGTCATTCCACTAACAACAATAATCGAAGCCCAACTTAATGGAATGCCGAGTAAGAGCACCTGAACTGTCTTGATATCAACTCTTGCTAGTTTGAAATGAGGCATCCCCCCCCCCCCCCGAATAAGCCTGGGTCATTTATGAACCAATAAGACAATGCACAGATTATCATTTTTGTGTTTTGTTATGTATAAACTGTTGTATCTTCATTTGACCGAAGCTTCTGGTGATAAATGTGTTTAGCATCAAAAGCTTTTGCACAGAGTAGATGAATGTAGTCTTAGCCCCTAGACCCGCTAGAGAAATTCATCATCTCTGTCTTACTGATTTTTACATGACCAATCAAGTAGATGATTCATTGGTGAAAAATATTGCAGAGCAGGTAACATGACTGATATGTCTCCAACAGCAGATCATAACTTGACTTACTAAGTTACTTGCGTTCTAATATTGGCTTATTTTGACCTTATTTTGTGATATCTGGTATATTTTAGGATTGGGTGGCCATTATAGAAGAAGATATCAAACGACAGATGGAGCTGAACGCTTCAGATGAAGAGAATCAGCCGCTAAGCCAAGCTTACCTCGACGGCCGGCCGCAGAAACGCAGAAGGGTAAGTCTCACCGAGGTCTGCGTACTCAATACTTCTCTGTCACAGACTCTTTTGGGATGACATGTAATGTGATTCTACTGACTAAGCCATGTCTTATGTTGTTGCACTGGCTATCTATGATTCAACTCACAGACACATCATCCAAATCCAACATCACATACCATAACAGGCTAAACTATAAACATACAACTACTATACGTTAGGCGATATATATATATATGTTTATGGGTTGAACACACCCTAGGGGGGGAAAGTGTCATCAGGAGGAAGAGTTCACCTTTTCACACAGGCAAGGAATAGTGAAATTTATGGCTTGCTAACATTTTCTCAACCCAGTTACCTTGTGAACAAACTCCCATCTGAGCTAGTGAAAATTTCACTAGCTAACATACAGGCAAACGAAACTCTTAAACTTATTATGTAAAAAATCTACTATCGTATCGGATGGCAGCCTTGCGTGAATATACATAAGCCAAAAGTTTCATGACCAGAAAGAAAAACGCTCCCCTAGTCTACTGTTTAATAGTGGTCTTGAACAGGTTCTCTTTTAATTTCCCCCCCCCCTCGAATACCTGGCTTGTGGTTACACGCTAAGTGGATACCTAATAAACTTCTGTGGCATTCCTCTTGTACCCTGTCCAAAGTAACGCTTCTCTGATCTGACTGACTTTGGCCTGTAGCCATTACTTAAAATGCTTGCACATGTACACAGTGTTTCGTTCCAAGACACAAACTTTGCCAAATTTAACTCAGAGGATGCAAACTTTGCCAAATTGCAAAAAAAATGGTTAGGAAATATGTTGTTGTTTTCCGACTGCATGTTTGAAATTTACATTGATGTTTCTTTATGGTTTTTGAATAATTTGTTCCATTCAGTGACAGTTTTATGCTACATAGATTACATATAGAGTACCATAAGTCGACTATAACCATATGGTGTTGTGCAAATTTCTCAGAACAGACTGTAACCTTATAGGAATATGATTATGACTTATGATTGAGTACAGTAATATACATTGTTGGGCGATAAAAGTGTGCCACATGTACAACCGGTCAACCCATAGATTTAATGTCTTTTAAATTACAAATTTAAAGAGTTTTAAGACAATTTTTCTCAACTGTGTGCACCTAATATAAACATTAGGCTTCATTTCAATGTTGCAACAAACATAGACCCGTGAGGTGAGGTTTTAAAAAAAAAATGTCCTATTCGCTGACTTGGCTTTATATTTGATTAAAGTCACCTTTAGTTCACCTGGTTAAAAATGCTTTGAACTCTCAAAACCAGTAGTTGTTATTTTATGATAAATCTCTTATTTTATTACAATATAATGTTGCAGTAGCAGACCGATGTCCCATTCCCTCACCTCTTTATGTAATACATATTTTTGTTCCGTCTTGTGTTTGCTCAGAGAACATAAATCCTACTTGATGTTATTTGAGAATATTTTGACAAATTTACTGATCGCACTCACTTGTCATTCAGTGATGTAAGGATCTTTTATTACCTATGTCCTATAAATCACAATTTGAGTGGACATTTGTATGAGTTCTGTCTCTTGTGACAATTTGTTGAACCCTTGTGTTTTCGCTTGGACAATATGACACTATCCTGAGATAGTATTCAGTAGGTCAAAGGTACTGAAATGCTTGCTTTGATATTGTTAAAGATTATAAATACTCTGATATCGTTATGATGTACAGACTACATGTAACACACAGAATTGCAGTTAGTAGATATAGGTTTGGGAGAGAGTTCATTACTAAAGGCTTTCCGAAAATACCCATAATTGTGAATATGTTGCCTTTTTGGTAGACCCTTAACTACAATGGTCGGTGGTTAAGTTTTCAGGAAATTTAAGAGGCAAAAACATTGATGTATCTATAAAAATTGAAATATTCTCAATGCTTTGCTCTCATTATTTTTGCTTCCATCATTTCTGTTGATGGAAATGCAAGGCACTCCATTCCCTCAGTGCCTTGTTATTTATTTGCTCTACCAAACAATAAAGTTTACTGGGTTTAACCTAGGCTCTGACCGTAACTTTTTATAGGTGAGGAGGTAGAGTACAATGGGTCGAAGCTTGTCACATTTGTCATATTTAAAAAAGATAGCCTAGGCTTTTGATCATGTTTTCGCTATCAGTCTTCATTTCTCCAGCCTGTTTTATTCTTCCAATGTTTACTTTCTTCACACCGTACCATGGCCTCCCCAAAAGACCAATAACTCCCCGACCCGATCTAGCCCCCTTATAAGTGCTGTGAGTGAGACATAAAACATTGTACTAGTTCAAACTTTGCTTTGCATTTCATTATCAATCAATCAAATCAATGTGGTTGATAAAATGAAATACTACTACCATCACCTCCCCTCCCTTCCTCCCACTTCCTCTCACTGAGCAAAGATTGAATGAATTGAATAAAGATAATTGAATAAAATGAGATTGAATAAATAAAAATCATCCTCAAAATGTAGAAGTCATACCACACTAATCAGTATCCATGTGACGGCAGCATGACGATGTTACACGCTGTCAATATTTTTTTTTTTCTTCGTAGATGAATGGAAATGATGAGGATGATGATCTAATGTAACCCCTCCCGCCCGCACGCGGCTGAGTCAAACTCTCCGATTGTAGCTCGAGCTCAACAGTGAGACTCAGCTCAGATTCTGCACCGTAATTACGCCGCGATATAAACACACAAGCTGTCATAGATTAAAAAATTCCTTGACGTTTTGCCAGGTTGGAGGTGTGCTTGGAATGTAATGCTAGAACAGTGGTTGATTTTAATGACCGGTGACACTGCGAATAAAGTCTCAAGATTGACATGATATCTTAGTTAACTAAAAGTTAAGTAATCAATTATTATGTTGATGTATATTGGTGGATGGAAGTTGTCCCCCCTGATTTGAAATTCGTTGATTTTTCAAATTCTGTCCGATATTTTTTCCGAATCATCAGTATTGCTTTTCACTAATACCATTGTCCAATTATTAAAAATTCATCAACATTTTTTATGCTTGTCAAAAATCAGTTCGATAGCGATATTCTTTCTGAGAATGTGTATAATTTATGTCACTTGCTATTGCTACATTGAATCTTGCACTTGAAAATAGACAAGCAGCATGATCGTTAATCCTATTATATAAATATATGTTGTTGTTTTTTTCCGATTGTAATATATTTAAGACTTTTTTTGTGATAATCATTGGTGGAAACTACAGAATAAAAACAAGTCGCTTGCACTCTTTATAAATTTTGTTAACCTCTTATGAGGCTAGTAATATATGTTTGGGCTTTTTTAATTTGGTCAATAAGGCCGTGTTCCATTTTTATTGAACATATTGAACATTAAACTAACGCAGAAAGATGTTTTTTTGCAATGAAAGAAATTTTTGGTTCCCGCTACTATTTTTGGTTCCTGCAACTAGTAAGTTCAAGAGTCTCAGCCAATTATGTCTCTGAATAGCTCTGTCTAAATGTTTCCAATAAAACTAGGTCTGCTGGATAAGACATTGGACATTATGGTATCTGCTCACTGCTCCCATGGACGGCCACTTGTTCAGATGATTGGTGGCTTACTCCTCTGGACTGGACACAAATCAAGTTGAGTTCTTACAAAGCACATCCAACTCTTGAATAATAGTGATTCAGATTTCACCTCAATTTTTTAACTGCTCGAAGGTGGTAAGTTTTGCCTCTCAACATTTTTCGGTGTACAATAGTCCTGACTCTAAACATTTCATAGACCTTAGAGGGTGGAAAACTCTCAAATTAAGAAACGATCAATCAGTTTCGTAAAATTGTGGCGTTTTGAATACCTTGTTGATTCCAGGCATTTTGTGATTATAGAATATACGGACTTTTAATAATCTCACATCGTTCTAGCCAGTAGTCCGTTGTCGCTCCGCCCTGTTTTATTTTTTATTCCTCGACCCTCTCTATGTTATGATGTCCATCATACCATTGTGGACATCATACCAAGAACTTCCTCGGAGAGAGAATTTAAAAAAAAGGCAAGTCACAATTGTTGTTCCCTATGACCGGTATGAGCTTATGTAAACAAAGTTGGTTCATGTCAGATGTTACTTACATAAGCATAACGTACAGCGTAAATGAAATCAAAAACATCATCAGCAATTATTTGACATATATTTTCGTCACCGATAAGTACTGACGGATCGAAAATGTAGTGGCTGCTGATCTCCATTTCCTGCTTTATCTCAAGGGGCCTTTGAGATAAGGCTACCTTTACCTTCTCTGATCTGTGATCTGTTTTACTATCTATACTTACACGAGCATTATGATATCAACCATCATTGCTCCTTGTACAGACCAATAGTCAATTAAACCCCAATAATTAAATCCGATGAATCCATACCATATAAGAGGTAACCCATGTCATTACCTGGGCTGAACATGTGGACTATCTTAATTTCGTTTGACAATGTTCAAATTATAGGCGTGAATTTTAAATTGGATGCGTACTGAGTGAATCATCTAAGAGGAGGGGTATGAAGAGGGGTGAGAGTGTAGTTTATCTAGTTTAGTTGTGCCGGATCGATAGCTAATGTAAAGAGGTTGAGTTGAATTGTAAGCTAGCAGTAAATTTGACTATTTCTTTTCAATTCTGGGCTAAATGACAAACTTTTCCTCACGTGGATACTTTTCTCCTCTATGGTATGTAAGTACTGCACACTAGTTTGATAGTAAACAGCGGTGATGATAGTTTGATAGTAAACAGCAGTGATGATAGTCTGATTTTAGCTTTGTAAGTTTCTATAGTGGCATTCCTTTTTTAAAAAATTCAACTCCTTTTTTTTCATCCAACATCACATCAAGAAACAGTATGATTACATCAGGCAAAAAAATAGCCAATGTGTTGGCTCTCAATCAATCAGAGGCAACACATTGGCTAGTTTTCTGCCTGATGTGACATAAACTGCTCAGGATTAAAAAAAATAAGGCAAGGCAAGTGAGATGCTTGCACAGCCAACAACTCAAAGGTACGATGCGCTGAGTATTTGGAATCTTTAGTAGGACCAACAGGGTGAGTTCCGTTTAATCCAGGCCACTTAATCACACTTGATGAATAGAGTGTTAGATAACTTAGGGACAGGTACATTCCTTAGCCTTAGATAGTTAAAGCCTATACCTGTAGCATTGATATTTCAATGTTTGATACATATGTAAGGATCCTAGGCTAAATACCTTGCCACTTGAAATGATAGCAGTGATAATAAATCTTTTGAAAAGAAATTAATCCAATGAATTTGCTTTTCAAACTGATTTATGTATTTTAATTTTATATAAATGAGAGTTATGAATGAATGGATCACATTTTGGAGATGTCTGTCAAGCAGTGATATCGTTCAGTGTAAGTTTTTTGGACAATTATCTAATCAATATATTCACAAAATCATAGACCATGTTTGGTTCATTTGCCTGCATTTGGAGTAGCTCCCGATCACCTGGTCACGGCGGAAGGGAGCAACTGGAATGCAGGCAATCGGATTAAACTTGATCTAACAAATTCATCACCTCCAACTTTCCATTAACGCCAAAAGCTGTACAGTGATTAAAATTTATTATTCATGTTATATCGAACTTGTTATTGCTGATAAAAGCATTTTATGTCTGTTGTAACTTTCTTGTTTTCCTGAGATACGCAGGCACAGTAGCTATGAAAACATGGATATTGATTTTGTCTCTGTGCTTGTGTGACCTTCCACCAAAGATCAGGAGGTTCTAAACATAAGCTCCTAAAATAAATGTGTCCACTTTTAGTTCATAGCATTCAATCACCATTAATCTATATATAGCTTAAAATATTGACAAATTAGATATGATCGCCGCCGGGCAAGGGGCAAAAGTCTGGGGGGCTCAGACTAATTATGATCAGATTAAATAAATGAAGCCTGCCAAAGCCAAACTATTTAATATCATTTTATCATCATTGGTGGGTATAATTCCAATCAGAAAAGGCATGCCACTACCAAGATATGTCTGTCACCGCCAACCGAGATACTAACATATGGAGTGACAGGCATCTCACCGACATTTGAAGGACTCTTGATGTTTTTAAAAGCGTTTATGTATATCCTCTGTGCTCTCTTGTTTATAGATAACACTGTAACCGGGTTCAGACCAGATCGACACACACAGTCCTGCTGATAAGAGAGTTCAGTGACACAGGGATATCAGTGCTCTTTGTTTTTCCTCCTGTTTATAGACGAGACTGTTACGGGGTTACAAGGACATCATGCACTTTGCTGATAACAGAGATCATTGACATCGACGCTGCTGATTTTTGACATTGTCTCACATCACCAACATTTAAGGTCACACTTGAGCCTGATAACATATACTTTGCGATCGGAACATATATACAGCTGAGGATTATTCTGAGAGAGACTCTCAACTAAGACAGTCATCACACAGAAAGTTGCAGAAATGCATGGAGAAATAATTTTAAATCTTGTAATAACTTTAACGGTTGCTGTCACGGTATCTGCAGCTGGAAGACCAAAGAATGTAGATCTTCGAGTTCCTACAATAACGCTACCTCCGTCACAGAATGCATCAGGTGCGTGTTAAATGTATCCCACAATGCAATGTCTGTAATCTCAAGACATTTTCAACCAAGGTGATTGGGGTTGTATAGACATGCAAGGACCTTTGTGCACATTATTGGTGCCATTTGCCAGCGGCATCATTTTCATCTTCAGATATCACTAAATGATAATCTTGGATTGCCGTCACTGATTGACTCCAACCAATAGAGGGAAACAACCATCTGCCCTTCTCAGGGTTAGATTTATACTGGCTTTAAATTCAGTGCGTACACAGCGCAGCCTCTTACTTACCGTATAGAGGAATAAATATTAGCTATAATTTAGTTTAGCTAGTTTGGAGATGACATAATGTTAGCTAGCATTAAATTTTGGTTAGCTGAGGTGATAGTCTCTAAAGCGTAATGAGGGGGCACTGTATATGATGGCTAGTATAAAATTTAGCTATCTCGAGCAATGTGTGAAGAGGCAGACCTTTCCTCCTGCTTATACTCACTCTTCTAGGGTGTGTCGCTTGTTGTCATGACAGAGTAACCAAAGTCCATCACAGAGAATCTAACACGGCATCAGTGAATGGTTGTGACAAGGAGTTGGTTGTGAGGATTGAGGGGGTTGATGAGTTTTTTGGTGTCACTTTCAAAAATCTATCTTATAGTTGATTGGCAAAAAAAATAAGCTTAAAAACAGTTCCTCTATTTTAAGGTAAAAAATTGCTTGCTAACTGCCGCTGGTAACTGCTGCTTTTACCAAGCAATAAAATCAAATGAATATAGATGAATGAGACATTTATTGATCAATTAAACTAAGAACAATGAGAAAGCTTTGCTAGGGTGGTAGAGCAACGAACTCAAGACTGCATGGTTGTTGGTTTGATCCTCAGTGGTGCCCGTTGACTCTTGCTGGCGATTTGCCCTTGCTGACCTCAGAAACTAACAATGTTCTTTCTCCAACCAGTTGTTAGAGCCACTGATTAAATATTGGCGTTTGCAGCTTGCCAAAGCCTAAGAGCTGAGAAATCCAAGGAGACTGCTCTAATATGAAAAAAAAGCATTCTGAAACAGGTATCTGATTAACTAGCAGAACTGGAAGCTTGAGCAATTTGGTATTTATTTAGGAATAAGCTTGTGCATGGTGACAACAAATATCACAAGTAACACACCAAGGACAAATGTCAATGTCATTACCAGCTGGTTACGACAGGCATCACAAGTGTCACAAAGCAATGCCCTTCAAATTTGATAACCAGTTACATAATGCATTCCAGCCAAACAACTTCAAATTCATTTTATTATTCCACAGCACATCCTCAACTCAAACTGATCTTCTCTCTGCTTACCAAAAGCTGCAAAAAAAGTCTTAACTCTTGTGGTGTCTGCTCAGAAAATGATATTATTTGCTTCGCTGTTAACAATCAACTTATCAGGGGAGAAAAACCTACCAGCTGTGATATGATGTTTATTGATAACGAGCTCAAAATATTAAAACGTTTGTTGCTAGTTTTTGGTTTTTTAGTTTTCAGATGCTTGTTGAGGGTCTGGAGCTTGTGAAGCGTGTTGTCACCATAGGAGTGATCACAAACTCTCCAAAAAGAGGCACCAGATTTACGCTATGATTTCCCTAATGTGTTTTATTTAGTCACTGTTCTGTTTGGGCCCTATATCATGGGTCCTTAGATCGACTCGATAACAATGGCTCCTCTAGTAAATAACTCTTCGCTATGTTTTCAATTTGTAGCATCTGGCCTATTCAAAATGGAGGTACCCGAAAGTGACACAATGTTCTCCGCTCTGTTTAACGGACCACCCGCGGAGTTCACCGCCAAGCTGTATGTTGATCCAACAGTGACAAATTTTACCGTCAGTGTACGAAGTACAGAAACTGATATATTGATCACACATGTAAGTACGGGAGACTACGGTTCAAGCAGATTGGTTGACAGTATGTGAAATCAGATCAGTCTTGAGTTTTCAAACATCTAATTCATCTCGAGTGTTAGGAACCCTCTATTCTCACCCACCACGGCCCTCAGAAGAAACAGCTTTGGAATTCACAGAGATTCCTCTACTCAATTCCCTCCAGACAGTTCTGATTTTCATCGGTCTAAATACCCCTAGCAATTTGTGTATGATCTGTAGGGAAGAAGATTGACTCTATCGGTGGACATACTTGCATAGTGATGGCTGTGCAGGCTGTTTTGGGTGGTTTAGAGAGGGACACCCCACTCCCACCCACACCAGACAGCCTGCGCTGGCTACCCCCGACCCCTTTAAAAAATGTGGCCAGGCTTTGTGGGATCATGTCCTCAAATAATCATCACCATACAACTTATTTTCATTTAATTTCTTTTACAGGGTAATGTGCTGATCATACCTTGTATGGTCTCAAATGAGACCTCAGCAGACCTTCAGACTTTAGTTATGGTGACTGACAAAAGTTCTCAGAGCTTAGATAGTAATCCAGGTTACACAGTTGAATATTCACAGAACGTAACTTCACATCACATAAATATGACCTGTTATGATTTATCAGTCAATGGTATGTATCAATCAATCAATCAATCGATCAATCGGTCAATCAAACAATCGATCAATCAATCAAATGACTCAATGCTTCAATTAAGTTTAAAGACTTCCCAAAGACAATGCGCGTTTAAGCCAGGTAGTTACTTCTGTTAAAGTTATCTCAGATTCGCATGGTAAAAATTCAAAGCTCTCCTTGGTATGGATTATTGATGGTGGAACAAGCGCCTCCCATAAGGGAAGATAACTCTCATTCTCTGTATTATGGTGTCACAGTCTCCAGGAAGTTTTGTTGATGCTTTAACGTGTTAGGTTTATACTTTCAGTATCGAGTGTGTATTTGGGGTACTCAGTGCTTGAGTTCACAGCCAAATATTCGGTGGAGAGCAGTCCAGAGGAGGAACGGACAAAATTGATATCTGAAGTAGCAGTAAAATGTCTGCGGTTCATGAGGCGTATAGATGTAGTCTTCCAAATATTAATCTATTTTATGGTGAGTGTGACTGTTATTTGTTTCAGTTATTCTGAAACTGCAATTCCATACACAAAGGATCAGACTTTCTTTGAAGCTACCTTGTGCGATATTTCCTGTATGTTTCCAAATCAAGACTAACTGATGTTTATGTAATATTTGTGAAACATAGGAGTGGCGATTATCTGTAGTCCCCCTTTTCCAGTTAAGATAATCAATAATCAAATGATTGATTCATCGATTAATCGACATACAAAGAAATCAACCAATCAACAATCATCAATAATCAAATAATTTAGTTACATGTAGACCTCAGGATGTGGTCAGAAAGATGAATTAAGCAGAATTGGTAGGGGCGGTGAGACGACCTAGACTTCTTTGACTGTTATGCTAAGAATTGATGAAATCTTCAAACCTGACAATTCTGAACCCAAATATCTTTGTAGCCGAACTCCCCCTTTGGGTTGCCAAATGGTGGGTAGAGCTGAGGTTTATGATTGTTACCGAATCTTTGATAGGTTAGTGTTGCTACACTAGGAATGGGTAATGGAATGGACATACCCACTATAAAGAAACATTTGAAGACTCCTAAGGCACCTCTCATTGCTCTTATATCACAATACACCTTCATGCCTCTGGTGAGTCCAGTTATTATCTTTCTCTCTCAGTGTCAGGTTTGGGGCACCCTGATCACATGAAATACTATTGCATGTATATCTCTGATCGATAGAGAGTGAATTATTTCACTTAGCATAAGTACTTTCAGGAGGAATTTGGTGTGACTATGCGAGGTAAATCTCATTAATAAGGGGCCAGGGAACATGATAGGTAAGCAAGCTAAGTTGGCTCTAACGATCAGAGATACACGTAGTCTCAATATCAGTGTCAGGTTTTTGCTATCTCTGTTGAGGGAACTGCCGTCCATGAGCGGAGGATTCTCTTCATTCTGATTGGCTGTTAGGTTGTGAGGTCAATCAGAGCTTACAAATTGACTAGGTTACTCTCCTGAATCGAGAGAAGCTGAGGGGAAATATTTGCCATTAAGTTGGCGACTGCATTTTTTGCACAGGAGTTGCCTTTGAATTAATTGAGGAAATTAGCTTCCGTGTCAAGTGAGTTTGATGGTGCTCTGACCTTGGGCGGTGATGAATGGCTACCTGCAAGATCAATGACAGTTTGATAAATCTAGAGGGAAAAATAAAAAGGCAGGCAAGGGTCACAGCAATGAACAAGAAATATGCAACTTCTGATAAAAGTGTTATTGTTGTATTAAAAAATCCAGGCCTGGAAGTATTTCACATATAAAGCTATTTTGATTATCTAGATTGGAGGGTGTTTGTATGTAACAAGCTCTTGTAAGTAGCCAAATATGAAGCTTGCAAGGCGATGGAGCTTCTGAACCATTGTTGACCAATGAGGCACAAGTTAACATTTATGGCAGACATTGTTGACCTATGAGGCACAAGCTAACATTGATAGCAGACTGTGAAATTCCAGTGTTTACCTATATCAAAGATTATAAATACTCATTGCCTATATGATGTTCTATTTATTCAAGTGGGGTCACCAATCATACACAATGTCAATTGAATACAATGTTATACAACCTCATGCAAACAGAATCATAGGTTTGATGATGTAATTAAGAGGATGATTTAGAATTTTTAGAATTCAGGCTCCATGTAGTGTGTGTGATAGATAGACTTGACAAATGACACAAAGAAAAATTTGTGTAATACGAATAAACATTAGGAATCAATATGATTTAAAGTCGTTCAAAGAATGGGACATATACTTACAAAAGTGTCGACTAACATTTCAATACAACTTTAAAAAGAAATTCAGAGTGATGGCCCATTGAGGGTACATTTTAGATCATTATCTTTCAATTTTCAGACTCCATACTGAGGCATCTATTGTTACAGGCATTTATACTTTGTCCGTCTCTGTGTTGTTGATGATTTACCTGGGAAAAGCGTAGAACAAGTTTGTCCCCTCTGTGGTGGAGGACGGATATTGCTTATCGAGTTGTCGGCGCATTGCCTTAATACCCGACTTTTGCCCCTCTGCTCCGCCATCACAGAGGGAACTAACTAATATCTGCAACTTCAGATGCCTATGGTGGGATACTAAAAATTTGAGAGATATTATGTATTCAGAAAAACTTCCTCTTATGACACTGCAGTGATCCAGTTGCAAAGACCTTTTTTAGATTTCTAGGGGAGACAGTGCCTCCCTGCCTCCCAAGTTGGATATTTTCAAGTTGGGCCTCTTATCTCCCCATGCAAAGAGAGAGGATAACTTCTCTTTAGATTGTACAGTTATGACGAGAGGATAGCTTCACAGAAATGGAGTGAAGTTCATACTGTCAATGTTTCCGGAGTGAATTTGGATTAACCATCTCCCTTTTTAAATTTATGCCTGATATTTCACAATACTGTTTTAAGGTCCCTCAATGTCGGTAGTAACATAATTTTCATGTTTTATTTTGTTTTGCAGCTTTCCTATGCAGTTATATACATAATGGGGTACAAAGGTGGATGGGCTCTTGGCATGTTTATGATGGGCTGTTCTCCAGGCGGAGGCTCAAGTAACATGTACAGTAAACTCCTGAATGGTGACATGTCTCTTAGTATCACCATGACCACTATCAGTACATTTGCTAGCCTTGGTAAGTATTGAACAAGAAAGTATATGCATAAATCAAGTTAATAAACCCCCAAGTGGAAAGACTGCTATCCACTGCTAGAAGTCGCACACTCGTGTCTCATTTACTGCGGTTCCATGGATCGATCTGATGCTATTTTCAGCGGTCAACGAACCATGGAAGTAACTCCAGGTTCGTACTGAGCCCTAAGGATAAGAACACACTTCGCTGTGTGAGGTACAGCGACCTGGCGTGACTGAGCGGTTAGCATCAAAGAATTAAGTCATCTTGGCCGGGGTTTAAGTCCTGGATGTGGCAGACTATTTTAATGTTTTCATCTCAGCTCTATACATGGGAATGTATGCATATTGCGGGGGCGAGCCAAGAGGTAACGACTCAGCTTGATCTAGGCCGACCTCAAAATTCACATGGAAACATGGTGATTCTACTTCGGTTAAAGGAGAAAAATTCCACTTCAATTGATTTATTTAGTGTTTGATCCAATAACTAGCCTACTTACATACTAACTTTATGCTCGCAATCACATATTATTATAGGAATGGTGCCGTTCTGGGTTTACACATTGGGTCAGACTATCCCGGCGGATGAGGCGGTCGGAAGAATAAAGATACCTTTCCTCAGCATTCTAAGGAGTCTGGCTTTTCTGATAATACCGATACTTATAGGGGTCCTCATCCGACACAAACTGCCTAAGGTCTCAAGATTCATCAAAAAAGGACTCAAGGTAGGTAACAGCAAGCAAGGACCGCCTGTTACAGGAGTGTGAGCCACGAACTGGGTATTGTTTGATGTCGAGAAGGCTAAGACTCCTTTCAACCAACTGTCAAGTTGACGAGAGGACCTTTTGACTTGATTGATTAGATAACTAAAAACAAAACTTTGTGGCTTAAAAATAGAAACTTTAAGAATCCTTACCTCAATGTCAAAGATAAGACACACCTATAAATGGAGAATTCTACTCACGATGCTACATTACAAAACGTACTTATTCTATTGACTCTTGGTAATTGAATAACACCACCTTGTATTATATTGTAGGTATTCTTCATAATACTGATACTCTTCTTCTTCACGGTCGGTATATACTCAAATCTATACATATATCAATCATTCAGAGCCAATATAGTATTCTCAGGGGCATTGCTGCCATGGGGAGGTTATATATTCGGAGGTTTATCAGCATGGATATGTAGATTAGAATGGAAACTTATAAAGGTTAGTAGTGACAATCAATTTTTATAAACCATGTGTATTTGGCACTGGATTTGGTTCATGCTAAAGAGAGTTTTGATTTACTGTACTCATCATAGGGCCGTAGATGAGAAAAAATGGTAGGGTAGGCAAAAGTCTGAAGCAAGTCCAAAGCATTACCAGGTAGGGTGCTGTTAGTTAGTGCCTCCCTTAGCAATTTATGGCATTAAATTAACAAATGGATAACCCAGAGAGCTGTTTATTACATTGATTATTCAATTGTAGTGTTTCTAGGCCACCCTATTTAGCTTTCTATGTGAGGCAGTGCCTCTCTGCCTCCCTTAGAGCTACGGGCCTGCGTAAATAGAAACTATCTGAAGAAGAGTTTTTCATTAGTTAGTTTTCTATTCCTCCTTGGTTTTGTTTTGTAGACTGTCTCACTGGAAACTGGAATGCAAAATGTTGGTCTGGCCATCTTAGTATTGCAAGGAAGCTTACCTAAGCCAGACAGCGATTTAGCAATTATACCTCCAGTAGCTGCAATGTTGATGACATCACTTCCCTTCTATATAGCCACTCCCATTTATCTCATCAGGCAGCGGATACTAAAGAGGGTAAATAGTTTTCTCAAATTTTGATCTAATCAACCAATGAACTAAACCTTTAGTTCATTGAATCAACCACCAGCTTCTTGGTAGAATAGAAATCATGTTTAAAAGTACATGTATATTAAATACCAGTAAATACAGTTAAGTAGGAACAAATCTGGTTGTAAACTGCATCATTAATGCTTTTACTGCTGATGTCCAGTACAACCTTAATTTATTGTCTGTCAGTCATGTCCTTGGATTCATTTTGATATTCTCCTTATAGCGAGAGGAAAGAGAGAAATTGGCAAGTGAAGAAAATGCTGACACTAAACTTAATGAAATGGGTAGTCAGGAAGAGGAAACAGGAAGTGACATCACTGCCGAAGCTCCACCCACTTCTAATATAGATAAATTTCATCAAAATGGAACTGTTGAGGAAAAGCAACTCCTTAATTCTGCAGAAAAAGATATTCCGTAGAAATTTTTATTCAGCAAGTACACAACTATTTCTGGCTTGTGTTTATATCATTTACAAGTCTCATTACCAATCATGTCAAATACAAATTCGCGGATATAAAATAGATAACACTAAAATTGTTATGGCTTAATACTGCTTTGTCAGTTATTTTTGTCTTCCTTCTCATTTGGATATTCAACACTATTGCAAATTCTCATGTCAGTATCCAATGTATTTGTTTCTATGCATAAGAATTGCATTCAAGTTGTATTTACACTTTTAAATTTCCAATAAGATTAATCTGTACATATTTTAGCAGCTGTCCTTCCTGATCAGATTAGGCCCATTGAAAAAGGGGCATCTCTGAAAAGTAAGATATATTTTCATGAATGAAGGCAAAATTATAAAATCGTTATTTTTTTTGGTATTTTTTCATGTTTTTTTTGTGCACAGAGAATAAGTCGTACAAATGTTCATTGCCATGCTTCCTTTATTTTTTAGGTACAAATTTTATATTTTTTTACAGAGACATATATGTCGTTGATAATTTCATTTGAATTTTTATCATCTACAGTATTTATCTTATAAAATCGCACTTTGGTATCAGCTGGTTCACTGTATATAAGATATAATATTTAACCAAAACAAATCGCTTACAATAATAATGAGAATGACAGTAAATTTTGTGATGAAAAAAAATGAAGTAGCAGCTCATGTTAGATAAAAGAGTATCGACTATCATCGATTGATTGTATTGCTATTACTAAATTTTAGTTGTGAGAAAAATGTTGCTTGAGTGAATGTCATTTTAAGTGACTCACCATGTTGATGAGGAGGTGGCTCAGTTGGTTAGAGTGCCGGTCCTCCAGCATGCAAATGTTGAAGGCCGTGAGTTCGAATTCCACTGCAGTCCACCGACTACAGGGACTTATTGTACCCAAGGTGTACTCTGACCTACCTACAGACTGAGAGCAAAATGGCGCTGATATTGCGGCCTAGCCCGATTTTTCACCTCACATTCTTCAGAGTGTGGTGAGTGACTATACCTTGTGATTTCACATCAACTAAATTTTTTTTAAACCAATATTTTAAACCAATAGGTTTCCATGTGGATTTTTAGCTCAGCTTAGATTGACCTGAGTTGTCACCTCTTGGTTTCTCTAGAGAAATTCATCCCGTTCCACCAAGCTGAAATTTTGAAAATATCTTGCACATTCAAGATTCATACTTTGATATCCCGATCTGCTGTCTCTGATGCTTAAACTTAGAGGACACGAATCATAAGCTATGCATAGAGCAGCCAATATCCGGAATAAACAGGGCATCCCATGTCTGAATGGTTGACTGGTATATGTACAGATGTCACATGGTCGATTGACCTTGCTAACTTTCACATACACACAAAACTAAAGTAATCAAAACACTTTACAGTGTAATGTTATGCTTTTGCACTACCAATGACCAGTATTGAGTATCTTTGATAGTACTGAGTACTGTATAAGATACGCTATGTTGCTATAGTGTGATCTAGTGTTTCCTGCTCAGCCATGCGGGCTCGCTGTTATTTGAGGTACTAAGTGCAAATTGCTCCCTTTTTGAGCTCATTGTGAACCGGAAGGAATTTCCGTGTGTCGCTCAACCCCGAAAGTTGCTCAGGTCGGACGATGGTAACACAGTGAATATGAGAAGCTTGCCCAGACAAAACGTAAGAAAGACATGAGTTGGTGGTGTCAATCATTCTTTAGGAATTATGTGATATTCACAAATTCAAGAGATTAAAATAATTGTAACCGTGTGGTGTCGGCGCTTGAAAATGATGCTGTGTATTTGTTGGTGCTTAATTAGAAAACTGTAATCATTGACATTGCAGTTCCAAAGGAGTTAAGAATGAAACCAAAATGTGCATAGGAGATTAAAATCAAATTAAACCACAAAAATTGAGCAATGGCTGACATATTTAGATGTGTAATGGAAATAATCAGCATTCAGCGGGCTTCTTTTAAACTATTGACTTCAACTTTTTTCCCACGGCCATTATGGCTGTGTTATCATAGCTTGATACCAACATGCGCTATGATTACCCTATCTGCATGCTTATGGTGCAAGACAATGTAAAACAAAAAGCAGCAAAACTCCGTATGACTTCAAAAGCTTTGAATGAATCCTCGTCTTATTGTTGTGGTTTGTGATAACCAATGTAGTAGTCATATTGATGAAGCAGCACATTTAAATTTATATGAGTCATTAAATAGACGAAACTTTCAGCAGAGGATAGAATATATTCTGATACAAATATATCATGCTGTGTATATTATTTAAACTATGTAATGGTTGCTTTCTGAATAGAAACTGCATGGAAACAATAAGAAGATATCAAGGCTCAGCCAAAAACTTGAATGGCATAAACTGCATTAATAAAAAGAAAAACCTATCTATGAAGGTAAGGCTAGAATCGAGCTAATGCTATAAGTGACTGTGAAATTGTAATATTAATGATGATAATAATTCAACATTTTTACTTCCCAGTTGTTGAGAACAAATCTATTATCGATAAATACAACAACACCAGTAACATGTCAAATTAAAAATGCAATAACAAATGATAACCTCCTCCCTGCTAGCAATTATTCTAAGACAGGTGATTATCATGCCATAGCCTCACACATAATCACTGGTCATACCTTAACCAAGTTTTGTCCTATTCATTGTGCTATGACCTCAAAAAAAGACAAATGTCATACCGGCACAAAGTTATCCTACTTCGTAATCACATTACTGTGCAGCCTGCAGTATTTTCTGATTTTTTCACATCGGGAATTACGACTTTTGTAGCTGGATCTGGATTTGCGTTGCGATTATCCCTTTCAAGCAGCCGTGTCTCTATTCCTGTGAGTCTCTTTGGGATGACCAGATTTTGTCTGTTAGATGTTCTGTACTCAGGAATCTGTCCCTGATATTTTTCAACATGGTGTCTCATCATGCTATGAGGAGCAGCTATGAACATGTCATGGGCTGTGCGAACACCATCAGCTTTTCTTATCTCCTCAGCAAGAGCAGGAATGAAATGGTTTCTATGTGCATCTGTTCCATAGAGAGTAGACATCAGAAGAGTAGTGTTTGAGATTTCTATCTCGACATGGACATTTGTCAGGTCATCCTTCCCTGATTTTGCTCTCTTTGGACCAGTCTCCATAGCTGCATCTGCTGTAGAAGAACCTCCATTAGGGGAGAGTGGAAGGTCAGGTACTTGATCAGTAGGTAAGGTCAATCCCTGACATGCCTGAATTATGAGGAGCTGTAAAATGAAGTCAATCATTAGTATGTCTGAATCAAAAGCATCTGCAACATCTTCAGCTTACATTATACATAGTTTCATTTTATCTGATAAGAAATATCATATTACATTTTGAAAATGTTTCCTTGTCTGATTAAAGGTTGTTAACACAATCTCCCTGGAACACATGTGTACTGATGCGTTATAATATTGCTATTTTCACATAACCTGTTCATAGCCAACTGTCTTCAGAGCCATAAAAAGTATTTAGAATCTTTGGCGATACGGCTGTTTTTCTTTCTCATAATCTAAATACATATGACTCATATTTGGTATTGAGTGCATCACCACATTAACTAACTTTATTGAATAATTTGTGAATTTGAAATTATCTGCTTTACTGGGACATATTCATGTTCCATAGCAGTTGTTAACACAAAAATTTTACCCCTACCATGATCCTTAGATATGATTGTCATTATATGCTTAACTGATAATGCATTTTGGAACAAATCATTATCCACCCCGTAAATTGGTTACATTTTTTGCTTTAACAATTTTATATTCTGACCTTAGGCACATGCTGAGGTAAGTAGTCTGCCAGTATCTCCAGTAAGTCACTTATTTTACAGCTGTCTGTGGTCAGTTGGTTATTTTCATCATAGGCGTAGAGTTGGCCTGATTTCCCATGTGTCATAACACAGATAACCGCAAGTGAACACGTGTACTTAATGTCGCTGCAAAACTTTCTTAGCCCTTGCAGAAGTGAGTAAGTTGTCCAGTTCCTGATAATTGGCTGCATTTAATCCTGACATCATTGAGACTGTCAGTTATGATGTTCGCTTCAGCAGCTGCGTCGTCTCTTGGAAGGTCAGTGATCCCTTCAAAGTCATTAAAGCACACAAGACCATGCATTTGTAGTTTGGCATTTGGATGACCTGGTATACAAAAGTCTGTTAGGTACGGTTGGCAAAGAGCAAGTATTTCCGTTTGGACGAGATCTGAAGAGGCGTTGATATGGCTAACCACTCCCTCTAAGTGATCCTGAGTGAGAAGTTTTCTGACATATTCAATATTGCCACTTGATGGGGCAACGCTTAGAACTGAACCGCTGCAAATTTCAAAACATTCTTTCCAGGCAACTAATGAAAGCGGCAATTTTTTTTTAGGTCGAAGTTACAAGTCAGTACTTTTGCACACTTATCTCGAGGAATAATATCCATAATAGCCAGCAGTACCTTCTCATCTATGTCGCCAGCCCAGGCATTAAGGATTAAGCCGATAATCACATTCTCAGACACATCATCATAATTGATTGACTTGAGAAGCAGAGATATAACCTCTTCACCACAGACTCCTCGACTGACACAGTAGATGAGCCAGTGAAGGCAGACTGTCTGTCTCAGACTCTTTGGTATCTTATCTAACAAAGTCTGTGTAAGCCTCAGAGCAGCCTCTAGTTCATTTGTGGCGATAATCATACTGAAAGTCACTGAACCAACTCCTATATTAATAAGGAAGCTGACTAGTGCTAGCAAAATGGTCTAGAACTAGCTGGATAATCTCTATCGAAGTATCAGCTGGAGTAGCCAAATTGAAACATACAATATGCAAACCTCTATCACTGTATTGTCGAACGAAATCCGGCATAAGGTCATATAAGTTCGCCATCAATCTATCACTCATGGTGTAATTACTCTTTAGAGCGCTGATGACCTGCTCACACATTTTCAACCGTAAAGTTTGCATATCCAGTGATTTGACATCAGGACCCTGAGTGATGAGTCTCAATGTCTCTTCTCTGGGTTCTTGTTGTAACAAAGTCTGTACTCTAGATACATCTCCTTGTTTTATAGCTTGTAGAAGTGGATGAGAGTCCCTCAAAATGTTAATGACACACATGGTTGCCTCGAAGTATCGAGCAAGCTCTGCTGCCTGCTTCATGTGATCCTCTGATGTAGACCCATTATTGAAATATAGTGAATTTAACACATTTCTGATTGTCATATCTGATGAAGGCCAGAAGAGACCCAAATAACTCATGATCTGACCTTGAGCCTCAAATGGATGACACCGTAGAAGTTTCACAGCTTGCTCTGTGTTTTCTCGTCTGACAGCATCTGCGAGTCTTATGATAGTCCTCAGTCTAGGTTGTTTGGTAATGTTAGAAGATGTAGCCATTTCAGATATGTTCAGCTATGGTATATTAATATTTCAGTTACACTATGAGCTAGAAAAATAAAACTGTATAACGATGAAGTGAGTTCTTACTTATTACTTAGCGACCTCTAGTGATAACATCTGATAAAATAATCTGCACAGCCTACTAGCATCACAGTAATACAGTAATATATATATACTTTTATTGTCATTCTACATCATCTTTAGGAATGTTTTTCATGCAGTGACAGAACAAAAAAGAAAAAACTTAAGCGGAGAGAAAAAGAAAAAATACCCAAGTAACAAGAATTAATATGGTATAAAGTGCTTTGACAGTTGTTGTTTAAAATGAGTAAGTTTGGTTGCCGAGCGTATCTGAATTGGTAAAGAGTTAAAAGTTGTAGTGATTTTTTGTCTTAATTGATCAGTGTGATAATGTAATAGGTATTTGTCTCTAAAAGAGGTTTTAGAGCTAGCTGGAATAAAGCCTTCCAAAAGAAAGTCAGGTGCAATCAAATGCAAAATTTGAAAACCAAAAATACAGGTGAAATGACCCGCAAGGAGAGGAAAAGGAATCAGACCAAGAGATGTATGTAAATCTCTTGTATGTATTAGATGATATGGTATGTGGTTGACATTTGCTATTAGGCGGAAAGCCCTCTTTTGGAGCAAGTATATTCTTTCAAGAATATATTGTGGTGATAGGTTGCCATATATGCGGATGCCATATATCATATGACAAAAGACATACTGGAAATAAAAGTAACGAGATGATTTACTATCTAGGAATGCCCTGCATTTCTGGAATAATGCCAAACTTTTGTTTATTTTGGTGCAAATCTGGTCTACATGATCGTCCCATGTGAATGAGTCATTCAAAGTAAAACCAAGGAGTTTGGTATTAGAATTTCGGTTTAGTCTTTTATGGTTAATTTTCAGATCTAAATCTAGAGATGTGGCTCTATGAGAGGGTTGTACATGCATATAGTGAGATTTTTTTATGTTTATCAACATCCTATTATTCCTACACCAACTTTCTATCAAGTGTAGATCAGTATCACATAAATCATTAAGTGTATCAAAGTTGTCAGATTTTGATATGAAAACTGTATCATCAGCGTAGGCAAATGCCTTGGAAAGTAATCATGATCAATCCTATATTCATTAACCGTGTATAACTCAATAACAATAATATGGTACTCAGTCTATGTAAATGACCATGATATTAGCAAAGATTATAAATACTAAGATATGACACTCCTATCAAACTGCGGTCTTCAGTTGAATAGGCAAGCGCCGCATGAAAACGAGTGTTGCGCTTCAATTATGAGCTTTATGATTAGTAGCTTTCAATAGAATTTCAATAGGAAATTCAAAATTTACACAGGTAGCCTGTTTGTTTTTCATGAAAATTATGTATTTCCAAATTTCACTGAAACTTCAAATAAAAATATTTTAGATCTAGACATTTCAGGCATCTCAATGATGTAAAAATCAAAATCATGTGATGATTACTAACAAGTGATTTTGAGTTTTGAGGATTTTTTTTAGCAATCCTTACAAACTTTAAGATGTTTTGACACACAAGACTTACTCAGATAAACAGTTCTCTTTACATCAAAAACTAGTATTTGCATGTCTTAAAGTAGATCCATGTAAATACATGTGTTATCTAGTTATTTCAGTCTTCAGGGTGATAAAAAATCCAAATGAATTTGACCAATGAACTAAAGGTTTAGTTCATTGATTTGACGGCCTCCTAGAGAGTAGTATTGAAATGTGTTAGCAGTGGGTGACTTGGAGAAGCTTTCTGTTTTGTGGCATCAGACCTTGTCCATTTGTGCACCACAGTTACAAAACATGGACTATCAATATTACTGAATAAGTGCAGTCTATGTCAATGCACAGATCAGTTTCTTTGAAAATGAATTCAAATTTTTGAGTATCGAGTTAGTATGGATCATACTCGAAAGGATATCGTAGGATCTTATTGCAAGATTTGGTAAAAAACTATAAAGTACACTGTAGGATCAACTAAGTATGGACCTGAGTTTTCATGTTATAACGCTAAGCTCAATCTAAAATAAAGGCCCCATCATTCATACAGATGGATGGGTAATTTTTGCTTAGCATATGTATAGAAGAGACATGTCCATATGGCGCTATGAACTGGACACTTTTTGGGCCGTCTCTATAGCCACATTTACCTCTTAAATTGGAGCAAATGTTCTCAAGTAAATATCTTGATTGACGTGATTGGTAACAATGATTATTTTCATGGTTCACAAAAAGATTATGTTGGAGGGGGAGGGAGAAAAGAAGGCTGTTTTTGGGCTGTTTTTATCTAGTTTTCAGCTTGTGAATGACAAATTTCATAAATCTGACACCTTCCTTTGGTCAGCTTAGAATGACTGTTGGTCATAGGAAACTTTGTTTGATGTAAGGGCTATCTAGTATTGTGTGTACCTTGTCTTACTCATCTCACAAAGGAATGTTAGCCACTAAATCAAATATATCTGCAAAATCCATTGACTGACTACATGAATAAATGCCTAGACTGTGGCCCATATGTTCTGGTAACACATGCAAAAAAAATCAAGAGAATTGCATGAACCATTCTTAGGCAAATCTGAAATAAGTAAGGCTATGTCATTTCTACATTGTAATCTTATATAAACAGAGCAAGCGAGCACAGCATCCAAAATGACAAACACTCGTTTTCACGCTTGAATTGCTGTGGACAGGGAACAGCGGGAGTGTCATGTCATAGTCATTGATATTAGACCTGAAGCTGGATTTTGTGCCAAAAAATATTTCATCATCGCTATTGATCACGCTTTATCTGATTGCAAATTACACTGTTTGGACACACCAGCCTTGAAATATTCTCAATGCTTTGCTCTCATTATTTTTGCTTCCATCATTTCTGTTGATGGAAATGCAAGGCACTCGGTTCAAACTTTGCTTTGCATTTCATTATCAATCAATCAAATCAATGTGGTTGATAAAATGAAATACTACTACCATCACCTCCCCTCCCTTCCTCCCACTTGCTCTCACCGAGCAAAGATTGAATGAATTGAATAAAGATAATTGAATAAAATAAGATTGAATAAAAAAAAATCATCCTCAAAATGTAGAAGTTATACCACACTAATCAGTATCCATGTGAAGGCAGCATGACGATGTTACACGCTGTCAATGTTATTTATTTTTTCTATGTAGGTGAATGGAAATGATGAGGATGATGATCTAATGTAACTCCCCCCCCCTCCCGCCCGCACGCCGCTGAGTCAAACTCTCCGATTGTAGCTCGAGCTCAACAGTGAGACTCTGCTCAGATTCTGCACCGTAAGCATTAGCCAAAGCCAAACTATATAATATCATTTGATCATCATTAGTGGGTATAACTCCAATCAGAAAAGGCATGCCACTACCATGATATGTCTGTCACCGCCAGCTGCAGCCGAGATACTGACGTCTGGAGTGACTGGCTTCTCACCGACAGTTGAAGGACTCGTAATGTTTTAAAAGCGTTTATGTATATCCTCTGTGCTCTCTTGTTTATAGATAACACTGTAACCGGGTTCAGACCAGATCGACACACACAGTCCTGCTGATAAGAGAGTTCAGAGACACAGGGATATCAGTGCTCTTCGCCTTTCCTCCTGTTTACAGACGAGACTGTTACGGGGTTACAAGGACATCATATGTACTTAGCTGATAACAGAGATCATTGACATCGACGCTGCTGCTTTTTGACATTGTCTCACATCACTAACATTTAAGGTCACACTTGAGCCTGATAACATATACTTTGTGATCGGAACATATATACAGCTGAGGATTATTCTGAGAGAGACTCTCTACTAAGACAGCCATCACACAGAAAGTTGCAGAAATGCGTGGAGAAATAGTTTTAAATCTTGTAATAACTTTAACGGTTGCTGTCACGGTATCTGCGGCTGGAAGACCAAAGAATGCAGATATTCGAGTTCCTACAATAACGCTACCTCCTTCACAGAATGCATCAGGTGCGTGTTAAATGTATCCCACAATGCAATGTTAGTAATCTCAAGACATTTTCAACCAAGGTGATTGAGGTTGTATAGACATGCAAGGACCTTTATGCACATTATTGGTGCCATTTGCCAGCGGCATCATTTTCATCTTCAGATATCACTAAATGATAATCTTGGTTTGCTGTCACTGATTGACTCCAACCAATAGAGGGAAACAACCGTCTGCCCTTCTCAGGGTTAGATTTATACTGGCTTTAAATTCAGTGCGTACACAGCACAGCCTCTTACTTACCGTATAGAGGAAAAAATATTAGCTATAGTTTAGTTTAGCTAGTTTGGAGATGACATAATGTTAGCTAGCATCAAATTTTGGCTAGCTGAGGTGATAGTCTCTATAGCGTAATGAGGGTGCACTGTATATGATAGCTAGTATAAAATTTAGCTATCTCGAGTGATGTGTGAAGAGGCAGACCTTTCCTCCTGCTTATACTCACTCTTCTAGGGTGTGTCGCTTGTTGTCATGACAGATTAACCAAAGTCCATCTCAGAGAATCTAACACGGCATCAGTGAATGGTTGTGACAAGGAGTTGGTTGTGAGGATTGAGGGGGTTGATGAGTTTTTGGTGTCACTTTCAAAAATCTATCTTATAGTTGATTGGCAAAAAATATATGCTCAAAAACAGTTCCTCTATTTTAAGGTAAAAAATTGCTTGCTAACTGCCGCTGGTAACTGCTGCTTTTACCAAGCAATAAAATCAAATGAATGTAGATGGATGAGATATTTATGGATCAATTAAACTAAGAACAATGAGAAAGCTTTGCTAGGGTGGTAGAGCGCCGAAATCAAGACTGCATGGTTGTTGGTTCGATCCTCAGTGGTGCCCGTTGACTCTTGCTGGCGATTTGCCCTTGCTGACCTCAAAAACTAACAATGTTCTTTCTCCAACCAGTTATTAGAGCCACTGATTAAATATTGGCGTTTGCAGCTTGCCAAAGCCCAAGAGCTGAAAAATCCAAGGAGACTGCTCTAATATGAAAAAAAAGCATTCTGAAACAGGTATCTGATCAGCTAGCAGAGCTGGAAGCTTGAGCAATTTGTTATTTATTTAGGAACAAGTTTGTGCATGGTGACGACAAATATCATAAGTCACACACCAAGGACAAATGTCAACGTCATTGCCAGCTGGTTACGCCAGGCGTCACAAGTGTCACAAAGCAATGCCCTTCAAATTTGATAACCAGTTACATAATGCATTCCAGCCAACAACAACTTCAAATTCATTTTATTATTCCACAGCACATCCTCAACTCAAACTGAACTACTTTCTGATAACCAAAAGCTGCAAAAAAAGTCTTAACTCTTGTGGTGTCTGCTCAGAAAATGATATTATTTGCTTCGCTGTTAACAATCAACTTATCAGGGGAGAAAAACCTACCAGCTGTGATATGATGTTTATTGATAACGAGCTCAAAATATTAAAACGTTTATTGCTAGTTTTTGGGACGTGTGTTGAGACTTTTTCAGATGCTTGTTGAGGGTCTGGAGCTTGTGAAGCGTGTTGTCACCATAGGAGTGATCACAATCTCTCCAAAAAGAGGCACCAGATTTACGCCATGATTTCCCTAATGTGTATTATTTAGTCACTGTTCTGTTTGGGCCCTATATCATGGGTCCTTAGATCGACTCGATAACTATAGCTCCTCTAGTAAATAACTCTTCGCTATGTTTTCAATTTGTAGCATCTGGCCTATTCAAAATGGAGGTACCCGAAAGTGACACAATGTTCTCCGCTCTGTTTAACGGACCACCCGCGGAGTTCACCGCCAAGCTGTATGTTGATCCAACAGTGACGAACTTTACCGTCAGTGTACGAAGTACAGAAACTGATATATTGATCACACATGTAAGTACGGGAGACTACGGTTCAAGCAGATTGGTTAACAATTTGTGAAATCAGATCAGTCTTGAGTTTTCAAACATCTAATTCATCTCGAGTGTTAGGAACTCTCTATTCTCACCCACCACGGCCCTCAGAAGGAACAGCTATGGAATTCACAGAGATTCCTCTGATCAATTCCCTCCAGACAGTTCTGATTTTCATCGGTCTAAATACCCCTAGCAATATGTGTATGATCTGCAGGGAAGAAGGTTGACTCTATCGATGGACATAATTGCATAGTGATGGCTGTGCAGGCTGTTTTGGGTGGTTTAGAGAGGGACACCCCCACTCCCACCCACACCAGACAGCCTGCGCTGGCTACCCCCGACCCCTTTAAAAGATGTGGCAAGGCTCTGTGGGATCATGTCCTCAAATAATCATCACCATAATACTTATTTTCATAAAAATTTTTTTACAGGGTAATGTGCTGATAACACCTTGTATGATCTCAAATGAGACCTCAGCAGACCTTCAGACTTTAGTTATAGTGAATGACAAAAGTTCTCAGAGCTCAGATAGTAATCCAGGTTATACAGTTGAATATTCACAGAACGTAACGTCACATCACATAAATATGACCTGTTATGATTTATCAGTAAATGGTATGTATCAATCAATCAATCAATCAATCGATCAATCGATCAATCGATCAATCGATCAATCGATCAACCGATCAACCGGTCAATCGATCAATCGAACAATCGATCAATCGATCAATCAAATGACTCAACGCTTCAATTAAGTTTAAAGCCTTCCCAAAGACAATGCATGTTTACGTCAGGTAGTTACTTCTGATAAAGTTATCTCAGATTCGCATAGTAAAAATTCAAAGCTCTCTTTGGTATGGATTATTGATGGTGGAACAAGCGCCTCCCATAAGGGAAGATAACTCTCATTCTCTGCATTATGGTGTCACAGTCTCCAGGAAGTTTTGGTGATGCTTTAACGTGTTAGCTTTATACTTTCAGTATCGAGTGTGTATTTGGGGTACTCAGTGCTTGAGTTCACAGCCAAATATTCTGTGGAGAGCAGTCCAGAGGAGGAACGGACAGAATTGATATCTGAAGTAGCAGTAAAATGTCTGCGGTTCAAGAGGCGTATAGATGTAGTCTTCCAAATATTAATCTATGTTATGGTGAGTGTTACTATTATTTCAGTTAGACTGAAACTGCCAAAGGGATCGTGCTCTCTGTGAAGCAAGCGTGCACAATATTTCCTGTATGTTTCCAAATCAAGTCTAACTGTTGTACATGTAATATTGGTGTAACATAAGGACGGAGCTTATCTGTAGTGCCCTAATTGAATTTCAGATAATCAATAATCAAATGATTGATTAATCGATTCATCGACCAAAAAACCAAAAACTCGATCATCCAATCAACTAAGAATCAAATCATTCAGTAAATGTGTCAACCATCATGTGAGGTCGAAATGTGGTCAGAGAGATGAATTTGAATTGTGGAATTGGGAGGCGCGACGAGAGGACCTCGACTTCTCTGACTATTATGTGAAAAAGAAGAACCTTCAACTCTGAACCCAAATTTCTTTGTAGTCAAAATCACCCTTTGCTTTGACAAGTGGTTGGTAGTGCTGGTGCCTAGAATCGTTACCGAATCTGTTTCCTCTTTTATCTTTGATAGGTTAGTGTTGCTACACTAGGAATGGGTAATGGAATGGACATACCCACTATAAAGAAACATTTGAAGACTCCTAAGGCACCTCTCATTGCTCTTATATCACAATACACATTCATGCCTCTGGTGAGTCACGTTATAAGCTTTCTCTCTCAGTGTCAGGTTTGGGGCACCCTGATGACATGAAATACTATTGCGTGTATATCTCTGATCGATAGAGAGTGAATTATCTCACTTAGCATAAGTACTCTCAGGAGGAATTTGGTGTGACTATGCGAGGTACATCTCATTAATAAGGGGCCCGGGAACATGATAGGCACACAAGCTAAGTTGGCTCTAACGATCAGAGATACACGTAGTCTCAATATCAGTGTCAGGTTTTTGCTATCTCTGTTGAGGGAACTGCCGTCCATGAGCGGAGGATTCTCTTCAGTCTGATTGGCTGTTAGGTTGTGAGGTCAATCAGAGCTTACAAATTGACTAGGTTACTCTCCTGAATAGAAAGAAGCTGAGGGGAAATATTTGCCATTTAGTTGGCGACTGCATTTTTTGCACAGGAGTTGCCTTTGAATTAATTGAGGAAATTAGCTTCCGTGTCAAGTGAGTTTGATGGTGCTCTGACCTTGGGCCGTGATGAATGGCTACAATTAAAATAACCTGCAAGATCAATGACAGTTTGATAAATCTAGAGGGAAAAATAAAAAGGCAGGCAAGGGTCACAGCAATGAACAAGAAATATGCAACTTCTGATAAAAGTGTTATTGCTGTATTAAAAAATCCAGGCCTGGAAGTATTTCACATATAAAGCTATTTTGATTATCTAGATTGCAGGGTGTTTGTATGTAACACGCTCTTGTAAGTAGCCAAATATGAAGCTTGCAAGGCGAGTGAGCTTCTGAACCACTGTTGACCAATGAGGCACAAGTTAACATTTATGGCCGACATTGTTGACCTATGAGGCACAAGCTAACATTGATAGCAGACTGAGAAATACCAGTGTATACCTATATCAAAGACTATAAATACTCATTGCCTATATGATGTTCTATTTATTCAAGTGGGGTCACCAATCGTAAACGATGTCAATTGAATAAAATGTTATACAACCCCATGCAAACAGAATCATAGGTTTGATGATGTAAGTAAGAGGATGATTTAGATTTTTTAGAATTCAGGCTGGCGTAGTGTGTGTAATAGATAGACTTGACAAATAACACAAAGAAAAATTTGTGTAATATGAATAAACATTAGGAATCGATATGATTTAAAGTCGTTCAAAGAATGGGACATATACTTACAAAACACTGTTTCAGTGTCGACTAACATTTCAATACAACTTTAAAAAGAAATTCAGAGTGATGGCCCATTGAAGGTACATTTTAGATCATTATCTTTCAAATTTCAGGAATCCATATTGAGGCATCTATTGTTACAAGCATTTATACTTTGTCCGTCTCTGTGTTGTTGTTGATTTACCTAGGAAAAGCATAGAACAAGTTTGCCCCCTCTGTGGTGGCGGACGGATATTGCTTATCGAGTTGTCGGCGCATTGCTTTGATACCCGACTTTTGTCCCTCTGCTGCCATCACAGAGGGAACAAACTATTATCTGCAACTTCAGATGCCTATGGTGGGATACTAAATATTTGAGAGATATTTTGTATTCAGAAAAACTTCCTCTTCTGACACTGCAGTGATTCAGTTGCAAAGATCTTACATCTGGACGGCATGATGTTGTATGATAGCGCAGGGATGTAGTTTAATAAAAATGGCAGGGGAGGCAAAAATCCGACTCAGGTCGCAAACTTCAATGGGATGGGTGCTGCAACCTCCCCAAAGCAATTTTTATATAAATAGCAAACGGAGCTGTTCATGACATGGATTATTCAATTAATTTGCTTTTAGGCCACCTTTTTTAGATTTCTAGGGGAGGCAGTGCCTCCCTGCCTCCCCTAAAACTACGGGCCTGCAGCGATATTTCATCAGATCTTACAACTTGGATGTTTTCAAGTTGGGCTTCTTATCTCCCCATGCAAAGAGAGAGGATAACTTCTCTTTAGATGGTACAGTTATGACGAGAGGATAGCTTCACAGAAATGTCAATGTTTCCGGAGTGAATTTGGATTAACCATCTCCCTTTTTAAATTTATGCCTGATATTTCACAATACTGTTTCAAGGTCCCTCAATGTCGGTAGTAACACAATTTTAATGTTTTATTTTGTTTTGCAGCTTTCCTATGCAGTTATATACATAATGGGGTACAAAGGTGGATGGGCTCTCGGCATGTTTATGATGGGCTGTTCTCCAGGCGGAGGCTCAAGTAACATGTTCAGTAAACTCCTGAATGGTGACATGTCTCTTAGTATCACCATGACCACTATCAGTACATTTGCTAGCCTTGGTAAGTATTGAACAAGAAAGTATATGCATAATTCAAGTTAATAAACCCCCAAGTGGAAAGTCTGCTATTCGCTGCTAGAAGTCGCACACTCGTGTCTCATTTACTGCGGTTCCATGGATCGACCTTATGCTATTTTCAGCGGTCTTCGAACCATGGAAGTAACTCCAGGTTCGTACTGAGCCCTAAGGATAAGAACACACTTCGCTGTGTGAGGTACAGCGACCTGGCGTGACTGAGCGGTTAGCATCAAAGAATTAAGTCATCTTGGCAGGGGTTTAAGTCCTGGATGCGGCAGATTATTTTAATGTTTTCATCTCAGCTCTATACATGGGAATGTATGCATATTGCGGGGGCGAGCCAAGAGGTAACAACTCAGCTTGATCTAGGCCGACCTCAAAATTCACATGGAAACATGGTGATTCTACTTCGGTTAAAGGAGAAAAATTTCACGTCAATTGATTTATTTAGTGTTTGATCCAATAACTAGCCTACTTACATACTAACTTTATGCTCGCAATCACATGTTATTATAGGAATGGTGCCGTTCTGGGTTTACACATTGGGTCAGACTATCCCGGCGGGTGTGGCGGTTGGAAGAATAAAGATACCTTTCCTCAGCATTCTACGGAGTCTGGCTTTTTTGATAATACCGATACTTATAGGGGTCCTCATCAGACACAAACTGCCTATGGTCTCAAGATTCATCAAAAAAGGACTCAAGGTAGGTAACAGCAAGCAAGGACCGCCTGTTACAAGAGTGTGAGCCACGAACTGGGTCTTGTTTGATGTCGAGAAGGCTAAGACTCCTTTCAACCAACTGTCAAGTTGACGAGAGGACCTTTTGACTCGATTGATTAGATAACTAAAAACAAAACTTTGTGGTTTAAAAATTGAAACTTTAAGAATCCTTACCTCAATGTCAAAGATAAGACACACCTATAAATGGTGAATTCTACTCACGATGCTACATTACAAAACGTACTTATTCTATTGACTCTTGGTAATTGAATAACACCACCTTGTATTATATTGTAGGTATTCTTCATAATAGTGATACTTTTCTTCTTCACGTTCGTTATATACTCAAATCTATACATATATCAGTCATTCAGAGCAGATCTAGTATTCTCAGGGGCATTGCTGCCATGGGGAGGTTATATATTCGGAGGTTTATCAGCATGGATATGTAGATTAGAATGGAAACTTATAAAGGTTAGTACTGACAATCAATAAAAAAAAACCATGTGTATTTGGCACTGGATTTGGTTCATGCTAAAGAGAGGTTTGAAAAATGATTTACTGTACTCATCATAGGGCCGTGGTTGAGAAGAAATGGTAGGGGAGGCAAAAGTCTGAAGCGAGTCCAACGCATCACCAGGTTGGGTGTTGTGATAAATATGTGTCCGCTAAAAGGCCGTCCACTCATTACCTCTGTTAAATAGCCATCCACTTTTGCTAAACACCCGTCCTTTACTGCTAAATGGCCGTCTGTGTTATAAATCAATATAACTGATAATGCACTGTCAAGGGGCCGTCCGTTTAGCATTTCAAGTGTTAAGTGGCCATCCACCTTGATGAGTATGAGTGTGTCCAGTTGACTGGACTTTATAATGTTAAATGAATGTCTATTGGTCCTGTTATGACTGACCTTGATCTCGACTCAGTCAAGAGCAGTAGTCAAGCCATTTTGGTCCAACACCTCTATTTATTTCCCCATTGCTTTACATGCAAACTATGTTGACTTGTCACCTCAATAGGTCTGCTTCAGGTTGTTTCAAATCTTTAACCAGACCACTCAAAATTATGGTATGCTTCTTCTCTTCTATATTGGTGACTATGGGTTGAAAATTCGTTGTCAGAATTTTTCAGTGGCCCCATATGTAATTTTTCACACATTTCCGGTCTAATTTTCGTTAGCCAAACTGTATGCATTGATCTTCCTAAAATGACTTTGCAAAAAGAATTTCAAAATTTAATTTAATAAATTTCCATTGCAAATACACCTGAAAATATTACCAGGTTTCAATATCACTGATAGCAGCGCTTTTGAATTGGCTACACCCTCATTTGTCATCAGCATACTAATCATTTTATTTTGGAGGATGGGTGCAACAAGTTGACCTTCACCCAATTACAGGTGTATTACCTATTGACGCCCATTTGGCACTTGTGTTCCTATGAAATGGACGACCACTTAATATTATTTTGTATTGTCTAACTCCTTGGTCTCGGCATGCGGATGTCCACTTGACATTTTGCCCACTTGACATTTTGCCCATCCGGATTGGCTTTGAGCAGTGATTTTTACTGCTAAAAACCTGTCCGGATGGGCTTTGAGCAGTAATTTAGCTGCTAAAAGCATGTGCGGACTGATCTTTTGCTTGGATGATGAGTGTCCACAACCCATCCTTCTCTGTTACCAACCCATCCGCCTCTGTCAAATTTGTGTCTGGATGCAATTTTTGCAACCGGATGCCTATTTGGCATCTGGTGGTTGTCCGACGGCCAACTGGATGCCTATCGGACAACCACCGGATGCCACGCGGACAACCGGCGTTTGTCCAATAGGCATCCGTATGGGTTCTTAGCGCAGCATAGGGTGCTGTTAGTGCCTCCCATAGCAATATATGGCATTAAATTAACAAATGGAAAACCCAGAGAGCTGTTTATGACATGGATTATTCAATTGTAGTTTTTTTAAGCCACCCTATTAAGCTTTCTATGGGAGGCAGTGCCTCTCTGCCTCCCCTAGAACTACGGGCCTGCATCAATAGAAACTATCTGAAGAAGAGTTTTTCATTGGTTAGTTTTCTTTTCCTCCTTGGTTTTATTTTGTAGACTGTCTCACTGGAAACTGGAATGCAAAATGTTGGTCTGGCCATCTTAGTATTGCAAGGAAGCTTACCTCAGCCAGACAGTGATTTAGCTATTATACCTCCAATAGCTGCAATTATCATGACCTCTCTTCCCTTATTTATAGCCACACCCATATATCTCATCAGGCAGCGAATACTAAAGAGGGTAAATCGTGTTTTCAAATGTTGATCTGGTTAACAACCTGCTCGTTGGTAGAATTAACTACCAGTAAATACTCTTAAGAAGGTATAGATCTGGTTGTTCACTGCATGATTAATGCTTCTACTGCAACTGAATTTGATTATCTGTCAGTCATTGCCATGGATTCATTTTGATATTCTCTTTATAGCGAGAGGAAAAAGAGAAATTGACAAGTGCAGAAAATGGTGACACCAAACTTAATGAAACGGGTAGTCAGGAAGGGGATACAGGAAGAGACATCACTGCTGAAGCTCCACCGACTTCTACTATAGATAAATTTAATCAAAATGGAACTGTTGAGGAAAAGCGACTCCTTAATTCTGCAGAAAAATATATTCCATAGAAATATTAATGCTGCAAGTACGCAACTATTTCTGGCTTTGTTTTGGCTCGTGTTTATCTTATTTGAAAGTCTCATTAACAATCATGTCAAGTACAAATATTTGTTATATATCCACGTTCACAGGTTTCACATCGGTATTTCAAAATGACTTAATACTCCTTTGTCAGATAACCGAAAAGTTTGTCAGTTATTTTTGTCTTCCTTCACATTTGGAGATACAACACTATTGTGAATTCTCAGGTCAGTATCCAATGTATTTGTTTCGATGCATAAGACTTGCATTCAAGATGTATTTACATCTTTAACTTTCCAAAAAATTAATCTGTACATACTTTAGCAGCTGTCCTTCCTGTTTAGATTGGCCGTTCAAAAAAGGCGACTCAAAAAAGTATTCTATATTTTATGAATTGAGGCAAAATTATAAAATTTTTAATTCAATTTGGTATACTTTTGTGGTTTTTTCACAAAGATTAAATTGTACAAATATTCCTTGCAATAACACAGCACAGTTACACTAAATGCTTTTTATTTTTTAGGTACAAATGTTTCCATTTTTATCATCTACAGTATTTATTTATAAAATCTCTCTTTGTTTTCAGCTGGCTCACTGTATATTAAATATATTATTTTGAAAAAAACAAATTGTTTATGATACTAACGAGAATGACAGTAAATTTTGTGATGAAGTCGGAATAAAGTAAAAAATATGAAGTCGGAACTGTCTCATGTAAGATAAAAGAGTTTAGACTATCTTTGATTGATTGTATTGCTATCACTTAATTATAAAATTGTGAGAAAATGTTGCTTGTGTGAGTGATTGAGTGAGAGTCATTCCAAGTGACTCACCATTTTGAGTAGAAGGTGACTCAGCTGTTAGAGCGTCGTACCTTCAGCATACAAATGTTGAAGGTCGTGGGATGGAATCCCACAGCAGTTCACTGTTTTCTGGGATTTATTGGACTCCCAGGTGTGCTCCAACCTGCCTACAAACTGAGAGCAAAATGGCGCATGCCGCAGACACTGCGGCCTAGCCCTTAAGGCACCCACTATTTCACCACCCATTCTTTTGATTGTGGTGAGTGACTATACCTTGCAATTTTAAACCAAAATCAAAATCATGTTTCCAGGTGGATTTTTTACGTCAGCTTCGATTGACGTGAGTTGTCACCTCTTGGTCACTCTCACATCCCTATACACAGACCTTTGGAAATCACGACATGCTAAATGCCAAATTGCTCAGACGATACATAACTCCCTTGACTCAGACGGTACTTTGCGTAGAGGAATCAATATCCAGATTAATCAAGGAATCCCATTTCTAGTTTGTTGACTGTTATATGTAAAGGTATCATTTGGCAATCAATGTCACATGATCGATTGAACTTACTAACTATCTCAACAAATCATTCAATTGGGTGGCTAACTCATACAAAACTTGTAATCAAAACATTCCACAGCCATATGTGTTGTAGTGTGTAGTGTACTACCAATGCACTACGTAGATGGTACTCAGTACAGAGTAATATAGGCTATAGTGTGATCTATGCCATGCCATGCCATTGTTTGAGGTACTCAGCAGAAGCTGGTTCTTCGAGCTCGAGTCGACCGGCAGGCATTTCAGTCGTTTGCACAGCTCTGAAAAATACTCCAGTCAGTCTATGTAAACACAGTGGATGTACGAAGCTCACCAAAGAGAACATAAAAACATTGCCATTTTCTGGGATCTGTGCATTATATACAGTATCAAGAGAGTAAAATAATTGAAATTGTATGGTGTCGGCGCCTGAAAACAGATTATATATTATATATATATATTATGACATATTATGTATTTGAAGGTGTTGAATTCAGAAACTGTGATCATTGACATTGCAGTGCTTAATGAGTTCAGAGTAAACAACACACCCTCTTGGTGCACTGTACCGATTTACACAATGGCTGCTGCCATTAGGACAAGAGCAGAAATAACATTCAGTAGACAGGTTATATTTATACTGAGTAATTGTCCTGACATTTTGTACCACTGCTTTTTTTCTTGTGTTATCATGGCTGGGTATCCACATGCAGATAGCCTACCAGGCCTGCTGTAGGTACTATTACCTTGCCTGTATGCTAATAATTCAGTCACTTAATAGGCAAGGCATAATGTGACATGTAAAACAGAAAGAGTCGAAGCTCTGTTTGACCTCACTCAGAGTGCATGGTTTGTTTTCTCATTGTTAAAATCAACATTTGTTTGGCTACAGACGGTGACCCCTAATATGCCCTTTGTTTCATCACATGAATCATACTACGATAAGTCGTATTCCATTATGAGGTACTAAACATATACATAATATACTATACACAGAATCGAACAAACAACAGGCCCTGTTTGCGCATAGGAACAGCGGTGTTTCAAAAAAATTGAACTCCGCATATTTTGCATTCATCTTATGCCATGGACCAGTATCGATGATATTTGTAAAACAGGTGTAAAATAGGATAGGCAATGAGGTGTGCCACAGCTCTTGGCATAATCACATCAGTAAAAAGCAACAAGGCATTGCAAAAACAAAGTGAAAGTGTTCTACTCGATAGTTTATATAAGCAGTATAGATATGCTGCAATAGCAGGGTAAAACATATGAGTCAGCGAATCAATAAAGCAGTTAAGTTAAACAAAGAAGAGTAAATATTCAAAGCAATCACATAATATTAATATTGATTATTTAGCTCTGTATCGGTTCTTGGATGAATAGAAACTGCATTCAAATGAGAGCAAGATCTCAATGATGAATAGCAGACTGCGCTCTAAATATTGATTGGCGATAATGATCAACTAAATTTGTAGGCACTGGCTACCGAAAAGAGCTAATGATATTGTGAAGTGAAGTGAACTTATGATGATTGCAATTTTAATTCATCAGTTTAGAATGATCAAGAAATTATTGTGATTGTCAAAAAAATACAATAACACCAGTAACCTGCCAATTTGAAAATGACTGCGTACTGATTTTAAGGCGACTGTTTATTGTGCGCTAACTACACCAAGACAAACAGGTCATAATGTTATTTAGCTATCATCATCATCATTACATAACTGTTTGGTCTGTGGGCTCTTTTGATCTGTTCTTATCAGGAATTACGACTCATGTAGATGGACCACGATTTTCTTTGGGATTGGTTTGAAGATATATTCTTTGTTAGATGTTCTTTCGCTGATACTTTGCTTCAGGATAACTCATGTTTTAGGTAAAGCCTCGTTCGCATGAAGTCCTGTTTTGTCAGTTTTCGGCTTGTTTACAGATTCAGTGGATGGAGCCGAGATGTCATCGTTTTTCCTCCCTTTACCAGCATTGTGTCAGTTTCGGTGAGCCCCCTTGGGATGATGAGATTTTGTCGGTTAGATGTTCTATACTCAGGATTCTGTCGCTGATACTTTTCTTCAGGGTGACTCATCATTTTATGTTAGGCAGCTATGAACATGTCATGGACTGTACGAACTCCATCAGCTTTTCTTATCTCCTCAGCAAGAGCAGGAATGAAATGGTTTCTGTGTGCATCTGTTCCATAGAGAGTAGACATCAGAAGTGTTGTATTTGGAATTTTCACCTCGGCATGAACATTTGTATGATCGTCTATCCCTGATTCTGTTTCCTTTGCATCAGTCTCAGCAGCTGCATCCAATGAAGACGAAGAACCGCCTGAAGACTCTGTAAGTGTCTTCAGTCCCTGACATGCCTGAACTATCAGCACCTGTTTTATGAGAAAATACTAAGATAAGTATCTTTAACAATTGAAATGAAAAGATGTAAACAGACACGGGGACAGCATGCAATGCATTCTTACCAGCTAAAAAGACAGCTGAACACTACCATAAACCCTTACATAAAGGCTGTGTGAGATAGGATGGCTGTGATGCAAAATGCGAGAAAGTTGTATACAGGCACACAAATACACGAGTAGTCAAAAGCAGGCTTGCTTTTTAGAACCATGGAGCCATTCATTTTTAGGGGTTGGAGATAATGCAATCAGGGAGCGCTATTGCCATTCACTGCAAGGCGATTGGTGACTTATTTGACCTTGTGACAAGATGTGAAATAAATCTTGCTTTTACAGCAGGCATTATTTTGAACCTACTATTTCCAAAATAATCATATCAAACATTGCATTCAGATTTGGCTTGAAAAGTACATGAACATCTTTCAATTGGTAAAGTGTTACGTGCAGTTTTTGGTTAACGGAGAGTATATCACCAAGCTGTGTTCCCTTTATTCTTATTCTAAGAAGTTTGATTGACTTCCTGCTCACAATGGCTACTTGTTATCATTCATTCTGAAAGAAACTATGTTCTACCTTTTTCTAAAGGTTTGTTTTGGGATAAAACATGATTTGTGATGTGCATCACACAAGACTGCGTATCACGTTTCTGAAAATCCAAATGAAACTTACCTACTGATACTTTATTGAATTTGATTTAGTTGGGGATAGCTTTACATTGCCCTAACCTTTCGAACCTGACTTACATATTAAACAAGCTGCACATATGCACATCATCTGCTCACTGACCTTAGGCACATGATGATGCAGCTCTTCTCCAAGAATGTAGAGGATGTCATTTATTTTGCAGACATCTGTTGTGCTTTCTTTCTTGTCCTGACAGGCAAAGAGCTGGCCGGCTTTTCCATGTGTCATTACACAGACCACTGCTAGTGAGCACCTAATTCTAATAGTCTGACAAAACTCTCTTAGGCCTTGAAAGAGTGAGTATGTTGACCAGTCTTTGACGACTTCATGCATATTGACTCCTATTATATCAAGAGCTTTGGTCATGCTATCTGCTTCAGCAGCTGCACCATATCTCTTAGACTTTGCGAGCGCATCAAAGTCATTAAAGCACACAAGACCATGCATTTGTAGTTTGGCATTTGGATGACCTGGTATACAAAAGTCTGGTACGGTTGGCAAAGGGCTAGCATTTCCGTTTGGACTAGATCAGAAGAGGCTTTGATATGGCTTACCAGTCCCTCTAAATGATCCTGTGTGAGAAGTTTTCCAACCTCTTTAATGTCGCCACTTGATCACGCAACACTTAGAAATGAGCCGCTGCAAATTTCAAACCATTCTTTCCAGAAATCTAATGAAAGCGGCCTTTTTGGGTCAAAGTTACAGGTCAGCACTTTTGCACACCTATCTCGTGGGTAGAATCCAAAATAGCCAGTAGTACCTTCTCATCTATGTCACCAGCCCAGGCATTAAGGATTAAGCCGATAATCACATTCTCAGATACATCATCATATTTGATAGACTTGAGAAGCAGAGATATAACCTCCTCACCACAGACTCCTCCACTCACACAGAGTATGAGCCATTCCAGACAAACTTCCTGTCTCAGACTCTCTGGTATCTTATCTAACAAAATCCGTGTAAGCCTCAGAGCAGCTTCTGGTTTATTTGCTGCGATTCTTCTACCGGAAGCGACTAGAAGGAAATGACTCCTATGTAACTCATGAAGCTGACTAGTGCTAGCAAAATGGTCTAAAACTAGCTGCATAATCTCTATCGAAATATCAGCTCGAGTAGCCAAATATTAACATAATGTAGGCCAAAGGTTATCACAGAATAGTCGAACAACATCCGGCATACAATCAACTAAGTTCGCCATCAATTTATCATTCATGGTGTAGTTACTCTTTAGAGCGCTGATGACCTGCTCACACATTTTCAACCGTAAAGTTTGCATATCCAGTGATTTGACATCAGGACCCTGAGTGATGAGTCTCAATGTCTCTTCTCTGGGTAGTTGTTGTAACAAAGTCTGTACTCTAGATACATCTCCTTGTTTTATAGCTTGTAGAAGTGGATCAGAGTCCCTCAAAATGTTAATGACACACATGGTTGCCTCGAAGTATCGAGCAAGCTCTGCTGCCTGCTTCATGTGATCCTCTGATGTAGACCCATTATTGAAATATAGTGAATTTAACACATTTCTGATTGTCATATCTGATGAAGGCCAGTTGAGACACAAAGAATGTATGATCTGACCTTGCTCCTCAAATGGATGACACCGTAGAAGTTTCACAGCTTGCTCTGTGTTTTCTCGTCTGACAGCATCTGCTAGTCTTATGACAGTCCTCCCAAAAGGTTGTTTGGTAATATTAGAAGATGCAGCCATTCCAGATATGTTCAGCTATGTTATATTAATGTTTCTGCTACACTATGAGCTAGAAAAATAAAACTGTATATAGACGAAGTGAGTCCTTACTTGTTACTTAGCGACCTCTAGTGATAACATCTGATAAAACAATCTGTACAGCCTACTTGATACCAACATGCGCTATGATTACCCTATCTGCATGCTTATGGTGCAAGACAATGTAAAACAAAAAGCAGCAAAACTCCGTATGACTTCACAAGCTTTGCATGTATCCTCGTCCTATTGTTGTGGTTTGTGATAACCAATGTAGTAGTCATATTGATGAAGCAGCACATTTAAATTTATATGAGTCATTAAATAGACGAAACTTTCAGCAGAGGATAGAAAATATTCTGATACAAATATATCATGCTGTGTATATTATTTGAAAACTATGTAATGGTTGCTGTCTGAATAGAAACTGCATGGAAACAATAAGAAGATATCAAGGCTCAGCCAAAAACTTGAATCGCATAAACTGCATTAATAAAAAGAAAAACCTAGCTATGAAGGTAAGGCTAGAATCGAGCTAATGCTATATGACTGTGAAATTATAATATTAATGATGATAATAATTCAACATTTTTACTTCCCAGTTGTTGAGAACAAATCTATTATCGATAAATACAACAACACCAGTAACATGTCAAATTAAAAATGCGAAAACAAATGATAACCTCCTCCCTGCTAGCAATTATTCTAAGACAGGTGATTATCATGCCGTAGCCTCACACATAATCACTGGTCATACCTTAACCAAGTTTTGTCCTATTCATTGTGCTATGACCTCAAAAAAAGACAAATGTCATACCTGCACAAAGTTATCCTACTTCGTAATCACATTACTGTGCAGCCTGCAGTATTTTCTGATTTTTTCACATCGGGAATTACGACTTTTGTAGCTGGATCTGGATTTGTGTTGCGATTATCCCTTTCAAGCAGCCGTGTCTCTATTCCTGTGAGTCTCTTTGGGATGACCAGATTTTGTCTGTTAGATGTTCTGTACTCAGGAATCTGTCCCTGATATTTTTCAACATGGTGTCTCATCATGCTATGAGGAGCAGCTATGAACATGTCATGGGCTGTGCGAACACCATCAGCTTTTCTTATCTCCTCAGCAAGAGCAGGAATGAAATGGTTTCTATGTGCATCTGTTCCATAGAGAGTAGACATCAGAAGAGTAGTGTTTGAGATTTCTATCTCGACATGGACATTTGTCAGGTCATCCTTCCCTGATTTTGCTCTCTTTGGACCAGTCTCCATAGCTGCATCTGCTGTAGAAGAACGTCCATTAGGGGAGAGTGGAAGGTCAGGTACCTGATCAGTAGGTAAGGTCAATCCCTGACATGCCTGAATTATGAGGAGCTGTAAAATGAAGTCAATCATTAGTATGTCTGAATCAAAGGCATCTGCAACATCTTCAGCTTACATTATACATAGTTTCATTTTATCTGATAAGAAATATCATATTACATTTTGAAAATGTTTCCTTGTCTGATTAAAGGTTGTTAACACAATCTCCCTGGAACACATGTGTACTGATGCGTTATAATATTGCTATTTTCGCATAACCTGTTCATAGCCAACTGTCTTCAGAGCCATTTCTTGTCTGACAGCATCTGCGAGTCTTATGATAGTCCTCAGTCTAGGTTGTTTGGTAATGTTAGAAGATGTAGCCATTTCAGATATGTTCAGCTATGGTATATTAATATTTCAGCTACACTATGAGCTAAAAAAATAAAACTGTATAATGATGAAGTGAGTTCTTACTTATTACTTAGCGACCTCTAGTGATAACATCTGATAAAATAATCTGCACAGCCTACTAGCATCACAGTAATACAGTAATATATATATACTTTTATTGTCATTCTACATCATCTTTAGGAATGTTTTTCATGCAGTGACAGAACGAAAAAGAAAAAACTTAAGCGGAGAGAAAAAGAAAAAATACTCAAGTAACAAGACTTAATAGGGTATAAAGTGCTTTGATAGTTGTTGTTTAAAATGAGTAAGTTTGGTTGCTGAGCGTATCTGAATTGGTAAAGAGTTAAAAGTTGTAGTGATTTTTTGTCTTAATTGATCAGTGTGATAATTTAATAGGTATTTGTCTCTAAAAAAGGTTTTAGAGCTAGCTGGAATAAAGCCTTCCAAAAGAAAGTCAGGTGCAATCAAATGCAAAATTTGAAAACCAAAAATACAGGTGAAATGACCAGCAAGGAGAGGAAAAGGAATCAGACCAAGAGATGTATGTAAATCTCTTGTATGTATTAGATGATATGGTATGTGGTTGACATTTGCTATTAGGCGGAAAGCCCTCTTTTGGAGCAAGTATATTCTTTCAAGAATATATTGTGGTGATAGGTTGCCATATGTGCGGATGCCATATATCATACATGACAAAAGACATACTGGAAATAAAAGTAACGAGATGATTTACTATCTAGGAATGCCCTGAATTTCTGGAATAATTCCAAACTTGTTTATTTTGGTGCAAATCTGGTCTACATGATCGTCCCATGTCAATGAGTCATTCAAAGTAAAACCAAGCAGTTTGGTATTGGAATTTCGGTTTAGTCTTTGATGGTTAATTTTTAGATCTAAATCTAGAGATGTGGCTCTATGAGAGGGTTGTACAAGCATATAGTGAGATTTTTTTATGTTTATCAACATCCTATTATTCCTACACCAACTTTCTATCAAGTGTAGATCAGTATCACATAAATCATTAAGTGTATGAAAGTTGTCAGATTTTGATATGAAAACTGTATCATATGCGTAGGCAAATGCCTTGGAAAGTAATCATGATCAATCCTATATTCATTAACCGTGTATAACTCAATGACAATAATATGGTAGTCTATGTAAATGACCATGATATTAGACCTGAAGCTGGATTTTGTGCCAAAAAATATTTCATCATCGCTATTGATCACGCTTTATCTGAATACAAATTACACTGTTTGGACACACCAGCCTTGAAATATTCTCAATGCTTTGCTCTCATTATTTTTGCTTCCATCATTTCTGTTGATGGAAATGCAAGGCACTCAGTTCAAACTTTGCTTTGCATTTCATTATCAATCAATCTAATCAATGTGGTTGATAAAATGAAATACTACTACCATCACCTCCCCTCCCTTCCTCCCACTTCCTCTCACCGAGCAAAGATTGAATGAATTGAATAAAGATAATTGAATAAAATAAGATTGAATAAAAAAAAAATCATCCTCAAAATGTAGAAGTTATACCACACTAATCAGTATCTATGTGAAGGCAGCATGACGATGTTACACGCTGTCAATGTTATTTATTTTTTCTATGTAGGTGAATGGAAATGATGAGGATGATGATCTAATGTAACCCCCCCCTCCCGCCCGCACGCACGCCGCTGAGTCAAACTCTCCGATTGTAGCTCGAGCTCAACAGTGAGACTCTGCTCAGATTCTGCACCATAAGCATTAGCCAAAGCCAAACTATATAATATCATTTGATCATCATTAGTGGGTATAACTCCAATCAGAAAAGGCATGCCACTACCATGATATGTCTGTCACCGCCAGCTGCAGCCGAGATACTGACGTCTGGAGTGACTGGCTTCTCACCGACAGTTGAAGGACTCGTGATGTTTTAAAAGCGTTTATGTATATCCTCTGTGCTCTCTTGTTTATAGATAACACTGTAACCGGGTTCAGACCAGATCGACACACACAGTCCTGCTGATAAGAGAGTTCAGAGACACAGGGATATCAGTGCTCTTCGCCTTTCCTCCTGTCTACAGACGAGACTGTTACGGGGTTACAAGGACATCATATGTACTTAGCTGATAACAGAGATCATTGACATCGACGCTGCTGCTTTTTGACATTGTCTCACATCACTAACATTTAAGGTCACACTTGAGCCTGATAACATATACTTTGTGATCGGAAAATATATACAGCTGAGGATTATTCTGAGAGAGACTCTCTACTAAGACAGCCATCACACAGAAAGTTGCAGAAATGCGTGGAGAAATAATTTTAAATCTTGTAATAACTTTAACGGTTGCTGTCATGGTATCTGCGGCTGGAAGACCAAAGAATGCAGATATTCGAGTTCCTACAATAACGCTACTTCCGTCACAGAATGCATCAGGTGCGTGTTAAATGTATCCCACAATGCAATGTTAGTAATCTCAAGACATTTTCAACCAAGGTGATTGGGGTTGTATAGACATGCAAGGACCTTTGTGCACATTATTGGTGCCATTTGCCAGCGGCATCATTTTCATCTTCAGATATCACTAAATGATAATCTGGGATTGCTGTCACTGATTGACTCCAACCAATAGAGGGAAACAACCGTCTGCCCTTCTCAGGGTTAGATTTATACTGGCTTTAAATTCAGTGCGTACACAGCGCAGCCTCTTACTTACCGTATAGAGGAAAAAATATTAGCTATAGTTTAGTTTAGCTAGTTTGGAGATGACATAATGTTAGCTAGCATCAAATTTTGGCTAGCTGAGGTGATAGTCTCTATAGCGTAATGAGGGTGCACTGTATATGATAGCTAGTATAAAATTTAGCTATCTCGAGTGATGTGTGAAGAGGCAGACCTTTCCTCCTGCTTATACTCACTCTTCTAGGGTGTGTCGCTTGTTGTCATGACAGATTAACCAAAGTCCATCACAGAGAATCTAACACGGCATCAGTGAATGGTTGTGACAAGGAGTTGGTTGTGAGGATTGAGGGGGTTGATGAGTTTTTTGGTGTCACTTTCAAAAATCTATCTTATAGTTGATTGGCAAAAAAAATAAGCTTAAAAACAGTTCCTCTATTTTAAGGTAAAAAATTGCTTGCTAACTGCCGCTGGTAACTGCTGCTTTTTCCAAGCAATAAAATCAAATGAATGTAGATGGATGAGATGTTTATGGATCAATTAAACTAAGAACAACAAGAAAGCTTTGCTAGGGTGGTAGAGCGCCGAACTCAAGACTGCATGGTTGTTGGTTCGATCCTCAGTGGTGCCCCTTGACTCTTGCTGGCGATTTGCCCTAGCTGACCTCAAAAACTAACAATGTTCTTTCTCCAACCAGTTATTAGAGCCACTGATTAAGTATTGGCGTTTGCAGCGTGCCAAAGCCTAAGAGCTGAGAAATCCAAGGAGACTGCTCTAATATGAAAAAAAAGCATTCTGAAACAGGTATCGGATCAGCTAGCAGAACTGGAAGCTTGAGAAATTTGTTATTTATTTAGGAACAAGTTTGTGCATGGTGACGACAAATATCACAAGTAACACACCAAGGACAAATGTCAACGTCATTGCCAGCTGGTTACGCCAGACGTCACAAGTGTCACAAAGCAATGCCCTTCAAATTTGATAACCAGTAACATGATGCATTCCAGCCAACAACAACTTCAAATTCATTTTATTATTCCACAGCACATCCTCAACTCAAACTGAACTACTCTCTGATCACCAAAAGCTGCAAAAAAAGTCTTAACTCTTGTGGTGTCTGCTCTGAAAATGATATTATTTGCTTCGCTGTTAACAATCAACTTATCAGGGGAGAAAAACCTACCAGCTGTGATATGATGTTTATTGATCACGAGCTCAAAATATTAAAACGTTTGTTGCTAGTTTTTGGGACGTGTGTTGAGACTTTTTCAGATGCTTGTTGAGGGTCTGGAGCTTGTGAAGCGTGTTGTCACCATAGGAGTGATCACAAACTTTCCAAAAAGATTTACGCTATGATTTCCCTAATGTGTTTTATTTAGTCACTGTTCTGTCTGGGCCCTATATCATGGGTCCTTAGATCGACTCGATAACAATAGCTCCTCTAGTAAATAACTCTTCGCTATGTTTTCAATTTGTAGCATCTGGCCTATTCAAAATGGAGGTACCCGAAAGTGACACAATGTTCTCCGCTCTGTTTAACGGACCACCCGCGGAGTTCACCGCCAAGCTGTATGTTGATCCAACAGTGACAAACTTTACCGTCAGTGTACGAAGTACAGAAACTGATATATTGATCACACATGTAAGTACGGGAGACTACGGTTCAAGCATATTGGTTAACAATTTGTGAAATCAGATAACTCTTGAGTTTTCAAACATCTAATTCATCTCGAGTGTTAGGAACTCTCTATTCTCACCCACCACGGCCCTCAGAAGGAACAGCTTTGGAATTCACAGAGATTCCTCTAATCAATTCCCTCCAGACAGTTCTGATTTTCATCGGTCTAAATACCCCTAGCAATATGTGTATGATCTGCAGGGAAGAAGGTTGACTCTATCGATGGACATACTTGCATAGTGATGGCTGTGCAGGCTGTTTTGGGTGGTTTAGAGAGGGACACCCCCACTCCCACCCACACCAGACAGCCTGCGCTGGCTACCCCTGACCCCTTTAAAAAATGTGGCCAGGCTTTGTGGGATCATGTCCTCAAATAATCATCACCATAATACTTATTTTCATTTAATTTTTTTTACAGGGTAATGTGCTGATCATACCTTGTATGGTCTATGAGACCTCAGCAGACCTTCAGACTTTAGTTATAGTGACTGACAAGAGTTCTCAGAGCTCAGATAGTAATCCAGGTTACACAGTTGAATATTCACAGAACGTAACGTCACATCACATAAATATGACCTGTTATGATTTATCAGTCAATGGTATGTATCAATCAATCAATCGATCAATCAATCAATCGATCAATCGGTTAATCAAACAATCGTTCAATCGACCAATCGATCAATCAAATGACTCAATGCTTCAATTAAGTTTAAAGACTTCCCAAATACAATGCACTTTTAAGTCAGGTAGTTACTTCTGTTAAAGTTATTTCAGATTCGCATGGTAAAAATTCAAAGCTCTCCTTGGTATGAATTATTGATGGTGGAACAAGCGCCTCCCACAAGGGAAGATAACTCTCATTCTCTGCATTATGGTGTCACCATCTCCAGGAAGTTTTGTTGATGCTTGAACGTGTTAGGTTTATACTTTCAGTATCGAGTGTGTATTTGGGGTACTCAGTGCTTGAGTTCACAGCCAAATATTCGGTGGAGAGCAGTCCAGAGGAGGAACGGACAAAATTGATATCTGAAGTAGCAGTAAAATGTCTGCGGTTCATGAGGCGTATAGATGTAGTCTTCCAAATATTAATCTATGTTATGGTGAGCGTGACTGTTATTTGTTTCAGTTATTCTGAAACTGCAATTCCATACACAAAGGATCGGACTTTCTTTGAAGCAACCTTGTGCGATATTTCCTGTATGTTTCCAAATCAAGACTAGCTGATGTTTATGTAATATTTGTGAAACATAGGAGTGGCGATTATCAGCTGTAGTCCCCCTTTTCCAGTTAAGATAATCAATAATCAAATGATTGATTCATCGATTAATCGACCAACAAAGAAATCAACCAATCAACAATCATCAATAATCAAATAATTTAGTTTCATGTAGACCTCAGGATGTGGTCAGAAAGATGAATTAAGCAGAATTGGTAGGGGCGGTGAGACGACCTAGACTTCTTTGACTGTTAAGCTAAGAATTGATGAAATCTTCAAACCTGACAATTCTGAACCCAAATATCTTTGTAGCCGAACTCCCCCTTTGGTTTGCCAAGTGGTGGGTAGAGCTGAGGTTTATGATTGTTACCGAATCTTTGTACTCTTTGATAGGTTAGTGTTGCTACACTAGGAATGGGTAATGGATTTGAAATACCCACTATAAAGAAACATTTGAAGACTCCTAAGGCACCTCTCATTGCTCTTATATCACAATACACCTTCATGCCTCTGGTGAGTCCAGTTATTATCTTTCTCTCTCAGTGTCAGGTTTGGGGCACCCTGATCACATGAAATACTATTGCATGTATATCTCTGATCAATAGAGAGTGAATTATCTCACTTAGCATAAGTACTTTCAGGAGGAATTTGGTGTGACTATGCGAGGTAAATCTCTTATTAAGGGGCCCGGGAACATGATAGGTACACAAGCTAAGTTAGCTCTAACGATCAGAGATACACGTAGTCTCAATATCAGTGTCAGGTTTTTGCTATCTATGTTGAGGGAACTGCTTTCCATGAGAGGAGGATTCTCTTCGTTCTGATTGGCTGTTAGGTTGTGAGGTCAATCAAAGCTTACAAATTGATTAGGTTACTCTCCTGAATCGAGAGAAGCTGAGGGGAAATATTTGCCATTAAGTTGGCGACTGCATTTTTTGCACAGGAGTTGCCTTTGAATTAATTGAGGAAATTAGCTTCCGTGTCAAGTGAGTTTGATGGTGCTCTGACCTTGGGCGGTGATGAATGGCTACAGTTAAAATAACCTGCAAGATCTAGTTTGACAGTCTGATAAATCTAGAGGGCAAAATAAAAAGGCAGGCAAGGGTCACAGCAATGAACAAGAAATATGCAACTTCTGATAAAAGTGTTATTGTTGTATTAAAAAATCCAGGCCTGGAAGTATATCACATATAAAGCTATTTTGATTATCTAGATTGCGGGGTGTTTGTATGTAACAAGCTCTTATAAGTAGCCAAATATGGAGCTTGCAAGGCGATCGAGATTCTGAACCATTGTTGACTAATGAGGCACAAGTTAACATTGATAGCAGACTGAGAAATACCAGTGTATACCTATATCAAAGATTATAAATACTCATTGCCTATACGATGTTCTATTGATTCAAGTGGGGTCACCAATCGTACACAATGTCAATTGAATACAATGTTATACAACCTCATGCAAACAGAATCATAGATTTGATGATGTAATTAAGAGGATGATTTAGAATTTTTAGAATTCAGGCTAGTGTGTGTGATAGATAGTCTTGACAAATGACACAAAGAATAATTTGTGTAATATGAAAAAACATTAGGAATCGATATGATTTAAAGTCGTTCAAAGAATGGGACATATATTTACAAAAGTGTCGACTAACATTTCAATACAACTTTAAAAAGAAATTCAGAGTGATGGCCCATTGAGGGTACATTTTAGATCATTATCTTTCAAATTCCATACTCCATACTGAGGCATCATTTGTTACAGGCATTTATACTTTGTCCGTCTCTGTGTTGTTGACAATTTACCTGGGAAAAGCATAGAACAAGTTTGTCCCCTCTGTGGTGGCGGACGGATATTGCTTATCGAGTTGTCGGCGCATTGCCTTGATACCCGACTTTTTTCCCTCTGCTCCGCCATCACAGAGGGAACAAACTAATATCTGCAACTTCAGATGACTATGGTGGGATACTAAAAATTTGAGAGATATTTTGTATTCAGAAAAACTTCCTCTTCTGACACTGCAGTGATCCAGTTGCAAAGACTTTACATCTGGACGGCATGATGTTGTTTAACAGCGCAGGGCCGTAGTTTAATAAAATGGCAGGGGAGGCGAAAATCCGACTCAGGTCGCAAACATCAATAGGACGGGTGCTGCAACCTCCCCAAAGCAATTTATATATAAATGGCAAAAGGAGCTGTTCATGACACGGATTATTCAATTAATTTGCTTTGAGGCCACCTTTTTTAGATTTCTAGAGGAGGTAGTGCCTCCCTGCCTCCCCTAAAACTACGGGCCTGCAGCAATATTTTATCAGATCTTACAAGTTGGATATTTTCAAGTTGGGCTTCTTATCTCCCCATGCAAAGAGAGATGATAACTTCTCTTTAGATTGTACAGTTATGACGAGAGGATAGCTTCACAGAAATGGAGTGAAGTTCATACTGTCAATGTTTTCCGAGTGGATTTTGATTAAAACCATCTCCCTTTTTATATTCATGCCTGATATGTCACAATACTCTTTTAAGGTCCCTCAATGTCGGTTGTAACACAATTTTAATGTTTTATTTTGTTTTGCAGCTTTCCTATGCAGTTATATACATAATGGGGTACAAAGGTGGATGGGCTCTTGGCATGTTTATGATGGGCTGTTCTCCAGGCGGAGGCTCAAGTAACATGTACAGTAAACTCCTGAATGGTGACATGTCTCTTAGTATCACCATGACCACTATCAGTACATTTGCTAGCCTTGGTAAGTATTGAACAAGAAAGTATTTGCATGTAAATCAAGTTAATAAACCCCAAGTGAAAAGACTGCTATTCGCTGCTAGAAGTCGCACACTCGTGTCTCATTTACTGCGGTTCCATGGATCGACCTGGCGCTATTTTAAGCGGTCTTCGAACCATGGAAGTAACTCCAGGTTCGTACTGAGCCCTAAGGATAAGAACACAATTCGCTGTGTGATGCAGGGGCGTATATTCTAAAAAATTTCACTCACTGACTTTACAGAGATGAGCATAATAATCGGGCGCAGCCCGATCCACACGCCGTAGGCGTGGCGGGGAGGGTGTGGGAGGGGCGCTTAAGCGCCCTCCCACCACGGAAATTTTTGCATATCGGTAGCAAAATAGTGCAAGCAGAGAGGTATTTCAATAGCTCACTTAGCTGTTGGGTACTTTCAGAAAACAACTCAATAGCAGTAGAAGATTACGGTAAAAATGCTCCAGTTATAAAGCACCCATTTGAAAGAAAAACTGACCTTGATGGGATTCGAACCCACAACAATCTTATTACAGTGATTGTAAGGCAGACGCTCTACACACTGAGCTATTCAGCCACTCACGGAAATCTGTGGGCCGTGAGTGCTAATATACGCCACTGGTGTGAGGTACAGCAGCCTGGCATGTCTGAGCGGTTAGCATCAAAGAATTAGGTCATCTTGGCCAGGGTTCAAGTCCTTGATGCGACAGATTATATGGATGTTTTCATGTTACATGGGAATACATGCATATTGCGAGGGGGAGCCAAGAGCTAACAACTCAGCTCGATCTATGCCGACCTCAGAAGTCACATGGAAACATGGTGATTCGTCTATGGTTGAGGGGAAAAAGTTCCATGTCAATTAATTTACTTAGCATTTGAACCAAAAACTAGCCTTAGTTAAATACTAACTTTATGCTTGCATACACATGTTATTATAGGAATGGTGCCGTTCTGGGTTTACACATTGGGTCAGACCATCCCAGCAGATGAGGCAGTTGGAAGAATAAAAATACCTTTCCTCAGTATTCTACGGATACCGATACTTATAGGGGTCCTCATCCGACACAAACTGCCTAAGGTCTCAAGATTCATCAAAAAAGGACTCAAGGTATTTAACAGCAAGCAAGGACCGCCTTTTACAGGAATGTGAGCCACGAACTGGGTCTTGTTTGATGTCGAGAAGGCTAAAACTCCTTTCAACCAACTGTCAAGTTGACGAGAGGACCTTATGACTTGATTGACTTAGATAACTAAACACAAACTTTATGGTTTAAAAATTGAAACTTTAAGAATCCTTACCTCAATGTCAAAGATAAGACACAACTATGAATGGTGAATTCTACTCACGATGCTACATTACAAAACGTACTTATTCTATTGACTCTTGGTAGTTGAATAACACCACATTGTATTTTATTGTAGGTATTCTTCGTAATAGTGATACTTTTCTTCTTCACGGTCGGTATATACTCAAATCTATACATATATCAGTCATTCAGAGCCGATATAGTATTCTCAGGGGCATTGCTGCCATGGGGAGGTTATATATTCGGAGGTTTATCAGCATGGATATGTAGATTAGAATGGAAACTTATAAAGGTTAGTACTGACAATCAATTTAAAAAAAAACAAGTGTATTTGACACTGGATTTGGTTCATGCTAAAGAGAGGTTTGAAAAAAGATTTACTGTACTCATCATAGGGCTGTAGTTGAGAAGAAATGGTAGGGGAGGCAAAAGTCTGAAGCGAGTCCAACGCATCACCAGGTTGGGTGCTGTGATAAATATGTGTCCGCTAAAAGGCTGTCCACTTATTACCTCTGTTAAATAGCCATCCACTTTTGCTAAACACTTGCTTTACTGCTAAATGGCCGTCCGTTTTATAAATCAATATAATAGGCCAGAAGCAGCTATAGCCTAAGTTGTTATGGCACGGACAATATTTGATGGCAGGATTCTGATCACTTTTTATACTACATCAATATATGTTCTGTAAAATTCACCGGGTGTACCCAGTTGTAGTGGTCATATTTTGAAAATAAATGGCAATTCGTTTTCAATTTAAATGAAGAGAACATAATTCCTCAAGCTGACCTACTTGTATAGAGGACTAATCATCGGTGTGATAATAAAGAAATCTATTTATAAAATACTCAATCACATCAACTCGAAATTGGCATTGACGTAGCAAATATTAATAATGCATCTTTTTACGGTGCTATTGACTTACGCCCAGCCTTTGTTAAATTTAACTCACATGCTTTAGCAGATGACATAATACAAGGAAGATGAACATGTCTAACAAAATGACGGTATCACTTTGACTAACATTATGGAGTGTATTATTCACTTTGAGAAAGTAGATGAAGCAGCCGAGAGTGTTGTTTTGTCAGCCTCAAAGCTTGCTGAACTCAAATATGTGGCCGAGTGGGTGGGTGAAAACTGGGAAAGAGCCGGAATGCTTCATTCATTGCCAAAAATATATTGACAATGACAATGGATGAATGTAGTACCTATAAATACCATCGTCTTTGTATGTTCAGATTTTCTAAATCCAAGCTAGAAAGAGCCAAAGATAGTGCCATGAAGAGAAAGGTATGTATAGAACATGCTCATGATTCAGGATTTACTCTCAAGGTATTAATTGATGACCACAGTGCTGTATGGAAGACCACCCTGTGTTGCTTTGTTTGAACCGATATGAAACTTTGTGTGACGTTGCTCTCAGTCAGAGGTAGTGTTAGGGCCAAGTAGATCATTCTGTGATAAATAAGAGAGTTCTATCAAGGAGTAAAAGACTTTTACTCCTTGATAGAACTTTATTATTTATCACAGAATGATCACAACACTGAATTAAATCATGGTTGGAAAATCTGAGATGCCTTCAATTTCTTTCAGTCTTGATTGATTGACCCTTGTAATTGCTAATCATTAACCCTGCTCTAATAATATCCTGTTTTTAAGAATGAGGATGGAGCCAATTTGCCGAGCCTAAATAAACTCAGGACTTCAGAACCGAGTACTAGTAAGCCTCAGACATTCTCTTCTACCTGTGTCATATGTAATAATGAGAAGTACAAAAACCGCAAGAAACTACCGACCTCTAGAGCTGAGACTTTAGATGCTGGTAAGTACAATAAACTGCTACACCAAAATCTCAGGTTTTATTCTGCCTTCTGCAGACTCTGTAGGGTTGGTTGATTAATTGAGGGAACTTTTTCAATTACATGTGTTGTTAGGCCAGCAGCAGCACCTCACTATTGTTTCATTGTGTGTAAGGATGATGAACAGAGAAAATTAATAGCAAATAATCAAATGATATTTATTATTGTTTGGATTTTTGATGTGGTACTATTCCATAAGTGGGGCAATAAATAATGTTTTGCTAAAATTCTTTTCTGATGCAGATTCTACAATATTTCTGCAGAACTAACTTGCAAAAGTTACTTGGCAACATTTAGCCAATCAAAATGGATAATTTTGAAGATTAGCCAATGACAGTGCAGAGCATTTTTGTTTATAAAAGATGGCCGCCAACCATGAGGCTTGCTGCATCAATTCCCACAACACAGAGCAATGGTAAAATCCACTGATTAAATTGTCACAACAGCAACTGGACAATGCTCTGAGCAAAGCTGAGGATTGGGTTTTGCTAGACAAACAGCCTGAGCTGCAGGAAGCTACTGATATACTCTGGATCAGAGAGATAAGCTACCCTCATAATGCATATGATCAATGAACTAAACCTTAGTTAGTTAGTTAGTTCATTGATATGATCATGGGATATATATTGTGATAGAATGGAGAATGATGACAATAGAAATGAACATTCTTTCTATGCTCACAAAGTCTGCTATCTGAGATTTGCATAACAAAACTAGTAGCTGCACAGAAAGCCCACACCAGGAAAAATGTGAGTGTTAAGATGAATGATTGTGATAGTGTACTTCACTTTCAGGTTTCAATGTTTTTGTTTACTACAAGTACATTTATTTGTTTATTTCATGAACATACTAGTGTCTCTTCTAGTACTAGTAGCCTATCCTCATCCCAGGTGTTTCAATGTGATGGTAGGTTATCAATATTATTAGAAAATCAATAATTTAAAAGAATTGGGTTTATGTAAAAAAAAATAGGTCTATGGAATTGTTGACCTTACTTTCAGCAAGGAGTAACTTCGCTATTACAGCTTACTCCAGTCCAAATTACAGGCCTTCTGTAGTTGGCGCAAGTCCAGTGGTCGAGTGCCCCAGTGGTCAAGGCCTAAGAGAGAAAAGGCCTCGACCACTGGGGCACTCGACCACTGGACTTGCACCAACTACAGAAGGACTGTGGTCCAAATCACTACATTTAAAGCATGCCAGTTACTCATCAGCCTTTAAAATGCTAGTGGGACTGGATTGCTGTTACTACCAGCAAGGCAAAACACTTCTGTTAGCATTATTAGTAGTGTTAATGTGTTGTGATAGCAGTGTTATCAAACTATCATTTATGTATTTAGAATGAAGATACATCTAGTAGTGATGATGACAACGGAAACAAGGCGACAGCTTGGTTACTCTTTACTGTTCAGTGTTTATGAATTACAGATGCTCGATTCGTTTTTTTTTTCAGCTGGCTTGTACCAAGCGGCTCAAGCTAATGAAATAGAGAGCTTACTATTATATATTTGAAAACTCTGATGATGTGGCAAGAGAAGCACACTACCATCAAATACTATTCCAGGAAGACTTATGAAAGGTGAAGGATAGTTCAAAACCTTGAAAACTCTAGAGGAGTAAATAGTTTGCTGCAGGAGATGTTCACCATTTCACACAATCCTAAGACAGGTGACATCCAAGCCTTACTTCATTTAGACTCTCACCTCAGTACTGCTTGCCAAAAGTTAGTGCTAGCTAACATTAAGTCACCCATAAACTAGCTAAACTAAGCCAAATATTACTCCTCTAGGGTAACTATAGGTTATTTCTGTAGTGTTATATCTATGTCAGCATCTATGGTTTATTTAAAGAAGAGTCTGCTTGTAAAATATGTGTAGGGTGATGTCATAGGTCTAAGCAGTTGACATCCATTACAAGAAAGCCCCCCTTCCTCCCCCCGTGTTTATATATCTACTTGCTTGTAATACGAATAACATATTCCTCCAACAGATTTGTTTTGCAAGCTTTTTAACTTAGCTGCTAGATGTGATGTGAGATAGAATCATTTTTTGTTCAAAGGTTGTTCTACCTCCTGCTGTTAACTTGAGTTGAGATCCAGTTATGCGATTATATTTCCGCTCCTTAATCTTGAGTTTTATCATTCTTTCAGTGATACAGCGAAGGAGGAAGAACCACGCAAAAAGGCTTAAAATACCTATTCCGATCATAGATCATTGCCAAAGTCCAAGACTAAGAAGCACCAAATTTAACATGATGACCAAGTACAAAAATACTCTGCATGCATTTGTGTCAATGCATGTTTTCACATGAATTTTATATTCTTGATGTCCTTTGTTGCATGCCCACACATTGACATAGGTCACATTGCAGGTATGTGTTTTACTGCTGTATATATTCAATTGATACAGGCTTGTACCAATATCTACTTTCCAATTGGTCAATGAAGAGGATTTGTACCTTGAATGTAATTATCAATACTGGTTTTCACAGCAGGAAATACTCCTTTTTTTTGGCTTTCCTTCTTGTTTACCCAGGTCATATTATTGTTGGTATTCACTTGTTGTATTTTTATGTAACAATTTTATATATGTTTGTACATATATCTCACCTTCCAATAAGCCATTGACTGGATTTTTACCTTGATAAAGAATGTATTATATCAATACAGGTTTTCGATGCATTTGATAAGCACATTAGTTTGTCTTTCTTTGCTTTCCTTCACGTTGACACTGGTCACATTGTGCATATATCTTTGTTTATACTGGTGTGTACTTGTATTGCACCTCACAATAAGTCAATAAAGAGGATCTGTTTGTGCCTTGGTAGATAATACACATACAGAATGCTCATTAAAAAACAAAATTTTGCAACTTTTTTGTCTTTTCTTAGCCTCTGTAGAAAGAATATGCACTCGGAGAGTTATGAACTTTACATAATTGGATTCGCAGCGAAATTCAGGTCTAGTTTCACTCAATTCTAGGTAACCCCAGAGAGATAATTATTATTAAATGCAATTTTTTGATCACTCATTAGCAAGAAGTTTCTGGACTCAACATGTTTTTCGCATCTTAACAGTTTTTCACATCTTAACTGGATCCACCCTGTCCCCATATATTCCCAATTTATAATTAGACTGCTACCAGTTATTTTATCATAGGGTCTTCTTATAAAAAGATAATGAAAATCACATATTAAATTTGTTTATCGCTGTTATTTTGGAAAGGTTGCGCAAAACCTATTTTTATGCCACAACTGTGTTTGAGGGGTGTCTACAATCTGTCTGTAAAACGTCAATAGATGGATTTAGCAGTATGATATTTTCTCAAAAACCACTCAAGATATGCATGATATTAATAAAAAAATTTCAATGACGCCAATTCATTCTATGATCTTTGCCGAAAGAAGTTAAATGGTAAAAAACGCTCTATATACCCCCCTTTACCACGTTTCTTACTTGGATCCGCCCCCTTTTGCCCCATTTGTAAAATAGTACATATGCGCCATCAGAACGGCCATAAAAAACTACCCCAGACAAAAGCGGTGGATGCTCATGTTAGAAGGCCGGTTTGCATTGTAAGCAATTGTGTGGATGCCTTCAATGTGACAATGGCAGGGACGACACTCAGCAAGATGAGTATAACCAAATTACCGATGATGAAGACCTTGACCTTTAAGCTAGTATGAATTTGCATCCTTTCTTTGTTTTGTTTTAGCAGTGATACTTATGTGCTCTTTAAAATAGCTATTAAATTCAAAATACATAATCAGATTACACGCTTTACCAGAATAAAACTTCATAAACGTTTACCTGTTTTTCACATCTTAACTGGATCCACCCCTTTCTCATATATTCTCAATTTATTATTACACTGCAACCAGATACTTTATGATGGGGTCTTTTTATAAACAATCATGAAAAATGACATGAGAAGTACATTTATCACTGTTATTCTTGCACGCTTGCACAAAACCTATTATTATATGCCGCAACTGTGTTCGAGGGGTGACTACAAATTTGTCTGTAAAATGTCAACCATTGGGTTTAGCTGTATGATATTTTCCCAAAAACTACTCAAGATATGCATGATATTGATAAAAAAAATTCAATGACACTGCTTCATTCTATGAACTTTGCCAAGAGAAGTTAAATTGCAAAAAACGCCCTTTTAACCCCCTTTTCCGTGTTTCTTACTTGGATTCGCCCCTTTTTGCCCCATTTGTGAAATGGTACATATGCGTCATCAGAACGGCCATAAAAAACTACACCAGATACAGTCTTCAATTTTCTCTGTTCAAGACACTTACGCAGATGTTATTTTTAGAGCCTTTTATGTATAGCCGCTGCTGGCCTATGTATGATCTAAGCTGCATCAATCATAACTATCTGGAGACGAATGATATATCAATGAGAGGGCAGCTTTCAAAAATATTATCCTTCTATTTAGGGGGTTTACTTCCTGCCGCAGAAGCCAAGAATGACAAAGCTGTTGTCAAGTTTTCAGTTAGGAGATCCTGTTACCCGTGAAATGAGATATCATCGTGCATGCCAACTGTTACGAACCAGCTCAGGTAAAAACTATAAAATCTGTTTGCCACTTATCATAGTCATTTGTCTGGCTCAACATTATGTGTGTTACATTCCTATGCTTTCCCTCTTTGAAAATTGTTAACAAGTTCACTTGGGCGTAGAGGTGAGTTCTTATGAAGTGCTGTAAAATTGTTATACCAATTGTTTTAGATCTAAATCAAAAGCTCGCTTCGTGAGATCTGATCATGGCGACAACTTGAGGACCTGGTTAGCTCAAAGATAGAGCGCGAGAAGGGTTCTTACACCGTATCTGATTTACTTGGCTTATATAATAAACTACGTAGAGATAACAGAGAAGATGAGACCAGGTAAGACTATGATATATATTTATATATACTAGTATCCCACAATGCATTTTCTGGAATTCCCAGTGAGATAAGGGCGATAAAAACTTGCGAGACTGGGGTTTCCAGGTTGAAGTTGCATTGTGCAAGCATTATCAACCTGCCGTTTTGATCAAACTTTGGCCTTGTTAGATTAGGATTAATTAAAAAAATATGAAAAGTTATGTCAAAACCTTTTTCTTCCTCGGACTAACTGTATTGTGCTTTCAGACAAAAATATCATCTTTTTACAGCCGAAAAGCTTTTGTCTACCGCCTGAAGAGAGAGTTTAAAGGCCTTAGTTTTCATCAAGCCTCTGATCCCTCTCATGGTGATATAGTGACGAGCAGCAATGCAGTTTTGACTGATTTAGTGACTGATACATCAGTACTCACAAACACATCCAGCCTCTTGAGCGAGGTCGACACTGCCAGCTCATGTGATGAGGAAATCCCTTTCCATAGTGTGACCCAATCCAATCAATATCAACTCAATCAGGCAGCAATTTCACTCCGTTTGTATATAGATCCAACCAAAAAAGTCGAGATCCCCTGGCCACCTACTGCAGACAACCTTAACGCTGAGGCCTGTGTCGAATTTGTTCCGCCACCACTATTTAATTTTCTAGCTAAGATGACAGGTCATGCTGATGTGGTCTGTGACTGGAACACCTACTATAATTTGGAAGCCTCTGTTCGCCTAAAAATTCTCAGCTTAGCCCAGGACATTGTACAGCTAAGCGCCAAAGGTGCTGCTGTTACTCCTAAGTCTTTAGCCATCGGCCTAACAGTGAGGCATATCACAGGGTCTAAATTGCTAGCCAAACTTATTCGTCGATTTGGTCATTCTTGCAGCTATGACTCAATTATTAGGCTCGAAACAGCACTTGCTTTGAAGCAAGCTGCAAATACAGCTTTCAGCCTACCAGCAGGATTTCTTCAGAAGAACTTCACAATGCTAGTATATGACAACATTGACTTTAGTGAAGAAACTCTTTCAGGTCATGGAACAACACATCACACCAACGGGCTGATGATTCAACTGAGGTCAAACACACCTGCACCATCTGTGGAGCACACGATTCCTAGAAAATTTAGAAAACTCACACTGCCCTCAACAGAGATTGCTCCATATTTCTTGTCTACTAAACAGGGACCACATTGACCTCCTCAATAATACCCCAACAAGCAGATGTTCACCGTCCACTGAAATGATCAATCACCAATGACAGAACCTACATAGCACGTAAATCACTCAAGTTATCACCTGAAACCTTACCTGGCTGGACCGCATACAACATCCTGAACAGTGAACCGCTCCCCGTATCAATCATACAATTTGTGAGATGCTGCCGCTGACAATGACTGATACAACCGGGTACACCCTTATTTGTTAATTCAGCACCCTTTTTTACCCTAGAAACATTTATATTCTTGTTCTCTGTTGGCTGTATCGAACCCTAAAATCTTCACTAACTTAGAGCTCTTTATTGAATAATTTGGGATATGCTGTCATATACTGCCACGCTGCCGCTGATGATGACCACTATAACCGGGAACACCCTCATTTTTGGATTCAGCACACTTTTTTACACTAGAAACATATTAATCTTGTTCTCTGTTGACCGTTGACTGTATCAAATGCCACAATTTTCACTAAGCAGAAGCGAATTTGTACAAAAAAGTCGGATTTGCTGCCACGCTGCCGCTGACAATGACTGATACAACTGGGTACACCCTCATTTTTGAATTCAGCACCCTGTTTTACCCTAGAAACATATATATTCTTGTTCTCTGTTGGCTGTTGGCTGTATCAAACACTAAAATATTCACTAACTAAAAGAGCTTTGTTGAAAATTTTGGGACATGCTGCCATATACTGCCACACTGCGGCTGATGATGACCCCTACAACCAGGTACACCCTCATTTTTGGATTCAGCACACTTTTTTACCCTAGAAACATATTATTCTTGTTCTCTGTTGACCGTTGACTGTATCAAACACTACAATTTCAACTAACTAAATGAGAATTTGTAAAAGATGTGGCATATGCTGCCGCGCTGCCGCTGACAATGACCAATACAACTGGGTACACCCTCATTTTTGGATTCAGCACATTTTTTACCCTAGAAACATATATATTCTTGTTCTCTGTTGGCTGTAACAAACACTACAATCTTTACTAACTAAATGCGATTTATTGAAAATTTGTGATATGCTGCCATATACTGCCACGCTGCCGCTGACGATGACCGCTACAACCGGGTACACCCTCATTTTTTTATTCAGCACATTTTTTTACCCTAGAAACACTTGATTTTTTCCTGCCATCAAAAATTGTCCGTGCCATTTTCTTTAGAGCACTTAGAGCTAGCCTGCTTCTGACCTATAAATGATAATGCACTGTCAAGTGGCCGTCCGTTTAGCATGCATTTCAAGTGTTAAGTGGCCATCCACCTTGATGAGTATGAGTGTGTCCAGTTGACTGGACTTTATAATGTTAAATGAATGTCTATTGGTCCTGTTATGACTGACCTTGATCTCGACTCAGCAGTAGTCAAGCCATTTTGGTCTAACACCTCTATTTATTTCCCCATTGCTTTACATGCAAAATATGTTGACTTGTCACCTCAATAGGCCTGCTTCAGGTTGTTTCAAATCTTTAACCAGACCACTCAAAATGATGGTATGCTTCTTCTCTTCTATATTGGTGACTATGGGTTGAAAATTCGTTGTCAGAATTTTTCAGTGGCCCCATATGTAAATTGTAAGACTGTTGCATTTTTCACACATATCCGGTCTAATTTTCATTAGCCAAACCGTATGCATCTTCCTAAAATGATTTTGCAAAAAGAATTTCAAAATTTAATTCAATAAATTTCCATTGCAAATACACCTGAAAATAATAACAGGTTTCAATATCACTGATAGCAGTGCTTTTGAATTGGCTACACCCTCATTTGTCATCAGCATACTAATCATTTTATTTTGGAGGATGGGTGCAACAAGTTGACCTTCACCCAATTACAGGTGTATTACCTATTGACGTCCATTTGGCACTTGTGTTCCTATGAAATGGACGACCACTTAATATTATTTTGTATTGTCTCAGCAAGGAGTTAACTCCTTGGTCTCTGCATGCGGATGTCCACTTGACATTTTACCAATCCGGATTGGCTTTGAGCAGTGATTTTAGCTGCTAAAAACCTGTCCGGATGGGCTTTGAGCAGTAATTTAAGCTGCTAAAAACCTGTCCAGATGGGCTTTGAGCAGTAATTTTAGCTGCTAAAAACATGTCCGGACGGGTCTTTTGCTTGGATGATGAGTGTCCACCACCCATCCTTTTCTGTTACCAACCCATCCGCCTCTGTCAAATTTGTGTCCGGATGCGATTTTTGCAACCGGATGCCTATTTGGCATCCGGTGGTTGTCCGACGGCCAACTGGATGCCTATCGTACAACCACCGGATGCCGCGCGGATAACCGGCGTTTGTTCTATCGGCATCCGGATGGGTTCTTAGCGCAGCATAGGGTGCTGTTAGTGCCTCCCATAGCAATATATGGCATTAAATTAACAAATGGAAAACCCAGAGAGCTGTTTATGACATGGATTATTCAATTGTAGTTTTTTTAGGCCACCCTATTAAGCTTTCTATGGGAGGCAGTGCCTCTCTGCCTCCCCTAGAACTACGGGCCTGCATCAATAGAAACTATCTGAAGAAGAGTTTTTCATTGGTTAGTTTTCTTTTCCTCCTTGGTTTTATTTTGTAGACTGTCTCACTGGAAACCGGAATGCAAAATGTTGGTCTGGCCATCTTAGTATTGCAAGGAAGCTTACCTCAGCCAGACAGTGATTTAGCTATTATACCTCCAATAGCTGCAATTATGATGACCTCTCTTCCCTTCTATATAGCCACAACCATATATCTCATCAGGCAGCGAATACTAAAGAGGGTAAATAGTGTTTTCAAATGTTGATCTGGTTAACAACCTGCTCATTGGTAGAATTAACTACCAGTAAATACTGTTAAGAAGGTATAGATCTGGTCGTTCACTGCATGATTAATGCTTCTACTGCAACTGAATTTGATTATCTGTCAGTCATTGCCATGGATTCATTTTGATATTCTCTTTATAGCGAGAGGAAAAAGAGAAATTGGCAAGTGCAGAAAATGGTGACACCAAACTTAATGAAACGGGTAGTCAGGAAGGGGACACAGGAAGTGACACCACTGCTCAAGCTCCACCGACTTCTACTATAGATAAATTTAATCAAAATGAAACTGTTGAGGAAAAGCGACTCCTTAATTCTGCAGAAAAAGATATTCCATAGAAATATTATTGCTGCAAGTACGCAACTATTTCTGGCTTGGCTTTGGCTTGTGTTTATATTATTTGAAAGTCTCATTAACAATCATGTCAAGTACAAATATTTGCTATATATCCACGTTCACAGGTTTCACATCGATATTTCAAAATGACTTAATACTCCTTTGTCAGATAACCGAAAAGTTATTTTTGTCTTCCTTCACATTTGGAGATACAACACTATTGTGAATTCTCATGTCAGTATCCAATGTATTTGTTTCGATGCATAAGACTTGCATTCAAGTTGTATTTACTTCTTTAACTTTCCAAAAAAATTAATCTGTACATATTTTAGCAGCTGTCCTTCCTGTTTAGATTGGCCGCTCAAAAAAGGTGACTCAAAAAAGTAATCTATATTTTAGGAATCGAGGCAAAATTATAAAATCTTTAATTCAATTTGGTATACTTTTGTGTTTTTTTTCACAAAGATTAAATTGTACCAATATTCCTTGCTTAGCGCAGTTACACTAAATGCTTTTTATTTTTTAGGTACAAATGTTTCCATTTTTATCATCTACAGTATTTATTTATAAAATCTCTCTTTGTTTTCAGCTGGCTCACTGTATATTAAATATATTATTTTGAAAAAACAAATTGTTTATGATACTAACGAGAATGACAGTAAATTTTGTGATGAAGTCGGAATAAAGTAAAAAATATGAAGTCGGAACTGTCTCATGTAAGATAAAAGAGTTTAGACTATCTTTGATTGATTGATTGTATTGCTATCACTTAATTATAAAATTGTGAGAAAATGTTGCTTGTCTGAGTGATTGAGTGAGAGTCATTCCAAGTGACTCACCATGTTGAGTAGAAGGTGACTCAGCTGTTAGAGCGTCGTACCTTCAGCATACAAATGTTGAAGGTCGTGGGATGGAATCCCACAGCAGTTCACTGATTTCTGGGATTTATTGGACTCCCAGGTGTGCTCCAACCTGCCTACAAACTGAGAGCAAAATGGCGCATGCCGCAGCCACTGCGGCCTAGCCCTTAAGGCACCCACTATTTCACCACCCATTCTTTTGATTGTGGTGAGTGACTATACCTTGCAATTTTAAACCAAAATCATAATCATGTTTCCAGGTGGATTTTTTACGTCAGCTTCGATTGACGTGAGTTGTCACCTCTTGGTCACTCTCGAAGAATTCATCCCTATACGCAGACCTTTGGAAATCACGACATGCTAAATGCCAAATTGCTCAGACGATACATAACTCCCTTGACTCAGACGGTACTTTGCGTAGAGGAATCAATATCCAGATTAATCAAGGAATCCCATTTCTAGTTTGTTGACTGTTATACGTAAAGGTATCATTTGGCAATCAATGTCACATGATCGATTGAACTTACTAACTATCTCAACAAATCATTCAATTGGGTGGCTAACTCATACAAAACTTGTAATCAAAACATTCCACAGCCATATGTGTTGTAGTGTGTAGTGTACTACCAATGCACTACGTAGATGGTACTCAGTACAGAGTAATATAGGCTATAGTGTGATCTATGCCATGCCATGCCATTGTTTGAGGTACTCAGCAGAAGCTGGTTCTTCGAGCTCGAGTCGACCGGCAGGCATTTCAGTCGTTTGCACAGCTCTGAAAAATACTCCAGTCAGTCTATGTAAACACAGTGGATGTACGAAGCTCACCAAAGAGAACATAAAAACATTGCCATTTTCTGGGATCTGTGCATTATATACAGTATCAAGAGAGTAAAATAATTGAAATTATATGGTGTCGGAAAACAGATTATATATTATATATATATATTATGACATATTATGTATTTGAAGGTGTTGAATTCAGAAACTGTGATCATTGACATTGCAGTGCTTAATGAGTTCAGAGTAAACAACACAGACAGGATAGCAAAAAGCTACAACATATGGCTATGGAATTGATGGTTGTGGTAGCTGACCCTCTTGGTGCACTGTACCGATTTACACAATGGCTGCTGCCATTAGGACAAGAGCAGAAATAACATTCAGTAGACAGGTTATATTTATACTGAGTAATTGTCCTGACATTTTGTACCACTGCTTTTTTTCTTGTGTTATCATGGCTGGGTATCCACATGCAGATAGCCTACCAGGCCTGCTGTAGGTACTATTACCTTGCCTGTATGCTAATAATTCAGTCACTTAATAGGCAAGGCATAATGTGACATGTAAAACAGAAAGAGTCGAAGCTCTGTTTGACCTCACTCAGAGTGCATGGTTTGTTTTCTCATTGTTAAAATCAACATTTGTTTGGCTACAGACGGCGACCCCTAATATGTCCTTTGTTTCATCACATGAATCATACTACGATAAGTCGTATTCCATTATGAGGTACTAAACATGTACATAATATACTATACACAGAATCGAACAAACAACAGGCCCTGTTTGCGCATAGGAACAGCGGTGTTTCAAAAAAATTGAACTCCGCATATTTTGCATTCATCTTATGCCATGGACCAGTATCGATGATATTTGTAAAACAGGTGTAAAATAGGATAGGCAATGAGGTGTGCCACAGCTCTTGGCATAATCACATCAGCAAAAAGCAACAAGGCATTGCAAAAACAAAGTGAAAGTGTTCTACTCGATAGTTTATATAAGCAGTATAGATATGCTGCAATAGCAGGGTAAAACATATGAGTCAGCGAATCAATAAAGCAGTTAAGTTAAACAAAGAAGAGTAAATATTCTAAGCAATCACATAATATTAATATTGATTATTTAGCTCTGTATCGGTTCTTGGATGAATAGAAACTGCATTCAAATAAAAGCAAGATCTCAAGGTTTAGGCATAACACATGAATAGCAGACTGGCTCTAAATATTGATTGGCGATAATGATCAACTAAATTTGTGGACACTGGCTACCGAAAAGAGCTAATGATATTAGTGAAGTGAAGTGAAGTGCAATTTTAATTCAGCAGTTTAGTACGATCAAGAAATTATTGTGATTGTCAAAAAATACGATTACACCAGTAACCTGCCAATTTGAAAATGACTACGTACCTGCTTGCACTGATTTTAAGGCGACTGTTTATTGTGCACTGACTACACCAAGACAATCAGGTCATAATGTTATTTAGCTATCATCATCATCATTACATAACTGTTTGGTCTGTGGGCTCTTTTGATCTGTTCTTATCAGGAATTACAACTCATGTAGATGGACCATGATTTTCTCTGGGATTGGTTTGAAGATATATTCTTTGTTAGATGATACTTTGCTTCAGGATAACTCATGTTTTAGTTTAAGCCTCGTTTGCGTGAAGTTCTGTTTTGTCAGTTTTCAGCTTGTTTACAGGTTCAGTGGATGGAGCCGAGATGTCATCGTTTTTTCCTCCCTTCACCAGCATTGTGTCAGTTTCTGTGAGCCTCCTTGGAATGATGAGATTTTGTCGGTTAGATGTTCTATACTCAGGATTCTGTCGCTGATACTTTTCTTCAGGATGACTCATCATTTTATGTGAGGCAGCTATGAACATGTCATGGACTGTACGAACTCCATCAGCTTTTCTTATCTCTTCAGCAAGAGCAGGAATGAAATGGTTCCTGTGTGCATCTGTTCCATAGAGAGTAGACATCAGAAGTGTTGTATTTGGAATTTTCACCTCGGCATGAACATTTGTATGATCGTCTCTCCCTGATTCTGCTTCCTTTGCATCAGTCTCAGTAGCTGCATCCAATGAAGACGAAGAACCGCCTGAAAACTCTGTACGTGTCTTCAGTCCCTGACATGCCTGAACTATCAGCACCTGTTTTATGATAAAACACTAACATAAGTATCTTTAACAATTAAAATGAAAAGATGTAAACAGACATGGGACAGCATGCAATGCATTCTTACCAGCTAAAAAGACAGCTGAACACTACCATAAACCCTTACATAGAGGCTGTGTGAGATAGGATGGCTGTGATGCAAAGTGCGAGAAAGTTGTATACAGGGACACAAATACACGAGTAGTCAAAAGCAGGTTTGCTTTTTAGAACCATGGACCCATTCATTTTTAGGGGAATATAGATGGGGAATGGAGATAATGCAATCAGGGAGCGCTATTGCTATTCACTGCTAGGCGATTGGTGACTTATTTGACCTTGTGACAAGATATGAAATAAATCTTGCTTTTACAGCAGGCATCATTTTGAACCTACTATTTCCAAATTTAATCATATCAAACATTGCATTCAGATTTGGATTGAAAAGTACATGAACAACATTCAATTGGTAAAGTGTTACGTGCAATTATTGGTTAGCGGAGAGTAAATCACCATGCTGTGTTCCCTTTATTCTTATTCTAAGAAGTTTGATTGACTTCCTTGTTATGTGTTTTTATCACAATGGCTTCTTGCTATCATTCATTCTGTTAGGTACGGTTGGCAAAGGGCTAGCATTTCCGTTTGGACTAGATCAGAAGAGGCTTTGATATGGCTTACCAGTCCCTCTAAATGATCCTGTGTGAGAAGTTTTCCAACCTCTTTAATGTCGCCACTTGATAACGCAACACTTAGAAATGAGCCGCTGCAAATTTCAAACCATTCTTTCCAGAAATCTAATGAAAGCGGCCTTTTTGGGTCAAAGTTACAGGTCAGCACTTTTGCACACCTATCTCGTGGGTAGAATCCAAAATAGCCAGTAGTACCTTCTCATCTATGTCACCAGCCCAGGCATTAAGGATTAAGCCGATAATCACATTCTCAGATACATCATCATATTTGATAGACTTGAGAAGCAGAGATATAACCTCCTCACCACAGACTCCTCCACTCACACAGAGTATGAGCCATTCCAGACAAACTTCCTGTCTCAGACTCTCTGGTATCTTATCTAACAAAATCCGTGTAAGCCTCAGAGCAGCTTCTGGTTTATTTGCTGCGATTCTTCTACCGGAAGCGACTAGAAGGAAATGACTCCTATGTAACTCATGAAGCTGACTAGTGCTAGCAAAATGGTCTAAAACTAGCTGCATAATCTCTATCGAAATATCAGCTCGAGTAGCCAAATATTAACATAATGTAGGCCAAAGGTTATCACAGAATAGTCGAACAACATCCGGCATACAATCAACTAAGTTCGCCATCAATTTATCATTCATGGTGTAGTTACTCTTTAGAGCGCTGATGACCTGCTCACACATTTTCAACCGTAAAGTTTGCATATCCAGTGATTTGACATCAGGACCCTGAGTGATGAGTCTCAATGTCTCTTCTCTGGGTAGTTGTTGTAACAAAGTCTGTACTCTAGATACATCTCCTTGTTTTATAGCTTGTAGAAGTGGATGAGAGTCCCTCAAAATGTTAATGACACACATGGTTGCCTCGAAGTATCGAGCAAGCTCTGCTGCCTGCTTCATGTGATCCTCTGATGTAGACCCATTATTGAAATATAGTGAATTTAACACATTTCTGATTGTCATATCTGATGAAGGCCAGTTGAGACACAAAGAATGTATGATCTGACCTTGCTCCTCAAATGGATGACACCGTAGAAGTTTCACAGCTTGCTCTGTGTTTTCTCGTCTGACAGCATCTGCTAGTCTTATGACAGTCCTCCCAAAAGGTTGTTTGGTAATATTAGAAGATGCAGCCATTCCAGATATGTTCAGCTATGTTATATTAATGTTTCTGCTACACTATGAGCTAGAAAAATAAAACTGTATATAGACGAAGTGAGTCCTTACTTGTTACTTAGCGACCTCTAGTGATAACATCTGATAAAACAATCTGTACAGCCTACTTGATACCAACATGCGCTATGATTACCCTATCTGCATGCTTATGGTGCAAGACAATGTAAAACAAAAAGCAGCAAAACTCCGTATGACTTCACAAGCTTTGCATGTATCCTCGTCCTATTGTTGTGGTTTGTGATAACCAATGTAGTAGTCATATTGATGAAGCAGCACATTTAAATTTATATGAGTCATTAAATAGACGAAACGTTCAGCAGAGGATAGAAAATATTCTGATACAAATATATCATGCTGTGTATATTATTTAAACTATGTAATGGTTGCTGTCTGAATAGAAACTGCATGGAAACAATAAGAAGATATCAAGGCTCAGCCAAAAACTTGAATAGCATAAACTGCATTAATAAAAAGAAAAACCTAGCTATGAAGGTAAGGCTAGAATCGAGCTAAGCTATAAGTGACTGTGAAATTGTAATATTAATGATGATAATAATTCAACATTTTTACTTCCCACTTGTTGAGAACAAATCTATTATCGATAAATACAACAACACCAGTAACATGTCAAATTAAAAATGCGAAAACAAATGATAACCTCCTCCCTGCTAGCAATTATTCTAAGACAGGTGATTATCATGCCGTAGCCTCACACATAATCACTGGTCATACCTTAACCAAGTTTTGTCCTATTCATTGTGCTATGACCTCAAAAAAAGACAAATGTCATACCGGCACAAAGTTATCCTACTTCGTAATTACATTACTGTGCAGCCTGCAGTATTTTCTGATTTTTTCACATCGGGAATTACGACTTTTGTAGCTGGATCTGGATTTGTGTTGCGATTATCCCTTTCCAGCAGCCATGTCTCTATTCCTGTGAGTCTCTTTGGGATGACCAGATTTTGTCTGTTAGATGTTCTGTACTCAGGAATCTGTCCCTGATATTTTTCAACATGGTGTCTCATCATGCTATGAGGAGCAGCTATGAACATGTCATGGGCTGTGCGAACACCATCAGCTTTTCTTATCTCCTCAGCAAGAGCAGGAATGAAATGGTTTCTATGTGCATCTGTTCCATAGAGAGTAGACATCAGAAGAGTAGTGTTTGAGATTTCTATCTCGACATGGACATTTGTCAGGTCATCCTTCCCTGATTTTGCTCTCTTTGGACCAGTCTCCATAGCTGCATCTGCTGTAGAAGAACCTCCATTAGGGGAGAGTGGAAGGTCAGGTACCTGATCAGTAGGTAAGGTCAATCCCTGACATGCCTGAATTATGAGGAGCTGTAAAATGAAGTCAATCATTAGTATGTCTGAATCAAAGGCATCTGCAACATCTTCAGCTTACATTATACATAGTTTCATTTTATCTGATAAGAAATATCATATTACATTTTGAAAATGTTTCCTTGTCTGATTAAAGGTTTTTAACACAATCTCCCTGGAACACATGTGTACTGATGCGTTATAATATTGCTATTTTCGCATAACCTGTTCATAGCCAACTGTCTTCAGAGCGATAAAAAGTATTTAGAATCTTTGGCGATACGGCTGTTTTTCTTCCTCACAATCTAAATACATATGACTCATATTTGGTATCGAATGCATCACCACATTAACTTTCTTTTATTGAATAATTTGTGAATTTGAAATTATCTGCTTTACTGGGACACATTCATGTTCCATAGCAGTTGTTAACACAAAAATTTTACCCCTACCATGATCATTAGATATGATTGTCATTATATGCTTAACTGATAATGCATTTTGGAACAAATCATTATCTACCCCGTAAATTGGTTACATTTTTTGCTTTAACAATTTTATATTCTGACCTTAGGCACATGCTGAGGTAAGTAGTCTGCCAGTATCTCCAGTAAGTCACTTATTTTACAGCTGTCTGTGGTCAGTGGATGGGAATGTCTCAAAATGTTCATGACACACATGGTTGCCTCGAAGTATCGAGCAAGCTCTGCTGCCTGCTTCATGTGATCCTCTGATGTAGACCCATTATTGAAATATAGTGTATTTAACACATTTCTGATTGTCATATCTGATGAAGGCCAGAAGAGACCCAAATAACTCATGATCTGACCTTGAGCCTCAAATGGATGACACCGTAGAAGTTTCACAGCTTGCTCTGTGTTTTCTCGTCTGACAGCATCTGCGAGTCTTATGATAGTCCTCAGTCTAGGTTGTTTGGTAATATTAGAAGATGTAGCCATTTCGGATATGTTCAGCTATGGTATATTAATATTTCAGCTACACTATGAGCTAAAAAAATAAAACTGTATAACGATGAAGTGAGTTCTTACTTATTTCTTAGCGACCTCTAGTGATAACATCTGATAAAATAATCTGCACAGCCTACTAGCATCACAGTAATAAAGTAATATATATATACTTTTATTGTCATTCTACATCATCTTTAGGAATGTTTTTCATGCAGTGACAGAACGAAAAAGAAAAAACTTAAGCGGAGAGAAAAAGAAAAAATACTCAAGTAACAAGACTTAATAGGGTATAAAGTGCTTTGATAGTTGTTGTTTAAAATGAGTAAGTTTGGTTGCTGAGCGTATCTGAATTGGTAAAGAGTTAAAAGTTGTAGTGATTTTTTGTCTTAATTGATCAGTGTGATAATGTAATAGGTATTTGTCTCTAAAAAAGGTTTTAGAGCTAGCTGGAATAAAGCCTTCCAAAAGAAAGTCAGGTGCAATCAAATGCAAAATTTGAAAACCAAAAATACAGGTGAAATGACCAGCAAGGAGAGGAAAAGGAATCAGACCAAGAGATGTATGTAAATCTCTTGTATGTATTAGATGATATGATATGTGGTTGACATTTGCTATTAGGCGGAAAGCCCTCTTTTGGAGCAAGTATATTCTTTCAAGAATATATTGTGGTGATAGGTTGCCATATGTGCGGATGCCATATATCATATGACAAAAGACATACTGGAAATAAAAGTAACGAGATGATTTACTATCTAGGAATGCCCTGAATTTCTGGAATAATTCCAAACTTGTTTATTTTGGTGCAAATCTGGTCTACATGATCGTCCCATGTCAATGAGTCATTCAAAGTAAAACCAAGCAGTTTGGTATTGGAATTTCGGTTTAGTCTTTGATGGTTAATTTTTAGATCTAAATCTAGAGATGTGGCTCTATGAGAGGGTTGTACAAGCATATAGTGAGATTTTTTTATGTTTATCAACATCCTATTATTCCTACACCAACTTTCTATCAAGTGTAGATCAGTATCACATAAATCATTAAGTGTATCAAAGTTGTCAGATTTTGATATGAAAACTGTATCATCAGCGTATGCAAATGCCTTGGAAAGTAATCATGATCAATCCTATATTCATTAACCGTGTATAACTCAATGACAATAATATGGTAGTCTATGTAAATGACCATGATATTAGACCTGAAGCTGCATTTTGTGCCAAAAAATATTTCATCATCGCTATTGATCACGCTTTATCTGAATACAAATTACACTGTTTGGACACACCAGCCTTGAAATATTCTCAATGCTTTGCTCTCATTATTTTTGCTTCCATCATTTCTGTTGATGGAAATGCAAGGCACTCAGTTCAAACTTTGCTTTGCATTTCATTATCAATCAATCTGATCAATGTGGTTGATAAAATGAAATACTACTACCATCACCTCCCCTCCCTTCCTCCCACTTCCTCTCACCGAGCAAAGATTGAATGAATTGAATAAAGATAATTGAATAAAATAAGATTGAATAAAAAAAAATCATCCTCAAAATGTAGAAGTTATACCACACTAATCAGTATCTATGTGAAGGCAGCATGACGATGTTACACGCTGTCAATGTTATTTATTTTTTCTTCGTAGGTGAATGGAAATGATGAGGATGATGATCTAATGTAACCCCCCCCCTCCCGCCCGCACGCACGCCGCTGAGTCAAACTCTCCGATTGTAGCTCGAGCTCAACAGTGAGACTCTGCTCAGATTCTGCACCATAAGCATTAGCCAAAGCCAAACTATATAATATCATTTGATCATCATTGGTGGGTATAATTCCAATCAGAAAAGGCATGCCACTACCATGATATGTCTGTCACCGCCAGCCGCAGCCGAGATACTGACGTCTGGAGTGACTGGCTTCTCACCGACATTTGAAGGACTCGTGATGTTTTAAAAGCGTTTATGTATATCCTCTGTGCTCTCTTGTTTATAGATAACACTGTGACCGGGTTCAGACCAGATCGACACACACAGTCCTGCTGATAAGAGAGTTCAGAGACCCAGGGATATCAGTGCTCTTCGCCTTTCCTCCTGTTTACAGACGAGACTGTTACGGGGTTACAAGGACATCATATGTACTTAGCTGATAACAGAGATCATTGACATCGACGCTGCTGCTTTTTGACATTGTCTCACATCACTAACATTTAAGGTCACACTTGAGCCTGATAACATATACTTTGTGATCGGAACATATATACAGCTGAGGATTATTCTGAGAGAGACTCTCTACTAAGACAGCCATCACACAGAAAGTTGCAGAAATGCGTGGAGAAATAATTTTAAATCTTGTAATAACTTTAACGGTTGCTGTCATGGTATCTGCGGCTGGAAGACCAAAGAATGCAGATATTCGAGTTCCTACAATAACGCTACTTCCGTCACAGAATGCATCAGGTGCGTGATAAATGTATCCCACAATGCAATGTTAGTAATCTCAAGACATTTTCAACCAAGGTGATTGGGGTTGTATAGACATGTAAGGACCTTTGTGCACATTATTGGTGCCATTTGCCAGCGGCATCATTTTCATCTTCAGATATCACTAAATGATAATCTGGGATTGCTGTCACGGATTGACTCCAACCAATAGAGGGAAACAACCGTCTGCCCTTCTCAGGGTTAGATTTATACTGGTTTTAAATTCAGTGCGTACACAGCGCAGCCTCTTACTTACCGTATAGAGGAAAAAATATTAGCTATAGTTTAGTTTAGCTAGTTTGGAGATGACATAATGTTAGCTAGCATCAAATTTTGGCTAGCTGAGGTGATAGTCTCTATAGCGTAATGAGGGTGCACTGTATATGATAGCTAGTATAAAATTTAGCTATCTCGAGTGATGTGTGAAGAGGCAGACCTTTCCTCCTGCTTATACTCACTCTTCTAGGGTGTGTCGCTTGTTGTCATGACAGATTAACCAAAGTCCATCACAGAGAATCTAACACGGCATCAGTGAATGGTTGTGACAAGGAGTTGGTTGTGAGGATTGAGGGGGTTGATGAGTTTTTTGGTGTCACTTTCAAAAATCTATCTTATAGTTGATTGGCAAAAAAAATAAGCTTAAAAACAGTTCCTCTATTTTAAGGTAAAAAATTGCTTGCTAACTGCCGCTGGTAACTGCTGCTTTTTCCAAGCAATAAAATCAAATGAATGTAGATGGATGAGATATTTATGGATCAATTAAACTAAGAACAACGAGAAAGCTTTGCTAGGGTGGTAGAGCGCCGAACTCAAGACTGCATGGTTGTTGGTTCGATCCTCAGTGGTGCCCCTTGACTCTTGCTGGCGATTTGCCCTAGCTGACCTCAAAAACTAACAATGTTCTTTCTCCAACCAGTTATTAGAGCCACTGATTAAGTATTGGCGTTTGCAGCTTGCCAAAGCCTAAGAGCTGAGAAATCCAAGGAGACTGCTCTAATATGAAAAAAAAGCATTCTGAAACAGGTATCGGATCAGCTAGCAGAACTGGAAGCTTGAGCAATTTGTTATTTATTTAGGAACAAGTTTGTGCATGGTGACGACAAATATCACAAGTAACACACCAAGGACAAATGTCAACGTCATTGCCAGCTGGTTACGCCAGACGTCACAAGTGTCACAAAGCAATGCCCTTCAAATTTGATAACCAGTAATATGATGCATTCCAGCCATCAACAACTTCAAATTCATTTTATTATTCCACAGCACATCCTCAACTCAAACTGAACTACTCTCTGATCACCAAAAGCTGCAAAAAAAGTCTTAACTCTTGTGGTGTCTGCTCAGAAAATGATATTATTTGCTTCGCTGTTAACAATCAACTTATCAGGGGAGAAAAACCTACCAGCTGTGATATGATGTTTATTGATCACGAGCTCAAAATATTAAAACGTTTGTTGCTAGTTTTTGGGACGTGTGTTGAGACTTTTTCAGATGCTTGTTGAGGGTCTGGAGCTTGTGAAGCGTGTTGTCACCATAGGAGTGATCACAAACTTTCCAAAAAGATTTACGCTATGATTTCCCTAATGTGTTTTATTTAGTCACTGTTCTGTCTGGGCCCTATATCATGGGTCCTTAGATCGACTCGATAACAATAGCTCCTCTAGTAAATAACTCTTCGCTATGTTTTCAATTTGTAGCATCTGGCCTATTCAAAATGGAGGTACCCGAAAGTGACACAATGTTCTCCGCTCTGTTTAACGGACCACCCGCGGAGTTCACCGCCAAGCTGTATGTTGATCCAACAGTGACAAACTTTACCGTCAGTGTACGAAGTACAGAAACTGATATATTGATCACACATGTAAGTACGGGACACTACGGTTCAGGCATATTGGTTAACAATTTGTGAAATCAGATAACTCTTGAGTTTTCAAACATCTAATTCATCTCGAGTGTTAGGAACTCTCTATTCTCACCCACCACGGCCCTCAGAAGGAACAGCTTTGGAATTCACAGAGATTCCTCTAATCAATTCCCTCCAGACAGTTCTGATTTTCATCGGTCTAAATACCCCTAGCAATATGTGTATGATCTGCAGGGAAGAAGGTTGACTCTATCGATGGACATACTTGCATAGTGATGGCTGTGCAGGCTGTTTTGGGTGGTTTAGAGAGGGACACCCCCACTCCCACCCACACCAGACAGCCTGCGCTGGCTACCCCTGACCCCTTTAAAAAATGTGGCCAGGCTTTGTGGGATCATGTCCTCAAATAATCATCACCATAATACTTATTTTCATTTAATTTTTTTTACAGGGTAATGTGCTGATCATACCTTGTAATGTCTATGAGACCTCAGCAGACCTTCAGACTTTAGTTATAGTGACTGACAAAAGTTCTCAGAGCTCAGATAGTAATCCAGGTTACACAGTTGAATATTCACAGAACGTAACGTCACATCACATAAATATGACCTGTTATGATTTATCAGTCAATGGTATGTATCAATCAATCAATCGATCAATCGGTTAATCAAACAATCGTTCAATCGATCAATCGATCAATCAAATGACTCAATGCTTCAATTAAGTTTAAAGACTTCCCAAATACAATGCACTTTTAAGTCAGGTAGTTACTTCTGTTAAAGTTATTTCAGATTCGCATGGTAAAAATTCAAAGCTCTCCTTGGTATGAATTATTGATGGTGGAACAAGCGCCTCCCACAAGGGAAGATAACTCTCATTCTCTGCATTATGGTGTCACCATCTCCAGGAAGTTTTGTTGATGCTTGAACGTGTTAGGTTTATACTTTCAGTATCGAGTGTGTATTTGGGGTACTCAGTGCTTGAGTTCACAGCCAAATATTCGGTGGAGAGCAGTCCAGAGGAGGAACGGACAAAATTGATATCTGAAGTAGCAGTAAAATGTCTGCGGTTCATGAGGCTTATAGATGTAGTCTTCCAAATATTAATCTATGTTATGGTGAGCGTGACTGTTATTTGTTTCAGTTATTCTGAAACTGCAATTCCATACACAAAGGATCAGACTTTCTTTGAAGCAACCTTGTGCGATATTTCCTGTATGTTTCCAAATCAAGACTAGCTGATGTTTATGTAATATTTGTGAAACATAGGAGTGGCGATTATCAGCTGTAGTCCCCCTTTTCCAGTTAAGATAATCAATAATCAAATGATTGATTCATCGATTAATCGACCAACAAAGAAATCAACCAATCAACAATCATCAATAATCTAATAATTTAGTTTCATGTAGACCTCAGGATGTGGTCAGAAAGATGAATTAAGCAGAATTGGTAGGGGCGGTGAGACGACCTAGACTTCTTTGACTGTTAAGCTAAGAATTGATGAAATCTTCAAACCTGACAATTCTGAACCCAAATATCTTTGTAGCCGAACTCCCCCTTTGGGTTGCCAAGTGGTGGGTAGAGCTGAGGTTTATGATTGTTACCGAATCTTTGTACTCTTTGATAGGTTAGTGTTGCTACACTAGGAATGGGTAATGGATTTGACATACCCACTATAAAGAAACATTTGAAGACTCCTAAGGCACCTCTCATTGCTCTTATATCACAATACACCTTCATGCCTCTGGTGAGTCCAGTTATTATCTTTCTCTCTCAGTGTCAGGTTTGGGGCACCCTGATCACATGAAATACTATTGCATGTATATCTCTGATCAATAGAGAGTGAATTATCTCACTTAGCATAAGTACTTTCAGGAGGAATTTGGTGTGACTATGCGAGGTAAATCTCTTATTAAGGGGCCCGGGAACATGATAGGTACACAAGCTAAGTTAGCTCTAACGATCAGAGATACACGTAGTCTCAATATCAGTGTCAGGTTTTTGCTATCTATGTTGAGGGAACTGCTTTCCATGAGAGGAGGATTCTCTTCGTTCTGATTGGCTGTTAGGTTGTGAGGTCAATCAAAGCTTACAAATTGATTAGGTTACTCTGCTGAATCGAGAGAAGCTGAGGGGAAATATTTGCCATTACGTTGGCGACTGCATTTTTTGCACAGGAGTTGCCTTTGAATTAATTGAGGAAATTAGCTTCCGTGTCAAGTGAGTTTGATGGTGCTCTGACCTTGGGCGGTGATGAATGGCTACAGTTAAAATAACCTGCAAGATCTAGTTTGACAGTTTGATAAATCTAGAGGGAAAAATAAAAAGGCAGGCAAGGGTCACAGCAATGAACAAGAAATATGCAACTTCTGATAAAAGTGTTATTGTTGTATTAAAAAATCCAGGCCTGGAAGTATATCACATATAAAGCTATTTTGATTATCTAGATTGCGGGGTGTTTGTATGTAACAAGCTCTTATAAGTAGCCAAATATGGAGCTTGCAAGGCGATCGAGATTCTGAACCATTGTTGACTAATGAGGCACAAGTTAACATTGATAGCAGACTGAGAAATACCAGTGTATACCTATATCAAAGATTATAAATACTCATTGCCTATACAATGTTCTATTTATTCAAGTGGGGTCACCAATCGTACACAATGTCAATTGAATACAATGTTATACAACCTCATGCAAACAGAATCATAGATTTGATGATGTAATTAAGAGGATGATTTAGAATTTTTAGAATTCAGGCTAGCGCGTGTGATAGATAGTCTTGACAAATGACACAAAGAATAATTTGTGTAATATGAAAAAACATTAGGAATCGATATGATTTAAAGTGGTTCAAAGAATGGGACATATATTTACAAAAGTGTCGACTAACATTTCAATACAACGTTAAAAAGAAATTCAGAGTGATGGCCCATTGAGGGTACATTTTAGATCATTATCTTTCAAATTCCATACTCCATACTGAGGCATCTATTGTTACAGGCATTTATACTTTGTCCGTCTCTGTGTTGTTGACAATTTACCTGGGAAAAGCGTAGAACAAGTTTGTCCCCTCTGTGGTGGCCGACGGATATTGCTTATCGAGTTGTCGGCGCATTGCCTTGATACCCGACTTTTGTCCCTCTGCTCCGCCATCACAGAGGGAACAAACTAATATCTGCAACTTCAGATGACTATGGTGGGATACTAAAAATTTGAGAGATATTTTGTATTCAGAAAAACTTCCTCTTCTGACACTGCAGTGATCCAGTTGCAAAGACTTTACATCTGGACGGCATGATGTTGTTTAACAGCGCAGGGCCGTAGTTTAATAAAATGGCAGGGGAGGCGAAAATCCGACTCAGGTCGCAAACATCAATAGGACGGGTGCTGCAACCTCCCCAAAGCAATTTATATATAAATGGCAAAAGGAGCTGTTCATGACACGGATTATTCAATTAATTTGCTTTTAGGCCACCTTTTTTAGATTTCTAGGGGAGGTAGTGCCTCCCTGCCTCCCCTAAAACTACGGGCCTGCAGCAATATTTTATCAGATCTTACAAGTTGGATATTTTCAAGTTGGGCTTTTTATCTCCCAATGCAAAGAGAGATGATAACTTCTCTTTAGATTGTACAGTTATGACGAGAGGATAGCTTCACAGAAATGGAGTGAAGTTCATACTGTCAATGTTTTCCGAGTGGATTTTGATTAAAACCATCTCCCTTTTTATATTCATGCCTGATATGTCACAATACTCTTTTAAGGTCCCTCAATGTCGGTTGTAACACAATTTTAATGTTTTATTTTGTTTTGCAGCTTTCCTATGCAGTTATATACATAATGGGGTACAAAGGTGGATGGGCTCTTGGCATGTTTATGATGGGCTGTTCTCCAGGCGGAGGCTCAAGTAACATGTACAGTAAACTCCTGAATGGTGACATGTCTCTTAGTATCACCATGACCACTATCAGTACATTTGCTAGCCTTGGTAAGTATTGAACAAGAAAGTGTTTGTATGTAAATCAAGTTAATAAACCCCAAGTGAAAAGACTGCTATTCGCTGCTAGAAGTCGCACACTCGTGTCTCATTTACTGCGGTTCCATGGATCGACCTGGCGCTATTTTAAGCGGTCTTCGAACCATGGAAGTAACTCCAGGTTCGTACTGAGCCCTAAGGATAAGAACACAATTCGCTGTGTGAGGCAGGGGCGTATATTCTAAAAAATTTCACTCACCGACTTTTCAGAGATGAGCATAATAATCGGGCGCAGCCCGATCCACACGCCGTAGGCGTGGCGGGGAGGGTGTGGGAGGGGCGCTTAAGCGCCCTCCCACCACGGAAATTTTTGCATATCGGTAGCAAAATAGTGCAAGCAGAGAAGTATTTCAATAGCTCACTTAGCTGTTGGGTACTTTCAGAAAACAACTCAATAGCAGTAGAAGATTACGGTAAAAATGCTCCAGTTATAAAGCACCCATTTGAAAAAAAAACTGACCTTGATGGGATTCGAACCCACAACAATCTTATTACAGTGATTGTAAGGCAGACGCTCTACACACTGAGCTAGTCAGCCACTCACGGAAATCTGTGGGCCGTGAGTGCTAATATACGCCACTGGTGTGAGGTACAGCAGCCTGGCATGTCTGAGCGGTTAGCATCAAAGAATTAGGTCATCTTGGCCAGGGTTCAAGTCCTTGCTGCGACAGATTATATGGATGTTTTCATGTTACATGGGAATACATGCATATTGCGAGGGGGAGCCAAGAGCTAACAACTCAGCTCGATCTATGCCGACCTCAGAAGTCACATGGAAACATGGTGATTCGTCTATGGTTGAGGGGAAAAAGTTCCATGTCAATTAATTTACTTAGCATTTGAACCAAAAACTAGCCTTAGTTAAATACTAACTTTATGCTTGCATACACATGTTATTATAGGAATGGTGCCGTTCTGGGTTTACACATTGGGTCAGACCATCCCAGCAGATGAGGCAGTTGGAAGAATAAAAATACCTTTCCTCAGTATTCTAAGGAGTCTGGCTTTTCTGATAATACCGATACTTATAGGGGTCCTCATCCGACACAAACTGCCTAAGGTCTCAAGATTCATCAAAAAAGGACTCAAGGTATTTAACAGCAAGCAAGGACCGCCTTTTACAGGAATGTGAGCCACGAACTGGGTCCTGTTTGATGTCGCGAAGGCTAAAACTCCTTTCAACCAACTGTCAAGTTGACGAGAGGACCTTATGACTTGATTGACTTAGATAACTAAAAACAAACTTTATGGTTTAAAAATTGAAACTTTAAGAATCCTTACCTCAATGTCAAAGATAAGACACAACTATGAATGGTGAATTCTACTCACGATGCTACATTACAAAACGTACTTATTCTATTGACTCTTGGTAATTGAATAACACCACCTTGTATTATATTGTAGGTATTCTTCGTAATAGTGATACTTTTCTTCTTCACGGTCGGTATATACTCAAATCTATACATATATCAGTCATTCAGAGCCGATATAGTATTCTCAGGGGCATTGCTGCCATGGGGAGGTTATATATTCGGAGGTTTATCAGCATGGATATGTAGATTAGAATGGAAACTTATAAAGGTTAGTACTGACAATCAATTTAAAAAAAAACAAGTGTATTTGACACTGGATTTGGTTCATGCTAAAGAGAGGTTTGAAAAATGATTTACTGTACTCATCATAGGGCTGTAGTTGAGAAGAAATGGTAGGGGAGGCAAAAGTCTGAAGCGAGTCCAACGCATCACCAGGTTGGGTGTTGTGATAAATATGTGTCCGCTAAAAGGCCGTCCACTTATTACCTCTGTTAAATAGCCATCCACTTTTGCTAAACACTTGCTTTACTGCTAAATGGCCGTCCGTTTTATAAATCAATATAATATGCCAGAAGCAGCTATAGCCTAAGTTGTTATGGCACGGACAATATTTGATGGCAGGATTCTGATCACTTTTTATACTACATCAATATATGTTCTGTAAAATTCACCGGGTGTACCTAGTTGTAGTGGTCATATTTTGAAAATAAATGGCAATTCGTTTTCAATTTAAATGAAGAGAACATAAATCCTCAAACTGACCTACTTGTATAGAGGACCAATCATCGGTGTGATAATAAAGAAATCTATTTATAAAATACTCAATCACATCAACTCGAATTTGGCATTGACGTAGCAAATATTAATAATGCATCTTTTTACGGTGCTATTGACTTACGCCCAGCCTTTGTTAAATTTAACTCTCATGCTTTAGCAGATGACATAATACAAGGAAGCATGAACATGTCTAACAAAATGACGGTATCACTTTGACTAACATTATGGAGTGTATTATTCACTTTGAGAAAGTAGATGAAGCAGCCGAGAGTGTTGTTTTGTCAGCCTCAAAGCTTGCTGAACTCAAATATGTGGCTAAAGAGTGGGTGAAAACTGGGAAAGAGCCGGAATGCTTCATTCATTGCCAAAAATCTATGACAATGACAATGGATGAATGTAGTACCTATAAATACCATCGTCTTTGTATGTTCAGATTTTTTAAATCCAAGCTAGAAAGAGCCAAAGATAGTGCCATGAAGAGAAAGGTATGTATAGAACATGCTCATGATTCAGGATTTACTCTCAAGGTATTAATTGATGACCACGGTGCTGTATGGAAGACCACCCTGTGTTGCTTTGTTTGAACCGATATGAAACTTTGTGTGACGTTGCTCTCAGTCAGAGATAGTGTTAGGGCCAAGAAGATCATTCTGTGATAAATGAGAGAGTTCTGTCAAGGAGTAAAAGACTTTTACTCCTTGATAGAACTCTATTATTTATCACAGAATGATCACAACACTGAGTTAAATCATGGTTGGAAAATCTGAGATGCCTTCAATTTCTTTCAGTCTTGATTGATTGACCCTTGTAATTGCTAATCATTAACCCTGCTCTAATAATATCCTGTTTTTAAGAATGAGGATAGAGCCAATTTGCCGAGCCTAAAGAAACTCAGGACTTCAGAACCGAGTACTAGTAAGCCTCAGACATTCTCTTCTACCTGTGTCATATGTAATAATGAGAAGTACAAAAACCGCAAGAAACTACCGACCTCTAGAGCTGAGACTTTAGATGCTACAATAAACTGCAACACCATAATCTCAGGTTTTATTCTGCCTTCTGCAGACTCTGTAGGGTTGGTTGATTAATTGAGGGAACTTTTTCAATTACATGTGTTGTATGATCTAAGCTGCATCAATCATAACTATCTGGAGACGAATGATATATCAATGAGAGGGCAGCTTTCAAAAATATTATCCTTTTATTTAGGGGGTTTACTTCCTGCCGCAGAAGCCAAGAATGAAAAGCTGTTGTCAAGTTTTCAGTTAGGAGATCCTGTTACCCGTGAAATGAGATATCATCGTGCATGCCACAAGAATTATATCGCAACTCTTACGAACCAGCTCAGGTAAAAACTATAAAATCTGTTTGCCACTTATCATTGTCATTTGTCTGGCTCAACATTATGTGTGTTACATTCCTATGCTTTCCCTCTTCGAAAATTGTTAACAAGTTCACTTGGGCGTAGAGGTGAGTTCTTATGAAGTGCTGTAAAATTGTTATACCAATTGTTTTAGATCTAAATCAAAAGCTCGCTTCGTGAGATCTGCATCATGGTGACAACTTGAGGACCTGGTTAGCTCAAAGATAGAGCGCGAGAAGGGTTCTTACACCGTATCTGATTTACTTGGCTTATATAATAAACTATGTAGAGATAACAGAGAAGATGAGACCAGGTAAGACTATGATATATATTTATATATACTAGTATCCCACAATGCATTTTCTGGAATTCCCAGTGAGATAAGGGCGATAAAAACTTGCGAGACTGGGGTTTCCAGGTTGAAGTTGCATTGTGCAAGCATTATCAACCTGCCGTTTTGAGAACACTCAAATGCATTGATCAAACTTTGGCCTTGTTAGATTAGGATTAATTAAAAAAATATGAAAGGTTATGTCAAAACCTTTTTCTTCCTCGGACTAACTGTATTGTGCTTTCAGACAAAAATATCATCTTTTTACAGCCGAAAAGCTTTTGTCTACCGCCTTAAGAGAGAGTTTTCATCAAGCCTCTGATCCCTCTCATGGTGATACAGTGACGAGCAGCAATGCAGTTTTGACTGATTTAGTGACTGATACATCAGTACTCACAAACACATCCAGCCTCTTGAGCGAGGTCGACACTGCCAGCTCATGTGATGAGGAAATCCCTTTCCATAGTGTGACCCAATCCAATCAATATCAACTCAATCAGGCAGCAATTTCACTCCGTTTGTATATAGATCAAACCAAAAAAGTTGAGATCCCCTGGCCACCTACTGCAGACAACCTTAACGCTGAGGCCTGTGTCGAATTTGTTCCGCCACCACTATTTAATTTTCTAGCTAAGATGACAGGTCATGCTGATGTGGTCTGTGACTGGAACACCTACTATAATTTGGACGCCTCTGTTCGCCTAAAAATTCTCAGCTTAGCCCAAGACATTGTACAGCTAAGCGCCAAAGGTGCTGCTGTTACTCCTAAGTCTTTAGCCATCGGCCTAACAGTGAGGCATATGACAGGGTCTAAATTGCTAGCCAAACTTATTCGTCGATTTGGTCATTCTTGCAGCTATGACTCAATTATTAGGCTCGAAACAGCACTTGCTTTGAAGCAAGCTGCAAATACAGCTTTCAGTCTACCAGCAGGATTTCTTCAGAAGAACTTCACAATGCTAGTATATGACAACATTGACTTTAGTGAAGAAACTCTTTCAGGTCATGGAAGCACACATCACACCAACGGGCTGATGATTCAACTGAGGTCAAACACACCTGCACCATCTGTGGAGCACACGATGCCTAGAAAATTTAAAAAACTCACACTGCCCTCAACAGAGATTGCTCCATATTTCTTGTCTACTAAACAGGGACCACATTGACCTCCTCAATAATACCCCAACAAGCAGATGTTCACCGTCCACTGAAATGATCAATCACCAATGACAGAATCTACATAGCACGTAAATCACTCAAGTTATCACCTGAAACCTTACCTGGCTGGACCGCATACAACATCCTGAACAGTGAACCGCTCCCAGTATCAATCATACAATTTGTGAGATGCTGCCGCTGACAATGACTGATACAACCGGGTACACCCTTATTTGTTAATTCAGCACCCTTTTTTACCCTAGAAACATTTATATTCTTGTTCTCTGTTGGCTGTATCGAACCCTAAAATCTTCACTAACTTAGAGCTCTTTATTGAATAATTTGGGATATGCTGTCATATACTGCCACGCTGCCGCTGATGATGACCACTATAACCGGGAACTCCCTCATTTTTGGATTCAGCACACTTTTTTACACTACAAACATATTAATCTTGTTCTCTGTTGACCGTTGACTGTATCAAATGCCACAATTTTCACTAAGTAGAAGCGAATTTGTCCAAAAAAGTCGGATTTGCTGCCACGCTGCCGCTGACAATGACTGATACAACTGGGTACACCCTCATTTTTGAATTCAGCACCCTGTTTTACCCTAGAAACATATATATTCTTGTTCTCTGTTGGCTGTTGGCTGTATCAAACACTAAAATATTCACTAACTAACAGCGCTTTGTTGAAAAATTTGGGACATGCTGCCATATACTGCCACGCTGCCGCTGATGATGACCCCTACAACCGGGTACACCCTCATTTTTTTATTCAGCACATTTTTTTACCCTAGAAACACTTGATTTTTTCCTGCCATCAAAAATTGTCCGTGCCATTTTCTTTAGAGCACTTAGAGCTAGCCTGCTTCTGGCCTATAAATGATAATGCACTGTCAAGTGGCCGTCCGTTTAGCATGCATTTCAAGTGTTAAGTGGCCATCCACCTTGATGAGTATGAGTGTGTCCAGTTGACTGGACTTTATAATGTTAAATGAATGTCTATTGGTCCTGTTATGACTGACCTTGATCTCGACTCAGCAGTAGTCAAGCCATTTTGGTCTAACACCTCTATTTATTTCCCCATTGCTTTACATGCAAAATATGTTGACTTGTCACCTCAATAGGCCTGCTTCAGGTTGTTTCAAATCTTTAACCAGACCACTCAAAATGATGGTATGCTTCTTCTCTTCTATATTGGTGACTATGGGTTGAAAATTCGTTGTCAGAATTTTTCAGTGGCCCCATATGTAAGACTCTTGCATTTTTCACACATTTCCGGTCTAATTTTCATTAGCCAAACCGTATGCATCTTCCTAAAATGATTTTGCAAAAAGAATTTCAAAATTTAATTCAATAAATTTCCATTGCAAATACACCTGAAAATAATAACAGGTTTCAATATCACTGATAGCAGTGCTTTTGAATTGGCTACACCCTCATTTGTCATCAGCATACTAATCATTTTATTTTGGAGGATGGGTGCAACAAGTTGACCTTCACCCAATTACAGGTGTATTACCTATTGACGTCCATTTGGCACTTGTGTTCCTATGAAATGGACGACCACTTAATATTATTTTGTATTGTCTCAGCAAGGAGTTAACTCCTTGGTCTCGGCATGCGGATGTCCACTTGACATTTTGCCCATCCGGATTGGCTTTGAGCAGTGATTTTAGCTGCTAAAAACCTGTCCGGATGGGCTTTGAGCAGTAATTTAAGCTGCTAAAAACCTGTCCAGATGGGCTTTGAGCAGTAATTTCAGCTGCTAAAAACATGTCCGGACGGGTCTTTTGCTTGGATGATGAGTGTCCACCACCCATCCTTTTCTGTTACCAACCCATCCGCCTCTGTCAAATTTGTGTCCGGATGCGATTTTTGCAACCGGATGCCTATTTGGCATCCGGTGGTTGTCCGACGGCCAACTGGATGCCTATCGTACAACCACCGGATGCCGCGCGGATAAACGGCGTTTGTTCTATAGGCATCCGGATGGGTTCTTAGCGCAGCATAGGGTGCTGTTAGTGCCTCCCATAGCAATATATGGCATTAAATTAACAAATGGAAAACCCAGAGAGCTGTTTATGACATGGATTATTCAATTGTAGTTTTTTTAGGCCACCCTATTAAGTTTTCTAGGGGAGGCAGTGCCTCTCTGCCTCCCCTAGAACTACGGGCCTGCATCAATAGAAACTATCTGAAGAAGAGTTTTTCATTGGTTAGTTTTCTTTTCCTCCTTGGTTTTATTTTGTAGACTGTCTCACTGGAAACCGGAATGCAAAATGTTGGTCTGGCCATCTTAGTATTGCAAGGAAGCTTACCTCAGCCAGACAGTGATTTAGCTATTATACCTCCAATAGCTGCAATTATGATGACCTCTCTTCCCTTCTATATAGCCACAACCATATATCTCATCAGGCAGCGAATACTAAAGAGGGTAAATCGTGTTTTCAAATGTTGATCTGGTTAACAACCTGCTCATTGGTAGAATTAACTACCAGTAAATACTGTTAAGAAGGTATAGATCTGGTTGTTCACTGCATGATTAATGCTTCTACTGCAACTGAATTTGATTATCTGTCAGTCATTGCCATGGATTCATTTTGATATTCTCTTTATAGCGAGAGGAAAAAGAGAAATTGGCAAGTGCAGAAAATGGTGACACCAAACTTAATGAAACGGGTAGTCTGGAAGGGGATACAGGAAGTGACACCACTGCTCAAGCTCTACCGACTTCTACTATAGATAAATTTAATCAAAATGGAACTGTTGAGGAAAAGCGACTCCTTAATTCTGCAGAAAAAGATATTCCATAGAAATATTAATGCTGCAAGTACGCAACCATTTCTGGCTTGGCTTTGGCTTGTGTTTATATTATTTGAAAGTCTCATTAACAATCATGTCAAGTACAAATATTTGCTATATATCCACGTTCACAGGTTTCACATCGATATTTCAAAATGACTTAATACTCCTTGTCGGATAACCGAAAAGTTTGTCAGTTATTTTTGTCTTCCTTCACATTTGGAGATACAACACTATTGTGAATTCTCATGTCAGTATCCAATGTATTTGTTTCGATGCATAAGACTTGCATTCAAGTTGTATTTACTTCTTTAACTTTCCAAAAAAATTAATCTGTACATATTTTAGCAGCTGTCCTTCCTGTTTAGATTGGCCGCTCAAAAAAGGTGACTCAAAAAAGTAATCTATATTTTAGGAATCGAGGCAAAATTATAAAATCTTTAATTCAATTTGGTATACTTTTGTGTTTTTTTTCACAAAGATTAAATTGTACCAATATTCCTTGCTTAGCGCAGTTACACTAAATGCTTTGTTATTTTTTAGGTACAAATGTTTCCATTTTATCATCTACAGTATTTATTTATAAAAATCACTCTTTGTTATCAGCTGGCTCACTGTATATTAAATATATTATTTTGAAAAAACAAATTGTTTATGATACTAACGAGAATGACAGTAAATTTTGTGATGAAGTCGGAATAAAGTAAAAAATATCACTGTGCAAAATCGGTTCCTATTCAGAGCTTATTCCATGCGGGATAATGATTGTATAAATAGATGAAGTTATACCTACATTGTATAATTACAATTGAATTGAATAAGTTGTCTACTTATACCATACATTGAATAATTATAGTTGCATAATTTTGCCAGGAATGTGGTATAATCATTGCATAAAGTGGAATAATGAAGGTATAAACAAGATTATTCAAACTTATGCCCAGTGTATAATCATGGAGTAGGAACTGATTTTGCACAGTGTATGAAGTCGGAACTGTCTCATGTAAGATAAAAGAGTTTAGACTATCTTTGATTGATTGATTGTATTGCTATCACTTAATTATAAAATTGTGAGAAAATGTTGCTTGTGTGAGTGATTGAGTGAGAGTCATTCCAAGTGACTCACCATGTTGAGTAGAAGGTGACTCACCATGTTGAGTAGAAGGTGACTCAGCTGTTAGAGCGTCGTACCTTCAGCATACAAATGTTGAAGGTCGTGGGATGGAATCCCACAGCAGTTCACTGATTTCTGGGATTTATTGGACTCCCAGGTGTGCTCCAACCTGCCTACAAACTGAGAGCAAAATGGCGCATGCCGCAGACACTGCGGCCTAGCCCTTAGGGCACCCACTATTTCACCACCCATTCTTTTGATTGTGGTGAGTGACTATACCTTGCAATTTTAAACCAAAATCAAAATCATGTTTCCAGGTGGATTTTTTACGTCAGCTTCGATTGACGTGAGTTGTCACCTCTTGGTCACTCTCGAAGAATTCATCCCTATACACAGACCTTTGGAAATCACGACATGCTAAATGCCAAATTGCTCAGACGATACATAACTCCCTTGACTCAGACGGTACTTTGCTTAGAGGAATCAATATCCAGATTAATCAAGGAATCCCATTTCTAGTTTGTTGACTGTTATGCGTAAAGGTATCATTTGGCAATCAATGTCACATGATCGATTGAACTTACTAACTATCTCAACAAATCATTCAATTGGGTGGCTAACTCATACAAAACTTGTAATCAAAACATTCCACAGCCATATGTGTTGTAGTGTGTAGTGTAATACTAATGCACTACGTAGATGGTACTCAGTACAGAGTAATATAGGCTATAGTGTGTTCTATGCCATGCCATGCCATTGTTTGAGGTACTCAGCAGAAGCTGGTTCTTCGAGCTCGAGTCGACCGGCAGGCATTTCAGTCGTTTGCACAGCTCTGAAAAATACTCCAGTCAGTCTATGTAAACACAGTGGATGTACGAAGCTCACCAAAGAGAACATAAAAACATTGCCATTTTCTGGGATCTGTGCAATATATACAGTATCAAGAGAGTAAAATAATTGAAATTATATGGTGTCGGCTCCTGAAAACAGATTATATATTATATATATATATTATGACATATTATGTATTTGAAGGTGTTGAATTCAGAAACTGTGATCATTGACATTGCAGTGCTTAATGAGTTCAGAGTAAACAACACAGACAGGATAGCAAAAAGCTACAACATATGGCTACGGATTTGATGGTTGTGGTAGCTGACCCTCTTGGTGCACTGTACCGATTTACACAATGGCTGCTGCCACTAGGACAAGAGCAGAAATAACATTCAGTAGACAGGTTATATTTATACTGAGTAATTGTCCTGACATTTTGTACCACTGCTTTTTTTCTTGTGTTATCATGGCTGGGTATCCACATGCAGATAGCCTACTAGGCCTGCTGTAGGTACTATTACCTTGCCTGTATGCTAATAATTCAGTCACTTAATAGGCAAGGCATAATATGATATGTTAAACAGAAAGAGTCGAAGCTCTGTTTGACCTCACTCAGAGTGCATGGTTCACTTTCTCATTGTTAAAATCAACATTTGTTTGGCTACAGACGGTGACCCCTAATATGTCCTTTGTTTTACCACATGAATCATACTACGATAAGTCGTATTCCATTATGAGGTACTAAACATGTACATAATATACTATACACAGAATCGAACAAACAACAGGCCCTGTTTGCGCATAGGAACAGCGGTGTTTCAAAAAAATTGAACTCCGCATATTTTGCATTCATCTTATGCCATGGACCAGTATCGATGATATTTGTAAGACAGGTGTAAAATAGGATAGGCAATGAGGTGTGCCACAGCTCTTGGCATAATCACATCAGTAAAAAGCAACAAGGCATTGCAAAAACAAAGTGAAAGTGTTCTACTCGATAGTTTATATAAGCAGTATAGATATGCTGCAATAGCAGGGTAAAACATATGAGTCAGCGAATCAATAAAGCAGTTAAGTTAAACAAAGAAGAGTAAATATTCAAAGCAATCACATAATATTAATATTGATTATTTAGCTCTGTATCGGTTCTTGGATGAATAGAAACTGCATTCAAATAAAAGCAAGATCTCAAGGTTTAGGCATAACACATGGAAAGCAGACTGCGCTCTAAATATTGATTGGTGATAATGATCAACTAAATTTGTAGGCACTGGCTACCGAAAAGAGCTAATGATATTAGTGAAGTGAACTTATGATGATTGCAATTTTAATTCAGCAGTTTAGTATGATCAAGAAATTATTGTGATTGTCAAAAAATACAATTACACCAGTAACCTGCCAAATTGAAAATGACTGCGTACCTGCTTGCACTGATTTTAAGGCGACTGTTTATTGTGCACTGACTACACCAAGACAATCAGGTCATAATGTTATTTAGCTATCATCATCATCATTACATAACTGTTTGGTCTGTGGGCTCTTTTGATCTGTTCTTATCAGGAATTACAACTCATGTAGATGGACCACGATTTTCTCTGGGATTGGTTTGAAGATATATTCTTTGTTAGATGTTCTTTCGCTGATACTTTGCTTCAGGATAACTCATGTTTTAGTTTCAGCCTCGTTCACATGAAGTTCTGTTTTGTCAGTTTTCAGCTTGTTTACAGATTCAGTTGATGGAGCCGAGATGTCATCGTTTTTTCCCCCCTTTACCAGCATTGTGTCAGTTTCTGTGAGCCCCCTTGGAATGATGAGATTTTGTCGGTTAGATGTTCTATACTCAGGATTCTGTCGCTGATACTTTTCTTCAGGATGACTCATCATTTTATGTGAGGCAGCTATGAACATGTCATGGACTGTACCAACTCCATCAGCTTTTCTTATCTCCTCAGCAAGAGCAGGAATGAAATGGTTTCTGTGTGCATCTGTTCCATAGAGAGAAGACATCAGAAGTGTTGTATTTGGAATTTTCACCTCGGCATGAACATTTGTATGATCGTCTCTCCCTGATTCTGCTTTCATTGCATCAGTCTCAGTAGCTGCATCCAATGAAGACGAAGAACCGCCCGAAGAATCTGTAAGTGTCTTCAATCCCTGACATGCCTGAACTATCAGCACCTGTTTTACGAGAAAATACTAACATAAGTATCTTTAACAATTGAAAAAGTAAAAGATGTAAACAGACATGGGACAGCATGCAATGCATTCTTACCAGCTAAAAAGACAGCTGAACACTACCCTTACATAAAGGCTGTGTGAGATAGGATGGCTGTGATGCAAAATGCGAGAAAATTGTATACAGGCACACAAATACAGGAGTAGGCAAAAGCAGGCTTGCTTCTTAGGACCATGGAGCCATTCATTTTTAGGGGTTGGAGATAATGCAATCAGGGAGCGCTATTGCTATTCACTGCAAGGCGATTGGTGACTTATTTGACCTTGTGACAAGAGGTGAAATAAATCTTGCTTTTCAGCAGGCACTATTTTGAGCCTACTATTTCCAAAATAATCATATCAAACATTGCATTCAGATTTGGCTTGAAAAGTACATGAACATCTTTTCAATTGGTAAAGTGTTACGTGCAATTTTTGGTTAGCGGAGAGTAAATCACCATGCCATGTTCCCTTTATTCTTATTCTAAGAAGTTTGATTGACTTCCTGGTTGGTTTTATCACAATGGCTACTTGTTATCATTCATTCTGAAAGAAACTATGTTCTACCATTTTCTAAAGGTTTGTTTTGGGATAAAACATGATTTGTGATGTGCATCACACAAGACTGCGTATCACGTTTCTGAAAATCCAAATGAAACTTACCTACTGATACTTAATTGAATTTGATTTAGTTGGGGGATAGCTTTACATTGCCCTAACCTTTCGAACCTGACTTACATATTAAACAAGCTGCACATATGCACATCATCTGCTCACTGACCTTAGGCACATGATGATGCAGCTCTTCTCCAAGAATGTAGAGGATGTCATTTATTTTGCAGACATCTGTTGTGCTTTCTTTCTTGTCCTGACAGGCAAAGAGCTGGCCGGCTTTTCCATGTGTCATTACACAGACCACTGCTAGTGAGAACCGATTTCTAATAGTCTGACAAAATTCTCTTAGGCCTTGAAAGAGTGAGAATGTTGACCAGTTTTTGACGACTTCATGCATATTGACTCCTATTTTATCAAGAGCTTTGGTCATGCTATCTGCTTCGGCAGCTGCACCATATCTCTTAGACTTAGCGAGCGCATCAAAGTCATTAAAGCACACAAGACCATGCATTTGTAGTTTGGCATTTGGATGACCTGGTATACAAAAGTCTGTTAGGTACGGTTGGCAAAGAGCTAGAATTTCCGTTTGGACGAGATCTGAAGAGGCTTTGATATGGCTAACCAGTCCCTCTAAAGGATCCTGAGTGAGAAGATTTCTGACATATTCAATATTGCCACTTGATGGGGCAACGCTTAAAACTGAGCCGCTGCAAATTTCAAAATATTCTTTCCAGACATTTAATGAAAGCGGCCATTTTTTTGGGTCAAAGTTACAGGTCAGCACTTTTGCACACTTATCTCGAGGAACAATATCCATAATAGCAAACAGTACCTTCTCATCTATGTCGCCAGCCCAGGCATTGATGAGTAAGCCGATAATCACATTCTCAACTTCGTCATCATATTTGATAGACTTGAGCAGCAGAGATATAACCTCCTCACCACAGACTCCTCCATTCACACAGAGTATGAGACAGTTAAGACAGACTGTCTGTCTCAGACTCTCTTGTATCTTATCTAACAAAGTCTGTGTAAGCATCAGAGCAGCCTCTAGTTTGTTTGTGGCGATACTCATACTGGAAGTCACTAGAATGAAACAACTCCTATATAACCCAAGAAGCTCACTAGTGCTAGCAAAATAATCTAAAACTACCTGGATAATCTCTATCGAAGTATCAGCTGAAGTAGGCAAACATTCACCTTCTTTAGGCAAAAGTTTTTCACAGTATTGACGAACAAACACCGGCATACGATCAACTAAATTCGCCATTAGTTCATCACTCATGGTGTAGTTACTCTTTAGAGCGCTGATGACCTGCTCACACATTTTCAACCGTAAAGTTTGCGTATCCAGTGATTTGACATCAGGACCCTGAGTGATAAGCCTCAACGTCTCTTCTCTGGGTTCTTGTTGTAACAAAGTCCGTACTCTAGATACATCTCCATGTTGTACAGCTTGTAGAAGTGGATGGGACTCTCTCAAAATGTTCATGACACACATGGTTGCCTCGGAGATCAGAGCAACCCTTGCTGCCTGCTTCCTGTGAACAACTGATGTAGACCCATCATTGAAGTATAGTGAATTTAGCACATTTCTGATTGTCGTATCTGATGAAGGCAAGAAGAGACACAAATTATGCATGATCAGAATTTGATCCTCAAAAGTATGACACTGAAGAAGTTTCACAGCTTGCTCTGTGTTTTCTCGTCTGACAGCATCTGTTAGTCGTATGGCAGTCCTCCAAATAGGTTGTTTGTGAGTGTCCGAAGATGCAGCCATGATGGAATAAGAATACGAGGCTGGGAGATTGAAAGACAGATGTTGCTCTGATCATGAATAGCAGCTAAGGTCTACAGGTATTTTGAATTATCCGTTTTACAGTAGCTATTTCGAAAGGCACTCTTGTGTTCTAGCTCTCAAGTATCGACTCTTCACAATATGTATGCGCCAAATACACTGTTATTATGTGCTTAAGCTGTGCTTTGCAACCGAAAAAATACATTGTGTTTGGAACAATCACCTACAACACTTATCATAATGAATGTGCATAGTAAATTTAACGACCTAATACACATATCAATGGAATCAATCACAGCCAAATGAATCATAAAAGCGCTGGTATTTCTATGAAATAACAACATTACTGCTGTGTCAATATACGGAATTATGATAATATCAATTTCATTTGCCAATCAAGTTTCCTGGACATGAGACCAATCATAGCAAAAGTAAATAGTAAAACAATCGACTGAACTTGTCAAAAATATGTCCCATTGTTAACGTAAAAGCCAGAATTGACAACCCTTAATGTGTATAGTTTAATCAGGGTTAATATCAGTAATTCAATCGAATTTCCTAATCTTATCGCGTCAGAGGGCGCTTGGCTTGGTTGAACACATGACCAATTCATAATTCTGATACTTACTAACATCGATAAGAAAGTAAAAAGTAATAACTAAAGAAAGGCAATAGAAAAGACTACAGTGCTACCCTCTTAAAGAATTTATGTCCTCATTGAATAAGAGGACACAACTACGACTGATATTTCACATTTATGTCGCTCTAAAATATTCGTAGACTCACACTCGTATATTCACATCACAAAAAACCTATCATCTAATTTGCCTTCATTCAGAGTTGCCCTGTGAGAGAGGTCGAGACCACCAATTCAGTATGCAAAACTTCCTCTCTCTCATCATCTCCCTTTGCAAAGAGATGCCGATATTTAAGGTATTAATGAGGCTCCACCAAAGAGTTTGGATTTACCATTCTATTAATTCATGGCTTCAATTCAGACTTAAAATGATAAATATACAAATAAAAATATACAACTGTGTTACTTTTTCAAATGTCTCTCGGTGACTGGATAACACAAACACCGCATTGTATTGACAAGGAGTCATCGTACAACAAATATTTAAGAAGGTTAAAAAACCTGTTCAACTAATATAACTTCTAGCTAGTACTGTTGAGTATGAATATATCTGATAATTCAATGTATTTCACGTTTCTACTGCTGAAGCTTTATCTCCTATTTCTCATGGCGTTCTGGGATATATCCCAAACTTCATGGGGTCAGGGCCAGCCCTGCTCTAAAACTCATGGAAACTGATTTACACTTTTGGAGAGACAAAGTGCGAAGCATGTTTTATATGCCGTTTTTCGAGGTGCAAGAATGCAATTGTTACCTTGGATCTTAAATTATTGGCTACTTGGCCAATATTTGTTGATTGATTTTTCTAATTTCTTTTCATGTTTTCACCTAACTAAGGTTTTTGAAGATTTTTGTTTTGCAACTAATATTTTATTCAACATTGAGTGATGCTTAAGAACTGTTGGGTTGATAGCGTGCTAAATTACAACCACTACACGTAATCTCAATGACAAACTCCCATGACCCTCTTGTCTTCATGTCGATTTGCTTTTAATTCACCATTTTGCCTTACATTCCATTGATTTTACAGGACGCCCCCTAAACCATAACGTAAAAACAGGGCTTCCCCTGCAAGAATGAGCGTATCCACTCCTACCAGGAAAGGTGAAGGTCCCTCTGGTGTAGACAATGGCAGCCCTTCAGTAATAATATCGAGAGCGAAAGAAAAAATGAACATTCATTTCATTGATCTTTCTCAACCAATAAAGTCAATCCTTCATTATTCATAACTTAAATGTATTTTGAATAATTGATGTATATTCTGTGCAGACGATGCCTAGCAATTAATGCTGGCTCTTAATCATCAATCGTCAATCAGTTAAAGGTTTCAACAATTTTTTGAACTGGGTTTTGGGTTGAAATATGCGGTAAAAATTACAACTGAGAATTGAAGTTGCCTAAGGTCACGGCGTCCATGTTCTGCTCAAAATTCCTCCCAGTTTGCAGGCAGGTTGGCGCTCACGTGGGACATCAATTGAGTGAAGTATTCAGTAGACTGCAGCGGGGTTCGAACCCAAGACCTCCAAAACTTGTGTATTAGAAGGCAGGTGCACTCACCAACTGAGTCATCTTATTTTAGATTACATACTGATGATGCAGAACCTAAGCTACAATTTTTGATGTTGACCCACCAGTCATTTGTTAGATATGCTGCCTTAGATTGTAGACTGCGTATAAAACCTCATAATTTGAATATTTTTGTCCACATGGGACAGTCACAATTGGAACAATGTTTTCAGTTTTTAGAAAAAAACCTTAAAATGTATAAACTGCATTGTTCAAGTACTATCCTTTACCAGATTGAATGATGGTGACAATTTTTTGTATTTAGATTTGCCCTTTTAAAACCTGTTAAAGGGTCATCAATAGAATTGCAGCAACAACATATGAACGCAGATGGGAACAAACGTAATTGTCATGGTAATATCTATAGATTGATTCTATAGGAGGAATTTAGTATTCTACCTCAGTGATCAAAATAAAAAAAAACACATCAAAAATTGATGAGTCTCGTGCCGTACAATGATGTCAAGCTTAGTGTCATAATGTGCTAAATATCTAAGAGCTTGTGTTACGCTCTACATTACATAATCAATATTCTCATTTGGACTTTAATTCAATATACTTTATAAAATGTGAATCGGCCAATTTTTCAAGCCCTGCCTAGAATCATAAACAATCTTCATCGGCCGTACATGATCATATTGAACCAGTTAAGAAATGCATGTGGCTATGGCAAGGAAATCTAACCTCTTTCGGCAATTAAACATGGTCCTCAAAATATGTATGAAAAACAAAAATTGACTTACACAAAATAAGTTCAACTTAAAGGAATCCGCTATAGTTTGAGTATTAAATCAAACATCTTTATCAACCAGTGCCACATCAATACAAACCAAGTAAGCTAAACACTGTTGCGGGTTGCGGAAAATCGCTGACACTATGCAATATTTGTCATTCAGGGAAATGAAGAAACTTTTCTGGCATGTTCTTCGGACAGAAAGTAGTATTTGCAAAGGAATATATTTAGTAAGCTTTATGTTGAAGTCAGATGCAAGTAGTGTATTTTATGACAGACATTACTGACATAGTAGCCTTGTCTCAACCTCGGTGGGAAATTATGTTGATAATGCGAGTTTTCTGTCCCGAGAATACCACTCCTAAAGGATATAAAGTTACAACTTTTTGGTTGGTTTCTCACTTACATATTCCATCCTTAAATGACAAAGGAGATCACCTAGTAATGTGTAGCGAAACCAGAGTTGTGTACACTCTCTGTCGCCTGTGGTACCTGGCTCATTGGGAGACCACACGAGTGTAACATAAGAGGCATCAACCCAATGGAAGGTCATAGTAGTGCCAGGGATAATCACAGTATTTGTCCAAATTACATCAGAGTTTCCATTCCAATCTACAAATATCATACCATCTTTATTTATCACAATTCACTATGGAGAACCGTATAGAAATGTCTCCTAAACACTGGTTACTGCTTAAAGTGGCTGTCAAGAACACAATGATTTGGGTTTATTCATACTCAGCGAAAAGCAGTGATTAGGCAGTGAGACAATTAACTAAGGCTAGTCACAGGTATGAAGAGGATTAATTACTTGGCTCAGTTTCAGTGTTATTTATGGTTTACCTTTTCGTCAACATTGCAGCTGATTAGCAAGTAATCAATATCAAATTAAAACGGAATACTGGTAAAAGTGCATGCAAACTCTACAAATCTATCACAACTTTTACTCAATCGAGAATCTATATTTATACCATTCATATCTATAATTTATCTTTACTAGTAATAACATCAGGGATTATCTTCCGAGATCAAACTCACTAGGATCATTGCTGTTGATCAATCTAGAATAAATGTGTCTGGTCGCAAGGGTTGATATTATTGGTAATTTTTCTGCTATTATCTGACAGCCCTCTACAGCCTCCTGATGGTTCTTAAAGGGATAATACACTTCTGATCTCTGTTTGGCAGCCAATGGAGCACAGAAAAATGTATGTACATACAAAAACTCCTTATTTGTAATTCAAAACCCCTTGTTCTGCTCAAATGTGCATTCTAAATTGTAGTTGTGCATCTCCAACAAGAAATAAGACAACTAACAGAATTGCTTGTGATCTGAAAAAAGCTGATTTTGTGAGCAGTCGTGTGCTCCTACCTCTTGGTTAGTGTTTCAATTGTCGAGATACTCAAAGTGCGCATGTGCAATGAGGATGACCTTTTGACTTTAGCTTGTTATTTTCTAACAGCCCAGCTTAACACTTTTATTACCATAACCGGATATGGTAATAATAAAGCTTATACCTTGGATTTCCATTATTGAGTATGTTGCCTACTGGTGATGGTTAATTGCATCTTGATTTGTATTTAGTGTTGTTCAGGGTTGACTTCTACTTTAAACAATTATATTAAACGGAAAACCTGCATAAGAGGTTTATGAAGGATTTGAAAATTAATATTAATTTGGTTTGAAACCATTCATCAAACTGAATATGATCTTACCAATTACATTATGTTTTTCTTTTTGCTTTAATTCAATTAAAGTAAGTCCATGTGATTTGAAAAGAGATCATCAAATAGAATGGCAATTTCACATATTTATTATTACTGCAATGAGGTGGCCATGAAAGATATATAGACCAAAGGACGCTTCGGCTGAGACAATCACAGAAGAAAGACAACACTCTTGCAACACCAATCGCCTTACATCTCGCCAGGGTCTGAGATTAGGTGCCACAAATCATGCTTGGTAAAATCATTTTACTGCTGCATGTATACCTTTTATTACCTTTATATGTATGCCCATGTTCATAATGCACATGATTGTGTAACTCATCTATTCCGTATAAAGTCCAAGTGATGTTCTTATAGAGTGAATGACTTGTGACATTGTATGGCAGTGTGTTGAGGAGTGAGTTATGTAAGTCATGTTAGTTTGTGGAAACAGAACCTGTTGGTATAGTGTGAATGAATGCTATCAGCGAAATACTTCATTGCTAGAAAATCCTAAAAGGTTACGTTGCCAGCAAAACTAGCAGTGTGAAACCGAACCATGAATCCCCAGGCCACGATAAGTAGGCCATAAATTGCTCATCAATTGAGAAATAAAAAGGGGTGTATGACGCTGGTATACCGCCATAAGTAGGCCACAATTGCTCACCAAATGGGAAAATTATAGTGCTACCCTATAGGAGTTTAGTTTTCGCAGCATTTAGGATTCGCTTTTTTGCGAAATTTTATGATAGCGGAAATTACTTCCTCAGCAATGCTAGCAAAATTTTATGTAGCGAATTTTTTATATGCTTCAAATGTCTGTTGGATAAATACCAGGGCAGGCAACAAGAAGCAGGCTTGGAACCCAAGAGTGGAGAATTGGTTGGCCTGTCTTGACAAGCTTTGTCAGTGAAAAAGCTCGTCAAGACATGAGGCTGTGAATTGTTGTCCAAATGAGTGTTAGTATTGGCAGAACTGACAGCATCCCCCCCCCCCCCCACCCAGAGCACAGGTGTCCCCAGAAAAAAAATTTTTGTGAAGAACTTCATCAATGATCTCCAAAAAAATGCATATTTATACACTGATGAGATATGGTAAGATGTCGTTGAGGCATGACAGGCATGACTTTTGAGGCAAAAGTCAGGGTTGATGTTTTTCTTATAGGTGACTCAATGCCCAGGGGGTTCACTCTCCAGAAAAGTACCCACTAGGCTCATCACTGACATCAAGAAACACCCCCAAAGCACTTTATGAATGAATTTCAGGGAGGTACTCTTTTCACGTTCAGACCTATAAAAAATCAGTCCCCTTTTTTGAGTCTTTTGAGAGAGCACAATGAAGATAGACATTCAAACCTATTCACCCAGGTAAAATCCTTGGTCCACCTGGGAAAAGCACCCTATTTCTTAAAGTCACTCTAGAGCACCTGGGAGCTTATAAAGTACCCCTAAAACATGGATTTCCCGTTGAACCTTGTTGGTCATTTTGATCAAGTGAGCCCCCTGGGACTCAATTTTCACACATTTGCTCACTTCACACAGACCCCCTACACTAAAGTGGCTTGATTTTGACATAAATCAATGCCCGGCAGAGGGCATATATGAGACATAGACCATCAACACACAGCCCTATTCAACTCTAAAAAAAAGCTGTTGAAACTTGTTTGTTGGTGTGCTTCTGCACAGAACAACAACAACCTTGATGAACCTGTAGGCCTAAATCACAGCAGCTAAATTTAAAATTGATTCCATGATGAATGAATGATCATGATGATGATGCCCTGGCTCAACTACTACTGACTGAGTGTTAATCTATGGAACTCCCATCTGGATGGATTTCTGTTTTAGCTATGGGCTTTTTTGGCTTTGGGTGGTTTGTGTTAGTAGCACTAGTATGAGTGTCTCACTGGTAGTGACTGACTAGATGAGACAACAACACACACCAAACCCACAAAATAAACACTGGGGGAAACCTACTGTAGAACTATGCTCACAGCATCAGCATGGGGAGATGAGCTCTTCTTTTGCAGAAAGTGCTACCTATGATTTGAGTAGGCCTATCTAACACAACCTCTTCTTTTACTCTTTATCAGTCATGGCGCAACAATCCATAACCAGCTATATTGGAGGCGGCAGTCATGCCGTTTCACAGTGCGGCATTTGCTGGGTCGGTATTTGTCGATTACTGCTTTAAGGGCGGATTTTCTTTGAGTGTTAGGTCTGATTCTATTGTTCAGCGGATGGGTATTATCGGTTGAAATTTTTAAAAAATGTTCACTGCATAGAGGCATTGAGAAGTCGGATATATAGGGTAAGGCTAGCTTGGTCAGTCTATCGTCATAGTGCTCTAGATGTGGCATCATCATGCGTGTAGCGTATCTCTGCACTTTCTCTAGTTTCTCTTTATCAGCTTCGGAGATAAACTGAAACCATGCTGGGCAGGCGTAGGAAAGAACAGGTTTGAGATTGGCAGAATAGAATGTTATCAGTCCTGCGGTGTTCATACCCATGGTCTTAAGCTGCTTCACCAGATACAGTCTGCTATTGCATTTGCTCACGACAGAGTCTATGCGGTCACTAAAAGACAGTTGAGTGTCTACAGTGACTCCTAATAGTTTAGCAGATTTAGATGGGGAGATAAAAGTATCATCACTGGGGTTTACATCGAGGTTCATACCAGGTCGGTCAGAAAAAGCAATATTCAATACAACAGTCTTACTTGAGTTGAGAAGCATACTGTTTTCTAAAGACCAACTATTAGCGTTTGATATAGCATCAGAGACATTGTCATCGGTTTACAATGGGCTTAGTTACCAAGCACGAATGCTTACCACTACACCATCCTGCTATCCTGCGCAACGTTCAGCATTATTATAATAGAAGCTACCCGTAAGCTTTCATGTAATAACAAATGAGAAGCATTGGTCAAATGAGACAACTATGGTGCAGTATTGCGATCACAAACTGGCTCCATACTATGAAGCACAGCAAGAGATTCATGGTCAGACAACACCAGGGCTGATAATATTTTACATGTTCAAGGCCCATCCCATAGCAAGTTTCACACAGAAGCTGCAGGATCTGAATGTACTGGCTGTGAAAGTCCCAGCTAACATGACAGATCATCAGCAACCTCTCGACTTGAGTGTCAATAAGAGTGTAAAGAACTTTGTATCTACGCAGTTCAACACATGGTACGCCTCACAAGTCGTTGCGGTTGACGACGATTGACCCAGACCACTACAAAAAAGTCGCAGCAATAACCAAGTCAGGGCCAGTTCTGAGAGAACTCAGTGCGGAGTGGATGAAGATGCTCTATGATCATTTTCAGCTTCTAGCCCAGCGCAACGTGATAATTAATGGCTTCAGGGCTGCTAGCATCAAACAGAGAATGGAAAGCGGACCCTTTCAGATGACCCTTTTCATGACATCGAGTGAGGGAGGTGTGCTGGTATCTCGTCTTCACCTACATTACCACATTTGCGACCGGAACTCTGTGCTCAGTATCATTATCAATAATTACTAGGCAAGCACAACATAAGTCCATCACACTGCGGCATTTTGTTTGTCTCCCTCTCCCAATTACATATGCCACCAGAAACCGTATTATTTGCAACACCAAGTTCATCACTACTACATGTATAACTATTACCAACTATTATTTTTGTTTGTCTATATTTCAGGCTGTTTATCTCAGCCCTTTTTTTAGCAATGCTCAAAAACAAAACTTGATAATTATAATTTACACAACACTATGTACATAAGTTACAGAAACAAATTAACTATCACGCATTTTGGCATCTAACTTTCATCAGAGTCGCTGCTGACACACACTACTACGCGGCGCCGCTTTTGGTGGACACTGATGTGATCTTCATCACTACTGCTGTTATCCTTCTCCATGTCAGTTGTCGGTCCCTGTTTCTTTGTCACTGCGCATGCTGAAGTTCATGGGCCTGACAGCGCATTGTCTGCTAGTGGTACATGTATCTCCTTAGCCCATTCAGCTAGTATGGGCTCCAACAATGACTCGAGTCTGTAATAATGATAAGATTTGAAAAGACGTTATTTTTGTCATTTTACCTAAAGCAATTATCATAGCATTACCAAATAATTCTATGTCATCAGTTATATAGCCTACACCACATTTCATTATTGGAGCGGTATGGCCAAGATAGTGCTCTGTGCAATGGGGTAGCTACCCCAATTGACAAGTCCAGTAGCCTGCTGACACTGAGGTAGGCTACTGTTTCTGGTTGACAGCATATCACATAATTTTATTATCACCTGTCATCAAATGCATTCACATTACATCACAATGTCGCAGTCTCAGAAAGCAGGGATAAGTAGGAAATTAAAAAAATTGAGATTCTTCTTCCATCTTGTACAGAATTTTGTGAGCTTTCTAACAAAGTACCAGTTGAATTCCTTGCTCAAATTGATTTGAAATTAGAGCCACAAGGGGTAGGGCTCTTTGGCAAAATGTACAATATTGTCTATCTCAGGAAACGAGGTTCAAAGTTTTCGATTTATCAGTCAAACTATCATTCAGTCAATCAATCTAGCCAATAATATGATGGCTTCTGTTCATTTTTTAACCAATCTGATTGCAGATTCTAAAAGATCACTTCGTATTGGTTCTAGTAGATGGTTTCCTAGAAATTAGGAAAATTAAATAAAAACTAGGTTTTTTAACTTTAACCTCTCATATAACCAATTGGATAATCCCTACTTATCCCTGCTTTCTGAGACTGCGACACATTATTCTAGCAGTGTGATCATGAGAAACTATCGCAAGCAGCAGCAATATTTTTGTCACAAACTGTATTACCAATTAGCTGTTTGGCTGTACAAGTCTCGACAAGAAAGTGGTGCATAAAACAATGACAAATAACTATCTTTGCCTTGAGTGAATGCGGTTAATATTAATCATGATTTCCATGTAGTAAAATGTCAGCACCAACATTTTTAATGGATAAAACAGTGCTAATAGGTAATTGCGACAGCATTGCTTGATCAGAAAATTTCATGCCTGAATCAAATCCATGATACTGATCAGAATTCTCAACTACTCGGATATTAGGCCATTGTGAGCATGTCTGGAGGATTTATGAAAATCATTGAATTAGCTGGGATTTTCATCAGTCCTTAGAAAATCTAAGAATTTTATGTTTATTTAATGCACAGATGCAATATTTACCCACATTTAGGGACACTTTTCATCACTCCATCCATAAAATATGTTTCATTGAAATAATGTGACTTTTATGATTTGAATGGGATGCTCACTGCTCTAGTTATGAAGAAAACAGAGCATAAATTTAGAGTCACCAACCAGCCTCAATGGCTGAATTCATGCAGCAGCTCAGATTTCAAACCTAGGTTGAGAACCCCGTTGAGAACCCTGATACTGATACATCCCAGGGGTGGGTGTTTGACAGGAGACTCGCCGTCGAAGAAGAATATGAATTTAAAGAAGAAATAGGTAATAGTGTAATGGGCAATTCACAGAAATGTGCATACCTAAGCCCCGATACATGTACTAATTATAAACCATTGGTACCATTATAAATTTTGCAGCAAACTTGAACAAGCCTGTCTTCTGCTTACCTTTCCGTCAACTCCATATTCCAGTGGTGCGCCGTCAACTTGATAGGAATTCCTAAGCCACCCTGCGTTATTTTCGACCTTTGACGGCGGATACTCGATACCTCAACATCCACCATCCCATCGTGTTGGACAAACTTGGTTATAATTCTGGATATTTCTCGCGGGAGATGACCCACAGTGAATTTCATCTCTCCCATCACGTACTTGACACCGACCGCATAGGGATCTATCGTGTTCGCTGTTTCGAGCTCAATTTGAAATGCAAACAATTTTTTTCTCAATTTCATTGATAGTGGCCTGGCCTATCAATATCAGATGTGTGTGATCCCTGGACTGCCTGTAACTTCTAGACTTTCTGAGACTGACTGATGGATAATCATGCTGCTGTGCTGTGTATCATCATCTATTCGCTAACTGGCTGAAATCTTTAGTTTGCTTGCCTCCAAGGAGTCATCTAGAGCTGGAGTCCATATATTCTGGTATACATGGAAACCTCTTAATCCACAATAGAACACAAACATGATGATGTTGTTGGTGAAAAGAATTGAAATGATGGATGGTCTGCACAGAACAGTCAGTAAAGCTAGGTGAAAGGGTTACAGTGGAAGCGTCTGCTGTGTCTAGATATTTTTTATGTCTATTTTAGAAGTAGCCCTAAATCTCTCTTTACAACATATATTTAGGGTGGGTACTGTCAAAACCCGATGAACACCACTCAGTTTCATAAACAATGTACAATTATACAGGAATACACCTTACCTACGCATGCAAGGTAGTGTGGTGTAGTGGTCTAAGTTCCTTGCAATAAGATGGAGGGTTATGCCCCGGGTTCGAATCCCAGCTTTTACTTGTCGAAATTTAGTACTAGCGAAATTTAGTACCAGGTCCAGATAGCGAAATTAAACTCTAACTAAATTAAACTCCTATAGGGTATATGACGCCTGCATCCGCCCATGAGGCGTTAGATTGCACACCAATTGGGAAATTAACTATAAATGGGCTGTATTAGGCTGGTTTCCGCCCATAAGCTTTTTATATGTTGTGACGTTCATGGCTTCAATACCCGGGATGAATGGTTAGAGAACCTTCAATAAAGGCTGTTAGAATAACAATCTAATATCATCATCTCTTCAAGATAAGGTCATGTATAACAACACAAATGGCTCAATCAAAAAAAAACTTGGTTCGAATGCAGAGATGAATTCAAGTACTGTGCACATCCTTCCAGGCACAAGATTTCTCAGGTTGCCAGTGTTAGGATATGCTCAGGGATTACATATGATATTGGAGACATAGAGGTTCGTTTTGCATGTTTACACGCAACTAATATGTGGAGAGATTAGATGTTTGTTGTTAAGCCAAAAACGGAACATTTAGCAATCTCATATGTTAGTGTTACATACTGTATACACTTTTAAAAGTGCCAAAATTAGTAATAATGATAATTGCTCACGATGTTATACAGTTACAACAAACTCTCAATTGTATTATCTGTGTTCGATTGGCCAATCAGAAAGAAAAACACGAAACATCCAGCACAAGGCTATTTTATAGCAATGCATAGGTCTATTCCAAACATAACCCACCAGTAAGACACGCATAATAAATTTACTTGTGGCAGACAATGCATGCATTTCACAGGCTGTCACTAGTTTTCAAATTCCAATCAACAGTTTATGGGAAACCTGCGTTGAGGTGATTTTGTTGCGTCGTTATATACCCATATTGGCATTGTCTTAGGAGCACAGTCCTAGACTTGATGTAGGCAACTGGCAAATGTTTCGTTTTCATATGTTTATTTGAAAAGTTGTATGCGAAAAACAAGCACATCATTTAAATCTTTTCAGTTGTAATTAGGAATTTGAAAAGCCATGCCGTTTCTATTATGTTTGGCTGAGTTTTAAGTTCAACAAACTTTTTGGAGCATTGTCATGATGAAAATCTTCTTCTATGTCTATTTCATATGCACAACAAGGTTTCCTCTCGAGCAATCTGTTCACACACGGCATGACATGATCAGTATATTCTTACACTCACAATTATTAGCTCTGTCAAGTGCCGTACCAGTAGGGCATGACTTTGTAAGGCTATTTTCGGTGTACTGATTGCATTCTCTTCCAGGTACAATCATGCGGAATAAGGAAAATCCATAAATGTAATATATAAATATTTGTAAACGATGAGGTGGGATTGTTTGCTTCAAATTTCAATATTGAAAGGCTAACCCACGGTGATCAAATAATGACTATGACATCAAAAGCAGACATTTTCTTTCCCATTTTATAATGAAATTTTCAAAAAGCTCAATTTGAATTTCCTTCTAACATCACTGAAAATGCCAATCTTGAAAACCTTAATTAAAAACTACCTGACCATCAAAACATTTTTTAGTTATGGACAACATTGTATCAATAAGATCATATATATTTTACATTGCTGCCTCAACGGACATAACAATACTACAAGAAGAGAAGATTACTACGATGTTGCACAAACAGGTTCAAATTGTAGTATGAACGAGCTGATGAACTAACGAACCAATCAACAAGTTATGCAAGATTATGCATGGTTACAATTAATACTCACACTTCATACAATATCTCTGTCCCCACATTGAAACGGGTTCTCTAATGATGATTCGTCCACCACACTTGAGTGCAAGTGGTTTAACAACACAACATATAAATCCATCCACATCACATTCTCCCTCCAAATAGAACCAAAAGTTAAGGAAGGTTGCGCGCCAAGCCTCGCAAGGTTGCAAGTCTTGGGCATTTGTCCAGAAAATGCAGAATACTGGAAATAAAACAGATTCAAATATATGAATGAGAAAATGATAAATGTTGGTTAGGCCAGCACACATTTTATCCACATGTCTGCAAAGCGTGAAACCCTTTGCATCTATCCTAGTTGATGGCTCCAGCATACCTCAAGTGACAAATAACTTGTGCTGCTTCATCTTATGACAAATAACCTTGGGATTTGTAGCAACAACGCAGTCACAAAGTCAACCTATTTTCCCCACTCACTCGATGTCTCAAAAGTGTTCACCACATCTCACAATCAACCGCATTTTAGTATTTATTGTCATTTATTTTGATTTCATGAGCTGCTAGTATTGTGATTATTGTTATGATAATTATTTAGTGTTATGACTTTGTTTCGGCAGTATGTGATTTAACGAAATTCTAGACCTGAGGAACATTGGTGAATGTGAAAGGTTAGATGAGTTATTCTTATATCTAGTGTACAGTATTCAGATTAAAAATAAAATTAAATAGTCCATTGTGTCCTGCCTTCAGTTTGTAGTTCATAGTTTACTGTTTACTAACTATGTTGACAGTTTGTAACGGAATATTATCATACTGTTTTATGAACCAAATCATAATATGCTGCTTTCAATGGTTATATGATTGGTAAAATTGGTTTGAGTCCCATCCAGTGGGATGGGGGGGGGGCATTTCACAATTGACTGTTCCAGTCAATGGCACCCTAGGAGTTTTTTTCCTCTTTATATTTGTATTTTGACCCATACAACATCTGTGGTAAGCAGAAAGATGTGACGCCAAACCAGAAACACAGCTTATTTCCTCCCAGGGTCAGATTATTTGGCCATGTAAGACACCACATAACAAACACTGCCAACAGCCAAAAAAATTACATTGTCCTTCGCCTCTATACAACTAAGCAAACTAACAGCAATTTGTCTATTGTAATTAGCAAGTTTTTTTAGATTTTAGATTTTAAATCATTGTTTTGGATGTTGCATAAATTGCATATATAATTGATATGCCAACCGTTAAGGAATTATTTTAACAAAAGGATAATTTCTGTGGCGTAAAAACAACTTATCAAATTTTCAGTAGCAACATAGCACAATTTGGTTCGGTTTAAGGCTCCGGTGAATATCTGAATTCTTTGTATCACTATCATGACATTAATGCTACACAACTCAAAAGGAAGCCAAAATCAGAATTGCGTTTTTGGATGAATTCGGCGATTCTTATCAATGTTTTATTCTAAATTGGGAGGACTTGAAATTCATGATGCATTTAATATTTTTGACCACAACATTGATCCGGGTTTAACTAATTGGCTTGATTTACCTTGCAGCGCAACGCAGGTGGTTCAAGAATTATTTGCAAACTGTATCATAAATAATCAGGCTGCTTTCACAATATTTATCCAAAGAATTGTTTCTTCCCGTGAGAGAGAAAGTCAACCATGAGACAATATTATGATCAATAAGTTTTGAAAGCTCCATCCGGTCTATCCATTAGCTCCTTAGCAGTATATGATAATAACATTAAGAATGTAGTTCAATTGTTACAAGTATGAATAATGGTAGTACAAGCATTACTCAATGTTGTTCTGTCCTTCTGCTTTCAGGCTGTGAGCAACTCTCTCATTGTACAACGCTTACATTGGCTCCAAAAGATGGAAGAAATGAAGAAGATGATATAGCGAGGTTTCGGTGGTCAGTAAATATTCCAAAGTTTTGATTTTGTATTTATCATTCATGATTTTAAGCATGGGTGGTCGCCATTCATGTAGTTGATAAATTGTGTGAACCAAAAAACAGTTTTATATAATATATTTGAGGTATGATATTATATATCTGCCTGAGTTTTTTGTAACACAGCAGGATATAAGTTAAATAGTCATTGATAACAATATCAAAACCCATAATGCTTTATGAATTTGGCTGTTTTCTATTGTAGTGAGAACTATAAGGAAGCCCAGCGATGCCTTACATGTATTGAACAGAACGGCTGTGAGATTGCCAGAGAATACCTAGATGACCTAAGGGTTGCGGGTGCTGAAAAGGATAAAATATCTGCCTTGTGTAATGTAAGCTTCATCTTGACTTTGCGCTTATTGATGGAAAATTTATCATGTTAGGTTGTCAGTAAATAAAAATAATAACTACCCCTTAGGGTTCTAAGGGATAATCTGCAAAACAACCATTTTCAGATCTGAATGTAAAAAGTTAAGAATCGGAAAATTGCTCCCTTATAATGACAATGCCGCTGACGACTTCTCTCTTGAGCTAGCTGCTGTATTGGCTTGTTGGAAGGAAGATATTGCCTGACCAGGTCATATGGATTATGATGGTAGATCAATAAAAGCTCCGGAGCATCATCAGCAATCATATTATGTGACCATGGTGTTGACGGCTTGGCCTTTGTGAAGAACACCCTTGAAAGAAACCCAGAAACTACCCTAACATTCATTGCAATTGCGATGTGGAATACTATAGCTTAATGTTAAAATTTTTGCCAATGAAATATTTTGAGAATCCTACTGAGTGTTTTGAGAAGAAATGCTACACTTCAACATTCATACAGCTTTCTATGCTCAAATAAAGATAATGTATCAGGTTTTACTGGCAATCCAAAGTAAACAGCCAAGGGATGATTCAAAACCTTGTTCCTATGAACTGCAGAAATCCATAGTAAATACATAATAAATTCTGTTGAAACCAAAAATCAAATAAATTTCATTAAAAGTGCATGAGGGGAGGGGAAATATGTGCACTTGTACTTTTATATTATTGTTTTTGTTATATATTATGTCATATATATTGGAGATTTACTGCCAGTAATAAGCTCACTAAGGCACTAGCAGATCATTGAGACAACATGGATAAAGGTTTCAGACAGACGTGTCTGGTTCATCTAATTTTGCTAACCATTCATGTTGGTATAGACTAGATTGCTACCAGTAATGTGTGATCTTTTCAGGCTGGTTGTGGAGTTTTGAACACCAACTAAAAGGAAGTGAGAGTTTGTCTGGAGCAAATTTCCCTGGAAAGTTTTCTACTTAGCGATTAGAGCATCAAAACGCAAAACAACTTTTTTTGGGGGGCAGCTGACTTTTAAACAGATCCTCAAGCTCCTAGCTATATTTAATTTATTTCTCATCACCATCATGTTTTTCTTTGTTTCAATTCCAAACAGGCTTCGCAATCCAACAGTGTAACAGTTTTGAGAGCGCCACATACTGCATCGTAAATAGCAGCACCATATACAAATAGACATGACAAGTGCAAAGCACTGAACAATCTAAATGATCCCATGCTGGAAGCCATCTTTAAGCTTCCAAAGGTTGGACAACCATATTATAATCTACAGCTGCAACTCCTTTGCTTTCTTGTCTACTTCATTTACATATTATAATATTTAGTTTTTCAAAAGGACAGAAACAATATTCTCAACATTGAATGGATGATGTTTGACTGATCTTGTTGCTGCACTGCCTCGTGACGTGCAACACAGCGCTCATGAATTTGGAATAAAGCTTCAGCTATTAGTTGCATAGGTTTGACAAAGTTTTGTGATATGTTACACAGGTCATCACAGCGTGAAGATAACATATCCAACATTGATTTTCGATACTGCTTTTTGATTGTAGCTGTACATCAATGAAAGGGAGATAAGGTTAACATTATTACAGCCCAGATGGCAAAGGTAATTTGATTGTAATGAAAGATCATGGTTTACTTCGCTATGATATAGAGCTGACAGAAAATAAGGTGAGCATAGTAAATTTGATGTTATCTCTAGGTAATGAATTGGAATTGCGCATATTTAGTGTGTGTCACATGCGGATTGAGGTTGCGCATGTTAGTAATGGTCAATACTTGTTACTGCCCGCTAACCTTATCAAAAGATTCTTACTGCACCTTCAACATCAAAAAAGTAAAATGTTCATTGGTGTTATATTTTTGACTTATTCAACATATCAATGCTATTACTCAGTTATTTAAATTCAATAATGCTCGGTTGAAGTTATCTCCTCCTTACTTTTCCAAAAGCTATCTCCTTCTTACAGTTTTTAATTCAGAATAACCACATTTGGTCACCTGGATTGTTAGTCAATCAGCTAACTATTCATTTATTTTTTTCTGCAAAAACTCCAAATCTGAGAAAAATATCTCTAAGTTCATGTTTTTCTGTTTGGGCAGAATTACATTTCGACATGGTAACTCACAGAGATCTGGTTTTTTAGGAGCATCAGTTCATCACATTATCTAAATGAGCTTTTAAGGGCATTTTTGAAATATTTTTATAACATATTTAAAATTGCGATTCACTTTTTCATTACAGTGTTAATTTCATCCATCAGTGCAGTCGCAATGTTGCGCAAGGCAGAGCAAAGAGCCTATGTATTTGTAGTTTCTATGCCATTGTGTACAGTTTCAAACAAATTTTAATTGCCTTTTATCAAAAGAGTGGAGCAATTTACAAATGGCAATGGATATGCTATACTGAACTTAAACAAAAGAATATTTCTGTTGATTGATATAAGTTTTCAGTATAGATTGTTGTGACCCATCAGTCACCCATCAAATTCTATCAGAATGAGTATTTACCTCAAAATAATTAATTTTCATCATTCTACATACATATTCAGAAATTTCCAGAATCTATATCAGATTCGATACTCTGTTTGTCTTGTAGTATTGCACTTTTAGCCAGTCAGATCTGCACTTTTACCTCGATAGAATTTTTGATTTTTGGTTATTTTGGAAATTCCTGCTCAGACCAAATATATTTTCCAACCAGTATTCCAAGCCCAAAACCCCAGGTCTGATACAAAAATTGGCCCATATTGAGTGTGCCCTGTTTTGTTATACCAATTATATTGCATTTAAGATATCATATCATATTATGTTGAATCAATAGGCTCTAGTGGCTGGCTGCTCATAAATTCACATTTTTGAAATCGACCATGATACCTTGTCGACATTCAATTATCCACACTCGCTTTACTCAACAAAACCATGGTCCATGCTTCTAAAAAAGTTATACAAGGTTGCGATCACTTCACTCTTGGCTAGCCGAGTAAACATTTTTCCGGGAGTTATTGCACAATCAAGTAGACGGTGCTCGGGGGAGAGGTGTTTATGCTATACCATCCTCACTTCGTATGTTTCTATATTCCGAAACATGGTATGGATTTGGCTTTTTGAGTGGATACTGTTCAATGATATCATTTTTAAAATACACCCAAATGTTTGAGCTTAAATTTTACACGAATGTCATCCCATTATTTTATTATTGAAAAACACTAATGTAATTATGCTGGATGCGTATAGGATTATGATAACTGTGTGTCTGGAGGGCTCACCCCTAATAACACACATGATATTCTTTGGGAAATATTCTGCTGCATTTTCAGTGAGCTGGTATGGTCGACCTTGGTGTATCACCATTTAGGAATTGCAGTCCTTAAATAACCATTGACAGCATTGATGTCACGGTTGAATTTGTAAATTTTTTCAAAATCGTGCCCTGGGACTGTATCTATACTTTCTATATATTCATGTATTCAGGCATTATTACATCTGATTAAAATTGAAGGTTGATTTAAATCAGATGTCTTGTCACAAGCCATCCCGGAGCATAGGCGGCGAAATTCGTTGCCTTAGTGGCCAGGCCACAATATCTGCGCCAGGTTGCTCTCTGTTTGCAGGCAGGTCGGAGCACAACTGGGTTCCAACCAAAGCCCAGTAGACGATGGACCGCAGATACATTTGATATGAGGCCCTTTCGATAAATTTCAGGTTCAACGATTGCACAGACCAAGGGTACATTGTGGCAGCATCATTCAAGGATTTTAATAGTTAATCCTATTGTAAAAACTGCCACAATATCGCCTTCCTAGCTATACCCACCTTATAAATTTAGCTAGGTGTAATTTAAGCATAAAACATTAAGTCTAATCGTGGAGTAAGGCTGTACAAAAAGAAATTTTTATGGGAGAGCCTGCATATTCTTTTTTTTACTATAATCAAAAACTTTGAATTCAGTTCATTCTCCAGAACCCTATTATTGTGACAAATAGATGAAAGGAGTTTTTGGCATCAAGTTTCACATAACTTTCCCCTTGACACATAGCTTGCATGTACCTTGACCAAGGAGTAAAAAACTCTGTCTTTGACTATTGTTGAAAAATTTACTCTGTACCCCTTTACTCTGTCAAGCAGTCTAGCCACATGCTTGAAACTAAAATGTTTTACACAGATAGATAGATGGGGTGATAACTCTATACTGCAAATGAGCCAACAAATTTTGACAATAAGAGAAGACAACTTCTTAGCCTAAGATTTGCCAAAATTGACTTTAATGAACTGAGTAGGAGTAGGAATAGTCTATCCACCATTCATGGATGAGGGGGCAACTCAATTTATAATTACATGTCTTCTAATGTCAGACCAATATATTCAGTTGACGAAAATTCATCTGTTCTGTCTTTCTGGCACTGTGAATGGGTACCCTTTGAGACGTATTATAATGAATATATTTAGTTCACTGCTCTAACAAGTGATATTATAGAATTGTTACAACATTTTCACTTAGTCATAAAATATACTAATAATTCAATTATTGGCAATATTTTATGAAGGAAATCCTCATATACAGTTTCTCTGACAAATACTTCAAATTCAAAGATTAATAGGCATTTCTGTGCTCAAGTTAACATTAAATTATGCTTGGCTTATAATAAACTAAAATTAATAAAAACACTAATAATATATCTTAACACAATGCAATTAGAAATAAGTGACAGCCAACATACTCATTCAAACTGCTTAACCTACCAACAGTCATCAAATCACTCTTTGCTCAAACAGTTATCAATTGAATACAATGAAGAAATTTTATCATGTTGTTTTGTATCCACGCCTACTGAGCAGGTTTCTCACAAACATATTCTTTCATGCTGGAACAATACTTATCATCTAGTAGCATATACGGATAGTAGAGTTGGGTACAGTCTGCATTTCCATATGGCTCATTTAGTGCCCACATTTCAGATGTTACATTAGATCCATCAGACCATTGGAAGGACAGAGTAGTTCCAGGGATAACCATAGCATCTGTCCACATTCCAGTCGCAGTTCCGGTTCCGATCCAGTCTAAATTGATACCAACAGGTTATATGGGTTGATGGATTGATGGATTAATTGTTTTGTTTATCTTACAATTAAATGGGTCGATTCAATCAAATGCTTGGATCAATGGCTTAGATTTTCAAGGAGTGAAATTAATATAATATGCAGAATAGTCTTTTTTATTCGATGATAAAACAGATGGATAATTACATTTCCATAATCAATGTCACATTCTATATTTCACAAACTGTTTAAGATAGAGACAGGGGAGGGAGTCAGCAACAATGGAATTTCTGTACACAGTTTGAAATCTGCCGGGCTATTGAGCATCATTTTATTAATGAAATGATTCATCATAATTGTTGCTATAAATTAATGTATGGTGCGCACAAAGTGACTCCTTACGTCTCAACATAATAAATGTCTGATATTTAAAATTTGATAATACAAAGTGAAATTTGACTCTGATGAAAATATCCTTGTGGGCATAATTTCTCTCACAAGACAAAGCATCGTTATCAACTCAAAAATTTGGTGTGATTTGTCCAGCTGGTTTTGAAACCACTGCTGCCACAGCTGGGCTTTGCCCAGCATTGCCACCAGTCAAAAATTTAAATAGAGAGTTGTGGCATCAAAACATCTAGCCAATAGCTTTGAATGGAGTCATATGAGCTCTCAAAATGTAAGCAGTATCTTCTCCCCCAGCCATCAACCATTAGTGATGACATATGTTGAGGTTGACCAATCAGGTGCCTTTAAAATCTGAGATCCAACAGTAATAAAAATGTTGGATCTCAGCTAGATTTTAAAGGTACCTGATTGGTCAACCTCAACATATGCCATCACTAATGGTGGATGGCTTGGGAAGAAGATACTCCTTACATTTTGAGAGCTCATATAACTCCATTCAAAGCTACTGGCTAGATGTTTTGATGCCACAACTCTCTATTTAAATTTTTGACTGGTGGCTCTGCTGGGCAAAGCCCAGCTGTGTCAGCAGTGGTTTAAGCAAGCCTAGTTAAGCCTAATCCACTTATCTCATCTTTAAATTTTATTTTCTATAAGCTGACCTGGGTTGTTGCCGTCCATCAAGCTAACGTACATATCTCTGGTCTCTAAGGTTGAGATTATTGGTAACTTTGCTCCCTTGGTCTGACAATCATATAAGGCCTCCTGTTGATTCTTCAGTCTGGAGAACATTTTGATACATGTATCTCTGACTGAGTTATGATACCATCCATCACTGGGGTCACATAAACCCACAATTGCACCATCTGCAAAGCGAGAAAAGAAAATATCGTGTCATTATAAATTGTGAAACTAATACAATCTCTTGTTTCATAATTAATTATTATCATATAGCTGTTCAGGCATAAAGTCATACAGATAAAATGTAACGACAAACTTAAGATTTGGGGTAAAGATGATACAGATGCTATAGAATTTTACCATATTGTAATATGTCAGCCACCCAACTAGTTCTTGAGGGGCAATTTTTGACCTCCTCGTCGGCTTATTATGTTCACCATTATACAATAGCATAATTGTTTATTGCAATGTGCCAATACCTAATGTTGTCTATTTCTGTCAAAAACAACTTTGCAGCTGCATAGTTCACATAAATGTAGTGATATCCGTTATCATCACTTAAAAGATGCGAACAGTGATGATAAAAAAAGATCCCTATGCTGGGTATCACGAAACTGAGCTTTGAAGTGGATGGATGGCCATGCTTAAATTCTGTGTATATGAACTTGTAATCAAAGACAGTGGCACTTCACACATACTGAACAAATTGAATTCTGATTCCTTAAGAGTAAATACTACTAAAGGAAATGATATTAATGAACCAAATAGATTTGTGCAATTAAAGCCAGCATTTAATCTTCATGATGAACAGGATATTTAATTAAAACCGCCATCAAATGGATAGCAAATATATAGCTTTTGTCGTAAAATCTTTTGAAATACTGGGATAAGTTTTCTATGTTTATGTCCACTGGCAGGTTACATGAAATGATTGTTTTGGTATTTGATCCACTGCAAGGATTGCAATGAAAGTGAACCATGATGAATAGCAAATCTTTGAAAATATCAGTTTGCTGATAGCCTTGAATTGATGGCAGATTCAAGATTTCTCCTACATTTGCATTTAAGTGATACTCCCAAAAGTAATATTATTTTATGTTATCAATAATACAAAAATTATTCTAAAATACCTGAAGCTCAACATCTTCTAAATAATCTTCCCCATGATTGCAACTATTTTTTATTATTCTGAGGTCCTGATATACCATACCAAATTGTAATCTATTGTTTCATTAGTGAATCAAATTTCTTCTAAGATGTCTTCGATTGGTTTTCTCTGAAGAACAACTTGATTGTTTGCCATCTGTTGCAGCCTGGCTTTTGCTGTTTTGGCCGGCATTATCAGCTATGAATGAGTCATTCTTCTGATGAATACTCCCCATAATTCTTACTTGCCAGATTTCACAAGCATGACTAGAGGACAGGTTTAGGGAACATTAAGAGGTATTGATCATCATTTCAAAGTGTATATATAAACACTCTGGCAGGGCACTTAATTTTATTCATTCAAATGCATGATTTTTCAACTGAACTGAATATTCAGGTATTACATTGTATCGGACAGAAAACAGCAAGTTTTGGACAATGTATATTATAAAGGTATAATTGTATTGTAAGAAATTGCTAAACCAGCTAAAATTTTATTGCCAAAAAAAAGTAGCCACAGCCACATATGATAATAATATAACATATTATGGCTATTTAAATACTCACATGCATATTCTTGCTTACCTGACAGACTCACAGCTTCACTAGCTTCACAGCTAGAGTCACTTGACCAAGACTCAACTATCACTGATCCGAGTCTACATGAGGATGAATCTCTACTATACCCGAACCCTCTACATCCTTCGGTTGAAGCACATCTTGCTGCACATCTGATAACGGTCAGGTCATGCAGTGTTTCCATGACACTCTCGCTTCTGATGCAGTGAATAGTGATAGCAAACCCATGAGTCTGTAGCATCGAGATTCTGGCTGGATACTGACCCATTTAAAAAAAAAGGAAAATGTAAGAAGTTGAGCAAATGAAACATGACAATGCATTTTCACATTTTCATTTATATTTTGATAAAGTATAATTCGTAATTTAGTAATAACGGTTTGTACCTACATGCAAAAGTAGCAAGATTAGGTAAAGCAAAATTTTTGGATGTTCTGAGCCTCCATCCATGTTCTCCCTCTTGATCTGTTAGTCAACGTTGGAATAGAAGTGATAATATATGCTGTTGGCAGTTTTACTAAAAATACTCTGCTCTTCCATGCATGGAATTGAAATTGATTTTGCAGGCGACACACTAAGACTTTTAAATGAGATATTGTGAGACCATAATAAATTTTATGAGTTGTGCCTTGATGAAGAAAATTAATAAGCAAGTTCTGAAGAACAACTTTTATGTGAACAGATTTCAATCGATTCAGATCAATAGAACCATATACTCCTGCAATTGATCGAATAACTTTGACACATGCATTCATTTCAAGTAAAGTTGTCTCGTGTGAATAATTTCTCTATTCTCTGCCTGAAGACGCTGTGTCAGATTCTGTTGACTCAACCTGTTTAAAGGCTAAACACATTACAGGGAATAAAGAAACAGCTCAGTAATTGGCAATGGCCATTTATAGTCTCGCTTGTTATATATTAGAGCAATATATACCCTGATCTTATGAGTAAAGATCAGAGTATGGAAGCTATGCTTTGTGTATAATCTCTTATAGAAAAAGCATAATATTTTTCATTGTGAGTATTAATATGATTTGTGAGATGTTTTTTGTATTTGATATGACCATTTATGTATTAAGATTATGACAAACTGTTGTAATCATGTATATATCTGGGAGTATTAATCACTGGGCCAATCACCTTGGGTAACTTAGTTACTGAACCAACATGATGGAAGAGAGTTTGTGATTGATATTGTTGAATATTTCCATTTAAATGTTTATTGTTAAGATACGGATGGCTGGAAATTATTACAATCACTGACAAACCAGATGTGAAATTTTGGTGGCACAGGTAAAAGGCAAAAAGACAAAAATCAGGTCTCGGTGGTAAAAGTTACAAAAATTATATTGTAACACAAGTCTACACTAAAAATTCTCCATGATGTTGCATCCCCATAAGAGCAATTTGCATGTTATTTTGGAAAAAATGCAATTATTGGATTATAGCAGTGTGACTAAAATCTATAAAGCTCTACAGTTGATAAGAAATTCACTTATAAGTTAGGGAGATATTAGATGATCGCTGTTTTCTGTGTGAGTTTTTTCGAGCCAAACTATCCATTGATTTTGTCAAATTGGATGTGAAATTCAAAACAAACATAGGATTTTATCATTTGTCACCTTCAACTCGCATAAGAGAAGGAAAAAAAATATTAGGTATTTTTAGATTAGGTTTGCTTATAACTAGAATAGCAAGTTTTGTTAACCTTTATAAGTTGCTGCAGTAACTTTCAGAACAGAGTGATATTACTGTTAGTCTCTAAGGAATGTTCAAACTTGTACGACCAAAATTGCAAATGCATGCCAAACTAGATTCTGCCAAATGTTGGTAGTGACAATAACCTCATAACTGCACCCTATTGCATTGCCATTTACACCTAATAGAACCAAAAGTTGATGATTCTGACAAGCTGCAAAACGATTTTGTTATAAATTTTATTTTGGCCATAACATTTTAACTCCCTGCCATAACACTTTTATCATAAGTGTGAAGTAGAAATTATAGTTATGAGTTATCCCATTTTATTTTGTGAGGGAACAACTCCTAATTAAATGAAAATTGAAAAATTGAGACCTTGTTCCAGCGTCATCAATTGTTGCTATGTAACAGCTCTAGCTTTTATGGTTCATGTGACACATCAATACAATTTGATATATCAGGGTGTTTTTGTGTAGCTTTCTATGGTCGCAGTGAATTTTGTTACTTGTTGGGCATTCTTGAAGAGGATTTTATAAAAATAAGCAAGTCTTCGTTAAATTGCTCATCAACCAACAATTTGGTTTTGCTTACATATGGTCAAAGAGTTCTTACCAAAAACAAACAGGAGAATCTAACGAACAAAGCAGATTTGACGGAATATCTGAAAGGAACATCTAAGAAAATCTACGGAGCACTTCCATCAAGACCCTAATTTGTACTCCCTTTAAAAATAAAGCACCATCCACGCCAAAGCTGTGTCAATACCTCTTGACGACATCAATCATTAAGGAAATCAAAACATTACAGTACATTAAAAATTGGTTTTTCAATAAATGTGCTAAGATGTCGATAAATATCCCTTTTATGACAGCAGTAAAAGATTCTGAGGTAACAATAAGCAACCCTAAGAAGTGAAGTATAAATGATTCAAACGACATGAAAAATACTCAACAATTATCCATAGCACAAATATATAATACTGATATTCAACTCCTCACAGTGTTTTGAAGTTTGCATGCTCCTATCTACTACTGGCAGCAAATCATATTCACCAATATGCATCAAATGAGAAGATAACTCGGCATTTTTGTTGAGTTGCGACGTGTGCGACGTAAGTGGGTTCGAGCTATTGGGAAGTTCAAATATTTGCGACGTTTGTGGGTTTGCGACGTTTATAATACCCTTCGTTGCGACATCTTTGGGTTTGCGACAATAGTGGAACGCTAGATTGCGAAGTTTTGACGTTTGCGGCGTTTGTGGGTTCAACACACCCTTTGGCAGGTTGAAAAAATCAATCCTATGGCCACACTGTGGAAATGATGCCATTACCTATTTTATTTTCCTCATAGCCGCAACAGTAGTAACGCCAATATTCATGTTCGTTCACAGTTAATTGATGAAAATACTTTTTAATGGTGATGGCTTACTGATGGTACTACAGTTGATTATCCCTAAAATCCTGTTCACGTATCCAAATTCATTAATTTGCAGTGGCGCCTTATCCAACATGAACAATAGTAGTTGGTTGGCCTTATTTTGCCTCTGGTCATTGTTGGTTTAACTCATTTCTCATTACCTTTTTGTAAACTGCTCGCATTTGGTTGCATGGCAACATCAGATATACACATAAATAGTCAATATTTGCTGACTAAGAGATTTGATTGTTTAATTTGAACATTTCTATTGAAACAAAATTTTATTCTCTGATTTAAGGTTCTTCAGGAAAAAAAAGGGTCACAGTAGAAGGAACTCATATCAAATCAACTCAACTCAAATCATATCCTTATAATGGCACTGTTTAGAAATTCAATATCACAGGTTTGCGGTTTGTTGAGTGCTTTTATAGTCAGTGATAGTAATATAATCAATCAATATCAAAATACATCGCTGGTCAATTTAGCAAAGTTAAACTTTCACAGTAGAATATTTTCTTTATAAAATATGTCTCAAACAAGAGGACGCAATGATGGCCACTTAAGGAGTCCACATCACAAACATATGACACAAATTGATCTAAAGAAATCATAAATCAAGACAACACACATGCAATGATTGAATTACCCAAATTGTTCAGAAAACACGTTGATAATTATCTATAACTAGAATCAAAATACAGTTAAAGGTTCCCAACTTCTGCTTTTAACAGAGCAAAGAAAAATATGTTAAGTTTGACGATTCAACAAGCAATTTATTGCATAGTTTTCTGTTTTTAGGATCCTCCAATTTTTGACTGAAATAGTCCTCTCATGTTGGAAGAGCTGATAACTACCAGAATGTTACTCAAATATCTTCGTTGTCGAATATTTCAAGGTAGCTCATATAATGCGCAGTTAAATTGCTTAGTCTTGCTGTAAGAAAGTCATGATTGGTGACAAAGTTAAGCCTCAGCAGAGTATGCAATTTTTGATATAGTTTGGAATTCTCGAGGCAGGGGGTTCACTTTATATTAAGTAAACTAGAAACTTAGTTTGAAAAGGATCCAATTATTTCTTCCGATCCTCCACCTAATATAACGAAACCTAAATACCAATGATAAAGGTAATTTCATCTATCATTATGAGATTGCAATTTAAGATATTGTCAAGAACAGCGTACCAGTGGTATTTTGTTTTGCCCGCAGTCGCGTATCTCGTGAAATGCTTACGATACCTGTTAAAACCTATAACAATACTTTAATAATCTCTACAATCAAGAAAGTTGAGTACAATCTATTCATACAGTGACATGTTTAGTGCAGTGACACTATTCATGCAGTGAAATTATCCAGCAGTGGCAGTATTTAGCAGTGAAAGTATATATACATTGAAGTTATTCTCTTGTGGACAAGCGGAGCATGAAGAGAGGATGGATCAAAGCTCTACTCACCGAAAACATTTTGTTCGCCTTCTCCTGCTTCTATTAAATGTAAGCGCAAATATATGAATACATTAAAATCATGTTAATTGTTTCTTTGTGAAAATTATATGACCTAGGTGTTAACAAGAAAATTTGGCAGTATTTAATTAATGTATCATTTTGCTTGCTTTTTAATCAAATACGTTCTAAAATTAGAGACATGAGAATAAGATATTCGGATGATTTCTTGTGATATAAGGCTCAGAATATCAATTCATGTATTAGATACAAAAGGTTACCACCAATGTTTGAACAGATAGGGACTTATTATGTCCTCTGTTTAAGTTTCACATCAATTTCAGAACTTTCTTTTGCTTCAGCTTCCTTCAAGCAGCCTTGTGCAGCAATCTGAGCAATTTAGGACCACCTCATACTGCATCCTAGGGAGTGGTCTCATAAGGAGTGGGGATAAGCTGACTCTAATAAAATGCTCAGCTCTATGTGCTTCAACCGATGGATGTAGAGGGTTTGGCTATGACAGATTTTTATCATCATGTCGACTTGGATCAGTGATTATTGACTCTGGAATGTGTGACTCAGACTGTGTAGCTGGTGAATCAGTTTTTCTGTCAGGTAACAACATACTTGCCAACCTGTAAGCATAGAGCGTTTATGAACGCTTATTTGACACTAATTGAGTTTTAAAATCAAAACTCTAGCTGTACACATTTATGGTTTTTCAAACACCTGTTTACCTAGACAGGATATCAAAACCTCATGATGATGTGTATAGTTGACTTTTCTTGCATAATCATCTTGTCATTGATGATTAATGTAGTCTGATACTCTGGTATTGGATTTAGAAACCCAACCTGTTGGGTTGCCATGTTGACTTTTTACCTGTTCAAGTTTGACATGAGTCAAATTGCAACTTTTCTCCAAGTGAGGTGGAATGAGTTGAGTGTTGACCTCTCCCAGAACAAAAGGGCACAACTGTGATATTAATTTAATGCCCAATAACACAAATTGGACTGCTTATATAACAAACTCTTGCTGTGACATGGAAGTTTTCAAGCAGTTGTTTCTCTGATATTGGATCACAACCTGTTTGTGTGTGAGTTGGGAAGAGGTCATGCCAGCTCCACAGCCATTTCTGTGGACAGATCGCGCGAAGTGGGAAAAAATCTTTGAGACAAATTCTGGTCATGCAAGGCACCCGGGAGTTTTGTAAGCATTATTAGCATTTTGTAAGCATTTTGTAAAATATTGGTTGACAAGTCTGGATAACAAGTGCAGGGGCTTGTAGGAAGAACTGAACCTTGTTGAGCCCAAAATTTGGTCCTCACATTCTGCAATTTATGGTAACTATCATCTTCTAACCATTCTGCTTTAAAGTGACAGTCCTACTAGGCTATTCTCTGTTTGGTTTTAAAGATCTCAAGCTGAATAGTCATTAAGACATAATATGAATTAAAACAGCCTGTCAACCTAACTGCAAAAGTGCACGATGCTGTGTGAATAATTGCTGACAATGAACCACTGAAATGTCCAATAAATTTTACTCCTCCTCAAATCTTTCTTTTATGCAAAAACTTGAATTTATTTTCAATATGGACTTATCAACATCTAACCCTATTCAAAGCTCTGACACTTGATACGACACAACATACAACATTGTTGATGCAATGTGTAAAGTCAAATATTGATGATATCTAAAGTTCCGCTCATGTTCATACAAGACTGCTAATGATAATTTATTATCGATTTTATCAAACCAACATATATGCAGAGATTATGTGTCAGTTCCAAATTGTAATCAAAATTATTGACAACTAAAATCAATGTATGTTCTGAATATCCATATGCCTGATACACAATACATAAGCTGATTGTATGGAGTTTGATACCATCCTGTTGCCATTCAAAACACATACATTGCCACCAAGCACATTTGTTTTATATACTCAGATAGTCAAATTAAATTGCTTGCACTCATCACACAAGATTTTACTTCAGCTATAAATAACATTTTTCTCTGCCAGTGATAGCTTGTGGAAATGGAAATCTAATTTAATCCAGGAAATTGAACATCTCACTTACCATACATGAATTTGAATTTCAGGTAACCAGATGTGAAAACTTATCTGTGCCAATTCTAAGTCATGACAGTGGCGTATATTATCAATCACGTACCACGGATATCCGTGAATGAAATTCCTCACCTATAACTCGCGTTTCAAATGGGTGCTTTATAACTGGAGCAATTTTACTGTAATCTTCTACTGCTATTGAGTTGTTTCCTGAAAGTACCCAACAGCTCAGTGAGCTATTGAAATACCTCTCTGCTTGCACTATTTTGCGACCGATATGCAAAAACTTCCGTGGTGGGAGGTCGCTTAAGCGCCCCTCCCACACCCTCCCCGCCACGCCTACAGCGTGTGGATCGGGCTGCGCCCGATCATTATGCTCATCTCTAAAAAGTCAGTGAGTGAAATTTTTTAGAATATACGCCCCTGAGTCATGACTCAGTTACTGGAATAACAAACAAGTAGTTTTTTTTTGTCTTTCACATCCTTGATCACTTAGCCACATCTACTTTTAAACTTGGCATAATTTCATCAATCTTGACACTTTAATTCAATGCCAAGCTAATAACAGGAAAAGGTGTGTTATATTGAATTTTAAAATATATATAGCTAAACAAAGAATCTGGAGTGCCTGCAAGGTTCATTGTGTTACGGCAGGTGCATACATGCAGTATGGGCTGAGTACTGATGACAATTTAAGTAATCAAGAGTCGAACATATAAAATGTATATGTACCAAACCTTTGTACATCTTAAAACTGTGATGTAAGAATGGCGCCAATGGAGACACTCAGTGTGATGATTATTTCAATATACATAAAACAGATGGAACAGGATCACATCTTTGTTTTACTTTATTGCAGATAATTTATTTTACCTGAACTGAAGGGCAATTATCAGAAACATGCAATGAAATCTTTGAATGACGCCTACTGCTTAGTTGTATTCATAGACTCAATAATAAACCTAGACAGGACACTGTATATAGCTGAAGCGAGGCACTTAATTATGGTGACGCGACGTCACTGGAGGGTGTAGAAACAGTGATTTTTACTCATAGCTATCATTGATTTACCGTTCCCAGCTCCGGTTAAATATTGATAACTCAACTGCCTTCAATCGGAATTTAAGTTTGAAAATTGCAATAGATTCAGCAGCTTCTGGCAATCACTTTGATAGTCGGTTTAGCTCCATAGCTCAAATATCATCAAAAGAGCAAGCTATTTAAAACGGTGCATAGACTTAAAGCTATAATTTTTTTTGCTGTTTCAGTCCTGATTAAATGCTAATATCTCCAACAATTTTGTTGGAATTTTGAGTTTGAAATTTACAATCGGTTCAGTAGCTTGTGGAGATCATTTTGATGGCCTCTTCTGTCTTGTAGCTCAAGTATACCCAGGGAGTTCAGGACTTTCTTCTTTGCTACCCCTTTCCATCAGCCAATAATTTTGTCATTATTAGTAGTATAACGGTTTTCAATCGCTTGCTTGTTCGGTTATACCAACGAGGAAAGTCCTAAACTCTCTGGTTATACTTGAGCTACAAAGCTAAACAGACCTTCATTATAATCTTCACAAGCTACTGAATCTATTGCAATTTTCAAACTCAAAATTCCATCAAAATTGGTTGAGATATAAGCATTTATTCAGGACAAAATTATAGCTTTGAGTCTATGTACCGTTTTCGATAGCTTGCTTTTTTGATAATATTTGAGCTACGAAGCTAAATAGACTATCAATATGATCACAAGAAGCTGCTGAATCTATTACAATTTTCAAACTCAAAATCCCATCCAAATTGATAGGAAATAAACTTTAAATCAGGGCTGAAACTGCAAAAAAAGCTTATAGCTTTGAGTCTATGTACTGTTTTGAATAGCTTGCTCTTTTGATAATATTTGAGCTACAAAGCTAAACAGACTATCAAAATGATCACCAGAAGCTGCTGAATCTATTGTAATTTTCAAACTCAAAATTCCAACAGAATTGTTTGAGATATAAGCATTTAATCAGGACTGAAACTGCAAAAAGAATTATAGCTTTAAGTCTATGCACCGTTTTAAATAGCTTGCTCTTTTGATAATATTTGAGCTATGGAGCTAAACCGACTATCAAAGTGATTGCCAGAAGCTGGTGAATCTATTGCAATTTTCAAACTTAAATTCCGATCGAAGCCAGTTGAGTTATCAACGTTTAACCCGAGCTGGGAACGGTAAATCAATGATAGCTGTGAGTAAAATTCACTGTTTCTACACCCTCCAGTGACGTTGCGTCACCATAATTAAGTGCCTCACTGCCTCAATGCTAATGCTCCATACAGTGTCCTGTCTAGGTTTATTATTAAGTCTATGGTTGTATTCTCTTCAGTGCTATATCTTATCTGATACAGCTCCACAAAAGCATCGGCAGCAAATAAATTCCACCACAAATCAATACTATTCCAGTGCAGAAATCTACAATACCAGGACATGTTATTCAGCTTGTACAATGAGTAGTTAATAACATAGAAGCAATAACCAAAAGCACAGTACACAATGATTCGAGTAGATCCCAGGGTATTTTTCAGGACGAAAGCCCTCAGCCGAAGCACCTGTTCACTCTTTTTGTTTGTCATCTTTGCACTTTAAGTTTTTTTTTTCACTCTTCAGATTGTTTGCTCTTCACATCCATGTTTAATTAATAGATTAACATTGTCTGATTCTGATTCTGAGCATTTCTTACTTTTTTCATTTCAACTGGAATGGACATGCCATTTCAGGCTGTTGATTTTCACTGTTTTTTAGGAAGTTCAAGTGTGAGTTCATGTGACCTCAGCGATGGATGGTATTATAACTCTGAGAGAGATTCTTGTATCAAAATTTTCTCTAGTCTGAAGAATCACCAGGAGGCTGAAGACGATTGTCAGACAAGAGGAGCAAAGTTACCAACAATCCCGAATCATGAGACCATAGATGTTTATGTTAGTCTTTTGAACGGAAATAATCCAGGTGAGAAATGCAGGTAGCCATCTTATTCATCCTACAAAATGAAAGGCCATATTCTTTGAATATCATTACTGGGACAAATATCCTGGAATCATATTTGACTTTAAAGAAATTATCAGGGACCACCAAATACACTTGTCCTGATTCTGTGTCTTAAATTGAAAAACAAATTCTTTTGCAGTGACTGTTACAAGGGATTGGTGTTATCAAAATGAGTGTTATAGCATTAAAAATTGAGGGTGGTCCATATTGTTATAGGCATTGATATGAATTCATTGATTAGTGGTATAATAAACAACGTGGCTATTTAGTGAGATATGACATCAGTATATATCTTTGTGTCACTAATCTAGCTAAACTTCTGGCAGCCTATGAGGTAGTTTCGAGGCTATGCTCAATATAGCGAACCCACTGATACTCATTTATGAGGGGACAACTCTTGCAAAATCAATCCAAAGCTGTCTGCTAACATAATGAATGTACCATGCCTACTAATTTGGAATATTCTAGATATAGAATATTCAAACTGACTATTTCCGATGTGTAAAGGGTTATCTACCCTGATTTAAACTTGAAACTATTTTACCAATATTATGTAGACGGTTTCAACTTATAGATATATTTATTGCAGAAACGATCTCACGGACATCCTAAATATATATTTTATACACATTTAATCCTGGCAATTATCGACATGGAATTCCATATTAAGACGGCTTATAGTATTCTAACAGACAGTGTAGTGCTTTTCCTATATTATTCTCACTAAGTGAATTTCAGTGTCAAATCTGATTATTATTATCAATACACCACATATAGCTCAGGCTACACAGTTAAGGTTCCGGGTGCGTGCCGCTCAATCTGCTCAGAGTGCAAGGTCAGGGTACGTCCCGCTTCGCAAAGTATTCTATCAGATATAAATTCACCCGCTGCAAGATTCCTCTTGTAAGCTACTCTCTAGAGACCAGCTCTGCTAGGTTGGCATGGCCACCAATACGACACTCAGTATAACAGCTCTGCTAGGTTGGCTTGGCCACCAGTATGACACTCAGCATAACAGCTCTGCTAGGTTGGCTTGGCCACCAGTAGGACACTCAGCATAACAGCCCTGCTAGGTTGGCTTGGCCACCAGTAGGACACTCAGTATAACGGCCCTGCTAGGTTGGCTTGGCCGCCAGTACGACACTCAGTATAACGGCTCTGCTAGGTTGGCTTGGCCACCAGTACGACACCCAGTATAACAGCTCTGCTAGGTTGGCTTGGCCACCAGTACGACACTCAGTATAACAGCCCTGCTAGGTTGGCTTGGCCACCAGTAGGACACTCAGTATAACGGCCCTGCTAGGTTGGCTTGGCCGCCAGTACGACACTCAGTATAACGGCTCTGCTAGGTTGGCTTGGCCACCAGTACGACACTCAGTATAACAGCTCTGCTAGGTTGGCTTGGCCACCAATACGACACTCAGTATAACAGCCCTGCTAGGTTGGCTTGGCCACCAGTAGGACACTCAGTATAACGGCCCTGCTAGGTTGGCTTGGCCGCCAGTACGACACTCAGTATAACGGCTCTGCTAGGTTGGCTTGGCCACCAGTACGACACTCAGTATAACAGCTCTGCTAGGTTGGCTTGGCCACCAGTACGACACCCAGTATAACAGCTCTGCTAGGTTGGCTTGGCCACCAGTACGACACCCAGTATAACAGCTCTGCTAGGTTGGCTTGGCCACCAGTATGACACTCAGTATAACAGCCCTGCTAGGTTGGCTTGGCCACCAGTAGGACACTCAGTATAACGGCCCTGCTAGGTTGGCTTGGCCACCAGTATGACACTCAGTATAACAGCTCTGCTAGGTTGGCTTGGCCGCCAGTACGACACTCAGCATAACAGCTCTGCTAGGTTGGCATGGCCACCAGTACAACACTCAGTATAACAGCTCTGTTAGGTTGGCTTGGCCACCAGTATGACACTCAGCATAACAGCTCTGCTAGGTTGGCTTGGCCACCAGTATGACACTCAGTATAACGGCTCTGCTAGGTTGGCTTGGCCACCAGTACGACACTCAGTATAACAGCTCTGCTAGGTTGGCTTGGTCACAGCACGACACTCAGTATAACAGCTCTGCTAGGTTGGCTCGGTCACCAGCACGACCCTCTCTTGGCTGAAGCCTTGACAGTGCTGGTCTGCAGAAGTTATCTGAGCCATCAAGCCTAAGAATCATGCAATGACTAACGTCCCGGCAAATGCTCAGACAAGCTATTTGACAAAAATTATTAAGGGGTCAGCTGTAGCATTACTAACCTTAGGACCAATCAAAACTGAGAAATTATTCACAGCAACAATACATCGATTGCAACATGCTTGTTCAGGGACAGATATGTTCCCCTTATTAATGAATATATATCAGTGTTTGTAAGTAAAACCCAAAAATAGGTCAAATGTATTATCCAATTTAATCCATTTTATGGATAAAATATGAAAATTCATCACCTATGGCTAGACAGACCGACTACACCCCATTCAGTGGGTCTGTTAGCCAAACTTCCCACATGAATAATTGCTGATAATGTAAAACATTATGCTTCTGTTGCACATGGGTTCTCGATTGTGTGTAGATCAGATCACTATTATCAAACTTGTTGTGTATAAATTATAAACCATGTTGATGTTACTTCAGGCTGGAATAAAATCACTGGTGGAATGTGGACAGATGCTGTGATTGTCCCTGGTACTACTATGTCCTACCGATGGTCTGATGGTTCTGATGTTACAACTGATATGTGGGCATCTGGAGAGCCTCGTGGTAATGCAGACTGTACTCAGCTCTGGTATTCTCCTATGTTGCTAGATGACACAGCTTGTACTAAGACAAAAGAATACGTTTGTGAGAAACCAGCTCAGTAACTCAGTACCACAGCTCAAATTCATATATTCCCTTTGAATAAATAATCTTGTTACACTTTGAGCGAGGAGGTATCTTATTCCATCTTAGTTCAGTTTAGAAATTTCCCTCACTTTTTTTGTATATTCTGATTTGGTTGCTCCAACAGAAGAACAGATGAATTTAATTTTTAAAATTAAAGTTTTTGAAGTCTCTTGCAGACTCATTTCAAACATAGCACTATTAAAATGTTGCCTTTCCCTAATGATGTGTAGACAATCCTCAATATAAGTATGATAAAGTTTGAAAGATTCGCTAAACAACATTCATGTATCACCAATAATTGGAAGCATTTATAACTCTTATCGAGAGGGTGTTGATAGACTTACGCTTTACAAATGTTCAGGATTATAACACATGAGAAGATTATTACCTGGAAGCAAATATCACAAGAATGTTACTCAATAAAATGTATCGATTGCCCAATTAAACAGTCAGACAAATCACTATAGTGCATATAGTAGTGCATCTTATCACTTATAAGTTAGGAGATCGGATAATTCAAAATTGCAAGCTTGCACAAAGTTTTTTTCCATTGACACAGATCAGCACTGGGCTTGTGAGAGCAATGAGGTAATGAAATTTGACGTCCTTTTCCAACAATCCCACAAACAAACTTTCTTTATAGCTAGATCTGTCAATACAAATGGTTTAGCTATCAATCTGTGATTTTGAATGTCAATTTTAAAAAATCCATGAGTATGCATGAAACTATTATATGGTTATTGTTGAATGAAACAAGGGTATTATTTTTGGAGCTGCTGCAGTGTGTGACTTGTGAATAAATAACAGTAATAAATGTAAATACAATAATTCTTATTGAGCCAAAAAAAGAATGGGTTGATGGAGATAATTAGCATGCCCGCTATTCACTACTCAGAGTCCTGTTCTCTCATCTCACAGCACATTCCACTTAACCATTGCCACCCTATACAACACAGGGTACGTGTTAGGGTTATTGGCCTTACATGGCCCATTGCTGGGACCCCTTGTAGTGAGTTTTCCAGCTTGTCAGCATGTCCTTCAATGTCTTTCCATGAGTCAGTCAGAAGACAAGTACACAGAAGAGGTATACACCCGAGGGTGCTTGGGGCTGGATCAATCAACCTTGAAAGCGCCCTCAATTGGATTCGAACCCGTGACTCTTGCGACATTAATCGAAGAATAAAAAGAATGGGTTAATGGCGTTAATTAGCATGCCTGCTGTTCACTACCTAAATTAATTGACAACGGAATTCTGGTTGGTTTATTTATAAATGAAAAGCTTGAACCTGTGAGTGTAATGATGAATAAACGTAAAACTTGGCTTACAGTAGAGTCGCCCCCTTCAACATAAAATAGTTATGTATAATAGAAATGTTGTCATATTCACAAATTTATCTCATCATTCGTGAAGATCAATGATTAATCACTGATACATGAATAAAGTTCCTGTAGCGACATACACTTTTCCTGGGGATATCCAAAGGACAACATGCATGAAGGCCGCAGAATGCAGATAAATTTGTTTAATGTGATCTTGCTTCCACTCCATGTATGAATCATCAATCAAATTCCACAGTTTATTTTTTGTAAATCAAGAGTAACAGGTCAACATGTTTTGATTGGCAATTTCAAAACGCTAAATTTGACTGATACGCACCAACAATTCCAGGCGATGATTAATTCTTCTCAACGCAACAGGCATCATACTGACTCTGACAAAACTCTCTGTAATTAGTAACTTTTAACAGTAAAATACAAGGTGTCACTTTTTACGTAACAAGCCACTCTGTGTGAAACTCGATATTCGAATAAAGGTAATAATAATAATCCTGTACAGGTCTATTAATCTTTATACTTAATAATCTAATGCTCAGTATATACTTAAATATACATTACAATTAAGGATTAGGATATAAAGGTTGTATGCCAACAATGATTATATAGGTATGTATAATGCAAACGAAAATGGAAATCTTCTTACTAAGACAACAAAGAATGATGTGCCAACCAGTGCATGGATCGCATGTGTAAAGTATTGGCAGAAAATTGCTCAGTGTACTTTTACTTGCTATAGTGAGTAAATCCTTTTGCGATTGATGCTTATAAATACTATGTCAACATTCCTCCATCTTTCAATTGATTCATTTATTGTTTGCTATAATATATGGAAGCAACATACAGCGGAGTGTTTTGATTATCTGGAGCTCAAAACTGCTTACATAAATGTGACACATTATTCAAAGAATTTAGGGTTTGACAGTCGATGGATATTGATTTTAGTGACTACCTCAAAGACTCTGGTATGATAACCAGGTCATGATCGCACTAATGTCACCGACATACAAAATCAGCCTGGTAATTGAGTAATTGAGTTGAGAGTATTCATTGCACAGTGTCCAATATCTCCACTTATGGGATATGAATATTTACCAGGAACTAAATCATGAATATACTTTGTTGTATGCAGATCAGTTGCAGCATAACACGATCTTTTGGTGAGAATTAGTGCTAGAGATGGTGATGCATATCCTTCGGCTGCATTCACTGCTGTAAAATACTCCATACGATTACCAACTTGATAAAATGATAAGATGATGCATCATTTGAGGCTTGATCGCCAGATCAATTAGTGTTTTGATGCAACCTTCCTTGAAGCTAAGATGGTAATCAAATTGGCAGAAAATGTTAGGGCTAGAGGAGTGAAACCGTTAATCAGATTAAGACCATGGCGACCATCACTGTGCAATGTAAATATAAAAACTGTATGAAATACAAAAAAATCAAAAACGTCATGCAAAGAAAGCAGTCATAGTAAACTCAGGATATTTACTTCTAAAACTGAAGAACCTTAACTTGTGCTTCAGTTTCATTTGAAAAAAAAATCACATTCCTCTCAAAAACTCTAGTTCTAAGAAGCTTTGGCAGAGGCATATAATTCACAATATTACTGATGCAAGTTGACAACAAAACTTTTGTTTTAACAATGTGCATAACAGGAAACATTAGCATTCAGATATAAAAAATGCATGATGCAGATCAATAGACAGTTTTCTGAGACCTAATTTGAGCCTCTCTTTTGAGTTTTCCTCTCACTAGTTTGGTACTTTTAACCCATGCCGTCTAGGATAAAGGTGCTGGATAAAGGGTTGTCTTGAAAACCGCTCATAATAGGATAAAAATGATTTTTGATTCAGAATCTGCACCATTGAAAACTCACAGGGACAAAGTTTGAGAAAAGTTTTGGTATTCTGATAGTCATTAATATCAATGTCTGCTTGTTTTGCAGACAACCTCAATGGAAATGTTCATGAATTTTGTCACTAAAACTGAGATTTATCAGCTTTCTAGGCCCCAATGATTTGGAAAAACCCTGTCTCAAAGGGTTTTCAATGATGCTGATGCTGTAAAATTCTCCTTGCAGATCCCAACTTGATCAAATGATAAGATGATGCGTCATTTGATGCTTGATCACCAGATCAATTTATGTTTTGAGGCAACCGTCCATTCAGTTAAGATGGTACTTAAATTGGTGAAAATGTTAGGGCTAGAGGAGTAAAGCAATCAATCATATTAGGACAATGGATCATTTTACCCTAACTAATAAAGTGACCATAATGAGTGCTGATCATTGCACTAATACTCTGCGGTAACCAGATCAGTTGCCAAGAGTGCTTAGCTGCATAACATAATCTATTGATGAGAATAAGTGCTAGAGATAGTGGCGAGTATTCTTCTGCCGCTTTCACTGCTGTAAAACACTCCTAGAGAATCCCAATTTGAAAAGATTTTAAGATGATGCGTCATTTGACGCTTGATCACCAGATCCATTAATGTTTTGAGGCAATTGTCCATTTAGTTAAGATGGGCATTAAATTGGCAAAAAATGTTAGGGCTAGAGGAGTGACACCATTAATCAGATTAGGACCATGGCAACTATCATTGTGCAATATAAATATAAACTCAAAACTGTATGAAATACAAAAAATCAAAGTCGTCATGTAAAAAGAGCAGTCATAGTAAACTCATGCCTTTAACTTTGCTTAACTTAAACTTTAACTTCTGCTTCAGTTTCATTAAAAAAAATATCACTTTCCTCTCAATAACTCTAATTCTAAGAACCCAAGGTTTGCTTATAATTGATTATTATTTTGATTCAGAATCTGCACCATTGGAAACTCATAGGGACATTGTTTAGGAAATAGTTTTGATATTTTGACAGTCATTTTTATCAATTTTTGCTTGTTTTGCAGACAACCTTTATGGAAATTTTTATGAATTTTGTCACCAAAATAGAGACCTATCATCTTTCAAGGCCTCAATAATTTGGAAAACCCTGTCTCCAAGGGTTTTTAATGATGATATGCTGAATCAAGACAAATTGTTATCCTATCATAAACAGTTTTAAGAATAACCCACTTTTTAGCTCTTTTTTTCTATGCGGCTTTGGTTAAAAGTACCAAACTGGAGAGAGGGCAACTCCTAATAGAGGCTTAATTAAGTGGTCAAAAGACTGTCTTCTAGTTCATCTTACCCTACCTTATAAAGTTACATAATGAATGCTAATCGATGCACTTAAACTCTGCTGAAGTCAGATTAGATGCCGTTGCTGGTTGGCTGCATAACATAATCTCTTGATAAGAATTAGTGCTGGAGATGGCGGCGAGAGCTCTTAAGCCGCTTTAACTGCTGTTAAACACTCCTAGCAGATCCCAAATTGATAAAATGATAAGATGATGCGTCATTTGATACTTGATGGCCAGAACATTTTATTTTTTGAGGCAAACTTCCATTTAATTAAGATGGTAATTAAATTTTCAAAAAATGAAATTGCAAGCAGAGGAGTATAACAATTAATCAGATTAGAACCATGACAACTAAGACTGTGCAATATGAAATTAAAAACTCAAATAGTTCTGTAATGCATAACAATCAAAAATGTCATGCACAAAAAGCAGCCATAGTGGACTTATGACAATTGCTTCTTATACTGAGGAGCCTTAACTTCTGCTTCAGGCTCACGAAAAAAACATCACTTTCCTCGCAAAGATTCTAATTCAAAGAAACCAAACTTTGCTTATACTCACTGGAAAGACCAAGCCATAAAATTCACAAAATGTTACTGATGCGACTTTGCAACAAAACTATTTTTTAGTTAAGATGGTAATTAAATTGGCAAAAAAGGGAAATTTGAGGGATAGAGTATAACAATTAATCAGATGTGTATGAGACAACCTGAACTGGTACACACTGATACACTTTTTTACCAGATATAACTGGTATGTGTATATGATCCCAACTCTGCCCTGGGGATTTCCTCATTACCAAGGGCTGTTAGTAACAGGTTCTAATATCATGGAATTTTCCAGTAAGCCCAGTATGTGTCATAATCAATCAGATAGGTATAAAAAGTAAGGAAAAGATCAGATCAACACACACACAGCTTCGACATACTCATCAAGAAGGACCAAAGCTATCAACTCTCTGTATTAAGGTTTGAATTTGGTCATTTCTTGTTACATTATCAACACTTACCTAAGCTTTCCGTATCAGTTAGGAACAACACCTATGGTGGCTGACTTGGGACTCAGTGTATTACCTCAAAGTTCTAAGTAAATAATGCAATATATCTCTAAATGATTCATGATCGTTGCAGTGTTATCATAACATCAAATTAAATTAAAACTATCTAAATTTTCTGTAGATGAATATTACTGCTCTTGTGGTTGCTTTTATGGCTGTCATCGGATTGACATCTGCATGGTGGGTTATAAGGAAAACGGCAAGGAAATGCTCCAGATCAAGGTAACTCAGACTTTTAATAACAGTGTGCAGGGGATGAAAGCTTGTGAACTTTCAGCATTCTCCTCTCCTGAGACGTAAATGTGGTCAATCCTGATATTAATACAATTTGAATGCCCCAATTATCATCATTTAAAAAAAAAGATGCTTAAGGCTAACTAGCTGCAATTGTTGCTAGGCCACCTTCTGAAATTACAGTATATTACAATACAATACAAGATATTGCAATGATAAATATCTAAACGGGGCTTGGAAAAAGCAAAATCAAACAATCAAGATTGATATCAAATTAATATCATATCAAGAGTTTTATTTACATGAATACTTGTTGCAGCGATTTTGGTAAATTTATATGCTGTAACAGTAACGAAGAAGTGTATAATGAAAAATTGATCTTGATGAGAGTGTCATGACACATCAGGTTAGATATCAGAATAATTTTGTGCTAGATTGTTCATGATTTTCATGAACCTGATTGATTGTAGATTGAAATGGTTTAGCTTAAGGTCATATTATTTTTCGTTGTAGCGACTGTAGCAACGGATACTGCGATGATCAGGTATGCTGGTATGTCCCTCCCATTGGGAAATAGCCGTCAAGACTCAGTGCAGAGCCAAGGTGTTGAACATAATCCACTGATGTCGGCCAATGTCTGCTGGGCTTACTTATCATTTTCAAATGCCTTTGATCATTACAAGAGTGAAATAAACATATATATGGAAATCAATTTCTATTTTTTGGTTGCAATTGTTTTTATTTGTTGTCAAAAGTCACTTAATTGAGATGACAAAGGTGATGGTGTTTTGCAAAGCGATTGCAGCTGTAGACGGCTGATAATTACAAACATCCACATCTTACATCATTGCATCCACTGGCACTATAACTATCCTTGGTGTGTCCCCGCAGGATAGCCACTGAACGTGAACTGTGTGACATACATTGTATTTGATGACATTGGATCATTTAACACAACAATCTGTAATCAATCATTGGTTAAATATGACGTACTATTCAAACATCTCATAATAATTTACCATATTTATATCAAGATCACTATAGGCCGTTGAAGGTAGAAAAGGATCAGCGTCACAGATCTGATTTGCAGATATAGGATGCTGTGCAAAAAAGAAACTAAATTATTACTATTATAATTAATTGATCTAGCACTTCGCAATCCATCTCTATTGAAAGAGATAGAAATTTCTCTGACAACCACCTTGGGAAATCAGCAGGACGAGTTTAAGCCATCACATCAGCAGGGATACGCAATAGAACAAAAACTGAAAACCAAGTTATGAATATTAATGTTGTTTGGTAACATTGGTATAATTTGGAGTTATGCTTCCGCATTTCTATTTTGCAAGTGCCAAGTAGTGGATTACTATTGTAAATAAACAACCCACTGTCAAGTATTTGGCAGAAATTAAATAATAGTTATTGATAATATGAGGATGCACAATTCATGTAATATTTATTGTATGAGTGAATGCATGTAAAAAATTGGAGAAATTCGCTGTAGCTGATCAAACAAAGTACAATAAACACACATACCAAAGGTCAACGTTTGATACTGCTTGATACTGCTTGCGGATTGCGATTGCGATTGGTCTGTAGTATACACGACATAAGAGAGGGTGGTCACTCTCTATCAGAATTATCAATAATTTTGGGTTTGTTAATCTGCCATCCTTACAGACTAGCTCTGAGACAGCAAATGGCTACCGCAGGAAGCATTGTTATGGTAATTGGGACTGTCATGATATGGAATTAGTTGTCCTCTCCCAGATATACAGGGCACAACTCTGACAGACATTTAACACCTTATTACAGTAATATCATGGTTGATCCCTGCTGCTACATAATCAACTAAGAATACCACATTCAGTCTTCGGTCATATTGTGTCGTGGTGGTAGTGGCAGACACAGCAGTACCTGATAGTTGATTAAACTGCCGATTTCGAGGTATCATATTGTAGCAGGAATGCTTACGTCAGATTGGTAATTAGCAATTGCTAAACCACCTCCAGGTTAGAAGGTACCGAGTACCATAGTAGCAGATTAACTAAATGTCAGTCATCATCAAGCAATCTCCATATTGATGCCCTGGTGTGTGACCTATAGTCGATTAACTTACAGTAGATTGGCACCCTGCAATCACTTTATTGCCCTACCGTTGTGGAGGATACTACGGTATCGCCTATAGCAGATTAGCTTACAGCTGGTCGGCAACTTTAGTGATGCACAGATGGATTGTGCACATTGAAATCAATGAAGTTTGTAGAATAGCTCGAGATTAGTTTCCTAAGCTATCTTTATCGCTACCTTGAAAGACACAATTTAGGGATAATTACTGGATAATCCCAGTTATCATTGCCCCAAAATTGCCTTTCTGTGAAGGCCATTTAAGAGCAGCTGATTATAGATAACAATGGTAATTTGATTACTGTGGATACCAACGAATGTGGGAAAGGCCTCAAACAATATGAAATTCAGTATCAATCCCATCTAATGAGTCTGCTAAGTTGATAGAGTTTAGGAGAATGACTGTGTTTTAAAAACCTTTTACAATTGCCTCAAATGCCAATATATTGCCATTTGAATAGGGGGTACGGGTCAGATTCACTTCCTCTCGTCCCTATCCAGGTTGATAGATCACCCAATTCCGATTATGTTCATGTGCTCCAATTTGGCGCCAAATACATCATAACAATTTGTTTACATTCATAAGCAAGAATATGTCATATGTAGGACTCTCATAAACAATGCCCTATCAATCAAGAATGACTGATTTACATTTAGCGATTTTTCTCAGTAAATATTTAGTATTTTTGAAAATCATTATAGCTACACATTCCTCATCTATATTTGACTCTGCTGAGGTAGTTTTGAAACCTAATTTTCTTTTTTAGAAGAAAATTAGATGTAAAAAAAAGTGTATGAATACAATAATTTTCAGTTCAGTTTATAGTTAAAATACAGTGTCACAATGTGTGTCAAACCAGGTGCACTGCATGATACTGATGTTCTAATTTCTTATAAATCAGTAGATCATTAATCATCATGATTTACGCTATTAAATATGGCTCAATGTAGCCTGTCTTGACAAGACATGCTATGCTCCGTGTAATTAGCGTGATCTCATAAGTTTTTAGGATATAATTTTGAGTATAGCAAATTGGTAAAAGTAAGTCACATAAAAAAAATTTTGGTCCATATTATTACTCCCCGCACAAGTAAATCCCTGTAGATAGACTACCAAGTGTCTATATCAATGCTGGATCTGAATTACACTCCATCTTTAAGTGATAATATGTGCCTCAAAAACATAATATATTTTGGTGGTGTTCCTATATCAACAAATCTTTAAATAGAATATAATCATTCAATCGTATGTGAGTGCCCACATGTCAATGATCAACATGATCAAAATGTGAGAGTGACTGAGAGCGCTGAGGATAAAATAAAAATTGACCTGATTAATAAATTGTTTCATCCAAGTGATAGTTTAAACACAAACTCAACTGAGCCTTTGCGATAATCAATAATGAATTACTCATGCAGTTTCATCCTTTATGCAGTAATATTGTTCTAGTGCTAGGAAGCAGAAAATAAGGACAGCATGGATAGAGGCTCACTGCAACAAAAATGTTTGGTTCAACTTATCTTGCCTCTTGTCCATGTAGGTATAAAATGTTTTCTACTGATCTCTACTGATATTTTGAAAACAATCTAGACTCAAATGAATCGTAAATACATTTTGCTTTTTATTTTCAATCTACATTCATTCGTTTCAATGTTTTGCATGCATCGAGAAAAGAAATAACATATAACATCAAGAACTTTTGTAATAATATTCCAGGCACAAATTCTGTGCACAAGAATTTGTTGCTGGATTTTAAAAAAATCGTACTTTAATTTTTTTTTAATTAAATCTACTTAAATGAAGGCATATTGAGAAGGAGGTGGAATAAATTGAGGAGTAAACTGCTTTCATGGTTTGCATATAATGATGGTGTTGGTTGAGAAAATTTCTCACATCTTTCCAAAAAAATATGTAAAACGCTTCATGATGTCAGATTCGAGAACTTTGCACAGATGAATTTGTCTCTTTTACACCCTGTGCAGATCTAAAGGAAAAATGCATGCGCTCTCTCTTGCACTTTATCAATATATGTACTCCTCTTCTTGCAGACCCCTACTGGTAACCTATTACAACATTCTGAAGGATTCGGAAGCATACCACACTGCATCAGATATGGCAGTGTCATTGCAACTGTGCTTGAGCTGACTCTCGTCAGATGTTCAGCCAGATGTATCTCAACAGAAGGATGCAGAGGGTTTGGTTATGATAGAGATTCATCATCATGTCGACTTGGATCAGTGATCGTTGACTCGGGAATGAGTGAATCAGACTGTGTGACTGATGAAATTATATAACTTACAATCAACAACCTAAATGTGACTCAAGCAAGTTGACTCTCAACTAGTGCTGTAACAATTTTGTATTGGCTAGGACTGCCTCCATTCTGATTTTGGCATCAATCTACCCGATTTCGATTTTTCGAATAATTTACACCTTTGATTTCAACCAACCCTTGTCCCGATATCGATTTTTGATTTCTCCTTTTCGGTATTTTCGATTTTAGGTATCGATATATGGTTTCAATGATGTGGCCAAGTAGGGAAGCACAGGGCCCTAAATTAGAGATTTTATTCACAGCTGCAATTCATCCAAAGCTGTAGCCTATGTAAAAAGCACACTCAGGCTTTGACCCCAAAAAGCTATTCAGAACATGGACATATAGTATAATATTGAAAAAATAACTACCGACTTTTTGACATGTAAGATTGACAAACACCAGACCTGGCAGTGAAACCAGAGTACTGTTTTGCTCCTGGCCCTTGAAATGAGCCTGAGGCGGCATCCTCCCATACCAATCACTATCACCAAATGCCTCATCACTGTTGGCTGATGAAATTTTGTACTCAGCATAGTCTTTTGAATTACGCTTGTTCATGGGTGGCCTCATGCTTTTTGTAGTATTGGCATCTTTCTCAGGCTTTTTCAGCTTGCAGATTTTACACGGCACCATGCATATCAGTTTTAGCATCCAATCTTTCGAATATGTCAAAAGAATTCCACATTCCAATTTATAGGGCACGATGGATAAATATTATATTCTTCAACCCTAACTGCAGAGTTACAGAATTGATGTCTATTTCTGATGCTGAAGCCAATGATGCAGCACCATCAAAATAGGCAAAGATCCTATTCTATTACGCTTCCCATAAATTCACACTGACAATATCATCCCCTAAACACAAACAAGTTTTAGCAAGATTAGCAATGACTATGGGTATTTAGAATCTTTGAGATAAGTTAGAGAGATAATTGAAGCAAAATGTGATAAAGTATTGTGTGAATGAAAAGAGGAAGTGAAAAACCATATATCGGACCATAGTAACCGGGCCAACCGTGAAATGAATTGATAGGTCGATTAGCAAGACACTATCTGGATCGGCAATAAGTTTGTTGTCATTATCCCATTCAGTTTCACGTCTCGTCTTTTCCCATATTAACTCATATGACGTCATTTGTTGATATGTCCCAGTGGGCCAACCCACTTGGGATTCCCAAAAATGTTCACAAACAATACACACAGGACACACAACTCTTATACACAATTTATCTCAATCTTAAAATCTATGCACACAGGCCATGAGTGTATACCTATAATGTGATTGCGTCTTGGTAATTTGAAAATGATATTTTGACCAATGGCTTTCAACTGAATAATGATTACAATTCTCCTCTGATCAGAATATAAAGGTATATACATAAATGTATATATACATATGTATACAAGGCAATCAAATAATCAACATGCCAAGCACAAGCTAAATACATCCGATTTATAACTTAATATACCCTTTTATTGTCAATTCAGGTGGGTTTGGCTTGTCTACCGGAATGTGGACAGATGCTGTAAATGTCCCTGCAACTATGACATTCCAATATACTGATGGTACTAATGTCATAACCAATATGTGGGCACCTGGTGAGCCATCTGGAAACGGAGACTGTACAAAATTCAGGTATGACCACATGTTACTGGATGATGAGCCGTGTACCAACACAAATGAATATATTTGTGAGAAACCTAGTCAATTGTTATAAGCTGAAGGCTTTGCCGAGAGGTGATTTTAGACTGGAAAGATTTTTAAGATCCTTTGTAGCAATGTTCACATTTGCTGTATGTTTTTAAGAAAGCTTTTTTCTTATGTTCAGATGAACATTATCGTTGCTATTGAAGGTTTCATCTCCCTATTGTTTATGAAGGAATATGAAAAATTGTAATGGTTCATTGAATATTTAGACAATGTTGTGAGTACTTATGTATTTGACTTTTTTGTGTGTATCCTATTTACCTTTTTGGCATTGTGCAAAAAAATTAATTTGTGTGCACATACTTTTTGAATAATTTCGGTTGTAGAGCTTGCACTCATTGTAACAATATATCATTACAAAGTACAACCAAAAACCAATAGATAAATAATTTTTAACAGAACGTTCTCCAAGATGACTTTGAACTCCTCTGTTGAAGACAATTTTATAATTTCTAAGAAGCATGTGACTTTACGAACCTAGGCGGGGCACCACAGTGTGGCACTTAATCATGAGTGAAATAATGACATTGAATTCTATAATACTAGCAGCATAGTATAGAACACAATTGACATGTTCTGCACAATCCATCGTTGAACCTCAATCATTATTGATTGCATTTGGGGCTAAAAATTTGCCCTACTGCAGCGGATCCTGGTGATCAATTCGGTGTTGTTTGATTCTTCAAAAATGGTCCGGTGAAAAGAAATAACAAACAATTTCAAAATACAACTCGGATTGAAATTGATCCACTTATTGTGATTTTACACAAGATGTTTTTCGAATGTTTTTGATTTTTCACCAGTCAAATGTTGTCTTCTCTTTACAATATTTAAATCAGTCACACTAGATTAACAGAGAGAGGATATAACATTTGAGTTTGTAAAACTGGAGTCATTTCTAAAAATTTAAAGAAAGCGGAACATGCACTGTCAAAACAGCGCTGCCTTGAACCTCCAAAAATTGTCATGGGATATAAGGTTGGTCTTTATGATTTCTGAGCATCTGAGCAATGTTGCCTGATTTTTTGACCTTTTTGGAGCGTCGTCTTCCCATAACAAAATTATTACGTTTGAACAATGAGTATTACTGAACAATAAAATGACCAATGAGAATAGGCAAGTCTACTCTGAGCACTTAGATTAGCTCAAGCTATCAAGTTGGCGTTTTGAGAGTTTATGGAAGATTTGCACCAAGAATTTTTATAAAAACTTGAGAAAAAAACCTACCTGACTCGATGATATTAAGTCAAGGAGTAATTGATTCAGTCAATGCAATGATTGCTATCTGCTTCATAATCCTCAATAAAATGTGCCGCCTATAATTTTGTCTGCCGGTCTATTTAGTTTTACTAATCTAGCTTCATATTAGTGCTTCTATCTATCTAGTTTCAATATCCTGCTGCATGATTCTAGATAAAATTTGCCGCCTAAAATTGTATGATTTTGTTTGCCTGTCTATCTAGTTTTATTTATCCTGCTTAATAATCCGGCTTCTCTTTAGTTTTAATAATCCTGCTTGTTAATTCTCAATGACATGTGCCGCCTATAATAGTATAATTTTTTTTACCTGTATATTTAATTTTTACTAATATATACTTAGTTGGAGAGCAAACATACTGTCTGGTGTGTCCTTTGAAACAGTTCTAGGAGGTTTTGAATGTACAAAACAACATGACCTGGTATACCTATGTAAATATTTTCCTGTTAATATTATTACCATCCTCGGCCCTATAATCTTCAGCCCAGCCTTTCATATCAGTCGTCTGAAGCAAAAGTCCACCAAAACAACAGCGTATGATTCTGCCATCACTGGTCATGTGCATGACAGTCTTCGTCGAGGTCTATCACCGATTGAGATATTAACTGTATAACTTCCATACTCCTTCAGGGCATCATTCAAGTTCTCAAAAGCCAAAAGATCCTCAGAAAAAAATTACGATACCATCCGGATAGGGTTTCAATCACTGAGCCATTATACTCGATCTCAAAACATGGAGCGAAGATTCAGTTCCTGGCATATTTTGGAAATTGGCAGTATATTTCTTTTATATTTCGATCACATCGGCTTCGTTAAACTTTCATTTACTGTCGGCCTATCAGCATAACATAGCAGGACTTTCGATGCAGTTCTATTAAATTTTCTCCACCCAACAGTTTATTTATTAAAGGGCGACCAGAGTTTCACAGCAATGCATAAATGACTAGTAAAGAATGTGCTACGCAGCACCAGCTTTGTGCATGACGCCATGCAAAACTCAAAGAAGTTGCTGACTCTTAGCTGAGTTAGACTTCAGTTTAGGGGAGGTTCAAAGACATTGGTCTAATAATGATAGAGCACAGGCTAAATATAACAGGAACAGGAAACTGCTCTGTGTGGTTCCATATTAGTTGAGTTTGTGCAGCATTTTAACACCTGATTGATGATATGTTTAAAAAGAATTCTCACAGAATAACCATTCGATTTAGATTTGGTCTTTTTCCCAATGCATAAGGTGCAATCTGTTATCAATCTATGAGAAATTGTTTGAAACCTTGGTTGCCCTCTAACATAGATTTGTATTTTGGGGTTAAAATTAATCAATCGCTTCCTCCCACCTTAAAGATTGCGCGCCTTGTATATGTTTATTACCTGTGACATGTGACAGCATTGAAAGACATGCTGACAAGCTGGAAAGACAGCTAAACACCCACTACAAAGAGGACCAGCAATGGGTCATGTAAGTCCAATAACCCTCACATGTACGCTGTGTTGCAGAGGGTGGCAATGGTGGAGTGGACTGAGCTATAGGATAAGAGAAATCAACTCTGTGTAGTGAAAAGTGGGCATGCTAACTAGCATCATCAACCCATTATTTTCTTGATGATGGTGAGATTTCGCAACCGGTAAGTGGCTTGCTATTCACTGCCTGGCGATTGGTGCCGCAGGGATTGTGGGTTCGAATCCCACTGGGGGTGCTTTCAAGGTTGGTTGTTCCAGCCCCCAGCACTCTCGGGGTACACGTCTTCTGCCGTTTTATTTTTAAAATTATATCAGGCAATCAAAAGGTGAACAGAAAAGATATAGCTTATGGGACTCTAGAGACTAATAAATACCGTGAAATGCCTTATCATTTATTATATTTTATATGATTAGAAACTAGAGCGTTTTTTCACATTAATTTGGCAAAAATTGTTCCTTCATTTGCCACAATCATGGGCGTCACTAGGGTTTTGTGTAGGGTTTATTTTTGATGTAATTTACAAATCAGAGTATAACTAGCCGCGGTACGCGGCTCTGAGGCGCAGAGCGCCTGCGGGGAGGGTGCGGGAGGGGCGCCGGGAAATTTTTAGGTTTTCAAAAAATAGAGGTATTTGAGCTATGTCTAGGGCTACCAATTAGTTTCTAAATTGGCCAGTGTGTTTCTTCCACTAAAAAAGCAATAACTCAACCGAAGCGACCTCACTACAGGTACCAATAGCAAACATTAATGCAAGAAGTGATGTAACCAGTGAAACATTCTGTTGTCAAAGTAATGTAAATTTCAGTGTTTTATTTTACTTGATGAATCTTTATACTATAATTTTACTTTCAATCAATAGGTCTCGATTAAAAGATGTTCTAGTGTTGTTCTATGTTCTATTTGTCGAAGATGAGGCTAGCCAGCTCCATGCGCCTCGGATGAAGAGCAGCAAACATCTCTATAACTTTTTCTTCGTCTATTGACACCCCACAATGAATGCTCATTTTCTTTCCGGACCCGAACAAGAATTACAATTAATACGACATTCACCTGTAAACTGGGCATCCAGCTGGGCTATCAGATGATCCAGGAATGGAAGGTAAAGTTTGACGTGATAGTAGTCGTCAACCTTCCCACTGGTGAGGATTGTTCCACGATGAGCCATCCTGCCTGACAGCCTGGGCAGCTTGGGCTCCACACCAGCAGTCTGAGCGAGCTTCGTAGCCATCACAAACCACTCCTTGCCATACGAATCTGCTTATAGTATGCCTTTGTTGATTCCACCTAAAATATTCAGGGTTAATCTCAAGCATTATACCTTAAATAATGGAAGTTCTATCACAGTTCCCTGTCACACAAAACTAATATTACAAGTATAACAAAAGATCATTATTTTGTTAAAAGTCACTAACCATTTTGTAAGCCTGATAGATGTCGATTCCTCGTCCTTTTAGTTGTTGGGTGATTCCTGCAGGCTGCCCAGGAGGGAGTGAACCACACTAAATGATGCCAGGAATTCAAAGTCTGTGATCCCAGAGAGTAGAGAGCTGGCGTCTATCTTGGTACTGGTGGCCCACTCTCTCATGTCCACATTGACATTATCACTATGCAAACCATGAGCCATCAGCTCCAAACACATCACAACATACCTAGATCAGATGGAGAAGAACAAACAACTTTTATTATTCTTCTCGGCCTATTGGCTAAGATCAAGGTGTCACTGCCAATGGCCGATTAGTGCCAGTGCAGTTTTGGCAGCTCGCTGCACGCCCACGATTAGGAGGTCCACCATGGCCTCACCTCCAGGATACATTCTAGTTTTCTAGGATGTATCACATTCTCTCAGTATGAGGATTTAGGGCACCTTGCGTCCCTCTTTAGGGGCAGCCCAATCTTCTGTTTCTTCGCAAACAGCAACAACTTTTATTTTTAATCAAATGTTGCACTCACCACTATGAACATCGTAGCCTGATCAAGAATTCATAATCTAGGCGCCCGACTTACTTGTATGATTTATAAAAGTTGGAGTAAGCCATGTGACGCTGCGACCATCTGGTTTCACACAGCTTGATGAGCGGAGATCCTTTGGTTTTGCCTAGCTCCCCCTCTATCAGCTCACAGAGGTCTTTTGTACGAAGTGGGGTATTGAAGAAGGTGCAGGTCTAAAATTGATAGAGTCAATGTAACATATATCAGCAACAACCCAAAACGTTTATAAAATAAGCCTACACTAAACTTAATCAGATGTGGTTAACCTTCATCTTCTCCTCCTACTATCTAGATCACCCTACTTTTGCATCTATCTTAATGTGCAATAGATAATGTACATAGCGAGAGGTATTCGGTGGTGCCGCTGCTGGCCTCGTCACACAGAATAGAAAAGAACTTTGCAGCCTTTATAGAATTTATGATTGGTCCCCGGAAGATGTCATGGCCAATCACACCGATTAGCTGATTCTGTGACAGTGGGGATGTGTAGCTTATCCTTTTGGCCATGTGAGATTTCAGATCATTGTCATAGTTTTACAGAAGATGAAGCAGCTCGAGGAAGTTTCCCCGGTTCCTACTATCCGTGGATTCATCATGACCCCTGAAGGCCATGCCCTGCTGACCGAGATATATCACTGCAGATACAAGGTGACTGAGCTGCCTTCGATTGGACTCAATGTTGTCCAGCCTCTTTGTCTCTAGCATGTTGGTGATCTTCTTCTCGGGTCTGTCTATTGTTCTGACTAAATTGTCTGCCATTATCTGGGCTTCGATATGGTACTGTTTAGTGTGGTGAAGCTTTATTGTTGAAGAGATGCGCGCCCACGAGTTGAAGGGCTTATTGATAAGTGCCTGAAGCTGCTGCCGTTTGTCAAGCGGGACAAACAGTAGACAGGGGATGAAGAAAGCACCATCAAGCCTTGCCGAATATGCTAACCAGGGTCGTCCAGTGTAATACTCAGCCTTGAAGCTCCGCATTCAGTCGTGCTGTAAGAGAGAGAGAGAATCATTAATATAATATTTGGAGGGTCTCGCTGTGGCTGGCAACTCAGCAATACAAGTAGCCAGCCAGCAGCGGGACCCTCCAAATGCTATGTTTGATCAATTGATCTTAATAATGATATTGGTGCTTGCCACACTATGCACACGCTAGTTATATCTATAGATCCACCAAACTTTATATCTTTTCTGACTACAAAAAAGAAAGCTATAGATAAAACTATGTAGGTGTAGTACCTCAAAAATGACTCGATGCATATCAGAGAAATGGAACATAATAATGAGAACTTACCTGGTGTGTTTAGGGAATGATGAAGGTTTGTTGTGTGCTTTAAGCATTCTGTACCGAAGCCCATCGTCGAACGTCTTGACTTTCTCCCAGATCTCCCTCACAGTCATGGTGCCGTTGATGAAGTCTCTTTTATCTGCATCACATCAAAAATAGATGATGATGGATGATCACTAATAAATGATAAGCCGCATAAGAAACAACAATGTAGATTGCTAGGGAGAGATCGGGAGAGGAACAGATTTTCGGGATATGATTTCTATCTCAACGTTTCTGTAAGTCTCTGGAATACGACATGCAGTTAAATTGTACTACTAGTATGAACGTTATTTTGCTTACCAATCACTGCGGGTACACTTGATGACCGCGCTCGCTGAGTAACTCCGCTAACCAGTCCACTAGAAGGACGAGCTTGTACTGGGGGTTGATAGGTAGCATCAGGTCTCTCATCAATAATGACAACCTCATCAGATGGTGTAACGGAGGACTGGGTTCGGTCATCACCGCGACCAGCTTTAATTTAACAAAGTGAATCATAATCGTTGCTGCTGAGAAAATTGGAGTGACTGTTTTAAGTTAATACATGCACATGCACAACTTTCTTATATGTATATCATCAGATGTTTACTACAGAGCTTAGATCTTGTGCTACTCTTTATAGGATGCAATGACATGCTGCACAGTGCACTAATGATATGATAAAGCTTAACAAACAGGGTAACAACATGCAGAACAGAGCTGGTTTAAACTTTACCTCCCGCAGTCACTTCACTGCATGAATTGGTTGATGGCGCTGGATGCATGCTTGATAAGATAATTATTATATGTCAACAGCAGTTCAATAGCCACCTCGAATAGCTATACAATACAATCTTGGTTAGCAAAGTATCAGAGTGCAGTAGGCCTGCGGTTTAACAGAGCAAAATACTGTGTCGCTATAGGTATACTGTCTTACCTTTTGTCACCAAGACTTCCAGATGGCTTCTTTGTAGCAGAAGGCAAGTACTGAAACAGCGAGTGCTGCTGTCCCTGATCTGATTTTCGTTTTGACATCCCGACAAAAGCTAGGTAGGTCTACTAAGGTGAATAATAAGCTACAACAAATATCAGAATTATTCAATGGGAACGGTGATAGAAAAATCTCTCAGTAGCATCGGCATAGGTCTAAGCTTGAATACTGGATAGATGGATGTTGGCCTGAGTATGGTTGGTTGATAGTGAACCTTTGCAAGTTGTACTGTAGACAAATCCCCCAGGTGCCCATGCCCATGGCCTACTACTACTGTAACTCTGGCCTAACCCTACAACTACTACTACTACTACTACTGTCTCCCAGCGCCTGTGGTCTGGCTGCTTGGTGTGAGGTAAAGTCAGTGTGTGTGATCTCATTACAAAATAAAGTACACCTATACTATAGTATGTTGGATAGGCCCTGGGGGCCGATGTCAGGGAGACATTGTAGAGGATTTTGAGGGGGTTTACCCTAAGGCGGCGATACCCGCCACTGCAACCACGCACATTGCCTATTTCTACTGAGTACGCCGACTCTCTAAAGCGAGTACGCCGACTCTATCTGCCTGTGAATATACAGAGTACGACGACTCTAACTGAGGGGGGGGGGTGACGAGTACGACGACTCTAACTGAGGGGGGTTGGGTGACGAGTACGACGACTCTAACTGAGGGGGGTGGGTGACTAGTACGACGACTCTAACTGAGGGGGGGTGACGAGTACGACGACTCTAACTGAGGGGGGGGGTGGGTGACGAGTACGACGACTCTAACTAAGGAGGGGGGTGACGAGTATGACGACTCTAACTGAGGGGGGGGTAACGAGTAAGACGACTCTATCTGGGCTGGGAATATAATTGACCTGACTTTGGGGCTGGCTTTGGGGGGGGATATGTGGACAAAGATTGTAGGATTATCTATCTGGCGAGATTAATTTGGGAGGGAAGGGATATGGACAAACTATTAACATATTTATCAGGCAATATAAATAGGGGAGGGAAGGGAGATGGACAAACTATTATTAGTACTTATTCGTCGGGCGAGACAAAAGGAAGCAAATGGGCCAGGGGAAGAGGGTTGGACAATATAAGCAATATGAGGGAAGGGGTATAGATAAAATAAATAACCAAATGGGGGGGGGGGGGAGGGAATGGCTCTGGGTTTACAACTATCTTTGTGAGATTGCTTGACTGGGCTAGACTGGAACTGGACTAGATTGAACTGGACTGGACTGGCAATCAGGACAATGGATGCAGTGGTGCAATGGGGGTTTTCACTTGGCCTCTACCTACTATCCAAGGGAGGCTACAGTCTAACAACAGAGTACAAACAAGGCAACATTATGTCAAGGCAGGGAGGTCTGCCAGCAGGCAGAACTCAAGAAACTTACTTCAATAGGTTGTGTTCAGTAAGGCACTTTATTTGTTGCTGACTGGTTTAAAAATAAAAGGTCTTATTACCTCAGCTGCTGGATATTAACTGACTAGACTCTTCTGATGTTCAGTTATAAAAAGCATAATGTAATATGATACTGGCTGATGAAAGAGCAGGAAACAGGGAACATTCTAGATGGGTGTGTAAGAGTTAAAATCAGTTATTAAAAGCATTATCATAATACTGGCTGATAAAATATTTTAGATGTACTGTAATAGTTAAATTCACTTATTAAAAGCATATTATTATTAAAATTAGAAAAGTTATAAAAATGATGAAAGGGGAAGACAACTCATGATTCATGAATTTATTTTTGAATGTTCAGCTGTGGAGGAAAATCCACCACACTCTCCCTTCTAACTTTTCTTATTTTCTTCGTCTTTGTCTTGTATCTGTGGGTATTGTTCTTCTAACTGTCGTAAGGTGTCCTCTGCCATTTTACGTTATCGCTCTGTATGTACATAGAGCTGCCTGGGGGTCAGGGGGTACGGGCGGTATTGGGTTTTGGACAGGCAATCAGCAGTACGGGCAGTGGTAGGGGCTTTGGGAAGGTCTATGAATGGGACAGGGAACCTGGGGGTGAGCACATAGAGATAATTAGTGCCTAACAGGGGGCAATAATGCTGATTTTAACTTGGCTCCTTGCAGCCAGGGTGGGTAACAGGGAGTATGGTAATGGAGTGTTGGTATATTTATATTCCGACTAAACACATCAGTGTATTGGGACATGATTTCAGCGTCTTAGATCTGTCTATTGGGTCAGAGGGTACGGGCGGTATGGGGTTTTGGACGGGCAATTAGCAGTACGGGCGGTGGTAGGGGCTTTGGGAAGGGCTATGAATGGGACAGGGAAACTGGAGGCAAGCACATTGAGATAAATGGGGCCTGACAGGGGACAATAATGCTGATTTTAACTTGGCCTCTTGCAGACAGGGTTTTTGTATATTTTCATTCCGGCAAAACGCATCAGCGAATTGGGACAGGATTTTAGCGTCTTGGAGCTAATCACTTGGGCTTTGACAAACTCCACGACTTCATTGTATAAGAGTTGGACAAGTATGGGCTTGTGGGCAGCATGGGGTGTTGGAGTTAGACACCGCCTACATGTTTGGATCAGGCTGTTAGTATCTTGGATCTTGTCACTTTGGCTTAGGCAAACTCCTTAGACTTTAATGTAAAATTGTTGGACATGTGAGGGGATTGTGGGTAGCATGATGGACTGGAGTTGGACAACTCCTACTTGTTTTGGGCCAGGCTGTGGAATAGGTAAGGTTTTAAGGTCAAGGACTGGACTGGACAAGGACTGGGACTGGGCAAGGACTGCACAAGGACTGGGACGGTGAAGGGTTGGGAGTGGCCAAATAATGGTGACGGTTTCATGAGTCAAGATATACATCTCACTAGACCTGGATATGTTGGGGGGGGGGGGGGGGTTTAGAGAATGAAATTCCTGGTCTCATTTCCTACATTCATCAGACTGACAATTTTAGTGAATATAGGGGAGCTGTGAAGTCTCCCTTCCAGCATAAGCTCATCCTGTTTATGAAGCAAACTAGCCTGAGGGGTCATATTTTATTCGGGGGGTTGGGCTTGGTCAATCAGGTTCTTAACATTTGGGGAGGGAGGGATGGCTGAATAGGGATAGTGGGGTTTGGCTGGATAGGGATAGTGGGGTTTGGCTGACTAGGGTAGCTTCTGTTGTAATTTGTGTGACAGGGGGTGGGCTTCCATTTCCACTTCTTATTTATTCAATCTGGGCCTGTTGCGTTGATAGACCGAAATTGACAGAGTACAACTGAGATTTTAACACCAGTTGATCCTCTTCCAATTTCAGCAACGCTCCCTTCCAGCATGGAGTGTAGTTGTATAATAGAAGCTTGTTTGGCCATGGTACATGGGGCTTTGTACCAGTTACTTGGATAGGGATTATCAATAAGTGCCTCCCCTGAAGGACAACGAGTCTGTCGACGGCCTTGTCGACCCCTGCGCCCTGCTGGCTCCCTCCCCCACCTTTAACACAGTTGCCATGTACCCTGTTTTGTCAGACTGCGCGTGTCCCCAGCAGATCCCACTGCTGCCACCATTGTAGAGGATTTTGAGGGGGTTTACCCTAAGGCGGCGATACCCGCCACTGCAACCACGCACATTGCCTATTTCTACTGAGTACGCCGACTCTCTAAAGCGAGTACGCCGACTCTATCTGCCTGTGAATATACAGAGTACGACGACTCTAACTGAGGGGGGGGGGGGGGGGTGACGAGTACGACGACTCTAACTGAGGGGGGTTGGGTGACGAGTACGACGACTCTAACTGAGGGGGGGGTGACGAGTACGACGACTCTAACTGAGGGGGGGGTGGGTGACGAGTACGACGACTCTAACTAAGGAGGGGGGTGACGAGTATGACGACTCTAACTGAGGGGGGGGGTAACGAGTAAGACGACTCTATCTGGGCTGGGAATATAATTGACCTGACTTTGGGGCTGGCTTTGGGGGGGGATATGTGGACAAAGATTGTAGGATTATCTATCTGGCGAGATTAATTTGGGAGGGAAGGGATATGGACAAACTATTAACATATTTATCAGGCAATATAAATAGGGGAGGAAAGGGAGATGGACAAACTATTATTAGTACTTATTCGTCGGGCGAGACAAAAGGAAGCAAATGGGCCAGGGGAAGAGGGTTGGACAATATAAGCAATATGAGGGAAGGGGTATAGATAAAATAAATAACCAAATGGGGGGGGGGAGGGAATGGCTCTGGGTTTACAACTATCTTTGTGAGATTGCTTGACTGGGCTAGACTGGAACTGGACTAGATTGAACTGGACTGGACTGGCAATCAGGACAATGGATGCAGTGGTGCAATGGGGGTTTTCACTTGGCCTCTACCTACTATCCAAGGGAGGCTACAGTCTAACAACAGAGTACAAACAAGGCAACATTATGTCAAGGCAGGGAGGTCTGCCAGCAGGCAGAACTCAAGAAACTTACTTCAATAGGTTGTGTTCAGTAAGGCACTTTATTTGTTGCTGACTGGTTTAAAAATAAAAGGTCTTATTACCTCAGCTGCTGGATATTAACTGACTAGACTCTTCTGATGTTCAGTTATAAAAAGCATAATGTAATATGATACTGGCTGATGAAAGAGCAGGAAACAGGGAACATTCTAGATGGGTGTGTAAGAGTTAAAATCAGTTATTAAAAGCATTATCATAATACTGGCTGATAAAATATTTTAGATGGACTGTAATAGTTAAATTCACTTATTAAAAGCATATTATTATTAAAATTAGAAAAGTTATAAAAATGATGAAAGGGGAAGACAACTCATGATTCATGAATTTATTTTTGAATGTTCAGCTGTGGAGGAAAATCCACCACAACATGTTCCAAGAGACCTATGAGAGTTGTATAACAAAAGGCCTTTTGTTTGGTGAACTAAAGAGTACAATGGCAGGCAAAGTTTTCATGTCTGATTACATGTTGGATGTGTGTGCTTGCATGCTGGGGAGCGTGTATGGTAGCCTCAATTCTCCACTTTTGATACACTCATTTGTGGGTATACACAATCCACCCGCTGCTACAATATGTAGGAACCACTGGTTAAGGGTATTTTACAACTGTATTTTATTTAGTAATGCTGGGGTCAGGCCTGCCAACCTTCACTCATTTAGAGTGAGCCTCACTCAGTTGCCCCACTCAAAATAGTATGAGTGAGATTCAGTGAGACAATTGCCCCACTTTGACTCAAGTTTATATCTACTGAGTATCATGGAGAGGAAAATTGCCCCAATACTAACCAATCTCACTCAATTGCCCCACCTTGGAGTTGGCAGGCCTGATGATCCCATGATAATGGTGTTGTGATAGACCATGGTTTCTGGTGGCTGGGGCATGTGTATGTATTGCTTAATCATCAAACAAGGACATAAGCCTATGGCCTCTTGTAAAAAATATGTATATTGAGTGTCCAGAAAATGGCTTTTGAAATTCCCTCACTTGGAATTTCCAAAAAGCATTTACTCCTTGGCATTCACACGACCCTGACATAAATAAATGAAACTAGCCAACTTGACTTGCTATACCTACAGTTTGTAATTGGCAGATTAAAATCTATGTCGAACCCCCCCCCCCCCCCAGTGACGCCCATGGCCACAATAGATTTAGCAAAATACATATAGCGGCAGCCGCCTTAAATTGATGAAATGTTGTTGGAGCCAGGACTTTTCGACAATACTGTGAATTTCCCCATGCCAACTACAATGTTTAAACGGTATCCGGACATTTTCCCAATGTCTTTTTCCCACCAAGCCATTTTCCCACCTCTCTTTATCCCACCAAGCCATTTTCCCACCTCTCTTTATCCCACCAAGCCATTTTCCCACCAGAACATTTTCCCACATATCCGTTTTCCCACCAGGACGATTTCTCACTCATCCATTTTCTCACCGGGATGTTTTCCCACAATGATATCTTCTCACCAAGATGTTTTCCCACCTGGACGTTTTCCCACCAACCCATTTTTCCACCCGGATGTTTTCCCACTCGCCATTTTCCCACTATTGCTTTTTTTCTAATGAACGCTGGTAGCTTCTTTCTTTTTTCTGTTTCTTTTCCTTCTGCTTTTTTTCAGGCATTAAAAATATTAATTGAAAGTAGCGTTAGAGTCTCGTCATAAAAGTTTTGTTGTTCCTTTTTTATTCTAGAATCCCAAAGTCTATGACCGTTGGTGTTAAAAATGCTGTTAGAGGTTATGAAAATGACTTGAACAGTTTTCTTATGATTTTTCACAACTTTGCTCTTGTACAATTCCTTGTAATAACACATAGTTGTGTTCACCTAAGTAACTGTTGTCAGATTTATTGGGGCGCTTGTTTGTAAACAGAAGATGCACACAGAATCTTGGAATGAACATCGGCTGAAACAAATGTCGACGGGATTGAACTAACTGGAATGAACGTAGTCTGGTATGAAAGTCGAAAATCCTAGAATGAATTTAGAAAGTGCTGGATTGAACGCCGACTGCATTAGTAGGTATAAATAGTCATCAGGAGAGCAACTCCTTAAAATAATTGTGATATAAAAACCAGCATACATCTTATGAACTATGACTATAACAATGCCTGTCACAATCAAGGTTTTGGTTTAAATTTATAATTTGTGATTAGGTCATTCAATATTGCCATGCCAAACCACATGTGATGCAAATTTGGTACTATATATATTTATTTATTATGTTTTTATTCTACCATTCCGGAAGCGTCTTAAAGTGAATAGGGATGTATAGTCTGTTGTGTACATTTTAAGACAAAGGTTTTTAAAAACTCAATCAAAAATGGCTGACAGTGAAGGGACTTGACAGTCGGCTAAAATACTAGCAGTTGATATGACATCATCGATTGAATTGCAACATGATTTTTGTATGTGTCCATATAATGTACATATGTAATAGATGAAACACATCTTTATGTTCTTGTCACAGACATAACGGATGTGATAACTGTACCACATTGGTGTTACGAGTTAGTTATTTGGATAAATGACGACTGGTAGACGGCGTGCAGGGAAAACAATGTGCACTGTCACAATTACCATTACAAAAAATGAATGTTCACAGATAACAGTGAACCAAGGTTTAAACTACTAGGATTCATTAGTTGCACCTGATTTATTTAATGCTTGACCGTTGTTTTGCTGATGAATTATACAAAGGTTCACTGTTTCTCTTTCAGTATTTCATCACCATTTCAGTTTTCGCACCAAATTCCTGTTTGATTCCATCTAGCCATCAGAAATTTAGTAAACATCATCATAAACAGATGTGAGTACCTTTGTGAATGATCATCATTAATTACAAAATTATTTTGGGGAGTTGCTCTTTTGTTTTGATTCTATATACCAATGTAGTCGACATACAATTAAGCGCTTTCTACGCTAATTCCAGGATTTTCGACTTTCATACCATTCTACCTTCATTCCAGCTAATTTCAATCCCGTTGGCGTTTATTCGAACGGACATTCATTTCAATCTCCTGCACACACCAGCATATGATATGATCAAATTCTAGGGTGCATGACCTGATTTGTCGATTTGTATTTTTAACAAGAATTCGATCTCAAATAAATATTTTTGTTACGCCAATTCTTGTTGGGGGATTGGATGAAACTGTTAAAATCATTGGTTTTCAATCAAATCGCTTTAGTCTTCTGAAGAGAAGACTTAATACTATTCTGCATTGAATCAACAACAAGGAGTGAGTACGACCTGGCGACCTGGCGACCTGGCGACCTGGCGACCTGGCGACCTGGCGACCTGGCGACCTGGCGAAGTGCACAAGGGCACTCCGGAAAACAGGGAGCACTGTGCGCATTTGGAACAATTTTATTAGAAATAGATCATGGCATTGTTTTTTATTGTACAAAAAAAGACGATATGCATTAATTATCCCTCTAAAATGTTACACCTTGTTAATTCCTTTAAAGTCAGTTGATATTCATTGATAGGGGAAGTCCTATTTCAATATTGGTCTAAGTTCACAATTTTAACAAATATAACTCGCTGGTGTAAATATGATTACGATAGCCTAAGGGCACTGTCAATTATACCACATGTCAATAATTTCCTTTATATTTTATGGTTGAATATTTTAGTGGTAAATGCATTTAGAGAAATAAATTATAAAATGGTAATTCAGGTCTGATATTGTTTCAGGAGGATTTGTCCCCTGTTTGACCATGGGGTTTCTTTACTATTTTTTAATAGCTATAGGCAAAAAAGCAGTAATGACCAGATTTTGCAAATGGAATTTTTCAACTTAGCTAATTTTTGAGCTTTGTAGTTCTTAAGTTTGTCAACCTTAAAAAAATTAATAGAAAAAATACCTTAAGTTGAATGACACTAGCCTTGTCACACGGTGACAGGTTTTGGTTTTCAGACAGTTTCGATATACAATACTAGAATCCCTCCAAGTCCTGGAGTGAGAGTTTACATTAAAGGCTAAACATTGTCTATGAAATGTTTTGAATATGATCACATTTATGGTATTTATACTTGCCTTAGGTCCCTTTGAACTTGCAATGAAGGGGCACAGGTTGACAGTTCAATATAAATTTTTATGTTTTCACTCAATCCATAACTTTGTTAGTCGTATTTTTGTATTATATTTCCGTGCTCAATAGAAATTTCACTGATTAAAAACCTTCAACATGAAACAAATAAATAGTGTGCGTTACAGCATGTTGTGATTCCATAATCTTAACAATATCAGATAATGCGGACAGAGCATACAATCAAATTGCACCACAACAAGCTGGGTATAGATATGCTTACAAAAGCTCAGTCTTTGGTTTACGAGTATAATTAACCAAGTATCATCTATGCCTTGTCTGCTTTAAATGGCCACCCTTATTTAACAGCATAAATTCTTCAATGCAATCATAAATGTTCAATTGTTAACGCTTATTGGTGGTCACCAATTGCATTTAGTACTGCAGGTAGTTGCCCCTTCTTTGTACAAGTGGAAACAACTCTAATGTTTCAAACTGTTGATATGGTAAAATCAGGGAGGGTGGGAGATTCCACCCTCCCTGGTAAAAGCAGGAAGGGTCCCTGATCAAAGCAAAAATTGTTGGAACTTGAATAATATTTATTGTCATCTCGGAAAGGATCGTGTGCGTGAATACACATAGAGTGAGAATTTTCTATACATTGTTCGGTGGTTGATTGATAAAAGCTTGTAGACCAGTAAAACAATCTTTACCGAAAGCCATGTGGAGGATAACATAATACGATGTAAGCTTAATTTGTAGAGCGATATGGCCAATCTCTTCAGCCCGGGCAATTAATGGCTCAAAACTTTTGAGAATCGGCATAGGCACAATTAATTTGTTTTGTCGAAAACGTAGTTTTTAACAAGGAGGTAATTTTGATGAAATCAACCACTTGGACAAACTTGTGCAATAAGAAACTCAAATCAAAATCAACCTGCTACTAATAAAATCAACCAATCAACATCTCCATTTCCAAAGCTACTTTCTCCAGTGTTGGCTAGATGTGAACATTTTTAACGTATTTGTGAAATGTGAACTGCTTAGCCTGAAAGAAAGGCTTCAAAGGGAAAACTGTGCGGCGAAAAAAATTTTGTGGTGAGAAAACAGCACAGTGGTAAAAATTGTCCTGTTGGGAAAATTGTTTGGTGGGAAAATGGCTTGTTGAGCAAATAACTAGGTGGAAAAAAGAATTGGTGGGAAATCGTCCAGGTGGGAAACTAGATTGGTGGGGAAACATCCAGGTGGGAAAATGGCACAGTGGGAAATAAACCAGGTGGGATAATGGCTCGGTGGGAAAATGTCCAGGTGGGAAAACAGCAGAGTGGGAAAACAGGAAGTGGGAAAACGGCTTGGTGGGAAAATGACATTGGGAAAATGGGGCTGATTCGTTTAAACAATGATTAGGTAAAAATATGTATCAAATGCATTATATATATTATGCAGGTATAACATCTTACAAATGTTTATGTTTACAGTTTACAGTTACAAGTCATAGGAAAAGTGGGATTATGGATGAACTGATTTGCTCTATATGACGGCTGTGCTAAATTGTGGATCTGATACATGGCATTGGCCAAGGCAATGCCAAGTTTGCAACAGATTTTCATGCTCTATTCAAAAGTATTTCTAGTCAATTAAAGTTTGTTCTGCAAGTATTACAGAGAATCATAGCTTTATAGCTTGTATAGCCAAATAGCCAAATAGAATAGAAATACCATGAAGTAAGAGGTGGCATCTGATTAGCAACCCCAAAAGTTTACAAAAATTATTTCAGGATAACAAATTCAATGGTTTATTAGGAGTTATATTTGATATGAAATCATCAGCTTTCATGGATGGGCAGGCAAACAAGATGAGCTAGATTTTTTTTGGCCATGCTTGCCGTCACAACAATTAATGAAAAAACATAACAGTGGTGTATGGGCAGATGAAAAGTCTGCAGTAGGGGGTTGAATGGAACTGTTATGAAAGTAAGAGGTCAGAAACAGGGAGTTGATATTGGAAGCAAGGGGTTGGGGCAATGGTAAAAGTAATTTCAGTTGACTCTGATTCCTCCTACATCGTTCTATTAGAATTTGGAGTTTGAGTTGCTGAGAGGAGGAGTTATTTAAAGAAACAAGTGTAGTTTGGCTTAGAGATTATATTTTACATCCGATAATCGGCAACCCTAAAGGTGAGACAGAAATAATTACATGGTCATGCATATTTTTTTATTTTCTAATTTCTCTGATTGACTCAATGAATGGGTATTATCTTTCCTCGCTAACTGAGAGGACAATTCTCTCTAAGATATCACTACAATTGGCTTCTTGATCTTCAGCTATATTACACAGTATAATTGTAATGTCCAAAATCTGAGTTTATTGTAAAATTGAATTATTCAATGTAGCCAGTGGTGGAAATGGAAATAAATAAGTGCCTATACACCAAACAATGAGATCAATCCAACGCGTAGCGTTTGCCGGTCGCCCCGCAGCGGACTGTGCCCGCTGCGGGGTGGTTTCGGGAGGATCGCAGCGCCCTCCCGGTGATGGGGGGTATGGGGTTTTTCCCCGTGAACTTGTTTGATGTTTTTGCCCTAATTACAGTGTTTCTGGTGTATCTTTAGAATACTAAAATCTAAGTGCATGTTTTGACTGATGCAGGCAGTATAAAGTAAAAGTAAACAAACCCTACAATACAACATAAACAAACTTATCCAAGCTTACTAAGTGCACAGCAGTGATAGGTTATAAGTGCCTATGCACTTATTGAAGTTGTATAGGCATTGATGTGAACTTCCTTTACACCGTATAGGCCCGTATAGGCCCATTTCCACTGAATGTAGCCTGGATTTTCCACCGCAAAAGGACTCAGAGATATCAACTCTTATACACTTTCTTCAGCAAGAAATAATCTAATGTATGAGCATCTCTATCTAAGCTATTTTTGTATTAAATATGAACCCTTTACCCTTATTTGGAGTTGCCCCCTCCCACATTTAATCTGCACCGGTGCGATGATATCAACATGCATTGCTGGCAAATCACATCAAACTTGGCATAGGCATTCACAGGGGGACCTGGTGCCGTGGGTATAGTGTGGTAGGTATGAAGTCGCTAGTAGCACTGCAACAATCAAGATATTAGATCCTCATATCATGGGCTTGTGGAACTAATGTAATGATGTCCGATTTCCTAAAAAATGTCAAGTTATTTATGCCGCAGTGTCATCTGAAAGAAAAAAGCTGTTACAAATGTACATGAAATTTTGTGTGAAAAGTGGCCCGGTCATGCTCCACAGCATTTGAATTATATTACCCCATAATATCTCAGCAACCCTCCTACATCAAACCTTTGCCTATAATATCTTTATTTAGCTGAAACATGATCGGTCATGCCCATTGATTAAAAAAAAAGTTGATTTAAATCGCTTGTCTTATCACTCGCCACATCCCGAAGCGTGAGCGGCAAAATTGTAGTACCTTAATGGGGAGGCCGCAGTATCTGTGCCAATTTGCTCTCTGTTTGCAGGCAGGTCGGAGCACACCTGGGGGGCCAACCAAAATCACTGTGGGATTCGAACTCACGACCTTCAACATGTGCATGCTTAAGGACGACCAACTGAGCCATCTCCTACTACTGCATTGTTCACATATTAACTACACAAGTGGACAGATATTGATTGTACTGCTGATACTATAGACAGAATAAATCGCTGTCTGCTGCTTTTTATCAAAAAGGAATATCATATAATACCTTCATTCTAATAGGCTCTGATATGGTGGGCGGGCCTATGAACATTATTCAAAGGCCTATAAAAGCAGTAATGATTTTAGCAGCCTTCACTCTTGCGATTCTGGCTGCACGTTACAAAAACATTACAATGGAGGTTCCAATGGCTGCAATTGCTGTGATAAAGCTGGCAAAATCAGGGGTTGATGTTTTAAAACAAACTATACTAACAATCGACAAATTGGTCAATCAAAACATTCCCTGGAAAGAATTTCGAGAAACTGTCGACACGTTGAAGAACTGCAGAGATCAATTCTCCAACGAAGCAGCACCCATAGTCGGTGAGGTCGCCAAACTTCTTCTAGACAGTAGTGATAAGTACATCTCCTCAGTCACCACCGTCGACATATGGTGCAAAAGTGCTGTTCAACTTTTGGAGGCATACCTGAGAATGTTTGCCAGTGTAAAGGAAAAAGATGAAGCAGAAGCTCAGAAGGTCCTTCTACTGGCAGTGCTGACCGATGGACAGAAAGCAATCTCTCAAGCCATTTCTGATTTCAACAAATGTAATGAAAGCTTCAATAAACTATCTGGTACACTCATCAAATTGCAAGTGGTCTTCGATAATGACTTCGACGAAACTAGCGCATATTATCAAACTGCAGTCACAAAGCTGCGAAGCAAGGCCTACGGAGGAGCGGCTGTAGGGCTTGTGCTAGGTCCTATAGGCTTAGCCATCTCATACGGAGTGGCAGCTGGTATTGTTGAGCGAAATATGATCCCAGCACTGAAAAAAGCATTCTCAGAGACAGCAAAAACATTTTCTACACTGAAGAACACACTTACAAAAGCCGAGCATTCGATTAAAACGGCAAAAGATGAAATCAAACAGGAAATAGTAAGTGTAAGCAACATACAATCCCAAATCAAAACAACTGAAACATTTGCAGAAGTATGGGCCACTGCCCCTGCATACCTGTTCAAGGACCTGGAGAAGAGTACTAATTCACTCATTAAGATGTGCAAAATATACTCTGATCATGTTGAGAAGAGAATATCAAGTAACTGGGCATGAGCAGATGGTACGCTGTGTACATTACATTCAATTCACTTGACAATAACCTGAAAGTTTAGAATTTTTATACTTTTCTAATTGTCTTAGTGCTGAATAGTGTGGTAGTTCTACTTCTGTTTTAGCTTTTAAGTTATTAAAAATGTGTTCATATTTTTTTAAGATCAAATGTCCTTCAATCAAGGTCAAGAGTATCCAATACTAGACTGTAGGAAGTCACTTATGAAATTTATTTCCAATTAAAATCAATCATGGACTATACTTTGCTGGACAAGGACTGAATGTATTTAGTATCAGAGTATTCGATTTCTATCAACTTCACAAACATCTTTACATTAGTGGTTATATGTGATACAGAAGTACTATGACAAAACATGTCAACTTTAATGTTTTAATTAAAACCAACCTATTGTGGGGAATTTTAGTTATTGACTGTTATATACATTAAATGCTGTGGTTACTACATTTTATTCTTGCATTCAATTCCTTCACTATTTTTTTATCTGTTATAATTAATCCTTTATTGTGACAATTAAATGCTTTGTCTGCTACTGGTTTGAAAATAACCTGATATATGTTGTTCTTACAACATTTCACTTCATGTTTGCTAGCGGATGAGACCAAACGTGAACTATCTTCTTTAAACTATTTTCCGATTGTGACAAATGACTTTTTGACGCGAATATCCATACCGTGTTTATTCGACCAACTTCCTAAATGGCGGCTGGCTGAATGGTTAGCGTGCTTGCACACAATGCCTTCAAAGGGATTATACAAGGGATTATACAATTATAAAGGGTTCAAGTCCCGGCCCGCCGCAGATTCTTATCATGTTTTTCCCATCATGGGAATGGTTAGAATCCACTGGATTCTAACCATTCGAAATTGGAGTGAACCACAAAATCGAAGCATGGAACCATAGCGATTCTCCTGTGTGCAAAAAAAACTAGACTCCAATTAAACATCAATAGAAAAATAAACACTCATTCCCGAGGCTCGATTGAGTGAAAAGCATTTCATAACTACTATTGATGGTATTGTAATGTTAATTCATGGTTTGGCATATTGACAAATTATATTTAAGTATCCAGGCACCTTTTAGCTTTCCTGGAGTCAAATCATTATCACTTGCTGGCAAACCTTTTCTATTTTTTTATAATGAGCTGCGCTTCTCAAATATTTGACTTCAACACTGGTTTGAACCTAAAATACAAAATGAGTTTTAAAGAGAGATGATCATAAATTCTTTGATAGCAAAAATATTAATACTGCATATCTAGCTTATTTAGCTATAAGAAGTAGCTTATGCTGCAGTGATTAATTTGGAGCCTCAGGGCAAGGTTTTTGTGATCCAGCTATACCTATCACAACAAATAACTGCTAAGAACATAAGCTAGTTTTTGCCTACCTCTATCTATAGCTGATTTTTGACCAAGGAAGGGAATTGGCAGGATGCCCGTAATGAGTGCAAACAAGCTGTGTCGGACCTCATAATCAAGGTTTGACGTGTCAGGCCAAGGAGAATGAAATTCCCCTCTCCCTGGTTGGACTGTAACTGAAGAAGTCTTTTATGTGTATCAGCTCATTCATGCTCATTCATGCAGACATGAGTTATGAGATTTGAGTGGAATCAGGACTAACATCGATTATAGGTAATCATATTAAACACTAACAACATAGGTTAACAATAGCATCAAACTTCAGGATTATTATTTCTCATTCCAGTGCATCAGATATCTTTTGTAAGCTTTGCAAAGGCGCCTTATAACAGTCAGGTTTTGTAAGTCTTTGGGGGGGTCTTTCAAATAGAAACAGCCAAAAAGCGTTGACAAGTTTTACAAAATCAGGTTTTACAACAAAACAAAAGTTAAGGCAAGACCCTATAGTCCTATCGCAATATGCAAACCACAGAATATTGTATCGATGTGACAGTACACCAGCAAAACCGCCATAATAATTAATATCCACTTTTAACGTCATTCCTTGTCATCAATAGGTCAAGTTCGAGAATTTAGACACAGTAAATTTATAACACCGCATGTTGTAATCTTAGATTTTAGTGTCAATCACATGAGCTGTGAAATCTGAATAGGATTGCGGAATTTCATAACCGAGCGTTTCATGTACAGCATGGACAGGCAATCCTTTCTTGTGGAAGGCCTCATTTTAATAAGCTTCAACTTGGCAGGCTGTAACATTTTGATGGCAACGTTACTCAGCATTATCTTTTGTATACATTTACAATGGTTGATGCATCCAGGCTTTCTCTGTTGGCCTTGAGTGGTAGAGTAGATTCCAGGGATGAAAATATTGCCGAATGAGGTAATCTGGGACATTTCAGAGGAAATACTGGATATTTTTCCATGACAATTTGTTAAAACAAAAATGTCCTACTTACTCAAAATAACACCGCGTGGGCCAACTATGGACAACATGTGGCCTTTTTGCCAGTGTGGCCCAATGTGTCTGCAAAAGTAAATACGCATTAATTTTGCATCATTTGACACAGCATTCGTAAGTTTGCACACCCTGCTGTAAGTACAATAGATTGTTTGGATTTCCACCATATGGCCATTCTGTCTCACACTTGTGGCTAAATCTGTACATTAGGAGATTTCCAAACCCATTCTACAAATCCACATTGATGCAAATCTTCAAGCAAAAAGGCCTAATGATGGTCAGAGATATCCGGATTGGATATGGAATCAAGTTTCACCAACGAAAAAAATGGATATCCAATATCAAAGTTGCAAAGACTGGTTTTCATTTCATGCTCTGTTCTCAGATGCTGATGCACATATGAAGTGGTGAATTTTTTCCTCACAACACCCACTTTATAGTGAGGCAAGCAAGCCTGTGTTCATAGATTGATCCAAGGGGCCATAAACTTTGAAAGCCCCTGAAAATTAAAAAATGTTTGATGCAATTAGTAAGGCAAATTCATAATACTCCCATCATTTTACTCTTTGCCGATTTAATTATGTCTTGTATTATGACAACGATGATTTAACATGAAATCTTAGGCGATGATTTGGAAGGATAAAAATATTGCAGCCAGAACTTTTAGCTGCTAAATTTGAGTAGCTCAGCAGCTCTCCAACTGTGAACTGAAAGTCAAGATTTGCTGACCCCCTTGTCTCAACCCCAAATTAGTTTAACAAACTGACATAGTCTGACTGTATCAGTCACCCTCTAGTCCTAGTTATAAGTCAAGAAAACGTTAGGGCAAGCCAATATCAACTTTGAAACATTTGCTCAACCAAATCTGGAGGTCTGGCAAGATCCCAGATGAGTGGTGTTGTGCGAATGGTGTGTATATACCGAAAGAGGATAAGGCGGAGGACCTAGGGCAGTTTAGACCAATATCACTGCTAAATGTAGAAGGCAAGATATTCTTCAGCGTTCTGGCAAAACGCCTGACAGATTATCTCATGAACGATGGATTCATTGATCCATCAGTTCAGAAGGCAGGCATCCCAGGATTCCCTGGATGACTTGAGCATGTGAGCATGATCTGGTCAGCAATAAAATCTGCTAACCAAGCTAAATCAAAGCTTGAGGTAATCTGGTTGGATTTGGCCAACGCCTATGGTTCTGTAACGCACAGCATAATTGACCTCGCACTATCACACTTCTGGGTGCCCAACAGGCTAAGGGTTATGGTTGAGCGCTACTATAAAAAGTTCGAAATGCGATTCACTATTAAGAACTTTACCACGAGCTGGCAGTAGGCAATTCACAAGGCAGTGTGAATGGGATCCAGGTTGCGAATAACCAGATGCTACCGCCGATGAGGGCCTTTATGGATGACATTACAATAATATCACCAGACAAGGCTCAGGTCGTAGCTTCAATCGATAGACTGCATGAGTTGATAGAGAGATTGCGATGCTATTCAAATCTAGCAAGAGCCAGTCCCTGTCTTTGAGTAAAGGCAAACCTGTACCAAATACCTACTTCATAGGAACAGAGCGTATTCCCACCAATCGGTAAGTGGCTTGCTATTCACTGCCTGGCGATTGGTGCCGCAGGAATTGTGGGTTCGAATCCCATTGGGGGACCTTTCAAGGTTGGTTGTTCAAGCCCCCAGCACCCTCGAGGTACACCTCTTCTGCCATTTTATTTTTAGAATTATATCAGGCAATCAAAAGGTGAACAGAAAATATATAGCTTATGGGACTCTAGAGACTAATAAATACTGTGAAATGCCTTATCATTTATTATATTTTATATGATTAGAAACTAGAACGTTTTTTTCACATTACTTTGGCATCAGAAAATTGTTCCTTCATTTGCCACAATAGATTTAGCAAAATACATATAGCGGCAGCCGCCTTAAATTGATGAAATGTTGTTAGAGCCAGGACTTTTCGACTGATACCGTGAATTTCTCCATGCCAACTACAATGTTTAAACAATGATTAGGTAAAAATATGTATCAAATGTATTATATATATTATGCAGGTAAAACATCTTACAAATGTTTATGTTTACAGTTTACAGTTTACAGTTACAAGTCATAGGAAAAGTGGGATTATGTATGAACTGATTTGCTCTATATGACGGCTGTGCTAAATTGTGGATCTGATACATGGCATTGGCCAAGGCAAGTTTACAACAAATTTTCATGCTCTATTCAAAAGTATTTCTAGTCAACTAAAGTTTGTTCTGCAAGTATTACAGAGAATCATAGCTTTATAGCTTGTATAGCCAAATAGAATAGAAATACCATGAAGTAAGAGGTGGCATCTGATTAGCAACCCCAAAAGTTAACAAAAATTATTTCAGGATAACAAATTCAATGGTTTATTAGGAGTTATATTTGATATGAAATCATCAGCTTTCATGGATGGACAGGCAAACAAGATGAGCTGAGATTTTTTTGGCCATGCTTGCCGTAACAACAATTAATGAGAAAACATAACAGTAATGTATGGGCAGGTGAAAAGTCTGCAGTAGGGGGTTGAATGGAACTGTTATGAAAGTAAGAGGTCAGAAACAGGGAGTTGATATTGGAAGCAAGGGGTTGGGGCAATGGTAAAAGTAATTTCAGTTGACTCTGATTCCTCCTACATCGTTCTATTAGAATTTGGAGTTTGAGTTGCTGAGAGGAGGAATTATTTAAAGAAACAAGTGTAGTTTGGCTTAGAGATTATATTTTACATCCGATAATCGGCAATCCTAAAGGTGAGACAGAAATACTCATATGGTCATGCATATTTTTTTATTTTCTAATTTCTCTGATTGACTCAATGAATGGGTATTATCTTTCCTCGCTAACTGAGAGGACAACTCCCTCTAAGATATCACTACAATTGGCTTCTTGATCTTCAGCCACATTACACAGTATGATTGTAATGTCCAAAATCTGAGTTTATTGTAAAATTGAATTATTCAATGTAGCCAGTGGTGGAAATGGAAATAAATAAGTGCCTATACACCAAACAATGAGATCAATCCAACGCGTAGCGTTTGCCGGTCGCCCCGCAGCGGACGGTGCCCGCTGCGGGGTGGTTTCGGGAAGATCGCAGCGCCCTCCCGGTGATACGGGGTATGGGGTTTTTCCCCGTGAACTTTTTTGATATTTGTGCCCTAATTACAGTGTTTCTGGTATATCTTTAAAATATTAAAATCTAAGTGCATGTTTTGACTGAAGCAAGCAGTAAAGTAAAAGTAAACAAACCCTACAATGCAACATAAACAAACTTATCCAACAAGCATACAAAGTGCACAGCAGTGATAGGTTATAAGTGCCTACACACTTATTGAAGTTGTATAGGCATTGATGTGAACTTCCTTTACACCGTATAGGCCCGTATAGGCCCATTTCCACCACTGAATGTAGCCTGGATTTTCGACCACAAAAGGACTCAGAGATATCAACTCTTATACACTTTCTTCAGCAAGAAATAATCTAATGTATGAGCATCTATATCTAAGCTATTTTTGTATTAAATATGAACCCTTTACACTTATTTGGAGTTGCCCCCTCCCACATTTAATCTGCACCGGCTTACCGGTGCGATGATATCAACATGCATTGCTGGCAAATTACATCAAACTTGGCATAGGCATTCACAGGGGGACCTGGTGCCGTGGGTATAGTGTGGTAGGTATGAAGTCGCTAGTAGCCCTGCAACAATCAAGATATTAGATCCTCATATCATGGGCTTGGGGAACTAATGTAATGATGTCCGATTTCCTAAAAAATGTCAAGTTATTTATGCCGCGGTGTCATCTGAAATAAAAAAAGCGGTTACAAATGTACATGAAATTTTGTTTGAAAAGAGGCCCGGTCATGCTCCACAGCATTTGAATTATATTACCCCATAATATCTCAGCAACCCTCCTACATCAAACCTTTGCCTATAATATCTTTATTTAGCTGAAACATGATCGGTCATGCCCATTGATTAAAAAAAAAGTTGATTAAAATCGCATGTCTTATCACTCGCCACATCCCGAAGCATGAGCGGCAAAATTGTAGTACCTTAATGGGGAGGCCGCAATATCTGTGCCAATTGGCTCTCTGTTTGCAGGCAGGTCGGAGCACACCTGGGGGCCAACCAAAATCACTGTGGGATTCGAACCCACGACCTTCAACATGTGCATGCTTAAGGACGACCAACTGAGCCATCTCCTACTACTGCATTGTTCACATATTTACTACACAAGTGGACAGATATTGATTGTACTGCTGATACTATAGACAGAATAAATCGCTGTCTGCTGCTTTTTATCAAAAAGGAATATCATATAATACCTTCATTATTATTTAAAGGCCTATAAAAGAAGTAATGATTTTAGCAGCCTTCACTCTTGCTATTCTGGCTGCACATTACAAAAACATTACAATGGCGGTTCCAATGTCTGCAGTTGCTGTGATAAAGCTGGCAAAATCAGGGGTTGATGTTTTAAAACAAACTATACTAACAATCGACAAATTGGTCAATCAAAACATTCCCTGGAAAGAATTTCGAGAAACTGTCGACACGTTGAAGAACTGCAGAGATCAATTCTCCAACGAAGCAGCACCCATAGTCGGTGAGGTCGCCAAACTTCTTCTAGACAGTAGTGATAAGTACATCTCCTCAGTCACCACCGTTGACATATGGTGCAAAAGTGCTGTTCAACTTTTGAAGGCATACCTGAGAATGTTTGCCAGTGTAAAGGAAAAAGATGAAGCAGAAGCTCAGAAGGTCCTTCTACTGGCAGTGCTGACCGATGGACAGAAAGCAATCTCTCAAGCCATTTCTGATTTCAACAAATGTAATGAAAGCTTCAATAAACTATCTGGAACACTCATCAAATTGCAAGTGGTCTACGATAATGACTTCGCCGAAAATAGCGCATATTATCAAACTGCAGTCACAAAGCTGCGAAGCAAGGCCTACGGAGGAGCGGCTGTAGGGCTTGTGCTAGGTCCTATAGGCTTAGCCATCTCATACGGAGTGGCAGCTGGTATTGTTGAGCGAAATATGATCCCAGCACTGCAAAAAGCATTCTCAGAGACAGCAAAAACATTTTCTATACTGGAGAACACACTTACAAAAGCTGAGGATTCGATTAAAACGGCAAAAGATGAAATCAAACAGGAAATAGTAAGTGTAAGCAACATACAATCCCAAATCAAAACAACTGAAACATTTGCAGAAGTATGGGCCACTGCCCCTGCATACATGTTCAAGGACCTGGAGAAGAGTATTAATTCACTCATTAAGATGTGCAAAATATACTCTGATCATGTTGAGAAGAGAATATCAAGTAACTGGGCATGAGCAGATGGTACGCTGTGTACATTACATTCAAGTCACTTGACAATAACCTGAAAGTCTAGAATTTTTATAATTTTCTAATTGTCTTAGTGCTGAATAGTGTTGGTAGTTCTACTTCTGTTTTAGCTTGTAAGTTATTAAAAATGAGTTCATATTTTTTAAGATCAAATGTCCTTCAATCAAGGTCAAGAGTATCCAATACTAGACTGTAGGAAGTCACTTATGAAATTTATTTCCAATTATAATCAAGCATGAACTATGCTTTGCTGGACAAGGACTGAATGTATTTAGTATCCCAGTATTTTATTTCTATCAACTTCACAAACATCTTTACATTAGTGGTTATATGATTTTAAATGTGATACAGAAGAGTTATGACAAAACATGTTAGCTTTGTGGGGAATTTCAGTTATTGACTGTTATATACATTAAATGCTGTGGTTACTACATTTTATTCATGCATTCAATTCCTTCACTATCTTTTATCTGTTATAATTAATCCTTTATTGTGACAATTAAATCCTTTGTCTGTGACTGTTTTTAACAACAACGTGATAATCTTTGCTCTTAAAACATTTCTCTTCATTTTGCTAGTGGATGAGACCAAATGCGAATTATATTTTTACCTATTAATCGAATTGTATCTTTGTTTCTCTGAAAGTTTTAGTCATCTAACGAAAAACAAAATCATTATTAATCGTACGAAATATATTTATGACTGACTGGTAGCTTTGTTTAAAATAGACTTTTCGACTGGCAGGTTGCCTATAGGCTTGTACACCCTGAGTTGGATGCCTGCCTACAACTGGTTAAACATATTATCCCTACTTTATTCCCTGGTAATATGATGTGGAATATTATTATTGATTATAGAAAGTACCTAGGAAAGTATAAATTATTGCAGTTGCAACCTCAGGAATATTCCGAAACTGGTTGTATATGTATATCCCATTTTACCTTCACTGGCCCCCTAGTCATTTATGGCTGCATAGCTATGACGTTAACAGAAGCTTCTGTGTTAAGGCAAAGCTGTAAGTTAATGCTATTTGAAGGTTAGAACACCTAGGGAAATTAGGGAGCGAGTTGACCTTCCAGGGCATTGTCAACAGAAGATGTGCAGAGCAGATGGATGCCGCTTTAGGTGACAGCCAGGGGGTATCCTTGAACAAATATATTGGTAGGGCTTTGCACCAGCTGAGTTGATCTCTATAGTCACTACTGTTGTATATATGCCAAAATTGGTACGGCTCGGCCCAACCAGCTCTCATTGACGATACCCCCCTGGTGACAGCAAAGATACACAGTCACTTCAAGGAATCAGTTTTGCACCACTCGGCCATGTTTCAAGATATCTAACTGTTGGAATAGGATTAGATATTTAGCCCCTTTTATATAATAGGCTGCCAATTTTGGTATCTATAATATTTTATGCAATGTGCTTTGTTTGCACGTTGAAAAACCTCTGAAATAAGCATGCGTGACTCTATTTCTGCCTCTTAATAATGTGAGGGAATAGAACAAATTCGACGCAGGGTGCACTGGTAACATAAATTGCCATTCTGTAGATCGAGGTACGAGGCGATTGTACTCCAAAATAACTTTTCGACACTTGACAGGTTCAGTGATTATAACAAACTCATCACATGCTCACTGATAACATAGACTGCTAATCCCCAGATCAAGATAAAGTTAGAGGCACTGTAACAGGCTGTAACAGGTATAAGCCTAAATTACCTGACAGTCAGGCTGGTAAAAGGTTTGTAAGTCATCTGAAAATTGTTTGTGGTATAGATTTAAGCTCACTTATGTCTTATCATGAAGTACCATATGCCCTTTGTGTTAAAGGCTTGTGCCTCGTATCGTTTGGTTGTGTTTTTCAGGTCTAAGAAGACAACTGTTGGAAACAAATGTGAATAGAATAAAAAGTATTTCCATAAGCCTAAAATATGTTGATCAATAATTGATCAAATCGATCAATTGGTGTTAGAATAGTTTAAGTGCTCAAACGGTGCAAGATGCTGGTAGAGGCATTTCATTATCAACCACTTTCTGGAGAACGCAGTTGATAATGAAATGCCTCTACCAGCATCTTGCATCGTTTAAGCACTTAAACTTGTATTGATAACAATAACATGGTGACTTTATTGGCAATGATTCGTAACAGATCAAAGATGTTGGAGACAGAACTTTGAGCTGTCAAACTTCAGAAGCTCAGCAGCTTTCCAACCGTGAATGGAAAGTCAAGACTTTGCTGACCCTAAATTAGTTACATATCTGTCATAGTCATAGTTTAGTCAAAGCCAAGATCAAGTTTGAAATAATTGCCTATATTGAGAGTTGCTTCCCTCAATCCACAGGTGGCAGCAACTCCAAATGTAAGAACATTTTTATCAAGTTTGATCAGGGCATGGAGGTTGGGATCCCACCCTCCTTGGTTTGATATACAAGCAACCCATGATGCAACAGTATATCCAAAAATACAAATATCCTACTTAGAAAACAGATTGCGAGTAATGAATGAATTTGTATTTAGTTTTCTGTATTTAAATATCGGAAAATTGTGTGAGAAATTGAATTTTAAAAACATGCCAAGGCAAAGTTTGACTCATGATAAAACTTAATATAATGATTAATTTTAATCCTTGACACGGTAATGGTAATACATGTACATGGAATTCTTACATAGCTTGAAAACTGGCCTTAGAAAAATAAGATCACCGTAATCCGTATGTCAATATAATGATGCAGTGGAAAATAAAATCATCTTTGAGTAAAAACATATGCAAGCAAAAATCTAAAAACGACATCTCGTCAAATTCCTAACAACCGGTTTAGATTTGGAAAAAAAAAGATAGAATCATCGGAACATAGCACAAATCCAGACACCATATGTATACATTAAATAGAACAAACTGACAATGCAGCAAAATAAGTGCACTGTTGTGAAGGCAAAGAAATGATAAAACAATTGGCCCTCAGTCGCAAAAATACCTCCTGATTAACCAATACGGAGCAGATAATTACCGGCTTTTAAAATTATGATTAAGGGCCATAATTCTGCATGCATCTTAGTAAAGCCAGCTCGACATAACATAGTATGTATATCAGATGATACAGAAAGCACAACCTTAGTACACCTGAAATTTAGTATAAATGTGTGAAGAATTGACCACATGTGTCATATAAAGAGATAAAAAAAACATGTTACCTTGATAAAATAACAGGTTAACTTTTAAAGATACATAGAAAACCATGGACATAGATAGAGATATATATCTTTCTGCATTTAATAATTCTATGTATGTTTTCGATTCATATGTCAGTGAGAAGACTGTGAAATGTTAGGAGTAAGTCATCGATGAGCTATCGATGCTGAGACGGTACATAGAGTCTGCTGGATGATAGCGATTCTACCTCGCCTACTCTCTCCGCATTTACAACCACGGGCGCTAAAAATAAGAGGAGAATGGACTATGAATTAAAGGAGCCGATCATAGACTTAATAATAAACCTAGACATGACATAATATACAGCTGGAGTGAGGCACGTAACTGTGGGTGCTGTAACCACTTCAGATGGTGTAGAAGCAATGATCACCATCCATCAAATGTTGTTACGTCGCCCAAACTAAAATGCCTCAGTGCCTCAATGGTGTCCTGTCTAGGTTTATTATTAAGTCTATGGGTCCAAATGGGTGGCAAATCCTAAATTGAAACTCACGGGCTGGTAGACTGATTCAGTCAAACAATTTGAAGTTATCTATTCAGGTTTGGTGAGCAAACAACTCAACACAACAACAAACCAAAACCCATCAGCCAATCAAAACCAAAACACAAGCACATAGGTCTATTCAGAAAGGCGCAATAGTGATACCTGAGTAGATAACACCATAGAAGCAATATCCATCACAACCAATAATACAGACAAGGCCCCATTGTTGGCCTGAATCCCAGGATAGCGGGCTGGCTGCCTCTTGTCTGACCAGTAGGAACAGCAGTGATATGATCGGCAGACATTGATGGGACATTGCTGGGATAATTTACCAAATAATATCACTTACCTTGACTTGCTTGGATGGCCGCGATTATATGTGGATTTATCTCATTCAGCGCTGAAGGATCAGCTTCAATCTTTGTTTCAGCTCGGCTGCTTATTTTACCGACTTCTCCCACGTTCAGTGTTATGCCACCTCCTGACTGCAAACATAAATATTTCCAAATTGAAGCCTGCTAATGCAACCACATATAACTATCTCAACAAGTTAATATCTACACATCATATACAAGATCTTCTCAAACAGAAATGAACTATTTTAATTGACCACATTATAGCTTTTTAAGATCATCATTATAACTTTTAGAAAAGTAATAATCATGAAATTAATGATTTAATAACCAAGATTCATAACTTCTAGTCACTGCTAATAGCTATCTCAATAAGTTCATATCATACGCAAGTCCTTCTCTTCAATATTGAAAATTTCGACAGACTTAATAACCAAGATTCTTATCTTGTTAACATGCTACAATGTTTATAATTGTATTGAATAGAACCACATATTGTAGCTATATCTTGTTCATATTATTTCTTAGCAAAAACCATAATCACTTTCTAAAAAGTCCCTATTGTGAAATTTGAGATTTAATAACCAAGATGCATAACATCTAATCCTCCTACAGTGTCAACGCGATCTTGGTTTAGGATAGCATTAACATCTTCTAACCAAACCAATTTCTTTAACACTGATGATCTTAAAGACAACCCAAAGACCAAGGTATGTTATTAGTCAGGTAGTTACTTATGATAAAGTTTTGTCAGATTTGCAGAGCATTGAATTTATTTACCTTCCGAATCTGACAAAACTTCATCCTAAGTAGCTGCCTGACTATAAAATGCATTGGTATTTGGGTAGTATTTAAACCCAGCACACAAACTTACTGTTGGTTGTTGCGGAGGATATGAGTGGGGAGGATACTGAGGGTTGCAACTTCCCTGAGGTGGATGTTGATGTGGATATGGCGGGTACCAGCCGTAGTTACCAGGTGTGGGAGCAGTATGAGGGTAATAGGGCATGTTGCGATCATGGTGTGGGTAGGTATATTGCGGACCTCCATACTGAGGAGGCGGTGTAGGCGGATGTTGAGTGAGAGGCTCGGGTTGACTGGGTATAGACTGGCTTTGATGTGACTGGGGAGGTGCGCTATTAGGACCGTGTAAATTGACATCGTTGCGATGGACAGTTTGTTTTTTCGGTCTGGTGGAGTTGAAATTTGGTGGGGTTGAGTTGACAAGGGGTTGAGGAGCTTCCAAGACTCTGTCCAAACTCTCGAACCCATCCGGAGCTTCTTCGATATCCACCCTGGAATGTGACTGTAAATTAAATGCTCTCTTTTCTTCTGCTATACTGTCATAGTTGTAGTCGGACAACTCCAGACTTCTGTCATTATCTTTTTCCTCATTATTAGTTACTACTGGCGTTGAATAGAGATTATTAGCTGTTTGACAGTTCAGATTTTGCGGTGTCACCGATGGGTGGTCGACAGGGTGCGAGTTACCTACAGGTCCTTGTCTATGGTTGGAACTTAGGCTATACACATTAAGATTTTGTTCATCAGATAAGTCCTTTGTAGATTGGCCATTGATGTCTTCAGTGGCTGTGTTTCGGGAGAGGTCATTGCTTTTAAAAATATCCTGCTGCAACTCCAAAGGATTTGATAAAAGATATTTTGGTCTCTCATTATCCGCCTGCATCAGTACGTTGTTTCCAAGAGGCAAAATTGGACGACTATCTCCATTTCCCAAAGCTGAGAGATTTTGGGGAGTTGGCTGTGGAGATTGTATGGCACTTTGCGAATGTTTGTGACTGGGTTCTTTATCTGCAGTATTGTCTTCTTGGCTTTCACCACTGTCTGTAAAATCAGTTCTGGGGTAAATCTGTTCGCTTATAACTTGGGGACAGTTTTCATTGTCTGTTTCATGAGGATAAATTGGAGTTATATCATTAGCAATTTCAAGGTCGGCAGGATCAAGGTCATGAGGGTCAAGGTCACCACTGACAACATTATTGAGGTTTTCCTGAGAAGGTATGGCCAGTAGAGCATCATCCCTCATAGCCGTTGTTCGTGAAGGAGGTCGGTTGTCGGTGGTTTGGGTTACTGCCCTTGTAGCGTGACTAGGATGTGTACCAGAAGAGTTTGAGCGATTCCTGAGTTCCGAGTTGTTTACTGTAAAGAGGTCTACTGTACCATATCCTGAGTCTGCTATCCTGTGAAATGGAAGAAAATATTTATTTGTTTACCGTAATCATTTGTCAATCTTAATTTCACCAGAAAGGAGAATCATCAAGATAGTCTATCAACACTCCGAAGCACACCAGTTCGTATCTTCACCCTATTCTGTCACAAGGAAAAGGGAGCATTGTGCAGGTGCTGTGCCAATTTGTGGTTAGCTGTGTTATTCAATGTTATAACGGACTACGCACATTGAAACATCAGTGAATTAGTCCTTACAATACAATAACCTAAGGTTGACAATGTGACATCACCTAAACTGCTTTGTTCCCTGACGTTGCAACGCCTCTGGTAGAACCACATATTTGATTATAATGGTGTCGTTAGGTAATCAATTGATACTATTACTTTCGGTTCAAGTTGTGGGGTTCACTCTAACGAAACATAATTTGCGTAATCCAAACCCTCATCATCATGAATTGTTCCCTTTTTCAATTCTAATGCTCTACTAGGCTTAAAGTGTCTAGGAAAGCAAAAAGCAATCACTGTTCATATCAAAGTTCTCTCATAGCATTGGACGGAAAAACTAATTAACTCACGTAAGTACTTTATGGTATGATATAATCGATTTCAAAGTGCTACAATCTAAGGGTAAACAAGGGTCTAGAGTATGTTATCTCCCCTGTTACATATTAACTTTAAAATATCTTTGCCTAGGCAACCTTTGACCAATACTGATTATGATCATTTCTGGTGTAAGTAAAGCAGTCTGGTAACAGGGCTAGGCTAACCAGGGCTAGGTTAACTGTAATACTGTTGGCAGATCATCATTTTAGTTTTATTCTGTAACAGGGGAGATAATATGCTCTAGACCCTTCTTGTCCCTGGGTTTTCGCACTTTGAACTCAGCTATATAATTCAAAAATGCCCTTATGTGATAAATTTAATTTTTGTGTTCATTGCTATGAGAATGCTTTGATATGAACAATGGTTGTTTTTTGCTTTCCTAGACACTTTAAGTACAAATTCTGACTAAAATAACGATTGCTTACCTGCCAAACATTGCTCCAGATCGCTGTTCCGTGACAGCTTTCTGTTTACTTCGCGTAGTTGAGGAGGAGGTGGAACTAGATGGGTGTTCGCCTCCTACAGCTGTCAAATAAATGTAACAATAGAATAGTCTACTACTACGAGAGCAATGAAGCCCATAAACGTGTGTTCTAGTTCAAAATGATAAATAGATAGAGAGTCAGTCACGGGTAGATAGTCTTGGTGTACTTTCAATTAGAAACAGCCGAAACACTAACTGATCGCTCACCCAGTAAGTAGGCGAGGCCTTCTAGGGTTTTGCTTTATAATAACTTACTCATTGATGAAACCATATACATTCTGAGTTGAAAACGAATCTTTCCCATTGAAAAACAAAGTGAGCGATAATTTTGAGCGATGATTTCCTTTAAAAAGCATCTGGCATTATAATTGAAAGACCCCCAAGGCAGTCACATAGTAGAAACATATAGTCAATACCCTACATAGAAAGGAGTAAAGTATTCGCAGAAGGCTTTTTCACACATCCTTGAAACTTATAGGTAGCTAACATTAAATCAAGCTCTTTCCTTTTGTCAAATCTTCGATGTTGGCTAGCTAAAATTGGTGTGTGGAAAATTGTTGAAAACTCAACTGAGCTGATGTGCTCTAACAGCCAAAACAAAAAGGCGATTTTGCTTCCTTCAAAAGGGGCTACACACGCAAGGACAAAGGACTCTTTAAAAATATTTCTACCTCCAATGCGTTCCCGCAGCGAAAATCAATCGCAAAATAGAAAACAGAATGAAAACAAACACACATACACCTATTTACAGCAAACAATAATAAAAATATGTGAAACAGATTTTAATCTCATACCTCCGAGGTGTCCTGAAGCGGTAGTAGAGGTTGGCATGGAAGAGTCTGGTTCAGTTTCCTCTGAAAATGGAGGTCAAAGTTGTACATTTTATCAACTGAAGACGACAATTTCAAAACACAGTTTCTTGTTTGCAATTCATTGTGTCACTTTGCAACAACACCAACATACCAGTTTCCCTTCATATTTGGTCTCACAGTTAAAACCTTGGACCAGAGGGTTTCAAACTAAAATTGGCACACCGAAAACATGGAGCCTGAGTAAGACTCGGTTCAGTCTCACTTACATTCAACAATGGGCATTTCTTAGATTCATCAAAAGAGAATCAAATCCTTCTTCCTGCTAAGGTTGATACTAGGAGCTCAAGGAATCTCAAATGAAATCAACTTCACAAACTTAATCAGGTCTACTAGTCAATTGGTCGAAGCGCTGTCAGTTGGGCCACTGATGGCCAGAGGAAGAGTTTGGGGGCTCGAAGAATCTCAGTTTTATTCTGAAGTATTCCCATACCTTTAGGTCTGGCAGTGTCGTCCCCGGAGGCTGTCTGGTTATCCTCCCCGGAGGCTGTCTGGTTATCCTCCCCTCTGCAACCCTCTGGCGCAGTATCACAGCTCATGTTCGTATCCCTATTGTCTCCTGCGGTTAGATTTTCTCTGCTAACGCCAGCTATTGGGTGATCACACACCGGATTACCTTCAATACCAAAGAGTAAGACATGTAGTCCAATATGAATAACTTAAAATGTAACATTGTAACACTCACCCGTACCTATAGTAGATCAAGTGGAGCACTAAAAACTTGGAATATTGTATAAGCCCAACCAAGTTCGGCGTTCCTCTTTCAGTGCGAGAGAAACAACCCAGTGCGAGTTATAACAGCTCACCGATGTGTCCTCATTGCTATTCCAATTAAGAAGTGAGAAAATTGCAATTAAAAAGACTTTGTTGACTTCTGACTTCTTCTACACACATGACAAAAATGCGAGAAATAACCAGACTCAGACTGAGGGGTAATATTCAGCAATTGGACCATCAGTCCTGAGTGATGTGAAACAACTGTACAGCGAATGTATCATAATGTAACTGATTGTTGGAAAGAACTTCCTGATTTGCAAGGCCATTAAAAAAATTATTCACACTGAATTGACCCAATAGTACAAATATTTTGATGATGCAATTATTTTAGTGAGACAAAGAAGTAATATGATACAAGGAAAAGCGCTTATCTTCCATGCCTGATTGTTTGTACTAAGATGGATCATCAGAGATGAATCATTGTCATGTCATGATGATGTAATTCAAGAGGTACTGAAATAGTTTCCCAGTCGGCTTTTCATGGCAACTCAATCAGTTTTAACACATTGGAGTTGCCCTCCCATTCCTTTTATAATCTAGATCATTGCTGGGTTTATCTTTTGCAGTGGTGAACTTGTGTATGGCAATCAATTTCTAACATCTAGCTTTGGTAACTCTAACCTGCTCCGTATCAATGTTGATCAATCCTGTAGCTTGAATAGCTGAGTTAAGGTAAATTAAGACTCTGGTAAGATTACAGGCAACAGCAACACGTTTCTACTTTGAGGGACAGGGACAATGATCTGCCAGACATTACTGTTAATCCCTTATGCTTAAAACATTGGGCCGATGTTCATCACCTTTGCAGCCTTAACAGACTCTATACAAGCCTTCTTAAAATTCCGAAACGGCTGATGTTCCAAACTTGTCTGGAATGTCTTGGCACACATGAATGTCAGCCTAAGTATTAATTGGCTACCTGCCAGCACGTCATTGTGGCAATCATTATCATGACTGATGTGAACAGTTTATCGAACGTAAATAGTGAGGACGTTTATCTGACCTTGAAGTTTTACAGCCGGGCTGTCTATATTTTTGCCGCAGGTGAACAGTCTAAATCTTTGCTTATGTATTTTTCTACTGCATACTTTCAACATGTTTTGTTTTATCTTATTCCTTTTTTTATTTCAATTGCACCAATAGATTGTGCCAAATTTATCGCTAGCAGTAAACACTGCAATATTACCTCGCACATAAGTCACTATACTTCTGAATGAAAGTGACTCCCAAAAACATAGATGTTTTCGCTGCCTATATTCGAGACATTTTTGCAGCACAGGGTGACCAGTAAGTGTGTACAATGAATAAGTTTACTAGGATGTTTGTGCAAGGTAACACGTTAAATCTAGGTGACTCACGCTGATCACATTATATACTATTGAATGTGTATCTCTGACCAATAGAGAGTGAACTTGTTCACTTAGCAAGAGTACCATCACAAGGACTAAATTTACTCTAATGATCAGAGGTACCCATGATAATAGTGTAGTGATGTTTGTGTGATGATGACTTTATAGGTAGTGAAAATAATTGTAATGTGACTCACTGTTTATGGAATCGTGTCTGTTAGCTGCTGTAGCAGTGGCTCCGCTCTCATGAGCACTGGCTGTATTATCATCAATACTACAGTAAGTATCCTGTGGATCCTCAGTGGTGGGCGGGGAACAGATGGCATGTGGAGGGGGTGTGCCCTGTACCCTCATATTCTCTAGCTGTATACCTGCGCTGTCCCCTACACTAGGTGACTGTGATTCGACTGATGACTGTCTAAAAGTCAACGCCACTGAAAAACAGAGAGTTAGTAATTTTCAGGTTAAATAATGATTATAGATAAGATTAAATCACATTTCTTTGTTACAGATTAATTAAAATTAAAAAATCAGATGCCTTATCACGCACATGGGCGGCAAAATATTTTTTGCCTTAGTGGTGAGGCCGCAATATCTGAGCCAGGTTGCTCTCTGTTTGCAGGCAGGTCCGAGCACACTTGGGGACCAACCAAACCCTAGTAGTCGATGGACTGCTGTGGGGTTAGAACCCACAACCTTCAACATTCGCACGCTCTGACCCACTGATCTACCTACTTGTCCTTAAATGAGAAACGACTTTGTGGAGTCTCACAGTGTGGAGGGACGGTTGAGAGTGGAGATTACTCCAAGCATGAGAAATCTAAAGCTAATTACAGAATACATCAACTCAACATGATGTCACTGAAAAAAATCCCTGGTTGGTAAAAGAAGGACGATTATGTTTACTTTAGGATATACTTCATGCATTTACAACACAACCCAAGCAACTAAAACCTAGGTGTATCAAATATTTGATCAAGTTCAATGAAAACAAAATCCAACTCAGAGAATTCAGTGACATTGTTAAAAAGACATTGAAAAATCAAATTTATCATACTTGTAGTTGAAGGTTTTTCACTTTAATCCACTTTTTACATTAAACTAGGTCAAGGTTAACTGCCTATGTATTTAGGGATCGTTTTAATTATACTCATGATGGATCCTGATTGATATATTCTGTGATGATACATCTCATTTATGGCCTATATTCAACATTTAAATGAGTTATTGTCAAATTCTATTTCTTTACATGAAAGAGGGTAAAAGTAGAATTAAGATAAACAGACCATATTTTAATTTACAGTGTAATTAAAATTGAATAAATGTTCAATGTGACGTCTTTGTTGCATTCCTGCGGAACAGAACATGATAATAGTAAATAAGGTGCAAAGTTAAAATATTAAAGAGGCACTCTAATTCGGAGTCGTCTCGCTTCAACAGGGGCTGGCAAAGAGTAGAAAATACTACCCACTCTTGCACCTCTAACGGTTTCACTACTGCTGCAAGTCACAGAGAAAATTGTGTTTGTTGAATTCTGTATAGCTCATAGATAGGCTATATACACGTGACTGTATTATCAGAATTGTCACCTGATTGACAAACTAGTTGCAGAAAAAAAAAGATTTTCAAATTTAGGGAATGAAATTAAATGAAATGAGTGATGACTTATATTAGTTAGTTAAACTAAAAATGTCACTGTTCGAATCAGTAAATTTCACTAAGTGATTCTCCTTTTTTTTTATAACAGATATTTTGGCCATATGGTGAAATCCTGGGATGCGGTTTCATTCAGTAATGGAATCCGATGAACCACTCCAGATTGGAAACCACCATAACTCTACCCTCTCGTTACACTTAACCTATAAGCCTCAAATTCCTCAAAATGATTGTGAAGGAATCAGGTTTTTGGTATCATATTAGAGTTCTCATTCTAATTTATAAAAATGCTTTAAGGTTCATCAACAGCAAGTGGTTCAGATTCAACTGATTTTCACTCAAGGTTGAGATTGGAAGGTACTAAAATAGTCCAGTGGCAGACTATGCAAAATGTTGCTAGAAAAGCAACTTCATTTACGATTTTGGGTGGATAGGGTTTGACAGTTGTTTCTGGCAACTTCGTGTAGGGTACAATATTACTATTGCTATTAGCATGAAAAACTCTACCACAAACACCTTTCAAACCTTAACCACCCATAACGTAAATGGAAGTGACAAGATAGGAGGGGGCTGCCACCAGACTAAAAAGGTTTATTTTGTATATACTATCATTTAAATAGTATCTTTTCAGTACCTATACATCTCAACTTTGAGTGAAAATGAGTTGAAACTGGGCCATATTTTGTTAATAAACCTTATAGCTGTTTTCTAAATTAGACTGAGAACTCCAGAATGATACCAAAAACCTGATTCCTTCACAATCGCTTTTAAGGCAAATGAAGAATTCTCAGTTATAATTTTTGGTAGGTAAACTTACAGTTTTGCACGTTTCCCGGAACGTTGATTTGAAAGATGTTAACAACAGGTTTCCTTTCCATCGACCAATTCCCAGAATCATTCCTTTCAGTGACGTCCTAAAAACAAACAAGTCACAGGTGAGCTGTTTGTATACTAGTATGCTTAGATTTCCCAGCTCCCTCCAGTAGACACAATGTAAGCGATGGAATGGATCCAGTTTAATCCAATTGTCTGCATTCCAGTTGCTCCCTTCCACCGTTAACCCCGTCATGACCAGTGGAGGATAGCAACTCCGAATGCAGACAAATGGACCAAACTTTGGTCAATGAAAACCCTCTTGATCCTGATTCCTATTTTCTGGCGGTGACAGTTGGAAAATGTTGGTCATAATTTGCTACAGACACACAAAGTCCTTTAGTAAACAGGCATTATTCATACTTAATTATCGGATGCGATCAGGAACAACCTTTATGATGTGATGTGAAGAGTTGGCAGAGTAAAAGTATTTGGGATGTTACCAATTCTTGTAATCACTGAAGTGCAACAAAAAAGAGGAGTTTTGACAATTGCAAAATTCAGGAACTATCAGGATGATTTGTATATAATCACAGAGTAAGGATATATGATGGATGATCACGCTGTAATTTCTAATGACCAGCATGGCGGCTCATTGACAACTTATGACTTAAACTTTGCCAAATCTAAGTTGCAGCCATATCCGGTAACACCAATACCCCTGAGAACAATCCACACAACAGGGCTTGTAGTCCTATAGTGCTGATAGTAACCAAATATATCATGCCACAGTGCTGTGAGTTACACCAAAAGCTCAGTATGATAAACCCTACATGATATTTCATTCAGCTCAAAGTTCTCAGCAGCCGATCAGGCACGCGATGTGTTATTGACATTAAACATGACCTTCCCGGATACAGTGATTTGTTACTCCTCCGCAACTTTGTTGAAGATATTGAGACAGAGGCTTTCCTCCATTGTGGCCATGATGACATCTTTGGTAGGCCAATCTTCAGCTTGTCATAAGAACATGTTAATTTGCTATAGCAATAGCAAGATTTCATCCCCCAACCATGACATGGAAGATGTAAGCACTGAGCGCCTCAAGCTGTGTTGGTGATGATAATCGCAGTAGCTCTCTTTCTGGTAGAGGTATATGACAACTATGTTGCATTATACTACTTATACTCAGCCTACAGTTTGAGGACACAAATTGGGATCCAGTAGCCCTTATAATTACCCAATGCCAAACAATCCCAATTGGAGCCCTTGAAGTTTCTGACTTTGGTTAAGGAACCCCCTTAGCTGGTAGACGTACCAGCAGCAGCAATGTGCCTGATTTATTTTTTGGGGATTGGAAGATATAGAACGTTCAGATTTGGAGAACATTGCTGAATGTAGGAGATATATAATCAGGAGTGGGCTGGAACAAAGTTTCCCCAGTGGGACTCAAACCCGCAACCCCCACTTCACCAATGGCCAGGCAGTGAATAGCGAGCCACCGAGCCATCCCCATAAAGGAATGGGTTGATGATGCTAATTGACAAGCCTGCTATTCACTACTGAGAGTCATGCACTCACATCCCACAAGCTTATCCCGTTCCACCATTGCAGCCCTTTTAAAACAGCGTGTTGGTCAAGGCTGTCATATCGTACATAGCCCTAGAACAAGTTTGATCCAATTTGCCAGCAGTCCAGGCATTTTCATTCTACTGGTGAGCGGCAATGGGTCATGTTAGATTAATCACTTTCCAATTTCCCTGCGTTTACGGTTTGAGCTGCTGGCAAGACCGTAAACGCAGGCCAATTGGATCATGCTTGATCTAGCATGGCCCATTGCAGCTCTATGCAATGTTGTTCTGGAGATCGAAAAGCCTTCAGCATTGCTAATCACTTTGGGAACCTAGAGATTAACCTTAAAAAAGCTAGCTTCTGCAATGTTTTCACCGTTACTGTATATCTTCAACAACAACCCAGTAGATATCAATGTTGTTAGGCTGACAGAATTGAACCGACTTACTTGTCAATACATCAATGCTCTTTGGCTTCCAACCGAGCATGTTGTCTTGCAGGTCAGTTATGCGGGAAGTTAGGTGTTTGGGGTTTTGATCTCGAAGTTCATATTGATTGTAAAAAAAATGACCTTGAAAATTCTCTTCCTTTTAGCAGCACCATGCATTTGGTTGAAGATATACAGTGTACATAGTATTAGGATCACATGAAAAGCGTTATGTTTACCTGCGATTCTGTAGTAAGACTATCCTGCTGATCTGCAAGTAAAGGCTCACTTAGTTCAGTTTTGCCTACGGACAAAGATAACAAACTATAACAGATAGGTAGGAATAAGACTATATACAACAAGCCAAACCAAAGCCTGAGAAAGCAGACTGTGGTACATGCACTGGAAGGCCTATCATGGCGCAAATTGCCTGCAAGGCTCAAGGTTCAGGCTAGTTTTTGACTTGCGGGCTCTTAAGTGGTATGGAACGTCCACTGTGCACTGCATTATGGCGCAATTTGACTGCAAGGCTTACAACTCAGGCTAGTGTATGACTCGTCAACTCAAGGGATATGGAACGTTCGCTGAGAAAAAAGGGGCCTTCAGATATTAGATTTTGACCCTAGGGAATTTCAGTGTCTATTTCAGCCAGTAATTTCTATCCAGCTATTTGGAGCCATGTGGTTGTGTCGTTATCATCTGTGTGCGATTTACACCACAGTACCCAGGTACTTAAAACAAGACACCACCAGATAATTTGTCTTAACATTAATGCTCAGCCCCTCAGGTAGTGTGAGACCTTTTTTCATGGTTGATTTCTACCATGGATGAGAGAAAACAGCCCAATAAAAATACAGCTCAATTATTTGAGTAATCACTATCAATCAAAATAATAGCCATTTACTTTGAGTTGACCACAGAATTTTTTGAAAAACAACGTCTTATCTTCATACCATTGACATGCATCTGAATCATAATGCATCAATGCGGTTGAGCCAGTCTTGGCATGGTCTGTTGGGCGGTTGTATGTGCGCGACTCAAAAACTTGTAAACCGATTTCACAGAAATTCTACTAGAAGCAATGAAGGAAAACTTACACAGGGAAAGAGAAGCTTCTGAACTCTACTAGTACTATTGCTACCGCTTGACTGAGTAATACCTCACTCGCTCACAATAAACTAGGCGACTAGTTAGTTAGTAGGCGTTTAAACGCACCTGACTGGGCCGCAAACTTTGCTCTACAAGATTACAGTGTCAAGCATCCCATTAGTGCTGCGCCAACAACAAAAATTTTGCTCCATTGGTGGCACTTTGATTTTCATGTCATGAGGTAAAATTTGATGGTTGCAAATCAAACAGGGCGATTTTGAGCACCACATTGGAGGACCATTGCGGCTGATTCCTCCATCAAACCTCCATCAAACAATTTTCTTTGCAATCTTTCTATAATTTTCAATAGCCGTCCGCAACATATCAGGTCTGCTAACAATTTAAAGTCATTCCCAAAATATCCATTTATGTATTTCATGTCTAAGACATAACCATTTTCATTGTTAGTCTTTATCTTCCATATTTCTTCGTTATTTATTTATTCCATACTTATTTATTTTTTATTTTATCTTGGCACAATAGGAAGAACATAATTTTAATGATGAAGATTGCTTGTCAATAAACGTTTAAAAAAGAAATTCCACAATGGTTTACCTAAGGACAATATACCAGCTTCAACCCGCACAGATTGATCCAAGGCCTATGTAAAATTATAGTAGAGAGCTGCAAAATTTTCATATGTTTGTGTTAGCAGTCATGTGAAGCCGCCCACAACTCATAAGAATGCAATCACTAATAGATATTGCAAATATATCAATTGTGGTGCTGCGTACAAGTTGCTAAATTATATCGCGTTAATTATTACTTCATTGCCTCTCAACAGGGCTGGCTTGGTAAAACATATACTCGAAAATAATCAGCTATGCGCCCAGCACTAGCCTCACAATATGAAAATGAAGTCCATGATATTCAAACCAGGGTACCAGCAATTAAGTTTTTTGTGGTTTGTATGGACAAAAAACCTCAGTGTACTTTTTTGGGACAATGCCAATTCAAAGAAGCCATTATACTTTTTTTGTAATTGCTCATTATTTTATCTCGAATATTGTCAATAGAAAATTGCTTGGAAGTTTTCTGCCATACCTTCGTAAACTTAACTCAGCAAATAATTGCAGTTTGCAGCTCAGTTTTAGACTCATTCAATCGATACGCTGTATAAAATGCGCTTCGGTAGGCAGCTGGTAGGGTGCGAGGCTGGTCAGAGCACGGACCACAGGGATCAGGTCCTGATTTCCTACCTGGTCCCAAGGGAATGTACATGATATTATCTCTCTATCAATACAGGCCTAGATATTTGTTGTAATAATGCCAGCTGGACACTCTGGCATAAAAGTGAGATTCAGATTTGGCGAGGTCTTTTTTAAATATCTGAGAGACTTTGATCAGATTAGGCCTTAATAACACCAGTTATGTGTGTATGGGAAATATTCATTTGATGGAAGGATTTATCATGAAGGTCAACTTAATACGCAGAGTGTCACCGCAAAACAAAAACAAGGCCATAAGTTGCCCAAGGACACCAAAAGTTTGATTGTAAAAACTTTTGGCTAGATACAAATTTCTGACATAACAAACACAGAGACCTAAGTCTGGGTGTCGCAGTTAGCTTATCGAATGAAAAAGCATTTAGACTAAAGGGAACTATTGTGTTTTGCTGGCTAGAAAAAGACTTGGGGAAGCAACATTTTTTCCGCAATCTTTCACACGAGTGCTGGTGTCTTTGGAATTATCCGCTCGTTTGACAAAGTCGCGCAAACAGAACAGATCAACGAACTTTGTGGAGTATTTAGCTTGGTATAAATCAAAGAAGGTCAAAAAGATGTACAACAAGATTGTGATTTAACGATTAAACATTTGGTGTGACTGTTCTCTTTTTTTGATGTACCGAAGCCCGTTTGTCAGCCATATCTAAGCTGATTAACCAGTGGCGGTATTAGACTCTTCAAACAAAGTAACGCTGTGATAACAGCTGATTGTGTGACCTTTGAATGCCAACTGAATGTAAGACACGCTCAGAGAGCATGGATTGCACTAGAACTCGCAGGGACTCACTGCTAAGGGTAGAACTTGACTCGCTGTCGTGACAGCCTGAGGACTCTGTATCTGTTGCCGATACCAGGTGGCGCCCACACCTTCTTTTGCTAGCCTGATATCTCCAGAAAACTAAGCACGCTACCCCAATAATGACTGCAAAAACAATTAAACAGGTTGTGCAACAGAGGGGCTATATAGGTTCATAGGTGCGCTGCCAAAACGAAAACATAGACTGAGATATTTCAAGTTGCTATCCCAGTTAACAGTTCCCATACTTACCAGTGACAACACTGATTCAATGTGGATACAACTATCCGAGGTCAATCAGGGTCAAAAGGTTGGGGAGTCTTAACAATTTATTTGCCTTCTGAATAGTTGTACATCAAACAAGACTGTAATTTGAAATCTGAAGTTATAAAACGTCTCCTATAACAGGAAATGCAACATTTTCCTTGGCAGCACTGGAGAACAGTTCAAGAGCTAATGGTTATCCATCAAGATTCCTATTTCATGCCCGGAAACAACCAAGATGAAAGAGTGTTAGTATTTTCTCAATGTTAATCTACCAAAGTATAGTAAAGTATTTGATATTTTATAATTCATTTGATAGGCATTGAAAATCTGTGTGAACCATAAAATTTGTTATCTCACATCGTTTTGTTGGTTCAACTATTTTTGAATAATCACAATAAAAATTATGACTCAGGCTTGGCTAGAATATCCTAGCTTCATGTAACACACTCACCTAGTACGGCTCCAGCTAAGGGAGCAATAATGTAGATTTCCAATTTTGTTTTGTCTTCCTGCGGCCCTATCAAGATGGTGGCATTTGTAGTTGGTTCTAAAACACAGCACAAGCATAAGAAGTCAATTTTTGGCACAATAAAAGTATGCAGCTAAAAATTTCAGAACGCAAGACTAAAACCAAAATCAGTAGTGCTGCAGCTATACTTTCAGAAGACTAGTAATTAAATGTCATCACAAATCATGTGAGTTGTAAGTCATCATCCAATGGTAATAAGATCTTGGCAAGGATTTATATCTGGTTAGAATCCCGTGATTTATCTGGATCCTTCTGTGCACCTTTATAGTGTAGATTGTGAGATATTAATGTATAGAAAGTGTAAGTTTAAAGGTTATAGATCATGTAGTAGCCCCTGAAAACACCATGTGCATGATGATGTGTTGACTATGCTAGGAGACCCCAGATCTTACCAGTTATTTTGAACTTGAAGGCAGCCATATTTGTTTCAGAAACATCCTGGAGAAAGCTAGAGAAAGAACTCCCAAAACCATACCAATCTATAAGCCCAGCAACTAGTGCGAAACCTTGTAAAGCCAAGCTATAGGAAATATATCCATATGAATCCTCAACCAGGTCTTATTTTTAATCAAGTAAAGTTGGTCAGACAGACGGATGTGTAAACTAGTCAACAAAATCTACAGATACTTTACTAGACATCCCAGCACACACATACTGACCACTAAGCCCAACATATTTCATTCCAAAATCCAAAACAAGGTTTAATACGTTATCACGACAGTTCTCCAAACAATATTTTGCCTACCATGTAAACAGAGTCTGTCTCGGTAGCAGCAGTCAGTCTTTGCTCATGGATGAGGCAGAGAGATTCCTTTTGACTGAATACAACCTATACTACTTCCTCAAAATGGTTGCCGGCTTGGGCTTGACTTAACAATAAAACCGCGCTAAATCAATAACAAGCAACGAAAAGAAACTGAATCTACTTTTCCTTGTCACGAAAGTTGAAAATGACTCTGTGGTAATTCCACCTGGCAAAGGTTTAGTGAATGGCAATTTTAGGTGCATGCAAATATGCCAGAATGGCCTAATGTGTTTTCAATTGAAAGGTGGCCCAGAGTTCAATGCATTCTCCCAATGGGCATTGGAATGAGGAAAAAATCACTGTTGCTAATGACGCTTTGCCAGTGAAAGAATAAACACAAGTATCGGGTAGACAACTCTGACAAATTAATAACGCTGTTGCAACAGGACTGGCTGTGAAACTTCTTTGGAACATGCCCGAGTTATAATATTTGCACAAGTCCATAGCTCTACGCATAGTCAGGTGTGAAATTAGTCAGTGAAACCCAAATACGCAGGCACAGTTTCAGCTACACCAATTCGTGTATGAGTAAAACTTACATGCATTCTCACTAAGTCAGTGCAGAAGTGTACAGTCAAACCAATGTGCAGTGCATTAACAGCTAGCCAAGCTATGCATGCAGCGAGGCAAAAGAAAGAAAGATGTAATGAGCCTTTATTCTGATATACACCCAACAAACCAATGACAAGGACAGAATTGATGACGCCTTGCACCACAACCAAACATTGGAAAGCTAGCCAAATATGAGCTGAAAACTCCACCTTCACCTCAACTAAACAGTGCAATGTATGACCAAAGTACAAACGGCCCACAGGAAAATGCAGGGATAAAAGTAAAACTGGGGGACAGACTGCTATAAACAGCTTAACAAGGTTAGGTTAAAAATGCTCTTAGGCTTTTACCATCAATGACCAGGCCGCTAATGCTGCTGCCGCTAGTGCTACCGATGTCTGCACTGACAGGAACCAACAGACCTGAACCAGTCACAGAACCTGTGACATCATACCACTCACTGACTTCTGCTTTTACAATTGTTGTGTTTTCTAGAAAAAGTCACATGTCACAAAAGGATTTATAAGAGGGATTTAAGTTGGTGTGAAACTGAGATTGTTAATTTTGGATATAAACTTGCATTCATTAACTTATATGAGTTTACATTACCATCTTCTCAAGCAAGGCAACCATCTGTCTTTCTCAAGAGTGCACCTTCTTAATGTGGACCTGGTGAACTGCTCTACCTGTATACATCAGGGATCAACCAAGCCGAAGCCTCTACGTCTCATTCAGACTAAGTATTAGCTCAGACTAAGACTAAGTATTAGTCTGAGCTCCCTAGACTCTTGCCCAGCCTCCGACAGTTCAAATCTGGGTAATTTTGTGTGATAGTTATTAAACTACCTCTAACATTGCCAATGGTTACACCATTGCTAGTACTTGTATAACACTTCTGATTATCACTTACATAAATATGGAATGTCAAACATTTTGACATCCTTATCAGTAAATGTTTCATTTCACAGATATTTTTAGAGGCAGAGCCAGAGCACATGTATGTGAAAGTACCCCATCAGGAGTGATTTATCACACATGTATTGCGAATGGGAACCAGCCAAACCCGGGATCTTGCACCTTTAAATCTGACTATGGTTGACCCTTTAGAAAACTTCAACAATAAACGATACAGAGATTTGCAGGGAGGTTGATCACGTTGTATGCAGGTTTAATTGTGACTGATATATCAAGGGGATTACTTTATTATGCTTATTATCTCAATTTGCACTGATATGGCCGCCAATGACCTGGTGAAAAACACTAGGCTTATATCAGAGAGTAGTGTCTGAGAGTTTTTAGGTCAGAGAAGAGCTCTCCTTATGAGTAATTTGCCGTCATGTTAGAGAGGCCAATCGGGGCCTGCATAGAAAACATTCCTGGAAGCTATTGTTATTTTTCATTCTGCGCATGCTCAGCTCTGGGCATGAGCTGATCTCTGCAAAATTGAGTCTCGGAATTCCGAAGCCATCTGATTGGCTACCTGTTCTGGTGACATACTCTCCAAAGCGTGCGGATTTGTTATTAATAGTTATCCTCTCTTGTCATTATTAGCTGATTTTGATTGACAGTTTATGCAGGGGACATCCCATTTCCCCTTTCCAAAGTTGCAATCAGAACCCAAACTGAACTCATTGTTCTTGCACATGCGCAAATTTAAGTCACGCATGATGCATACTTAGCCTTACGACACCTGCTTTGTGGTAATGATAGCCTAGTTTATCAGTGATCTACATGCCCAGTCAGATCACGAGAGTCAGTATGGTTATTTTGTACTACTATCTTACTAGGAATGACAATGAATGGGTATAGCATTGATTTGGCATTTGATTTCCAAGCTATTTGTACAATACACTTGCAAATTGTGTACAAACTCTATTAATCCATAAAGTTACTCTATAATAGAAATGCTTGATTTTTGTCCAGGCCTTTGTATTTGAATGAAATGCATGGACATGTTTTGCAGGATTATTCTATTGAACTGTTTTAGGTCAATTGAGAGTTTAACTATTGTTAGCTATCTGCTGTTGTCAAATAAATCGTCACTGTGCGCTCATATATAGCTGCTAGTAAATAGCTAAAGCCAGGTCAATCCAATATAGCCTTGTTCAAGGCCTCACTTGAGCGGTAGATATTAGATTACATTATGACAAACAAATATCACACTGATGTTATGAAATTGCCCAGAAGTCCAATTAATAATCTAATATCTTATCAAGGAGTCTCTAACTCCTTGATCTGATATGACTGTCTTCGAACTCAACTCACGCAACTCATGCAAACTTTTTCTAATGTAAAGAAGTTACAACTAGATCCTAATTCCAAGACAAAAGCTGATACATGTCTTGTCCCAGTGGAGCAAGGGGTCAAGCAGGTTCAACTCAAGGTGATAATTAGGAAGTGGGCTAGCCTGATTGGTGCTAGAAATAGCAGGAGAGTATCAAATACAGATATCTAGGCATCAACTCAGCAACATAGGCCTCACTTAATTTCTGTCCAGATATATGTTGATAATGAGAGGCCTTAGAGGAGGTTAGGCATGAGGTAGCAGTGGATAGGTGAATCACAGGGATTACCATACCCTGACGAAAAGCCCCCCAGAATGAACAACACACAGTGGCACGCATACCACTGTAAATTACACAGGTCTTCAGCTAGAAACCATGAATCAATCGCTGTTTCGAGGCCTCCTAATGGCTGGACCCAGAAGCATGACACCACCCCTGTGTGTTGATGACATCTCAATCAATCACAATTCTACCCCTCGATGGTGCATATTTGTCAATTTCGATATTTTTGACATAATGGATGCATGGCCGATGGCAATAAATTCTTTCGGTAAATGAGAGGTGAAAAGTAGAGTGTTAGTTGGTTCGATCAGGGTGAAAGGGAAGCCGTCTTACCTGCATCAGATCTGCACAGCTCATCAGGTAGTGTTATATTCCAGTTGCAAGGACTACAAAAAACACAAACACAATGATTAAGGCTTTAACCTGATTAGGTCAATGGCCAGTGGTGTCTTGGGGCCAGTTACTGGTCAAAGACTTTTTGTTGGTTAAAAAAAATGGCAAGGTATAGTCACTCACCACATTCTGAAGAATGGGCGGCGATATAGCGGGTGCCTTAGGGGCTAGGTCGCAATGTCTGCGCCATTATGCTCTCAGTTTGTAGGAGGGTCGCATCACACCTGGGGGTCCAGTAGTCAGTGGACTGCAGTGGGTTTTGAACCTTTGACCTTCAACATTTGCTTGCTGAAGGAACGACCCTCTAAGCCACCCCCTACCCCAGTCTCACAGATTACTATTGTTATAGGATTTTATATGTAACGAAATTGTATCTTGCACCCTTTTTGGAAGGATTCGGTGGAACTGATGTCTATTGAGCAGATCCAGTACAAGCTATGTGATACTGACTAGATGATGTGTGACACATCATAGAGCCAGTTCCCGGTTTGATGAAATTACTTATAGTTAGAGGACAGCAACATCAAATAGTCCTCACAGAGTGTTCTTTTTTCCATGCTCTTAAGTTGCCCTTTCATCAGAAATAGCTTTAATTGGAAGCTTCAAAGAAAAATTCCACCATTCCACAATATCATTTCAATCCTTACAGTTCCGAATTTTCTACCTGGATGATGCAATGGGGAGGGAGGGGGACTGGGATGCTTAGGTTGGTGTCAAGGTGCCAATACAACATATCAAATGATTCAAGTTCAAAACATTCCCTCTTTCACCCTGACCACATTATTGATAAACTATGGTTCCCAGGTTTGTATTTGGATAGACCCAATCTCAAGTTCGCTTTATCAGTAAAAGAATACATGTTCCTATCTACGAACATCCACAAAATTAGTGAAGATAAGGGGTGGTATTTGCTCAGAAAATAGTTTTCTACTTATCACAAGCTGGAATGGCGGGCAATATATCAGGTTTGATCATCGAAGTGACACCAAGTAAGCACATGGTGAGCAAAGTTGGGGCAGGCTGGAGCCCCTCCTCCTTCGAGCCTTCTGGGTGTGCCAAACAATGGGCTGATTTTAGTAACTGCTTTAAGTCTTTGTTATGGAAGAGAAGTCATGGGCAACACAATTAGAGATTTCAAATGTTCATGAAAAAATCTCTCTATGATAAATAGTATGTAAGTAGTGTAAGCTATAGACTTGATGTAGATTGGGTAGGAGAGTTGAGTCTATGGTGTAGGCCTACTGACATATCAAATTTCACTCAAACAAAAGCTCAGGGTAATCCTACTCCTGGAAACATGAAATCTTCAAATAAAAATATTAGCCTAGACTAAACTAACACCTTCACACTTTTATATTATAGCTTGTGACATGCCAAAAGCTTTTAAGAAATTACTGAATATAACAACAACACTCTGCCAGTCACACTCGTTGTCGGTATACCTGACACAAGTATCAATATAGCCATGAATATTTTAGTACCTTGGATTGCACAAGAGAAAACTGTTGTGATGAAAACCTAAGGCACTGGAAAAGACTTTTAAAGACTACAGAAACACTAAAGCTATAGTCTGGCAGCTAGTTCTTAGGAAGATATGCAGTTAGATAAATGTAAAGCGGGCTGCTAGACTATATATTGCTTCAGTTTTTCTGTGGTCTTAAAGTTTGACATACAGAATCGAGATTAAACTCAATGATTAAGTTTTCAATGACGAGGTTGTTCACGATGGTTGGTCTAAAACCATTGGTGAACAACCTCAACCTCATCCATGGCACTGCTCACTTAGCCTTGTCATGGTGGCTAATTTTGTTTTCAAAACAAAAAAAGTAGCCGCGTGACAAGGCTATGGCTGACTATTAATACCTCGCTCTTTCAGTATCATCTTAAAATCCGTCGAAACCAAAACATGATAATACTATACAGCTGTGCTGGGACAGCTGGTAGTAGCATTACATGTCCCAGCACAGTTGTTCGAGCTCCAAAGGGGTTTCATATGTTGACTTACGTGCCAAGGGTGGTACAGTTGTAACACTCTATGACCAATAGATTAGAGCTGTTCATGGTATCCAAGACTGGTATATACCCATCCTCACATGTAACTATAAACTTTGAGCCGAGAGTTACGATGAAGTGTTTGTCACTGGCACCAGTCTGTTGGAGGGGTTGAAGGCTAGTAGCATTCACTCCAAGCTGCTCCAAAGCGTCCGCTGAGCACTCTAAATGAGTAAGAGGAGCATTTAGTTCAGTCATTCAGATCAGGAACACAAACTAAGATAAATTTAATGATCACTTGCTGCCACAAGGTACCATTTTTATCTTGAACGAGGAAATCTTTTGGTCATTATTCGTCAACTTCCCTTGATGTAAGATGAAGCAGGGAGACCTGCCAGGATTACAGGTCACTTGTTGTTTGCTGTATCACGATGATATTAGAATAACTGCCAGAGTAATATAATGGAAAATTAAGTGATGCAATGGGCCTAGGGCATGGTACTCAATCCATTTGAACAAACCTGACAGTCTGCCAAATTCAACTCAATTCAACAGCACCTGTGAACCGTAGCCTAACTTTAGTATGAGCATTGGAGACTGAGGAGGTATACACCTGAGGGTGCTGGGGGCTGGAACAATCAATTTTGTAAGCTCCCCCAATAGGACTCAAACCAACAACTCCCACGGCACCAATCGCCTGGCAGTGAATAGCAAGTGCGCTAACCAATTGCACCATCTCATGTAGAGCTGACCACCCTAGACTGTTATACTTCAAAACTAGTGTACAGTTAAATTATACTTACGTGGGACCTGAGGTACGGCACTGTACATATACCGTGCTTCACCAAGTCGTTCACTGCCACATACACCATCTAGTATTCTCTCATCGGGCTCATTGGGGTCTTTAAAAGAGCATTCTTCACAGACTTTTGAATCAGATTCAGTATTGTATTCCCTGTTAATGACAAAACTCATGGAATAAGGTTGTTGGTATCACTCTCAATCAACTCAACTCAATCAACTTTAGAACATTGCTACAAGGTTCATTAACATCACATGACAGTTGAGTTGGGAAGGATACTAAAAAGGTACTTTTTCAATTATAGTTATACAAGAGACTATAGATATAGAGACCTTCCACTTGCCCATAAAATGCGAATAGCCAATCAGCTGTATTTAACGGTCACGCCCACTTCTGGTTGTAAAGTAAGCGCTGCTGCCTTGGACAGCAATGGGTTTCTCAATAAAATTTCAGGTTTTTCTGCCTTGGACAGCAATGGGTTTCTCAATAAAATTTCAGGTTTTTCACGACCCAATTTTATGCAGCCCCCGACCCGTTCGAGAAAATCGCGTAGTCGCGAAAACAATTTCCACCCCTATATTCATTACTTTCCTCATTTGTACAATAATAAGGAACGCTCTACATATAGTCACAGTATTTGGATATAGTATATTGGAATTCCCCAACCATTGCATTTGAGTGAGCTCCAATAAATAAATTCCCCACTGCAGAGATGAAAATACTGCACACCCATATTTGAATGTACGATTTATGGCGAGGTTGCGGGCCCCCAGGGACTTTGCAATATGTGGATGCGGCCCCCTCGATGAAAAGGTTGGGCACCTCTGATCTATAGTCTCTGGTAATACAAAATAGGGCCTTTTTTGTAACTTTGAGTGAAAATCAGTTACAACTTGGCCATTTGCTGTTAATAAAACCTTAGGCCTATGGCAGTTTTCTAAATTAGACTGAGAACTCTAGCATGATACCATAAATCTGATTCCTTTACAATCTGTTTGAGCGTAACAGAGCCAAAAGGGCAAAAAGACAAAAGTCATGGATAATTACACACCAACCACATAGTCTTGGTACCGATACCATGATCTTACCAAAGTTAAAAACATGCAGTCAATGCGCTGATAGACTCAATCAAGGGTGACTATATAAAAGAAATGTTTTGACAGTGACAGTGTGAAGGACAGTTGGACAACACCTAGTTTAAGTGCTCAAACTGGATAGCTGGCTGTGGCAATTCATTATCAACCACTTCCCAACAAGGCTGGGAAAGCGGTTGATAATGAAATGCTACTACCACTATCCCAACACAGTGTTTAAGCGCTTTAACTAGACACAATACCCAAAGTCAACTATCGATCATGATTATTTGACAGGTTATTTCACAACTCACCACCACTTGCATTCTCCTTCAGAGTTGGCCCAACGGCAATTATCGCAGTTTTCCGAGTAAATTTTTGCATCAGCTTGAGATATCATCCAAATAAGAGCCATAAGGACAGTGGATGTCCATACCAAACTTGCGCCCACCGACATAGCCAGCTTTTTCTACCTGCCTCTTATATGCTATATGTTATGGAGGTTGGAGTAATACTCCCATATTGAGAAAACAAATGCTTCATATAGTGTGTAGCGCAACGTCACGACTGCCTACAAAACAGAGATTGAGATGGTTAAGCATTAGCACATGAAGTCACCTTGTAATACAGTGCTATTGTGTCTGAAAAAATAGTCCAATCACTAACACTAAGTTGAGCGATGAGAACAAGTACTATTCAGAAAACATTCCGCCACTGGAATGAAATAGACTGCCAATAAGTGTTTTAAAAAAGTGCAGACAATATGTAGGCCTTGTGAATCATATACACCTAAGCATACATCATGGTCTGAGATGATCGCTGCCAAAACTTCACTGCCAGAAGATCAGAGTCTGCACCATTGAAAACCCTGTGAGACAGAGTGTCCAAATCATTGGAGGCTTCGAATGTTGATAAATCTTAATTTTAGTGACGGAACTCATGAAAAATTCTGCCAAATTGTCCGCAAAACTGGCAGAAAATGCTATAACTCCGGATTGAGGCCTAAATCATAGCTCAGAAAACTGTGTATGATATTTCTGGATCACCAAGTTGTCACGTAAAACATGACTATTTATGATGTGAGGGCAACGAGGAAATTTGGTCAGCTTTTTGAGTCAACCAGCATGATTCGGTTGACGAAACGACCAACTTTACTGAAGTGAACAATAATGGTAGTTTTTTATACGTTTTTATCTTGGGCGTTTTGCCCAAATCAGCCTAACCTACAAGTTGACCAGTGAGAGTAACCATATTTGTTCAATAATATCTTATTCAACACTGTGAAACTGTGATACACTTAATATTAGCACACAATGAAATTGATGAACCAGAATCCAGATCAGAAGGGATGAAAGCACGGGTGCCAAAAGTATGAAACACTGCAGTCATTTGATTCCGTGTTTGTGAGAACATTTTCAGACATGTTTGGGGTCAGACATGAAAGGGGTCAGCGGGCATGACCTGGTCAAATGAATCATTCTGTGGATGAAATTCCGTGTTTGTGAGAACATTTTCAATGGCTCTTATTAGATTTTATGAGCGTTACTCAGCTTTCAGAAACATGGTCACAATGGATAGATTGGGTGCGACTGTTTGGATCCAGTTTGCCTCAAGCTATAATGAGATACTTGAGTGCCAATTTCATCCACAGAATGATTCATTTGACCAGGTCATGCCCGCTGACCCCTTTCATGTCTGACCCCAAACATGTCTGAAAATGTTCTCACAAACACGGAATCAAATGACTGCAGTGTTTCATACTTTTGGCACCCGTGCTTTCATCCCTTCTGATCTGGATTCTGGTTCATCAATTTCATTGTGTGTTAATATTAAGTGTATCACAGTTTCACAGTGTTGAATAAGATATTATTGAACAAATATGGTTACTCTCACTGGTCAACTTGTAGGTTAGGCTGATTTGGGCAAAACGCCCAAGATAAAAACGTATAAAAAACTACCATTATTGTTCACTTCAGTAAAGTTGGTCGTTTCGTCAACCGAATCATGCTGGTTGACTCAAAAAGCTGACCAAATTTCCTCGTTGCCCTCACATCATAAATAGTCATGTTTTACGTGACAACTTGGTGATCCAGAAATATCATACACAGTTTTCTGAGCTATGATTTAGGCCTCAATCCGGAGTTGTCCTCTCTCCAGATTGGTACTTTTAACCCACGCCGCATAGGAAAAACGTGCTGAAAAGAGGGTTATCTTGGTAACCGCTTATAACAGGATAAAAATTATTTATGATTCAGAATCTGCAGCATTGAAAACTGATATGGAAATAATTTGGGAAACAATTTTAGTATTTGGATAGTCAATTATAGCATTTTCTGCCAGTTTTGCGGACAATTTGGCAGAATTTTTCATGAGTTCCGTCACTAAAATTAAGATTTATCAACATTCGAAGCCTCCAATGATTTGGACACTCTGTCTCACAGGGTTTTCAATGGTGCAGACTCTGAATCAAAACTCATTTTTATCCTAACATAACCGGTTTTCAAGATAACCCTCTTTCAGCAGGTTTTTCCTATGAGGCGTGGGTTAAAAGTACCAAACTGGAGAGAGGACAACTCCGAATTGAGGCATAAATAAGAGCTCAGAGAACTGTCTATTATATATGGTCAAATATCATGGTTGTCCTCTCACCTAAGTGCTGACAGCATATTACTCATTGCTTTAAGGTTGAGGAGGGGGGGGGGAGAGAGGAATAACCAAACCAATAACATCATCAATACATGTAGTATTAAGAATGTTTGATAACATACATAATCACCATAGAACATATCAGTTGTGATCAAGTGTGACTACCATACCGTGATGGGTCCAGTTCATAATAATAAAAATGTCGGGTTTTCAGTATGATAAAAAGTTGATGATGATATAACGGTGAATTATTGGCATGTGTTAGTGGTAACAAATTTCTTAGAAAACTCTACATTAATTTTAATAGTTATTGCATAACTAAAATAGGAGTTTTTTTCTGAGGTTAGTGAGGTGGAAATTGTAACGCGATTTGGTAAACAATGTCAATTAACTCCATGGGTGCAGCTATACTCACAACCTTTGACAATTTGCACCACTTTTAACTATAGTGAAACCTGAACATTGCAACTGGCTTGTAAGTTGGTCAAAATATTGTTCAAAAACAACATTCCCAATATCCTTATTGATGGCAAGTAGAAACAATTTAAACAGTCATCAATAAGTATCAGCAGTTGAATCATCATATTTCACACAATAGGTTTTTCACATCAGTCATAAACTTATATTAAACTATTATACTTAGTATATTAAGTCTTTTGTCATCAATCATTGTCTTAGGACTTGGCGGGTCTCCGCTTGATCATTTGTCACATCAGATAACTGATCTTTCATGCATAGGCATCTGGAGTTACAAGCATGTCCAGTATCAACCACCCCCTTTGGTGGTTGATACTGGACATGCTTGTAACTCCAGATGCCTATGCTTTCATGCCATAAGCAACAACATGCAGCCAACAACTGAAAGGGACTTTGAGCATTTTTGTGGTTGACCCCAACTAGGTGACAAGCGATTGACAGCTTATCTAAATACTTAGCGCATGCAGAGCTAGTCAGTGACCTAGCGATAATGTAATTGTATGACTACTCAAAGCAACAGGCAGAATCAACTAGTGCAAAGAATTCTACCTAAATCAAAACAATAGAACTAACTACAAACTATGCAGTGTTTCTTTTTATGAATAGCCTATCATGTAGACCTTGTGATTGCAGTAAGGTCATAAAGAATGTGTGGCGTATTATGAATGAACTGTAGGCAATGAACTCCTGAGGGAGAGGAAGTTCATTGCTGTAGGCCTAGAACTTTTTATGGGTACTTTAAAGAAAATCAATGGCTAGCAGTTATGAGGCAAGAGGCAAGCAACAACAAACATGGCCGAGAAAGAAATGTGCATGTGTTTACTACAGCAACGGATGCTTTAGAGTTGTTTAATTCTAGAGCAAACTTATTTCAGTGACTTTCAATGCTTTGGTCAAATGAATCAAGTTTCAGATAATCAGCTGGAAAAGGGAATAACACCGTACTGTGATCTAGAAAATTGCTGAAAGCAGCAATTACTATCAACAACGCGTTTCAGTTTCGTCAAGCAATTCCAGTGTCCGAATAACGAACCTTTGGTCTAATACATTCTCATATTTTGAGTCTAGTCAACACTTATATTGGACTGATGATCGGTGGAGTGGAGACTTGGTGGAGTATTTGTTGTACTATATTGACAAATATAGAATAAAGCACCCAAATATCATATAAGGCTTTATTTATATTGGCGTCTATGGTGATGTAGAATAAAGGTTACATTTTGATAACAGCATTCAGTCCTGATAAAACCAGTCTCTCTATTACCCTTATCAGCAGCCTGCATACAGTGTGACATGCACTGCTAAACAGCTGATCAAAGGTATACTTGTGGATGTTATAAACTTAAATCTGAGGCTGATAATTCGGAAATTCCTACTACCAACTAAACATAAATAACGACAGCTAGAGTTGACTGGGACTTAAAGACTTAAGTATTAGACCTTTCGATGGATCAGCCATAGTCCAGATAGTATGTAGTCCTATGATCTTGGTGATAAAGGGTGTCAAAGAACATTGCATATGAGAACTGATTTACATAGGAGTAGGAGGTGGCTCAGTTGGTTAGAGCACTGGACTTCAGCATACAAGTGTTGAAGGTTGTGGGTTCGATTCCCACTTCAGTCGACGGACTACTGGGACTCGTTGGATCCGCAGGTGTGCTCCGACCTGCCTACATACTGAGAGCAAAATGGTGCAGACATTGCGACATCGCCACCCATTCTTCGGAATGAAATGCGCGACTAAACCTTGCGATTTTAACCATTTTTTAACCAACATACAAATCAGAGACTAAGCCAGTATATGTTATCTGGCTATCAGTAGAATTATTGTTCATTAGCTTGGACTCGTGAGTTGAAATGGCATTCAAAATCCTCCATTTTAAACACGCTCCGTTAACAAAAAGGAGAGAAACAAACCTCTCTCATATGCATAAAATGAGTGTGGCTACAAACGTCAGGGTATTTTCAACTACTAGGGAATCTTTGTAAGACTGAGTTCATTTTTTTTAAATGAGGATGAGATAGGATTGGTTACAAACAGGCTCAATAATATCCAAGAGTCAACAGGCCACATATCCGATGGCATCTCACTATATGTGATGTGGGAGTGTATCTCCCAATATCAGCGCCATTGAAGATACCTCTTTTTACCCAACAACCACATGTTGTGTGTGGGAACGTAAACCCCCCCAGCTTACCTATTAAATGTTGTGTTCTAGCTGCGTATCCCGGTGATTTTATAATCCGAAAGCGCCCTGGTTCACTAGATTTAAACCTTGTTTGTCGGTGTCACGTTTCTTGTGGTGGTAATCCTTACACCTTAGACATAGAACAAGACTTCACAACCATCTCAGGTCAAACTACTTATCACTACAAGTAAAATGTCAACAGTCACACACCATTGCGTGAGCAACAAATGTCCCTGAATACTATAGTCCTAGAGCTGCAACAATGATGCAATACACCAAAAAAATCCTCTAGGTACCTCTGAGTAGGTAAAACTGCTTGATCTCAGGTTGTTTAAATGACCAAGGTCATCATAGTCCATAGTTGAACTGGGTCACAGTTTCAGTGAACACAGGTCACACAAGACAATTTTTGCAACAGTCCAGTTTCAGCTTTGCAGCCACAATTTTTAAATTTGGTTGATTCTACACCAAGGAACAATAGAAAGTTACCAATAAAAATCTGACTTTAAAAACCCTTTTTTGCAAGGCAGTCCCTTTCTCAGTAACTGAGCTAGTAATATCTGCCAGTAGCATCAAATAAGACTGCTACGAGTCAGTATATATGAATGGCACAGCACTACGCCAACCTAAGCGCTCTCAGCTCGGCCAATGAGTGTATTATCCTCACTATTAACATTACAGCCTGTCACTTAGCAAATAATTGATCGCAAAAATAGAAGCTTTTACCCAGCCATTACAGATATATAGAGTGTTTTATAATCCAGGGCAGCGGTATGAGCTGCAAGGGTCAGCTCGTATTACTGTACTATTAAAGTTCAATGTCTGGCAGTAGTAAGTGGCTTTGGAGTGTCCAGGCCTTAGGATCACTATTGTTTGGAGGTTTGATAACCAAATGCAGCCTAATTATTTGATGCTGGCTGAATGATATTAGACAATCGCTTGAATTTACACCAGAGTATGTGATCTTGAAGACTAGCCACAGGCCGTCCATTTCATTATCAGGCAACTAGCTATGTTGTTGTTCTGTGCGATTTTTTGAAGCACAAAATCAAACTTCTGGGTAAAAATGATGAAAATTCCAGCTCACATTCATTTCATCATACTTTCACGTCATGCCTACACAGTCATTAGTATATCTTCGCAAACAAGTACTTGTTGTCATGTAGTCATATGCATGAAATGTACAGTCGATCTAATTATACTAGACTACTAAAATATAATAGTAATCATTATAGTGCGCCAGGTAGATAAAGTTTGACAAGTGGAGGAAGAAAAACTCCCAATGTTGACATATGGAACTAGAAGAAAGAGGTAGGGAGTTTGGGACAACTCCCTGATAGATAGAGGCCTGATTTTGGTGAAAGAGAGCAATCTGAAACTGCATTCATTCATGAACTATTAGATTAAAATCAATCACCTCACACATATTAATGTGGACAGTAAAACAAAAAAATATTTATATTATACTAAAAAACTGATGATTAAAAATTAATGAACATTATTGGAGGGAAAACACGGATGGAGAGACAACTCCCAACTTCATTCAAATTCCAGACTGCGTTTTTTATTGATATTATTGTTCATAAAATTTGTCTAATTCCAATTCTAATTAAATTGACTGGTCTTGCCACCCTTAACATTCAAAATTTCCTGTACTATTTAAGCATGGCACCAGTTTTTGCCATATGCATGAGGGGAAGATGTAAACATTTATGCTTTCTTACAGCTGCGCAGCTGCACAGAAACACAGATACTTCTACTTGAGAGTGAATGTAAACATTCTAAATCCTACCCTTATACTGTATATAGGTCATACTTTTAAGCATCAACTGGCATTGATCTTGAGTTTTTTCCAGAAGCCCAACTGTGTTTATATACGTCTGACATTTCCGATTTAATTTTACTTGATAAACATGATGGGAATGAGGTGATGCCTCAGTTTCTTTGGACTTCAGCATCAATGCCCGAATTCTACTATTGCCCAACTAGATGATCAGCTGATAAATACCTATATGACATGTGATCTCGTTATGAGGCTCAAACTAGTTATTTCTATTATTAGAGACGGAGGGTGGGGCCCATTCCCCTTCATCCCAAAAAATTATATTGAAAGGTGAAGTCTGTTGAGTTCTATAATTGAATTGAGTTTACTTTGGTAATTGTGTTAAAAACACAATTTAGGTGTGAAACCATTTCTCCAAGTGATTAAGAAGGTGAATTCTAAAAGGCACAAAGCTGGAAAAAAAGCTTGAGGTTCTTTTTTTGGCATGATAAAATATATACGATTGGTTTTATAAAAACTTTGTGAAATATGATCCTCATCAGTGATAAAGTGTTGAGCTAAATAAAAAATACCAATGACAACAAATCATTCAGCACCAAAAAAGAAGCTGTTTTTCTTAAAAGCATATTCTTTTGTCTTTCTGAAGCTCCAATTCTTGTGGCAACTTTAAGCTTAAATTTTAAAATATGTAACAATGTATTGACGGCCTTACGAAGGCCTGTATGCTAGATTGCAGTTATCAGCTAAGCCAGACATCATGCCTAGAACTGAACAGAAAGTGCACTGAGGGATGATAAAGTGGACAGTACAGAAGGGAGAGCGGGTTGGTACTGTGCAGGGTTTGCCAGAATTTGGCAAATACACAATGCTCTCATGTTTGCGGGAACCACAGGTATTCATATTCCTAGAAGTTGATATAGGGCATAGCTAGTTATTTGAGGCGAGAAATGATTTACAAGAGAGACATATGGCGTGTCAAACATTGTCAGTTTAGATGGCGGATTTTCAGTTGATGTGTAATATGCAACTTATGTTTGACATGCCTCGTGCTTTTATCAAATATTACCAGCTACAGGGCCTACTGTTGAGACAGTATGTATGCACTGCATACCATGATAAGGTTGGTTTATTGTAAAAGGGTAAGGATGGAAACTGATGACACCAGTCCGAAGTGAAAAGTGAAAGATAACTGCGAGTATATTCAATACAAATCACATCTTATTGTATTATACAAGTTTGCATCATAGGCCTCTGAGGTTTTACAATGCTGTTTGGTGCGCCATTCATGCCACGTGTAACAGTAGCGTATCTTGAAATGCGTGAGATGCATTAGTAATATGAACTAGACAAGTAACGGGTAGACCTCGGCTACATCACAACATGTAAGTGGAAATTCATTATGCTGTGCTCCAGTGCCTACTAGTCCAACAAATCAACAAGTTTTTTTCTCCTATTCCAAACCAATCACACAAGTCCAAGGGGATATCAGCAAATCACTATGCCCGCCTTGACAAGCTCGTCAAGACGGGCTGCATCATACTCAGAGACTCACGTGCACAGTATCTTTAACAAGTTCATTCATACAATTTATAGGTTTCTAATACATTATTATGACTTGAATATCTAGTGAAGCTGAACATGAGGGTATCTCATCAACGAAACCTTATTTCATAATCTGGGTCACAGTTACCCCAGGTGCAGTTTTCGCCAGTCAAGACAAGTGGTCAATCAATGAGAACGACTTTATACCACTGGACTTTCACAAACGTAACTACAGTTAAATTTACACAGACAATGAGTGTGAGCTGAGTCACAGTGAGTCTGCCTACAGTGCATACATACATGCATGGGCCCCTGGGACTTACATGTCTTTACTTTGCCAATGTCCACTATCAATAGTGGACATTGGCAAAGTAAAGACATGTAAGTCCCAGGGGCCCATGCATACATGATCCAGTCAGTGCTAGTGCGACTAGCTCTACAGAGCACAAAACTTAACATTACACAGACCAATGACAGAGAGGGAGTTCATTGCACAGACTGAGAAAAAGAAGATTTGGTTGTCAATAATGATTGGATCCAAAATAAGTCCTCTGCTACTGCGTCCACTTGCAGATTTTATGATGTGATGTATGAGAAGTGCCTGGCCTGAGAGTTTTATTATGATGTTCTGTAACTGTAGATGGTTGGGTTACATGCTCCTCCCCTGTAGAATTTGGTGTATGTTCTAGAGTCAAGGTCAGTGTGAACTTAGAACGGTTCTAGTTACGTGATGGTTGGTTATTAGCACGCCCACATTGATCATTGATCTCAGTCTATTAAAATGGCAGCTCCCAAGAAACAATCAGAAAATTCAGAATGTACTGATAAATTGCCAAATATGTCGTGAGTATGAATCTTGTTCACACAGTATTTTGTATCATTGAAAAAAAATTGTGGTGTTGAACAATGCTGATAACTCAGCTTTGCCTTTCTGGTCTAGGTAGCCTCATAGGTGTATTTCAAAGTAGAATTTGTCTTGTTAAGTTGTTCTCTGAGTCTTTGTAGTACTACTACTAGCCAGAGACAGAGTAGCAAGTCTGTCATCAAAAGAATTAAACAGTATTTCAATGCATTGGATTTGTTTCTTTGTGCATATTTAAGAACATTGATAGTGCAATAATAACATATTTGCTATTTGCTACTTGATACATTAAAGGAATGCATACTCACTGCAGTAGGCTGAAATTATGGCTCAAAATTAGGTCTAGGAAATTTAGCACTAACTAAATGATGACCCCAGTTGAGTTGAACTTCCCATTATTTTATCATTTACCATTTATATTATTTAGAATCAACGGTTGAAACTCCCACAAAATTACATGTCAAAAATGTTTCAGGCTATCCGCAAGTATGCCAAACTGTGTTATCTATAAATTGGCTTTGGCAGCTAATATGAATTCTGAACTGGTCATAATAAAATGAAGCATCAACCAGCACTTTGAATAACTAATATCAAATTTCTACTTTGTAGGTATAAAGAATGGAAGAAATTTAAAACAAAAGAGAGGAGGAAATTAAAGAGACAGTTGGCTGCGCGGCTGGTGTCACTTGAACAAACTCAGCTCGATCCTCCGGAAACAAATGAAACAGAACGAGGTCTGATATAGAGACAGCTCAATAAATGCGCTTTCTCAGTGTTTTTATATATATGCCTAGCTACATTTGATCATCATGAGTCGTTATCCAATACACATGGTATGGTTGATTGAATCAGAGTGTCTTATCACATTTCGCAATCATGTTTCCTTCACCACTAGGTGCATGTGCAGCATGTTCAGACGGGATTTATTTTGGCCATTGTGTTTGGATTAAACTAAAGTTCCAAACAAAATTTTAATCACACCCTCACTAGAAAAATGAGCTAGCTTTCAAAGAAGATATGTAAGTGGGACATTTGACCATCTTTGTGGCACTCTTGCTACGGTGATGAGAGACTCGTATCTCAGAAACGATCCTCGATAATTATGTGAATATACTGCTGATGTAACTGAATACAATAAGAAAATAAGGGAAAATCAAGTGACCAATTGGAAAATATCAAAGAGACCTGTATGCGAACTGTAAATGGTTAGATACCAAGCAGGACAGTTATTGGCCGTATTATCATCAACCATATTTTATGTCTGAGCAGTCAGACTCACCTTCTTGATAGACTGAAGCATACCCGTATGGTTATTAGAATGCTTTGTTACTCCTAGCCATAAGAGCTCTCATTCTATCGTTCTGCATGCATGCAGTTTGCTTGAAGGGTTTTGCATGCACAAATTGTTCTATCATTACAACATTGAACATCCCTTAATTATGATGAACAGAACCGGAGAATACAGAAGAATATGAGGAGGAGGAGGAGGAGAGTAAGAGAGATAGAAACCATGAGCTTTGGTTACAGAGAGAGCGAGAGGCTCAGGCTGCCTGGAAAGCTAAACAATCCTACTATAAACATGTGCAACAACAGAAACTACTAGAAGAGGTGGGTTTTATCACATAATCACAGAACTACAGAAAAGGGTTAGTTTTATATGTAATAGCATCACTGCAAAACAACTACGAGAGGTGGGTTCTATATGTAATTATATAAGTACACTAGTTCTTTACGGAAATGTCAAGTAGGGATTCTACAATTATTGTTAACACATTATTCTGTCATATTCCTACATCTGTATTGATGCGAATACTAAAACACTTTTTATTTATGTTGTGAAACTGATAAGATAAGAGCAACAACTGTTTTTTGTAAACAATTGCTACTGATTCCTCTTTTACAAGAAATAACCATTGGTTCAAGTTTACTTTCAGTAGCATTCTGGATTGGATTTTTGTCGGGGTCTACAACTATGATCTGTATTCCTGATATCAAAGTGCTGAATGTTTGACATATAGAATTTTAAGTTATACTAAGTTTATTTTATATGACCATATAAAATGAAGTATTTTGTTTGCTAGTGAAGGATAAGGGAAGCCTTTCAGGCCAGTCCAGGTCAAGGTTGGAGGCAGCTTCAAGACTAGGAAAATTTTTTTATAGACAGAAATTCTATATTATACTTGATATATTACATTATTATCTGCTCCTTTTTTCCTTACAGCAAAAGATGAGAGAAGAATGGGAGGCAGAGCAGGCTAAACAGGAGGAGGTGGAGGAGAAAGAAGCCCAGGAGGCTGAGGAATTAAAACGGCAACAGGTTAAAATAAGCCAACTAACGATACACATGATCGTATGGTTATAGTCCAGGAGTAACAGTGACAAATATCCTTGCCTTGTATTTTGAAAACCATCACTTTTGAGAATGCAACTAAATAAGTCAAGAATTTACATTTAGAGTTGAAAAAACTTCATGGCCCTACATATCATGTAAAAAATCCTTAACATTGTATCACGGCACACATTGGAAAGAAGTGGGATCGCTAACTCTCACCAGCCCAGATGTGATCTACAAAAGGATGTATCCTCTAACTACACTTCAGAGTTGTCCCATATTTGAACCTGTTGTTCCCCATTAAAATTTTGTTTCTAAATTCATGTTTTGTCTTTCACAGGCCTGGAGCACTCACTGGCTGACTGTGACACATCATTAATTGATATTTGAGCCAAAACGCCTTTCTGTTAAAGTTGTTTGACTCACAGTTTTGCCTGTAATGCTTAGCCCCCTCCCTACCTTATGTACATTATATGGTATCATTAATCTGAGTTGATTTTGTTGTTCGTTTTCTTAAATGTTGTTTGACTAGACATGTAGATTTGTAGGAAGAGAAGCTACTGGAGATTATGAGCGGTCAAAGAGACGGTATCAAGGTTAGTTTACAAGCTGTTCTAATGGTTGTAACCTCAGTCATGTCATAGATTTACAGAGTAAATTCCGTTACAAGTTTGAGAGTTTTACATGCCTATATTGCTCCTGGACCAGAAACAAAACAAAAACTTCAGCAATTCTCCACATATTACTTATTGACCTCTAAATTTAGATATACATATTTGTTAAAGTGCTAAACATTCGATATTTTTATGAATTCACCACTGGAATAGTTGTGAAAGATGTGCTGTGCTCTTTGATTCTGAGTATAGTTGTTTTATTGTGTTATGATTTTTAAGATTGTATTTTTGTATCGCAGGGACCAACTCATAACCCGGAGCCCCCAAAACCGATCACTCCTCAGAACACAAACGCAGAGCTTTGTGGATTCTACAGAAAAGTTGGTGCTTGTCGATTTGGAGACAGGTAAGCGAAAAGAGCACTTGATTATGTAGTAATGGCCAGAGAATGACGCCGGTTGAGAAGTTATTATTAAATATGACTGTAGTGACTTATTTGTTGCAAAAATTCCTCCTATTTAATCTATTACGACAGAATGGACCAAAACAGACATGTACGCAATAAAACTGTTTCCGCTTTGTCTCCAAGCTTGTGTAATCACAAATATAATCTTGCATCTAGAATCTATCATGCCTTTTTTTGGTGCGATTTGTGGAAACTTTTCATGGTTTACTTCTATTGTAATGAAAAATGATAACTGCTAAATATATCACTATATAAAAATTATATATGTAAGATATATAATATATCATTTATATATTTATCACATCAGGTGCTCCAGAGTACACATCAGACCAGTGATAAGTAAAACTTTACTGATAATAGGAATGTATAATCACCCTAGTCTAGATAATCTATACGGAGGTGGTAAAGATTTAGGTTAGTAAGTCTGAGGTCACATGACCTTAATATGTGTATAATGTGGTCACATGACCTTAATTTGAGCTGGTAAAGACTAATATATGGAGAGCTCACCTCCTACAGCAGCACGTGTAGTGACTGGGATTTGAATCAGCAACCCTCAGATTGTCTAGCTCGAATCCCAACCACTACGCTATCCTGTCTGTGGGTTTATTGAGGTCACATGACCTTAATATGGGTGTATAATGGGGTTATGACCTAAATATAAGCTGGTAAAGATCCAGGCAAGTTTTTGACATTAGGGGGCGGTGCAGTGCACCGCCTTCCTTTATGTGTGTCCAATCTCCAATAGATCTGACTCCGTCAATAGTGTTGTTTAGCTCTACAATGGTCAGTAGTCCTTGTCGATTCTCTGTGAAATGGAATTTTTCTAAACTGTCATTGGTGGAATAACACTAGCTGTGGTCTCAAAATTCCGACTCATCAACTGGCATCTTCAATTTGACACCTGTAAGCTCAGTGTGGTTCTCATGATGCACTGTTGTTTCCTAATACACCTGTCTGTCAACTGTGAGAATACACTCTGATATATGATCCAGTCGAGGTTCTTCCTCGGAGATCGTTTAATTAAAAACAGCTAAAAATCGCAATCTGATCAGTCACTCTCGCTTTCAAATCAAGTACAAACATTCTGAGTGAGCGATTTTGGAGCGATTTTGTCTAATTGAAAGACCAAGTGAGTGATCATTTTGTGCGATGTGATAGTGATAACTTGCTATAGTAAAGCATTGCTCACTCAAATTGAAAGATCCCCGCGGTTACTTCAGCTATTGTTGGTGTGATTGATTTACTCTTTCTTCACACAGACATATCCCTGGAGTACGAGGAGGCCGACTTTTACGAGCACTTCAGAGAGTTCTATACGGATACGCTGCCGGAATTTGAGGCAGCAGGTCATGTAGTGCAGTTCAAAGTCAGCTGTAACTATGAACAACATCTCAGAGGCAATGTATATGTACAATATACAAAGTAAGTCAACTTCAATAACTCATCTCATATGTATATTGTATGTATGTATTTGTATGTATTTGTAGGTATTTGTATGTATATGTGTGTATTAATGTACAATACACCAAGTAAGCCAAATGTGGTGTAGATGTGCTCGAATTGTGTTTGTATTGATTGATACTATCTGCCTGTGTTTCAATCGTAATAAGGAAACCTCTGTAATTTACCCTTCATGTTGCCAATGAGGCCAATTGACAGCCGAAATACTTAATTCTCATCAATATTCCGACATCAGACCTGATTAAATTGGCGATTGGAATGAGTCTTTTGAAAGCGGTTTTCCCCGACTATTTGAGATGAAATTTGAGAATCCAATTCCTCCCATGGTAATAATTATGTTATACAATAGTATTTTTTGATAGTTTATTAAAAGATAGGAGACATATCTAATGCACACTTTAATTTGCCCAATTCTGTTACTGACTATTTTTTCATCCTGTAAGAGGGGGGGGGGAGGGGTAACGACCACTTTGAAATCCATGTAGCCCTATGATCGAGCGCCAACTCAATCCATGGATGTCACCACTTAGTACTACAATGTTGAAGGCAAAAATATCTTTTAATAGTTGCTTTGAGACCTCTGTCATAACTTAAATAATACTTTGATGATACAATTATTGATGAATAATCTCATATGGGCTTTAAACTTCTCATATTGTGATGTAGCTTACCGATGTTGTTTCTGTTGTTACAGCGAGAACGAGGCTTACCATGCCTATCAGATGTTTAATGGTAGATGGTACAGCGGCAGACAGATACAGTGTTCATTTACTAGTGTGGATAAATGGAAGCCTGCAATATGTGGTGAGGAGATTGAAGGCCAAACTGGCTCAATTTGGATTTTGTAACATTTTATCGTCAAACACGATTAGAGCCCAAAAGGGGCTTCAAATGCGAATGTTTGCACATCAGAGTATGATAGATCACCTTCTCCGCTTGTCAAAATTTACCACATTGTGGGATCATTTGGAGGTGACACGGGATTACCAAAATTACCTCAAAAGTGCCGAGAGTTGCAAGACTCTCATGTTTCATCAAAAACCTTCTGTCAGGGAGGAACCATCTGCCTCTAAGCATAAATCTGTTGGAAATTTAAGATGCACAACAGTAGTTTAAGCGCTCAATATGTGCCTGGACAGCAGGTAGTAGCACTTCATTATCAACCACTTCTTAAAAAATTGGTTGATGATAAAATGCTACCACCGGCTATCCAGGCACAGTTTGAGCGCTTAAACTAGCACATCAGAAAAAAATGGGCTCTGTTCAACCATGTCTGCTTTAAGATGTAGGCCTGAGGTGTCCCTGAATATCATTTCTCACCTTCTTACATATAACTAAAACAAGTATGGTATAATTTACCTTTATTTGGAGTTGCTCCTCTTATCAGCAGCAACCCGGAATTGAGACAAAATTGATAAAACTTTATTTTGGCATACCTTGCCATTTAAGCTAACCACGATTATATATTTCTTATAATATTAAATTTTTGATATTATATGATGATATAATAACTTTAATATAATATGTAATGAAATGTTTAACTTTTATTTACCAGGTATGTTCCATCAGAAGAGATGCCCTAAAGGTCGTAACTGTAACTTTCTTCATGTATTCAGAAATCCTGATAGTAGATTTAATTTGGCGGATAGAGATATGCTACCTCAAAATAACATCAACAGAGATCATCGAGACAGCAATACAAGGTGAGTCTGTCTGTGAGTCTGTGTGACAGGTTGTTACCCAACCTGTTGTATTTGAGGGACGGCTAATACTGATCACAATTGAAGCTATCACATGAAAAAATACACTGCTGTTTATTGGGACCTTTCTTGAAGTGATCACCCCCCTCCCAACTTCAAATCTGACTTGAACCCTTGTATCAGTAACATGATCCCTTCATCCTTTAAACTATGGAAAGAATCGGAGATGATTTTTAGACAAACTGCTATTCACTACTCAGCTTGTAAGAAAATGGGTAACCATGCCCAAAGTTTGGCAAAAATCATGATTGATATCCTGAGAACTATGCCGATCAGGATTCAGGATGTCTGTTCTCTCACTAAATGGTCCCAACTGAATGTGCACATTGGTTATTATTGGTTACAGCTGGTTGAGTTTTACAATAAGGGGGTTTGCCCCATACTCCCTGTTACAACTCGCCTGGGAGGGTGGACTAACCGGAGCATTAATCATTTTGCCAAAATACATTAAAAGTTGTCTTATTAAAATCAGGGAGGGGGCAACTCCCAATCTGTCTCATGTGTTTTTCTTGGCGTTTTAATATTTTTGGGAGGTTCCGATATATATAGCAATACGAACAACCAATTGAAAACCAACCAACCAACCTGAACTCATCATATCTTACATACATTTAAGGTTCCTGTCCCATTGAATATGTCAATGTCTTACTCTTCTAGGCGATCTTCTTCTAGTAGGAGTGAGAGAGACAAACATAGCCCTAGTGAGCGACTCAACAAATCAAGCAGGTCAGAATGGAGATACAGAAATGGATGGGGAAGTGATGAAGATGATGAAAATTATTCTCGGTCTAACAGCAGAGAGTCATCAAGGTGACTAATATTGCTTTGTTTTGAGTGAAAATTAGATACCCACTGATCCTCCAAAAACAGCCGCCAACCTCAGAAGTCAAAAATAAGCTAGCACATGAATACTGTGTCTTCAAAAGCTTTTTGCCTTTCGTGGATTTTGTAAGACCCTTTTTCATGCACAAAACTTTGCATACGACTTAGTACAGCACATTGTTAGTTAAGTTTTCAAACACCAAATGGTAGTTGTCATTCATCGCTAATGATTCCGAATCAACGGAATCCAGACTTCCTTCAACTTCCTTGCTCATCATAAAGCATATCAGGAGACTGATGGGTTTCAGTTTTGTGTCGGATGACTTCAGCACATCTTTATCACTTTTATAAATCTGTTATTTTAGGAGCAAGTCGAGAAGTGAGTCACGTCATAGAGATAAAGAGAGGAACCACAGAACTACATCATATAGAGAACACAACCATAGACATCGTACTTCACATAGAGATAAATACTCCGATTATGATGATGTGTATAGCAGATCTAGAAGTAGAGGTAGGTCAAGGTCTACTAGAAGAAGGTCAAGATCACCGGAATATAAGGCGAGCAGGCGCGTACGAGACAGGGACAAATCTACGAGTGAAGGCTGTAACCCAAAAACATTAAATGACACAAAAACGGACAGAAAGTTATCAAAGAAAAAGAAACGCAAGAGGCACAGATCCAGAGAAAAAAGATCCAACTCTAAAAGTCCTTCAGCGGAGTTATCAGACAATAAGAGCACTGGCACTGAGATGTCAGTAAATGGTTACATGACACATGAAGGTGGTGTGACAGCTGAAGGTAATGTGACAGCTGACAGTAGTGTGACACCTGAAAGTAGTGTAGATTGGAGATATTGTAGAACACCTAGTGACTGTCACGGTGACAGCCCTGAACATGTGGACTCTTGAAAATAAGTTTTTGGTTCTGAAAAAACTTTTAATTTTGGTATATATTTCATACTTGTTTAGTATAAATTTTGAACTGTTTATACGTGGCACATGTATTTAGCAAATACAAAGAAGAGCAGAAGAATACACTATAGTTTGTTAGGAAGCCGAAGTGAAATAGAAAAATGAAACTAGAATTTCCCCTTACCCTTGTTTGAGGTAAAATATATCTTTAACATGATATCTGGTAAGACAGAGTAGATGCGCAACTAAAACTAAATATGAGGTACTTTTCAGAAACATGAACGATATAGGATAAGGGATTGTTACTGTGCTATAACTCACTGAACCACAAAACTCATATTTTGTCAGCCCTAGAGAAATTAGAATGAATCAATTAAGTGCTCTGGATTATTGGACAACAAATCCTGCGCCAACAAGTATTTGAAAAGAACTGAAGCAAACAAAATTTTCTGAATCCCTTGCTGTCAGAAAGAAGTAATAATGGTAGTAATACGCAAACACCATGTACAATAATACGGACAAGCTTCACACTAATTTTGAACTTGACCACGTTGGGGAGGAACGATATGTAGATACCAGCAAGGGGTACTCCTTGATACGGGTAATAGGAACAATTATTCTGCTAAACAATAACATTGTAGAGTAAGCTGTGGCTATAAAGCTTAAAGACAGTGATTATCCTTTATCAATTAAAATCACCTTTTTGAACATTGATTCTAAATGGATGCATATAAGGAGCTAAGACCTAGCTCTGTGGCTTAGGACCTGATGGTAGGACCAACGGTTCTTTCATAGTACTTCTGATTTCTGGTATCTGGTGTGGGTCAATCTGCCGAGTTTTAACGACGGCTCTACTGAACATCGTATCGATACTTGTTACACCATCTGCCTTGCTGATCTCATCTGCGATAGCACCAGTGAATGCCCCTCTGTATGCCAAACCACCCTCAACTGTTGCTAACATGAGCACAGTGTTTGGACGCGACAGTTCTATTGATTGATCTTGAGCATGCTTAGGTTTTGTTCGATCTAGTTCTGCTGTATCCAGTAGTGCTGCTTGACAGGCCTGTATAATCAGCACCTGCACAAATAAACCATGATTAATTAATTTTAATTTAAAAGATGGAGCCAGGTAGTGTTATTTCGCACATTACTGGAACTTTAAAGCAGATTTTCAATTATTATTCATTTTATTTATTTATTTTCTATTTTTTTCGTCATGGATCCACGCAAGAACTCAAATGTTGAGAAAAAGGTTTAGTTTATCTCAAAAAGTTGGCAAATTAATCTTGTTTGAAAACTTACTAGAGGTTTGGTAGGAGGTAAGCTTTTCTCTAGCTGGTGTAATAGGCTGTTGATTGATATTTCTGAGTTGTTCGTACCGCTCAATATCCCCTTGTGTCCATGTGTCATTATGCTTAGTATCAGAGGTGCTATTGTGTGCTGTGCAGTATTGGATTTGCAAGACAACAATTTGACTAGTTCGTCGGTGTGAGACCAGCCTATTGTAATGACTCCGTAGCCAATTTGTTGCAGTTTATGCTCAAAATTTTGAGCTTCATCTTGAGCTCCTCGTCTGTTTGCACAGTTGTAGAGTATAAACCCACTGGGGCTCGCTCTGTCCTGACAGATTGGTCTCTTCTCTACATGTGGCGACTGGCATATGATGACCTTTCCTGTAATCGAAAAACCAATATGTACAAATTTTCTCATGTACTCTCAATTTTTTTTTTTGGAATTTGAACGATCCTAGAAAGTATGTTGATAAACTGTTTAAATTGTTTTGACACTCTTGCAACAAAGCGGTGACTTGCAACAAAAATGTCCTATCCAAATCTTTATGAACTTAAACAGCTCCAGGCCTCTGCCCAGTTCATAGGAAGTTTTTGAGTTTTACAAACAACACTTCTCTCAAGTCATAATTTCAGGGATATGGCCCTAATAGAAATTTCTCTATATTATAATATTACTTATATAATGGAATATTATAAATGAAACAGCATTTATTTAATAACATATAGGCAGTTCTCTTGGCACGAATTTAAGCATATTTTTGGAGGCGCCCTCCCTCCACTATTCTTGAGCACATACAGCATAGTAAAACTTGACAAAATGGATGTGCGCGTCTGCTTACTGTATATCAAAACTCTTTTTTTTTTCAGATTCAGCATCTGCATCATTGAGGAAGGACAAGGTTTTCCAAATCAAAGCTAATTAATCTTAATTTGAGTGATGCAATCCAAAAAAATAATAAAATTCTGAAAAATAAACAACAAACGGCCAGGAATTGAAATAAATGGGCATCCGAATACCAAATTCCAAATACCAAATACCCAATCATGTCCTCATAAATGTTCAATAGTGCAATGAATGGATTTCTTTTCTTATGATGGGCATTTCAAGACAAGCTAATTTCAACTTCAGCTGCGTGTGCTCAAGGGTTACTAAATAGAGAGACGAAAAACAGCCTCAAATACAAGCTGCCTATTATTCAGAAGGATTAGACAGTCAGTATGCATATAGAAACATACTGGAGTAAATACTTGCAAAATTAGCGTTCCAGGTAGGTTTACATTTACCTTTGATATTCCGAGCAAAAGACCTCCGGTAATGGGACTGATTGCCCACACCGATGAAGTTGAGCTCTTCAGCCGGATAGGCTGACAAATCACAGCTACAATCGCGAGTTGACAATGACTGCTTTTCGGCATGATGCAGAGCTGTTCTTTTATTTTTGTCCTCCATCTGAAGCAGCTGATAACGATCTGCCTGACTGTCTTCTAAGGTGAGGATGACCTGCAGGTGTATTGGTGATTTTCGCTGTGCGGCCAGATGAACAGGTGTCGCTTCATGATCATTGAGAAATTCAATATGCAAGATCGTATCAATCTTTTTGTTCTGTAGCAGCTTGAGACATTTTTTTTGACATAGCAATGGGATGAGGAGGACCTTCATGTGTTCTCGTGATTCTTGCTGTGCTGCATGGTGAAGAGGTGTTTCTCCAAAGTCGTTCTTCATCAGAGGTAGCTTATAACGATCTGCCTGACTATCTACTGAGTTGAAGATGACCTGCAGGTGTTCTGGTGATATTTGCTGTGCGGCATGATGCAGTGGTGTTCTTCCATATTTGTCCTCCATTAGAAGCAGCTGATAACGATCTGCCTGACTGTCTACTGAGTTGAAGATGACTCGCAGGTGTTCTGATGATTTTCGCTGTGCGGCCAGATGAACAGGTGTCGCTTCATGATCATTGAGAAATCCAATATGGAAGATCGTATCAATCTTTTTGATCTGTAGCAGCTTGAGACGTTTTTCCTGACATTCCAATGAGTTGAGGATGACCTGCAGGTGTTCTGGTGATTCTCGCCGTGCTGCATGGTGAAGAGCTGTTCTTCCATATTCGCCCTCCATTAGAAGCAGCTTATAACGATCTGCCTGACTGTCCACTGAGTTGAGGATGACCTGCAGGTGTTCTGGTGATTCTTGCTGTGCTGCATGGTGAAGAGGTGTTTCTCCAACTTTGTTCTTAATCAGAAGTAGCTTATAACGATTTTCCTGACTGTCTACTGAGTTGAGGATGACCTGCAGGTGTTCTGGTGATATTTGCTGTGCGGCATGATGCAGTGGTGTTCTTCCATATTTGTGCTCCATTAGAAGCAGCTGATAACGATCTGCCTGACTGTCTACTGAGTTGAAGATGACTCGCAGGTGTTCTGATGATTTTCGCTGTGCGGCCAGATGAACAGGTGTCGCTTCATGATCATTGCGAAATCCAATATGGAAGATCGTATCAATCTTTTTGATCTGTAGCAGCTTGAGACGTTTTTCCTGACATTCCAATGAGTTGAGGATGACCTGCATGTGTTCTGGTGATTCTTGCTGTGCTGCATGGTGAAGAGGTGTTTCTCCAACTTTGTTCTTAATCAGAAGTAGCTTATAACGATTTTCCTGACTGTCTACTGAGTTGAAGATGACCCGCAGGTGTTCTGATGATTTTCGCTGTGCGGCCAGATGAACAGGTGTTCTTCCATATTTGTCCTCCATTAGAAGCAGCTGATAACGATCTGCCTGATATTCCACTGAGTTGAGGATGACCTGCAGGTGTTCTGGTGATTTTTGCTGTGCTGCATGATGCAAGTCTACATCAACCTCAACCTCAACCATTAAATGCCGCTGGTAATGTTCTGCCTGACTGTTCAATATATCTGGTACCATCCAACCTATCCATCCATCCGTGCCACCAAGATTTTCTGCTGAAGACAAAGGTCATCTTTACGCAAAAGAATATAGGTCGGTGTTTTGCAGTGACTTATAAATATTGGGCTGTTTAACCTGATCTTCAATCGATTGGTGCTATCACATATCTCAAGTATGGGACTGTCCTTTTGATCAATTTATTTGAATTTTTTAACTTTTTACAACCTCTTTCTCACCTGTCACGTAAACACATGTATGGATATCTACTTTAGCTCCAGACTCGGTGTAATCAAATATCGCCGGTTCCGGATCCTTTCGCAAAGCATAGATGTCCCATGCCTGCAGCTCTGCATGCATCAATCAAAAGGATTATTCATTAATGAGAAACTATTTCTCAGAATTTCAATGCTGTTAACAAGTGGTTATACGAAGGTAAAACCTGCCACAAACTTCGAATTGATAATGTGACTATGTTTGCAATGGGAAATACTGTGTTTTCATTTGACAAAGTCCAAAGGCAACGTATGGCCTCATTTATCCACTACATATATGGTGCTCCTGCCTGCAGGAGATAAACAGTCAATCTTTATCGCGAGCTTTTTGCGGAAATATGTTATTTGTGAGAAAAACTCGTCGGAATCAGAACTCTTTGGACTCTAGACTAGCGGTCCAGCTCTCAAGACTTTAACACCAACCAATATCATTCATCCCATGACTTTACCTTGTGGAAGCAGGTGAAATGCCAGTTTAATTTGAGTCACTCCATTTGAAGGTAACATCTCACATCTATCAGACAGTGGACGTGTGGATTTCGGACTGAACACTCCTGGAAGGTAGTCTTTCAACATGCTGCACACACTGCCTTTGACTATTTGATCAGTTTCACGTATAAGGTGATATTCCTGCGGTACATTTAACGTTAAAGTGCGAGAACCTATAAGAGAAGTTGTGTTTTTATTATGATATAGGTACCTTGTAAACTTAATCGAATATAAATGCAGGACAACACAAAATTAGATACACATCTTCCATTTAGGGCATGGGACTGCCGCGTTTTCAAACTTTGGGGTTGGGACGGGTGGGGGGGTTGGTGCAGGGTGGGTAGGATGGGAGCTTCCTATGCTTTTCAGTAAGTAATAGACTTGACCATCAACTTTTAACTGCCGAAGTTGTATCGTTTTTCACATCGGAAACACTCTATGATTAGTTGGATCATATTGACACATTTAAATGAGGCGGTAGTCTGATTTCCGAGCAACATCATAACAATATAACCCAACCAATCATAAAGTGTTTCTGATGTGAAAAATGATCCAACTTAGGCAGTTAAAAGTTAACGTTCAAAATTTATTACTGACTGAATAACAAAGGAAGCTTCTATCGATCCAACCCCCAATCGATTTCATTACCTAATTTTGAGAATCAGTTCGTCGAATTTATTTGCCCATAAGCCCCTCAAACCTAAATTTGTTATTTTTGAGCTGTACACATTTCAATGAACACAAATTTTTGAAATTCAAGTTAATTTTTACTCATTGAATTCTGTGTATTATGTGCATTGGTGGCACTTTTCCTTATACTTATACTACAAGGGGTCCCAGCAATGGGCCATGGAAGGCCAATAACCCTTAGACGTACGCTGTGTTTCATAGGGTGGCAATGGTGGATTGGAATGTGCTGTGGGATGAGAGAATACAACTCCGAGTAGTGAATAGCAGGCTATCAAATTAGCCCTATCGACCCATTCTTTTTTGGGGATGGTGAGATGGCGCAATTGGTTAGCGCGCTTGCTATTCACTGCCAGGCGATTAGTGCCGCAGGAGTTGTGGGTTCGAGTCCCACTGGGGGAGCTTCCATTGTTGATTGTTCCAGCCCCCAGCACCCTCGGGTGTATACCTCTCCTATTGGTCTCTGTTGTTTACAAAGATTTTACTCTAGTGTCTTTAAGAGCAGGGGATTGTGTTCTTAGCCTGGTACCCTATTTAAAGCTTGTCCTTTTGGGAGAGGGGATGTTTCATGTCAGTGAATAGGGATATTTTAGAAGGGTGCTTACAGTTGCAGTTCCCCAGTTGATAACCACACCCTCGTGAAATAGGAAGGGGAATGAATAAAAAGGTTGATTATTTTATTAAAATGTAGTTAAAACATCAGCTCTGCTAAATTTAGTTCTAAGTTCAGCTAACTACCTGCTTTCCAAAAGTTTGGGCTAGACTTCAGAGCTAGCGAATCGCGGTTTTCGTCTAACTGTTCAACGATCTGCACGTTGTTTTCAGGTTGACTGCTGCAGTCTGATGCATTGGTGCTGAAGCTGTCTTCTGGCTGAACCGGATTTCCGGACCATCTGTTACCTTCTCGATCCTGGTCAGAGTTCTCATCTCTTTCATCTGGTGTGTCTTGTCAAGATAAACGGGATTAAAACAGTCACAAATCTTTTTTTCACTTACCACTTGGCAATGTTCGAACATGCTAGTACTGCCTACTATTTATATTTTTTCTGAGTTATCAACACATATGTTCATGCTCAACTGTAATACGATAACTAAAAGGCTGACTTGATTGACAACAAACACAAAATGGTTGGCAGATGACCTGTATCAACCACCGACTCTGGCAATGCATGTTCATCACAGGGACCATATCCCAACTCATTTCCACAGGTGATCTTCAGTATCACTTAACCTTAAAATGATCTTTTTTCTTGTACAACACGTATCTTAACAAGTGTGTCCAGCAATTCCTGTTTGAACTACATTACAATTTACAATCTACTTTTTATCTGACACAAGTGACAGGAGATTCTCGACATCATCAAAGCTTTTCATGGGGCTTTTTATGGTACAAGGAGAGATCAATTCTATATCTAATCCTCAGCAATAAATCCAATCAACTGATACCTTGGCGTTTGGTGTCTCTCAAACATTTGGTTATAAAATGTGTATTGAGATGTAAAGCTTAACTGGGTACCTGTGGTATTCTGCGGGCAGTAGGGACAAGGATCTCGGCTACACTTCTTAAGAATCAATGGAAGCACTACTTCAACTGCATGGTCATTTTCATCAAAATGTGGTGGTTCGTAACTTGTCTTGATATACTTATCCTTTAATGCTTGTTGCTCTGTGTGAATTAGAAACAGCAATTACTGGTAAATTTTACGAAAAATTCATACATTTGGGTTAATACATGTGAGCATTCACATTATCCACATTAATTAGCCTCCATGAAATGTTACAGTAGTATCTCAAGTAAGTTTTGAAGCTTCACAACTGGCAACAAACTGGAATGTTTTGAGAAGTTTTCTACTCATGTTTCTCAGTATTGTCCTCGTTCTGCTGATTGCAACCTAGGAATTTGTCTAGGCTATTCAACCTTGTGGCTATAGAATTCTGATCATGTTTAACTGTACCTTGCGGCAGCAGATGAATCTCCACTTCAATTCTAGTCTCGTTTATCTGTAATTCACATCTATCAGCCAGTTTAGGTGACAGTGGTGGGGAGATGCGAGGTAACACACCATCAGGTAGGTAGTCCTTCAGCATGCTACACATGCTGTTTTTTATCCTGGATTGGTCTCTCTCCCTAATTAGATGGTAGCTCTCTGGTACATTTATAGTCAACTGGAGGATAACTGTGTGATACAAGAGTGTGGTGGCCATGAAATAATAAATTACAGATTAGAAATCCAAGAAATACACAACTGTAATTTGTTTTCTATAAATATTGAGCACATGATAGGTTGCGGCCCTCGACAAGCATTAAAATGGAGAAAGATTGATCCATGATCAGAGAGTATGTTATACTCTGCAAAAGAGTTTGCCAAAAGCAGGCTCGTTCAAAAACTTTACTCAACTTTTAATTTTAACATTGGTTAACTCAAAGCACAGTTGATATTTAAATGAGGCATGGGTGATAACTAAAAATTGAATGCCGACGCATTAAAATATTATAGGTTGTGGTCGAGAAAAGCAACGAGCTCCCACATCTTGGCATTGCCAGGCAAGTAACATAGTATATATTGCAATAATTCGTCTCCGTCAAAATAACTAGAATCAAACAACTTCAACTTCAGTATACATTGCTGACAAAAACTAATGAAAAGGTCATATGGTCATAAGGATATCATCAAGTTCATGGGATTAGAATGATATCCTATTGCGAAACAGGATCCGATTGGTAGGAACTAAACTTACCATAGCCATCTAGAACAGATGGCTGGTACGGTGTGACAGTGAACTCATCTCTATTCAATCCTGTATACTCAAATCCTGTAATAAAGCCAAAAACTAATGATCAGTTATCATTTAATGTCCTAAGTAGTTAACGGTTGGCAGGAAACTTTTTATATGTAGCTAGGAGTGCTCTTTTTGAATGGCAAATTTAACAATCAGAGGCAGAACCTAATTCAGTGTTTTTTGTGATCAGTATGTAACATATAAATCAGATAACCCCTCCAAGGATACGACCCTGGCTGCTTAAGATGAGAAAACAGCGGTACTTAAATAATCCATAATCACAAGAGTGTAGGCCCTAGCTGATCTTAGCTGATCATATCTAATCCTAGCTGATCCCACTTTACTTTACTTTACTTTGCTTTACTATACTTTGCCTGGTGGTTTTATGATATAAGTGGTTTTAATTTAAATAATGGATTATGATGAATTAGATAGATCATGGTAACAGTGGGAGAAGGATTGACTGTGACAGTTGTTTTTAAAATTAGCTGAAGTAAGTCGACTATATTGTTTGAAGAGCTTCTTTATTTCCTAAACATCTATATCGTCTGAATACAAAGTTGGGTATAATAAAGAACATGGTAAATACATAAAATAAAGAACCAAGTTGGATTTCTTCTCCTCTGACCTCGTAAATAGATCCTGGATGATGTACGAATATCCTGCAAGTACTATTGTAAGTACGTGAAAACTAATATATAAATATGTAATTTTATATTATGATATTTTTCTAATTTTAGCTGATAATACTTAACTTTTATAATTTACTTGATGAGACTATTTTCGATTTTCATAATTTAGATTTTTACTTATCCAAGTATTTGATTTTGACTTTAGATTTTTATTTCATTTTGATGGTTATTCATCCCATTGTCAAGTGATGCTGAGAGGAAACAATAGAAAAATCAACAGATATAATGCAACTTTGGAATGTAAAGGTTTAATGCTGTGAGAAGATCAAGCGATGCCGAAAATCTGGAGAACGAAACAGTTAGGATGTTGCAAGATCTCTATCTTAGGAGGAACAATAGTTTCACCTGAATAGGAATGTTCGAGAACTCTTTAGAAAGATGGCAAGACCATGATAAGTCGACATCTAAGCGACCTATTAGTTCGATTAGGAACGATACCTGCTGTGACCAATGAACTCCCTCCCCTCATTGCTGTGACTATATAAAGAACTGCAGAGACACTAAACATCAGCTCATTTTGGAACAGCCTTGAGGAAGGTTGTGTTATGTGCAATCTTCTTAGATTGAATTTTATTGGAATAATTATAATCGAATAAATGTATATTCCACATCAAGAACTTGGTGAGATTATTGAATTACTCAGAAACATACGGATTGAATTACTCAGAAACATACGGATTGAATTCCGGCCGAAGGAAGCGAGCAGCTTTCCGTGAGAGAAGTTGACGAGGTAAGCTTATCACAATTGTGAAAACTCTTATTAATATTGCGGGGCAATATTCAAGGTTGAATTTTGTTTGATAAAATAATTATTATAAAGCTCCAGTTCAAGGCAAAGGTAAGTCCTTGGTTATATTGACTGATCATCGGTTATAATTTTGTTGATGCTCCATTGTTGTTGGCGAGTCTGCCATTTGTAATTTCCTGCAGAGGATCAAGTGAATCTTGTCTCATTGAAGGTGAAGTTGTCACTTCATACATTGATTTGTCCTGGCGAGCATATAGCCAGAGTATACCTTTTGATTAAATCCAATATTTTATAACTGCAGTCATATTTATCCTCATTACCCATATTTATATTTTAATATTGAAATTTAGACAGTCATTTTTACTTTCAGAGTACGGGCAACCACTTTTTCGCAACTCACCACATGTTTAGGCCGAACTTTGCAAAATCACACATAATCAAGTTAATGATTGCTTAGGTGGATTCAGAGGTCCATAAAGTTATGAGTGCTATCTATTACACATTATACAATTTCATCATTACACACTACACAAAATAGAACCAAAATTTAACTTGCGTCAAAACATTCAAAGCGATAATTATCGTATTAATATTTGAATTAGAATATAATATAACAAACACAAGAAGTGTGCAGGGCGGGACCTTACACTCCTGTAATTAATACTAAAGTTACGGGAGTGTGCGTTATTCATCCCTCCCACTAAAGCTACATCACTACTTGAAGGTCACACTAAAAGTTTTGTTTGCTTGCTGGTAGTTGAACCAGGGTCTCTTTGGAAGTATCCAGTATATGTATACTTATATCAAACTGTACTGAGACAGAAACGCAGTTAAGACACATTGGCTTTAAAAGACACTTACAACTTTTATACATTGTTTCTTACCTCTTGGCCATGTGAAAAGAACTCTTGGGGTCTCTGCATCAAGCAAGACTTTAATCTGTTGAAGATCTCTCTGAGGTTTGGAGGCAGACTTCAATTTTTTTGTCAGTGCTGACATCAGTGTGTTAATGTCGATATCCGATAACTGACTCATGAGAACGTCCACATTTGGATCTGAAATGAACCAAGTAAACTCAATCTGGAAAAAGGAAAACCAAAAGACGATAATCGCAAGATCCTTTGTGAACCGATTTCATAAGAAAGCTCGTCCCATTTTGCAGATCAATTTCTAGAAGATATTATATTTTTGAACCTTTTATATAAGCCAAGCGACCTTGGGTGGGGCTTCTTGAACTTACAAGGTAACAGAGGTTTGAGATATAAGTGGTCTTACAACGTCAAAATCCAGCATGTTACGGTTCCATATTTTAGGAACGGCTATCAGGCTCAAAAATTTGATATTGCTATGCGGTACTTTTATAAAAGTTAGCAATGCGATGGACCGCATTGGATAACATAACATTGGGTATTTCTAGACTAAACTAATAGTCTCTATCATTCCGTACGACGACCCTCTGGGGATAGTGGGAATGGATTTTTGAGTGGGGAAGGGATTCCTAGGGATTCCCAGATAAAGCAAAAAGAAGTCATAATATAGGGACATATGGTTACAGGCTTGCCCTTTGGGAGGGTAGCCTGTTGGCTCATTCTAGGATATCATTGCAGTGAGTCTGAATTTGGAGTTGCCCCCTCTCCCCGTCACAACAATCAATATTACGTCCAGTATAAGAAATTTCTCACTTCACGTACCTTGCTGTGATAAGCCGTCTACTCCTCGAGCCAACAAAATATCTGTAATTGTTTAAATCTGATTTGCAAGGATAGACAACCAAATTCAAGTTGACAACGCCTTAAATTTTCAAATGAAATCATTCAATTACTTTTTATTTGCAAGTGTTGCACATCACGATTTAATTTCTATACGTAGTGTCAATAAGGGACAACATGCACTGAGCTGATCCGAATCAGGAGGGAGGTTCAACTGCTGTAGTTGATAACCTAGAAATAGTTAACTAATATTCATGTGAATATTAGAAGCTTGGCTTGCATATTTCCACACCCTGTAGCTGGGTTGTTCCGTTTTGCTCACATTAAAAGTAGGTACTTTTCCAAATTTAGGCATGTTCTATCAAACTTGATCTTATCTATACAAGGGTTATAGCTGATTTGTCACTTTTGAGGTCAAATGAATTTCAAAATCAGATCTAAATTGTAGTTTTGTCGAGACCCATTGCTGATAGCCTGATATCGTTGCAAATTCAAACAGTGGCCATTTGATTTAAGATGTAAGATGTAACATGTATGTATGTTGAAATTTCGTAGGAAATAATTGACATTGTCACTTGTTTCCTCCATAGTAGGCTGAAATTGTAGCAGAGAAAGTGAGAACTTACTTGGTGCCAAGCCAGAATCGGGTCTTAGTCGTGATACCATACTGTCTCTCTGCTGCACAGCTTCTGCATTCTCTCCCCCGCTAGATCGTAATCTCTGTACGGTTCCAGGAGCGCTATCATAAGGTGAGTCTAGAGGAATAAGTAAGCTAATTGTGAGATAATCACAACGTAAGTGTAAGTCTTTGTTGTGGAGACAGTTTCAGCATTAGAATACAGGTGTAATGCTGGGCTGGGACCCATGCTTCTCAAGCGGCACCCTACACCCTTGCCCGCCAAAGTTTTGGCTACTCTTTATATCAAAGAGGCAGAGAGGGATCTTTTTACTGAATTTGCGATGTGTTTACCAAGCCTATTGCCGGAACATGTTGAAGTGGTTTTCTGATGCTATGATATTTTGGAGAATGATGCATGTACTGTGATCGAAAGTTTGTCACATCCTGAGACAAGACATTTTTTGCTACATTACGAAGAAAGCTCTAATAATAATGACTAAATAAGCCAGGATGCATATCCAAGTTATTAAGCTTACCATGATTATTGGGAGAAGAATGAGCTACTGTTACAGCTCTCATTGGTGTTTCACTACCTAAAGAAGAAATCAATCATTATAAATCACGTAAGTATTTCCTACCAATACATGAGTTAGCATTCCCGGTAGCCCATCGTATCTCATCGGACTGTCAGCAATACAGCTTTACAGTTACAATAGGGAAAGGGGAGGCAGTTAACAATAGGCCTGTCGCTATTGTAAACAGTTTACAATACTACACCGGTAGCCTTCAACTGGCTGTATCCATCGTTACTCATTGTGAAAAGTGTATTTTTGTGTTCAGTGTAGGGAGGGATAAATCGACTGATGAAATTTTATTAGGTTGACCAATCACGCCAAATGCTGCTGGGCTCCGGAGACTTCCTTCATGTTGGAATAGACACACATCACATGCCACTTTCTTTGAAAGTGCCGACATAAGTCAAATGCATACAAACCCCAATGATTACACTCACTATTGTTATGCGGTTGTAGATTAAATTCAGCAAGATCCCTGTCTATGCTGAATCTATCTGTGTCATCTGCAATAGTCAGACAAATTTTATACCAATATGCTTTGGTATTGGTTATATATGCACTGAAAACTGAAACTCAATTCAATAGCCAGCTGTGTCTCGAAGATCTGCAACCAGAATCTTTTATATGTTTAAAATTTTAATTCTTCATTATAGATTTTGACAGTGCAAAACTACGCAGTTTAACTGGATATTGACAGAAGATATCCTGCTCATGGTTGATTTAGATGGGGAAGGGGTAGACCAACTTTGGTCCATTTGCATGCATTCTGGGTCACTCCTGATCCACTGGTCACGCTGCAGTGGAAGGGAGCAACAGGAATGCAGGCAATTGGATTAAACTTGTTCTAGGGGAAGGGGTACGAAGCCTCTATCTTGTACATAATTTACTGGCAGACTGTTTACAAAGCCCTACAAATTATAATACTGTACACAGGACTACGCGCCACCATGCATCTTTATTATTAGTTTTATTAGTTATGGAGAAATTGATCAAAAGTACTAGAAGTTTGTAAAAGACTTGTGTAGAAGAGTCAACTACATAATTACTTGTACTAACCTCACACATGACAATTACTTTTTGACACTACACATAATCTTTACCCGGAAATTCTCTGATTTTGTCACGGTAAATATCTTGTATACTCTCAGCAGAAATAGAAGATCGACTCTTAATGCTTAATTTTGAGGAATTGTAACGATCAAAATAATTTGTTGAAGTGACTGTCCTAATAGGCCATATTTGGCAGGCTGAAAAGTCATTAGGGCATATGAAACAAAACAGACTGTGAACCTAATTGCAGTAAAACTGCTGCCAAGTCCGAAAATTGGGATCATAGTGGATCATAGTGATTTATTGCCTCCCCTGACCACTATGATCCTCTATGATCCTTGTTAAAATAAACTGAAAAAACTAATCGCTATTTTCCACAATTTTCATTTTTTTTTTGCCCTATGAACTCACAATATTTGATTTACTGGGGTAATAATATATCCACTTTTCCAATAGGGCTGACCCTTTAATATTTATACCGGTGTTTCTTTCCATCCAGTTAGGTTTGGGGTAACTCCCAATTAAGGTGACTATAACAACAATCTAAGCGCTTACTTCCAACTGTTTAGTTTTTCTGATAACATATTCTCTATATGGAGCGGAACTCCAGGCTTCTAGCGCTACATTAAAACTCCGCTTATGAACAACGTCATGTAAATAAAGGTATGAAATAATTGCTCGCAATATTTTCTGTATAGAATAAGTACCGGATTGTCAGATTTAAGTAAAGACGTTAAAGACTTTGTTTGAGGCTGCTCTTTTGTATCACATCTTATTCTCCATATTTTCAGCTTTAGAATCCAAATATTGAGGAAGTTATGGCCTCTCAAACTTCCAGAGTGATTGCCTTCAATCGGCATTGGGAATAAGCGGATGTTTCCCCTGGGGTATGTCACAACCATAGACATGTGGCATAGACATTATGTGTGATTATTAGTTAATACACTAATAATCACACAGAAGGCTGATTATTAGTTAATACACTAATAATCACACAGATAAGATGATGATCAAAATTCAGACCTGGATGAGAATCGATCCCCGGTTCCAATACCTATAGGCAACGACGCTACCATCACCCCACTTGGACCAACTAGGTTAGCCTGTAGACAATATAGCTCAGTATTAGCAGCGTTGCCTGCAAAGCCATTTGGACCTGGGTTCAAGACTGTTACAGATTTGAACATTTTGATCATCAATATTAGTGACGTACCCTAGGGATTGCCGGCTGATTCTTACTGCCGATAAATTGCCGTCACCTTGGAAGTTTGAGAGGCCATAACTTCCTCAATATTTGGATTATAAAGCTGAAAATTACTCACATGAGAGAATAAAATATGGAGAATAAGATGTGATACAAAAGAGCAGCCTCAAACAAAGTCTTTAAAATAACATACCCAAATGCTGACCACCAACTGCTCCTTGTTCCTCATAGTTTTCATTATCTGTGTCCGCCATTTTCCTGCCTTATACACTCTACCATAGGAATGAGCTCAGCTAAAAGCACATTTTATACAGTGTTGTAGTGCTTCAAATACCCTCATATCAATCTAATTTCGGAAGGGATAAAAAGAGCAAAGATGAGAGTGACCTCCCCCTGTCGGATCGGATACACGCGTGTTCCTTAATGAGATATTGCTAGGCAACCACTTCCTTTCAATCAAAGATAAGACACCCAGTATTAAATGTATTCTTGTCACATTTTACCAATGCGTTGATGTTACTGTCTTGAGTCCATTTGCCTGCATTCATAGTTGCTCCTGATCTACTGATGACCAGTGAAAGGGAGCTGCTGGAATGCAAGCAACTGGATTAAAGTTGATCTACAGCAGACTTGCCAACCTAACTTTTCCAAAATGCTTACAAAAATTTGCAAAATGCTTGAAATGCTTACAAAACTCATGGGCGCCTTATATGACCAGAAATTGCCTCAAACAATTTTTCGCGCTTCATTCTCCCTGATGTAAGACTTGAACAGGTAAAAAGTCCACATCAAATCAACCCATTGGTTTTCCGAAGCCAATACCTAGACTATCAATCAACAATGACAAGATTATGCAAGTAAGCTGAAGCCAAAGAGATAGGGATGACTCAATGGCTGAAGCATAGATGCGTTTTTTTTGATAGCCTGATTAGGTAAACAGGTGTTTGAAAAACCATAAATGCGTACAGCTAGCGTTTTGCGTTTAAAACTCAATTAGTGTCAAATAAGCGTTCAAAAAACGCTTTATGTGTACAGGTTGGCAAGTGTGATCTACAGTGACATGTAATAGTTATTAAGTAATCGCCTTGATGTTCGGGACCCATGTAAAAAACCGCAAAATGATTATGAGAGGCACAATTAACCATGTGTCAAAATAAGACAAATTGATAAGGCATTTGTGTTAGTTTAATTAAAGAGAGGTTATTATGTTGAAATTGGGCAGTTGCCAATTTGTATTAGTCATGGTAATAGGTCAGGGTTACCAGAGTTTTTCCTTATTCTCCTTACATCATCTGATCTCACAGTGGGATTCCTAAAAGAGAGAACATTTGGCTGCCATCCAGGGGCGTATATTCTAAAAAATTTCACTCACTGACTTTTCAAAGATGAGCATAATAATCGGGTGCAGCCCGATCCACACGCCGTAGGCGTGGCGGGGAGGGGCGCTTAAACGCCCTCCCACCACGGAAATTTTTGCATATCGGTAGCAAAATAGTGCAAGCAGAGAGGTATTTCAATAGCTCACTGAGCTGTTGGGTACTTTCAGAAAACAACTCAATAGCAGTAGAAGATTACGGTAAAAATGCTCCAGTTATAAAGCACCCATTTGAAAAAAAACTGACCTTGAAGGGATTCGAACCCACAACAATCTTATTAACAATGATTATTAGGCGCCCGCTCTACACACTGAGCTATTCAGCCACTCACGGAAATCTGTGGGCCGTGAGTGTTAATTTACGCCACTGCTGCCATCTGTTTAGGTTGGTGACCAGGCAATTAGCTAGATGTTGCCTGGATTATTGTTATAGCTATAGTAGCGCCGCCCCATATTTGGTATCATATTGAAGGTCTCAGTCTAATTAACAGCACATAGCAACCTTTTGAATAGCCTATGGATACAGTTGAACACTAAAACAAAAAATTTTCTCAACCTTTTCTCGAGCACTAAGGTTGTCCCCTCGCTCTTATCGCTCTTCAATATATAACGAAAAAGAGGAGATAACCTTATAGGTTGATAAAAGTTGAGAAAAATATTCAGTTCTTCTGTGTCCAAAGGCTATTCGAAATATTGCCATGGTGCTCCTGCTCCTAATTAGACTGAGACCTTCAATATGATACCAAATACGGGGAGGCCCTACCATAGCTATTGATAGATTTATAGATATTCCCTATATTTCCTTGCTACGAATGATTATTCGCATCTTTTATCGAAAGGATTTTTGCTGTCATGTGTGGTTTGGCTTGTTATGTAATCATAACACAATACAATTACAATCGCGTCCGGAACAAATTCGGTTTGTGAATGTGAATGACCAACAATGCGTACGAAATTGTTTCCATGCTTCGAATTGGGGCTAAAATTGCATCAATGCGCATTCCTACGGAGCAATCCCACCAACAAATGCCTCCAATAGTCATCATGAAGGAGTTCTAATATACTTGTGGAGTAAAGTTACCATGCAAATAGAATTAAAGATATTCTTAACAAAAATTATTACCTACGTAGAACTAACCAGCAAGCCACAAGCATATGTTCCCATCCCTGGCCATCCCTCATGATTAGTACTGATCTGTTTTACTCATCCTGACTAGAAGTCAGAGCTCCCTCACTGCTAGATTACCCTATCATCAAACTGGTTTTCCTTGTTATGAGATGCACAGTCAATCACTTGTCAAAATAAGACAAATTGATAAGGCATTTGTGTTAGTTTAAGGAGAGGTTGAAATTGGGCAGTTGCCAGTTTGTATTAGTCATGGTAATAGGTCAGGGTTACCAGAGTTTTTCCTTATTCTCCTTACTGCATTTGATCTCACAGTGGGATTCCCAAAAGAGAGAACGTTTGGGTGTTTTCACTGTAAGTTGGTGACCAGGCAACTAGGTGTTGCGCGGATAGATGGATATTAACTTTATTCCCACCATTAAATGCCTGCAAAGGCAAATATAATCCTGGATGGCCATTGCTCGAAAAACCATTGTTCAAAATTGTAATAAGGTTGTCTAAAATTTCTAGGGGTGGAGGCAATTTGAGCGCCTAAAAGATACACAGAGGCTTGGATGTTAATGAAAATTAGTTAAATAACATCATGTTACATAAGAGCAGTCAGGTCCTAACTAAGCGCCAATGGCAGCTGATATTTTGCAAGGTATCAAGACAAGCTTCAGTTTCAGCCTTTATTTACCCCATTGAAATAACGGCCAGCCACAAGCCTATGTTCCCAAAGGACCTAGTCAAGGGGCCGTTGCCTGCGTTTGAGATTTTGTGGCGCTCCACTATCAAACACCCAATGTAAGGGTTAATTCCTTGACTGGGGGTGGGTGTTTGATAGTAGAGCGCCACAAAATCCCAAACGCAGGCAACGGCCCCTTGGCTACAAAGGACCATCCCTCAAAATTAGTATTTCTTGTTTTACTCACCCTGACTAGAAGGCACACCCTCCTCTCTGCTAGTCCCCAGATAACCTATATCTCCACAGCCTGAATCTATCTAAATTTGAGAAACAATGACAATCCATAATTTAGAGATATTTTGTGCCTAAATGGAGCCCTGGGGCTTGCAATGAGTCAAAGAAATATTTAGGGGGATCTCTTAGAACACAGTTCCCACTAAATTCTGTGCTTAAAACAGTGTGAAAATGTTTATTTCTGACCAGATTTCAATCAGATTATCAATCATGGTATTGTCACATACACTGTATGTGACACGCCTAGGTGCATGACTCTACATGAAGTTAGGCATTGTATATTGCACTGTCATGGTTGCCATGGTCTTAATATGATTAATTGTTATACTCTTCCGCATTTACTTCCATTTTTTGCACATTTAATTACCATCTAAATGCGGAGGTTGGCCATCAAAATAATGTCGTATCATCCCACCTGTTTCTATTTTTACGACCTATTTATACAGGTCAGTATAAAGAACAGTGGTTTTTGCTCTGAAGATTCAGTTACAACTTGGCGTTGCAATTTATCAGTTGCCTGGGGCATTTGCCCCAGGGTGTAGTTCAGTAATAAAATCATCAAACTGCCGAAAAACTACATTCAGTATTATAATAGTAATCTCATATGAACTCTGCCAGCAGTGAACTGTCGTGATCTTACTCGATCCGACAGTATTACAGATCTATATATTTCTGCATAAATTCCCTTTTCGGCTGCGGTCAACCCAGAGAGAAGAGTTCTTTCAAAGAGAAAAAAAGTTTTCTTAGACCACTGGAAGGCAATGCCACAATTGTTGTGCTGCAGAGGTCACAAGGCTCTCCTGCAGGCACAATGGAGACGAACGTATGCCTCAACAGTTTGCACGTGTGTGAGAGACGGATTGGCCGGTGTACATAGCACAGTTTGGTTGGGTTGCTTCGAGTCTACTCTCCCTTGAGTAAGTGGGAAAACTATTTTATACCCAAGGTGGTAGGTGTGGTCATTCTCCCTGGTGTGGTGCACTCTCCACTTCTTTCAAGAGTTATAATGTTACTAAATATCAGTGGCGTATATTAGCAATCACGGCCCATGGATAACCGTGAATGGCTGAATAGCTCAGTGTGTAGAGCGTCTGCCTAATAATCACTATTTTTCAGATTGTTGTGGGTTTAAATCCCACCAAGGTCAGTTTTTTTTCAAATGGGTGCTTTATAACTGGAGCATTTTTACCGTAATCTTCTACTGCTATTGAGTTGTTTTCTGAAAGTACCCAACAGCTCAGTGAGCTATTGAAACACCTCTCCGCTTGCACTATTTATTCAAATCACAGGAGGGTTACTATACTCATTAATTTCAATATACATGTCACGACATGTTGGATATGATTTATGATTTACGCTAGTAAATCAGAGGTTTCAGAATGCCACCAACAAGGCCATAAACAAATGAATCGGGAACTGTGTATACGAGTCCGTGTCAAAATGCCATGGTCGAAATGCCATTGGGACAAAGTGCCAGTGACATGCCATTGCCATAATGCCATAGGTCATAACACCACTGCACAATATACCAATGCCAAAATACCAGTTGTATAAAACGCCAGTTGTGTCAAAATACCAGTGGATATAAAGCCAGATTGGACATAATACCATTTGCGACAACGTACCATTTCCCAAAATACCATTGCCATAATGCCAAAATATGTAACCAAAGGAGATCAAGCCACACTGTATTTTTTTTGTGTTAGATGTATTTATACAGCTGCGAGAGTAGGAGGTGGCTCAGCTGCTTAGAGCCGTCCCCTTCACTGTGCAAGTCATAAAGTTTCTTTGTTCAATTTCAATGATATCTGGGGTTTGTAGGGATCCACAAACTGAGAGCTAGTGACTTGTAACAAATAATTCCCAACTATTCTTTAGACTAATATGACAATAACTTTGGATTATTACCGACTTGTTTTATAAAAACAAGTTTTGACTCATCGCTGCCCGAGAGACTCTTGCTTACTAATGACATTGATAAGACTACGATGATTGAACATAGAGCAGGTTAACTCTGTATTTATTAGTTGTATAAAAAGTTACAGTTACAACTAACAGGAAGGAAAAAATCTGTACACCCAAAATGAACTTTCACGGTTAGGCCATCGCCATAGTATTCAGCAAAGTCATTTTATAGGGGTTTGTGACTCACAGGACGTTCACAACTTTAATTTCATGTTGTAAATCTAGTATAAATGATGATGGATATGGATAAGTTTTTAACATCTCTTCCAACCATATACACATTCAACGAAATTTGTTTTCCTACTCGAGGGTATGAAAGCCAGTTTACAGAGCCGTTTCGTCAAAATGTGGTGTTACTATGCAAAGCATTTGTTTCTCTTAAATAGTTATGCGACAAAACTTCTTTTGATTCCATTTAAAAAGAATGTTGAGAACTTTTTATGTTCAACACAAAAATTCACTGGTTTAATTATTATAATATATATGATAAACCCCCAAAGTAGCCTTCCACCTGTAATGGACTGCGTGAAATGCACATGACACAAAATTACGTCCTATTTACTATGGAAAATCTAACAATAATCATTCAGATAGCACAAGCATCTAAGCTGTGTAATACACCGCAAAGAACTTGCGTGTGCTGCGCTCGCTGTCTACCGGCACCTTTGGGCTCTTTGGCGGCTTTTTGGGAGATTTAGCTCCCATTGAATTGACTTATTTGGTGACATCAACATTGAGTTGAATCCAGAAAAGTATTTGGACTTAGCTTCAAAGGACAATAGCAAGTTGAGAGTTAAAGCCAATATTTTTATATTCTTATTTGATCCCCAACCAGAATTTGTGAAACCAAAATAAGTATTTTATATTATCTCATTATTGTTAAGAAATACAAATCCGAACATAAAAATGTGCACCTTAGATTTTGTCATTTCATATCAACCATTCCTTACGGATGAATGCAACTAAAACAAATTAATATGTTATTATAAGAAATTATACAATAACAAAATTGCTACAGAAATATCTGACACCAACTTTCATTGGAAAACTAAGCTCATGCATTGATAATGCCAACAACAAAATTAGTGCCAGAAAGCATCAACGTCCTACTATCAAGAAACCTTGGATGACTAAGCAGTTATTTACACTCACCAAAGAGTGTATTAAGCTTCACAAAATAAGCAAATTGCAAGCATTCAATGGTTAGTTACAAAAACCATAGAGGAAATTTAGATATCATTGTAACAATCTGCGTAAACATAGCAAGGAAAGAACATTACAAAGCTCTGTGTGGTAGGTGTTGTGGGAATACCAATAAAAAGATTTACCATGAGTTTCGTAACAAGAAAATACCAGCTGTGTAAATTCATCTAGACCATGATGGTGATCAGAGCAATTCTGTAGCTGATAAATTTAATAATCTTTTTCATCAATGTTGGTAATAATCTGGCCGAAAGTCTTCGAATCAACGCAACTATATTTTCTAAATATTTTCCTAAAATTTATATACTCTTGTTGCAGCTTAATTCTCTTATACTGAAACTGAGACCAGTGTCAATCTGAAAGTCATTGAATATATCAACATGCAAGCGCTAACCGATAATAGTTAATCCCTGGCACCACTTATAACCTACTTAGCCAACCTGATGGTAAAAACCTCGATTCTTCCTAAGTGCTTGAAAATTGCTTGAGTAAAGCTGATTTTTAATAAAGGAGATGAGAGTAGATGTAATAATTACAGGCCCATTTCAATTTTGAATTCAAATTCAAAGTTTCAGGAAAACTCCTCTCCACACAAATGAGAGAGTATTCGGGGTGAAAAGAATGACTCATTACAGTACAACTGGTACATTCATACTCAATTCAAAATATTTTAAATATGACAAACCATGAATACAACGCCTGATCCAACAAACTTGAATTTATCAAAACCAATGACAAGCGAGGAGAGAGGTCCTTGTTAAGCAATTGCATAGGCTTGTTCAAAAAGTTCATACCGGGAGTTTTGGCAGGGCCAGAGTGCAATCATGCTAGCCTTCATGACGCCGGTAATAGCATCAGACAAAACCAGTCAAAACCCTTCAAGCCAAGACATAAAGTTAGTCAAATTTAAAGAGTCAATTAATTTGCCATAACCCACAGGGTTGGCGACTGGGTGGCGCAATATTTGGCTGCAATTTCTGCAACACACACTAGCCTTCAGTACAATGGGGCCCAACAAACCCCAGAGGAAAAATTCAAATGTAGAAAATTCGAGACTTGAACAGTGAAGGAGATGGCTCTAACCAGCTGAACCACCTCCTACTCTGATCGAGCAACCCGCAGCTGTAATGTGACTAACAAAAAAAATACAACGTGGCTTGATCTCCTTTGGTTACATTTTTTGGCATTTTGACAATGGTATTTTGGGATATGGTATGTTGTCTCAAATGGTAATATGTCCAATCTGGCTTTATATCCACTGGTGTTTTGACACAACTGGCGTTTTGTACAACTGATATTTTGGCATTGGTATATTGTGCAGTGGTGTTATGACCTATGGCCATGGCATTATGGCCGGGTACCGTGTATACGTGCACAGTCACCGACTGCATATATTAAATAGTCAGGTGCCTTGTGTCAACCAGACAAGCATCAGCTAAAGAGTCAAATTAAAATTTGATCATTCACTGACTGAATTGCGCTGACTGTTGAAATAAATATTAAATGAAAAGAAAATTACGTCTATATATATATATAAATGATTGATAACTTACTGCGGTTCCTATAAAATCTGACCTGAACTTTTCCTTATCTTTTATTTCCTTGTACAATAATATCCCTTCTTGATCGATCTTTGTGAATGTTTGCTTAGGTAGTCCTATTTCGTAGCTGTATGTTCGGATGATAATTATACATATGAGAAATTATACTTCTGTCAAAATAATATCGGTTTCACAAGACTATCAGAAAGAAGCTTAGACTGCCAAAATACTTCTACTCTCTGTGACGTTAAAAGTGGTGCTACTGTTCTCTCGTCAGTTGAAATTCAACTGCCTCAAAAATGTACTACAGCCTATATATATCGCTGTATTAGTGTTATCTTGATGCGCATGACAAAACTAGTGATAAGAGACTTTCTCAAGTTGTGTGAGAAGCCTACCTAGGAAAGATTATTCAGTATCCATAATCAGTCATTGAATTGTACTATTGTATTGAGTTCGGTGTTATTAGTATTCAAAGTAGTGGAATAAGACAAGGCACTGCTTGTAATTTTTTGCAGTGTCTTATCCTTAGTAAGCAAAGGCATCATCGCAGTGGAATAATGATCTGATCAGGGGGGGAGGGCTTTGCTCAATGCCTGTTTTGCCATTTTCAATGACTGAGTATTGAGTATTACCTTATTATACTATACAATGGAATAAGAAGGTGCAAACTGGCGATGATTATGTATCTTGTAGAGTTACTTCCTCTTAAACAATTAGAAAACCTAGTGTGTCTTGGTTTTTCCGCTTTTTGTTTACATGAAGGGTCCAATCAAATGGCAATTTTGAGATAGCCCAGGAACTCTACTTAGGATTGAGTAAACCTCCAGTTGCCCCAGTCTATTTATGAATCAAACTAATAACATGGCAGCACCCATGAACATTCAGAAAATTCAGAATGTACTGATAAATTGTCAAATATGACGTGAGTATGAATCTTGTTCACACACTATTTTATGTCATTGAAAAGAAATTGTGGTGTTGAACAATGCTGATAACTGTGATACATAGTTGAATGTTAATACAAGGTGGTCCAACTTAGCCCAGCTAAGATTTATTTATATCAGTATGCAAGAAGAAGGTTTAATTAATTCCATCAGAAATAAGGCTGAGTGTTCACAAATAATTACCAGATATATTATGTAGGATCTGTGCAAATTAGGTCTATCCGTCAGTCAGGTCAGGGTGGTCTCTCTTCTCCGTCGTCTATCCGTCCAAGTATGTCATGCGTTATGTCCTAGGCTTGTCTAGATTAAGATAATTATTTGAAAGCTAAGAATAGCTTTCGGTAATTATGAGGAGTGACTCAGGTCATTGTCAAAGTTGAGAGCTATGGTTTGTCTAATTACTTAATTACTGCCAATGGTGTGTAAACGTATCTCAGTTGCCTCAACATAAAAGTTTGGAGGTTTCAAACTTCAATTTTTTATGTTTAAGCCCAGTGTTAAAGAGTTCCAAGTCTTTTATCGTATAGATCCTAGGAGGCTATGCCTCTGCCCAGTGTAAGATGCTGCCTAGCATCTTTACATAGAAGAGCCAGGGTAGCTACCACCTTCGATTGTTGTATGAGAAAACCGTAATGGCTTTGATGAGTGTGTGGAGTAAAACCATATCCATTTGCAGAACCATGGCAGATGTGAGCAATAGTGTATGATGATGATGTATGTGAAATAGTGTTTGTTCCGTATGTTAGACGCAATCTCTGGTGGTTGGTTACATGTCCTGAGATACAATGCAATAGAAGAGACCAGAGTGGGAACACATAGTTGGATGTCAGTAGTTTCTGATAATGAACCGTCCATTAAATATGCAGCAGGTTGGTTCACATTCTGTGTAGATATCAGATTGGCAGCAGCTACATCATGATTTGAATAAGCAGAACAAAACATATCTGGATGCAAAGTTGTTTCAACAGCAGTACTCAATACAGGTGCCATAGCAATGACATACACAGCCACAGCAGTACCAAGGTTAACAGCAGGTCTCGTAGCAACGAGCGGGGTTTCAGATTCAATAGCCTTAGCAAAGGCCTCAGATTCATCAACAGTGTGAACAGTTTCTCCAATTGACATACAGGTATTTACAGGATTTACTGATACAGTTTCACATCTCTCAGCTCCATGATGAACCATTACAGGCAATGGAGTATGATAATAGACAGGGACATAAGAGAACGAGAATTTTTCTTCAAAGCGTTGAAGATAAAGTTTACAACCTCGTACATGAGCTTCACTCTGAGCATAGAATTGTAGTCCAAGTTGATGGTTGTAATCAAACATATCTATTGCCTTCTGTAATGTCAGGGTATTTCATTCGTACTCTTCAAAGATCCTGGACATAATTGACAACTCTGCATGGTTATCCCATATCTGATGCTTTACGCAGAACCTCAGTGCTTTATCAAGTCCACTTTGTACATCTGGATCAGCAGGGAGCAGCTGCCTCTGCCCAGTGAAGAGATTATCCATCAGTTTACAGAAAGTTTCACATGGGTAATGTTCTTTGTATGGTAAATCCATAATAGCTGGATCCAGTTAGTCTCCGTTGATCGAAAGATTATCGGCCCACCCGAGGACACCAAACTGTGATACGTGGTTGATCTGTGCACAGTAGGTCTATCCGTAAGACAGGGTCAGGGTCGTCTCTCTTCTCAGCCCCGTCCTATCTCTGTCCAAGTTAGTATGTCATGCGTTATGTCCTAGGCTTGTCTAGATAATTACTTGAAAGCTAAAAATAGATTTTGGTAATTATGAGGAGTGACTCAGGTCATTGTCAAAGTTGAGAGCTATGGTTTGTCTAATTACTTAATTAACGCCAATGGTGTGTAAACGTATCTCAATAACTCAGCTTTGCCTTATTTCTGATCTAGGTAGCCTCATAGGTGTATTTCAAAGTAGAATTTGTCTTGTTCTCTTTGTAGTACTAGCCAGTAGAGTAGCAAGTCTGTCATCAAAAAAATTAAACAGTATTTCAATGCATTGGCCTGTTTCTTTGTGCATATTCAAGAACGTTGATAGTGCAATAATAACACATTTGCTATTTGCTACTTGATACATTAAAGTAATGCAAACTGCAGGTAGGAAATTATGGCTCAAAATTAGGTCTAGGAAATTTAGCACTAACTAAATGACCCCAGTTGAGTTGAACTTCCCATTATTTTATCAGGTAGGCCTTATGTTATTTAGAATCAACGGTTGAAACTCACACAAAATTACATGTCAAAAATGTTTTAGGCTATCCGCAAGTATGCCAAACTGTGTTATCTATAAATTGGCCTTGGCAGCTAATATGAATTCTGAACTTGGTCATAATAAAATAAAGCATCAAACAGCACTTTGAATAACTAATATCAAATTTCTACTTTGTAGGTATAAAGAATGGAAGAAATTTAAAACAAAAGAGAGGAGGAAATTAAAGAGACAGTTGGCTGCGCGGCTGGTGTCACTTGAACAAACTCAGCTCGATCCTCCGGAAACAAATGAAACAAAACGAGGTCTGATATAGCGACAGCTCAATAAATGTGCTTGCTCAGTGTTTTTTATATATATTATGCCTAGCTACATTTGATCATCATGAGTAGTTATCCAATACACATGGTCTGGTTGATTGAATCAGAGTGTCTTATCACATTTCGCAATCATGTTTCCTTCACCACTAGGCGCATGTGCAGCATGTTCGGACGGGATTTATTTTGGCCATTGTGTTTGGATTAATCTAAAGTTCCACACAAAATTTTAATCACACCCTCACTAGAAAATGAGTTAGCTTTCAAAGAAGATACGTAAGTGGGACATTTGAATATCTTTGTGGCACTCTTGCTATGGTTATGAGAGACCCGTATCTCAGAATTGATCCTCGATAATTATGTGAATATACTGCTGATGTAACTAAATACAATAAGAAAATAAGGGAAAAACAAGTGACAAATTGGAAAATATCAAAGAGACCTGTATGCGAACTGTAAATGGTTAGATACCAAGCAGGACAGTTATTTCCCGTATTATCATCAACCATACTTGATGTCTGAGCAGTCAGACTCACCGTCTTGATAGTCTGAAGCATACCCATATGGTTATTAGAATGCTTTGTTACTCCTAGCCAAAAGAGCTCTCATTCTATCGTTCTGCATGCATGCAGTTTGCTTGAAGGGTTTTGCATGCACAAATTGTTCTATCATTGCAACATTGAACATCCCTTAATTATGATGAACAGAACCGGAGAATACAGAAGAATATGAGGAGGAGGAGGAGGAGGAGAGTAAGAGAGATAGAAGCCATGAGCTTTGGTTACAGAGAGAGCGAGAGGCACAGGCTGCCTGGAAAGCTAAACAATCCTACTATAAACATGTGCAACAACAGAAACTACTTCAAGAGGTGGGTTTTATCACATAATCACAGAACTACAGAAAAGGGTTAGTTTTATATGTAATAGCATCACTGCAAAACAACTACCAGAGGTGGGTTCTATATGTAATTATATAAGTACACTAGTTCTTTACGGAAATGTCAAGTAGGGATTCTGCAATCAGTGTTAACACATTATTCTGTCATATTCGTACATCTCTATTGATGCGAATACTAAAACACTTTTTATTTATGTTGTGAAACTGATAAGATAAGAGCAACAACTGTTTTTTGTAAATAATTGCTACTGATTCCTCTTTTACAAGAAATAACCATTGGTTCAAGTTAACTTTCAGTAGCATTCTGGATTGGATTTTTGTCGGGGTCTACAACTATGATCTGTATTCCTGATATCAAAGTGCGGAATGTTTGACATATAGAATTTTAAGTTATACTAAGTTTATTTTATATGACCATATAAAATGAAGTTTTTCTTTTTGCTAGTGAAGGATAAGGGAAGCCTTTCAGGCCAGTCCAGGTCAAGGTTGGAGGCAGCATCAAGACTAGGAAAATTTTTTTATAGACAGAAATTCTATATTATACTTGATATATTACATTATTATCTGCTCCTTTTTTCCGTACAGCAAAAGATGAGAGAAGAATGGGAGGCAGAGCAGGCTAAACAGAAGGAGGTGGAGGAGAAGGAAGCCCAGGAGGCTGAGGAATTAAAACGGCAACAGGTTAAAATTAGCCAACTAACGATACACATGATCGTATGGTTATAGTCCAGGAGTAACAGTGACAAATATCCTTGCCTTGCATTTTGAAAACCATCACTTTGAGAATGCAACTAAATAAGTCAGGAATTTCCATTTAGAGTCGAAAACAATTCATGGCCCTACATATCATGTAAAAAATCCTTAACATTGTATCATGGCACACATTGGAAAGAAGTGGGATCGCCATCTCTCACCAGCCTAGATGTGATCTACAAAAGGATGTATCCTCAACCTACACTTCAGAGTTGTCCCATATTTGAACCTTTTGTTCCCCATTAAAATTTTGTTTCAAAATTCATGTTTTGTCTTTCACAGGCCTGGAGCACTCACTGGCTGACTGTGACACATCATTTATTGATATTTGAGCCAAAATGCCTTTCTGTTAAAGTTTTTTGACTCACAGTTTTGCTTGTAATGCTTAGCCCCCTCCCTTCCATATGTACATTATATGGTATCATTAATCTGAGTTGATTTTGTTGTTCGTTTTCTTAAATGTTGTTTGACTAGACATGTAGATTTGTAAGAAGAGAAGCTACAGGATATTATGAGCGGTCAAAGAGACGGTGTCAAGGTTAGTTTACAAGCTGTTCTAATGGTTGTAACCTCAGTCATGTCATAGATTTACAGAGTAAATTCCGTTACAAGTTTGACAGTTTTACACATAGAGTTATTATATACTCTAGAGTGGACAATGCAGTGCTCAAAACGTCCTACTTAATTATTGCGAAATTCATGGCGCGACGCAATCTGGTTGTGCATGGCTAGTGCCTGTATCATATAAGTTATCATTGAGAATATAGGAATTGAGCATGAAAATTTGTTTTAGAGCGCTAATAGCCATTTTGTTATGTCACACCATGTGGAACACTTGTAGGTATTTTCACTTGCAGCCATTGGAAAATTTTTCTATGTTTTCCCATGAAAATAAGCCAAAACCCCAACCGCAAACACATCATTGCTTGTTTTTTTCCACCTTTCTCTCAACCATGAGTTGGATTCCGTCTCTTTTGTGTTATCTCTTCCGTCTCTTACTCATATGTTATCCATCAAGTGAGTTAATGTTATTTGTTCAGTATAAGGTGTACACATAGCTTGTGGAAAAGCTGACTGGAGGTTAAAAGTTGGCCGCTTAGATCCGCCATTTGCAGAAGCAATTTACATACGGTTTTGACTAAGATTCGGCGTTTAGATTTGGCTGTCATTTAAAGCTCTAAATTTCCTCCCCGGTGATGTCCTCTAGTTTTTGAATTCGCAAAACAATTCAACCATACACAGCAGGTTTTGAAAGCATATAAATGAATGTATTTTGTAACAAACTTTTTTGATAAGTCGCTGAGTATCAAGTAAATCTTTGAATGGAAAACTCACATACATACCTATCCAGACTGACTCCAGATTTTTCAGAACAAACACTCACTAATGTGACATTTTAAGTGGATGGATATTTCTGATTTCTCACCATACTTGAAATAAGGGAGCATTTGCTTCGGAGCGGTCGTTGTGGATGTTTGATACAATTTTCTGGTATGATTATTATGACTATGGTTGTTGGTTTGTGTTTGTAAATTAGTGGAGATGGCAACTTCAGCATCATACATAGTATTTTGTATATACTCCAGTAAAGGCGCTGGCAGTTGACGTATACATGTGTATTTGTTTGCATAGTTTTGAGGTAACGGGGATTAGTGTAGTAGTGTTCAATCCTTTGAAATGACCAGAGTTAGCATTTCATACAGCTGTGATTCTCTGTCAGAAATGCATTGGTGCTATAAAAATATAAGAGAGGCAACCAGAAAGTGATCTTATGAGCAATGAGGACTGACAGTAACACCACATCTGATTTTAGCACCAATCTTAATTGATCTTCTTTGACATAAGAAACCAAAAAGCTTATAATAATACCCTCAATAAAGTAATGTTATCTGGAGAGCAAATCTGAATCTTGACATTATGTACACTGTGACTGAAAATGAGGCAAACTGCAAACTTTTACACCTCCGATCACTTGTTCACAAGCTACTCGTACTTCATTTAATCAAAAATAGAAAAAACCCACTGAATGTGTAACATATGAGATGAGTAAGAGGACAGGACACAGCTTATATGGCTGGCAAGTGGCAGTAGAAAAAACAAGCTAGCCCGGCAATTTATTTTCATCACAATGATGTGTTTGCGGTTGGGGCTTTAGCTTATTTTCATGGGAAAACATAGAAAATTTTTCCAATGGCTGAAAGTGAAAATACCTACAAGTCGTCCACATAGTGTGCCATGAAAATTTTTCCGAAAAAATGACTTTAAGTGCTCTAAAACTTAGATTTTCATGCCCAATTCCTAAATTCTCAATGATAAATCATATGATACAGGCACTGGCCATGCACGACCAGATTGCGTCGCGCCATGGATTTCGCAATAATTAAGTAGGACAAAAACTGATGCTATTTTTGTACACATTGTCCACTTTAAGGTCTGTCCACACTGGGCCGAATCCGACAAAAAAAACCGGCCGATCCTGCTTTTTGACGGGTGAACCGACCCGCACCGCGGAAAAGTCGGCCCGGTCGTGTTTTGGGCATACGGTTTTGAACGTTTGTCACAACAGACTTTACATACCGGGAATTTCCAACGGCCAATTGTGATTGGCTGACTGGCCAGTCAACTCTTGTGAAGGAGTCCTGAAGTTTGAGTACTAGTTTCTGCTCTGACATTTCTCAAGCAAGAGTCAATTTTTCAGCTGATAAAATAAATCAGAATTCATCATGTCAGACTCAGAATCAGAACAGCAGACACTAGATAATTCTACCATGACTTGGCAAGAGTTTTTGATAGAATGTGTTAGGGCTAGACCATGTCTATATGACAAGTATGATGTCAATTTTAGTGACACCAGAGGGGTAAAGGCCAATGCCTGGGCGGAGATTGTTGGTGAGCTAATTGCTGCAGGATTCACCACCATCAAGAACAAACCTACAAGTGAGTATACATAGAAAGTTACATAGCAATATTATCTTCCTAATTAAATTAATATTAAAAAAAAGACTCAAGTCTCCCTTCAGGTAAATTGGTTGGTTTTACTTGAGACAAACCTCCTATCATCATCATCATTATGTATGTTTGTATGTATGTAACTAAAAATTCACTCTGTGACTGACCTCTCTAGGCTTTTGAATTGAGTTCTGGTATGATGTATATTGTATGGCAACCATTATTATTTGGGGTGTACAGCTGTTGAATATAAACTGGGTTAAATATTCTACTATCAACTGGGCAAGAAGCCACAGTGTCATCAAAACAACATGATTTGTTTACATTTATATCTATGTATATTGCCACAACAGCTCTATTGTGAGCCCTGTATGATGTATGGATTTGTACTAAATATTTATGTTGGGTTTAATCAGAATTAACTATTATATAAAAGATACTATAGATACTAAGATACTATCTATAGCTATCCATTGTTATCCATATCATATTTTTTCTAGATTTAGAAAATGTGAAACAGAAGTGGGAATCACTGAGAGACTGCTTCACCAAGTATAAAAACAAACTAAGGGAAAACTCTGCCAGTGGAGCAGGAGCAAAAGAAATCAGGAAATACATCTATGCAGATCTGCTCGAGTTTACGGACATGAGTAAAAGAAAGCGGCTGTGAGTAACATTGGTTTTACATTCACACAACCTCTGTTATATATATATATACATATATATATCTATATATATATACATACTCCCATCTCAGCTAGTCGCAAAGTAGTGATAGCTAAAGTTTAGTCAACCCCAAACAGCTTAACTTGCATAACAGCATTAACTTGACTCTAGCTAATATTTACTCCTCCATGGAATGTTAGAGCACTAATGATTTGATTACACTTTTTGTAGGTCCACATCTAACTCGCAAGTGACAAGAAGCTCATCGACACCACAGTTGTACAGCCAGCCATCTACCTCAACCGATGTGCTGGGAGATGAAGAAACACTGAGCCCTCCACCCGCTCCCACTCCCCAGTCCACACCACGGCCGAAAGGCAAACAGAGAAAAGCACCGGAGACCTCAGCCTTAGAGGAGGATATAAAAAAAAGTATGGCTGGTGCGAAGGCTGCAATTGAGGCAGCAGTTGCCAAACGTGATGAGGATTTCAATTTTGGCACTGTTGTGGCAGATCGTTTGAGAAAATTACCGGACGGTTACATTAAAGAAAATGCCAAAATTGAAATTCTGCAAGTCATCTTGCGTGCAGAACATCCAATTCCATCCAGTTACAACCAGCAATCCTTTACTAATTTATTAAACAATTAACCGTTATTACTGAACTAAAAACAATGCTTATTTATAACACCTAAATTAGAGTATATAATAACTCTATGGTTTTACATGCCTATATTGCTCCTGGACCAGAAACAAAACAAAAACTTCAACAATTCTCCACATATTACTTATTGACCTATAAATTTAGATATACATGTCTTTTTAAAGTGCTAAACATTCGATATTTTTATGAATTCCCCACTGGAATAGTTGTGAAAGATGTGCTGTGCTCTTTGATTATGAGTATAGTTGTTTTATTATGTTATAATTTTTAAGATTGTATTTTTGTATCGCAGGGACCAACTCATAACCCGGAGCCCCCAAAACCGATCACTCCTCAGAACACAAACGCAGAGCTTTGTGGATTCTACAGAAAAGTTGGTGCTTGTCGATTTGGAGACAGGTAAGCGAAAAGAGCGCTTGATTATGTAGTAATGGCCAGAAAATGACGCCGGTTGAGAACTTATTATTAAATATGACTGTAGTGACTTATTTGTTGCAAAAATTCCTCCTATTTAATCTATTACGCCTGAATGGACCAAAACAGACATGTACACAATAAAACTGTTTCCGCTTTGTCTCCAAGTTTGTGTAATCACAAATATAATCTTGCATCTAGAATCTATCATGCCTTTTTTGGTGCGATTTGTGGAAACTTTTCATGGTTTACTTCTATTGTAATGGAAAATGATAACTGCTAAATGTATCACTATATAAAAATTATATATGTAAGATATATAATATATCATTTATATATTTATCACATCAGGTGCTCCAGAGTACACATCAGACCAGTGATAAGTAAAACTTTACTGATAATAGGAATGTATAATCACCCTAGTCTAGATAATCTATACGGAGGTGGTAAAGATTCAGGTTAGTAAGTCTGAGGTCACATGACCTTAATATGTCTATAATGTGGTCACCTGACCTTAATTTGAGCTGGTAAAGACTAATGTATGGAGAGCTCACCTCCTACAGCAGCACGTGTAGTGACTGGGATTTGAATCAGCAACCCTCAGATTGTCTAGCTCGAATCCCAACCACTACGCTATCCAGTCTGTGAATTTATTGAGGTCACATGACCTTAATATGTGTGTATAATGGGGTTATGACCTAAATATGAGCTGGTAAAGATCCGGGCAAGTTTTTGACAGTAGGGGGCGTGCAGTGCACCGCCTTCATTTTTGTATGTCCAATCTCCAATAGATTTGACTCCGTCAATAGTGTTGTTTAGCTCTACAATGGTCAGTAGTCCTTGTCTATTCTCTGTGAAATGGAATTTTTCTAAACTGTCATTGATGGAATAACACTAGTTGTGGTCTCAAAATTCCGACTCATCAACTGGCATCTTCAATTTGACACCTGTAAGCTCAGTGTGGTTCTCATGATGCACTGTTGTTTCCTAATACACCTGTCTGTCAACTGTGAGAATATATTCTGATATATGATCCAGTCGAGGTTCTTCCTTGGGGGTCTTTCAATTAGAAACAGGTAAAAATCGCAATCTGATCCTAGAAAGAATCGCTCACTCACTGAGTGAGCGATTCTTTCTAGGCTCTCGCTTTCAAATAAACTATAATATACATTCTGAGTGAGCGATTTGGGAGCAAATTTGTCTAATTGAAAGACCAAGTTACTGATCATTTTGAGCGATGTGATAGTGATTGTTTTACTCTCTCTTCACACAGACATATCCCTGGAGTACGAGGAGGCCGACTTCTATGAGCACTTCAGAGAGTTCTATACGGATACGCTGCTGGAGTTTGAGGCAGCGGGTCAGGTAGTGCAGTTCAAGGTCAGCTGTAACTATGAACAACATCTCAGAGGCAATGTATATGTACAATATACAAAGTAAGTCAACTTCAATAACTCATCTTATATGTATATTGTATGTATGTATTTGTATATATTTGTAGGTATCTGTAGGTATCTGTATGTATTTGTATATATTTGTCGGTATTTGTAGGTATTTGTATGTATGTATGTATATGTGTGTATTAATGTACAATACACCAAGTAAGCCAAATCTGGTGTAGATGTGCTCGAATTGTGTTTGTATTGATTGATACTATCCTGCCTGTGTTTCAATTGTAATAAGGAAACCTCTGTAATTTATCCTTCATGTCGCCAATGAGGCCAATTGACAGCCGAAATACTCAATTCTCATCAATAATCTGACATCAGACCTGAAATTTGAGAATCCAATTCCTCCCATGGTAATAATTATGTCATACAATAGTATTTTTTGATAGTTTATTAAAAGATAGGAGACATATCTAATGCACACTTTAATTTTCCCAATTCTGTTACTGACTATTTTTTCATCCTGTAAGAGGGGGGGGGGGGAGAGGTAAAGACCACTTTGAAATCTATGTAGCCCTATGATCGAGCGCCAACTCAATCCATGGATGTCACCACTTAGTACTACAATGTTGAAGGCAAAAATATCTTTTAATAGTTGCTTTGAGACCTCTGTCATAACTTAAATAATACTTTGATGATACAATTATTGATGAATAATCTCATATGGGCTTTAAACTTCTCATATTTTGATGTAGCTTACCGATGTTGTTTCTGTTTTACAGCGAAAACGAGGCTTACCATGCCTATCAGCTGTTTAATGGTAGATGGTACAGCGGCAGACAGATACAGTGTTCATTTACTAGTGTGGACAAATGGAAGCCTGCAATATGTGGTGAGGAGATTGAAGGCCCAACTGGCTCAATTTGGATTTTGTAACATTTTATCGTCAAACACGATTAGAGCCCAAAAGCGGCTTTTAATGCGAATGTTTGCACATCAGAGTATGATAGATCACCTTCTCCGCTTGTCAAAATTTACCACCTTGTGGGATCATTTGGAGGTAACACGGGATAACCACAATTACCTCAAAAGTGCCGAAAGTTGCAAGACTCTCATGTTTCATGAAAAATCTTCTGTTAGGGAGGAACCATCTGCCTCTAAGCATGAATCTGTTGGAAATTTAAGATGCACAACAGTAGTTTAAGCGCTCAATATGTGCCTGGACAGCAGGTAGTAGCACTTCATTATCAACCACTTCTTAAAAAATTGGTTGATGATAAAATGCTACCACCGGCTATCCAGGCACAGTTTGAGCGCTTAAACTAGCACATCAGAAGAAAATGGACTCTGTTCAACCATGTCTGCTTTAAGATGTAGGCCTGAGGTGTCCCTGAATATCATTTCTCACCTTCTTACCTTTAACTAAAACAAGTATGGTCTAATTTACTTTTATTTGGAGTAGCTCCTCTTATCAGCAGCCACCCGGAACGGAGACAAAATTGATAAAACTTTATTTTGGCATACTTTGCCATTTAAGCTAACCACGATTATATATAGCTTATAATATTAAATCTTTGATATTATATGACGATATAATAACTTTAATATATTATAATATGTAATGAAATGTTTAACTTTTATTTACCAGGTATGTTCCATCAGAAGAGATGCCCTAAAGGTTGTAACTGTAACTTTCTTCATGTATTCAGAAATCCTGATAGTAGATTTAATTTGGCGGATAGAGATATGCTACCTCAAGATAACATCAACAGAGATCATCGAGACAGCAATACAAGGTGAGTCTGTCTGTGAGTCTGTGTGACAGGTTGTTACCCAACCTGTTGTATTTGTGGGACGGCTATAATACTGATCACAATAGAAGCTATCACATGAAAAAATTCACTGCTGTTTACTGGGACCTTTCTTGAAGTGATCACCCCCCCTCCCAACTTCAAGTCTGACTTGAACCCTTGTATCAGTAACATGATCCCTTCATCCTTTAAACTATGGAAAGAATCGGAGATGAGTTTTAGACAAACTGCTATTCACTACTCAGCTTGTAAGAAAATGGGTAACCATGCCCAAAGTTTAGCAAAAATCATGATTGATATCCTAAGAACTATGCCGATCAGGATTCAGGATGTCTGTTCTCTCACTAAATGGTCCCAACTGAATGTGCGCATTGGTTATTATTGGTTGCAGCTGGTTGAGTTTTACAATAAGGGAGTTTGCCCCATACTCCTTGTTACAACTCGCCTGGGAGTGTGGACTAACCGGAGCATTAATCATTTTGCCAAAATACATTAAAAGTTGTCTCATTAAAATCAGGGAGGGGGCAACTCCCAATCTGTCTCATGTGTTCTTGTTGGCGTTTTAATATTTTTGGGAGGTTCCGATATATATAGCAATACGAACAACCAATTGGTACAGCCCTGAACTCATCATATTTTACATACATTTAAGATTCCTGTTCCATTGAATATGTCAATGTCTTACTCTTCTAGGCGATCTTCTTCTAGTAGGAGTGAGAGAGACAAACATAGCCCTAGTGAGCGACTCAACAAATCACGCAGGTCAGAACGGAGATATAGAAATGGATGGGGAAGTGATGAAGATGATGAAAATTATTCTCGGTCTAACAGCACAGAGTCATCAAGGTATCTAATATTTCTTAGGGAGAATTCATCGCTAATGATTCCAAATCAATGGACTCCAGACTTCCTTCAACTTCCTTGCTCATCATAAAGCATTTCAGGGGACTGGTGGGTTTCAGTTTTGTGTTGGATGACTTCAGCACATCTTTATCACTTTTATAAATCTGTTATTTTAGGAGCAATTCGAGAAGTGAGTCACGTCATAGAGATAAAGAGAGGAACCACTGAACTACATCATATAGAGAACACAACCATAGACATCTTACTTCACATAGAGATAAATACTCTGATTATGATGATATGGAGTATAGCAGATCTAGAAGTAGAGGTAGGTCCAGGTCTACTAGAAGTAGGTCAAGATCACCGGAATATAAGGCGAGCAGGCGCGTACGAGACAGGGACAAAGCTACGAGTGAAGGCTGCAACCCAAAAACATTAAATGACACAAAAACGGACAGAGAGTTATCAAAGAAAAAGAAACACAAGAGGCACAGATCCAGAGAAAAAAGATCCAACTCTAAAAGTCCTTCAGCGGAGTTATCAGACAATCATAGCACTGGCACTGAGATGTCAGTAAATGGTTACATGACAGCTGAAGGTAATGTGACAGCTGACAATAGTGTGACACCTGACAGTATTGTGACACCTGAAAGTAGTGTAGATTGGAGATATTGTAGAACACCTAGTGACTGTCACGGTGACAGCCCTGAACATGTGGACTCTTGAAAACAAGTTTTTGGTTCTGAAAAAACTTTTAATTTTGGTATATATTTCATACTTGTTTAGTATAAATTTTGAACTGTTTATACGTGGCACATGTATTTAGCAAATACAAAGAAGAGCAGAAGAATACACTATAGTTTGTTAGGAAGCCGAAGTGAAATAGAAAAATGAAACTAGAATTTCCCCTTACCCTTGTTTGAGGTAAAATATATCTTTAACATGATATCTGGTAAGACAGAGTAGAAGCTCAACTAAAACTAAATATACGATATAGGATAAAGGATTGTTACTGTGCTATAACTCACTGAACCACAAAACTCATATTTTGTCAGCCCTAGAGAAATTAGAATGAATCAATTAAGTGCTCTGGATTATTGGACAACAAGTTCTGCGCCAACAAGTATTTGAAAAGAACTGAAGCAAACAAAATTTTCTGAATCCCTTGCTGCCAGAAAGAAGTAATAATGGTAGTAATATGCAAACACCATGTACAATAATACGGACAAGTTTCACACTAATTTTGAACTTGACCACATTGGGGAGGAACGATATGTAGATACCAGCAAGGGGTACTCCTTGATACGGGTAATAGGGACAATTATACTGCTAAACAATAACATTGTAGAGTAAGCTGTGGCTATAAAGCTTAAAGACAGTGATTATCATTTATCGACTAAAATCACTTTTTTGAACATTGATTCTAAATGGATGCATATAAGGGGCTAAGATTCGGTTACTTAGCGCTGTGGCTTAGGACCTGATGGTAGGACCAACGGTTCTTTCATAGTACTTCTGATTTCTGGTGTCTGGTGTGGGTCAATCTGCCGAGTTTTAACGACGGCTCTACTGAACATCGTATCGATACTTGTTACACCATCTGCCTTGCTGATCTCATCTGCGATAGCACCAGTGAAGGCTCCTCTGTATGCCAAACCACCCTCAACTGTTGCTAACATGAGCACAGTGTTTGGACGCGACAGTTCTATTGATTGATCTTGAGCATGCTTAGGTTTTGTACCATCTAGTTCTGCTGTATCCAGTAGTGTTGCTTGACAGGCCTGTATAATCAGCACCTGCACAAATAAACCATGATAATTAATTTTAATTTAAAAAATGGAGCCAGGTAGTGTGTTTTGGTACATTACTGGAACTTTAAAGCAGATTTTCAATTATTATTCATTTTATTTATTTATTTATTTTCTATTTTTTTCCTCATGGATCCACGCAAGAACTCAAATGTTGAGAAAAAGGTTTAGTTTATCTCAAAAAGTTGGCAAATTAATCTTGTTTGAAAACTTACTAGAGGTTTGGTAGGAGGTAAGCTTTTCTCTAGCTGGTGTAATAGGCTGTTGATTGTTATTTCTGAGTTGTTCGTACCGCTCAATATCCCCTTGTGTCCATGTGACATTATGCTTAGTATCAGAGGTGCCATTGTGTGCTGAGCAGTTTTGGATTGGCCAGACAACAATTTGACTAGTTCGTCGGTGTGAGACCAGCCTATTGTAATGACTCCGTAGCCAATTTGTTGCAATTTACGCTCAAAATTTTGAGCTTCATCTTGAGCTCCTCGTCTGTTTGCACAGTTGTAGAGTATTAACCCACTGGGGCTCGCTCTGATCTGACAGATTGGTCTCTTCTCTACATGTGGCGACTGGCATATGTTGACCTTTCCTATAATCGAAAAATCAATATGTACAAATTTTCTCATGTACTCTCAATTTTTTTTTTGGAATTTGAACGATCCTAGAAAGTATGTTGATAAACTGTTTAAATTGTTTTGACACTCTTGCAACAAAGCGGTGACTTGCAACCAGAATGTCCTATCCAAATCTTTATGAACTTAAACAGCTCCAGGCCTCTGCCCAGTTCATAAGAAGTTTTTGAGTTTTACAAGAAATAGAAATTTCTCTATATTATAATATTATTTATATAATGGAATATTATAAATGAAACAGCATTTATTTAATAACATATAGGCAGTTTTCTTGGCACAAATTTAAGCATATTTTTGGAGGTGCCCTCCCTCCACTAGGATATTCTTGAGCACATGCAGCATAGTAAAACTTGACAACATGGATCTGCGCGTCTGCTTACTGTATATCAAAACTCTTTCTTTTTCAGATTCAGCATCTGCATTATTGAGGAAGGACAAGGTTTTCCAAATCAAAGCTAATTAATCTTAATTTGAGTGATGTAATCCAAAACAATAATAAAATTCTGAAAAATAAACAATAAATGGCCAGGAATTGAAATAAATGGGCATTCGAATACCAAATTCATTTCCCCAATCATGTCCTCATAAATGTTCAATAGTGCAATGAATGAATGGATTTCTTTTCTTATGATGGACATTTTCAAGACAAGCTAATTTCAACTTCAGCTGCATGTGCTAAAGAATTACTAAATAGAGAGACGAAAAATAGCCTCAAATACAAGCCCAGAGATCCTGCCTATTATTCAGAAGGATTAGACAGACAGTAAGCATATAGAAACATGCTGGAGTAAATACTTGCAAAATTAGCGTTCCAGGTAGGTTTACATTTACCTTTGATATTCTGAGCAAAAGACCTCCGGCAGTGGGACTGATTGATTATCTGGAAGTCGGGGATGGGGGACTGATCAGTGATGACGTTGACGATCGGTCGCAAAAGACAAACAGCGGTAATGAATGATGGCACCTCGTCGACATGATGCTGAGGTGTTCTTCCATATTTGTCCTCCATTAGAAGCAGCTGATAACGATCTGCCTGACTATCTACTGAGTTGAGGATGACCCGCAGGTGTTCTGGTGATTCTTGCTTTGCTGCATGGTGAAGAGCTGTTCTTCCATATTCGCCCTTCATCAGAAGTAGCTTATAACGATCTGCCTGACTGTCCACTGAGTTGAAGATGACCTGCAGGTGTTTTGGTGATTTTCGCTGTGCGGCCAGATGAACAGGTGTCGCTTCATGATCATTGAGAAATCCAATATTGAAGATCGAATGAATCTGTTTGATCTGTAGCAGCTTGAGACGATCTTCCTGACTGTCTACTGAGTTGAGGATGACCTGCAGGTGTTCTGGTGATTCTTGCTGTGCTGCATGGTGAAGAGCTGTTCTTCCATATTCGTCCTTCATCAGAAGTAGCTTATAACGATCTGCCTGACTGTCCACTGAGTTGACGATGACCTGCAGGTGTTTTGGTGATTTTCGCTGTGCGGCCAGATGAACAGGTCTCGCTTCATGATCATTGAGAAATCCAATATTGAAGATGGAATGAATCGGTTTGATCTGTAGCAGCTTGAGACGATCTTCCTGACTGTCTACTGAGTTGAGGATGACCTGCAGGTGTTCTGGTGATTCTTGCTGTGCTGCATGGTGAAGAGCTGTTCTTCCATATTTGTCCTTCATCAGAAGTAGCTTATAACGATCTGCCTGACTGTCCACTGAGTTGACGATGACCTGCAGGTGTTTTGGTGATTTTCGCTGTGCGGCCAGATGAACAGGTGTCGCTTCATGATCATTGAGAAATCCAATATTGAAGATCGAATGAATCTGTTTGATCTGTAGCAGCTTGAGACGATCTTCCTGACTGTCTACTGAGTTGAGGATGACCTGCAGGTGTTCTGGTGATTCTTGCTGTGCTGCATGGTGAAGAGCTGTTCTTCCATATTCGCCCTTCATCAGAAGTAGCTTATAACGATCTGCCTGACTGTCCACTGAGTTGAAGATGACCTGCAGGTGTTTTGGTGATTTTCGCTGTGCGGCCAGATGAACAGGTGTCGCTTCATGATCATTGAGAAATCCAATATTGAAGATGGAATGAATCGGTTTGATCTGTAGCAGCTTGAGACGATCTTCCTGACTGTCCACTGAGTTGAGGATGACCTGCATGTGTTCTGGCGATTTTTGCTGTGCTGCATGATGCAGAGGTGTTTCTCCAACCTTGTTCTTCATCAGAAGTAGCTTATAACGATCTGCCTGACTGCCCACTGAGTTGAGGATGACCTGCAGGTGTTCTGGTGATTCTTGCTGTGCTGCATGATGCAGATGTGTTTCGCCAACTTTGTTCTTCATCAGAAGTAGCTTATAACGATCTGCCTGACTGCCCACTGAGTTGAGGATGACCTGCAGGTGTTTTGGTGATTCTTGCTGTGCTGCATGATGCAGAGGTGTTTTGCCAACTTTGTTCTTCATCAGGAGCAGCTTGAGACGATCTTCCTGACTGTCTACTGAGTTGAGGATGACCTGCAGGTGTTCTGGTGATTCTTGCTGTGCTGCATGGTGAAGAGCTGTTCTTCCATATTCGCCCTTCATCAGAAGTAGCTTATAACGATCTGCCTGACTGTCCACTGAGTTGAAGATGACCTGCAGGTGTTTTGGTGATTTTCGCTGTGCGGCCAGATGAACAAGTGTCGCTTCATGATCATTGAGAAATCCAATATTGAAGATGGAATGAATCGGTTTGATCTGTAGCAGCTTGAGACGATCTTCCTGACTGTCCACTGAGTTGAGGATGACCTGCATGTGTTCTGGCGATTTTTGCTGTGCTGCATGATGCAGAGGTGTTTCTCCAACCTTGTTCTTCATCAGAAGTAGCTTATAACGATCTGCCTGACTGCCCACTGAGTTGAGGATGACCTGCAGGTGTTCTGGTGATTCTTGCTGTGCTGCATGATGCAGAGGTGTTTCTCCAACCTTGTTCTTCATCAGAAGTAGCTTATAACGATCTGCCTGACTGCCCACTGAGTTGAGGATGACCTGCAGGTGTTCTGGTGATTCTTGCTGTGCTGCATGATGCAGAGGTGTTTCTCCAACTTTGTTCTTCATCAGAAGTAGCTTATAACGATCTGCCTGACTGCCCACTGAGTTGAGGATGACCTGCAGGTGTTCTGGTGATTCTTGCTGTGCTGCATGATGCAGAGGTGTTTCTCCAACTTTGTTCTTCATCAGAAGTAGCTTATAACGATCTGCCTGACTGCCCACTGAGTTGAGGATGACCTGCAGGTGTTCTGGTGATTCTTGCTGTGCTGCATGGTGAAGAGCTGTTCTTCCATATTCGCCCTTCATCAGAAGTAGCTTATAACGATCTGCCTGACTGTCCACTGAGTTGAAGATGACCTGCAGGTGTTTTGGTGATTTTCGCTGTGCGGCCAGATGAACAGGTGTCGCTTCATGATCATTGAGAAATCCAATATTGAAGATCGAATGAATCTGTTTGATCTGTAGCAGCTTGAGACGATCTTCCTGACTGTCTACTGAGTTGAGGATGACCTGCAGGTGTTCTGGTGATTCTTGCTGTGCTGCATGGTGAAGAGCTGTTCTTCCATATTCGCCCTTCATCAGAAGTAGCTTATAACGATCTGCCTGACTGTCCACTGAGTTGAAGATGACCTGCAGGTGTTTTGGTGATTTTCGCTGTGCGGCCAGATGAACAGGTGTCGCTTCATGATCATTGAGAAATCCAATATTGAAGATGGAATGAATCGGTTTGATCTGTAGCAGCTTGAGACGATCTTCCTGACTGTCCACTGAGTTGAGGATGACCTGCATGTGTTCTGGCGATTTTTGCTGTGCTGCATGATGCAGAGGTGTTTCTCCAACCTTGTTCTTCATCAGAAGTAGCTTATAACGATCTGCCTGACTGCCCACTGAGTTGAGGATGACCTGCAGGTGTTCTGGTGATTCTTGCTGTGCTGCATGATGCAGATGTGTTTCGCCAACTTTGTTCTTCATCAGAAGTAGCTTATAACGATCTGCCTGACTGCCCACTGAGTTGAGGATGACCTGCAGGTGTTTTGGTGATTCTTGCTGTGCTGCATGATGCAGAGGTGTTTTGCCAACTTTGTTCTTCATCAGGAGTAGCTTATAACGATCTGCCTGAGTGCCCACTGAGTTGAGGATGACCTGCAGGTGTTTTGGTGATTTTTGCTGTGCTGCATGATGCAGAGGTGTTTCTCCAACTTTGTTCTTCATCAGAAGTAGCTTATAACGATCTGCCTGACTGCCCACTGAGGTGAGGATGACCTGCAGGTGTTTTGGTGATTTTTCCTGTGCTGCATGATGCAGAGGTGTTTCTCCAACTTTGTTCTTCATCAGAAGTAGCTTATAACGATCTGCCTGACTGCCCACTGAGTTGAGGATGACCTGCAGGTGTTCTGGTGATTCTTGCTGTGCTGTATGATGCAGAAGTGTTTTTCCAACTTCGTTCTTCATCTGACTGTTCAATATATCTGGTACTGCAATGAGAGGAGTCTCTTCTCCAGCATTATTTGTCTTCTGTAGCTCCTGGTGGCGCTCTTTCTGTCTACTGAGCTCTAAATCTGTCCTGCCATTAGTTTCTTCTCTCGACACCTGAGACATGCTCCAATATCTTTTATCTAAATCAAAGTTGTGTACTGTGCCATCATGATTTTCTGCTCAAGACAAAGGTCATCTTTACGCAACAGAATATAGGTCGGTGTTTTGCAGTGACTTATAAATATTGGGCTGTTTTACCTGATCTTCAATCGATTGGTGCTTTCACATATCTCAAGTATGGGACTGACTTTTGCTCAATTTATTTGAATTTTTTAACTCTTTACAACCTTTTTCTCACCTGTCACGTAATCACATGTATGGATATCTACTTTCGCTCCAGGCTCGGTGTAATCAAATATCGCCAGTTCCGGATCCTTTCGCAAAGCATAGATGTCCCATGCCTGCAGCTCTGCATGCATCAATCAAAAGGATTATTCATTAATGAGAAATTATTTCTCAGAATTTCAATGCGGTTAACAAGTGGTTATACGAAGGTAAAACCTGCCACAAACTTCGAATTGATAATGTGACTATGTTTGCAATGGGAAATGCTGTGTTTTCATTTGACAAAGTCCAAAGGCAACGTATGGCCTCATTATTCATTTTTATTTATTATATGGTGCTCCTGCCTGCAGGAGATAAACAGTCAATCTTTATCGCGAGCTTTTTGCGGAAGTATGTTATTTGTGAGAAAAACTCGTCGGAATCAGAACTCTTTGGACTATAGACTAGCGGTCCAGCTCTCAAGACTTAAACACCAATCAATATCATTCATCCCATGACTTTACCTTGTGAAAGCAGGTGAAATGCCAGTTTAATTTGAGTCACTCCATTTGAAGGTAATATCTCACATCTATCAGACAGTGGACATGTGGATTTCGGACTGAACACTCCTGGAAGGTAGTCTTTCAACATGCTGCACACACTGCCTTTGACTATTTGATCAGTTTCACGTATAAGGTGATATTCCTGCGGTACATTTAACGTTAAAGTGCGAGAACCTATAAGAGAAGTTGTGTTTTTATTATGATATAGGTACCTTGTAAACTTAATCGAATATAAATACAGGACAAAACAAAATTAGATACACATCTTCCATTTGGGGCACGGGACTGCCGCGTTTCCAAACTTTGGGGTTGGGGTGGGTGGGGGGGGGGGGGGGGGGGGGGGTTGTGCAGGGTGGGTAGGATGGAAGCTTCCTATGCTTTTCAGTAAGTGATAGACTTGACCATCAACTTTTAACTGCCGAAGTTGGATTGTTTTTCACACCGGAAACACTCTATGATTAGTTGGATCATATTGACACATTTAAATGAGGCGGTAGTCTGATTTCCGAGCAACATCATAACAATATAACCCAACCAATCATAAAGTGTTTCTGATGTGAAAAATGATCCAACTTAGGCAGTTAACGTTTAAAATTTATTACTGACTGAATAACAATGGAAGCTTCCATCCTTCCCACCCCTAATCGATTTCATTGCCTAATTGAGAATCAGTTCGTCGAATTTATTTGCCAATAAGCCCCTCAAACCTAAATTTGTTATTTTTGAGCTGTACACATTTCAATGAACATAAATTTCTAAAATTCAAGTTAATTTTTACTCATTGAATTCTGTGTATTATGTGCATTGGTGACACTTTTCCTTATACTTATTGGTCTCTGTTGTTTACAAAGATTTTACTCTAGTGTCTTTAAGAGCAGGGGATTGTGTTCTTAGCCTGGTACCCTATTTAAAGCTTGTCCTTTTGGGAGAGGGGATGTTTCATGTCAGTGCATAGGGATATTTTAGAAGGGTGCTTACAATTGCAGTTCCCCAGTTGATAACCACACCCTCGTGAAATCGGAAAGGGAATGAGTAAAAAGGTTGATTATTTTATTAAAATGTAGTTAAAACATCAGCTCTGCTATATTTAGTTCTAAGTTCAACGAACTACCTGCTTTCCAAAAGTTTGGGCTAGACTTCAGAGTTAGCGAATCGCGGTTTTCGTCTAACGGTTCAACGCTCTGCACGTTGTTTTCAGGTTGACTGCTGCAGTCTGATGCATTGGTACTGAAGCTGTCTTCTGGCTGAACCGGATTTCCGGACCATCTGTTACCTTCTCGATCCTGGTCAGAGTTGTCATCTCTTTCATCTGGCGTGTCTTGTCAAGATAAACGGGATTAAAACTGTCACAAATCTTCTTTTCACTTACCACTTGGCAATGTTCGAACATGCTAGTACTGCCTACTATTTATATTTTGTCCGAGTTATCGACTCATATGTTCATGCTCAACTGTAATACGATAACTAAAAGGCTGATTTGATTGCGACAAACACAAAATGGTTGGCAGATGACCTGAATCAACCACCGACTCTGGAAATGCTTGTTCATCACAGGGACCATATCCCAACTCATTTCCACAGGTGATCTTCAGTATCACTTAACCTTAAGATGATCTTTTTTCTCGTACAACACGTATCTTAACAAGTGTGTCCAGCAATTCCTGTTTGAACTACATTACCATCTACTTTTATCTGACACAAGTGACAGGAGATTTTCGACGTCATCAAAGCTTTTCATGGTACAAGGAGAGATCAATTCTATATCTAATAAGCAGCAATAAATGCAATCAACTGATACCTTGGCATTTAGTGTCTCTCAAACATTTGGTTATAAAATGTGTATTGAGATGTAAAGCTTAACTGGGTACCTGTGGTATTCTGCGGGCAGTAGGTACAAGGATCTCGGCTACACTTCTTAAGAATCAATGGAAGCACTACTTCAACTGCATGGTCATTCTCATCAAAATGTTGTGGTTCGTAACTTGTCTTGATATACTTATCCTTTAATGCTTGTTGCTCTGTGTGAATTAGAAACAACAGTTACTGGTAAATTTTACGAAAAATTCATACATTTGGGTTAATACAAGTGAGCATTCCCATTATCCACATTAATTAGTGATAACTAATAACTCTCCGTGAAATGTTACAGTAGTATCTCAAGTAAATTTTGAAGCTTCGCAACTGGTAACAAACTGGAACGTTTTGAGAAGTTTTCTACTCATGTTTCTCAGTATTGTCCTCGTTCTGCTGATTGCAACCTAGGAATCTGTCTAGGCTATTCAACCTAGTGGCTATAGAATTCTGATCATGTTTAACTGTACCTTGCGGCAGCAGATGAATCTCCACTTCAATTCTAGTCTCGTTTATCTGTAATTCACATCTATCAGCCAGTTTAGGTGACGGTGGTGTGGAGATGAGAGGTAACACACCATCAGGTAGGTAATCCTTCAGCATGCTACACATGCTGTTTTTTATCCTGGATTGGTCACTCTCCCTAATTAGATGGTAGCTTTCTGGTACATTTATAGTCAACTGGAGTATAACTGTGTGAAACAAGAGTGCGGTGGTCATGAAATAATAAATTACAGATTAGACATCCAAGAAATACACAACTGTAATTTGTTTTCTATAAATTTTGAGCACATGATAGGTTGCGGCCCTCGACAAGCATTAAAATGGAGAAAAATCGATCCATGATCAGAGAGTATGTTATACTCTGCAAAGGAGTTTGCCAAAAGCAGGCTCGTTCAAAAACTTTACTCAACTTTTAATTTTAACATTGGTTAACTAAAAGCACAGTTGATGTTTAAATGAGGCATGGGTGATAACACAAAATTGAATGCCGATGCATTAAAATATTATAGTTTGAGGTCGAGAAAAGTAACAAGGCAAGGGAAGGCAAGTAACATAGTATAAATTGCAATAATTCGTCTCCGTCAAAATAACCAGAATCAAACAACTTCAACTTCAGTATACATTGTTGACAAAAACTAGTGAAAAGGTCATAAGGTCATAAGGATATCATCAGGTTCATGGGATTAGAATGATATCCTCATGCGAAACAGGATCCGATTGGTAGGAACCAAACTTACCATAGCCATCTAGAACAGATGGCTGGTACGGTGTGACAGTGAACTCATCTCTATTCAATCCTGTATACTCAAATCCTGTAATAAAGCCAAAAACTAATGATCAGTTATCATTTAATGTCCAAAGTAGTTAACGGTTGGCAGGAAACTTTTTATATGTAGCTAGGAGTGCTCTTTTTGAATGGCAAATTTAACAATCAGAGCCATAACCTAATTCAGTGTTTTTGTGATCAGTATGTAACATATAAATCAGATAACCCCTCCAAGGATACGACCCTGGCTGCTTAAGATGAGAAAACAGCGGTACTTAAAATAATCCATAATCACAAGAGTGTAGGCCCTAGCTGATATTAGCTGATCATATCTAATCCTAGCTGATCCCACTTTACTTTACTTTGCTTTACTATACTTTGCCTGGTGGTTTTATGATATAAGTGGTTTTAATTTAAATAATGGATTATGATGAATTAGATGGATCATGGTAACAATGGGAGAAGGATTGACTGTGACAGTTGTTTTTGAAAGTAAGCTGAAGTAAGTCGACTATATTGTTTAAAGAGCTTCTTTATTTTCTAAACATCTATATCGTTTGAATACAAAGTTGATATAATAAAGAACCAAGTTGGATTTCTTCTCCTCTAACCTCGTAAAAAGAACGTGGATGATGTACGAATATCCTGCAAGTACTATTGTAAGTACGTGGAAACTAATACATAAATATGTAATTTTATATTATGATATTTTTTCTAATTTTAGCTGATAATACTTTACTTTTATAATTTACTTGATGAGATTATTTTCGATTTTCATAATTTAGATTTTTAGTTATCCAAGTATTTGATTTGTACTTCAGATTTTTATTTCATTTCAATGGTTATTCATCCCATTGTCAAGTGATGCTGAGAGGAAACAATAGAAAAATCAACAGACATAATGCAACTTCCCGGCGAGCATTTAGCCAGAATATACCGGTTATTTTATTACTTGTCGCGCTACCTTTTGATTAAATCCAATATTTTATAACTGCAGTCATATTTATCCTCATTACCCATAATTATATTTTAATATTGAAATTTAGACGATCATTTTTACTTTCAGAGTACGGGCAACCACATTTTCGCAACTCAACCACATGTTTAGGCCGAACTTTGCAAAATCACACATAATCAAGTTAATGATTGCTTAGGTGGATTCAGAAGTGGTCCATAAAGTTATTAGGCTGAGCCCACCAGACTTTTGCCCCTCTCCTGACGGCCCCCCGTCGAGGGAAAGTCAGAGAACAATGCAGGATTTGCTGGAGTTGTCTGCTCATGGGTGTTATAAGTTAATCAAGGGGAGCACTAAAACTGCAATATCTATTGATATCTATTCATGCCACCTACTATTGCTCCAGGTATGAGAGTTTTCCAGTCAGACTCTGGGAAAAGTAGCCTCATGTTTGGGAAATACCCATGAGCAGAGATATTCACTGCCAAGTAGTGAAGAAAATGTCAGCCAGAATTTCTTTCATTTTGAATAAGGGCGATCTTTCATGACATTGACAAAAGGTCATATAATGTGTATTATTGGACCCTAGGCTATATGAAGTAAGATTAATGTGGAAGTAATGAGAGGAAAAATCCAAGCAAATCCTGCAAAGTGCGTAGACTATAAAGTTATGAGTGCTATCTATTACACATTATACAATTTCACCATTACACATTACACAAAATAGAACCAAAATTTAACTTGTGTCAAAACAATCAAAGCGATAATTATAGTATTAATATTTGAATTAGACATATATAATATAACAAACACAAGAAGTGTGCAGGTTGGGACCTTACACTCCTGTAATTAATACTAAAGTTACGGGAGTGTGCGTTATTCATCCCTCACACTATAGCTACATCACTACTTTAAGGTCACACTAAAAGTTTTGTTTGCTTGCTGGTAGTTGAACCAGGGTCTCTTTGGAAGTATCCAGTATATGTATACTTATATCAAACTGTACTGAGACGGAAACGCAGTTAAGACACATTGGCTTAAAAAGACACTTACAACTTTTATACATTGTTTCTTACCTCTTGGCCATGTGAAAAGAACTCTTAGGGTTAGGGTCTCTGCATCAAGCAAGACTTTAATCTGTTGAAGATCTCTCTGAGGTTTGGAGGCAGACTTCAATATTTTTGTCAGTGCTGACATCAGTGTGTTAATGTCGATATCCAATAACTTACACATGAGAACGTCCACATTTGGATCTGAAATGAACCAAGTAAACTCAATCTGGAAAAAGGATAATCCAAAAGACGATAATCGCAAGATCCTTTGTGAACCGATTTCATAAGAAAGCTAGTCCCATTTTGCAGATCAATTTCTAGAAGATATTATATATTTTGAACCTTTTATATAAGCCAAGCGACCTTGGGTGGGGCTTCTTGAACTTGCAAGGTAACAGAGGTTTGAGATATAAGTGGTCTTAAAACGTCAAAATCCAGCATGTTACGGTTCCACATCTCAAAAATTTGATATTGCTATGCGGTACTTTTATAAAAGTTAGCAATGCGATGGACCGCATTGGATAACATAATTTTGGGTATTTCATTGCAATGAGTCTAAATTTTGAGTTGCCCCCTCTCCCCGTCACAACAATCAATATTATGTCCAGTATAAGAAATGTCTCACTTCACATACCTTGCTGTGATAAGCCGTCTACTTCTCGAGCCAACAAAATATCTGTAATTGTATAAATATGATTTGCAAGGATAGACAACCAAATTCAACCTGACAACGCCTTAAATTTGAAATCAAAAATCAAAATGAAATCATTCAATTAACTTTTGAGATACTTTTTATTTGCAAGTGTTGCACATCACGATTTAATTTCTATACGTAATGTCAATAAGGGACAACATGCACTGAGCTGAGCCAAATCAGAGGGAGGTTCAACTGCTGTAGTTGATAACCTAGAAATAGTTAACTAATATTCATGTGAATATTAGAAGCTTGGCTTGCATATTTCCACACCCTGTAGCTGGGTTGTTCCGTTTTGCTCACATTAAAAGTAGGTACTTTTCCAAATTGAGGCATGTTGTATCAAACTTGATCTTATCTATACAAGGGTTATAGCTGATTTGTCACTTTTGAGGTCAAACGAATTTCAAAATCAGATCTAAATTGTAGTTTTGTCGAGACCTATTGCTGATAGCCTGATATCGTTGCAAATTCAAACAGTGGCCATTTGATTTAAGATGTAAGATGTAAGATGTATGTATGTTGAAATTTCATAGGAAATAATTTACATTGGCACTTGTTTCCTCCATAGTAGGCTGAAATTGAAGCAGAGAAAGTGAGAACTCACTTGGTGCCAAGCCAGAATCGGGTCTTAGTCGTGATACCATACTGTCTATCTGTTGCACAGCTTCTGCATTCTCTCCCCCGCTAGATCGTAATCTCTGTACGATTCCAGGAGCGCTATCATAAGGTGAGTCTAGAGGAATAAGTAAGCTAATTGTGAGATAATCACAACGTAAGTGTAAGTCTTTGTTGTGGAGACAGTTTCAGCATTAGAATACAGGTGTAATGCTGGGCTGGGACCCATGCTTCTCAAGCGGGGCCCTACACCCTTGCCCGCCAAAGTTTTGGCTACTCTTTATATCAAAGAGGCAGAGAGGGATCTTTTTACTGAATGTGCGATGTGTTTACCAAGCCTATTGCCGGAACATGTTGAAGTGGTTTTCTGATGTTCTGATATTTTGGAGAATGATGCATGTACTGTGATCGAAAGTTTGTCACATCCTGAGACAAGACATTTTTTGCTACATTACGAAGAAAGCTCTAATAATAATGACTAATAAGCCCGGATGCATATCCAAGTTATTAAGCTTACCATGATTATTGGGAGAAGAATGAGCTACTGTTACAGCTCTCATTGGTGTTTCACTACCTTAAGAAGAAATCAATCATTATAAATCACGTAAGTATTTCCTACCAATACATGAGTTAGCATTCCCGGTAGCACATCGTATCTCATCGGACTGTCAGCAATACAGCTTTACAGTTACAATAGGGAAAGGGGAGGCAGTTAACAATAGGCCTGTCGCTATTGTAAACAGCTTACAATATGGTCAGTGTCCCAGGGTAGTTTTCACAGGGGGAGGCGGACAGTTTACAATACTACACCGGTAGCCTTCAACTGGCTGTATCCATAGTTTCTCATTGTGAGAAGTGTATTTTTGTGTAGGGAGGGATAAATCGACTGATGAAATTTTATTAGGTTGACCAATCACGCCAAATGCTGTGCTTCTGAGACTTCCTTCATGTTGGAATAGACACACATCACATGCGACTTTGTTTGACTGTTCCGACATAAGTCAAATGCATACAAATCCCAAATGATTACACTCACTATTGTTTTGCGGTTGTAGATTAAATTCATCAAGAGTCCTGCCTATGCTGAGTCCATCTGTGTCATCTGCAATAGTCAGACAAATTTTATACCAATATGCTTTGGTATTGGTTATATACGCACTGAAAACTGAAACTCAATTCAATAGCCAGCTGTGTCTCGAAGATCTGCAACCAGAATCTTTTGTAAGTTTAAAATTTTTATTCTTCATTATAGATTTTGACAGTGCAAAACTACGCAGTTTAACTGGATATTGACAGAAGATATCCTGCTCATGGTTGATTTAGATGGGGAAGGGGTAGACCAAATTTAATCCATATGCATGCATTCTGGGTCACTCCTGATCCACTGGTCACGCTGCAGCGGAAGGGAGCAACAGGAATGCAGGCAATTGGATTAAACTTGTTCTAGGGGAAGGGGTACGAAGCCTCTATCTTGTACATAATTTACTGGCAGACTGTTTACAAAGGCCTACAAATTATAATACTGTACACAGGACTACCGCGCCCGATGCATCTTTATTATTAGCTTTTATTAGTTATGGAGAAATTGATCAAAAGTACTAGAAGTTTGTAAAAGACTTGTGTAGAAGAGTCAACTACATAATTACTTGTACTAACCTCACACATGACAATTACTTTTTGACACTACACATAATCTCTGATTTTGTCAGGGTAAATATCTTGTATACTCTCAGCAGAAATAGAAGCTCGACTCTTAATGCTTAATTTTGAGGAATTGTAACGATCAAAATAATTTGTTGAAGTGACAGTCCTACTAGGCCATGTTTGGCAGCCTGAAAAGTCATTAGGGCATATGAAATAAAACAGACTGTGAACCTAATTGCAGTAAAACTGCTGCCAAGTCTGAAAATTGGGATCATAGTGGATCATAGTGATTTATTGCCTCCCCTGACCACTATGATCCTCTATGATCCTTGTTAAAATAAACTAAAAATACTGATTGCTATGTCCACAATTTTTCATTTTTTATTTTTTTTTGCCCTATGAAACTCACAATATTTGATTTACTGGGGTATTATATCCACTTTTCTAATAGGACTGACCCTTTAATACTTATACCGGTGTTTCTTTCCATCCAGTTAGGTTTGGGGTAACTCCAAATTAAGGTGACTATTGCAACAACCTAAGCGCTTACTTCCAACAGTTTAGTTTTTCTGATAACATATTCTCTATATGGAGCGGAACTCCGGCTTCTAGCGCTAAATTAAAACTCAGCTTATGAACAAGGTCATGTAAAAAAAGGTATGAAATAATTGCTCGCAAGATTTTCGGTATAGAATAAGTACCGGATTGTCAGATTAAAGAAAAGACATTAAAATAACATACCCAAATGCTGACCACCAACTGCTCCTTGTTCCTCATAGTTTTCATTTTCTGTGTCCGCCATTTTCCTGCCTTATACACTCTACCATAGGAATGAGCTCAGCTAAAAGCACATTTTATACAATGTTGTAGTGCTTCAAATACCCTCATATCAATCTAATATCTAATTTCGGAAGGGATAAAAGGAGCAAGGATGAGAGTGACCTCCCCCTGCCGGATCACATACATGCATGTTTCTTAATGAGATACTGCTAGGCAACCACTTCCTTTCAATCAAAGATAAGACACCCAGTATTAAATGTATTTTTGTCACATTTTACCAATGGATTGATGTTACTGTCTTGAGTCCATTTGCCTGCATTCATAGTTGCTCCTGATCTACTGATGACCAGTGAAAGGGAGCAGCTGGAATTCAGGCAACTGGATTAAAGTTGATCTACAGTGACATATAATAGTTAATGGTTATTAAGTACTCGCCTTGATATTCGGGACCCATGTAAAAAAACGCAAAATGATTATGAGATGCACAATCAATCACTTGTCATGATAAGACAAATCCATAAGGTTTGTGTTAGTTTGAAGAGAGGTTATTATGTTGAAATTGGGCGGTTGCCAGTTTTTGTTAGTCATGGTAATAGGTCAGGGTTACCAGAGTTTTTCCTTATTCTCTTTACATCATCTGATCTCACAGTGGGATTCCTAAAAGAGAGAACCTTTGGCTGCCATCTGTTTAGGTTGGTGACCAGGCAATTAGCTAGGTTTTGCCTGGATTATTGTTATAGCTATTGTAGTGTCTTCCCATATTTGCAGGGGCGTATATTCTAAAAAATTTCACTCACTGACTTTTTAGAGATGAGCATAACGATCGGGCGCAGGCCGTAGGCGTGGCGGGGAGGGTGTGGGAGGGGCCTCCCACCACGGAAATTTTTGCATATCGGTAGCAAAATAGTGCAAGCAGAGAGGTATTTCAATAGCTCACTGAGCTGTTGGGTACTTTCAGAAAACAACTCAATAGCAGTAGAAGATTACGGTAAAAATGCTCCAGTTATAAATCACCCATTTTAAAAAAATCCGACCTTGACGGGATTTGAACCCACAACAATCTGATAAAACATGATTACAAAGCAGCAATCTACACACTGCGCTATTCAGCCACTCACAGATATCCGAGGGCCGTGAGTGGTAATATACGCCACTGCATATTTGGTATCATATTGAAGGTCTCGGTCTAATGAACATCACATGGCAACCTTTTGAATAGCCTATGGATACAGTTGAAAACATTAAGCATTACTAAAACAAAAATTTTCTCAACCTTTTCTCGAACACTAAGGTTGTCCCCTCGCCCTTATCGCCCTTCAATATATAATGAAAAAGAGGAGACAGCCTTATTGGTTGATAAAAGTTGAGAAAAATATTCAGTTCTTCTGTGTGCAAAGGCTATTCGAAATGTGGCCATGGTGCTCCTAATTAGACTGAGACCTTCAATATGATACCAAATACGGGGAGGCGCTACCATAGCTATTGATAGATTTATAGATATTCACTATGTTTCCTTGCTACGAATGATTATTCGCATCTTATATCGAAAGGATTTTTGCTGTCATGTGTGGTTTGGCTTGTTATGTAATCATAACAGTAACACAATACACAATCGGATCCGGTTTGTGAAGGTGAATGACCAGCAATGCGTACGAAGTTGAAGAGCATAATTGTTTCCATGCTTCGAATTGGGGCTAAAATTGCATCAATGCGCATTCCTACGGAGCTATCCCACCAACAAATGCCTCCAATAGTCATCATGAAGGAGTTCTAAAACACTTGTGGAGTAAAGTTACCATGCAAATAGAAATTAAAGATATTCTTAACAAAAATTATTACCTACATAGAACTAACCAGCAAGCCACAAGCATATGTTCCCATCCCTTATGATTAGTACTGTTCTGTTTTACTCACCCTAACTAGAAGTCACCACAGCTCCCTCACTGGTTAAACTGGTTTCCTTTGTTATGAGATGCACAATCAATCACTTGTCATGATAAGACAAATTGATCAGGTTTGTGGTGGTTTTGTGTTAGTTTGAAGAGAGTTTATTATGTTGAAATTGGGCAGTTGCCAGTTTTTATTGGTCATGGTAATAGGTCAGGGTTACCACCGTTTTCCCTTATTCTCCTTACTGCATCTGATCTCACAGCGGGATTCCCAAAAGTTAGAACCTTGGGTGTTTTCACTGTAAGTTGGTGACCAGGCAATTAGCTAGGTGTTGCGCGGATAGATGGATATTAACTTTATTCCCACCATTAAATGCCTGCAAAGGCAAATATAATCCTGGATGGCCATTGCTCAAAAAACCATTGTTCAAAATTGTAATAAGGTTGTCTAAAATTTCTAGGGGGGGAGGCAATTTGAGCGCCTAAAGGATACACAGAGGCTTGGATTTTAATGAAAATTAGTTGAATAACATCATGTTACATAAGAGCAGTCAGGTCCTAACTAAGCGCCAATGGCAGCTGATATTTTGCAAGGTATCAAGACAAGCTTTAGTTTCAACATTTATTTACCACATTGAAATAACGGCCAGCCACAAGCCTATGCTCCCAAAGGACCTAGTCAAGGGGCCTTTGCCTGCGTTTAGGATTTTGTGGCGCTCCACTATCAAACACCCAATGTTAGGGTTAATTCCTTGACTGGGGGTGGGTGTTTGATAGTGGAGCGCCACAAAATCCCAAACGCAGGCAACGGCCCCTTGACTACAAAGGACCATCCCTCACAATTAGTATTTCTCTGTTTTACTCACCCTGACTAGAAGGCACACCCTCCTCTCTGCTAGTCTCCAGATAACCTATATCTCCACAGCCTGAATCTATCTAAATTGGAGAAACAATAACAATTCATGATTTTGAAATATTTTGTGCCTAAATGGAGCCCTGGGGCTTGCAATGAGTCAAAGAAATATTTAGGGGGATCTCTTAGAACTCAGTTCCCACTAAATTCTGTGCTTAAAACAGTGTGAAAATGTTTATTTCTGACCAGATTTCAATCAGATTATCAATCATGCTATTACAGATCTATATATTTCTGCATAAATTCCCTGCGGCTGCATTGCGGCCATTTCGGCTGCGGTCGACCCAGAGAGAAGAGTTCTTTCAAAGAGAAAAAAACGTCTTCTTAGACCACTGGAAGGCAATGCCACAATTGTTGTGCTGTAGAGGTAGACTATGTCACAAGGCTCTCCTGCAGGCACAATGGAGACGAATGTATGCCTCAACAGTTTGCATGTGTGTGAGAGACGGATTGGCCCGTGTACATAGCACAGTTTGGTTGGGTTGCTTCGAGTCTACTCTTCCTTGAGTAAGTAGGAAAACTATTTTATACCCAAGGTGGTAGGTGTGGTCATTCTCCCTGGTGTGGTGCACTCTCCACTTCTTTCAAGAGTTATAATGTTACTAAATATGATGGGAATATATGCAGTATTATGATTACAGATTATATAATTATTCTTATGGGCCTCTATTATAAAAGACAGTTTTCTTAGCTCTTATTTATGCCTCAATTCGAAGTTGTCCTCTCTCAAGTTTGGTACTTTTAACCCACGTCGCATAGGAGAAACCTGCTGAAAGAGGGTTATATTGAAAACCGCTAATGTTAGGATAAAAATGATTTTTGATTCAGAGTCAGCACTATTGAAGACCCTTTCCGAATCGTTGGGGGCTTGAATGTTGATAAATCTTAATTTTAGTGACGAAACTCATGAAAGATTCTGCCAAATTGTCCGCAAAACAGGCGGAAAATGCTAAAATTGACTATCCAAATACTGAAATTATTTCCCAAACTATGTCTATATGAGTTTTCAATGTCGCAGATTCTGAATCAAATACAATTTTCATCCTATTATAAGCGGTGTTCAAGATAACCCTCTTTTCAGCACAATTTTCCTATGCGGCGTGGGTTAAAAGTATCAAACTGGAGAGAGGACAACTCCAAATTGAGGCTTAAATCAGAGCTCAGAAAACTGTCTATTATTCAAATCACAAGAGGGTTACTATACTCATTAATTTCAATATACATGTCACGACATGTTGGATATGATTTATGAATTATGCTGGTAAATCAGAGGTTTCAGAATGCCACCAACAAGGACATAAACAAATGAATCGGGAACTGTGTATACGAGTCCGTGTCAAAATGCCATGGCCAAAATGACATTGGGACAAAATGCCAGTGACATAATGCCATGGCCATTTAATATTTATTTCAACAGTCAGCGCAATTCAGTCAGTGAATGATCACATTTTAATTTGACTCTTTAGCTGATGCTTGTCTGGTTGACACAAGGCACCTGACTATTCAATATATGCAGTCGGTGACTGTGCACGTCTACACGGTACCCGGCCATAATGCCATGGTCAAAATGCCGTTGGGACAAAATGCCGTTGCCATAATGCCAGTGCCATAATGCCATGGCCATAATGCCATAGGTCATAACACCACTGCACAATATACCAATGCCAAAATACCAGTTGTATAAAACGCCAGTTGTGTCAAGATACCAGTGGATATAAAGCCAGATTGGACATAATACCATTTGGGACAACATACCATTTCCCAAAATACAATTGCCATAATGCCAAAATATGTAACCAAAGGAGATCAAGCCACACTGTATTCTTATTGTGTTAGTTGTATTTATACAGCTGCGAGTTGCTTGTTGAGAGTAGGAGGTGGCTCAGCTGCTTAGAGCCGTCCCCTTCACTGTGCAAGTCATAAAGTTTCTTCGTTCACTTTCAATGATATCTGGGGTTTGTTGGGATCCACAAAGTGAGAGCTAGTGACTTGTAACAAATATTTCCCAACTATTCTTTAGAATAATATGACAATAACTTTGGATTATTACCAACTTTTTTTTTAAAGCCAAGTCTTAACTCATCGCTGCCCTAGGGACTCATGCTTACTAATGACATTGATAAGACTACGATGATTGAACATAGAGCAGGTTAACTCTGTATTTATTAGTTGTATAGAATGTTACAGTTACAACTAACAGGAAGGAAAAAATCTGTACACCCAAAATGAACTTTCACGGTTAGGCCATGGCCAGCATATTCAGCAAAGTCATTTTATAGGGGTTTGTGACTCACAGGACGTACACAACTTGAATTTCATGTTGTAAATTTAGTATAAATGATGATGGATATGGATAAGTTTTTAACATCTCTTCCGACCATATACACAATCAACAAAATTTGTTTTCCTACTCGAGGGTATGACAGCCAGTTTACAGAGCCGTTTCATCAAAATGTGGTGTTACTATGAAAGGCTTTTGTTTCTCTTAAATAGTTATGCGACAAAACTTCTTTTGATTCCATTTAAAAAGAATGTTGAGAATTTTTTATGTTCAATACAAAAATTTACTGGTTTAATTATAAAATATAAATGATATATATATCATAAACCCCCAAAGTTGCCTTCCACCTGTAATGGACTGCATGAAATACACAGGACACAAAATTACGTCCTATTTACTATGGAAAATCTAACAATAATCATTCAGAAAACACAAGCATCTAAGCTGTGTAATACACAGCAAAGAACTTGTGTGTGCTGCGCTCGCTGTCTACCGGCACCTTTGGGCTCTTTGGCGGCTTTTTGGGAGATTTAGCTCCCCTTGAATTGACTTATTATTGGTGACATCAACATTGATTTGAATCCAGAAAACTATTTGGACTTAGCTTCAAAAGACAATAGCAAGTTGAGTTAAAGCCAATATTTTTAAATTCTTATTTGATCCCCAACCAGAATTTGTGAAACCAAAGTATGTTTTTTATATTATCTCATTATTGTTAAGAAATACAAATCCGAACATAAAAATGTGCACCTTAGATTTTGTCATTTCATATCAACAATTCCTTACGGATGAATGCAACAAAAACAAATTAATGTGTCATTATAAGAAATTATACAATAACAAAATTGTTACAGAAATATCTGACACCAACTTTCATTGGAGAACTAAGCTCATGCATTGATAATGCCAACAACAAAATTAGTGCCAGAAAGCATCAACGTCCATACTATCAAGAAACCTTGGATGACTAAGCAGTATTATTTACACTCACCAAAGAGTGTACTAAGCTTCACAAAATAAGCAAATTGCAAGCATTCAATGGTTAGTTACAAACACCATAGAGGAAATTTAGAAATCATTGTAACAATCTGCATAAACATCGCAAGAAAAGAACATTACAAAGCTCTGTATGGTAGGTGTTGTGGGATTACCAATAAAAGATTTACCATGAGTTTCGTAACAAGAAAATACCAGCTGTGTAAATTCATCTAGACCATGATGGTGATCAGAGCATTTCCGTAGCTGATAAATTTAATAATTTTTTTCATCAATGTTGGTAATAATCTGGCCGAAAGTCTTTGAATCAACGCAACTATACTTTCTAAATATTTTCCTAAAATTTATATACTCTTGTTGCAACTGAATTCTCTTATACTGAAGCTGAGGCCACTGTCAATCTGAAAGTCATTGAATATATCAACATGCAAGCGCTAAACGATAATAGTTAATCCCTGGCACCACTTATAACCTACTTAGCCAACCTGATGGTAAAAACCTTGATTCTCTGAAGTGTTTGAAAATTGCTTGAGTAAAGCTGATTTTTGACAAGGAAGATGACAGTAGACGTAATAATTACAGGCCCATTTCAATTTTAAATTCAAAATCAAAGTTTCAGGAAAACTCCTCTCCACACAAATGAGAGAGTATTCGGGGTGAAAAGAATGACTCATTTAGCATTAGATGGACGCGCAGAACAACTGGTACATTCATACTCAATTCAAAATATTTTAAATATGACAAACCATGAATACAAAGCCTGATCCAACAAACTTGAATTTATCAAAACCAATGACAAGCGAGGAGAGAGGTCCTTGTTAAGCAATTGCATAGGCTTGTTCAAAAAGTTCATACCGGGAGTTTGAGCAGGGCCAGAGTGCAATCATGCTAGCCTTCATGACGCCGGTGATAGCATCAGACAAAACCAGTCAAAACCCTCCAAGCCAAGTTATAAAGTCGGGGAAATTTAAAGAGTCAATTAATTTGCCATAACCCACAGAGTTGGCGACTTGGCGGTGCAATATTTGGCTGCAATTTCTGCAACACACACTAGCCTTCAGTACAATGGGGCCCAACAAACCCAAGAGAAAAAATTCAAATGTAGAAAATTCGAGACTTGAACAGTGAAGGAGATGGCTCTAACCAGCTGAACCACCTCCTACTCTGATCGAGCAACCCGCAGCTGTAATGTGACTAACAAAACAAATACAATGTGGCTTGATCTCCTTTGGTTACATATTTTGGCATTTTGGCAATGGTATTTTGGGATATGGTATGTTGTCCCAAATGGTATTATGTCCAATCTGGCTTTATATCCACTGGTGTTTTGACACAACTAACGTTTTGTACAACTGATATTTTGGCATTGGTATATTGTGCAGTGGTGTTATGACCTATGGCATTATGGCCATGGCATTATGGCACTGGCATTATGGCAATGGCATTTTGTCCCAATGGCATTTTGACCATGGCATTATGGCCGGGTACCGTGTATACGTGCACAGTCACCGACTGCATATATTGAATAGTCAGGTGCCTTGTGTCAACCAGACAAGTATCAGCTAAGGAGTCAAATTAAAATGTGATCATTCACTGACTGAATTGCGCTGACTGTTGAAATAAATATTAAATGAAAAGCAAAGAAAAGAAAATTACGTATATATATATATATAAGTGATTGGTAGCTTACTGCGGTTCCTATAAAATCTGACCTGAACTTTTCCTTATCTTTTATTTCCTTGTGCAATAATATCCCTTCTTGATCGATCTTTGTGAATGTTTGCTTAGGTAGTCCTATTTCGTAGCTGTATGTTCGGATGATAATTATACATATGAGAAATTATACTTCTGTCAAAATAATATCGGTTTCACAAGACTATCAGAAAGCAGCTTAGACTGCCAAAATACTTCTACTCTTTGTGACGTTTAAAATGGTACTGTTCTCTCGTCAGTTGAAATTCAACTGCCTCAAAAATGTACTACAGCCTATATATATCGCTGTATTAGTGTCATCTTGATGGCATGACAAAACTTTGGCAGGCAGTTGACTTTTGATGATGTAGGTTGAGTTTGATATAGTGTCATTGCAATGTGCAGTTGTTAGCTTGACGGACATGTGATACAGCTTTGCCTGGCAGTTCAAGTTTCACTTTGATGATATTGATTGAGCTTGGTATAATGTCATTGGAGGAGTATGTAGGAATTTGTAGTTGCAGTTCTCTGGTAGAATTATTAGATGTGCTAGCAGTGGTAGAGTAATGTACAGAATCCAGTAGTGATAAGAGACTTTTTCAAGTTGCGTGAGAAGCCTACCTAGGAAAGATTATTCAATATTCATTATTAGTCATTGAATTGTACTGTTGCATCTAGATGCCAGATCATGTGACATGTCATAGCAATCGAGGACGATTGCAACTAAGGGAGTGCAGATGTCGCATACACAGCAACAAACAGGATAATTTCTATATCAACAACAGTACACTCAAACCTCGACTTGAGGACACGCAGTTACCAGCCAGTGCATATCACCTCGAATCGGGGACAGGCAAATATATGCAAATATATGCAAATCTAAATTCTATTTTTAATACCGGTGCCACCCTAACGCCAGAATCGTGACAACCATGACAATGCAGTAAAGGTGGCGCCAACAGAGACAAATCAGAATTAGCATAATGTCTGACGTACACCAACCCATTCTTGCGGCCATCATCTTACAGAGCTTGTGAGCACAGATCTCAGTAGCGGAGAGTTAATGTGGTGACTCCATAACCCGGAATCCCACAGTACTATTGTATTGAGTTCAGTGTTATTAGTATTGAAAGTAGTGGAATAAGACAAGGCACTGTGTTGTGAACGAGTTTAGATGAATGTGGTTACGCGTAATGTGAATCCTAGTAGAGATTGTGAGTATGAGGAATTTTATGTATTACATTTGCTAGTTGCCTTCTCGTGTACAAGAGAATACAACTACAAAGTATCACAAATATGTTAAACAGTATGAATGAGAAGCCCTAGTTCATACATGAATGAACATGGATGATTAGGGAGAGTGAGTGAGGTATTAATAGCAAGTAAAGAGCTTAGCTCAGGAACTCTTGATCCACCGAGAGAGCTGAGCACAACAAAAATTTGAATTGGAGCTGAAATATGTGGCAGTAGGACCCAGATATCTAGCCACATATTCAGTATTAGATAATATTATAAAACCACCAGAAAATAACAACAAAAACGGCAACAAACAACAACAAACAACAACAAACAACAACAAACAACAACAAACAACAACAAACAACAACAAACAACAACAACATGATTGCGTGATTGTGCTTGCGAGTTAATATCTTGTTCTATTTATATTTGTATATGTTTTCTATCATGACGTTGTCTCTCACCCATGTTTTTGTCTATCTCTAGGTTCGATATCACCGTAACAGGACAGGTCGATCAGGATTAAATTACTTTGATGGTTGTCGATTCAGAGGTAGAATAGTGTAATTCGGTGAGTTGTATATTTATATAAATTGAGCATCTGCCATTAACCAGTTGTTAGTGTACACCCCAAAGTGCACCATTTCAAGTGTTTGAACTGCTTGTAAATTTTTGTCTTATCTTGTAAGCAAAGGCATCATCGCAGTGGAATAATGATCTGATGGGGGGGGGGAGCTTTGCTCAATGCCTGTTTTGCCATTTTCAATGACTGAGTATTGAGTATTACCTTATTATATTAGACAAAAGGAGTAAGAAGGTGCAAACTGACGATGATTATGTATATTATAGAGTTACTTCCTCTTAAACAATTAGAAAACCTAGTGTGTCTTGGTTTTTCCGCTTTTTGTTTACATGAAGGGTCCAATCAAATGGCAATGTTGAGATATCCCAGGAACTCCACTTAGGATTGAGTAGACCTCCAGTTCCCTCAGTCTATTTATGAATCAAACTAATAACATGGCAGCTCCCATGAACATTCAGAAAATTCAGAATGTACTGATAAATTGTCAAATATGACGTGAGTATGAATCTTGTTCACACAGTATTTTATATCATTGAAAAGAAATTGTGGTGTTGAACAATGCTGATAACTGTAATACGTAGTTGAATGTTAATACCATACATGACAAGTTGGTAGACCCAGAAATCAGGAGGTCTCTGCGGACAAACTATCAAACCCGGAATACCACTCCGCGTCCCGCAGTGCGGGTGCAATTCAGCCCTAGTTTGTGATATTTCTAAGCCAAAACTTGAGCTTTCATATTATGAATTGCGTCATTTTTACATGATTTTACATAGAAGCAGTAATGGTAATGAGCAATTACATAGGTATATGCACTGTTGAGGTAGGAAAACTTAGTTTTTCTTGCAAAAAGATGCTTAAAAAATGTTCTGGGTAAAGGAAGCTGAAAAAAGGGAGGAAAAAGGGAGATGGGGAGAGGGTGGAAAAAGACCCTAAAAACTGGGAGCCTCCCTACCAAAAAGGGAGACTTGTCAGGTATGGTTAATACAAGGTGGTCTAACTTAGCCCAGCTAAGATTTCTATCTAATCAGTATGCAAGAAAGAAGGTTTAGTTCCATCAGAAATAAGGCTGAGTGTTCACAAATAATTACCAGATATATTATGTAGGATCTGTGCAAAGTAGGTCTATCCGTCAGTCAGGTCAGGGTGGTCTCTCTTCTCCGCCGTATATCCGTCCAAGTACGTCATGCGTTATGTCCTAGGCTTGTCTAGATAATTGAAAGCTAAGAATAGCTTTTGGTAATAATGAGGAGTAACTCAGGTTATTGTCAAAGTTGAGAGCTATGGTTTGTCTAATTACTTAATTACTGCCAATGGTGTGTTAACGTATCTCAGTTGCCTCAACATAATAGTTTGGAGGTTTCAAACTTCAATTTTTATGTTTAAGCCCAGTGTTAAAGAGTTCCAAGTCTTTTATCGTATAGATCCTAGGAGGCTATGCCTCTGCCCAGTGTAAGATGCTGCCTAGCATCTTTACATAGAATAGCCAGGGTAGCCACCACCTTCGATTGTTGTATGAGAAAACCATAATGGCTTTGATGAGTGTGCGGAGTAAAACCATATCCAGTTGCAGAACCATGGCAGATGTGAGCAATAGTGTATGATGATGATGTATGTGAAATAGTGTTTGTTCCGTATGTTAGACGCAATCTCTGGTGGTTGGTTACATGTCCTGAGATACAATGCAATAGAAGAGACCAGAGTGGGAACACATAGTTGGATGTCAGTAGTTTCCGATAATGAACCGTCCATTAAATATGCAGCAGGTTGGTTCACATTCTGTGTAGATATCAGATTGGCAGCAGCTACATCATGATTTGAATAAGCAGAACAAAACATATCTGGATGCAAAGTTGTTTCAACAGCAGTACTCAATACAGGTGCCATAGCAATGGCATACACAGCCACAGCAGTACCAAAGTTAACAGCAGGTCTCGTAGCAACGAGCAGTGTTTCAGATTCAATAGCCTTAGCAAAGGCCTCAGATTCATCAACAGTGTGAACAGTTTCTCCAATTGACATACAGGTATTTACAGGATTTACTGATACAGTTTCACATATCTCAGCTCCATGATGAACCATTACAGGCAATGGAGTATGATAATAGACAGAGACATAAGAGAACGAGAATTTTTCTTCAAAGCGTTGAAGGTAAAATTTACAACCTCGTACATGAGCTTCACTCTGAGCATAGAATTGTAGTCCAAGTTGATGGTTGTAATCAAACATATCTATTGCCTTCTGTAATGTCAGGGTATTGCATTCGTACTCTTCAAAGATCCTGGACATAATTGACAACTCTGCATGGTTATCCCATATCTGATGCTTTACGCAGAACCTCAGTGCTTTATCAAGTCCACTTTGTACATCTGGATCAGCAGGGAGCAGCTGCCTCTGCCAAGTGAAGAGATTATCCATCAGTTTACAGAAAGTTTCACCTGGGTAATGTTCCTTGTATGGTAAATCCATAACAGCTGGATCCAGTTAGTCTCCGTTGATCGACAGATTATCGGCCCACCCGAGGACGCCAAACTGTGATACGTGGTTGATCTGTGCACAGTAGGTCTATCCGTAAGTCAGGGTCGTCTCTCTTCTCAGCCCCGTCATATCTCTGTCCAAGTTAGTATGTCATGCGTTATGTCCTAGGCTTGTCTAGATAATTACTTGAAAGCTAAGAAAAGCTTTCGGTAATTATGAAGTGCGACTCAGGTCATTGTCAAAGTTGAGAGCTATGGTTTGTCTAATTACTTAATTACCGCCAATGGTGTGTAAACGTATCTCAATAACTCAGCTTTGCCTTATTTCTGATCTAGGTAGCCTCATAGGTGTATTTCAAAGTAGAATTTGTCTTGTTCTCTTTGTAGTACTAGCCAGTAGAGTAGCAAGTCTGTCATCAAAAAAATTAAACAGTATTTCAATGCATTGGCCTGTTTCTTTGTGCATATTCAAGAACGTTGATAGTGCAATAATAACACATTTGCTATTTGCTACTTGATACATTAAAGGAATGCAAACTGCAGGTAGGAAATTATGGCTCAAAATTAGGTCGAGGAAATTTAGCACTAACTAAATGACCCCAGTTGAGTTGAACTTCCCATTATTTTATCAGGTAGGCCTTATGTTATTTAGAATCAACGGTTGAAACTCACACAAAATTACATGTCAAAAATGTTTTAGGCTATCCGCAAGTATGCCAAACTGTGTTATCTATAAATTGGCCTTGGCAGCTAATATGAATTCTGAACTTGGTCATAATAAAATGAAGCATCAAACAGCACTTTGAATAACTAATATCAAATTTCTACTTTGTAGGTATAAAGAATGGAAGAAATTTAAAACAAAAGAGAGGAGGAAATTAAAGAGACAGTTGGCTGCGCGGCTGGTGTCACTTAAACAAACTCAGCTCGATCCTCCGGAAACAAATGAAACATAACGAGGTCTGATATAGCGACAGCTCAATAAATGTGCTTGCTCAGTGTTTTTTATATATATTATGCCTAGCTACATTTGATCATCATGAGTAGTTATCCAATACACATGGTCTGGTTGATTGAATCAGAGGGTCTTATCACATTTCGCAATCATGTTTCCTTCACCACTAGGTGCATGTGCAGCATGTTCGGACGGGATTTATTTTGGCCATTGTGTTTAGATTAAACTAAAGTTCCAAACAAAATTTTAATCACACCCTCACTAGAAAAATGAGCTAGCTTTCAAAGAAGATATGTAAGTGGGACATTTGACCATCTTTGTGGCACTCTTGCTACGGTGATGAGAGACTCGTATCTCAGAAACGAGCCTCGATAATTATGTGAATATACTGCTGATGTAACTGAATACAATAAGAAAATAAGGGAAAATCAAGTGACCAATTGGAAAATATCAAAGAGACCTGTATGCGAACTGTAAATGGTTAGATACCAAGCAGGACAGTTATTGGCCGTATTATCATCAACCATATTTTATGTCTGAGCAGTCAGACTCACCTTCTTGATAGTCTGAAGCATACCTGTATGGTTATTAGAATGCTTTGTTACTCCTAGCCATAAGAGCTCTCATTCTATCGTTCTGCATGCATGCAGTTTGCTTGAAGGGTTTTGCACGCACAAATTTTTCTATCATTTCAACATTGAACATCCCTTAATTATGATGAACAGAACCGGAGAATACAGAAGAATATGAGGACGTGAAGGAGGAGGAGGAGGAGAGTAAGAGAGATAGAAGCCATGAGCTTTGGTTACAGAGAGAGCGAGAGGCACAGGCTGCCTGGAAAGCTAAACAATCCTACTATAAACATGTGCAACAACAGAAACTACTAGAAGAGGTGGGTTTTATCACATAATCACAGAACTACAGAAAAAGGTTAGTTTTATATGTAATAGCATCACTGCAAAACAACTACGAGAGATGGGTTCTATATGTAATTATATAAGTTCACTAGTTCTTTACGGAAATGTCAAGTAGGGATTCTACAATTATTGTTAACACATTATTCTGTCATATTCGTACATCTGTATTGATGCGCATACTAAAACACTTTTATTTATGTTGTGAAACTGATAAGATAAGAGCAACAACTGTTTTTTTGTAAATAATTGCTACTGATTCCTCTTTTACAAGAAATAACCATTGGTTCAAGTTCAGATAACTTTCAGTAGCATTCTGGATTGGATTTTTGTCGGGGTCTACAACTATGATCTGTATTCCTGATATCAAAGTGCTGAATGTTTGACATATAGATTTTTAAGTTATACTAAGTTTATTTTATATGACCATATAAAATGAAGTTTTTCATTTTGCTAGTGAAGGATAAGGGAAGCCTTTCAGGCCAGTCCAGGTCAAGGTTGGAGGCAGCATCAAGACTAGGAAATTTTTTTATAGACAGAAATTCTATATTATACTTGATATATTACATTATTATCTGCTCCTTTTTCCTTTTTACCTTACAGCAAAAGATAAGGGAAGAATGGGAGGCAGAGCAGGCTAAACAGAAGGAGGTGGAGGAGAAGGAAGCCCAGGAGGCTGAGGAATTAAAACGGCAACAGGTTAAAATTAGCCAACTAACGATACACAAGATCGTATGGTTATGGTCCAGGAGTAACAGTGACAAATATCCTTGCCTTGCATTTTGAAAACCATCACTTTGAGAATGCAACTAAACAAGTCAGGAATTTACACTTAGAGTTGAAAAAAATTCATGGCCCTACATATCATGTAAAAAATCCTTAACATTGTATCACGGCACACATTGGAAAGAAGTGGGATCGCTATCTCTCACCAGCCCAGATGTGATCTACAAAAGGATGTATCCTCTAACTACACTTGAGAGTTGTCCCATATTTGAACCTGTTGTTCAAAGATAGGACAACTCCCCATTAAAATTTTATTTCAAAATTCATGTTTAGTCTTTCACAGGCCTGGAGCACTCACTGGCTGACTGTGACACATCATAAATTGATATTTGAGCCAAAATGCCTTTCTGTTAAAGTTGTTTGACTCACAGTTTTGCTTGTAATGCTTAGCCCCCTCCCTTCCATATGTACATTATATGGTATCATTAATCTGAGTTGATTTTGTTGTTCGTTTTCTTAAATTTTGTTTGACTAGACATGTAGATTTGTAGGAAGAGAAGCTACAGGATATTATGAGCGGTCAAAGAGACGGTGTCAAGGTTAGTTTACAAGCTGTTCTAATGGTTGTAACCTCAGTCATGTCATAGATTTACAGAGTAAATTCCGTTTACAAGCTTGACAGTTTTACATGCCTATATTGCTCCTGAACCAGAAACAAAACAAAAACTTCAGCAATTCTCCAGATATTACTTATTGACCTATAAATTTGGATATACGTATTTTTAAAAGTGCTAAACATTTGATATTTTTATGAATTCCCCACTGGAATAGTTGTGAAAGATGTGCTGTGCTCTTTGATTCTGAGTATAGTTGTTTTATTATGTTATAATTTTTAAGATTGTATTTTTGTATTACAGGGACCAACTCATAACCCGGAGCCCCCAAAACCGATCACTCCTCAGAACACAAACGCAGAGCTTTGTGGATTCTACAGAAAAGTTGGTGCTTGTCGATTCGGAGACAGGTAAGCGAAAAGAGCACTTGATTGAGAAGTTATTATTAAATATGACTGTAGTGACTTATTTGTTGCAAATATTCGTCCTATTTAAACTATTACAACAGAATGGACCAAGACAGACACGTACACAATAAAACTGTTTCCGCTTTGTCTCCAAGTTTGTGTAATCACAAATATAATCTTGCATCTAGAATCTATCATGCCTTTTTTTGGTGCGATTTGTGGAAACTTTTCATGGTTTACTTCTATTGTAATGGAAAATGATAACTGCTAAATGTATCACTATATAAAAATTATATATGTAAGATATATAATATATCATTTATATATTTATCACATCAGGTGCTCCAGAGTACACATCAGACCAGTGATAAGTAAAACTTTACTGATAATAGGAATGTATAATCACCCTAGTCTAGATAATCTATACGGAGGTGGTAAAGATTCAGGTTAGTAAGTCTGAGGTCACATGACCTTAATATGTCTATAATGTGGTCACATGACCTTAATTTGAGCTGGTAAAGACTAATATATGGAGAGCTCACCTCCTACAGCAGCACGTGTAGTGACTGGGATTTGAATCAGCAACCCTCAGATTGTCTAGCTCGAATCCCAACCACTACGCTATCCTGTCTGTGGGTTTATTGAGGTCACATGACCTTAAATACTTTGTTTGAGGCTGCTCTTTTGTATCGCGTCTTATTCTCCATATTTTTTTCTATCATGTGGGCGATTTTCAGCTTTTCAGCTCAGAGGAAGTTATGGCCTCTAAAACATCCAGGGTGATTGCCTTCAATCGGCATTGGGAATAACCGGATGTTTCCCCTGGGGTACGTCACAACCATAGACATGTGTTTTGTCTATGGTCATACTTATTATGAGTTAATACACCAATAATCACACAGATAAGATGATGATCAAAATTCAGACCTGGGTGGGAATCGAATACGGGTCCACATATCTATAGGCAACGACGCTACCATCGCGCCACTTTGACCAACTAGGTGATCCTGTAGACAATATAACTCAGTGTTAGCAGCGTTGCCTGCAAAGCCATTTGGACCTGGGTACAGATCTGAACATTTTGATCATCAACATATTCATTAGTGTATCGTAATAAGTATGATGGTTGTGACGTACCATAGGGATTGCCGGCTGATTCTTACTGCCGATAAATTGCCGTCACCTTGGAAGTTTGAGAGGCCATAACTTCCCCAATATTTGGATTCTAAAGCTGGAATTCACTCATATGATAGAATAAAATATGGAGAATAAGATGTGATACAAAAGAGCAGCCTCAAACTAAGTCTTTAATATGTGTGTATAATGGGGTTATGACCTAAATATGAGCTGGTAAAGATCCAGGCAAGTTTTTGACAGTAGGGGGCGTGCAGTGCACCGCCTTCATTTGTGTATGTCCAATCTCCAATAGAGTTGACCTCATCAATTGTGTTGTTTAGCTCTACAATGGTCAGTAGTCCTTGTCTATTCTCTGTGAAATGGAATTTTTCTAAACGGTCATTGATGGAATAACACTAGTTGTGGTCTCAAAATTCCGACTCATCAACTGGCATCTTCAAGTTGACACCTGTAAGCTCAGTGTGGTGCTCATGATGCACTGTTGTTTCCTAATACACCTGTCTGTCAACTGTGAGAATATATTCCAATAAATATGATCCAGTCGAGGTTCTTCCTTGGTGGTCTTTCAATTAGAAAAAGGTAAATATCGCAATCTGATCGCTCACTCAGTGAGTGAGCGATTCTTTCTAGGCTCTCGCTTTCAAATAAACTATATACATTTACATATACATTCTGAGTGAGCGATTTGGGAGCAAATTTGTCGAATTGAAAGACCAAGTTACTGATCATTTTGAGCGATGTGATAGTGATCCCCCCAGGGTTACTTCAGCTATTGTTGGTGTGATTGTTTTACTCTCTTTTCACACAGACATATCCCTGGAGTATGAGGAGGCTGACTTTTACGAGCACTTCAGAGAGTTCTATACGGACACCCTGCCTGAGTTTGAGGCAGCGGGTCAGGTAGTGCAGTTCAAAGTCAGCTGTAACTATGAACAACATCTCAGAGGCAATGTATATGTACAATATACAAAGTAAGTCAACTTCAATAACTCATCTTATATGTATGTATGTATGTATGTATGTGTGTGTATAAATATACAATACACCAAGTAAGCCAGATCTGGTGTAGATGTGCTCGAATTGTGTTTGTATTGATTGATACTATCCTGCCTGTGTTTCAATCGTAATAAGGAAACCTCTGTAATTTACCCTTCATGTTGCCAATGAGGCCAATTGTCAGCCGAAATACTTAATTCTCATCAATAATCTGACATCAGACCTGATTAAATTGGCGATTGGAATGAGTCTTTTGAAAGCGGTTTTCCCCGGCTATTTGAGATGAAATTTGAGAATCCAATTCCTCCGATGGTAATAAATATGTTATACGATTGGTTTTTCTTGGGTAGTTTATTCAATGATATGAAACATGTATAATGCACACTTCAGTTCGCCCAATTCTGTTACTGACTATTTTTCCATCCTGTAAGAGGGGGGGAGGGGTAACGACCACTTCGAAATCCATATAGCCCTACAATGTTGAAGGCAAAAATATCTTTAAATAGTTGCTTTGAGACCTCTGTCATAACTTAAATAATACTTTGATGATACAATTATTGATGAATAATCTCATATGGGCTTTAAACTTCTCATATTGTGATGTAGCTTACCGATGTTGTTTCTGTTGTTACAGCGAAAACGAGGCTTACCATGCCTATCAGCTGTTTAATGGTAGATGGTACAGCGGCAGACAGATACAGTGTTCATTTACTAGTGTGGATAAATGGAAGCCTGCAATATGTGGTGAGGAGATTGAAGGCCCAACTGGCTCAATTTGGATTTTGTAACATTTTATCGTCAAACACGATTAGAGCCCAAAAGCGGCTTCAAATGCGAATGTTTGCACATCAGAGTATGATAGATCACCTTCTCCGCTTGTCAAAATTTACCACCTTGTGGGATCATTTGGAGGTAACACGGGGTAACCACAATTACCTCAAAAGTGCCGAGAGTTGCAAGACTCTCATGTTTCATCAAAAACCTTCTGTCAGGGAGGAACCATCTGCCTCTAAGCATGAATCTGTTGGTAATTTAAGATGCACAACAGTAGTTTAAGCGCTCAATATGTGCCTGGACAGCAGGTAGTAGCACTTCATTATCAACCACTTCTTAAAAAAATTGGTTGATGATAAAATGCTACCACCGGCTATCCAGGCACAGTTTGAGCGCTTAAAGTAGCATGTCAGAAAAAAAATTGACTCTGTTCAACCATGTCTGCTTTAAGATGTTGGCCTGAGGTGTCCCTGAATATCATTTCTCATCTTCTTACATTTAACTAAAACAAGTATGGTCTAATTTACCTTTATTTGGAGTTGCTCCTCTTATCAGCAGCAACCCGGAGCGGAGACAAAATTGATAAAACTTTATTCTGGCATACCTTGCCATTTAAGCTAACCACGATTATATATAGCTTATAATATTAAATCTTTGATATTATATGACGATATAATAACTTTAATATATTATAACATGTAATGAAATGTATTTATTTTATTTACCAGGTATGTTCCATCAGAAGAGATGCCCTAAAGGTCGTAACTGTAACTTTCTTCATGTATTCAGAAATCCTGATAGTAGATTTAATTTGGCGGATAGAGATATGCTACCTCAAAATAACATCAACAGAGATCATCGAGACAGCAATACAAGGTGAGTCTGTCTGTGAGTCTGTGTGACAGGTTGTTACCCAACCTGTTGTATTTGAGGGACGGCTATAATAGGAGCTATCACATGAAAAAATACACTGCTGTTTACTTGGACCTTTCTTGAAGTGATCACCCCCCCCCTCCCAACTTCAAGTCTGACTTGAACCCTTGTATCAGTAACATGATCCCTTCATCCTTTAAACTATGGAAATAATCGGAGATGATTTTTAGACAAACTGCTATTCACTACTCAGCTTGTAAGAAAATGGGTAAACATGCCCAAAGTTTAGCAAAATATTGATTGATATCCTGAAAACTATGCCGATCAGGATTCAGGATGTCTGTTCTCTCACTAAATGGTCCCAACTAAATGTGCGCATTGGTTATTATTGGTTACAGCTGGTTGAGTTTTACAATAAGGGGGTTTGCCCCATACTCCCTGGTACAACTCGCCTGGGAGGGTGGACTAACCGGAGCATTAATCATTTTGCCAAAATACATTAAAAGTTGTCTTATTAAAATCAGGGAGGGGGCAACTCCCAATCCGTCTCATGTGTTTTTCTTGGCGTTTTAATATTTTTGGCAGGTTCCGATATATATAGCAATACGAACAACCAATTGGTGCAGCCCTGAACTCATCATATTTTACATACATTTAAGGTTACTGTTCCATTGAATATGTCAATGTCTTACTCTTCTAGGCGATCTTCTTCTAGTAGGAGTGAGAGAGACAAACATAGCCCTAGTGAGCGACTCAACAAATCACGCAGGTCAGAGCGGAGATACAGAAATGGATGGGGAAGTGATGAAGATGATGAAAATTATTCTCGGTCTAACAGCAGAGAGTCATCAAGGTATCTAATATTTCTTAGGGAGAATTTGTTTTGAGTGAAAATTAGGTACCCACTGATCCTCCAAAAACAGCCGCCAACCTCAGAAGTCAAAAATAAGCTAGCACATGAATATTGAAGTGTCTTCAAAAGCTTTTTGCCTTTTGTGGAGTTTGTAAGACCCTTTTTCATGCACAAAACTTTGCATACAACTTAGTACAGCACATTGTTAAGTTTTCAAACACCAAATGGTAGTTGTCATTCATCGCTAATGATTCCAAATCAATGGACTCCAGACTTCCTTCAACTTCCTTGCTCATCATAAAGCATTTCAGGGGACTGGTGGGTTTCAGTTTTGTGTTGGATGACTTCAGCACATCTTTATAACTTTTATAAATCTGTGATTTTAGGAGCAAGTCGAGAAGTGAGTCACGTCATAGAGATAAAGAGAGGAACCACAGAACTACATCATATAGAGAACACAACCATAGACATCGTACTTCACATCGAGATAAATACTCCGATTATGATGATGAGTATAGCAGATCTAGAAGTAGAGGTAGGTCAAGGTCTAATAGAAGTAGGTCAAGATCACCGGAATATAAGGCGAGCAGGCGCGTACGAGACAGGGACAAAGCTACGAGTGAAGGCTGTAACCCAAAAACATTAAATGACACAAAAACGGACAGAAAGTTATCAAAGAAAAAGAGGCACAGATCCAGAGAAAAAAGATCCAACTCTAAGAGTCCTTCAGCGGAGTTATCAGACACTCAGAGCACTGGCACTGAGATGTCAGTAAATGGTTACATGACACCTGAAGGTGGTGTGACAGCTGAAGGTAATGTGACAGCTGACAATAGTGTGACACCTGACAGTAGTGTGACACCTGAAAGTAGTGTAGATTGGAGATATTGTAGAACACCTAGTGACTGTCACGGTGACAGCCCTGAACAGGTGGACTCTTGAAAATAAGTTTTTTGTTCTGTAAAGATTTTTCATTTTGGTATATATTTCATACTTGTTAAGTATAAATTTTGAACTGTTTATATGCGGCACATGTATTTAGCAAATACAAAGAAGAACAGAAGAATACACTATAGTTTGTTAGGAAGCCGAAGTGAAATAGAAAAATGAAACTAGAATTACCCCTTACCCTTGTTTGAGGTAAAATATATCTTTAACATGATATCTGGTAAGACAGAGTAGAACCGCAACTAAAACTAAATATACGATATAGGATAAAGGATAAAGGATTGTTACTGTGCTATAACTCACTGAACCACAAAACTCATTTTGTCAGCCCTAGAGAAATCAAAATGAATCAATTAAGTGTTCTGGATTATTGGACAACAAATCCTGCGCCAATAAGTATTTAAAATAACTGTAGCAAACAAAATTTTCTGAATCCCTTGCTGCCAGAAAGAAGTAATAATGGTAGTAATATGCAAACACCATGTACAATAATACGGACAAGTTTCACACTAATTTTGAACTTGACCACATTGGGGAGGAACGATATGTAGATACCAGCAAGGGGTTCTCCTTGATACCGGGTAATAGGGACAATTGTTCTGCTAAACAACAATATTGTAGAGTAAGCTGTGGCTATAAAGCTTAAAGACAGTGATTATCATTTATCAATTAAAATCACTTTTTTGAACATTGATTCTAAATGGATGCATATAAGGGGCTAAGATTCGATTACTTAGCTCTGTGGCTTAGGACCTGGTGGTAGGACCAACGGTTCTTTCATAGTACTTCTGATTTCTGGTGTCTGGTGTGGGTCAATCTGCCGAGTTTTAACGACGACTCTACTGGCTCTAAAAGGTTTAGTTTATCTCAAAAAGTTGGCAAATTAATCTTGTTTGAAAACTTACTAGAGATTCGGTAGGAAGTAAGCTCTCTCTAGCTGATGTAATAGGCTGTTGATTGATATTTCTGAGTTGTTCGTACCGCTCAATATCCCCTTGTGTCCATGTGACATGCTTAGTATCAGAGGTGCCATTGTGTGCTGAGCAGTTTTGGATTGGCCAGACAACAATTTGACTAGTTCGTCGGTGTGAGACCAGCCTATTGTAATGACTCCGTAGCCAATTTGTTGCAGCTTACGCTCAAAATTCTGAGCTTCATCTTGAACTCCTTGTCTGTTTGCACAGTTGTAGAGTATAAACCCACTGGGGCTCGCTCTGTCCTGACAGATTGGTCTCTTCTGTACATGTGGCAACTGGCAAATGATGACCTTTCCTGTAATCGAAAAACCAATATGTACAAATTTTCTCAATGATTAATCATGTACTCTCAATATTTTTTTGTTGTTTTGGAATTTGAACAATCCTAGAAAGTATGTTGATAAACTGTTTAAATTGTTTTGACACGCTTGCAACAAAGCGGTGACTTGTAAATTCCAAATCATTATGAACTTAAACAGCTACAGGCGCTGCCCAGGAAGCTTATGAGTTTTAAGAACAACACCTCTCTCAAATCATAATTCTAGGGATATGGCCCTAATCGAAACTTATCTATTTTATGATATTATTTATATAATGGAATCTTATAAATGTAGCATTGGTATGATAATCGCATATAGGCAGTTTTCTTGGTACAAATTTTAGCATATTTATGGAGGTAAAACTTGACAAAATGGATCTGCAGGTTTGCTAACTGTATATCATAACTCTTCAGATTTGGCATCTGCATCATTGAGAAAGGACAAGGTTTTCCAAATCATTGTGGGTTTAAAAGTTGATTAGTGTCAATATAAGTGATGCAAAATGCAATCCAATGTTATGTTTCTGAAAGATCATCAACAAACGACCAGAAATTACTTTAAATGAGGTGTCCGAATACTAAAATTATTTCCCAAACCACAAATTCTCAATGGTGAAGATGCTGAATGGCATAATCTTTCGATCGTTTATAAGATGAGCCCATTTCAGTTCATGTGCTAAAGGGTAACTTAATAGAAAATTGCGGCAAATTTGAGCCAAGAAAACTGTCTATTACTCAGAAAGGATCAATCAGTAAGTAGGCTCATAGAAACACAGTGGAGTATGGACAACATGTACAGTACAGTACCACTCCGGGTAGATTTACATTTACCTTTGGCTTTCTGCACAAAAGGCCTTCGGTATTCAGACATGCATTCATTGTGATTTTTCCACTGTAGCCATGAAAAATCAGTGTGTTCTGATTCATGCTTTGCTGCGTGATGAAGAGGAGTTTTTCCATATTTGAATGAAGTGTTATTAGCTTGAATGCTTCTCTGTTTCATCTGTAGCAGCTTGTGACGCTTTTCCTGACTGTCCACTGAGTTGAGGATGACCAGCAGACGTTCCGGTGATTCTTGCTGTGCTGCCAGATGAACAGGTGTTCTTTTGTTTTTGTCCTCCATTAGAAGCAGCTGAGAACGATGATTTAATATGGCGGATAGAGATATACTACCTCAAAGTAACCTTGGCGGAGATCATCGAGTCACAGATATTAGGTCAGTCTGTTTGTACTTGTGACACACTGCACCTCAGATGGCCAGGTTGAAGGGATGTTTATGATATGGATCCCATTATAGGCTTGCACAGGAACAGATTCATCTGAGTGTGGCAATGGCACAGTCAATCAGTTGACCGGTGAAACCAAAACTCACAGCACAATCACCGGGTAGTGTGTAGCCTGTGCAAATTGCAAATGCTGGTAATTAGCCTGGTAACCGGTAACAGTGGCTAAGTAACATACAGTGAAAGAGTCATTCTTGACCAGAAATTAAGGAGTTATCTTCTTAATATCAGGGAGCAGACGATCCCCTGTAACTGTCTTGAATTGTTTGTCAATCTAAACAGTTAGTTTGGGTCCCTGATGTAAGAAAGTGTAGTATTATTATCCGGTATTATTGTCTGATATAATCCGCACTGTTCATCGATTCACAAACTCTGCATATTTGAGCTACTTTATTGTACACGCACTACAAGCTAACTGACTATCTAGATAAAGTTGATAATGGGCAAAAACAGCATAAATGCAAACCACAAGATAATTGCTTTGACAGCTGCAAGGTAAACAACTTTGTATAACAATAATAAGCATATGAGCGACATGATGATTCATGACATAAAAGCACTACAGACTACAGAAAGGTAATGATGACTTCTGGTAGATTATAAAACAAGTTTGTTCCCTCTGTAGTGGCAGCTCTGTGGAGGGATATAGCAAATTTTGGGTACCGTGGCAACTTGATACCTGACTTCTGCAATAGCACCCCGCCACCACAGAAAGAACAAACTTGTGCTAGGAGGACCAAATTCATTAGCTAATCCAGTCAATAATTTTCAAACACAGTAACAAGGAGATTTATAAAGGAGATTATCAAACTTTCCAAACCATATATCAATCTTTATCCTTTTAGACATTCATCATGAGCTTGAAGGAGTGAGAGACCCAGATATAGTCCGAGTTATCAAGTCAGCAGTATCAGCAGGTCAGAATGGAGGTATATGATTAGATGACCAAGAGATGAAGATATCATTATTCTCAGGCTAACAACAGAAAGTCAACAATATCAAAATATTAAGCCTGGATCATATCTCATCTTATATATTTATGGAAGAATTATACATTTAGTTCCTACTACTATGTTAGAAGTTTTGTGTATAACTTTCTTTCTCTCCGACCCCCAACACAGCATGGTTTCCCTATAGCTTATCTCAGATCTTACCAAATCAAGACTACTAGCAGTTGTTTCCTAACATTATGATATCAGGACGTTGTCAGGAAACTTACTGCTTGCAGTTTTGTGCCTTACGACTTCAGCGCATTTCTATCGCATTTTCAAATCTGTGATTTTAGGAGCAAGTCGAGAAGTGAGTCACGTCATAGAGATAAAGAGAGGAACCACAGAACTACATCAGATAGAGAACACAACCATAGACATCGTACTTCACATGGAGATAAATACTCCGATTATGATGATGAGTATAGCAGATCTAGAAGTAGAGGTAGGTCAAGGTCTACTAGAAGTAGGTCAAAGCCTACTTAAAGTAGGTCGACATCACCGGAAAACTGCCGACAACTAAGAGACACTTTGGATAAATTTGATAAATTCTTCTAAAGCGCACAAAGTCTTAGTGAAGGCTACAGGTCAAAATCGTAAGACAAACAAAAGCAGATAAGGAGTTATTTTTAGAAAAAGTGGCACAAAAGAAACACTCAAAACTGAACTCAGGAGAGAAATAATGCTCTCAAACTTAGACTTTCATCAGAGAAGAAGGAGCTTAGATTTGAGATCTGTTGACCAACAAATATCTGTCAGGGTTTGGCTGTGAACAAATCTAGTACAAAATGCTGATTATGCATTGTTGAGACTTTGTTCCAATGTTAATATTGGGGAACATGAAATGTTTGATTTCGTTAGTTGTTTATACAAAAAAGTAAAATTACATATGTATTTGAATAAAATGACTGATAATAAATTGATTAAGTTAACAACAACCAAGCAGGAAAAATTGAATAACTCCTGTGTTTAAAAATTAAATGAAGGAAGATATCCAAAGAAAAGAAAACGAAGAGACACAAGGCCAAAGGTGCGTCTTGGATGAATCATGCTCCATTTCTTCATCAGAGCGTTGACACCAAATTTCCACTATATTTTGAAATCACATCATATGGTAATAAATTCGATCAATAAAAAAATACTCATCAACATTTTATAAATTCATTAAATCCACTGACAGCTAGTCAACATAAATCGAAATCGCTATTCAGTTGGCGACAAATTTGCAGACAACGTCAATTAATAGTCTAACACAAGGTCAATGATAACATATGCTGAAACAGATTCTTATGCGTGGTCAGACCCACTATTATTCATACTTGTTTTGACGCTCAAAATGTATCTAAGCTACTGAAATAATTTCAATGTCAGTGTGACTGGATCTCTGGTATGAAAACTTAAGAATCTGGACACAGCTCAGTGGGCCCATTATATACCGACAGTGGATCTACAACATGTGAGTAGGTGTTTTCTATAGCTGCTAGTGATTGACTCAGTATCGTGGCTATGTATGTGTCATCTGACGGTGGGCCCAACCTTCCAATTAACATCCCAAGAGCATAGAGCTTGTCATCGCCTGTGTCCCTCATATACACAACGGAACCACTGTCACCTCCAGTAAATGGTTTTCTAGTATTTTAAAAGAGAACGTGAACATTCAAATATCCACAATGTGCAATACTGACCGAGCCGAATATTGTACTTGGTTTGTGAAATGTCAGCAAAAAGACCACAATACATTATGGTTATACCAAGCGAAATGTTTTTGATGAACTACCGACACCAAGGATTTTACACACCAAATTTAACAACATACAGAATTACATTGGTAAGTACAGGCGCAAAAGTTTAGTGATTCCATGAAGCCTACTCTTGTATCATTCCACATAATTTTTTCCAAATATGCATTGGCTTGATATAGGATGTACTGAGTGCTGACAGATTGGTGTTGTCAGTTCCATACACCAATCCAGCTAGAATTATTATTGGCCAAGAGAGACCGTGACAATATATTATTGCCCTCACTAGCTCGATGCTTCATAAATATTTATGATAAAGAAATGATTTTCCAGAGATGGCGCAATCAGCTATGGTGGTTGCAATTCACTGACAGGCAATCAGTGTCACAGGAGTTGTTGGTTCAAGTCCTATCTGGGAAGCATTCTTGATTGATTTTCCCAGCACCCATCGCCCGCGAGTGAATCTACATTCTGATTGGGAAACTCTTTTTTTATAGATAATAAACCTAGACAGGTCACTGTACAGAGCAATACCATTGAGGCACTTAGTTGTGTTGATATAACGATGACGTCAAATTTGTGGTTACTTATGGCCATCATTGATTTGAAGCTCGCAGTCCAGGTGTTGCGTATATAATTTGATTCTGAGTTTGAAACTTGCAATAGATTCAGTAGCTGGCAGTGATCAATTTGATGGTATTCTTTTATTTTATTGCAAAAAAGCTATACTCAGTATCCTGTCTAGGTTTATTACTACACTCTACTCACTCCGGAATGAAGTATAGTGCAAGACCTCTCTTCATACCACCTTCTCTCCTAGTAACATCCCTCCTATCTGGCACAACTTTTCCTCTTATGCCATTTGCAATCACTTCACAACCGACCAGTGATAGAAGACGCTTGGCATCCACGGGGAGAATTGCAAGTGGAACTGCTCTCTTACAACTCTTTTGGATCTTGGTTAAGTCCTCGGCTTCTAGGGGGAGTAGAGCTATGTCTGTACAATACCTGGATCTTGTCTGTGAGCTGTAATGTCTGTATGAGAGCAAAGGAACTCCTGTACAGGAAAATTTCTCGCTGTTGGGTGGAGCTAAGCTGATTGAGTACCGGTCAATATTGCGCTGGAAGTCACACTGTAGGCCGTTGGCAGGGAAGCTCATTTCTCGTTCATTGCTAGTTAGAAGAAGGTGAGCAGCTGTGACTGCAAATATTGCTTGTCTCTTAGAGCCAGGCTTCTTATTTGTTCCAGCTAAAATAAGCTCGCAGGTGCCCCTTGCTTGTTCACTCCAAATCCCAGGATGATTGTATGAACTGAGCAGAACCGTATATGAAGATGTTCCGATTTGTGGGGCCTCCCGTCGAGCTTCGGTCGCTTGATAGACACCTGGGGTCCTGTGAATATCAGTAAAATTGTTGGAAGAACATAAAAAGTGTTAAGTTGCACTGTATTTCGTTCATACTGAAATTCCTATACATGTAGTAATACTACTGGTAATAAATTTAAAGTAATTACCTCAAATTTTCATATAAACAGTAAACATGTTTGCATGGGTCAGATTTGGTCAATTTACAGTTTGCCCTTATCATATTTTCGTATTCGAAAAAGAAAAACTATTCACACTGCTTCTAAGACCATGAAGGACAAAAATGTCAGGGAATTTCGGGAAGAAGCAAATCTTTTTCCAAATAGCCTAGTTGAAATGTGTGAATGCGTAATGAAGCGACATATTTGGATCCCTTTTGCCATCATAAAATTGATCGGCAGACGTACATACTCATAAATTAGTGATTCACAGTGCACCGAACTTACCAGGTTGTTAGCTGATGTGCATGGTATTGTTCTGTGTATTGTTCTCTAAGATTCCTCGTTGGATTAACACGAAGCTAAAAAAAAAGTATACAAAATAAAAGACAAGTTGAATCAAACAAGGCTGGCGTATCCCATAAAAAAGATTCAATCAACAATTCACAACACTTTAACCCATCCCATGGGACAGTTTAGCTAAACCTGCTATTTTTCTTCATTTGGTTTCTGCATACACTAAAGATTTGAAATCGGACTTTAATTTACAACTAAAACAATAGTGCTGCGGTATGGTCATGCAGTCGGGGACTAGGGTAAATTTCTGTAGTCAACAATTTTGTCTAATTGGAAGCATTTGAGACAAAGTTATCTCGATCATCTAGATTGTAAGTAATGTTCAATTCAACTATTTTGATTTTCCGTACATATATTTACAGTCTGTTAGTCTCTGTCTACTCATGAAGACATAATATGGTGTTTAAAACCAATCAAAACACGAAACATTATCATCCTTACTCCCCTAACCTAGTTTTTTTGGCATATAATGGAAAACATCCGTCCAGGATGATATTGTCTGCCAAATAAAATAGTGTATATATATATAGTATGCCTACTACAAGCAGTTTTAATACATATTTCTTTCATCTACTTGCCTTTGTTAGTGAGAACTTGTACTTCAGTGTACTCATGAGAACAGGGACTTGTGTTGGTTCAACTCGCTCAATTTCCCACCTCACCCTCATGAAGAGCTCATGGAAATCCTGAGTATCCCTGGCCTCTTTGAGTGCTTTTGCGAAAATTGGGATCATAACATTCCTTGCAGCAAGCCCATCCATAAGAGTTGCTGCCATAATCAGCATGTCAGGACCACGTGGCTCGATGCTACCTGCAAAATCCCTACCCCTGCCTTGAATCACATGGTGGCCTTCTGGTATTTCTTTGCGGCAAAGTTGAGTTATGAGAAGCTTTGGCGTATCCATTAGTATGCGAGTGTTCATTTGTCGCACTACATCCTGCAGTGGCAGGAGACCATCAGTGCAGAGAAATGCATTAGAATAACCATGTCCAATTATGAAGCAAATCAAAGATTTACCTTCGATGGAACATTCACTAATGGCTTGCATCACCTCAGCCTTGGACGGATTTTTCACAACGGTAATTTTTGTAGAGAACATCTGCATGACTTTGTTCAGTTCTCTAAGTTCGGTTTTGGCATGAGGTCTGTCCTTATCTGTGTAGATGCAAAGGACTTCTGGCTGCGCATTCATCTTGTAAAATCCCGGCTTTGCTGTAGAGGTGTACTCCTGTGGCTGTGACACTATAAAAGGAAATGAAGACAAAACTGGTGATTTTAACATACATTGTTTATCTGATGATATAGCATTGAACGGAAAATAATTTGCATAGTAACAAACTTGGAAAGAACCTTTTTTTTGTTATAGTTGAAACTATAATCACTCAAAAAAAGGGCTATTACCTGAATCAATCACACTTTTACATCTTCTGTCCGTATCTGCAAGCGAATCTGTTTTGATGTTTCCATTCAGATGTGGATATACTTGTTTTGCAGGACTCAGAATACTCTCTGCATTCTTTATCTGATCATCGAACTCATTGTTGTCCAAGTTCCTCTCTGCGTGATACAAAATCTGACAGATAATTGTGATAATATTCACCCGTGTCCAACTTTTACGGCACCGACCAGATCATCCCATCGAAGAAAGACACCACATCTGGCACATAATATCGTTCATCTACTCATAAAAAACTATAAACATTAAGCCACTGCCTTGTCAAGCTCAAAACCAGTGAAAAGGATTCCTTTGTCGTTGAAAAAAAACAAGCAATACCGATGGATTGACTCTCACCTTCCCCATTAACACTGGAAGTTGTGTTAACGTTGTCTCCTGCAGTGTTTGGAGGTGATAGATCATGATTATCTGAACCAGCTGATGTTTGGTCCTCATGCTCACTCTTTGATTCATCTTCTTCTTCCCTGTCTCTGTCCTGATCTTCTCTATCATTGCCTCCAGGAGAGATGGCTGTCAAATATAATAATGATGTCTCAGTATGGAATTATAACCTTGAAGCTTTAGAAGCGCCTCCCCATATTTGGTCTCTTATTGAAGGTCTCAGTCTAAAAAAGAGCACTGTGTCAACCTTTTGAATAGATTTGAACACAGTTGAAACCATAAGCTGTACTGGAATGAAAATTCTTCTTAACTGTTCTCAACCATTGAAGCTGTCCCCTCTTTATATTATATATTCATTTAATGCTCACAATTTAGATCATGGTCTCCTAATGTAAGGGAAAACTTTTTTCAAAGATGTGATTATTTTGTGCTTCGCATATTTTTTACCCCACCAAGTATCACAAACTTAAAAGCGCTACTATAGCTTCAAAGATCATGATTGCTAGGAACGAAAATACACAGGTTATCAATTTCAGTTTGCAATTAACCCCAATAAAAGAATGGGAAGGTTGTTCATTCATGGACCAGATATACTCAATTACTCACCATGACGTTCACAACAGAGCTTACAGTCCATGGCAACACATGGTAAGAGTGCCAGTCTTGATTGATTAACCATGCTAAAATCACCAGCTGGGTAGTCCTGTTCAATGTATTCTACTCGAAACGCTTCCATTTCTGTAATGACAAAGGTAAAGTAAAACTCTGGTCGCTGTTTTATTTTTTTTCCCTCCTCTGCTCTTCCACAATCTCACGTATTTTATTATAACAATCTGCTTTAGTGTATATATTTTTACACTTTTTACACTACTTTATGGACAGTTTACACCCAGAACAAAAATCATAGTGTTTTTTTAATACTCATGACAAATATATGAAATCAATCAAAACCCTTCTTTTTCATATTTATACCCTTATTTTGCATTTATTACCCTTATACCCATCGTTCGAAACTATTTGGAGTCAGAGGTCTGCTATGCTCTAGTTTCTCATTCAGGTGCCATTACCATTTACTGCTCATTAAATTTATGTCAAGGGCTAGACAGTGGCAAATTTTTCAAACCTACTGTCCATCCAATAGCTCTTTGAACATACAGCACTTGGAATATAAAGAGGCTGCACTACAATATTATGGATTCATGTAGTGTGCGATCAATATTCCTACATTCTTATGTGGTTTTATATAATTTGAGCAATAAGAAAGGCCTATCAGTTGAAGTACTGTTTAATGATGGAGTGTAATTCAGATCCAGCATTGATTGTAGACACTTGGTAGTCTATCTACAGGGATTTACTTGTGCGGGGAGTAATAATATGGACCAAAAATCTTTTTATGAGACTTACTTTTACCAATTTGCTATGCTCAAAATTGAATCTTAAAAACTTATGAGATCACAATAATTACACGGAGCATAGCATGTCTTGTCAAGACAGGCTACATTGAGCCATATTTAATAGCGTAAATCATGAGGATTAATGATCTATTGATTTATAATTCACTAGAAAATCAATCTTTGCAGTGCACCTGCTGTGGCACACATTGTGACCATGTCATTTAACTATAAACTGAACTCAAAATTATTGTATTCCTACACTTTTTCATATTTAATTTTCTCTTAAAAAAAGAAAATAAGATAACAAAAATCCATTAGCAAAGTCAAATATAGTTGAGGAATGTATAGCTATAATGATTTTCAAAAATAATAACTATTTACTGAGAAAAACTCCTAAATGTAAATCAGTCATTATTGATTGATAGGGCATTGTTTATGAGAGTCCTACGTATGACATCATATTCTTGCCTATAAATGTAAACAAATTGTTATGATGTATTTGGCGCCAAATTGGACCACATGTACATAATCAGAATTGGGTGATCTATCAACCTGGATAGGGATGGGAGAAAGTGAATCTGACCCGTACCCCTCTTTAATAGATGACTTGTTTGAAATGAGAGGAACTTTCTTACAATTCTAAATCAACACTGGCTGAGGGAGGCATTGATGGAAGACTAAATCAACAGTGAAGTTTAGGCGGGCAAACTTAAAATAACAATCTTAGAAAATCTAGCATTTAAAAAGAACGAACCCTGGGGAAGAAGATGAAGCTGCAATGTCACATTGTCATTGGTTCGGCTGTAGCCTACACAGCGCTGATATAGCCCAGCTGTGAAAATTACTGATAGATCATCTACTAATGTGCAACATAATGTGTTGCGTATCATGTCCTCTGATGCTGAATGACGCCATTCCTTTTCACTGATATCAAGCTGAACCTCGAGAATCCCTAAGTATTAGACATATAATATAAGACATCGATCAAGTGGAAAAATTGTGTGGTGATGATACCAATCACCAGTATTAAGTGTACCGTCGGTTGTTTAAAGGGCCGTTAGGTCGTTTAAAGGGCAACCGGGATTTCGCAGCAATGTATAAATGGGTAGTAAAGAATGTGCTATGCAGCATCAGCTTTGTGCATGACACAATGCAAAACTCAAAGTAGTTGCTGACTCTGAGCTGAGTTATACTTCAATTTAGGAGAGGTTCAAAGGCATCGCTGTAATAATGATAGAGCACAGGTTAAATATAACATGAACAGGGAACTGCTCTGTGTGGTTCCCTATTAGTTTAGTTTGAGCAGCATTTTAGTATATACCTGATGGATGAAATGTTTAAGAAGAATTCTTACTAAATAATCATCCGATTTATATTTGGTCTTTTTCTCTATGCATAAGGTGCAATCTGATCACAATCGATGGAACTTGTTTGAAACCCTGATTGCCCTTTAAGTATGCAAAAGGTACATGAATATTACCATAACCATATATCACATATGCATGAGTCTTATCAGTACAACAAACTTTTCATTTTAACTTACTGTAGTCGTTCAGAATGGGCCGCAAATCATCGGCAACTGAGGAGGTGAAGAAGTCTCCTTTGATGAGATGAAGATCCTCTGTAAAAATGAAAAAACAATTTTTTGCAATTTTGTTTCACACTTGACTACACTCTGAGCTTGAATCAATATGTCCACACCACTGTTTGATCATTGGCATCGGTATGATGCCCTCTAGGGAATTCCAATCCTAGATCATTCTGGAGAAGCAAAGTAGTCTTGCCCTCCTCTCTGCTGCTACTATCTTGCCACACAGAACTTGGTGCAGCACATTGTCTTTAGGAACGGGGTGTTTGCAAGTGTGGTAGCTGTGCAGGGCTTATGAAGATGTTTCTATGTTTGTATGGCAGAGTATCAAATGCCTAATCAAAGCTCATTAGCTGGACAAAGATAATTAAAGCTTTATTTTGTTCAAGTCCACCGATAAACAATCAAGTCCTACCTCGGCGCAGTCTATATATGTATGTATGTAAGTATGTATGTATCCTAGCTGTCTCTCTCAGCTCAACCTTTTCTGTGATGTTGAACACAAATGGTTTCTTCCGTAGTGACTCCTCAAGAAAACCACTTACGACCTTGATTACTAATTTGATGATGACATGAACAGACTCTAAAATACATTTTAACGAGTACAGCATGTGTAGAATATATTGCAGGGTGCTGGCTTATGCAGCACAAAATCATTATTCGGTTTTGATCCAATAATTTTGCTTTCACCCTCGCAAACATATAGAGAGTCTGTTTACTTACCTGGATTCGCGACACTATCATAATCTAGAAGTTGCAGCGAGTATATCTCAGCTAGAAAATAAAGAAAAAGCTGTAGAAGGGACGTGCATATGCTGAAACAAGCGGAAACACCATTTATGATTAAAAAAAAAGATTTCAATCAGCAAACAAAGTTCCACTAATGGCCCAATCTGAAATGAATGGACATGTTGCTTCAAATAAATTCTAATGTACTCACATTCATTGCGAACATCATCCAGTGCCTCACTTTCAAGTGGCTCTGCTGTGGCGTTCACACTGGTCACATCACTCCTAGACCCCTGGTCTGATTCTGGAAAGAAAGCCTTAGTTTGATTTTAAAAACACACAGAACAGTCTAAGGCTGCCTGGTTGCTCAAACAAAAAGCAGGCTCTCAAAGTTGTAGAGAGTTCAAAGTTTTTGAGAGCCGCTTGGAAATATTTGCTACGGTACATTAGAGGGTGGCTCAGTTGGATAGAGCGCCGTCCCTTCAGCTTCAAGTTTATCACTTGCCGGAGGGCGCTTCACCACCCTCCCACCTCATATCATGCGCTTTTTCCTAGCTCTAAAAGAAGAACATGGATGTCAATGTGTCGTAATGATCTTACCTGTACTAAATACATCTGCATTAAGGCTGGCAACTATGTATCCTTGTTCTTCAATCGAAGCTTGCATGCTGCAATGGTCTGAAAAGTAAAGGATGATTAAAGATGGCAGACAAAATATTGATGAATTTCGACAAGTGTTAGTATGCTACAATTTTATAGAGCATTAACTGCTGATGTACTTCATCCTGCCTCAATTTTGTGTCAGTTAGTCAAAGTGCTTAAACAGCAGCAAGTAGGTGTTTGTGGCGTTACATTATCAATCAAATTCATTTCTTGGATGTTGTTCGATAATCTCACGTATGAAGTCCTTGATAATGTTATACCAAAAAGCTGCACATGCATTTGTTCAGGCGAGTAGACTTCAGGGCCGTAGTTTATAATATATGGCAGGGGAGGCAAGAGTCTGAGGCCGGTCTAAAACATTGCTAGGAGGGGTTCTGCAACCTCCCAAAGCGATCTACGGTATATAAATGGCAAAACGAAATCCCAAAGGAGTTTTTAATGACATGAATTATTTAATCAATTTGTTTTTAGGCAACCTTAATTAGCTTTCTAGGGGAGGCAGTGCCTCCCTGCCTCCCCTAAACTAAAACTCCGGGCCTGGACTCAGTTCAAGTGGGATTAGAAGTGACGCTAGAAGGTCCGCTATCAAACTAATTTGTAATTGTAATTTCGGCAGGAGTACATGGCCACCCATCAACTCCTACCAAAAGTTATTTCTGCTATACCAATTTAGGATATTTATTATCTCAGGGTGATGTTGACAATATGTTGTAACCAACGTACCAATTGGAAGTTCGTGTGGACTCTCGTCAGATATAGGAAGGCTAAAAAATAATTACAAACTATTAATTATGAATAAGGAATTATGACCTGTGTTTACAAAAGCTTGTGTATATGACTTACAGACAAAGAAGATATCATAGCGCGTATTTGGATGAATTAAAGTTTTGTTTGGGGTGGTGGTCGATAAATGAATATCACTACCAACGATCTGGGCACTCTAACTACATTTACATACTACAGTTCTTAGATATTTATCATCAGATATTATATTATAACAATATTTTTAATAGAGAGAGAGAGACCTAATGACATTACTTGGTATTCATATAAACTATTCTGCATGTGTGCTTCGTATCACATGATTTTATACCATCCGACATTATTATTGCTCAAACTGTGCAGACTGTATTTTTGGATTAACTGAAAGACACAGCTAGTATTCAGATCCATTGATTATCGAGATAAGTTAGCATTGATATGAATTTATGAATCAGTCGTAAAATACACAGCCTGGCTACTTGTGGATAAATTATTTCGTCAGTATATAAAAAGCTGACAGCTTTTACGTTATGCATTGATCGGCATCCCAGTAGCAACCTTCAGAAACTCTATCTGTCAATTACAGTCAGGAATGTGTAGCTAAATTTGCAATAATAATAATTATTATTTACCGAAAGACAACCAACTCACCTAGAACTCAGCGGCGCACAGTCATAGCGGAACAAGTCTTCTACAACGTAATTCGAAGCATGATTCATTATGTCAAATTGGAGCAATAAAAATGAGAGCTGACCTTACAAATTTTATAAAGGACTTGGTGCTGTCATGATAGAAGGCAACACTGCTCTGACTTGAACTTTGGCATGAAGGATGATCATCAAGAAATTTGACCGTAAGATCACATGTAACAACTTTGTTGCAAGCATTTGGTATTATCACAGAGTAAGGATATATATCTTTACTCTGTGATATTATGCTACAAGTTTTGTTATGAGCTGATACTCCGATTTAGAGGAGACAATTCCCATTTCAAAGCTTAGTTAGCACAGGGAGGGTATCCCACCCTCCCTGGTTGGCATTACACAACATCTGGATAGGGGGGGGGGGGGTTAAAACTCGCACTAAGACCTACAGCTTAAATGGTGACAGAGAAACTAGGTATCAGGCTCAATATCTGGTTAGAACTTCTTCCTTCTATTGCTGGCCAGTTTTAAAGGACAATGTCTTGAAGAAAGTATGTTATTATCAAGTTATACATGCGGTTGGATGAATAGTTTTAATGCTGGGAATATATTTCAATTCGACAGTAAATTTGCCGAAACATTTGATGCCTCACCATTGCTACTGATCCGGGTCGATGATCTTCTTCTTCGATTTCGACCACCCGCTCCTACAAGTGTGTACAAGATTATATGACTTGATCATGACATGGTGTAAAAAGGTTTCACTGGCATGAACTGATTAAACCTATGATGTTCCAGCATGAAAGAGAGCAACATTTTGTAGGCATATTTTAATGAGATAGAATGCTTTCATTGATTCAGGGATTAAATAACTTACCCTTGTTAGCGGCTGGTTGTCTTCGTCTAGCCCCTCCATGGTAACTTGACTGTCTAGAACTGTGACCCTCAGCTACAATTAGTATAAATAATTTCAACTCTGACCCTAGATGACAGTGATGCTATCTCTCTGATCTGATCACTTCCCACCTATGTTTCACATGCACATGGTAAAATAATTGAACTGTCCGATATAAGAAAGAAAATGAGCCATGCTTACGTCTTTGTCCTCCAACAGCGCCATACTGTTCAAGATCCTCGTCACTAGACATGTTAGACATTAACGTCAAAAACTTCTTGTGACAGTTTATATACTTCAGCTTTTCGAGGATTAGTTATGTAGCTGTTTGCATAACCAGATTTTTCCTCGTCTGCAAAAGAAAAACACTAAAAAAAGTTTGACATCTGTGGCATTGTACATAGGTGGAGGGGTAAGGGGTTACAGCATTGCTTGGTTCAGTGTATTTTTGCCGCTTTGAAAAAACGAAATACTCATGGACACATGATGAGGCTTAGGGAGGGAGGGAGGGAGGGAGGGAGGGAGGGCTCAAGGAGTTTTGAAAAATGTCCCTGTGAGAATGTTGATATAGAGCACTACGCAATTAATATTATGACCGTTATTCATTGCCTTTTTTCAGCAGTATTCCTATAGAGGAGGGATAGTAACTGCAGGCTCAGTCTCCGAGTGTAAGCTGTGCAGCTGATGCCCCTAGATTAGAAAAGTTATTTGGATTAAAAATAATTGTCAATCATTAGTGGTTAGTCTCATTGCTATCTTGTCTTCTCCATTATCAAAATGCTTCCGACATAGCCAGAGAGTTGTTGAAAGCACTCTTACAAGAGGTAAAAGCAGGACTTGTTCCACTATAATAGAATTGATTATTATTTAATCAATTTTATTACAGCTCGAAGCATTTACCTACTATAAGGTTTTATTGAGCACCCCCTACCTAACTAAGGAACGGTGTCTCTTTGGGAATTCCAGCGGACTTCCCATCCAAGGGGAAATCCTGAGCCATTCCACTAATCAAATGGTTTATTATCTCATGATGACTTTTATATCACACGGCATTTAGGCTATCTTCTGTTTGCTGATTTTGACTTTTCCTTATTTGGAATTGGTTATGGGGTGCTGGGGCTGGGAAAAAGTCAAGAATCTCTCCAAAGGAAACGAGAACCATACCTATATATGGTTGGTGGCAATGGTACAAAGTGATTGCATCATCTCACCAACCGCCACGATAAATGCAGGAAACTCACTTATTCATGCTTGTAGGTACAGTACATATTAAGTACAAATAACAGTACTCTGCAAAAACTAGGCATACACCTTGCAGCAACCTATTAGTGTACACTCCTATGCTATCACATGTTGATTTGTGGAATTACATAATACGTTTAGAAATACTAATCTACTATAATCACACAGTTCAATTTCAGGATGGAGACAAATAAAATCAACACTCTACGGGTGAAAGCACTTGTTCCACTGAAAGAAAATTGATTATCAATAATCAATGTAAAATCCTGTTCACAGTAGCGCTCAACTGTGTACAAGGTTTACATTAATGGGGAGTGGCTGTGGTTTGATGGTTAGAGCATGGGCATTTCAATAGAGATGTCGGGTGGGTAGGGTATGGGCCTTTCAATCTAGATGACATGTGTTCAATTTGTTCGGTGTTGTCAGGAAGGGCATCTGCCCTCAAATACTGATACAGATTAAAATCCGAGTAGAATCAAGGTTTCTCACAAGCTATCACAGGGTCGCGCTTTTGCTTATTAACAACACTTAGATAACCAAAATGACTGAAACCAGAATCCGGGTGGAAGAGGGATTATAACGTTACGTTGGTGGTACACTGTACAACATTTCGATAGAGCTAGCAGAGACTCATGTTGGGTCTATACTTGTAGAATCATCCAAAAGTTTTGTGGCTAGTGGAGAGGGCGATAGGAACCGATTCACTCATGATGTTGACTTGTGATGATTAAAAGTTGGTTAAAATCAGAGGGTCTCACCACATCCAAAAGCATGGGCAGTGATATATCAGTTGCCTAAAGAACAAGGCTGCAATTACTGAGCAATATTATAGGCAGCACACCTGGAGGCCAAACAAGTCCCATCAGTCAATGGACTGCTGCAGTACCCAAAACCATTACATCAAACCATAGGCCTATATTTATCAAAAGAAAGTAGAGTAGTAGTTAGTAGACGTACTTACGATAAAGTAATCAGTGTGGAGCCAATGAACTCCCTCTTCAGGGAGTTCATTGGACTGGTGGAGCATGTACCAAAACTTTTTAGGTTTACAAAAACTGTCTGAGATAGAGCTTAAAAAGATTGTCTGTCTACTTACTGGTACTCCTTGCTTGATTGACTGAAAGAAGAACTATGTTTGGATATCACAGTAAACACGTACGGAAGTTGATCTGTTAACTATTGAAATGATCAGTAATGGCGGACTTACCCTTGTCTTTTTGTTTTTATTTTCTAAATGTTAACTCTCTTTTTCGCGGGTCACACTACCGAGCAGCGCCCACAGAAACTCCAAAACCCTGATTACGCACTAATAGACTGATTATTATATCCTTTATGCCAGCTATTCCGGCGAATAGGATCAATTGGGAAGTAAGTAAGTAAGTAAGTAATCTTAATCACTGACGTCACTAAGCCTCAGTTTTAGAACTGTCATAAATGGTGGGCTATCTCTGATTCCCGCAAGTATCAAGTATCAATTTTGCACCCTGGCAATCCTGGAAATTCCATCGGAAATTCCACATAAAGGAAAACCCAGGCTTGTGGAGCACAAATCTTATAACATCGAGGTCGACATTGAGATCTATTTCTATGGTCTATAAACTACTACTGATAACAAAATTGTTTTATTCTCATCACAATGCAAAGATTAGAGCATTTGATGTTCACTAAGGCCAATTTTGTGTGCTTCCTTCCAACTTGTATCGTTGCTTTCTCCGACGTTGATAGATAAAAGATGACTCTAAAACAATATCCGATAGAAAATTATAATATAATCATTGCATTGGAGAAATCAGTTTGATCACGAAGTGAACCTGAAACTAGCTTGTAGTACAATGTAATTTATAAACTGCACCCCCACCCTCCCGAAAAAAACGATGACGGGGGCGGATCTAGGTTATAGTATTTTTATAGATAGATGGAGGGGACAATTCTTTACTCATTTATTGCCACAAGAGATGGTAAACTTTCATCTTTGCTCTGCCAAGACTGCAGCCTGTCTTGAAAAAATAAATTCGTATCATACTGAAATCATCACAGAACTGTGTATGAAAACATCTTTCCTCCTAGGTCAGGCTTAAATTCTTTTTCATCTCACCCCATAGGTTGGTGGTCTGGTCAGCTCGACTCATGATCCAACCACCAGACAATGCTTGGAATGTACTTCTCCACAAGCAAAAGCCTCAGAATAGACTTCCACAGATGCATTACGCCTGAGCACAGATTGAAACAATAATTATTGCTATATCTCCAACCTGTTAGTCACATGACGCTAGCCAGTGGTTAAAGTCTGAGGGTATGCAGGTGTACCCAGTACCCCACCAGCTTCTTGCGGAGGGAGGACTTACCAAGTCATGGTAACCCACAACAATTTATACACACCGTATTTTGCAACATATTTATCACCAGTTTAATTCTAAAAATTGGTTCACCGGTGTGTCGTGGGTTACTTATATGGTGAAGATTTTTTAACAAATAGGGATCTCAGCCTCCCCCCTCCTTGAATTACCACAAACGCAATTAATCTAACTTGTCAGAACACTTCGTAAACTCTGGCTATCTTTGACACCCACAATTAAGTAAGGAACCCTGCAATCAGGAACTTCAACGGAATTATAAGTTGGTTTGCAGGGTCAAATTCATTTCCTATAGACAGTTTTCTGAGCTCTTATTTATGCTTCAATTCAGAGTTGTCCTCTCTCCAGTTTGGTACTCTTAACCCACGCCGCATAGGAAAAACCTGCTGAAAGAGGGTTATCTTGAAAACCGCATGTGTTTGGATAAAAATGAGTTTTGATTCAGAGTCTGCACCATTGAAAACCCTGTGAGACAGAGTTTCCAAATCATTGGAGGCTTGAATGTTGATGAATCTTAATTTTAGGGACGAAACTCATGAAAAATTCTGCCAAATGGTCCGCAAAAAAGGCAGAAAATATTATAAATGACTATCCAAATACTAAAATTATTTCCCAAACTATGTCCATATTAGTTTTCAATGTCGCAGATTCTGAATCAAAAATCATTTTTATCATATTATAAGCGGTTATCTAGAGAACCCTCTTTTCAGCATGTTTTTCCTATGCGGCGTGGGTTAAAAGTACCAAACTGGAGAGAGGACAACTCCGAATTGAGGCCTAAATCAGAGCTCAGAAAACTGTCTATTAACGAGAACTGTTGATTAAGATTGATCTGTTTTATTCATTTAACAAAGAGCACAAACACCATTGAATTTCACAATCTTGCCAGCTTATTAGTAGGAGTCTTCTGTGCTAAACTTAACTAAATGTCACTCTCCCCTATTTTGCATCTCTGCTTGCCTCTAAACTTTGGCTTATAACTTCAAGGCAACAGGCAAAACTGTAGATGGAATAGGTAAGGAACGTAAACAACTCAGTATATAGGTTTATTTGGTCCAGGTGATCGGATTGAGGTTGAATATGTCCAAAACCAAGATATTACCTTTGCAGCATGTTGCAAGTTTTGCTTCTATGTTTTATGAAAATTACAAGGAAAGGGTAGAAAACACCAGAGACAAGATCACAGCTAAAATTTATTACTTTATTGTGTAACCCACATCTGATTAGTGGCCTCAAATTTTGGATACATGCTGCCGAGTCTCAATTTATATAAATAGGACGGTTCCAGAGAAGTGACTGTGATTTATTTTTAGGTAAAACTTGGTGATCATATGACTTCACATTTTTGCAAGCATTACTTTTTGACTTTTCGAAAATCTGCTGGTCAAATTTCTGAGATGCAGACAAGGCATTTTTTCTGCACTAGAAACAAATCAAAATGGAAACAGGTTTTACCATAAATAGGCAAGGAGAGAGGTCTTTGTTGAGTAGGCTTCATAAACAAGAACCTACTACTAGAAGGCTTTTTTTCTATGTGGTCATCCACTGATCTAGTCCCTCACAATCCATGCAGAGGAAATTTATAGCAGAGTCATTCATTTTCATATAAAAATACACTGCAAAATCTCGAGAAAAGTGTATGTGTGTATGTGAACTACAGCGAACTGCATATTTTGATTCGTTGCCAATATTAAATGGATCTGGGATAAATATTTTGGTATTACACGCCGATAGCAGGAAAAAATATAAAATTACGATTCTGACCTGTTTTAACTTAACTTTCTTCATTAGCATCCTTTATATTAAAGCCTGTATGTGATAGGCGGGCTCTTCCACAAGTCCCTTCAATATTACATCTCTTACCCGCCTTTACTTGAGCTTCTATTGAGTTTTATTATAGAAATAGTGGAATAATATAATGTAGGAGCAATATTATTTAGAATGAAAATAAATATATATTTATGCTGTCAAAATTCCGCCCAACGCATTGAGCTGCTAAACCAAAGTTAAAATTATACATCTGTCGGTAATGCTACCTTCAATTTGCCCCGATCAACGTGTAACAGTAAAGAAAAAACCCACATTCTTGTCTTTTAAAAATTTATCGTCCCAAAACCAACAATTAATTACCAACACAACCGTCAGATATAACTATATTAACTAATTTACCAGTGTTCTTATATACTATAATATAGTTATTTATTGTACGTTACAAGGTCTGTTCACTAGTTTCCCAAGGTTCTGAGTAAGCGTACGTACAACATACACCAAGATGTATGATGGGTTGGGTTTTTCCCCATAGATTCAGAGTTGCCATCCTGTTGCCTTATCTCCAAACGTGTACGCATGTCTTCTGCCTTCAATTTTGTGGAAGATGTCTCTTTTACAGTAATATCTGAAATAGAATTGTAATCATCGGAAAATACATTATATTTTGATCAGATCATATACCTGAAAATCATTCCACTTTCAATACAATATGATTTACAAGTTGCCCCCTCCCAGACAAGCCTCAGTAACCTCCTTAATAAAGCAAGGATTTCAAGAAATTCTTGAAATCCTTGAATAAAGTAATTTTAAGTAGTGGAACAAAGGCTTCTACATCGGGATGCAGAATCTACGGTTGCCCTTCAAAGTATCGTGATAAACTTTTTATAGATAGATGGAGGGGACAATTCTTTCCTCAGAGTTGGCAAGCTTCTCTTTTTCTCTGCCAAGCAAACAACCAAAGCTTGTCACGACAGGATGCCAGTCAGGGCCAAAAGAAAAGCATTTATATTATACTGAATGTGAGCTTGATGACAAAGTCATCACAGAACTGTGTATGAAAACATCTTACCTTATAGCCCCCAACACTTTTGCACTGGTCACTCTTGGGTCGTTTTTCAACTCACTCCATAGCTTAGCAATGTGCTCACGACTTACAATTTTGAATTCACCTTTCTCACGATCTAACCATCGGATGACGCTTGGATTGAATTTCTTCTCAAGTAAAAGTCTCAGAATAAACTCCCACAGATGAATTCCACCTGAACGCAGATTCAAACACTATAGCTTCACTTTAGTAGACTTTAAAACTTAGTTTGAGGCTGCTATTTTGTATCACATCTTATTCTATCATGGAAGCGATTTCCCGCTTTAAAACCCAAATATTGAGGAAGTTATGGCCTCTCAAACTTTCAAGGTGACGGCAGTCTATCGGCATTAAGAATCAGCGGACAATCCCAGTGTGACATCACAACCGTCAAACTCATTATGATATACTAATAAATAGGATGATGATCAAAATGTTCAGGGATGTAGAGGGTCTCGAACCCAGTCCCAATGCCAATTGAAGGTGATCACCCTAAAAGTTTGAGAAGCCATAATTTTCTCAATATTTGGATGCTAAAGCTGGAAATCGCTCACATGATAGTATAAAATATAGAGAATAAGATGTGATACAAAATAGCAGCAGCCTCAAACTAATCAGGAAAGGGTGAACCCTCGTAGCTTTTAAGTAACAAAATTATATCTCCAACCTGTCAGTCTCATGCCACTAGCCAGTGGTAAAAGTCTGGGGGTACACAGGGGTGTGCAGTACCCTCACCAGTTTATTGGGGGAGGACTCACCAAGTCATGGTACCCCCACACCAATTTCTATAATCTGTATTTTGCGACACACTTGTCGCCAGTTTCATTCTTAAAAATTGTTGACAGGTGTGTCATGGTGAAAGTTTTCTAACAAAAAGGGATCTCAAGCATTGTGCCCACAGCAGAGAAAATGGAAGTACTATTATGTCCTCGCATCAGCCGTGGACTTCATGGTGCCAGTGAGACCTTACCTCTGTTTGCTGCATGTCTTCTTTGCCTTGCTTGTCGAGGGGTTACAGGCGCTACTCCTTGTTGCAATGCTAAAAAGTAGAAATGGTCACATTGACAATGTAAAAACTAGAGCTTTACGGTACCGGATGGACAAAATCTATCTGTAGTTGTTTCACCTACAAAACCAGGCTGTATCAACTGGTTATTACATATTTAAGCCCAGCAAGAAGTAACAACCATAACATAATGTTTCAGTTGAATGAAAAATTTATGGCTAACGCTTCAGTGTTTGTTGCACCACATTTAACTTTGGAGTCTGAGATGAATTATGGCCAAGTAGTCGATTAAGGCGATTCATTAAGTTTTTCCTGATACTCTTGTGTCCTCACAACAAAAAGATACTTCATACCCCCAACTTTCAACAGGAAGCTTACCTCTCTGTCTTTCTACAGCACCAAGGCGTTCCGGAACATCATCATTAGACATGCTAGTTGTCTTACTGGTACTCCTTCTTCACTTCAGCAGGTATTGTCAACGATATACTAGAGTGGTTGGGACCAGGGCAGATTTGAACCCCAGTACATTGATCACTGCAACTTTAAAATGAATGACGGTGTCGACCAAACCTTGATTTATCACCAACGCAATAAATATAAACTGTTAGAACACTTGAAAAGCTCGGGCTATCTTTGATTCCCACAATTAAGTAAGGAACCCCTGCAATCAGGAACTTCAACTGAATAATAAATTTTATATTATGAACTTTTATTAACCACAGATCAATGCATGATCAATTGGATTGCAGTGTCAATTCATTTCCTCATACCAAGGACTATTGATTAAGATCGATTTGTTATTTTTCAGTGACAAAGAGCACAAACACCATCGAATTTTACAAACGTTAGCTTCTACTAGTATATTTTTTCTATGAACTGATTAATGAGAGCCCTACCCCCAATCTTTCATCTCTGCTTGTCACGAAACTTTTGCTAGTTATTTCAAGGCAACAGGCAGAACTGTAGACGGAAAAAGTAAGGGACCTAAACAACACTGTATGCAGGTTAATTTGGTCCAGGTTCATCTGATTGAGGCTGAATATATCCATAAAGAAATTATTACCTGCCCAGGCACGTAGCATCAGTTATGAGGTACAGTTTGACACAATACAACCCTTAAAGTTCATAGGATGTCTACATTTCTCACAGCAGGGAGAATGCTCACAGTTAAGATGAGGGTGAAAATAAGACAAACAGCATTCAGTTCAATAAAACACCATTGATTCATCATCAAAGTAGTTGTGGCCAGGGGCGTATATTCTAAAATTTTTCACTCACTGACTTTTTAGAGATGAGCATAATGATCGGGCACAGCCCGATCCACACGCCGTAGGCGTGGCGGGGAGGGTGTGGGAGGAAATTTTTGCATATCGGTAGCAAAATAGTGCAAGCAGAGTGGTATTTCAATAGCTCACTGAGCTGTTGGGTATTTTCAGAAAACAACTCAATAGCAGTAGAAGATTACGGTAAAAATGCTCCAGTTATAAAGCACCCATTTGAAAAAAACTGACCTGGATGGTATTCGAACCCACAACAGTCTGATTAACAATGTTTATAGAGCAGACGCTCTACACACTGAGCTATTCAGCCACTCACAGTGATATACTCAGTCACATTTTAACAGGACGACACTCAGGTCCAGGCTGGTCTAGCTACAGATTGAATAGGTCACCACATCGATCGGCGGCCTGAGAGCAAAAGGAAGTTCATTTGGCATGCAGCCTAATAGGTAGGATGGTTGGCAATGAAATAATCTTGGTTGACATAGCAAATGAAATTTGGAGCCTATTTGAGACCACAATTCCCAAAGATTAAATTCAAGTTGTTATTGGAAATACATGACAAGTTTCTATAAACCATTGCGCTGCGTCCATCCCACACCAAACTTGTGCATTGTGATTTTATGTTACTAAACCCAACGAGTTGAGCACAGCCCCAACGATTCCCAATGATTATGTACTTCTGTCGCTGTAGATTTCATTGAGCGACATGTCAAAGATAGCAATCAAATGAAATGTCAGAGAAAAACAAGGCACACCTGTTAATTATTCATAAAAAGTATCTGGAAAAACATTCAGGTTTAAGTGTCTTGTGCTTTTGAACTTGATCTTTCTTACATCTGCTGCTACTGGCATTGGACACCCATCTTATGTGTTATCGCTATTTTTAACTCAATATGTGGAAGTTGGTATTCAAATTGATGGCAGATCTTGAATGATTACCATTCCTAATGGGGCGACATGAATATGATACTCTAAGGTTGAGTGATCAATAACGGTTGTAACAGTACGCTCAGTGCTAATATACGCCACTGCATAGGAATATCCTTGCTAATTTGACTCATAGCATATAAACATCCTTACCTACTTGTAAAGATACAGGCAGCTGATTTTGTAAAATAATTGGTAGCAGTGTTGCGGTATTCTAGCAAAAGTCTCAAACATAAACCATCATGAAACAAAGGTAAGAAATTGGATCGATGGTTGGGGAACGTATTTGATAGCCTCAGTTCTCCACTTTTGCTACACTCATTCATTACATAAATTCCATTAGTGGGATAATGACAATTTGGAATTTGGAAAGCTAAAAGGCAACAGGTACATGTAGGGTTGGGGTGGGAAATTGTGTTCTGAAATATCTATATGTCATAAGCCCTATAGGCTATAGGGCTTATGACATATAGATATTTCAGAACACAATTTCCCACCCCAACCCTACATTACTCCAGGTATTGATCACAAAAGATTAGGTCTAGAAACCCACAAAGTCAGGGCATCAGTGTGTTCAAATCAACCACGTCTGAGATGAAAATAGCTTGGCTGTCTGGTAACATACCTAAAAATAGAACTAATTGAGTTTTTCTGTAAAATATAAAACAGATGAAAACCTCACCAAGGAAACGACCCTGGCTGCTAAGTATGTACAAACAGCGGCCTTCAAATAATCCAAACTCTCAAGGGTGTAGGCCCTAGCTGATCCCACTGATCCAACTGGTCCCACTGATCCCACTGATCCCACTGATCACACTGATCCCACTGATCCAACTGACCCCACTGACCACACTGACACCACTGACTGATCCCACTGATACCACTGATCCCACTCTGCCTGAATTTATGATTTATAATGTTGGTTAAAATCGCAAGGCTTAGTCACATACTCATTCGAATAATGGGACACGATATAGGGTGTACCTTAAGAGCGCGGCCGCAATGTTTGCGCCAATTGGCTTTCAGTTCGTAGGCAGGTCGGACCACACCTGGCGATCCAACAAGTCCCAATAGTCTGTGGACTGCAGGGATTCGAAAACAAGGCCTTCAACACTTTCAACACTCTAACCAGTTGAGCCACCACCTACTCCTATTTGAATAACTTTAATCTGATTAATTGATTTTTATGACGGATTTGATGAATCATGGTATCAGTGCGAGAAGGGAAGGAATAATATGAATGCGCTGGAAGTCCAAGGCCAGTGAGTTGTTTTTGGAAGTAAGCTGAAGTAAGCCGACTATAATGTTTTGAGGAGCTTCTTTATTTTCTGAAACATCTATATCTGTACATACGGCTGAATTACAAATAAATGTGGTAAATAAATAACATTATACCACTGTTGGAATTATTTTCCCCTGACCTCGTAAATAGAACCTGGATGATGTACGCATCTGGTACATATCCTCTAATTGGACCCAGCATAGAGTGACGCCTCAAGCATAATAGTATGTAATCAGGAAACAAAGCTGATGGAGTTCTGTTATGAGCCGCTGCAGCGCACAAATGGATCAATTGAAATCACTAACAATACTGATTCCGCCTTGATGACTTGAGCGCAGAGGTGGTCAAGATATTGCTGTTTGCTAAGAAACAGAAAATTGGGCTGCCCCTAAAGAGGGACGCAAGGTGCCCTAATCCTCATACTGAGAATGTGATACATTCTAGAAAACTAGAATGCATCCTAGAGGTGAGGCCATAGAGGACCTCCTAATCATAAGTGTGCAGCAAGCTGCCAAAACTGAACTGGCACTAATCGGCCATTGGCAGTGACACTTTGATCTTAGCCAATAGGCCGAGAAGCGATCAAGATATTGCACCATCTCACAATGTGGTCCCATACTGTCATGAACTGGTGGTAAATAGACATGTAACAAATTTTTGTGCCCAAAATATCACACTGTGCTTAGGCTACATACAGACCATAGTCTTGGTGTAAAGTTCGGTTTTGATTATTCCTTTATAATGCGTTGTATCAAACAGACCTATCGTAAACAACTCCTGAGGACTTTATAGTTGATTAAAACTTGCTGACAAGTTGTGCAAAGAAGAAAAAGGAAGAGACAACTGCAACCTGTTCTGATCGAACATAGAAAGCGAATAGGTTACATATTGACGATCTGTTTATTGCCCAAGCAAATTAACAATCTTTATAGCTGGGAAAAAAGTTCATCCAATAATAATTATTATTTCAGTATCTCAGAACAAACAATAATGAAAATATGATATATATACATAACAATGTTAAGCTGTCTTAAAGGCACAAAAGTGTTTATCACGGCATGGAAGGATTGTGATATGGTTCAATGTATGATCATCTGGGAACTTTATCGAAGTTACTCAAGCAAAATAAAAGAATGAGTCAGGTATATTTGAAAATAGTGGCAATGAAACGAGGCACCACTTGTAAATTTGTGTCTTGTTATTAAAAGATTAGAGCAATATCACAGCGGAAAGTCATATACGGTTCTTTATGTTGAGTACAGCAGTAAAAGTCAGCCTCAGTCATGGCAATTATATTATTTCAACTATTCAAAGCTATAGTTGTCGATATAGCCGACATAAGGCATCATGGTTGGGTCTGAGCGTCCTCCGGGTAAGCTGTGTGATCTTCTGTTACCATGAGCCAAATTAGGGTGACTGTTACTCAAAAACTTCCTCGGCCCCTGTAGGAAAAAAAGTTGTCTGTGACATAGAGAAAGTGGCATGTTGGAATTACACAAAGGAGTTGTCCGCTTTATATCAAAGAGGGGACAACTAATTATCAATTTTGGTGCAGGCTGGGAGCAGGGAGTTTAGGACAAGTTATTCATTTATATAATTCGAATCAATATAGTTGAGCAGTGTGATATTAATTTGTATATAACAATACTTCATTCATCTCAAACAACTTGGACTTTCATGTTATCACATTGAAAAAGGAATCAGACAAGATTCAACGGATATATATGAGCTGTATAAACAAATATAATCCCTGTTGCAAAAACAGATGAGGCCATCAAGCTATCAAACATAACTCTGGTAAACAGGGTGTGAGTTGTATCTAAATAGGAATTAAGGCCCTCACCAACCTTAATCCAGAGCCTCACTGGCCTTAGGCTAAGTTATAGCCATTCAACTTACCAGAGCTCTGTCTGTGGGCCTTCTAAGCATATTGTAAGACTTTTCCATCTTAGCAGCCCTCTTCGGATCGATGTTCTTCAGGTGGGCGTGGCCTCCTCTGCCGCCATACTTAGCAGGCGCAGACTTAGCATTACTTGTGGCTCTGGACGGATTCTTAGAACCTGAAATATGATATATAGAAAGGTCATATGACTGATTCTTTACAGCAACTGGGCAACAGTGTACATCAATTATAATATTAAGCATGTTCACTAGTAGTTTGGGACGAAAGCAATAGATGTTCTTTTTATTCAGGGAGATATTCATGTCTATGGACTGGATGTATATAAAGGCCATGTTCTTATAAAATGGATAGGGACAAGCCGACAAGACCAAGGGTACGTGCATGAACAATGATGTTGATCTTGTAAAAAGATCTTGTACACATCTGCAGGTTGTGTTGCATTCACCATTATCCGTTAGCATTAGCTTAGGTTGCTGGTTGTAAAATTTGTATCGATAATGGATAAAACTAACAACAACTCGGGCAAATCACTTCTTCTGGACTGACTAAATTCTTCAGCATGCAATGAGGGTAACAGATATACTAGGTACAAATCTCATCAACGAATCCTTACAATATTATATGTGGGAAGAGATGCTACAACATTGTACAATTAAACATGATAGAGATTGGCCTTCCAACATCTAATCTACATGATGATATGAACGTGCCAAGAATCAAACGAGCAAATTGCTGCATTTTGATAGCAACTGCTTTCCAGGCAAAGATTTAAAGGAGACATTTGTTACAGTTTATGTGTTTGAAAGAGCTTCTCATCTGTTAGACAAACATTATGATATTTTCAACTAGAGATTAATCATCTTTAGTTCCCTTGACCAGGTCTCTGCAAGTGGCTCGCAAAGATTGAAAGCTTATAATGGATTTATCTGGCTAGATTAGGTTGGATCTATTTGATTGCCTTCTGTCTGTGGACTGCTTACCCTTCAGTTCACCAACCAGGACTCAGGGCTAGTGGAGGGAGGATAACTAGATCTATGGAGCGCCAAAACCAGACCAAGTCGAGAGTAACTGATCTCCTTAGAGAAGTTGACGTTGTCTCCGCTTACCTTGCATGCGTACACATTCATCTTTATGGCGGGCGTTCCAGGCTTTAACTTTGCAGTTCTTGCTACAGAAATATACTTCCTTACATCTAGTACAGGCCGTAAGTCGGACGTTCACCGAGCGCCCGCACTCATAGCAGTATTTGAACAAAGGTCTCCTGCAAATATCAGAGGGTATTGAGTTATTTTCAGTTAATCAGAACACAAACCATCTTATTTAATAATGAATATTGTTATTACCACGGAAAGCAAGAGAAGATTCAGATGAGGGGGTTGTGAGTGTCAAAGTTAAATGATGATGGATGTATGACAATAACTAGAAATCAAAAAGAACAGGATAAAGATAGAGAATTCAAAGGAAAAAAATGAGGGCCAGAGTGATTTGGATAGATTACAGGTTAGATACAGGCGAAAATACCATATGTTAGTAATAGGCTGGTTACCCTACATAAGTAAAGTATATGCAGGAGGATATCTTTTGCCTTTTCGTGCAGACATGAATTAGTGGAAGTTTTGGCAAGCTTTCATTTACTCAACAACATTACATTACCAACAAAAATCGGTGTGGTAGCTAAATTAAACTGTAGCTAATGTTTACTCCTCTAGGCTATATGATCCTGAGTCAGAGATGTAAGATAGAGAATAGAGAGAGATAGAGAGATCACCTGACCACATCTTTAGCGTGCTCATTTAGGATGGTGGTGAAATTCCTGTTCTGCATATGATTAGGACCGATGGTCGCTACACCGAGGTGCTGCTCTCTGTCAAATCGATGATAGATTATAAATGTGAGATGATTATGTGAAGAGCCAGTTTACCTGCATTCAGAATCGCTGATCAGCCGTACTGGAAGGGAAGCAATGCGGGCAAACTGGATCAACCTTGATCTAGTGAGCAAGAGAGGATTGTGAGTGTGAGATGATATGAATCGTAGAAGGAAGGATTTAGGCTGCTGAGTGTAAAAGGGCAATTGCTACGTAGGACTGCCGCATTTCCTAACTTTGGCTTAGTTTGGGACGTGGGTGTGGGGTGGGGTGGGGATGGAAGGATGGAAGCTCACAATGTTTTAATATAAAGTTATCAGCTTATGAGAAACAATGTGAGCTTCCATCCTTACCAAATCCACCCCACACCAAGCCCAAAGATGGTAATGTGGCTGTCCTACGGATTGCTATGTGGTTATTCAACCTCTTGACAAATATGTCAGATTTTTTGAGAGTTGGGCAAAAATAAGTACGAGAAATGAGAAGGCTAATCCCTTGAGTAAGGAGGGATAGTAATATTACATGACCATATGCTTTTAATAAATAAAATTAAGTAGAGAATTTTCCAACTCACAAATTGTAACTTGATGATAATTACCCAATAATTACCCAATTTCAGTAGTCATAACCACAAGCATGTGCAAATAATAAAGCTTTGTTATCAATATAGCCCTTGAATAGTGGTCGGTGAATGAAAGATGTTTTGATGGCTGTAGTATAATAGTTAATCCCATATTTTGATTGATTTTGGGAGGTTTCCCCTGTGTACCCCACAAGCTGTTGCCCCAATTCAATTGATAAACTGTTTTAGAGAAGGCGTGCACCTAACAGCCAGATTTATTTTCCTCTCTAGCTTGTTCTACAAAGACATACATCGATTTGGTATATCTTGTCCAGTAAATCGTATAAAACTGGCATACCATCCTGCAAAAACTATAATCAGACTAAATACTATATTATCTCCTACTACTAAGGGCTTAACACTCTCTGGTTAAACGCTAAAAGGTATGTTTTAACTCTACTGTTTATTTTGCTGTTTAATATTTTCTTACTGATAACTTTTTTTAACTGTCATCAGATTTAATATTTATCTAATGTACACTTAAATTTTTGAGCTATCAATTTTGAATCCAAAACTTTTTTTACCACTTTTATTGCGCCAAATTTTTTATATTTATAAACATTTTAGTGACAGAAGTTTAATATAGAGTACAGACAACCTTTACAATATCTCTGTGATATAAGCTAATACGCCAGGGAGCCATTATATATGGTGTAGACTGGAGAAGAGGTTGGACAAAATTGAACACGCGGGGTCTGGGATCTGTCTTCAGCTGATAATGATGGCTGGTTTATCGTACAGAGCCAAGAGCTCGATGCATTGCCAAGGGCATCAACAACAATACCAGCGTAACAGCTTGGTGCTATTGAAGGGGGCATATCCTAGCTGTTCGGAATTCAAAAGATCATGGTCATTTAAGTCACAAGTGAAGAAAGTAAGAATGTGAAGACACAATTTCATGTCAACCTGAAGAAATGAAGACTAAATATTTAACCGAAATATCTACATTTCAAGACTGAAGAACAGCATGAAATTTGAAGATCAAATTTGAAGATTGTATTACTAAGTGCCAAGACCGAAAAATCAACTGAGGGCGTTCATATTCCTGTCGAAAGACGGCCTTGCTACATGATGGGAAAAACCAGACGTGATTAGTATAAAGAAGATATTTTTATAATAATATCACAGAGTAAGGACATACAGAGGGGACAGTTCAATGATAGTTATAGTGCCTGCGGTTTTTGATTCACTGGGGGAAAATTGTGCACAGCTGGATGCCAAAAACTCATTATCTCTATATGTTATAATGGCATTTTTCTTGCAGACATCCCTACCTTTGATGGGCCATAATTCATTCTGTATTTATCCTAAAGACTGATTTCCAACTTTGCTGGAATGTCCAAGCTTCAAGCTATACACCATATTGTTGTCATTTTTTGCTAGGATTCATAGGCTAAGAGTAATCCAGGTTTTGAAATGAGTTTTGTCATATAAATTTACATGTGACAATTGGCTGGTCATCAAAATTAGGAAATGTCCGTGCATTGACCTAAGCCCTATGTAAATCTATATGATAAAACTCATTTTAAAAACCTGGATTACTCATAGCCTATGTATCCTAGCAAAAAATGACAATAATATGGTGTATAGCTGAAGATTGGACATTTCAGAAAAGTTAGAAATCAGTCTTTAGGATAAATACAGAATGAATTATGACCTATCAAAGGTGGCTATGTCTGCATGACAAAACTCCACTGTAACTTATATATATTCTGAAATTGGCAGGTAGCCAGATTGATGAATTTCCCATTCTGCGCATGCTCAGCTCTGGGCATGAGCTGATCTCTGCAAAATTGAGCCTCGGAATTCCGAAGCCATCTGATTGGCTACCTGCTCTGGTGACATACTTCCCAAAGCGTGCGGATTTGTTATCAATAGTTATCCTCTCTTGTCATTATTAGCTGATTTTGATTGACAGTTTATGCAGGGGATATCCCATTTCCCCTTTCCAAAGTTGCAATCAGAACCCAAACTAAACTCATTGTTCTTGCACATGCGCAAATTCAAGTCACGCATGATGCATACTTAGCCTTACGACACCTGCTTTGTGGTAATGATACCCTAGTTTATCAGTGATCTACATGCCCAGTCAGATCACGAGAGTCAGTATGTGAATTTCCCCCAGTGGATAAAAACCGCAGGCACTATAACGATCATTGAAGTGTCCCCTCTGCTTATCCTTACTCTGTGATAATATGTTGCATAAAAATATCTTCCTTATAATATTCATGTCTGGTTTTCCACATCCTCAGACCTGGCCTCGTGGCCTAATGGATAAGGCGTCTGACTTCGAATCAGAAGATTGTGGGTTCGAGTCCCATCGGGGTCATTGTTTCTCATTTTTAGGGGAAAAAGAAAACATTGCATGTCATTCACAGTTATGCATTTATTGTTGTTGACATATCTCATGTCTCACACAGGGCCTCTATTTCAAATTACGTATTTGTGACAATTTAAGATGCTCGCTTGCTTCCTTCCAACTCAGCTAACGACATAAAACATAGACTACAGACCTAGAAATCAGCTGGGATAAAATTTGGTGGCCAAAACAACATATATTGACAAGGAATTGAAGTGCACCAGCTCCATCATGTTTGTTGATCATGCCAGCCAAAGCCAACTAAAACCGTAATCTATCTAGTCACTTAAAACCTATCATTTACAAGCAACAGAAATTTCCTCGATTCCACACAACTGGTTATCTATAGACTGTTGTTGCTTACTGGTAAATTTCTTGTTGTTTGGGTATTACTCTCAATCAAATTGATTTTCGCAAAAGAGGTCATAGCGGAGCTCGAACCCGCGACCTTCTGCGTGTAAAGCAGACGTGATAACCGCTACACCATACGACCCTTGATGAATAGCGGGGAAATTTATATTGATATGGTTCCTTAGCATAACTGGCAGTTCGCTCAGCTGATTGGTCATTCCATGCTAAGCAATAAGATGAAGTTGAGTGCATTACATGGGTTTCCTTCATCACTTTATCATAATATCCACATCGATAGACACAAGTCATAAACGAGCATATATAATGGTCAGAAAGTGATATGCCAATAGAATCTGATGTTGCAGAGTAACAATGTATACAACTCTGTGTTTCCTGGTATAAACTTTGAACATACTGATGACTGATTGAACGCATCTGCCTAAACATCTACCCCATCTGACATCGGCTGCAATAATTCAGGTCAAATTATCGTTACGAGTTGTCTTACTTACCTAACTGATGGCGTGAGGTGTGTGCTGTCCTTAACCCTCTCGGACACCTCAAATTTAACCCTTCCTTCACCAGCAGTGCGCCCCTCTGTGTCAGCTGTCTGCTTTGGTATCCTTGCCCCTGACCCGGTATACATGAAGCGTGCTGATGGACTGCGGGCTAAAAACCGACAACATTAAACCATATTCAAAATTTTCCCATAATGCAACATTGACATTGAATGCGCTAAAAGATCACCTCAAGACATAATACTATCACCATAGTATTAACTTTAACGATATAAATAAAATCAATCGATCCATTACGGGGATTTCCCAACAATTGCATCGTGGAGAAAATCATACTGATTGAGATTTCAGCGTGTTAAGCGCTTTGATTATGGTGCTGATGCTGTATTGAAAAGTCATACTGACTCTCGTGATCTGACTGGGCATGTAGATCACTGATAAACTAGGCTATAGTTACCACAAAGTAGATGTCGTAAGGCTAAGTATAAATCATGTGTGACTTTAAATTGCGCATGTGCAAGAACAATGAGTTTAGTCTAGGTTCTGAAAGAAAATTTGGTCAGGGAGAATGGGATAGCCCCTGCATGAACTGCCAATCAAAATCAGCTAATAGTGACAAGAGAGAATAACTATCAATATCAATTCCGCACGCATTGAAGAGCATACCACCAGAGCAGGTAGCCTATCAGATGGCTTCGGAATTCCGAGACTCAATTTTGCAGAGATCAGCTCATGCCCAGAGCTGAGCATGCGCAGAATGTTGAAAAGTAACTTGCACACACATAGTCTGAGCTATCCAAGCTCCTGCCCTTGTCCAGGGGAGACAATGCGCAGGCAATATGTCTTATCCTGCCTCCGACATTCTATACTACTTTGGATTTCAAGATGAAGTATTTCAAGATAACATCTAATCTCTTGTATAAGAATAATAAAATAACCAATGGGCCGGGTTGGTATGCTGTCAGATAATTCAAAGATATGTAATTTGTGACGACTTAGACCTCTTATTAAACTCAGTAAAACTCAAGAACGGTTGCCATGGGCTTTGATGATGTTTAGCCATAGACTTAGAGTTTAGCTTAGCTAGTGGAGAGGGAGCAACTCAAAATACAGGCAAATATATCAAACTTGATCCTTAGCTCAACCCTCCCTGGCTCAACATGTCCATATTCGTAGATGTATAATATAACTGGACACTATAATTATCTCATATCTACTTTCATTGGATAATGAAGCCATCAACTTTTTTTTATGAAATACAGAACATCTGATTAGGCGCTCACATAGATCAATTTTTTTACAACTTCATACTCAAAGCAAAACAAAAATGTTTTTGTTAAAACATTATTGAGCAAAAAAATGCTGTCGAAATTGAATTTTCAAGTTTTAGTTACAAATCACAAAATCACGAATCAGGCTTATACTGTGTTTTGATGGGGATTACAAATTAAACAGAACATAATTAGCTCTGTGGTACCAGCATGTGTCAGCATTCATGTGTCACTCGCCACCCAGATGCCCCGCTGTCGGACCGAAAGCTACGAAGTACTTTTTTTTATAAATACTCTAATTTTTAATATAATTTTTAGTAACCATTTCTATCGTTTTATATTTTACTGCTGTGTATTTTACTGACTAACTCTTTTTTTCTAGTGGAATTCACTCCGGTACATCGCACTGTTGATTTTCGAAGGAACAAAAATACAAACAACAACAACAACATTTAAACCAAGCCTGATTAATCAATACTGACCACCGTTCTCACACACATCGCACACAAAACTGCCTCTAAATAAATCTACTTCATAATAATTAACATTTTGAACAGATATATAGCTCAATATTTGATAGACAATTTTCAAACTAAAAATCGTTACCGAAAATTAAAAAGTAGCTATTTTTAGCCGTTTATATTGATGCACTCACACTGTAAGCCGGCAGCCACCTCATTCTCTATCCTTGTTCTCTCCCGCTCGATGCACTTCTGTCTCACCACGTCTCCCATGTGTCCGAGTAATCGTCTCCTCGCGTTATAAGTCTCCCTCTCTGCGTAAGATAGGGCGTGGTACGGCATGTGCGCTATTCTACGGTCCTACATGTACACCACAAAGGTCAAGGGTCAAGGGTAAATAATAAATGTTGATTGGTGGCACACTGGCATTGAGACTACATTATCAACATGTGTATCTCTGATCGTTAGAGTCAATGTAGTATGAGTACCTCACATGTTACTGCCCCGAATTGATGAAATTTGCCACGGGTCTTCACACCAAATTCCATGTGATGGTACTCATGCTAAGTGAATTAATTCTCTCTCTATTGCTCAGAGATATACATGCACTAGTATATCCCGCCATCAGTGCGAATTTTAGGGGTGTGTACCAGTCTAAATTAAATGGGTCCCTGTATTTAGAGGTTGTGTTGCGAATCTGCTGTGTCTGCTTTAAACCTGGTGCTTCCAGATTGGGGAGTATCAGATTGCTTGCAGATTCATCAACCATATAAATTGAAACTAGGCAGCTTTAAAGTGACTACAACTGTGATGTGATGTTGTGGTCTATCATAGCCTCGATCAAGTTGCAGGCTCTGTTTGTATGGTATGTGAAGTGGTCAGAATCTTGATCAACAAAACCGAGTGGTGAGGGGGTCTGCAACTACGGAAAAAAAGTGCTTATTATGTTTATATTTGTCTCAAGCTCAACCTGCAAGACACCAATTGATGATCATTCAAAGTGGGACGGTTTTTTCAGTGGATAAATGATAGCATATTATGCACGCTAGATGTTGCCTAGATCAAGTTGGATCCAATTGCCTGCATTCCAGTTGCTCCTTCTCCACTGGTCACATCGCAGGCTGCGGCGTGACCAGTGGAGGGGGAGCATCTCCAACACAAATGCAGGCAAATGAACTAAACTTGTTCTAGATGTTGCCTAACATTCATGCAAGTTTGTGATATTGTAAATTGATATGGTTGGCATGCTTGTATTGAAAAAATTACCCTTGTCTAGAAATTCAGCGTGTAGGATACGCTCTGAATGGTATTTACCAGTCATAGCTGTGTATTTCATGTAATTTCTATTCTAAAAATATGAGGCAGTAATGATTTTATATTAACCGAAGGACAAAAAATTCGCCTTTCGCCTGTGTGTGAAATAGCGTAAATTTAGCCTAGCTAACAATTTGGCGTCAGCTAACAATGAGTCATTTCCGAGCTAGCTAAACTAATCTCTAGCTAACATTTACTCCCCACAGTATATACTGATATTGAAAAACTCTTTGCTACCAATAGCAATTCCCCTAAATGCAGCATTATCAACCACTGGAGTGCCACAACCACGAGGAACTCAGGTCATCGATTTGACTTGATCGACTTGACATGAATAGAGCAATTTAATAACGAATGATCATTCCAAAGCATGAAAAGAATCCCCAAAAAAAACCTAGCTAATTCACATTGGTCATTCACAGTCACAGTAATTCTATTGTTATAGTAATTCTATTATGTGAACTACGGTACCAGCAATGAACTTGTAATGAACCAAGCAAATACCAGCAATGAACCAGCAAATAAACTAGATCATTGGTACCAGCCTACAGACTATGTAAATGTGGAATGCATGTTCACCCACACCTCAAGCTTTATTCAGAATTCTGAACCAAGCATGATAAAAAACTAAGAGTAATCACTCACCAGATTAAATATATGATAGGCGTAATCCAGAGCAGTCCCTTGTATCTTTTTAGGGCCGATAGGAATGTGAGCTAAAATATCAGCTCCATTGTACACCAGCTTATCAATCTTGGGAAAAAAAATACCAATGGATTTATTACAAATTTGAATGATTTCATACCAGTAAATTTCAAAATAAATCATAGCTTTCCTACTGTTGCACCTGTAGTAAATAAATACGGTAACTGTAAATTGCTGAACAGGCTGAACGGACTGAACAGCTGAACAGAATTTCTCAGACTAAAATTATTATTTGTTATCATTTCTCTGGCTGACTATCACTTGTCAAACCAAGGTCAAACACATTCCTCCTAACCAAATGATTCGATGAGTCACTAAGTTCCTGTTGGCACCTAATATAACCAATTTAGGGCAAGCAAATGAAGCAATCAATATGCCAATTATGACAAAATCTGATGGTGTTCTGGAAATTGGATACCAGAAACATTATCCAGCTCAACCTTCCATCTAGCCAGTCTTAACAAGCTTTGTTTATAGGGGGGGGGGGGGGGGGGGGGGCTATTTTCCATCCATTCACTAGTCGTGTAATGCCAAAAAATAGCTTATATATTGTCAATCAAAATCGGTGGCTGGTAGTAGTGGTGGTGGTGGTGGTGGTGGTGGTGGTGGTGGTGGTAGTGGTAGTAGTAGAAGAAATGCAGCTTTTCATGAAGGTATTTTAGGAACGGCAATACACAAACTTCAAAACTTTAAGCCTCTCCAAATATAGAGAAAGAAATTTGGAATAGGATTTTATTTTTGTTAAAAGCTTTGGATGTAAAGCCCAGGTACAGGTAATGATGATTTACAGGTGACATATACAGCGTGGTAGATAATCTTACCAGATCTATTCGTCCGTCAGGTGATCTGCGATGTTCGTAGGCTGTGTGACTGGCCACACACAGAGCATTGCCATTACCATTGGTCAGTCTCAGGCTCGGGTTAGCTCTATACTTCAACAACTCATCTATGGCCTACAATGTTAGAAGGATTATGCATTGAGCAGGTTTATATTGGAGTCCTGTGCATCATCATAATTATTATCGGGTAGTTTGAGTAAGTTACTTAACTTTTTAATGACTCACCATGACAACAGACTGATTTACAAGGAATAACTTTTAGTTGTTTTTTTAAACTTTTACACCACACATGCCACACCATCACATTGCATTCAATACCATCATCTTTGATGACGACTGAATGAAATAAACTAGATCCTAAATCTTACCCGATGGTTGTACATCTTTGCCAGGTTATGCAACCAAAACACACCAAGCCAAAGAATTTCAGGTGGGTGGATCCCAATCCCTGATCCTCATTACACACTTATTTTTGCAAATATAAACATTATCCAAGAGGTTTGACGAGTACATTTTATTTACTCCTCAATCAAACATACAGTACCTAATCTCATTTACACTTTTTGTCTTATCCAAAGTGAGCATCTACAATATTTCATGTACACAAAACCTGACCGGGGAGATTTACAGAAAGGAAATCTCACATGGAAATTATGATTTAAGGATTAGTCTGTCACAGTAAAAGTAGTGACTGCTTCTGGTATTGAAAAACAAGAGCATGAGATATATAATGTCGGTTGCGGCTTTTTCGCAACAATCTTTACTTTATAAAATGGCCTTGAACTTAAGTCTCACCAAGTCGTTTCCGCTGATAATAGCTAGAGATAGTGGGGAGTGTCCGTTACAGAGCACATCTGGGTCTGCTTTGTGATCCAGTAACAGGTGTACCACCTGAGAGGCATTCTACAATCACAAGTATGTACATATACACAATGTATATTTACTATTTATCGAAGGGATTAGAGAAAAAAAGTGGCGGAATCTGAAACTACATTTAATAAACATTATTGAGTATTGGCAGGCATGTAGTATATTGACTAGGATTAGGATTACTAGAAGAGGTATACACCCGAGGGTGCTGGGGGCTGGAACAATCAACAATGAAAGCTCCCCCAGTGGGACTCGAACCCACAACTCCTGCGGCACTAATCGCCTGGCAGTGAATAGTAAGCGCTCTAACCGATTGCGCCATCTAACCATCCCCAAAAAAAAATGGGTCGATAGCGCTAATTAGATAGCCCGCTATTCACTACTCGGAGTTGTTTTCTCTCATCCCACAGCACATTCCAATCCACCATTGCCACCCTATGAAACACAGCGTACGTGTTAGGGTTATTGGCCTTACATGGCCCATTGCTGGGACCCCTTGTAGTAGGTTTAGCTGTCTTTCCAGCTTGTCAGCATGTTTTTCCATGAGTCAGTCAGTAGACAAGTTCACAGAAGAGGTATACAACCGAGGGTGCTGCGGGCTGGAACAATCAAGAATGAAAGCTCCCCAGTTACTGTTGATTAGGAGGCTTTTCTAAAACTTACTAAGGTCACTATTGATTAGGAGGCTTTTCTAAAAATTATTAAATTTCCAGACAATAGCCTACGCCTAACTACCCACGCTCACAATAGCAATAAAGCCTATATTTATTTTACAGCAATTTATTCAATTGTTTACACGATTATGCTCCGATGGATATTTTTGGATATTTTTTGTAAATCTTTTGTTGTACTAGTCCAAAATGTTCACACTTTCACACACATGCACAATTATTACAGCCTTTTCCTTTGCACTTGCACTTGTACTGGTTATCACACATATAATTTACTTGGGTCGGTGAAGCTATTCATTCAATTCCTGGTATAAAACCAGAGAGCCTAAACGGAAATTTTCACTTTAACCTAAGCTAACTTTGAATGAAGATATCAAGAAATATTTCTTGAATATTTTAATAAAACACTGCAATTAGAAAAATATTTAGAAAGTACATTACAAGACGGTATAAACATCTACAGCATAGGTAAGTTTTTATTGGTAGTACCTGTACGCCTCAATATGAGATTTACAATTATCATATTATAGTATAACTTGCTGTTTGTATAATAATACCTCAAAAGCACACAAGCTTGTTCATGTTAGAGTGAGAAATACAGGCTTAGCTCATTATGTCTGGATCTTTCAAAGCGTACTCATAATCAGCTTTGTGAGATAGACATTAGGTTAAGAGTGATTTAATGATATTTCAAAAAATAAAATATACCGAATATCGCATTTTGCACACTTTTACACATTAGAAATACTACCATCCAAACTTTTTACATTTGAAATTCAGCTATTAATTATTTTAAAATTTTTAAGTGCCGGCACGTGGCAGCTTTGGTCACCGAAACTCGTCTTACAACCCCTCTGGAAAAACTGCATAAAATCATAACTATGTCCAAAACTCGGTTGACTTTATGTTCATACTGGAAGTTTATTTCAGTTCTGTTCAAGTACATTCTCATTTTGGCCTCAATCCTTATAGAATGACTTTCATGCAAAATTAATTTTTGATGTAATAGGGAGTTAGAGAGAACTGTCCCAAACTATGCCTCCACGAAGATCAAGAATACAACAACCAGCTGATGACTCAGATGAAGAAAACTTCATTGATGGCCCTAATCTACAGCTAGAGCAGGGGATCCAGCATTTATGGGGCACAGTACAACTGCGAGAGGATATTAATCATAATCATATGCACGTGCTGTTTCAGTTTATGAGCGAGCATCAACTAGTCCCCACAATTATAATCATAACAATATTTTACACTCTGTTTGAATAGTAGCAATACTAATATAATACTGATAGATCTTTGATGGTTGAGCTTTATATAATATGGATATGAAAAATATTTTACATGGTCCGAAGGCCTTTTAACTGCGGCCATCTTTTAGGTACCATACATTTGTCATATTTTCCAAGATGCTTTCTTAAATCAAATATTCCATCAAGAAAAAAACATATTATACTACCTGATACTGGTTTATCAACACAGCGGTGTATTGATGATGTACTATTTGGCAATCGATTGTTATGATTATGATGCAAAACCATTGTATACTGGTGAGCTATCCAAAACTCCAGCAATAATTAACTGCATACACAATCTATATTTATTATATTTTGTGTACCTAATATGTATTTAAATACCTATAAATATATAAAATTTTATATTACATATATATTTATTAAATATATATACATATTAATTGACGTTGTACTGAAAGCTCTAACAGCTTCTGTATTTTGTGGTTCACAAATTTGCTGCACAAGAAACTTGAAGATATTTAGTCGGAAACTCACCAGATAATTATCATCTCTAGAGCAGGCAATGTGTAGGGGGGTCCGCCCCAGGGATGCAACCTCGCTGTCCCATTCTTCAAAGCCGTCATCCCTTGCTGCAAAACAGAGTATCACAACGTGATAAGTATTCATGAATTAAACAGGAAAGGTGATACCAGGAATTTAAAAGCCACAAACGAAAAATGTGACAAGACTTTCAGTGGTATATTTTATTTCAAACCAGGGCCTAAATACCTTTCTCTAGTCAACCTTTTCACTTTTCTGTCCCGATATATTATTGGTGAAAGTAATGCAAACTTATCCATTCCACAAACTCATCAACCACAGAGCCAGAGTTTTCTTTTTGACATCATGTCATATAGTTGTCTACTTTTTGCCAGACTATTATATTCAAGAAACCAGTCTAATATGCCATTATTACGCCAAAAAGTATTTTTGATGAAACATTAATCAAAGATACTTCGAGACTTACAACGGTATATGTACCGATATATTTACCATAACAGCAATGACTATGACATGACACTCCCGCTGTTCCCTGTCCACAGCAATTCAAGCGTGAAAACGAGTGTTTGTCATTTTGGGTGCTTGCTCGCTTGCTCTGTTTATATAAGATTACAATGTAGAAATGATTTCTTTCTGCAGACATAGCCTTACTTATTTCAGATTTGCCTGAGAGTGGTTCATGCAATTCTCTTGATTTTTTTTACATGTGTTACCAGAACATATGGGCCACAGTCAGTAGTCAGTCAATGGATTTTGCAGATATATTTGATTTAGTGGCTAACATTCCTTTGTGAGATGAGTAAGACAAGGTACACACAATACTAGATAGCCCTTACATCAAACAAAGTTTCCTATGACCAACAGTCATTCTAAGCTGACCAAAGGAAGGTGTCAGATTTATGAAATTTGTCATTCACAAGCTGAAAACTAGATAAAAACAGCCCAAAAACAGCCTCCTTTTCTCCCTCCCCCTCCAACATAATCTTTTTGTGAACCATGAAAATAATCATTATTACCAATCACCTCAATCAAGATATTTACTTGAGAACATTTGCTCCAATTTAAGAGGTAAATGTGGCTATAGAGACGGCCCAAAAAGTGTCCAGTTCATAGCGCCATATGGACATGTCTCTTCTATACATATGCTAAGCAAAAATTACCCAACCATCTGCATGAATGATGGGGCCTTTATTTTAGATTGAGCTTAGCGTTATAACATGAAAACTCAGGTCCATACTCTAGTACTCAACTACATCAGTGAAACTCCACCCATAATCTCAGCTATCATATAGTTAACCTACCAGGCGTTTAGTCGCTGGCAAAATAGTAAGTGGTAAGATCATCACAGTTGTATTTATATCACCTTCCCTTGGTAGTCAAACTATCGTTAGTCATGTTTCCCCTCAAACGCAATGATAAGGCCAATGTCACTTAGTTGATCCTACAGTGTACTTTATAGTTTTTTACCAAATCTTGCAATAAGATCCTACGATATCCTCTCGAGTATGATCCATACTAACTCGATACTCAAAAATTTGAATTCATTTTCAAAGAAACTGATCTGTGCATTGACATAGACTGCACTTATTCAGTAATATTGATAGTCCATGTTTAGATGTGCTGAGTAACTGTGGTGCACAAATGGACAAGATCTGATGCCACAAAACAGAAAGCTTCTCCAAGTCACCCACTGCTAACACATTTCAATACTACTCTCTAGGAGGCCGTCAAATTCATTTGGATTTTTTATCACCCTGAAGACTGAAATAACTAGATAACACATTTATTTACATGGATCTACTTTAAGACACGCAAATACTAGTTTTTGATGTAAAGAGAACTGTTTATATGAGTAAGTCTTGTGTGTCAAAACATCTTAAAGTTTGTAAAGATTGCTAAAAAAAATCCTCAAAACTCAAAATCACTTGTTAGTAATCATCACATGATTTTGATTTTTACATCATTGAGATGCCTGAAATGTCTAGATCTAAAATATTTTTATTTGAAGTTTCAGTGAAATTTGGAAATACATAATTTTCATGAAAAACAAACAGGCTACCTGTGTAAATTTTGAATTTCCTATTGAAATTCTATTGAAAGCCACTAATCATAAAGCTCATAATTGAAGCGTAACACTCGTTTTCATGCGGGCCGCTTGCCTATTCAACTGAAGACCGCAGTTTGATAGGAGTGTCATATCTTAGTATTTATAATCTTTGATAACAGCGTGGGAATTGAAATTGACGATTGATTAATACCATGTAAGCTCCATCTAGAATAATATGACTTTGAGCTTGCTATATCAATACAATACAAAACAATATAATTCAAAAGAAACCTACTGAGGAATTGTTGCTATTAACATATGAACAGCAATCGATGATAAGCACCATGTAAATTCCATTTTGAATGTGACAAAAAGTCCCCTTCAGTTTCCTTAAACCCATGAAGAACCATAATACAATAGAAAACCTACTGAGATCGTCGTCCGGATCCAGATAAGAGTTGTCAGCTGTAGCTCGAGCGTCTGGGTGACTCAGAGCGTTCAGTAAGTACTCTGTTATGAGAATACCTTCCTCTCCTGGTGTCCCAGCTGCGAGATGTAAAGGGGACAGCCCTCCTTTCTATAAAAGTATACGGAATGTGTATTGAATTGAAAATGACATATGCGAATGATATACCGAGTATCTTCACCACAATCAATGTCTTCACACATACACATTCTTTCATTGTACATTATTTCAGGATTACAAGTAACTGGTAGCTAAAAACGAGAGTAAACATATCCTGCATATCAACAAATGTTCCTGCCCAATTATTGAGCCAACAGTGCAAAAAATAATCACAGGTGTACCATGTATATAAGAATAGCAACCAAGCATACTGCTAAATTCATTAGGTAAAAGCCCAACTTGTTCGCTTTAAGATAACTTTTACCATGACCATGATCATTTAACCATGTTTTTTTTCGATTTTTTACACATGAGCTGCTCAGGTCTTGATTGTATCACCGGAAAACCCACTCATCATAAAAATATTACAGAGCTTACAAAAACAGCACTGTTATTAAGTCTTATCAGGCAGTTCCTTCTCAATGACATATGTTACTCTGAATAAAAGCATTGAATAGTGCCCCACTGTATACATCATATGTTACGTGCTCAAACATTGTCCAGGTCGGTGATAGTATGGTAGTGATTATTAAATGCTTCTACCATCTCCACGCTTGCGCACTTAAACTACATGCATAGACCTCTAATATCTCTTAACCGTACCTTCTCTGGTAGTCTAAGATTAGCGTCAGCACCTTTAAGCAGCAGAAGTTTGGTAGCCTCCATATCTCCAGCCTTGATAGTAAATACAAGAGCAGGCATAGGTACAGAGCAGACATTAGGGTTACCTCCTCGTCGGAGTAACAGCTGCATCGTCTCCCATCGCTCCTTCTTCCTGGAATAAATGAATAAAATATTTGGTGAAAATGAAACTTCTGAACTCTCTTATCAAACAACTTGATACAGCTCAAAATATCACTGTGATACTTTTGTGAATGAGATGTGCCTGATTGGCCACACTTTGACAACCACTACCTCCAGCGGTAACCCCAGCTGGTGGCAAACTCATACGCCTAAGCTAGGCGCATATCAAAGTATCAGGCAGGGTGGCCTGTAGCTCTTGTTGTAGAATCATATTTGCAGCTGTGCTGAATAATCGAATAACCATATTTTGTGGTCTCTGTTATGGGTTTGTGGAGAACATGGTTGCTATATTATTAGATGGAAAACCCATTGGTATTAAGACAAAAGATTTTATAATAAATAAAGAGAACCATTTGCTGAATCAAGTCAAAAGATTTCCCTAAGTTTGTTTGTCCACTCACATAGCTTTTCGTTGTGCTAGCATTCTCATTCTCTCTACACTCACGGCGGACCCATTATTTCCTCTTTTAGTGACCATTTCGTTGTGGCTGAGGGCTGTAGCACATCTATCTATGAGGTCTTCCTTGACCTTAATAAAACATTAATTACAAACGATAAGAGCCAGATCGATTCACAGAAGCCCCTATACCCATTCAAGTCCTGGAGTAAATCCATGTAACAGCATATCATTAAAATTGTAGTACCCAAGCTCGAGTAACAAATGAAATTTTGTTAAAATTGTTGGTACAAATCACTGAACTTGTCTCTGTTCGAAGACTGAGAGACAAAGGTGCATTGAGGGTGCAGCAGTCATTTCACAACCAAGTTGCTTTCAATTTGCAGAAAGGTTGAAGCGAATCTGAGGCTATGGAGCCCAGTAGCCAACAGGCTGCAATGGGAGTTCAAACCCAGATCCACCAACACTTGTGTGTGAGAGGGCCATATCCATGGACTAAATAATAAACCTAGACATGACATTATATGGAACATAAGCATTGAGGCACTGAGGCATTTAATTGTGGCAACGTAACGGCATTGGAAGGTGTAGTATCATTGGTGTTATCATTGACTTGCAGATATGCCAGGTATTTTGTTGAGTTTCAGCTGTATATAGTGTCCTGTCTAGGTTTATTATTAAGTCTATGGCTCTAACCAACTGAGCTACCTATTTGAAAAGTGGATATATTACCCCAGTAACTCAGATATTGTGAGTTCATAGGGCAAATAAAAATTAATAAAAAAATGAAAATTGTGGAAAATAGCAGTTTAGTTTCTTTTAAATATTTTAGCGAGGATCATAGTGGTCAGGGAGAGGCAATAAATCACTATGATCACTGATGATGTTTAGTTTCATATGCCCTAATGACTTTTCAGTCTGAGATCTTTAAAAGCACACCAAACATGGCCTAATAGGACTGTCATTTTAAGAGATGAGAAATGATACTGATCCTACCTCAATACCATAGTTAAGCACAGTAGTATCTGAGTGGAATTCTGCGTCCCCCTGTCTGGATATTTGTGAAACTGCCTGAGAGGATATAATGCTAACTTCATCCTGAAGAAATAAAACCAGCAGGAATAAATCAGTAATTATTAAGAAAAGTAAAGTTCAAGTTTAAAACGTATAACTGTGTCAGTTTGAGCGCCAAAAGTGATACTGTTTTGTGTCGAATGCCCTCTTACGCTCAAACTTTCTTTTGCTAGCCTGGCAGTCTTTATATCACAATTTGGTTGTTCATTTAGTATGAAAATCCAGAAGAATTATTATCAACTGATGCAGAAAGGCTGTTGATAGGAAACCATCATATCGAAGAGTATTAGGTAGGAACTAATATGAGCAAGAGTCACTGCACTGATGTACAGTCTGAACAACACTAGATAATGGGGTATAAAATAAGTTACAAAGTAAAGCTGAGGCGGAAAGCTTTTGAGAGAAACTGATAAATAACACCAGCAAGACTGGAAATCATTCCAACCCGTCGGTAAGGTGTAAGGCACCAGAGAGAGTCGGTAGCTATGGTCTCTGGTAGTACAGTAACTTTATAGAAGCAGCGAGGGTGACAAAACGGAAACAAAATAGCTGGGTTTATGACAAAGAATTGAGTGTTTGAGCTATGGATAAAGTTCAGCAAAATGCATCACAGTTGTGGACACTAATCCAAATGCCATTGTTCAAATTTCATATTGTTAATGTTTCGCGTGGTGAATGGTGAGGTATGTCGTTTGTACTAGAGAATACTCAGTTATGAACAAACGTGAGGTATGTTTCCCAAAATTCTCGAGGTGGCTTTGCCAAAATAAAGAGTCGGTCCTATCTTCAGCTAAACTTATTTTACAAAACCGCTCTTTCAAACAGCGTGTTAGACAGATTGTAACTATGTATTGTGACATTTTATCAGAAAACATCCTGTCTTATGTGAAAGATCTACTAAAGCACTGATGCATTTTGCTGAATATTGTAATGTCTAGAACCGTACACTGGGTCTAGTTACCACCAGATTGACTGGAGGTTTATGAGGCCGACTGGATGGTTGGCGTTTCTTTCGTTTTTTCTGAAACATAATTGATGTGAACGTAATAGTTTAATGATTGACATATCATGTTGGCTGATATGGGCTAATGTCTGCAGCAAATGGTATGTTATGTTATACTCTGAGTAATAAGGCCTGTTACTGTGCCCTATATTTTTTTGAATCAGTCTCAATGAGAGTCTATTGGACAATATTTTGACAAACGCATTACTGTTTGGTTTGTTTGCATTGTTGTTTATCAATGTTTTCCTATCGTTGATCAGTTGTGAATATCATTGGCCAGTTATTATTACCCTCACTGTGAAGTATTCTCCTCAATTTTTTTAGCTCACCTCTTCTTCATCAGTAGACAACTCATCATTACCATCTGCAGCCTCACTCATTGTCTCCCCTGCAGCTCCTGTGGCTCCGCCTACTCCAGCACCAGCTGTATTCTGATTGGTCTCTGTGATGTTTGATATAACAGAAGGGCTTTTCTCTCTCTCACTGCCACCAGGACTGACTGCTGCCTGACTGCTGACTCTCGAGTCAGCAGCAGCATCTGGTTGATGCCGTGATTCATCAGATGCTGGTGTCACAGCCGAGCTTGCTCCGTCTGGAATGTAATATGGAACTTGATTGAACGATTTCGCTTCTCTACCTATTGGCTAAGATTTAAGAGCCAACGGCTGATTAGTGCTAGTCTAAATTTGGCAGCTTGCTGCACATTGAGTTTAGGAGGTCATTAATGGCATCAAACATCTAGGATGCATTCTAGTTTTTAAAATTTATCACAAGAGGGTTTGGGGTACCTTGTGGCCTGTTTTTCATGAATAGGGAATATTTTGTAGTGATACAATCCCAATTTTTGACCATGGCTTTGGACAGGCAGCTTATTGCAGCTTGCTGCATACGCTAGGATATTATTAGACTAGACTGCTATACAACACATAAAACAGTAATAGATTGGAGCTGTGATATTAACTGACCTGAGCGTGAAGGAGGTTGAATGAGGTCTTTTCTTGACTCAAACCCCGAATCTCTAGGGTTAGCAGACTGAGCTTTGTTGCGCACTAGGTCTGCAGACTTGCTCTTAGCGAACTGGTCCTTAGTGAGCTTGTTGTTAGAGCTACTCAAAACGAGTGCTGAAAAATGACAACATCAACGCGCTTCAAAACGTGCAATTTTAAACTCTGCATTGTGTTTAACAAAAAGCTGGAAGTTGCCTTTTGTATGCCTGCACTACTGGTTTTTAAATCAAAGTCTAAATATAACAAAGGCTGAGCTCAACTTTCACATGTCATCCTAATGTAAAGCAACAAATTCTAGGTGTGAAATGATGACATCAGTATTGTACATCCATTTATTCCTGGCTCTAGATGGTTCAGATGACATTGCTTCACAGCTGCTAACCAATTTTAATGACAATCACTGGTTCCCACTGCATTCATAAAATCCTTAAATCCTAAAATCCTAAAATCCTACAATCCTAAAATCCTACAATCTTACAATCCTGAAATCCTAAAATCCTAAAAACCTAAAATCCTAAAATCCTAAAGACCTAAAAACTTTAAATCCCATTTCTTAAGTTAATATCACTTATGAGGAAAAGTGAGAAGAATTGACAACCTGTGGAATCTGTGGAGGTTTTGGCCAGGGAAAAGAGATGATTTAGATGGTGGTTTCTCTCCTTTCTGACATAATGGTAGAAATAGGCGTCCGAAGTGGAAGGTTTAATCGGCACAACTTCAATATAAGCACTCTCTTCTGAATGGTGGTGGTTCGTTGGTGAGAAACAAGAACGAAGGTGTTTAGAATGAACGTTGAACAAAAGTATATGGAACACAGGTAGCTAAACTGTGATTTAGTTGCTTGTTGAAAAAAGATTTGCACCAATTTGAAAACCACAGCTTATTGGTCGCCATATGGCATGAACCAACCAATCACAGAAAAACTACCAGCGTTATGATATACTCTCGGTGAGATTTAGGGTATATGAATGAATGAGTGCTAATGGTGAGAGAATTGATGAGTAATGTTTGTGGAAATTTGGTTATGGTGAGGATTGATGTAAAATGGATGCCAGGCTGGCCAAGGTATGAAGTCAGTTTAGTTTGTCTTAGAGAGGATTATGAAATGAAACATCAAAAAGTTGTAGAACATTATGCTTAGTGGTTGTGGATCAGAATGCGCTGTGAAGATGTTAGGAATCTAGAATCGAAGATGCATGGATCTGTTACCAAAGATGGGTCTCTAGCAGTATTCGACTACCCCCATCGCATTGGATTGTGCGAGTTGCCAAGGAACCCTAGCTAATTCCATACCTGATCCATTTGTTTTAGGTATGAGGTATTCACTTTCCGCTATGTTCTCTTTGAAGGTTTCCACAGGGTAATAATAGACAAAACACTGAGCGAGGGCAGATAACCCCTCATCGTTAAGTTTATTTATGTCAGCACCGGCATCCAGCAGCATGTTTATGATATCCTGATGACAATTTGTCTACAATAAGAATGGATAATGTCACAACATTGTAAGATGATGTTGCAAGATAAAAAACTGATGACTCATGATTTAAGTCAGTAGCACTCACCCGTTCCCACCATTGCTTTATGTTAAGATGAGAGGGTATAAGTAAAGCCAACATTGGTGTTGACTGCTCTCTCGAAGTAAAGCCCATAGCAAGTCCAAAAACTTCTCGTAAGATGTGCTATATGTATACTTGTTAAGCCATTTGGGATAACGTTGTACACATTATTCTATGAAAGCAAGCTGAACCATATTATGTTGAGAACTAGGGCAGTCTAGGTTAGGGCTGGTTAAAGTGCTCAGACAGCTACAAGCGAGACTTTGTGGCATCACACTTCCAAGCATTCCTCACAGTTTGAGAATGTTTAGTCACAAATTGTCACTAACAGCCGTTTGAGCACTTGAACCAGAATGAACCACACAAGACAGAAAATGGAGAAAACCCTAATAAATACGATCTGAGAAACACTGACCACAGCAGCTTGGAGAGGAGTAAACCCAGAACAGTCAGATACATCTGGTGACAGATCTCCAACTATCAGCAGGCTCTGTACAGCATCCTTATTACCATGGAGACAGGCGTTAATGAGCTCTACAGATCTCGTCTCTAGAGGTCCCGGTAAAGATCTGAAGGCAGGAGATCTGGGACCGTGCTCAAATGTCGAGACGTTAAACGGAAGAATCTTCTCCATAAATTTATGCCTGAATACAAAAGAATATGTGAGTTTAAATGGCTATTTGTTACTACAATGCAAATTTGTCAAGAGAAAATAAAGGTTTCGTTTTGATTAGTCAGTGTCGAACCTGATTGGCTGTCAGGATCAGCCAATCAGAGTCAACATATGACCGGTGCTGATATCATTGACTTCTAATTGGTCACCTTCCTGTCTATTCGACCACAGCTGATAAGCAAGCAAAACGTTTCGATCCAGCTCTACATACCTGGCAGCAGATAATCCAGAAATTGAACAGACTGAGATCTGCTTGAGATCTAGGAATATCAAACAAGTCGAGTTTACATATTTGAAACTTTTACCTGTGTACATGTTTTTGTATATCTGCCATGATCGGTGTAGAATTAATAGCTACAGCTTGCTTGTCTCCTTGGCACAAAGCTGCTCCAAAAAATTCATCCTCAAATATCTCACAGTCCATTGCCAGGCTGAAAAACATGGTAAAATATTATCTCTGTAGTGTTACGCCATTGACAAACACAGGCACAAGACATGCCTCCAATCATGATTACTTTAGGTACCAGGCGCATTTCAGATTGCCTTTTAAATGGGACATCTAAAAATATATATACATAAATACTTTTATTTGTCAAAATATCAATTTAAAAGAATTTCCCTCCAATTAACCATATGGCGTGAGGACAACTCCAAACAGAGGCTTAAAATCGTGCTCAGAAAACTGTCTATGCCACACATAAATAATGACAAACTAGATACACAATATAGATGTATTTTACCAGCCATTATTTTCAGAAGTCAGTGTACATTTTCCTCATGGAAGGATATTATATTTATCACCGACAGAGATAGCATACTTTACAAAGGTAGAGATTATTACATTCCACTCACCTGTCAGGGTGGAGAGAGTCATTGAATATCTGTTTGCTGTGCTCCTCCAGATTATCGTTACCTTCATACTTGAATCCTGGTGGAGGATGAATTATCGGCTCCAAAACTTGTTTCCTGCAAGAAAATTAAATTCCACAATTCAAAGTACTGGTCTAAAAATATTGGAAGTTGATGAAGAAAGATGAAAATCTCATGTGAGATACTTGAATCAAAAAATTATATTGCAAGGAGCCGTAACAAAGCTTTGTTCAAGGGTGATACCAAAATTCACAAAATCAACCAAGAAAATGATTATCAGTTGGCTTTAGCCAAGTGAAATTTGAATAAAGAAAGAAAAGACTGACCAAGACATTTTGGCTGTGGGTGTTATTGGCGCAATTATTCTACCTTAGAGGAAAGTATTTGCAGGTGGATAATATCAGTCTCTTGAAATTTATAGCGAGCTAGCATTGACGCATCCCTTATATGCAGACAAGCGAAAATGTGTACAAGCTGATAAAAAGAATAATACATTTCTTAATATTATGTCTTTTTTTTAATTTTGATTATTTAATAATCATTTATATGAACTAAACTCAAAGTGATATTTACCCTTCGAGACTGAAACTATAGACCTACCTGTTGTAGTATCTGTCTTGTAGTTTTATGTGTTTCTTATGATCCTCTGAGTGGTAGTCTAGTTCTGTATGATGACTCATAGAGAAGCAGTCACTAACTCCAGACAGCAGCTTAACCAGCTTCTCACCCATCCACACGCCCACATCCTGTCGGCCATCTTTGTATGATAGAACACCTGGTCCAAATCTCTCATCCTTGCGATACAAACCCTATGAAAGATTGAAAGTCAAATATAAATGAAAATATGTTAATGGGGAAGGTGTATCATCAGGCTTGCCGTCCATCTGGGGCTGCAGCTAGAAATATTTCAGCCGCATAAAAAAAGGCTTGCCACAAACTGGTCAACACCTCTGCAACATTGCAGAAATTCACAACTTCTCCATTTTCAGCAGAGATACAAAAGTGGTGAGCATACAACCGCACACAACTAGTCTTGAGTTAGAAACCATGAGGCAAGCACCTTCCCTAGCACAACCTTCTCATGGCCAGCCTTAGCAACATGGAGTGAACCCTGTGTGTTGATGAGTAACTTATTCCGTTGCTTCCAGATATCAGTGCATTTTGGATAGTGTGACATAATCTGGATGAAAACTCGTAATATGAGCTATTACTTATAGCATTTTACCTCAAACACATCTCCATTAGCGTATGTGAATTTGCCATAGCCTTCTCGCTTGTCAATGTAAAAGTATCCAGCAAAGCTGGAACCATTAGCCCATGAGTAACAGCCCTTCCCATGTCTTCTGTCTCGGAAAAATGTCCCTGTGTATTTCTGGAAAGGAAAACAGTTAATGCCTTCAATTATGCATAAGGACTGCATGAGACGTGGTTCTTGTCCTGTTAGATGTCAAAGCTCAAGGTAAAGTCCTTTCCTTCAGAATTGTGTCAGAACAACAGTCTAATGGTTAGTATTGAGAGCAAGCAAATTAATTCAGGAGTTACCTAATATTGTGGTGTGAGGAGACAAGTCCTAACCTAAAACTTTTATGATATACTTGTGTTATATATCCCTGGTTATATAGTTGACTTAAATTCGAGAAGAATGAGTCATACTTACCGATCCATCGGCCCAGGATTGGGTGCCCTGGCCGTGTCTCAGATCATTATTAAAAACTCCCTCATATGAACTCCCATCAGGCCAATACTGTATGCCTGAAATCATAAACCGAAATAATAAACAGTTCATATTCAAAATTTATGTCATGAGTGTTCTTTCTTGCAGAGAAGCTTGAGTCTGAAAACTCAGGGTAGTGGTCATAATATGTAGTGGTATTTCTCAAATAACAAAATACAAGCAACACAACTATTAGGGCAAATTTCGCTTTTGATAAAGGGGAATTCCGGATACTGCAATAGAGTGACTTTTCTATGTGTGATGACTGGAATTTCAGATGTGATAGAATGTTAAAAAGAATGTACACCTTGGTAAATTTCCTCTATTCCCCCGCGATGGTCAAATTGGCAGAGGTTGATCATGATTGGTCTAGGATATACTATTAGACACCTACCTTGACCTTGCCGCTGGTTATCAGAGAATTCTCCTTCATACTTGGCAGCATTTGGCCAGTAAAAAGTACCAGATCCTTTACGCTTCTTCCCATCTAGCTTGCCTTTATAGCTCGCCCCCGTACTGTACTCAATAAAGTCGTCTGGCTTACTAGCAGTTCTCAGTCTAGGGAGCGGAGAGAACGCCATCCTCCCAATAAGAACCTGCAGAAATCATAGAGTATTATCAGTGCAACTGGATGTGTGAGAACTTAGACTGATAAATTTGATTAAATTGCAGAGTGAAGTCCATCAAGAAAAGTTTTTGGTGTTGCAAGATACACAAAATGTTTGACTACATATAGCCAGCTTCAACTTGGTTTGGTAATCTGGATATTTAAAACGTATCTTTGTGCATTTTAAAATTCTTTGTTCACATGTTCATGGGCATTGCATCAAATGGCATTCCGACCCAGCTAAATTGAAAGTCTAATTGAGAAAAGAGATACAAATTTGACTCCATGTCAACATTATAAGATATCAGCAGAAGATATTATGGGAGTGATCTAGCTAGCTAAGACTTAGCCAGTAATACCACAATTTCAGTTGCAAGAAGTTCCCTGCTAAAGGTGGAAACACACCGGCGATTATTACAAGGCGTCTCGGCAAAGCGCAACGCTCGCATTAGATGGAAAAACCATCGTGTCGCTGGCGAATACGCTCAGCGTCAAATGAGAAAAACATTTTTTGCTTAGTAAATCGCCAGTTTGTTTGCACCTTTATTACATACTGAATCAGTATCATTCAAAACTAGTATGAGGCCGCAGCACATATATTGGCATTGAGCAGCCAGCCCTAATTTGGTCGGCTAGAGTAAGGACCAGGAAAAGACTTTGTGAAATCATAGACCTATGGCCCTGAATGCAGCGTTACACAAGCTGAGCTAACCCTGATACTTATTCATAGAGACCAATCAAAATGTTTTGCTTGAAGCAAAATTTAGGAAGTTGCAGCATTGGCCTTAGTGTGTTTTGCATTTTGACTGTCTACCAATGATATAAAATAGGTCTGGATGTGTAACTATCACATTTTAGATACAGAGTACAGACCCCACCAACATATATCAGGTTAAAGTACTAGATGATGATGACACCAACTTTCTGCCAAATAATGTGTATACTAGCTAGTTCAGATAGTAAAATGGTCTACTACTAAACTGCAGTGAGCCTGTGAAACGGACTATAACTGCACTCAGAATAAGGTTAATCAAATCAATAATATTGGTTTAAGTATGGATCTCTAGGAGTGATTGGGGAATTCACTCTTAGTGGAGAAAAAACGAAACATTTTAGCCAATATCTCATGGGTTCATAATGATTTTATAAAGCATTTACCAAATTCTCCTGAGCCTTGCAGTTCTGAGTTATCCAAAATGGCTACCGTTGCTTAGCAATGATATCCTCAATTAAATAGAATCTCTATATTAGAGAGTATAAATTGACTTGACCTTGACATTCTTGCTATAAGTGCTAAAGAAACAGTTTCTGTACAATTTACCATCTTTTCAGCTTTTGCTTATCCAAAGAATAGCCAATTGAAGCTCTTCACAAGCACTTTTTGATGGAGTACTTTATATGAAGAACAAAAAGCAATGACCAACAGCTCTATCCCACCAAAAGAAAATGGATTTATCCCCTTCCAAAGACAACCTCCTGCACAGTGGTGGTAAGGAAGTTGATATATATATATATTGTTATAACTGTTGTTATGTATGTTTATCATATATATATATATATGGATCATGATATGATTGGGGAGTAGTGCAAATAGAATCCAGGCATACCTGGTGTGATGAAACATATGAGTGGAAGATGGTCCTGGACATGGTGCCACCCTATCACTCCTTGATGGTGTCATTGTGCCTTTAATCTGTCTGTCTTTTCAACTGCAAATCCACAACAAAGAAACTTAGTAAGGCAATCCTCACTCAGCTATCTAAAGATTAAGAAAAAATAGAGTATTAATATAAGACACCAGGTGCAGTCAGTGTCAATGATATGATAGGTTGATGAGTTATCTCGATGACTGGTAATGGGCATTATTGTCTTGTCTTAGAGAAGGGGTCGGCTGAGGTGATTCCAACCAACCTTGGTGCAGGTCTCAGTGACCCATAGAACTCAAGCTGTTAGGCTTTATTTTCTTTAGTCTTTCATAGAGTACTCTTGAAAATTAGAGGGATTACCTTCATGACAGTTATATAGCAAGCTTGTAAGAATCATTTACTCTACAAGTGGTTCAAACTCAGTCGTTCCATTTCACAAGAGAGGTTTTTCTCTCTCAAAATCCTGACAAAACTGTAGTTCCGAAATTAAAAAAGTGTAATCCTATAAAACAGTGCTTGTATAGGTTGGCTTTTACTATCCCTATTGTCCAGTACAAATTTTACGTTTTAAAATAGCCACGAGATCAAAAAGCTGTCTGGGTGTCAGCTTGGCCAAAACGCATAGGCTATGGAGGCTTGAAGAAGTGGTATAACTTTAATTCAGTTATATACTTAACCAGCCACCAACTATTTTTGTCTCTTGTATAATGAAAAAGAAGACTGGCTCGCCAAGTTTGCATTATAGACACGTAGGTACTCTCACACCAGTGACATTAGCAGTTGTAGACCAACATGTGTGCAACATAAAATCTGAACTGCATCAGCCAAATCGATATCGCGATCCATGTACCATCCTTCAATGTTCGCATTCTGTTTCTAGGAAGTAACTTATAACTCAAGCTTGATTCAAACAGTAACATTATTGTCCGGTTGATAGCCTACAATTACATTATGGTAAATTACCATAACATCTACTTTGACTAGAGTAATATCCAACATGACTCACCAGTTTAGACTTTTGCTTACACTCACTGTGAAGGCAGCCTTATTCCTCGCGGGCTCTCTGTAATACATCTTCCCTCAAGTACTAAAGGTAGCTTTATCAATCTACTCTAATGCTTAAGGTATTCCAAAAGCTCTTAGTATTGCGTAAATCCTTTATTCTTGGAAAGTTGCTGCAATTATAAAAAAGATATTATACTGGGTGCATAAAGACTTGGTGAGTTATTATGCCATTTCTAAGATATAGATATACTCTAGCTGGTATTCCCGATGTTCATTTGCTTAGGGAAGAAAAATTCAATGCCACCACATGTTACTGTGTTGACATGTTGCTAAGAAACTGACCTGAGTTATGAATGATGGTGATTAATTCAACATTAGCTTAGAAATCACAGAATCCTATCGCCATAGCAACTGGTGTTTATTGAGCACCTAATGACACGTTATAATATGTGGGCCCAGCAGATAAGCATGAAGCCTGTGTGTTTGGTCGTTATCTTACATGGTTATTTTAACATGACTTCAACAGTCAAGCTCTGTGTGATATCTTTCTTATCTAGTATCTTGTATCAGAGGATACAGCATACAGTAGTGAGCATACCACTGCACAACACACAGGTCTTCAGCTAGATTGTAGATCATACCTTTACCGCCATAAACATGAAAAACATAATTGCACATATTTTATCAGCTTTTAATCTAGTCAAAACAGTGGTGCTAATTATCTTCCACTAATTATAACTAAATAGTTTAAGAAAGCAGCTGTGAAAATTGATGGTTGATGTTAGCTGTTGATCAACATGCCTACACAACTCGTGGCCTCTTTGACTGCAAGATTAGAGCATCAAGCAAACTTCAATGCATGCAAGGCCTTATATATTTAACTCGGGTGAAATATCAGCTCCAAGACGATACCTCAGAAATTTTAGTGCTGCATCAAACTAATTTCCGGTTAGCAAACAGAATCCACGACTTAATGAACACAGCAGATACAAAAAAACTAGCCTATTTTCATTGTTTCAGCTAACACACAAACCGATTGGGCAAGCAAGTGGGCCTGAATCAGTGGATACATGGTGCATTCTTACCATTTCGCTGGCTCATAATGGAAACACGGTATTAATCAAGATCCGTTGGGTGATTTTTATTCCTAACAGTTTGACTTAACATACTACGCTGTTGTTGCAGTGATAGTAAAATGTGCTGTTACAAGAGATAGCTAATCAGAGTAACAGTGAAACTGCGTCAAATCACTATGAATCACATCTCAACAATGCTTGTAATCAGAGCCAAGTCGATTAAATCAATATGTTGCAAAGCAAACAGTGTTGACTGTTCGAGAGTGCAGTTCAACTGACACAATAGGTATCATTTCACTCAGTCGCAAATCAGCTGTGTGTGAATGGAATTGCACCTTATCAATGAATGCAAAGAGAAATATGAGACCCTATTAAAATTTAGAGCAGTCTGTTTGCGGTGTGGACTGTTAGCTGTTAAAAGTTATTTAGTAAACAAACTCACCTGTCCATTAAACCAAACATCTCTAAGCCATAAACACCATTAGCGGATTTTGCATTGAAACAGCTCTAAGTATGTAGAATTTGCATTGAAATAGCCTGCGAACTTGACCGACAGCATAGAATGACATAGGCTACTAATGCACAATGATTGTTAATTAGAATTGGCTGGCTACTGCTGCCTGGGAATCAAAGGTGAATGAAAAGTCAGCATGGTAATTTTGTTTGGATCAATTTTGCCAGTCTGTAAATAATGATTATACAAAACTAAATAGCGCTGCAGGTAATTGCTAAGGAATTTCATGGCTTATAACATAAATACCTCACTGACAAAGTAATGAGCACCATTATAATAGTCGATGTAATCCTGGTGTGTAGGACTGCTTACTTGGCCACTGCACCGACACTAACTACGGAGTCTGTAATTATAATCACACAAACCATAGACTGCAGAGTTTTTGTGGCTTACCAGCATCTTTATGAAAGGAATGTCTAATAAAATTACATGAGTCAGTTTGTGCTTGTCTGTTATTAATCCTCGAAAGACTAATACTGGGTACTGGAAAAGAGCTGTGAACATCAAACTCTGCAGTCAACTGTGACGACCTGTCGGTTAGTTTCCTGTTTACTGTGGATTGGATAGAGATGTAAAGAGAGCAGTCATTTGTCCAAGAAGTACATGTCATCTGTGAGGATTACAACTAAGCCTTCTGTTCAATCTGCCAGGCACTCTTGTCAGGATATTTTGGAACAACAATAAAGTCTGCTAGAGGATAATACAAAGTTCTACGATTGAAATGTCAACAGTTTGTAAGAGCACTGAGATTAGATAATGAACTAATGAGAAACAGATAGAAGTGTTACAACACAATGGCTACTTTATGGATTTAGCGAGCTTGTTTGTCAGAATTTAGGATTAGTAAGCCGTTCCGTTAGCAAAAATGAAGCGCTGGTTTAACAGTTCGAAGTCATATGAGTTGTCAGCTGAGCAACAAACTCGCGGAAGTAACAGAGAGTCTAAAACTAAAGCTACTTCACCCGAGGTAAAAGTAGTTGGTGCTAGTCCGCTGCTCTCAAAAAAATCTGAGGCTGTCAGGCCTAATACGTTGGAGAAAAATGGCGAGGCTTCATTAGCAATCACTGTTAAAGAAACGACCGTGGAGTCAGCCAAGCGCTCACATCGCCGGCAAAAATCGTCAGGAAACTGGCAAATGCTGCTCGGTGAGACTAACAAGCCATCACCGACTTCTACTCTCGAATCTCAAAAGGCGGACAGTGATAATGGTGCTTCTCAAACCCCTAGTCCTAGACCGGTCCAAGTGCCTGTATCATGTAAGGAGACACGACCGCTCTCATTTTTTCAAAAGATCTCAGTAGATGATGAGCCTCTTTTGCGACAAGAAGCTAAACCAAAGAAAAGTGAAATATTCCCATGGGGTGAATCACAAACGCCATCACCATCACCATCTAATGATGACTCTAAGAGATTTAAACCAATCGTGGACAGCTCACCCGATGTCAGTGATAGAGCCCCGTCCATACAGAGCATACCAATGCCCGCAGAGATTGCTACAGGCCCTGAGGATGTACTTGATATCAGATCAGCTAGTGACGAAAGGAAAAAGCTAAAGGATTATAAAACTCAACTCAGTCATATATCTCAGTCCTTGGAAGATGACCCACCACAGGAAATACAAACAGATTATACCGACACTGCCCCCACTCACATTGACAATGGGCCAGTTGTAGAGGACTGTATTGACAGTGTTACATCACACGATGAACAAGACCAAGATCTGAGTGAACACAATGTATCTAATTATTGTGAGGATATATCCATATCTAGTATGGATGATGTTACGAACATACATGCAACTGAAGAATCCATTGACGAGCCGTTAATACCACATGTGCATGATAACGTATCTACAGCGCCTATCATGCCATTCGATAACTCCACATCACAACTCGAGAGTCTCGATGAGACCGTGGCAGAAGGTGATAAGCCGTCACCACCGAAGCAGTTCCCTCGCGCCATCCATGAGCTCGAACATCACCATGTCAAACGCAACAGTGATCCACTGTCTGTGAAAAAGAAAAGGCGTCAATCTGCTTCGAAGAGGAAGAGTTTCCCTTTGACTGTGGGCGACTCAATGGATTCCAGCAGTGAGATGAAGTGTGAGGTGTTGAAGATATCGACAGTAGATATTGATGTTGTACCGTTAGAAGATGAGACTTTTGTTTTGGTGGATCCTGCTCTGCAGAATGTCGAGGGACATGTCAGGAGGGTTAGTGTGAAATCTTTTAGCGATGTTATGTCGGAGGAGCCTGAGGTTGTGTCAGACACCGAGAGCGAAATATATCGGCTAGCGATGGCTACTAGCGAAACCTTAATAGACACCACCACAAGTGAGGACTCGCTTAATTCGGCTGACCCATCAGAAGTTTTATCAATAGAAATGGACTACGAGAGACCTAAAATGGACTTACTACATGCTGCTTTACCCATGGCCAGATTACGTCGAAGTGTGTACAACTCTAACAACGAGCTTAGTAGTCTTGCTAACATTCGGTCGCTAGACGAGAGCTCCATTTGCGAATCCGATCGTGGATCTCAACACTCCTTCAAGAGTTCGTTGTCGAACAAATCATACAGTGTGAATGATTTGACTATGCTAGAGCGACCCGCAGGGTTTGGAACTTTGGATATGAACAGACTAGTTGGAAGTTTACAAATGTTGGATAGCATTCTATCTGAACACACAGCAGCTACTCGTAAGTCTATTTATAGCTCACCCAATGTTTTAAAGCATTCTTCCTGTCAATTAAAATTCATAAAATTATTAATTTGAGAAAAAATATCGGAACTGTTTTTCTAAAGAAGAGTCTCTATTGGCTTTACCACAAAGCCTACTCACTTTGGATTAGAGAAATGTTTTGTATGGGATGATTACTATGAATTTGAAAGCTCCACAACTTCAGTGCTCTCAAATTATCCACTTTATTGTCCTAAAATTAGTGTAATGTCATGCTACAAAAGTCACCTGAGCCAAATTATGAGTTTGACCCTTGATAGTCTCAAATTCCTGTGGTATTTCATTATTTTAACTGCTGGTTATGAGATTATCAGTCATGCAATCTTTTGTGGGGACATTCTAAGATAAAATCACGCAAGTACCTGACAAAGAATGCTAGTGGGAAGTACAAAATAACCGGGCTTACTACCTTAATTACAGTTTATCATTGTTGTAATGTGTGGGTGATACTTTCCTAGGGTTTTGTGAATCACAATCATGCTAACTCTAGCCACAAAATTACCACAAATGCAGTGGAAAAAGTGTGCCTGAATATTTGTATACTATTGCACCTGTTGCAAAAGTGAAATTTGAGCAAAGATTATAAATACCAAGCCATTGATTTGAGGGCTCATCTGTGACATAGACAAGGACGTCCTGGTGTTAGTGTGCTATGATCACGAATTACTTGCTCAATGACCTGCTTCAAAGTAACAAAACAAAGTGGGTTGATGTTGATTCAAAACCACTGATCACCACAATATCAGTTGACAAAAAGTCAACCAGCAAAGAATTGTATTGTATTTGCATACCCTTGTTCATCACATCAAATTTCTAGGAAGAATTTTTCTAAATGTGGCAACTAATAAAATCACTTGTGTTCTTCAGTTAATACTAGTTGTGTACAATGCTCTTCAGTTTATCTGGGAAAATATCCTAATTTGTCACTTAGATACCAAAATCCAGAGTTTTAGTGCAGCTGCACCTGTTCTAGATCTCACTCTCTAACTACAGATCTTTATCTGGAGTAATTTGATCCGTTATTTTCCCTTTATATGAGTCAGTTCCTTTTCCAGGTCTAACTTCGGTCTACAGGTCTACAGGTACTTAGACACAGTTCATCCTGCTATCTCATTTCCATTTGTATATTATTTTCCAGTCTTTTGGTAATCCTACTTCAGTTTTGACCATAATTATTTTGATGATCTGGACTTATTTGCACCCAGAATCCCTCCAAATTGACATTCATATTGTGGTCATAAATATTGCTGTGGCTGGTTGCCTCCGTCCTTACGGTCAGTATCTATACAGCTGTCTATTGAGGGATTCAGCCAATTGGTTTTCCTACAGACCCACCACGTAGAGGCATGAAAGTTGGAAAGGGGGCCAGTTATATTTCAAATTGTCAAATATTGAGTCATATTTGTACAATTTTCACAAAATAGCATCACTGAAAAGAATTTGCCAGAGCTAATTCAGGAAGTGTGAGTTACGTCTTTTGTTTTTGTGTTGTTGTAAGATATACCAGGAAGTTAGAAAAACAGATTAGCATCTGCATAGGCAGCTCATATTACTCATCTCACTGTCAAGCCGGACACATTACTATTTACCTTTCAGCTGACGATGAGTCGTTGCCTCCCCTGCCATCGAGTCCCGTCTCAGCGACTATCCGTATTGGTCTAGAGGATGACGAGGATGAAGATTCACAGTCAGTGAAGAGCCTCACTATCATCAGAACTTCCTCAGAGGAGCTGAGCAGCTCCACCACCATGACTAACCCCGCTCAGGCCGTCAGCGGCATCACTATACAAGTGGATAGAGGCGGTACTAACCAAACAGGTGAGGTTTTGTCCAGATTCACAGCGGGAAATAATATTCATGGTCATCAGTACCTTCATTATTTGTAAAAAAGGTGGAAATACAGAGTTTTGAGAGTTGTTGAAATTACGGAATTTTAGGCTCCTTTGGCATATAATTTTGGTGACTTTGCAAATTTGTGAACTCTTGTGATAGACAATGAACACAAATTAACTTCAAACAAAACGGGTGATACATCCCAGAGAAAAGTGTTGCAAATGCTTCGATATTTAGTTTTGGTATGATACCTCTCAGAACCAACATTGAAAATGTTTGCTCATACACTGTGGTCTACGGCTCCATGTCTTTGATCAGTGTTGCACCAAGGGGTTAGAGGACTCCTTGGCTGCACATAATATGTAACTACATCACATGGGATCCTCCACATTAGAGTAGGCCCTGGCTGACTGTAATTTTAGTAATAGACTGAGCAAATGCAGCTCGTAAAAAGTGAGTATAGTATTAGCAACGCATTATGGTCGCTGACAATTTTAATACCTATGGTATCATGGCCTGTTGGTCTTCATCATTGGCATAATTTCAACTGCATCACATGAGGTAGCTGACTATTGTTCATACTCTCTTGCCATTCTATTTTTCATTTACATGGGAGTTAAAAAATTACTTTCTCTCCACTTGCCAATAATATCTGATAGCTTGACTCATGGTAGGGAATTTGCTGTTGGCACTGTGCACCTAGTAATTTCGATAAGGTCAACTTTTTCGCCTAGGTAAGTACCATGTATCAGGTGCCAACTATTTTGATGGGAACCCTATTATTTGGCATGACTTGCAAACCACAGCATCTTAGATGGATCGAAGTTACGCTGGCAGGCTGAATGAACCAGGCACTTATTTGTTGTTTGGGTGAACCATAGACTTAATAATAGATAATAATAGACTTATAATATTATTTAGTCTATGGGGTGAACACTTCTAGATTGACCACAAGCATCGGTACAATATAGGCATCTCATTAATGAAGTTCTTTCATTGAGTTATTATATAGTGTATATTATTATAACTCTGTGAGTTCTTTTTTCAAACCCGACCAGTGCATTACTCAATTTCTTGAGGAAATTGAAACTAGAAAAATATATATTAATGTTGATTTTTCTGTCTGTAGTTGCTTCCCAGGTGTCTCCTGTTAGCGCAGTAATATCAATAGGAGGTGATGGAGATGATGTCGCGTCATTACACAATGTCAGCGATGATGTCATCAAAGAAGAGGCGGAGGAGCAGAAGCGGGAAGAGCCAGAAACGAGTAACGCACAGGTAGGGCTATGATAGTCAGACTAGTATGAACAAGTCTAAATTGTGTTAGTGAAATTTTCAAGCATATACTGGCCACGGCATGACTTGCTGGTAAAATCTCTAAGTGAGATCTGAAATTGAACTCCACTACGCTGATGCTGGTTTCTTGGAGAAAGTTATCACTTTTGTCCACCTTGAAATCCGCCATAAGGAGGTTTTTGCCCTGGTAACTGCAAGAACTTGGCACTGGGTGGTTGTTCCCTTGGTCCAAGTACACATTAGATCGAATGTATCGGAGTTTGGATCTACTGTGAAATGTAGCTGCTTCTCAAAAGAGATCAGCAAAATTAATCAAATTGATCAAAGACATGTGGACGAACCCACCACAAGTATGCCACATACCATGATTAAACTACTGCTGCCACACAAGCAAATAGCTCCAAGATAACTAGTTGAGCTTTTTTGCTCGGAATTCCCACCCAATGGGCAAATAATTTTCACGAACTCATCTTCAAGATCACAGTATGAAATTAATGCACTAGCTGATGCCGTCAAATATTTCAACTACCAAGACAATAACCACTGCGCTAGATATTTAATTTCACACCCTGATTTCGATGATGAGTTTGTGCAAATTAGTTGCCTATTAGGTGGCAACAGTGGTTTAAGACCTTCTGATCTGCGATTAGAATTATTTTCTCATGAGAAAAACATCTTTCAATATCATCAAATAGCTGAGTGTAACTTTTTCACCACTTTATAGGAGGATGAGGAAGATACCGTGATGCCATTACCAAGTGATGTCATAGTTTCTTCGTCCAATCAGGATCCTGGAGACAAATCGTCATCTGCACTAGGAGAGGACAACTCATCATCATCTCTCACTGTGTCCAACAACAGGTCAGTGATGGAATCCCTATGTTCTATTTACTACAGCTGGGAACTTAGGCTGAGACTGTGGTAAGACTAAGGTCTTGGGATATGTAATCTAATAGGAAAATGAAATTATCCTGTCATAGCTTGATTTTGGATGTCAGATCTGGAACAGAATACAGGCCAAACCGCAGGGTAGTGGTGTTAGTTAGTTGATAGAGTGTCTCACAACTATTCATATCAGAGATGTATGGAAAACAAGTTAACAATCTAACTGTCTGATAGAATCATTGATTAGGAAAGGCTGACTTTGCACATCAATGCTTTTGCTTGATATCCAAGTTGTTCTCCTAGTGACCAGGCATGACCACTTCGCTACTATAAACGCAGCTAACAATGTTCGAGGCACACAACCATCAGTTTGGTTCCTGCGATTACTGTGAAAAATAAGTTTAAACTTTTGTGGAGCTCAGTGGAACTGATTTTGATGGTGTACACCAGCTGTATGCAGTGATTTCCTCGGTACAAATTCCAGACAATTATTGATGACATTGCCATGAAATTTTAGATTATATAGGCTAATAACCTGCGATTAAGTAGTCTAATTGAGAATCCCTTAGGTTGACATGACTGGCCATTACCCTACAATTGAGTAGTCAGAGGAACTCCTTGCTCTACATGTAATGTAATTGTGTCGCTCAAGTCTGACACTCATCTTGCTCCTAATCATGCAAAGCACTCTAACCACTATCTGCCATACTTGTCATCTCAGTGTCCTCTATTCATTTTCGCCTTAGACTAAGGTCTGAGACTAATGACTTGAAGCAAAATTACCTTTTTACATTTTTTGATGTATGATTTTACCTAGTCTGTCTTGAAAAGCTTGTCAAGACAGGGTAGATTAGACTTCAAGAATATAAATACTATGAATTAGTAGTTATGTTTTTTATGAATTACATCAAGCGCATCCCCTCTTATGCGCACCGAGGAAGGGCATTGCTCGTATTTCACAAAACTTAAATCTATTGTATATCTCCTACTGGTATATTTTGACAGAGAGCCGTTCCAGTTACCGTGGGGAGCTCGTCGCGCTCACAATGAGGGGAATAGTGAGGAGGACAGACCGGGTGCGTTCGTACTTAGAAAGCTCTTCACTGACTTTACAAGACTGGCAGGTAGAAAGATAGAACAGGTGCTAGCTGAACCACTGGTGAGTCTATGGGACAGGGTAGATATAGACCAAGTTTAGTCCATTTGCCTGCATTCAGAGTTTCTCCCCCTCCACTGGTCATGCCTGTGGAAGGGAGCTACTGGAATGTAGGCGAGTTGGATTAAACTTGATCTTGGGTAGATACAACATTCTGAGTTGCCTCCACTTGAGTTGCTTTTGGGTATATATATATTCAGTTTTATCCGCAATCACCATCAGTTGAATGCAATCACCGTGAGTAGTATGATACACTGGGTGGGTAGATCAATATTGATCCATTTTTCTTGCATTTGGAGTTGCTTCGCCCTAGTCAATTTTGCCAGTCGTTGCATAACGTGCGACTCGTACTGCAGTCGAATCGGATCAAACTTGATCCAGCTGTGGGGCAATTAATATCAACACTCTCTCAATGCAATTAAAATCTGGAATTCACAGGAAGAACAGTTCAATCTTACTTAAGTTATCATTGACTTGTTCGGAATGGGAATTCCAGAAAATTGCAGTGCCAAATCATAAGTCTTTGTGTTAAACGCTTGTTCATATGCCCCAATATTGGCATAAATAGGCCTAGATAGATATAGATAGGTGATCTATTAGATTATATTGATATGTATGCACACAAAGCATATGTAACAATCACAACAATTTCATACCATTTGAACAATTAGCTTTCTTTATTCACATCAGAAAGCAAGGTAGCTGCTATATTCAAAGTTTGAGCTGTCCATCCCAACATCTGCCTAATCATAAAGGGATCAATCTATGAGCCAGCAGAAGATTCTTGTTTTTCTGGAATTAAATATCATGGTTTTTTTCTCAATTCTCCAGGAGAGACCATTACAGAAGTCATTACAGAGAGGTGAGGACACCCAGTTAGATCAGTTACTAAGTACTCTGAATGCTGTAGCTGAGCATTGTCTCCCCTCGCTACTCAAGACACTATTCGCCTGGTACGAGAGACAGATACCTCATAAAGCTCACAAACCTAAGAATAAAGGCAATAAGGATGTACTATCAGAACGCAGAGATGTAAGTCTTACGTGGTTGTAATGGAATAACATAATATTAATTATCTGGTTAAAGAGTAGAGGACAACTCCAAAATATGGGGGGGGGGCTTTAAATAAAGGCATCAGGGATATCCAGTAAGCAAGGAGTTGGACTCCTTGCTTAAACATATACATACATATTTTTAGGCTGTATAATATTTATTTAATGCTTATTATATTATTATTCTATATATTATTATATGATATAAATCTCTTTCAGTTGGCGGTGGATTTTCTCTTCTGCTTGGTGCTAATAGAAATTTTGAAGCAGCTGAACTTTCACCCCGGATATGATGACCTCATCGATAAGATTATACAGATGTCCTTCTCACACTTCAAACTCAATGACAGGTTAGAAAATGTGTCAACAACAAATGGGTTACCTTTGGGCCTCTCCATCACTTACCATTTTATAATTTAGGAAATATTTTTCGTTTTTTTTCTTATTTGGAGCCGCTCTACACACTGAGCTATTCGGCCTCGCTTATAGTTTGCGGATTTGGTCCAATATAAATATATAAATGCTTCAAATGATAGCAGCGCCTATATGCTCCTCTCTTATAGCCGCCTTCACTTATAAGTCACGCGACTTATAGGTGAGGTATTACGGTATACAATATGAATATATTCCATATTCTGAAAATTTGGTAGTATCATACTTTGTGAATTTACTAATTTTGCTGGTCAAAAACTGCGCCTATATTTGGGTTAAGGCTACAGTCACAACATTACTTGTTATGCTGGACATTTTTAAAGAAGTTGTCTGCCTTTTTAACATGTTGAGACAAATCCGATCAATTTTATGTCTACATTTTGACAACAAGGGGCATAGCTGGGGTAAGGTCATGTTTCTTCAGCAATCAGAATGCCATTAAAGATGAACATCATCCCAGAAATAATGAGGAATACCCAAGAGATATCAATGTACATCTAACAGATTTTATAATTTTTAAATGGTTATATATTTTCAGCATGGCGACCAACCCAAACGCTCACAACTTGAACACATTAGCCGACCTCTCGGCCGAAGTATTGGGAGTTTTAGCGAAGTCCAGATTTATCGCCGTCAAGAGGAAGTTCCTTATAGAGATGAGAGATTTGAGGGGAAAAGAACAAAACCAGGGAGTAACCAATCAGATTATCTCGTTAGTGATGGGTCTGAAGTTCTTCAGGGTCAAGGTGAGAGGTTACTGTGTTTGTGCACTTTGTGTATGTGCACCAATCACTTCAGGTTGGTCATCTTTGCACTGTAGCGACTGAATTATTTCAAATGTGCTTGAGTTCTCAAACAGAAAAGTAACCCCCCCACCCGAACTGGAGATCTGGGAACTCAAGCACATTAGGATTAATCCAAACGCTACGGTGCAGAGAGACTCGTATCACAGAGTCGATCTGCAAGCAGTATGGTGTTTGGGCCTACACTGACATTGAGATTACACTATTAACATGTGTATCAATGATCGTTAGAGTCAATGTAGTATGAGTACCTCACATGTTCCAGCCCCTAATTGATGAAATTTGCCACGGGTCGTCACACCAAATTCCCTGTGAGGGCACTCAACCTAAGTGAATTAGTTCACTCTCTATCGATCAGAGATGTACATGCCATAGTATATCACGTCATCAGTGTGGTATTTGGTGTGCGCTCATTGCTCCCACTCTGTGCATTTGCGAACTGTTGGGGCATACGTTCGTCAGTGCAGCGCCTGAATTTATGCACCTAAATTGGGAAGAAATGGAAGCCTTCAGTTTAGAAATATATGGGCATCGTTTGAACAATGGTTTTGGTATCTCACAACCTTGAACACTTGGAGTTGCCTTTCTAGATGGAAGGCAGTGACACCATCGCTGTGCTGCAGAGACAGGCTATGTCACAGATCTATCCTGCAGGCAGAAAGCTCTGCGCCGCACTGAAAACCAGAAACTATTGCATAAATATTTCTGATCGATGGAGGATGAATTATTCCATGTAGCCCATAATCTTGGTCTTCGTGAATTAAGGAGTGGGAACATCTTAAGGTACTGAATTCCCCTAGATTAGGGAAATACATCATCATAGTGTAATCTCGATGTCAGGGTGACTTTGCACAGGGTGTTCAATGTTGAGGCAAAGATTTGTCATTGAAGTGTAGGTATTGACTTTGTGTAGTCTTTGTCCCGAAAATAGAAAGCTGCTTTACTATTCCTATCTCTTTTGTGCCAATATTCAAGGAGTGACACAAATTAGATAGCCAGATATGGCCACTTTATGAGATCCTTTACATTTGCTCAACACTAAAGATCAGATAAGGATGGCTGTACAATAATAATATGATCTTTTTTGCTAACCATTGGTAGGCTATGCTTATCTTTACAGGGAGCACATTGGCTATATAATAGCCATTACCTGATTTATCTGCCATATAATTGTATTTCCCAAGTACTATTGACTAGATTATGTTGGCAGCCTCCCTGGTTGCGCAACAGCGTGAACGCACCAATTATGTCAAACCACCGAAACTTACAAAATGCACTGAGGGATCGATGAGATTGATTGAGATGCTCAGCAACACACAGGGGTGGCTTCATGCTGCTGGGGCCGGCCATGAGGAGGTTGTACTAGAGAAGGCCTCGAAACAGCGCTTGACTCATGGTTTCTAGCTGAAGACCTGTGTGTTGTGCAATGGTACACGCACTACTGTATGTTGTATCTTCTATTATTCATCTTTTATGAACAGAATTACCATCAAAATGATAAAATACTAATGGGCAGCGGGTGGGTATGTTCATTCGAAAAAGAAAAAAAATTTTGTTAGTACACATTATAATTTCCAATATTTACGGTCTCTTGTTGTAGATGCACCCCATAGAAGAGTTTGAAGCGTGTACACAGTTCCTACACGATCTCGGTGCTATATTCATAGAGACTAAAGACAGGGAAATCAAACACGCTCTGGCTGGTCTCTTTGTGGAGATTATGCTTCCTATGGCTGCCGTAAGTGCTTAATAATTAAAACTATTAATCACTATGTTCCCATATCTCGATGTGACATCGATCTGAAGGCCAATCGATACATGGGATTAGCATATAGGTCAACTTCTATAGGCATTGGTTAGCGTTTGTTTATTCGAATCGGCGAACCAAAATGAATTGGATTGGCAGTTCCTTTTTGATGTGTACTTTGCCACTATTATTCTCCATCTATACAAACAGGATAACATCTAAACTGTCGAATATCACAGTACAAATATGCGGATGACACTTGTGTAATTGGATAAGTGGGTAATGATTTAGACTTATGTAATTATTTTTCTGAAATTGATAGACTCTCCAAACAATGCACTGATTTAGATTTACTACTTAATAACTTATTTACTACTATTAATGCTTCTAAGACAAAGGAAATGCTTTTCTCTACTCCACGTCTCAAACCTAACACTCCTAAACTGAACCTAGATGGCACCAATATATCATTTTGTGAAAAGGTAAAATACCTTGGTGTAGACATTGATAACAAACTAAGATTCGAAGATTATGTGCATAAAAAAACTGGCAAAGCAAGTCAAAGGATGTATGTTGTTAAAAATTTTATGTATCTGAGTTCGAAGCCATTAGCCTCCATGCTGTTCAAAAGTTTTGTAGTTTCACTCTTAATGTATTGTCTACCTGTTTTGCACACTAGCATACATGCTAAGGACAAGAAATTACTAAGAAAAGTTTTCAACGATGCCAAGAATTTAGGGCTTGACGTAGGCGATCTCGATACCATTGTTAAACAGAGAACTAAATCCATTATCATGTGCTGTTTTTCTGATGAAGACAACTTTATACACGATTTTCTTGAACATTGCCCTTCTGGTCGTCTTAGACATGTTAAAGATCGCAGCTCATGGGGCAAAGACTGTTTTCTGAGGCAAATGTGCATCACACTTAATGAGATTCTTTTTTAAAAAAGTCCATAGTTCCATACACTGGTAGCAAGCTCTTTTTATGACTAGGTATATGCATCCATTTTTCGCAACATTTAATGTTTGTGATTGCTAATAAATCAATCAATCAATCAATCAATGATGCAGTTCATTGGACAGTAGCGGAGTATAATAGTGAGTATGATTATATAATGATAACTATAACCATAATAATAACCACATGTTCACGACTGGCCGGACCTATAAAATGCAGCTGTAGTGAAACATAGAAAACTTATATATTCCGATTAGATCCAGCTAGCCAACTCTGCGATTGATATTCCTCTTCAGATTCAGAACCATCGTCAGTCACTTGTTGTATAGGATTTCTCTGTGCTGGCATGCTGTTGTGACGCGTTTTTACTGCTATACAAAAAAAACACAATACTTTGCATAAATACATAGTGTTCTACCCGTAAAGCTAAAGAACTGATTTTGCCACTCAAAAAATTGAATAGATGATACTAGTGATTTAAATAAAATTCATTGTGTCATTATGTGTAAGTATGTACTTACCATAAAATACACTGTGCAATTTGGTTCCAATGTCTCTTACCCTGTGCTCAGCACTTTGCAACAGCTAAATGACCGCTTATGTATGCACAATCACTTTTTAAATGCAGAGTTTTTCCTACTGCCATCTGATATCGATGAGTATTTGGACTTTCCACATGAGTCAAACAAACAAACTGAGGCATTTTGTTGGAGCATTAACAAACACAATAGCGGTGACACCCAGCATTATTGTGCATGATACAGTGCTTTCAGCTCTAGGGCTACGCCATAAGCCAACATCTCCAATGACTGGTTATCAAGTAATTCACCAATTTTTAAATTTTTTGTCAAGAAGTAGTTCACTGTATGCATGTATATGAACCTATCTTAACCAGTAGAATCCAATGACCTAATGTTGGATTGTTCCTATATTTACAGATAGTACAGACAGAAGTTAATGTTCCAGTGCTGAGAAACTTTGTAGAGAAGATGTACCCTGTAGCTTACGATCTCGCTACAAGGAAGAGAAATACTCTGGTATGTATATATATATATATATATATATATATATACTCTGGTATGTATAGATGAGCATTGACCAAGTTTGGACCATTTGCATGCATTCGGAGTTGCTCCCCCTCAGGCGTGACCCGTGGAAGGGAGCAACTGGAATGCAGGCAATAGAATTCAACTTGGTCTAAGATACGCACAACAGCCTTACACCAGACTTGATAACATGTTTATCTGCATTTTACTCTGGTATGTGGTATATGTGTTGCTGAATGCTGTTACACTGGACATTAAACTTTGCGCCTATCTGTGCCTCTTGTCTAAAATTCAGCAGGCAATGTAATTTGCGTATTACTCTAAAACTCCCAGAGTGGCAGACAAATATAACGTTCCAGCTAATCAAACTCACATCCAGTTTGTAATACTATACACTTGTTACATCGAAAACTATTGTGCATTGGTCCAGGGAGAATTCTCTCTGGATGTATCTATTAAAACACTTATTTCAGCCGTAATCAACATCTATTCACCAGTACTTGTCTGTGATTGGCCAATACTACTAGTGCAAGCTCCTCCCCCTTCCATTCTCCCTGATTGGTCATATGAATATTTTAGGATACCAGTAGTAATTGCAGCATCGCCGTTCTTTTAACCAGTATGCTATCATTTGCGAAGATGTACTCCAATTCAAACAGTTCTGTTCTTTTTTTAAGTTTTGAGACAGCGGATGGGCCAATATCAGTAATAAATATCTTTGTGAAGCCAACTTGGTGATGTTCTTGGTTGATCAAGTGAAATCATTCTCTATATGCAAAGACTGCTTGCAGTTCTGAGTTGTGACACATACTTCTTACCTAATCAAATGTGATAAGGTGCAGTATTTAAATTGAAATTTTACCAGCCAAATATGACGAATTACATTCTCATCCCTCGTTGCTTCTTTTTTTACAGGCATTGTTCCCGATGGTCACGTGCTTACTCTGTGTAAGCCAGAAGACTTTCTTCATAGCTCAATGGCCGATATTCCTCAATTATTGTGTTCAGAATCTCAAAAATCGGGACGCTAAGATCTCTAGAGTGGCACTGGAGTCGCTGTATAGACTTGTATGGTATGTATGATTTGAATCTACATAACAGATCCTGATGATTGATTGATTGATTGATTGATTGATTGATTGAAGGGACAATATTTAAATTAATATTCATTTCCTTTACTTTTTTTTCTTGTCAGCATCCAACTTTTGTTTGTTTAGGCTTCTAAAGCACCTATGTGAGAGTGCTTCACCCTCATGTAATAGCTCATTACTATATTATACCACAGAGTAAGGATATATATATCCTTACTCTGTGGTCATATCTCTTCTATAAAATGTCAAGCTTTGAGATTCTACATTTATAAATGAACGCATTATTTCCCTTATTTTAATCGTTTGCGTTTTTCAGATAGACGTGCTATTTACAAACTACTGGGGTACTTTTTTTTACACTGTATTGGCCAATGAGAACATACGACATCGATATGAGAAATTATACTAATAATGGTGATTGCAAGAAAAGGTTTCAAAAACATAGTCTAAAGAAGTGTGGTCAGGTTTTCCAAACACAAAACTAGGTCATTGCATTTACGTGTAGCTATAAAATAATGATTTACTAAAAAAGAGCCGTTCTGCTGTTTAAAATGGAGTTCGGATGTTGTATTTATGTATTCGGGATGCCCTTTTTTTATACAGGGTGTACATGATCCGAGTGAAATGTGAAGCTAATGCTGCCACATCTCAGAAGTTAGGATCTATAGTGAGCTGCCTATTCCCTAAAAATCAGAAAGGAGTCATACCTCGGGACACACCGCTCAATATATACGTCAAGATTATACAGTTTATAGGTGAGTCATAAAAGGTCTACTTAAGTATACTTATATAGTAATAAGATGCAATGGTATGGTATGATTCTGAAAATTATTCGCTTGGACAATTGGGCATACATGATATCTCCCTTTAAAAAAGATACTTCTGTGATTTGTTTTGTAATGGTAGCAGAATTAATCAAATGTATATATGATTTCCTTAATATGCATTTTGTTTCAATAACACTGATAATTTGTCTTTCTTCTGCGAGAAATTTCCTCTGCACACTTGCCATAAAAGTTCAGGATTATCCATTGAGTTTTTTTAATTAAACGGCAAATGGCCAAATCAAATGTGCTAGAATTTTATCAGCAGCAAACTGCTTCTTTGTTTGAATATATAATCATCACAATTAACTAGTGACTGAGTAGCTAAGATCTTCTTGCAGCCATGCTTCCTAATTATATTTCCATCATTTGTAAGGAGTTTCATATCAATGCAAACAAAGAAGAGCAGCCAGCAGAGTGATGAAATTTATTTTTTTCTGTTTATAGCGAGAGAGAAGTTAGATTTTGCGATGAGGGATGTTATATTCGACCTCCTGTCTGCTGGTAAAAAGAATATAGTCATTCTCCCCGAGGTAAGTTACATAGTGAGGTTCTCCGGCCAAAATGACAAAATGGCAACTCATTGTAAACAAATTGGCAAGCAGTCAAATATGTATGTATGTCTGTATGGTGTCATGTGACTGACTGATGGGGTTTCCTGACAGCACACAAACCAACAAGCATGAATGACAGTGACTTTTAGATTAGTTTTGTTTGCTCAGAGGTCAAATGTCTTCAATTTTCTTATCTATGATTATGATAAGTGTTTAAAATAGTGTTAGATAGCTAGCATGATCAAACATTGGAAATCCTGATTGATTGAGTTTTGTGTTTGTTTGTTCACTTTCTTATCAATGACTATGATAGGTGGATCAGAATAGTGTTACAGTATTAAACATTGGGATGCAATAAAAATGTATATATATCAAGATTATAAATACTCATAAGTCTTTGACATGATCGAGCAATGAATTGTCATGAAGAAATTTCAATGAAATCAGAAAGAAATAGGTTGCTGTGATTTTACAATAAAGTGACACGATAACAAAAGCTTTTTATCATGAATCTGTCTATCAGACATATTTGGTGAGAATATATTTTACTTATTAAGGCACATACCTAGAACAAGTTTGATCCAATTTGCCTGCATTCCAGTTGCCAAATCACGCCGCATGATTTGTGAAGGGGGAGCAACTCCAAATTCAGGCAAATGGACCTAACATGGTCTAGCACATACCTGTCTAAAAAAACTGAGAGTTCCAGTCTTAGTCAATCTCATTGCGAACATATTTATCACTTTACCCTTCCCCTTGTCCTGCTCTCTGCCTGTTCACTGATAGCGTCTGTGTTACTGTCACTTACAGAGAATGTCGATAGGACTGAGGGCTTTCCTCGTTATATCAGATAACCTCCAGCAGAAGGATGGTGAGCCTCCCATGCCTCAGACTGTCGGGGTTATGCCCTCTGGTAGTACTCTCAGACCTAAGAAAACATTCCTCAATAAAGTGTTAACAGGTTAGTCTATCCTACAAAAAAACGATAAGAATTGATAGTTGCCTTTTGGACCGAGTTTGGTCCATTTGCCTGCATTCGCAGTTGCTGGAAGGGAGCAAATGGAATGCAGGCAAATGGATCAAACATGATCTAGTCGCCCATCTTCAATTTGATATTTATGAATCTTGGGGGGATGATGGATTGATAGATTTTCTTTTACACAATGTTGGGCTATTAATGACAACATTTTAAATCTTGTATATATTACTATCGGGAGACAATGTCTTTCCTGTACGGTATCCGAAACCTTGTCATAGAAATGGTTAAAATAGCGATAGATTGTTCCCTTTTTCAATTGTACTTTTTTCTATATCAAGAATGGCATATTTCAATAGCGTATTTGAAGGGTGCCTTGCAGCATTGTTACACTATATCAACCTCCTATATTCTCCGTTACAGATGAGTCAGCTAAGAATATTGGGATACACGGCTACTACCCTCAAGTGAGGAAAGCCTTCAGTAATATTCTCAGGCTATTAGATGGACAGATTGGTAAAGTATTCATGATGACTAAACCTGAAAACAAAGACAAAGATTTGGATGAACTTATCGGGTAAGGTTGTGTTTGTCAATTGGCTATTAGTTTTAGTGACAGGTAACTAGCTAAAGAATTGTTCACTACATTCTGCATCCACTTTGGAATAACTAGAATATATCCTTGATACTGTTGCTAATGGCAAATTAATAACAAGATTCATCAATCCCTCTAGTGGACCAGCTTCATATTAAGTATTTTGGATTTATGCTAGCCGGTGTATGACACAAATTGGCTGTACAACCAGCTTATTGGACTGATGATTTAAGTACAAAAATCATCAATGCTCAAAAATTTATTTTTAAACGAGCTGAATTGCCCCTTTATGCTCTCAATTCCATAGCCACATGTATCTTAGAATTGTGTGTAGCTCCATTTCCAAAGACTTGCCACTGTACAGACTAGCCAACCTAATTTTTCCAAAAAAAAAATGCTTGAAAATGCTTACAAAACTCCAGGGTCCCTTAAATGACCAGAAATTGCCCCAAAAATTTTTTCGCTAAGACTTGAACAGGTAAAAAGCCCATATAAAATCAACACAATGGTTTTCCATACTGACTCTCGTGGTCTGACTGGGCATGTAGATCAGATCAGCTCATGCCCAGAGCTGAGCGTGCGCAGAATGATGGTTTTCTGAAGGCAAGACCAGAGTTTTAAACCAAGGAGTTACTAATTGTTTAGACTATCAATCAACAATGACATGATTATGCAAGTAAACTGAAGCAAACACTAAAGATGCGTTTTTTGATTACCTAATTAGATGAACAGGTGTTTGAAAAACCATAAATGCCGTTTTGCGTTTAAAACTCAATTAGTGTCAAATAGGCGGTCATAGGTCCAACACCTCTATTTATTTCCCCATTGCTTTACATGCAAACTATGTTGACTTGTCACCTCAATAGGCCTGCTTCAGGTTCTTTCAATTCTTTAACCAGACCACTCAAAATGATGGTATGCTCCTGGTCTTCCATATTGGTGACTATGGGTTGAAAATCGGTTGTCAGAATTTTTTAGTGGCCCCATATATAAGACCATTGCATTTTGCAGACATTTCCGGTCTAATTTACATTAGCCAATCCGTATGCATTGATCTTCCAAAAATGATTTTGCAAAAAGATTTTCAAACTTTAATTCAATAGATTTCCATTGCAAATACACCTGAAAATATTAACAGGGTTCAATATCACTGATAGCAGTGCTTTTGAATTGGCTACAGCCTCATTTGTCATCAGCATACTAATCATTTTATTTTGGAGGATGGGTGCAACAAGTTGACCTTCACCCAATTACAGGTGTATTACCATAAACGCTTTATGCGTACAGGTTGGCAAGTATGCACTGTAGTACGGGTTTTCAAAGTTCATAGCTCAAAAGATATTTTGAAGAACTCGTTTCCTGTTTAATAATGCGAAATGCTTGATGGACTTTAACGTCACCTACATGCAGCGGTTGGAACCCTCAAACTAGCTGTTATGTTATGAAGAAGTGGATAATAATGGATGATTCATCTTACAGTGTTGATAAGAAGCCTAAACTTGACTTGCTGCGTACCTGCGTGGCCGCGATACCCAGACTAATGCCCAGCAATGATCTCTCCGTACCTGAGCTAGTAGAGATGTTGCTCAGATACACTGTACACATCGATGAGGAGCTCAGAGGGTGAGTTATATTCTCCAAGATTTGCCGAACATGCCGCCGAGACAACTGAGGATTGTAACTTTGGCCGTAGTGATGTAAACCCTTTGAGATTGAGGCTTTTTTGTTGTTGGTTAATGTTGACAAATTTTTAGTATGGAATATATGAGAAAATATAAATAGCTTTATATATGTCATCATTCTGTGGTCGGTTAGACTTTAACCCACTCCCAAACTTTCTGAATAGACTGTTTACTTTTATTTGTTATCTTCTCCTTGAACCTTAGATAAAAAGGGGCACAACTCCAATTTAATAAACAACATTTGGTACATTTCTCATTTATTACAGTTTGGCGTATAAAGCTTTGGAGAACACACTGAATAACTTCTGGGAGACTCGTGATATCATCCTCAGCTCTTTAGTTAACTTTATACAGCACGATATACCAGATATCCACCCACAGCTGGTCGATAACGCTCTACGTATGCTACATAGTCTGATGTGCCACTGGAAGAGTACAGCTATCAACCCTAACACCGCTCATAAGGTAAACAGTACGCGCCCCCAGGCTGGTGGCATCCACCTGACATAGGAACTTAGGTTATACGCCTGAATAGAGCAAATATGCGCATTGGACCAAATATAGGCAAATTTTTCAGAGCTTTTGTATAGCTGTACTCTTAAGTCTGTATATGGGTAACCTATCAAGGCATACATTTATCTACGCAGTATGAGATGAGTCTTTGCTCACCCTCCAAATGAACCCTTATAATTTTGCGATAATATTGGAGCCACAATGGAACATGGTTTTATCATCTCCTCGATCTTGAAGCATGGGAGTTGCCTCTCTAGATTAAAGGCTGCGCCAATGACCACGTATGAATATCTTGCAGTTAGACTTCTGTGCTTTGCTTGATCTGAAATTTAGCTGATCAGTCTTTCCGTATGAGTTGCTTGTCTAAGAATTTATTTAACCTCCACCCTCATTTTGCACTTGACCACATACCCAGTGACATTGGCTAATGTCAACAAAGTATATACATAAATATATATAGGATCAATCTTAAAATGTGTTTTATTCTTCCTTTGACAGAACGCGAATGTTCGGTTGTTTCCTATGAAGGGCAGAGCTGAGTGTATATACATACAGAAGCAGGCCATACACCAGGTGGAGGGACTAGGGTTAGTCATGCTGTGCAGCTGTCGAACCTCTACTAGAAAAGTCTCTGTTAGTCTACTCAAAGAGGTGAGACTAGGGCAGGTTTGATCCAGTTAGCCTATAGACTGATAACCCGCAGGCTAATCTGTTGGGGGAGAGCAATTCCGAATGAAGGCAAAATGAATCAAACTTGATCTAGGCTGGATCACATCGCCAGTATTTCGGGTTTGCTCTCCTTCTACTGGTAAGCCTCAGGCTGATCAGTGGGGAGGGGGGGTACAGCAATTCCGAATGAAGGCAGAATCAGTCAAACTAGGAGTAGGAGGTAGCTCAGTTGGTTAGAGCGCCTGCCCTCTCATGCGCAAGCGTTGGAGGTCCTGGGTTCGAATCCCGCTGCAGTCTACTGACTACTGGGCTCATGACGCATGACGCCCCAGGTGTGCTCCAACCTGCCTCCAAACTGAGAGCAACTTGGCGCCGAATACGGCGGCCGCGCCCTTAAGGCATTGATATTTCTCAGTCCTCGGACAGAGACAACACTTGCAATTTTAACCCAAAACTTGGTCTAGGTTTGATCACATTGCCAGCATTTCGCACCCGTACTATTGTTAGGTCAAATGGTAGCTTGACGGGAAGCACTCAGGCATTATTGATGAATCTTGAGACAATGCTGGTCTGAGCAGACAGACTGCTGTATGTGGAGAGCGAATGATAATCCGGTCTGATCACTAGACTAAGTCTATGGCTGTGTTTGTTGAAATCAAGTCGCCCCAAAAAATTTTGTTGATAAAGTTTGATAGTTTTGGGATAAGCTCTAAAATCCTAATCAATAGATTTTTTTGAACCTGTAGTAAGTCCCATAAGTCCCACAATGCAACGAAAGGCAGTTAAATCTTACAGGAATGAGTTCAAGTTATTCCCTGAGACAGTCTGTCAGTAACCTTATTAGAATCCTTACTCGAATGTTTTCCTCTCTAACAGTTTTGATTTTGACAGGCCCACAATCTGATGAAGGAGATTTTCCCAGAAGAAGTGTGTGTTATAACTGCCATAGACAAAGAAATACCTAAAATACTGGAGACAATTCTACCTTATCTGCCTCAGCAGGAAAAGGTATGTTACCAGGATGTCAATGCAGAACTCATTAATGGTAATCATAATGCATCAATAAGCAGTAAAATAATGCATTTTTGTGTAACACATGAAAGCTAGGCATATTGCATAATGCATTGATCTTTGATGAGAAAAAAGGGGATGGAAATGTGAGAATACCAGAATTGAGATCACAAATTGACAATCTCATTGGTAACTATCTGGTGGCTCGCTGTGTTAAATCATGAGTTTGACAAGAATACGCTGAAAAAGATTTCTGTGCAAGGCCATGTGTTAAGGATGTCTATTTTGTGGCACATAAAAGTCCTCGTTCTTTTCATTTTAGTACTTTTATTGTTCTGATACTTCATTTGCTCTATTTCATACAATGGAGAACATGTCATGTTCCACACTCAAACTTTCATTCCACAAAAGCTGTAGTCACAGTTGTTTGTGCCTCCATGTTTGTATATAAAGTCATGTGATCTTGCAGAGCATCTCATTGCATACATTAGATGATATTTTCTTGAAGTATCACAATCGGACTCATATGCGAAGATCTTCTTGGGCACCCCGACCTTTTCAGGCATACGATCATTACTCCATAATCCAGTTCTAGAACCACAGCTATATTGTTTTTTAACACATTTATTCATCAGTTGATTTCCTGCCTCTCCAGTGAAGCGAAACCATGGATTACCTTTGAAGAACATGATGGCGTTGTCACAGTTGTATCTCCCATAATGCGTGTCAGTCCGCGGTCTTATGTTGCTGCCTTTGTAGTCTGTGCGCCAGGATTCAGTCAGATTTATGGCTGTGCGGCATTCTTGTGGTACTGCTATCGGACTAGGTGTTATGGTAGAGGTTGTCTGTGTTGTGGGCAGGGTAGTTGTTGGCGTTGTTGTTGATTGGGTAGAGGTTTTCGGTGTAGTTGTTGATGGGGTTGTTGTTGGTGTTGTTGATGCTGGTTGGTTGGTGGCAGATGTCATGTGATAGTTAAGTTTTGAGCTGATACAGGCAACCAGCATTCCTCTCAACTGTTTATACAAACCCTCTTCAACTAGAGATGCATATTTTCCATGGGCTGTTAGAAGATTAACGGTTACACTGAGTTGTATCTTGTCAGGAATACTGCAGTTCTCAAACTTCATCAGTTTCTTGAGGTCTTCGATTCGCTGTTTATTGAGGTTGTTCACCGGGTCAGGGAGAGAAGCATCAAGGATGAGTGAAGTAGGGTATGTCAGGGTAACCATCAGTGTGCTCAGCAGAGCCAGGTGCAGAATACGCTGGGCCATCTGAAACAAATAGCGAAATATTAAGGATGATTAATGATGACATGGTTACAATAGGTTGGCTCAATCTCTATTCACTACTGTTCAACCTATGGGACTTGAACCAAAGACTCCTGTAGCATCAAACTCCAGCGAGAGTCTTGGGTTCACGTTCCAAAGGTTGAACAATGGTAGATGGAATGCTCCAGGCCCCGCACCCCCAGAAGACTATATTAAATATAAAAAAATAATTGTACTATTGCTCTTCTGTTTAATTTAGCTCGCTCAGGACCTAGTGATATCCTCAATGGGACTAGTTCAAACAAATGGTGTAGCCTAGAATTAAATTGTAGGATTCACATGTATTTGTGTAACACGTATGTGAGTGAGGGTTTCAGGTTGTTGCATTCCAAAAAAGGAGCTGTGAGAAGTTAAACTAACAAAACTATGCTAGGAAGTTGTTGTGGTTTGGAAAAGACTTGAACGTGTGCGGTGAACTTAGGATTGGTTGGAAAACTTCACAATAGAAATCTTTTAGGCCTTCTTTGTGAACAAACAATGTAGAAGAAGATACTGTTACATACCTTTCTTCAATTATCATTCACCAGGTATTGGAAAATCTCTACTAATGAATGATGAACTTGATCAAAGCAAAATTAGTTGTTACTGAACGCTACATGAAGTATAGAGCATGTTATTGGTCTAAGGGAACTGATGTAATGGTGGGATAACACATCTGGTTTACTTATTGCGCATGATAAGCAAAGCCGATGAAGAAGATATATAATAATATCGGATTAATATTGAAGAAAATATATAAAGTTATTGGATTTATTTATTTCGCACACAGATTGATTACAATAACTGAATTTGAGAATTGAGAGTAACTTCTAAGCTTTCATCCCACAATAGCTGTAGTTACAGTTAGATTTGCCTTGGTGGGAGTAAATAAAGTCCTGTGGCTTAGCCGAGCATCTCATTACATGCATCGGTCTATCTTTCTTAGACGTATCGCAGTCTCTCCCATAGGCGTAAATCGTTGTGGCAACTCCAACTTTAATAGGCATCCGATCGTTACTGAAGAGACCAATGAGACTTCCACAGCTGAACGGATATTTAGGACAGTCATTGAGAAGTCTATTTCCTGCTTCTCCAGCGAAGCGGAACCACGGGCGACCAGCTTTAACCATGTCACACGGATCACAATTCAGCTCCCTGGAAGTTTGTGGTCTTTGGTTGTGTGGATTGTAGTCCCGCCTCCATGCCTCTGTTAGATTTGTAGCTTGTAGACATTCAGATGGAACATGGATTGGATTGATCGCTTTAGTGGTTGTCGCCGTGGTTGGCGTGGTAGTTGGAGTGATGGTTGTAGTGGTGGTTGATGCGTAGGTAGGTCTAGTTGTTGACGTGTTAGTTAGCTTTGTAGGCTCAGCTGTTGTAGAAGCAGTTCTTCTAGTAGTCATCTTTGATTTCCTGCAAGAAATCAACTGATCAGTCAGATATTCTGAAAGTTTCCTTCCTTGGAGCTGGTCACCTTCTGTGTCAGGTTGGTCGCAGTTTTCAAACTTGAGAAGTTTCCGGAGAAAGTGGATGTGCTGTTGATATAGCGTATCTTCTGGGCTAGTTAGTGGGTTGTAGAGAACCAATGTAGCCTCTTCGAGATATACACAGCTCATCATGGTGAGAGCTATGGACTGTAGGCTCCCTCGCTGCATCTGAATAGAAAAATGGTCTTGTATTAAGGGATAGGCAAGAATAGCTGTTTATAGCCGGTCAATAGTTTGTACTCGAGAGTCAGCTTTATTATTTCACATAAAAAATTGTTTTTCAATACGCTGAGAAATTCAAGAAAAACATTCCCACATAACAACAATGGCGGAAATGCGAATGATTCGTCTGGCTATGGAGCATGTTAGCGATTGACACTGCAAAATTCTTCAGACCACCGCGGTACATCAGTCCAGTTGTTTATGAGGGCTGTGAAAAATATGAAACTACACTTACTTTGGCAATCTGTATCACAGCTTTACCCAAAGTTACCAGCCGGAAGGATCTGTTCAGAAAATTTAATATTTGTGCTGCTTCACTGCTAGCTCGGATTTGGTAACAAAACTATTCTTCGTTTATGATGGACTATCGCCTATCAACCCAAGCTACCCAAGCAACCCAAGATACCTTACTATGGGAATTGACAGATTAAAGAGAATCAGTAGATACTAAATTCATACTATCTATATTTTTAGACTCAGGTACTGTTTGCCTCTAGTGGGACGCTTGACTTGCAGTGGCTAGTAGATCAGACATCTAAAGTATGGTTCTCAGGCTATGGGGAGGAGTCATTGAGCCGGATAGCCAATCACAACATGAATTTTATGCCCTTCGATGCCTGGGTTGAAGTCATATCAGGTTAGCGTGTGAATAAACAAGAGGAGACAAATCTTATTTGGCATCAATATTTATATCATTACATCGCTTCTACAAAATTTCAGAAACATAACCTCCTACATTTTAAAACCACAAGGTGTTGCATTTTCAATACATGCTCGATTTGAAGATTGATGAATGAAATGGGACGTAAATGCTTAATACATTTTCATCTCGTTTCCTTGGGCGTTAAAATTTAAGATATCACCAAGGTGGTATGTTACTGAAATTATGTAGAATCCATCTAAGAAAGCTGTTAGATGATCATGTTGTGAGGGCTGACTATTTTATTAATCGTAAACAGTTCCAGCCTGTGAATAATATCTTTTTCAATCATTAGACATCTTACTCAGAACTACGTTCAATAATATCTCAAAACTGAAATCATAAAATAGACCGTTATGTTGTTTTTGTATGGAAGTGTTAAATTAAATGTTTGTCTCTATTTGTAGGGATATTATCCTATGACTACATGAAGGCCAACTTTGCTATAGCTGCTTATAACGCCTGGCCGATTGTCTACTCTAGACTCACATCTCTATATCCTCTAATAGATCCAAAGTGAGTATCTGTTTACTTTGGTGTAATTCATCCATGTTTTGGTAGTAGGAATTATCTACCCCTCATATTGTTGCGGGTAGGCAACTCTAATAACTTCATTGTGTTCCCTTGGCAGCCCTTTGTACAGTTTGTGATATCTTCATTGACTATTCCAAAACTGCCAACTGGCCAATGGTTCGTACAATCATTAAAGCAATGATACAGATCCGGTGCGATTCTTTATGGATATGATACTTCGTAAAACATTCTTGTTTAAACTACTGCCGCCACTCAGGCTATTGTGTGCTTATCGAATTCTGGATAGGTCTAAGATAACTAATTGAGGCTTAAATCTCAAAATTGTCACCTAATAGGCAAATAATATGCATAGACGTTTTTCAAAATAAGGGTGTGAGATTAAGCACTGGATGATGACATCATCATTGTCTACTAGTAAAAAAAAACGGTAACTACATCACTATGTATGCTAGACAATTAATTTCATACCCTTATTTTGACAATCAGATTGTGCAAATTATTTACCTATTAGGTGATAATGCTGAGATTGCAGGTCAATTCATTAGTTTTGAGCTATACAGAATTCAATTAGCAATCATTTGCACGTGTGGCAGCAGTGGATTAAGTTTTTTTTCTTTCTAACGCTAACCTAAGATACTTTTCCACACAGGAACGGACACAATAAAGTAGCCACATCTAGGTAACTGTTTACTCGATCGCTTATTTTATGAGATGGACATAGAGTTGACTGTCTTGACAAGCTTTGTTCGGTTGGCTAGGAGGGAACCACCCCCTCCCCCTCCCACAACAAAGCTTGTAAAGATAGGCTAGACAAGAAGGAACCCTCCCAGATTTGATTCTTGTAGTGAATTTTATTCCTCATTTGATTTTTGTCTGTCAAACTCTCCTAAGATTTTGATCAGTATTCGACCTTCATGAAGCAGATACTATTCCTTTGACTTCATGATTCTTCCACTAAATTATCAATCTCATCCTCCACATCAAATTTGTACACGGAAGTTTCAACCAAAGACTTAATAATCTATTATCGAGTTTATGGTTCCAACTTAACTGAGGTGTTGAATTACCTTCATCAACGTCACACTTGCATCGCGATTCGGTTTGTTAACTGGTCATCATTGGCATCGAAATGAAGGATCGTAAACAGAAAAAAGACCCATCAACCCATTCACGGTTTCCTCACCATTTTTACCATCCTTTTATAAAATTTGGTGTTGTTGTATTCTTCATTTGTTCCGTCTCGCTAGTATTATGTTTAGCTGGTGAAATGTTACGCTGTGGCTTAGATCTCGTACTTAGCGCTAAGTTTTTAGTACTCAATGTACATTTCTATTTTATCCCATCCCACACATAATGATTTCTGGTATGTTCTGCGAATAATCATTGGATTTGAAGTTATCTTAAATGTTTGAATCAAGTAGAAACCAACTTACCATATAGGACTTGATTGTTGTAGTAGGAAAAGTCATTCGGCCCGCTGGTTTTAGTGTTTTGAGAAGGAAACACTAAAGAACAGTGGTATGCCTGACATGGCTAGGCTAGATATGAGTTTAGAATTTCACTATTACTTGTAAAAATGCAGTTTTTAATCAGTTTTCAATTGGCCTAGTCCATGGATGAGTCATTAGGCACACTGTACCAAATTAAGGCAATCAAGCTGAAAGTACACACTATGGCCTTCATTGTGAGACAAGATTTAGTTGTGACTTAGCTCGCCAAATTTTTTAATGGAATAAACTGATATGTTCTCTATATTACAACCACAAGCATATCAATAGTTTTATTGAGATTTTTAAGATTGCACTTACCTTTCTGTGTCCACTTGGATTATCGATTAAGGAACTCAGGGTTAATAATGAGTTGTTCCTTACGATGTCTCTGCCAAAAGCTTGAGAACGATGAAACGTGTAGTGGTTTGGATTGAAAGACATAATACATGTACTGATAAAGAGGCACGGCTTGTCCTTTGGAAGTTGTCTACAAACAGCCAAACAAGTTTCACAGTTCTCATGTTCAGGCTTTGAGAAGACAACTCATCACTTTGGCCAGTTAATTATCTACTTAATGGCGGATAATAGGCTAAAGATTATTGAGAGCATCAGAGAATATACAAGATATTCAATTAAGTTATGAGATATGTTCTAGACACAATATACCATTTTGAGCCAAGGATAATATGAATCATTTTTGATTTTACAGCAACACAGCCAATGAGCAGAGATCATCAGGTTTGCTGCGAGGCAACAAAAAACTGACCAATGAAAGGGATGTATACATTAACCTGTGGCACAACTACATAGTATTCGCATGTTGTGTGGCCCCCTCAGGCGCCGCCCCCCATCAGTCACAGCATGATATCAGGTAATACAGCAGTTTAAATTTTGCTAGCCTCAATTAGCTTGGAACCACTCGTTCAGTTATACATAGCTTTGTTTTTCAAATACAATATATATAGAGACATATCGTAACACATGAAAATAACAATACAGACTTGGGTATTTTTTTTGGAGTTGTCCCATGAATAACAAGGAAGGAACAACTCCCTACCATAAATAAAGTTTGGTTGGTCTGCATTGGATTTATCACCGCTTTTATCAATTTGAAAGCAGCCTTAATTTTGTTCATCTGGCTGCAGGCAGCATCTGCAGATACACTTTTCCAAAAAGAATTTGCCAGCAAAAGAATTTCGCAATTGGTCCGTGATGATCTAGTTGATTAGCTATACTAGCTACTTCAGAGGTTTGCAACTGAAGCCTAAATGCCGCTAATAATTATTTTAAACATTAGCTATATATGCTTTTAAAAAAAGCAAAAGTACATTTGTGATTTGTAAAGGTCAGTAAATTAATTATGATCATTAGTTGTCTATATAGCCTTGTTTCTATCATTTATAGTTCATCACCAGAGAGTAATCAGTCTGGGTCTGACAGCCGTCCCCCATCAGCTGTTAGCCTGAGTTCTGAGACTGGTCAGCACTTGTTTAGACTTCTTATTCCTCTGCTGAAGTGTGAGATTACTGAGCTGAGGGACTCGTGTATCACTGCTCTCGGTCGTTGCTCTCCCGAAGCTTTACAGTGAGTCCATTTAAACATGTTTATAAATTCAACTATTAGATTCCAAGCTGGTCACGATAATACTCTTTTATCAGGTGTAACTATGATAAAATCATGCATAAAGGCTGATTATCTTCAGAATCAATATGTTTTTTTTCCCACCTGAGATCAATTTCTTCAACCAGGGATGGGAATGAATAAGGTCAATTGACATTAACTGTCAGATATGCACATGCTAATGGTGTTATCAAAGATGCCCATGCAAACATGAGTAATCTCAAAGTCAGTGTATATTTATTCTACTAAGGGCATCGCCGCACACTGGCTCTTTGACTATGCTCTTAGTGCTCATTTAGTTGTTTGGAGATACAAAAACATTCAATCAATGATTAAGTTTCTGGAAATCCCAGTACGATCAGGTTAATGATATAACCATTAATCATTAACCTGATCGTACTGGGATTTCCAGAAACTTAATCATGTCATGCATTGCTATGCTATGTATTATATACGGACACCTCTCATCTGGTATTAAGAACCAGTACAATCACCTCATCAACACAGCAAGTAGGCTAAGCAAAGGCAGGCTTGAAGTTACAACCATAGACGATTTATTCGATAAGTACTTCAAAACTAAATGCCTGAGAATGTTCGCTTCGGGCAAAGACACTGTCATAACGCTAGAACAACTCCCATCTGGTAGATACAGAGTGCCAGCCTACCGTGTAAACTGCCGTAAATACTGTTTTCGCTCATTATGTGTAAAACTGCTCAATCGAATAGCTTGATTCATTTATTATAAATCTAGTCAATGTTTTATTATAATTTTTAAAACTTTATTTTTATTCACAGAGCACAGGAGAAACATTGATTTTATCATGAGAATTGATACAAATATATACATACACATACACATTCACATTCTTTGTTTGAATGTTTTTGTATTGCACTAAAAGCAGGGAATCGGTTTATAATTAAAGAAATCTTCTTTCCATTCGTCACACCTGCTTTGGTTTGCTGTCATCATATCCACATGACAGAGGGAGAAATAAATGAGATAATTTTAATTGAAGCTAACCAGTTGTGTTTTTCGGAAGGGAGTTCAAATAGCTGGATTTGGAGGGAGTCCAAACAAATAAATATGAAGTACAATTTTGGAGTCTAAACAAATAAATATGAAGTACAAGCTGTCGAATTATGATTTATAGTGAGTTGGGTGAAGAGTTGATGCTGACTATAAAGGATGTGATCGACAGAAGGCAAGAGAACGTTCGGAGGAGAAAGAAAAAGGATTCACTCAGACTCAATGTGTGCCGGTTATTCCATCTGTTAGCCTCAAATAAAATATTCGCCCACAGGTAAGCCTCTTTTTAGCCGCTGATCGTTCAAGAGTGGCAAAGCGGTCTGGCTGCTCTCATGAGTTGTTCAAATTTTTGAGATGGTCCAAACTTTCTCTCTATCCGGCTGTTATTAACATTGAAACCATTTTCTATGTTTATTCCTTTTACTCCAAAACCAGGCTTGATATTTTGCTAATCGGGTATTTCCTTTTATCTATCAATCCAAAATTTCAAACAGGGCAAAACACAACCTAAGATTTAGAGAATGCGCAACCTTTAAAAGACAAGGTTTGCAGGTTTTTCAAAACAATGTACGCACTGCCAGGGCATTTTTTATTTGGCTACAGTTATGATATGACTGGTTGAGTAGATTAACAGCCGAGTCATGTGGAATAGTTTACACAAAAGTATGGGTGCGAAAATTTTTATTTGCGATCTTAAATAAATAACAAGAAATAGATTAATCTGTCATGTTGTGATTGAAGCCTTCATGCAGCAGTAATTTTGAGGAAGTCCAGATAATTGTGACACAAGGCCAGCTGCCATAAGAGAGGTGTTGTGATGAAAGAATCATCACCTCTAAGGCAAGAGCCACGGTGTAATGCTAATCTCCTTTTTTTTCAGATTTGCCAATGTGATAGATTTGAAGCGACAGACACTGATGTCAATGTATATAGAGTTCATAGATGGCTGTAGGTTAATGTTAGAATCGGAGGCTACAAGAGATGACTTACCTATCGTACAAGATATCAGACTACACTACAGCTCATTTATAACTCATCTTATCAAACATAGCCCAGGTACTTATGTTTTCACTTCTATGTGTGAAAAGATAGGATCGTGTCTTACATATCTGAATCGCTATTTGACTTGAATCTGAGGGAAAAGGGTATGGACGGTGCCCAATACATGATATATATGCAATGTAAACAAAGAGCTGCTGTGTACACAGCAGTTTCATCCACCAGGATATGAAAGGCTAGGTAGCCAATTCTTCCCTGTCTGTGATAAACTCATAATAGGAATGATACACTCAGATAGCATTTTATTAGTAACAAAGTGATCGGATAGGAGCTGCTATCAGTCTTAATTTGATAGTGCCGGCCACACGCTTGCCTTGTGTGACCCCACTGATATATATATATTCATATCAATGGTCACACCAAGGAGTAACCCCCTTGGTCACACCTACGGCAATAGGATTCTCAGGCTATCCCCAATACTAGCCAACCCTTTGTTTTGCAGCTGAATATATATACAAAAATAAATTTCAAATACAAGCTGCGATAATGATGTCATATCGTTATGCTATGCCTAATTCTTGCCGCCTTTTTGTTTTATAGCCGAATACAAGGATAAGTTATTGAACACTGAGCTGAGATACACTTTATTTAATCTCTTATCATCGTGGAGTAAATCTCTAGGCCATATGGTCACTACAAATACATCATCTCTCAACTGGTATGTATGTTAATAATTTACCATACACAGGCAGCCATTTCCAGGCATCTTGCCATAACTTTTCATGCTGGATCATGCTCTTGGAATGTGATGATGTGACAGGTTTCAATAATGAACTCATCATTTGGTTCCGGAGACCTAGGCTATAGCATTGTGAAAAACATTGATAACTTCATTCTCACACAAGTCACTCTTGTAAAGACTCACAAGCTAAGTGATAACTCGTTGTATGACGAAGATTACAGTCCACTTCAGACCACTAATCTGAAGTATCGCTTCACAGAGTAAGAAACTGTTATTGAATATGGTGGGCGATCATATAGAGGGGCTGAGCAAAATTATTCTATAACACACAAGGAGGGACTAGCCCTGGTTACAGCAGTAGAGAAATACAAACATTACCTTGCAGATAAACACTTTTTGGTGCTCACTGACCACATTAGTGTTTATCTGCAAGGTAATGTTTGTATTTCTCTACTGCTGTAACCAGGGCTAGTCCCTCCTTGTGTGTTATAGAATAATTTTGCTCAGCCCCTCTATATGATGGACGGTTCCATGATAGTTATAGTGCCTGCGGTTTTTGATTCACTGGGGGAAAATTGTGCACAGCTGGATGCCAAAAACTCATTATCTCTACATGTTATAATGGCATTTTTCTTGCAGACATCCCTACCTTTGATGGGCCATAATTCATTCTGTATTTATCCTAAAGACTGATTTCCAACTTTGTTGGAATGTCCAAGCTTCAAGCTATACACCATATTATTGTCATTTTTTGCTAGGATTCATAGGCTAAGAGTAATCCAGGTTTTTGAAATGAGTTTTGCCATATAGATTTGCATGTGACATGGTCATCAAAATTAGGAAATGTCCGTGCATTGACCTAAGCCCTATGTAAATCTATATGAAAAACTCATTTTAAAAACCTGGATTCCTCATAGCCTATGTATCCTAGCAAAAAATGACAATAATATGGTGTATAGCTCGAAGATTGGACATTTCAGAAAAGTTAGAAATCAGTCTTTAGGATAAATACAGAATGAATTATGACCTATCAAAGGTGGCTATGTCTGCATGACAAAACTCCACTGTAACTTATACATATTCTGAAATTGGCAGGTGGCCAGATTGATGAATTTCCCCCAGTGGATAAAAACCGCAGGCACTATAACGATCATTGAAGTGTCCCCTCTGTTTATCCTTACTCTGTGATCGCTTCTCGGCCTTTTGGCTAAGATCAAAGTGTCACTACACCAATGGCTGATTAGTGCAAGTTCAGTTTCGGCAGCCCACTGCACACCCACGCCTCGCACATCTAGGATGTATTCTAGTTTTCTTGTATGTATCATATTCTCAAAATGAGGATTTAAGGCAGCTTTCGTACCTCTTTAGAGGCAGCCCATTCTTTTGTTTGTTACTAAACAGCAATCTGAAGTATTTTTATCGCTTATTAGGCCGTACAGAACGGAGACCTTCACAGACTTAGAGCTATCTTCTCTTGAAGCTATGGCCGCAGTCCTCGGATGTGGCAAAATATTTGACCCAACAGGTAACTTGACTGTGCTCTTTTCTAGATTTTGTATCTCAAATTTAATGAGAAGTTCAAATTCAAAGGGCTCAAACCTGAAGTGATATTTTACTTATTGAAGATTAACCGTGTGCAACTGGCCAAGCACCTACAAGAAGATATATTTCATAATACTTCGCAAGTTTTTTCGAACACATCAACTTTTTTATGGTTAGAGCGCCTGCCCTCAAACACGCTAGTGTCAGAGTTCTAGTCCCGCTGCAGTCTACTGTCTACTTTGCCCCAGGTATAGTCCGACCTGCCTACAAACTGAGAGCAACTTGGGGCCAAATATAGCTGCCGTGCCCTTTAGGCACCTTTATTTCTAAGACAGAGACGAAAACTTGCAATTTTATCCAATTTAACCAACGTTTAAAAATAGAATATCTAGTATCGGGTTTTGATGTCTCTTTGTTTTCTTTACACACAGGTATATCAGAGAATGATGGGTATATATATCCCTGGTTAGACAGACTTCTGTCATGCTGTGACCCACAAGTTAATCGTATCGGACAGGAAACATGCCAACACCTACTCAGGTATTATCAAATATTCTTAAATTCTTGATACTGGAGAAGATTGATAATTGTCACAGCTCATAACTTGAAGTATTTGTATTTTGGTTTCAATATACAAAACATGGCACCAACATTATTTAAAAGTCATATAGGAATCCATTTGTTAGCCAAAGGTAAAAGTTGAAAGCATTTGATCTCATCCATCCCTACTCAGAAGGCAAGAATATGCTAATCTAGTTCAAGTTTGAGTTGCTGCCCCTGCACACTTAGATCACTACTATGGCCAACACTAATCAAAGGATTTAGGGATAATTTAGCAAGGATTTAGTGAGATCTCAGTCCACATTGTTGTCCATTTTTGTTTGTCAGATATAGGGTCTGACACTAGGGTAATCGTCAGATGCTGGATACAGTTTACTCTGTCGATTATCACATCATGCCTTGTTGTGTCTGATTGTGTTTGTCAGGTATAACGGGATAATACAGTATTTGGTTATCTGTTTGTCAGGTATAACGGAGATATACAATATTTGTTAGACTGGACTATAGATAGATGTTACAGAGGTACACCACAAGTAGCTGATGCCTGTTTTACTACTCTAGTCAAAGTCTTCTCTCACAGGTTAGTTATTTTATGATTGCTCATTCCCCCCTCCCCCCCAGTATGCAAGATCAGTAAAAATGGAAAATGAGCCTTTTTTGTTTATATTTGATCAAAAGAGAAGGTTACAAATTATTATTTTTGAACCGCATACATATGTGTTAAAAGCATAAGCAAATAGTATTATCATTGCACCAGTGGGAAATCTTGATCTTAAATGACAATCGCTATCAATTAAAGATGATACAAAAAAGCATGTGTTCTTCTGTTCCGTTTGTTTGACCAGTGTGGAAAAAAAACAATGTGGAATGCATCATTATCTATTATGTAAATTCTGGTCTTGCTTGAAAAAAATCACAGATCACACTGTGCCTCTACAAGAGACCAGTGTGATGGTCATCATTATCATCAGCACAGCTGCCGTTACAGTTAAAATCAGGTTTAACCAGTGTCTCCTCAGATATGCCATACATCTTTGACTGGTTCTGTTGACTGTTCTGGTATCTGTGGCTTCATGGAAATATATTATGAAGTCGTCTGCATCTGTTGGCTGACAGATTCTTGGATGTTCTGGTGACATTATGCTGTATCGAAAAGAAGAATGAAATGATTAAACCTAAATGCCATACAATGTTGCATCTTTTTTTTTACTGCTGTTCTTTTAAGTCACCCCAATTCGAAAAGAGACCAAATTGATCCCAAGTAAAAACGATGAAAATTTGTCTGCCATGAGAGAAAAAATTATCACTATATCAAAATGGTTTGATTCGGCAGCATTATGGTTAAAAAACCTGACATGATGTGTGCAATACTGTTTTAATGACAACACTAAAGGAAAATTGTAAAAATCCGAGGATGCTTTTATCATTCGTCTCTCGTGGGACTCATATGGGAAAGATGCTAGTGCAATAAGCTGATAGTATATTAAAGGCCTTTATATCTTTGGGCCCTAACACATTTGGAAAGTTGTCACAAGTCTGTAGACATAGGTTAAGACTAACAATGTTTTGTAATGTAATAATGGAATAATAGAAATGGATGTGTTGCCCTGCCTGTAAAATTGATGTAAAAATGACTGATCTCTCACCAACATCATTGATGGCAAATTGGCAGCCTCTATCTACATGAAGATTCATTGCTGCTCTTGCACGGACAGAAAAGTCTACACTAAGCCACATTTATTGTTTGAGATGATTTTACCTAATATTATTCAAGTTCTAGTGTCTATTCAATGAGAAGTTTTAATAAGTTGAGACTTTCTTGTTTTAAAAGACTTTATATCTTATTAAAACCTTACCTCAAATAGCTCCTGTAATCCAGTTGAGAATATAAGAGTATTTATTTGTGTATAGTATTCTACCTTTGGTTTGTTTCGACACAAAAAAAAATCCCAAGTTGCTGTGCCCTGTATGATAACCAGAGTAAGAATGAACAGTCATTAACTGATTCCCTTTTTATATGGCTTTGGATTACATGACATTTGGAATTCCCAGATAAAAACACAAGTCATGAAATCCTCTCAAATGACCCATCTCTTATCTGTCGATCGATCATATTTACAGAGAGTATCCGTGTGACTCGGTAGCGATGCTGAATCTATCACTGCTCTACTGCGGATGTCCTCGTATCCATATCAGAGAAATGGCCGCCCAGCTGTTAGTCAAACTATGTAAGAGATTTCTACTTATCGACGAGGCTATCCTCCCCGCTTCTCAGGCTAGTAATGCACAGGTAATGTTTACAAGACATAGATGAAGTCTGCCACATTACACAGTTGCACACATTGCCAAGTCTTATTTGAGTTCATGGGATGCCTTTCTAAATTATTAATCAAATGGCCGTTAATCTCCAAAAATAATACATGATTTTTGGTTGCTTGTTTTTTTCCTTGATTTATTGAAGTATGGAGATATACTGACATTCAGCAATCATTGTGTCTCTTACTCCACTCTTACTTGCCTATCACTGACATTGTAAAAATACCCAAGTAAGGTTATTTTATTTTAAGGCTATTTTAAGGTTATTTTAAGGTTATTTTATTGGCCATGCTTGCATGTGATACCCAACCAGTCAACAATTACTCTTGTTATTGATATATTGCCGAAATTGAGATTGAATGATGAATCAATGGCTTTGACTCACTCATCTAAAACGTGTTGTCATACGCAATGACATTGTTTGGGAGTCTCAACTGGCCTACTCTAACCACTGATATTATGGAGAAGTTATTAAATACCCAGTATGGCAACTTACGATGAAGTTACATCAGCATTTAACTTGGTGTGTGTGTCAGTTACTGAATCTAGCTTAAAATATGGCAGCTTTTACGTTACGAATAGATTGGCTCCAAGTAGCAAACGTTGAAAGGCAAGCTGCTTTACAAGCAGGCCGGTTTTAGCATTACTGAGTTTTTGGACCAATGTAATAGAAGAAATACATCACTATAACGATACACACATTGCCATGAGCTTGTAGAGAGTCAGATATTTTCTTCTAATTCTTGATTATATATCAGTAATTCTAACAATTATTTCTTCTTATTGTGTATTACAGGACAGTAGTGAATTTAGTCATACACTAGAAGATGTAATGAACACGGCATTCTGTAAAACACAGTTCAATCTCTCACAGGAACTGACAAGGCTCAATCCAGAACTTACTATACAAATATTCTCAGGTTAGAAATAAAACAGATCTGTTTGTCAATGCTGGATCAAAAACCAATGTGATGCTTGTCTACCCTCTGTTGAGGGGTAAGGTTAGCTTTGTCACGCAGCTAATTTTTGGTTTAAAAAAAGTAGCCGCATGATAAGGTTAGGGTAGGGTGGTGTTTTATATGCTAGTGGGTCACGAATGGCGAGTTAGTTTGAGAATCTATATGTTCCCATATGTTGATGAAACGCCCATTTATATCAATCTGACAGCGGGAGCCTTCAAATCCTGCATCGCACTGATACTCATATGAGTCAACCTGTAAGATAAATGTTTATTTTTTAAACCTGGTTATGTTCTCTTATCTATAAATCGAATTGGCTAACTTAGTCATTAACAATGTTTCTAATTTACCTTTGGCCAAGTACAATATAATCATACACAACATTGCCCTTCTGGTCGTCTTAGACATATTAAATATCGCAGCTCATGGGGCAAAGACTGTTTTCTGAGGCAAATGTGCATCACACTTAATGAGATTCTTTTTTAAACAAGTCCATAGTTCCATACACTGGTAGCAAGCTCTTATTATGACAAAGTATATGCATCCATTTTTCGCAACATTTAATGTTTGTGATAGCTAATAAATCAATCAATCCCCTACAAACAGTTATTTATCTTTTTAATGTAGAAGTGTGCCAGCGAATTGATACAGCAGTACCGTCTATCAGACACAATATGTTCTCTTATCTGTCTCCATGGTTACTGAACATTGAGTTAGTCAACCCTCAAATACCTAACGGCACATTCCTACCTCCAACACCAAAGAGCATCACTGATACACTGAACTATAACTCTAGCGCTGAGGGTGCCGGAGCTGATCGGAGGTCACGAACAGGGTTACAAGGTCACGGCTGGGGGTCATGTCAGGCATCAGAGATGGTACTCAATAACATGATGTACCTAACAGTCAGGGTAGGTTTAATCAGTGTAGAATCGCTTGTTTTTTTGTTTGTTTAATCAGGTAAAATATACTCTGATGCTTGTAGATGAATTGAGAGATTTTTACATATGATGGGTATCATAATATTATTAACTCCATGCCAAACTTACTTACAGTGTTGTCTAGATCAGTCATACCTACATCATCATGCAAATTTGAGCAAAGACTTGTTTAGTTTGTAAATTTATCTCAAAGGGGTATCCCTCCAAACTATTCTTGAGGTTGATCACCATGCGGATCCAAAGACACAGTTGCATTGTGGGCTTGTAGTTACAATTATCTACCTAGTTATAGTTTAAGCGCATAAACTGTGGCGGGATAGCTGATAGAAGCATTTCATTATCAACCACTTGTTGGGAAAGTGGTTGATAATGAAATGCTACTAACAGCTATCCCGGCACAGTTTAAGCGCTTCAAGCTACAGTTGCGCCTCCCATATTTGGTATCATATTGAAGGTCTCAGTCTAATTAAGGGGACTGTGGCAACCTTTTGAATAGCCCATGGACACAGTTGAAACCATTAGCTTTACTAATGTGAAATTTTTTCTCTTAGACTGAGACCTTCAATATGGTACCAAATATGGGGAGGAGCAACTGTAGCTTAAATCTAACCTAGTTGTGGTCATTGAGTATTTATAATTTTGTAGTTTGGAGACGAACACGCCGAGGCGGTGGAGATACTATGGCAGGAACTGAGCTCGGCTTTCTCTCACAATCTCAGATTTATAGTCAAATATCTACTTATACTAACTGGGATTTCCCCTAACAGGCTTCTCCCTTATGTGAGTCAAAGGTCATTTTTTTATAGTTTAAGCGCTCAAACGGTGGCATTTCATTATCAGTAGCCTCCACCAGCATCCTGCCACCGTTTGAGCACTAAACTATTCGCTCAATAACTCAGGCAACATGCAGTACACACTTACATCTGATAATTGATCTGAATGATTTTTTATTTTTTGCGCTGACAAAATGCCTTTTAGAAATAATATAGTTTCCTGTAACAAGTATACAAAAAAGGGGGTGGGAAATAGATTGAAAAGATCAGCTCAAATGTGAACATGTCAAATTGTGCATGTGTGCAATGTGTGCAATGCGTACAACTGTGCAATGTCTGCACTGTGTGCAATCAATTAACTATAAATCATTTGATAACATTTGAGACCGTTGCCAGGTACCTGATATGAGTCCCAATTGGCATTCTTTCTATTGTGTCACACTGATATGCATTCCACAGTAAAAGATATTAGTTTGAGCAATGACTATGAGTATTTATTATCTTTGGTTTGAGTACATTACATGGTTCACTTGTTGTGTGTGAATTTTTGATTCAATTTGCGTCTGGGTCTGATTATTTAAACAGGATATCTTGTTGATTCATTACAACGATTTAGTGATGCAGTGCATCAAATTTTATTTCTCGGTATTTGCAGGTTAAGAGGGTGTTTGTGTACTTAGCGAGGAGACAATCACGATTACTAGTCGATGAGGTGCTGACTGAGTTACAATGTGTCGAGACTCTGCCCTTTACTGTAGAGAGAACGAACACATCTCCTTACTTTAGGTATATATTTACCCTCTTACCAGCTTGTATATTCCTTTTCTTGAGACGCTAGGCTCAATGAAAATTATTTCTCCAACCCATCTCCCAAGCCTCAATCGCACATTGTTGTTCAGACAAATTGTTTGGATTGGCTATAACATAATCCAATTCTCTTTTTTTTCCTTGGTGGTTGGGTTTAATAAAATGAAACGTCACATTTCTTTACTTTATATGGCAAGATTGCACAATTGTATGCTGTTTCATAGGCCCTGCTTGAATTTGGCAACTTTTCAATTTTGAGCAAGAATGTATTATTTATTGTATTATTACACACTAGTCCATATTTTGAGGATGATTCATCTCGCCAGAACAATAACTATCATAGCAATTTGGGAAAAAAATGGGAAAAAATGCAACCAGGACAGAAATGCAAACATGGAAAAAAAGGCAAACACAAGATTTATCATTGCTGTCCAATATTATTCACATTTAAGTTTCTGCCCAAATTATGACAATCTTTTTCTCGCATCCTCACATATTTTACAAGAAGCCGAATTTATTTACTCTACAGGATGATGCCGATACGATCAGCTCGTTCAGCGCCGTCAGCAGACACACAGACAGACGCTGACTCTATGAACTCACCGTCAGCGGCTCACCGTCAGCCGGCAGCGGCAGACTATGATACTGAGCTGACCCTCACGGCGGAGGAAGGCGTCATATTTGCTAAAAAACTATCAGAGATCAACCCTAAACCGCAACCTTACAGGTATAATATAATAATATAGTAATATAGTAATATAGTTATATGGTAATATATTAATAAAAATTATAAATAAATTATGATATAAGCTGCGAATTTTATCTCCTCGGAATTGTTTCTTTACTTATTGCCAAAGATGGTAGATTCCAACAAATAAGTATCATGGTTGAGATTCGTAATGATAATAAGTATATTGGCAACGTAACTCTCATCTGCCTGTATTTCAGGTCCCTCCCTCCTACTGTTAATTTGCCGACTTACGGCTTGAGGGGGAGTAACTCCAAATTAAAGCAAGCGTGATCAAACTTGATCTAGAATTTACTAAAAAAACTTATAATAGAATTGACACTTTCTCATGCCTTGTTTATTTCAGCGACACTGGTGCTAAACTGACTACGCAATTGACTCAGGACAACAGTCAACATAAAACAAGCAGAGCTGAGCCTTTTCCTCTACCCATGCCTGCATTTGGAGGGTATCATGCCCCGCTATGTAACTACATGCCTGCAGATGGTCCTCTGGCTATCAATAATCTTCAAAGGTAGTTATTGAGTGAAATAATTTTATAAATATCAAAACTAACAAAGTGTATTTGTCAGTGTTTGAGTATATTACTATCATGTATTTTTGGACTTGTTGGTTCGGAGTTACATTTTGTACTGCTATTATCAGTCAGAATCAGTTGTCCGGAAATTGAATTTAATGATTAAATGTTAGCTATTGTCTAGGTAGTTTGGCAGTAGCCTAACGTTTGCTAACACTGTGTTTCTGCTAGCCGAGTTATCAGTTTATTTAAAGTTTCGAGGGTGAGTAAAAGTAAATGATAGCTAGCTTTAAATTTAGCTACTTCAAGCCTCTGCTTAATATATATTCTATGTTTATTTTGGAGAAGAATAAGTCCTTAGGACTTGTACCCAGAAAACAGAAAAAATTGATAAAAATATGGTGTAGAATTGAAAAGACATGTAACTAAAAATCAAGAACAATGACAGGTAAAATTACAACGTACACGCAGGCATTAATTAGCAGTAAAACATTACAAAAGTTGATACACAATAGCTAGGAAAAGAAAAGTTAGAACAATGTAGCAGTAGGCTAAAATGAAATCATAAGAACTGAGTCATTAATTGAGAAGTTTGAGGACGTGGCTCCGAGTGGCATTTTACTTTACTCACCCAAATGCTGTTTTTGGAGTTGTTCATACATGAAAAAACATCAGGCGACTCCCCATCACATGAGATAAATGATTAAAATTTCACCAATTTTAACAGATTTTAAACTTTTTACAGTTTTATAAATTTTAAAATTGTTAACAGTTTCAACAATTTTAACAGTTTAATATGACATATTATTGCTGCAGGTGTTTTCTGTCGCTCTGTGCCATATCAGACTTATTTATTGACAATCAGCACATTGATTGGACGATGCATATGCCGACTCTCCTGCAAGTGGCCATTCTGGGTGAGTGAATTTATTCAATTTAAATTTAAATCTTGATGCATTTTCCAAAAGCATGATAGGTGGATCTGGCCCTTATTTATCTACGTGTACCATCTATGCCGCTAATATAATTGGAATGAAGCCTTTTTAATTATTTGGTTCAAATATCAGCTCAGGTTATGAATAATTGACTAGAGCTATGTAATTAAGGTTCAATTATGTTGCTAAAAACTGCCCTAAATAAATGGAAGGGCTGAGTATAGTGTAGGTCATAAGAGAACATGTAATGTTCCCCTCTTCCTGACAGATTCGAGATTCCAGCTCACACAATGAAATTAATCTATTAATGAAACTTACCAAAATAATAAAAATAAATAAATATAGTAGAATGAATAAAACTGAATGAAATAAAATAATAAATATAAAGAAAAATGAAATAAAAGTGAGATAAAATATTAAATAAATAACTAAAACTTAATGAAATAAAAGTGATATGAAATAATGAATGAGATAAATAAAAATTTTATTAAACTCGTGTTTATTTATTTATTTTTCCTTACAGGATGTGATCACGCTAAGTCGTTAGTATATGATCATTGTAAGAAGATAATCCTCTCCCTTATACTCTGTGTTCTGGATAAGAGTGATCATATCCTGAGTCAGGTCCTGGAGTCACTCACTCTGCTACATAGCTCTATATATGGCAATACGTCAGTGTGTAAATCTCCTAGTGGTATATACTATCAACTCAACCCTAAATCAGGTATGTGTATTAGATGGAGTCGTCACTGTGTCTTTGAAGCTATAGTTACGCCTCCCCATATTTGGTATCATTTTGAAGGTCTCAGTCTAATTGAGAGCACCATGGTAACCTATTGAATAGCCTCTGGACACAGTTGAAACCATGACCTTTACTAAAAATAAAAATTTTCTCAACTTTTCTCAATCACTAAGGTTCTCCCCTCTTTAGCGCTCTTTAACATAAAAAGTTGAGAAAAATTTTCATTTTTAGTAAAGGTCATGGTTTCAACTGTGTCCAGAGGCTATTCAATAGGTTACCATGGTGCTCTCAATTAGACTGAGACCTTCAAAATGATACCAAATATGGGGAGGCGTAACTATAGCTTTAAGGAGGGGTTTTGTGATTGTCTGTCTATTTTAAAGAGCCTTGTTGCGAGAATATACAAGCTACAAACACCAATTTATATTATATGGCTTACTGTAATCAATCAATCAATCTAATATCTTCAAATGAACAACCGCGCATCTCAGAAAGAGTCTGTATTTAGAGGGATTGATTTGTTTAATTAATTATTTGAGAGCAACTGCCACCGTTCCTGCGAATTTATTTTCTAGTCTGTAGCTCAGTTTCTATAAGAATGGAGTGCCGTTTATAAGATATTTTTTCCTCCAAGCCCTGTAGCTAAGTTTCTTAGGTTGATTCATATCTTCATGTTTCTCTACAGCTCTAAACTTCATATACGTAGACAATGATTTTCTCAACTCTTCTGTTCTTCTTCAGCGTTGAACAGCGAAAACACATCATCACTGAAGGTGACACATTCCACTCTCAGTATCACAAGTATCTGTACTCTAACACCAGAGAGTGAATCTCAGCCTCCGCCGGCCTCGCCTGTAACCATCGGGGGAGATAATCCATCGTCTCCACTGTCTCACGTAGGAGGAGCGGCGGGTAGGAGCAAAGTGGTCAAACAAGCTGTCGAGAATGTGGTGCATATGTTCAAAAATAGGTGAGTGTAGATAAACTTGAGTCAACTACTGCGTACTGATCACGTGATATACTATTGCTTGTAATATCACTATTTGATAGAGCATGAGAAACTCCGTACAACCTAAGAACCTTCACAAGGATGGTGTGACAACCCATATAAGAATTATAGAATCGGTGATAGCACTACTCTTTAGGTCCTTCCTCAGATTAAGTTGACTCTTATTGATCAGAGAGGCGCATCATAATAGAACTAATGGTAAAAACCTACTGGTAAAAATAATTTATTTTGATGAATATTGTGAGCTGCTATGACAGTGACATCAGGGTTTCAATGAGACGTAAAATCACTAAATAAGGAATATTTACTGATGTTGCCTTATAAACAGGACAGAACAAATTTTTATCATACTAATTTGTGGGATGGATACTAGCATGGGATTCAGGCGAAACATTAGACGATTTGTCAGTTATCAGAGCGTGTATGTAAGGCTCCGAGTGCCAGGATACCCGGCTATATTGATTCATTTTAACCTAATATTTCCCTCCCACTTTGATTGTGCTTACAGAGAGAACAGACCTCTGTGGAGTTATGAGACTGTAACACCTCGACAGAAGGACCTGAAATCTCTAGTCATCATGAACGACTTATTGACTCACCTCGTGTCCATATTCAAGCAGTGCCTACCTCAGAGCCTGATTGACCTGAGGTGGTGTCAGACAAGCCTACAGTTTGCTATGAGCTGTCCATCCAGACACTACGCTGGCAGATCACTGCAGGTGAGTATTCATTCCTTAATTTAATGCCCTGGAGGAGACAATATTGGCTAGTTTTAAGTTTAGCTGGTTTTAAGCTGGACTTTATTTTGGCTGGCACATAAGTTTTGCTATATAAGGTGGTTATTTATAATACAATGTAATGAGGTTGAGCAGTTTTTTAACTTCTGGCTAACTTATGCCCAACTTTTCTTCATGTGGCTACTCAACTGCTCTTGAATATCAAAACTTATGCAGGCTGTTCATGTGGATTAGGGATTGTCTACACTTAGTTATAACCCCATCTATAACACCTATCACTATATATATATGTTATACAGGTGTTTAGACTGATCGGTATACCAATGAACACTCAGATGTTATCTGAGATAACGTCACGTCTTGTGGAGGTAGTTTGTGAGACTGCAGAGGAGATGCAGGGATTCGTTACTGAGATACTGCAGACTATAGAGAAGGCAGTGTCATCTCTAGATATAGGTGTTATTGGTGAGTAGATCAGGATGTTGAGTATGACAAAGATTTATGGTATAGAGTTAATTGTACAGTACAAGCCCATTAATGGCCACACCTATAAAAAAACCAATGAAATTGATCAGAGCACTTTACAGACAGACAGCTACTGGTATAGTGACACAAGATGTTCAAATTGAATAAATTGAAAGCTCTGCTGGGGATTTTTCAATTAGAAACAGCCAAAATCGCAATCTGATCGCTCACTCAGTGAGTGAGCGATACCTGCTAGGGGTCTCGCTTTCAGATCACTCAGTCACTTGAATGAACTATATACATTCTGTGTGAGCGATTTTGTCTAATTGAAATACCAAGTGAGTGATAATTTTGAGCGATGTGATAGTGATAACATGCTTTAGTAAAGCATTGCTTTTTCTAATTGAAAGACCCCCTGGGTAGAAACATGTTGGTAGCCATAGAAATCATCCGCTCCTGTTGAGTATGACGAAGATATGTGGTATGGAGTTAAGTGTACAGTACAAGCCCAATAAACAGCCATATATATAAAAAAATTATGAATTTCCCAAAGAAGACCCACCCCTCCCAAAGTCAAATTGACTAAAGGGTTCTATCACGGCTTTGCTGATTAGATTGATATTTTTGGGTCAAGCAAGAATTGCTTTTGAAGGTTGAAATGCTATTAAAGTCGTTTTTTTCAATACAGGAACTTTCTCTGTTGCCCTGAAGATTTTGTATTATGATACTCCTTGTAATTCCATGCTCCATCCATCCATCAATTCATGAACTGTTTGTGATCTACTGTGCCTCTAGGTTTAACATTTTATTGCCTCATGACAAGAGCAGGTAAATTCAATGATAAAACTCATGGGTATATTCTGTTGACTGTTTGGTTTTGGGAATTGATTAGAACTCTTTACAAACCACTCTACTGTACCACTGGGTGCACTGACTATCTATGGCCGCCCCTTTGCTTGGTGAAAGTATATCTAAGATCTAAGGGTTTCTGTATATGGAGTCTAACGTAATTTTTGTTCACTGAAGTTAAGAGTGTTAGTAAACTCAGCACAAAAGGACTTCTGGCTTAACCCCTGTTTGTTACGGTAGTTGGAAAAGATTTAATCTTAATCCCAAACCACTCTACTCTGATATCAGTATCATATCGCACAGGCAAACTAATACAGAAAGTACACAAACACTGCTTCACTACCAAATTCGTTCATCTAGTATTATGAAATCGCAATACAGTGCAATTATGCAATCACGATTGACTTTAACGAGGCACATGATTCAGATTCACGGTTTCTACCTTTTCACAGGCACAGACAATACTAAAGATCTCTTCATCTCGACACCGAACCTGAAATCTTCGGAGCGGGTGCTCAGCACAGGAATGTTAGGTATTAAGAAGAGCACTACTGGTGGCAACTTGAACCCTGCTGCCGCTGCAGCCCCTCCCTCCTCGCGTTCACACAAACGCAGTACTAGTGTATCCATATCAAGTGTTACTAAACGTGCTGCCGGCCCTCCGTCATCTAACCAACACCACGGTGCTGCTAACTCCTCCCACTCCCCAGGTTTGTGGTCAAGGTCACGTTTTTTAATAATAAGGTAGTGGAATGCAACCAAAGGCGAGGTTTTTTTGTCAAATGCTTACTGATTGGTCAATGGCAAAAGTCAATGTCTTACTGGTCAATCATGTGTTAACCATGTTTAACAAAAGCAAATTGTATAAATAGTAGGTGGGTCGTCTTTGGTATTATTTTGTCTCGATCATTGCAGGCCATTAATACTCTGCTGCTTAAGTTTTTGTTGTGTCTATTTGCATCTAAGTGTCAAAGAGTTTGGACTATGCTCCTAATACTGTTACCAGAATATTTAAGTTATTGGGTAATTGTAGTCGTTTAGAATACAAGACTGACTGGCCTAACAGCAAATTGCTCATCAGTGTCGGTACTAAATCTTGAGTCTGGTGAGCGGTTTGGAGATGCACCTTGTCTCTCTGACTCTAGATCAAAGTATTTTGTATACAAACCGTAGACATTATTGTTATGATAAATTTTAATTGATGAATGATGGAACTGTAATCCTATGTAATCCTATGTAATCCTATATATCAAGTTAGTTCCATAAGTCTGTATATGAGCTCTTGGAGTAGATTAGAGTAACCTTGATCTAACTAAACATGTCTGCTAGTTGTTTCACTAACTTGATGTTATTTGTTTGTTGTTAATTCAAAATTTAATTAATTTAATTTAATTTTAATACTTTAATCAAGCTAGAAGTCATTTCCATTTATTGGTCACCAAGGAGAATAATTAATCACAGTCCCTACCATGCATGCAACTCCCTCCTAGCCAGCCAGCAAATATGAAATACCCTTTGTATTTCAAAATGAAAACATTGAGTACTATATTCTGCCCTGAGCAAGCAAAACACTGTATCTGTGAAATTTGAAATTTCATGGGAGAGACAAAAAACAAACAAATGTATGCAAATTACTCAAATTCAGAATTTTGTTTGCCTCACAATTGAGGTTAGGGTGCAGTGTTTTGGCAGCTCAGGGCAGCATTGTCATACAATATGCCCCTACATTAGCAGCAAATTATTCACAATCTTCACTTTATGGAACTATATATATGTATATAATTGGGATGAAAATGTTTATGTTTAATGTTGATGTTTGATTTTACTTGAACAGCTAAGATCCGTCCACTTTCTGAGTTTAATCCCGCATCTCCAGATGGAGTTGAAGGCCATGATGACTCTATCACAGATGATGTCAGGTAGGACTTAGGTCTGAGCTATGAACACTATGACATGTATTATGTGTATTACATGTACCTATTACATTACATGTATTATTACTGTAACCTCCATTTAATTCAAGCCTCTGGAGACCAACACTTAAGTCCTAGTTAAATTGGTCTCGACTAATTAATGTTAGAATGCATTGAGATTTGACTGAAGAGACCAACACTTCTTGTATCAATTACCTGGGGTCCTGAGCTATAAAGATTGATTAAGTGACTGCACATTATTATTACTCTCAAAATTCCATAAACTTTGTGTTCTCCATCCTAGCACCCCTCAAAGAATTAAAGTATTAAAAATAAAATGCCGGTGATGATTATAATACTAGCTATCTCCACTTCTTTTTTTGTCGTCCCCTCAAAAGACTAGACGGGGAGCATAAATTGACCTTCATATACGTATTTAGTTTTCCCTCTTGTTTTCCCAGACTACAGAACATAGATGAGAAGTTATCCACGCTTGTGCAGATGTTCTGGTTAGGTGCTTCATTACTGGAGTCTGATTATGAATATGAGTTTCTATTAGCTGTTAATCTGCTCAAACAGGTGAGAAAGTGGTTGAATTGAAAAATGAAAAACCATAAAAACATTTTTGATATTTTCAAAAGCTTGTCATTCAATCAATTCAAATGTGCCTTGATGCCCTGCGATTGGAGGAGATATACTGTAAATGAAATGATGAAAATAGATAATTGATCGACTGACATGAGTTGGTCTGGCAAGACTCATTAATCTGCTCATATGTTTCATTGTCATAACTAGTTGCGTTATTTATTATTAAATGCGATAGGTGCTCAACTACCTGAAGCCGGATAGATTAGAATGCCGAGAAAAAATGGAAAAGACACTGAAACAACTAAAGTGGCTGAAGTTCCCAGGTCTGCACGGACTTGTGGTCAAGGTAAAGTTCTATTACTCCAGGTCTTCTATATAAGCCCGCTGACAACAACAATTCAATATGTTATTGCTAGGATAGATCCTTATGTCGAATTGCTCATTTCGTCCAGGAGTTGTCTGCCCAGTTTCATTAGTTGTCCCCTCTTGTAAGATTTCAATATTGTGAGCAAATAGCATGCCTGTTTGAGCCAATGCAGCCATTCTGTGAGTCGGATATTGATTGTTTACATTCTTTGTGTAATCTAGAGCTTATCAAATACCGATGTTCCACGTATTAAGACATAACATAGACTGCCTATACATACCTATATCAAATATTATGTTCCGTTAAACAGGGTCTGACATCAGCACAGACATGTAATGATACATGGACACTACTCAGTCAGCTTACGTTGTGTATCAGTGCTCCAGTTATTTCTCACAGTGAAACTCTTGGTTAGTAAAGCTGCAACACTGTTAAATCATAACTTGTCAAAAACTCATAGATCTGCGACTGACTGAAACAAAAACTATTATTTTTGCTTGTTTTGTCGTTGAAAATATTTGGAAGGTATCAATACCATACACTGATTTTTTGTCAGCTGTAATTGAGTTTTTTCTTTTTTAAATACTGGCATTTTGAGCTTTAACTGCTAGCTATAACCATAGCGGGATAACTCTATGGCTATAACTGGCACAAACTAATTTTGTTCGAATCACAACAGGAGTTGTCTTCCCAAAGCGCCAGACAACTCTTATACTTCTCAGCCTTGATGACAGCCTATGTGGTTATCTTTTAATTCTGTAGGATTCCCAGTGAATGTCATGTGCTTATTGCCTTATATGGTTCAGCACTATGAGGAGCCAACTCCCATTTGTACAGAGGCAGCTGATAATATTGCTCAGGTATTTATTTGTGGTTTCAGTATTATATATTCGGCTGTTGGTTGGAGTAGAAAAATTCAAATACAGGCCAAAGTATTATGATTTCCCTAATGTCATTCTCCATTGGGAGTGGTCTTCAGTCTGTCGATAGCAATTCCCAGATCATCGTCTCCACCAAGGGCTTGTATGACCAGCACTGTGAATTGAACTTTGTTATACTACAGAGGGGACAACTACATAATTGGTTTCATATAAAAACTAGCCATCTAATAACTCAGTTAAACTGTTTCATGATAAGATCATTAGTAGTCTCAATAATGAGAGATTCTGCTTCTTATCTCCATCAGATTTTAACATATCACAACTCATGAGGCAATACGCATCGAGAGGCCCGCAGGAAATTGAATAGGCCTATTAGCTCCACTTTCTAGGGATGTACTGTCAATTAACATAATCATGAAAATCAAGATTTTATATGCTTTCGTGAATATTTGAGTGTGTGGTCAAGCTCTAGTTTACCTTTGCGTACCATATGTAAAACACATTTTCGAATTACTCCTTTGTGTCCGGATGTTCATATCTAGTCGTAAAAAGTAAGGCCATAGTAATATCATATATATTATATAAGAGGTCATTTCAGAGTTATTCACCCTCTCCCCTGATAATCTTTGGTCACTCAAAAACATCGCACTTTAATTGATCAATGTGCTCTAAGCTATTTTATTTATCTTCACAGATGGCTCTGGAGATCTCAAACAAACTCGACAACCTTGCAACAGTGATGAGATTATACAGCCGGGGTACTTTTGGTAAAGATGCGCATCAGTGGACCAAATGTGTCGTCAAATATCTAACGGATATTTATGAGACTGAACATCTACATGTCATTACTCTGCTGTTAGAAGTAATTAAATGAATAATAAATGATAATAACTATGCCATGATATACTAACCATCAATACACAATGTTGAATAACATTATCTCCTAGAATAGTAAAGTCCCCCGTGTCTCTCAGACTTGAAACAGCGAATTTATTGCTAGCCAACTTATCCTCTTCATATACCATTTTATGTTAATCCTTGTGGCTATGATTCTTTCTTGCTTTGAACAAACAATCATTCTTAACATAATAATTATTATAGCAACGGTGAAATAATTGCCTTGAACCATTAAATTGCAGTTGTTTTACCTGGGAAAAACATCCCTTGATTTGTTAAACACATTCCCTCCAGTCCATAAAGATCATATGCCATGTTTTACTTTTTTTTGTTTAAAGGTTTTAGAGCAAGGCACAGCCAGTACCCAAGCAGCTATCCTTCTGATATTACACTGTACACTACATTACATAGATATCAACTCTCTACCTAGTCCTACCATGGCCTCAGATCTCATATACACTGTTTCAAAATTCGTTGAGGTAAGGATATGTATCAACAAAGCTTTATTTATTGATTATGGGAAAGTTTGTTATTGATCTTCAATATGTTGAGCATAAGTGTTTGCAATGACAACGCATGAGTCTTGTGATAATTAATAAAAACTCACGTCCAATTAAAGTCTCGATACCCTGTGATACCATGTAAGAAACCTTGATGTTGCTTGTTTTTTTTTGTTTCCGGTATCAGTACGGGTCTACCGACTGGGTCCTGATAGGGCACAGGAGCATTTGAGGTCGGATTTGATAATTGATGATATCTCCAAAGTGATCTAGCTGGTGTACTTGTTTGCTTAGTCTCTTCTTTATTGGTGATATCCCAGCCCGCAGTTGATAAGACTGCCATATTTGCATGCTGTGAGTTTACAGTGTCAGCGTATTCATATAGCTTGTGGTGTGGTCGCTCGATGTTCAATTGCTGGAATCCCATCAAAAAAGGCTGCACCTGGATTTGTCTGAACATTAAACATATTTTCCAGGGTCCACATTGGAATGAAGCTCAAAAGATTTTAAAGCTAGCTGTGAAATCTTCCTCCCACCTGATACCAGTCAACAAATCTCCATACAACGGTAACGGGCAGTCAGCACATGGTGGTAGTGGTGGGATACAGGGACTGGCCTCACTACATACCCACACCTCATTCGCTGAGGCAGAGATCCTTGTTAGGAAGGATCTACCAGGTACGTGCGTCAAAGTGCTTCTTGATGGTATTTAGTCTGATGATCATCCAATAGGGGCATTTTTCCACTTTATCGTGGGAGTTATAATAGTGTTAATAACCAACTCTGGCCACACTAAACATGTGTAAGATTGTTTTTACTTCCATTTGATTGTGTCTATGCAGCAGAGAACAGCAGTCTGCCAACTTAAACAACCCTAGATCAAGTTTGAATTGTTTAGGAAAGCAAAAAACAACCAACCTTTTAGATCAAAGTATTCTCATAGCAATGGACAAAAATACTAAATTGACTCGCACAAGGACATTAATGAATGATTATAACCAAATTCAAAGTGGAAAAACTCAGGGTCTAGAGATGTTATCTCCCCTAACACAGATTAACTTAAAATATCCTTGCCTAGGCCACCTTTGACCATTACTGATTTGTGATAATTTCTGATGATTGTGTAGCAGCCTTGTAACTGTCCTAGGCAATCCAGGCTAGGCCTACTGTAATACTGTTTGTAGATCATGATTTTAGTGTAAAATTGTAACAGGGGAGATAACATACTCTAGACCCTGGATTTTCACACTATGAAATTGGTTATATAATTCAAAAATGTTCTAGTGCGAGTAAATTTTATTTTTTTGTTCATTGCTATGAGAATGTTTTTATATGAACAATGGTTGTTTTCTGCTTACCTAAAAACTTTAATCCAGATTTGTTTGCAGCTGATCAGTAGACGTGGAGCAACGCAAACTTGATCTATGTTGAACTTTCCCAAACCGAAACCCACCTTAGGCATATGAGTTCACTTTCAGCCTGTATGCTATTATTTTCTGACATTTTCGATCATTTTTTTTAGGAAGAACTTTGGACTTCTCATTTGATGTGTCCTCCACACCGGTGATTGGTGAGAGGTTTCTGCACCCGATGACCGATGAGCGCAACGTACAGCCAAACAGTAAAATCTCTGGTGGAAAACAGAATGGTCCCACACTCAGTAGTCCTAGCGTCTCCAGCGCAGGTAATAATTTTCAAAACTCCCACAAGAGTCAACTTGACACCACTCTGTCACACAACAACCTCAATTATTTTCTCCCTGTAAGCCCATTGTAGATTTGTTTGTAAAACAACAACAACAAAAAGCTAATATTGGTCTGTCGATGACTTTTGATATACAACCTGATAATTCTGATATCTAGTACTGTAGCGATTTTGTCATTAATTTGCTAGCCTTGGACGAATTCCCACAAATATCTTTTTTATATTCACCTTCAGATTTTACTCATTTTAATTGACGACGCTTTGAAATCATTGTTTTTCAACAATTTTATGTAGTATAATTCATAAATAAATATCATATATATTAAAGTACATATCATAGTAAACATAGTCATAAATGTTGCATTATATATAATATTATATATTATTTTTATTGTTCTCAGATAGTACAGGTAACTGGAGAAGACCTCACCACTCACAGCCTCGTGTTAGAGAGAGATTTGTGTGTCTACTAGCTACTCTCGGTCAGCGTGTAGGAGTTATCAAAAGTCCCTCTGTAAGTAAACACTCTCAGTCCTTACTAATACAAAATTTGTGAGGTAACTTAACACAAAGGCCTTAAACAGTTACTCATTTAGTGTGAATAGCTAATATTTCAAGCTGAACTTTCTAGTCAGTTTTAATAATTCATGCCAATGTGCTGACTCCGATCAGGTTCAATTCGTTCTCAATGGATCTGATTGGCTCCAATTGGCCCGGAGCTAGAACAAGTGTATTCCAATTGCCTGCATTCCAGTTGGTCCCTTCCACTGGTCACACCGCAGATAAAGGCCTTTGCCTGCAGTGTGACCAGTGGATCGGAAGCAACTCCGAATGCAGCCAAACGGACCAAATGTGGTCTAGCAGGGAGCCGACACATTGGCTTTGCTTCAGTTAGACTTATGATAACCAGCTCACATCACGGCATTGGCAACATCAGCACATCGTTGTTATTATTCTGCTTCACACTTCTGAAGGGGAAACTTCTAGACCAATGGGTAATGCATCGTGCATTTAGAAATCCCGCTCATTTGCTACTGTTCAACTAGAACGTTGTTACAAATTCATCTGGCATGCCTTGGTGAAATTGTTCACTGGGAGGCCAAAATAACCTTGACTTTGTAACTCGAAAATTGTGACTCTCAGAGAAAATTTATTTAATAACAGCATTGCAAATTGAACCAACTTCGCTACTCGCTTCAACAATAGATTACTACAATACAGTAGCAAATGATGCGCGGTAGGCAATGGCTTATCATAGCAGTCAAAATAATTTCCAAGTTGTGTCCCTATACTATTTTGTGTGGAAATACTAAAAGAAAACCTGGTTATGTGTTTCACAGATTTACCCCAGAAGTTCCCCAATTGTGTAAAGAGATAGAAAAATTGATACTACTTTCTTTGATGTTGTGGATTTGATTTACTTTATTAAATTTTGATTGCCCTTTAACGATGAAAGTGTTTCCTGTATCATTATGGTTGTCCCTCTTGCTTTGCTTGCTGTTAGAAGTAGAGTACAGTTGAACTAAAAGGCAGGAATGCCATAACAATGGAAAGCCTATTAGGCAGTGGTGTGTAAACAAGAGGTCAAGGGTCATCAAGCAGACAAGACTTGGATGCAGACATTCACAGTTCCATTGTAATTGATCTGGAATAGTAGTTGGTGGTAAGACACATCATGAGTTCCACATAATATGTCTATGGTTGTGTTGCTTTACTGACATTATATTATCATTGTGTTTTGATTCCAGAACCAAGCTGTAAGTCATTCATTAGGTTGCATTAGGAGATTAATGTCCTATGTCATTCAATAATAGTGTCCAATAAATTAAGTGAAAACGCAAACGCAATCCATCTAACTTGGGATGTCATGATTTAAGCATGTAACACCCTTGCTAAAGTTAAAAACTTTTTTCGCAGTAAATCCAGATTATCGGATTGTTTTAAGATTCATGATTTATTAACGAGTATATTTTTGCCTGCGCATCATTAATTTCAATGTCTATAGAATCTATTACAAATCATTGTATTTAACTAATCGCATATTTATTTTTCAAATCCCTTCCTTGCTTTGCCTTGGTGGCTTTGCTCTGATGTATGTGAGAATGATTTCAATTCAGTAACTGTTCACGCTGACATCGAGATCACACTATAACCATGTTTATCTCTGATCATAAGAGCCAATTTAGTTTGAGAACCTCTTGACTCTGACCCCTGACTCTAGAAATCAATCTCGGGTTGTCAGCTCAAATCCCGACTGAAGGTTCTCTTAGCCCTGTTCACACGGCCAAAACCTGTGGCCGTGTGAACAGGGCTAAGGTTCTCTAGCTACATGGATAAAGTCATGCTCTATCGATCAGGGGTACACACACTATAGTATATCACATGATCAGTGTGGTAACTGTTAGTAGCTTATGATTTATTGATTTTGGTGTAGTGGATGTGATTGGATGATTTATTGCGGCTTACATTGAGATGTTAACCTCTTCTGGTGGCGCTGGGTTTCCAAACTTTGCCTCCTTCACATTCTGCCAGCTGTGCATCATGTTCCGCTTATCACTGATGCTTCTAATCGTTTCACACAGTGTACAGATTGATCCATAATATCTGCATAGAGTTATTCCTCCTCCTCACTGAATGCAGGCCAGATTTATCAAACTCAATTTGGTTAAAGGGGACTCATATCTGATAAGATTCTGAGAACCCCTTGGCCTTGGAAACATCACTATTGGGCTTCCGCTGCAAAGCCTTAGCGAACCTCTTTTCTTGAGATTGATTGCCTAGAGCTGAGAATTACTAGTTAAAGGTGCTGAGTTTGGGGTTTATTACACTCTCCTTCTCTTTTTTCAGGTTATTTTCAGTCAAGTGAGTGAGCCTGTTGATAGACAGATGAGTATGTGCTCTAGCAGTGAGGAGACTGGATCCATTACTGATCAAGGTTAGGCCTTATTACGCCACACTTACTATTGTTTGGATTCATCTTTTTTGTCCTAGTGTGAGGGTAATGGGTTATCCGATTGGCTGTCTCCCCTTCCAAAAGTCAATCTAACAAATTGGTTATATTTTTCCATCGAATGTACAATTCAGCTCCCTCACAAAGTTTTTCAACTTCGATAGCTGTGCCAGCATCAATCGCTTTCAGTACATATCACTTCTACTTGAACCCCAAATTGCCCTCTACTGCTTATTAACTTTCATTATGTTTAATTTGAATCTCAAAATGTTAAATTGACCTGTTTTTAACAGATAAGACACAAGAGGACAGTTCGGTATCTGATCAGTTTGGAGATCAGTACTTTAAGGATTTTGACTTCCTTGACAATGAGACTGAGCACATTGATGATGAGGTGGAGGATCAATTTAACTGGGGAGTGAAGAGGCAGCACAGTATTAATGAGCTGGATATGACTGAGGTTACTAAACAGGATATCATGCAGCGGATGAATGCCAGGAAGGCTGAGAGAGGAAATACACAGGAGACTGAGAGCAGTGCTAAATCAACTGATGATGAGGGTGGGGATGAACCGGAGGTAAATGGACTCGCTAAAATATTATTTGTTTCCTACTTAGTTGTGTTCAGATTAAGATATTTCATTAACATGAAGGATAGAGGCCATGTCCATGCAAAGTGCCTTTTATGAAGACATCAATTGTTTGCTGCATAGATGCAAGTTTTTATATACTAAATCTATGATACATACAAATATGAATTGAAGAGAGGTAGGCTCAATATGATGGAGATTGCTATGCATTCAGAGCATTTATGTCATGAGAAACTGTTAATTAATAACAACAAATATCAATACATTCTTTGTAGCAGAGTGCGTCACCAGTTGATGAGGTATTGACAGGGGTGGTACCTCCCACCACCCTTTCTCTGTCACCAGTTGCGCCTTTATCTCCTCCCAAAGAAGAGGATATGACTATCATAAAGGGAGATATCTCTGATAATACAGAAAGCATACACAGTAACTGTAGTGACACTGAGACTGGAGGTTATCTCAACAATACATGTACTAGTAATGGTAGGTATGCATGTGGAGACAACATGGTCCCAGTGAAATGGGTGGATTAAAGGGTCTTGTGTAATACAATGATAAAGATATTTGGTTACTGAGAGCCTATGGTAGTTTGGCCTCATCTGTTTGGAGAATCAAGACCTGTTTTGAGTTATGGGAATGTTGTAGGGACATGCTGCATTTAACCTTCATGATCCCAACATTTGCAATACTACTGCTGCTATCCTAGACAATTAATGTACTTCTATTCTGAATGTCTTATCAATCTCAATTGCTAAGAGTGCTTAGGTCATGGTTTGGGTCAGGAAATATTAGTCATATAAAGTTTCTAATTTTTCTTCAGAAATCCAAACATTCCTGAGTTTGACTGGTGATGAGGTGGAGGAGAATTGGACCAATCACGTGACACTTCTTATGACATCATCAGCTGCAGACAACTCCACAGGAAGTGATGACGCCGGAGAAGGCGTGACGCTGGTGAACATGTACACTCTGTTCAACAGACTCTTCAAGGTAAGGATGGATTAGTTTTAATTTCAATTAATTTTCTGCGTGAAGTCTTATCAGAGTTATTGATTATCGAAGGGTTGAAGATTAATCGAAACGTTGATCACATACTTATAGTATCTCTGATAAGGCCCATTACTTATTTCAGTTTTTAATTTGATTCTCTTTTTTGGCATCAGCATCATCATCAATTACAAAATGTGTTCCATGACCTTGTGATCTTTAACCTTAAAAATTATTTATTCATGTTGTACAAAAAAAATTGTTGATTGCATTTTACCAACAGATATGCATTAGTCTTCTCTGGTGTTACGGGGTTGTTGTGTATACAATTTCACATGTCCCCATGTGATGTAGCTCGTGCAGACCTGATGGCAATTTGATAAAAAATTTCCAATATGCTGTTAGAGTGAATTATTTCATGTTTTACAGGAAAAGAAGAGGAAACTATCCAACCTGACAAAGGAGGTCTGCTTCTATTTATCTAAAACTCCGAGCCTTAGGAGCATTTCATCTCAATTTATGAAAACGCTGGAGATACTTATCACTCAGGCTGAGTGCCCGTTCACATATATCGACACTGAAACTGTGAGTGATCTTAATTGTTGGTAAAACTATGAATACGCTAGATATTATTAAACTCAGAATCCCCCCAAAAAACAATCATATCATACTTCTATATTCAAAACTATTTCACCGAAAAGTTCTTTCATCTGTTAAAGAGGTTGTGCAGAACCAGGTTCTTGGTATCATTCTAGAGTCCTCAGTCTAATTTAGAATACTGCTCCAACTCAATAATGAGCCTGTGGCCCAGGTTCAACTAATTTACTTGAGATGAGAAAGTACTAAAAAGGTACTATTTTGTATTATGCAGAAAACTCTAGAATGATACCAAAAATGTGATTCTGACACAATTACTTTAACCGATAGTAACCCAGGGATGTAGGAAGTGTGACATAGCACCATGATGACTTAACACGCCTCAGCTCTTGATTAAGTAACCATGTACACAATTATGGTTTATTATGATTTCAGGCCTCTAGTGTACGGATGACAGACACACAGAAGTTTACTCTGCTCGAGTTACATGAAGCTTATCTAACTTATCTGGACAGGAAAGAGCTGGCGTTAGAGGTCAGTAACTTGGATTACAGTGTTGTCTGATAGATTGATATACTGATTGAGACTGCGCTCAAAATAGCAAATGTTAAATCCTTGAAGTTTGATCAACTGAAGCCAATATTGTTAGTCAAAGTGACTATGCACTAAATTTGACTAGAAAATTGAAAGAATGATATTTGTTATACCCATCTATTTTTCTTTTATCTTTAAATTATATGAAATGTGTATACTTGTAACCTTGAAGGAACCATGGAAACTGTTTTTGATTGCAAAAAAGGCAGAATTAAGACTTTTCCCCACAAAATTATATTGAAATAATTATCATAATTTTGTGAGGGAACAACTCTCACCTTTGTCTGCTACAAATATCAAAAGGCATTCCCCTAGAGGACAACCAGTATTGTATAGACAAACGAGCTAGCTTTACTCCTCTTGTGAATGAACTAAATGGTTGATTATTTACAGAGTTTGGAGAACATTAAAAGTTCTATAAAGATGCAGTCGCTGGGAACTCATGTCTCTGATTTCTGCGGGGATGAACAGGTAATAGCCACAACACCTCACCTGGTCGTATTTAACAAAATTGCATAATTTACTCAATGTCATACATCAACGTGACCACTTCCTAGGATTTTTCTTTTAACTAGTTAGCTTGTGTTAACAACAATAGCAAAACAATCAGACCATTGATGTATGTTTGCGCCAAATTACTATGATATATAAAATCAAAACGTATTAGAGCAAAAATAGTTCGTTGAGTTTATTGAAAACCTCGTTTCTTAGTGTCTTAAAATTTGATTTCCGTCTTCTTTATTAGCATGATGTAAGTATTTTTGAGAAGGTCAGCTGCAGTTCTGCTTTACTTTCATTTCAGCATGACTATGTCTGTATGTTTGTATTACTTGGTTTAGTCATGCATGCTATCAGGCCTGTCAAAACTAGGTTAAGTGCTCAAACATAGCTCAGGTTGCTGGTTTTGGCTTTTCGTTATCAACAACACCTCTAGCGTCGTGAGGAAAATAATGTGGTTGATAATGAAATACAACTTCCATCAACCCGGGCAATGCTTTTGTCACAGCCAGGGGAAGTTTCCTCATTGAACGATAACAAGAACATGAAAACTGTCAATCATGACATTGACTTGAAATGTTGCAACCAAATATATTTATAGCATGGTATTTTGCATCTTGTCATTATATCCCTTATGACCATCGGAGTCTTCATTAGGGAAATGTTTTATGGTTCCTCATGGCTCTCCGCCTACCTCACAGGGCAAGACCTTTATTCCTGTCATCTTTAGATCAGATTATCTATCCACATCACACCAATTACTATCTCACTCCACTCAAAGACTCCCTCCTTTCCCCCTTATAATCACTGGTAGAATGTTTCCTTGAATAAGCAACAACTCCTTCCTCCAAACTCCACCCCTAGTTTGGGATTGTCAAACCTGGACCTGTTCAGTTCCCTCTTTGCCTTGCGGATAAAACTGGCCAACAATGTGTTGCCTCTCATCCACTTGATTGGTTGGTTGGGGGGGGGGAATAGATGCCAGATCAGATGGTACTGCACACTGAACATATCTAGACAGATATAATGTAAAGGAAAAACTCCATGGGGACATTTTCTGAACTGGCATTGGCTCTCTCTCCACCCACCCATACAATCAGATAAGATCCAACACCAGTGGCTAGTTTCAACTCACACATTATAACTAAGTACAGTTTATATTGTTATTGTTGATATTTACTTTACAGCGGATGGAGTTGTGTAACAGCTTATACAGACTTCAGTTCCAGCTGGTTGTTCTCTATACTGATTATATGAGACTGATAACATCACTGAAACAGACATGTGATTCTGAAGAGGTTAGTTTTGATTGGTCAATTCCATTCAATGGAGGAGTTCAATATGCTGGCTTGGACGTTTTGCTGCTGATTTGATTGGTGGAGTCTAAGGAATATGTAGCCCAGTAAAATGAAAGTGAAAAATTGAATACTACTATAGCATCTCAGTGCTTTTTACACAAATAAACAAACCTGACATGATGCCCAATCCGCAGCTAACAAAATCAACTGTCCTTGGTGGGTGATAATCCTATAGAGCTCATAAATATAATATATATATAGATATGTATATATCTATTCTTCATTTGTCAGGTACTAGATATGTCAGGTGAAGTAGCCAAGTTAGCCTCAGATCTCCAACAGGCAGTCAATACTGTGGAGACCGATCCCTCCAGCCCGTGTGATGTTGATACCAATGAAATAACTAAATCTGATGCCGAGGAGAATCTTGTAGAGATGCTGACATCTGATATCAAAAGGTAAAAGGTTCAATTCTATGTGGTTGTGATTTGCACTGTGAGGCCCAACTTTGTTTAAATGCAATTTTTGAAATGCTTAAAGCTGCTTTTGTTTGGAACGATATGCTGTGTATGCTCTGCTATGACTGGCTTGATATTTCACAGCTCCCTTTTCAAAAGCATGGGACTAACACTCAGCATCACACTTCGAGATTGTAGTAGATTAAGTGCTCAAATTGTGCGGGATAGCTGGTAGGAGCTACTACCAGCTATCCCGCCACAGTTTTAGCGCTAAGATTGCAGAATTTTTTACAAATTGCGGTTGGGGTTGGAGATGCAAGCGATGTAAGTGGCAGCATTTGAGCTTAGGTAGCCATTATTGGCCAACTATGATACACATGTGAGATCCCGTCCAATCTTCGGTTGTACAGCTTCACACCCATGTCGTATTCGAAATTATTAATATTATATTATATATTTTGTGTTGCAGAGTAGTAGAATGTATCAGCTATATAAGGTCTATAAGGCAGGTGCATCCCGGTGATTTATTTGGAGTTAGCTCCCATGATGATGTCGCAGCATGTATGAGTATATACTGTAAAAATAAGGCTTCTCATGTCAAGAATGGTGAGTACAGGGCAAATGATAACAAAAACCACTCAATTTGAAAATCTCCAAATCATATTGTAATTGATCCTTGCTGTGAAACCTTCTCTGCCCTAGGCTTTGTTACAGAAAGGGTCACCACATGATATGTTCTTTTGGGTGAAGGAATTGGAGGCGAATCATCCTGTTGGAGGTTAGAAGAGCCAGGTGTTGATCAAAGTGATTGTGTGGTTTGGATCAAAGTACCCCATATGCTAATTGAGAGACTGAGGATCTTCGACTGACTATTGTAGATATAGTCTTTTGATTTGAAGGGGTTTCAAAAATCACATAATCACATCACATCTCATCACTAGATATTTTTTCATATTATGTTACAACCCTCATACCCAGGAAATTTTGTAGATGATTGGATCTTCATCCCATTTGAACCTTAACATAGCGGCATTACCCAGTTCGACGTCTTGGATGGATGATCTCAACTGAAAAGTTGATTTAAAAAAAATTATTTCATTGGTTTCAGTTTTGTAGGCGTCAGTTAAACACATGTTCCTGTATTGTAGGTTTGCTTGTCATTGCGAGACGTGCACCAGCAGACACATCCTCTCTGAGTAAACAGCTTCTGGAACTAAAGCTACAACTCAACACAGTCCTCAAACAACTCTCACAAACAGCTAAGGTAGAGGTCATACATCAGCTAGCAGGCGCAACCTCAGAGAAATCTTTACAAGTATTAGAGAACAAAACATCCACATCACCAACCTCAGCCAAATCACGCCCACTTAGCCCGAGATTCATACCTATAGACACACAGACACCGGCTAGCCCTAAATCCCAAAGTGCTCAAGTATCACCTGTGGGCCAAGCCAATTCAGCTGTAGGGAACGTATCCGCTTCACCCTCAAATAGTGAGGAGGACAGATGCGGGGCACAGAAGCTACCTGACACTGTGGTTGCATCAAGTGCTTTGTGATTTCAAATCAACAGGTCCATTTGTTCACCTTTTTAATTTGACTTGTGAGTTCAGTTCAACTGTAGCTTCCTTTCAAATCTAGCAGTCTTAACAGTAATGAGACAACTCCGCATTAACTTGTAGTCATTATATGTTCACAGCAGTGACAGTATTATATAATATGAACTGCTCTTCATGACAAAGCCAACTGACAGAACTGATTCTCATGAATATTTGAACACAGCATTTCGTTCACCTGGTTTTTCTGTATTGCAATGTTTCACCTTGTTTTATTTCAAAGAGTTTCTATTTATTTTCATACATTTGTAAATTCTTACCGAATTTATTGGTACTTACAACGAATCAACTTCTTTTCCTACAGCTATAGTTCATTGTACATAGCTAGATAATAAAATCATTGCTTGAATTAATGTAGAATATATTTTCTCTCATCACAATTAATCTTCTGTGCTAGCTGGAGGGTAACTTAAAAGAAGGATAACTCCCAAAGGGGTTATTCAAATATAGATTAACTCGAAAAACAGGAAACTCTTGATGTCTATACTGTGCAGCAAAGGAGTTTGGGAGTTGTTGTCCCAAACTCACTGAAGCAGCTGCCTGGGAACCTCTTGGGTTCATGAGACACAACCTATCAATTTAAGTAATGAGGTTAGGTGTAGGTGGCTGCTCGGCATGCGATAGTCTGCCGCAGCATTCAGACCAGGGCCTCCAACACTAGCCTGTTACAGATGAGGCGCTCTCACCAACTAAGCCGCCCTCCTAGTGTAATGAATAGCTGACTGAAAATCAGCCGATATTTGAACCTTGTGTTGTGAGCAAATTATTTTCTCGCACTCGGGTTTATAGGATGAAGACTTTTCAGGCTGTTTAATCACAGCACTGGCATGTTGATGGTGATAGAAACTTAAAGCTGCGTTTATATTATGCCGTCTTTTGGCCCAGTCTTGAGTCTGACCGACAAATTACTAAGACGGAGGCTGAGACTGTGTAGTGTGAATAAAAAAAAACGATTGACTGACCTTGTCTGACCGGCTTTTAAGACGGTGTCTGGCAATTCGAGCAGTGCTCGTTTTGCCGTCTCAAGACTGTCCGTCTTAACACAAATTCCTAATTTAGCGATCACAATACTGCCCTTTGTTCTATCACTCACATTTATTTTCTGTTTACATTACTCTGAGACTGACATTGGCTAAGCCGGTGCTATGTAAACACATGCCAGTCTCAGACTCTGGCTCGGACTTGGGGTTAAAGATTGCTCAGTCTTGAGTTGGTGGCCAGCTGACGGAGACGGCCTAATGTAAACGCAGCATTAGACTTTGTATCTAGACCTGGACATAAAATTTAGACTAAGATCTTATACTTAAACTAAGATCTCTCGGACCTAGAACTTAGACCTAAATATTGGCAGCATGGTAGGGGAATCCAGCATAGCAGCGTAAGATTGTTTATTATTATATAAGAAAGAATGTGATTTATAAAGTTATAATATTATTATATGTTTGTATTTCTGAAGCCTTTCTTTGCCAAAGCCAACAAAATTCTATTCCTATAGCATTGTGGTATGCACAGTGGAAAAATAGACTGTCTTTGATTACTTTAATTGTAACAATGCTGGAAAATGAATTGTCCTTCCATCTGAATGTTGCATATTCTAGGTTTGCACAACAGCAACTGAGCCAATAGCCCGCCTTGACATGCTCTGCAGGTGGGGTGGGAGGAACACCCCCACCTACAAAGCTGGTTTTCACAATGGCAACTAAGCCAGATGATTTGCGACGAGCTTCGTACTTCTTCTGTACCTTAAACTATTATATTTGCAGTGGGAATGTTATAATTATAATGTTATGTTATAATTTCCCATTTTGAAACGTTATTATTACCATCAGGCCTAGGAAGAACAAATAATACTAAACACAACTTGTATATTTTAGGTGTAAAGGGAAATGGTGGAAACTTACTTTTATATCCTACACACTGAAAATTTACGTTTGACTTCACATTTAAAAATTCTTAGCGACAATGGAAGAGTTATAAAAATTATAAAATAATGCATAATTGTAAATCACAACACTTTCAGTAGTGGTGGTTGCTAGGTACCAGCTTTTAGACGTTTGAGACTAATATAATGAAAACTCAGATATATGTGCCAGTCACAATGCCTGTGTTTATTCTAACAATAATAGGTTCAAACTGCAGCGTGAAATAAGCATCCTGCATGGGAAATGAATGTTAATGGTTTAGTCAATAAAAGTTTTTGTTAGGCGTGTTTTTGTTAGCCTATCCGAGATTTCTTTTGTTCCACAAATAACAAAAGCAATGATATTGTTCACTGATGCTGTTAGGTGCTCCCATGATAAAGACAATATCACACCTAATAAGAACCTAATTAAATGTGAGAACTAATTGTAATTATTGAATTATGAAATCTGCACAGTTTAATTATCATATCAAACCTAGCATTAGTGAAAGACGGAAGCTAGAGCAGCTACCATTTATTGCAAGCGAAAGAAAAAAGGGCAGCGTTTTGTTCAACTAGACATTTGCAAACTTTAGAAACACAACAAGGCAGGATAAGCTGAGCCTTAGAGGAATGTGTAGGCTTTGGTTGTCTCCCCTGTATCCCTGGGTGACTGAGCTTGCACTACGCCAGAGGCAATAGGCATCAAGGTACGGAGCTGCTGCCGCTAATATGATTCCTGCTAGGAAACTAAAGTTATCGATTATAACTGTACTCGCTGTGTCATTAATCGCTACGGCTTTTATCTGGAATGCTAAAACCTTCTCTAACGGAGCTGAAGTACGACTAGAACATCAACTAGACTTAGAGATCAGGTGAGAACTGAAGTACGACTAGAACATCATCTAGACTTAGAGATAAGGTGAGAACTGAAGTACGCCTAGAACATCATCTAGACTTAGAGATAAGGTGAGAACTGAGTACGACTAGAACATCATCTATACTTAGAGATCAGGTGAGAACTGAAGTACGACTAGAACATCATCTAGACTTAGAGATAAGGTGAGAACTGAAGTACGACTAGAACATCATCTAGACTTAGAGATAAGGTGAGAACTGAAGTACGACTAGAACATCATCTAGACTTAGAGATAAGGTGAGAACTGAAGTACGACTAGAACATCATCTAGACTTAGAGATCAGGTGAGAACTGAAGTACGACTAGAACATCATCTAGACTTAGAGATAAGGTGAGAACTGAAGTACGACTAGAACATCATCTAGACTTAGAGATAAGGTGAGAACTGAAGTACGACTAGAACATCATCTAGACTTAGAGATAAGGTGAGAACTGAAGTACGACTAGAACATCATCTAGACTTAGAGATAAGGTGAGAACTGAAGTACGACTAGAACATCATCTATACTTAGAGATAAGGTGAGAACTGAAGTACGACTAGAACATCATCTAGACTTAGAGATACGGTGAGAACTGAAGTACGACTAGAACATCATCTAGACTTAGAGATAAGGTGAGAACTGAAGTACGACTAGAACATCATCTAGACTTAGAGATCAGGTGAGAACTGAAGTACGACTAGAACATCATCTAGACTTAGAGATAAGGTGAGAACTGAAGTACGACTAGAACATCATCTAGACTTAGAGATAAGGTGAGAACTGAAGTACGACTAGAACATCATCTAGACTTAGAGATAAGGTGAGAACTGAAGTACGACTAGAACATCATCTAGACTTAGAGATAAGGTGAGAACTGAAGTACGACTAGAACATCATCTAGACTTAGAGATAAGGTGAGAACTGAAGTACGACTAGAACATCATCTAGACTTAGAGATCAGGTGAGAACTGAAGTACGACTAGAACATCATCTAGACTTAGAGATCAGGTGAGAACTGAAGTACGACTAGAACATCATCTAGACTTAGAGATAAGGTGAGAACTGAAGTACGACTAGAACATCATCTAGACTTAGAGATAAGGTGAGAACTGAAGTACGACTAGAACATCATCTAGACTTAGAGATAAGGTGAGAACTGAAGTACGACTAGAACATCATCTAGACTTAGAGATAAGGTGAGAACTGAAGTACGACTAGAACATCATCTAGACTTAGAGATCAGGTGAGAACTGAAGTACGACTAGAACATCATCTAGACTTAGAGATAAGGTGAGAACTGAAGTACGACTAGAACATCATCTAGACTTAGAGATAAGGTGAGAACTGAAGTACGACTAGAACATCATCTATACTTAGAGATAAGGTGAGAACTGAAGTACGACTAGAACATCATCTAGACTTAGAGATACGGTGAGAACTGAAGTACGACTAGAACATCATCTAGACTTAGAGATAAGGTGAGAACTGAAGTACGACTAGAACATCATCTAGACTTAGAGATCAGGTGAGAACTGAAGTACGACTAGAACATCATCTAGACTTAGAGATAAGGTGAGAACTGAAGTACGACTAGAACATCATCTAGACTTAGAGATAAGGTGAGAACTGAAGTACGACTAAAACATCATCTAGACTTAGAGATAAGGTGAGAACTGAAGTACGACTAGAACATCATCTAGACTTAGAGATAAGGTGAGAACTGAAGTACGACTAGAACATCATCTAGACTTAGAGATAAGGTGAGAACTGAAGTACGACTAGAACATCATCTAGACTTAGAGATCAGGTGAGAACTGAAGTACGACTAGAACATCATCTAGACTTAGAGATCAGGTGAGAACTGAAGTACGACTAGAACATCATCTAGACTTAGAGATAAGGTGAGAACTGAAGTACGACTAGAACATCATCTAGACTTAGAGATAAGGTGAGAACTGAAGTACGACTAGAACATCATCTAGACTTAGAGATAAGGTGAGAACTGAAGTACGACTAGAACATCATCTAGACTTAGAGATCAGGTGAGAACTGAAGTACGACTAGAACATCATCTAGACTTAGAGATAAGGTGAGAACTGAAGTACGACTAGAACATCATCTACACTTAGAGATCAGGTGAGAACTGAAGTACGACTAGAACATCATCTAGACTTAGAGATCAGGTGAGAACTGAAGTACGACTAGAACATCATCTACACTTAGAGATCAGGTGAGAACTGAAGTACGACTAGAACATCATCTAGACTTAGAGATAAGGTGAGAACTGAAGTACGACTAGAACATCATCTAGACTTAGAGATAAGGTGAGAACTGAAGTACGACTAGAACATCATCTAGACTTAGAGATAAGGTGAGAACTGAAGTACGACTAGAACATCATCTAGACTTAGAGATAAGGTGAGAACTGAAGTACGACTAGAACATCATCTAGACTTAGAGATAAGGTGAGAACTGAAGTACGACTAGAACATCATCTAGACTTAGAGATAAGGTGAGAACTGAAGTACAACTAGAACATCAACTAGACTTAGAGATCAGGTGAGATCTGAAGTACGACTAGAACATCATCTAGACTTAGAGATCAGGTGAGAACTGAAGTACGACTAGAACATCATCTAGACTTAGAGATAAGGTGAGAACTGAAGTACGACTAGAACATCATCTAGACTTAGAGATAAGGTGAGAACTGAAGTACGACTAGAACATCATCTAGACTTAGAGATAAGGTGAGAACTGAAGTACGACTAGAACATCATCTAGACTTAGAGATAAGGTGAGAACTGAAGTACGACTAGAACATCATCTAGACTTAGAGATAAGGTGAGAACTGAAGTACGACTAGAACATCGTCTAGACTTAGAGATAAGGTGAGAACTGAAGTACGACTAGAACATCATCTAGACTTAGAGATCAGGTGAGAACTGAAGTACGACTAGAACATCATCTAGACTTAGAGATAAGGTGAGAACTGAAGTACGACTAGAACATCATCTACACTTAGAGATCAGGTGAGAACTGAAGTACGACTAGAACATCATCTAGACTTAGAGATCAGGTGAGAACTGAAGTACGACTAGAACATCATCTAGACTTAGAGATAAGGTGAGAACTGAAGTACGACTAGAACATCATCTAGACTTAGAGATAAGGTGAAAACTGAAGTATGACTAGAACATTATCTAGACTTAGAGATAAGGTGAGAACTGAAGTACGACTAGAACATCAACTAGACTTAGAGATCAGGTGAGAACTGAAGTACGACTAGAACATCATCTAGACTTAGAGATCAGGTGAGATCTGAAGTACGACTAGAACATCATCTAGACTTAGAGATCAGGTGAGAACTGAAGTATGACTACAACATCATCTAGACTTAGAGATCAGGTGAGAACTGAAGTACGACTAGAACATCAACTAGACTTAGAGATAAGGTGAGAACGGGAGGTGTTTGTGAGTGTTAACGTTCTCTGCCTTTTTACGTCTCCTGTTTCTGTATGATCATATTATAACTTTTTTCGGTGGATATGCGGGCATTCGGGCTGGGAGATGCTCTAAAAATCCACTCCTCGTAAAAATCTTGTTTTGCAAAGCTTTCAAATTATTATGTTGTCTTGTCTTCAATGGGGGATCACACAACAAGATTGTATTATCAAAGTCGAGGTGCCCATAGGACTCAAAGGCCCTGGAGAGCAAGTTTGCTCTTGTATCTAAAATTTATCAAAATTGCATGACTGACAAATTAAGTCGACATGGTATTTTTGGCTTCCTGGATGACAGTTGGTTTATCCAGAGTGTGAGTGATAATGTCTTGGGAAATTTCCTAATGATGTGAATGTGAATTTAAATGGATTTCACTATACCAAGTTTGTTTCATTTTCTTATATTTGGAGTTGCTCCCCTCCTCTGGTCATGACGCACTGGGAGGGGAGCTGCTCCCCTCCCAGTGCATCATGACCAGAGGAGGGGGAGCAACTCCTAGTATGCAGGCAAACTGGGTCAAACTTGCTTTAGGTTTGCACCACAACCAGGACAAGAGGGCTCATCGGATAATCTTAGTATAGTCAGGTGACACCTGAAATGTCCATGACCTGTGATTGTGTTGATTATTATTATGATGTTCCTCACGGGAATGAAATTGGGTCATGGTTTTCTAAACTCATTCTGTTGAAAATCTTTTTTAAACAAGGTTTTTTACAATTAGTTGCTAAGCGATACAGTGACTAGAATCCTAACCATTGTTTGTGCAGTCTTATCTGCGCGATGAGAGAATATAACAATTACTTGGAAGCTGCTAACTAAAGTTAACCAAATTTGTATTCTCTTCTCAGAAATCCTCTGAGTGACCTACTTCGCTCATGGAGCGGAACTGAGAAGGACAATGGGAAAATAGATCAAAATAAAACCTCAGACATTGCTAGAGTGGTCTCTGATCCAGAAGAGAAACAACATGACATACTACGGTCAAAGGTCACTGAAGCAACCAAAGACAGGAAATTCAAAAAGAAGAAAGTTTACTTTTTGAAGATGCACAAGTCAGCCAGCTCAACAGTGGCCAGTATTCTCAGCTACTGGGGTCTGAGAAATAACTTGACATTTGCCCTTCCTAAAAGTAAGTTTAAATGGACTCTCTGTGTTGTACCAAAATTCTTACATTTCTTTTTTGAAAGACAGATCTCAACCATTCATTTAAAGCCGCTGATTTGAATTTTTCACTCCAGATTTTATACATACCTCAGTGTTTAAAACTTTATTATTGTTACCTATAAAGCCACACTCAGAAATATAATCTTTTTTGATAATTTCATGCTGCAATTTAGACAGCAGTAAACCATTTTTTAGTTTATTTTTGTTGTTTTTATATTCATAATTGTCACTAACTGTTATTTGAATGTTAAATAGGCAACATCAAAGTCAATTATCAGCAGTTATAGAGTTAATTCTTTCGTCTAGAGTTGGTTATTCCATTCTTTTTTTATCTACTGAATTTACATACGACAATGGTTTTGTTTGCAGAGCTGCATCAGTTTTGGCCACATAAGTTTGTGAGATCAAAGATGATGTCACTTGGAGGACGAGAGCCAGATATATTCATGTCACATGTCATAGACTCAGATTCAATAGACGAACTGATGCCTCGACACGAGACGGTCTACTTCACAGCAGTCAGGGAGCCGGTAACTCTACTAGAGTCTGCTTTTAACTACTTCGCAACGGGTGAGCAACAGAGTAGACAAGCCTTAGATCCATATTGTTTTGGATAAAAAAGCAAGTTGGTATAGAAGGCCACAATGTTCTATCTCAGTCTGTAGACTGAGATTGAGTCTGTAGGTAGGTTAAAGTAAACCTTATAGTCAGCTGACTACTGGCTGAGCTACCTCCTACTTTGGGAAGATGGAGATGCTGTTTTGAATATTTTGTTGAGGGAGTTGATTCTACAGATCAGTTGCTGACCATGGGTAGCACACAATTCATAGAGACCAAATATTGAACAACTGGTGGATGAACCCATTGGCCGTTTATTAGTGTATTGCTGCGTATAATACAGCGTTGGCAATTACGGATAATCCTACACCATAAATATGCACAACCTCAAAACAAAATATTGAAATCTGCTGTTATTTTGATAAAAGAATTTCTTAAAGAAAGGCATTTTGTGACTAACATCAATGTGCAAGTCTGTTTTGGTTTGGGTAAATTGAAGAGTTAAGTGGAATTATATCTGAGTTACCTTTTCTTTGCACAGTAGTGGATAACTCCCCATAAAATAATTTATATTTCACATCCTTTTTTTTCAGGTCAATGCACTGGTTACGATTTTAACACTTTCTTCCACAAAGGACATCATATAAGACGGCCAGAAAGTAAACACTGTGAATTTACAGATTATCTACACAACATCATGGCATTTGATCTCGGCCTAACTGTAAGTATGAACTCATCCTGTTTTCAACATATACATGATCCATAGACTTAATAATAAACCTAGACAGGACACCATATACAGCTGAATTGTGGGGCGACGTAACGTCGTTAGATGGTGCAGAAACAATGATGCTTTCATTGATTCACTGTCCATGATCCAGGTTTTTTGTCGTTAACTCGATAAATTTTGATCGGGTTTTGAATTTTAAAATTGCTTTATGATCACCAGCATCTTGTCATCAACTTGAAGTTGTTTCTCAATCAAAACAATTTTTTTGCCTAATATTAGTATCAACCTGTTCTGGACAAGCTGCTAAATCTATTGTAATTTTCAAATTCCGAAATCAAAATTCTACACCTTCCAATGTCGTTACATCGCCCAAAATTAAATGCATCAGTGCCTCGATGCTAATGCACCATATAGTGTCCTGTCTAAGTTTATCATTAAGTCTATGGTAGGATCTTATCTCATCCGAAATGACCATCAACTGCAGTATACAAACCAGAGTACCTCCAAGTGCGCATGAAAACTGAACAAAATACAATGCCCCCTTTGCCGAGCCGGACAAACTATAGCATGCACACCCCACCTATACCGATGCTCTAGTCTCTGTTTGTTACAATGTCGCTTTATTATTATCTGACAGCCCAATGACTCTGATAACGCGAGTAGAGTTCACGACCTCATACAGAGAGCAGATAAGAGATTTGACCTTGTCCTGCTTACGGAGAGGCTCGATGAATGTCTCATATTACTCAGAGGTCAGTCAGAGGTCATCTCCTCTCATATTAAACTGAGCACATCATTCTGTGAGATTGATTATGGCCAGGTGTCATTAGAATGATGGTTCAGTAAATCATATATTTTAACAAACAATCATTTTGATTTTGTTGCAAAGACCAATGAGTAACTGCTATTCCCTTCTTTAACAGAGAAGTGTTTATATCGAATGTTTTCTCTAGCACTATTACATTCATCTGAACCCATTACCTCGCATCTATTTTTCTCGGTTGAAAAGGTGTTATGAAAGTGACAGTTCCAATTTTGTTATAATGCTTTTTGGATAGTTGTCCTCTCTTTTGATCCGTGGAGATAATTTCTAACCAAACCCAGTTATGTGAGGTTTTTAACTGTCTAGCAAAATTATTGTCTCTGTGCTCAAATTTTGAGATACTGTAGATTGGTCACGCTATTTTTTATTGTTTTGGAAAACTGGTTGTATACATGGTATTCAATTTTATAACAGATTTGATTGGTGCAACAACAGAGGATATTGCAGTGCTGAAAAACAACTTTAGAAAATCAGAAGCTAAATCTCCGATCATGGCTGAGACTAGGGAGATTATAGAGAGTTGGAACTGGGCGGATAAAATCATATATGAACATTTCAAAAATAAAACTGAAGCTCTGCTCGAAGAAAAGAGAGAATATATACAAGCAGGTTAGTCTGAGCACACAGATGCTTAGGTTAGTCTGAGAACACAGATACTTAGGTTAGTCTGAGTACACCAATACATTGGTTAGTCTGAGTACACCAATGCTTTGGTAAGTCTCTGCATATAGATAATTATGTTTTTTCTTTCTATACACTAGATCTTACTTGACTGTCATGTTTAACAGGCCCCCTTGCCCGCGGTTGCAGGCTATTTTTTTTTTAAGAGGCAGAGGGGGATCTTTATACTGCTTGCAAGCCGAAAAAGGCCTTGTGTATTTATGGTCCTGATCTAAACAGACCTGGTTAGGTCGAATGGCTCGACAGTGCCAAATCAGATATGACCTCTTGCGCCGTAAATTGAACCTGGATCATTTGATCACAAGTCCTTACCCTTAACCGTCAGACCATTTATGTTACTCTATGTTGACAAAAGGGAAGCTTCATCTGAGCACACAAATACTTAGGTTAGTCTGAGCACACAAATACTTAGGTTAGTCTGAGCACACAGACACTTAGGTTAGTCTGAGTACACAGATACTTAGGTTAGTCTGAGTACACATACACTAAGGTTAGTCTGAGCACACAAATACTTAGGTTAGTCTGAGCACACAGATACTTAGGTTAGTCTGAGCACACAGATACTTTGGTTAGTCTGAGTACACAGATACTTAGGTTAGTCTGAGCACACAGATACTTAGGTCAGTCTGAGCACACAGATACTTGGGTTAGTCTGAGCACACAGATACTTTGGTTAGTCTGAGCACACAGACACTTAGGTTAGTTTGAGTACACAGATACTCAGGTTAGTCTGAGTACACATACACTAAGGTTAGTCTGAGCACACAAATACTTTGGTTAGTCTGAGCACACAGATACTCAGGTTAGTCTGAGTACAAAGATACTTAGGTTAGTCTGAGCACACAGATACTTAGGTCAGTCTGAGCACACAGATACTTTGGTTAGTCTGAGCACACAGACACTTAGGTTAGTCTGAGTACACATACACTAAGGTTAGTCTGAGCACACAAATACTTAGGTTAGTCTGAGTACACAGATACTTAGGTTAGTCTGAGTACACAGATACTTAGGTTAGTCTGAGTACACAGATAATCAGGTTAGTCTCAGTACACAGATACTTAGGGTAGTCTGAGTACACAGATACTTAGGTTAGTCTGAGCACACAGATACTCAGGTTAGTCTGAGTACACAGAAACTTAGGGTAGTCTGAGTACACAGATATTGATGTTAGTCTGAGCACACAGATACTTAGGGTAGTCTGAGCACACAGGTACTCAAGTTAGTCTGAGCACACAGACACTAAGGTTAGCTCTATAAGCCAACAGCATGGCTTTTAAAATTCTCATTTTTCTGATTCTCAGAACTCATCAAATTGAAAACAGCTAGAAGTTTGATACAGCAGCTGTGTATAGCGGGAGAAAGTGAGAAAAGTGGACTCGTTAAGGGAATGAAAGTATATGGACGTGGCACTCTAGGCTATGTTCTTACGGAGGAGGGCCAGAACAACTCCATGTGTGTTATGAAATCTTCTCCAGAGACAGCAATAGTAGGAATGATTCGACAGAAAATGGCCGCCCTCCAAACAGTCTGAGGTGTCCTCACTCGCCCACAACATAAGATGCTGCTCCTGGAAATATGTTGAGTCTAGTTTGAAAATCAAACTCCTTGTTTTATTCAACGAACACTGGAAGTCGAAGATGATGCTTAAGGTTACTGTTTATGTGTGATGCCAGTGCGCTTGCACGAAGAGTTACCTCCTTGGTTTGCAGGCTTGAACAGCATTATTCATAGAGGTAGTTTATATAGATATCGATTCCATAAAACCTCCCAAGAATCAGTAAGAGTTCGGAGAATGGCAATAATTTCAATAGAGCTGTTAATCAAAAGAGTGACTCAGAGCCTCAGAGCCTTATATTGTTATGAAGGCTTGAGCTTGAGCTTGGCCAGAGGGATTACAAAGGGGGAATTGTCTCCTCTTTACTAAGCTTGAATAATCGCTAAATTTCTTCCGTTTTTGAGAGCTTTGACTCGTAACATTCATTTTTTTTGGTCCAGCTGCACTACTGTGAACCTTTTTTAATATTCAATATTGATCTCAATGTATTATTTTATTCAAAATTGCTCAAGAACAAACTTCCAGCATTAATGAATCATTTAAGCGAAAGCTTTCCATATTTCCAATGTTTACCAATAGTTCTTTACATATGTATAGGTATTACTGGCTTTCGTGTCTGTGAGATAATGTGGTATATTTCAATGTCCTGAAAGGGTCTCAATCTTTTCATGCTAAACTCTGATAATATGACTTTCGTGGTTTTTGAGAACTTTTTTCCAATAGGTGAGAGTGAAAAAAAAGATACAATGTATTTTATTCTCTCAATCTCACCGAGGACTTTTCTACTACAATAGAACCATTGTCCAGGTCTTGTTGTTTGATGTATAATCATTTCTCAGGAGATAAATGGAATGTACTCCAAAAGCTTAATTACTTGGGAAGCTAACGGTTAAAACAGTTTGTCCTGTTTACTCTTTTTAGTTTAGGGTTTCGGTGGTTTAAGTGCTCGAACGCTGCCTGTATTGCTAGTAATGGCATTGCGGTTATCAGCCATGGGATGTAGCTGATTATGTTATGCAACCACCAGCAAACCTTAACTAGAATCTCTGAAAATACATGGCTTACCATTGTTTGGGTTGATCATCGGCGCAATCATTCATTTTTGGTTAAAGCACCACATAGTTTTTGTCAATGCTTTGCTTCGCACAATGCAACATTCAGAAATTCCAAGTTATATATGGTAAATGATAATACATGTGTATGTAATACAGTCTTTGGATCCAAAATTCTCAAATACACAGAGACTAGCTAGCTAGCTAGAGTCTGAACCCTGAATGTTCTTATCCATGATTATCATTATGATGATTATGCCAATAAAGTTTAAAAAAATGATGTCGCCAAATCCCATAGTTATCTTCTCCTGTTACATAAAAGTGACGTCACATGAAAAAAGACTTTTATTACAGTGAGTAGGAGTTACTTTCTCACAACACTAGAAAAGACAACCTCTTATACTGTACCTGGACTCATAAGTGTTCTTGTACCACATTGCAGGTGAAAAGAGATATTTTTCTGGGGCAGAACTTGATGATCTCACATTCGAAGACTGAATATGTAAGCTCTTTATTGATGAGGTGTTCACACAACAAAACTGTGAGTCACCTCAGTACAGACAATTCAGTAAGACATTATTACGGTATGGTTAGACTGACTTTGAAGACAGATATTAACCAAAGAACTGGAGGGGGTGTTTAGAAGATGCAGGATTAAAAGTGAGTAGGCCAAAGGCAGAACATCTACCACCAGCCGGAAACTTACAAAGGATAGAAATGAAGAAGTATGATGGAGAAGGTTCAACTGATCTGCCGCAGGTCTCAACATTGAAATTCCTGGAACCACAATAGATCAAGAGGGAGGATGCGGAATAGAAATTGTAAAGAGGATAGAGAAGGCATGGAATAGATGGAGAGCTGACAGGAGTGCTTTGCGATAAGAAAATTCCCACCAAGCTCAAGGTTCTATTGTACAAGACAGCAATAAAACCTACACTGATGTATGGAAATGAGATCTGGCCACTGACTCAAAGACAAGAAGACAAGATAAGTGCAACTGAGATGAGGATGCTCCGACACATTTATAATATAGACTGGGAAGACCATAAAACAAATGAGAGTATAAGGGAGGAGGCCAAAATAGAAGCAATTGCAATAGGTATGAGGAGGAGACGTCTTCAATGGTATGGACATGTACGCAGGAGAGATAGGGAGGAAGATATTAGAATGGTGGCTGAGATGAGAATACAGGGAAAGAGAGGGAGGCCAAAGAAAAGATGGATGGATACAGCGAAGGATGACATGCTGAGATGGAGCCTCTCAGATGAAGATGTTGATGATAGAATCAGATGGCATTCTCTGATAGAACTTGGTGCCCTGCAGGACCGCCACCCATCCAGGAACACGGCGGACTAGGTGAGAAAAGATGAGAATCAACCAAAGAAATTGCTGTGTTTACTTCAACAAAGCGTTGATCAAAAGGATGGCACTATTCAAATGTCAAGCCAATAAGTTAACTGCTTCAATTTTATATATGGATGGAAAATTTCCTGTTAGTCTACCCAACACATTCAAATGCACTATTCTCGATATTGGGAATATTGGCCTGATCAATGGCATGTCACAAATAGATTTAAAATAACTTTCGGAATGATAGTAATGACAGTTGTGTTTCCACTTTATTTTTATTTATGGATGGAAAATTAAAAAAACATAGTTGTCAAATGTACTTTTTGATCAATATTGATTACTGGTTTGTTTTCATTATCATTTTATAACATGTTACTTTGATGTTGGTAGTGAGAGAAATTGATGTTGATAGAAATAATAGAGTTATCACTATGACTTTAGCAGTTAAAAGCCAAATACTACATTCCTGATGGAGCAATTAAAAAAAAAAATTTTTGTTGTTCTCTTGCTTTGTTGTTCAAGTTTGCGCCAAATTATAAGTGTATGAGTGCAGTCGACATCAGCAAATGTATATTATTATCTCCCTGAAAATTCTAACAGGATTTATTATTATGTATGATACCAAGAACGAGGTGCATCTGTCCTCACCACTGGAGCAGTAACTGGACACACCGAGCTAGCATATGCAGTAAACCTTTCTGAGAGTGATTTGGAGGATTCACATCCGCTCTCAGTTAATCCAGCCAGACATTCAACGGTGCTCCCAATGTTAGTGCTGCAATTAGAAATTTAGAAATGCACCATACAATGTATCACTATTGTAATATAGACCTAGAAGGTGGATTCTGGAATTTTAAGGCAGTGACATAGATTACCATGAACCAACATCAAACAAATATTTGACCAACTAAGAAGACCACCTTCAGATAACCGTGACTTGGTCATGACAAGAATATGATACTTTTACTGGTTAAAACTCAGAGGCTCTCCAGCAGGCTGTAATACTTACTTACTTACAGTCACTTACACTTCAGTGGAAGCTCCCTGGAGGTTCTAAGTGGGTAAGTTTTATAAATTTTTTTAGTTTTCCTGTTTCCACTCGTCACCGAAAAAAGTTATTGAGGGTTTTGCATCAGGCTTTGCAGCCAAATCTTCTTTCGTAATCGATGTAAACCCAAAAAGATTGTATAGAATTTTGCATCAGGATTTGCAGCCTCATCTATTTTCGTAGTTGAGGCAAGTTAAATTTGCCTCTTTTCTTAATGATGAAACTACTCTTAGTTTAACAACTTACTTGTTTTTCCCACATATGATATCATCATTCTCTTCTGTAGTAAAGCACTGATCATCTGGAAGACAACCTACGAGAGTGAGATCAGATATTTTTATAACAAAGCAACTAGACGGTTGTAAAACATGACCCCCACAAAGATGTTGCTGTGCAACGGCTACAAAAGACATTTGGGAGACAACCTACAAGAATCAAAGAGTTGTATTTGTTACGCAAATTATTTGTGGTATATTTGAGTATTTGAGGGTCTTTAAACATTACACCCGCGAGGATGTTGCAACTGTTTGCTTTTGGTTTATGATTTGACCACGAATCAGGAACTATCCAATATGTTGGGTCTGATTGGATTGGTGAAGTGAATCAATCAATCAATCAGACGGGCCAACACATTGGCTAACCAGGACCCATCTTTTAATTTAAAAGCACATGAATATTCAGTTCTCGTCTTACTTTGCTCAAAAGGGCCCACTTCTGCATCTTGACATAGCAACTGGTGGTAAAATCTGTTTTGACTTTGCCTGAATAAGAAAGCTCCGCGAAGAACTGAGTCATCATCACATTCAACAAGTTCATCCCAGAGGAGTGCCAGAGATCTGAAATAAGATGGTATTCCATTGAGGATACCCACTTCGTAAGCAATTATACAGGCATAGTCACCCTATCGAACGATAACTAAAAAATGCAATAATAAAACATGTTAATTGAGGTCATGCCTGGCCTAGGATGCTAACTTGAGAACTACTGGTCCAATTTTATTGACTTAAGATTGCATTTTCAGCTATTCCTTGTTGAGAAAATTCCAAAACCTCCATTATCTTTAATATAACTTCTTATGATTGTGATAGCAATTTAGAAAACTTAACTTGTCTTTATTCGTATCAAACCAGGATTGACAGCACAAGGTAGTCCCAACAAAATTGTTTTGATACAATAATTAAATAAAGCTGTATGATATAAAACTGCAATAAATCTTACAGATCACATCTTCCAGCCTCTGCCGTCGTCTTAGCAAGGATTTGAGTGTCTTGTGCTGCCACCTCGCAATCTGGAAAAGCAGATTTTGTTTCAGGTTGGTGAGAAAATCAAAACATATAGTTCTGTACAAGTGTAAGTGAGTTTCCATAACTAGGAGGCATTTAGGACCAAAACATTTGGATGCAAGACTTGAAAACAATCTTTGGAGGATATGCAGCAAAGGAGCGAAATTGGTTCGAGGGAGGGAGAGGTACAACTTGTTGAGCTACAAACAAGATTAAATGAATTATTTGAGCACTTGGCTGATGTAACATACAAAAAGCTACTGATTGTTGATGATCTATATCCACTCACCAGTTTGACAAACCCTCGCCAGGAATTTTGAGTATCTTCTAACAGCTTTGGCAGCAATCTCACATCCGGCTGTCGCGTACTGTGCATAACAACTCAAAATGCCAATCCGTTTCTCACTGCAACAGCAAATGAGAAGCTTTATCTGATTGTAAAATAATTAGGCTGGCAGCAAACAAAATTAACATTGCATACGTGAACCTCTTACCCTACAATGCTACCGCATGACACTGTTCACTATTGCTTGAAACTGCGTGATTCCATGGCATGATGTCTCATTGATGTCCATGTTGAATCCCCATTGAAGTGGGCTCAGGTCGTGGTACAAGATCTCGAAATAGGCAAACAGTGGAGCTTAAAAACTGTTTTGAGAGTAATCATATAGTCATATATTGCTTTTTGATTATAATTTTATAGACACCTAGCCAGTGAATCAGTTACTTCGCAGTATACTTACTTATAGTAACCGCAACCTGCATTGATGTAAGTCTCAGGATTCAAAGTAGAGCAGGATAACATACCGTCACATGCTAAAGAAACATAAATGATGGGAGGGTGATCTGTCATGTCCGCCAAATCAGTTCTCAAGCCCTTGTACCGCAAGTTTTACTTCCCAACAGAAAATCTTTTACTAATTTGTACACAGATATCGCATCAACCAGAGTTTAGTTTATCTGCCAACTGCCATGCCAAGAAAAATTGACAGTTACAATGGTTCTTGAGTTCATTGCCCTTGTATTAGCTTGAACTCTGTATCACTTCTATAAAGGAATACAGGAATTTGCCTTGCATCAGTACAAAGGTGTTATAATATACATTAATCAATAAAGTCATTTGGATAGATGTTGTTTTGCCAGCAACATGGTTATTTTTAGATGGGCTTCATTTCACTCAAAAGTGCATGAGACAAGCTATAGAATATGAATTAATGGATTAGTGGTAAAATACACAGTATGGTATTTGTGGAGAAATTACATCAGTAATATAACTTTGTGTCAGTAATTGGATCTAGCCAAAATTCTGGCAACTTTAAGGTTATGCATTGACTGACGTCCCAGTAACGAGGTTTAAAAACTCAGGCAACCTACTTGACAAATGTTAACAAGGGGTCGGCTGTAGCATTACTGAACTTTTGGATCAATCAAAGATGAGAAAATGTTCCAGCAATCATACATAAAAATGCCATATGGTTGGTCAGGGCAAGATATGTTCCCCTTATCCATGATTATATATCAGTGGCTATAGTCATTAAGTTTTGTATCAAAGCCTAAATGGTTCAGGTATGTGATGACAATAAGCTCACCAGAAGGGGAAACTGTAAAGTCTACTAAATCAGCTCTCAAGACCTAGTACTGTTTTTTTTCTAAATTGCGAATCTTATACTTATTGGGACACTCTTTATTGGGGATAAATGGAGATGGTTTATCTTCAACACCTTTACATTACCTTGATATCGGTATAACTAATATAAGCTTTTTATCACTACAATGGTTTGATATTGTCCATAAATCATTCCAAACATAATGAATAACTGTTATTTTGTGAGCAACTTGATCATCTTAAGATAGATTGCATACTTCCTGCAAATTTTGTAATGATAAAAATGACAAATGTAAAACAACAATAAGCTCACCAGAAGGGAAAGAAGTAAGATTTAGGTTACTGAGTGGACATCCAGATGTAGAGTAAGAGAATAGAGAGGAGATACAGAGAGGAGGTCATCTATCCTATCCTCAGTCTCATTACATGTCAGGTCAAAAGAGACAACCTTCTCTGCGGCTCCGGTAATACAACGTTCTAAATATGAGAGTTAGTCTAAACTAGTGTGTCAAAATCAAAAGATGCAGTAAGATGCAGTAAATTTTAGCTATATTTCCGTATTGTGAGATTTTTGGTGACATCATGTTAGCTCGCTGTAAATCTTGGCCAGCTGAAGTGTGAAGTGAAAGAAAATACAAAAAATCATAATAATTAAATGTCTACACCTGAAAGATCTTCTCTAGCTCAAGAACTTCACAATGGGCACAAAACTTTTATGGAAATCTGAAACTTACGCAAGACAATCTCCAGCACTGATTGATTCTTTTACTTCTTCAAGTACAGGACCGACATCACTTACACAACCTGCAGGAATAAAATGATTTATCTACAAGTGCTTGCATGAACAATGGAATGTACTTGCTAAGGATGCGATCTGGCTTCGATGTTAACAATTTACGGGAAGCTTTAGGTTTAGCAACATAATTTCCAAAGCAGGAAGATGAAATATGTAAAAGATAATCTACGTAATTACTAACACTTGGCTTAGTTGTAGCACTACTTGGCTGGTCAGGTTGCTAATATGGTGCATTATTTCTACCAATGCTACAGTTCCTTTGCTCTATCATCAACCGTTCTCTCCTCATCACAGATAGTTGAAGATAGGACAATGGGACTGTAACATTGAGAAGAAGCAATTCAGAAAAAAGATAAAAAATTCAGGCTAACAAGATCTATGTACCTGACGATCTTCTAAAACTGAGAACTATCCTGATTATCTCAAGCAATTAAGAGCAGCAACACACCACGCAACGCAACACAGGTAATAAATGAAGTACCAAACCTACCTCTCTGTTGCTGACACTACACTGAGCAGAAGATCAGTGCCATAGTCAGCAGTGGGATTAAATCATGATCCACCATGTCCTCTTTTCTCTCTGATTCGTTTCTGTCTGTATAGGTAGTGATAGATGGTCACACTGAGGACGAGCTGTGGGCAGAATCTTTTTATATGATCATTTTTACTAAAGATTTTAGCTGACTGATTTATTGCTGCATTTTTATAACTTGTTTTAATCAATATGATTAATGTACATGAAGAACATTTACTGTTTGATCCATGTGCTTTTTGGTAATGATTGAGTTCAAGTTGAAAGGGTAATAAAATTCATTTGATATCCCTTTGGGAGAAAATTGAGGAAACCTGTGAAATGAGTTCATTGCCCAATGCTAGCCCTTCATTTCAAGCTTGAAAGGTAGGAGTTACAGAAATAAAATTTAATACCAGCTAGACTTGACAACATAATGCATTCTCTATATCCAGTTTGTCTTGATAATTGTGGAAAGCGATAAATCATCTTAATCTACTTAAAGGGCAACCAAGGTTTCGCAGCGATGCATTAATTGGTAGGAAATAATGTGCTGGGCAGCATCAGCTTTGTGCATTACGCGATGCAAAACTCAAAGTAGTTGCTGACTCTAAGCTGGGTAACACTTCAGTTTAGGGGAGGTTCCAAGACTTTGCTGTAATAATTATAGAGCACAGGCTAAATAATAACAGGAACAGGAAACTGCTATGTGGTATTCTCTTTTAGCTGAGTTTGAGTGCCTGATGGAAGAAATGTTTCACAAGAATTCTGGCTGAATAATCATCCGAATTATATTTTGTCTTTTTCCCCATGCAGAAGGTGCAATCTGCTATTAATCAATGGCCATCAATGGGAAGTTGTTTGAAACCTTGGTTGCCCTTTAATAATCAACTCCTACCGTCATGATTGATAGTTTTCCCATCAGAAATGAGAGGGCAATAAACTCATTTGATAGGTTTCCTAGATCTTCTCCCAAGAAAATTAACCAAAGCCTACAACTGGTGGAAAACTTCCTGAGCCACCTTTTCCCAGGGGCGATAGTATCTGTCTGGCTATAAATCTACTAGCAATAGAAAGACAGACAACAAAGGCAGAATAGGGTTTGGTTTGAGATTATATATCTGACATGTTGACCCCGAAGTAAATGCCTTCATTAAAGATTTCTTGCGTAAGTGCTCGGAATTTTCCGTCGCATTTATGAGCTCTTTGTAATGTAGGAGTAGGAGGTAGCTCTGTTGGTTAGAGCGCTTGCCCTCTAATTCGCAAGTGTTTGAGTGTTGATACCCCAGGTGAGTTCAGGCCTGCCTGCAAACTGATAGCAACTTGGCGCTGACTATGGGAGTCGTTCCCTTAAGGCACCTTTTATTTCTCAAACTTCCGACAGAAACAGGGCTTGTGATTTCAACCCACATTTATCCCATTGGTTAGAAAACATTTTTATGTTATAGACATTGAGTGCCACAACCAAGAACAGGCGACACTTTAGTATGTTATCTCACAAATGGAATACAATTTAAAAACGTAATCAGTATGATTGATGTACACACAAGGTGTTTACTGTATGATCTATGTACTTCCATATTTTGGCAAATGATTGAGGTATAGTTGAGAGGGTCTCAAAGGGCAAAAAAAAATCAAATATTGAAGATCGATTCAATGTATAAAGTTAAATTTAGGAAACAGTCAAGTGACTTTGAATACTAGCTAGACTTGACAGAATTTGTTTCAATCACATTCCTGATTTTCGTGTTTGTCAAGATTATTATGGGAAGCAATAAATCATCTTAAGTAGCTATGTTAATCTTCATCTACTTTATAATCACCTCCTACATGTCTTGTTTGATGAGGCTAGCATAGGGCAATGAAATCCTCTCACAGGTTTCCTCGACTTCTCCTGAAACTTTAGTTATTTGTTGAGAAGCCTACGAGTGACAACAAACTTCATATCCCCAGGGGCCACAATATCTGTCCTGCTTTAAATTGATTTACATTCATGCTAAGCAATAGAAAGAGAGACAAGAAAAGGGTGAATCGAGTTTGTTAACCCAAAATTTACTGTGTCCACCATTCTTGCAAAAGTGCTAGGAAATTTCCGTTGCAGTCATGTGCTCTTTGTAACGCTTATTATCTGGAGAAATATGCTAATGTATAAACATTGTATTGCTATGATCAAGAACATGCAACTCCATAGTGTGTTAACTCATAAATGGAATACTGTTTTGAAGAAGACTTGTAGCTTATGCTCCCCTCTATTGTGAGTAATGATGGAAAAAGGAATGTAGTGTGTCACAGTCATATTGGTGTGTTATGTAAAGATGGTAGTAATTCCTTAGTAGTATGAACAGCGAAGCCATCTCCAAGATACATGTACAAGATACATGCACAAAGAACATGTACAATGTACATGACAATAAACCTTATGATAGGAATACATTTTATGTTTTGCGCCAATCTGGCAGCTCATCTCTGTACTGCTTCTAGTGAAGTCTTCTGCTTAGTTGTCAGGGTGGAATCCCAGCCTATACATGAGTATTCCATAACAGGCCTCAGGAGCTGCTTGGATCATGCCCTAAACAGTGAATAGTTTGCAGGTTCGGAGAGGCAAAACTATCAAATTTTGACAAAAATTTTGACCGTTACTCCTAAAATAAAACCACAAGATTCAAACATCCCCATATCCGGAAGTTAATATTAGCATCCTATCATTATATAAAATGAAATTGGTATATAGCCAACAATAGCAAAAAGTTCCCAGGACCGTATTAAGTGAAATTGTCAATTTTAGACAGGAAATTTTACCGACTTGAAATCGTTTGAGATTTTATTCTCATCCTTCCAATGTTGCCTGCATATCAGGTTCTTCATATTGGCTCCCTATCATTATACTAAAAAAAGTTGGTATATGGCCAAAAATGGTCAAAATTACCCAAGATCGTATGGGGCAAAAATGTCGGTTTTTGACAAGAAATTTTACTGACATGAAATTGTTTGAAATTCTATCCTCAACATTCCAACGTTGCTGGCATTTCAGGCACTAAATATAAGCCCCATATCATTCATTACACTATAAAAATTTGGCATTTAGTCAAAAATGGCGATAAGTTCCCAGGTCCGAAAAAGGCGAATTTTTCAAGTTTTGACAAGAAATTCTAAACCAAATATTCGAATTTTGCCCACATATAAGGCATTAAATAAAAGCGCTCTAATAGTATACTGAAAAAGTTGGTACTTAGCCAAAAACAGTGAAATGTTTGCAGATCTGGATAAGGCGAAATTCTCAACGTTTGACAGGAAATTTTAAATGCTCAAAATCGCTTGAAAATATATCCTAATCATTCCAATGTTGCTCAAAAATCAGGCATTGAATAAAAGCGCTCTAATAATATACTAAAACAAGTTGGTATTTAGCCAAAAACAGTGAAAAGTTCCCAGGTTCGAATTAGGTGAAATTGTCAATTTCAGACAGGAAATTTTACCTACTTTATCCAAAAACTAAACGTCGCCTGCATATCAGGCACTTAATATAAATCACCTATCATTATTCTGAAAAAAACTTGGTGTTTAGCCAAAATTATATGGAAGTTATGTGCTCACTGTAACATAGAGCAGACAACTTACATATTAGATAAATTTAATATTGATTTTTGAAACTTGAGGTCATCGTCTGTGTTCATTGATATGAATTCATCGATTCGTGGTTAAGTATACAGTATTGCAATTTGTGATTAAGTTTCATCATTAGATAAATTTGCATCAGAAATAGAATACAGCTAAAAATCGGGCAGCTTTTACGATTTGATTGGCTTCCCAGTAACAGCTTTGCAAAACCTAGGCAGGCTTTGTTACAAAAGTTTTACAAATTGACAGCTGTAACATCTAATATAAGTAAACCATTCCTATAACAGTTATAAAATGCTGTGTGCTTGTGGAGGGTCAGATATATTCCCCTAATCAATGAATATATCAGTGGCTATGTTGTATGGGGTCAATATGAATCACTGATGTATGTACATATATGCTTTGCCATCATGGTGAGGGGGGTCGCTAATGAGTCCACCAGCAAACATCCACAATGAAAGACCAAGTGAGTTGAAACTAAGGCAGTTCAGCTAAAAGAGATAGTAGATGAAAAGATATTTACATGTCTACAATTGACAATGAAAATACCTTACATTCTTTTCAAACATACTTTTGCAAAGCCAGAAAAGGTTGTACGGACTAGTAAAAATGACTGAATTTTGATTCTACAATATCTGTTAGAGATCCTTCTAGCTTCGGGTATGGCGAGATATTCCCATCTAGCTATCATCATTCTGACAGTTTTTGTCAATGGCTGTTGGTAAGTAAACATTCGACAAAGCTCAAGTCTAAACTCTCAAAGTGTACTTCTTATCAGTGTGGCAGAGAAAGTAGTGCAGTTTCTTTTGAGGAATAAAAAGTGCAGTAGCAATGAGAGTTTTGATATGCATCATTCTTCTGATCTCATCAAGATGCGATCGGATAAATCGAACAGGAAATGAAAATACCTTTAAATCATACTTTCAGCCTCTTTAGATGTTAATGAGATGGTGCAATTTGTTTGCGCAGTCGCTATTCATGTGGGTTCGAGACCCACTGAGGGAGCTTTCAAGGTTGATTGTTCCAGCCCCCAGCACCCTCGGGTCCCTAAACCTCATTAGACCTTAACCAAGATAGCCAGTATAGATTACCTGGGTGACTGATTTAACTAATAGAAGCTCGGAGTCGATATGGGGTGATGACTGACTGAGTACCCATAACATGCATTCTTTACACATAAATGGCTGTCATAACAAATCACCTTTTCTATGTCTTCTATAAATGTGACTATTGCCATTACTGAACTTACAGTAATTTTAGACCTTTGAAGGTCTTGGAAGCAAAATAAATCTCAACCCTATGACATTCAATTTTTATATGTTCAGGTGTCGATCTTGGCCAAACCTTCAATATTGGATATTAAAGGAGGCAGGGTGGGAAATGAGTAACGTCGCTGGAGTTAATAGTCTTGATTTCGTAGACAACTTTATGATAGTAAGTTATGGTATTGCTTATCTATGTGTTGCGAATGGTTTGATGATTATGTATGGAAAGGCTGTATATATCCATGCCTTAAAGGACGCCAAGAAGAGGTCACCATACAAGGCAAATCGTTAATACCATGATGTGCGGAGGAATCATTTACATGGCTACACAAACTTTCATTGGATTTGAATAACATGACATATGCACAGCTGTTAGCCAATAGGAGCTCAGCATGAATTGTGCATTCATACAATCATGAGGGAATTAGGCGCATCATCATTAGCCTTAATCGACTGAGGCATGTTTTTGAGCTTGCAGCTAGACATGAGTTTATTTCAGAAGCTGCCAAGGGCGCCTTATAGGTTCAAATGCTATGTATAGGTATAGGTATGTAAAATACTCTTTAGCAGAAAAGAGCTGCTGAGGAAGCTGCTCAAACTGTTATGAATTTTGTAGCCTTGCCGACATGATCCAAAACAGATCATGGTGGGAAATGGTCATGGATATTCACCGAGTACTGGTGAGGGGTGCATACAGATATACTACCTGCGGAATAGAAATAAATCGGTTAAGAGTGAGTCAATCAATTGGTACTTCAATCCTTCCCTCTTTATTTATTCACAGAAACTACCTAACTACCTGAGAAGCCCAGTTGGTTAGGGTGTTCCAATAAGTACCAGCGCTTCATGCGATGTAGGTTCCCATTAGCCAGGGTTGGCTATGGAGTGCTTGGACCCAGTGATCGGGCGGTAATGATGTAGTGTTCACCGCTAAGAATTACCCATTGTGGCTTACATTAAGCGGTATATAGATGAACCCGTTATTATTATTATTATTATTATTATGTCCATTTTAGAGCTTGCTGGTAAGTGCTCCCGTCATATTCCGAGTAACTTCAACTACGAGGATGGATATGGATTAAATGCTCGATTAATGTGGCCAGACCATGGTTATATCACCAAAGATGGTAGATGGGTTTTGTTTGTGGATAACCAGTCATGTGCACGAAAGATGAGATTGCCAACCAGAATTGTGACAACTGTGATAGGTATGGGTTATAGATTTGTCATAATTTGATATGCCATAGTTCAGTATTGAAATGAAGTTTCTTTCATATTGAACTATTATTTGGTAATTATTTTCGAACAGTTTTAATACCATGAACAACAATAAAGATAATTAGTTTTATCAAATAGCTAGCACTTAAGAATGATGCAACATTATAACATTTCAATGTGCTTGTGAGATGCAAGTGCCCAACTCTGAGTAGTGAAAAAAAGGCTCTCCAATCAACCCATTATCTTTTTTGAGGGTGAGGAGATGGCGGAATTGGTTAGAGCACATGCTATTCACCGCCAGGCAACAGGAGTCATGGATTTAAATCCCATTGTGGGAGGTTTCAAGGTCTATCTTACCTGCCTCTAAACTGTACAATATATCAGCATAGTTCCGTTTTCAGTCTCCGACAGGTTGAGCTTGCTGATGAGGGTTTAACATCTATGCGACAGCGCTGTATTACACGTGTTTACATTTTGTTGTCAATTAGTCCACCAAAATTGGCTTGTTGGGGTATCTATGTAGACAGACAGACAATCAAACGGACAAACAGACGGACGGACAGTGATCGTCATCGTCATTACAAATTGTTTCTATCAATAAAATCAATTTCAGGCTTTTGACTTTGCTGCCGCAATATGATATTTCACTGATGTGCAATGTTGATAGGTCAATGTAGCATTGGAACACTTGATTTGAGTCTGCATGGTCAGGCTCGGACTGTGATCGGGATGGTATATCTAGATGAGAAAGACTTCTGGGTTTTCTCTGTTCAGTCGGTAAGTGTCAATTGCGCTAAAACAATGAAATTAGTGTTTCCTAGATATGTTTTGATTGGTATGGTAAAAATAATAAGCGCACATCAATAATCTTGTCTGCCAGCAAACATGAGGTGAAATATTTTTATCAGATTGTTGAAACAGTTACAGTCGAAGCGTTGGAAATTTATATCAAAGAATTGTTGCGCCGGATAATACACAATACACAGTGTTTGAGAAGAATTCATGAATGAAATGCTAAGAACCATTCAATAGGGTAAAGTTGTTATTGGTGAATATCAATGATGTAGTTGATCCAATTGAATTAGGTTAGACCTCCCATTTACTCCTCATTGGTCCTTGGTTACTGATTGGTTGGACTGCATATATGATTGATTAAAAAATTGATTAAAATCAGATGACATATCACACGCCACAGCCGGAAGCATGGGCGGCGAAATTTTAGTTGCCTTAGGGGCTAGGCTGCAATATCTGCGCCCATTTGCTCTCAGTTTGCAGGCAGATCGGAGCACACCTGGGGGTCCAACCAAACCTCAGCAGTAAGTAGACTTCAGTGGGATTAGAATGCACGACCTTCAACATTTGCATGCTGAAGGGACGGCGCTCTAACCAACTGAGCTACCTCCTACTTGCATATAAACTGTTTTTATTTATACTTTGAAGGGACTCTATATTTATTCCTGGAGTGGAGTTTTCAACCGGAAAGTTGCAAATCGTGATCAAATGAGTAATCGTCATAATTGGAACTCAGCAGCTGGGCTAATAACAAAAAGCACGCACGATAATTTTCAGGTGTTCCAAAAGGTGCAATATGGTGAGAACATTTAAATCCATACTGTTTCACTAATATTCATGATAATGTCACCTTTAAATAATCATGCAGGAAGTGCAAAATTCCTGCCAAAGTATTTGTGAGCAAGTTTCAGTGATGCCTGAGTTCGATGAGCAGAACTACTCGCCCAAATGAGCTGTTCTGAGGCAAATTTTGTAAATAAATTGCATGTAATCGTTAAAGATAACAGCAGGACCAAAGCAATATATAGTTTGGCTGCTAGCACTGCAGTAGTTAAATGCAATATTTCGACACTGAAATAATTCATGGCGCTACTAGGTAGAGATTAAGCGTAGCATTACAAATTTCCCCCAACTTTCATCAATGCCAACCGTGAAGTAACAAAATTTAGTGCTGTACCGGCGTAAAAATATTTGGAAATAGTAACATATTATGTTACTGCTCCCAAATATTTGTAATTACTGATTTTTTCCACATTGGTCAAGCATTAAATATAGTTTCTGTGTCGAGGCCATTTTAGGATAGCAGATAGTGATGTCAATATTTTCTTGACAGCGTGTTGCATTGAGATTTCTATATTGAGATTGAATCCTGATAATATGTAACATAGATTGATGTGAGAGCCTTGAAAACAGTTTCTATTTAGAACTGTATGGTATTCAGATTTCACTATTCTAGGCAGTGTTTACCTTTCGAAGTAATTCTCACACTTCTGACTTGTGGGCGAGGACAACCCAAAAGTGTGAAAATCAAAACTAGATACGACTTAGTTTTTGATGTGTCTAAAAAAATTTCCGTTAATGGTGTTGGTGTTGAGGTAAATGTTTGTATTATTCTTCAGGCGTGACTTCCTACAACTTCAGCGGCATAACCCTTACAAATCACACGTTTAGTAACAACGACCTACGACCAGACAAACTATTCAGGTGGGTTCAACAGAGACTTCACATGTTACCATTAAAGAGCCTTTGGATAGAATTAATACTTATTACTTACCGTGTCTTTTATAACCAAATCTACATCAAATAAAACATTCTGCATATTCCAAATAACATTAAACAATTAATATGTTTTTCTTGGTATTTTCCATCAAGTCAAAATCCAATTCCTGCAAATGAATATTGAAAGAATTAATTGCGAAATGGGGTATTGAAGTAATATAGAATCAATATTTGATGTCAGAATTTATTAGAACTCTTGTGCCTCATTTCACAGCTAGATAACATTGATTTTTATTGTATCTATTTGATTTCCTCTTTTACTACTGCTATCGCTTGTATCCCGGCCTCTCCTCTATATAGCACATTATGACTTCTAACCTCTGTGACTATGACCAATTGTCATTTTTATACATATGCGTAGACTTGATTGCAGTTTTAACAATTGAATTTAGTTGTAATAGTATCAAATTCCCTTCATTCCACTGGCAATTTAAATAATCTCTGACATTTTGACATTTTGACACCATTATATTTTTTAATATTTACAGCTTGAGACCAAGTCCCGATCCTTCTGCCATGTGGAAATACAGTGCGCATTCAAGTTGGATACGAATGGGCTCTGGCAATGGCCATGTGTCTCAACATCCATATTACCGAGAGCTTCTGATGGTCGCTGATTGGAGTATGGCTTCGATTTATGTGCTCAATACTGACGATGGTGAATATAACTAATATCGTAATCGCTATGTTATAATGAATATTTCTACATCTCGTACTATCTAACGAAAAAATACATCCTCACCCATCCTCACATATCTGCGCTCTGTCCTGTTCGGGTAGCGGGTGCCTGCCAGAGGCCTAGCTCTATTAAACTTCTCCATCTAATCCTGTCCTGAGCATCCTTTTCACTGAGGGAACGGGATAGGAGATCCTTCCTGATGGTGTCCTTCCATCTATGCTTTAGAAAAAATATATTATCATGTAGGTCAGTAGTTCTAGGGAGGCAGGGACGCTCTGCCTCCCCTATATTGCCAAATAGAGTGGCCTTAAATTGGTATAATTGAATATTACATTTTAGAATCAGCTCATTTTTTTACTTCCATTTACTTTTAATATGCCTCAAATTTTTCAGTAAGGAACATATTGTTGACGCTCTGAACTCACCACAAACTTTTGCCTCCCCTACCATTTCTGCTAAACTGCAGCCCTGTAATGCATTACATTGAGTTTCTTGTTATCAGGTAAAGTCAGTAAATACTGCAAAGGTGCTACAGGTACTCCCTACATTATAACGTCAACCAATGTGCACAGCTGTCGTCTTACAACATTGAAAAGCACCATGTGGGTTGGTGGGAAATCTTTGTCTGCGCTTGTTGTGGATAGAACATCATGGCTGGTACACAAACTCCTCTTAGGTATGTTTAGTTTTATGTAATAATTGAATGAAAAGCCTTAATATCTATCATACACAGTAATATTCATGGTTCAACTCATGAGAGCCACAAACGTACTTCAGGGGTTTCAACTAACAAATCAGGGTCAATTCTTTAATCCGTAGGTCTGTTAGAACTTTTAGGTCAAGTGTATTTTGGTAGTAAAATTACCTACAGCTTGCAAGTCATGCTAAACCGATCAAACTATTAGTGTGATTTCTAGTGAAGCAAATCATTTATGATTTGTCACAGGTGAGTCCATTCATTGCAGCCAAGACAATTAGATCTTCTTTTGTGGGTTTGAGCAACCCTTAATGATATAGTGGTCGTCAGAAACTGACATGAGGTTAGGATGAAAAATACAGCAGAAACTATGCTGTGCTTATGGGGTGCATAATTAGAGTCGCTAATAGAATTCTGTGGAATAACACCTTTAATAGCGTGTTTCCTTAACACGTTACATTGTTCTTACCAATAATTCATACCTTCACAAACTTGCAGAAACAATGCTGCATCTTACTTCATACATTGACAGCAAATACAATTTTCTTCTATTCATAAGTTAACCACAAACAGACATTTAACTCGAGATGTATGCCCTGCTACAATGGAGCAGGTTATTCATCTTGTTACGACACGAGGGATGGAAGTATTAAGTGTGTGTGCATAATCGGCTACGAAGGACCAAATTGTGAATCCCGTAAGTTCTCTATGCCGTTACAGCAGCTAACCAAACTCAGCCTGTAGGCGGACAGGAAACTCAATAGTCATTACCCATAATAACCAGGCAAATGTAATATGATCATAGCAACCTAGTTCAAAGGTCAATGGTCATAGCAACATAGGTCAAAGGTCACAGGTCATGGGTCACAGTAACATCATCTCTGGTATCCGGTGATAACGATGAGCCTGACCCCCCTCTAAAGTTAGATATCACTATACATATGTTGGCAAAGAATCCAATTAAATAATTTCACGAGACTGGATTATGCACCTTGACAAAGTTTTATACCGGTCCATTTGCCAGTGAATTGTATAAAAAATCTGTCTCAGATAACCCTAGTCTCTCAGATTGCCCCAGTCTCTCGGATAGCCCCAGTCTCTAAGTAAGCCCCAGTCTCTCAGATAGCACCAGTATCTAAGTCAGCCCTAGTCTCTCAGATAGCCCCAATGTCTCAGATAACCCTCATCTCTCAGATAGCCCCAGTCTCTCAGATAGCCCTAGTCCCTCAGATAGCCCCAGTCTCTCAGATAGCCCCAGTCTCTAAGTTAGCCCCAGTCTCTAAGTTAGCCCCAGTATCTCAGTCAGCCCCAGTATCTCAGTCAGCCCTAGTCTCTCAGATAGCCAAAGTCCCTCAGATCATTGAATATATGGGCTTTTCAGAGACGGTCCTTCCCTCCACTGGTATGCCATTTATATGTATCCACTGTGACTGAATGAATATATACTATCCGCTTCATTATTTATTACTGTCAATATAATTTAGCTCTTTATCACTAACTGCCTTTGGCTCACAATGAGGTTTTCTTTACAGTGATATGCCGCCCAAATAAATGTAATGGCCATGGAGTATGCTCATACGATTATTCCAATACGGGTAAATGCGTGTGTAACAATGGCTGGAGAGGTGAAACATGCAATATCCAGTAAGATTTACAGAGTATCATAAACCATTTCTGTATTAAAATATAACTACCTATATAATGTTAACGGATTTTTTTTTTTCTGAAAAAAATAATTATTTGTTGCAAATTTATACATACACTCATTATGTCAAGCCTGTAGTTCTAGGGGAGGCAGGGACACTCTGCCTCGCCTAGAAGGCTTAATAGAGTGGCCAAAAAATGCTATATTTGTCTATTCCAGGTCAGAATCAGCTCATTTTGGACTTCCATTTACACCATTGAAACGCTCCAGACTTAATTTTTTACAGCAGGGGCTTACAATGTCCAATATGTGGCCACTTCATACCCTCAGGGTATTTCCCCCCCCCCCTGTTGAACCCTCAAACGTCGCAAACGTCAAAACGTCGCAATCTAGCGTTCCACTAATCCGTTCTGCAATCCAAAAAACGTCGCAACGAAGGGTTTTTAAAACGTCGCAAACCCACAAATGTCGCAATTTTTTAAACGTCGCAATAGCTTGAACCCACTAACGTCGCAAATGTTGAAATATACTGTCATGTTTGATATAGGCTATGCTTAAAGTTGTTAAGAGGCTTTTAAACTACTTGAAATACCATAAATGTTAAATCATTTATGCATGAATCCTTTATCCATTTATCTCTTTATGACTTACCCTTTATCTACTGAATAAGGAATTGTTACATCATTCCCAAGATGCAACTTTACGGTTTTATGCTATGATAATAAAACCTCAACCGGATACCATAGGAACCATTAGCAATAGCATACAATAGGATGCGATATTACACCTTGCATTGCGTAACGGCAATTGTATTTTCATCACTAGAATTATATGCAGTTTGTAAACTCAAATCCTGGGTTATGGACATGAGACCTTGACAGTGGGTCAATGATAGTGCAGTTGAAAATTTACAGAATTTAATATCGCTTTGTGACCCAGCGGCTTATTGTTAATGGCCATGGTTGTATAATAAATGGGTTTCCCTAAAAAATTTAAGTCAAATTATAATTAGCCTCAATATACTTTGGTAATTCCATAGATATGCATTAGGTAAATTCGCACCCTTGGTATCTATATTAAATAATCATTAATCATATTCATGGGGAAATCCAACTGAATAGATTTTATGATTAGGTATACGGTTTTTCAATGATTGTGACATGAAACTTAGAATTATCTCCTCATTGGTAATAGGGAGCCAACTTGAATTCAAGTTGGATTCAGTTGGATTTCCCCATGAAAATGATTATGATTAATGATTATTTAATATAGATACCAAGGGCGCGAAGTTACCTATTAGGGAGCCGTTCACCTCTTAAATTTTATTGAATTTGTTATTGTATACTCTCTGAAAGAGAAGTCTTCAAAGTGACACATCCTGCAAGACCATGGCAAACAGTGGCCTTTCTTGACAAGCATTGCTGGAAGGAGAGGGGAACCCCTCCGACAAAGCTTGTCAAGACAGGGTAAGGGACCAGCAGATGAAATTTTTTGAGATATCGTGATTTGCTTGATTAGTAATTCAATCAATTAAAAAAAATTGCAGCTCAACTATGCCTGGGTACCCAAAGACTATTATCCTACCTCTAAATATTCAACCTGCTTTTGCCTATCTAGCCAGCAAGTTAAGCAGTATCTATCTATTCTACCTATACATACAGTGGGCTGCCTATACTATCTATTCAGTGGTATGGAGGAGGGTCAATGAATAAAATAATAAAGAGCTGAGAAGATCTGCTGTAGCCATAGCCTACTTATTATCTATATTGATAAATAAATCTAACATGGTCAGCCAAAACAATCAAACTAAAATTAACTCATTAAACACGCTCAGGGCTCTCAGATTGTTGTTCATGTACATCTGATTGTAATCAAGGTTCATTAATGTTCAACCAGGGAGAATGGATGAACTTTCTACCATACCATTTTATTTCATAAGTGGGATGTAGAAAACATGTTATGAGTCATTCTGTTTTACTTTGTGAGGAAACAACTGCCAACAAAATGAAAATTAAAAAATTACATGGTACATGGTATAAACAAAAGTTTGACTTTATTTATCTGGGAAATCCAAAGCGTTGCATCATGGGAAGGCTGTGCAATTTGATGGATTAAGGCCATGTCAGCAAGAGGAAAAATATAGCACTCAATCCAACTGTATCAATACCTCTTGACAAGTTCAATCTTTGGCTAAATCAAACATTAAGGTACATCAAACATTGGTATGTCACTATATCTGCTAGATAGTGATTAGCATCCCTTTTATGGCAGCATTAATGGATTTTGAGGTAACAAAAAACGACCCTAGGAAGTGAAAAAATGATTCAGATAACCCGAGAAATACTCAACAATTATCCATAGCACAATATATAATGTTGATATTCAATTCCCCACCGTGTATTGAAGCTCATATGCTCCTTTCTACTTCTCGCAACATATCATCATCACCAATTTGCATCAAATGAGAAGACAACTTCGTATTTTTGTTGAGTTGCGACATTTGCGACGTTAGTGGGTTCGGGCTATTGCGACATTTAAAAAATTGCGACGTTTGTGGGTTTGCGACGTTTGAAAAACCCTTCGTTGCGACGTTTTGACGTTTGCGACGTTTGTGGCTTCAACACCCCCCCTACACTTTTCCTTAATATACGGCCCCGCATGTTGACTACTTACTTTTATCATACTCAGACGAACTTTAGCATTGGAGTACGTTGGTGGCACAGTGATTGAATTAGCACAGGGTAGCGGATCCACAGTAAGAAAAGCTCGGATTGGAGAAGGATTTCTTTTGGTGGGTTTAATCAATTGTTTGAACAATAAGATGACCACAATGTATTTTAGAAGGAGTACATCATTACGCATGAAATATCAAAATATAAATTTTGTGGTTGTCTGCCACTTTAAGCAGAACACGTCACAAGCCGTATTTTCCATAGGATAGGGGCACTTTTTAGTACGGCCAGATCCATAGGATGGCTGAGTTAGATCTACCAGATGCCCCAGTTGGGCTAACAAACTTGCATGTTCTATCTGTAGTACGACCAGCTTAATTTAATTACTAAATAGTGATTGATTTAATTGATTCAAGTTGAACAAAAGGAAGGCAAAGCAGACCCAAATTGTATTGTTATTGAAAGTAATAGGCCTAGTTATGAAGAGGCCTGTGTAGCAACTTGACCAATCCAAAGCCTATTTATAAGTTCGCCAATCCTATGGATAGTACGGCATGTTGAGCCTTACCTTAACAAGTGCATATCTTTCCTCAGTTTACATGATAATGTCAATTATTGGTCAATCAGATAAGCATTCAGGAAATTTATTTTACAGCAGAGCATACTTTATGCTGGAAAGTCTATCAATAATAAAAAGAAATCTGCCTGTTTTAGGGGTAAAAAATTGAGTAGGGACATGGGGAGAATAAGTCACAATAAATCCGATTTTGTCACAAGGTTGTTTAGCTGTACACAGGCATCTGATATTTTTCATGTAAAATTATACTCAATTGTTATATCATCCTTGATAATGAGGATTTCTCATTCCTGGTCAGAACTTGAGCTTATCATTTTTTAGAAGAAGTTTGGCGACCCATCCGTGTTAATCGTTGGTTACGTAGATTGGAGTTGGAGTAACGACAAAGAGGGAGCAATCGGATACTATCGGCAAGGACATTTTATGAAGTTTTTTATTAGTAAGAAATATTTTATATGTATTGAACAAATACTCATAGCAATGTTTAACTATTTATTGTCACTTGGAGAGCATTGGCGTGGTTGTTCGATTGAATTCCAGTCTGTTCTAAGTTCTGTTTGTCGGTTGCTATAGATTGGGTTACCCACAGAGAAAATAGATGCGGGAAATACCGATAATTGGGCATAGGTAGGTGCGAAAATAAAATCAATAAATGAAATTTTGTCTATTTTTATCTTGAGTATTCTCTATAATGCAACATCTCGTGCCTTGGATAATCACAAAATACAGACAAAGTGAAATAAATAGTTATTTCACTCATTTGAAAACATTCGGGTCTTTTGGTGTATTTTAGGTCAATAAAAACATCATCAGAAATGACATTACAATGACTTGCACTTGACTTCAAGGTCCTGCGCAGGTGGCGGATGGCTACCAAACTCCTCCGTCGCACTTGCACGTAAAAATATGTGAAAACCGCATTTAGATTGGAATTTTCTTTGGGAAAGGAGCAACCCCTAAGGCCCTTCTGAGAGCAATAAGCATTGATTGTGGACCAAATGAAGCTCTTGTGTTAAAAAAGGGCTATAACAAGAAGGCCTATACTGCAGTCTCTCAGAGGCAGGCTGTAAACTCAATACTCATTTCAACCGGCTAATTTAATTTCAACATAATAATATCATGTACAGTAATCAACGATATCGGAATTACCTACCAACATATCATTTTTATGTATTTCCAAGTTTTTAATCAACATCTCTACTCGAATTGAAATGAATGTCTCAGGAATTCAGAAGAAAATCCAATAACTCATAAGCTTTTGCCTACAACGTAATTCTGCACTAGATTTGGCGTAATAATATAAGCCTCTGAAATCCAGTCATTTTTTAGTGTATTACACAACTGTTCACAGTCTGAAATTTTAATTCCTGTCTTTTACTGTAGGAATTTCCTCCTCTAGTACTTAACATTCATGTCCAGGATTGTTACTACGGTTTATTGGATATAAATAATTTTGTTTGGAATTTTTTCGTCCTGCCAATCTTGGTTTTATAGGAATAAACGGTTGGGAGGCGTCTGAGCCTGATGCTCCCAGTTATTGGCAGCTCCTATTCTTTTGCATTGGCACTAGTGGCTTAAATTTCTAAAATTGCAATCGCAATCATTAGAAGTTATATTAAAGAAAATTAGTGGTTTTGAAATTTGCGAAACAAGGAATTGCTACGATTAGAATGTAAAATTGAGAAAATTGAACCAGTAGTTCTCAAGTTAGTATCCTAGGCGAAGCATGACCGTAAGGATTTATCCATGTCTGTGTAACTTTTTGTTTATTTGGTAAAATAAATACATAATTGCCATTAATTTTTCGAGGGGCTTGTCATACATTAAAAAATACCGATACGATTGTTGTTTTACATTTTAACTATTTGTATCATAATAATTCTGCTATTCAGGTCAAAAACTAACAGGTGTTGGCAAACATGTAAAATCAAACCACTTTTGTTTAGTGGATCCTTATAACAACCGAGCAATTCAGAGTTCCTTGTACAAGATATTACAAGAAATTATTTGAGTTATCTGTATGAACCATCTTCAATTTTTAGATGCCATTGTTAGTTGTTGGGGTAGTCTCTTAGAAAGTTTAATGGCATATTTAGCTTTCCTAGTGATTCTTTAGGATTATGCCATTTTCAAAAACTGTTAGTGCTTTGAAGATGATGTCAGAAGCCCTGGTAAACACCTACAACAAAATACCACTGCCTATATCTGGCATTGCACCATTACAACAACCGATAACTTATTCCATTTAAGATCTTGCCGGAAGCCTGAGTAGACCTCGAGAGCCAAATAAATACAACGATGGTATCGGTAGTGGAGCTCATATTGTGAAACCCATGTTTGGTGTCCAACAGCTAAATGGAAAATGGCTGCACTTTGTCGATACTTGGTCATGTGCAAGGCGGCTTAATCTTGAAGAGAATCTTCAAGTGTCTACATGGATTGGTAAGTATTTATTTTCATTGTGTTTTCATTTAAAAGTATAACTTGCTTTCATTTACCTTTTTTTTAGAAGAACTGAATGAATAATGATATTCAAATTGCATCGAAACTGGCATGATTTTAAAGTTTTTTAGTTTTAATGACGCGTGATTTCCAGGCAATGCAGCTTACTGTTAGAGTAAAATTTGAATTCAATTCAATTCACTCTGGGCTGCATGACCCCAAAACTCTATGCTATAAATAAGGTGTGAAGAGAAGAAAGAATAATATAAATTCATCATTCTTGGTCAATCTTAAAACTATCTGATACTCGCAACGATAAAAGAAACTTTAACTTTTTGCAAATCTGTGCTCTATAATTTTTTGAAGGTAAAGTTTCTATCAATTTCTAATCCTTGTAACTTGGTGGAGGAAATTGATTCTATTCAATTGTTTACCATACTAACATTAAAAACTTAAGAATCCTCTATTTTTGTAAGGTCCTTTAAAAAGGACCTGGAGAGTGTTTGTGTCGTCTGCAAATAAAATGTATTCCAATTGAGGAGCAGAGTTGATAAGGATGTTAATGAAAAAAACAAAAACACCATTGGTCCCAGTACAAATCCCTGAGGTACACCAAGTTTCACTTCTTTTGTGGAAGAACAGCAATCGCCCAACTTTACAAATTGCGAGCGAAAATTAGATTGGGCGTCATTAAATTTATGGCGCCAGGAGATAAATTATAATATGGTAGTTTTTTAAGTAAAATGTCATAGTCATTACAATCAAAAGCATTAATAAAGTCTAAAAATATACATTGTTTGGTTTCACTTTTATTAAAAATCTCAATAAAAAGATTTTCTCATTAATATCGAGATTGGCAAACATGTGTTTTTCCTTCCTTGTACCAACATGATTCTTTTTGGATAAATTGTTCATTTCAAATTGGAAACAAAATCGTGTTGCTAAAACTTGAGCAGAGCTATGATAAACACAACCTTTCACTAGGAAAGCAAATGCACTATCTTGGATCTGGGCTTTGAACCTTGTTATGGCCCCAGTCAGCACTTATATAGTGGAATATATTTATGTTACTCTTTGTGCTGAAGCTGACCAGGTGGGGTAGACCTAGAGTATAGCTCAATGTTCTCGTTACCGACGTCATATAGAAACAGTTTTGTTCACCTGTTACTGAGGGGAGATAATATGTTTTGATAATGATGTTCATGATCTTCATGTAGGATATGACGATCATCAATAGCTTGTATTTCTTGTATCTTCATTTCAAGCTCACATATATCTTCTTTGTGAATGTAGGTTTAGGACGATGTGGTAATGGAACATTAGATTTAGCTGTATACGGAACCCTATGCAAAGTTAAAGGCATGACAATACTGGAATTTACAGACCGAAGCTTCTTTGTGTTCTCAGGTCCATTTGTAAGTTGATTATGTGATTCTCATAAACACTATAATTGATCCAATTATTGCTGTATACCAATTAGACTAGTTAAATAGTTGATTTAACCTGTTTGAAATTGAACTGGATTTTTCAAAAGGACCTGGATTGAGATTCATTTCATTTTGATAGGCAGGCATGAGGTCATATTTTTTTAAAGTTGTATAACACTATAAAAAGCGGTCACTTCGAGTCATTCTATCATTTTAGGGTATTTATATATATGCATGGAATGGCAATAGTAAAAGGCAAGTAGTTGAAACTAGCCAGGCAAGCTTTTACGCTGCTGAGCTGATATCTGAAGCTTATCGTGATATTGCTGGATCATTGACAAAGAGAAGCCAAGTCAACACTGCTTATGTGTACCATAACACAGCATACGGTATGTCATAACTTAACCTTTGAACCTGTTCACCTAACATGATTCATCCCCACCTTCAAACATAAGGAATATACTTAGCTGGTCCAAACTTCATCAAATTTCAATGCTTTCCTTTGTAAAGGTGCATTTTGATTTTGTAGGATAAGAGTTGGGAATTGAAACTTTGCATTGTCTCACGTTAATGGGTTTAGCATATAAGTATGTTAGTGGTATGCAGTGAGGAGTCCATATTGGTGATGTTAATCATACTTCATCCATAATAATCTGCTAGATTGAGTTGGGATGGTAATATTTGCAACAAATGTGCTATTCTCTAGTAATGTACAGTAGTGAATAGTTTGCAAGAGACTGCAAGGATTTCTTCCTGGTTGAGTGAAATGAAGTTCAATAATAAATTTTAACCAGAAACAGCAATGCCGAGGACCTGTAACTGTGTTTAAACGGAGTAATGGGTGTGGGATTTCTTATTCATTCCATTTCATGTCAAAAAAATGACTGTTTTAATATCATCACTGCGATAATTGATGAATATTTGGTTGTTTTGATTGATAGGAATCACTAGATACAACTTTGATCAGGTGACTGTTACAAACAAGAAACCAAGCGTCACCAGAATCGCTAGGTGAGAAATCACCTTCATAATAAATGAAGTAATTACCTATTACTATTGTTTATAAGTTAACCAACTCTCTGCCTCAGTGATTCAATGTTGAATCCCTTCAAGATTTTTTGAAATGCCCAAGTGATTATTGAGTCAAACTTATTGATGTTTGATGAAGTAGGAAAGTAGAAGGTTAACCCTCAGACTATTCCTGCCCTTCCGACATGTTGAAGGTAGCAATAAATATGATCTACACACATTAAGATAAGTATCTAGAAATATTCATTGCATCAACGCATGCTGCCTGCTGAAATGTGCACTGTTTTCCTCTTCTATGAAGATGACTTGTATTTGTATTGTAGCCCACTGTGTCATTATCTAGATCACTCTGATTTCCTTGACCATCTAATTGAACAATCCCAAATATTGTTCATGCATATGCCCAAACATCCAATTTTGTTTCAGCCTTAAGCCGCACACTCCCCTGCTATTTTCACAAAACGATGACATGGCGACTCATAACTACGACCATAATCAACCGGTTACTTTTGGACCAGGAGGAGGATCAATCGCTATTAATCCACACTACGATGACATTCTGATGGTGGCTGATATCAGCAAAGGAAGCCTGATAATATATAACATCACAAGTGGTACGTATAGCTTTTCTGATCTTTTACAATCAAACAACTATTGGCTGGTTATGTTTATAATGATATATAATATGACAAGTGGTATGCTCAGTCTTCCTTATAATATGCAAAATTATAAAAAATTTGTTTAAATTGTTGCGTTTTTTGCTGCAAACATAAATGACAAGTTTCATTATGAAATGAAAGTAAATATGGTTCTTTGTTGAAAAAGATACCTGTCTCTTCAACGGCGATGATAGCGAGAATTGATAATATGACCCCATGCATTTGAAGTGTGCCTGATATCATCTTTGTTACATACATGCATTTTTTTTTCAGGGAATAAATTGTCAGTTGGCAAGCAAGACATTTCACCTCCTTATAGTATCACGTTGTCAGCGAATGCAGCAACATGTCAATGGGTGATATTGAGGAGCGCAATGTGGCTGACTCAAACTACAGCGTTGGTTACTGATTCTTGGTTGAATGGAAAACTTTATAAAATCAGCTTCAGTAAGTGAATATGAGATCTGCCTCCTTAGGTTATCACATTTGAAATAAAAATAGATTCTTACATCCAGCTTGATCCAGCTTGAGACATACTCAGTAATGCTCTCATTCCTAAATGCTTTTTGTCTGAATGATTTGAAAATCAGCTTTTGAGTCATGAGCTGATGCTATGTACTGAATGCATCCATCAGTGGGTACAATAAAACGAAAAATCAGACCGAATAAAGAGAATCAGCAGACAGTCTCAGGGCCGAAGTTTAGAAAACATGGTAGGGGAGGCTAAGTCCGAGGTGAGTCCAAAGCATCACCAGGAGGGGTGCTTTAAGCTCCTCCCCAAGCAATTTAAGTTATATAAATAGAATATAGAAATCCGAGAGGAGCTGATCCTGACATGGATTATTCAATTATAGTGATTTAGGTCACTTTATTTAGCTTTCTAGGGGAGGCAGTGTCTCCCTGCCTCCCCTAGAACTACGGGCCTGAGTCTAGAAGGTACTAAGGATTAAGGCTAATTTAATTCATATCTCTAATTCATAATCCTTATCTCATCTGACCTATTACTGGCAGCACAAAAGATAAATTGCGTGTATGGAAAATAGCTCCGTATTCAAGGTTGTTTGATGTGTTTCAGCTATCCTTGATCACATTTAGGTAAAAGGTTCTTAACAACAGATATTGATCGGATCTAGCTTGAACAGGGTTTGACAACACTTGAGATAGACATGGCCAAACAGGAAAAAGAAAGGTTAAACATACTATATCCATAAACCTCAGTTAGGGAAACACATCACACTTGGGTAGCTATTAGCAAACATAATTGGTCGGATGGTGATTGCTTTTTGCTATTAACGATGATATTTACTTGTGGCGGTGAGTTTTTGAGGCTCGAAATAAGTTCTGGTTGGTGGTGTGAGCAGGTTCGACAACTATTCACAGTGCTGGCTATATCATGAGATATGCCAGGCCACCAAGCGTTTCTCATTCTCAGCACTTCTGTATTCCTAGATCACAGGAGTGAAGGCCTTTCAGAATACCATCTCGCTGGTTATCTCTATTTATAAAGAAGTAGGTTGTCAGCACGTGATAAAATAGTTTCTCCTTGCCAGTATGGTTTGGGGTTTGTCTTTACATCAAGAGATAATCAGGCCATCAATAAATGACAAAGTGTTTCACCTGTTGAAGAGTTGTACATTTTATTAGCTCATGTAGGGGGTGGCCACTTGCAGGAAGTGATGTATAAGTAGATATGACTGCTAATTTTAATTCTCTATCGAGCCGTTTATCTTTACCTTAGCCTTAATCTTGTTCAGACAGTGGTTGTCTGAAGAGTAGATTGCCCATATTGTTGCATTTACAATGTTATGTTCTTCTATGTTCAGAGTCGTTTATGCTTTTAAGTTGAAGATCGATCTGCGTGGTTTGATGTCAGTTCGCTTGTTACATTGGTATATCCTAAAGTGAACATCCTAAACTTCATGCAGAATGACGCTTTATATAATGCTTCTAACTCGATAGTCGACCATCTTTATTCAGCATCTGTTAGACCTCTAAACTTAACACGATCACAACAGTAAAACCCAAATGAAGTGATGAAACAGTATGCAGCCGGGAGTCGTTTTCTAGTGGTGTCTGATTACACCCTGAGGTTGATCCAGTTTTTATATGAATTTTGCTCCTGAAAGCTTGGCTAAAATTTTGTCAACAGGACTTATAGGATGTGTTACGGCCCTTTGAAGTTTAGACACGGAAGAATATGTGGATTTCCTATAGGTACTTGAACCATACCGGAGCACCCTTTAGATACCATACCCTTACTCTCCATCGTGTCTAGCTGCTTTTTGACTATCAGTAGTCGCGACTGAGACACCTCGAACGGCGTGTGTATTACAGAGTTGGTTACATATCCTCCCTTAGCTGGATTCCATACAGCTTGGTGACATTGACTTTGCCTAAACTTGGGAATAAATATCAGAAAATTCATGGTGAAACTTTGCAGACTTATCATCATTTGAATCAATGTTATGCACATATTATTTGGCATTACATTGTATGAGACCGAGAGAAATGCATGCGCCTCATAGACTTAATAATAAACCTAGACAGGACACTTTATGGGCGGCGTACTGACAATGGAATGTGTAGAAGTAATGATGCTATGACTGATATACTGTCCAAAATCCAGGTTTTTTGTCGATAACTAAATCAATTGTGCTCGGATTTCAAGCTTGAAAATTACACTTGATTTAGCAACTTGTCTTAAACAGTTTGATACTAATCTAAGGCTAAAATTTTTTGGAGGAGAAATAGCATCAAGTCGATAACAAGACGCTGCTGATTGTAAAGCCATTTTCAAATACAAAATTCGATAAAACTTGATCGAGTTATGAACAAAAAACCTGGATTATGGACAGTAATTCAATGATGGCATCATTGCTTACTACACCTGCCAATGACATTACGTTGTCCCACAATTAAGTGCCTCACTTCAGCTGTATATGGTGTCCTGTCTAGGTTTATTATTAGGTCTATGATGCGCCTTTTCTTAATAAGTTGCTATTTCAATCATTCAGAACATAGATTTTCTCATCATTTTTCTATTGTCAACTCTGAGCTGAGCTGAGGTGAAATCGTAATCATTAATCGTTAATCATAGCACTTTACTTTTTTTTTTTTTCATTTGTAGAAGTTGGTGTGAATGCCTGTGCGAGTAACCCTTGTGGCCATGGAATCTGCTCTGATCTATCGACTGGTTATCATTGCCACTGTGATGATAATTGGTCCGGATTGACGTGCTCAATATGTAAGTTCAAACTGACTGATTGCATAAACTGAAACCTTAAATCGTTCATGAAGCCAAGGATAGAATTGAAAGAGATGGTGCCTTCAAAATGTAATAGTAAAACAGGCAAGACCACCTATATGTCATAGCAAGAGCCAATAAAACTTGAGAATGTTGAGCGTGATGAAGGTCCCTTAAGTAGCCGTTACTGTTTTGTTTAATTGAAACAATACTGCAAAGTAGTGCTATATCTTCTTGCAATTTATTCTCATTCTAGTGATAGGAATTTCCATTTTTCTTCTGCACAGAACATTTCTTTTATCTCACTATCTTTTGTTTTCAGCCACTCCGAGAACTAGTGAGTACTTATGACAAAATGTTACTGCACTGTACAGATACAGTTACACATTAAAAGGATTGAGTGTCTACAATTCAATAGTACATTAATAGATTCATAGCCAGAGGGGGAAAAAGAGTTTTATTTCAAAAACAGAAAATCCATTGATTCACTTTTATTGTGGAATGTGAATTAGAATCCCAATGAAAGTGGCAGTTGCTCCAGCTTTGAGATTTTCTTGCAATCAGGAGTCAGGAGTGGTTGGTATTATGAGCCAGGGTCAATTTCCGGAGCCGGCTGTCATTTCTGATTTGGCACTGGCAAGCCATTCATCTTAACCAGGAGTATTCTGACCGAGACCAAAAATACAGGTTTTCTGTGTGCTTCCACACAGTATAAAGATCCCCTCTGCCTCTTCCAAAAAAGAGTAGCCGGCAACGGTGGGCAACTGTTACAGTGGGCATGGGTATAGGTTTTCTACTCCACACAAGCCACCTGGCCTTAAGGGGGCCTGTTAAATAGGGCGGCCAAATAAGACCTAGTGTATAGCATATGTGTATGTGCAAATATCAACAAATTTGCTATCAATTGTCATTATCACCATTATTAAAATCTGTCTCTATTCATTAGATGCAGTTTTTCCTGCACTGGGAGACGATGGTGTCGCTGGCCATCTGATGAGCATAGGAACATCTGGGAGTGAGACCTTCCCAGTCTTGATCATCACAGCCTCCCTAACTCCCTTATCTTTATTCAACTGATGACTTTTAGTGACACTGTCGTCCATCTTTAAAACTTTATCCTGAGAACCTAATGTATCAACTCACTTTACTATATTATGTTTAAATGTTGGCTGCCATATATTCATGATTATGTGTTCCCATACTGTGACTGTCTGCCAATATATACTTGTCACAAATTCAAATTTCAAATATGAATCTTTAAAATTTTAAAATTATATACCACCTATGCTTGTGTGTGTCTTTTATCCTCTATTCTCAATTATTCCTGCAAGTTACGCTTACTATTCTTAGAAGTTTTGTGTAATGTATAATGCGAGCATAGCCACAGTTGGAACAAAAAAAAATGGAATGGCTATTATAATGTTGAATTTATACAAGTAGAAAAATATATTATTCTGAAGCATGAACTTATGAAGCTACAGATTTTCGAACTCCTGGTTCATCATAAATAGCCATTGATTTTAATGATTGATAAAAAGCTCAAACATAGACAGTTTCTCACAGGGTAAGAAGGTTAAGCAGCAGTGCTTCAAACTCTCAGCAAACTTTGGGCAGACAAGAGATACATGAAAGAACCAATGCTAAAGTAACCTGGTACTATAGTTTGAAGACAGCAATTGAAAGCACAATGTATTGGCACATTGAAAACAACATCGCATGCATTTTTAATTTTTTGGAGTTGTGTTCACCCACAAATTGAAAAGTGTCAGAATTAATCCGCAAAGCAAACACTGGCTAAAACAATGAAAACTGAACACTACGCAGCTCTCAATGACGAATGTTCTTATTGATCACCTCATATAAATCATTGTTGTATATCAAAAGTAATTAATTTCAACAATTGGAAAGTTCACTGTAATCTGCTGTCAAGAGAATTGAGTAACATAACTGTCAAATATGAAGATCAAGATGAAATTGTGTGAAATAATTTATTTGCGCATTAGTTCTACAAGTTCTTTCTGGCTTAGACAATATACAAAGAAAAATCACCAAACATAAGCAAGCTAGCACTCTGTTTGAATTAAACCAATATAAAGTTAAAACTTCATTATGACAGCACAAATCACAGAAGTATTGATCAATAAAACATTGGCAAATCTAGTTGTTGCTAAGAATTGGAGGCAGAAAAATGTGTATCACCTAGTCAAATTATTCATCATAGATAATTAATTGGTGCTGATGGAGTTTAAATGGTAAGGATCTACTGCTCGGTCTTCCCTCCTCTGCTGTAATGAATGTATTCCCTTTTGAGAGAATCACAGCATCAACCTAACAAAATAAGATACAATACTATTCATTTTAAAACCCTCTACAGAACATTTTCGAGAAATCATGAAGTTGAGTAGTTCTTAGAAAAAAAATGCTCGGCAATAATGAGCTAGAACAAAAATCATGAAACTAAAAATAGATTGGTGAGGTGACACAAATAAAAGTTCACAGTACAAATGGATAGATTTTTGTTCTTTTAGTCAACCACAACCTCTGCTTTCATTTAAGCAGCCTTGTCGTATTTATAACAAGCTTATATCAACGGCAAATAGAAACACTTGCAAGCATCGCCAAGAAATATGAATCAAATCTATGCGTTTACTGCACTACCTAATTCAAATAAGTACATTATTTATTTTATACAATAATTATGCAGTGAAATTTGAGAATATAGTTGTCAAAGGACGCTGTATGCAGGTTTAACAATTTTACTTTCAGCTAGACCTACCCTTTTAAATAGAGTGGTAGCCTCAGGGTTACGCTATGTTGGCGGGTGGCAGACACACTCTTCGTTTGTTTGTTTGTTTAATTTTAGGACCTCTCATCCGAGAATGTTCACATAATAAAAATATGATCGAGCTTAGAAAAAAAATGCCCCTTGGTATACTAAATGAAACTATTATTACAATAAAAATTACACTACAGCAAAGTACTCAAAATTTACAAATATTGCACACTTCCGCTTCTCGGTTCAACATTTCGGCAGATATATGGTGCCCTCAGAGTTTCTTGTAGAGTGTCTGAGTCCCTCCTTACGCAGCGGGAGCCGATGTCGTAATGGGTAATGGGCCGAGTAGTTTGGTGGATGTCACATTGTCAACATTATGAGACTTGTTCATCGTTAGTGGTTTCGACATTGTCGTCTGTTTTTTGAGAGACAGATTAATTGTCTTAGTCTTGGCTGCGTTTAGCAACATCTTGTTCTCCAACGCCCAGTCTGAGCACTCATCGATTAGTTTTTGACCGATTTCTAGTGGTTCGAATTCGACAGTTGTTTGAGTACTGCTGATGGTTGGTAGATTATCTTTTCTCAGGGCGAAGTAGTTTGTTGTGTCATCGGCATATTTAACAGTGGTGGCGGTTGAAAATTGGAGAGAATCAACAAACGCTAGCCAATGCGTGGGTCCACACAAGGTTCCCTGTGGAACTCCTGTGTTACAACTTGCGATGTGAGATTTCACGTGATGTTGCTTAATTACAGCTCGTTGCTGTCTGTTTTCTAGATAATCGGCAACTAAGGCGATAAGCGAGTCAGCGAGCTCAAAGTCCTTCAGTTTTTGTAGGAGCAGAGAGTGGTCCATGAGGTCGCTGAAATCATATAGGATCATCTCAGCACCGATGTTGTTGATGTCGTCCATCGCCTTTGTGATGTCATCAAGGACACTCACAAGCGCATCTGTGCAACCTACACCCTGCATGTATGCGAACTGATTGCTTCTGAGTTTTGGCAGGAGTTTGTCGCGGAGTCGTCTGTTCATGAATAGCTCAGTGATTTTCCTGATATGCCAAAGAAGAGAGATGGGCCGATAATCTTTGCAGGTGGATGGTGAGTTGGATGTTGCTGTCGGCGTGAGTTCGGCTCATTTGTAGATTGTTGGGAATCTTGCTTCTCTTTGTGATTGATTGATCATATCAGCTATGGGTACACAGAGGTCTTCGTGGCAGAGTTTGCTTATCCAAGGAGGATATTCATTACTGTGGACTGACTTTTTGGTTTTAATGTTTTTCAGTGCAGTTTTGACTTGCCCGATTGATACCTCATCGACAGAATATTTCTCTTTGATCTGATAGCTTGGAGAGGGTGAAGTTGTTTCGGCGGCTACGGTAACGTAGTAGGTGTTGAGTTTGTTTACGAACTGCTGTGAGTGTCGTCAACAATGTAGTGCGTTGGTACCTTGGCTTTTGATTTACTATCAAAAGTTTTCACATTCTTCCACCAGTTAGCAGTGCCAGCTTTCAGGTGATTGATCTTTCGATCATAGGAGCTTCGCTTTGACTTTGCTATAGTTAGATCAAGCATAGTTTGGAGATAGGCAAACGAGGGTTTCCCTGAGCAAAAGCTTTCTCCTTTGCACATCTGAGCTTTTGTGTGAGAAGGGTTTCCCATGCAGGTGAGCTATCCTGAGCTATGCGGAATCTCCTTAGTGGAAATTTTTATGATAGATGTCAGTGACTATTGTTTGATATGCTTCTACCTTAGCATCCAGGTTTACGATGGGCTGCAGATATGACCAGTCTACCTTTGCTATATCAAGCCTAATTTTGTTTCTAGCGGTAGCTGTGACAGTATGTTTTTAAGCAAAGCATTATTCACTAAAAACACAAGCGTGATCGGATTCACCAAGGGGGGCACATTTACTAACTTTTGCACACAGATAAGACTTATCATTAGTAAAAACTTTATCAAGGTAAGCATCTTTTCTGGTTGGGAAGCTTACTAAATTGGTGAGATTGAATATCCTCTCAAGAATACTGCAGTTTGATGTATTGAAATCGCCACCTAATACGATGGTATGGTTTGGATATCTCACGATCAGGTCGGTTAGGGTCTAAGTCAGGTAGTCTAGAGTTGTCTCCTTATTGGCTTTCGGCGGATGGTACAGGCAGCCGTAGATGAGAGATGTACAGGAACTGTTGCTGACTGGAATCTTTACCCAGATTGCAGAAACTATATCATCATTGAAAATGTAGGTGTGCAGCTGTTGTGAAGGTAGATCTGTAGATGTGTATATGGCAGAGCCTTCGCACCCCCGGTTCACACGGTGTGTTGAGTAGAGCTTATAGTTTGGCATCTGGATATCTTTTGTCGTCTTGAACCATGTTTCTGTAGCCAGGATAACATCGAAATGGTGTTTCGAGCAGATAAGTTGTAGTTCATCTGATTTCTTCGAGGTCAAGGATTGGCAGTTACCAAGAAATACTGTTGGTTTGTAGAAACTATCATAGGATTGTTCACTGGCTCGTGGTATCTTGGTGAGATTTCTAGATGTTGGTCTCGTCTTATGTTTAAGGTTTGTAGTCTGGACTGCTCTGCTGGCCAAGCATTGTGCGCTTGCTGGTTGGCCATAGCCAGGGTAGGGGGGTCGAGCAAGGCTGCACTAGTGCAACCCCTGCTTCCCCTTTCACACCGTTGGATCCGGTCCTGTGATGATATGGACTGTTGTCATAGCGCATCACTGAGCAGTTATCAGATTACGACAATAGTTTCTTTGTTGGTATGCGTAGCAATTAGATGGTAGCTTGCTACTTACAATAGTCTGGATTCTCGATCCATTTGGTTCTGAGGTCGGGTGATTTTTCTGCTTGAGTATAGAGTCAATATGGCTCCATTCATAATTGTTGTTTCTTTGTTGATTATGCTGGATTTTTAGTAGCTGTTCTCTAGAGTATGTCAGGTGCTGCTTTGTCATTCTGAGTACGGTTGCGTAGCTTGGAGTGAGATCTTTCAGCTGGTGTGATTTAGGAATGTAGACTATTACATTATACAGGATAAAAATAACAAAATGTCTCATTTTTCTTAGAGCAGATTAAAACAAGACTTTTAGAATCGTAGCCTCAGAACGTTCCGAGGTCATCAAAGAACTTTCAAGTTTTAATGCCTCGGTTTCATCTGATGTCATGATCCACTGTAACCGTGCTTTCCTCCTTTTCAATTTCTGTCAAAATTCATAAATCATTAGGTAACTATACTAAAATTCCTATATATTGGCATTAATAGATCAATGATGATTTCATCGGATCTATTTCCATAGTCTTTCATGCAGCGAAATCTTTTCCTGGCTTTTGAAATAGCCTCAGACTATGATAAATGCAGTACATTTTCTATTCTTCCGACAAGCAACTGAGTTACTTCTCTATTTTTATCATGCCGAAATCTGGAGAGAAAGATATATGAAGGTTCTGTCATTAATTTTGTTTATTGCACAGTATATCCTGTTGACTTTTGGTGGCATGCAATGTATCTTCTTGGCTATTAAGGGCCTGATTTCAATCCAGGAAATTTGGTAATTTGTAGTAGTAGTATTCTATTTTAATTAAAATAGAAACACGGAAAAAAAATACCTCTGTTTGCAGGCAAATTGTTGAATCACTGGTAAACACAGGATGAAATTTTGGAAGTTCTGTTGGCAAGAAGATAAAATATTTGGGTTAAAGGCTATGGATGAAAACCAAAAACATTTTGTTGAAATATTGAAATAATTGTGATTGCATCTGCAGTACTGACAAGAAAATGATGTAATTAATATGAGGGGAAAAAAGCACATCTCTTTAAAGAAAAATTGTTGAATTAGCAGTAATAACGAGGTGAATGCACTGTTAGCAAGGGATAAAGTTTTGAAAACATTTCAGCAAGAAAATACAAGTTTCTTATTGGTCATAGACTGTGAATGGAAAACAAGAATAGTTCCTGATTAGTAAAAATATTATGATGGTATGCCCAGTATTAACAGGATGAATATGTTATACGATATTTACAAGCTTCCATGGAAGCATGATGAAAAATAGTTTGTGATAATGCAGAGGTATGTTATAATAGTGTACTGGGCTGGGTAAGTTAAAGATGGTTGCAGTGGTTGGATTGTTCTTCGAGATGCCTCATTTGGCTTTTGGAAAAAAAACAAAAAATGTGATATGAGTTAACATGAGTCTGTTGATCCTGAGATTATCATCTAATGGTTGTTAGGTGTAGGGTGCATTTGAGGTCATAATCTTCCACTAGCTGTCACATATGTCAGGTAAACAGTGTAGTTGCATGTCTCCGGGTTGGTGATTTCTCTTAGGCACTTGTGGTTCTTGCAATGGTATAGATAGTGTCTCGGTGATTCGTCTTCCTCGAGGCAAGTGCATGTTGGTGTGAATGTCAGGCCAAGTCTATAGAGATGGCTCTGTAGGTTGATGTGTCCAGTAAGTAGCTCCACTAGTATGGCTGCTTGACATCTGCTGATTGTTAGTGGGAGAGGATACCTCTCTATATGTAGGGGATCAAGCTCGTGGAGGAGTCCTGCTGAGCACTCCCCAACGGCCAGGTGGATTTTCCATCTCCTTCTGTTCTCATGTTTTATGGTCTTCTGTATGACTGAGTTATAGAATTCTTTTGGTACAAACACTGCTGTCAGGATCAACTTAGTAGTGGCTGGTTGTAGACCTGTTGTAATGAATGGAATAAGCATATTCCATTTCTTTGTGTGAGTACTTTTTGCTTCCTCTCTCTGATTATCAAAGTTGAGTTTATTGTCTAGTGTGATTCCGAGTTCTTTTGTGAATTCAGCTATGTTGATATTCTCCTTAGCGATCTGTAACTGCTCTGGTTGGCCAGAGAACCATATTATGTCTGTTTTAGTGCAGTTAGCCTTCATTTTCCATTTCTGAATCCTCCTAGTGATCATATCGCACTTGTTTTTAAGTGATGTGTTCAAGAATGTACTGCTCGTCCCAGAACATAGAACTGAGCAATCATCAACGTATTGGAGCTGGTTACCCTCCATATTGTCCAGCATATCTCTGGTATTTATGAGGAATAGTAATGGCGATAACACGCTGCCCTGTGGCAGTCCATTGCTGCATGGTTTTGGTTGTGAGGTGTAGTCATTAACCTGGAGTTTGATGTTTCTATTAATTAAATCAGATCATAAATATTTGATCGTTATACTTTTTGGGTGATAACTTGATCCCTCATTAAGCTTTTTGATTTGCTGCAAAATGTTGCAGATAATTAAGATGGATAATTTTGCAACTCAAATTAGTTTTCATTGATACAGGAATTTCACTGTTAGATACTTACGATTAAGCTAGGACATATTCAATCTCCTTTAGATCATAGAGGTTGATAATTTTACTCCTGAAGTCCTTTGCTGTCTTGACATGATTTGGAATGTCGTGTCTTAATTCTTGTTGATTTGGTGTGCTGTTGTGTACAGGAAAGAACAGATCTTCTCTCAGCAATAGGGTGGATTTAGGAATGACTACAATCGCATTTGATTGCGCACATTGATGCCTTGGGGTTCGAGATGCCGCCCCAGTATTTAAAATGGCTTTGTCATCAGAAACACTGCAATTTATAAACTTACACATAATGTTGTTAATTTTGAGTGAAATTAACACAATGACTAATCTAAGCATTTATTTGGTACCGCTATCAACATCTCATCCTATATGGCTCAGATTCTGTTTGCACAGAAAGGTCAAACTCACTCAGATTCTTATTGTTGTCGGTGACAAATTTCGCAGCAGAGTGACTGCAGAGTTAGTCAGCTCAATTTCTGACATGTTGTGCAATGGAATGATTCGTATGGTGTGGTTAGGAGAGTTATTCTCCTAAAACCAAAATATAAAATATTCATCTTCCCATGAATATATATAAAGGACACCTGGTTGCATTTTCGTAACATCGTTTCTTGCCGGCCGTGAATAAACCCTCTGACAAATCTTTATTTGCGCTGCCGAGCAAAATTATTCTACAAAACCACCAGTAGCTCTCTCAGATTGTTAGGCAACCATACTCAAACAATACTGGTATTTAATGCAGAGCTCATGAATGAAAGTTCGCTGAAATTCATGAACAAATGTGGTGTCAATAGAGTGAACTGTTTATCCTTCATAAAAAACCTGTCACGCCAACAGATCAGAATTTAAACCTCCAGCTTTGTGGTTGATCACATAGTATAATTATCAAGGTGTGTAGGATCACCACCCCGAGCACCCAAAATAGTCATGTTCTTTTAAATTTTTGAACATCATGGATGGTTATCAACTTGAAGCTGAAGAACAGTCCTGCTTCAACCTTCTTTCTAAAGTAGCTACTGACAACATATCAAATCGTAGTGCTGTTCGTATTCTAACTGAGATAAAAAATTATCCCAATCTACGTAAGTCATGGAAGGGATTGATGTCAAGATCTGCACTGGTAGAGAAATTTCAGGTTATCAGGCTGTGTTCACATTGAAAGTGTGCATACTAGGACAGAGACATAGAGGGGAGCAAACTATGTGGAAACATAATAAAACAAGGGCGCCGTAGGAAAATTTGCCAGACTCCATTAACGGATAGCATGTCAATGCCGTACCGCCCTATATCCACATGGATTGAGGATATTTTGAGAAGATATGGAGCCAACAAATTTATACAAATGTAAGTATGGTGTATTGAATATGTTTACCTGCCAAGGGAATAGTCATCTATTTTGAAGGTAGAAAGCTTTTGTATTCATGATCATTTTTTGTGTGGCTAAGCTGGCTGACTTAGCAATAATTTTGTAAGATATTTGAAAAAGGTTTCAAACAGTTATCGTTTTGCCCAGATAGACCAGACCCAATATCTAATAATAGTGTGTCTTGCATGAGGGAATGTTAGCGTATCTAGCTTTTTAAATTGTGTCTTGTTTAAACTACTGTAACTCTGGGTATGTCAATTGACCAGATGGCATAAATACAAAACAGAGGATCATGGAATCATAAAGTTGGTGAACCCATAATTGAACTTGTCCTATGAGTTTTAAGCTTGAGTCCCGGAAGTTGCTACAAAAACAAGATACATTCAGCGACTGGTTTGATAATCTAAGTTTCAACAGGATATAGAATGGCTCACATCTGAAGACTATGATTTTTCTTAAACCCTGCTGCTCAACATTGATTGGTGAGTTTGTGAGGGTTAGCTATCTTGATTCCTCACCTCTACCACTGCTATTAATTTAATGTTTCCTTCGTTTGGCTGAATAACACCAGAGAGATCTGATTTCTGTGTAAATTTTCCTTGCCACATTATCTTTTTCTTTCAAACTCAATCATCAAGGTTCCCCTTTCTTCTTAAAAGTTCATGAAGAATTATTGCATTGAGTTCATAGTTTTGTCCTTAGTATACCCTTATGTTCGCGAGCCTCAAACCTTCGCAAACAACACAATTATTTCAAACTGTCCTGGCTTCCAACTGAAAGTTATCAAAATTCCAGTTCTACATTATATGGTGCAAAGGGATTAACCCAACTCATCAAGTATAATACTCCTGATGAGGATAATTGAACAGTTGGAATAAGCGTATAAGAATCTAATTATTTGAGGGAGCCCTCTTTATTTGAGTATGTGATTTTCTTTCAATGCCTATATCACACAATTAAATTTAAATGTCTAAAGCTTTGATTGCCTCATCAGGGCTAAATCAATTCAATTCTTTCCATGAAAACATCTCTTTAATATTAAAGTTGAAAGTTTGTTTATTGCCTAATTCTAATATCCATCCTGTAATAGGCTTATAACATCGAAAGTATGACAGACAAAAAAGAGGAAAAAATAAATCGAAAAGGAGTTTTTGCTAAATCAGTCGAAAAATCACATTTAAATTCAAAACAGGTGTTTTGTCTCTTGGTGATTCGACACTTGTACGGTCAGTATTTATCTATTCTTCTATGCGAGCAGATTTTCTATTTGTATTTACTTTGATACGAGAGTTCAAGGGTTTGTCCTTAGCTATTTTTGATGAAGTGTTCACAGAAAGAGGTGGGCACGGAAGTTGTGATAGTTCGCAGTGCAAGGATGTCAAGCCTCTGTTTGTAGTTGACAGAGAATGGCGGAGCGGTGGATTCTCTCTAGGCCAGTTTTGTCAGTGTCCGATAACATATTTTACTATGCAGGGCAGGCGTAGGCGATTATAGACCTAATATTAGCTCCATAAAAATTTCATCTTCTCTGTTGGTTACACCAAGATGCATAACAGGTTACTTTGTAAAAGCTTCATTCAGTATTACAGTTTTGGTAGAATTCAAAATCATATTGTTTTGCTCAGACCAGGTGTCCGCTAATATGAGGTAGAATAGATATTAATTGAACATGCATTTTGGACATTTAATTTCAATATTAATAGCATTTGATATTTGATAGTAATAATAGATCTAGATGGGTAAAAATATTTATAGAGTTTCGTATAGCTAGTTTGGAATTACTACTGTAGAATGGGTTTCATTAACGACATATTTGTTAACGACATTAACGACCTCAATAGAATAGTTAAAATAAAAACCAATAAAAAATCAATAATGTAATCATTCTCGCCAACATTTATTTGATGTCAGGGAGTTGCTTGATCTCATTCTGGTATATTATGATTAATTATCATAAGATTATTGTTGCATACTACCAAATACTCATAGGATTGGCAGTTTGTTATGCACACATTCCCGCGTTTGAGAGAAGAAATTAGCAGCATCAAAGTTGTCTACCCTCCTGACATGAGCACATAATTTTTGTAAGCAGCAGCTGTTTTGTGCTTGTACTTATCTAGCAATATGAAAACCTAGTAGAAATAAATTGTTGAGGTCAGGTCAATAGTAAAAACTAATTGATGAAGCCAAGTCAATAGTTAAATACTATTTTCGTTAAAATTTTGAGAACCATTTTTGGCACAAAAACGTTAAATATTATAGCATATTTTAAACCCATTCTACAGTAAATGTTAGCAAGCAATAAATTTTGGCTAGATAATATAAAGATGGCGAGTAAATACAAGCTAGCTTTAAATTTAGCTATTTCATATATGCATATATGCAGTATATGCCAACTTTTCCTTCCGTGAATACCTTAATTTTCTAAGTGTTACCTTTGACTGCAGCGTGTTGCTCTACTGTGTGCCTGTATCTTGTATCATTTAGCGACTTCGTCAACCAGATAAATGTATATCCAGCCCTGTAAGTAACAAAATCACAATGACATAATAAATTAAGAGAAGTTGGGTTCAGGGTTCAGGCTACAGTAAATACAATGTGTTACTGTGATATTACGGAAAGACATCACAAGGACTTCACTTATTGTAGGTGAATTTTTTGTAATTTGTCTGAGAGGTTCTATCTTGGCTTGATGAAGCGCACACCACCTCAGCAGATTAGTGATGAAATGAGGTAGTCTGCCTTTGTGTCTTCTCTGTATAAGTATAACTTGTATATTATTGTCTTGACAAAAACGTTAATAGCTCTTCCTATGGCCCTACATCCGGCCATTGAGTGTTCGACATATCCGTTGTCTGCATCGCGGTCACCCAGTCAGATGTTTCTGCCCTAGTTCAAATCCACAAAATAATGAAATGCTTCCTCTTTTTTTGGTGGCAGTTGTTTCAGTGAATACTGAGTGTGTTCCAAATACCCTTATGTCCACTGATGACTTCATAAACTTTATGAACTTTCCTACTTTGATTCTAGGTCTTGTGATCTGACCAGAGCTGCCTTTGTTAACATCAAAAGACACCCTTTATCTTCTAGCATTTTCGTAGTGGCAAAAATTAAGCTAATTTCTGAATAAGCTACACTCCAGCTTCTAGAAACTTTAATGGCAAAAACTGGTCTTCAATATATATTCCTTTTCTCTGTCATTATTGCCCAACGGTATGAGCAATAACTATTTTGTTCACTAAGCCAGGTATATTGTTGTACTGCTGTAACAATTTTTTTGCCAATCAATAGTTAATTAATTATCCTGTAAAAATCGAAGATAAAAATAATTGAACCTTGCTTCAATTTTCAGTCATTATTATAAAAAAAATTCAATCGGATTCATCTGACTTCACACACCAGTAACAGGCTTGCATATTTCTGAGCGGCAAGTCAAATCCAGAGCATGATTGATTGTTTGAAGTAAGCAAGAAGGAATGACTTAAAAATAGATATGCACCTAGCTTTGATATGTTGCATCATCGCATGGCGGGGGTCCTTCCGTCTGGTGGGATTCATTAGTAGAAATGAATGTGGTCATTCATAGTGTTTTGGTAATTTTTTATTGTGAACGGTGAGAATCTATGTAATCATGAGTTTTCTTGTTCCGCCAGGGTGTAAATTATATATAGCCTGCACTGTGATACATTCACTCCTTTAATCGATAAAAAACATTTTTTCAACAACTGCCCAACAAACTTAAATTGAATCAGACAATTCTGTAACTGGGTCCATCATAGACACAGGATTGAGATAATTCTCTGGAGGAGATTGCGCAGGAGCTGATGGTGTGTCTATTTGGTGAGGCTGTATTACATTAATATCAGCATATTCCTCCACTCTGTCAACATTGAGTTCGTAATAATCATCACCTATTATGTTGTATATTTCTTCTTCTGGTGATACACCTGCTACCGTTGTTTGAGCGTAGTTTTCCTCTTCTATTTCAATGCATACAAACAATCCACAAAGTGTTAAACTGCTGAAATAAGGACTCCATTAAGCATAATGTTAACTCATAAAATTGCAAGATATTTCAACGACATTATCTAGCACAAAATCCAGGATAGGTCGACATAGAGCACGGAAATGGGTAACGCAATATGACAGAGTTGATGTCTATCTATTTGCTTCACCTATTCGAGGGCAAAATTAATCTTTGTTGTAGATAAAGATGAAGAATTGATGGAGATTTACCTTTACTCTGTGGTACATCTGGGAGTTACCTGGCTTTTAATTGAGTCTGCCTTCTTGTCCTCTTCATGCTGAAATACAAACATTTGAATGATATTTATATCAACATGACATCACAGACAGAGTCGCCTGGAGGCTCTGCAGCACCATCAACTTTCAGAACAGCATTGACACATCCAGGGCATACCAAAAATATTCTTCAAAATCACCAAGTTTACAACTTATTGGTTGGACAACAATGTTACCAGGTTATGTGATTGACTTACCGTATTTGCATAACTATGATAATGAGGATAGCAGCAAGCAATACCCCAGCAAAAGATAACCCTATTGGTAAATGCCATTAGATAATTGAGATATTATACTCTGCAGCTTGCATTGTTGCTCCCGTTGATGCTTGGTGTAACATCATTATCTACCAAAAAAAATAACTGTAATCAGTTCAATAAAAATATGGTAATAAATGATTATTTATTTAGAAAATATTGTCATTTTACTAATATGTTCCCTTTTCATACAATTGAGCTATACTTTACTGCCATATTTGAGCTTTTTATGAACTTATGAAGTTTGATCTGATTTGAGTCATCTATCGTTGCTCCTCTTTCTACGGATTTGCTCAAGGCCAATGGTTTGCGCTATTGTAGCTAATCGGTGGGACGTTTTCTTGACCTATGTTTCTACAGTGGGACATATCCGGTTTGTTGCAAATAACTGTTTTTTCAGTTTAATCAAAGATCAACTCTATTACAGGTAACACAATGTCTGTGCTAGACTCTGAGTTGTGAACGGTGACAACCTTTTTAGAGCTACCAATCCGTTCTTTTTTTGGAACAGTGAGATGATGCAACTTGCTAAAGTGCGTGCTATTCATCGGCAGGAGTTTTGTGTTTCAGTTGCAGTGGAAGAGCTATCTAGATTGTTTGTTCCAGTATAACCCTTAGCTCTCTCAACTGTAATGCATCCCTGATTACAAAATGTTTGCAACCCAAGCAGATGTAATCTGCCTCTGTCCTTCAAGTACAATATCTTTCACAATGGTCTATATTAATTATACACGTTTGTCGATGAAAAATTGCTTTACAACTAGCGCAAGCATCAAAGGTGTTCAAGGTATCAGAAAGACTAGAGATAGTGTGGAAGCTAAGATAAACATTAAAAATAAGGTCGGTTTGACATTGGTGTGAGTACTTACTTATCCAGACAAGCTGAGCAATTCGATGTTCTGTAGCTATGTAGACATTGCCATTGTAGACAGTGAGTGCTCCATACTCCCACAGTGTACATGTGTCTATTGTTCCCTCGCTGACTGAAATGCCTACATTGCAAACACCCCTAGATAATTTTCCTTGCCGTAGAAGTTGCGATATACTCGCCACCAGAAAAGACGGCCCATCTAGCGCTATAAATGTCCTCAAGTCAGACATCATATGAGGGATTTCAATATCAAGTTGTGTCCCTTCGACACCATTAGATGGAATAAGGCCTTTTGCAATTTTTGGAACTCTCCACACTATATATTGTTGGTAGAACTCACTCAGGACACAAATGTATACATACTCTTTGTGTTGGCTAAGATAGGAATTAGTATATTGAAAGCTAGTTGCAATATCATTAATGTAGACTAAATCTGTAAAATTTTCTGGGGAGTTTTTGAGGTCAACTATCAATAAAGTTCTTTTCTGTATCAAGAATAAATGGTGAGACAATTATATATCAATCCAGCCCATACATAAATTGGCATCAGCCAACTGTTCGCATTTCCTTTGTCTCTCTGATGAAATGACAAAGGCAACCTCTGAGGTTCGGGATAAAATACTGTGACTTGAATAGTGTGAATTGAAACAGCTTTTAAATCAAACACATACAAAATTCCATATTGTACACTTCATTATTATCTATAAGTCACAACCTCAGACCAAATACATCATATAGATATTTAGGTTCATGTTCTATAGTACAAACAAAAAATTCTATGTTAGGTCATAAAATTTCATAATCTTTCAAGGATGCTATCTAGCACAAAGCTTCGGGATATGGACATAGTGCACAGAAATGGGTCAAGCAATATTGCAGACTTGATGTCTATTCATTCACTTGACCTATTTCAGGGCATAATTATTCATTGTTGTAGATAAAGATGAAGAAATGATGGAGATTTAACTTTACTCTGCGGTACACCTGGGAGTTCCCTGGCTGTTGGTTAAGTCTGCCTTCTTGTCCTCTTCTTCCTAAAATATAAATATTTCTATTTTTGATACTAATTCACATGACATCACTAGGTAGCGTGGCCAAGAGGCTCTCCAGCACCATCAAATTTCGGAACAACATTGATACATTTAGGACATTCCAATGATATGTTTTGACATCACCAAGGTTACAATTTATTAGTTGGACACCATTGTTTTCATCCAGAGTGTTATGTATTACAGTTTTGTTATTATTCTTTAGTAGTTTCACTTTGTAACTTAATATACTAAGGTAGGTGCCAATTATTCATAGCACATTGATCTACAATAAATATGAAAACTTTGCGCCGGTATATTACTCAATGCTCACTCCAAACCAATCCATCCTGTTGTGAAAGGCTGAAGGCGTTCTTGAGTTTGGTCTTCTTGACCACCCAAATCAGATAGGATAGAGTCTGACTCAGAAATCTGGAACCTGCAAAAAACATCAGGATATAATATAAAATATATTTATTAGTATCAGATCAGCTGTCACTTTAGTTTCTCCGTTTTTTTAATTATGATAAAAATTTAGACTTTCATATTCATTTGTCAGGATCATTTTGCAAAAAAATGGTGACAGCTCCACTTACTGAATTAAATGAAAAAATGTTGGTTATGCCATCGGATAATCCAGGCAGTGCACACAATTACCAATCAAAATCTCACTTTTTGCCGTTAATACAAATGTATGTGTATTCTGATTTGTCAATGAGAGATGTGAATAACTCTGCCTGGGTGCTCATTTTTTATCAATGCAGTAGATTAATAGCTTGCACTGGAGCCTGTTAGATTTTATTCACCATAAAAATAACCATTTTGTAAGAAATGGATTTTTTAGATTAAAATTGTTTGTGTATTTATGAGTTGGCTTCTCATGTTTAATGAGGCTTTCTTCACAGCTTGGTTGTTGAAGCAACTCTGAATTCTGATTGGCTAAACATCAGGATATTAATGTTGGGCAAAGGTCATTAGCTTTCCTTTCCTTTCTTTGCCTCAGCCAAGGTAGCACTGTACTCTCGAGACAACATGGCAAGCGTAAGTAAACATTACCAATAAGACTGTTCCAATAGCTTGCTTTGTACATGCATATGACTGGGTTCTGTGTCCCTCAAATCCTTTATCTAAATAAATCAGCTCAAAAGTTAAATAAGGGAGAGGACTGACACACTTACACTAACAACAGCAAATGTTAACTGCACATGGCTATCAAAATAATATAAGGATATCATAATGGGACCTGCAAACGCATTCTAACCCATATCTAAGCTTTGTAACTCTCCTCCAGGTGTTTTGACCGTCACCAAAACTAATAGGTGCTTCCCCAAAAATACCCATGCAGTTATCATTATGATAACAACTTTTTTTTGTCCAGAAGCCAGTACAAGAGATTTTTATAGAAAATCGGTTTTTCCTTCAAAAACAAAGTGTTTTGGTTCCTCTCCCTTTGTTTTTGTTCCAGTTTGGTTCGCAATTCCGCAGAAATAAAGTTTTACATGCTCATAACTGTTACAGGCACTGATAATCGGTTTCTCAAGCTTTTCCAATTTATTTACATCACCAAAATTGGATGCTATGCTGCTGCTTTCCAGTTTTTATTTCAGCGCGATTGACTGCACGGTGACTTGGTGTGAGTCAACCAGTACGACACAAGACTTTGACAGCACTGGTATATGGTGATAGAGGCTATGATAATTGTATGATATGACGTAATGCTAGGCGATTTGGGCTGCAAACAAGGCCGCAAACAGACGATTGAGGCGAGATAACAACATTTGCAAGGGAACGCCACAAAGCTAAGTTATATATCATGTATTGCTACTTCTACAGCCATGTTTAAGTGATCCTCCCAACAAAGTTTAGATCATTCGGAAGCTTGGTCCATTTGTTGCATACATTGGCCTGCTATGATCTTGGATGTTTGTAGCTTAGCTTTTAAGCAAGACCTGTATAGCTGGCTAAATTGAGTTGTAAGGTATAGAACTACCTAAGCTTGCTGAACAACTCATTAAAGCGATGAAGTTGGCTCAAAGATCTCTGTAGCATAAGTACTTTTTATTCTCGGTATAAGCAAACCTAGTGTGATAGCATGGAGACCAAATGTACTTTGGAATGGTACTATTCCCCCTTTTTTTCCGCTGGTTACAAAATATCTAGGGGTCAGCACATAAATCCACAATAGCATAAGCATAAGTGCTGTTTATTCTCTTTACACGTAAACATAGCGTTATAGCATGCAGAGTGCTAAAGTTTCACCGTTTAGGTGATCTTCCCAACAAAATTTAAATCATTTGGAAGCTTTGTCCAATTGTTGTATTCATTGACCAGCCGTGAATTTGGATTTTTGTAGCTAAACTGTTAAGCGAGACCTGTATAGCTTGCTAAACACTAAAATAAATTGAGTTGGAAGGCTTTCGGTTCAAAGGTAGAACTACCTAAGCTTAACAAAACAACTCATGAAAGCTACGAAGCGGGCGCAAAGATCTCTGTAGAATAAGTGCTGTGTATTTCCTTCACAAACAAACCTAGTGTTATAGCTTGCAGAGTCCTACAGGTTTGCTCGTTCCCAAATGAACTATGTAATGGCACTGTTTCCCTTTTTTTTCCGCGTGTTACAAAAATATCAAGGGGAATGCTTATAAATTCTTGATTTATTCTTATGTAACTGGTATTGGCTTCATTGTGTATGTCTCCCAACTATCCTGATAAAGTGTTGAGCCATACTTTAAAACATGAAAAAAGCTTGAAAGCTTGCTAGGTACAATAGCTTGCCACGTACTTTAGCTTGCCATGTGCAAAAATGGTGCAAAAGTTTTCCATGTCCTACACGAATGGTTTTGTACCATGCAATCGCCACTAACCATGTATATTTAAAAGGGCTTCTGTTAAAAAAATTTTATCGTTATTGGCCAGCTCCCATAAGTGGCTGACTTTGACTGCCTTTTAGGGCAACGTTTTCCAGCGTTTTTGGAATTTTATGCGTATTGCAAGATCTTTGTATTCTCTGCAGGAGTACATCATTAAGAAACAATCATACATGAAATGAATTTTTGCATGGAATGACGTTTGAGAGACTAATTCTGGGCACAAATGGCAGCTATAGTGAATAATTTTTGCCGTTGATGCAAACCGTGGCGTTTAGCTTAAGGTTTTCATGCGGACATATATATATGCTTTGCCAAGATAGGTCATCATCACAAAACCAGTCCAAAGGCTGAAAAACCAGATAAATGTTCTTGAGTCAGGTCGATTGCTGATAGCATTGGACCCCAGATCCTAACTGCATTAAGTGTTTGTGATGTATTGAAAGACACAATTACAGGATGCTTTTGTGTACTGGGAAATCTCAATTTTTACCTGTCAAGTTTTTGAATTGTACTCCATATGTTAGTATATTGTTTTAGACTTTGACAGCCGGTGATTTGAATAATCCCGGTTTTTTGGATCAGTACAGAATCCAGGTAAAGTGCATATGAGCATAAAATATTGGGTCCTTTCCTGGTAACATGATTTGAATCAAGCCTTAACAATCGATGTTAAAATTTGAATTATTGTGCAAGACACTCCAACAGTGAACTGATATGAGGATGAAGGTGAAAGGTCAGAATCGCTGGCATCTTTATAAAAAAACAGAGGAATGAGCTCATGATGATCTCACTGCAAAACCAACATAGCAATGTGGATAGTAATTTTACAAATTGTTTTTAAGTGCGTGTATGCTTTGGAAATCTGATTTCATTCATTACATGCGATTGAAAAGCTGGGCATAGGATTTCATGCACAGACTCGGTCTTTTCAATTTTCCCAGTTACAAGGGTGTACAACTACAGATTTGAACTCCCTATTGTTTAAAATTTGGTCCGGGTAACAACTGTATTGTACACATGTTACTGCCTTCCCTGTTTATTTGACAGAAGCGCAGATATACCTTTGTAATAAGATGGAATATAGCTGATTTGAAATTTCTTTCCACTGATGGAAACAGACTCCTCTGGATCGATTGGCTATGGAGCCGTACTGGGACCTGAATGGTTTGGTGGTACTTGGGATGACACCTGGTGGACCTCTCAGAACATAGTGCTATTGGAGCCGTACCCTATCTTCACGGCCCTACACATCTGGAGACACCAGATAAGTGATAGTTGCTTACTTATAAATTTGGCTTTAGTGTCCATTCTGACTAAGTTCTACTCACTCTACTCACGTTGATAAACCAACTCTTAAAACTGTGCATTTCAATCCTCATGACTCACAATATAGTAGTCATGATGGAATACATCCGTAGTGAGATTAACATTATCCCAGATAGACTCTCACGTGAGCAGGACTGCTCAGTTTGGCTTAACACCAACACAAGCCGCTATGTGCCAGACACTATGTCAAAAACATATCAAAGGAGAGTTGATTAGGTATTTCCCCGAATAATATTGAACTATTAAGTAATAAATCATGGTTGAAGAGAATTATTTTTTGTTGGTGTATTAACCAAGTCAAAGATATAATATGTACCTGGTTTTTGCAGAAATTCGAGCGCTAGTACAGGAGGCTGGCTGTGTGATTATGGCTTCATAGTGACAGCACTAGACGAGCCTACAACAGAGTCTTGGGCCGACCAGAGGAGTTTTGTGGCAGACACAATTTCCAAGATAAGTTTAGTTCTCGCACTATCGAACTATTTGTAATACAGCAAAGAAACTCTGGCCTGGGAGATAAGGCTCTAAGATCTAGCCTCTCCGCCTTCGATTTTATTGCAAAGCAAACAATTTGGGCATAAACTTTGACTCACCAAGGCTACAAAAAATACTTCGAGGAGTGTTTAAAACCCAGACCCCTAGGACCAGGCCGAACATGGCTTTCAGTCTGTCACTTTTGACGAAACTTTGTAACAGCGCTCATAATCTACTTCATGGGCAGATTTCAACCACCGTCTGTGCACTGTTCACCCTATTTTTTTGGACTGCTGAGACCTATTGAGGCAAGCCATGCTCCTTCGTCACCTTCCCATCAGTAAGGCTGAAAAAATATAGTTGTATACTCAAAATCTTTGATCATACATTATAAATCTTTTAATTATTCCAGTATCCCTGTATCAGTGAAAGCCTACGCCTTTAATGAAAAGGCCATCTGCCCCGTTTGAAATTTGAAGAGGTACCTTAAAAACATGCTTTGAATTCAGAGGACCCGTTATTTGATTTGTCTGCCTCCACCTTCGCAAATGATCTACGTCGGTGCCTTTTGCATTGTGGAGCCACTGAGCATTTTACGCCCCATGGCTTTCGACTTGGTGGTGCTAGTTTCTATTCCTCGATTAGCATGGCTGATGCAACCCTTTGTGCCATAGGACGCTGGAAATCAACTGCTTTTTTACATTATGTGAAGCCAAATGTAAACTAATACAGATATTGGGGAAAAATCAACGGCAATTTCTTGTATTTGCAAAACAAATAAACAGCCTTAAGATTTTATGGCGAAATTTTTCCCCTTCTTCTGGCCTTTGTAACACAGATTTAGACCGATCATCCTCACGATCTGGAGATTTCTGTTTGTGTTTGGAGACTAATCTTGGAACGTGTGACTAACCATCACCCAAAGTTCAAACGGTCACAGCTGGGGTGAATCGGCATTCACCCACCCGTCGGCGTCCTCTTCTTCGCCAAAACTCTTATTGCCATGAATGATATTTGTTCTTTATACCTGAAGTCTATTTCACGCATTGCGTAAATAAAAGTATAAACCAATTCGTAAAGTTGCAGCCATTTGATTGTGTAACAATAATTGACATGAGAAAAAATAACCATTTTCTAAGAAATGGATTTTTTAGATTGAAATTGTTTGTGTATTTATGAGTTGGCTTCTCATGGTTAATGAGGCTTTCCTCACCGCTGTTGTTGTTGAAGCAACTCTGAATTCTGATTGGCTGAACATCAGGATATTTAATGTTGGGCAACAATAATCTTATGATAATTAATCATAATATACCAGTGTGAGTGCAAGCAAGTCCCTGACATCAAATAAATGTTGGCGAGAATGATTACATTATTGATTTTTTAAACTATGAACTCAATGCAATAATTCTTCATGAACTTTTAAGAAGAAAGGGGAACCTTGATGATTGAGTTTGAAAGAAAAAGATAATGTGGCAGGGAAAATTTGCACAGAAATCAGATATCTCTGGTGTTATTCAGCCAAACAAAGGAAACATTAAATTAAAAGCAGTGGTAGAGGTGAGGAATCAAGATAGCTAACCCTCACAAACTCACCAATGAATGTTGAGCAGCAGGGCTAAAGAAAAATCATAGTCTTCAGATGTGAGCCATTCCATATCCTGTTGAAACGTAGATTGTCAAACCAGTCGCTGAATGTGTCTTGTTTTTGGCCCCTGTTTCTCCATCTGTTGCACCTGAAATAAGTTAGAAAATGTAAATAGATAATTACGTAGCAACTTCCAGGACTCAAGCTTAAAACTCATAGGATAAGTTCAATTATGGGTTCACTGACTTTATGATTCCATGATCCTCAGTTTTGTATTTATGCCATCTGGTCAATTGACGTACCCAGAGTTACAGTAGTTTAAACAAGACACAATTTAAAAAGCTACATACGCTAACATTCCCTCATGCAAGACACACTATTATTTGATATTGGGTCCGGTCTATCTGGGCAAAACGATAACTGTTTGAAACCTTTTTCAAATATCTTTCAAAATCATTGCTAAGTCAGCCAGCTTAGCCACACAAAAAATGATCATGAATAAAAAAGCTTTCTACCTTCAAAATAGATGACTATTCCCTTGGCAGGTAAACCAATGAACTAAACCTCCAGGAAGAACAACTCTTAGTTAAGCTGGCTGCTGATTGGCTAATTCCGAAAAATTGAAAAATGATGTGCATGCATAAATAATGGTCACTTGAAATTAGAGAGTGATCAGTAAAAAATGAAATTGCAATCACTAGGAGTAATTGTTTATGATAAAACATGGTTATGAGGGATAACAGGACTGATACCTTCAACTGCCTGTCCAACATTCCATGATTTAGAGTCAGATGACACATTCCTCAGCATATCTTGCTTGTATATGCTGATTTTAATGAGTTTTTCATCATTTTACAATCAAAATGTGAATGTTCAATGTATTTACCTGCAAGGTATATGTTCTTTGCAATATAGCCCATAGCCACATGTTTTTAGATTGATCAATTATGGGTTCTGCATAGAGATTCCAGGATTTATAGAGTGAAAAATTAACATTTTAATGACTTTTCTCTGCATTGTATATCTGCAAAGGATGGCACCTCAACTGTCAATGAGCATCTTCTCTATAGTTCCATGTCTCAGTTTAGTGAAATAAACAATCAGTTATGAGAATATTTGGTGTCAACACCATGGCCATCAAGCCTCATCACTAAGCATATTCACAGAATTGCGGTTATTTTCTAGTGAGTCAGTGTATTCAGTGTAACCCACCCCTAATTGCTAAAAAAGAACTTGGGCTATCATGGAGTTATGTTTCCAATTTAGTGTGTTTTTGAGAGGACAACTCTGAACCAACTGCACACACCTCAATTGGTCATGTGACTGCAGTTGTTCTTCCTGGAGGTTTAGTTCATTGGGTAAACATATTCAATATACCGGACTTACATTTGTATAAATTTGTTGGCTCCATATCTTCTCAAAATATCCTCAATCCATGTGGATATAGGGCGGTACAGCATTGACAAGCTATCCGATAATGGAGTCTGGCAAATTTTCCTACGGCGCCCTTGTTATATTATGTTTCCACATAGTTTGCTCCCCTCTATGTCTCTGTCCTAGTATGCGCACTTTCAAGATGAACACAGCCTGATAACCCTAAATTCCTCTACCAGTGCAGATCTTGACATCAATCCCTTCCATGACTGACGTAGATTGGGATCATTTTTTATCCCAGTTAGAATACGAACAGCACTACGATTTGATATGTTTTCAGTAGCTACTTTAGAAAGAAGGTTGAAGCAGGACTGTTTTTCAGCTTCAAGTTGATAACCATCCATAATGTTCAAATTTTGGGTGCTTGGGGTGGTGATCCTACACACCTTGATAATTATACTATGTGATCAACCACAAAGCTGGAGGTTTAAATTCTGATCTGTTGGTGTGACAGGTTTTTAAGAAGGATAAACAGTTCACTCTATTGACACCACATTGGTTCATGAATTTCAGCGAACTTTCATTCATGAGCTCTGCATTAAATGCCAGTATTGTTTGAGTATGTTTGCCTAACAATCTGAGAGAGCCACTGGTGGTTTTGTAAAATAATTATGCTCGGCAGCGCAGAAAAAAAATTTTTCAGAGGGATTATTCACTGCCGGCAAGAAACGATGTTACGAAAATACAAAAATGCAACAAGGTGTCCTTTATATATATTCATGGGAAGATGAATATTTTATATTTTGGTTTAAGGAGAATAACTCTCCTAACCACACCATCTGAATCATTCCATTGCACAACATGTCAGAAATTGAGCTGAATATCTCTGCAGTCAATCTGCTGAGAAATTTGTCACCGACAACAATAAGAATCTGAGTGAGTTTGACCTTTATGTGCAAACACAATCTGAGCCATATAGGATCAGATGTTGATAGCGGTACCAAATAAATGCTTAGATTAGTCATTGTGTTAATTTCACTCAAAATTAACAACATTATGTGTAAGTTTATAAATTGCAGTGTATCCGAAACTTAACCTTCATAATGTTGAGAGCCTTTTTGATGACAAAGCCCTTGTAAATACTGGGGCGGCATCTCAAACCCCAAGGCATCAATGTGCGCAATCAAACGCGATTGTAGTCACTCCTAAATCGACCCTATTGCTGAGAGAAGATCTGTTCTTTCCTGTACACAACAGCACACCAAATCAACAAGAATTAAGACACGACATTCATACTCATGGCAAGACAGCAAATCAAAAAGCTTAATGAGGGATCAAGTTATCACAAAAAAAGTATAACGATCAAATATTTATGATCTGATTTAATTAATAGAAACATCAAACTCCAGGTTAATGACTACACCTCACAAAACCATGCAGCATTGGACTGCCACAGGGCAGCATGTTATCGCCATTACTCTTCCTCGTAAATACAAGAGATATGCTGGACAATATGGAGGGTAACCAGCTCCAATACGCTGATGTTCTATGTTCTGGGACGAGCAGTACATTCTTGAAGACATCACTTAAAAACAACTGCGGTATGATCACTAGGTGGATTCAGAAATGGAAAATGAATGCTAACTGCACAAAAACAGACGTAATATGGTTCTCTGGCCATCCAGAGCAGTTACAGATCGCTGAGGAGAGTATCAACATAGCTAAATCCACAAAAGTACTTGGAATCACACTAGACAATAAACTCAACTTTGATAATCAGAGAGAGGAAGCAAAAAGTACTCTCACAAAGAAATGGAATAGGCTTATTCCATTCATTACAACAGGTCTACAACCAGCCACTACTAAGCGAATCCTAACAGCAATGTTTGTACCAAAAGAATTCTATAACTCAGTCATACAGAAGACCATAAAACATGAGAACAGATGGAGATGGAAAATCCACCTGGCTGTTGGAGAGTGCAGGGAGCAGATTACAGTTAACTTTCCAAGTTAAAATTAATTACTATTGATATATAACAATGATTTATATGAGGTGGTCAATAAGAACATTCGTCATTGAGAGCTGCATAGTGTTCTGATTTCATTGTTCTAGCCAGTGTTTGCTTTGCGGATTAATTCTGACACTTTTCAATTTGTGGGTGAACACAACTCCGAAAAATTGAACATCAAAATTACATACATGCGATGTTGTTTTCAATGTGCCAATACATTGTGCTTTCAATTGCTGTCTCCAAACTATAGTACCAGGTTACTTTAGCATTGGTTCTTTCATGTATCTCTTGTCTGCCCAAAGTTTGCTGAGATTTTGAAGCACTGCTGCTTAACCTTCTTACCCTGTGAGAAACTGTCTATGTTTGAGCTTTTTATCAAGCTTCCCTTGAAGAATCTTTGAGACAAATCAATGCCTATTTATGATGAACCAGTAGTTCGAAAATCTGTAGCTTCATAAGTTCATGCTTCAGAATAATATATTTTTCTACTTATACTTCAACATTCAACTGTGGCTATGTTCGCATTATACATTACACAAAACTTCTAAGAATAGTAATTATAACTTGCAGGAATAATTGAGAATAGAGGACAAAAGACACACACAAGCATAGGTGGTATATAATTTAAAAAATTTAAACATTCATATTTGAAATTTGAATTTGTGACAAGTATATAATATAATAATAATAATATAATATAGTAAAGTGAGTTGATACATTAGGTTCTTAGGATAAAATTTTAAAGAAGGACGACAGTGTCACTAAAAGTCATCAGTTGAATAAAGATAAGGGAGTTAGGGAGGCTGTGATGATCAAGACTGGGAAGGTCTCACTCCCAGATGTTCCTATGCTCATCAGATGGCCAGCGACATCATCCTCTCCCAGTGCAGGAAATACTGCATCTAATGAATAGATTTTAATAATGGTGATAATGAAAATTGATATTATATTAAATTGGTTGATATTTGCACATACACATACCCTATACACTAGGTCTTATTTGACAGCCCTATTTAATAGGCCCCCTTAAGGCCAGGCGCTTATGTGGAGTAGAAAACCTATACCCATGCCCACTGTGTCCCACCGTTGCCGGCTACTCTTTTTTTGAAGAGGCAGAGGGGGATCTTTATACTGTGTGGAAGCACACAGAAAACCTTCTGTATTTTTGGTCTTGATCAGAATACTCCTGGTTAGGATGAATGGCTTGCCAGTGCCAAATCAGAAATGACAGCCGGCTCCGGAAATTGACCCTGCACTGCGTTTCATACCCAAGAATTGTCTGACAATTCTGTACAATTCTAGAATTGTCAGAAACTGACCTATATATCATTACCCAACCAGCAACCATTATTGTGTAATTAACCCTGCCTGCTAAATAAATTACTTTCATTATTGATATTGTATAGCCATAGTATAAGCCTTTACAGTTCTAGTCAATATTATCCAATTGGATATGCTATAATGAATAGATATTGCTGTGCAAGGTAGCATCATAATCTATATTGCGGGAGGCCCAGGTTGAAATCCCTGTCGAGGCAAATCTTTTCGTATCATCATGATGGAAAATGAAAGCATTCCATTTGAATTGTTAGCTCACAATTTTTGTAAGCACGGAAAACTCTTAGTAATGAGTATGATGACCCTACAAAATACTTATGTTCAACTCTTCTGTGTTGTACCATACCCTACATTATATTTTGTACAATCTGTTAATATTGGGAGCAACTGCATAAATAGAATACATCAGCTAAACTATGCTAGCAGAATTATCAGAAAAATTTGCTACTAATAAAAATGTAGGCTACAACATCGCTCCCCAGATGAGCGAGGAATTACTTTGCATCAACTGTCCTACATGCCTAAGTGGAGAGAGGTGATATGTGAATGAGGCCATATTATCCACAGAACCACTGAATACTGAAAATATGCTGACTGATGCTAAAAAAAACTCAAACTTGGCGTCACAGCAAGTAGTATGAGTACTGGTTATTGGCATAGTCTAAACTACGCTCCTTGTGATTATTGAGAGTGAATGGCTTTCAGCTATTTCTATTTGTTGGCCAAAGATGCTCTGAGCACGGAGTTAGCTCTGAATGTTATGGTATGTGGACTGAGGGAGGCAAAGGTAAATCAACTATCGTAAGCTTGGTATATATTCATTACCTGTCTACAAAGGAGCTCTTGATGTTATACTGTATAATTCTCAGCCATCTCAGTTATATGGTGTACAGGAAGCAATTTTGGCATATTTCTCTCTCACTCTTGGATGGTAGTTCCCTAGTAGGTGTTGGCACTAGTACAGATAGTATTAAAATGTTAGACTACTGGCAACACCGTTTAAAGTAATAAATTTTAATCTGTCAGCTTGAGTGCCACAAGCAGAGAGGTTAGCCAATAACCGGCATAATTACATAATTACCTTGATATCCTTGTTGTCAAAATTTTTAATTGTACAATTAAGTATAATTAACACTGTTTGTTAATCCTTCATACACATTCCATTGCACTTGTAACAAGTCATCATGACACACTTGTGGAATTAGAGAGACAGGAGTCATTGTAAGCTGACCTAACTTCCTGTCTTTTGCTGCTGATAATGAATGCGGTGAGTTTTAAATTTCGCGAATATTCATTTTTATAATGATGGTTGTTTGGGTGTAATTGCAATCATGATCATTCTTTGTCAGAAGAGTGAGGGGCGGGAAGTTGTAACATTTTATGCAAAAAACTAGATAATTGTCCAAGTTCCATTTGTATATTTTTATCAACTTATTTCACCAAACTCTGCTTCAAAGCTCATCATTGTACAGAGCTATTATGTCAAGAATGAGATTGCCTCGCAAAAAAACCTTATATTCTCAGGCGCCCTTATTCTCCAGTATTTGCAAAAAAAGTTTCATTGATTTTCCGGGCATCTTGGTCAACTTCAAGAGTTTAGCCAGCATTATATGATAATCTGTGTGTTTACCCACAGGGGTGTCCAATTTTAAATCTACTGGTACCTGATAAGTTCTGTGAAGGTTGCCTATGAATGCCAGTGTAAACAAAATGAACATTCTGACTGGCTTATCTTGATTATGACTTCATGGGTAAATAACTTGGATACCAACAATACATCCAATTATGCTTGGCTAAGATGTTGATGTCAATTGAAAGGTAAGCAATTGGCAGATGACACTGTGAGAATCTTGTTCAAATTCAATAAGCTAATCTCATTGAAAATGATCAGGCAGATTAAACTGTGCATTGTAGCCATCAATTGAATTTTATGGTATATGGGTAGAGAGAAGCGAGAGTAAATCAAACAGGCCTATCATTCAATGACACAATGGAACTCGTTTGTACAGAATGTCTGGTGGTCACTGTAAATTCTAAATTTATCAATGCAGCCGATAATAATAATCTGAGAGCTTTGAAAGATTATCTGCCAAAAGGCTGTCCAGGCGATAATTTACCGCTTTAAAATTTAACAGCTGTAATGGCCCTGCAAGCCCCGAATCTGAAATTGTTGAAATGATTGGAATTTCAGGTTGATAGAACCTTTAACATACCAAACTCTTTGATGCATGCAATTAATGACTACAGTGTACAGTTTGATCTGTCTGATCATTTTCAATGAGATTAGCTTATTATTGAATTTGAACAAGATTCTCACAGTGTCATCTGCCAATTGTTTACCTTTCAATTGACATCAACATCTTAGCCAAGCATAATTGGATGTATTGTTGGTATTCAAGTTATTTACCCATGAAGTCATAATCAAGATAAGCCGGTAAGAATGTTAATTTTGCTTACACTGGCATTCATAGGCGACCTTCACAGAACTTATTAGGTACCAGTAGATTTAAAAATGGACAACCCTGTGGATAACCACACAGATTATCATATAATGCTGGCTCAACTCTTGAAGTTGACCAAGAAGTGCGGAAAATCAATGAAACTTTTCTGCAAATACTGGAGAATAAGGGCACCAGAGATTTTAAGGTTTTTTGCGAGGCAATCTCATTCTGGGCATAATAACTCTGTACAATGATGAGCTTTGAAGCAGAGTTTGGTGAAATAATTTGATAAAAATATACAAATGGAATTTGGACAATTATCTAGTATTTTGCATAAAATGTTACAACTTCCCGCCCCCTCACTCTTCCGTCAAAGAATGATCATGATTGCACTTACACCCAAACAACCATCATTATAAAAATGAATATCCGCGAAATTAAAAACTCATGGCATTCAATATCAGCAGCAAAAGACAGGAAGTTAGGTCAGCTTACAATGATTCCTGTCTCTCTGATTCCACGAGTGTGTCATGATGACTTGTTACAGGTGCAATGGAATGTGTGTGAAGGATTAACAAACAGTGTTAATTATACTTAATTGGAGAATTACAAATTTTGACAATAAGGATATCAAGGTAGTTATGTAGTTATGCCTGTTATTGGCCACAGACAGCTGACAGATTAAAATTTTTTACATTAAACGGTGTTGCCACTTGTCTAACATTTTAATACTATCTGTACTAGTGCCAACACCTACTAGGGGACTACCATCCAAGAGTGAGAGAGAAATATGCCAAAATTGCTTCCTGACACCATATAACTGAGATGGCTGAGAATGAAATAGTATAACAACAAGAGCTCCTTTGTAGACAGGTAATGAACATATACCAGGCTTACGATAGCTGATTTACCTTTGCCTCCCTCAGCCCACATACCATAACATTCAGAGCTAACTCCATGCTCAGAGCATCTTTGGCCAACAAATAGAAATAGCTGAAAGCCATTCACTCTCAATAATCACAAGGAGCGTAGTTTAGACTATGCCAATAATCAGTACTCATACTACTTGCTGTGACACCAAGTTTGAGTTTTTTAGCATCAGTCAGCATATTTTCAGTAGTCAGTGGTTCTGTGGATAATATAGCCTCATTCACTTCTCTCCACTTATCTATTCAGTACAGCATATCCAAATGTATGATATTGACTAGAACTGTAAAGGCTTATACTATGGCTATACAATAGCAATAATGAAAGTAATTTATTTAGCAGGCAGGGTTAATTACACAATAATGGTTGCTGGTTGGGTAATGTTATATAGGTCAGTTTCTGACAATTCTAGAATTGTACAGAATTGTCAGACAATTCTTGGGTATGAAACGCAGTGCTGGCTCATAATACCAACCACTCCTGACTCCTGATTGCAAGAAAATCTCAAAGCTGGAGCAACTGCCACTTTCATTGGGAATCTAATTTACATTCCACAATAAAATTGAATCGATTGATTTTCTGTTTTTGAAATAAAACTCTTTTCCCCCCTCTGGCTGTGAATATATTAATGTACTATTGAATTGTAGACACTCAAGCCTTTTAATGTGTAACTGTATCTGTACAGTACGGTAACATTTTGTCATAAGTACTCACTAGTTCTCGGAGTGGCTGAAAAAAAAAGATAGAGAAATGATATTGTGCAGAAGAAAAATGGAAATTCCTATCACTAGAATGAGAATAAATTGCAAGAAGATATAGCACTACTTTGCAGTATTGTTTCAATTAAACAAAACAGTAACGGCTACTTTAAGGACCTTCATCACGCTCAAAATTCTCAAGATCTATTGGCTCTTGCTATGACATTTAGGTGGGCTTGCCTGTTTTACTATTACATATTGAAGGCACCATCTCTTTCAATTCTATCCTTCGCTTCCTGAACAATTTAAGGTTTCAGTTTTATGCAATCAGTCAGTTTGGACTTACATATTGAGCACGCCGATCCGGACCAATTATCATCACAGTGGCAATGATAACCAGTCGATAGATCAGAGCAGATTCCATGGCCACAAGGGTTACTCGCACAGGCATTCACACCAATTTCTACAAATGAAAAAAAATAAATAAAGTACTATGATAAAAAAGAATTCACAGCCACGTTTAAACTTACGATTTCACCTCAGCTCAGCTCAGAGTTGACAATAGAAAAATGATGAGAAAATCTATGTTCTGAATAATTGAAATAGCAACTTATTAAGTAAAGGCGCATCATAGACCTAATAATAAACCTAGACAGGACACCATATACAGCTGAAGTGAGGCACTTAATTGTGGGACAACGTAATGGCATTGGCAGGTGTAGTAAGCAATGATGCCATCATTGAATTACTGTCCATAATCCAGGTTTTTTGTTCATAACTCGATCAATTTTTATGGAATTTTGTATTTGAAAATTGCTTTACAATCAGCAGCGTCTTGTTATACACTTGATGCTATTTCTTCTCCAAGAATGTTTAGCCTTAGATTAGTATCAAACTGTTTAAGACAAGCTGCTAAATCAAGTATAATTTTCAAGCTTGAAATCCGATCGAAATTGATTGAGTTATCGACAAAAAACCTGGGTTTTGGACAGTATATCAATCATAGCATCATTACTTCTACACCTTCCAATGTCAGTACGCCGCCCATAAAGTGCCCTGTCTAGGTTTATTATTAAGTATATGAGGCACATGCGTTTCTCTAGGTCTCATACAATGTAATACCCAATAATATGTGCATATCATTGATTCAAATGATGATAAATCTGCAAAGTTTCACCATGAACTTTCTGATATATTCCCAGGTTTAGGCAAAGTCAATGTCACCAAGCTGTATGGAATCCAGCTAAGGGATGATATGTAACCAACTCTGTTATACACACGCCGTTCGAGGTGTCTCAGCCGCGACTGCTGATAGTCAAAAAGCAGCTAGACACAATGAAGAGTAAGGGTATGGTATCTAAAGTTACTGACCGACTGGTGCTCCGGTATGGTTCAAGTACCTATAGGAAATCCACATATATTCTACCCTGTCTAAACTTCAACGGGCGGTAACACATCCTAAAAGTTCTGTAGACAAAATTTTAGCCAAGATTTAAGGAGCAAAATTCATGTAAAAACTGGATCAAACTCAGGGTGTAATCAGACACCACTACAAGACGACTCCCGGCTGCATACTGTTTCATCACTTCATTTGGGTGTTACTGTTGTGATCCTGTTAATTTTTGAGGTCTAACAGATGCTGAATAAAGATGGTCGGCTATCGAGTTAGAAGCATTATATAAAGCGTGGGTCTGCATGAAGTTTAGGATGTTCACTTTAGGATATACAAATGTGACAATCGAACTGACATCAAACCACGCAGATCGATCTTCAACTCAAAAGCATAAACGACTCTGAACATTGAAATATTCATAAATAGAAGAACATAACATTGTAAATGCATTAATATGGGCAATCTACTCCTCAGACAACCACTGTCTGAACAAGATTAAGGCTAAGGTTAAGATTAACGGCTCGATAGAGAATTAAAATTAGCAGTCATATCTATTATTACATCACTTCCTGCAAGTGGACACCCCCTACAGGAGCTAATAAAATGTACAACTCTTCAACAGGTGAAAAACGTTGTCAACTATTGATGGCCTGATTATCTCTTGATGTCAAGACAAACCCCAAACCATACTGGCAAGGAGAAACTATTCTATCGCGTGCTGACAACCTACTTCTTTATAAACAGAGATAACCAGCGATATAGTATAATCTGAGAGGCCTTCACTCCTGTGATCTAGGAATACATAAGTGCCGAGAATGAAAAACGCTTGGTGGCCTGGGATATCTCATGATATAGCCAGCACTGTGAATAGTTGTCGAACCTGCTCACACCACCAACCAGAACTATTTTCGAGCCTCAAAAACTCACCGCCACAAGTAAGCATCATCGTTAATAGCAAAAAGCAATCACCATCTGGCCAATTATGTTTGCTAAAAGCTACCCAAGTGTGATGTGTTTCCCTAACTGAGGTTTATGGACATAGTTTGTTTAATTTTTCTTTTTCCTGTTTGGCCATGTCAATCTCAAGTTTTATCGAACCCTGTTCAAGCTGGATCCGATCAATATCGGCTGCTAAGAACCTTTTACTTAAATGTGATCAAGGACAGCTGAAATACATCAAACAACCTTGAATACGGAGCTATTTTCCATACACACAATTTATCTTTTGGGCTGCCAGTAATAGGTCAGATGAGATAAGGATTATGAATTAGAGATATGAATTAAATTAGCAATAATCCTTAGTACCTTCTAGACTCAGGCCCGTAGTTCTAGGGGAGGCAGGGAGACACTGCCTCCCCTAGAAAGCTAAATAAAGTGACCTAAATCACTATAATTGAATGATCCATGTCAGGATCAGCTCCTCTCGGATTTCTATTTTCTATTTATATACCTTAAATTGCTTGGGGAGGAGCTTAAACCACCCCTCCTGGTGATGCTTTGGACTCACCTCGGACTTAGCCTCCCCTACCATGTTTTCTAAAATACGGCCCTGAGACTGTCTGCTGATTCTCTTTATTCGGTCTGATTTTTCATTTTATTGTACCCACTGATGGATGCATTCAGTACATAGCATCAGCTCATGACTCAAAAGCTGATTTTCAAATCATTCGGACAAAAAGCATTTAGGGATGAGAGCATTGCTGAGTATGTCTCAAGCTCGATGGAAGAATATATTTTTATTTCAAAGGTGATAACCTAAGGAGGCAGATCTCATATTCACTTACTGAAGCTGATTTTATAAACCTTTCCATTCACCCAATAATCAGAAATCAACGCTGTAGTTTGAGTCAGCCACATTGCGCTCTTCAACAGCACCCATCGACATGTTGCTGCGTTTGTTGACAACCAGATACTTTCATGAGGTCCAAGATCTTTCTTGCAAACTGACAATTTATTTCCTGAAAAAAAAATGCATGCATGTTACAAAGATGATATCAGGCACACTTCAAATGCATGGGGTCATATTATCAATTCTCGCTATCATCGCCGTTGAAGAGACAGGTATCTTTTTCAACAAAGAACCATATTTACTTTCATTTCATAATGAAAATTGTCATTTATGTTTGCAGCAAAAAACGCAACGATTTAAACAAATTGTTTATAATTTTGCATATTATAAGGAAGACTGAGCGTACCACTTGTCATATTATATATCATTATAACCATAACCATGCCAATAGTTGTTTGATTGTAAAAGATCAGAAAAGCTATACGTACCACTTGTGATGTTATATATTATCACGCTTCCTTTGCCGTGATCAGCCACCATCAGAATGTCGTCGTAGTGTGGATTAATAGCGATTATTCCTCCTTGGTCACCAAAAGTAACCGGTTGATTATGGTCGTAGTTATGAGTCGCCATGTCATCGTTTTGTGAAAATAGCCGAGGAGAGTGCGGCTTAAGGCTGAAACAAAATTGGATGTTTAGGCATATGCATGAACAATATTTGGGATTGTTCAATTAGATGGTCAAGGAAATCAGAGTGATCTAGATAATGACACAGTGGGCTACAATACAAATACAAGTCATCTTCATAGAAGAGGAAAACAGTGCACATTTCAGCAGGCAGCATGCGTTGATGCAATGAATGTTTCTAGATACTTATCTTAATGTGTGTAGATCATATTTATTGCTACCTTCAACATGTCGGAAGGGCAGGAATAGTCTGAGGGTTAACCTTCTACTTTCCTACTTCATCAAGCATCAATAAGTTTGACTCAATAATCACTTGGGCATTTCAAAAGATCTTGTAGGGATTCAACATTGAATCACTGAGGCAGAGAGTTGGTTAACTTATAAACAATAGTAATAGGTAGTTACTTCATTTACCATGAATGTGATTTCTCACCTTGCGATTCTTTTGACGCCCGGTTTCTTGTTTGTAGCAGTCACCTGTTCAAAGTTGTATCTAGTGATTCCTATCAATCAAAACAACCAAATATTCATCAATTATCGCAGTGACGATATTAAAACAGTCATTTTTTTGACATGAAATAGAATGAAGTAGAAATCCCACACCCGTTACTCCGTTTAAACACAGTTACAGGTCCTCGGCATTGCTGTTTCTGGTTAAAATTTATTATTGAACTTCATTTCACTCAACCAAGAAGATGTCCTTGCAGTCTCTTGCAAACTACTCACTACTGTACATTACTAGAAAAGCACATTTAACTTGATTTGATGCAAATATTACCATCCCATCTCGATCTAGCAGATTATCATGGATTTACTATGATTAACATCACCAATATGGACTCCTCACTGCATACCACTAACATACTTATATGCGAAACACATTAACGTGAGACAATGCAAAGTTTCAATTCCCAACTCTTATCCTACAAAATCAAAATGCACCTTAACAAAGGAAATCATTGAAATTTGATGAAGTTTGGACCAGCTAAGTATATTCCTTACGTTTGAAGGTGGGGATGAATCATGTTAGGTGAACATGTTCAAAGGTTCAGTTATGACATACCGTATGCTGTGTTATGGTACACATAAGCAGTGTTGACTGGGCTTCTCTTTGTCAATGATCCAGCAACATCAATATCAGCAGAGTAAAAGCTTGCCTGGCTAGTTTCAACTACTCGCCTTTTCTTATTGCCATTCCATGAATATACATAAATACCCTAAAATGATAGAATGACTCGAAGTGACCGCTTTTTATAAGGTTATACAACTTTAAAAAAATATGACCTCATGCCTGCCTATCAAAATGAAATAAATGTCAAACCAGGTCCTTTTGAAAAATTCAGTTCAATTTCAAACAGGTTAAATCAACTATCAAACTAGTCTAATTGGTATACAGAAATAATTGGATCAATTCTAGTGTTTATGAGAATCACATAATCAACTTACAAATGGACCTGAGAACACAAAGAAGCTTTTCCCTGTAAATTCCAGCATTGTCATGCCTGCAACTTTGCGTTGGGTTCCGTACTCAGATAAATCTAATGTTCCATTACCACATCGTCCTAAACCTACATTCACAAAGAAGATATATGTGAGCGGGAAATGAAAATACAAGAAATACAAGCTATTGATGATCTTCATATCCTACATGAAGATCATGAACATCATTATCAAAAGATTTTTTCTCCCCTCAGTAACAGGTGAACAAAACTGTTTCTATATGAAGTCGGTAACAAGAACATTGAGCTATACTCTAGGTCTACCCCACCTGGTCAGCTTCAGAACAAAGAGTAACATAAATATATTCCACTATATAAGTGCTGACTGGGGCCGTAACAAGGTTCAAAGCCCAGATCCAATATAGTGCATTTGCTTTCCCAGTGAAAGGTTTTGTTTATGATAGCTCTGCTCAAGTTTTAGCAACACAGCTTTGTTTCCAATTTGAAATGAACAATTTATCCAAAAAGAATCATGTTGGCACAAAGAAGGAAAAACACATGTTTGCCAATCTCGAAATTAATGAAAAAATTTTTTTATTGAGATTTTTAATAAAAGTGAAACCAAACAATTTATAGCTTTGGACTTTATTAATGCTTTTGATTGTAATGACTATGATATTTTACTTAAAAAACTACCATATTATATTTTATCTCCTGGCACCATAAATTTAATAACACCCAATCTAATTTGCCCGCTCGCAATTTGTAAAGTTGGGCGATTGCTGTTCTTCCACAAAAGAAGTGAAACTTGGTGTACCTCAGGGATTTGTACTGGGACCAATGGAATTTTTTTTTTCCATTAACAACCTTATCAACTCTGCTCCTCAATTGGAATACATTTTATTTGCAGACGACACAAACACTCTCCAGGTCCTTTTTAAAGGACCTTACAAAAATAGAGGATCCTTAAGTTTTTAATGTTAGTATGGTAAATAATTGAATAGAATCAATTTCCTCCACCAAGCTTCAAGAATTAGAAATTGATAGAAACTTTAACTTTAAAAACTATAGAACACAGATTTGCAAAAAGTTAAAGTTTCTTTTATCGTTGCGACTATCAGATAGTTTTAAGATTGACCAAGACTGATGAATTTATATTATTCTTTCTTCTATTCACACCTTATTCATAGCATAGAGTTTTGGGGTCATGCATCCCAGATTGGATTGAATCAATTTTTACTCTAACAGTAAGCTGCATTGCCTGGATATCACGTGTCATTAAATCTAAAAACTTTAAAACCATGCCTATTTCGATGCTATTTGAATATCGTTATTCATTCATTACTTCTAAAAAAAAGGTAAATATAAGCAATTTATACTTTTAAATGAAAACGTAATAAAAATCACGCATAAATTTGAAATATCATGCGCAAAGAGCCAACAACTGCAGAGGGGAACAGTCGCTGTTTTTGGTAGATTGGCCGTCCCGGTTACTGGTCAGATCAGGATGGTCTCAGTTTTGTTTTTACGGGTAGTTGCCACTCTAGTCTTGACCTCTCTGGCGTAGACTATCAGGACACACCGCTGCGTTTTCTATCTTAATTGTTAATCAATTATTTTACTAGAAATTTTTAAGCAGAAACCTAAATCAATATATGCTCTGCCCCTGCATTCAGGTGGTGTAGCCTGAGTTACAGAAAGCCATCACTTGGCGCTCCAATAAATACTTACCAATCCATGTATACACTTGAAGATTCTCTTTAAGATTAAGCCGCCTTGCACATGACCAAGAATCGACAAAGTGCAGCCATTTTCCATTTAGCTGTTGGACACCAAACATGGGTTGCACCATATGAGCTCCACTACCGATACCATCGTTGTATTTATTTGGCCCTCGAGTTCTACTCAGGCTTCCGGCAAGATCTTAAATGGAAAAAGTTATCGGTTGTTGTATTGGTACAATGCCAGATATAGGCAGTGGTATTTTGTTGTAGGTATTTTCCGGGTCCTCTGACATCATACTCAAAGCATTAATAGTTTTGAAATGGCATAAGCCTAAAGAATCACTAGGAGAGCTAAATATGCCATCAAACTTTCTAAGAGACTACTCCAACAACTAACAATGACATCTAAAAATTGAAGATGATTCATACAGATAACTCGAATATTTTTTTGTAATATCTTTTACAAGGAATTCTGAATTGCTCGGTTGCTATAAGGATCCACCAAACAAAAGTGGTTTGATTTGACATGTTTGCCAACACCTGTTAGTTTTTGACCTGAATAGACAGAATTATTATGATAAAAATAGTTAAATTGTTAAACAACAGTCTTAATGGTTTTTTTAATGTATGACAAGCCCCTCGAAAAATTAATGGCAATTATGTATTTATTTTACCAAAAAAACCAAAAGTTACGCAGACATGGACATATCCTTACGGTCATGCTTCGCCTAGTATACTAACTTGAGATAACTACTGGTCCGATTTTCTCGATTTTACATTCTAATCGTAGCAATTCCTTGTTAAGCAAATTTCAAAACCACTAATTTTCTTTAATATAACTTCTAATGATTGTGATTGCAATTTAAAAAATTTAAGCCACTAGTGCCCATGCAAAAGAATAGGAGCTGCCAATAACGAGGAGCATCAGGCTCAGACGCCTCCCAACCGTTTATTCCTATAAAACCAAGATTGGCAGGACAAAAAATCCCAACAAAATTATTTATAAAAATAAACCGTAGTAACAATCCTGGGCATGAATGTCAAGTACTAGAGGAGGAAATTCCTACAGCAACAGACAGGAATTAAAAATTCAGACTGTGAACAGTTGTGTAATACACTAAAAATGACTGGATTTCAGAGGCTTATATCATTGCGCCAAATCTATTGAAGAAACGTTGTAGGCATAAGCTTATGAGTTGTTGGATTTTCTTCTGAATTCATGAGGCATTCATTTCAATTCGAGTAGAGATGTTGATTAAAAACTTGGAAATACACAAAAATGATATGTTGGTAGGTAATTCCGATATCGTTGATTACTGTACATATTATGTTTAAATTTAAACTAGCCGGTTAAAATGAGTATTGAGTTTACAGCCTGCCTCTGGAAGACTGCAGTATAGGCCTTCTTGTTATAGCCCTTCACCAACACAAGAGTTTCATTTGGTCCACAATCAATGCTTATTGCTCTCAGAAGGGCCTTAGGGGTTGCTCCTTTCCCAAAGAAAATTCCAGTCTAAATACGGTTTTCACATGTTTTTACGTGAGAGTGCGACGGAGGAGTTTGGTAGCCATCCGCCACCTGCGCAGGACCTTGAAGTCAAGTGCAAGTCATTGTAATGTCATTTCTGATGATGTTATTATTGACCTAAAATACACCAAAAGACCCAAATGTTTCCAAACGATTGAAATAGCTATTTATTTCACTTTGTCTGTATTTTGTGATTATCCAAGGCACGAGATGTTGCATTATAGAGAATACTCAAGATAAAAAAAGACACAATCTCATCTATCGATTTTATTTTCGCACGTACCTATGCCCAATTATCGCTATTTCCCGCATCTATTTTCTCTGTGGGTAACCTAATCTATAGCAACCGACAAACAGAACTTAGAACAAACTGGAATTCAATCGAACAACCACGCCAATGCTCTCCAAGTGACAATAAATAGTTAAACATGGCTAAGAGTATTTGTTCAATACATTTATAAAATATTTCTTACTAATAAAAAACTTCATAAAATGTCCTTGCCGATAGTATCCGATTGCTCCCTCTTTGTTCTTGTTCCAATATCTGTGACCAACGATAAACACGGATGGGTCGCTAAACTTCTTCTAAAAAATGATAAGCTCAAGTTCTGACCGGGAATGAGAAATCCTCATTATCAAGGATGTTATAACAATTGAGTATCATTTTACATGAAAAATATCAGATGCCTGTGTACAGCTAAACAAAGCTTGTGACAAAATCGGATTAATTGTGACTTATTCTCCCCGTGTCCCTACTCAATTTTTTACCCCTAAAACAGGCAGATTTCTTTTTATTATTGATAGACTTTCCAGCATAAAGTATGCTCTGCTGTAAAATAAATTTCCTGAATGCTTATCTGATTGACCAATAATTGACATTATCATGTAAACTGAGGAAAGATATGCACTTGTTAAGGTAAGGCTCAACATGCCGTACTCTCCATAGGATTGGCAAATTTATAAATAGGCTTCGGATTGGTCAAGGTGCTACACAGGCCTCTTCATAACTAGGCCTATTACTTTCAATAACAATACAATTTGGGTCTGCTTTGCCTTCCTTTTGTTCAACTTGAATCAATTAAATCAATCACTATTTAGTAATTAAATTAGGCTGGTCGTACTACAGATAGAACATGCAAGATTGTTAGCCCAACTGGGGCATCTGGTAGATCTAACCCAGCTATCCTATGGATCTGGCCGTACTAAAAGTGCCCCTATCCTATGGAAAATACGGCGTGTGTAGCCACTGCTTAAGTCTTGTGGTGTGTTCTGCTTAAAGTGGCACACAACCACAAAAGTTATATTTTGATATTTCATGCGTAATGATGTACTCCTTCTAAAATACATTTTGGTCATCTAATTATTCAAACAATGGATTAAACCCACCAAAAGAAATCCTTCTCCAATCCGAGCTAGTCTTGCTGTGAATTTGGATCCGCTACCCTGTGCTAATTCAATCACTGTCCCACCAACGTACTCCAATGCTAAAGTTCGTCTGAGTATGATAAAAGTAAGTAGTCAACATGCGGGGCCGTATATTAAGGAAAATTGTAGGGGGGGGGGGCACAAATACTCTGAGGGTATGAAGTGGCCACATATTGGACATTGTAAGCCCCTCCTGTAGAGACTGAAATCTGGGGCGTTTCAATGGTGTAAATGGTCCCAAATGAGCTGATTCTGACCTGGAATAGTCAAATATAGCATTTTTGGCCACTCTATTAAGCCTTCTAGGCGAGGCAGTGTGTCCCTGCCTCCCCTAGAACTACAGGCTTGACATAATTGTGTATGTATAAATTTGCAACAAATTATTGTTTTTTCAGAAAAAAAAATTTCCGTTAACATTTATATAGGTAGTTATATTTCAAAACAGAAATGGTTTATGATACTCTGTACATCTTACTGGATATTGCATGTTTCACCTCTCCAGCCATTGTTACACACACATTTACCCGTATTGGAATTATCGTATGAGCATACTCCATTGCCATTACATTTATATGGGCGGCATATCTCTGTAAAGAAAACCTCATTGTGAGCCAAAGGCAGTTAGTGATAAAGAGCTAAAATATATTGACAGTAATAAATAATGAAGCGGATAGTATGTATTAATTCAGTCACAGTGGATACATATATTACCAGTGGAGGGAAGGACCGTCTCTGAAAAACCCATATATTCATTGAATTGAGGGACTGGGGCTATCTGAGAGACTAGGGCTGACTGAGATACTGGTGCTATCTGAGAGACTGAGGCTAACTTAGAGACTGGGGCTATCTGAGAGACTGGGGCTAACTGAGAGACTAGGGGTATCTGAGACATTGGGGCTATCTGAGAGACTAGGGCTGACTGAGATACTGGTGCTATCTGAGATACTGGTGCTATCTGAGATACTGGGGCTATCTGAGAGACTGGGGCAATCTGAGAGACGGGGGCTATCTGAGAGACTAGGGCTATCTAAGAGCCAGGGGCTAACTGAGAGACTGGGGCTATCTGAGAGACTAGGGTTATCTGAGACATTGGGGCTATCTGAGAGACTAGGGCTGACTGAGATACTGGTGCTATCTGATATACTGGTGCTATCTGAGATACTGGTGCTTTCTGAGATACTGGGGCTATCTGAGAGACTTGGGCTATCCGAGAGAATGGGGCTATCTGAGGGACTAGTGCTATCTGAGAGACTGGGGCGATCTGTGAGACTAGGGCTATCCGAGAGAATGGGGCTATCTGAGGGACTAGTGCTATCTGAGAGACTGGGGCGATCTGTGAGACTAGGGCTGACTGAGATACTGGTGCTATCTGAGATACTGGTGCTATCTGAGATACTGGGGCTATCTGAGAGACTGGGGCTTACTTAGAGACTGGGGCTATCCGAGACACTGGGGCTATCTGAGGGACTAGGCTTATCTGAGACATTGGGGCTATCTGAGAGACTAGGGCTGACTGAGATACTGGGGCTATCTGAGAGACCGGGGCTATCTGAGATACTGGGGCTATCTGAGAGACGGGGGCTATCTGAGAGACTTGGGCTATCTGAGAGCTAGGGGCTAACTGAGAGACTGGGGCTATCCGATATACTGGGGCTATCTGACATACTGGGGCTATCTGAGAGACTGGGGTTATCTGAGAGACTTGGGCTATCCGAGAGAATGGGGCTATCTGAGGGACTAGTGCTATCTGAGAGACTGGGGCGATCTGTGAGACTAGGGCTGACTGAGATACTGGTGCTATCTGAGATACTGGTGCTATCTGAGAGACTTGGGCTTACTTAGAGACTGGGGCTATCCGAGACACTGGGGCTATCTGAGGGACTAGGGCTATCTGAGAGACTGGGGCTATCTGAGAGACTAGGGCTATCTGAGAGACTGGGGCTATCTGAGAGATTAGGGTTATCTGAGACATTGGGGCTATCTGAGAGACTAGGGCTATCTGAGAGTCAGGAGCTAACTGAGAGACTGGGGCTATCTGAGAGACTAGGTTTATCTGAGACATTGGGGCTATCTGAGAGACTAGGGCTGACTGAGATACTGGGGCTATCTGAGAGACTTGGGCTATCTGAGATACTGGGGCTATCTGAGAGACTGGGGCTATCTGAGAGACTTGGGCTATCTGAGAGCCAGGGGCTAACTGAGAGACTGGGGCTATCCGATATACTGGGGCTATCTGACATACTGGGGCTATCTGAGAGACTTGGGCTATCCGAGAGAATGGGGCTATCTGAGGGACTAGTGCTATCTGAGAGACTGGGGCGATCTGTGAGACTAGGGCTGACTGAGATACTGGTGCTATCTGACATACTGGTGCTATCTGAGATACTGGGGCTATCTGAGAGACTGGGGCTTACTTAGAGACTGGGGCTATCCGAGACACTGGGGCTATCTGAGGGACTAGGGCTATCTGAGAGACTGGGGCTATCTGAGAGACTAGGGCTATCTGAGAGACTGGGGCTATCTGAGAGATTAGGGTTATCTGAGACATTGGGGCTATCTGAGAGACTAGGGCTGACTTAGATACTGGTGCTATCTGAGAGACTGGGGCTTACTTAGAGACTGGGGCTATCCGAGAGACTTGGGCAATCTGAGGGACTAGGGCTATCTGAGAGACTGGGGCTATCTGAGAGACAACGGCTATCTGAGAGACTGGGGCTATCTGAGAGACTAGGGTTTTCTGAGACAGGTTTTTATACAATTCACTGGCAAATGGACCGGTATAAAACTTTGTGAAAGGGGCATAATCGAGTCTCGTGAAATTATTGAATTGGATTCTTCGCCAACATATGTATAGTGATATTTAACTTTAGAGGGGGTCAGGCTCATCGTTATCACCGGATACCAGAGATGATGTTACTGTGACCCATGACCTGTGACCTTTGACGTATGTTGCTATGACCATTGACCTTTGACCTACGTTGCTATGATCATATTGCATTTGCCTGATTATTATGGGTAATGACTATTGAGTTTCCTGTCCGCCTACAGGCTGAGTTTGGTTAGCTGCTGTAACGGCATAGAGAACTTACGGGATTCACATTTTGGTCCTTCGTAGCCGATTATGCACACACACTTAATACTTCCATCCCTCGTGTCGTAACAAGATGAATAACCTGCTCCATCGTAGCACGTCATACATCTCGAGTTAAATGTCTGTTTGTTGTTAACTTATGAATAGAAGAAAATTGTATTTGCTCTCAATGTATGAAGTAAGAGGTAGCATTGTTTCTGCAAGTTTGTGAAGGTATGAACTATTGGTAAGAACACTGTAACGTGTTTAGGAGACGCTCTATCAAAGGTGTTATTCCACAGAAGGCGACTCTAATTATGCACCCCATAAGCACAGATAGTTTCTGCTGTATTTTTCATCCTAACCTCATGTCAGTTTCTGACGACCACTATATTATTAAGGGTTGCTCAAACCCACAATAGAAGATCTAATTGCCTTGGCTGAAATGAATGGACTCCCCTGTGACAAATCATAAATGACTTGCTTCACTAAAGATCACACTAGTAGTTTGATCGGTTTAGCATGACTTGCAAGCTGTAGGTAATTTTACTACCAAAATACACTTGACCTAAAATTTCTAACAGACCTACGGATTAAAGAATTGACCCTGATTTGTTAGTTGAAACCCCTGAAGTACGTTTGTAGCTCTCATGAGTTGAACCATGAATATTATTGTGTATGATAGATATTGAAGCTTTTCATTCAATTATTACATAAAACTAAACATACCTAAGATAAGTTTGTGTATCAGCCATGATGTTCTATCCACCACAAGCGCAGACAAAGATTTCCCACCAACCCACATGGTGCTTTTCAATGATGTAAACCGACAGCTCTGCACATTGGTTGACGTTATAATGTAGGGAGTACCTGTAGCACCTTTGCAGTATTTACTGATTTTACCTGATAACAAGAAACTCAATGTTATGCATAACAGGGCCGTAGATTAGCAGAAATGGTAGGGGAGGCAAAAGTTTGTGGCGAGTTCAAAGCGTCAACAATATGTTCCTTACTGAAAAATTTAAGGCATTTAAAAAGTAAATAGAAGTAAAAAAATGAGCTGATTCTTAAATGAAATATTCAATTATACCAATTTAAGGCCACTCTATTTGGCAATCTAGGGGAGGCAGAGCTTCCCTGCCTCCCTAGAACTACTGACCTCATGATAATATATTTTTTCTAAAGCATAGATGGAAGGACACCATCAGGAAGGATCTCCTATCCTGTTCTCTCAGTGAAAAGGATGCTCAGGACAGGATTATATGGAGAAGTTTAATAGAGCTAGGCCTCTGGTAGGTACCCGCTACCCGAACAGGACAGAGCACAGATATGTGAGGATGGGTGAGGATGTATTTTTTCCTTGGATAATACAAGATATAGAAATATTCATTATAACATAGCGATTATGATATTAATTATATTCACCATCGTCAGTATTGAGTATATAAATCGAAGCCATATTCCAATCAGCGACCATCAGAAGCTCTCGGTAATATGGATGCTGAGACACATGGCCATTGCCAGAGCCCATTTGTATCCAACTTGAATGCGCACTGTATTTCCACATGGCAGAAGGATCGGGATTTGGTCTCAAGCTGTAAATATTAAAAAATATAATGGTGTCAAAATGTCAGAAGATTATTTAAATTGCCAGTGGAATGAAGGGAATTTGATACTATTACAACTAAATTCAATTGTTAAAACTGCAATCAAGTCTACGCTTATGTATAAAAATGACAATTGGCCATAGTCACAGAGGTTAGAAGTCATATATGTGCTATATAGAGGAGAGGCCGGGATACCAACGATAGCAGTAGTAAAAGAGGAAATCAAATAGATACAATAAAAATCAATGTTATCTGGCTGTGAAATGAGGCACTAGAGTTGTAATAAATTCTGACATCAAATATTGGTTCTATATTACTTCAATCCCCCATTTCGCAATTAATTTTTTCGATATTCATTTGAAGGAATTTGATTTTGACTTGATGGAAAATACCAAGAAAAACATATTAATTGTTTAATGTTATTTGGAATATGCAGAATGTTTTATTTGATGTAGATTTTGTTATAAAAGACACGGTATGAAATAAATATTAATTCTATCCAAAGGCTTTTTAATGGTAACATGTGAAATCTCTGTCGAACCCACCTGAATAGTTTGTCTGGTGGTAGGTCGTAGACACTAAACGTGTGATTTGTAAGGGTTATGCCGCTGAAGTTGTAGGAAGTTACACCTGAAGAATAATGCAAACATTTACCTCAACACCAACACCATTAACGGAAAATTTTTTAGACACATCGAAAACTATGTCGTATCTAGTTTTGATTTTCACACTTTTGGGTTGTCCTCGCCCACAAGTGAGAAGTGTGAGAATTAGTCCGAAAGGTAAACACTGCCTAGAATAATGAAATCTTAATACCATACAGTTCTAAATAGAAACTGTTTTCAAGGCTCTCACATCAATCTATGTTACATATTATCAGGATTCAATCTCAATATAGAAATCTCAATGCAACACGCTGTCAAGAAAATATTGACATCACTATCTGCTATCCTACAATGGCCTCGACACAGAAACTATATATAATGCTTGACCAATGTGCAAAAAATCAGTAATTACAAATATTTGGGAGCAGTAACATATGTTACTGCTTCCAAATATTTTTGCACCGGTACAGCACTAAATTTTGTTACTTCACGGTTGGCATTGATGAAAGTTGGGGGAAATTTCTAATGCTACGCTTAATTTCTACCTAGTAGCGCCATGAATTATTTCAGTGTCAAAATATTGCATTTAACTACTGCAGTGCTAGCAGCCAAACTATATATTGCTTTGGTCCTGCTGTTATCTTTAACGATTACATGCAATTTATTTTCAAAATTTGTCTCAGAACAGCTCATTTTGGCAAGTAGTTCTGCTCATCGAATTCAGGCATCACTGAAACTTGCTCATAAATACTTGGGCAGGAATTTTGCACTTCCTGCATGATTATTTAAAGGTGACATTATCATGAATATTAGTGAAACAGTATGGATTGTAATGTTCTCACCAAATTGCACCTTCTGGAACACCTGAAAATTATCGTGTGTGCTTTTTGTTATTAGCCCAGCTGCTGAGTTCCAAGTATGACGATTACTCATTTGATCACGATTTGCAACTTTCCGCTTGAAATCTCCACTCCAGGAATAAATATAGAGTCCCTTCAAAGTATAATTACAAACAATTTATATATGCAGTCCAACCAATCAGTAACCAAGGAGCAATGAGTATTAAATGGGAGGTCTAACCTAATTCAATTGGATCAACTACATCATTACTATTCACCAATAACAGCTATACCCTATTGAATGGTTCTTAGCATTTCATTCATGCATTCTTTTCAAACACTGTGTATTGTGTATTATCCGGCACAATAATTCTTTGATGTAAAGTTCCAATGCTTCGACTGTAACTGTTTCAACAATCTGATAAAAATATTTCACCTCATGTTTGCTGGCAGACAAGATTATTGATGTGCGCTTATTATTTTTACCATACCAATCCAAACATATCTAGGAAACACAAATTTCATTGTTTTAGCGCAATTGACACCTACCGACTGAACAGAGAAAACCCAGAAGTCTTTCTCATCTAGATATACCATCCCGATCACAGTCCGAGCCTGACCATGCATACTCAAATCAAGTGTTCCACTGCTACATTGACCTATCAACATTGCACATCAGTGAAATATCATATTGCGGCAGCAAAGTCAAAAGCCTGAAATTGATTTTATTGAAGAGACAATTTGTAATGACGACGGCATGTGACTGTCAGGTCATGTCACCGTCCATCTGTCTGTTCGTCCGTTTGTTTGTCTGTCTGTCTGCATAGATACCCCAACAAGCCAATTTTGATGGACTAATAGACAACGAAATGTAAACACGTGTAACACAGCGCCGTCGCATAGATTTTAAACACTCATCAGCAAGCTCAACCTGTCAGAGACTGAAAAGGGAACTATGCTGATATAATGTACAGTTTAGAGGCAGGTAAGATAGACCTTGAAACCTCCCACAATGGGATTTAAATCCATGACTCCTGTTGCCTGGCGGTGAATAGCATGTGCTCTAACCAATTCCGCCATCTCCTCACCCTCAAAAAAGATAATGGGTTGACTGGAGAGCCTTTTTTTCACTACTCAGAGTTGGGCACTTGCATCTCACAAGCACATCAAAATGTTATAATGTTGCAGTTATGTGCTAGTTATTTGATAAAACTAAATATCATTATTGTTGTTTATGGTATTAAAACTGTTTGAAAACAATTACCAAATAATAGTTCAATATGAAAGAAACTTTATTTAATTACTGAACTATGGCATATCAAATTATGACAAATCTATTACCCATACCTATCACAGTTGTCACAAAGTTGTTTGTCATTTTCATCTTTCGTGCACATGACTGGTTATCCACAAACAAAAGCCATATACCATCTTTAGTGATATAACCATGGTCTGGCCACATTATTCGAGCATTTAGTCCCTTTCCATCATTGTAGTTGAAGTTACTCGGAATATGACGGGAGCACTTACCAGCAAGCTCTAAAATGAACACAATAATAATAATAATAATAATAATAATAATGAGTTCATCTATATACCGCTTAATGTAAGCCACAACGGGTAATTCTTAGCGGTGAACAATACATCATTACCGCCCGATCACTGGGTCCAAGCACTCCATAGCCAACCCTGGCTAATGGGAACCTACATCGCATGAAGCGCTGGTACTTATTGGAACACCCTAACCAACTGGGCTTCTCAGGTAACACCAGTGACATGCACGGGAATCGAACCCAGGTTGTCAGATTGATGATCCAATCCGCTAACTACTAGGATTACCTGATAACCTGATAACATGTTTTCACTGTTTTGATACCAGTAATTGACTGATCATTCGTTTATAACTTCCATTGTGATAATTTTATAAGAGTTTCTGACATATTTAAGGAAGGTAGTTAGGTAGTTTCTGTGAATAAATAAAGAAGGAAGGATTGAAGTACCAATTAATTGACTCACTCTTAACTGATTTATTTCTATTCCGCAGGTAGTATATCTGTATGCACCCCTCACCAGTGCTCGGTGAATATCCATGACCATTTCCCACCATGATCTGTTTTGGATCATGTCGGCAAGGCTACAAAATTCATAACAGTTTGAGCAGCTGCCTCAGCAGCTCTCTTCTGCTAAAGAGTATTTTACATACCTATACCTATACATTGCATTTGAACCTATAAGGCGCCCTTGGCAGCTTCTGAAATAAACTCATGTCTAGCTGCAAGCTCAAAAACATGCCTCAGTCGATTAAGGCTAATGATGATGCGCCTAATTCCCTCATGATTGTATGCATGCATAATTCATGCTGAGCTCCTATTGGCTAACAGCTGTGTATAGGTCATGTTATTCAAATCCAATGAAAGTTTGTGTAGCCATGTAAATGATTCCTCCGCACATCATTGTATTAACGATTTGCCTTGCATGGTGACCTCTTCTTGGCGTCCTTTAAGGCATGGATATATACAGCCTTTCCATACATAATCAAACCATTCACAACACATAGATAAGCAATACCATAACTTACTATCATAAAGTTGTCTACGAAATCAAGACTATTAACTCCAGCGACGTTACTCATTTCCCACCCTGCCTCCTTTAATATCCAATATTGTAGGTTTGGCCAAGATCGACACCTGAACATATAAAAATTGAATGTCATAGGGTTGAGATTTATTTTGCTTCTAAGACCTTCAAAGGTCTAAAGTTACTGCAAGTTCAGTAATGGCAGTAGTCACATTTATAGAAGACATAGAAAAGGTGATTTGTTATGACAGCCATTTTATGTGTAAAGAATGCATGTAATGGGTACCCAATCAAATGCAACGGTCAGTCATCACCCCATATCAACTCCGAGCTTCTATTAGTTAAATCAGTCACCCAGGTAATCTATACTGGCTATCTTGGTTAAGGTCTAATGAGGTTTAGGGACCCGAGGGTGCTGGGGGCTGGATCAATCAACCTTGAAAGCTCCCTCAGTGGGTCTCGAACCCACGTGAATAGCGACTGCGCAAACAAATTGCACCATCTCATTAACATCTAAAGGCGCTGAAAATATGATTTAAAGGTATTTTCATTTCCTCTTCGACTTATCCGATCGCATCTTGATGAGATCAGAAGAATGATGCATATCATAACTCTCATTGCTTCTGCACTTTTTATTCCTCAAATGAAACTGCACTATTTTCTCGGCCACACTGATAAGAAGTTCACTTTGTGAGTTTAGACTTGAGCTTTGTCGAATGTTTACTTACCAACAGCCATTGACAAAAACTGTCAGAATGATGATAGCTAGATGGGAATATCCCGCCATACCCGAAGCTAGAAGGATCTCTAACAGATATTGTAGAATAAAAATTCAGTCATTTTTACTAGTCCGTACAACCTTTTCTGGCTTTGCGAAAGTACGTTTGAAAAGAATGTAAGGTATTTGCATTGTCAATTGTAGGCATGTAAATATCTTTCCATCTACTCTCTCTTAGCTGAAATGCCTTAGTTTCAACTCACTTGAGCTTTCATTGTGGATGTTTGCTGGTGGGCTCTTTAGCGACCCCCCTCACCATGTTGCAAAGCATATACGTACATACATCAGTGATTTGTATTGACCCCATACAACATAGCCATGGATATATTCATTGATTAGGGGAATATATCTTACCCTCCACAAGCACACATAATTTTATAACTGTTATAGGAATGGTTTACTTATATTAGATGTTACAGCTGTCAATTTGTAAAACTTTTGTAACAAAGCCTGCCTAGGTTTTGGAAAGCTGTTACTGGGAAGCCAATCAAATCGTAAAAGCTGCCCGATTTTTAGCTGTATTCTATTTCTGATGCAAATTTATCTAATGATGAAACTTAATCACAAATTGCAAAACTGTATACTTAACCACGAATCGATGAATTCAAATCAATGAACACAGACGATGACCTCAAGTTTCAAAAATCAATATTAAAATTATCCAATATGTAAGTTGTCTGCTCTATGTTACAGTGAGCACATAACTTCCATATAATATTGGCTAAATACCAAGTTTTTTTCAGAATAATGATAGGTGATTTATATTAAGTGCCTGATATGCAGGCGACGTTTATTTTTTGGATAAAGTTTCAAGCGATTTTGAGTAGGTAAAATTCCCTGTCTGAAATTGACAATTTCACCTAATTCGGACCTGGGAACTTTTCACTGTTTTTGGCTAAATACCAACTTGTTTTAGTATATTACTAGAGCGCTTTTATTTAATGCCTGATATGTGGGCAACATTGGAATGTTTAGGATATATTTTCAAACGATTTGGAGTATGTAAAATTTCCTGTCAAACATTGAGAATTTGGCCTTATCCAGATCTGCAAACATTTCACCGTTTTTTGGCTAAGTACCAACTTTTTCAGTATATTATTAGAGCGCTTTTATTGAATGCCTGAAATGTGGGCAAAATTGGAATATTTGGTTTAGAATTTCTTGTCAAAACTTGAAAATTTCGCCTTTTTTGGGCCTGGGGACTTATCGCCATTTTTGACTGAATGCAAAATTTGTATAGTATAATGAATGACATAGGGCTTATATTTAGTGCCTGAAATGCCAGCAACGTTGGAATGTTGAGGATAGAATTTCAAACAATTTCATGTCAATAAAATTTCCTGTAAAAAACTGACATTTTAGCCTTATAAGATGTTGGGTGATTTTCACCGTTTTGGTTATATGCCAACTTTTTTTAGTATAATGATAGGGAGCCAATATGTAGAACCTGATATGCAGGCAACGTTGGAAGGATGAGAATAAAATCTCGAACGATTTCAAGTCGGTAAAATTTCCTGTCTAAAATTGACAATTTCACTTAATACGGGCCTGGTAACTTTTTGCTATTGTTGGCTATATACCAACTTCATTTTATATAATTATAGGGAGCTAATATTTACCGCCTGATATGGGGATGTTTGAATCTTGTGGGTTTATTTTAGGAGTAACGGTATAATTTTTTGTTAAAATTTGATAATTTTGCCTCTCCGAACCTGCAAACTTTTCACTGTTTAGGGCATGATCCAAGCAGCTCCTGAGGCATGTTATGGAATACTCATGTATAGGCTGGGATTCCACCCTGACAACTAAGCAGAAGACTTCACTGGAAGCAGTACAGAGATGAGCTGCCAGATTGGCGCAAAACATAAAATGTATTCCTATCATAAGGTTTATTGTCATGTACATTGTACATGTACTTTTTGCATGTATCTCGTACATGTATCTTGGAGATGTCTTCGCTCTTCATACTACTAAGGAATTACTACCATCTTTACATAACACACCAATATGACTGTGACACACTACATTCATTTTTCCATCATTACTCAAAATAGAGGGGAGCATAAGCTACAAGTCATCTTCAAAACAATATTCCATTTATGAGTTAACACACTATGGAATTACCTGTTCTTGATAGTAGCAATACAATGTTTATACATTAGCATGTTTCTCCAGATAATAAGCATTACAAAGAGCACATGGCTGCAACGGAATTTTTCTAGCACTTTCGCAAGAATGGTGGACACAGTAAATTTTGGGTTAACAAACTCGATTCACTCTTTTCTTGTCTCTCTTTCTATTGCTTAGCATGAATGTAAATCAATTTAAAACAGGACAGATATTGTGGCCCCTGGGGATATGAAGTTTGTTGTCACTCGTAGGCTTCTCAACAAATAATTAAATTTTCAGGAGAAGATCGAGGAAACCTGTGAGAGGATTTCATTGCCCTATGCTAGCCTCATCAAACAAGACATGTAGGAGGTGATTATAAAGTAGATGAAGATTAACATAGCTAATTAAGATGATTTATTGCTTCCCATAATAATCTTGACAAACACGAAAATCAGGAATATGATTGAAACAAATTCTGTCAAGTCTAGCTAGTATTCAAAGTCACTTGACTGTTTCCTAAATTTAACTTTATACATTGAATTGATCTTTAATATTTGATTTTTTTTCTCCCTTTGATACCCTCTCAACTTTACCTCAATCATTTGCCAAAATATGGAAGTACATAGATCATACAATAAATGCCTTGCGTGTACATCAATCATACTGATTACGTTTTTAAATTGTATTCCATTTGTGAGATAACATACTAAAGAGTTGCCTGTTCTTGGTCGTGGCACTCAATGTCTATACATAAACATGTTTTCAAACCAATGGGATAAATGTGGGTTGAAATCACAAGCCCTGTTTCTGTCGGAAGTTTGAGAAATAAAAGGTGCCTTAAGGGAACGACTCCCGTAGTCAGAGCCAAGTTGCTATCAGTTTGCAGGCAGGCCTGAACACACGTGGGGTATCAACACTCAAACACTTGAGCATTAGAGGGCAAGCACACTAACCAACTGAGCTACCTCCTACTCCTACCTTACAAAGAGCTCATAAATGCGACTGAAAAATTGCGAGCGCTTACGCAAGAAATCTTTAATGAAGGCATTTACTTCGGGGTCAACATGTCCGTTATATAATCCAAAACTAATCTCTATTCAGCCTTTTTTGCCTGTCTTTCTATTGCTAATAGATTTTTAGCCAGGCAAATACTGTCGCCCCTGGGAAAAGGTGACTTAGGAAGTTTTCCACCAGTTGTAGGCTTCTCAACAGAGCTTTGGTTAAATTTCTTGGAAGAAGATCTAGGAAACATATCAAATGAGTTTATTGCCCTCTCATTTCTGATGGGAAAACTATCAATCATGACATGTAGGAGTTGATTATTAAGAAGATTAAGATGATTTATCGCTTTCCACAATAATTATTGAGACAAACAGGATAGGGTATCACGAAACCATCTATCCTACCCCCCTACCCCTACCCTACCCCATACCCTACCCTACCCTGGTCACAAAACTACCTGGAGTGGATTGTCAGTGTGTCAGGAATCACATTAAGGATGTAATTGCCAATATAAGATGGATCAATGGTCATTTGTGTTTTTGAGATAAAGAATTTTTGTCTAATTTTGTGACTCAGTACCATAACAGAGAGTTTCGTGTGGAAAAAAATTCAAAAAATATTTCTTTTGCTAATTTAATTATAAGAATTTTTTCATAAATAATGCCTCTATTATTATAACGATACCAAGTTATTGATTATACTAACATACTATTTTTATGAAGTGAAGTGGAAAACATGCAGTATTAGCTTTGATTTCTTGTCTGCCAGCCCTCTCTCTCTACATCAACCTCAGAGCCAAGAAGGAACATTTTGGAGTGCAACCAACGTCCTAGGCCTACTCTACTTCTAGGTTACTACTATATCTATCACTATCTATAATAACAGGTAAGGTGCCAACATGACTGTTACCCATCTGGTTGAACCCTCTCTAAGCATCTAAATAAATTCATTCATTCAAACTTTCCCTTCAATCAATCCAATGAATGAATGTAATCCTATAGATGTAATCTAATCTTCTTCAAACTACTATCCAATCCCAAGCAAGACTTAAATAAATTATACCCAAGGCTTTAATAATTTAAGCCCTTGGTGGCCCTTGGTCAAAGCGATGGTCATTGGTCAATGGTCAAATACATCACTCAACAAGTCAAAATCATTGTGCACTTCAACTGGAAGCCCTCAGGGATGCGTCATCAGCCCACTGCTATTCTCCTTTTATGTTGTCGATATGCCATCAACAAGCAACATCAAACTAGTAAAATATGCCGACGACACTGTGATCATTGAATTGTTGACAGAAAACCAGCCATCTGAACTTCAAACAATGACTAATACCATCAATTCATGGTGCGCGGATAATGACCTAATACTCAATGCAAAGAAAACAAAAGAAATGGTCATGTGCAATGCAAGGGATAACCCAAGCTACCCACAACTGCTTGTAAACGATACTTCAATTGAGCAGGTAGAACAATTTATATACTTAGGCACCATTATTACCAACAAACTGGATTTTACTCTGAACACCTTGAAAACTACAGCGAAAGCTCGCCAAAGGCTACATATAATCGCCAAGCTATACCATCTCGGTGTCACTGAGAAACTAATAACGACCTGCTACAAGTCCTTCATATAGTCAGTAATCACCTACCACCTGGTTGTGCTATATAGTCATCTGAGTGCAGACTCTAAGAAAAAGTTAAAATCTGTGATAAGAACTGCAGGTTACCGATCAGGCGAACTTACGTTCACACCCGTAGACGACCTTTACTCTAATATACTGAAAGTTAAGAGCCTCCGTATGATTGCCACCGAAGATGAACCACTACTCCGTCTTAACCAGCTGCCGTCAGGCAGATATCAATCAGTCAAGTTCCGCGTGCAGATCCGTGCCAAATGTTTTAGAGCAGAATATGTATCAAATACCTAAATAGTGTCTTCAAAAAGTAATAGTATTTTGTTTATGGTCTTATCATTTTATTTATTTTTACGGAATCAACAGTTTTAATTAATTTTTACAGAGCACCCTACAGAGACAGTTTTATTTCTCAGATATTGAGACCAAATATAAACATACATACATACATACATACATACATACATACATACATTGGTCAAAGTAAGTTGCATCGAAAATTGATGAGGAAGGGCAAACATTTATTATTTATTTATAATTTTATTTTTTTATCCTTTTTTCCCACTTATTTATATTATTTTGAAGCATGGTTGTTTTAATCTCTGATTTTGACAGTTTCCATGGACAATATTTCTCTTCTGAAGGATGAGGCACCACTGATTTTGCATGCAATAATAAGGCGCGAGCATAGGTATTGATGGACTTTGAAATAGTCCAACTATTTCCATCAATGCCAATGGGTGTGAGGGATTTGATTTTATGGCCATTTGAAAAGGGACGAACGAGGTAACACTTATCTAATGGCCCAATATTCAATCAAAGTTAATATGTTTTTAACTGTATTGTTTTTATTTTAGCAGCTGATAATGAAGCGACAACGAGTGAGGTAAGTTTTGATCATTGCTAGTAAAGCTGGCCATAAAGTTTCTTTACCTCTACCGTGGGCTGCCTGCCTTTGAGTATCTACTATTGACTACCATGATGTAATAAACCATGCTAGTTCCGATGTCATTTCAACATGCGTGTTGTATCTTTGTAGCTCTAGTGCTGTGGGAGAGATAGCTGGTTTACCAAACTTGGGCAATTCTTGTTACATGAATGCGAGTATCCAGCTACTGAGGCAAACTAGCAAAGGTAATGCCTTGCCTATGTCCGCGTATAACATCGATGGTTTCCATAGTCTTATAAAGAAAGTATAATTATATAATATCTCTATGATGGCTTCTCAATTACACTTGTTGGTTGAATAGCGAAATAGTAACATGGTAGTTTTCAAGTCTCTATTGCTAATACCTGCCTACAACATAGGCCAACATGTATAAAACAGTCTAAGCTAAGAACATGGTACAAAACTGCATACTCTTATTTCATCAGGTGATGGCGATGTTACCTGTGCACAGGGCTGACTGTATTGATGAGGGACCTGATGTTCTGCACAGGCTAACTCTCGGTAAGGGTCAAGCGAGGAAACAAATTGTGTCTCATTTTAAGGCCTACACTGTATCGACCACAAACCCATCTCAATCGATATTGTCATAATATGGCCCGCACACGAAAGACAATTGCTTTTGCATGCCACATAGAATAATTGTTATTGTTGGGCCGACAGTCAATGCTGAGTCACAGCTGCTTTCTTTATATAACACATTCTAATCCATGCGATACACTGTCACTACTCGGCTTTAGGAAGTAGTTTTTCGCAACTGGGTACCTAGCTTTATATAGAAGACAAGGCAAGTTAGCCAAAGTTACTGATTTATCGGTATTCATTACAAAACAACCTATGATAAAGTGATGGATAAAATCTATTTTGTTGGAGAGAAAGGACTTGGCTTGAGTGCGAAATGATCAATTTTGTGACAAGCAATTCAGCCCTAGTCAGGGCTCCAAACCAACTTGGGAGCTGTGCCCTCTTTTTTTAAGAGGGCACAACTCTGAGTTGGTTCGGAGCCAAGACTAATTCAGCCCGAATGAGAAACACTTTAAAGGAGGTAGATGTAGATAAGAGGGATCCTAGTGATAACATAATAATATGAGGTCGAATACTTATGACAAAAATTATATTGGCCTCTCAGCTTTGACATAATATTATGCTGTTTGTCGGCTTGTGTTTTTTTTATTGCGGAGATAAAGCCGTAATCTTTTGCGTCTGCTAGTAGCTCGATCACATTGTTTTCTTGCGTTTTCAACATGGCCTAACGAATTGGCTCATTTTAAATCTAAAAACCAGCAGTTTAGCAGTGATTGTATGTATCCTTTAATACATTAATAAGGCATTATGAATAACCAACTGAATCTTTTACAGATGAGGTACCAGGGGCTATGAAGGGCCGTCAGTATGACGCACATCAATACATCATGTATGTCATAGAGAACTGTCCAGAGTTGTAAGTTACAACCCTTACATCCGCCATTTCTAGCAAGCGAAAAAGCAGTACATGTACATTCGTTGGCGCAGACATACACAAATGATCTTGATAAATTCTGTGATAAAGGACGGAACTTCCTATGCATATGCTGTTAGTACTTTATACTAATAGTACTTCCTATTCCTTTTTAGGCGACAGCAGTACCACTTCCTAACAAATGTAATGTACAAGTGTCAGCTCTGTTTGGTCGTCAGCACTAGTGAAGATGTTAGGCTTGACCTGCAACTTGCTATACAACAGGTTAGTTGTCAAGTTATATACGTCAATGAGATTCTTGAAACTAAATTCCTCTAGCTTAGAACTATAGTGATATGCATTAATGGACGTGTTAAGATTTTGCCCCCAGAATACACCAACGGAAAGATACGGATTTGCCATGCAAGGAAACTCCTTTTGCAATGCAACTAACTATCATCACTTTTTTGGCCTAAATATGCTAAAATTATAGCCCAGATCAGTTGCGATTGACTCAAGATAGTGGTGATAGTTACATTGCATATCCGTAACTTTCATTGGTGCGTGCTGAGGGCAAGAATCTAATGCATACAATAAATAATGGATACAACTCTTGGTCTAAACAACCTAGGGCAAAAACTCAAACTGCAGCATTCATATCTGAATAAGTGTTTCTCGGACAGGCCATTAAATTTCCCTTTCCAACACTCTATAGTGACTAATCAATCACTAATGACTAAGATTGCCAAACTTAAATCTTCCTATAAATCAGTCTAATTTTGAACTTGCTTGTTCCATGTTCACGTGACAATAGAGATAAAGATTGATAATAAAACCGACACTGACCTCAAACCCCAGAGTGAATGCTCAACACATGCCAGATAAGGTGCAGCAAAAAAAAGCTAGAAAACTGCCTTCTTTGGGAAAATTACATACATTTTAACTCGAGTCAAAATTAGTGGAGAATTGGTTTTAAGCAAATGCAGGAGTTATCTTAACTTGAAAAAGTGGCGGACAACTCCAAAATGATTTTGGAATACCGCTTACAGGGCGGCATATTCTGTTCAATAGGTCAATCAAGCACAAATGTATATTGAATTAACCAATACTTTGTTATAATTTTGCACAACTCTGATTCTTAAGCTCCTGGTTTATTTAGACAGGAATCGACTCTGTCAAGCAGGCGGTCGATCGAGCAACAACTGGGTCTGAAGTCATCGAAGGTTTCAAGTGTTCCAGGTAACACGAATGATAATAATTACTGCATGAATTATATTTACACATCTCCTTCCTGTTTATTGATATGGTTTACAATAAATCCTTGGTATACATCTATGACATACAGATCTATCAAAAAATCTGGACAGGTGTTTCATATCTTTTACAGTTACCTTCTCTCAAATTGAGCAAGCAGTTTAGCAGTGTATATATGATGCTAATTTATAAGAGTTCTATTAATTTTAATTAGTTGCGGAGATGCTGGTGACGGTATTCAAACTACAGTGGTTACAAAGCCCCCGGAGAATCTTCTCGTAGTGCTTCAAGGTCAAGCAGTTGTTGCCTCGTTACACCTACATAAAATTATCATCCAATTAGAAACGATCTGACCAATAGTTAACCAATCAGCATTCTTCTTCTCCAACCAGTCGATGCAATGCTTATTATTATGGCAGACATAAATGTATCATAATGTTTTGTTTTGAAGAAGTAAGTAGGACAGCTGTGGGCTGTGGTCAGGTCTGTGCAGGGTGGTGGGAGGGCATTAGCATGTAACCCATAGTGTGCACATTTCTTGATCATTATATTGCCTGGGCGGCTAGATATTGTGGTTAAATGACAGTGGGCATGCTGGTGTGATATGGCTAAAATCTGTGTTTTGTTTCCTAAATTAATCCAGGCCTGTTCACCAACAAGCCACGTGGTTACAATATGCAACCTTACGGCAGGCATGCTGTAAAGCTCGTAGCATAGCACATAGCATAGCATATTTTTAGCTTAATAGGTTCACTAAGATATCCTTCTGTTTATTTGATGGTATTATCAGTGAGATCGCCGGAAAGCTATCACAATCTTACCATCATAACATTTCTTCAAATTTATTTCAGCTGGTGTGATAGAACTAGGAAAGACGGAAGAGGTACTCTCCGATAGTCAGATAACTGCATCATTATCTTCAGATACTCATACAGATACCCATACAGATATCCATACACAAACACCTCCAACTATCAGGGACAGTGAAGATATATATACTGATGAGAAATCTACTCAACAATCCAGTCCACCACTCTGCCATGCGATGATGAATGATGAGATGGTAGCATATTATACCGGTCTAGAAGGCAAAGCTAAGTTTGACCTTGTTTTGAACTCACTAGGTCCCGCTGCCTATCACCTTAACTATCGTAATGGTGAGGTGCCGAATATGACTGTCAAACACCAACTGCTCATCACTCTGATAAACTGCGTCTTGATAAACCTAGCGTTGAGATTTATATCCTGTTTGGAATCAACAAGCATGTTGTCAGCAGTGATTTTTATACATGGATAAACTTTATGTTCTTACAATGTAAAGAAGTAGATTATTGGCCAGATCAGGCCATAGTTAGATTCTATGCCCCTACTGGATTTAAACAGTCATATCCTAATACACGGCTGATTGTTGATGGAACTGAGTGCCCCATAGACAAGCCAGAGAAGGCACCAGCTCAACAGGTGACCTTCTCCAGCTATAGAAATCGTAATACTGCCAAAGTACTGGTTGGTGCCACTCCTGGTGGACTAGTGTCATATGTTTCCCCAGCATATGGAGGGTCTGCCTCTGACCGAGTCATTGTTGAGAGGTCAAATCTGATGACGGCCTGCACTCCTGGAGACAAAATAATGTCAGACAAAGGATTCAATGTGGAAGACCTGTTCATCCCGCACCACATACATGTGAACATACCGACCTTCTTCTAGAAAAAAAATTGAATGGACTCAACAACTGTGAGAAAAGACCGTAAGATTGCGTCCAAGCGGGTCCACATAGAACGTATCATTGGGCTAGCAAGGACTTATGCTACACTGCGTCACCCAATGTGTCACCTTCTGGCTGCCCTCTCATCAGAGATTATATCTGTTATATTTTGGCTGTGTAACTTCCGAAGTTGCATAGTACCAAAGCATGCAGAGTTACTTTTACAACTCTTTTTATAATATACTACTCACTGTATTGTGCTAGTTAATACTACCTCAAATATTGTGCACATTTTAATCCATGTACCAGTGCAATCAAAATTTGTCTACCTCTACCAACATAGATTTATATGCACAATTTTTGTCGACAGCCTCGATTAACTCCTTTTCTTTTTAAGACTAAAGTATCAGTTGTCTTTACAGCTGAAAATATTTTATTACATCGTCAATGGTATTTTACAGGATTAGAATAAATACAGGTTGAGTCTATGTAAAAATAATGATTTTTTTTATCACATGTATCTAAATAATTTTGAAGTGTTCTTCGTTAAGTGCCAACCATTACCTACAATCATTTTTGTGATCGCACCTATATCTAAGGTGTCATAATATCTCTTGGCTGTTTGACGCAGCAGTCCGTGTATATTTCAGTTTCAGTGTATACTTAGTACGGTAACCTATATATTTTTACCACACTTTGTATAGTTTTGAAGACATCCTGAGTGATGCAACAGTCTGTGTGTATTTCCAAAAAGATCTATTGCTGTATTTATCACTTTTTCAAACATAATAATCTAGTAAACATCGGGAACAATCTGTCACAAATGATGAAGAGACAATTGCTGAATGATAGCATATAAGCATAAAGAGAGTGGTAAGATTTTAGGCATACTACTTGATAAAACAAGCTTGTGTGAGCAGCTGGCACAAAATAATCAGTAAAAGAATACTGGAACCGCACTATTAGTTATATCTGTGGAATAGGATGTACAGATAGTTTGGAGTTGTCTTCTTATAAACAGCACACTTTATTGACCTTGACATTTTAACCTGGAATTTCCACCCACTGTGTGCTGTTGAAAAGCAAACTGAAAAAAAGTTTACTTTGGGGTCTTTGTCAGTTAATCAGCAGAACTCAGGCGCGCCCAGGTGCATGAGACATCATCAGTGGTACCCACAACGCCCAGCAACGCCAAACAACGCCAGTATGCAGTCCAGCGTTGCATATACAGTGGTAGGTGAAGTTGTACACAACAAAAGGTACAACGTCTGACACAACAAAGGCAGCGTTGTGCCAGGCGTTGTAGCATGCATGGAATATGGCGTAGAAGCAGGCGTGCATGTGGCCGCATGTGGCGTGGTTGGTGGTGTAAGATGACCACTTTCCCATTTTGTATATAATTACTTGCTCCAGTAGTTTGCCGAGATGGAATAATAGACTGATCGGCCGATAATCCTTGTATTTAGATGGTGTTTTATTCTTAGGGATTGGTGCTACTTGCGCCTTTTTCCAAAAATCAGGGAAAGAGTTGGTATCCAGGGCACAGTTAATAATGTTATGTAGTAGAATAACTATATCTTCTATGCCTTCCTTAGATATCCATGTAGGGAAGTCTTCATTTGATGTAGCTTTTGAAGTATCTAGTTTTTTCATGAGGAATTTGACTTCCCCTAAACTTACATGGTCTAGCTTGTAGGTGTTAGCAGTTACAAGTGCAGAGTTCGAGGTAGCTCGTGTTCCCCCGACTTCTACATAGTAAGATTTGAGATTATCACAGAAAGTGTGATTAGATAGTTTGGTGTCGTCAATGAACACATGTGGTGATGATTGTTGTTGTCCAGCTTTGTCAGCTCCTTTATAGTTTCCCTCCAGGCTTTAGTGTTTTGATTTTTGTTGAGGGTTTCACTGAAACATTTTCTTTTATTTTGTGTGAGGAGTCGTTGACAGATTGTTCTCAGCAGTTTGTGTGATGGGCAGCCTTTACGGTATGCCTTATTTTTGGCACATATTACTTCATTGAGTGTGTCGCTCATCAAGGGAGATTTGTCAAAACGAACTTTGGTGGTTTTTATAGATCAGTGTTTGTAAAGAATATTAGATATTGTTGTGGTCATTAAATGAACTTTGGTGTTTATATCCTTGGCAATTAGTACTGAGGACCAAGACTGTTCAGCTAATTCTTTCAGAACCAAAAGTTTGCGAGGGAGGGTGACAAGTCTCTTTTGTCTTTTGACATATCGCCTTGGTAGATTCCCTTCTCCCCGCAGCAGGATGCAACAGTGGTCATTGTTAGTGATCGGGGCAAGTTTGTCACAGTATTTGTCTAATGGTATGTCAGTCAGAAGGAGGTCTAACATGGCATCTCCACGGGTGTTAAAATCAACTACATTTGATAGCCCAAATTGAATAGTGAGTTCATCTATTGGCAATCTATTGAAATCACCACAGATTAGGAGTTGTGCATTCGCATTTCGTTTGGATAGTTTGAGGATGGTTGATTGGATATATTCTAGTGTTGTCTCTTGTTCTGCACCAGGAGGATGGTAAATGCTGCATACAATATATGGCTTATGATGTCCTACACTTCTCAAGACCCAGAGTGCTGATACATTTTTGGTTGAGTGAGAGGCTATGACTTTGGTTGTAAAGCTCTGATTGACGAAGATAGCAACACCTCCACCAATGTGATTTTTACAGTTGCAGTAATAGCTATTGAATCCATCAATGCTTGTAGATTGTTCTTTGATATCATCAATCCAAGTTGCTGTCAGTCAGATTATATCAGGTTTGTGGGTGTGTGCGTAAAGAGTTAATTCATCAAGTTTCCAGTTGTTTAGTGACCTGCAGTTTGTGTATTGAATGACAGGATGGCTCTTTGATGGCTTCATAGGGAGTGGACAGTCATTAAGAGAATTATTATTGGAGTTATGATCTTTTAGTCATAGGGAACTTGTGGATGGTGAGCTAGTTTCATGGTTAGCCCTATTGAAGACATTATTATATAACTTCATATACACTGGACACTGACTAGAGGAGGAACGGTGGTTTCCTTTACAATTTACACATTTTGTTATCTCTTGACAATTCTCACCGTGATAAGTTTCGCCACAGTTGTGACATTTCTTGGTTTTTGGACATGATGATGCAGTATGTTTGAATTGATGGCAATTGTAGCATCTTACTACAGCAGACTGGTTGAAGATATCAACAGTGAATGTTAGACCTTGTGATCTTATCCTATCTTTTATAGCTTTGGTAAGGAGACCATGGTCACCAAAATTGACCTTGACTGCTCTGGTTGGCTTATTACCCTTTTGAATTCTTTGCACTGCTGCTTTACCGAATCCTCCATCTACAAGGTCATTACAGAGTGTTTCATCAGAAATAAAGAGTGGTACCCCTTTGATGACTCCAATTGATTTGGGTACATTAACGCCTTGTGGTATTACTCTCCTAACCGATGACTTAACAAACAGTTCAGAGGACCATTTGGTGAGTGCAGAATCAACCATCCGTGTGTCTGTCAACTGAACGCAAAACTTTTTGAAGCACTTCCCAAGCTGGATCTCAAAGAATAACAACTACATTCTATGTGAGCCTATAACGTACATTATCAACGCAATACTCTCCTGTGGTATTTATCCAGCAATGTGGAAGAAAGCAGAAGTGATCCCTTTGAACAAAGTGAAGCATCCCACACAGTTTAAGGATATGCGCCCTATCAGTCTTCTCTACCATCTTGGGAAAATAACTGAAAAGGTCATATCCTCACACCTTAGATCTGACATGCCACCGATGCCTGAACAGTTTGCCTATACACCATCCCTGGGCACCACAGACGCATTGGTGAAGCTCACAACCGACACAATAAACGCGTTAGACGGTAAGGATTCAGTTGCCACTCAAGCCCTTGTGCTAGATTTCTCCAAGGCATTCGATCGAATGCAGCCGGAGATCGCAGTAGAAAAGATGCTCAAGCTCAACATCAATCCCTGCACAATCAGACTCGTGCAAAGCTTTCTCTCTGACAGGTTCCAGTTCGTAAAGTATCGGTGTCATACGTCGCAGTATCTTCCTAGCCACATCGGCGTCCCACAAGGCACAATCCTCGGACCGATCCTGTGGAATTTATTCATTCACGATCTAATGCCTGATGCAGAACACATCAAGTATGCGGATGACACCACAATTTACCATCACCTATCTAGAGCTAGTACTGTCATCACTGAATCTACTGCTCACAAAGCAACAATATCCCTGTCGCATAATCCACTACAGGAAGCAGCCAACTATTCTGCTAACTGGTGCGACAAAAACCATATGCTTCTAAATGCCTCCAAGTCGAATGTTATCACATTCACTCTTCGGAAGACCATAAGCTCTGATCAAATTATCATCAATGATTCTGTAGTTGAAGAACACCAGACCACTAAGCTTCTCGGTGTTACATTTGATCAACATTTGCATTTAAGTAAGCACGTGGAGACAATCATTGACAAATGCAGACCAGCTTTCCATGCCATCACTAAACTGCGGAGAGCTGGAGTGAATAATGACAGTTTGTATACTATCTACAAGTCACGCATTGTTCCTCTATTGACATATGCCGCACCTGCATGGTACCCAAATATATCTCTGAACGATCAAGAGAAACTTGAAAAGTATCAGCGGCTCTGTCTATGTATCATGTTGCCTAATATCGATGGCAGCGAAAACAGACAAATAGTTACTGGCCTTGATGGTATCAATGTTGTGCTAGAACGTATTTGCCGTGGCTACGTTAATAGAGTCAAGACTGAGCCATACCACCTGCTCCACAAATACACAAACACTCACCGAGTTTCTGCACACAGCGGCAGATATATTCAGGCAAAAACCCGCACAGCCCTACTATCAAAAAGCCTTTTCTATAGGTTTTTCTAGTTAAAGTGTCATACTTTCTTTCTTTTACCTGACCAGACTATTTTTTATATTTTGCCTGTATGTAATTCATGAAATACGAATAATGTCATCATGATAGATAGATAATTACTTTTAGTTTTCGCTCCTTTTTCTATTAACATGATCTTATTTGCTCCGGCATTGATTGGTTATTAAAGTGCATACATAACATAACATAACATAATGGAGTTGCGACATGTTTTGGATATATGGCCAAATAATGTACATAGAAGATAAATAAAAACACATTCAATAAAAGTATAGTAACATCGCATTCTGATTGGTTTAGAAATACCAAGAGAGGACAACTTCTTCAAAATAAACAGGCGCTTACGAGCTTTCTTGATTACTGCCTCAGAATGTGCCTTAAAGCTCAACTTGTGGTCAACAGTGGTACCTAAATATACAAATGACTCGACCTGCTCAACTACTGTTCCATTGATTACCAGGGAATCACATGCACGGTTGTCTCTCATGTTGGTAAATATGAGTTCTTTAGTCTTAGAGACATTGAGGAGCAGATCTTGCGAGCTAAACCAGCTGGTTAGACATTCTGCTGCAGCAGGTAATGTAGATGGTATATTAGGATAGCATAGCTCTAGTAAGATTGTATCATCTGCATATTTGATAAGGTGATAGTTACCCATCGATGGTACCGGCATATCCTGTACATAAATTAAGAACAGGATTGGGCTCCATACACAGCCCTGGGGCGAGCCTGTTGAATATGTCTTAACGAGAGATTTGGCTTCTTTTGTAGCCACCCACTGCTTACGATTCACCAGGAAGCTATGTATCAGGTTCAGCATGTTGTTGTGTATTGAAGCGGACTTCAGCTTGTGTACGAGAAGTGTAGGGCTTATGGTATTAAATGCGCTAGTAAAGTCCACAAAGAGGCAGTGTGCATAGTTCTTAGAATTTGCATCGAGGTGCTCTGTAACCATATCTAAGAGGACAGTGAGTGCATCTTCTGTTGAGCGATGCTCTCTGTAGGCAAACTGACTGTCATCTGTCAAACATTTGGTAAGTAGTGGCTTCGTCACTCGCTCAAAGGTCGTAGAGAGGACTGATGTAAGGGCTATTGGTCGATAGTCCTTGGCCACATTTGCAGTGTTTGACTTTGGGATTGGCTTGATAACAGCATTTTTCCATACATCTGGATATTTACCCTCCTTGATACAGCTGTTGCGTATGTGACCAACTACCATTGAAAAGAATAGCTTCACTGATCTTTGAATGTCACTTGGTTATAACAATGACTCAACGGAGCATGCTTTGTAATCATTCAAAACTACATACAACACCTGATCAATTGCAACTCTGATCATGGCGGTTTTTTTATATGTACAGGACAGAAGATCCTTGTACAGTTGTGGTGATAGCTGATTAAATATTACCACACAAAAGCAATCATATTAGTGGACTATCTACAGCTATCCCCAAATTAGCCGGATATCAATACCATGTAGTTATGTCGAGACCATCACGCTAGTGAGACATAGCAAAGCTGGCCATTATAAAAAAATATTTCAATGATTATGTTGAGACGGAGCAGAATTTATTTTGCCAACATGTAAACTAGCTTAGCAAAAAAGTTATATATGTAAGTACCAAAGGTAGACAAAGATTTTAAAATCACTTGCATTTAAAGAACTCGAAAGAAATCGAACAATAGCAAAACAATCAACTCAACTGGAATGTTGTACACAATTTTATACACAAACTTTCGTCTAGATTATGCGTCACACAAGCGGAAAGATTTGTGTGCGTCAGATTAGGCTACGTAATTGCCTTCGTTTTATCATTCATGCAGTACTGGAAATCGGCCATTATCAAACCCCTACCCAAAGTGAAGAATCCCGATCAACTTAAACAATACAGACCATTAGCGCTCACCAGTTGCCTGTGCAAAATGATGGAGAGACTTGTTAAACATTACATTATTACTCATACAGCTATAGACCACCTTCAGTTTGCTTATCGTGCAAACTGCTCAACTCAAGATGCCCTTTTATGCCTCACTACTACCATCACAGATTTCATTGACAAGAAAGCTTCAAATTATGCCAGGTGTCTGTTCCTTGAATTTTCTTCTGCATTCAACACAATACATGTTCCAGACTTAATCTCGCAACTATCACATCTCGACTCCAATGTCACTGAATGGATATACAGCTTCCTAAAGAATCGCACCCAAAGAACAATAGTAGATGGCAATATCTCAAAACCCATAATAAACAACACTGGCACTCCCCAGGTGCTGTTTATCTCCACTTTTGTTTTCAATATATAGCAATAGGATTACCTCAGACTTGAGTAATATTACTGTCATTATATACGCAGCCGACACCTGTATAATTGGATGCATATCAAATCAATCAGATCTTAGTGCCTATCTTGATGAGATTAGTAGAATTTCAAAGCAATGTTGTGATTTAAACCTATTGTTGAACGCCTCCAAGACTCAAGAAATGATGTTTTCTACTCAGCTTGTTAGGCCCATGACCCCTACTCTTATCCTTAACGGCACGGAAGTTGATTTTTGTGACAAAGTAAAATACCTTGGTGTTACTGTTGACGATAAACTCCGCTATCATGATCATGTGCAATCCATAGTGACTACTGCATCTCAACGCATGTATATTGTGAAACATTTTGTATACTATAGCTCAAAGCCCCTTTCTCATATGTTATTCAAGAGTTTTATTGTATCCCTCATCACTTACTGTCTCCCCATACTTTTTACAAGCATCCATGCAAGCGACAAGAAGTCCTTACGCAAAATATTTTAAGATGCCGCCAAGTAAGGGATTGAGTACCCCGATATAGATGCTCTGGTGGCCAACCAGATCAAAACACATGGACCACGGTACATACACGATGAAGAGCACTTTATCAATTACTTTCTAACTAAATGCCCCTCAGGTCGCTACAGCACCTTTAAATATCGGGGTACATGGGGTAGAGACAGCTTTTTAAGACATCTCATAAATACACTTAATAATTTACTTTTCTAAAAAACTTTTTATACAACAGAGATCTGATTTTTTCCATGTTTTTCTTTCTTGTCAGTATTAACAACGTATTTCGTGACAAATTTATGTCTTTGATAGTAATAAATCCATCCATCCATGTTGATAGCTTTATACTGTATAGTGGATTTTCTGTGTCCATGATGCTCTTGATGTGTTTGTTAGTTTATCAGTGAGCACTGAGGCCTGAGCTAGTAGTAATTTTGGCTTGCTCTGATTTTTTGAAGTTTTTAGTTTCAATAGAATTTACATTTTTAAGGTAGATAGGCAAGTAGTTTGATGAATGAACCATGTCCGCTGCCAACGATAAGGCATTATATTCATTTTACCTGATCTCTTTGCCCATCTTATTGCCCTTTTGCATACTTAAGTGTTGTATCCTTATCCTGTTTTATAACTCGTAACTCTCGGTTTAAATTACTCTTAATACTCAGTCACTTTTCTCATATTTCCTACATATAGACCTATGCCTAAGTTTTTTTCGTTTTACCTGATATCTTCTTCATCTTATTATCATTTTGCTTACTTATATGCACTTTATTATCTTGTTCTGTCATATTTTGTTACTTGTAACTCTCAATTTTTATGTTACTCTTATTACAATTTCACTTTTCTTGTAAATCACATGCATGTACCTACGCCTAAGCTCTTTTTCAACTCAGTTGTGAATAGAAATAAAAAATAAGAAAATATTTGGGTTTATTTCTTCATCGGAAGTATCATTGAAGTTTTGGTGTTATAAGTGAGACTGATATTTTGAAAATAATCAATTTGAATCGTCATAAATTGGCAAAGTAACGCTGCTAATCAGTATGATCATCTTTAAAGCCTCACTCTCGTTATTGTAACAACTATTTGACGATAGCATAGCATTAGCATTTTTTTAATGAATAGGCCTGCTAGGCCTGCAAACCATTTGTTATTGTTACATTGATACAAATACTAGATTCTTTTAATCAATTTATGACCCTGACTTGATCATAATTTTGACAACTTCTTAGTTCCCTATTTAACGACTGCCTACAGTTTGAATTCGATCAAATTAACTACTGTATTTTCCTGTGTGTAAGTAGCTGTTTTGATGCCCAAACACATAGCAGCATAACGGCACCGTAGGACGAGCTGATGGCACTTCTTATTACCCTAGTAGACTATCCTGGAACGAAAAAAGCCTGACCACAACTGTAACGCTGATGCCAATGGTACTCCAAATATTGATCTCAAAATTGAATTGACCTCTTCAAAATTGGGAGTTGCCTTTCATCATTTAAAATAGGATATGCGGGAGAAGTTTCTTTCGTTGCACTTCATGAAATACAATGTTTTATTGGCTGTTATGTTGATGTCATTTGAAGCGTCTCACAAGAAATGATTGATTGCTTGAAAAAATCAACACCCAAGCCTGCAAAAAAGGAAACACGAACCTACCAAGATTGGCTCGGACTACTTTCAAAATATTGGCATGACATCATCAGTTTCTGTACTTGTAATTAAAGCCTCAAAGGATTTCCTGAAGGTAGGATTTATGTTTCAATTGATTTTCGCTTTTTTGACCCGAAGCATTTTCATGATGTATGACTAACTAACAATTGAGTTACAGCGTCTTGCATACTCACCCTGTTATTTATTCAAACTGATATCAGGGTCCGCCTGTTGAGTAGGAAGTGGGCCCTTCGGTAGGCAAGTGTTGAATGCGCTCGTTCGCTGGCCCTCCCTCATTCCGCCCACAAACTAAGTGCATATTAGCATAGGTATTGAAACTTTGACCTTAAGGAAACTCTTGCTGCCCACTCTTCTTGATTCTAGCCAACATTCGTGTTATTTAATTTTCCACACACACAAGCTATCAATGTACAAATGATTATGCTGCGTCACCAACAATAAGGAGCAATTTCAGAGCCAAAATATTATCTTAATGTTTTGAGTTAAGTTCCATCGTTTACAATGCTGCGTCTGTATCATTGCAGATCTCTTCGGATGTTGATAGCAGTTCTCAACTAATCACTGAGTTCTGGTCTCTTATTCATTCTAAGCAGTTCAGATTTAGATCATTATGCATGATCAAAAAATAGCCGCAGCATGAATGTTTGATAATGCCTGACTCCCCCTCTAGAACACCAAGCCCCAGAAGAGATAGAATACCCTCACCGAGTCTCAGTACCAATGCAGGCAATGCAGAACAACGAAGTTCTTCTTTGAAAACAGTGAATAAGAGTCCTGATCCTCCTCCGTTCTTGTCTCCTTCTCCTTCCAGATCGAGATCGACTAAGAATGATGACAAAACACGCAGGGCAGATGCCAGACCTGGCTTTCAGGTAAATATTAGCAAGTATGAGGTTTGCTTAATTCGAGCTAGGAACCTAATTAAGCTAGCTAAGATTAGAGCCTATGAGCAGTAAAGACAGTGGGTGAATATTAGCTAGCAATTAAGCATGATATTCAAATATAACTTCTCCTCCTATGATAATATAACGCTATACCTCTAGACGGTGGGAAGATAGTAATAGCAGTTGATCAGAATTGAGAATAGAGAAAGCGCCTTATTCCACCTTAATCAAAGAAATCAACCCGGTCCTCATGATCTAATATCTGAACTATCTAACTGTACACCATGCTGACTGTCTATAGCTGTCATAGGTGGTCATTGGTTCGCTTTGTTATCTAGACACATAAACAGAAATACAGAAAGATCCAGTTCTGCATGGGCGGTAGCCAGTTTGATTAAATATACATAATAAATATGCTTTGTTGGTGCAGCCCCTACAGCACGACCAGCAATGCTTTATAAGACTCGGCTGGTGTAAGACATGTCCAAATCAGCAACTGGCATGTCGTGTCTTACAACACCAGTGCCCATTCAGAACAGGATAATTTTTTTGTAATAAACCGTTTGCAGGGTAATCGTAATCAGATACAAGATGATATGGAGAGATCTCGTAACAAGAGACTTCAAGCTATCAATGACTTGAAAAAGGATCAGAGTAAGACCACAAACCATCAGCAGTATCTTGATTTTGTTCCACGGAACCGTTCCCCTTCACCAAGGACAGCTAAATCTGGAAATCCATCACTGATAGCATCAACTTCGGCACGATCCGGTGAGTGAGAACAAACTAAAATATTGGCTTGAAGACAACTAGGAACCAATGACAACCATCTCTGCAGTCCGCACTTCCTCATGCAGTAGGGGCGTAGTGATTTTTTCGAGTATGCCTTGAGTTCTCCTAAGTATTTGTAAAGCAAAAAGCGTTGAACATTGTTAGTCAAGACATCTATTATTTATACTGCGTAGTCATAGCAATATTGATAAGCTTTTGTGCTTGCAGGCAAAAGTAGCAAGTCCTCAAATTTATCTGGAAAAGGACCAGTAGTATCGGGTAGCATTAATCCACCCACCAGATCTCAAGGTAATAACCCACCAATATGTGTAACATTGTTTCAGGTTATTGATAGAGGTAAAACCCCTAATGTTGATCACTGCATGAGCCCTTGTACACCTTTCACTGATCATTGCCATTTACAGCAATCCCCAAGTCAAATGGATGTGGATAACAGCAAGTTATCAGATGATCATGTGAAAATAATTAGCCATAACAGGCATAAAGTATTTGCTCAACAACAGTCGCAAATTGATAATACTGTTATGAAGGCTTGTCAAGCCATCAAAAAACTTGAAGGACAGAATTCAAATAGCGCTGATCATAGCAGTCCAAATCAGCATATTATGAACAGTTCATCCCTAAAGAGAAATAAGAGGACAGCATTGAGTGATGGCAGCGATGGTGAGCAAGAAGCAATCAATAAAAAAGTATTGCTTTGAAGATGCGGGATCTGAAATCAATGGATGGAGGCTGAAGAAGAAAGTCAAGATAAGACTTCCACCAGCATTCTTGATATTCCACCATAGATGACAACAATCGAGGCCATTCAGAGACAACTCTTGAATGCCTTGGGTAGAATTAATGCATATATCTCAGTAAAGAAATCAGAGATATTAATACACCTAAAAGATCAGCAATTTATCCATCATCACCAGTCCTTCTGCGTAGTTCATACGCTACCACTTTACAGACAAACAACAAACCTAGCGGTGACACATTTAAACCAGTCACATCAGTCACATCAAGACCTCCACCTAGAAGACGTCATAATATAATATTCGATCCCAAAAAGAACATTCTAGTTATTGTAGAAAAATATGGTGACATCATTGCAAATGATGATGTTATACGAAGAGCGATTGGAGGTCTAGACAGTGATATAACCATTGAAACAATCAGCAGGAGCAGCACTAACTGCTTCAAAAAATTTTGCGTTCAGTTGACAGACACACGAATGGTTGATTCTGCACTCATCAAATGGTCCTCTGAACTGTTTGGTAAGTCATCGGCTAGGAGAGTAATACCACAAGGCGTTAATGTACCCAAATCAATTGGAGTCATCAAAGGGGTACCACTCTTTATTTCTGATGAAACACTCTGTAATGACCTTGAAGATGGAGGATTCGGTAAAGCAGCAGTGAAAAGAATTCAAAAGGGTAATAAGCCAACCAGAGCAGTCAAGGTAAATTTTGGTGACCATGGTCTCCTTACAAAAGCTATCAAAGAAAGGATAAGATCACAAGGATTGACATTCACTGTTGATATCTTCAACCAGTCTGCTGTAGTAAGATGCTACAATTGCCATCAATTCAAACATACTGCATCATCATGTCCAAAAACCAAGAAATGTCACAACTGTGGCGAAACTTATCACCGTGAGAATTGTCAAGAGATAACAAAATGTGTAAATTGTAAAGGAAACCACCGTTCCTCCTCTAGTCAGTGTCCAGTGTATATAAAGTTATATAATAATGTCTTCAATAGGGCTAACCATGAAATTAGCTCACCATCCACAAGTTTCATATGACTAAAAAATCATAACTCAAATAGCAATTATCTTAATGACTGTTCACCCCCTATGAAGCCATCAAAGAGCCATCTTGTCATTCTATACACAAACTGCAGGTCACTAAACAACTGGAAACTTGATGAATTAACTCTCTACACACACACCCACAAACCTGATATAATCTGCCTGACAGCAACATGGATTGATGATATCAAAGAACAATCTACAAACATTGATGGATTCATTAGCTATTTCTGCAACAGTAAAAATCACATTGGTGGAGGTGTTGCTATCTTCGTCAATCAGAGCTTTACAACCAAAGTCATAGCCTCTCACTCAACCAAAATTGTATCAGCACTCTGGGTCTTGACAAGTGTAGGACATCATAAGCCATATATTATATGCAGCATTTACCATTCTCCTGGTTCAGAACAAGAGACAACACTAGAATATATCCAATCAATCGTCCTCAAACTATCCAAACGACATGCGAATGCACAACTCCTAATCTGTGGTGATTTCAATAGATTGCCAATAGATGAACTCGCTACTCAATTTGGACTATCAAATGTAGTTGATTTTAACACCCGTGGAGATGCCATGTTAGACATCATTCTGACTGACATACCATCAAACAAACACTGTGACAAACTGGCCCCGATCGCTAACAATGACCACTGTTGCATCCTGCTGCGGGGAGAAGGGAATCTACCAAGCCGCTATGTCAAAAGACAAAAGAGACTTGTCACCCTCCCTCGCAAACTTTTGGTTCTGAAGGAATTTGCTGAACAGTCTTGGTCCTCAGTACTAAATGCCCAGGATATAAACACCAAAGTTCATTTAATGACCACAACAATATATAATATTCTTGACAAACACTGATCTATAAAAAACCTTTTGACAAACCTCCCTTGATGAGCGACACACTCAATAAAGTAATATGTGCCACTCTGCACTTTTAACTGCTAACACTTACAAGCTAGACCATGTAAGTTTAGGGGAAGTCAAATTCCTCATGAAAAAGCTAGATACTTCAAAAGCTACATCAAATGAAGACTTCCCTACATGGATATCTAAGGAAGGCATAGAAGATTTATAGTTATTCCACTACATAACATTATTAACTGTGCCCTGGATTCCAACTCTTTCCCTGATTTTTGGAAAAAGGCGCAAGTAGTACCAATCCCTAAGAATAAAACACCATCAAAATACAAGGATTATCGGCCGATCAGAAATTCCATCTCGGCAAACTACTGGAGCAAGTAATTATATCCAAAATGAAATCTCACCTAGCAGAAGTAATCAATTCTAATCAATATCCCTACTAACAGAGACTCAGTACCACTGATGCAATTCTGCAACTGATAGATCACTGGACATCCATTCTCGACTCTGATACCAATGTTAAACTAATACAAAATACATGCCTTGGTTTTTCCAAAGCCTTTGATTGGATGCAGCACCCTATACTGATATCTAAAATGGATTCTCTTTTAATTCCAATGTCATTGCCTTAGTAGAAAGTTTTTTGGAATGAAGACAACAATGTGTAAAATACTGTGATAATTTTTTAGAGTACAAACCTATTCAAGTAGGGGCCCCTCAAGGAACCAAACTGGGCCCAATCCTTTGGTTAATTTATGTTAATGATTAAAATGCTTCTGATTATGTTACAAAATGTATCAAATATGCTGATGATACAACCTTTTATAGGCCTATTATTGACCCATCCACTGAGAACATATCTGATGCAATACTGTTAGCAAACACCTGGTCTGAGCAAAACAATATGATTTTTAATTCTAACAAAACTGTGATGTGATGTGGCATTTACAAACAAACCTGCTATGCACCTTGGTGTCACCTATGGAGATGATGATATTTTTATTTCTCCCTCGGAGCACACCAAGTTTTTAGGCGTTATTGTAGACAACTCACTAACATTCAGTAATCATGTCGACTATGTAATATCAAAATGCTCACAGCGCTTATACCTGATGAGATTGCTGAAACGAATGGGCATGGATAGCGATGGCCTGAAAACCTTCTATGTAGCCAATATTAGGTCTGTAATCACCTACGCCTGCCCTGCATGGTACAATCTATTACCAGACACTGACAAAATAATACTAGAGAGGATACAGCGCTCTGCTACTAGGATTGTGCTGCCATTCGCTGATAACTATGGAAAGAGGATTGACGATCTAGCACTACCAACAATAACAACCATCCTGCACACCCATTCTATTAAACACTTCACTAGCCATCGACCAACATCACCCTCTGAACTCTCGCATTAAGATAAATAGAAACAGAAAATCTGCTTGAAGAGCAAAGATAGATAAATATCAGCCATCAATGTGTAGAACCTCCAAGAGACAAGACATTTTTTTAATTCTATATGCGATTTTTCAACTAATGCAACTCAAACAAACTTTTATTTTGTTTTATTTATTTTGTTTAATTTATGTGCCATACTTTAGATACTATTAACCTATTACAGGTAGATATTAGAAATTAGGCAATAAAAAAAATAAATAAATAAAAATACCCTATACTCTAGATAGGGGCCTACTATGAAATAAAGTGCAGCTAGATGAGCCTTTACAATATTTACACTTTATTCATTAGTCTGCCAGGCGTTGCTGCAACTCTCCTCAATTTGAGATTTTCTGCCATTGAAGAAAATAGCATGCACAAACATAAATTATGTTAGTTTCCGCTTCATACCAGAATTATTTAATCCTTCCCATATTTCATATTTACAGCAAACATGTGTTTTGTGTGAATTTAGGAAGATCAGCAAAGTCCGCAATCTCAGACTACAGTCATGACAATGAACAATCAGTCTGCAAGGTGGGATGTACATGTATAGAGTGTTCAGATATTGGGGATCTTACTAAAGGCTACCATTGTGATACAGACTCCGAGCTATCTACGGAATATGTGGAGGCTGTCTATAACACAACGTCGCCGTCATCCTTTGCGGTTTATAAAGATTGTCAAGAAGATGACGGATATGTACAACATTGGATAAAAAGACAAGACCAAACCCGCATAGACGAGCGATTGGCTTGCTATGATGAAGAAAGGGACAAATATTCAATGAGCATAAGAAGACATACTATCTATAAAGACGATGATGCTGATGAAGATCTGGATGATAGATTAAAGGGGAGTCCAGATACGCATTTTTTGTGATTTACATACCCTAAAATTGGCTAAAACAGTGAAAATTACAGGCTTATAAAATCCATTTTTTTGCAAGAGATATGGCTAAAATGGAGCTGATGGAGATTTGAGATGTATAAATAAAATTCCAGAAATCCTATATTCCAAGATACTTATCAACCTGGATTGGTGTCAGACCCACTCAATCAGCTATGCATTAGGAGATCCTTTGATAACCCTTAGCGCATGAGATTGGTGAGCACATAGGTTAGCGGTCTGCTTTTTTCTCCCACCATATTGATGTGTTGACTAAATGTAAGGTTGTAGTCAATGGTTAATTTGAAGAACTTGGTCGGGTTACAGTGCTGGTATTGTTCGCCATTGAGTGTGAGCAGTTGATGTATCTGATTGGGCATGCTTGTTGGTGAAATGTACAGTGGCAGATTTCCTTGCATTTGCAACCATGTTGTGATCAGAGCACCCATGAGCTATGTCATCAATTGCAGATTGTAGGCTGTGGTGATTCTCTAGAAGTTCAGTTGGATGCCCAGTCAAGGTGAGGTCATCTGCCTTTTTTATCATATTATAGGGTAGTTTGAGGATGTCCACATGCAGAAGCCAAAACATTGGTCCTAGCAATGTTCCCATACGGAAGTAAAAACATTGGGGTGGGTCGTTTCCAATATACTGGCTGTCACTGCAGGTTTTGTCAATCCTCGCTGATTGTACTAGGATAATATCCCGAGACAGTGTAGGGTTCCTATGGTTTTTTTTGGTGCAGGCTGGCTGCTGAGTATTTAACACGTTATAAATGTTGTACTGAACATGATGAATGACTGGAGGGTGTTAGAACTTTGATCTCCACAATCCTACTGCTGATATTTTCATAACCAAAACTTTCTGATGAGTATTAATATAATTTGCTTGTTTTGTTTACATGTACCACTGATGCCAAATGTTGTCACCACAAGTTATAATTAGTTTAAATAAATACTTGTGAATACCAACACACTGATGAGCTGACTTTGATAGAATAAATTATATAATGATTTAATAATTAATAAATTTATAATATATAATAAAAATATAATATATAATAAAAATATAAATAAATTTATATTAATTAATAAATCTACTGGTTCTGATAATATTTCAGTGAAAATACTGAGAAAACATTCCCCTATATTGTTGACATCCATACTGACATGATAAATAGATTTTTGGTTGAAGGAGTTTTCCCAAAAGAATGGAAATCAGCTTGAGTCACACCTATTTTTAAAGGTGGTGATAGAAATGTTCCTTCCAACTTTCGACCAATATCAGTTTTACCAATTTTATCCAAAATCTTTGAGAAACACATCAATATTCACCTTCAGACATTTCTGGATCTAAACTTGAGAGACAAGCCAAAACTAAACTCCTTGGCTATATGATACACGACACACTTTCATGGACTGATCATGTTGAATATATTTCAAAAAAGCTAAAGGCTAATCTTGCAATTTTTCAGCAATGCAGATTTTGCATTAGAAGGAAGGCGGCGATGACATTTTACCACCATTTCATTTTCTGTTATCTAATCTATGGTATTCATAATTACTATAACTTAGCCCCTGCTCACATAACAAATCCAATATTTTTACTACAGAAGCGGGCTTTAAGGCTTATCGCCTTTGTTCATTTCATTCCAAAGCATCTGATATCATTAATTTTTTTTTTGATTGATGAGTACTTTATTATTGATCTAAATACATTGAAAAATGTATATTACTGATCTGATTTACAATAATCATTAAATCTACTCAGCTCATCTTACCACAGCTTGCCAGTTATTTCTTTGCCATTTATGGCTATAAAATATGTTGGCTCCATGTTATATATGTGAGCAGTTTTCATTTAATATACATCGTTTTCAGGTGAGAGACACGCATTATCTGAAACCTCCATCGAACAATTTTCTTTGCAATCTTTCTATAATTTGCATTAGCCTTCCGCAACATATCAGGTCTGCAAACAATTTAAAGTTATTCCGACAATATGCATTCATGTATTTTAAGTCTGAGACATAACCATTTTCATTGTTAGTCTCTATCTTCCAAATTTCTTCGTTATTTATTTATTCAATACTTATTTATTTTAGTTTTATCTTTGCACAATTGGATGAACATCATTTTAATGATGAAAAATGCTTGTCAATATTCGTTTAAAAAAAGATTAATTGCAAGATTGTTAATACAAGGTTTTGTTTTGTTTCTCCGCTGTTTCCTTGTGACTGGACAGAGTTTGCCAACAATGCAACGCATTGTTTTTTGAAGCAAAATGGCATGTTCATTTGGATCATCAATATAATATAAGATCTCTTCTCACCCAGACAAGGTAACTTCACATAGGATTTCCAATCTTGCCGATGTGATGATTTTACAAGCATTGTAGTAAGAATTGTCTTCTCTTGCCATTATTTTACTCGGCTTTTACACACTGCAGTGAGCGCTAGAACCTAGTGGTACCAATTTGACACTTTCTACAGTTCGAAGACCCCCAACATTTGTCTATATCTGGTCTAGAAATGTATCCTCTTAAGTCGGAAATTTGACAATATTTGTCAGGCTGCACACTTCGCTTATGGTCGTCATGTCAAGCCGGTTGAAGTCACCACAAACTACGATGCGATGGCTATGTTTCTTGGCAAGTTGTCCCAATGTATCACTTATATGACTTCGGCTAGACTTGCCGTCAATCTTTCTTTTGAATGGCGGGTGATATACATGCATAGATGGTGGAGTGTTTGGGAGTTGTTACTTTGACCCAGAGTGAACTCGGGGTTTTAGAACTGTAGCGTTTGACAACCTTAGTTTGGATAAATGAGTGGCTATAAATAGCAACACCACCACCCAAGCGATCTTGTCGGTTTGCTGTGTAGAGGTCATAATCATCAAGCAACATAGCCATTTTTTGTTGTCTTTCAGCCAAGACTCAATAAGCATGATGAGCTTTGGCTGATGTTCTTCGATAATCAGTTTTAATCATAGACTTGATAATAAACCTAGACAGGACACTATTTATACAGCTAGAGTGAGACGCCTACTTGTGGGCGACGTAACAACATTGGGAGGGGTAGTAGCATTGGTGTTATCATTGATTTAATGACCATAATCCAGGTTTATTGTTCATAACTCGGTCGTTTTTGATCGGATTTTGAGTTTGAAAATTGCTTTAAAATCAGCAGCATCTTGTTATCAACATGATGTGATTTCTTCTTCAGAGGAATTTGTTTACCTTAAACTTGTACCAAACTATTTATGACGAGCTGCTAAATCAATTGTAATTTTCAAACACAAAATCCGGTCAAACTTGATCGAGTTATCAACAAAAAACCTGGTATATGACCTGCAGGTCGATATACCAGCAATGCACAACACCTTCCAATGTCGTTACGTCGCCCACAAATAAATGCCTCAGTGCCTCAATACTAATGCTCCATATAGTGTCCTGTCTAGGTCTATTATTAAGTCTGTGATTTTTTATTCATCAAGGTTATCCATCTTTAGTGATTGACAATTTGACAAAATTAATCCAGGGTTGTGATGTTGTGCTGGAACAGTGGATGATTTTGTTTTTATTTTAATGAGATTGCTGTTTAGGTTCTCATGTCTTTGTTTACATCAATTAGTTGACATGTGAGGATGTATTGGTAGAATATTGCAGATTTTGTACTCTTTCTTTCTTTCTTTCTTACATCCTACATCTGATAGGTTTCGAGGTCGGGTTGAGCACAGAATCAACATGGCGCCAGTCAGAATTCTTTGTTCACATTGTTGGTAGTTCAACAGCTCACCTCTAGAGTATCTTACTATAATATCTGATGGTTCTGGCTCCATTCTGCAGCTGATGATCTGAGATCTCTCATGTGGTAAGCATTAGAGCTGTAGACTATTACACGAAATGTGAACATAGATGATAAAATGCTCATTTTTGATAGAGCAGCTAAAAGCACGACTTCAATTTTGTAGCCTCAGGCCTAGTATTTTGAGTGTTCTTGAACGAAGAGGCCTAAGGAAATTGTATCACTGACTCCCATGGTAGCCAAGCTGGCCATTATTCCTATGTAGGTTTTCAAAATTTCATATAACCTCATTACAGTTTGGAGTTGTTTTTCATCGTTTTATGCGCATAAAGAATTCAAATATTTAATTTGGGGAGAAGTTTTTTAAGTAAGACATGAAATACAATGTTTCATTAGCTGTAATGTTAATAAGATTTAAAGACTCTAAAAAGAAAATATTGATAACTTGAAACAAACCAACACCCAAGCCTGCAACAAAGGAAATATGATCCTACCAAGATTGGCTCAGAGTACTTTCAAAAAATCGGTGTGACATCATCAGTTTCTGTACTTCCAACTAAAGTATCAAAGGATTTCCCGAAGGTAAGATTTATTTTTCACTTGATTTTCTCTTTATTTGACTCCAAGCATTTGTATGATGCAGATCTAACGGTTGAGTTACTGTGCCCGGCAAACTCTCCCTTTGATTTATTCAAATTGTCATAGGGGTTGGTGTCTAGGTTAGAGTGTCAACCCTTAGCTGGCCCTCCTTCAATCTGACTGCAAATTTAAGTAGGTGATGGAGTATCAGCCTTAAGGCCACTTCCACTTCCTCTTGATTTTAATATCCTTGTCACTTAATCTGTCCAGGCGCACTAGCTATCATTTGTAGAAATGATTTTTCTGCCACCTCACCTTGTCATCACCGCTGCAAATAAGCTAAGTAGTTTGAAGTCAAAACATTGTCTTGAATCTTTTGAGTGGAGTTCCATCCTATACAATGTTATTCATGTATAATTGCAGATCTCTTCGGTAGTTGATAACAGTTCTCAACTAATCATTGAGTTCTGGCCTTTCATTCATTCCAAGCAGTCCAGTTTTCGGCTCACAACGCATGGTCCCAAACTTATAGGCGGAGCATGAGTGGGTAATAATGCCTGACTCCCCCTCCAGAACCCCGAGCCCCAGAAGAGATAGAATTCCCTCACCAAGTCTGAGTATCAAAGAAAGCGATGCAGAACGTCAAGCGTCCTTTGTGCTTAACATAGTAGATGTAAGTTTTATTTTATCTATTCAGCGAGAGTGTAATTAGTCTTGTCTCTAAGGCGCCGGGTTGTTATTTCCCCAAGGCTTAGTGACAATGTTAAGTAAAGCTGTTTTAACCTTAGTCTTGGTTCTATAACTAGCGACAACCAGCTGTCTCCCCATTGGAAGTGCGATGCATCCCTAATGTAATATGGTTGGGTCCGTTTATCAGATATTGAGATCATTGGTTTGATGTTTTGAATCTATGGTGTATGATTTACAGGAAATGAGAAATGTGATTCAGGAAAGATAATGGTGGACAATATCATTTTGTATCCTTTGATGATTCTTGGCTATTCAATCTTTGTATTTTTTGTGATAAATGGAACAACCTGGTCGATGGCATAACATTAGTGATCAGCTTGGTCAGACAGATAGATATGTTTGACCCTTGTGATTTGACGCCTGTTTAATCTTTTGCAGGTCGATGACAGACGAAGTTCTTCTTTGAAAACAGTGAATAAGAGTCCAGATCCTCCTCCTTTCATTTTTCCTTCTCCTACCAGATCAAGATCAGCTAAGAATGATGACCCAACACGCAGGGCAGATGCCAGACCTGGTTTTCAGGTAAATATTAGCTAGGGTTGAGTAATTAAGCTAACATGGGGGTCACTTAAGCTAGAACCAAATTTAGCTATCTAAGTTCCAAGCTTATGTGAGTTAAAGAGGGTGGGTAAATGTTAGCTAGCAATAAAGCATTATATTTTGAGTGCCCATTCAGAACAGGATAATGTTTTGTAATGAACCATCTGCAGGGTAATCGTGATCAGATACCCGATGATATGGAGAAATCGCGTAGTGAGAGGCTCCACGCTATCCAAGACTTGAAAAAGGGACATAGTAAGAATGCGACCTATCAGCAGTATCTAAACGTGAACAACCTAGTTCCAAGAAAACGTTCCCTTTCAAGAAATCGTTCCCCTTCACCAAGGAGAGCTAAATCTGGAAATCCATCGTTGAGATCATCAACTTCAGCACGATCTGGTGAGTGAGAAAGAACTGAAATGGAAAAGTTGGGTTAAAACAACGAGGAAACAGTAACTGCCTTCTGTGTTTTTTGAGCTATGCAGTGTGAACTTTGACATTGAGATATTTTCCTCATGCAGTGATTGTGGTTGTTTCCCGCTATCCTGTACTCTTTCCATTATTTTAAAATTGGCATTGAGTTCTCCTAAGTATTCGAAAAACAAAAAGCGTTAAAAATGGTTAGTTAAGACTCAGCCATCTATTAGGCATAATTTCGATGCTTCGCTTTTGTGCTTGCAGGCAAAAGTGGCAAGTCGACAAACTTATCTGTCTCTAACTATGGACAGGGACCAGGAGTATCTGGTAGCATTAATCGACTTAACAGATCCCCAGGTAATAATTCACCAATATTAATTGTAACATTTTCTTATGTTGTTTTAAGGGTTCGGGGTTTTACTGAAAAGGAGTCAGTTGCTCACATTTCATAAATCATTATCGACCTGTTAAAGTTTGTAAATTTGCGTATTGTGATCTAAAAAATGCTAATCATGGTTGAAATCAACCATGAATTGTTGATGCACTCATCCAACCAGGACATACCTTGAGCCAAGACAATGATTCCACTTGATTCAATAGTCGGTCGTAGAAGAAATTGAGATAAAAATCACAGGGTTTCATCGCGAAGAATAGTTGGCGAGATAGGGGTGCCTTAGGGGCTAGGCTAGGCAATGCCTGAGCCGATTTGCTCTCAGTTTGTAGGTAAGTCGGAGCACACCTGGGGGTCCAACGATTACCAGTAGTCACTGGACTGCAGTGGAATTCGAACCCACAACATTCAACACTTGCGCGCTGAAGTCCGGCGCTCTAACCAATTGAACCACCTCCTTTTCAACGTTCCCAAACTATTTTTAGCTTCCACTTCACGTCAGAATTATCCAATCCCCACTGAATCAGACAGAAAATATGTGTTTGTCATGTTTTAGGAAGATCAGCAAAGTCTGCAATCTCAAACTACAGTCAGATTCCAACCACAGCTGTTTCGGACTATGATCAAATGTTCTGCGAGGTCGGATGTACTTGTATAGAGTGTTCGGATGTTGGGGATCTTACTAGAGGTTACCACTGTGACACAGACTCCGAGCTATCGACAGAATATGTAACGGCGGTCTACAACACAACGTCGCCGTCATCCTTTGCGGCTTATATGGATGGTCAGGAAGAAAACGAAAATGTAACACATTGCTTCAAAAGGCAAGACCAAACCCGTGTAGACGATCTATTGTCTTGCTATGATGAAGGAAGGCACAAATATGCAAAGTGCATAAGAAGATATACCATCCACAGGCCTAAAGCCCTTGTTTCTGAAGAACATTTGGATGATAAATTAGAACGAGCACAGGTCCTTGAAAAAGAGATTAGGGACAATCATGAACGAATCAACAAGGTAATTGGTGAGAAGGCCAAGAAGATAGTCCAAGATTCTCTGGTTGATCTCTTTGAGAAGTCCCCACACTTGAGAGAATTAAGTGGAACTAACCGGAACTCCCGTTTTCTGAAAAAGCAAAAGGATATGGAGCAAAAGAAAGTGCAGCAGGAAACTGTCGAGATGGCCTATGATATCGTCAACAGTATCATGATAAGTTCTTTGGAGCAACTATTTCTAACTGCGATAGATTCAGGGGACCATGTCCCTCAGCCAATCGTGGTGACTGATAGTCAAACAGGACCAAGATGGCCGCAGAGGTAAAAAAAAAAATTAAATTTTCTCAGTTCAATGATTCTTATCAATTACTCAAAGAGTGTTGTCATTGTGGTCTTCTTCCAAATCTTAAACCTCCAGATCAAGTTCAGTTCACGGCCAATGCATAAGTGACGAGGGCATTGTCACTTTATCTCAACTTCCATGTTAGAGGGGAGGAATGTATAATTTTGGTGCATCGCCGCCTTTATACCAGATGTAACAATGACAATCTCAGAAAAAAGTAGATTTTAAACAAGCATTATTCATGGTTTATTGCATCAGTATTTGTGAAAAATTGCTCATTGCACTTTGCACAGGACTCCGTCGGGAATGGTTATTGTCTCACCACCGGTAATGGTTGATAGTGAACATTGTACTGCGACAATTCACTCAACGCAACCTGGTATGGTTATAGCAGCAGCTCTGGGCAAAATAAATGTGCAGAAAGCTGGCGAAAAGGTGAGTACGCATACAAACTTAATAGGTTATAGGCAAGATAGTATGAGGGCCTAATGGCTGCCGAATTTTCGGATTCATCTCTACCTAACTCCAAATCTTTCTTACACACTATTTGGAATAACTTCAAGAATATGATACCTATGGCCCTGGATAATGGTGGTCATAGGTAGTGAAGTACCAAAATTCAAAATCTGGCATCCATTAGTCTCTCAACCCGTTACTGGCAATTTCATGATTTCACATAGGTTCCTGCCTCCCCCCTCTCACTGTGGTGTTAGTGTCGTTGTCTATTTTGTTGCAATCAGGCAATTCTGTTTATCAATTTTCTGATGTGAGACAGTCTTTTAAAATTGGCCTTGACCTTACATAATACTGTTTATGACCCAGACCCATGTGAGCGGTAGTTTTGGCCAGGACAAGGTAATAGTAGCAGTGGTTGAGCAGCATGGGGGAATTAAGAGGAAGAGTACAATTAGGACGCTTTCAAAAGCTGAACATGACCTGAAAAGCCTGAGAGAGGGAAAACTGTTTTCTCTTACGGTAAGTCGAATCAAAGTTTATTCTTGAAATACTATTAGATATTTTCAAATGTATTTTTGTTTCAATATCACTGACCGGTTTGGTGTATTTTTATCACTTTTTAACCTTTGATACTCCATTAAATAGCATGAATGTACAACATGATCTCATTTTGCCTCGGATACTGATCAGTTTAGTGATTAATAAAATTAATAATATAATATATTATATCTGAGTGCTTGTATCACACTGCAGTACAGACTACTCAACTTAAACATCTAGGGATTCCAGAGTTGGTGGCAAGCGCTGATGTGACCTCACTAAATGGGCTTGCTGATCTCTTGAGCGAAGATTGAAAGGATCGACATCAGTGCATCATTACACAGCTTTGGGGGTACAAGAGGGTCAATTTTGGGCTTGTTTTGAAGCTGATTAGCTGGTGAACCACCTTTGAATATCCCAATTTCAGTTTCATGGATGCTTTAAAGTTTTAAAATGACGATAAACGCAATTAGATTTGACTGAAGGGACCAATGTTGATCATCTCAATTAACAGGAGATCTGAATCATGACCTCCGAATTGAGTGAATAACAATTCATATACCGGCCAGGCGCCAACTTGGTCTTACCCACAGGTTTGACGCACATTATCACCCATTCATTTTCCACCCGTTTGTCAGACTATTAGGTTACCAGACAGGAATAAGAAGCAAATTAAAAGTATTATGAATATTATATATTCATAATACTTTTAGTTTTGCTTTCCATTTTTTATGTATGTGTGCATTATTCATTCAAGATAAACATACCCAACATGGGAATCGCTAACTCCAGTGTCCGACCGGTGTACCTAAGCACTCTGAGGAAGGAAAATCTTAAAGAAGAGGAGGAAGAAAGAACCGACTCCTCCTCAACTCTTGTTGACAAAGTGGTATGATCTTCATTTGAGTGCTTGAAGTCTACCCAAAGACCAATGCATGTTATAGTCAGGCAGTTATCTATGATAAGATTTGTATGATTTGCATGGTAAAAAATAACAAGCACTTCCGGGAGACTGTGACATATTAATGCTGAGGTTTGGAGTTACTTTCCCTCATGGGACTACCTGACTATAACATGCATTGGTCTTTGCCAGTCTTTAAGATTATGCATTGTACAAATTAAAACCTGTACCAACATGTAACCAAAAAATACAGAGCATCTGACCATCAACTAAATTGGACTTGCGTCATTCATCATTGCACCATCATATCAAAATAATGAAAGTCTGAGCTGTTGCTACGTACAAAACTGCAATATTGCGGGCTATATCCAACAGTTCAGTCAAAAGCCGAACTGGAAGCCAGAACAAGATATTTAATCTGAGGTGGAGACTACCAGACCAAGCCAACTGACTGAAACCTTACTCTTTCTTGCAGTCATCAGAACTTACGAGATACGATATCCTGCCAATGATTGATCCTGTACCACCTGCAAAACCAAAACCCAAACTACGACGCAAGACTTTTCCTCCTATCACCGAGAAAGAAGCAAATATAAAAGTAATAAACAAAAGCATACACAGTGAGGGTAAGTGAAACAAAAGAAATTGTGACAACCTTGACCTTACAATCACATCGATCGTGTGATATACTAGGTTCTAATGTATGTATAACTCTGATCGATATAGCATGAATGAATTTGTGTAGCTTTAGTCCTATCAAGAAGAATTAGCTTCATCAACCCGAGGAGTTAAAGACTTTAACTTCTTGGTCAACCCAAGGTAATTTTCTGGAAATATAGGAGTGGTGACACTTAAAAGACTCTCATGATACACAATCTAATTGATATATGATTGCTTGAATGATCATGCTGTCACTAGTGATGGCAAATTCTTGGTTCTGGTTTCGGTCTCATGAGACTTTCCCCCATGAGACACACACTCTTGATATATGTCATTATAAACACTGTATTTGTCATGGTTTTTGCCACGGTTTATGGGTTTTTTTAAACAGTTTTCAATTTTATCGGCATCGATATAGGTCTCGGTCTAATCTCAACTTTTGTTGCTGTCTCTGTCTCGACCTGCCTCGGCAAAATCTGACAATCACTAGCTGTCACCAGGCTATGTTGCCAAAGATAACATTGATTGTCTTCAGAACATCTAGAACACAACGTATTTCCAGCCGATGTGTTGACTCTGATCTGATTGGCTGTTGGGCAGGAAAGAGATCCAATGCCAGGTTGATCTAAATGTACCTATTGAGCTACAGTTAAAGTGAAACTGAATTAGTTTCATATTGACAACTTTATCAAAAAGAACTTCCATGAAAGTACAATCTGACCAGGCATTGGCTCCCCTAACAACCAGTCAATCAGAGTCAACACATTGGCTACAGATGTCTTGTGTTCTGGAGCGAATCAATTTTATCATTGCCAATAAACCAGCAAACAACATGGTACTCCCTATCTCCAGAGGGAGTGCAATGGTCTGAAAAGTTCTCATTCATTTGATTGGCGCAATACGAGTTTATAACCATAAAATATAGACTAAAAGAGTACCCTATATCTATATTACTCCTATTATCAATAGCTAGCCCATCGAGAGTGCAGCAATGGAGCCATACCGGCTTCGGAAATAAGACTACTTTACAGTGTGATAACCATAACTACAGTCTTCTGTCACTAAATGGCTCACAGCAGCAGAGCTTTGTACACTGCTCTAAAGCCGTTGACTCATCAGCGTACAAAAATCTGAACTCACCACTACCAAGGGTGAGGACTTAAATACACTGTGAAGTAAATTATACTAATTTATTTATTTATTGAGGTTTTCTTAAAGTTTATAATTAAATTAACATATCTTGTTGACTTGTTGACTGATAACAATTGTGAGGCAGAGATGTTGACTAACAATTCATAATAGCTGTGGTAAAATATTACAGTAAACAAGTCTAGCAAATTTGGAATGCACATGTCTATTTAGCCAATGTGTTGCCTCTGATATTATTGGCTACTAGGTGGGAAAATGAGCCAATGCCAGGTCACACAGAGCACCTGTTACAATATAATGAAAGCGGAACAGAGTTATCTAACACTCACTATAATATATATATATATATATATATATAAAGGTAATTGAGGAAAATACAATCTGACCTGGCATTGGCTCCTTCCCACCCACCAGCTAATCAAAGCCAACACATTGGCTGATGTCAAATTAGCGTAAGTTAATGAGTTTTGCCTGTTCTCTTTACTGATGAAAGGAAAAGTATGCAAATGATTAGCCTGTCTTAACATGCTTTGTTCGGTGGTGGGGGGGGGGGGACAAACAAAGCATGTCGAGACAGGCTGGCAACTGATAAGCTTAAAGAATTTATTTCTACTACTGCAATGTGAGGTACTTCTAATGAACCCTTCTAAATATTTCAGAGTAGCGATTCAAGTCCAAGATCTCCGTTTAGAAATCGTCAATCATCGTTTCCAAACAGCCCGATTTTATCAACAGATACATTGTCAAGTATACGAGAGAGTGCAGATGGCCCCATCGTAAAACGCCAAATTAACACATTACGCCGAAGCCCACAGGTATTCCAATGCTTGCAGTCTTTAGAATCAAGTTTGTAGCTGACATTATTTTCAGAAAGATCAGAAGAGCGAGGGTAATCTTATTTGGCAGCATTTGGAAATTAGGGTCACTCTCCTCCAAATGATAGAGGCGTACCAGTAGATAGCAGCTACTTATAATGTAGGAGATTATTTTATATAACTTTGTCTTACCCACTAGTACATACAAAATGTCTATCATTTCATAAATCTGTTGGTTCATTCGGTTCTGATAGCCTAAATCATCACAAAAATGTTCATTTTTGTTTATTTTGACAATGTGATATGTATATTTTTCAGTCATCTATTCAAACCTACATGTTACTCTTTTTTGCAGAATTCAGTCGTCAGTCAGGCAGTGGCCATGAACAAGGTCAAGCAGTCATCATTTGAGCTCTTTTTAAATAAACATAGCTCAAGTACATGTCATCAGAAAGCAAGCCCCAGTGAGCGAATATCGCTGAGGCGATGGTCCAAACAGTCAACTTACGTACAAGAGTTTCAGCCTGGAAAGCGGGACTCGAGATTGGCTAAGGTCCCTTTTGGAAAGCTACTCTTCCTGTTTGATGTCGACTCAATGCGTGATACTCTAAAACAGGTAAGGTTAGTCAGTCAGTCAGCAAATAACTAGAACCTGCCCTCTGCCCTTTTTTGTATTATATATGAATATATATAATCATGTTTTACATTACGTTCATCTGACATCTCATGATTTATCGACCATTTTTATTTTGACAAAAAGTTGTAAACTCAATATGATTGCTTTTGTGTATTTAGCAGGTGAACTACGATGTTCTACGGCGCACTGTTGACCTATGCAGACTCAGGTTAGACATTATGACATAACTTCAGATTTATAATTGCAATTTAAATGAACACCCATGCTCGTCTTGCTTGTGTAAACATGTATGGAATAGATTTTTTTAAGAGATTTAAATCCTTTATATGCTATCAACCCACCAAGATTTGAAACTAGAGTAGGAGGGCTGGCTATTATTTTTGCTCTAATCTGATTTGCTGTTGCATTGGAACCTACCAGCCAATCAGAGCCAACACATTGGCTAGAGAAGAGGAGGTTAGGCTCATATCCATTGATGTTTGATGTACAGCAGTTCTTTTCTGTTTTTCTGCAGAGGACTCGTTGGAGTTGTCACTGCTTGCTCTAGCTGTGTCAATAAGCAGATACTCAGTTTGGATTTAGATTACATAGTCACAAGCTGCGGACAGCATGTGTACAGGAAAGGCAGCGGCAGCGACAGTAAAAAGGTAAAACCACTGACTCTTATAAAACCTTGCTGACGATAGACATAACTTAAGTTGTTAGTACTAGGCATTGTGACAAGGCCTGCTGGAGTTCCGTGCATTTGGAGAGGGAACAAACTTGATCTTGTATCCACCAGTTGGCTGAATGGCAATGCTAAGCTATGCTTACTGGACCTTAAATATCTGACGATTTTCAAGAATATCGCCTTCAAAAAGAATTTTGTCTTCAGTATTAAATAATATAATATATCATATCAAACAAATGATTTCGACAGATGTAGGCTTTACATGTAAAATGAAATCTTATCGATCTTTTGATCCGCTTGTCTTATAGACCATTAGACAGCACGAGGGAGAGAAGCTGATGCAGAGGCTTGTGAACTTTGTACTTTACTATATTGGCTGGCTCAAACTTCCTTGCAGAAGGTGTGTTAATCTATTTAGTTTGGTAAAATCACAAGGTTTCATCACTCACCGCATCCCAAAGAATGGGTGGGAGATAGGGGGCTATGCCGCAATGTCTGAGCCAATTTGCTCTCAGTTTGTAGGCAGGTCGGAGCACACTTGGGGGGGGGGCAAACAATCCCCAGTAGTCAGTGGACTGCAGTGGGATTGGAACCCACAACCTTCAACACTTGCGCGCTGAAGACTGGCGCTCTAACCAACAGAGCCACCTCCTACTCCTTGAAAGACATACAGTTTTCTAGAGAATTTAGGATGATTCTGAAAATAAATTTAACGGTTCTCTAGATCAAATTGGATCCCTTAATCTTGCATCCGGAGTTGGGCATGACAGCTTAGGTGTATGTGAAAGTGTAGCAACTCCGAATGCAGTATTCCTTCATAGTGTGTTCAAACTGCTTTCTTTATAAAGTGCTTTGGGAGTTCTCTCCTGTGAGTTTCTAAAATTATTTTAAATCGAAAGACAGCAAAATGCTTCAATCGGGTGGCGAAACATAAACAATTTCATACGATTTAAAAGCGGCTTGAGCCCATATCACTTACAGCAATATTGAATATCTCTGTGGATGCGGAATTATGCTTACACGTGCCTTCTTACCAAGTCTTTCTGTTTCTCCCACCAGGGGTCGCTTTGTGGATGTATTAGATTCTCACATACTGATATGCCCGGTAGGGAATGGCGGCTCATATCGTGACTACGATCAATTTAAACACTTGGACAATCGCGCAGGAATCCGTGAAAGCTTTATCAAGGCTCTCAACAACCAATTCAAGGAAACAGATCTTCTATTTACACTAAGTGAGTCTTGAGCAAGCTTGATCCATTTTGCCTGTATTCTGGGATGCTTATATTGGTATGCCGCCGGTGCAAAGACAGAATAATCTCAAAATGCTAGCAAATCGGATGAAAACTTGAAGTCGAGTCAATATAGACATAACCCTACAAGATGAGGAAATTGATGAAAGGTTACAAGCCCTGGGTTACAAATTATGCGTCATGCTAAACTCCTTGTTAAGTTGCCAGTGTGTGAGCTCCAGGCTTGGAGCCAACACACTGGTTAAAGAAGACTCATGATAGATAATTGATGTCAGAATGTGGTAAAAAAAGTGGTCTGGATCACTTCAAAAATTGGTTTAATATGTCTGATGAACAGACTGGAAGCCATTACATTAACCTTGATGCATTGGCCATGAGCTCCACTAAACACTGTATTATCTCTCTATAGGTGGTGATCTAGAGATCAGAGGCGCTCCGCTTGGATGGGATTACGGACTCTCTCAAACAACAATAGGAGTAGAACCATTCAGTGATGTCATCATATTTAGCCCTCGTAATCTACCTAAGGTTTGTAAAGTTACTAAGATCACTACCTTATTAGCATGATGGTCCCAGAAGCCATACTTGTTACTAAACTGGGTTGGTGTTTCAGTCTAATCCGAAAGAAAAAAATTTGTAAAGTAGTCTTTTGAACGGCACCATACCTCTCTTTGCTGTGTGTTTCTATGTAAGTTGGTGGGACGGTGTCATAGCCACTTTGGTACTCTGCAAGCAGAGTCCCTTAATAGGTAGGAATAAATGTTAAAACCATTTGGACCAACTATAGTGATAAGTGAAATTTTGATTTGATCAGGGGAGTTAGCATATTTATTTGTACGAATGAGGTTTTGAGTTGTGTCCCCATATCATTTAATCAGACAACTCCCAACAAATCTTAGATTTCTCCAAGATTGTCTCAATTCACTATAACCTCCCTGCTATAACGAAGTGGTTTGGTGAAGTACAATTATTTTATAACAAAGAAAGACATCTTGGAACTGAACTGTATCTAAATTAATAGCTCTCTGACAAGCTGTTCTTATTTGTATGGCCTGTTATCATCAACTGATTGAATCAGCTTTGACTAATTACACACTGTTTAAACAAAGAGCCTATTACTCTTCACACATCAGTTTTATCCACCGAGCTATGGAAGGCTAGATAGTGCCATTTTATCTATTCATTCCATACCAGGGGTTAAAGCTATCAAACTGAGATAACATTTCCAAGTAAACATTTTACGGCATTCCTGTTATTCAGTTGGAGAGTATGATGCACAAAGGGACAGTGATCCGGGATATCAATGTGAGACACGTAATCACAGAAAGCAGTGCAAGTCTCCAGAAGGCAGTTCAAGTTGTCCTCTCTGTGCTATGATGTCAGCAATATGAACTTAACTTGAACTTAACTCGGACTCAGCTTGGACTCAACATGAACTAAACTCGGACTCAGCTTGGACTCAACATGAACTTAACTTGAACTCAGCATAGACTTAACATGAACTTAACTAGGACTTAGGTTGACTCAACTTGATCTTTACATAAATTCAGTACGGTATCAACTTGAACTTAATTTGGGCTCAATTTGAAATCAACTAAGTCTATAAGTCTTCTATGAAACTTCGACCAAGACTCTGGATATGCAACGGGTACAACTGTGCTAAATGAACACCCTGCTGTTACTCAATACTGCCGTCATCATGGAAATATCACAGTATATAAATGACTCCACTTTTTCGACAGATCGATGATCGATTCACGAATGTAGCTTTCGATTTGGAACAGAATATAATTTTATTGCCTAAAAACGAACATGTCATGTGATTATGTAACAATACAATCAGCATTAAAGAACACAACATACATTATATCATTGGCAATTCCATCATGACATCACTTCCTGCAGCAGGTAGGAAAGCATTAAAGGGCCACAGTGACCATATTTATGACAAGTTGAATCGTTTTTTCAGGCATGTGGTCGACACCGATTTAGGTTGGAAAAGCACAGTAACCTATGTTCAAAATATATACAGCTACTTACAATGTCTAGCCTCAGTATCATTATTATTGACTAAACAGGTGCGGGCTGCGCAGAGCCACCCTCTAACACCCTGAGTTCTTGTTGGAATTTTTGTATAGTCTCTCGGGCTTCCTTAAGCCTGTTACTCATATCAGTGATTTCACTTCTCACTTTAGTCTTAGCAGCGTTCACCTTGTGTAAAGTCGTCTTCTTCTTTTCTTCAACTGGAAAGAAGAGGAGAGACTCATTGTATTTTAGATGCAATGATACAACTAGCACTGAAGTTAAAGATTTAGAAGCTTCATAGTGATCCAATGTGAAAGTCATGAACATTCAAGGCTCACATTTTGAAGGGTTGGTGAAAGAGGGCTGCTGGATACACTTCTATTGATTGCTTTTCAACCTCATACAAAATTATTGTTATTGAGGTACATGGTTTTTGATTGAAAGCATTGAAGTTCATTAAACAGGAAGGACTCCCTGACAGTCTAATCCTATGAAAGAAGCTGTTTATCAGAGTTAGAAACACTAAGTTTATTCTAACTATCCTTGACTTTAAATTGCGCACACAAGCTGGATCATGCGCTACTTTGCATACTGTTAGGACCCAGTTAATATTAGAGGGGTTGCAAAATCTATCTATAAGTACTCTATAAGAAGTTGTCTTTTCTATTGTCATGAGCGCGTAACTTTGAATCACGCTGATGACAAAAGAGATCAACAACCTATAATATAAACGTGATAAGCCAATGCTGACATTTGGCAACCTGTCTATTATTGAACGAGAAACTCAAATAAAACACCATAGAATTACACTGTTAGTCCACACTGACATTGAGATACACTATTAACATGTGTATCTCTGATCATTCGAGTCAATTTAGTAGCAGTAGGCCTAACTAACATGTACCAACCCGACTTAATAAAAATGAACAGGGGGCGTCAGACCAAACTCCTTGTGATGGTACTACTACTAAGTGAATTAATTCACTCTTTTTGATTGGCGATATACATGCGATAGTGTATAATGCGATCAGTGTGCCGTTAGTCACTAACTTACAGTCTATATCGTGTTTATAAGGAGCGAGGGTGAGAGGTCGAGTATTAGTCAGACACTGATGCATCATAGCAGAGGGTTCCTGGAATACTAACTCATCATAAATCTCATTCACAAGGTGCTTCTTCCCTAACATTACATTAGAGTCGGTGTGGAATAACTTCAACTGGTGATATATCGTAACCTGAAACCAGAGAGACGAGCAATCATGATAATAATATTACAATATGTATATCATTATTATGTTATGATATAATAATATGTAGTGTTGTCATCCATGGATATAGAACTTTTACATAAGAGTCCATGTGAAATAAGTACAACTGATGGTATATTGTTACGTGAATCTGAAATGGAATGGAGAAACACAAAATGAGCGTAACTTGCAGGTATATTCGGTTTGAAGGAGAAAGGTTAGCATGTTAGTTTGAGGTGTAAGGGTGAAATATTTCTGGTATGCTCCAAACCAAACACATGTAAATTTATGTTCTAGAGGAAAAAACAAGTTATGCTATTTCTTATATCAGAAGAAACAAGTTATACTAACCGGTCGCTCATTAGGATCCTGAAAGTGTATTTTGATGACGATCTCAAATTCTCCCCATCCAGTCTCCGTCACTTCATATGGAGGTTTTGTGATTACTGCAACAGATTATAAGAACTGAGAAACCAAAATAGGAGGTACAGATAATCTTAATTTCAAATACTCAATTACCCAGCTCCATTTTGCCATGAAACGTCAGCGAATCAAACTATGGGGTAAAGCTAATAGTCCTGCGTACTATGCTTTTGTTATCATAAGTTCTAGCGATTGTTTCGATACTTCATGAAAGTTTGTTTTATCAAATAACTGATTTTATGATTTATTTCACCAGTTGACAATAAATGACTTTGACATTGTACGCTACCTCTGGTTGATGTTGTGTAGCTTTCATGAAGTTTGAAGCTAACTTTCTTCACGTAAGATGACATGTCTTCGTTCTCATAAGGCTTCAGCATCACTGTCCACTACAAACACAAAGAGACACCACAATATATAATCAAACTCAATAAAAAAAACTTAATATGTTATGGTTCAATTAACAGCTAGGGGTGGAACGGATCAGGGTTAGGCAACCTCGGATCGGATATCGGATCAGTCGAGAAATTCAACCTCGGATCGGATCCGGATAACGCGTACAAAAGCTTAGTCCAAGCAGCTGTACTTTTGCACCATAATATACAGTTAAGGTCATTGAATACATGGATAAACAGCATCAACAATCTTTTACCTGAACCATTACCCTAATTTAAATGCTCATGTATCTGCTTGGATATAATACTTTACAAGGACCAACTTATCACTCAAACAGCCACGGTGCAAGGATCACACAAACAGTTTATTTGAAAGTATCATTTAATGAGTACAAAGATCTCTTGACTCAATTTGCCAGGATCACTCAAACCCCGATGTTTGTAATCACTGAGTTTGAACAAACTCCCTGCTCATATGTCCCAAACTCTCTGCTGTGATTAGGATAGGAATTGTCCTCCTAATTTGAAGAAGAGGATAACCTTGTACATCAAACTAGATAGTTTGTTACAGGGAACATCATTGGACAAAAATTAAGTCCCTATTCACAACGATCTGAGTAAAGATGCTTCTCTCAATTTCAGCAGAAAAACACATCCATCAAATTTAATCAGCAACAATATAATTAGCTATGGAAATAAGATAGGTATTGATTGCCTACTGATCACCACTGAGTGCTTTCAGCCAAACTCCATTATCTAATCTGAACCACAAATTAATGACTATCATATCCGAAATTCAACTCCAACCTCAAGACGTCGTTCCACCCTATTAACAGCCAGGATATAATTCAGATGAAACGCATCCATTGTACGAACGATCGCCTCAACTTTTAGGTAAATGTCGTCAGAAGGCAACCTTTATCATTCAGAACTCCTGGTCATTATGGCGAGAAAAATTGTTAATAACAGCTAATTCTTAATACATTCCACTGTCACCTAATTTAGATTAATCAGGAAAAAGTTTGGTGGTCCCAAGATGTTTTGAATTTAGTGGAGTGCACTGTGTCGATGGTAAAAATGAGACACAGACTGGAGTTGTGTTCCTAAATTGTCTGTTATTCAATGAGCAGACAATTTCCATTTATTTAGATCATCATATTTGACCAAAGAGTTAACTCCTTGATTTGACTTAACTTGTGGATCACTTTGATTTGTTAAGTTGTATTCCGGTATGTGAATGATTGTGACTGCAAAAAAAAACATCTCCCGTATATTTCAATATAAATATGTTAAATACAACTCAGTCTTCAGAATGTTTTGCCCAAATATCATCAAGCCATTATTTACTAGGTTTTTTACATACCTGATGTGTATGCCCATCCTCCTCTCTTTTCTTACCAAAGTGTTTGGCTATGTTACCATATATGATTGGTTTAACTACAGTAACACCCTGTCAACAGAGGTTACAAATATAAAATGTAAAATATATCCTTCACTCTATGTATGCTTGATAATATTTCCTATGAAGATCCTGCATGTGGGTCGCTCAGACAATAGACCCTTCAAGACTACCCAAAGACCAAAGCATATTATAGTCAGGCAGTTGTGAAATCGAACTTCAGTTCAGATTTGCATTTGCTCTGGATTACGGAAATATTCATAGATTTAAATAATGCGTTGCAACGAAAGCTTCTACTAATATTATTTCATCTGTAGGCTGTAACAGAACAGAATAACGATTGCTGATATGATATGAATCAGGCCTACATTGCAGAGTTTTGATGCGAATACATTTAAATAAATAAAAAGTGAGGACACTCGAACAGATAAATGGAAAATACCTAATGATTGTAAAATTACCTTAACCCTTCCGCCGCCATCTGGTCCAAACTCCACAGCGACATTAGTCATCTCAGCTGTGAGTGGTGATAAAGTCAGCAGGACAACCTACAGTAATTAAAAGGAAAAATAAAAATGTCTTGAAAGATTAATTGAAAGGCATAAATCTTAACAAGCAGATGCATGCCGATACAGAAGTAGATGAATTGCTGGACATTCGCAAATTAAAGGCGTGTAAGTCCCATCGGCCCTATAGTGTGTCACCACTAGCACTGCTATTCCTTGTTTTATTTTTTTGAGGATGATCGCCAAGTTCATGTTTTTGATGGTACCGGCAATATGGCAAACCCATTATCCACTATTAATCAATCCAGGTCGGCCAGGGTGAAAAACCCGCAACAGCTAAGGGATCAGGGATAGCTCAGTGCTAGAGGCGTCTGACTTGATATCAAATGGTCCCAGAGACGAGCCCCACCAGGAGCACTCAGTTTGTTTGGTACTACCTGATATGACTGCCGTGGGCCATTCACCATAGCCGACCAATTAATGGATGCGGACAGCCACACATGACAAAGACACAGCAACAATATATTATGAATGAGCTGTAAATAAATATAATTATTCAGCATTATATTAGGCCTATTAAGTGGTCTTAGCGGACTTCTGTCTGTGTAGGCACTCTACTCCAACAGTGTCCCAACTGGCCGCAATGCAATTTCTTTCAATATATAGTACAAGCTATGCATGTTGAGCATAACATTTATGCAGAAACATATATCGGTAATAGTATGATTGATGATATGATTGCTATCTGGCCAAAAAGAGACATTTTCACACAAATTTATTTGATCACAGAAACTTCTAGTGGGAACTGTGTTGTGTGTGTTCAAGGAGTTAACTCCTTGGTGTGTTCTAAGGGTTCCCCCTCAGCGAGCCTCATATATTTCTTAATTGGCACTATAATAATGCCTTCTCCAGATGAGAACCAATTTAATTTTACCTTATATAATATAATGTGTCTGACAATGCTTTACCTCTCCCTCCCTGGTTTTTGAGATACTTTTACACACAACCTGTAGTAATTAAAATGTAATTACTCCCAACCAACGCTTTCTACATTGATAATTGCAGAATGTTATTATCAACTTTATTTACTCTGTGTATTTATCTCCTCTAGCCAGAAAAATAGCACACTATCTTAGTTAAAACTTTGAAAAGGTGGGGTGCAAACATTGGCATTTATCTGGGAACTGGCGCGTTCTGGGCTGTCGCTGACACATAGTCGGAAAACCCTGACTGGCATTCTGGGATGCCATCGGCTAAGCCGGAAAAACCCATGACTGGTGGTATTCCACTACATATATCGAGCATACATACAGATGGTCAACTGGCCATTACAACTAACTTGCTCAACTAACTGACCTAAACTAGGTTACTCACTTGCCTTTCATGGTACTCATATTGAGCTCATACAGATGGTCAACTGGCAATTACGATTCACTAGCTCACTTATCTGACCTAACAAGGTTACACACTTATCACACACCATTGGTATCCATTCCATTCATACTACTCTCACCTGGATGTGGGGAAATCTGCTACTTAAAGACTTTGACTGTACAATAGCCTTGCATCAGCCCATCATTCGTCACCTTATTATTCAACAGGCAGTGCTCATATTTTAATACTTTTAATACCACTGTTAGTTGCCTATTTTAGTTATTCACTGTAATCAATTGATATTATTAGTTTTGGGTATAAACCCTCACATGCTTTATACCCAGCGGACGCTTTTGCTGTCGGCAGTTGGATGTTTAATGTTATCCAGGCCACATGTGTACTAAAATACTTCGCATTCACACACTCAGAGGTAACACATTACAATCATTATTCACAAACACACAAACAGAGTATTACTGTCTGGCTGGTTGCCACTGTATTACTGAAGCACATTCTTCCATATTTTATGTCTGGCTGGTAGCCTTTCTTAACTAATTTTTACTCAGTCATTTTTCGAATTAAGAGCCGTCGGGAAGGTACAGTAAACTGTACCCGCCTCAACCACAGGAAGATAAATTTCCCGACATGGACATACTGACAGACACACTCGACATCTATCTCTCTGGTAATTATTATTTACATCTAAACCTTCTTGCATACAGATATAAATCTTAGCTGGGCTAAGTTGAACCACCTTGCGATTGCTTTCAACTACGTATCACAGTTTTCCTCTTCCAAAACCTGTCACAGACGAAGGTTTAGGAAATGTTCTATGATTATTTTCTTGTGTTTTAGTTTTTTTCTTTTTGCTCTTCTCATCCGGAAATGAGCATTTTGATGAGGGTAATTGTTTGTCCAATGAAAATTAGGTTGACAAATTCATGTTCTTATCAAGTGTTTTGATTGGTTATACTCAGACCAATTGTAATAGAGAAAAACCATAACAACTCAGTGGGCTTAGAGTTTTTTAGTTAGAGCAAGGATCGTCTTTATCTCATCATTGGTTTAGGGAGCTGTACTTTTAGTCAGCCCAAGCCCCTCACTGCCACAAATAGGTTTATACTCTAGGAACCTCACATTCTGCTTCTTTACCTGGGACACTGGTTATTAATTGGGCCAGTCAAAATATCTGGCTCTTAGTAGCTCATTATGTCAGGTAGGCCTGCTTTTATAACTCCAAGTCCAACTTACTGTGAGTGTGTGTAGTGCAGCTAGTTAGTAAAAGTAGGTAAGCCTGTCGTGTAGTCTAGTCAGTAGAGAAGAAGAAGAGCATCTTCTACCACCCTACTGACTACTCCCCAGTTAGTCACTACTAGATACCACCACTCAGTCAGTCTACTCTCAGGCAGTCATCATTGGTTGGTAGGGATCAAACACTCTCATCATTATTAGATCGTATACTCATTAGTCTTGACCACCATAGTCATCTGGAGTAAAAAGCATGTATACTTTGCCATTTTCCATGATCAGCACTGGCAAAGTACACATACTTGTAACTCCAGATGCCTTTGGCCTGGACCACTGATCTGAACTGAAAGAACCGACAAGTCAGTGATCTTCCGCAGACCACTGAATTGTTGGTTCTATTACATGCCTGCTTGTAACTGCCTGTTACAAAGCAAGAATTTAATAGTGCAAATCTTGCCCATCCATCATGTAAATAATGATAATCATCCATGATAAACCACCCCAAGAACAAAAAATAAACTATCACAGGATGGGCTACAGCTCTACGCCAAAAAACCTGGAACCAGTTCAAGTATGTACCCCTATACTTGCAAGCCTGCATGTATTTTGCCCATGTCCACTTTCAACCTCGCAAAACATAGGGATATGGGCAAACTAAATATATGTTTGCAAATCCAAGTGGCACCATAACATGCTCAACTAGGCCTATCCCCTGGCAATCAGATATTCAGGCAAGGTCACGTGGCCAAGGCAACTGATACGCCTTGAAGGCCTGTTCTCAATAGAAGCAACCTATGAAACATGCTTTCAAAGCAATAATTGCTTGCTTGGTCGTATTTTGTAACGATGGTTGCTAAAATACAGCCAATTACTGTCCGGTGCTTAAACAGCACTTAATTGCTGCTAGATCATCATCTTTATAGTGGAGAGAGATTATCCCCTTAGGGTACAAGTACTGGGGCCATAGTACTCAATCCGCAACATACACATTTTTAGTCCCGTTCCGCAAGGTCCTGGCTAGGGAGAATGGTGTGCCAATGCCAAAATGGAAATGATTGCCGGCGCCGAGAATTGAACATGGATCTCAAATATCACAAGCCCATATCATTAGACCACTCCTGACTCTTGCTCCTAGATCACTGTTGTATAAAGATCAGCATACTACCAAGAGACTGAACTCTAATTGGAAATGATAAATCCAAATGCCTCTCAGTCCATTGCCAAAGCCATAAGGCCATGTGATCCTGCCTGCGTCTCTGGGTGGTTCTGGGTGGCAGAAGGGGAACTTTGAAGCCGTTGTTTGGAAACATTACATTAAAGACTACCCAAAGACCAACGCATGTTATAGTCAGGAATAACTTTATCATGAGTAACTGCATGACTGCTACATGTATTGGTCTTGGGTAGGCTTTAAGCATTTAAAGCATCCATGAAATTAAGACTGGAATTGTCAAAGCTGTTTCTCCAGCTAATAAGCTTCCAAACAAGCCCAACATTGACCCTCTAGGATCACCAGAAGCTGTGTTATGAGTCATTGAAATTGAACCTTTCAATATTCGCTTGTAAGATTGTAAAGCCTGGTTGGTTTCGACCAATAATCGACATCTTTTGTATATGGAACCATTAAAGTTAACCCAACTTTTCTCGACCCAAAAATCTACGGTAATCTCTTTCAATTTTTTGCTTTGGCTTAATCTCTATGATGACATGAGCTTTGTCGCATTACAACTCATTTCATCGACTTTTGTTGCAACTACATGAGTCCGAAGTTTCTAATGGTAGACATATACGCAAAATTTATGGTTATGACATCATATTCCCCTTACGCAAGGCTCGCGAGCGCCAGCGAGGCCTTACTTTGATAAGTTGTAACTTCAGTCCTAGTTGCAATTGAGCTGTTCTTGGGCTCATTTTGAAGCTGATAAGCTGGAGCAGTTCCTCTGATTATTTTAAGTTTTATTTCATGGATGCTTAAGATGAGTGAGAAACTACTTGTACACTAGGGCCAAATTAACTTGTCTGCATAGTTTGCCTGCTCTACTAATGTTCATTCTGCAGCAGCTTCATGGCTAAGCAATTTCTTCCATGAACGATGATATTCTTGCAAGTCTTATGTCTGCATGACACATTTAGGTATTCCAACAATAACCTGGCTGTACCTTGTATCCACTGGTTAGTAATTGAGTTGTCTCATGTGCAGTGCACAACCTTGGTATCTAGTCCGGTGGCAGCTTATGCAAAATGTGGCTCAAAATGCACCTTCATTTACGATTTTGGATGGATAAGGTTTGTCAGTTGTTTCTGATACAGCTAAGCTGAGGCTTTGAGCTATAAGTGTAATGAACAGTATTACCGTTTTGATCAGCGCTAATATCTGTATCAGAAACAACTGACAAACCTTATCCATCCACAATCGTAAATGGAAGTGATAAGATAGGATGGGGCTGCCACCGGACTATTCTGGCCTACAAATGTTGAGATCACTGTTTCATATTTTAGCTACCCCTAACTAATTTTTGTTGTTTACAGAGTAAAATGAAGTCACCACGGGCACATCTCTGGCTAACATGGAGGAACATTGCCATAATAATCTCATGTACCCTTCTACTGCTCAGCGTAATATGCATTCCATTGTTTGTGATAAAAATACAACAATTCAAGATGTCCGCCCTCGAGATCTGTAACTCAACGTAAGTAGAATTTTTAATTGGAGGGGGGGGGGGGTGTTTCAATTAGAAAAATCAGGGAAGATGCTAAAGAATCAAATTTAGCAAAGAACCATGCGCTTCTAGTCTTTCAGCGCCGAAAACTCGTTTTAAAATCGTTCACCCAAGAATCAAGAGATGCAAATAATTTGGATTTTATTAAAAGACTCCCTGGGAACCACTGTCTGTTTAAAAAGTGATGGTTCTATTCTCTAGTTAATTGACACCATTGTATGCCTTTAACACACCTTAGAGATCGTACCATTCATATGTAGCAGAACATTTTATGCTGGTAGCCTGCTGAGTTTCAGAGAAGAGAGAAGATGTTAATTATTGATTGATAATAAAGACATACCAATATAGATCATCAAATCTTTCTTTTTTGCGTATGGGTTCAACAGGCGCGTTTGGGGTTTTATTAGCTGATGTGGGTGCCTCCATCCATCATCACAAATTGCTGATGTGGTTTACCTTCACATCTATTACTGTAAAATGCATATCAATGACCTTGTCGTGTAGGCTATATTCAATTCTACAACAACTGAATCAAAGTAGGCTGTTTGTTATCCTGGTTTGACCCACCTGCAAACAGAGAGCAACCTGGCGCAGATACTGCAGCCGTGCCCCTAAGACAACTAATATCTCGGCGCCCATGGATCAGGAAGTGGTTATGATATGACAACTTGATTTTAATCAACTATTTCAATCAACCATTGTTTGTTGAAAAAATTGTCACTTAACTCAGTTAGGAGAAAAATTTCAAGCAAAAAAAGCTTCTTTTTCATTTGAATCTAGGTAATGACCTTATATAATCGAGTTCCTTTTATCTCGGGAGCTGTGTTATATCTAATTGGGCAAAGTAGACAGATATTGATACTTGACCATTTGATATTGTCAAGGTGTCCATGTTTTTAAAGACTTAGTCATTTCCATTTTTTTCACATGACAGTAAAAGATGGTGGGAGAAGCCTGTAGCCGAGTATGAGTGTCACTCAGGACAAAAATCTCTCGATCAAAGATTAGAATTACTACAGGATATCAGTAGAGCCTTCACTAATGCATGTAAGTACCATACTTACCGCAATAAGTACTTAATGCAGGGAGAACATACACCAACACCTTGCTCACAATGTCATGGCTTCATTGATGCAAACTAACATCTACATTTTGAATACTAGAGACTGAGGAAGGGGGGAACTCTGAATGTTAGTTCTCAGATGATCTTATTCAACTCCATGGTTTCGATGATTTGAAATCAGGCTCCTATATTTTACCCTCTATGGTGAAATTCTGGGGTCTTTTGTGTGTCTCTAACACTGGATTCAATGGCCTCATTCCTAAGCGGGCGGGCGGGCGGGAGGGTTGGGTGGCGTTAATGTTAGCTTAGAGTTGAGTAATGGTAGTCTTAGGGTGATGTGATGTAAGATGGGAGCTGATATTATATAAAGAGAGTTCAAGCAAATTTGAGCTAGCCATAAATTTCACTTTTTCACCCTTGCACAATTAGTAATGGTTTTTTTCTTCCTGCTATTACTTTACTCGTCCATGGTATATATTTACTCCCACATATTATTATATATATTTATTTATTTACAGATATCGTTCATTGGTTGTGTTACGGTACATTATGGGGAGTGCTCAGAGGAGGAGAACTCTTAGACTATGATAAAGATGGAGATATATGTACTGTGAGAGTGGGCGAAGACAGAATCATGCACAGTAAGTATAGATTTCGGTAGAGTGTTGTGTTGTTAAGGTGATTGTGAATGATTACGGTTTTCGGTATCATTATGAAGTTCTAATTTAGATCATATGGCCAAGTTGAGATTGGAAGTTACTAAAACGGTACTATTTTAATGATAGTCCATACAAACGATACCTTTTTAGTACCTTCCAATCTCAACTTAGAGTGAAAATCAGTTGAAACTGGGCCACTCGCTTTTAATAAACCTTGTAGCAGTTTTCTTAGTTAGACTGAGGGTTCTAGAATGATACCAAAATCCTGATTCCTTCGCAACTACTTTAAGGAGCTTGCCGTAGATTCGAGTAGTAATAAGTAAAGATTTTAGTTGGGTTTTGTTTATGTGCTCACACACTGCCCCAGTTGCTGGTAGTGACATTCCCATATCAACCACACTCAAATACCAACAATAGTTTGCTGGTGGTTGATAATGCCACCAACATCTACTTGGATAATGTTTATGGGGCAAAGAGTTGAGGTAATATGCTAGTGGGCTTTTTTGTTGGAATGGCAATCAATTATCGGTGATATTATGTGACACCCACATGATTTGTCATTACTAGCGTATGAGGGCACACAATTCATGCATTCACATCAAAAGTCTTACTGTAGTAACAGCAAAAAAATAATTTTGCCCATATTTTCTGAACTTTTTCCTCCCTTCTGTGTTCAGAGCAGGTCTTACTATCACTAAAGCACGAAAATTAACTGAATAATTTCTAAGTAGGCTTTATTTTCTACTTTTACACTCCCTTTTCATCTCAGAACCTCAAAACATGCAAGTACAACCAGAGAAGGCTTTGCTACATTTTCAACCCTAACATTTATGCAAATCACTCATATTAACCAGTGGACCATGTATTATTAAATCCAGATGCAATTTAAATTTTTGAGTGAGATGGTATTAAATTTGGAAGTTTACCAACTTCATCAAGACAGATTATATCTCCATGGCAGTAGGCAATATTTTATCTTTGATGTTATCACATTTGACTCGCTCTTTTTAACCACAATGAGCTTAATCATCACAGTTAAACTATTATGACTTTCAGGATCCTGTCAATAAGTGATATATGTCCTTACAACCCAATCTTACTATCTATCTCCCTTCTGTTCAAAGTGTTAGGCAAACCTGCCATTCAAAGGTGATGAAGGCTGCAATAATGCAGCCGTTTCCTTCCCAAACTCAACCCAAATATTCTATATTCGTGCGCAAGTAATTCTATTTCTAACCTCGGTGTTTTTTTTAAGTTCAAAATAAAATGTCTTTGTCATTGTGCTATAGAGAATGATTTACATGAGAATTAGACTTGTTAAAAATCATAGGACAACATGTACGGCTAGAGTCAGGTTCTCAATTTTTGATGGCTGGCGCAGGACCAGCATACCCAGTTTACTTGGTCTTAGCTTTCAATATTTAATACCTGGTTATAAATGGAACGTGATGTTGCGGAAAATATAGGCTATTTGGGTTAAATTTGGGCCGAAAATGGCCCTTAATTAATTCATCCTTTATGACACTTCATTAACAGGTTCGGTTTACGCTTTGAACAGGGGGTCCATGATTGAGAGCTAGATAGATCATAAATCACATATTAACAAATTCTGAAGTTCGTCAAAGTTTAAGCTTATTTACAATTTAGAGGCATTATTGGAAACAACTTGCATTTAGAGCAACTCCGCTGCAGACAAATCGTGCTCTCTCTAATTTAATCTCGCAGTTGAATGTTTTGTTTGACTGGTTGTTTTATTTTGTTATGACGGATCCGTTATCTCTATTTTAGTTATACAAGAGTTACCTGGCGATATTTACTATGTGAAAAACTTCTCGGCGTTTCATATATGGAGGGATCTAGCTCAGGTGCACATAACTCTGTTCCAGTATACGCATATCGATAATGATAACACAGACGAGTTTAAGATACTCAGGCGAGGTATGTGCAATGACAAACAACTGTAACCAGGGGCAAAAGTCTGGGGGGCTCAGAATATATTTGTAGTGTTTCAGGCAGGTGGCGTGGGAAGACAAATCCACAAATCTTGTGGTTTTGTCTAGCATCACTTTTAATCTCTATGACCATTAACAGCATTCCAACAGTAGGCTACTGCTGTACTGTTTGTAGGTCAGTCTGTTGTTTTGGAAAACAGTCAATCCTTGGTCCTCAACCTTTACCATGGAATCTTTAGGTAGAACAGGATAATCTTATTCATAGAACTCCAGAAACTTTGAGAGGTACTACAGCCATGTCATTCCTGGCCAGTCCTTCTCTTGCTAGGGTCAAGCTTGTTGATTGACATTGATATGAATTCTATTATTTTTCATCAACAAAAAACAAATATGATACATTTGTTTTAAAGGCACCCTGATAGTGTTGTGTGAGATCGGAATTCCCTTTGAGTGTTTTGAGTATATGCCCGCTGCATCCTTCACTATTTTTGGTATACCAAAAGCTGCTCCGCTGTTATCCGTTAGCTTTTCTTGCCATCTCAGCTTGAATAGTTTGTTGTTTGCTGGAAACTTACTTTTGCTGGTTCAAATTAAAATTTATTCGCGGCACTTGCCAACTTTTTATTTGGAGTTGAACAAGGGACTGGAAATAACTGTGTGTTAGTTAAGGTAGTGGGAGTCCTCAATCATGAAAAAGAACTGCACTGGAAAAAATCACAATTTGTGTTCAACTCACCGATGTGTTAGTGAGTTCCAGTCTGGAGGTTATGCATATGGTACATGCAGAAAAATATATCAATATGAGTGACCTGTTAGTCATAAGCCATTTATTGCGTCCAATCAAAACCATGTGTCATCAACACTTGGATTTACTCTCTCTCTTTTTTTATTGTCTGCAGGTTTCCAAAGGCATTTTGTCCCTCTGGACTGTTTAGTAGAAGCATTTCCTCAGCGATTCATCATCCAACCCGATCTAAAGCTTCCTCTCGCCAAACTGAACGGAGTGGAGTTTCCTGTACCTCATGAAGGCCATGAGATAATGATGTACATATACCCGGAGACATGGCATCTAGTGAGAAAACCCGCCGGTTGTACGTAGCAGCTGTATTAAGAATAACTAATATTATAACATTATATATATTATTGTAGTTTTGTATTATTATATCATGTAATGTTATAATAATTAACTAATATAGCTTCGAGTTATTAGAATGAGGGTTGAGAGTCTCGAAATCATAATGACCGCAATATGAACAGAACCCTACAAAAGATTTACTTTGCTTCAAAGAAGGACTGATCGTAAATCTCGATGCTGAAGATGGTTATACGTATGAGAATCTCATGTCAACCATGTTGAGATTCAAATGGCACCAGTAGTTTTTTCTCTCACAGCAAACAATTGTCCAAATGTTCTACGCTGTTTCAGTCGCAAAAGTTAACTTGAACCACGTAACATGTTTAGTATGATGGTTAATTTCGAACATTATTATCAACTTTGCAATAGATCTGTTAGTTGATTGTGACCTAAAAGCTAACATGTGTTATAGTAGTGTAGTCAATATATGCAAAGACATTCCATCCAACCTATATATGAATGCACCATATCTTTATGTGTTTAACCGTTGCCATAAGTTATCGTATGGTTTACTAACTTTATTATTCTAGGGTTTAGGTGTAATTGGTTGCCACTCAACTGCCCTTCCCATTTTCCCATATAACACCCTTTTTTTTCTCAGTTTATTGAAGCTTAAAAATGCGGACAATTTCTTTCAAAAATGACTCAGACCTTGAACGAGTCATTACTTGCATAATCTTAATATCATTATATTTTGGTATATTTTTGGTTTTTCTCACATGCTGCTTCAAAGCCAAACTAATATATTTAGTAACATTCAATTTAGACAATGTAGTTTGATGTCAAACAATATTTTTCCGGGGATAATCTCCAATTTGCTATAGTTGTGTCAGATTGACTGTTAATGTATTAGTGATTGAGTTTATTTTTTGTTTCCACTTGGATTAGAGATAGCTTTTCCATCCATTCACAATTTAGTAAAATTCTGTAACATGTGTAACGTGTAACAATTCAATGCACTATATCACATTTGTTGCGTAAGTTTGTTCTGTTCAACGTCGCTGCTCCCTATTTTCACTTTTAAAACATTCCATCTGCAAAATATTCCACAATAAAATGAATGATCTGCTGAAAATCATAATGCATTTTCAGTTAGCTGAGGAGTTAAGTCCCTTGACTTTTATATCACATCACCAGAGTTGTAATGTTGCTGCCTCATTTTTTTCCCACATATTTTTATGAAAACGTTAAGACACGCACTGGCAATTATGAAATAACTATTTTCAAGTCGGTTAACCTGTCATGGAACTGCCGGTTTTCTGCTGTACCTGTGCCATAAACCTTAATCTTGATCCGTTATGTCCCCATACCGGTGGTTCCAATTCCACTGGATGAGTCTCTGGCGGCTTGAAGGGGGCCAACTCCAATTGCAGGCATATTAGATTATACCTCTATGTTTCAACAGTTGGACTCATTATCATCATTTTCAGCTTTAGCTGTGTTGTCTGCAATATCAGCTGTCTTACCAGCACAAACAGTAATGAGAAATATCTTGTGAGATTGAGCGATCTAAGCTCAAGAAGTCTTGATACATGTTCGCAGTGTTGAATGCTCACATGGTATATCAGCTCAGTGGAGAGAGAGTGTTCGACTCCGAGCAGTGAATAGCGAGTTGCCCAATGAGTGATACCAATCAACCCATTCCATTTTGGCATGTAAAGATTGGTGAGCCCGCTTGCCAGTCATTTCCAGGCAGGAGTCGTGGGTTTAATTCATGTCAAGACTGTGATCCTGCTTGAGGTATTTGTTCGTGACTGTGTTGTATGAACCAGACTAAGTATTTTCACAATTTTGTTGCATAGATTCATCAAAAATAGACCCCACCTGGAGTTTGTGAGAATAAGCTAAGGTCATGCACTGCCTTCATACCAACTGGACCTTCAATTGTCTGGTTTTCTCGATGCTGTATGTTAGCTTGCGGTTCAAACTGGTTGAATCAGTCTACCTTGTCATCTCACTTGACTTCTTGGCTATTAAATTATTGATCTCATTTAGGTAGCATTAAGTGTAAGATGTTCCCAGTGTTCTAAGTTGAGTCATGTTCGATAATACGATCGATATCGTGGCAAAAAGAGACATTTTCAAAGCTTTGTGCTCATACTTCAATGGGAACTGTTTTCTAGACGATCCCCTCTATATTTCTTTGTGGCTTCTCAGTTCCCACCAGTTTCCACTCACTTCTGATAATGGGTTTATCATTCAAATTATCCTTTGTCATCATGACGTCTTTAATTAGATAAAAAGATGTATTCTCGATTCTTTGACATCAGAGTGTGACATTAAGTCATGAAGAGGAAGTCTAGATTCGATGCAAGGAATCCCTAACTATCTAAAGCTGTCAAAATACGTCAAAGTATCTTAATGAGTCTATTAGCATCATTGTGAGAAGATGATAGGTGGAAATTATCATCAGGTATTACAGCTTTTTTTTTTCCGTAAATTTCTCAGTTCGTTAGAAAGAAAACTTTCCATGTCCATAACCAAGACCTGTGGCCTGGTTAAGTGATAATGTTAATTATATAAATATATGATTGTAGGTATTGCAAGCTGCTCAAGTCACGATTTTCTCTACACCACTTAGAGCAACATCAAGCATGTAGCAAATCCATTAGAATTGACCCAGTAGAATAGTAATATGTTAGATAGAGTGTATTTTGGCTTTTTTAGGGGTGGCATAATGTTCACTAGCTAAGGTGGAAGGTTATGTCAAGCCTGAGGTATGGCAATGTTTTAAGAATGCGAAAATGGCTAACTTGTCCTCCAGCTAATACTTTACCCCTTGAGGGCTCACGCTACTACCCAACAGGTCATAAATTTTCTCCAAGAGGATTGGATAATGCTAAAATGCATAGCATGGAAATTTCATTTTGTTGTTTCGTTACCAATCTAGGAGCCCGGTTGATGGCTGCCACATTACATCAGCTGCTCTCCTATCCAATCCATATATCCTCCTATCAACTGAGTATTATATTGCCTGGCAACTGTCTTCATTTCTGCTGACTTGTGATGTTATTGATTGTTTATAAAAAGCTAGGACATGTCATAAAAAATTTCTGTGACTCTTCTTCTTTCTAAACCATAACTGCTTATTATGTGTTTGCTTTATTTGATTTTGCAGCCCCTCTATTTTACACCCTGCCCTTCCCCCTACACACTGCACCGAATTCAGTGAGAGCTTTCATAGAGTATCATTTGGCCTTGTAAGTACACAATTGTGATGTTTCATCTTAAAATTTGCACTAAACTGAAATGTGAGAATATTTTCTTCAAAACATGTACCTCTTGGGTATTTACTCAATTTAATTTCGTCACCACTTTCTTTCACACCTTAACACTGTGATAAAAAAAGACACTGTCCTCAAACACACAAGCACCGGATTCAGTGACAGCTTGCTGAGGTCGCATATCAACTCAACTGCTGACATGAGGGATGGTTGTTGTGATTTCTTGACTGTTGACGTTGTTTGTCGGCTTGGTATTAATATTGAATGAGTCAGTCTACCTGAATCAACTCAACCAACACACCCCTACCAGTATGTTCTCTAAACAACAACACAGACCTCTCCCACAGTCCTCGTTATAGATGCGATGACTGGCTTTTAAATCTCAGTCCAAGCTGTCAAATTGTCATCTGTGAGTTTGATCTACAATATAGTTCTCAATTTGTTGACCGATATCCATGACCAACTTTTGTAGCAGTCTATGGGACCGCCAAAGAACATAACAAATAAGTGTTACCTGAAGCAATGAAATTTGCTTAACTATATTTCTAACTGACCTGTGCCTTTTAACACGTTTATACAAACTTGGAGATGGTAAGGATTGACTCATTAGAATGTGCGTGCTACCCCAAATAATATTATTCTAAACTTGTCACATAGTAACTATCGTTGAGATAAACGAATAAAAAAAAAGGAACTGGCTTCTTCGTTGCATTAAAACTACTATGGCCATGGTTGAACCATGGGTCACCACAATAAATAATTATAAGGCAGTTGCCATGTGTTTGGCCAACACATGCTGCCAACTGACTGGGGTGCCGTCAAGACACCCTCAATTTGCCTTTATTTAGAGTGTGAGTCACTGCCGGCTCAAAAGTAGAATTTGCCCAATCGTAATAAAGTTAATTTGATCAAATAACATTATTTAGTTGGTAGGGTGATTTGAGCAGCAGGATCATTCAACTTTTAAAAAAGCAATGTCAGCCTTGATTTCAGCTGTTTAGATTTTCACATACATTTTCAAGAAAAACCGCACATTTTCAGTGTGTTTCACCTTTTCACCATTATTTGTTATTTTTTTAATGTTCCTACACGCTATGTCATTTAGACAGCTCCAATTAGCGAGCGAGCCCCTCAATCACGGGTTGCTTATGTGGGTGGCGACCTTATAATTTCGCCCACCATAGCCAGATTTTCTTTTTAGATGAGGCAAGGAGTTGTTTCTTTGGTGTTTAAGTTTTGAAAATTCTTAGGTAGAACTCCTGTATTTATGGACTTGATCCAAACAATACCTGATGTGTGAGTTGAATGTATATACTTTAAATGTGACAAAATAAGAGTGGGATGTGCCAATTTAATTATCACCATTTCTCCCACGTAAAGGTCATGACTGAGCTAAATTGAAAACAACAATGTGATGATCACGTTTATATTCACACGGCTTGTTGTTGATCAATTAAATTCAGACAAACTTTGTAAGTTGTGACAAAATATACTCTCTGTGACACAATTGAGTTGTCAGTAGCAATTTAAGCTGGTGAACAAGGTTTACCTACAAATTCCTATGTCATAGTGTTAGGCGCAATTCGTTTGATTAAAGACTATCAAAAGAGCAAAGGAATATATAACCTGGCAGCTAGTTCTGCAGTGGAATTGTATATGGCTCAGTGGTTAGCGTGTCTGCCACTTGACCAGCCGGTTGTGGGTTCAAACCCCGTTCGGGACCGAAATTTGTTTCGACTTTGACTGATCACACAGTCCCTTCGGATCAGTGGATAATGGAGGTCTTCTGTATGTACAACACCATTGTGCATGCCGATTAAAGAACCCTCCTGTATGGTATAACTCTATGCAGGAGGATGCTGTCATCAACCACTGCAGCTCCGGCCTTGTAGCGCTATGCTTCACGCTGGGTTAAAAGCTGTCAGTGGTTGAAAAGTGGCACTAACGACTCGGAAACCTAGTCGTCACTATAAACCTCTCTCTATGCCGCACCTATGCTGCTCCTCAGTGCAGTCATCGTCTACCTAGACGGACAGCAACATCACATATATATGTAATATTTTTATACAGAAAACATCAATTGCACTTCAGAGCCAGACTACAGAGTCAAACAAAGCGAATTCGAATCAGGTGCCTTTTGTGACAACAACCATCTCTCTCACTAATGAGTTGTGCCTAGCGAGATCAGCTGGTATAGGGTTGTATTGCTGCCACTCAAACTAAATTACTGTTTTATGTTGAATGTCACCCATCAAGATTCACACCTCTTGAAGTTTGTCTTGAAATATCATTTAATTTCAGAATGATCTCAGATAATTTCAACTTTTGGAAAAACCCACTGCAAGTCATTTGATTCAACGCTCTATTCAAAGGTTAGGAAAGAGGCAGGGTCCAGCTATCTGTTTGACACCAGAATAGTCATGCCCTGGATCTGCAGTACTTGACTACATCCCTGGATACTTTGGTAGGCCTACGCAATCTACATACTCACGACATACAATTAATTATATATGAGGCTGTTGTATGGCTGAACAAACTACTTTATTTTGGTTTGGCCGCTATGCTTTCGCCAAGAAACCAGACACTTCTTCTTCGTTGACTTGACCAGCGGCTTTCAAAACGACTTGCAAAGAGGGTAATCAGTCAATGTCAGTGTAGGCCAAAGATTTGGAAGTGAAAATCTTGAAAAAGGTAACTCACAAGTGCCTCACTATATCACTTACAACTTTTTATTCTTTTACAACAATGAAGTTCGGAGAAAAAGTAAATGTCTTCGTAAAATTGATGACTTAGTATCCCACCTCTTTATGAAAATTGTACACAATGTGAATGCAAGAAAAAAATGTCTATTAGTACTTGTTGAGAAAGATTAGTTTAACGTTGGCAGTTGAAAACCAACTTATGCCATTCAGTTATGAGGAGGAAGCACGTGCCAAGGTACTCTTCAAATCACCGTGTGAGTTGTATCTGCTGATAGTAGAACGCAGGTGACTACCTGTATTATGAGACTGATGGGCACTGCTAACCCCTCTATATCCTGTTAGTCCACTGTCGACTGAAACTTTCCTAATCACAGTGCAGTGATTTCCCTCTTTTCGTCTCAAATTGCAACCTGCGACCTGTAAGAAAAATTTGAGCTGTAGAAATACATGGAATGCAACTATCTTTTTTGTTAATGGAATGATCGCATTACAGCTATGGTAGATGTTATGATACTAGACAAGAGGTAGCACAACTCCTTGTTATTCACAATTCTGCCAGACGAATTATATAATTTCTAGAGAACTTAACCGATTAAATCTATTTTCAGACTCAGAGAAAATACCGAGTAAAATATTATTATTCTTTAATTTTCACCGGTCACCAACGGTGCTGGAGAACATGCAATCTACTCTGCAATGGTTTGCAAGTGCATGCCAGACCGTCCATAAACAATTTCACTCTAATGTATGTTTGCCTCATTTTCCATTTATAAAAATGACTTGTTTTGTTGCCCTGTCCCCGTATTATATGCCTGGTCTGACTGATGCACCGCCCTCGGCCTTATTAGGATATATATATTACGCTTTTTATATGTTAATCATGCTGTATATAAACCGATGCACGTACTGTTTGAGAGGACTCCGGAGTGCGCTGGTTATTATTAACCATTTTAACTTGAGCAAATAAACCGTTTTTATTTCTAGAATAGATACTTGTTATTGGGTGCATTTTTATGTGTTAGGACTCTGTCTCTTATTATACAAAAATTAAACTGGAATCATCGCTGCAAATCAGCTTGAGTATTTAATTTAGTTAGGAGTATCAATAATGAGAAACATGTAAGAAATCACCATCACTCAATACTTGGTGCGCCCTGCACTGGCCGTGCTACTTGATTAAAAGTGGAAGGGTCCCACCATCATAAAGGGTGCCTACCCACAACAGTAGACACAATTGTGTGGCAATTGTTATAATATAATCACAAACAATGAATTTGTAGTGTAGATGTAGCCAATGTATCGGCTCTTGACTGATAAAAGCCAACACGTCGGCTAGTGTAGGGAGAGCCAATGAAGTCAAGTCAGTGGAATGACCAAAATGACAAACAGTTCATAAATGGATATTGACATCTTCAATTTGCAAATTGCAAGCGAAACCCACTGGTACAAGCCAGATTTATCAATTGAAAAGTTGTTATGTCAATCTTTAGGATGTTGCAAAACCGTTCCGGAATGACTTAAGAAGATGATTGCCTTACATCTAAATATCTAAACACCTGAGTATGCAATGCTGACAATAATATTATGATATGCAGTAACAGGGCACTGACTGTGCTTATATAATAATCACCATTTTCTATCACACAGGAACGATGATATCAAAATAGATAGTACAAATACTTTGAACAGCAATTATCACTGTAGGATATTTACAATAACGATACTCTGAATCTTTTTTTCACAACCCCTTACATTATAGGTTCTTGGAATGAAAATACAAAGTCAGATTTCACAATTTTTCTAACACCATGGTTATACCCAATATAAGTGATGGTAGAACTCAGTGTGTGCCTTCCCTGATTTGTAGCTCTTTGCAGTGTTTTTGTTTTCAAAATTTGATTGATCATGTGAACCAATGCATCACAATAGTATCAAAATTTGATTATGAGGTGAAATCCACTATGACTATAACAAATTCAAATAATCAGCAACATATCTGACCTTCAAATTCCCGATGCAATTTTCTGCCATTAAATGGTTAGCGAAGGCTCCTGTATCAAAATCCTGCTGTGAGCCCTCATGTGATTCGCTTGGTTTTCTTGTTCTTTTTCGGAAGCTGAATCTCTTGATGCTGTTACGCCGGAATGATGGGGACTCTGCTGGCTCAGGGGAGCGTGGGGAAGGAGGAGTTTCTGGTATCGCTTGTAATAGCCTCATTCGATTGTTATACATCTGATCTCCAAGCTGCCTCAAGTGAGATTCTGTAGTCGGCACTCTGCAAGAAAATTTCATCATCAGATGGGTGATGCCTTGTCTGGGGGAACAACCATTTAGCAGGTAAGGTCAAAATCAATTTGCTGTTTTGTTTTTTTCATCGCATATACAAAATTCAATAACCATCACCTATGACTTTGATCTCTCTGATTTGTACATCTATATTTAGCGGAAGTCTCTCATATTATCAATAAATTTTCGGCACTTTGACGGCTATAACAACTTTTCTGTTCCGCTGTCCAATTATCCGATGTTCATTAAATTTTTAGTGTAAAACAGAATCTGAATTGTTGAATTAGAAAATAAAGGACAAAGTTCATATGTACAAACTAATACCTCAGAGGTCCAAATTCAGGTTTGAGTTCGAGTGAGGTACCGATGAGACTTTGACTCGACGCATCGCTATCAGGTGAGGACTCAAGTCCAGAATCCTCATCCCCATCGTTTGGGAAGATCTTGAGTTTTATACCAGTTGTAATGGCTGAATAGAGTGAGACAGCATGGTCTGTACAAACCTCGGTGCTGTTCCTTATAACTCCCATCACTACAAACATAAATCAGTAAGCATAGAATAGAGATTCAAACATAATTATTGCTTTCTTGTGCTTTTTCTGAAAATACTTTGAAATAATGTGATTTATGCCAATGAAGTATGCATTAATATAAGTATGGTAATATTTGATTATGATGACAGTAAAAGGATGTGAAAAATTTTCTTTTAAATATTTCATCACTTACTGTCACAGAGCTCTATGAATAGTTGCTCGAAAAATGTGTCATATCATTCCATGTTTTTGTTCAATTTCCGTGAAATTGTCACAACAGAGCTATGTTCCCACAACTGGGATAATCTCTATGCAGCCAATACTGCAGATGAAAAAGTTAATATTTTGCACCATGTCATCAATAGTATTTTAGACAAACACTGTCCTCACCGCAGTATACATGTGCCACAAGGAAAACCAGTCCTGACCACTCCGCTTAAAAGAAAGCTATCGCCCGCTAAGAAAAGAGCCCACCGCAAAAAACAAACCTTCATGGAAGGCCATCTCCAAATTGCTGTCAATAAAGCTAAATGAACAGCTTGCCATTCAGACCTCTGACAATGGGAACAATGCAGTCCGTGGTAGCAACAAGAACTGGTGGAAAAATGTTAAGGACTTAATTGGGGAGTCACCGCAATTCAACTCGTGTCCCCTAACTTCTATGAGTGACCGCTGGCTTAATATGGTACAGTTTGTAAACGATCTCAATTCGTACTATCTTGCTGATCATGAAAGGTATATACCAGACTTTGCGGATATGCATGTGACAGATACAGCGTATTCCTTATATCAAACTAATGAAATGGCTGTCTTTGCCTTGCTCAGTAAGCTTGACACATCGAAAGCAATAAGTACAGAAGATTTCCCAACGTTGGTTAGCAAAAACAATGCTCACCTGATCACGCAGCCTATGACAAATATCATAAGCGCTGTATTGAATAGTGGACATTTTCGTAGACTTTGGAAACGTGCTGAGATTACTCCACTTAAAAAAGTAAAGTCGCCCCAAACTTTCAAACAGCTTAGACCAATATCTTTCCTCTTTCATCTGCGGAAAGTCACAGAATCTGTTATATCTGGCTTCATCAAAAAAGAGTTACCATCACTGGAAAATCAATTTTCTTATACTAGAAACTTAAGCACTACTGATGCTGTGGTGAAGTTTGTCACGGATATTGTTCACAATCTAGATGATCCCAACAATCTGGCTGCTCAAGCACTGCTTGTTGACCTTAGTAAAGCATTCGATAAGATGCTCCCTGATATCGCTGTGAAGAAACTACTGTATCTGGGTATCAGACCAGAGATCACACGTGTTGTGATAAGTTTCTTTTCTGATCGTGTACAGAGAGTTGAATACTCCGGTGTCCGTTCTCCATATCAGCCTTGCAACATAGGAGTACCATAAGGAATGGTCTTGGGCTCACTGTTATGGAACATATTCATTGACAATTTGAGGCCTGCAGTAAATTGCATTAAATATGCCGATGATACAACAGTATACAACATGGTTCACAAAAGAGATGTGTCAATATTTAACTCTACAGCGCATAAGGCATCCCTTTCTTTCCTTCACCCGGGGAACCCCATCCAGGAGGCTGCAGACTATGCAATGAAATGGTGTCGACTTAACTCTATGCTTCTGAATGCTGCTAAGTCGCAGTCGATCACATTCACCTTGCAGAAGTCAGTAGACAGCGTTCCCATTAATGTAAATGATGTTGTAATAGAAGAGAATAAATCTGTGAGACTTCTTGGTGTGTACATCGACAGTCATATGAGGTTCTCTGCCAATGTTGACTCAATCATAGCTAAAGTGAAACCCGCAAATCATGCTTTGATTCAATTGAAAAGAGTAGGGATTAGTGTATCTAGCCTAGCTGTTTTTTATAAAAGCAGAATCTTATCATTGCTTAGTTATGCAGCCCCCAGCTGGTTCCCCTTTCTTTCACATAGTGATAAAATGAGACTGGAGTGAGTACAGAAGCTTTGTCTTCGAGTAATTTTACCAAGCTACAACAATTACGAACAGAGACTGTCATTCCTTAGTTTAGAAGAACTCTCTGTTTATCTTGACATTTGCTGTTTACAATATGCATCTAAGATATATCAAGCAGGAAATCATCCATTGAAGAATTATATTCCAACCGATCAAAGATCAAGCTACACTAGACATGGCACTGCATTATCACCAAAATATAGAACATCCCTGTATGAGAAAAGTTTTTTCTTAAACTACTTTTGATATCTTTTTTTGCACACGGTCTCATTTGCCCTCGTTGCATTGATCGGTGTTGAATAAAGTTAATATCAATCTATCTATCTATCTGTCTATCTAAATGATGGAAAGTTTCTTTCACAGAGTATTTTGAATAGAGAACTTCGGGCCGAGGCAAAATTACTTCCTGTTGATTCTCAACCATATGTAAATTTTACCGGGATTGCTTTGTTTACATGTAGTCTGTACTTACCACATCTATTTAAATGCAAGGCAAATTTACTATGTCTTTCTTTGATAAATTGCTGTAAAACGTTTTGATGCCAATAAAACATACACATGATAATTGTCAGAATAGTTTTTGGAGTCAACATTGGCCTGGAAAATGTCTTTTCATTAGGTGCCACAGAAATAAAAATGAATCATGGTTATACTGGGAGAAAGCAATAGCAAAGAGGGGAAAAACAAAAGAGGTGAAAAAGTAAATTGGTGGGTGGAATGATTGGATCATATTAGCTTAGGATGAATTGACAGAGAATGATGATGCTTTTTGACATAAGAAAAAGAACGGCTTCAAAATTGTGATGAAAAGCTCACCTTTGTCAATGTGTTCATCGATACCAAGGTGCAAACCTTTGGCAATGATATGTTTCCTTCTCTCTGTCATGATACTGTTGCCTGTTTCAATCAAGTGTCCGAACAGAAAACTTTGTTGCAAACTGTGCGTTTTTGCAGTCCAATAAAAACTGAATGATGTATTGCCTCTAACGAGAGCATTTATATACCTTCACAGAGTATTAACATATCAACAGCTCTCCTTTGGTCTTGGCATTTTCTCACCCATACTTTTCACACTTCTATATCTGGACATTACAAATTCATGTTTCATGAATAAAAACTGGAACAAAACTATAGAATTTCTTCCTTCAACGCCTCTAATTTTCACTTAGACTTAGCTCAACTCAACTCAACTTGGCTCAAACCTACAATTACTCCAAATGAGCCGATTTGAAAACTTTGCGGATCAATTCTGTCTGTCATTAAGTAGGTCTGTAAAACAGGAAGCAGATTCAACCAAGTTGGTGGATCAATGTCATCAGGCATTGCCATTAACAAGATCTTCAAAAAAGTAAGCAGATTCAAACATGAATGAGATATCCCATTCCAAACCACCAGACTCTGCATTCAACAACTGAGAAACTATCTGATTTTATTTATAAAAAGGATTTCTTGTTATTCGCCCTACCTGATCATCACTTCCGCTGATATCTGATTTATCCTCAAATATTTACTTCAATCATTTTCCATGATGTTCACTCTACAGTTTTACATTGCAGCCGAATAAAACGTGTAAGTGACTATAAGACTTCATTGATGTTTTGAAAGCAGCAATTAATAACGCAAACTTAATCTGAACCAAAAATATTGTATATCAGTTCTCTCGTTAACTTTCATCATTGTAGCACATTCATCATGCTCATATTTTAGTTACATATTTAACATATTATATATTGCAATCATGCCATAAATGACACATTGGCAGACCCAGCAATCAGGTGGTTTCTGCCAGCGAACACCCATCCTGGAGCACTATTCTGAGTCCCGGAGTGCAGGTGCAATATTCCACCCACGTTTATTATATTACTAAGCTAAAACTCGAGCATTAATATTATGAATTTCGTCATTTTACGAATGATACTTTAGGGCCAACTAAGAGGGACAACCCTAGCAACAGTGGTAGGACTTGCAAAGAAATTGAATAGCTGCATACAAGTTGTAAAGGTGATAAGCAAAAACATCGGTATATGTACTTGTGAAAGTAGGAAAACATAGTTTCGCTCACAGAAACTTTCTGAGTTGCTTAAAAATGGGATGCTCCCTCCCTTTACAAAAAAGTGAGACTTGCCATGTATGATTGATGCAAAGTAGTTGAATAAGTATTAGTTGACACAAATAAAAGCTAGCTAAGGAGGACATTTACCTGAGGCAATGAGGTTTGGTAAGCGGAAATGAGGTAGAAAACTTTTCCCCCTGCGAGTATTTCGAAGTGTCAGTCCCACTAGGCTATATTTGATATGGTTTTGAAGATCTCAGGCTGAAAGGTCATTATGCATATGAAATTAAACAGCATGGGTACCTTATTGCAGTCAAATCTGAAGCGCCCTCCCACCACGGAAATTTTTGCATATCGGTAGCAAAATAGTGCAAGCAGAGAGGTATTTCAATAGCTCACTGAGCTGTTGGGTACTTTCAGAAAACAACTCAATAGCAGTAGGAGATTACAGTAAAAATGCTCCAGTTATAAAGCACCCATTTGAAAAAAACCGATCTTGATGGGATTCGAACCCACAACAATCTTATTAACAGTGATTTTTAGGCAGACGCTCTGCACACTGAGCTATTCAGCCACTCACGGAAATCCGTGGGCCGTGAGTGCTAATATACGCCACTGCTAATAGGGACCCTTTAAACTCTTTTTCGTATTTCATCATACTACCACTGGCTACTACCACTACCTACTGGCTGCTCAAAAATATAATTTGTACAGATGATTAGCACTTGCTCCGTCGTTGCAATGTGCTAAAATGTTTGTAGAGAGAGATCGAAATGTAAAGCAGGGTGCGAAGAGGGGTTTAAAGTGTCAATATTTAAGTGATCTCCTGTCATTGGCTGTCCTTCGTATCTGAAGATGTGAACCATGCCTCTCCATTTGCATCTGTTTCTGCTGAGGAATTGCCAGCTACCAACAGGAATCTTTTTATCTTTGAGGTTTCTCTTCACCGTGTCCTTGAACCTCAGCCTGGGTTTGCCCATACCACGTACACCATCTTTAAGCTGAGAGTACAGGATTTGTTTGGGTAGTCTGGAGTCATCCATCCTGTGTATATGACCAGCCCATCTCAAGTTGCTCTGAATTAGGAGTTCATACATGCTGGTTAGATTTGCTTGAGTAAGGATGTCGGCATTTGAGATGAAGTCCCTCCATTTGACATTAAGAATTTGTCGCAGGCGTCTCATCATATAAGTGTTGAGTTTATGTGCCGCCAGCTTGTACACTGGCCAAGCCTACGCACCATACAGAAGGGAAGAGAGGACAACTACTCTGTATACCGAGCACTTTGTTTTGAACGTAAGGTCCTTGTTGTGCCAGACCTTTTCCTTCAGCCTGCCATACGAGGTTGAGGCGTTTGACATCCTTGTGTTGAGCTCCCCATCCATCTTATTGTTGTTCATGACAGTAGATCCGAGGTACTTGAACTTATGAACCCTGGCTAGCTGTTCGTTATTGATATATATAGACTGACCTTCATCATCACTCCCGGGGCTGGTTGGTACAGCATCTCCGTTTTCTTAATATTTATCTTGAGACTTGTTGTAGAGTTGTACTGGTTCACATTGAACAAATCTGCTCCAGGCCTGCTCTGAATCCAAACACCCTTGTTGCAGTTGTTAAAGGCATGGTGCAAAACAACTGACAGGAATATGAAAAAGAAATAGGAAAAGAGAGTGGGAGCCAGCACACATCCTTGATTGACGCCGTTGTTGACTTGAAATTGACTTGACAGCTCACCCTTCAGTTTAACCGAGGCTTTGATGCCGGTATGTAAAGCGCTGATAAGATTAGTAAAGTGACCTGGAAATCCCAGCTTCAGGAGCATCTTCCACAGAGTTGTCCGGTCAATGGTGTCAAACGCTTTAGTAAAATCGACGAAGATCATGTACAATGGCATATTTTGTTCAATGCTTTTCTCCTGGAGTTGCTTCAAGGAGAAGATCATATCTGCTGTACCTCTTCCACTCCGGAACCTGCACTGTGCCTCGGGTAGGAAGCCTTCAGCATACGACGAGAGTCGGTTGAGTAGGACCCTTGCGAAAACCTGTCCAGGAATGGATAGAAGGGAGATCCCTCTGTAGTTACTGCATAGTCGTTGGTCACCCTTCTTAAAGATGGTGACAAGTTGGGCATCCTTCCAGTCTTGAGGAACTGTAACAGTGTTCCAGGCTTCTTGAATGATCTCATGAAGAGCACATAGCAGTTTTGGACCTCCCCTCTTAATTGCTTCAGGATGAATCCCGTCCGAGCCAGGTGATTTACCATCACTAACCATGTCAATAGCCTTGGAGATCTCATCAATTTCCGGACATCTATCCATCCAGTTTTGAACAGGGGCTTGTCTCAGGTTGTTAATAGCATATTGATCTATTACTGGAGCCTCATTAAGCAGCTTGCTGAAATGCTCTGTCCATCTATTGAGAAGCTATTGCTTTTCTGTGAGCAGCGTTGTATGGTTGCATGCGAGTAACTGGTCCGGGTGACTGATACGTGGGCCCCAGACAGCCCTCATACTCTGATAGAACCCTCTCATATCGTTTGTATCAGCAAAAACTTGAAGTTCTGCTGCTTTAGCCAGCCACCAATCATTCTTCAATTCTCTACATCTTGCAGTGAGCTTCCTACTAGCTGTTCTATATTTGGCTTTCGTAGATCGGGTGTTTCTGGATAGCATACTAGTCCTAGCCTGATTCCGGGTTTCGATGAGTTGCTGCAGCTCTGCATTATTCTCATTGAACCAGTCTTCATGGTTGCTGTTGACAGTCCCCAAGTGTTCCATGGATGTATCACACACAATATCCTTGAATGTTTCCCATTTAGCTTCCACACCATCAGGATTTGGGCCAGCGAACTGCTCGGTGAGGGCCAATTCTAGATCTTGCTGTACTTGTAACAACTTAAGTCGGGTCACATTAAGCTTTGGACGGAGCGTCCTCTTCTTCCACATTTTCCTTCTCACCTTCAGGTTTGCTGTAGATCTTATGAAGATGTGGTCCGTACTACCGGATGCTCCTCTCATCGCCCTTGTATCCAGAATGTCTGGCAGATCACGTTGACGTGTGATGATAAAGTCGATGAGGTGCCAATGCTTGCTTCTTGGATGCATCCATGAGTATTTCTGAGCTTTCCTATCACACCAGGCCAAGTGGAATGGTCCTGGCCTACCCTGGCGTTAAAATCTCCCATAAGGATGATCTTATCAGGTGCAGGGACTGATCTTAGAGTCTTGTTCAGCTCATGGTAAAATTGATTGATGTTTTCTGGACTGTTTGTCATCGTCTGAGCATAGACAGCTATCACGGTGCACCATCTATCATCAGACAAAGGGACTCTGAGGGTCATCATTCTGTCACTAACTGCCTTTGGTTCCTCTACCAGTTTAGACACGAGTTCAGTCCTAATGGCCAGAGCCACTCCGGATTCACTGCGTTCATCTGCCGCCTTGCCACTCCAGTATATGGAAAAACCTGTTTCCTCTCTCATGTGTCCAGTTCCCGAGAATCTGACCTCACTCAGGGCAGCTATGTCGATGTTGTACTTTGAAAGTTCCAATGATATTATTGCACTTCTTCGTTCAGGTCTATCTGCATTCTGCCGATCAAGCATTGTTCTGATGTTCCATGATGCAAATTTCAGTTTAATTTTATTTTGGACCTTTTTATCCGTGGCGACGTCCAGCCAGTACGGATTTCTTCTCATGGTTCATTTGAATTTGCTGACAAGTTTGTTTAAGGATAAATTGGGTTTTATCAGTTGCCAACATACCCCTCTCCACTACAGAAGTACGCTGAGCTGGCAAAGATTGACCAGGATGAACCCAGCAGTTCGGTTGTTGCAGTGACTGGCCGTGTAGGTAGTAGGTACCCATTGCGCCCTTACAGATTGTCACGTGTCTGGATGAAATTTGTCTGGGTCATCGTTTCATAGATCCCCAATGCTATTGGCCTGGTGAGTTCCAGTTTACCGGCGTTGACCATTTGGAGGTTAGCATGAAGTCTTGACTGGCAGTAATTTTTCCTGAGTACATCATTACTATCAGCCCTTGGATACAGGAGTCCGTAGTGTCTAGATACATCTGTTGGCTCCCGCATCCACCACCACCAAGAGATATAAATGAAGCGTGCTTGCATTGGGAAAGCATTTAGTATCTGGCTGACTTCAAAATCACTCAACTTGAGACAGAGCTTAATGTTTCAAAAGCTGCAATAACTTATATATCTGCACTATATAATGGCGCAAAGAGGAGAGCTTCTAACTGCTAAAGGTTTACGCTTAGATATCAATCAACACATCCACAAAGGTAGGTCACCCACAACGTTGGGAAGTTTATCATCTAGCCTACAGTATTTATAATTTCATTTTTTAATCATGAGGCATGATAGAACATTTGACCACAATGGAGATCAAAAACTAAATTATCCTCATTGTCAAGAGCAATTCTTCATCTTGATGAGAAACGATAAAAATTTAAATGAAATATTCTTGCTTTCTCTGCTCACATCGCTCCCTTGACTTATCAATCATTCAGAAACATAGATAATGAATTTTGACTCTTATTGATCAAATCATTATTCCGCAGCTAAGGGATGGAAAATCCAAAGTAAATGTTTGAGACTTCATTCTTTGCTAATTGATGTGCGTTGTAGTGATGGGAGTTATAAAGAACAGCACAGAGGTTTGTTCAGAACATGCTGCCTCCCTCTATTCAGCCATTACAACTGGTATAAAGCTCAAGATCTTCCTAAACAGTGAAGATATAGATTTAGGACTAGTATCCTCACCTGATAGCGACGTGTCAGGTCTATGCTCGACTGAAAGCCCTCGTGAACTCAAGCCTGAATACGGACCTCTGAGGTTAGCACTCAAACTTTCTTAAATCAAACTGTCAATACGCAGAGAATTATTTTTGAACTCCATGTGCATGTACAGGATAAAAATGTATGAATTTGATTGCTCTACCACATTTACGTAACCTTAAAGTGTCTAGGAAAGTAAAAAACAATCACTGTTCATATCAAAGCTTTGCCATTGCAACGAACAGAAAATTTTTTTCGCACAAGGACATTATTGAATGATATAACCTAATTTAAAGTGCGAAAATCCAGGGTCTAAAAGGGTCTAGAGTATGTTATCTCCCCTGTTACGTGTTAACAGTAAAATATCCTTGACTACGCTACCGTCGTCCAATTCTGTTTTTTGATAATTTATAGTGCAAGTAGATCAGCCTTGTTACTGCCCTAGGTAAGCCCGGGCTAGGCTTACTGTTATACTGTAAGTGGATCATCCTTTGAATATGAATTCGTGACAGGGGAGATAACATACTGTAGACCCTTTTAGACCCTAGATTTTCGCAATGGCAAAGCTTTGATATGACCAGTGGTTGTTTTTTTGATTTTCTAGACACTTTAATAATATTTTACTGTGAAGTGTTAGTTACGGATCAAGAGAACTCAGTTTAGGAAGCACATTAGTGTAAGGAAACTATATTAGATCATGCAGAATCTAATTATGTGCAGTGAAGCCTTTTTTAGTGGAAAAAAACCAAATCCTCACACATCCAGTTTTAGAAGTGGATATGACGGTTTTTGACCTAGCATCAATTCAAAACTCATCACCCTTAATTTTTCAAAAGAGTAGATTGCATGAAACTCAAGATGAAAACCCAACTGTTGATGGGTTTGGTATTGGAGAGTTCTACATTCAAAGGAATCTCACCGCAATCCAATAATGTAAAACCTAGCGATGGAAACTATTGATGACAGAGTTTTCAAAAGGGCATCACGACACCTTCCTAATTAAACTTTCCATTCACATATTCACAAACAATATTAGTTTGATCGGACACTTTGCGCTTCAAAATAATACCATGTATGGGATTGAAAACTATTATGTTAATGAAACATGTTTTTGTGTTAAAGAGTACCAACTTCGGAATCTCAACTAAGACAGCTTGGAGATCAGATTAGTATTAACAGAATAAGATTGATGCAGGCGATTCCAGAAACTCCCCCCTCTCCATGCTCCCTTGAGCCAGCAGAGTCACCATCCTTCAGGCGTAATGGCATTAAAAGATTTAGTTTCAAAAAGCGAACAAGAAAACAGAACGATTGTCAGGAGAATGTGGTACAGGATTTTGATAGTAGAGCATTTGTCAATCACCAGATTGCTGAGAACTGCATAGGGGATTTGAAGGTGAGAAAAGTGGGTAAAATCACTTTATTTATTTATATTTATCATGGAATAATTATAGTATAATGGACTACTTAATGTTTTCACACCATAGCTTTTCCAAGGATAAGTTATCACTTAGAGGTTCAATCTGTTGACATTGATTTCCATGAAATACTTTCATGTGCCCTTGAAGAGTGGATTAATAAAGGGGGAAAAGTTTGCTACTTTACACCAACTTGAAATAGTGGAAATTATGGCTAGCTGATTTACTCAACCATATTCTTATTTATACACAGCTCTTACATCTTCACTATCACTTAACTTAAACATTTCCATTAAGCTATTTAGCTCGATCTCAAACCATGGAATCGGGAGCAGTTTTCTAGGGCGAACTAAAAATTTGATAACTAAGCTCCATCTAGACGTAGAGTTTGAGATGCACTTGGAAATATGGGGATTATTAGCTATCAATCCTCAAATAAAACCCTCAGATAGCTTATGTTTGTCTCTACGCTCTAGTCCTTCATTTTTATACTTTGTACACAGTCAGCCTGTCCTAAGTTTCAGAGAGCTACATTCCTCAATCATTATACTTATCAACTGCAAATACTTTGTCTTTACATCAGGCGGGGCATGATCCTAAAAACTATAACCCATCAAACCTACTAAAATATATAGTATTTGACTTGTTTTCTGAAGCATTGATTTATTTTTACAGGTGGCTGGCTGCAATCTGTGACGTAAGAATGGAAATCGTCTCAGCATGACAGCCTCAGTTGACAGTGGACTGATGAATGAAACAAGGGGCGATGGACGTCAGCCCCTCATAATTTCAAACTGCCTTGGAGCCAGAAAGAACTCAAATCATCATGAACGTGATGCAGTGCTCATGAGAAATAGTTGGTGCATCATCTTAAATCGAATCAATTTACTTGAATTTTTTAAAAATTGTTTAGGTTTCCTTATCCTTAGTGTAGATGTAATAATTTGATCTTGATGAGGTAAACAGAAGTCCCTCGAGAAATAGGTAAACTTGATCAGTAGGGATTTGCTGCTCGTAGTTACATCTCGAGATGAGACAACTTGAGTTTTAGCCAATCATCTCGAGATGGTAATAGTTTGATATCAATTTTTAGATTATAATCTCGAGTTCATGTTGGCCTACCTTGCGATGTTGCTATTGGTCGCCATAGTTAAGGCCAACAAAACACAGCATGGGCTGCAATCTCCATTGCTCATTCCTAATCATAATCCTAACTCTAATGTTATAATAGAATGTTATGTTTATTTCATGGCTTCGTCAATTGAGACATGAGAATAAAATCAAACAATTAATATCTGCTTCCTCACAGCAAAGCTAGATGTAAAAATGGCAATACAAACGTCAATGTCATGTCAATTTCATTGGTCTTTTCTGTAACAGAACAAGCCTAAACATTTTTATTTATTATTACTATATATATTAGAAAAACTCAGTTTTTCACTTGAGTTATAAGCTCAAAGAGAGTTATAAGCTAAAATAAGATGTGGAGTGGTGAAATAACATTAGCAAGCTAGTGCTCTTAAATTAACAGGGTTTCGTAATTCGCTTTTAAATGTCATGTGATTTCAGGGGAGCTTGTTTATATTGATTGTCCTAGCTCCCAGCACCATCAGGCTCTCCTATTTCTCACATTGAATCCATTGCTTAAAATTTTGTATTAAACATTATGTCATATCACAGGCTGTTGCTAACATTCATCCTTGTCAGTGGGTTATTGCACGTGAGTTTGCCGCCTTACACCTTCGCTACATGGCTTTATCTTCGTATGATTATGACACCTTCATTAAGATATGATAAAGTTTCTTAACAGAAAATTCCGTTGGGGGTCTTGAATTTAGACCAACTCAAGAAGTTGACATTGGATAGTGTCAAGACAGAGCCTATTTCTCCATTTAGGGATGGTGATTTTTCTGGAGAAATGATGGGGCTATCATCCAGAAACCCCCTTGAGTGCTAATCTGTTTGAAGCATTGAATTCCATATCTGGAATAGCATCATTAGCTTTCTTTTGCAAAACAAAGGGCTTGCAAAAATTGCCAGTCCCTAGTAGCAATCTAGAAATGCCCTAATCATCGACACTGTATGGAGTATAATTACTGTTTGCAATTTTGTAAACAAGACAATTTCTCAGGCTAATTATTCTTGCTACTAGGGACAGCCAATCAGATAACAGTCAGATGGGTCTCTGTGTTTAGTGTCCTAACCGTATAACGCTATGATACTATTTCCATTCTAAGAGAAGAATCTAATTCAGTGGTTTGAAGCAATAAGGCATGTGACGTGCAGAACCAGAATTAACACGTTGTCAAGTTGTAAAGAAGGCCAAAATAGAATGCAGATGGTGTCTTCTGAACAACACAAATAAGCTTTACTTGACAGCTTATCTCAGTTACAGAGTGCTTAACTTTATGGTTCAGGAAAAGGAAAATCGATTTGTATAAGCAAATTAACATGGATTGATTCAAAGATACTGCTTTGCGGCTGCGGATTTTCTTTGTTCACGCTCAATTTTAATCAAACTGTTCTCAAACCAGTTTCGTCTAGACTAAGTTTGATCCAGTTTGCCTGTATTTGAAATGAATTGCTCCCCCCCCCCACTGATCAATGGAAAGGCAATGCAGGCAATCTGGATACAACTTGATCTCTGTTTTTTCTATTTATTTTGGCAATCTTTTTCCAGTTTGACGATCTTTTGCCATGTTTTATGGAATAGTTGGAATTTTTTGAATTTTTTTTCTAGTTTTAGACAAATTTATCCAGTTCCAGATGGTGTTACTCAATTTGGTACATCCATATACTACTAATAGTGATATCCTGAATTTTCTCACCATAACGGATGCACGATATTTCCTTTCATGTTCCTGCATGCTTGACATAACTATCATGCCGCATCTTTCAGAAAATAAATGAGACAGATATCATGAGACATGTACTTTGGAAGTTACCCGCTCACAACTGAAGAGGAGACAACTGCAGGCATAGCAAGTGTGATGAGATCATGTTGATCCGATTTGCCTGCATTCGAGCCACTCCAATATCCCATTCTACAGGTGACCGGGTGGCTGATTAATACAAAGCAACTTAAATTGAGATAAGTTATATAGAGCTTGATCTAGAGTGAAACTAGTCGATCCTTCTCAGGCTGTTTGGGCAATTGTGTTACAGACCAGCAGCGGAGAAGGCAGGATTTAAAACACTGAGTTTTATAAAGGCATTGGTAGCTTCAATGTTAGCTTATGATATCGAACAGGCGCATTTTCGCGAGCAAGTGAAAGGATATTTCACGCTAGTGATGTTAGGAAGGGTCGATGCCCTATACAGGTGGGAAAAGCTGTCATGTTTCCCCCTGTTTCTCTTAATGCCGATCTGAAAAGTTAGGTTTTGGCATTGGCAGTGAATTATATCATCTATTACGGACTTGGGCTTGAAATTTTGCACATGCTGGCATGTGAAAGAAGCTTCATGTGAATTTGGTTTGTTTGACAGAGTAGGAGTATTATTTGGTGGCACCTCTCAAAACTGATACAATTGGAACAAAGATGCTCCCTCTGTGCTTGTAGAGTGATTGGGTATTGAGACAACTGGATTTAGATATAGTTAATCAGCTCTCACAACGGAGGCAAAAAACTTGTTCTACGGTGAGATAACATCATTGAAAGAAAGGCTAGACGCCTCGCCCCTGCACTGCAATATCTCACACATGATCTTAGAAATAAACTTTCACATACTATTCGATTAATTATGTTTATTTCTATTCCATGGAGCCAGCATGATCCGAGATATAATATGTACAGACATGAGCTTTGTTGGAAGGGCAGCACCTAGGTTTTGCGCTCCCTATATTCCGCTTCACATAAGTTTTGTACAGGCTTGTGGCTCTATTTACTTCCCCTTTAGTGTTAGGAGATAGAATACGTCACATGCTAGCCTCTATTTACAAACTTTCCAGACAGGCTAGTCATTTGTCTGATTTAGCAAAATATCAGCGCTTTGGTTAATAGCGCAACGTCAAATGACGCAACGTAATTTTAATTTTGGATTAACAGCTTCCTTGTATCAAGAGCTTTCCAAGTCAATATTTGCTGACCCCATGTCTCTACCTTAAGTTGAGTAGTTGGTGTACTTTTCTAATATAGTTTTATTTCTGTCTATAACATATAAACTATAAATAGAGTCAAGTTAATCATCTTCTCTTGACTAGTATTACCGTTATACCACAACCTTCACAAATTTGCACACATCCACTGCTCAATATAAAAGGATGCCAGGATAATGATATGCTACAGGTAAAAAACAACAACTTGGTACAAATGTTCAAACTTTCGAAAATTGAAATGATAGCCCCATATTCCCATATCCTTTGGACTCAAGCTTGTAGGGGTGAGGGTAAGTGCCAACCTCACAGTTGAAACAACAACTGGAGCTCAGTAAAATTATTCAGCCAATAATCTAAATGGGAAGGGTTGTGACCTGTTGTCAAGTTAGGTTTCATAGCAGGGTGCCAGAATTTCCACCAGTAATTTGACATTTGCACATCTAGAGTGCCACTGATAATCAGTAACAAGGCAAATGGGTGACCTTGGGGGAGGCTACGAAACGGTGAGATTGAAAAAAGATCAAATGTGATACAATGAAGTTGGAATGACAATATTCAAGAAAATTCAGTGAATCTTTCAATTCAGCAAAAAAACTAGAATATGCATAGGCTTTAGCTGGTGGGAATATGCAGTCATATAAATAAGTCAAGGTCATAGCTTGCATACACATTATCTGAGCTTCGCTCCTTTGCATCACAATGCACCAAGACATTTCAAACGCAGCACCAATCGATACCAAACTCATAAACTCATAAGTTTTCATTTTTCCTCTTCTTTTTCTAACAAGAACTGCTTTTCATTTCTCCCTCTGCAACCTCACGGGAGCTTGCTCCTAGCAGAATTGAAGAAAGTTATGATATACACAAACAGACAAGTCCCAGAATGCACTGCGACATGACGTCCCAAAATGCACTGTGACATGACATCACAGAATGCACTGTACTGAGTAGGAAAGCTGAATTATTACAGTATTTATTATTAGCGTAAATGTAAAGTAGATCTGTGATTGCTTTGCTGTAGTGTGACTAGTATATCTGCTCGTAGTTATTTTTGCTGGTTTTCTTGGCCAGGCAACAAGCCAGAACAGCTCCCATTACCTATAAAAGAAAAAAAAATCAAACTGTAGATTAAAATCAGTCCTAAACAACGTATCAAGTATCCAATCGCATTTCCAAATCCAAGGTTGTCTAGCGTCTACTTTTGCTGGCATCAAGGAAGTCATGTGACCATTGTGCGAAATATAGATTGCCAGTCTTTTGATTGATAACCATGAAGCCAGGATTATAAATGAAATAAATGAAAAGGAGACTTGGCAGCAATCAGGGTGAGGTTTCAGTCAAAAATAATGGAATATTTTTTTCCTTATCTTGATACAGGGGCAGGTGTTACATAGCAGAATGTTTAGTTAAGAAACCTGAGACCAAATGTCTGCTAACTGCGCGTTAAACAACCTCATCTACCCATCAAAACTCCAATCAGAGCTAGTGAAAATTAGAGCTAGCTGACATAAAGACACATCAAACTCATTCTGAACTGCACTCCAGCTAATATTTAATCGTCAAGGATACGGCAAACATTCACTCACCCTCTTTAGTCTACATAGACTCCACTACAGCGAGGAAAAATTCAGTGATAGCTAACATTAATTAATTAATCTTCTAACTTATTAATTATTGCTTACCTGGAGGAAGACGAATCCAACACAGACTCCGACGATAACTCCGAGATAGTCAATCATATTATTCTTAATAAGAGTAACGCATCCCTAGAGAAATAGAACAGGAAATAGTCATCCAGTAATTAATAAATGAAACAGCACAACACAGTAAACGAGTAAATAGGGAACAAGAAAGATAGTTCAACAGTAAATAGTAAATAATAAACAAGACGCATATGGTCAAAACACACTTAGAGGTTGCAACCTCAGAGGTTTGCTTAACATCACCATTGTTAAAATATATGCTGGCAGCAGTCTCAGCTGATCCTCAGAGGGTTGATGTGTAAATAAAAACTCATTGAGGATCCGCTGAGAATGCAACCTCTCCCAGTGTGTTTAAACCATTAAAAACTCCAGAAATACCACTGCAATATATAGTCTGGCAATCAGTAAATTGTACATAGTAAATAAAAAAGGTAAACAGTAAATAGTTATTATTGCATCGTTAATCGTGTTACCATAATGTAAAACAAAACAAGCAAATCAATGTATTTGGTAGAGGAGGATGCCGAGAGTGAAATGTTTTAGAGCATCATATTTTCCCTAAGTAAGGCGGATGCATAACTGGCTCTAACATATGGCAGATATGATAGATACAGCGATGCTAATTAAGGGTAGCAAAATATTTAGAGGGTCAGTCAGTTAAGACTTATAGTAGTTTGGCAAGATTTGCACTTTTGAAGCTAGATCTGAAATAGAACATTACAAAATCTAGGGCATTTGCTAATGACATGAGGCAAACTTTTTACTAACAGTTCCCGTATTGATAATGAGGGCTGAATCTTACATCTTTGAACTGCGTGGCGTCATCTTCAGCCTGCCTCTTTCTTCTGGCAGTAGGATTGGAAAGTTTGGTAGTAATAGTGGCATTGGTAGAAGTGGGAGCGATTGTAGTAGTAGTGGTAGTACTAGGAGCGGTAGTAGTAGTAGTAGTAGTAGTCGGAGTGGTTGTAGTAGTAGTAGCGTTTGTGGATGGGGGCTGTGTAGTTGTTGTTGTGGCGGTGGTTGGTGAGTAGGTGTGTTCCTTATTGTCTTGGTAACAGGAAGCTGGCAGTTTGTTACCGTAGACAGCCAACCAGTCCTCAGGCTTATCGACTCCGCAGCATTTGAGCTAAAATTATAAAACACATAGACTGTAAAACTGCTTCTGAATACTAGAATCTTTGTGAGCTTTTGAATAAGATCTGAGAAGGTTAGGGGTCGAATTTCAACTATCTGGTGCAGGAGGGTCATTATGCTTCATATTCCTATTATATGAAAAGTGTACTGGTTTATTCAGTTTATTGGTTAATTCAATTAATGCTTCTCGCAGGGAGTGCAGTGTATTGAAAAAGATGTTGGATTTATCATGGTACAGTGTTTCATGTTTCAACTAAACTCTCTATTTGCGGCTCGATTTGTCTCAACTATGACCATTTGAAGTCGCCTTTACGGGGAATTATATTCCTGTGACTGATTGTCATAAAATAATAGCAATGTTCCATTAGGTTAATAATTGAAATCAGATAAAACTTATTAAAATCAGGTTCGCACGACTGTTCACACCATGTTACTTACGCTTTGTTGAACGCTGTTCCATGTCTCGATATTACCCTTTGTTTTGTAGTTAGTAAGTGACTCGTTCAGACCTACAAACAGCACATACAGCAACCATTATTTATAAACCAGCCAGCATGGATAATATAACGACAACTCATATAGGAGTAGGAGGTAGCTCAGTTGGTTAGAGCGCCTGCACTCTAAAGCGCAAGCGTTGGAGGTCTCGGGTTGGAATCCCTCTCCTCTGCAGTCTACTAACTACTGGGCTCAATCGATGCCCCAGGTGTGCTCCGACCTGCCTGCAAACTGAAAGCAACTTGGCGCCGAATATGGCGGCCGCGCCCTTAAGGCACCTCTATTTCCCAGTCTTCGGACAGTGACAAAAAATATTTTTAACCACATATGTACTAATCCTAGTTTGCACCAAAAAATATATTGGAGCCAAAAAACTATATCGAGTTTGGTTCAGTCTGCCTGAATTTGGAATCGCTTAGCCTAGCTACATTGACCCACGAAATGCGTGGAACTGCCCTCCGTTGCGTTGTTCAAAACCAAACCACGCCGTTGTGCATCTATTCAGAGACCAGCATGTTGGTGTTGCGGGCCACGTTGTTTTGTATGGAAAGCGGGCGTCTGTAGCTAGTTTTCCCACAACCTCACAATACATGGAAAGGAGATTCCATGCATATTGTGGACCCATGTAGCTGGCCCTTTAGCTACTAGTTTAATTTACTCACCCTCTCGTAACTTATCAGTGATCATCCCTTTTAGAACTCCACCTGCGATTCCTGCTCCTATTTGTAGAATAGCGAGGATGACAATGAACACTGCATACTGTAACGATAATCAGAGTAAATGTGTGTGAATGTTAATAAAAGTTTATAGCATCAACAAAAGTTTTGGGTGTGTTGACGCTTCGGAGGACGTTCCTACCCCGCCTCAATGCAAGCATGAAATTCGACATTTCTGGCTCGACCAAATCATTGGCAGACATGCTGATCAATCAAATACAGTGTAGGTAAAGTCCCTAGTATCTAAAACACATGTCTCTTTTCATCAGATGAATTTCAAGCAACTCATACTTAGTCAAACCAGAGAGATCTGTTTTCAGGCGACACAATCTAATTTTAGCACTTTTCTCTTTTTTACCATGCCATATTTGAAGGTTACACTGCTGGTTATGACTAAAACTACCCCTCATCTGCTCAAAATGGTCAGGCCATGAGCAGTGTAGATCTGTTTCAACACAAGTGCTCCTTTTTTTAGATTTTAGGGGGGATGCAAGGGGATGGTGTCCCGCTTTCTACTTTGTCTAGGGGGATGCATCACACTTATATCATAACCACTACGATTACAATAAGCCACGGATTTGCAGGCGTGAGCCCATGATTTATTAACAGCTGCTGATGAGTACATCAATATGAGTTTTCCAAAATTTGGCTAAAATTGATGCATTTTTATTTGTAATAACCACAGGGCTCCAGCCCCCTGGACCCGGCCTGGTTGGCATCCCGTACCTGGTAATTTTCACTTTTAACACTGCATACACCTACCATGTAAAGGAGAGCGATTTTATCTTTAGCCGTGCAGAAGAAGCCTCCAATGGCGACGAGGAGTATAAGCGCTCCCACTCCGATCATTATATAAGGAGCCTGCTCATAGTACAACTCTGTCAGCTCCAAATACTGACTCAACTGAACCTTAGTCCATATTCCGATGGCCAGTACACTCGCACCGATTATCTTTAACACAAAATATACAAAAAATACAAAATTAGCACTAGGTGGATAGCTTCAGTTCATATACACTCGTTCTGATTATCTGTAAAACAAGACAAATTAAAATACAGAGCTCAGATTTATCTTTATTCATAGTACAACACTGTCAGGGCCAAATTCTGACTTAACTGGGCCTAAGTCAATATCCCAATAGCCAGTATGTTGCACCATTCTCCCTGGTTGAACAGATGATCTGTAAAACAAGACACAAATAAAAACACCTAGCTAAGATTTATCGTAAGATGAATAGTTTCTCATTTTCGGTAGTAATGGTTGATAATATAGGTTGACATCACAGGTAGGTAACATCATGCACATCATTTGACATTAAGTGACCTCAAGTAATACCTCAATAATTGCGAAAGATGCAATGAGAAGAGCAAGGCAGTAAGTACTTTGCAGAGGACAACTCCGAATAGAATTCGCATTCAGTCGATTTGTAACAAATGGACACTGTTTGTGGTGGAGCAAAGATTTAGGACAATGATACTACTCATTGCTATGATCATACTTATAAAGGGATCTAAAACCACTGCACCATTGCCTAATGGTATTGAAAACTTCTTTGGAACATCAGCAATGTAGGCCTACATACTTTGGTACTATGAACTCCCAGCACATCTATCGCCCCCAGAGCCAATTCAATCTCAAAGCTTTGCTTGTGATTTGGACTTTGAAATTACCAGATTTTTACTGGATAAGCATGTGGCTTGAAATGCATAAGTTTGTCATCAAGTTGAACGTTGAAGAAGAGTGTTTGAATGTGACAATTATTAACTCAAGTGTTGAAAGGTCGTTACACTGTGTACAATGTGTTTTGTCCAAAGGGCAAAAGGAAATGATAAAAATATTGAAAATCTATGATTTGCATCCAAGATCAGCCGATTCTCTCATTACTAATAGTCGACAGAAAACTTGTCATGCCACACCATGCAGCAGCCTTACTCAAACACTCAGTGTGCTGTCATTATCAGTTATAACAGGGCCGTAGTTTAGCAAAAAACGTTAGGGGAGGCAAAAGTACTACGCTTCACCAGGAGGGGTGCTATAAGCTCCTCCCCAAGCAATTTAAGGTATATAATTAGCAAATTGAAATCCCAGAGCAGCTGATTCTGAAATGGATTATTCAATTATAGTGTTCTTAGTTCACTGTATTTATCTGTCTAAGGGAGGCAGTGCCTCCCTGCCTCCCCTAGAACTACGGTCCTGAATTAAGTAGGAAACCACTCCCTGGACATGGCCTGACACATCGTTCCTGATTATTCATATCAACACACTTTGAATGAAAGTTTAAACACTAATTTGCAAAGCTCAAAGTGCCAAAATATCTAGTCTTTTCATACTCATCTGTTAACAATTATGATTATAGTACTTTTGAGAATAGTCCCTGTTGAGCAATGGAATGATATCAGTATTGGGCACAATCCAAAACTTACAAATTGCTAGAACAGCAATATTTTTGTTTTCCGCTGGCCATCGAAGCAACCTGACAAATCTAGTGTCTTGGACTTGACTACAATTCAAAACTCTGAGTATTCTTGGTTGAAAAGTACTTATTACCAGACAAACATCTAGAACTAACTAGCCTCCCTTTGTAAACAGAACAATAGAAGTACTTGTTCCCTCTATGTTGTATGGCTTGCTTGTGAAGCTCATATCATTCAGCAGAGGCCTTGAGGCTGCCACACTTCTAGTCTAAGTGCTCAGACTCCAAGGCACAGGGAGTTACTTGCACAAGCTATCAAAGTTTGATAGCTTGCGCAAGTAACTCCCTGCACCTTGGAGTCTGAGCACTTAGACTACTACACTTCAAATCTTAGTGATGTGGAAGTTACTTTGCCTCAAAATTGATTACCTAAAACTACCAGACTGAAGTTCTTGGGGACTGACGTTCTCAGCACAAAGAAGGGCTATTCTAGAGGATTTAATGACAACATTGCCCCCTTCGGTGGAATGTTTGGTGTATTAGTGCATACCAACTCATCATTTACCTCAGTATATTGACTAGATGTTGTCAACACAGCACTCAAGACAGTATATAATTATATCAGAAGTGATTCAGACAATGCCTATTTAAATGTTGGTGGATATAACCAGCTGTGATAAATGAGTATTGTAACAATGTCCTTCACCTTCCCAGGTAAAGTGTGCCTTATTCAACACAACAAAATCTCAACCGCCGTTCACTATTTTTCCATATGTTGACGTGACGTCGGTTTTAGGGCTAATCGATAGTATGGGAATAGCATTTAGGTTAACTTCCGTATGCATTGGTATGCATTCTTCATTCGAATCCAGCAACCGTTTTGATTCACATCGTAGGTATAATAATTTTGGATGTTTTATCATCATGGAAATCGACGTTAGCATTCATCATTTGACATGGGCATGGACCACTCATTCGAAGCATGGGACCATGGTGATTACACTCTCATGATTTTAAGAACACTCAGTATCACCAATGTCAAATGATTTGACAGATTTCGGAATGATTAAAAGTTATCTGTACTTTGTGAGCAGGTCAACTCTGCTCATGGCCCAGAGGTCTCTAATTTTAGATTAGCTGTACAAAATCAACAATACCTGCTAATCGAGAAACCTTTCATGGAACTACTGCTGGAACATCCTTATTCCTATGGGAATATTATCATATCTTCTCTTTATAACCCCTCACAATATTTGGTGAAGAGTTGCGCTGGGACAGATCAGATGACGATATGTCCCACCAAGGAGCGAAATGTGACTAAACTACTTTATGGTTCTAACAAAGAAAATCTTTCCATAAAACAATAATATATAAGTCAGATAGTCTTCTCGAATAATATTGATCATCTCAGACAAGGCATGACAAGCATGACAAAATATCTTGTGAACAACGTGACTACATATCAGCAACTCCAAGTGATTCAACAAAGGTTCCTTAAAACTTCTTATCAAGGAACAAATGGGCGATAAAGGAAAGATAAGGAGAACCAACGCTTATAGGTGATACTTGAGTAGTGGGTTACCAGCAAATATTCTACTGTACTATTTATAATCCTACCAGCTGACGACTAATGCTCTCAACTGATCTTAATTCTCTCAATGTGATCAGCATAGTTCCGACATAAATTCACACTCATGGCACATGCCACCTCAGTAAGTCTATCTGAGGGCATACCCAGAATATAAACTAGTATGATTTGCAGTAATTGTAGCTGGATGGGCAAAACTGTAGGTGTTAATTGTGTGACAAAATGGGGTTAAGGTGCCACATATGTTGTCAAAACCCCCCCCCCCCCCCCTATGAGAGGCGTTTATGTGTTACCCTGTACCTCCTCCAATACAAAAGTATTGATGCGGTGGGGGATAACTAGTTTGGGGGAATTAGTAAAAGAGTTGGTGAAACATATGGTAGGGTGGATCTGTGGTAATTTATCAGAGGTTTCAATTGAACTAAATTGCAAATTTCTTTCAGTTCATGTGACATAATGCGATTGAAATGTTTTGATTTGAGTTTTACCAGCAGAGGGCAGTAAAGGAAACGCATAAATTGAGCACAATTGGCACTGATGCAGCATGATTTGACCCTGTTTCCTCAAAGATAAGAAACAGGGAAACTTGTACTCAGTCTTAAGCTAGTTCCTTCATTATTTAGCATTATCAATTAGAGCTCTCACAATATATATAAGTGCCTGTGGTATCAAATTTTAGCCATTTTAGTATTACACAATAACAAAGATATTGAAATAGCAAAAAAATATGACATCTGCACTTTGTGTTTGATCAACACTGACTACGTATGTGTTGATCTAAAGGTTAGGGCTGATAAAAGCTTTAGATATTAGAGACAAGTCATTAGACTCTTGTGACTAGTCAATTTTCATTATAGTATCCAAGATAAGATCTTACACAAGGACCAGTGCAGTGTCACAATACCGAGTGGAACGACACACATATACAATACTAATCATGATTTCAAATTTGGTTTGAGCTTTACATCAACCATGATGAGTAGGCCTATTACTGATCCTGTCATAGATATTGATTACCACGGCAGCAAAAGGCAGCAAATGTGCAAAGTGCCAGGAGCATGTCAACACTGAGTGAGAATATATCTGTACTCTGTGTTGTCAACACATCAGCATGCTAGTCCATCAGCCATTAACAGCAAAGAATGCTTTACATCAACTAGAAACAAGCCCCCGATGACATTATTAATGCAAGACAATCGCTCACATATGGGGCACAGACTAACAAACACACAACATGCAATTGACTTGACTCAACAGGGATCGGAACGGTGGACCTTTCATAACATATCAATGTTTCCTGAACACAAACGTCATTCATACCCGAGCAAACTATTGAGTCACACAAAAATAGACTCTTTGCCAAAACCAAGAACATGCTGCATCACCTTGTAATGATCGCTGCTGATGAGAAATATTAGGATGATGTTCAATGATGAAGAACCCATTAAGCACTATCTGAAATAGATTGGTTAGATACTTAATGACTTTGAATAGGCCATTTGGGGATGTAATGAATAAGAGCATACAACAGCATTATCACAAATTGAGAAGTAATACCATCTCAAGAATTAATGGTCGACAAGTTATTGACACAGGCCAACTGAACCATCAAAAATTTAATGGCCATAATTTCCAGATAAATGACGCCCATAAATTCATCCGCTTGTGTGTTGTGAAACCGAATAGGGTGAAATGTGATCACAGATCCAATAGACATGAATGAGGCCCATCCACCTCTCAGTGTAGGAACGCGTTGAAATTTGGTTCAGTATTGATGAGCATCAACCCATCGGGCGTCTTGAACAAGAAGCTCATTTAACTCCCGTGAGGAAATGACTAATAATGATTTATGAGTTGTAATCCCCTAAGCTCAGACAGAATTAATTACTGACAAAAAAATTCATAGACTAATATATTCAGTTAGGGTACCAGTGATGAAATGTTAGTTGCTATAGGCCACTGTTTGAGAAGCTTACTTCTTCTTCAAACCTATCAACATGCTAATCATATGGGCAGGAGATCTGCCTGTATCAACTCTTTTATCGATGTAAAAGATTGACTCAGTCAATCTAACGTGACTAACCACCAGCATATTAGGTACGCTCACAGGCAGGGTGATAAAATAAAAAAATGATGGTAGATCACACAGCCAAGGTGTAGATCTACGGGTACCAGTGGGCCTAAGACCCAACTACATTACACTACACTACTACACTACACACAACCTTGAGGAGCGGTTCCTCTTCCCAAAGGTGAAGTTACACCAACCATTATATACAGGTAGCCCAGCGTGCTGGTGCTCTGAAGTCGTTGATGGTTAGACCTTCCCGGCCGGGGCTGACCCGTCAGCAAAAGTCTGGGGGGCTTGGACTAGGTTAGACCCTCTGCGCCATGGTGCTGAGTAACTTATACCGGGATTTACGAAATGATTCCACGTTTGATGTGAACCCATAGATCACTACGAGGCCATGACTTTGCGAAATTAGCCGAACTACTAATATGTGCCTAGTTATCAGTATACAACCCCAGATATTTTGAACTAATGTTCGTGAAGGAAATTATTTTACTGTATCAAATGAAAAATAACAAGTGATTCTACCAGGATTAGGTAGCATGGCTGTTGTTCCCTGCTCCCGCCAATTTCTTATCCCATAGGCAGTGTGATGATAATTAGGCATTCATCCGCTACTATTTTCCTCTGGAATATCATATCACATATACCAAACACCCTTTATGTTAATGGTCAGGGAAGAAAGAATTCAAACAAATTAGACCACGCGCATGACTAAATAAGATTTACAATTATTGCTTTAGAGAGCAATGATATGCCCGCCATGTGATATTGGACCCTCAACATATGAAAATAGAGTTTATTACTTCAAATGTCAAATGTTCAAATACCAATAGATGCTGATCTCTAAACCCTAATCCCCTGTACGCTGAAAACTCTAGGGAGCTACACATCCAGTAATAGTCACCACTCACCAGTCATCATATTTTGTCTTAGGACAAGGTATTTGGCAAAGTCCCATGAATATATAATTGCACTCACCAGATAGATCAGATTGAAGGTATGGAGGAGAATTTTTATACAGATAATAGCCGGTGCTGTCTTTCCTCTATCTTTACTTTGAGGTCCCATGATTGTCTGAGGATTATAATCGAATCTGGAACTGGATTTGAAGAATGATCTAAAACTGAATTAGAAATCAGTGCCTGCTGTTCACCATATGGGAGCACCTGTTACTTTTACACTGGCTGGTTTGTTTATTTACAGTCAGTGCAAGCCTGTGATCTCACTCATAATATGATCTATTTGTATCTTCACTGACGATGATGATAACTTGCGTGTAGATAATTTGTGAGATTAGAGGCTACCATGTGACGTTGAAATAAGTATTAATCTGCATACAAAAACTGCAGATTGATGCAGTCACATGACTCTCATGTGATCAAATTTACACCACTCATTCTTCAGAACAAGATTTTGAAAATACATTAGAGGTAGATGAAAAGAAAATAGTAGATGATTCACCCATATAAACACTACTCTTAAGATCTTATGCGATATTTGATGGAGCTTAGTAAATGAGTGTTGCATGGTTGAGGTTAAGCTATGTCAAAAATGAGGTATGTATGTGTGTGTGAAGTGAATTATTTGTATGATTGCCTGAGATGACTAGATGACCACCAAGAAAAGAAAAGAAGTGATTTATTGATGATAGTGGGTAGCTGAACCAATTTAGTTCATTGGCTGAACTGTGTCTTGGCTCGTGGGGCTTGCAACCATGTGCTTTGTTTTAGTTCATAAATCATAAATCAGTGGCGACACAGTTATTTCAATCGGGTCAGAGGTGAGATTAAAGTATACTTTGAAAATATGGTATGGTCACCCCATAATGCTGGTTTGATTAACGCTATTAAAAAGGTGCAAAGACGGGCTGTAAGGTGGACATACCATATGAAAAAACTTGACAGTGTGACTGATGGCATGTCTTGTAATGATATCATTTCTCCTCAAAACAGGAGGGATGAGCTAGACATACTTTTCCTACGTAAGATTGAGGCAGGACTGTACTGTATGACATCAAGTTAAATACATACGTTCGGTTTGCTGCACACCACAATACCAGAGGTAAAGTTGTCAGTTGGACGCAAAACATAACTCAGTGGCGACAAAGTTATTTCAATCGGGTCAGAGGTGAGATTAAAGTATACTTTGAAAATCCTACACTAAACTAACTAACATCCAAACATCTAACCTCTAATACCTTTATATTATATACTTGTATTGTTGGTATGTTCTGTAGCCCGTAGATGAAACACCATTGACCAGTGGCGATCAACTAGCAGTGTTCGGCAAGCATGTTTTACGTTATGTTTTCTTTTTGTAAGTTTTTCACATAAGAGTGTTTTTTCTGGATTATTATTTTCTAAGGTTTTTCATCAAACGTAAAAACATCATCGGCACACCAACCGCAACAGCACACCACAATGAACATCGACCCACTGGTTAATATATCCTGCATGCCCACCCTATTAGGCTAGGCGGTTAGGATTAATTGGGAAGTAAGTAAGTTCAGTATGAACTAGTCAAAAGCATGAAGGATAGTTCTGAGTGGTACACAATTTCGTGCTGAACTTCCAATGCCTGGTAACTCCTGAGCTAGAAACCCCAAACTGAATCCCTCCATCCCAAAAACATTGGTGTTCTGTTTGTGATTGTCAAATTGCCCATCAAACAGGTAGGCTTACTGCTGGTAAAACCTGGTTCAAAGCTAGTGATGATGCACTTCCCCCTTCCCTTCTGCTGATTTGATGTAATTCGTTTTCAGTTATGGTTGCTGTTACTCACAGTACCTTAATGTTCAAAGTGTAGTTGGCACTGAGGACAGGTTCATCATATTCATTGTTCTGTGATAGAATTATTTACCACTGTAGACGCCATAATGCAATGCTTTTCCATATCTCCTGACACGCCACTGCCCCTCCCCCCCCCCCTAAAAAATTTGGTACTGCATAAGCATAAGCCTAAGTGTATGATATGAATGAAATCTTCCTCTGACTGCCACCAGTAGCCTAACCAGTATTTATAAATTGCTATAATTTGTATATAATATATATACATATATGTATATATACAGTATATATTATAATTTGTATATAATATATACACATATATGTATATAATAAAATACAATATTCAAAACAACACATATTTATATGATATGAGCTACCTACGAGTACAATCATGAGAATGTTAAGATGACCCAGCCGGCACAACTGTATCTAAACTATGTTGGAAAGATGTTTACCTTAGAGGCTGAACTACGTCTGCCTAATGTGGCAATCTGTCACGCTATTATATGTTGGAATGGTGCATTTTAGTAGACATCGTTACGATATATAAACTGCCTCTGCTACACATCTAACTAGAGGCTTGTATATATGGTAACCATGCGTTTTCTTGACAGCAAATTTATACACAATATATCATACCTCAGTATATATTTCATTTTAATTACGATTTATTAGATTTAATATCAATTAGCATTTAGGAGGGTGATTCAGTCCATTGTGGAGATTAAGTATACGTAGTAGGCCCATTAGACCATTGGACTTCCACTAGTGTAGGGTAAGTCATTGAGTAATTCTCAGTGCAACTCTTGAAACTTATTACGAATACAATCTGGTTCAATTTTATTCGCAAAAAACATTAAGTGGTGCTTAATGCAGGTAATTTAAACCCTGGCTATATATTAGCCTATTTCAAAATACTGACATGTATTAATGTTTAAAAGTTATTGAATTATGGTTTATTTAAATAATTATATTGCACTGTTGTGTTGTCACAAGGGCTTACCAAACGTTAGCAGCTTACCAGGGGAGATAAATCCAAGTAATGTATACAAATTCAACAGATACGCAGCCATAAACGCATCGTTCCCATGCAGTTTAGAGACTAGATTTGATTTTAAGAAAATGGAATACAACAGTGCAAAATAGAATTGCACACAATTTGAAGCCACACGGAGTGTTAGCAAACAAATCGCAAAGCATTTTTTTTCCATATGATGCCAGTATTCTTGCAAATTACTCTCTAGTAAAGTAGCTGCAGTTACTGTGCAGTTACCATATTGGAAAAAACTGTGTTGCTTTGTATGCACCATTTATGCCTCTACGTGGTCATAAACGCATTATTCCCATGCGGTCTAGAGACTAGATTTGATTTTAAGAAAATGAAATAAAGACAGCGCAAAACAGAATTGCACACAATTTGGAGCCACACAGAGTGTAGCAAACAAATGGCAAAGCATTTTGCCAGTATTCTTGCAAATTACTCTCTAGTAAAGTAGCTGCAGTTACCATATTGGAAAAAACTGTGTTGCTTTATATGCACCATTTATGCATCTAAAAGATATTGAATGTTAAACGTGTACCATGCAACACAGAAACAATCCAATTGCGACATTGGAAACATGTTGCCGCATACAATGTGCCCGCTGGGGACAGTCTTCGTTGATTCTTTGTACCCTTCTGCAGTACTTATTTGAATGTTTGCTGACCATCGATCTAATTCCACCTGCTTAGCTTTTCATTATGAGGACAATCATTTCAGTTACAGAGGTTTAGATAGATAGACACAGCAGGATGAACAGGTTAACTAGACGACTAGCCAGCGGCAGTCAGCTCAAGCCTCTGATTCTAGGAATGGTTCATCTACAAGCTTTACCAGGTAAAGTGGTATCTCCCAGCTAGGTTATCTTTGATTGGTGGGGGGCTGATATGACATACAAGGTGGAAATAAAGAAAAGAAAGAAGATTTGATAAGTAGTCAAAAGGATTCAAGTGTGTAATAATAATATTGATTATGAATGAGATTGGCGGGTGCTGTTTCGTGTGCAACGTTCTGACAGGACAGGTCACTGATAATCATGTCTCTTATTTGGAAACTCTTTCTTGGAAGTCCTAGAATAATGAGGTCTATGAAAAAAATATATACAAGCCATCGCTCTGTAATGTTTAGGTGAAAATCGCACTGTTTGAATACTGTTGGTGTAGCATAATTAATTTAAAATGACCTTATGTATTAACAGGCTTTGTATTTTAGGCGCTCCTCTCAACAAATTGACAACAAATCAGATCATTGATAAAGCGCTTGGAGAGGCAGAGATCTATGAAAGATATAAACTGGTAAGCTGCAGGTACAGAGTAGTTGAAGCGCTCAAACTGTGCTCGGGTAGCTAGCAGTAGTACTCCTGGCGCAGCTTTTCCTCTTACACTAGGTACAGAGAAAGGGTTCTTTTTCTCTCTGTATCACATTCTAAGTAAATAGCTTCCTTTTTTGATGAGATCGAATTGTGTTCTAACGTTTAGATTGCAGTGTAAACAGTTAAACTGTATTTTTGTGTTTTATTCACTGCCCATGATGTTATTTTGTTGTCAACCAGAATATCATCATTTGGATATTTCGAGGGATGTGTGAAAACGGAGTTGTCTGCTTAATGTCAATGAGTGGAAAACTCATTACTTGTTTACATTATGATGACAATATTTATAAAGATCGTGTGTGAGGAGAGTACCAAAACTGGAGTATTTGTGGCGCTTGTAAGCAATTACGCTGACAGCATAGTCAACCAGCAGCATTCTGAAAATCTTGTGAACTCACGCTTATGTTACATCGATCGGAACATAAGAACAGGCTTGTTTTGATATGGTTTCAGGATGCTATAATAGTGGAGAATATGCATGATGTCCCGTATGTGATGCCCAGCAGATTAGGTCCTGAGACTACAGCAGCAATAACATCTATATGTTATGAGCTGAGGAAATCAGTAGCCATCGAGATGCCGCTGGGAGTTCAGATATTAGCTGGCTGTAATAAAGAAGCCTTGGCTGTAGCCCTAGCTGCCGGTAGGTTTGATCTAAGAGATGTATGTTGCTGGTTGCAGGACCCAATCAATCGCGTTAGAACCGCCACCCTTGATTTTTGGATAGTTATTGAACAATATCTAGTATTATTGAGTTAAATGATAACTTGCTGGTGTGTCCAACTTTCCATGCATCAGGAACAATAATTATAAGATATAGAGTAGTTTTAGGTTCAATCAATTTGATTCCAAAGCCTGTCCTACTATTAGCAACATGCGGGATATGTAGGTATTGTTGTTCTAAAACACAATCTGCTAGATGGTACGGGATGGTGAGCTTTTCCACGTAGGAGCATTGGAACATGAAATATATAAATAAAAATAAAGTATTTACATGGTTATGATTGGAGCATTCAACTGACTTTAAAATTTGTGTAGTCTCCAAAATTAAGCTCAGAGTATTAAGATTATAGCCTATGGCCATGAGAGGTTATCAGCTTTCAAACAGGAATTATGATCAACTCAACTATTTTTGGCCCTTTTACTTTTTACTGTATAATAATTTGTTTCTCTCTGTTTCTTAGTAGTTCCCATGTGCTATTGAAATATGATTTGTGCAACAAGTTACAGAGGCTTACGCGTTTATTATCCACCATTGCCCGTCCTGTTGCAGACTTGGACTTTATCCGAGCCGAGTGTTTTGTCTACTCACACGTGGCGGACGAGGGATTAATGAACGGATGTGCTGGTGACTTACTGAGATACAGATCTGCAATCAAGGCACAAGACATCTCTGTCATCACTGATATCAAGAAAAAACACAGGTCAGTCTTAGCCTTAGTACTGACTGATCAAATATTAATCATGTAGCGGAGTGTTCAATTGAAATTGCAGTTTGCGTACTTATTTTATCCTTGGATTCAGGCCAAGCATTAGGAGCCATCCTCTGTGTACCCTGATCATTTTTGCTGCATATTTTATTGGTTGTTGGCTGTGTTGTGTTATCTGCTTTAAATAGCAGCTGTGTCTTGTACTGGTGTATGTCATGTACTGGGGTATACAGACAAAGCCCTGATGTTTGTCCTGAATCGTAGGCTATTATCAGTTCGCTAATGGGAAGTTCGATTGAACACACTCTGCTTCACGATTGATATTTCACGATTGATACATCGATTATGTGTTGTTTACACTTTCTAAGTTGAACTTAATATTATCATGTAGAATTGTTGTTTGATCCCATTCTCAGATTTTCTTCCTTTTGCCGTATCTTCTCAGACTTTGTATGCCTTTTTTTCGCTTTTTCTGTCTGTGTTTTACAATAGGAGAAAAAAATGGCAGATAAATCAAAGAGATTTTACACAAAATGACTTGTTTGCACAAACATTGTCACCTAAATTGTGTTGTGGCTCGACTTCTCATAAGCATAACGTTCATCACCCATTTTAAAACCCCCACACCTCATCTTGGGCCTTAAAGTGCCAGTTCTTTTAGAAAAGTGTATATATTCCCCCAGTAAAAAAATTTAAAAAAAATTAAAATTGTGGAAAATAGCATTTTAGTTTTTAAAAATTTATTAGCAAGGATTATAGTGGATCATAGTGGTCAGGTAGAGGCAATAAATCACTATGATCCACTATGATCCCAAATTTCAGACTTTGCAGCAGTTTTACTGCAATTAGGTTCACAGGCTGTTTTATGTCATATGCCCTGATGATCCGAGATCTTTCAAACCATACCAAACATGGCCTAGTAGGACTGTCACTTTAATAATATTTGGGTCACAAATTTCCTTTCAACCGCAATGGTGTCAACTTCCAGAAAAACTCCATAATGAATTATATTTCCCCCAGCTTGGGATTGGGGGGGTAGGGCATAAGTCTGGGGGGTTAAGACTAATATGGGCCAATATGAAATAACTTGTTATAATTATTCTTGTATTCTTGGCAGTGCACATGTACTAACATCCGATATCAGTATAGAGCAGACAGCTAAGGATGCACAATTCTTCCTTTCTGATGGCGTCATACTGACTGGCAACTCGACTGGATTATCAGCCAGTGTAGACGAGCTTCAAAGTGAGTTCATACTCTTCCATAACTTATTTTGTACTGTGATGTTGGTGTGAATCGTCCTGTATTCAGGCAGAGTGACAACACTCTTTTTATCGATCCCTACATGAGACAAGAAGACAAGCTATAAATCAATCAAATTAAGGCACTTTCAAAAATTCTACTTTGTAAATTTCAATAAGTTAAGTCAGGGGAGGGCCTGGTTACATGAATTCAAATTGCATTTTCCCTGAATCTGTTATTTCTCAGCTAATAGACTTCGATTGAGCCCTTGAACAGCAAGAGTAGGAATTGATGTTCCAGTTTATCTAGAGCATTTTTTTACTGGCTCTCACCTAGTTGAATGACTCAGCACTGGACTATTTAGGTTTTATGCATTTAATCGTTTTGTTTTCTTTCTTGTACCAAAACTTGTAATGGTGTCCACTTTGCTTAATGTAGCATATCAATGGTTTGAAATAAAGATTGTAATATTGGTATAGCACTATCAATCAATTTTTTATGTTTTTTAATTATCTCTGTCTTTGTGAAATCACATGTTTCGATCAATTCAAACATGTCATGCTTTGGTAACATCACATCTCTAATTCTACCAGTCTATGCTCACTGCGTGATATGCCATCGTAATGGAACTTTTGTCACTTTCTAAATTCTATTTTCCCCTTAGACTGTTTCCAGATAAAAATTCCAACATACGTTTTTCTGTTTCACCAAGTTTAGGTGTGAAGAAAGCGGTGTCTATTCCGGTGTTTATAGGATCTGGTGTTACTGCCGACAATCTACATCAGTTTACTACAGGTATCGTGTAGATATGATGTTATTTATAAATTGCTATTGTATGAAATATGTCATGTATTAAGATTACTTATAGATTATGGCCATAGTTGGAAGTCACCTGTGAAGATGAGGCAAAGTCAAACTACCCTAGACGATTAAATGTTAGCTAGTGTTTAGTTAAGCTAGTTTTGTTGTGACTTAATGATAGCTAGCACTTTATTTTGGCTAGCTGAGATGGAAGTGTATATCAAGTAGCCTTTATATACTCCCATATACACAATGGATAATAAACTTATTTTAGCTATTTAGCTTTAGCTATTATAACTATCTCTAGCTATTTAAGCATGTTAAAACTGGAACTTTTCATTATGCCAGTAACTTTCTCCTCTAGGTTATATGTTAGGTCTGTCTAACTGCAGGTAGTTTAGGAAAGCGTAGAATCATGCCAAATTAGTGAAATATTACCTATAGCATAGATGATGTCCTATAAATTTTTGTAATTTCTAAGTAATATTTGGGTTACTCATTTATACCATTGCACTAATTTTAGCCGATGGATTGATAATCGGATCTTACTTCAAGAAAGGAGGCTTCTGGTCTAATGAAATCGATGAAAGCCGTGTTCAAAATCTCATGGAAGTTAGAGATAGCCTCTCTACTGCCGTGTGACGTTAAGCCAATGATGAGGCTATCTTAGTATGAGTCATCACTGTTAGCTGATAGTTAGTCACATCATAGCAGGAAGAAGATAAGTGAAATCCGAAGATGACTGTCTCACTAGAAATCAACAATATGTCCGCTGTCACTGACTTCAGACACTGAAAGCTATTTTGAAACAGATGTCAAAGCCAAGCACGTTCTAGGTATGCAAAGTGCAGATTATTGGATATTTCGATCGAGTTTGAAGTGGAATTTGATACGGTTCCAATTTTGTTGTGTAAACAGTTTTCTGAGTTTTTATTTATGCCTCAATTCGGAGTTGTCCTCTCTCCAGTTTGGTACTTTTAACCCACGCTGCATAGGAAAAACCTGCTAAAAGAGGGTTATCTTGAAAACCGCTTATGCTAGGATAAAAATGATTTTTGATTCAGAGTCTGCACCATTGAAAACCCTGTGAGACAGGGTTACCAAATCATTGGAGGCTTGAATGTTGATAAATCTTAATCTTAGTGACGAAAGATTCTGCCAAATTGTCCGCAAAACAGGCAGGAAATGCTATAATTGACTATCCAAATACTAAAATTATTTCCCAAACTACGTCCATATGAGTTTTCAATGTTGCAGATTCTGAATCTAAAATAATTTTTATCCTATTATAAGCAGTTTTCAAGATAACCCTCTTTGCAGCACGTTTTTCCTATGCGGCGTGGGTTAAAAGAACCAACTGGAGAGAGGACAACTCCGAATTGAGGACTAAATCAGAGCTCAGAAAACTGTCTATTGATGGAAATCATGCTTGTGATACAGACCTTCTGTATGTCGCTTAAGTAAAAATCAACCTCGTTGACACTTTTTAGCATTAAACATTTTATGGCACTTCTAACTTCTCATCAAATTGTGTTAGTGCTATGGAGAAGAATGGCATGTAGCTCGAATTGTGTTAGTGAATTGACATTCTTTCAAGGACATATTACAAAGTATTAAACAGTTTTCCCATAAGGTTTATTTACCTAGAAGCTAAAGACTTTGGCAGTACAATAAAGTAAAAATGTATCTCAGTCTCTCTTTGCTGCTCAAAATAAAGTATTACCAGAATACTGAAACAATATCTAGAAAGTCATTATAGTATCAGAACCATAAAAAGACCAAAGAAATATAACCCGCTCTGAAGAGGACGATAACTTTTGTCTTCATTCACCTGTTGGTACCTTTCTCTATCTAACATTCATCTTTGCCTGAAAGGTGATCTGATGATGGATCATGTTATTTGAGTATGGCACTCTCCATGTCCAGGACGGGTGGACGGGGGGGGGGGGGGGCAAGAGTCTGGGGGCTCAGAGTTCAGACTACAATGCTTTAAATCACAGAGCAAGGGTATACAGAGGGGACACTTCAATGATAGCTATAGTGTTTGCGGAATTTTAATTTACTCAATCTCAATCTGGAAACCTGCCAATTTGGATAATAATATAAGTTACAATGGCAATTTGTCATGGAGACATACCCATATATGCCATTGAAACTTATATATTAAATATTGGCAGGTATCCAGATTGATGATTTTTCCCCCAGTGAATCAAAAACCTGCAGACACCATAGCTATCATTGAAGTGTCCCCTCTGGCCTCTGTATATCTTTACTCTGTTGTAAATCAAATTAACTGTTCAAACACAGTCACTGACACCTCTGCTGTAACGCCTCTGCTGTAACATTAAAACTTAGTACTGTCCCTTATAAAACAATCAAAGTGACATACACAGGGGTGTAGTTATAGGGAGGCAAAGGCGATCAAAAATTCAAATTTGTATATACTGTAATACTGGGGGTTGTCTCTCATTTGAAGTCCATTTCCATGTATGTTCTTTCTCGGGAAGGTCGCTACCGGATTACTCGTTCACATGGCTTTGAAAATCCCATATTTACTCCCCTTTTGTGGTATAATTTGATATACACCCTTGGAATTTTGTATATTTACTGAAATTGCAAACATATAGGGCAAGCTAACAAGGAAGTTTTGATGTGCAGTGAACAGTGACTTGTATTGCTAAAGTATGATGCTGATGTAATAGTGGGAGACTTCGTATAGGTTGAATGCAGGCACAGACACTGAAACTGGTCAAGAAACAGCAAAAAGAGTGATCCGTTCACACTGTTTATCTTGCAGAACAGAAACCCCAGCTCAGTTTAAAACTATTCGCGCAAGGCAAGTAAGTACAAGATTTTTTGTCAGTTATAATTATAACAGTGTGCCAAGATTTTGAAAACATCTGCTACAGGTTACCGAGATGATTAATTTTTGTTGATGTCTCAGGAATTATTATACACTGAGGGGTGACGTGGGGCTGGAACATCGATTCGCGTCGCTGCATCCCACCATCCCCATAATAGAACGTATGCTATCCACTATCGCAACACATTGGCTCATGCCATTCCACCAATGATACCCTATTTTACACTGCCCGAATATTTGGGTCATTGAAGCTTTCATGTGGTACTTCTAGGGCCCCCCAGTAGTATTTGAGCAGTCCTTCCAGCATTATTTGTCAGCATGTCTTTGCATGAGACATAGGAGGATAACACGGGGGGGGGGGGCAATGTCTGCATCAATGATGCTTTTTAGCCTTTCTGTACATAGTGACATAATAATGCAGAGAATAACTTTACAGTGGTCTTCCCTTATGGGAGGCTGTGTTTCCACCATCAATAATTCATGCCCAGAACAGCATTGAGATTGAGATGCAAATCTCGTGTATGTCATCATAATTAACTGCCTGACTATAACATGTATTGGTCTTCAACGGTTCACACACAAAACTTGTTATACACCCTCTTTCGATCTTAACTGTTATTATAGCCATAAACAATGACAATGAGGGAGTTGATGTGCTTAAACCCTATAGTATTGCTTAATAAATTACAAGGCTGATGTAAACCTCAGAGACTAAGTGATATCTTCCATATTTATATGTAGGCTGAGGGCTAGTCACAGACACTGAACCTGGGCCAGGAGCTAGCGGATTATATTCTAGTACTACTTCACGCTCTTCAACTTACAGAACACGATCTCCAGTCCAGTCAATCACCATTCTCACAAGGCAAGTAAACACCATCTTTTGTTTCTCGTAGTAATACAGTATTATTTTTGCAACACAAAGTTAATACCGCTAGTTTAGTTGATTTGGGTATAACATGAACTGAAGCACCAGATATGTTATGCTCTAAATAAACCAATCCAGCTGGTAGCAATTATGATTCGCCATATTTTCAATTGCTGGTTCAATCTCATCTGAATGTGTTGTACGTCTTCAAAAACAAGAAAGGCAGGACCACTCAATCACAATCAAGAATGCTCCCAAAGTTAAGTTTGAACTTTTACCCTTGCAACACCAATTACCTGGCAGTAAATTGCGAGCGCTTTTTTATCGTGTACATGTCTTTTCAACTGGTGTCTGTCGTTCGGGAAAATAAACTGTGCAATGTGACTATAATCAATGAATACTAAGGGTGATAAGATAGTTTCGTTGAATATATTTATTTCTTTCTTCATTTGTTGGTAGATAGATTTATACTATTGAGTAAAGGTGGCAGGGTGTTTGTGGTGATTCTTCCCTTCACAATATCTATAAGAGCTTATATTCAATTTACTGGTTAGTTCTAATATGTACGATCCATTTCTATCAATCATGTCTCTCTTTGTTTGACTGCAACAAAATATGCCCGCTACTCTCATGTTCACTTGAAGCCATACCAGTACAGGGAAGTTTGCTTTTCCATCACATCATCTTGTCATCGGCGCAAAGTCGCATTTGTCGATTGACACACCCTTAGTGTCCTATTTCACTACTCAAACACAACTCACTTAAAATCGGAATTGAGTGTATTCATGCTTAATTAACCAAATAATTGTTTATTACTAATACCTACACCATTCATTCAAAGCACAATAATGAAAGAGTAGAAAACATTGTCAAAAGAATCTCTGTAATCATAAACGGGCAGATTATTTTTCACTAGGTAATATTCTCTGTACGCAGGTCTACTGAATTTTGATTGGAATACAGACACCCTGTTGTTGATGTTCTTCAGGAATTTCGCTGATATAAGATTCCAAATAACCGCCAACACAACTGGTACCACAGGTAATTAAATGTGGATATCTCAAAATATTTCTGATCTACCAAGTATTAAATTCTTGTATTTAATCCTTCAAGTTACGGTAGTCATACTGTTTAGACCTAATCAAAGTGATCAAACATTTATAGCTACCATCAGGCTTGTCACATTTCAAAATCATACCTGGGGTGGTATCAATTTATTGATACTATGGTTATTCTATCTTTAATATTGGTTTCTGAGTTCGCACCCTTTAACATAGATTCCAACTTTTATGACAATAACCTGTAGGTGCAAAACCTCACTGACTAGGGCTGAACTGGGTCCGAACCCGGTCATGCTTTATCTTTGTGAATATGCCTACCCGTTCACTCTGGCCTAGTCTGCCTTTCACTTGTACAAACAATTGCTAGTATCTTGTTACTAGATGGTCAGATTTTTAAATAGTTTTGTAGCGTTTAGCATCAACATTTTAAGCAACAGAGGCATTCCAACAACATCATTATGTTAAGTCTTTTGAAGTTTGAAGTTTGTTTATTGCCTAACTTCTAATATCAATCCTGTAATAGTTTGATAGCATCGACCTATTACAGGTCGACTATAGTAATATTATCATTGACTACATAACCAAATAAATGAATATTATCTTATCTTATCAAAACAACTACTGTACCCAGGACCTTTTGATCAGCAGGCTGGAATCTTACCAGTAGGCCACCCAATTTAATATGAGGGTAGAGGAACTCCCAATTTTTTTTCCCACTATCCTTGAAGGGTAAGGGAACATGACTCCAGTTTAGCTGTGTTTTATATCTCTGTAAACACGGGGTTATCGACTTTGGTATTGAGTCATCCTCATACGGTCTCTAAAGTCTGCTGCTGTGATTTTGTAGTCATGATTGGATCCAAGGAGTAACCTTTTACTCCTTGCTGTAACTGTAACTGAGACTATGTTTCTGAAATGCGGCACTTTCTGTACTCTTTGTCGGGTATAAAATTGTTTTACCAGTGTTCAGCAAAACGCCGATTCAGTAGAGTTGTTCCAAGCAAACCATACCCGACCCTAGAAGATAGCTGGAACCCAAATACCCGACCTGATCCTGGTTCTTGAAACCTGTTCCAGCCCTATTACCGACTGTGCGATTGTGGCTTAAGCTTGTTAACAAATAAGTATCGCTGGTAACACTACGACTTATCTCTGTGCAGTGTGTAGCAGTGAACTGAATCCTCCAATTGAATTTCACCATTATTAACTGCCATTCAGCAAAGTGAAACACATAAATTTCCTAAATGACATTGCATTTTCAATCTCGCTGCACCTTTTCTTTCTTTCAGTTTCCATTAGATGCTTAATTATACGTAGAGTGACAACCACGGAAATAACCTTTGGACCTGCTTTGATTTTGGCTGTTAACCAGGTACTGTTACGTATTTTATCTCATCCAAGTATCAATGTCAGCTAACAGTCAAAAATATATTGGGACCAAATTCAATCAAAATTGATTTTTTAGTTTGTTTTGATGATAACTTACAACAGACCAATAAGGCACTGCCGTTAAACGTTGTATCATTCCATTTGCTATGTATCTACGAGTTATGTTGAAATCACAATGTACAGACAAATTGATCATCTGTCCACAATATTATGTTTTTCTAGCCCTTCGAATTTCATCTGATTTTACCTTCTTTTTTTAAATGTAAATGTGGCCTATCATAAGATGACAGAAATGCAGGTGATGTGAGAAATTAAAAAAGTTAATTAAAAAAATTGTCAATCAGGGCCCCATATTGCATTTCAGGGACTCTAACACTGGATGCTGGACGCAGTACTCTGCACAATGAACCATTATATGTACTAAAGACATCATCGGAATAGTGGATACATGGACGGGAAGGGTGAGTTTAGAGAAAAAAACTTTCACGTGAGTGAATATGTAATTTTCCTCCGTACATTAACAGCCTATGATCTTTGTTGGGGTCCAGCTCATTGAATTGACTTCATAGTCTTAAAAAGTCATGTCGAGTTGGTATGGGTTTGACATAAAAGGGTGAATTTAATTTGTACTTTGCAATTTTTATAGCTCGTATGGATTCTGAAATTCGAGCATTCAGAAGGGACTATAACAGACATGGAAAGCACAACCTAGACATACAAGTGCCTCATTTGGCCAGACTAGCAGAGAAATATGAACATAAATACCGGGAGAGAGGAGACTGGACTGACTGTCTCAAGGTGCGTATCTAACCATGTCTTTAGTTGTTTTCATCGATTCCATAGGGGAAGGCGGGGTACGTTGAGCCAGTTTTTACATATTTGATTGTAACATGCAGCTGAATTGCGCCAGATTAACAAAAATTGGCACTGAAATAGGTCTTTATGTCTTCCATCAACATGAGTGAGGTCAGAAACCTTTTTAATTCATTGCAACCATAAGAAATAAAGAAAAGCAACCTAATTCATTGCAACAGCGCAGTTTTTCACTCAATTGAACTATAAAATATAATTCGCAACACAAAATAAATCTCCGAAACATTTGCAGTAGAGAAAAACTTGCACACGGCAAACTTGATGATAAGTGAAGGGAAAAGTGAACTCAGAGTAATTGCTAACTTCATTAAAGAAACATCAATTACAATGTTTCTGTTTTTGTGTACATATACTTCATATACACTTTCATCATATAACATTCATATACTGCAGGGCATGGCTCAACGTGCCCCGTCGGCAGTGGTACTTTTGTAAGGGATAATGAAGTGGAGCTCTTACTTATTTATATTTTTTAATTCATCAATCAATCCTCCCAGCCGGCAAGGTTTAGCCAGCAACCTTCTGCAGAGGTTGCCAATGGGCAGCTTTATTGTTAGCCAATATCCTCTGACATCACCTGTCTTTGATAGGTATGCCAGAGGGAGCCAGATATCCCCATTTCCCAGCAACAGATATAATCGGTTGTAGATGCTTCTGCTTGTATACTCTATTTTCTTGCCATTGGCGGTTGCAGAAATAACTTTTCTGGATTGACAACACATAGCCAACACTCAAATATTAATGAATTTACCATCTAGTATGGCTCCAGCATGAGAACAGTTTACTCCTCATTGTTTTCGACAGGGCTCTCAACCACTCAGGTTTAGCCCGAGTTACTTAGATTTTTGGGTTCAACTCAGGCTACTCAGGGGATTTTAGAATGTAAGCTAAAAACTCAGATTTTGCTCGTTGGCAGAGATGAATAATATATAAACAATGCTAAATGTTGCCTTACAATAATTTATGCCATATTATTAATGAATGATGCAGTATTAGATTCTTGTTGTGATAAGCTATGTAAATAATACTGCACTGCCTATACTAATAATGCCTCTCACTGCACTCACTGTAATAATACTCTCGCTGCCCTGCCTATTCAAGTCATTTCTAAATCAATGATCAAACAATGATCCCAGAGATCCCAAGATATTATTATGGCTAAATAGAAATTTGAATTTCAGACATGTTAAAAAATTGATTTTGCAGGTGAACCCGATAAATCAAGACAATGATTTCAATAGCATCACATTACATTAATTATGCCTTTCTACCCTGGCGCCTCGATTCGATTATTGCACTGCCTATACTAATAATGCCTCTCACTGTAATAATACTCTCACTGCGCTGCCTATTCAAGTCATTTCTAAATCAATGATCAAACAATGATTTCTAAGCATTATAGAATATCAACACTTTACACCCCAACTGAGATGAATAATAAAGATAACATCAAACTTTTGCATGAAATAATGTGTGGTATTTGTCGTGGGTATTTGATTTCATTTGTGATAAGCTATGCTCTTATTGAACTGCCAATCCCAGAGATTTGCGAAAGAGATTATCATGGCTAAATAGAATTTGGAATTTTAGACATGTTAAAAAAGTGATTTTGCAGGTGAACCGGATAAATTCAGGCGATGATTTCAATAGCATCACATCACATTAATTATGCCTTTCCACCCTGGCGCCTTTAAATCAATATTTTTACAAACATCATATTTTAACATCATGGGGATTCATTTTCACCTGTGGAGACGGCCTTGGTCAGTCCATATGAATTGGTTCATCGGGATTTTATGTTTACAAGAAATGCTTTAGGTTTGTATTGATTTACTTGCTATCACAAACATGAAATGTTGCGAGAAAAGGATGCATATACTTTGTCAATAAAGGAACTTGCTACTAGAGTATTGAACTTGCATTTGAGGGCATCGCTCTAGAAAATTGTGTATGATGTGGTCAAGGAGTTGTCTTTAACAATTAAATTGAAAACTTTCCTTAGTAATTTCTTGTCTATGGTACATATGCTCGTGTGCAAAACAGGCAGACAATAAATACATAAAGAGGGAAATTACACAACTTTTGAACATCATGTAAGCTAATGGCTTTAAACTTAGATGCAACATTTTTTTAACAACATACATTCTTTGACTTGCTTTGCCAGCTATTCTTTGCACATAATCTTCAAAACTCAGGTGTTTCACCCGACAATATTTCGGTGCCATCTCAGACGTACCCTCAGCTGTTTATGCTCAGGGCGTTTTACACCTTTAAAATACCACTATGCGACATGCTAATATCAAAACTCAGGTTTTGAATCCTCCCAGGCTGAGAGCCCTGCTTATCCAGGGAATAAAAAAAATTGAAGTGGAGCTCAGCTCCACTTCAAGAAGGGTGTTTATAACCAAGTGGAGCTGAGCTCCACTTACTCACTGTACAAAAGTACCACTGCCCGTCGGGCATGGCTCAACGTGCCCCAACAGCCTGTTTTTCACTTTCAACTCAAGTTTAACAAAATCTCTCCATCCGAGATAAGTTTAGATTATGGGAAATTGAGACTAAATATGATGTTATCACATAATAAAAGTTGCAAATTCTCAGTCACGCCCTGTTGAGAATAGATGAAATTTCCGTCGATTAGCGCATTATTTACTTTTTACGATAAAAACGATGAAAAACTAAATAATCATCTTCCCTTAGTAGCTATCTTTATTTTTGTCTGCTCAAAAAGGGTGCCCTTGGTCACATGACCTCTGATGGAGGGGAAAACTCAAAACATAAAATGGTATTTGAAAAAAGTGGGGTGGATCAACGTGCCCCATGGCTCAACGTGCCCCGCCTTCCCCTACAGTTGAACTTAGCAAGCAACTATGGAGTTGATGAAAATAGTTAGTACTCAGCATAGACTTAATAATAAATCTTGACAGGACACTATATGGAGCATAGCATCAAGGTACTGAGGCATTTAATTGTGGCCGACGTAATGATATTGGAAGGTGTAGTGGCATAGATGTTATAATTGACCTGCAGCTCATATGCCAGGTTTTTGTTGATAACTCGGTAAATTTTTATCAGATCTTGAGATTAAAGATTACATTATATTTAGAAGCTTTGACCTGGATTGTCACTCTTGCTCAGGCACGATGAAAAACCAGTTGGGATGGAGTTGACTGTGCAATCCCAATATACTCCTATTTTGTTTAAACTTATGCTGCCACTCAGGCTTGTGTGGGCTCATTGAATTCTGTATAGCTCAAAGATCTTGTTGAGGCTTAAACCTCGGGATTGTAACCTTATTGGCAAATAATATGCAAAAACTGATCTTCAAAATCAGGATATGAAATTTAACACTGGGTGTTGTTGTCATTATTGTCAACGAGTGAGACTGGTCACTACTGTAGGACTGGTCACTACTGTAGGACTGGTCACTACTGAAGGACTGGTCACTACTGGAGGACTGGTCACTACTGTAGGACTGGTCACTACTGTAGGACTGGTCACTACTGGAGGACTGGTCACTACTGTAGGACTGGTCACTACTGTAGGACTGGTCACTACTGGAGGACTGGTCACTACTGTAGCACTGGTCACTACTGTAGGACTGGTCACTACCGTATGACTGGTCACTACTGTAGGACTGGTCACTACTGTAGGACTGGTCACTACTGGAGGACTGGTCACTACTGGAGGACTGGTCACTACTGTAGGACTGGTCACTACTGTAGGACTGGTCACTACTGGAGGACTGGTCACTACTGTAAGACTGGTCACTACTGGAGGACTGGTCACTACTGTAGGACTGGTCACTACTGTAGGACTGGTCACTACTGGAGGACTGGTCACTACTGGAGGACTGGTCACTACTGTAGGACTGGTCACTACGTCACTATATTATGCTAGATAATTAGTTTCATAACATGATTCTGAAGAGCAGGTTGTGCAAATGATTTGCTCATTAGGTGACAATGCTGAGATTGCAGCCTCATAATATTAGTTTTGAGCTTTACAGAATTCAGTAACCACTTATTGTCTGTGTGGCAGCATTGGTTTAAGCTAAGTCTAAGCTAAGTGTAAGCTTGCACAGAACAATCAACTCCCTTCCAATCATATTCACTACAATTAGGAAAGAGGGACAATTTGAATATTATCCATTTTGTTTACTGGAGAGAGCTTTGAAATTTCATACCATTAAAATGTTGACTGAGTACAGCAGTTATGCTTTGGTTTGTGGGTAATTGTCAATGTTCAATACATATTAAAGGTCTTCTAGCACGGTTCCATACAAATCAGCAAGACCATGTCATTTGCGAGAGTCTTCTACATTCCTGGTCAAATTTTCATTGCATTTGTACAAATAGGGGCCTCTTGACAGCTTCTCAAATACATCAATGTCTATCAGCCGCCTCAAAAACATGCCTCAGTTGATGAAGGCTTTTGATGATGCGTGTTGTTTCCTCAAAATCATATATACCATGTATACTGAGTTTCTATTGGCTACTAACTAAGCGCAGCATAAGTCATGTGACAGTATGGATTATAACAACCTGCAATGAAAACTGAATTTTGCACTAACCTATGGTATTTTTAATATATCAGTTGGTTTAATCCTCAACATATATGTCTGTATTCTCATTTGAAACTCACCAAAACATTCTAGATATTGAAATAATCAAATTATATCTGATTTTAACCAGCCATTATACCCCAAAGGTCACATGACTTATGCTTAGTTATTAGCCAATAGGAACTCATTATGAATGGTATATACAATCATGAGGGAACAACACGCATCATCAAAAGCCTTCATCAACTGAGGCATGTTTTTGAGGCGCCTGATAGATATTTGTGTATTTGAGAAGCTGCCAAGGGACCCTTTTTTGTTCAAATGCAATGAAAATGCGAACAGGTATGTAAAAGACTCTCACGCACGACATGGTGTTGCTGATTTGTCTTGTATGGAACCGTGCTAGGAAACCTTTAATGATATGATGTTTTTGGCTGGGAAATATTGGTCAGAGAGCCTTCAAACAACCTCTCTGTGTCTTTGGATTCTTCATCATCAAATGCAATCTGACTGTCCTATTTTTAGGCCCATACCTTGTACAACTCATGTGCAGCAAGACAACCTCATCAGGATAGCTGGAGAAAAAGGGCCTTTGAAGTTCAAAAGTCGTTCTGGGGTGCTGATATTACAATAACCTATGCTGACCAAAAGAAGATAACAGATAAGTTAGTCAGTGAGCTTCAAACAATAAGGGAAGAGGTCAAGCTAGAGGTTAAGGGTGGACATGATATTGTAGATCGTTTCCCCAAGAACCTTGATGACACAGATACCTCGGTCTACAGACCCTTTGTTGATAAAGTCTCCAATATATCAATGTCATGTACAAATACAATGATCAATTTTTCTAAGCATGTTATGGATGAGTCTGTACAACTTTTTGGCACCACTCCCCCCTGTGATTTTTCAGTCATAGCGATTGGATCTCTGGCTCGAGGTGAGGCCACCCCGTTCTCTGATCTTGAGTACTTGTTTTTGATACAGAGAAAGACACCTGCTATTGTTGAGTACTTTCATAGATTGGCTATTGTTGGTTATTTTCTCATTGGAAATCTCTGCGAGACCAAACTTTCCTATATGGCTATCGATGAGTTGCACGGATGGTTCGATGATTGCGGACCGAATGGATTCAAGATAGATGGATTGTCAGATGGTGCAGGGAACATTCCAACTGGGAACGGAAATCAACCCGCAAGCCGCCTTGTTCTGACTGCAGAGGAACTACTTCAACAATATGAAGCCATCCTTAAGAGCCCAGGCAATGATGCTATGAAGGGAGATCTCACAGCTATGATGACCTATCTGAGAGAAATATTTGTCTTCGGCGAAAGTCTGCTGGATTCACTGAAGCAGTCTATGACAGCAATTCCAGTGAATCAGAAGAGACTGTCAGCAAACCTTGACATGCTCAGCAGTGATATCCGAAAGTTTCACTTCAGGCCAGATTCTGACATGAGTCAAAGCGGATATACAGTTAATGTCAAGAAGCACATATTTCGTTTCCCTTCCATTCTGTTGCTCGATCTTGCAATTGTCAATAGTTGTGCAGGAGAATCTTGTTGGAGTACAATACAGATGTTGTTCTCTCGAGGACATATCACAGAATCTGTTTATGAAGCTATGAGGTTTTTGCTTGCATGTGCGTGCTATTTGCGCTTGGGGGCGTATCTGCACTACAACAGTCATAATGACAAAATATCCATTGCTCAGCGCTTTACTCTTGGTAGCAAGTCTGATCCAGGTCTCTGTAGTTCAGGTCAGCGATGGTCAGTGCCACAAGGTCTCTATCTTCACTTATGTTTTCACTTGATTCCATTTCAGCAACTCCTTCATGACTCACTTGATTTAGGGGAGGCCATTTCTGTTGCTAGCCTAGATGGTTTACTGACCACGTGGACAAATAGAGTGACTGCACACATGTGTTGTGGCAGGTACACTGATGCTCTCAGAGAGCTACAGCAGAAGTATGGTAATGTAGTCACTTTTGATCCGAAGGTTGTCATTGAGGAAATCGTTGGTAATCAAGGTGATGATATCCTTCCCATTATTGGGGAAACGTTTTTCTGGACCGGGCATTATAAATCTGCTCAGATAATATATAATCATCTTGCTGAGAATAACCAGGGGGATTACAGTTTAAGGATAGTTCTGTGCCATACCCAACTTGATGGCAACACACATGGTGTTTCACATCTGGAGTCCATTGAGTCAGAAAAGCTGTTAGGATTTGAGGGAACAGCAACAATGGAAATGCTCCATGGAAATTATAAAAGGGCTGAGGAATTACTGATACAAACTCTACACCAGAATCACGAGGAAGCCTCCAAGGACCAGCTTTACGATTATTATGGTGATCCAATTTTGACAAGCTTCACTGAAGACGACTGTTTAAGTGGGTTGTTGAGAGAGTTCACTTTGCTTGCTCCAGCTGACAGGCTATCCATAATCACTGCTACTGACCAGCATGTCCTACACAGTCTCCATCAATTAGGATACCTCTACAACTGCCAAAATCAGTTTTCATTGGCAGAGCTGTACCTTGATAAATGTATACAAATGGTTTCTGAGTTTCACGGGGGTACAATGATTACTGTAGAGGCTGTATCATTGTACGAGCACATGGCTTTCAACTACCTAAAACTACATAAGGAGTCACATGCAGAAGAATGTTATTTGACAGCTATAGAACTGTCAACAGAAATACACGGTAACAGTGGAAATGTGTCTACCATCATAAGGCTATACAGAGGGCTAAGTGATGCATACATTGCTCAAAGAAAATTCCATAAAGTGAATGAAACCACTCTGCAGGGGCTACTCACTCTTTGTAGAAACATGGGTGAAGAGTTGGTTGATCGCCCGTCCTTTCCTCTGCTTAAAGAAATCTGTGCGAGCTCTTCATCAGAGATGGTGAAACTTGACGCTGCAAAGTTGTTTTCTCAGCTTGGACTTGCAAAAAGCAAACAGAGACTGTTTGCAGAGTCTTTCAGTTCTTATTCGTCAGCCCTGGAGCTTTTGCAATTGCTCCCAAGTTTTAGGAACAATTCATTGGCCATAGGTGTGATCCAAAACAATGTTGGAATTGATTTCATGAGCAGGAAAAGCTACAGTGATGCTGCTGTTTATTTCAAAAAGTCAATAGAAAACAAAATTATCTACAATGGGGAGAAGTCAATCGATTGTGCAAATACCCTGATCAATTTGGCACGCAGCTAAGATCTGACAAGCAGATCTCAACTAGATCAGTTTGAGTCTGAACAAACCTACCTCAAGGCCCTCGCCATATACTGTGAACTAGATCCATCGGATTCAAAGATTAAGGAAGTTTTCTTAGAGCATAATACCAGCAGCCTTTTATTCTCGGAATTCATCAAAATCTCAGGAGTTGGGTCGGACCGGGTTTGCGGCTCTACAGCATCAGACAACAGAGCCTCTTACCTCTGGCAGATAGGGTGCTACTACAGTGATTGTCAAATGTTTCAACACGCTATTGACTGTTTCAAAAAATTTCCATTTCCTAACACTGATGAAGATTTGCAGTCTAAGTACTTTGAATACTACGCACGCGCACTTGCCCATCTCAACTACCACCAGTTAGAACATGAGTGCACTACAATGGATCCATCTGTTCTTCTGATGCTGATTGACAACACTGATTACCTTCATAGCGAGGTCATGGCAGAGATTCTTAATATCATTGGCGATGCTAGCTCAGATCACAAAGTCAAAGAAAATTGCATCAAGAAAGCACTTCAGATCTACAAGTCCTTCCCAAAACTCAAATCCTTTCTGTTGCTTATTGGTTCCCAGTGCAAAAAGCTTGCAGAATATTACTACAGTATATATGAATTTTCTGAGGCAGTCGATTTCTACCGGGATGCTTTGAGTGAGTTTGATGTTGTGTATGGTATGGACTGTTTTAATGAAGATGTGGCTTGGATTCTTGGAAGACTTGGAAGCTCCTGTACACAGCTCGGGTTGTACAAGGAATCAGAATTTTGTCTAAAACGAGCTCTGACACTGTATAATAAATGGTCGCTGCATTCAAAGGAGAGTTCCTATATTCAAAGACTTTGTGGATGGAATTTATGTGCATGGGGTAAACATGATCAGGCTAATGCAGTGTACATGGAAATCTTGACCCAGTTTACAGCCGATCAGGGAAACAAGATGATCCAATCCACCATATTCGAAGCAGAACTGCTAAATCATATGGCTTTGAACTACAGAGAAATGTACGAGTACTCAAATGCTGAGCAAACCCACTTGGAGGCTATTGAGATTCTGAGAAGGATCACGGCATCTGATGCAGAGAAGCTCTCCTTGGCTCAGACTTTACATGACACTGGTGATACTTTTTATTCAATGAATGAGATTGACAAAGCTGAGCTGTACTTCTCAGAGGCTTCAATGATTTATCGGGATGTCCCCCAAGCAGGTGACACTGCTCTTCCAATAATGAAAGCAAGGTCCCTTTACAGCCGTGGCTGTGTGTATTATCAACAGCAGCATATTGCACTAGCTAAGGAAGATTTTTTTGAGGCAATAAATAGCTATGAGAAAGCATCTGATGTACTCAGAGACACTGTGGAGTTAGCATATATGTTGTTCTACTATGGAAAATGCTCAAGCGACCAAACAAAGGCTTTAGCTTCTATTTCGAGAGCACTGGTAATTCTAAATGATAGTGAATGCGATAAAGAAATAGCAGTGTGGTGTTCCAAGCTTGAAATCAAGCTTACTATAAGCTTAACTGTCATGAATGTTCAACTGCAAACAAAATATATGGCTGTGGGAATCTATCACCAGATGGGTGCTGAGGACAGCCAGATTGTTGCTGCAATATTTGCGGGACTTGGAGGCGTCGAACATACTCAGATTTTGGAAGCACTGATCAATCTAGCTAACAGCATTATGTCATCTAGCCATGTTATTTCCAAGTGGTTTCACGATCTCAGCTTAGTTTATCTATCAGTTGCTGCAGATGGCTTATCAAAGGATTCAAGTACTGCCTTGCTCATGCAAATCATAGATTCCTGCAGCGCTCAACTAGGAGAGTTCAAAACTGCAGAGACACACCTCAAAGAAAGCCTAGAAATTTACAGATACATCCACACTCACTCTGCAGAGGGCCATCACAATAATATAGGAGCAATATGCGAAGAATTGGGGAACTGTTTTCTTCTGCAGGGCAAAGTTACGTTAGCCGATGAATATTATCAACAAGCTGTAACAAACTATGGTGATCCTGGGAACAATATGAGTTCAAAGGCATGTCCATCCTTTCAAATCTGTAAAGAACTGTATGAGCAGGACACATTCTCTTCATTATCTAACCTTTTCTCTTCATCGTATTATGCACGACAGTACGCATTTTTAATACGTGCTTGGCTAGATGAAGGAAACATAGCTCAAAGCATCAAATTTTTTCAACAGTCCATAGGAAATGATCTATTAGTTCCTAGGAAGAACCATAACCACTTCAATGTCATATTGGAAATGCTAACCAAATACGGGAGAAATGCCAAGAAATTCCAATGTGCCGAGGAAGCTTTGACTATGGTCATAATCCTGCATCGTCTAATGTATGGTCAGAACCAATCTATGTGTGATGTTTCCATGATTGCTGGTGAATTCAGTGAATATGGGAGGCGCTGTAGTATATTAAGGGATTTTCGTGACTGCAGGTTACTAGCTGTAGCCAAATACAAGACTGTGTACGGTGTTACCTGTGAATATCCATCTATATCCCATATTTATTCAACCTTAAGTACTCGGTATCTTCGGGCTAGACAGCGACAAAAGGCAGCTGGAAGCGCTCTGGCTGGATTAGTAATGTACCAGCAAGCACATAAGCATGACAAGGAGATAACAAATAGGTTTTTTACCATGCTAGCAAATGTGCAAACTACTTGGCTGTCAATTGGGGAGACCAGAAAGGCTGCAGAATGTCTATTCACTAACAGCTTGAATCTAACTTGCAGGAATATTTCAACACGCAACAAAGTGTTCTCAGAAATTTTGAAACTGACTGGAGATATAAGTAATGGGATGTATCAAATGCTAATATCACATATCGTTGTTGTGTCACATGCCAGTCTAGGCGTGAAGTTTTCATCGCAGATGTTAACGTCTACAGCGCATTATATGATTGAAGAAGGTGAGAAACAACATTCGGACACCAAAGAAGGAAGAAAGCATCTGCGCAAAGGTGCACTGTACATTCTGACTACCCTCGGTGAACAGCACATGAGCAGAAAATCATTCAAGAAGGCACTGTTGTACTATACCGATGCGCTGTTAATTTGCGATGACCCATGTAGCAAGGCGGAGAGAGCTGCAATTTACGATAGACTAGGCAAGTGTCACGATGAGCTAGAAAATGATGAAGAAGCTAAAATGTCTTTTTGAAAGCTAAAGAATTAAATTAATGAGATTGCTTTCGATTGGTCTGTGGGTTTGTTATCTGGTTTTTGATTGGCTGCATATCCAAATGTGATAAGTGACGAGGTTTATATGACTTTTAAAGGATTTAATTTAACATTTTTTATCTGGTAAATCCATATTGACTGGTATAATTTTAAAATCAATGACTATTATGATATCAAATACTACTTTACCTATTTTAAAATTGCACCGCACTTTTATTGAGTTACAAATCTGAACATCTTGATCAACTATCTAAACGCACATCCATTAGAGGAGAAGTGTGTTTGCAAGATGAAAAATTTGCCTGCCTGATATCCTGCAAAAGATCGAATTTTTTGTAATGTGTCAAACGAAATGCGTATTGTATATATAACATTTAAAGGCAAACCAGTCAGGGAGCAATATTGGTAAGTTGAATAGCCGGGTTCCAGTTTTTTATCCAGAAGATTAATTTCTGAAACCCGATAAGTAACAACCATCCGTATGAAATTGAAGTTTAATTCCAAAAGAACTAGCCTCGCATTCAACAAATTTTTTTCCATGGATTGAGAGTTGATCTGGCCTCTCTCCCAGCACATGAGGTAGAATATGATGGTGTTTATTAGGCGTTGATATCTCGTTTATCTCAAATATTCATAACTGGTCTCTGTTGTTATACTTCTCGAACTGTGCCTAGTTTTGTGAGTTGTGGCTGCTGTCCTCTTGTATCTGAAAACTGTCGGCCATTGCTGATTTACTGTCTTCAAGGTAAGTTCTTGCAACGTCTAACTGGTCATAGAAACGAAGCTACCTCTCATATCATACAAATTTGTAAAATTGCCTGTTTTATGTATTGACCTTATCGCTGGACTGTGGCGTGGTTTCCTAATTGTCTAATTATTGGAGTTAAATTAAAAATCTTTTCAAAAAGGATTCTCATAAATGTTGCTCACATTGAATGTATTGAAACAATTAAAAATCTTTGATTCCAATTACTAAAATTACACTGGAGATCAATGCTAGCATTTGATTAACTTAGGCCTTGGTTCAAGGTGGTCAAACCAGCTTTGCGCAAATTGATTTGTTTCATATCATGTACCTAAACCGAAATTTCTTAATTGTCTATACAGGAGTGAAGAATTCGGTGAGCCTCCTGGTATTTGAGGAATCTGGTGAGTCTGCAAAGATCATTGATTTAGTAGGTGCATTTTGTACATGGAACCGGGCCGGGCGTAATTTCCTATAAAAACAGTTTTCATTGTTAGGGGTGTCTGTTATACCGGCCTTGACTATGAGGGTTTTGTTCTCATAGCCTCCCCGGGGATGCCTTGCGATACTGAGCTCCTTTAGTATTGTCAGTGTAGATCTCCGGGTCCAACAGTCTGAAAACTCTGCCTAAATGTATAACGAAAGAGGAATAAATCAGGTATGACGGCGACGGTAACTGTAAGTGCCTCACTTGACAATTTGATATGGAGGGGTGTTGTGCAGAGGCAGAATTTCCGTCACCATGTTCACGCTTTTTAAATTTAGCAAGTGGTATAAAATAACAGAAATATGTTACAGTGGCCGTGATAAATCTAGTATAGGTGCTCAGATGTATGCAATGCGAGCTAATGGCAATTCATTATCAAACACTCAATTTATTGAGTGTTTGATACTTTATATCTAATATATATATATGTTAAATGTATAATATATTAAGTATAAGTATAATATAATGTATAATGGTAACTTTGACATAACATAACTGATAATGTAGTGCCACTAACGCCCATTGCAGCGTACTCACCACCATGATCAACCTTATCCTTGGGTCATGCACCCAGCTCTGGCTGTGCCATACATGTTAGGGTGGTCCGGCAATAATAGTGATGAACCAGCTACATTCCTTCTTTGGATGATTAATTCAGTAGTATAGTTATTTATTGGTATTTCTTGAAAAAGATCAATCACACCCACAGGTTTACGGTGTCAATGACAATGTTCGACTGGCAACCTGGAGTTTTTGTGGTTATGTTGTTGACTGCCAAACCTTGGCCTTTGGCATTTTTTGCAAAGACCCAGGTTATGTGATCACATCTATAGTGGTGGGTATCAACTGCTGGTGTCCATGCAGGCCACAACTACTATATACTTTACACATTATAAAATTTAACACAGCATAAATTCTTGACTGCTTCCTATGTTGCATGTTGGCTGTTGGGTGGGAAGAGACCAAACATTAAATCACGCGCAATGGAGCCTTCTGAGAACTTAGATTTACTAAGCTATACTGGCACAGAGAGTACTCTGTCTTTGAAGCATGAGTTGTCTTCTTCTAGTCAAGATTAGGACAACTCCCGGTGAGATATTTTATTCAATACACTGGAATAGAGATATTTGTTAAATTCAGCTGGTGAGTATGCTTAGTCGAATTCCTCATACTTGCTAACATGATTAGTTTGGCAAATATACACATGATGGTATCACGTAAGAAATAAAAATTTGATTCTGCTCTCGACTAGGATGATTCACATTGGCTATTCCCGACCAAAATGGGTCACTACTCAGAAAAACCTTGACTAGCGAAACCCCCACAAATAACGCCCCTACAAAAACCGACCAACTCCAACAGGCTCCATCATCAAAGCTTTTCTGTACGGACCCTTGCTTTCCTACTGACGAAAAATGACTCTCTCCTGTCAGTCAACATTTTCCTGCAGTGTGGGAGAACTTAGCATGTCAATCACCTGTATCTGTATGCTTATTTCGCATTCTCTTCATGATGTTTCCAATTAACGGCATTATATGGAATTCCTTGTCGGGATATTGTAAATTTTGTGATATAGAGAATACATATTAAACCACTGTTACAAGTAGCTACGTTGAATTTCATGTTCGGAAGTAATTATGTTTATTGATACGCTTAACTTATTGACTATTGTGAATACTTGACTTGGCAGAAAGTTATAAAAAATGAAGTTACAAAGAGCATAAATATATCATAGTGCACCACATACTAAAATACATCCTTGGGATTGACAATAAAGCTTGACTTGGTTTTTAAAACATTTGAGAACATGACAAAATGAGTGAAAATAATAATATACAAATCTAATTAATCTAAGTGTTGTACAAAGCTGAAGAAAAAATAAAGGTATAGAAAAAAGAATGGTTTATATTTACCCTATCATTAAGGTCATAAAAAACTCTTTTGCTAACATAAAAGAAATATGAGCAAAAGAAAAATGTATGTATCCATGGCATCGCAGAATAAAATTTTTGGAAGTGGCACACACTGTCTTTCAAAAGAAAGCACCTGTGTGTGTAGCACCTGCTCCGATCTGTCAGATCATACATCTGGTAGTTTTATATGACTAATAATGACAGGTTCCGTATGTCATACAGAGATATTGTCATTGTCAGTCCGGAGCAGTGCTTTGTTACTGTCAACATGGCGGAGCGGGGTTTTCCCGCTCAAATCGCTAGTTTTTGTTCTTTTTACTGTGCCGCTACTCTCACTCAGCTCAAAACTAGGCAAGTTTGGATGTTTGTTCATGCACTTTTTAATGTCTTTAAGTGTAGCAGCATTGCAGATGAACACAACGAATCCGAAAAATCCCTGTAATGTGCATGTAGCTATAAAAATGAATGTTGTAACGTGACTTTCAGTGTCCGCGGCAGCTATAATAGCAAAGATCCAGTTGAAACCCAACACGATCAACAGTTTGAGAGCCACAGTTATCTTCTCGCTGTGGTCCGACCTAACTTTGCTAGTCTGTTTTGCTAGCTGTACTAGTTTGATTAAGATAGTCAGGTAGAGACACACTGAGATGAATAAGCAGACACCAATGGGCGCCACAAAGTAAACTATTAATTTTAGTCTCTCGTTGTCGATAAAGCAGAATTCCCCTCCGTATTTAGGCCCGTATGAGCTGTCTGTGTGGTCTAGTATTAACGCAGGTGCTATAACTACAAAGGGAGTCAAAAGTCCAATCAACCACATACGACAGGCTGTCCATTTGTTGACGCTTGATTCAAAGTCCACAAAGTCCAACGAGTGAACAATGAAACCCGCGTAGACAATGTTGAATATGAAGGACGCCAAAAAGAAGTAATGGACCAGTACGGCTACAACAGTACAGCCCATGGTTTGATCCAGAGTTGGAATCAACCTGATGGCGAAAAAGAAATAGGCCATAAGCAGACACATCATGTTTCCAGCCACGATCTTCCCGGGAATGTTTCTTAGACGTTTGAACAGGAAATAGGCGGCCAAGTAGAGTAGAAGACTAACTATTGAGATCGTTAGGAATATGATAGTGATTATCTCCTCTGTTTTCTCATTCAAGGTTAATGTAGGTTCAGTTTTATTGTCGTTTGTCTCTATCAAGCCATCCAAGCAGGCGTAGTAAGTTACATCGTCAACTTTATAGACTAAGCTCTCCGGAACAGGAGACGATTTATAAATGATGTTTGAGTTGGGGGTTATCTCATAGTCCTCTCTGCCTGGTGTAACAATCAAAGTGTGCTCACATTTGTAGCAGATTGATTCACTTGATGTAGCGTTACGTGCTACATAGGTTGTACCATACAGTTGTGTGGATGAACTTCCCGATACATTGAGAAACTGTTTTTTCTCGACATGTTGATCACAAGTTGTATTGAATCCGCTAAATTTACAGCTGCCATCAGAGAGCAAGTAGTTTTCAGGACATAGATCTTTACATTTGGAAGTATGATAGTCCAGAAGCTGGCCGTTACCACATTCAGTGAGGTCCGTTAATATGGAGCTGCAATCACTTTGGTCTTGAACAGCTAGAAGAAGTAAGATAAGAATTCTGTCAGAATTTGTTGACAATGGTTGGTTTGATTCTGGTGGAAACACAACAAAAATTGAGCAACCTTCAATGAGAAGGGTTGATTATTAATCATCATCATTCATTCTATAATAAAGCAGGAGTTTGACTTCACAACCCTTTCAATATCCTTGTGACAAGTTTTGTATAAACTGTGTTATCTATGACAAACATTGAGGTAAATTGTTTTTAGGAACATGAAGTAGGAGGTAGGTCAGAAGGTAAGAACAAGAGCAACACGCTACAGTCTTCTGACTTTCGAGCTCTGTGCCAAAGGTTTGCTCTGAAATGTCTGCAAACCCAGAGAAACTTGCCGTTAATTCTCAGACTTTGGACTGAGACAGACTATGCGACTTGAACCATTTAACCTCCCCCTAATGTAGACTATATTCAGTTTCAACGTTTCACCTTTTTCAATGTTTACTTACATTTGCATTTCTTCACCTCCTCAGTGTTGTAGGGTTGGACCAGGATTCCGAATGATGCGAAAAGGTCTGCGTTGTGAATCATGACTGAAGGATGTACACAGTCGCTATTCTCACACGACTCACAGACGGCAGAAGACACATCCTGCACAACATCAGAAAGGAAAAAGCGTGAATACTAGATCACTAAATATAGTTCTCGTTTCTCAATGACTGACATATCTAATGTATAACTGTATAATTTAATAATCTAGATTTTGGAGCTGATCTTGGTCTAGAAGAAGCTTGAAATCCTCGTTCATTATCAATGTCACATGTACTTGTGTTTGACAGAATCAATTTTGGAGCTGTTTTCAGATATCAAAAGGTCGAGAAATTACTTTTTAACAACTTTTGTTAGCTGTTAACTTCCAAAAATCTTGACATATGTAAAAAGTAGTAGTGATGAGTCTGCACCATCACACAAGAGACAAGGTAAGGCTTGGCAAGTTTGCAAATACATTCGCACTGTACACATATGGCCAAAGAAACTCGTTGGAGTTATTTACCTGATTTTGTTCCTGGTTGCACTTCAGGCAGGCTTCATTCTTGTACACTGCTCCATCATAGTTGACGAATGCATTCGGTCCTTCCTCGCAATCTGCTCTCAACAAGGATCCAGACAAACAGCTTGCTACCGGAGGGGAACTGCAAAAGCTTGCTGTATCTAGATAGACACCTGTGAAGGAAAGATAGAGGATGTGAAGACATGAGCTGATGAATAAATTCAGAAACTGCAAATGTATACAGCGTTGGTTGTGTATGGAAGTCGAATCTAGTGCAGGAATGGAACGGTAAGCAGTAAACACATTGCCAACTGGGATCATGCAGTGCAATGCAATGCAATATGTGCATATTTTTTATTCTATTATTCAGGAATGCTTGGCTAATCGTAGACATTGTGAATTTGACATCTAACTACCAAGCGATTTTGGCCTACTAGTTGGTTGATAAAAGCTGTAAGTCTTAACATAAAATAAGGTTGGTTACATCACGTTGTAAACCAATTACTATGTGTCAATAAATCATACTTGTTGAAGCGGATCACAAAATCACAACCCAGACAATGACGTTCATGATGAAAAAAGGGAAAAGTTTTAGGAGGCTAGTAATGGTAGAACAAGAAATTGCATGCTGAAATCATAGCTACGCACTGACATCTTGATTCTCTACCGAGAGCAACCAATCAGATCTGACTAATCACAGTCAACCAATGAGATTGGAGCGGATTAATTGACAGCACACACAGCAAACAAAAACATACCAATAATCAAGGCATCATCTACAGCAAAGAATCATGGAACATGATTTTGAGATATTTACAAATTCAACAAAGGCTTGTGTACCAATACTTAGCTCAAATTCGATCCAATTGGCTGCATTCCAGTTGCTCCCTTCCATCGATCAAGCCACAGGCAGAGACGTGACTAGTGGATAGGGCGCAACTCGGAATGCAGGCAATATGACCAAACTTGGTCTAACCAATACTACACCCTTTTATTTAGATAATGGTTCATAAATTCATCCGAGATTTATTTTTCCTGTCCATGAGATCAAATTTGACCCAATTCGCCTGTATCAGATGAGGAACAACTCAAAATACAGGAACAATGGTATCAAAGTCATCTTCTTTCCCAATATTACATAAGAGGGTTGGCAGTTGAAGGCATTTGTCCACGCTCGTTCCTATTTGATTCAAGAGAGTTATGACATCACTTCTGAACTTTCTTACCTATGCTATCATGTATTTCTTTTTTGCCTGGAGGTATCTGAGGAATAGTTGCGTTCAGGACACAGTTGTCGATCCTGTGAAAACAAGATCATGAACATTAAGGGGATAAAAGGGAGGAAACAAAAAGTGGCGTTCTATTTGATTCAAATTTCTACCAAGAGATTTTCAAGGGATTAAATGGGCTAATACTAATTGAAATACTTTCCCCTATCAATTTAATTATAGTGATTCCTAAATCCCCGGATTTAGTTTCCTTTTTGAGCAAGAGTTTTTAAAATGGTGCACTTTACATTATATGGGAAACATATCTCATGAAAGAAGGCTAATTTATCGATGACAAATATCATGAAGTTATCAAGCACTCAACACAACTTCAGAGATTGACATCGTACGCGCTAGGTTTCAGTGGACCTTGAAAAGAAACTTACCCTGCTTTGTCTATCAGCGTTTCTCCTGTGCCATTTTTACGAGGGAAATGCCTGCAGTCAAAGTTCCATGACCATGCTTCTAGACTTTCTGTAGTCTCGCCATTACACATGCCGCAGTACAGGCTTTTATAGGTCAGGCCACTGGTGTTACTTGTGACCAAGGGATCAAGCTCTTCCCCTGTAAAACAAATAATGTATAAAAATGGGTTGTCAATTAGAGTAAACCAAGAATTTTAAGAAATTTCTTGAAATCCTTGGAATAAACATGTAGCGGAATATTTTATTTACTGATATCAACCACTTCTCGGAGAGAGTGACAATTTACTCTCTCTTGTCTTGTTGGAAAGAGAGAGCTCAGAATCAAGCTGTGAATGTTACCGTGCATGTCAAAAGGCGAATCATTCATACAACCCTTTTGATGCTGTCGTCAAACTCGGATATAAATCTTTAGCAATGATAACTACTTGAAAGTTGTCTTCTTACAGGCAATCGAGACAGATTAATTCACTGATGATGTAAAGATGGTTAATCTCTCTTCATAACCAATATAGTAAATCTAATCCGTTAATCTGCCTACTAATAGTTAGGGTGTGCACTAGGTTTGACTAGAAGCTGGAACACGCTGTGAGTGATGGCACATTGCATTTGGTGGCACAAAACAGCTTCATCAACAGGAAATATGGTGGCATTAGTCAACGATGCTTGGGCGGGTTCACAGTTACAATTCAAATGCATGTTGACTATAAATTTGTCTGATGCAAGAGGAATTACACTAATCCAAATCAGTTTCATAGAAATCCTGCGGATCACAGCCTTTGATCATTGCTAATCAGGAGTAATTCAATGTATTAGTAGCCTACCAAACAAAAAATTGTCAAACAAGTAAACTTTATCGCAATCCTATTAGGCTGGAAAATTGATTTTTTGCTTGTCTGCTATGATAACAGCTATGGTAGACCAGAGTAAGGATATACTCCTATTTTTTCCTGAGCTGTGGAAGAATTACCCGACACAAGAAACACAGAAGGCTGGTTACTGGTTTTGTCGTTGCATCAGTTGTAACAGCTTGGAGGCATATCAGCTCATCCATATAAATGTTCAAGGGACATTGTGGAAAAAGAACCTTAGACTCTGTTGGCAAGCTTGAAAAGAAAAAAACCCTAGGTTACAGATAAACAAAGCTGATTTAGCCAAAGGATTAGAGACACCATAGTTATGTGCAAGGTCTTACCTGTAGCACAGAGTTTGCTGATTACTGGGTCAGCCGTGATGGGACAGCTATCCACTATGAGAGCGTGCCTTCCAAGGATCACTTTACATTGATATGAGTCATCATCCTCCATCAATCTGTTTACCTGTGGAACAGAATAAATACTAAAATGAGAAGGAGAAATGGAAATGCTAGAACTTGACACAAAGTAGGGGCTGGCGTCAGGAAAAGGAAATAGAAGTTTCAATATGTATAAATGTTTCCGCGAGACCAAATTTGAATTAGTTTACAGGGTTAGGGAATTCCGTTTAGGTAGTATACATGACATCTCACTCCTCATAATTCATTTGGCAGTCAGTTGTTCAGTGTTTAGTTTCGTAAGAATTTACATTTGCAGTGCTGCCTGCAGTTTTGGTGATCACCCAAAAGGCCACTGCCAAAAAAGCCACTGGCCATAAAGCCACTGGCCAAAAAGCCACTGCCCATAAAGCCACTGGTTACATAATAGAAGTCTGATATCAACTTTCCATTGACATGTTTTTTGGGCCCATAAAACAAGATTCTAGCTGTTGATATGCCATTTGTAAATGATTTTTTATTTCTACTCACTGATTCCCATTTTAGTAAAGTTAGAAAAGATCCCACCCACCCTTTGCAAATAATTATTTTAAATGACTCCGCCTGGACATCTTCTTACACATTTTTTCTGTACCGTAACCCCCAATTAATACACTAAGATGTATCTTGATGGAGAAATTTAAGTTATCACAAGCAAACAGTCAGCACATTGAAGCAATCCCGCACTGAGAAGAGACAGCGGTGTAGCTTTTTTGATTTTGACATGCCACATGCCAAGCACGAGTGAGTTGCATACCCTACTGGGAACAACAGAAAAAGTCAGTGGTCAGGTTTCAAAACTTTAAGCAGTAGCGATCAAGTTGAGTCGGTTGGGTTTTTTGGTCATCAATAATAAAAACATTCGATGGATGCACAGAGAGATCTTGGTAGAGGCTTGTATTGTTCACAAGACAGTTTAGTTTTTTTTAAGTATCAGATCTGATATAACAATGTGATAATCAAAATCGATCACAGTGTGCATCGGGTAAAAATGATACTTAAAATCTTTCCACGTGAATACAAATTATTGACACGGTACGAAGAAAAAAACCAAAAAAGCTACATCGCTGTCTCTGCTCAGTGCGGCAATGCTTCGATCTAAAAGTGCTGACTGTTTGTTTGTGATGACTTTAATTTGTCCATCAAGATAAATTTTACTGTATTTATTGGGGGTTACAGTACAAAAAAAATGTGTGAGAAGAAGTCCGGGTTGAGTCATTCGAAATAATTATTTGCAAACGGTGGGTTGGATCTTTTCTAACTTTATCAAAATGGGAATCGGTGAGTAGAAATAAAAAAATCATTGAAAAATGATCTACCAAAAGCTGGAATTGTTTTACGAGCCCAAAAAATCATGTCAATGGAAAGTTGATATAAGACTTCTATGATGTAACCGTTGAACCAGTGGCTTTTTGGGCAGTGGCCTTTTGACCAGTGGCCTTTTGTCCAGTGGCCTTATGACCAGTGGCCTTTTGACCAGTGGCTTTATGACCAGTGGCTTTTGACCAGTGGCTTTATGGCCAGTGGCTTTTTGGCAATGGCCTTTTGACCCGAAATCGCAATTTTAGCCCTCATAAATCATTATCACTGTCATTTTGTATCAAAAAACTTTGAGTATATACTAAAGTCAGAGTTATATTTCAAGTAGTTGTTTATCCGTGCAGAACTAATCTGTTTATTAAATTTTTACCTAGTCACTAAAAATCATGACAATTTGTCCTCATAACTAGATGAAGTCTTATGAGCATATCAGGTAGTATACTATGAACAAAGTACTCATCGTTTTTTGGAGATTCATAGGAAAGTTATTCTGTATGCTGAGCCAATTACCTTCATGGACAAGCCATGAATAAATTAATGGTCTTGTATGATTTTACAGTTAGTACCATGAGACAACATTTTGGACAACTCAGTGTCATGTGGGCTTCTACAACATGAGTCCATCATCATCCATAGTACAGGAGATTGGAATGTGGATATTCATAGAAAAATATTGGCTCAGCAGACTTAAAAAATCAGCCTGAGAAATTCCTCAATTGATTTGACCCTCGACCAGCAAACCATTAGCTATTGTACCTGTCACATCATCATTGCCTGCCACTTACTTTAAAACAAACCGAACCATCATGATGCCTTAATCTTGATGTTGGCTGAACCATAACCCAGGTCATTGACTGAGGAGTAGCAGGATATGAACTGTCGCTGTGTTTATACAACCAAAAGATAGCTGTATTACAAAATCTTACCAGTGGTTGCAGGTTTTCCGCTATATTGTGATTCGGTGTGTCTTGACAGCATAGTCCCGTATAATGACACGATGAGTGACAGCTACAGCTGTGTACTACTTCCCTGTTATCCATATACGAGACAGATTCTTCCAACAAGAGACCAAACTCCCTCTGTAGAGCTGCAACTGCATTGTCTGACTGGCAGTACTGTCCAATCAGACACTCTTTACTTCCAACCTGAAATAAGAGAAAAAAGAGTTGTTTCAAACCGTGGAGATAAATATCGATGCAAGGGCAAGAAAAACTTTCCTTTCGATTGGCAAAGCCTCTCAGATGATTTCGCTATGGGGTGGTGTACAAAATGCAATTGCTTTCCCCCGTTTCCCTTGGAGGTACAGGGTTACCTATAATTTTCAACTTCCCAAATCTGAACTGCAAAAAAAGTCTGGTGAGAAGTCTATAGCACTTCTCTCATACCAATTGTAGGTGTTGTTACTTACATGTTTCCTGTTGTCAGCATTGACAACTGCCGTAAACCCAAGCACACATAGAACCACTATTGTAATCCACGTCTGCATCATATTTATGAATATCAGAGGGGGTTAGGTTGTGGTGTAGCACTCTTTTCACTCTCTCACCGATAGCTCTGTAAAAGACCGGAAGGGTTGGTCAATTAATCAGTAAAAGGTTAAAACTGTCAATCCCTACCAGCAACAGGCAGTTAATGATGAGTGGGAGGTAGTCATTAGTATGTCATGCTTCTATGCCAGCGTCTCTCCAGTTGGCCTTCCTAGTTTCGTCACTTTAGTGTTTTGTTGACCTCAATTTGACATCCCATATAAATTATAGAAATGTACACCATTTAAAATATTTTTCTTAACAAAACAGGTGTGCCAACGCCGCAGATTCCAAAATTCTAAGCACCTGAAAAAAGTTGGTACCTCAAGAAATGACCGAGGGACACATATGCTCAATACCACAGTCTTTTCTTAAGAAGAATACACAAAAATTTCTGGCATTGTGGTGCAATAGTCGATTTTGGTGAGATTCATTAGAGTAGGATGATGATTTCACACAGCAGAATCTCTGTTCTGATCTCACGGTGGTGTGATGAAACACCACCAGCACAAATTATCTTTGATCATGGAGTTGTTATCAATACGGAGCTGAGTCATCATGCAATACTTATTGGATCTCAATTTTTCAGGTCTAGCCAAAATATAGAGGTTAAAAATGGAGTAACAGAAGTTCACAAAGCATTCTTCCTATAACGATTAGCTACGGTGAGGTATTGCGGTCAAGTTTTTAGCATCTACAATGGTGCTTTTATTAGGAATTGACGGACATTTGCAGCTAGTATAACTGTAAAACGTTTGTTATAGGAGCAATGAACCAAGCAGTGATGTGATCCAGTAGCACATCCTTGTTGCACATATTATTTGTCAGAGCAGACACCTGACAATGAGATGACAGTGGCTAGTGTAAAGAAACCGGCAGGACAAAGCACTCTGTGACTTAGCTGTTCAAATTCCTAAGTGCACTCTTCGAAAGTTAATGTCCTGATGTGTTAGACATGCGCCCATGATAGTTAAACTTCTCATACTTTTAGTATAAACATCTCAAAATGTCACTAGATGTTAATTTACAAGGGTGATGAACTCATAACTGCCATGTTTATATCATCAGTAGCAGAGCTTTGATATCTCAGCGCTGAGGGATACTGGCAGGGTGAACGCTCTGTAATGATTGTTATTTGATTGTTTGATCGATGTACAAGGATGATATAATCACAGAGTAAGGATATGTGATATAATATCAATATTTGCAACGAGTGCTTCAGCCTATTTAAGTTAGTATTTCGTATATTCAGGGCATGACAACTGAGTATAGCCACTCACAAAGCCTAATATTCCCCTAACCTCTGCCATACTACCATGACTACCTTGCACTGAGCAAAACATCTATTCTAAAAGAAACAGACCTGGCCACAAAATAAGTTTATTTAGATATAATGAAGAATTTGGCAGATTAGCGATTTTAAATCTAACTTTTTTGCCCAGCATATCTGATGGTAACGAGAGCACATTCTAAAGTACTTTATATACTCTATCAATTTAATTAAACCCTCTTCTCAACAAGTGGCAGTTGAAGTAGTAAGAGAAAGATTTCAATTGCGCAATAATTGATAATCAGGTCACCAATTAGCCTTTTTTGTTCAGCCCCATAAGCCAAGACAGACTTACTAGAAACAGACTCGTCTATGCACAAAGGTAGGCCTGGCCTGGTCTTTTATCTGCTTCTAATAGTAGTTTCTACTATTTTGTCCATGTGACAGTTTTGTTAGCTCATGTGATCTCTTATTTCAGCGTTCCAATTTCTTTCCAGATTTTGATAGCAAAGTTTCGGATATCATGCTGCCATAGCAGCCGATGAGAGATATTAGATTGTAGGTGGACTTACCTCTATGGATTGTTGGTTACGTCAGCATTTCCGAATATGATATCTAACTATATATCCTGAGATCAGCATCCAATCTCGATTGAAACTGCAGAAGTGTAGGGAGTTAGTATAACTTGGTTGTCACTCAGGCCGTCTTCACTATGTAGAATATATCTTAGCAGCAACAGGTATAAGTTGGAGGTTCTCTCTATTCTTGTTCGTTTGCTCTGGGAAGATCTAATTAGTTTTGATTGCGCTTACTTACTAATTGCTACAAAACGAATCTCTGGCTGGCTGTATCCTGTTTGGCTCACTACTGCTACCTCTCGCTGATATGATGGTCTTAGATGGAATAACCAAACTGGAACATAAATCTTCTTAATGTCTATAGTGCAACATGAGTATCCGTATGAATAACCTGTGATCTTCAACTATTATAATTGGATTTCTGTGATAAGCCCGCATTGCTATGTAGATTAAAGGCTATGGAGTTTCTTACATTTAGTGTTAGTAACCACAATTTGTTTTCTAAAATAGTGTGTGGGCTCAATCGAGCGGCACCCAATACAATAGGGGAATTTTCCCTAAATGTTCTTGGGCTATTTTGTATGAGTCCGCTGTCTATTTTTAAACGCAGCAATGAATAAACAAATTGATTAGAACAGCACGGAGTCAAACCGGTACACAAGTTTACGTTTTATCGGGAACATTCATGTGAAAGATGAGTTAACAAAATAATATCTGTCCGCTTGTAGACCACAGAGAAACAAATAAACATTGTTTACATTTAACCTTGTGAGGTGAAGCCAACGATGCTTATACAATTAACAACTATGTTTGTTGAGGCTACCCTGACAGTGTATATTGCAATCTACTCAGGGCTGATGAGTGGACAACGGGCTGAAATATGTTCCATATAATCACAATCCCTGGGTCATGGGATGGGATCTGTTACATTGTCATGCATTGCACCACCTAGTTAGTCTTCTCTTCCTACGTCGGCCAACTTGGTATTAATCATGTTGCTCCTGTCAGGACGAGGAATCGAGGGGGAGTTGCCACTCTCCTGTTGCAACCGCTTGCAACATACCTCATAATTAGGATATCCTACCCCTTCCTCTCCGCTATTATGATTCTGGTAGAACTACCAAATTCTTTCTACTGTATATTTACCCTTCTGGCGTGTTGAAAACTGCCGATAGATCAAAGATACTCGAGGCTTAGCTGCGACAAATTCTTAAATCAGATTCTCAAAATGTACAACTAGTGTTTGGGATTTAGCAGGACTTGGTCTACCTGACCCTGGTTATTTTCTCAGTATATGTTCAGTTTGCTCATTTTGTAACCGTCTGACCTAAAAAGGTCTGCACGGAGGACTGTAGCATATGATCACACAGGCTGGTAGCTGGTGACTACCGTTGTCACGTTACAAATGTGCACACTCTAAATATATCCAAGATTTTTACTCGTTGATTCTACTACCAACCCTTATTAGGTATGCAGAAGTTCATATATATTGGTTGTTTGTCTGTATCGGACAAGCCACAATTCATCAAGTTTGTTAGCAAAAAGGGATGGGCCAACCCAGGTAAATCTTTAAAAAAATTGAAATTCCATAACTGTCTACTTGTTTATCAGTTTTTCTCATAAAATTTGACGTCAAACCGAAACAAACTATTAAATTTGCCCTGCATTCTTGCCAAAATGTACTAATGCCTGTCAAGTATTATAACCATGCAAACCACAACTTCTGTATGATAATTGAATACTGTCTCGCTATCCTACAATTGTTTATATCTGAAATGAAGAGATTCAGGTCAAATAATAGCGCAGCGACAAAAGTTTCACTCAACTTTCTGTTCATTGACCTGATTATTAGGTCAATAACTTTCATAACACAAATAATAACAGTCCCTCATGGCTTGACTATTCATCATGTCTTATCAATGCTCTCGTTGTAAATATATCCTGTGTGACGCATCTCCGATAACCAGTACATGATGTCACCAAATTTATCCTTCTTATCAAAGTTGTTTACACACTGATTCCCACAGTAAAGCCTACTGCAATCAGTTTGAATAATAGGGTTAGCGTAAGGCACATCTTGATTATCAATAGCTCTCGTTTCCTTTGAGGACAACCCGCATTCAAAAGCGGAAACAAATGCAGTCTTAAGTTTTTCAAATTTGTTGACTTTATCGCAAAGGCAATCACAAACAATCACGGAACTACATGTGTATCCATATTACTCATCATTTGAAATCGATTTATTAGCACAATAAATGCTGATGATAGTTGCTATTCATGAATTCTCAGCTGTGGTCAACATGGTCTTGACAAAAATACTCTTACAAAAAAAGGATGTGTGCACAAAAATTTTTTGTGTGGTTGCAATGTGACGCTTTATAAGCCAGTGAGCGTCATAAGACCGCACTAGGTTAGCTGACATAAATAATAATAAAACCAAAGATTATAAATTATTCATTGATAAAACGTTCTAGTAAAGCAACAGCTCATCACCTCTAATGTTTGTTTTTTCCTTGATGTTTTATCCCTGAGTAGAAAATCCCAATGAACATTACTCAATTACCCTGTTGATTACTTCAGCAGAAATAGAGATTTTTGCTGTTGGTCATTGTCAATTGTGGTCATTACATTCAAAGCATAGGACCCTCATTGATATCACATTGTGTTGACTATACCAGTACTATAATGTACCAAAAGCTGGGAAGTAATGGTGAAAGTGGAAAGATTTGTCGGAGGGGGGGCAAGCAATAATCAATTTAGGAATCCAGCTCTTATAGGATATTTGTTTAGAGGTTTGCTGACACATTTCTAGAGCATTGTTATCATGCTGTGCCGTATATTCCCAGATTGATTATTTTCCACAACTGCCAATATTTCTTTTATTTGTACACCTTGTGATTGAGTTGTGACAGTTACAAATAGCAATATCTTAATAAATGAGGATGGCTACATATGTAGAATGGTACAAGTTCGAGTTGTGGTGAGTTTAATCTGCATACCTGTACAAGGAAATTGATGGTTCCATTGGAGTAGTAAAAACTCTATGGTAATTACAGCAATTTAACTGGCAATGTTTGACTACGGGAATCACTTCACAGACACAGCCAAATTATTTTACTTATTTTTCATGACCCATTCTAAAAACCTTTGTTTTTCGCTATTTCAATGCTGTGTTTTTTATGTGAGCGTTCAATTTGATCAGTAACGATACTGAATGCAATATAATGTCAATCAATAAAAACACTTTTTTTTGAGAGAGGTGCATAAGTGTAGCTAGTCACATGTTTTGTAAGCTACTGTATAACACATAACATAAGAGGGATGCAGAATGGTGTTGCCCCTTAGATTGGTGCTTTGTGTGTGACGCTCAAACCAAAAACATGCCGCCAACCCAAAACTTGTAGCCTGTAGCTTCAACACTCCAATTTTGCTGGGTAGTTGACGGATGATGGGATTTCGATTCTTAGCAAAAATAATTTTCATAATCAATTTTCTGAAAACATTTTTAAATTGTAGTTGTTGCCTCTTTGGCACTGCGCATCAGCTTCAGACCGTAGGTAAAATAGTGTTATCATAATTTGGGTGGGTAAGCCAAGTTGAATAGTTGATCCAAGCTGGTACCAAGACTTTATTACCAAGCAAATCAAATCCCAATTTATGGGCGTTGAGATTTTGTCCATTACAGCTGAGCTGATCATATAAATGTTTTGGATTATTGTGCCTGTAGTACTCTTTCATGACTACTATTTTCTGATTAGAGCAGATTTATAAATTGCTTTAATCTTTTATAAAATTTTGGTAATCCACCGTTATAGTTGTTCTACCTTCCTGGTATCTGCACCTGGCTTTTCTTTGATGCCTGGAAGTTAACAAACACCAGTACTCGGTCTCATCTTCCTTACCGGCCACACTAACTACAAGCTTCCAAGAAGTCACCCTCCATAAACATTAGTAAAAAGAAGATATATCATTGTGTTTCATCATCACGCATAATAAAACTATCTCTGTTTTTCTTGCTATAAATCTTAATAGTTTTCTTGATGGCTCGGTAACTGGACAGATTACTGTAATTATGTATATGGTTTCCTATTTTGAGAGATTATAGCTGGCCATAGCTGACGGATTATGTGATCACTAATAAGGAAACTTAGATCGTAGGGCTATTAAACAAATCAAACGCATGATTTTAAGAAGGATAGATGCTTGAAGATTACCGGCTTGATTACTTGATTAAAAGATTAGCTGATAATCATGCTTGTGTGAGTCAGGGTAATGTCCAAAGCACACAGCACAGGGAATTATAACTCCTTTGTCCTCTGTCCCACCTACCAAGTATACAGGGGGGGGGGGGGGGCGTTCAATTAGAAACAGCAAAGATCGCAATATGATCACTCACTCAGGTTGCATGAGACCTGCTAGGGGTCTCGCTCTTAGATCGCTCACTCATTGAAGGGTCTAAATATATTCTGAGCATGCGATCTGGGAATGATTTTGTCTAATTGAAACACCAAGTGAGCGATAATTTTGAGCGATGTGATAGTAATAAATTGCTTTAGTAAAACATCGCTCATTCTAATTGAAAGACCCCCCTGGCTCACTTCAACTAAAGCTGGCAGGATTGGTGTGCGGTTATCAGTTGCTGTTAGATGCACCCAACAGCTGATTTTCTGCGAAAGATTCAACTTATGATACCCAACACCCTTGCCAACTACCTATCTTTTTTCGAAAAGTTGGAGGGCAACCTGCACATTTGTGTAGAGTTGTACACTTCAGTAGCTCTCTAGAATTAATAGCCCTGCTCAACAATCTATGCAGGATGTGACAGATCAGTGCACTGATTTCAGTCTAAAAAATGACGTTAGGAATGTTTGATTTTATTGCAAATCAGTGTGTTGGTTATCCGTTTCTGATACAGGAGGATACAACTTCTAACATGAAGACCTTCAAGTACATTATCAGTTGACAATACTCTAACTTTCATCACTTCCTTTAATTCAACGCTGTTGTATATTTATCCTGTGCGCTTTCAAAGTGTCAAAACCTATAGAGGGTTGCGCTGGACATGACCATCCATCTTCATGAAATCAGATAAGAGCCCCTATCATTGCTATTAAATGTGACATTAAAGACGGTACTGAGAGCTGGTACAAAGGTTGACCTTCCTGTTTCTAAAGGAACGGATAGCATGCTGGGAAGAAGTATACTGGGATTAGCCTCTTATCGAGTGCCGCATGGACATTCCGTCCGATATTTTCAAGTCTCAACTCACAGTCACCCCTTTTCCGTTCAACGATCCCTTGTATGCAGCAGGGCTAGATTGTTGGCCCAATTTCCCCCCTCAAATGAGTTTTAGCATATACATTGATTCTGCTCGGTCCTAAACTAAATGTCGAGAAAATAATTTTGATTCATGTGTTAATGAAGAAGAGGAAAGCCTAGTTTAGACTTGAGTGCAGTTAATTGCCCATTCAGGGCATTGGTCACTTTTGATATAACGCCTTTTCTACTTCCGGAGCAGCTGTGAGAGTTAATATACCGATCAGCACTTAAACCTATTAGGATATTCATGATACTGTTTGACACTGAGAATATAAGAATCCTATCACATCTCGATGCCAAAACACTGTAGGTAGCTTTGGTCCCTGCCCCACCCTCCGACTAAGTATTTTTTCCGATGGTACCAGGGTGTTAGGTTGAACCTATCACTTCTTTTGTAACAGTTTCAATTACCTACCATAAGTGTTAAATCTTACCAGCTTGTTAAAATGACAGTTTGTTTCAATTGCCAAAATATCATCATGATGAGGGTGACCAAACCACAGCCTGATAATCATAATTACAAAACCCTGATAAAGTTCAAACAAGTTAAAAAAATAGATCAAAAGCAACAAATTTCAGCAATCTATCTCTGAATGTCGTCAAAGCAGACTATTTCTGTGGTTTAGTAACATGACTAAGATAGATCCACTCTGGTAATTTTGTGACGAGGATGTGATTTATGAGTATGGGTGTTAAAGATTAGTCAAGCATTACATTTCTATGTTTGTAACAGTTCAGTGCAACCCGTCTATAAATCCAACTCTCGATCTAATCACTGTGAATAATCATCTAGCTTTGACAGGAAGCTGGATACTGATACATTTTTTTGCCTGGAGTAAACGATAAACAAACAACTCTTCGACATTCTTTGCTGTTATTTATGTTCAACGTAAATAACAACAAAACAACAGAGTTTGTACCAACCTGGAAGTGAACACCTAAGCTGTCTTGGAGAGGCTGTTTTGAACTATTCTGCTGCATTCATAGATCGTGAGCAGACCATTGACTGTCTACCGATCGGAACGAAACAAAGCATTCTCCTGGATAACAGCTAACATACACTGCTCAACGCTGACATCATCAAGATTTCTGGATCTATAAGATTACTCGGCGAGTGTTCACTCTCATCATTGGGAGGCAGTATTATATTCTTGGAGACCATACGGATACAACATGTCTTCCGTCTGAAGTTGTTGAGATTAACAGAAAAAAAGGGAATTGTTACTTTTAGACAATGAATACGGTTATGATACTCAGTTGGGCACTGCTCTACATCTGCCTAAGCGGTCTCCTTGGCCAGGCCGAATCACAGCTTCAAACAGAACGAGAGGTAAGAGGCACATCTCTTATGCGTTGCTTGTACTTCTTATCATACTAAATTAGTGATACTACAAGGCAGACATTGCCTGCGTGCCATTGCTTTGTACCAATTAAACCAACCGAGTTTCACAATAGCTGTGATGCTCAGTTGGTTGTTTGTGTAGTGTGCTGTTGCTGGATGGTAGCGATCAGACAAGGTAGATCACTGCAAGTTATACCTGACCTAACAGAGCGGCCTAACACAAAGGGTGATCGACCTAGTGCTGCCTGTATGACACCAGTCATATATCAAGAGATTCCCGCTTCAGGCAGCCTACCAAGTGATCTCTCACATGTCATAGCGAGAATTTGTTGCCTGTACTTGGTCAGTTTTTGACATAGTGTGTTATCTGGCTTTTGTCCTACATTTCCATTGCTACCACCCAAACTGCAGCGCTGCTTGGAGATACTTCATGTCAATGTTTGGTTCTTGTAGTAATGGGCTGTTAAGTGACTAGAGTAGGTATACTGTCAGTCCGTCAGAGATAGCCATTTGTCTCTGCTGATTCTATATGTGTGTATCTCTACATGGTGGCAATCTTCTGCCCATCGTAGCCCAGCCTTGGGGTAAAGCTAGGTTAAAAAGTATTCAGTTGATGATACACCAGTACAAGAAAAGCCAATACCCCCAGTGGCCAGTGCAAATGGAGACTAACAATCTATAGTCTTTGGCGTATATGTGAGACCAAAAGGGGAGTCACCAAGTTTCACACAACAAGCTGGGTTTTATCCAGGCAAGGAGTTAAAGACTTTAACTCCTTGATCCAGGCATCCCGCACCTTTAAATTGTTTTGAGTGATTTATTCCATTCTCTTCACACCTGAACCCAAGATCTCTTTGACGATTATTCTTTTAACAAATACTCATGATGAGTGTAACTGTAGCAGTGGTGGCATACACCCTGTTCTGCTCAAATCCAAAAGTTCATCCCAGGCCATGAACACCTTGGCTACCATTTAGACACTGATTGAGAGCATTCCCGTAAATATAATAAACCTTAAATTCTGTCATTTGTGATGAACTTCCAGCTAAGGGTCTCTCCATCCCTCCCGATTGCCCAAGACTCGATGTTCATCAGGCGCTTTCGGTTATACGTTATCTCCCTCGTTCCCACAACTTTGGGATAGTTGAATTTGTATTTATGGATGTTTAACATTGCAGTAAGTTTTAGACTGAATAAGCGTCCACCTAATGCACATTAGAAAGATGTTATCAGGATAATCCCAAATATTTCTGGTCCGTGAAGTGACTTTAATTTTATTGCTATTCATGCTAAAATTGCAAACGTAATGCTCAGCTTAATATCTTATCATTTTTTTTGGTTGACAAAAGAACTCATTTCTGGCTAACTCAATATTATTTTTCAACTGGGCCACTAATGTAGAACAAACTTGCCGGAGCTATCATGTATTCTTGATCCATCCAACATTTTATTTTCACCTCATTGATATCAAATATGAATCAGAAATGGCGATGTATTAATAGGCGTTATGCCATCAACTCTATACAGGATTTGATGAAAACATATATAGGCTATCAACTCCATATAAAAATATGGGATTATGGCGTTCTTATCCTACTCTGCTCTCCAAGGTCTGCTACCTTGCTTTACCAAGAATAAAAATGTTAGCCTTTATTTCTCCCTGTTATAATTTGTTATTTAACTCTATAGCGATATTTAAAATGCTATTATTGTTGATTAATCAATCACAACATAAAAATACCACCACGTTATATCCAATTTTTGCCTCCCCTTACTTCTAAACAAATTGGCCATAAAACTGTTAACAATATGGAATAAAAACTACCATCAAGATATCTAAGAGTATGAATCAAACTCATTAGCATAACTGCTTACAGATTAAAGAGGGAGTATACTCTTAATCTTTATTGTTATGCGAATAAACTCGATGGCATTTGGCACAGTCTTTGTACCACGCTGGAATTTATGCGAGTCACATACTTCCACCTCCAGTGTGCCATCTGGTGATCTGAACTTGTCTAAAGCCGTTTGTGTGAACTAACATTGTCCCTGGCAGGATGGAACACAACATGTTTGACAGGCTAAAGCTCCGCTTTCTATTTTAATTTTGACGACCATCTATGGATACCGCTGAAAGAAACATACGACAGCTAATTCTTGTCGCACAACTTACTTTTGTCTGATGTTATCTGACTCTGTTCTCCTTTGGAGGCCAGCCTCTTATTTGCATCTCGATTAACGACACAAAGTTTTGGAAACAATATGATATATTAGTTACTTTATGGAACTAAATAGAAACTTACAAGAATAAACATTTTGGAATGTACTTGGTATCAGCTGATTCAGTTAAAATTTTAACAATTAATGATCTTTCTTATATCAACGAAAAATCAACAATGGTTAATAGTCCATGCAGGTCATGAAAAAACCTGAAGCTCTGTCCTTTTGATGTACCAAGAAAATTTTCTAGCGAGATAGATCAGTACAATATTTTATTCTCTATCACAATCGGTTTTCAAATATAAGTGTTTAAAAGGATTGCTAAACTTAAACTATCCCTCTCTTACTTTTAAGGCTTCATCAGGAGTATGTTTAGCCCAAGGTTACTGTACAGCAGAAGCAGCAGTGGAGGCTATAATCTCAGAACTCAGTCTATCTCAAGAAGAGGCGGAGGAGATAACACGATACACACATAACGACACGATACTGGTGTGGAGAAGCTGTGGCTGTTCTCATGATTGTGATCTGACTAAAAACTGCTGTCCTGATGCTCAGAGAAACACAGCGGTGAGTGAGACTCAATATTGATTTGATTTAAATTGAACAAACTGAATCATTGTTTAGTGCAATCTATGTGCTTATGTTAAGGCTCTCATGAAGCCAAAACGCAATAACTTAGAGATCAAGTTTTTGAGCTGTTGGTGGATATTGAAATGTTCAAGCAGTTTTGACATGCAACCAGGAAGATTGAGACTTGATATTGCTTCGATCGCAACAAAATTGAGAAAAATTATTTGCTTATTTTGTCCAGCGTGTTCAAAGTCCAGAGTCTGTATCGAAAAAGTGTCCGCATTGTGATAAAACATTTTCAGATTCCTGATTAAATGTTGAATTACTGTAGCCTTTTCACTCGGCCACCATTACATGGCCATGTGACAAGGCTAAAATTATTGACCTACAACATTCATCAGGTAAATTAAATCTGGCCCACTTAAGCTCAGAGAACCTAGCCTTGTTACAAGGCTACAGAGAACCAACAAGCCTGTGGTCACTGTTTTCCATTAAAAAGAAATTGATGGATAAAACCCCAAATATTCAACAAGGTGGTATAAGGAGCCCATCCAACGAATATCCCAAATGCGCCCAACTGTTGGTTTCTTGAGTACATAACCTAATTTTGTTGAAGATAGATATACTTTAGATTGGGCTTAAGGTTCGGCCAAGGTTGATCAAGAGTTTTTTTTCGTAAATTAACAGAACTAAATTATTTCATTGAAAGCTAAGGATAAACATCTATGGCTTTGTTCTGATTGATGGCACACTATGAACCAAAATTGCATGCGGATCTTGTTAAATAAGGACCAAGCATGGGTTCTCGTATGTGAGTGAGTGAAGCAAATGCGTCAGCTCTAGCTCTTTGTTGTGTGCTGCCTCAATTTCTTGCCCTCGCCCCTTGTTCAGATAAATGGAACTATGACTATAGTGTTTTGATCTAAATTAACCTGGCTATTCTGACATAATATCCTAAAAAAATGTTCTCATCCAACACACAGAATCACAAAACTTTTTGATCCATTTCCAAATTAAATCCAGTATCAAAACAATTTGATGTTTGCATTTTACCGTGAGAACCGAACTGAAAATTGGACTATGAATGCATTTTCGTTTGATAATCCTGAAGCAAGAGATTGGTTAATCTAAACTTGAAACAAAATAACAGCAATGAAGTCATGTAATTTGGTGCACTGCTATTACATTATGTTTGATGAAATAGATCTAATGACCAAAAGGGAGAATATTAAACCCAAATGCATTAAGCTAGGTATATCTAACTGGTTTAATTATGGTGAACTTGATGTGAATGTGAGGATGTAGACTAAGATGATCTGAACATAAATTACTTAGTTTAGGCAGAATTTCATTCAACATCATTCCCGGCCCACAATGACCCAATTATAACCAACACCTGAAAATTTGACACCCTATACTTGAGGGCAATCACTTTACCAAAAATATCTGAGTAATCTTTATGTTGAGTGACTTTTTGGCAAATTGAATAATTACAGCTTTCACAGGATCAAGACTAGCAAGGCTTCAAAGCCAACGACCTGCGTAATATAGCGTTAATAACTTCAACAATCCGATATTACTTGTGTCTGATGGTACCTAAGAATAATGGCAAGTGTCAAAATTTGAAGGGATATGGTGCTACAAGAACCACTCAGCATCAGGAAACAAGGAGACAAATTGGGTGACACCAATTGACACAAAAACAGGCTGTTCACTTTGTCCCACCGTGAGGAGATGTCATCGCTTACTGCACTGTCAAAAATGCATACTGAAACGGAACAGAAAGTTTGCATATCCTGGATCAGAACAGAACAGTCTTGCATTGCCAGATTTTCAACTGCAAACCTAAGCAACGGCAATGCCATAAAATCCATACATTTCTATGTATGATAATTAATAATTCATTGATCCTAATTAAACATATCCCTGAGTGCCACTGCTCTGTACCGAAATTACTTTCCAAAATGTGTCAACCCGTAAAATTTGATTTTTATTTGAATTTTAAACATCAGCCAACTCATATAAATGTGATATAGAGCCAATAATCATGCGTAGAACCCAATCATCAACATATACAACAAACCTACACTGTAAAATTTGAATGTTTTTATGCAGGTCAACCAAAATTTTTAATTTATACACCATCGCTGTCCACCCCAAGGGCTATAACCAAGTGTAGACCGCCAACTAATCCTTCCATTTAATCTTCCGTATAGGGGTGTATCATATATCATGTGCTGTAACATCGAAGAAAGGGCCTCTGCTAGGACTCCTCCCACCAAAAAAGGAGAAACAGGCAACAAACTGCCATTGAATGAGCTGCGAAACTGTAAACTTTTCATTGAGTGTTCAACTTATCCTTGTTGTGATTTGCAGGCCGTTCCTGTCTCAGTTCTAGAAGAGACAGTGAGGATCGGATGCAGTAATACTCGTATCAATAACAGAATTGTCCCAGTGGTTGAGTCATGCCCAGAAGATCCCTCTATCCTAGAAGAAATCAAAACTCTCTGCCATGAGGGTAAGTTACATTATCTGCTTGGGAAGACATTTATCATTATGATGTCATATATAATATATATTTATATAATTTATGAAATTATAATTCAAATATTATTATTAGTAGGTAATATTTGCTCCTCAGTTTTTGCCACTACCACCTTCTAACTTAAAGCAAATTAGATCTATTTGTTGTCAAAGATGAGAGAAGGCATAAGAGAGTCTTGGTCTAGTCAAAGGGTAGACAAATTCAAAATGTTTGAACAAAATACTAGGATCATCAGAGTGGCGTAAACAGCAAATGAGAACAAACACATTTATAAGAGGAAACAGAATAGTTTTATTTGCTTTTAGATGGCCCTCATTTCCTTGTTGATGGGCATTAGGTTAACAGAGGAATTCATGTGTTAAATATGACTCTCTGTACCCTTTTTTTGGCCAATGTATTGACACCCCATCAGCCAATCAAAGCCAACAAAGTGGCTAAAGCCTAACCCTCTTAGTGCCAGGTGTTACAGTTCTAAGGGTGAAAGATTGCTTATGCTTCCTATTTTTATATCATATATATTTCACTATGATTCTAAATGTTTTATGGGTAACTGTCTACGCTGCATCGCAAGAAGATAAATTATAATTGTGAAGGCGGAGCATCGCAAGAAGATACCTTTGATGCTAGACTATTTATGATTTTCATTATGATTGCGTTGGTTGATGAAACATTCCTTCTGATTCTCATCAGCCTAAGAAACATTACTTACAATTATGAATGGTCATATTTATATTTAGAGTAAAGCTTATTCGGAAGTTGTGGCTCTGTTGAGCAATAACGAGATGTATTTTTAGTGCTGCTATATACAGGATGTACAAGTTGATTTCATCAATTGAAAAGGAAACTGTCCACACTCACCCCCTTTAGAAATTTTATCTTTGATTATGATATTATCACAGACTAAAGATCTTTCAGATCCTTAAACCATGACAATGTTTACTTTGTTCCCCCCTCTTAACTAGCCTTATCTCAAAGGCCCCTTTCCTGTTCCAAATCTGAAAAGGGGCCTTTGAGATAAGGTTACCTCTTAACTACAGCCTTATGGTTCATAAACCTGACATGTGTACTTTCCCCAGCATCGCTGTCACCTTCATCGCTGTCACGCTGGCTTATCCTATTTGTCCCTGTCAGTGGAATCTTAAACATTGCCACTTAGCCCCAATTGTATCTCACTCTGGATCAATCAGATTTGGATTAATCATTAGCCCACTACCTCCGCCGCCATTAAGAGCATGTGCACGACACTTAGCACAATCAGGCACTGTCATGTTGTGCATTGTAGATCTTTTGAATCATCTCTGCTTGACTCAGAACCATTATTTGATGGAACACTTTCAGGTGTTTTTCCTCTATGAAAAGGATAATAAGATCTAGTTGCAACTGTCATGGGTCAACCAGCAAACTGAAATCGGACATTCCTATATTACGCAGTATAGGAGAACTACAACCTGTGCAATAGCAAACATCATCCTCCAAACCCGTATAAATGAATCCACCATAGCAAATGGGCATTCCTACTTGAGGCATTGGTATTTGCCAACCAATGTACAAGTTGCTCCCATGTCAAGTTGTATATCTAATTCCACTACTATATTTTACACCTATTCTAGGCTTTCTAGCATAATGTTACCTATCACATACTTAAATTTTAGTGACCTAATCAATCAGAAATAAATCCTACCATAACAAATTGTCTCCTCAATGAAAAAGAAAAGATAACTCCTTCTTGAAATTTACATATTTTGGCTTTTGAGATAATATTTTCCCACACACATAATGTATATATCAAATCTTTGTTATTACCATCCAGGACCTCAATCAAGTTATTCAGTATGTAAATATCAAACAACCTGCTGTGGTGCCCTTGTATCATTCTAAACATTGAAAATTAAAAATGACATTACAGAAAAGGTCCACTTTTGTATGGGCGGTAGCCATTTTCATGATATAATCATAGAAAAGGGTTTGTTGGTGCAGCCTTTTTTGGGTGTACAGGAGCTGTACTGGACATGTCCTATAGCATTCATATGGCGCCTACAGCACAAACATCAATGCTTTACCGGCCTTGATTGCTGTAAGACATGTCCCATTCAGCACCTATCACACCTCTTACAACTCCTGTCACCAGCAACAGTTTTAAGAACAGCATAATCTCTTGTAATTGTCGATTCTTTATTTCTTCTGTTGTTTATGCTTGCCTGTTGAGAGGCTGAGTAAGCAGGTAAAACTACTCTGTACAATGAGAATAATGTAAGCAGGATTGCATAGAATATTTTCAAGTAAGCTGTCAAGTGACTTTCTAAGGTCACCTTGTCATAGTTTATCATTCCCTGCAACTTATTGTTGTAGGTAAGCCAGATGGTGGGAAATTGGTGAAGTTCAGCAGTTCCAAATCTTATGTGACATATTCTAACATATACTGTGCCATGTGTCATGGAGAAGAAATGCCTGATCTGTTTCCCTGGAGTATAACATTAGCCTGCAACACACCAATAGTTGAACCTAATGTCACAGATACCAGTATAGCCAATACAACTCTTTTCCAGCTAAGCTCGTAAGTAGGACTCTGCTCCTGTAAAATATAACTACAGTGTATATGCAAAAAGTGGTCCGAATCCGTATCAGCAATGAGGCAGTTCACTCACCATAGAAGTCAGTAGACGCGTGCTCAAAGTGTACTCCTATCAATGTTACATGTCAAGTCAGTCTGTGTGTTAATTAGGTCAGGGAAGAATTGCTGTAGCTTCTTAGAATTGTAGGATGAACTGAGAAGACAACTTCAAAAAGCAGGGAATTTTGGATAACTACCTGCAATAAGGATACAACAAACCTAGCCAATTTGTTTGTTCTGATGGTGGGTTCTGATTGGGTCTCCCCACCCACAAATCAGAGCCAAAACATTGGCTTCAACCATATAGTTATTACATACTCTATATAATAACTCTTTGGCTACAACATACATTATGATGTAAATATTTCTCACCTGTCACGCGGCCACAGGTTTTGGTTTTTCTGGTTACCAAAAGCCAAAACCAAAAACCAAAAAACAAAAACCCGTGGCCGCGTGACAAGGCTAGGCCTATACAATATAAGCCTTTCTCTATGCAATCGGATTCGCTTATTAAGAAAGAAAGAAACGTGTGAAAACGAGGTTCTCAGAGCTGTATGCTATTCATAAATGTGACAAGCACCAACATATGTTTATTATAGTAATTAAACAAAGTTTCTGTATTATATCCAGGAGTAGCCTATGTGTTTACGATGAGACAAGTGAAGAGCCACCAGCAGATCTGGCTGATGATATCGGTGACACATATGGTGTGCTTCTCACCTCAGGTTTAGATGAAGACACTTACTGTGACATGTTCAATCAGATTATCTCTATTTGTCCGGAAGGTAAGCTACATACCTCACTCCAGTGGTCTAAGTGACACACTCCCTCCAGAAGAAGATATAGCAATTTTTAAAAGCTTTTTGCATCACCAACCAAATATTATTTTTCCAATTTAAATTCATTTGATTGAATATATTTCTGAAGTTATAAGGAAGATTAGATTTGAGATTCGTTAGTCTTTGCAAATCTATTATAATTATCTACAAACTCTTGTTTCATTTAAGAGCTGACTGCTTTTGATGATTGCCAAACCTGACAGGATTTATGAAAGCAAAACCGAAGTTTGATAAGATGTAGCCCAATGTATCATGAGTGAAATTTTGATTGCTGTTAGGTTCGTTTTCTAGCTTAACAATAAAGCAGCTGTGTACATTTGTTTGAATCTATATAACTCCTTGCCTACTTCAGGTGCTGAAACTGATATTGATGAGGCCTGCCGAAACAAGCCTGCTTCTTATGTTATCAACGATGATGGAAATATTATTTACAGAAATATCGAATGTGCTAAATGCCATGCTATTGATCCCATAGGTATGTATCCAGACCAGAATGAGGAAGCAATCATGTCCCATGCCTTTGCTTTTTTTTTGTATTTCTGGGCTTATTCTTGTAGATGAATCCTTTTTATCTTCCCTATTACATCACTCAAATGATTTATTCATACAAAAAGTTGCGCATTTTTTTGAGAAGGTTGATTGTGAGGTGCGGATTACTTCCACACCAATATCCTACACAGATTTTCTGCCTCCCTATGATCTATTCATATCCATCGCTGACAGAGTTCAGCATTGTGTAACAAATCAGTTGTCCCATTAACTGCTTTTAACAATCAGTTTTCTTCGACTTTTTAGAGGATTTAAAATGCCAGAAGTGCACATCCAGATCATGTAAGTCAGGGACCGGGACTGATCAAGGTCAGTCTACCAGTTTTGCTGTGCTGATACAACCATACACATCAAAGCAGGCTTCCTGCAAAGGTGCGTAACATGAATTAGCAATCTAAGCACTAGATGTAAGTTAATCGTCAATGTACAACCATCCATGTTTTGCAGGCAGCTAACATAAATAGACAATATTATTGGTTCTATTTCCAGTTTTAGCAATTTGACCCTGTTGTTACACTTGAGAACTGTCGCTTTTCAGTCAGGAAGTAAGATGTCTGTGAGCCCTGAAAATACATCTAGCATTCCAAGTCAAGTTTTCTTCAGTGCACTGTTTCGTTTCATGCACTTTGATTGGCAATCAGTATCTATTTTAAGGACTTGATAAATTATCTGTTCTTTTTATTTTTTTTATTTCCATTCTCATTTGTAGCCTTTAATTACATCGGTGAAGAAGAGAGGTGTAGTGGAGATCTAGCAAAGATACCGTCCTGTAATGCTGGTAGGTAGCAGGGCCATAGTTTAGAAAAAAATAAAGGGCAGACAAAAATTCAAGGCGAGTGCGAATCATCACCAAGAGATGTGTTGTAAGCTGTTTCCCAATCAATATAACCAGTATATAATAAGCAAACGGTGATCCCAGAGGAGCTGATTCTGACATGGATTATTCAATTATAGTGTTTTTAGGCCACTGTATCTAGCTATCTAGGGGAGGTAGTGCCACCCTGTCTCCCCTAGAACTACAGGCCTGGGTAGACACGTGTTTAACTATTACAGAAACTTTTAATACTCACCATAGTTGATCAATCGTTTCAGGGATTTAGTATTTGATTGTGGAAAATTGTCAGGATTTAAATAAATCACCAGTGAAGGTAACAACATACCGTCATGCATCAGGTGTGCGCCAACAAAGAGCAAATGAATATAGTCAAGCAGCTAGTTCTGCGGAAGTTGTGCAATATTTTACATTCAACAATTCACAGCACTTCTAGGTAAAAACTATGTAGAGTGTTGGAAATTATTGCTGAAAATGACTGACTGTATCCTGGCCCCTCTAAATCCTATTGTAATCCCAAATGAATATCACCTAACTATTCATTGTAGGAGAATATCTTGACACAACAACATTGACCTGCATTCCGATCTGTCCAGAGGGATTTGTCCTTTACAAAGGTGTCTGTCAAGAACCGAGACCAATGATATCTTCTAACTGTGATGACATGGTGAGTACACGAGAGTATCTCAGATTTCCCAGTTTACAATTTCATTTAATTTTCGCCATTGAGATTAGGTTAACAAGAATCCAAACACAGATCGATAGGAAAGGAATGTTTTAGAACCTCATAGATTAGCCCTTCCCAATCTTAATGTTGACTGCATTGATGCTTTGAGATTGCAGCCTTGGAGAACATCAGTATCAATGCGATGGAGTTTATAATATACAATTTTTTTTGCATTTAGATTTTTCCCTCAAACTGCCAGCCGCACACAAGAGAATTTTTTACTTTGCAGAAGTAAAGGATTAAACTGAATATATTTTTGAGTGAAATATTATCAACCTAATCACAATGTGATGCTTACTCTAAACGCTATATTTTTTTTGTATTACAGGTAACCTATGGATCATACAAAGCGATCGCCGCTGAAAATCAGATAGAGACATCAGTGTTTAGCAACAACGGCTTCATGATGGAGTTAATTAATGGGTCCCTGATCTGTCACAGCTGTACTAGAACAGTCAAAACCTTTAAAACAGAAGGTCTCACCATACACAACAACGGATCAATGAATATAGACAACGTAATCGTCGACCAACCAATGATAGCAAGGGAAGAAAACTCTACATACCTCTGTCTACCGGCCACAAAAAGTGGCCCCAAACACAACAAGATACGGAAAGCGACTAACCAGGACATTTTGGAAGTACAAGGCTGGCTCACAATTGTTCTCTGTATAGTGTCCATCATCTGCATCATTCTGTTCTTCATCGCTTTCTTCTCAGTGAAGAGAATGAGAAATATTCCTGGTTCTACCATTGCTGGAAACATGCTGATGTTCTTCTTCGCTTATATTACCTTCTTGATCAAAGATTTGGTGAAGGTTGACGGCTACGTACCCAATGAAATGGCGTGTAAGGTTATAGCTATTCTGATCAACTACTTCTTCCTGTCTGGGTTTGTGTTCATGATCATCTACGCTGTGTTGATCATTAGGTCACTGGAGTTTGTCGACCTTGACACGCGCTACACATCAATGTATGTCTTTCAACTGTGGATAGCTGGAATTCTCACTCCTTTTGTGTTCATCTTGCCGGCAATACTAATGGACAATTTCAAGAAGGAATCTGTTTGGTCTCCAGGCTATGGCCACAAACACTCATGCTTTATGGAGAACCGAGAAGGGAACGTTATTTTCTTTGTTGCTCCTATCGGACTGTGCCTGGTGATTTCTTTTGTCATTTATGTCATTGTTGTACATCGTCTAAGACAGATCGCCGCTGCTACAAGTCGTGTCCGCCAATCTCATAAAGAAAAAGTGTTCCTCTGTCTAAAACTCATTGTTGTGCTGGGATTCAACTGGTTGTCTGCCATTCTTGCCTCAGCAGTAGACCAACACAAGTATCCGACAGCAAGCGCAGCTCTGACAACAATCTTCATCATCTTATGTTGCCTCCATGGTTTCTTTGGATTCATAGTTTTTGTCGTCAGTGGCAGCAATCTCAAACTGATCAAAGACAAAATCAACTACTCAAAAGTCTCCTCAGAAGGTTCTTCGTCAGTCGGAAGAGCTACAAGAACTCTATCTGGTCCCGGGGGTAAAGGCACTTCTACAGCAGCCAGCGAGATGTCCACAATGCTCAGAGGGTTTGACAATAAAGCATCACCAAAATATTCACCTATACTTGGAGAAAAGTTCGCACATGAACCTCTTAAAAAACATGATTCCGTTGACAAACCCGTATTAGACTCACTGAGTCCCACAGGAGGACCTCCAACAAATGGTGTAGCTAATGGTGTCAATAACGAATCACCGCTATCTACACGATCGAATAACTCGCAGCGTAAATGTGACTTCTTTTAATTTGCCATTAGTATTAAAGGCTCAAAAATTCTGAAAGATGATTATTATGTTGTCATGTAACTTTGCATTTTGGGATGCTCTATTTTTACTGTATATTATATGAATATCAGGGACATTCCAAATTTTACTATCTACTGTACTTTTGTTCTATAGTTGCAATCTCTCTATTTACTATTTCCCCCCCCCCCCCCCCCTAAATGATTTAACAGATTTCTATTCTGTTAGCCTGTTTTCTCAGAATGATGCAATATACACCTGTTTTATTTTGACGGCAATTTTTGCATGTGAGCTGCAATTAATGTTACTGCTAGTCCTTCGTATGTTAGAGAATCACAACATTATTTCGCTATTTAATGTGTGCATGAATTGAATTGAATAAGACTTTTCCTTGCAGTCTGTGCCACTAGATCAAATATGATGTTGGCACGGAAATTATGCTATGTATGTAGTAACATTATAGTGATCACGCTGCATATTTTCCTGTTGAATCACTCTTTGTGTATTCTTATTCAAGGCACACATTTTGCTACCATGTTCATCTACTAATACTAGTATTGTCATAATTAAAAGTGCCAAACTGTTTTTTCTTTGTATGGAATATTTCAAACATCCCTCATTAGCGTGTCATGAATGATATTTTAATTTCTTTGGTTTGTAAGAATGAATTGGTTTAATAAAAAAAGTGGTTTACAAAACTTGGTAAAGTGAGTGCCTCCAATCATTATTAGTCGCTTTACTGTGAATTCTGTCATTGTCTTTCACTTTCAAACATGTCTCTATGTCAGGTTCAATACTATTTCCTTGCTCTTTGATTATAAAATTGTTATTGTTTTGTGTGATCACAGCTTGTGAGGTTTTGCTCTATGAGTTAGATAGCATATGCTGCGAACAAACAAGCTCAGTCTGCCTCCATCAAGCATTTTCATTTATTTGATGAAAGAAATGCCTGTAGAGAATTTATGCAATATTGAAACTACTTGTAAGGAGTTTTATTTCCTTCATATACAGCTTGCGTGTCAAATCTTGTTCACCTGCATAATTGATCTTCACACCTCAGGCTTGAGTATATGATTACTCATTGAGTTATGTTCTCTTGCATAGAGGGGAGACAACTTTCCCTTGATAATTGTCCTCATTATTTCTCCGTTTCAACATGTCCTTATTAATGCCAATATAGATATAGAAGACCTGCGCGGTAAGGGTCAATAAAGGCAATTATGCACCCAATATATTTTGGTATACTGCTTAAAATATCAAATCTACGATAATTGTTATATGAATCTTTGAGTGCCTCAAAAACAGCTTTGTACAAATTCTCTATAATAAAAACTGAATGTCATGTCATGTCGCCAATTTTTCACTTTTTTGTCTCAGTTGCATACATATTGGCAGGTGGAAAAATAACTACGGTAATTAATGAGTATGTTGCTGGGATGAGTCATTACATGATGGAAAGTGCCAGTCATGATGATGGGGTTATGTTCAGTTGTTTCCTAATTTGTTTAAATTTGATTATCAGATAATACTGTCCGAGTGTTTATGCTCGAGCTGTATTGGTGGTTGCTGCAAAACAAAACCTTGCTGAAAATAGTTCTCATAATTTATCGCTATGCTACTCGCATGCACGGTTTGATCAGACAGTGTCATAAAAATCAAAACAATATGTTCCTAAATTACCTTGTATAGCCTAATAACAAATCACTTTTTTCTGACCTCGATAGCGATATAAGGCTATTAATTGAAGCTATATTAGCCCCTTTCCTTTATTGGTATCGTATTGAAGGTCTCAGGCTGTAATTGAGAGCATTGCACACAAGCAAATCTTTCTCAACTTGTCTAATCTTCTAAAGTTTTTCTCTCTTCATCACTCTATGACATATAAATGTGTATTCAATGCTCCATTTTCAGATCATTGTCTTCCAAGAGCGGGACGAAACTTTGGAAAAAAGATGAGGTATACAACCATAAACATATAAATACTCTAGACTGGAAACTATTGGCTATTTGATAAAGGCTCAGTGTCTTCTCTAATTCAGTGACGCGACGTCACTGCGCTATTCACTTTTTCTTTGTAGGGCATAGGCTAGAATAGGAGTTATCTCCACATGAATCTAATGTGTGAATAAAATACCTTCTTATTTCTAAATATGACCACTACAACTGGGTAAAACCGGTGAATGTTACAGAACATGTACTAATGAAGTATAAAATGTGATCAGTATACCGTGCCATCAAATATTGTGTGTGCCATAACAACATATGCTATAGCATGTTTCTGGTTTTAACATTTGTATGAAAAATGGTGCGTCAACTTTTCAAAGTTCAAGTTTTTCTCAGAGTTTCACCTAATAAGCCGCATCTGATCTTTCCAGCTGTCAGGCGTGTTAACGAAAGATGGGAAACACTAATGGTTCTCGAGTAAGGTCCGATTTCAAATGTATTTTTGTTAACTAAATGCTTAAAAACTCAGAACACTTAGTCTTTGTTCTTTATGGTTCTTGCTCTTGGCTACTAATAAATTTTTAGTGCGGTGAACTAAAAATAAAAAAAACATCTCAGCAGCCATCGCAAGTAAATATAAACTGTAGATACAACACAAGCAAGTCACCTTGACTGCTGCGTAGTGGTGTACGGCACATCAGATCATTTGATCTTTACTGGTGATATCTATAACACTAGTTTGTTCCCTCGGAGGACGGTGGTGGTGGCGGGATATTTAAAAAGCTGTGTATCAAATCAGTTTTTACCTATGTATAGTCGATATTGAGCCAAGATCTACAAAGTTGTCCAGGGACCTAAGTCTGCAACATGAGTACGGCTTCGTCTGATTCAACTTTTCTAAGGTAGGAAAGGCGGAAGATTTTTCTTCTGTCTGCGACTTCCTAATGTATTAAACAGAATCCACAGAGAGCCATTAGAGTCCAGCTGCTGGTACCGAGAATTTGCAATTCGTACCCTATACCCATATCTACTATACCCTATAGCATGAAAATATTCACTGATTTAAATTTAGCAACCTGGCCAAGAATAGGAAAACTTACTAGTGATTCATTAATGAATATCGATTTTGTAAATCCGCAATGTACACCGACATCACTGCGCTTTTCAAAACTCCATCATTTTTATGCAGTAGCATGTAAAAACAGTCTATCAAAGATTATAGAGTCAGGCCATCTCTCATTATTCAGTTGTGCTGAGCATGCAAGCAGCCTTGTGAGGGAAATAATCGGTCGTTACGTAAGGATCCGCGCTCATCATGAGGCCGCTTTGAAAACGGATGCAAACACTCTTATTCGGTCCAAAATGACCCGCCTCCCTATATTCAGCCATGTCCGATAAGATAAGTCTCGGTAAATATACAGCCACTAAATTATCGATTGATTTGGCCAGTCTGAGCCACTTTTATTTTCTCTACAGCATGCACATTAAACTCAATATTTATGTGATTGATTGGGCCAGTCTGGGCCATTTTTTGAATCGATAAGAATCTTGCTTAATTTTTGAAGGTCTTTAACTTAACAAAAGTTTTTCCTCAGATTGATTGGGCCAGTCTGGGCTGCATTTAAATCATCCATGATAATAGTTCAATTTCTTATCCCTATCAAATATTTTATTCATGTCCTGTCACAAGCCAGCGGATTATTCCCACAAGGTGAGTTAAATTGTGGTATTTTATCAAATCTTATTTCCTCTGCGATGAAGAGACCTGTTGTTCTGCCAGTTAATTTTCTTCAAAAAAAAGTCTCAATACCCACCAAATGTTGGGGAAACACTAGACATCCAGGTCATATGTGAGATTATAAACCCTCAACGTTATTGAAAGATGTCACTGCTTATAATTTGTTGATTTTTACACAGATTGATACATGTGTATCAGGGAGGGATGTGTAGGAATACCATGTCAATCTAAGACCAAAATTTCTAGCTTATGCTAGTTTAAAGTCTCAGTAGATTGATCCAGAAGTAGCTAATCTTCAACAAAATGATCATGCAAAATCACTGAATCGATATGAAGAGCAAAGACTCAGTGTTCTGAGCTCAGATTTTAAGCCTTTAGTTGACAAAATACATTTGAAACTAAACCATACTCAAGGACCATCTGTATTATCCGTCTTACGGTTACATGTCTGACAGTTGGAAAGATCATATGCAGTTAATTCAGTGAAAATGCTGAGCAAAACCTGAAATTTACAATAGTCGATGCACCATTTTTCATACAAATTCTTCAGGCCAGAAACAGCTATAATGTAAGTTGTTATTGCACGGACAATATTTCATTGCACGATATACTGATCACATTTTATACTTAATTACTTTATGCTCTATAATATTCGCCAGTTTTACCCAGTTGTAGTGGTCATATTTAGAAATAAGAAGGTCTTATATTCACACATTATATTTATGTGGAGATAACTCCTATTCTGACCTATGCACTACAGAGAAAAAGTGAATAGCGCAGTAACCTCGCGTCACTGAATTAGAGAAGACGCTCTAAGCCAGTAGTTTCCAGTCTTGAGTATTTATATGTTTATGTCATTGAATTCCATATCTGGAATAGCATCATTAGCTTTCTTTTGCAAAACAAAGGGCTTGCAAAAATAGCCAGTCCCCAGTAGCAATCTAGAAATGCCCTAATCATCGACACTGTATTGGGTATAATTATTGTTTGCAATTTTGTAAACAAGACAATTTCTCAGGCTAATTATTCATGCTACTAGGGACAGCCAATCAGATAACAGTCAGATGGGTCCCTGTGTTTAGTGTCCTAACCGTATAACGCTATGATACTATTTCCATTCTAAGAGAAGAATCTAATTCAGTGGTTTATGTATACAACCAAGGGAACAATAGTGGCACTAATCACCTGGCGGCGCATAGCAAGCGCTAATCGATTGTGCCGTCTCACCATCCCCCAAAGAGAATGGGTTGATGGCATTAAATAGACATCCCGCTATTTGCTACTCGGTGTTGTGTTCTCTCATCCAACAGCACATTCCAATCAACCATTGGCACCCTGTGAAACACAACATGTGTGTTACGGTTATTGGCCTTGCATGACCCATTGCTGAGACTCATTGTAGTGAGTTTAGCTGTCTTTCCAGCATGTCTGCATGTCTTTCCATACTGTCATATGTTTTCATGAGTCAGTCAGTAGACGAGTACACAGGAGAGTTAAACACCCCAGGGTGCTGGGGGCTGGAACAAATAACCTTGAAAGCCCCACCAGTGGGACTCGAACCCACAACTCCTGCGGCACTAATCGCCTGGCAGTGAATAGCAAGTGCACTAACCAATGGCGCCATCTCACCATCCCCAAAAAAGAATGGGTTGATAGCGCAAATTAGACAGTCCGCTATTCAAGTTGTGTTCTCTCATCCCACTGCACATTCCATTCAACCAATTCCACCCTGATAAACACAGCGTACTTGTTAGGGTTATTGGCCTAATATGGCCCATTGCTGGGACCCCTTGTAGTGAGTCAGCTCTCTTTCCGGCTTGTCTGTATGTATTTCTATGCTCTGTTTATGACAAAACAGAGGGTGGGCTGCCCCTAAAGAGGTACGCAAGTTGCCCGAAGTCCCCGTACTGAGAGTGTGATACATCCTAGAAAACTAGAATGCATCCTAGATGTGAGGCCATGGTGGACCTCCTAATCGTAGATGTGCAGCGAGTTGCCAGAAACTGAAACAGGCACAAATCAGCCATTGGCGGTGACCTTTGATCTTAGCCAATATGCCGAGAACCTGCTAGCAATTCACAATCCAATGTCTTTCCATGCTGTTTAGTAAGAAACAGAAGATTGGGCTGCCCCTAGAGAGGGACACAAGGTGCCCTAAATCCTCATACTGAGAGTGTGATACATCCTAGAATACTAGAATGCATCCCAGAGGTGAGGCCATAGAGGACCTCATAATCATGAATGTGCAGCAAGCTGCCAAAACTGAACTGGCACTAATCAGCCATTGTGGCAGTGACCTTTGATCTTAGCCAATAGGCCGAGATCCTGCTAGCAATTCACAATCCAATGTCTTTCCATGCTGTTTAGTAAGAAACAGAAGATTGGGCCGCCCCTAAAGAGGGACGCAAGGTGCCCTAAATCCTCATACTGAGAGTGTGATACATCCTAGAAAACTAGAATGCATCCTAGAGGTGAGGCCATAGAAGACATCATAATCATGAATGTGCAGCAAGCTGCCAAAACTGAACTGGCACTAATCAGCCATTGTGGCAGTGACACTTTGATCTTAGCCAATAGGCCGAGAAGGGCATGTATAACCATCATAGCCTGATCTGTCTTTCCATGCTGTCAGTCAGTAGAAACGATTATTGGCATGTGACTCGCGCTTATTTTTACCTGAGCTAATGTCACAAATGCAAAAGCGCTATCATATTATTTTTGCTAGAAAGCGGATGAGCATGTCTCAAAAAGTACCAGTCGAAAGGGTCCTCCATAGAGTTATTATATACTCGAGAGTGGACAATGGGTACAAAAATAGCATCAGTTTTCGTCCTACTTAATTATTGCGAAATCCATAACACAACGCAATCTGATTGTGCATGGCTAGTGCCTCTATCATATAACTTATCATTGAGAATATATGTATTGGGCGTGGAAATTTAGATTTTTAGAGCGCTTATACCCAATTTTTTGGAATAAATTTTATGTGACACTATGTGGATCACTTGCAGGTATTCTCACTCGCAGCCATTAGAAAATACTTCGATGTTTTCCCATTAAAATAAGCCAAAATCTCAACCGCAAACACATCATTGTGATGAAATAGAAACTACCGGGCTAGCTTAATTTTTTTCATTCACTGCCACTTGCCAGCCATATTAGCTGTCTCCTGTCTCTCTTACTTATATGTTACACACTCAATGGGCTTATTTTATTTTTGATTTAATGAAGTACAAGCAGACTGTGTAGGAATGATCGGATGCGGAGGTGTAAAAGTATTGTATATGATGTTGATGTTTTCATTTACAAATAAACAACCATCAGAGAAAATTGCATCACACCACCCCCCCCCCCCCCTGAACCAAATGATCTCTTTTATTTGAGTATGGTGAGAAATCTGAAAAATCTGCAAACCAAATGTCACATCGGTGAAAATGCGAAATTTTATTGGCTTTTTCAGCACTCATATAACCATCTTAATATCAGTTGTGTGGGTAGAATTTTCTGAAAGTTGGAAGAACGCAGAGGGTGGGTGCAAATAGAAAGATTTGATCCAATGATATATATAAATTTGGTTAAAAGATTTTAAATCACATTGTATACTATCATAGGTGGTTTAAAGATGAAATAAATTATTAAAGTCTCACATTACGCCCTCTGTACTCTTCTCAATTGAAGATTAGAGTTGCAAATACACAATATTATGGTGTTTTCTACATAATGTGTTGCAACTGATAACTTACTGCAATTTTCATACAATTTTCCAGACTGAGTTAGGGAATTCAAGAAAATCTAGAGTCAATCTGGACAATAGTATTAATCTTGAGTTTTCCGTTTGACGTTTTTTTGCTATTCTCAGCAGAAGGGTTTATGTATTTATTGATTAAACCTGCTGTGTTGGCTTGAATAGTTTCGGCAATACAAACACGAGTGGCCACTCTGGAGAAGAAATTTAGAGCGTTAAATGACATCGCCAAACCAAAACCCGAGATCTTCAAGCTCAAATTTTTTGAGCCGCTGGTTACTTATACGCATTGTATAATTGGAAGTTATAATACTGGACGGATAAAATGAACTCACTGAGTGTGTAACATTTCAGTTAGAGAGAAAGGACATAGTCAAACTGGCAGGCAAGTGGTAGGGGCAAAACCCGGCTAGCCAGGTAATTCGGATTTTATCCTGATGATGTGTTTGCGGTCGAGATTTTTAGTAATAACACAAATCGTTTCGCTCCCTGACTGGTAAAGAAATCACTTGCAAGTCATCTAATAGTGTGACATGAAAAGTTTTACAAAGAAAAAAAATCTAAAGACGATAAAGGCAAGCAGGGAGCTTTTTCACCTCCAATCGCTTTTCCACAGGCTACTTGTACCCCATGATATCACAAATCATCCTCAGTAGCTGGAACTGTACAGATAAAATAAACTGACTGAGTGTGCGACATATTAGTTAGAGCGACAGGACACAGTCGAAGCCCTGTCATTGCGGTTTAAGCTCATATGTTTGCAGTTGATATTTACTTATTTTAATGGGCGAATAAGAAAATTTTTATACTGACTGGAAGATGAAATACCTGCAGGTGATCTAAATGTAAATGGTGTTACATGTGAAATTATCTGAAAAAATGGCTTTAAGTGCTCCATAAACTAAATTTTTATGTCCAATTCTAATCTTTTAAATGAAAAAAGTCAACCATTCATGCACTATCCACGCACAACCAGATTTTGTTGCGTCATGGAATTGAAAGTGAAAGTACCTGCAAGTGATCCACATGGTGTCGCAAAAAATTTTTCCCGAAAAAATGGCTATAAGCGCTCTAAAAATCTAAATTGCCATGCCCAGTACGTAAATTCTCAATGATAAGTTATATGATACAGGCACTAGCCATGCACAACCAGTGTCATGGATTTCGCAATAATTAAGTAGGACGCTTTTAGCACTGCATTGTCCACTCTAGAGTATATAATAACTCTATGGCAACAGGCATGCTGGCAGTTTTTCTTTATATTATATTCTTTATATTCAGCACATTGTTATACCCTTGAAAGACCTTTTATTTAAACTCTTAATATTTCACTCATTAAATGCAATTTTTAGAAGAAATGAGGATATGCTGCCGCGCTGCAGCTGACATGATTGCTTAAACTGGGTACACCCTTAATTTTGGATTCAGCACGTTGTTCCACCCTAGAAACACGCTTTATTGAACTCTTAACATTTCACTTATTATATGCAGTTTTGAGAAATAATGCGGATATGCTGCCGCAAGACAGTATCATACTAATATCATAAAGATCTGACATTATACTAATTGAAATTTTTAAATTTGTCCTGATCTAACACAAGCAGACTTCTGCAAGTTTACTTGGTAAATAAATTGGCAAGTCAACAAAATCCCCATAATACAGTTTCAACCTGGAATTCCCTGAAGATTAGATTAGTAAGATTACACAGAATAGGACTTATGTCACCACACATATAATGCAAAAACAAAACACCTTTTAATTTCTAAATATGACCACTACAACTGGGTACACCCGGTGAATTTTACAGAAGAAACATCAATGAAGTACAATATGCGATCAGTTTCCTGCCATCAAAAATTGTCCGTGCCATTATTTTATAGAGCAGTTACAGCTAGGCTGCTTCTGGCCTAAAACAATCCTCCAACATTGATGGTAAGTTCAATTCACACTTTTTAAGTAGTTCTCACTCCAAGCTAAAACAAATTTGATAAAGCTCTTTGTAGAGGTGAATACTCATTCCATAGAGATCTGTATTTGACAGTTTGAAAAGGTATATGGAGTTTTATAGTACTTTAGGAGGTTATTTACTGGTGCTCAGTGAGTATAAAGCAAACCAGGTGAGTGTGAAAATGACTCAATCAGTATTAGGTTTAGTGGACATTGGTCTGAAGATTCGACATGGAAGATAACAAAACAAAAATATAGAATAACAAAAAATTTATTTGAGCTTTGTTATTTCAAGCCTGCGATGATTTCCTACTGTGAATACTTTACTCATCTTGGTATTTGTCCGCCTCACAAGAAAATTTTCTCAATTGGTTCGATAGCTAGTGAAAAAAGTTGATACACTGTCTTTTTTGTGACCATGAGGTTGCTACTTTTGTTTTTAATTTTCTGGGCTAGGTGCAAAAATATTCAACTACTGAAAGTGCACTTCCTTGTCATGTTATTAATGGGTATATCACCGGGTTGTGTGATTTCATGTAGGATATATCTTGTCATGATGAAACTGGGATACAAATAAACAACGCTTATTGTTTATTAACAATGATTGAATTCTATTGGTTGACTCCCAAAGAAACGCTTAATTTAGAATTATGTTACCTGGTGGAAAATGACTATACAAATTGATGGCTTTTTGGTTGGCACATGTTAACGGCAGTTCAGGAAAAGTAAGTCAGAGAAAATTAGAATATATTCTGGGTGGTCAAACAACCAACATTGATTAGTTTGCTTAAATATGATAGTTTTTCATTCTTTACGCTTCAGCGGTATTGTCGAGATATCATTTTACTATTCTCACCCACTTACTGCATATCGCTCTGCAAGTGTTTCAAAAATGTGTTGTGAGTTTACTCAGTATAATTCTAAATATTCCATCTATGTTAACTTCGAGACATCTTGATTATGGAGGTTTCACTTGTCCTCGCTCTGACTCTTATGGTTGTGATGGTGTTCTCTACATCTGGAGTAGAAGCCAGTTCTCACCATGTAAGCTTTTATCATGTTATTCAATGTATATCTAGGTACAGTTTATTCACTGGTGATTGATCGAGTAAAGCTGTAGCTCCACGAGACGATGTAACCACAGGCCGATGGCATGTCTAGACATGCTCAGCCGATCTCACACTGCTACACAGGCCTATGAGTTAGTACACGATGGTCTAGTGAGTCATAGTGGGGTTATAAATCAGGTGCCTAGATTGACCAATGAACTCCCTCAGTTCAATCGATTGACCAATGATATTTAATGGGCTTGTTAACAAATGACCGGATATAGATGTCATATTAAATCCGGGTCTTTGTCACTTTGAATCTTCACCAAATAAAATTTCAGTGTTCTGTAAAATTGATTTTCCTATGCTATACTATGGATGTCATGTCAGGACAGCTTCCATTTCCAAGTGATACAGCTATTACCTTCCATATTTTCACTACAGCACCACTCCTATCTTTGTAGTTATTGTCTTTTTTATCATAAATAGGAGGATGTGATTTTACTGCAGATATTATCAGCTCCTCCATTTTTGATAGCCTGTCACAATTTAATAGATGACTGTTTAACCGCGTAATTATTGAAGCAAGCAATCAACAACCAATCAGCATAGAGGATCGTCCAGATCACTCGGGCAAAAGACCAGCAAGTTCGATGTCCACTTAACACGAGTAATCACTCGTGCAGATCCACCGATTAACCACTCGTGACCCCAAATGGATGTAAAAATCGTCTCGTGTAGCTACAACTTAAAAGACGCCTATGCTACATTTTGGTGTTACATTATCTAATAAACGCTATCAAGATCTTAGTACATACACACATGTGCTTGAACGAAGTTCAGATTCAAAGTTTGAAAGGCATTCACAGAAAGCTATTTGTTGTCAAACCAATTACTGAACTGGCGTCATGACATTGATGACTTCATAATAACAGCGACTTGTTTCATTCCATTTCAGAAGCCTTGTTGCAGAATTGTATATTGCAATCACTGTAACTTTTGGGGATACAAGCCATCATGTAACCAACGGCCAAGAACAGTCTGTGATCATCAGTGTAAAGATCATCATTGGGCGTGACAGTAAACTTTCTTAGACTTGACCAGCAACCTCTGATGAAGGACCTTTAAGTTAACTTTCACTATTCATGATTGCTTTATTGGAAACTTTTATTGATTGTTAATTACCATCTACTTTTTTGTTCATATTCTTTTTTTAATAGGCGACTTACCAGGCCTTTGAAAATAAACAATTTTCATCAAGTTGTCTTCCCTTGGAAAAGGGACAGTAGCATTGAGCACATCATTAGTGATGACAGAATTCATGGAATAACTCCTATTCCAAGAAAGCTAAAATTACGGGGTTTCCATAGGATCATGTCAGTGTAGTAAGATATCTGATAGCATAGTTTTCGATACCCTACTTGGAATTATTTGATATTTTTTTATGTACTGCCCAGTGGTTTTTTCAGGTAACTACAGTAAAGGCATGTTGCTCATCACAGCAATAAATTGACCTAAGGTACACCAGTACGCATTTTGGCATAGATATGTTATGCTATGTTTATTGTCTGCTATGGTAAGGTAAAATAGAGGTATCGTGCTGATGACAAGTGAGGGCACTGTGCCTGTACGGGGATAAAGTGAATGTTGGATGAGACCATTATAATAAAATTATTCAGACAGAGATGTAAACTATGAGCGATGTCAGTAGCCAGGTATTGCCTAGCAATAACAAAAATATACCTGTACGTCCTCTGAAGTCCTATTGTCAGCTCCGTTACAAGTTTTAACGACATAAATGCGACAGATTTTTAAACAGACTGTCATACCTATGCCAGGCCAGGTCAGGCCAAATATAAGCAGGTCAGGCCAAATATAAGACTTAACTTAATTTACTCAAATGAGAGATAATTTCTGGTTCCATTTCAAAGAACAAGCAGAGATTAGTTTTCATTCCGGAGCTGAACAGCTCATCATAATCTAAAACTTCCATCTTGGATTGCGATAAATTATTGTAAAATAAAGAAAAAACATTGTTTGTTATACCAGTGATCATCATCTGACATTCGATTTGGCCATAATAAACAGGCTTTGTTTTTAGTTTCCCTTTTTTATCGATGCACGAGGGATTATCAGATGAAGGTGACATAATACCCAGTAGCATACCTGTATCAGTATCATAGATCTGATTCATGCAGCTAAATTTTCAGATCGAGCAATGCTGTCTCGCAATTACCTATTAGCAGTTTTTTACCCATTAGAAATGTTGATGCTGACATTTGTTGTAAACCACAGTCCTACATTTCACTACATAGAAATCTTGATTACTATTAACCGCACTCATTCTAAGTATAGACTTGTTTGTCATCATTTTATGCACCACTTTTCTTGTCAAGACTCGCACAGCCAACCAGCTAATCGACGACCCTCCATTTATCCTTATGATGTAGCCTGCAGCATTATTACAAACACAGTGTCACCGCACAAGTTGTAGAGATTATTATTACTTCCATACCAATTATCCTAACTAGGAAGAGTTACGCAACATATGTAAGAGGGCGATAATTTTGGTACAACAACCAATAAAATGTTTGTTGCCGACCCCCTTGATGTGTATGCTATCTAGCCTAGCGTCTCTATACCAGTACAATACCCTCACAGCAATCCCAAGAAATGAAACTATTAAGCCCTTTTACTCTGGTTCATGGTGAGACACTGAACATAATTTATTTCTTGAGCAGTGCTGTTCATATTCTGCACATGTTGTGCTATGGATTGGCTGCTTGATAGTGTTTCATAACATCAACTTTCTTCCTAACTTTGTTCAATTCTTGAACAGCAGCGATTGTAGCTGTAGATTCCTGATCAATACTTATGATATCAGGTTTTTGTGGAGTTTTGTTACTGTCCTGAAGTTGACCATAACCATTGTAAATCGTCTTTTAGGCAAAGATTATAAATTATTATTAGGATTATTATGGTACTACTATTCAATTGACTGCTGTCCCTTATGACTGTTACAGCATGTTACAGCTCTGCTATGTAATGAACCTGGCTTAATCCCATTAATCAATTTAACTGAAAAATTTGAGTTTACACTGTGAATCTGTCTGGTCATTCATGAGAATATTTGCTCACTGCTTCGGGCAAAGATAATCCTTGTTACATCATGACGGAAAATGTAAATTTGTCGCAACTTGATTAATGCCGTTTTGCATCTCAGCTGTCCGAGAAACAGTGCACCCACAGCTGGGGAATCAGGGATAGCATTGTCGTTGGAGGATTGTTTTTTTGTTAAGACACTGTCAGAATGAGATTGTCCCAGTTTGGAGATAAATTTATCTATCTCAAAGTATGAGATGGGTGTCAAGGGACATCATACATTTAAGTCGATTAGGGTCTGGAGCTGACCCTCCAATCTTGGATAATGTCATATTGTTTTTTTTATATTTCCTGGTCCCTTAGGCCAGGCACTTCTGAGGTTTCAGCATTGTATAATGTATACGCTCTGAACAGAGTTCCTTTCTTTCTTCCTTACAAGATCTTACATATTGTGATGTTACTTGATGTCTGATGACCAAATAGATAGACATTCATATGGGTGCAGCATTAAATACACCTGGTTTTAATCATTCACACTGCAGTATTTATAATCTTTGCTTCAGTGTTTTGTGGTACAAAAACCAGGTTAGATATGCCAGACCCAATGTTTGCAGTATATTTCATAGGTGTGTGCGTCATTCAGACCACTATTATATCACAGAGTAAGTGTATCAATAATTTCTATACTATTACTTTTACCACATATCCCAGAATAATAACCTTGTTTGTTATGACACTACAAGAATAACATCCCTAGTTTGAAGGTTTGAGGAGCTAGAATTTTTTTCTATATCCCAATGTGTTCCTTGGTAGATTATGCACCTGATCTGAGAATGCCACTTCCAGAAAATCTGATTAAGACAGCTATCACACATGCATTTGCATATAAAAATAGTCTTCAGGGTTATTTGGTATGGTAGTTTTTGGGTGATAAGTTAACAACATTGAGTTGCCTACTCATGCACCGCCCAACTATTCCAGGCGATTTGTGATGAGCCTGTTATTGGGGAAATACTGTTATGTTAATGGCTATTGTGGTTAGATAACAAGTCTGTCTCATGACGTAAAAGTTCAAAAGAAATTTCTATAATGTGTATACACACTATTTGATGAGTTGAGACTGCTAATCAAAACAACCTTTATATCTGTTTTAAGCCCATGTCGAAGAAAAGATTAGAAGAAACACTGTACATTACAAACAACGACTATGACTTTGACGCAATCCCTGTCCGCTGTTTTTCAAGCATGAAAGTGAGCGATTTTCATTTCGGACCGATGCGCTTGTTTGCTCTTTTTAAAATAAGATTATAATGGAGCAACTGATTCTTCTTGCCGACAAAGCCTTGCTTATTTCAGATTCACCCAGAAATGGTCCATGCAATGCTTTATAGTTTGTACCAAATCTTGCAATTTACCAAACACTAGCCTCCCAAATCAGATCCATGCTGACGAAATAACTCAAAAACTCGACAAATCAATTTCATAAGTGACTGTTGTGTGCTTTGACATGTGGTCTCATAAGACCTGCTGCACTCAGTCAGTAATGTTGATAGTCTATGTTAAGATGTGCTGAGTATCTGTGATGCACCCAGATGGACAAGATCTAATGAAAAAATAGAAAGTTTCTCCAGGTATCCCACTGCTAACACGATTATCAATACTCTTTAGGAGGCAATCAAATTCATTTAAATTTTACATCACCCTGAAGTCCGAAACAACTAGATGACAAATTTATTGAGTTGAATTTACCTTGTGACTTGTATTTTCTAGTTTTTAAACAATGTAAACAACACAGTTTATCCAAAAGTGTTCAAACATCAGAATATTTGCAACAATTGTTGAAAAGATTGTCAAAACCCCAAATCACTCAGTATTAATCATTGCATATTTTGAATTTCAACATCATCCTAATGCCTGAAATGTCGAGATTTACAAAGAATTTATTTTAGATTTCTGTGCGATTTGGAAATACATATTTTCAAGAAAAACAGACAATCTACCTGTGTAAATTTTGTATCTTCCATTGAAATTCTATTGAAAGCCGCTATTCATGAAGCTAAATTGAAGCATATCACTGGTTTTCATGCGGGCTGAAGACGGAGTTTGATTGGAATGTCATAGCCACAATCTCATTTATTCATCATATTAATGTAAACAAACCTTGAAATACTTAGCGATGCTTGATCTGCCTTTATATTGCCAATTTTCCTCTCGAGCAGTAACCATGGTTAACAGAAAATGTTGTATCTGCCCAAACACTGTGGGTTATTTCCAGTGGCCGAAATCATACAGTTTTAAACTTGATTGGTGGGACTACTTCAGAGATATTTTCCCTCTGATAATCACATGGACTCGACGTCGATTTGCTACAAATGCCTCCTAAATGATATTCATTCTCGCTCTCACTAGAGCTGTTAATCTCCCTGTAATTTTCACTCTCACTGTCTGATGAGCTAGAGCTAGAGATTTAGGTCGTTAGCTTTGTCATTGAATTATGAAATGTCATATACTATCCCATTTTACCAGCTAAACCACATGGGACAGATAAATAATGCCTTGTATTCACTCATTCATTCAATAGATAAATTCTGTGTGTTTTGATATCACATGCAGAATATCGAAACCACTGTGTCATAACAATAGGCCTCAGTTACAAAGTACTGTATATTCCCATTGTAATCTGAGGTCCAAAAAGGTATTATTTTCAACAAGTGATCACACCTCCAAAGGAAAAAAACTAGTACATTTTTAATACCTTCTCAACCCAACTGTGAAGGCAAATAAGTCTTAACTGGGCCACAGGCTGCTTTTGAACATAGAATAATGTTTAAACTAGACTGAGATCTCTAGAATGATACCAAAAAACCTGATCCTTTACAAACACTTTAAGAAAACAGAGAGCATCTATTTTTTCTTGATTGCACACAGAATTTCTCTCAAATGGATTTTCTACTAATGCTACCACCACAAACACTGTCACTGTATAATTGTCAGTTTGTGATGGTAAATAACACTACACCTCATGTTTAGTTCATAATAAAACTCATAGTTCATTGTCCGTGCCAGTCTCTATCGTCAACATCCATATTGTTAGTAGAGGTGATAATCACCAAGCCGCTTTGGTTGGAATCGCTGCCTGACAGGTCGTGTATTAGGTGCTGTTGGAGTAGCTTGCTCAGCTTGGCTACCGTTTGAACTGTCAACATTTTGCCTCTGTGGGTTGATTTGGGTAGCTGGTGAAGGGAGCATAGTTCTGGAGGGCATATCCGCAAATGGAAGCCTTGTCTCATTGACCGATATACCTTCAGGTGATTGGTTATACTCTCCGGGCAATCCAGTGAATGGTTTGTCGGCTGTAACTGATTGGTCATCATATATCCACTATAGCTCGGTGTGTTCGGTTACCTGAAGTTGTCACTGCCTGCACCATCAAAAGAACTTGGCAGCGTCTTACACATGGAATATTACATTTAAATACCCTCCAATCTCCAGACTTAAAAAACCAGCTGTGGGCCACTGACCTCCCTTACCTTATAAGGCTCATGGTAGAATGGGGCTCGACATTATCTCTCAACACAAGAACCAAGTTGCCAACAACTATTCATGATCTGATCTCCTACAATTTTTAGCTTCAACCATTTGATGTTTCAGCTCCGAATCCTTGTCTCGAGTCCCTATATCATCATAAGCTAGTCTGACACTGGGTATCTTAACCTTCAATTTTCTACCAAACAATATTTCAGTCGGAGCCTTTCCTGTAATTGAGTGTGGTGTATTCTGGTATGTGTCAAAGTACCTCTGTACTTCTGTTTTATAGCATTTTCTCCCAGCTATTGCGATCTGGATTCTCTTTATTAATGACCGATTCTGACGTTCAACCTCCCTATTAGCCTGAGCCCAACAAGGTGTAACCAAATAATGCTTAAACCCCATACACTCGAGAACTCCCGAAAATCAGGTGATATAAACTGCGGAGCATTGTAGGTCTTCAATGAGAGTATCATTTTTCAAATCCTTGAATGCGGCCAACTCCTTACTCTCAAGCAAAATTTCAGATTTAGAGTCCTCGCATAGTGTTTTTCTACGGAGCCTGTCGGTCAGGAATAAACTTAGAGCAATAATGACCCACGCCCAGAAAACTTTTCATTTCCCCTACAGTTTTGGTACAGTAGCATCTTGCATGGCTTGCACTTTGTCGGCGCCAGATAAACGATGACCTAGAAAATCAATATCCTATTGAGAATTGAAACTTTTTGGAATTCAAAGCCATGTTCAATCTACCAAGCCTTGCCAGGGTCTCCTCAAGTCAACTATCATGCTCAACCTGGGTTGTACCATGCGCAACAATATCATCGGCTAAGTTAACAACACCCGGAATACCACCGATCATGTCTGAGATCTTGCGCTGATATGTTTTAGGAGCACTACATATTCCGAAGCTAAGACGCCATCATTACAAGACTATTCAACAATTCTCTAGATTCAGAGACAACACCTAAAATATGGAAAACTGCAACCATCAAACCTCTACCTAAAATCACCAAACCTGATCAACTGAAGCACTTCAGACCTATAGCACTGACAAGCTGCTTATGTAAAACCATGGAACGCCTACTTAAAACATACATAACTGAGAATACACCATTAGATAAACACCAGTTTGCCTACAGAGCACGCCGCTCCACCCAGGATGCCGTATTATGCCTCACAACTACTGTCACTAACTTCATAGACCAACACTCATCATATTATGCACGCTGCCTCTTCTTAGACTTTTCATCGGCATTCAACACCATATATATCAGGCATCTACTACCAGAGCTGCAACATCTTGATTCACGTGAAACAAACTGGGTAGCAAGCTTCTTGACCTGCAGAACGCAAAGAACAATAGTCAATAATATCATGTCTCAATCTATCGCAACATATACAGGAACACCACAAGGCTCAGTACTCAGTCCTCTATTGTTTTCCATCTATACTAATCGGCAAGTCTCTGAGTGCAGTAACGTTACAATACTTAAATACGCAGATGACACCTGCATAATAGGATGTATTTCATACAATAATGATCTGCAGGCATATTTCACTGAGATTAACAGAGTGTCAATGTTATGTGAACAACTAGATCTTTCTTTAAATCCATCCAAAACTCAAGAAATGCTTTTGTGTACCAAAAGAGATAAGCCCGACAGTCCAACTCTGCAATTAGATGGTATAGAAATTGAATAATGTGATAATGTTCAGTACCTTGGAGTTTTAATTGACAATAAATTACGTCTTGAGTCTCATGTTGATAATCTTGTTACCAAAGCTTATCAGCTATACCGAGCTTCTCTCATCAATGCTATTAAAAAGTTTTATTGTTTCTATTCTTACATACTGTCTGCCTGTTTTGTACACCTCCATTTATGCTAAAGATAAGAAACGACTGAGAAAGTTTTTCAAAGACGCTAATAATCTGAATATTCCAAACATAAGTGACCTTGATGGCATTATAGATAATAGAACCAAAAACCTGATACTGAACTACATTCTTGATGATGACCATTTCATAAATGACTTTTTACAAAAGCTTCCATCAGGAAGATACAGGACAATAAAATATAGGTCTTCTTGGGGGAGAGACAGTTTCTTACGCAACATGATGTTATCCCTCAATAATATTATTTAAACCCAATCCACGATGAGATGTCAGTTTTTCTTCATGTACTTTTTTTTTTCTCTTTGCTCCATTTGAACAGCAGTGTATCAAACACCGAATTTCACAACATACTTGTATGTGAGTGACAAATGAACCGATCAATCAATCAATCAATCAATCAATCAATCAATCAATCAATCAATCAATCAATCAATCAATCAATCAATCAATCAATCAATCAATCAATCAATCAATCAATCAATCAATCAATCAATCAATCAATCAATCAATCAATCAAGCAAGCAATCAACCAATCAATCAATCAATCAATCAAGACGCTCGATCGATACAAACCTGCACGAGTTGTAAAGGTTGTAATATCCCTTGAATCTTCACTCAGAACAAATTGATGGAAACCCATCCGCATATCAATCATTGACAACACTGTAGAACCATTCATATCCATCAATAGTAGGCACTGGAAAATGATGTCTTATAATGGCTTTGTTAGCCTGTCGCATGTCCACACATAATCGAATACTACCATCAGGCTAGGGCACTATCACAACCCCACTACTCCACGTAGTTGGACCTTCAACATTTTCTATGATATCCATGGAAACTTGCTCATCTAAATGCTTTTCCAGCTTTCTCTCATAGCAAATGGCACATGTCAATAGTGTTGAACAACTGACTTGACTGATTCATCAATACTCAACTGTATTTCCTGTTCAACCTTGCCCAACTTATCAGAACAGACTATGATATTTCCGTTTCAAAGCATCCATGGAACTTGGTCCAACCTGATTGCATATGAAGCTGCTCAATCGGCATAATTGAGCAGCTGTCACATACACTGTATGTGACACGCCTAGGTGCATGACTCTACATGAAGTTAGGCATTGTATTTTGCACTGTCATGGTTGCCATGGTCTTAATCTGATTAATTGTTATACTCTTCCGCATTTACTTCCATTTTTTGCACATTTAATTACCATCTAAATGCGGAGGTTGGCCATCAAAATAATGACGTATCATCCCACCTGTTTCTATTTTTACGACTTATTTATACAGGTCAGTATTAAGAACAGTGGTTTTTGCTCTGAAGATTCAGTTACAACTTGGCGTTGCAATTTATCAGTTGCCTGGGGCATTTGCCCAGGGTGTAGTTCAGTAATAAAATCATCAAACTGCCGAAAAACTGCATTCAGTATTGTAAAGTCATCTCATATGAACTCTGCCAGCAGTGAACTGTCGTGATCTTTCTCGATCCGACAATTGGTGCCCAACCGAGTGAGGAGAGAACTTCACACCTTCAGATGATGAGACTGATAGCGTTGAATATACAAGAAAGAGGATGGAGATTGTGGACTTGGAGGAAAATGTCTTTGGAGTAGATGATCTAATGCAAGCAATATAATGGAACCATATGTGTCTACATCGTCTACATTACTATAAGGGGAAATGGAGACGGACTTTTTAGATGATGTAGAGACAAAACATATGGAAGCTGATATACTAGTGATGACATTTGATCTTCTGCTCATGATTCACCAACTGACAAGGTACCTCTGCAATTTCCTGATTTTATTCAACCAGTTCTATTCAGTCTCAGTCTACAACAGCAGACAAACTACTCTGGTGGTGTGAACACTGTAACTCAAAAAAATAGAAAAACTTCAATAAAAACATTAGGCAACCGTAACCTAAGATCCGCTAAGAATAAAAGATTATGGAATGCAGCTGACTACAACCAACTGGCAACTGATCTTAATATAGCAGCAGTATTAGTGCAAGGATCAGCACAAAATAATATGGTCACTGTATTAGTTAGGATGTAATGAATTATTTGATATTATTACCATCGACACAACCTTGATCATGCAATTTATATATTTATCGTTTGAATTTCCTGCGATGCCGATTTTTTAATGATAGTTGTGCAGGAAAAGCAGCATTATAATATTTCATGAATTTTATACCTTCGTCTGTCCTGTAATCTAAGCAAAGCTTAGGTTCTTAGATCTAGAGTTGAGAGGAAAGTGGGATATATTTTTTTTTGTTAATGGACCTGAAGCAGTTGTTAAGGTTCTTCAGCCTTGGAAGGGAATGTCATGATTTTGTTATGACCGTCTTTTATGCATGACATTTTTGATTTGTTTGTATTTCAGGAGATTTTGAGGTTTTAAATTTTATATTGCAATGATTATCCTTGTGTGACATAAGCTATAATGTTTTTTGAACCAGTTAAAGCGATCGAGGACGATCGCAACCAGGGGGGTGCATGTGTCACATACACTGTATGTGACACGCCTAGGTGCATGACTCTACATGAAGTTAGGCATTGTATATTGCACTGTCATGGTTGCCATGGTCTTAATCTGATTAATTGTTATACTCTTCCGCATTTACTTCCATTTTTTGCACATTTAATTACCATCTAAATGCGGAGGTTGGCCATCAAAATAATGACGTATCATCCCACCTGTTTCTATTTTTACGACCTATTTATACAGGTCAGTATTAAGAACAGTGGTTTTTGCTCTGAAGATTCAGTTACAACTTGGCGTTGCAATTTATCAGTTGCCTGGGGCATTTGCCCAGGGTGTAGTTCAGTAATAAAATCATCAAACTGCCGAAAAACTGCATTCAGTATTGTAAAGTCATCTCATATGAACTCTGCCAGCAGTGAACTGTCGTGATCTTTCTCGATCCGACACAGCTGCTATATTCAAATTGTACCCATATCCTGTACCAGCAAGGAATGATAACCCTTGAAACAGTGCTTGCTTTAACCATAGATGTAATTTATAATTCAAAAGAGTGCGATTTATTATAGCAAGAAACCGAGGAGCTGAAACTACAGGCATATGTCTGGAAAGACAGGCTATTTTGAAGAGAAGATTTGCAAATGACTTTATTAGATCTCAAGAGAAGGCATATCTAACAAGCAGTCAATCTGCAATTTCAGAGGGAAATGATTCAAATCATATCTCATGTATGCAGCAGATCGCCAAATCACAAACAAATTCAGATTTGTCACATTGATTGACACACACATGATTCAAATTGTAGGTGATTTGCCTCCACTCTGCACTGCAAATCAATTATAAACCCATTGCTTCTTCAAGATTCAAACGATCACCCTACATTGAGTGCCACTGTGCCTCTGCATATGCTTTTTTGTTGAACAAATACATTATAGGATACTCAGAATATCATTACTTTTGAATATAGTGTGAAAAATCAAAACTGAGCTTTAGGGAACATATTCTTATCGGTTCCAAATTTTGTGGCTTGTGAAACAAACGTGTAGGACCACATTGCTGTCATCAGCGGCAAATTTCACTATATTATGTATGTACATGTATATATGTGACAACGAACTAAACCAAACCAAGAAAAAAAACCAAACCAAATGGTATTCGTGGCGTTTCAGACTTTGTTCGGAATTTGTTCCATCTCTCTTCAGCAAAAATCATTGCTTGACCTTCTAATAAGGATATTACCATACGGTATTTCAGTGCCAAATTTGCATATTTTTCGTCTCAATTGCATACAGACTGGCAGGTGGAAAAAAACTACTGTAATTAAAGACCACGTTGCTGGGATCAATTCATGATGGAAAGTGCCGGTCATTATTATTGGGTTATTGTTAACTGTTTCCTGAATTCCTGTTCAAAATTGATTTTTTAGATTGATTACCAACACAGTTCGAGTACCTGTGCTCAAACTGTATTTATCGCTATGCTGTCTGCACGTTTGAACTAACAGACTCACAAAAAAGGATCAATAATATCATAATTTAGACTGAATAGCAACTTTTTCTAACTCATGATCTGATCACAAAGAGAGGCTAAAATAAAACAAGAAATCCCCTGTATGTGTACTAACAAGTCTCTATAATGAATGCTGGACCTGAACCACAGGCTATCTTCAAATAATCGATAAAGTATCATGAGGAGAGCTAGTCATTTGCTGCTCAACCATGTCTTTGTTAGTAAAAACCACAGCAACAAACAACCCACAAACATTGTTGGGAGTTCAATATGCTCTTTCAAAGTTAGTACTTACCCAAATAATCTGAAATGCTGCTTGTAGTCAAGAGGTTATATTGGTGTTTGGCAGGGGAATCTGAAATTTAATGAAGAAAAAATCAGCTAAGTATTCTAATGTTGCTTGGACAGGTAGTGACTGGTGCTCCGTAAATAAAATGTGAGAGTGAAGGTGACAAAAGTTGTTGGTTTATTGGACCCTGGTCTGTGAGTTTTGTTGTTTCAAGCCTGCACAAAGATGCTTCCCTCCTGCAAAAATTTGACTTCTTTAGGGTATTAGTCTAACTTGTCTCACTAGCTATCGAAGAAGCTTTGATAGTATTATGTTTGTGTGTTGGTGATGTTTTTTCAATGTTATTGGGAGACGCAGACGCATCTTACTTGTAGCATGGTTTACATAGAAAAGAAACAGCCACTGCATTGTGGTCGTTATAAAAGAACAATAGAATCTGTTAGCAGACTAATTAACTGTCATCGTTAAGACATGGCATATATAACAGATAGCTAGCGAAACAAATTGGTACAAACTGTTTTTGTTTGTCCTACCCATAAGGTTGCGACTCACATTTAATTTTCTCATCTAGGTGCCAAAACATTTAATTGTTGAAAGTTCACTTCCTCGTCTTGTCACTTTACACACAGGTTGACAGGTGGAAACAGTTGCAATGTAATTAATGTGTATATCACTGAGATATCTTGTAATGATAAAATCAGGATATCTTCATCATTTTCCTGATGTGGTAACAGTTAAGCAAGAACGATCGAATTCTATTGGTTGCCTCTGGGAAAAAACTCTTGATTTTGGATTATTGCATGATATAAAGCTTTGGTAATGATTTATATGGCTATGAGGTTGGCACATGTTAATGTGATTTGCGGCAAAAGCAAGTCACACAAACTACAGTATCGATCAAAGCTTTTCCTGATATCTGTTGATATTATAATTGATCACCAAGAAAAACCAGAAAACTTGTTGAAACTAGCCTTAATCATTTGGCTGCACACTATGTTTGAGTTGCTATTCATGGAACATTTTATGTAAATATATTTCCTCTCAACTAAAAAGTGCCATGCCCCGCTATTTTCTGCTTTGTCACTTATTTTCAATTTCGTTTCTGATTATAATCATCTCAATAGCAGCACAGAACATATAAATATCAGAGTGCGAGACAGAAATGTCATTGCAGACTGAGAAGTCAACAGAATCACAACTTACAACTATTTTGGTGAGTTTTATCCTATTCTGGGTGGTCAACCAACCAATAGTGATAATTTTCTTAAATATTGAACAAAATTTAATCTTCACGCTTCCGTGGTATTGTCAAAACATAATTTTACCATTTTCTCCCTCTCACTGCTTGTTACTCTTCAAGTGTTTTAAAATTTGTTGTGAGTTCACTCAGTATAATTCTAAATATTCCATCTAGGTTAACTTTGAGTTATTTGGAAGATGAAGGTCACCCTTGCTCTCGCTCTGGTTCTGGTCTTTTTCCTGGTGCTCTCCACATCTGGAGTAGAAGACAAACCACACCATGTAAGTTTTATCTTATTTCTGAGGTATATGTTGGTAATGTTTTTTTACTAATGATCAGTCGAGTAAAACAGGCATATGTTACATTATAATTATCATCATCACATCCAATCAATAATATTGAGCTCTTACTATATATATACATGTGCTTGAACAGAGTATAGTTTCAAAGTGATCCATAAATAAACTATTCAATGCTCAACCTGATTCTGTATTAGCGTTTTGCCATTGCCTACATCACATTTATGAGGAACTTGTTCTGTTCATTTTCAGAGACGCTGTTGCAAGTATAAAACTGTATATTACAGTGATTGCTCTTGGGGATGGAAATCATCATGCTACCCTCGGTCAAAAAGAGTTTGTATTGTTTGGTGTAAAAATCATCACTGGGTATAACAGTAATGTAATGTGAGACTGGACCAACAACCACTGATGATGGACCTTGCAATTGAACTGAAACTTTAATAATTTCTGATAAATATGTTGGAAACTTTAATTGATCGAGAAATTCCATCTTCTCTTTTGTTAATATTATCTTTTTAATTGTTTTGAATAAAATATACTTAATAACAGCATTGAACAAAAAAGCAAAAAATCTTCCCCAACACATGATATAGTGCTTGTCAAGTAAGCAATTAATGATACACACTTTTTCAACCAGCCCTGGTAATTTACGAATCTTAAATAGTTACTAATATTGACAAGATTTTCTGTGAAAATGGGATCCGGTTAATTGGTTTGCAACTCAATCTTGTTCCTACCTTACAAAAATGGAAAGCAGTTATTTTTATTTTGATAACACACAGCATTTCTCTGAAATGGATTGTCTCCTACTGATAACACCATAAACACAACTACCGCAACTGTTACCACCACCACCACCACCAACACCACCACCACCACCACCACCACCACCACAACACATTAAGTTTGTACAGAGAGGTATAGTTGAATGCATGTCCATCAATGAAATGAAAAAAAAAATTAAAAATCACAGAAAGACCGAAGCAATAAAGTCTAGCAGTCAGTTCTGCAGTAGATAAAAAATATTTGTTTCTCTAAAAAATATTATTTCTGTGTAAAAATCATGGTGTGTTAGAAATTTCCCCCCCCCCCTCCCTCATCTTGTGCTGTACCAGCCCAAAAGCTATCACTTCCAAATAATTTAAATTGGTTATTTTTGTACACCAAAGTTGGAAATAAATATATTTTTGGTCTAGAAATATTGCAAAACTACTGCAGGATTTGCTGCCAGACTGAATATTGTTTTGGTATTTCTGTAGTTTTTAATCAACGCATGCAGTGCGTAATATCAGCCCATGTTGTATGTTGCATAAATTAGTCACGACATTGTCAACAAGACTTCAGTTTTGTGTTTATGATAAATGCATGTGTATATTAAATAACAGAAACCAATATCAAGTAGCTCATATCACTTTTTCAAAAAAATTTTGGAAAAAAAATGGAAGAAATGGCTGAATCACAGTCCTGTGCACTACCACATATGTGTAGTTATTCCAGTTGAGGGTGTGCTAATTATAGTTATTTGTCTAATATGTGCCACGGAAGCTTGACATCATTGAACAAATTTAACAACAGCTCATATATCTTCAATTTAGATCAGTTAAAATCTGAAATCTTGAGCAGGAAAAAAGCTGGAGGTGCGTGGGTATTACCAATCATTTGTGTATATGAATTATCCACAATTATGACATGCCTTTTGCGCAAGAGGGCCGGGTTCAAATCCCGGTGGAGGCATATTTTATTTACATATCAGCATGGCTGAGCGGTTAGAGTGTTCAATCTCAGCGCAAGAGGCCAGAGTTCCAATTCCGGTGAGGCCAGATCACAAAAGCTTTTTTTTATCTTGAGTCCTACCTACCGGGTGATGACTAATGATATTAACTCTTCAATTATATAAATATACCACATTGATAACATCTTTTGTGCGCTATATGCTATGACTGTATTCACTGAGAATAATTGTGGGGGGAGTTCTGCCACATAATAGGACAACAATACTCAGGCTGTCTATCTCATAGGTGGTATGAAAAGGACAGCCATTTAAATTTGCAATCAAATAACATTGCCAATTGGCCATTCATCATATCATCAACTCAATCGACAACCTGAGTGTATGTCATTCACACCCCTGAAGTTTTGAGGCATATATGATCGCGGCATTTCTAGTAATATCAATTAATTGAGGAACACTGAGAAACCAAAGTAATAATTAGCCTGGCATCGAGTTTCCTACGCAAAATATTTACTCCATAAAAGTCTGTAGCACTTCTGTATAATAACATGTATAGTGTTTGAGATTGTTCCTCCCTTATCAAAAATGAGGTTTATTCCTAGTGCTTAACCAGCCCAATGAGCTCCATTTCCATCTATTTTAGAGAATGTAAAGGCTAATAAGTGACGTTATCTACCACTGTACATTGTCTTCTTACAATAACTTCACTTATTTCACCTACGTTGCAGGATTCCTTCTCGAATACTGCGCCGGTGTATTCATCTCCTGCTCCCTTCATCTAGATCCATATTTCACTATCTCTGCAGCTTCTCTCCAGTACCTGATGCTAACTGTTCAAGAGCTGTCATTCTCCCTTCCGCCATACTAAATATTGGGTCGGCCTTTCGATTGTCTTTGATCATTAATAATGACTTGTTCAATTCAATTGAAAAGTTATAATTTCGAACTAAATACAGCCATATGCCCTCAACAGCTCAACCACTACTACACAAATGCAAAGAATACCTACTGCAAAATATTGCTTACATTTATACTCCTAGGAAAGGTAGTGACTGGTGCCCAGCAAATAATTAGTGAATGGCAAATAAAGAGTGAACGACAAAAGTCAAATATTTTCGCTATTTCAAGCCTGCCCTTATAAGAGGGGTGTTAGTCCACCTAAAGGGATTCAGTTGCTAGCTAGTAAAACAAACTTGTAACTGTAATGACATGCATTTTCAGTTTCCCCACTCTCCAAAAGATGTCTTGGCCTTCTCATAAGGTTGCTACTTTGTCTTATTTTCATACCTATATGCCAAAACTTTCAAATGTTGAAAGTTCACTTCCTCTTCTTGTCAACATCTACTGTAATTAATGAGGATATCACTGGGATGAGTCATTACATGATGTAAGTGCCAGTCATGATGATTGGGATATCTTCAATTGTTTCCTGAAGTGTTGAAATTTGAATTTTATCATTGTATTTTGAGATGAAAACCTGGTGGAAATAATACTTATAACTTATGGCTATGCTGCTGGGACATTTTCACAATGGTTTGAGTAAAATACATTCAAACATATTCCATCAATACTTTCCTGATTGAACTTCAATGGTCACATTACAAATGATTTTCACAATTCAATTGTACACATTATTGGCAGGTGTAGAAAAAATCTACTGTAATTAGTGAAAATGTTTGCTGGTATGAGTTTTTACATGATGGAAAGTGCCAGTCATGATGAATGGAATATCTTCAATTGTTTCCTAAAGTGAAAAAATTTGATGATCAGATATTTGAATTTTAATAGTGTTTTTGCTATGAAAATCTCGTAAAAATAATGGTTATAACTTATTGCTATGCTGCTGGAACAAATTCACAATGGTTTGAGTAAAAGACATTCAAGAATATTCGATCAATACTTTCCTGATTGAGCCTGAATGTTCAAATTAAAAAACAGTTTTATAATTTTTGATTATGATGAGAGGCTTATACTTTTCAATTTACCAATGATATGAGTAATGATAGTGAGTAATTTGATCAAACATATTAAATTTTTGAAAAACTGATGAATGCGTTTTAGGGGTAACCAGAGATCTAATGTTTTACATAATGGAAAAGGCTTCAAGATGTGTTTTAATTTTTTTTCGAATGATTACTCTAAAATGCACCAGAGCTTAGCACAGTCAAGCCGCCAACAGCTGAAGTTTTCTCCTAGAGGCTTAAAATAGACAAGCATAGAGGGATAATTATCTGTTAGAATTAAGTTTCACTAGTTTGGAGTTAATGTTAAAGGGAGCATTGTATCCGCACCTTTGAGTTAGGACTTAACTCCTGACAGCCAATCGATAAACATCATTGGTATGCTCAAAATCAAGTTAGTTTTTACTCCAGTCTAAACCAAACTGAAGTTAAGATGTAACACTGGAAGTTCCATTTCCATAGACAACAGTATATGACAGTTTGAAGGGGAATCTGGAGTTTCCTGAAGAAGAAATCAGCTGAATATTCTCATTGTTCCTATTTTCATTTCTTATCATTTTCTTGATACTCGTTAGGATAGGTAATGACTGGTACAAAGTATATACAAAAAAGAAATACGGAGAAAATACAGAGTAAATGAGGTGAAGGTGACTCCATAGTTTCTTATTTTATTGAACGTTGGTCTGAAGATAAGATATCAAAAGATTTATTTTGAGATTCATTATTTCAGTACAGCACAAAAACGATGTATTTCTCATGTGATTAACTTACTTCTATTAGGTATTAGTTCACCTTCGGGAAAAGTTTTCTCAATCCATCCTGTTGCTAGTGAAACAAATTGGTTCACCGACACAACTGCATGGAAATCTATTTTCAGATCCATCACTTTCCGACGATGATTTCCCTTCTTACTGAGTTGATACTTAGCATCATTTTGTGATTAGGTGCCAACATTCAATTCGATTGTTGAAAATGTCAGTTGGGAAAAATAATACTGCAAATAATGGGAATATTGCTCGGACATGTCAAGTCATGAAATAGATATTTTGTCATGATCAAATAAGATGAGCACCTCTGTTCCAGGTCATTTTCTCCTTCAGGATGGTCACAGAGATTTGAATCGCGTAAAAAGATATGGAGAATCAATATACTAGGAAATATATACTTCCAGGGGCTCCCGATGTCCATCATCCTTAATTGTTACTAGGTTTGTTAAGTGTTGACTACTTAAGGTGTCTTCACCTTTGAATGACTTCAGAGGCTTGGGATTAACTCCAACCTCCAGACCTATCCGGGGTTAAATCAGTAACTCAAGATTTTCGTTGGTTAAATAGATTGGGGATTGGGCCCAGCCTCAATGTTAATATTAGCTTGACAATCTTTAAGAACTCTTGATAAGCATATGAAAGTCTTCATATCTTACAATCGGCTGTTGTCTTGTAATTAGGATTGGGAAACACTGAAATTTGTCATCAAGTTAGTGTTGAACATATTATTTAAAATAATATCTATCGATCTTTATCTGCCAAAAAGATTGGGAAATTCAATTTATAGTCAATTTTAAAGAGCTTATAAGGTTTAGGATGAGGTTAAGGTTCAATCGTTGGTCCTGTGTTGTCAGGATCAACAGCAACCAACACAAAGATCTATTGTCTCTGGGTTTTGCAATGCCCTACTGAATGAATGTTTTTCAATTTTTTGTCTCAGTTGCATACATATTGGCAGGTGGAAAAAAACTACAGTAATTAATGAGTATGTTGCTGGGATGAGTCATTACATGATGGAAAGTGCCAGACATGATGATGGGGTTATCTTAAGTTGTTTCCTGATTTGTTTAAATTGATTATCAGATTGATCACTAATGCAGTTCGAGCATAAGCACTTGAACTGTATTGGTGGTCGCTGGAAAACGAAAACCTTGCTGGAAATATTGCTTACAATGCTACTCGCACGGTTTGATCAAAAATCAAAACAATACGTTCCTAATTTAACTTGAATAGCCTAGTAACAAATCACTTTTTTCTGACCTCGATAGCGATATAAGGCTATTATTCGAAGCTATATTAGCCCCTTTGTTGTATTGGTATCGTATTGAAGGTCTCAGGCTGTAATTAAGAGCATAGCACACAAGCAAATCCTTCTCAACTCTTCTAATCTTCTAAAGTTTTTCTCTCTTCATCACTCTATAACATACAAATGTGTATTAAATGCTCCATTTTCAGATCAGTGTCTTCCAAGAGCGGGACGAATCTTTGGAAAAAAGAAGAGGTATACAACCAAGGGAACAATAGTGGCACTAATCGCCTGGCAGTGTATAGCAAGCGCTAAGCGATTGTGCCATCTCACCATCCCAAAAAGAGAATGGGTTGATGGCATTAAATAGACATCCCGATATTCAGTACTCGGTGTTGTGTTCTCTCATCCAACAGCACATTCCAATCAACCATTGGCACCCTGTGAAACACAACGTGTGTGTTAGGGTTACTGAGTTCATTAAAGTCAATTTGGGCAAATCTTAGGGTAAGAAGTTGTCTTCTCTTATTGTTGAAATTTGGTGGCTCATTTGCAGTATAGAGTCATCACCCCATCTATCTATCTGTGTAAAAAATTTTAGTTTCAAGCATGTGGATAGACTGCTTCACAGAGTAAAGGGATTCAGAGTAAATTTTTTAACAATTGTCAAGGAAAGAGTTTTTTACTCCTTGGTCAAGGTACCTGCAAGCTTTGTGTCACGGGTAAAGTTATGGGGAGCTTGATGCCAAAAACTCCTTTCATCTATTTGTCACAATTATAGGGTTCTGGAGAATGAACTGTTTTCAAAGTTTTGGATTACAGTAAAAAATAGATTATGCAGGCTCTCCCGTAAAAATTTCTCTTTGTACAGCCTTACCCCACAATTAGACTTGATGTTTTATGCTTAAATTACACCTAACTATCCTAGCTAAATTGATACGGTGGGTATAGCTAGCAAGGCAGTATTGTGGCAGTTTTTACAATAGGATTAACTATTACAATCCTTGAATGATGCTGCCACATGATGTACCCTTGGTCTGTGCAATCATTGAACCTTAAATTTCTAGAAAGGGCCTCATATCAAATGCATCTGCGGTCCATTGTCTACTGGGTTTTGGTTGGCACCCAGGTGTGAAGTGAAGTGAAGTGAAGTGAATTTATTTTAGTAATTGTGTTAGAAACACATTACAATTTAGGCGTGAGCCATATCTCTCTCAGTTATTTAAAAGACGAATACTAAAAGGCACAAAGCTGCACAAAAATCTTGATGTTCTAGTTTTTGGCATGATAAAATATTTGCGATTACTTTTATGACAATTGCGTAAGATGTGTCTATCATCAGCGATAAAATGTTGAGCTAAATTGAAAATACTCATGTCAACTAAACAGGCAGCGTCAAAAATGTAGCTGTTTTTTAAAAACGGACTTAAAAGCATATTCTTTTGTCTTTCTGTAGCACCAGTGTACCAGAGTTCAATATTATAGGTAAAAATGGGTTGGATCAGTGATTGGATAAAATTGTGTTGTTGATACTGGTGAGGTTTAAAATGTTTGAATCTAGACAAAGCGTAAAATCTTTTCTTTAATTTACTATAGACACATTCAGTGTTTGAGCACCATTTAAGATCACAGTCGAAAAATGTACCTAGGTATTTAAAACTATCTACCTTCTCTATAGGATTACCATTACCTGCCTGCAAACAGAGAGCAACCTGGCGCAGATATTGTGGCCTGGCCACTAAGGCAACGAATTTTGGCGCCTATGCTCCAGGATGTGGCTTGTGACAAGACACCTGATTTAAATCAACCTTCAATTTTAATCAGTCTTGAGACACAAAGGTTATCCTCAGGTTTTGATATTCCAATTTATTACATTGCCTTCAAATCCTTTGGAAAAGATAAACAAGGCACAACAGTAACAAATTCTTTCCCTGTAATGAAACACAGAGACTGCAATACAACTGGTTGTTTACAAATAAGATTTTCTTGAGGGATTAGAAAATTTACTCTGAGAAAACAATGTCTGTAATTGCTCTAACTGATATCTTCATCCAGCTTAGGTCTCAATTGTACTTGGATCGTTTCAATACACCGCGTGGAGAATTGCTTCCAATTTTGTTTGGAGGTCATCTCAGATTTGTTGCTTATTGAGGCAGCCCACCTGTTTGGCTAACCGAATCCTCAAAAGTAACAACATATAAACTTGTTGCAGTATAGATGCAGTCCCAGGGTACCCTCCACTTGATTGTGCAATAACTCCTGTAAGAAGGTTTACCCGGCTAGCCAAGAGTGAAGTGATCGTAACCTTGTATACCTTTTTAGAAGCATGGACCATGTTTTTGTTGAGTGAAGGCGACAAGGTGTCATGGTCGATTGCAAAAATGTAAATATATGAGTAGCCAGCCACTAGAGCCTATTGATTCAACATAATATGATATGATATTTTAGATGCAATAAAATTGGTATAAAAAATCGGGGCACTCAATATGGGCTAAATCTTTTGTATCAGAATTGGGGTTTCGGGCTTGGAATACTGGTTGGAAAATATATTTGGACTGAGCAGGAATTACAAATTATTTAGCACTGGGCTTTGGTGGCCACCCAGGTGTGCTCCGACCTGCCTGCAAACAGAGAGCAACCTGGCGCAGATATTTCGGCCTGGCCACTCAGGCAACAAGTTTTGCCACCTATGCTCCAGGATATTGCTTGTGACAAGATATCTCATTTAAATCAACCTTCAATTTTAATCTGATGTAATAATGCCTTAATACATGAATATCACCGGGTTGTGTGATTCCATATAGGATATATCTTGTCATGATGAAACTGGGATACAAATAAACAACACTTTATTGTTCATTAACAATGATTGAATTCTATTGGTTGACTATTCAAGAAACTTAATTTAGGATTATGTTACCTGGTGGAAAATGACTATAAAAATTGATGGCTTTTTGGTTGGCACATGTTAACGGCAGTTCAGGAAAAGTAAGTAAAAATAATTAGAATATTGATCAAAGCTTTTCCTGATATCTGCTAATACTATAATCGATCACTCAAAAAAACAAGGAAATTTTGTTGAAAGCGCTTTCATTGAGTTGCTATTTATGATAAATTTTATATAAATATATATCCTTGCAATAAAAAAGTGCCAACCTCCGCTATTTTCTGCCTAGTCACTTGTTTTCAATTTCGTTTTTGATACTAATCATCTCTATGGTAACTTGGAACATATAAATATCAGAGTGTGAGACAGAAATGTCATTGCAGACTGAGAAGTCAACAGATTCACAACTTACAACTATTTTGGTGAGTACATATTTTGGGTGGTCAAACAACTAACATTGATTAGTTTATTTTTATTATGTACGCTTCAGCAGTATTGTCAATATAATGTTTTACTATTTTCACCCTCCCACTGCTTGTTGCTCCACAAGTGTTTTAAAATGTGTTGTGAGTTCACTCAGTATAATTCTAAATATTCCATCTAGGTTAACTTGGAGATATTTTGAAGATGAAGGTCACCCTTGCTCTCGCTCTGGTTCTGGTGGTTGTGTTAGCGTTCTCTACAGCTGGGATAGAAGCCAGATCTCACCATGTAAGGTTTTATCATGTCATTGAGGGTTATCATTGTAAGGTTATTTCACTGATGATGAACCGAGAAAATATGCATATGATACATTATGGTGTCACCACATCCAATTAATGGTCTTAGGTCTTAGAACAAACATACATGTGCTTGAACGAAGTTCAGATTCAAAGCTTCACAGGCATTCACAGAACACTATTTGTTGTCAAACCAAATACTGTGCTGGTGTCATGACATTGCTGACTTCATAATAACAGCAACTTGTTTTATTCCATTTTAGAAGCCTTGTTGCAGAACTGTATACTACAAATATTGCTCTTCGGGATGGAAACCATCATGTTCAATTAGATCAAGAAGATATTGTAGCCGTTGGTGTAAAAATCATCATCATTAATCTTATGTGAGACTTGACCGACAACCACTGAAAAGGAACTTGAAATTGAACTGAAACTTTAGCTATTCATGATTATTATATTTCAAACTTTAATAGATTCCAAATTTCCATCTAATATTCTTTTGTTAATGTTTAAAAAAATATAACTATCAACTGCATTGAAAAGAAACCAAGAAACCAGTTTATTCTCTCTCAGATGTTCTGTAGTGGGAAGCAACACACCAATCAATATTAATATTGATACTATTTGTATCCTGGCTTTGCTGTGAATATGGGATCTGTTTGATTGGTTGGCTACTGAATCTCATTCCTATATTTCAAAAAAGAAAAGTAGCTATATTTTCTTCATAGCACACAGCTATTTCAATGAGCAGATTTGCAAATGACTTTATCGCATCACAGGAGAAGGTTGGTCTACACAGACGATCTGCCTTCATAGGTAGATATTTCATATCAAGTTCAACGTGACCAGCAAATGACCAAATCACCAAAAGCACAGATTAGTTTCATGAGTGTCAAATGATTCAAATTTTAGGTAATTTGCCTCAACTTTGCTGTGAGTCACAAACACTACCATTGGTTCTTCACAATTCAATGTCATAACATCACCAAAAATTGAGTGCCTCAGCACTAATGCCCCAATTCTAGGTTTATGTACAAGTCTATGCATGAGCCCAAACATCAGCAGTAATAATAACACCCCAAAATCCAAAACAGAAATTGCCTAGGATCATGTAAACAATAATACACAACTGAAACTGTGCAAATTAAGCTTGACACATTTGAAATTTGGCAATATTAAATTACGAGAGAAATATTTTCAATTGGTTCAATAGCAGAAGAAACAAGATGGTACAATGACGCTGCTCTCATGGTATTCATGGCTTTTACACTTTGTTCTAAATCTGTTCTGTCACTCTATAGCAATAATCATTGCTTGACCTTATCAAAAGGTTATTACTATGGTGTTATTTCATTGTTTTGGCAACAAATTTTTTCTTTGTTGTCTAATTTGCACACATATTGGCAGGTGTAAAAAATCTAATGTAATTAGTAACAATTTTGCTGGTATGAGTCTTTCCATGATGAAAAGTGCAAACTATGTTGATTGGGATATCTTCGATTGTCTCCTAAAGTGTTGAAATTTGATGTACAGAGATTTGAATTTTATCAGTGTTTTTTTTTTAGATTAAAATCTGATGCAAATAATGCTTATACTTATAACTATGCTCTGCTATGCTATGCTATGCTATGCTACGCTACGATACGTTATGCTATGGTATGCTGTTCTATGCTACGCTACAATACGCTAAGCTATGCTATGCTACGCTATGCTACGCTATGCTATGCTATGCTATGCTATGCTATGATATGGCTATGAACATATTCACAATGGTTTGAGTGAAAGACAAAAATATTCGATCAATACTTTCCTGATTGAGCCTGAATTTCCAAATTAAAAAGCATTTTTACAATTCAATTTACCAATAATAAGAGTAATGATAATGACAAATTTTATCCAACAAATTCAAATTTTGAAAAACTGATGAATGCATATTTAAGATAACCAGTAGAATGCTCTCTCATTGACCTCACTATTTCACTCAATGGCAAAGGCTTCCAGATGTTTTTCTTTTTTTCCGATAAATTAAAATCAGGATCATTACTTTACAATGCACCAGAGCTTAGCAAAGTCGAGCCGCCAACAGCTGAGGTTTCTCCTAGAGGCTTAAAATAGAAAAGCCTATACATATCTGTTAGAATTTATTTTCACTATGTATGTATGTATGTATGTATGTATGTATATATTTATATCAATTCTCATGATAAAATCAATTTTTCTCGTGTGCTCTGTGAATAAAAATAAAGTTTTAAAAATTATAATAAAACGCTGACTAGATTTATGATAAATGAATCAAGCTATTCAATTGAGCAGTTTTACTCATAATGAGCGAAAACAGTATTTACAGCAGTTTACAAGGTAGGCTGGCACTCTGTATCCACCAGATGGGAGTTGTTCTAGCGTTATGACAGTCTTTGCCCGAAGCGAACATTCTCAGGCATTTAGTTTTGAAGTACTTATCGAATATATCGTCTATGGTTGTAACTTCAAGCCTGCCTTTGCTTACGTGCCTCTACGTGCTGTGCTGATGAGGTGATTGTACTGGTTCTTAATATCAGATGAGAGGTGTCCATATATAATACATAGGTGATATTGTAGGACACTTTCGAGAAATGAGGCGTATGCCAGCTTAATGGTAGTTGTCTTGACATTCATAAAGGCTAGCTGCTTCATGATGAATAGTTGTTTGTTAGCTTTGCTGATGATGTTTTTGGTGTTCGTATTGAAGTTAAGCTTATGATTGAGTGTGGTGCTATTTGTATTCATCTACTCGTTCGATGGCGGAGTTGTTGGTCATGATGGGTGGAGGGTCAGGATCATCGCGTAGATTACAGCAAACAAGCTCTTTGGTTTTCTTTGTGTTGATGAGCAGACTGTTTCTTGTGCACCATGATCTGATATTATCGATTTAAACTTGCAGTGATGATTGTGATTTTGGCGAGATGAATTCTAATATCACAGTGTCATCGGCGTATTTAATGAGGGTGTGATCATCGCTTACTGCCATGTCGTTTACGTAAAGTGAGAAGAGGATAGGACTGAGGACACATCCCTGAGGGCATCCAGTTGATGTTATGATGCTGTTAGATAGAGTGTTACCTACTTTCACTCGCTGTGTACGTGATGACAGAAAGTTATATGACCAGGATACGATGTTGGGGTTTACTTTATGAACTGACATCTTTTGGACTAGGGTGTTAATGTTGATTGTATTAAAAGCACTGCTAAAGTCAATGAAAATCGAGCGTACATAATTCTTTGCAGAGCTATTGAGATGTTTAGTGATTTTGTCAAGTAACAACGATAGTGCATCGTCTGTTCTGCTGTTACGATTATAGGCAAACTGGTTACTATCGGCAATGTGAGCACTGATGTGGGGCGCTACAAGTTTCTCAAGACACTTAGCGAGGATTGGTGTCAGGGCGATGGGCCTAAAGTCTTTAGGTTATGTTGCGCCTTTCAGTTTAAGTAAAGGCACTATATTGGCAGCTTTCCAAATATCGGACACAATGGCACTTTGTAGCGAGATATTGAACAATGTACACATAGGAGCAGCTATACAATCTGCTAGTGTTCTTATCATCCGTGCCGATATCCCATCAGGGCCACTACTTTTACCAACGTCTACGTTCCTGAACACATTGTACACATCACTGATAGTAAAAAATGTCATTACCTAGTTAGGAGTTATTGCTAAAGGGGGAATAGTAACCGCACCTTTGAGTTAGGAATTAACTCCTGAGCAACAAGATACCAACAAACATCATCGGTATGCTCAAAATCAAGTTCGTTTTTACTCCAGTCTAAACCAAACTGAAGTTTAGATGTAATACTGGAAGTTCCATTTCCATACACAGCAGTGCATGACAGTTTGAAGGGGAATCTGGAGTTTCCTGAAAAAGAAATCAGCTGAATATTCTCATATTCCTATTTTCATTTCTTATCATTTTCTTGATACTCGTTAGGATAGGTAATGACTGGTACAAAGTATATACAAAATAAAAATACGGAGAAAATACAGAGTAAATGAGGTGAAGGTGACTCCATAGCTGCTTATTTTATTGGACGTTGGTTTGAAGATTAGATATAAAAAGATTTATTTTGAGATTCCTTATTTCAGTACAGCAAAAAAACGATGTATTTCTCATGTGATTAATTTACTGCTATTAGGTATTAGTCATAGACCTACTAATAATTATTAGTAGGTCTATGGTATTAGTTCACCTTCGGGAAAAGTTGTCTCAATCCAACCTGTAGCTAGTGAAGTCATGAAATAGATATCTTGTCATGATCAAATAAGATGAGCACCTCTATTCCAGGTCATTTTCTCCTTCAGGATGGTCACAGAGATTTGAATCGCGTAATAAGATATGGAGAATCAATATACTAAGAAATATATACTTCCAGGGGCGCCCAATGTCCATCATCCTTAATTGTTACTAGGTTTGTTAAGTGTTGACTACTCAAGGTGTCTTCACTTTTGAGTGACTTCAGAGGCTTGGGATTAACTCCAACCTCCAGACCTATCCAGGGTTAAATCAGTAACTCAACATTTTCGTTGGTTAAATAGATTGGGGATTGGGGATTGGGCCTATGGGCGCAGCCTTAATTATAATATTAGCTTGACAAACTTCACGAACTGTACTCTTGATGAGCATATGAAGTCTTCATATCAAACAACCGGTTATTTTTTTTGTAATTTGGACTGGGAAACACCAAAAATTGTCTCATCACTAATTCATGTGGTTTGAAGTCGCTGAATAAACCTCACCTAGGAGCCAAATATCCAAATGTTGAAAGTTCACATCCTCGTCAAGTAATTAATGGGTATGCCACTGGGATGTGTGATTTCATGTAGGAGATATCTTGTCATGATGATATTGGGATACAGATAAGCAACGTTTATTGTTTATTATCAATGATTGAATTCTATTGGTTGACTCCCTAAGATACGCTTAATTTATGATTATGTTACCTGATGGAAAATGACTATCATGATTAATGGCTTTTTTGTGGGCACATGTTTACGGCATTTCAGGAAAAGTGAGTCAACAAAATTAGAATATTGATCCAAGCTTTTCCGATATCAGTAACATTATAATTGATCACTCAAAAAACAAGGAAATTTTGTTGAAAGCACTTTCAATGAGTTGCTATTTATAACAAATTTTATGTAAATATATTTCCTCACAATAAAAGAGTGCAAACATACGCTATTCTCTGCCGTGTCACTTATTTTCAGTTCATTTCTGATACTAATGATCTCTATAATAGTAACTTGGAAGGTATAAAATATCAGAGCGTGAAACAGAAAGGTCATTGCAGACTGAAAAGTCAACAGATTCAAAACTAACAACTACTTTGGTAAGTTTTTACATACTCTTGGTGGTCAATCAGCCAACATTGATTAGTTTCTCAAATATGATAATATTTTCATTCTTTACACGTCAGGGGAAGTAAAAATATTATTTTACTATTTCCACATGTATTTTCAAATTTGCTATTCTACTCAAATTCAAATGTGTTCTTAGTTCACTCAGTATAATTTGTGATATTCTATCTAGGTCAACTTGAATATATTTGGAAGATGAATGTCACCCTTGTTCTCACTTTGGTTCTGGCTGTTGCCCTGGTGTTCTTTACATCTGGAATAGAAGCCAGATCTCACCGTGTAAGTTTTATCATATTATTCGATGTATATCTAGGTGCTAGGTCTAGGTTTATTTACTGATGATTGAACGAGTAAAAGATGTGTATGTTTCACTACTTTTATTAAGATCACATCCAATTAAAAGTGTTAAGCTCTTACTATATACAAACATGTGCTTGAACCGAGTATAATTTCAAAGTGATCCATAAAAAAACTATTTGATGCTAAACCTAATTCTGTTAGTTAGACCGAGTAAAAGAAGCATTTGTTACATCCCAATTGATTGAGTTTAGTTTCAAAGATTGACAGGGATCGACAAAACACTATTTGCTGTCTAACCTAATGATGTGTTTGTTTCATGTTTCATATCGCAATAACAGCAACTTTCTATGTTCCATTAATTCAGAGCCGTTGTTTAAAAACTCTTGACTCGTGACTCTTGGGTATGGAAAGCATCATGTTAACTTCGTTTAAAAATAGATTTTAGGCATCGGCGTTAAGATCATCATTGGGAACAGCAGTAATGTTACCGTAATCCCTCACCTATAAGTCACCGGACTTATAAGTGAATCACCCCCCTCAGAAAAAATAAAAAAGCTCCAGCTATAAGACACCCCACAGCTATAAGACACCCCACCGCTCTAAGACACTCACTACACTACACTCACTACAAATGAACTAAGTAGTTTTGGGAAAAAAACTGCCCTCAGTGGGTTTCGAACTCACAACTCCATGTTTACAAGTCGAACGCTCTACCACTGAGCTATTCATCTTCGGTGATTGTTAGAGGTTTTGGTCCAAAGTAAATATAATAATGCTTCAAATGATAGTCGCGTCTATATACTACTCTCTTATAGCCGCCTTCACTTATACGTCGCGCGATCTATAGGTGAGGGATTACGGTATGCATGACAGGAAAAAAAACGTTCCATGGACGACCTTGAGACTTGAACTGAAACTTTAAATGGTTCATGATAATTATGTTGGAAACGATTATTTTTTTGTGAATTCATTTGTAATGTATTGGTTGTAGATCATTTCTTCAATACCTCATTTATTAAATTTAGGAAAATTGAGATGTAATTATATTCTTATCTTTTTTTTTTCTAGAGGTGTTGTTGCGAGGGAGCTAATTCATATGATTATTGCAATGAACGATCCTTGTCTTGCTGTTTACCCACTCGCCACCAATAACATATGTCGAGTATCAATTGACTAAGCAAGGCAAAAGATTGACAAACTTGAATATCATTATAAATTTCTAACTATTTCACTATTGAAATGATATACTATTGCAATAATTTTTTGTGAGCTAGATAAGATTTATTTTTCTGGAAATAAACATCAGGAACAGGAATTTAAATCAGTGAGTAACAATCGGCTGACATCAATCCAAAAGATGGTATATTTGATGATTCAGATTAAATGAGATGTATAGCTCCATAATGCTATAAAAATCATCTTGATCTCAAGATACCGCCCAATTAGATACCTAAATTTGACATATTTACTGATACATACAGGCAGCCCTATGACTTTAAGATCACGAAATAATAAAATCTTTTAAAGTTTTCATTGTCAAAACTGATATATGCAGTAGTGTTGTATTCAGGGTCGAGTCAACGGGTCGGGTTTCGGGTTTCTGTGGTCGGATCATGTTAGGGTCAAGTCGGGTCAGAGGTCTACATCTTTACGGGTCTCAACTACTAGAGTGATAGTCAAAATACTGCGTGCACCTGGACTCGAACCTGTGACCTAGTGCACGATCTTAACCACTATGCTATGGATTTTAGATGATGATTCCGGAAATAGAGACTATACGATGATAAAACATATAGCTATTAGTCATGCTTTTGCTGTGATTATTATGAACGGCTTACAACACTACATAAAGCTTTCTTCAGACATCTATAATTCAATAAATTCTTGACAGAATTTGATGAAACTTAGTCTCAACATAGTTCATTATGTCTAGATGATATATTACAAACTGAATCAAACTTAACATGTTCTATTAGCTAATTGCACTAGTGATTAGTGGATGAATATCCATCATTCTGTTAAATTGTGATATCTGAAGACAGTGTAGGAGTAGGACATGACTTATGAAGTCGTAATGTAAATCCAATTCACGCGCTCTTTTCGACCCGACCCGGCTCGTACCCGAATTTAGGGAAATTTCAGTGGCTCGGCTCGTTTTCATTTTTGCTGGCTCGATACAACACTAATATGCAGTTGCGTGAGTAGTCATTGGCTATAACAGGAAATGACAGTTAATGTATTGAATGGATTACAATGTGGAATCCTCAACATGAACAAGCAGCAAGCTGGCCTACCTGCTACAGCCTGGCATGCTTTTCTTACCAAACAGAATACTGGACACGACTTAACGCTGCTATGTATATGTGTGGTCTATGAATGAAAGCAGGAGAATATTGCAATGGGGGCAAGACATTGCTTGAAATGCATAATTTTCTTGATAAACTCTCTTATCATATTACTAGTGCACCCAGTAAATGTAGTTCTCATACTGGTGGCTAGTAGACCTCTCATGACCAGAGCAAGGGGGGAAGGTTGACTAATATGGACATCAGCAAAATATTCAGGCTTGTCACTTGGTAAGGTCTATTTGCTGATGATGAACCGAGTAATAGACGCATATGTGTGATATTGAACAAGTGGTGACACTAATATCTCTTTGGATATTTTAAAATCTTAATTTAATTGCCAAGGGAAACAATTTGTATTTCCGGTCAACGCTATAAAAAAACTCACGTTTGTTTATAGTCTCGATACCATGTGATACCGTGTGAGAAACCTAGATGTTTTTCGGTTTATATGTTTCCGGTATCATCAGTATGGGTCTACAGACTTTGTAGACTAGAGTGGCACAGGAGCATTTGAGGTCGTATGCCCTTCCTGAAACCACCGTGATACGCCGAGAATCGAACATGGGACCTCTTGACTGAAAGACCCATGCTCTTTCCATTGCCACGGCCACTCCTTTAAAGGCTATGTTTCTTCATAATCACACTCACCATTTCATCACAGTTAGAAGTTATCATATCCAACTAATTAATTTATGTAAGGTTTGTAAGGGATCCACGTAAAACCATTTGATGTATCCTGTATTGGCATCTTGAAATCAACAACTATTGTTCTGTTCCTTTTCAGAGCAGTTGTTGCAAAACTGTATCTTACAGTTACTGCAGCTCTTGGGGATAGAAAATATCATGTACAGTGAATTCAAAGAGGAATTGTCAGCAATGGTGTAAAGGTCATCGCTGGAATCGACAGTAAAGTGTGACTGGACTAACAACCACTGACGAACGACCTTGGGCTTGAAATGAAACTTTAACAATTCATCATTACTATGCTGGGACTTTAATCGATTGTGAATTTCCATCTACTATTTTGTTCATATTCTATTTTAATTCATTGAAAAATATACTTGTTAACTACAAAGATCAAGTTATTTTCTCAAACACATGATATTGTGGTAGCTTAAGCAGCCAATCGAAGGTATCCAACTTCTTCAACCAGCCCTGTTACTTAATAATATTATAGACAAGATTTGTAAGCAGGCCTGGCTGAGAAAACTGGATCTGATTAATTGATTTACAACTCAATCTTATCCCACCTATCTATCGCACACACAACTGCCACTACACCAAACACTAACACTACTACTGCTTTCGCAACGATAACCACCACTACCACCACTACCATGACCACCACTCCCACTACTAGACAGTAGGTTTCGGTAGAGAGTCATAGTTGAATATTTACCAATGAAATAATGTTATTAAATGTAACAGACAAAAGACAAAGACAAAAGCAATATATAACTTGGCATTTAGTTCTGCAGGAGTCATGTACTAGTTTTACTCTGAAAAATTAATAGCACTTCTGGGTAATTCTTGTGTACAGTGTTGGAAATCCCCCCCCCCCCTGATCTATGATGTATCAAAGCCTAGTGTCGTGCCAGTCCAAAAGTCTACAACTTCCAAATAATTTTGATTTCGATTTTTAAACAATAATAAAAAAAGAATATTCATATTTTGCATTGTCAAGGGCATGGAACAAGAGTCGATAACATAGCAGCTCTCTTAAGTAGATGGAAGTGGTAGATGGAATCGCTTATCGATGTAAAACTTTATGAAGCTAGGGTTGGTGACACATAGTTCGATGTTATAGTTCAGTCCCAATGCTCAAGTCTTGTGGCAACTTTCGTTTTGAGTGATATTTCTAAGGTACACCTCTGGTTATGATAGTTGATTATATTCTCATTCCTACATCATATCCATTCTGAAGAAATTATAATTGCTACAATTATTTACAAAGTAGTCTGCTCTGATCCTTTTTGGAAGGACTCATTGCCGTTCATATCATAGCTCTCTCTAGACAAATGAACCAGTGCTGCAGTAGACAGAAACTTGTGCAGTGGTCTGTGGGGTGGGGAAGAGGAGATGGCATCTTTTATTACAAAGTTGGAATTTAACCACAGATCAATGAGCACGACACCAGTTCTTTTCTACCCCAGATTTTTGCTTGCAAACCCCAGATCCAAAATTATTTTCGCGCTTTGCGCATATCTGGGGTTCATTAATAAAATCAATATGCCAGCTTGCTTGGCTCAAAAAAGTCTGACCCACTTCAATATGCTAATTTCTAAAAGTGGCCCACTGGCAAAAAAATTTGAGTTATATACAAATTATATCAAAGTTTAGCAAAATCAAGCAGCCTGCAGTTGTTGTTTTTCCCTTAGTAGAGGACTACATATTATTTGTTAGAGTTTATTCCATTTGTTAAGAGTTTAGTTCAGTGTTGGATTTTGGGGGGAACGCAACGGGATAGTGTCCCCCTTTTTACTTTGTCTAGGGAGATATATCATAACCACTACGATGGCAATAAGCCTTGGGTTTGCAGGCTTGGGCCCATGATTTTCAAATGTTATCACCACAGGACCCAGCCGGGGCACTAGGCAGCCCCCTGGACTGGTTACGTCATATTTTTCACTTCTAACACCGGTTTAGTATTTCTCAATCACTAAATAGAACTTAAATGATACAGCACGGTGAGAGATAGTCAATAGCTGCTCTGATATGTCCTTGATGGTAAAGACCACAGCAACAAACAATCAGCAAACATTGGTTGGAGTTCAATATGCAGTTTTCAAGTTAGTTGTCACTCATTCTAAACTCACTCTCATCTGAAATTCTGCTTGGAGTTATGAGGTAATACTTGAAGTAGACATCAGTGTTTGGAAAGGAAAGGTATTGACTGGTGCTCTGTAAATAAAAAGTGAAGGTGACAACAGTTTGTTGGTTTATTGGACGCATGTCTGCCTGTTTTGTTATTTCAAGCCGGCACAAATATGCATTGTTTTCCTCCTGCAATTATTTCAGTCCTTTAGGGTATTGGTCCACAATAGGGAGATATATGCTAATTGCTTTGATAGCTTGTAGACAAATTTGTCACAGTCCTTATTTGAACGTCTCATAAGATTGCTATTTATTTTTTTTTATTTACTGGACTAGGTGCCAAAATATTCAATTGTTGTTCGTCGTGTTATTAATGGGTATATCACTGGGATGTATGTTTTCATGTAAGAGATATCTTGATATGATGAAATTGGGATACAGATAAGCAACGTTGAGTGTTGATTAACAATGATTGAATTCTATTGATTGACTCCCCTAGAAACTCTTAATTTAGGATTATGTTACCTGGTGGAAAATGACTATAATAATTGATGGCTTTTTGGTTGGCACATGTTAACGGCAGTTCAGGAAAAAGCAAGTCACACAAACCACAGTATCGATCAAATTTTTTCCTGATATCAGTTAATATTATAATTGATCACTTAAAAAACAAGGAAATTTTTTTGAAAGCACTTTCATTGAGTTGCTATTTATGGCAGATTTTATGTAAATATATTTCCTCACAACAAAAGAGTGCCAACCTCCGCTATTTTATGCCTAGTCACTTATTTGCATTGTCATTTCTGATACTAATGATCCCTATGGTAACTCGGAACATATAAATTTCAGAGTGTGAAACACAAAGGTCATTGCAGACTTAGAAGTCAACAGATTCAGAACTAACATCTATTTGGTGAGTTTTTTAATATTCTTGGTGGTCAAACAACCAGCATCGATTAGTTTGCCTAACATATGAAAACATATTAAGTTTTTATTATTTTTATCCTCACATTGATCATTGCTCCAAATGCGTATTCAAATATTTTATTTTATATTGAAGCTCACTAGATATTTTATTTCAAAATATTCCATCTAGGCTAAAAGGAGATATTTGGAGGATGAAGGTCACTCTTGCTCTCGCTCTGGTTCTGGTGGTTGTGTTAGTGTTCACTACATCTGGGATAGACGCCAGATCTCACTATGTAAGGTTTTATCATGTTATTTGAGGTTTATCATTGTAAGGTTTATTCACTGATGATGAACCGAGTAAAAGATGCATATGTTACATTTTGGTGTCACCATATCCAATTAATGATCTTAGGTCTTAGAATAAACATAAATGTGCTGAACAGTGTAAATATTCAAAGTTTGAAAGGGATCCACAAACATTATTTGTTGTCCGGTTTAATACTGTACTGGCATCATTACAGTGCTGACATCACAATAACAACGACTTGTTCTCTTCCTTTTCAGAGCAGTTGTTGCAGAACTGTATACTTTAAAGACTGCAGCAACCATTGGGGATGGAAAAAATTATGTACAGTTAAAACAAAGAAGGTTTGTCCTCATTGGTGTAAAAGTCATCGCTGGAATCGACAGTAATTATATGTGAGACAGGACCAACAACCATCGATGAACGACCTTGAGATTGAACTGAAACTATTATAATTATTCACGATTGCTATGTTGGAAGAATTAGTTGATTGTGCACTTCCATCTATTTTTTGGTAATATTTTTGTTCAAATTGTTTTCAAATATACTTATCGACTGCATTGAAAATAAGCGACAACCCAGATTTTGATCTCCAACATATGCACTTATAGCATTAGAGATAAGAAATGCAAATTAATAATATCTAATACTAAAAATATCCAACATTTTTCAGCCAATTCTGGTAATTTATAGATCTCAAAACAACAAGAAAGATAAGATTTGTAAGCCAGCTTTGCTGTCAAATTGGAATCTGATTAATCAGTCGCGACTCAATCTTGTTTCTACCTCACAAAAAGGGATCACTACCACTAACACCGCTATAACCACAGTGACCTCACAATAAATCTCTGCAGAGGTTCATAGTTTAATGAATTTCCGTTCACAAAATAATGGTTAATAAAGTCTAAAGAACAAAGCAATATCTAGTCTAACAGTTAGTTCAGTGAGTAATGCAATATGTTTGAACAGAAAAAATCCCTACCACTCCCCGGTTAATATTTTGTATTGTGTTGTAATTGGTCAGTCGTCAGTCATTAAATAATACTTGCCAAGTCTCCCGATTTAGGCGTGACCCTCCAGATTTTTACATCCACCTCCCACTTTTTGTAAATCTCACTATTTCCTCCAGATTTTAGAGAAAACAGTCCAATTGCAATTTTTTGAAAGTTACACAGTGTTTCAACGACATTCTGCCCGCGCTTGCTGGATTTTGGAGTTGCCCTTCCACTATTGTACTGTAGGGCACATTATCATGCTACAGATGATGCAGTATGTGGGAAGTCGCTGGCTTACTCATGATCTCATACAAATACATGCAATTGTTATTCAACAGTAGAAGCTACAAATATCTGAATGCCGTTTTTTGTTCACTTTTTTGCTATGGTCGAGAGGAGAAATGTGAACATTGCTTAGAACCGGGTAGGTAGAAATACTCACATACTATATGTTTTAATGTGTTTAATTAATATAGGTAGCACAAGCTGATGCCTTCTATGAAAATGATATTAAATATACAACAAGTTTTTTTACTAATCTTACAGTACAAAAAATGCATGGCAGTATATCATAGTTCATTTACAAAAAGATTAATCAATGAAATTAGTCAAAACTGATCATATTGAGCCTTCATTTGAACGCGCAAAAAACTATAACAATCAATCTATATACAGAATCGTTAAAAATGATAAAAGAAATCCTAAAAAGTATGACATAACGATTTCAGTGACACTGCTTCTTGCGTAGAGGCAGGAGTATATGAAGACGGTCTTTGGTGATGAGTTTGTATTTACAGACAAAGTTCATGGGTGACGCATATATAGGTGCAGTAGATAAGGTGAGATAACAGGGACCAGCTTTAGCACTATCACCTATTAATACCCGAGAGCCGAATACATTGACCTCTAATATCACATCTCTGCTGTTGATCAGCAGTACACTTTTCACCTTACAGTGTGTATGATCTTCTATCTCAATAATATCGTCCCTCTTGACTGCTTCTTTCCACGGTAAAACCGCCGAAGTCACCCTCTCAAGGCGTATGATGTCTGTGGGGACCTGGAAAATAAGGACGAAATGGCATGAGCAAGTAAGGGGAGATGATTATAATCCTAGATTTAGAAAGAACGGCACGCTTTGGTAGATGTTTGACAAAGTCCTATGTATAACACACATAGGCCATGATTGCTCGTAATATCACATGCCAATGCCACCTTCATCCGCTTTTCTCTACGCAATACACTAGTATGGTACTGTAAGTAATGTTAACAGCAATCAAACACAGGTAATAAAATCTATTACGTACCACTTTCTGAAGCTCTTCTACCTTTACTTTGTTAGCTGGTTGGTGTTTCGGCTTGCCACTGAACAATACTTTGGTAGAGCATGTCACACCCGCTTGTAATGTCTGAGAAGTGATGTCTACTTTCCTCATCACCTGTAAGTATTGGGCATGGATATTTATGCAACAAAATATTTTCACACATCATATCAAACCTCAATATAACCACCACCAGCTATGATGTAAATACACTCAATGTTTCAACTGCTGGAACGTTAGCCTCACTATCATCAAAGCTATATTTAGGTTAATGTCAGATGCATTGTGAAGAACGTACCTGACACGCGATTCCTTTCGCATTTCCGTTAGTAGCCAACTTTCCGTCCACACCATTCTTGCGCTCAAAAGAAAACGCCCAGTATCTGTAACATAGATGCATTCAGCATATAAAATTCTGGACATGATTTGTGTATGAATAAAGTCATACAGCATAATTGTGCTACCATTGATACGTCATTGTTTTGGTAATCCCGACAATTATGATCAACACATGGGCTCAGTGTAGCTTACTTTCCTTTAATAATTACAGGGGACAACCTGTATCTATATCAAAACAAGGCATGCATGTTTTTCTAATTTGAACTTACACTGGGGCAGGTCCAAAACGTCTTATGTCATCCGATATGTGTAGGGCTAGGTGGATGTTTGGTGAGCCTTTATCAATCTTAGCGTATCTAGTCAATGCTAACTTCATTAAGACATCAGCTCTTGTGAGATCTGCCGACTTAACTGTCCTAAAACATAACATTTATGGTGATGACAAAACAGGATATAAGCTTTAAGGCATTAATGTTATTATGAATTAGAAATATACTAAGTGCGCGTCTTGCCAGTTTTTATATCAAACCTGGCTGATTTAAAAGATTCAAGTTTAAAACTCAGGTTATCACGATTTAACTGCAAGATAAATGATGATAATATAGATGATCATCAACATACCTCCGTAAGTATATTTCGATAGCCTCCCTCAGAAGCTGAATGATTCTCATGGTGTTGTCAGACACTAAACCCTCGGCACCGTACACAGACCCCGTTATAATAAACTCAAGCCAATCATGGGCTGTAAACCACGAAAAGTTGAGTCTAAGTCTGCTGACAAGTCCTGATCGAAGTATACCTTCTAGTCTATCAGCCATCTTTGTAATGTCTATCAAACCATCTGAAGTGAATGTCTGAAATATACGCTTGGCAACCCCTGTAATTCAAAACATTATTCCCAGTATACTATTTAATATAGAATCATAGCTTGGCATTAAAGCGATAGTCACGGGAATTGGATATTCAATTTATCATTCGTATCACAAATCAATGTTTGAGTAGCCTAAGCATAATCAACAGAATTTGAACCGATTAAAATGTCTAAATTTTGATATATATCATCGAGTTCATGCATGCATGGGTTTACCAGAAATTACAAAATCTAACTTACCTATTAGAAGGTTGTGCATGGGCTCAATAACATGATCTTTGACTGGGTCCTGGTAGTCTAGCTCGTTGACTATACTGTATCTTACACCAGTGTCGGTCTCCAAGTTCTCCATCCTCGTCTTTTCTCCCCTTCTGTACATGTCCTGCAACCTTCTACCTACCTCCCTGTGCTCTCTGCCAGTTCTTTTCTCTCCAACTTTCAGAATATCTTCTGGTCTCTTACGTAGCTGTTAATGACATTGTGTACATCCCTGGAAAACAATATGAATGAAAACTATTCAACATCGTCACCAAGAGGTCAAAATAGTATTGGCAAATATTGGACTTGGTCGGGGATATGGCTGCGTAGCTCAACTGGTCACATCATGTACATTACGAGGAACGAGCCATAGCGAATTCGCACATATGAATGGACTTTCACGAAACTAGTGAATACCACAAGATAGTAAGGCCTGATATGAGCAGAGTTAATCACAGTATGTATATGCAGGTTTAGAAATCTAGAACAATGGAAAAGTAGTAGAGCAAATAGGATTAAGTTTTGATAATATAACATCAACTTCTTATTATAATAGGGGCATAACTCAAGGAGACCAAACTATCCTTTGCCAGTAACACTAATAAGCCAGAAATCCTACCTTGTTAGCATTGTGTGACAACCAGCCAAGGGTCTTTCGAAGTGCTGGCAGATCACAGGCCCAATTAAAAACCTTAGCTCTAACTCTCAACCCATCGATGACAATACCTCTTTCCAATAACTTTAGCTCGTCGACTAGTGGTCTAAGAATGTGATTCATCTGGGATGTCTTTGGTTCGCAGGGTCCTGGGATGTTTGCTAAAATAGTTAAATGTAGCACTGCTGTGACGAACCAGTCAATGTCATAGTGTTGCATAACATGTCATTCACTGCAAATTTTCCGATTCTACCAGCCCGCTCTCTTGAACTTCTAACACTGTTGAAATTCATGGGTACATAATAGACTTTTGGTGTCATCCTAGCGAAGGGGACGCCAAGTGAATATAATGCAACGCAAGTAAATTAAACATACCGATAGTAAATATATTCTCTAGCTTTTGACGGATTTCTCTTGGGAGATTAAGCACTGAGCTGTATATTCCCCCCATTGAGTGTACCGTCCTCTGAAAGGGCTGCCACCAGTCGATATTGACGAGCAGAGCGATAGACATGTCATACTCGTCATTCTCCAGCCATTCCTTCTCGTTTCTGAACTTCTCACAGTCGAACCAATCACTCATAACTTCGCCGTGTAAATCGTTCCTGCCAGCTTCTACACCTGTAATTATTGTAGGTGGCAAAATATTATATAAACTTGTCATACATAGATGACAACTTGATGGGTTTCAAAATAGGGATGTTTATGCACGAAACCGGAGTTCGCCCATAGGACACTTTGAGATGTGTTGAAAAATGTTAAATTACATCAGTGGCGCTCGTACTTTGGGGTCTAGAGCAGCAAATTAAGCGACATCCTGTACGTTGAGACCTCACGATTTATCCAAAATATATGTTGCTTTGGTCTCATGTTTGTTTGTGTATGTATGTAATCTGATTATGATAGAGGACACCAAAACGCATGAACTCAATAAGATGTTGCAAGTATAATACCCAAATAATCGCATTGATGAAGTATCAAACAATAAACATAGCAGTTGGATCACTATTTCTGTCTGACAAATGACAGATAATAAGAACACTGTAACTCACATTACTTTAAACTGCTGACTCCCATAGAGTTTGATTTTCTCTTCAATCCATGTAGGGATAGGTCTGTACGGCATGATAAGAGATTCTTTGAGGGGTGCCTGACAATGCTTTCTTTTTCCGTTTATCAGTAACTCGTTCCCACAGTCGACATTTTCTCCAATGTCGTTCTCAGTATATATACATCTGCAGTCCCGACACAGTCTGTATAGATGGAACTTTTCATAAATACCTGTGACAACAAGAATAAGAAGGTTATTTTTACAGTCTAAAATATTCATAATATTTTTAGGGATGTAAAATGGACAAAAAATGGGAGGTTTCATAAATTATAAAATATCCCTGTACTTAACATAAACTGAAAATTTTGAATATGTTGGTCCTCAGCTTGAATTTGTTGAATTTAGTATAGTTAGCAAATGCATCTCATAAAATAAGTTAATCTCCTATAATTAGTCATATGGCACTAATTACACAGCCCACTTTGTGGTTAGCTGATACACAGCTTAACGAAGCCTTGAATCCTATGTACTGTATTGGTAAGAAAACTGGCAAACAAATAATATTTACTGGACTTCATTTTGTCCTGTCCATAATAATCATCAATAGAAATATGTGGCAGAGGATCGATTTATCTTTGCCTTTCTAACATAATGAAGTGGCATGCAAATGTGACAATTAAGATACTGTTCTATAATGATTACCACCTGTATAGTCAGGTCAGGTGTCTGACTATCATGAACATAATGCTGTCTACCATTATATGGTTTGTATGCTTTGCAACTTCAAGCTGAACTGAACAAATGATAATACTACAGTGCTTCGGCTGTTGATTGATTGTAATCTAGACGTATATAGCATCATGATCAGTGTGCTGAGAATCATGAGGAAATGAATCCTATTTCAGCTCACATGTTTTTAATTAACACCGGTTAAAATAGTGTTGAGCGTGCCGACTAACCTGCTTTACTGATCAAGCGCCTCCATGATTTGGGAATCTGCTCAGAGCTAGTACCATCTGCAAAGCTGTTGAAATATTGTACAGAGGCCCGATTCGAAAAGCGTTCCTTGCAACTAGCGGCAACTATATCACGATAAAACTTGCTGTCAGGGTTGATTTCTGGTTGTGTATCTGTATTGCTCATGATGCTCATATGTTCTAGTATGCTGTCGAGGTTTGGTATGACTAACAGACACAACTGTCATAACTTATATACTAGTTCTAATCCAGTGTTTACAAGGAAATCCCATATTTATAACAGGTGAAAGTTTCTTTCATCTATGGGTATTTTGGAGAGTAATTAAAAGCAAGTTTCCTGAAGATAATTATCTTACTGTTTGGATGGATAGAGCAGTAATATTTTAATTGGACTTTTACTGGTAATCGATGAACTATGCATCAAATAATTATAATCCTATGTAATGCTACCCTTGCTGTTTGGTGGGTGGAATGATAATCTTTTAACTAGACATACGCAATAGAACAATTAAACGTTATTAAGCTGGATAGAATGGGTGTTATTTCAATAAGTTCACTATTTGATGCCATCTCATCTCTTCCAGGTTCCAGGTTTAAGTTGCTTTATGTTAATTTTATACAACCCTTATGCCGTATCAAGAAAATCTAAAAGGTATGAAGAACCGTTCGTCAGAGGCGAGAAGAAACAGTAACCGAGCTACACTAAAATCCGATGTAGGTATAGTTTTTTTCTTCAATACATCTCACATGGTTCTATGATTTTTGTTGATGTGTATGCATGCAAGTGTATGCATGTACTTTTTTTCCATCATATTGGCAACAGTGAAAAAATAGGATTGGTAACAGTGCTCGGAGATTGACAATGTAGCAATTCAGCTAGTCATCATTATTAAACTGAGAACATAGGTGTGACTTAGACCTATCATAGGCCCAACACTGGCTTTGTTTTAAAACTAAATCAGTGTAAAGAACATTTATTTATCATATTCGCAGAAGCTCAAGCGCAGAAAGACTAGGCTCATGAAAATAATTGGAGTGAAGGCAGTTATGGAGCTGCACCTCGATTCTGCCCTGATGAGCAGCGATGATGAAGCTGGTGTTAGCCATCCACCATTATGGAGATCACCAACTGCCACACAGCTCTTTAAACAGGTAAAAACAAGATATAAGACGTCAGTATTCAACTATGCTAATGTCAATCACAACAGACCCTGGATATATATGTATATCAAATTCATTGTATATTACCCAGAGAGCTTCTTGTTGGGACTTCATATATTGCTTTATAACGAAACAACAGCTTTGATCCACCGCCATCAACCCGATCATAATCTTCGAATCGTAAACAAATATTAAATCCAATATTGGTTTTTCATGTTTCTGTAGGCTGACAGTTATACTCCTCCTAGAGGTAAACAAGTAATTCGGACAGAAGGATCCTATAGCTCAAGGCCTCTCCCAGCAAAGCTGATAAACCACAGCCTCGTGCTACCTGACTGCTAATGGCAATCCATGTGTTTCTGAATATGTAATCGCTAATTAATATGACTTACTGCAATATTTTTGCATCCTAATTTTGTAAGTGGTTGATTTTTACACCATAGATATATTTATGTCAGCTCTCTTCAATCTATAGCACTTTTATACTGTATCATTTCATGCTTATTCCATAATACAATTTGTTTTAATTTTCTTTCACTCTGTGAACCATCCACTATTACATGTTCATGTATATCAGTATTTTAATAAAGGTCAAACCATGGATATATTAGCCATACCAAATAGTTATTATCTTCGGGTTGACAACTGAACTGGGTAACATTTACGATAGGAAAGGGCAACTCCAAAAGTTAGCAAGCCGAGATTCTGCCTACATGCGGGCAGAATGTCATTGAAACAGTGTGTTATCCAAGCACATGTTGTTGTTGACTAGTTACTGTTAAGGTCTTTGCACACAAAATTGAAAGGAATTATCAAATTAAACAATCCTAACAAATTTACCTGTTTTGTTAAGATTCAGCCTATAATTGTAAATGACCAATAGCATCCTCTTTAACTCACAACACTGACTGTCATTGGTCACAATATAAAGTAGCTAGTCAAGTGCATACATTTAGTTTTCATTTCCTTTCAAATCAAACATTTTTAGTATTAATTTTGTACTGTCTACTCTAGTTAAATTTAAGTGAAGGGAAATAGAAACCGTACAATTCCAAAGGTAGGTCCACTACAATTTAACAAAGCTCGGACCAAAGACTTAGAAACATATTTAATGTTAGTCAAACAGGATTATAGTACCTTATCTGGATTCTCACTGTCTGTGACTGAGCACATTTTCAGATCTTGATGATGCAGGGGCACTTGTAGCCTGTCTTGACAGGCAAGGGCCCCTGGGACTTACATGCCTCTACTTTGCCAATGGGGTGTTTGATACTGGACAATGTAAATGCATGTATGTAAAAGTCACAGGGGCCCATGGATTGATTGTAATTGTTTAAAGTGTATTTCACCTCAGTTTGATATTTAATTACTAGTACAAACATGAAATTATTTTGGGTCAAATATAACTTTTTAGCCCTTCCTAGTGGCTGGAAACGCTCTCAGAGCTTCTGCAGACGGGGCTCCGCCCCAAACCCCCAGCACCCTCGAAGCACCACGTTGTGGTGCAGTATCGCCGTAAATTGGAATCTCCCTATTTTGTATTCAGATTACTTGGCAAGTATGCATTAAATATATTACTATAGTTGAGAGAGGTAGCTTATTGGTCTGCTACAGCATTAGGATTGAACGCCTCATTGAGGAGAAGAAGGGGAAAATTTTGGACACTTTACATTATATTTTCCCATGAGTGCTATGAAAATTCTAAGTGTAAAATATTACATAACTACTGCGGACCTAGCTGCAAGACTGTATATTGCTTTGGTCATTCTGTAGACTTTAATATTATACCAGTGTTGCAAAAGAGAGAAATTTGTGTGCCCACCATAAAGGCTGTGATTATCACATTTGAAATATATGCTTGTAAGTTGATATGACAGGACGACACAGATTCAAGAATCTCAAGCAGTGACAGGCTGATCAGGCAGCATTACCAATCAAATTCAGCGCAGTCATAGTGCTCCTCTGTTACCACTTATTACTTCTACCTCTCCACCATCACCTCCTGGCCGTTATCATATCTGGCTCTGGCTTTTTTCATTTATGTATTGGATTTACCTCAAGTAAAGTTAAAGTGAGATTTTTGCCTGATACACATGAGTTGTTTTCTCATACTGATAACTCATTTTGCTAAGTCATAACTCTTGATCTAGCTAGACACGGAGGTCTTTTTGGAGCCGCATAATTTGCTTCACAAAGGTGTATTCTACTACTACACTTTCTCTGATGTGAAACTGCATCCTAATGGGATGAAAAGCTCAACTGTGAAACATCTGAGTGCTCAGAGGCATAGTTGTCTTCTCTTGTAAGGCCAGGTGACTTGTGGTCGATCAAAATGATTTAACATAGAAAAGGGGGCTTGCAAACTCTGTGCCAAAGTATGATAAACTCTGGAAACTAAATTGTAAAATAATAACCCAGTTACGTAGTAATCAGTATAGTTTGTGTACAATTGAATCAGCTGGATGCTTGCAATATTTCTCAATGCAATGAATGGCTGTATTTTTGAAATAGAATAGAAACATAATTAGATAAAAAAATAGGACTTCGCAATCCAAGTTTAAAATACATGATGCATGAATGAATCACGCGGTTAACAGAAAAGTGAAGTAAAACTAGACATTAACGGCGTCCCCAAAGAGAGTCACATCCCTTGACACAAACTCGCACTGCTTGAGGTCTACAATTGGATCCATACTGGCAAGCTTGGTAATAATGAGTTTGATACTTGCAACACCTCCTCTATAAAAAAACGCTGTTATTGTTCTGCTGATTTGATATTTGTACACAGAATATTTTACCACAACGCTACATGTGAACTTTTCATATTCTCCCAACCATGGTCTGTTGTAAAACATGTGGAATTGTACTAATAACTAATGTGGTAAACTGCAGATCCAAATACATTGTCAGTCTACCACCTGCTCAGTGTTATACATATTCATAGTTAACTTGGTCAGGAAAATATTATATAAACCTACGCCTTGATATGAACCAGCTTCTATTCCATATGTAGAGAACAGCATCACAACTGCTACACTGTTATCCGAAAGGTTTGATGTTCTCAAACCTTAGGGTTTAAGAAGGAATGAATCTAAATAGCAAACCTTTTTCAGATAACCTCTGACATGTCAAACCTTATAGATAATAGATCCCGCAATGTTTGTTAACACTCATACTTGGCACCTTGCCAAAACAATTGGTTTATCAAATATGGCGTTAGCTCTCAGCAGTCATTCGGGGTCATGGGCGGGACAGTTATCCAGTATATTGCCCTGAGGCTATAAGGCTATGAATAGCACTTTTTCATAGGCAGCTTTGGGGGGGGGATGGTGCTGACAGGCTTGGGGGGAAGGGTCTTAAACAGCAGGCTATGATACACAGTGTGAATATTTTTGCTTGCGAGTTACAGTAGTTTTATTAACTGTATCAAAAAGCAAAAAAACTCACTGACACAGAGAATGTAATATCAACACTATAAGACAGACATCACATTTGTCACTTACAAACCAAAACTAAGATCACATTGAAATACTGAATCATGCAATTATATTTGTTTTAAAAAATACTATATATAACTTGCAATCATTTGCAGAAATTATGTAGCGACAGACCAATAAGTGAATAAACAGAATATTTTATTGTTTTAAATTTCAACAGGTTATAGATTATGTATCGACAGGAATTTAAAGTTGATAAACAACATCATTCTGGTGATTTAACAAATTTTCAATTTATTTTAAGCACTCCCAGCTGGCAATTTGTCAACCTCAACCCATTTTCGAAGGTTGATAAAGGGTTGATACGTTGTCGACCACTCAACTGCGACTTTCAACCCAAAATCAACTTTGAATCAGAGGTCGGCTGCTCCCCATGGTTCGACAGTTGAGCTACCCTCCCCAGATTCTGAGTTGAATTGAATGTTTTTAATCTAACAGTTGAAAATGGAGAGGCACTTTAGCTTTGAATCAAAGAATGACTGCTCCCCCATCTACAACGATTGAGCCACATCCCCAGATTCGGAGTTGAGTCAAGTCTTCTCAATCTGACAGTAAAAATTGGGGAGTCAGCTAGGCTTCGAATCACAGCTCGACTGCTCCCCCATTTTCAAGCCTGGGTTTTAGCTTTTAGTTATTTGTGGAACTGTCGTTCCAGTAACCTTGATCTCTACTTAGATTGTTTTCTTACTTTCCATAATTGCTCGTGAGAAGAACAAGGTTTACTCATTGCCCAATCATGCTTTACAATTTATGTCCCGCCCATAAATCTGCTCATAATCAACCAATCACTGTTTCATCTTTGATTCACTAGCGTTTCGGAGACAGGTACCTACAATCAATGATTGGCTAGTGCTTGTCGTAACTGTTGGCCGCAAAGCAGTATAAATATTTTTTGAATTGCCAAAACCCGCCATTCTAAATTTATAACTTGTCTGCAAAACAGTCGAGATTTCCTTCTAAACCAAACATATACACTAAGTGCATTTTGCAAAATAACTACAGCTTGATACGTATCCTATATATACTTCTATTATCGACTCTAGCTTGTGACATTTTCTGCTACTACTGAAAAACAGCAGGATATTATTAGCTTGTGCATTTTCAGTCAAAAAACTCACTCACTGACACAACTGAACTCACATCTCTGGTCTCAGTGAGTGTGCAGCCGTATATATTTACCACAGCAGCAGACACTTCATCAGTAAGGTATGGCTACAAGTGCAACTAACTAGTTACCGGACTGTAGTGTATAATTATGGTGATAAATAATTGATTGGAATGATATAATAATCCAACAAATGAAATGTTCTAATTGCTGTATAAATGGTGCTACTACTCATCGTCATAACATCAGGGAGATGACATGAGGTTTAGTTTAGGTATGATTTGTTCTGAATTGATTTCCTGAGTTGCAGATATACTCTTTGTTAGTTTTAAATTATTGTTTTGTCAATGTAGTAACAGTGCAGTTGGATTGCTTAGTTAGTTGGTTAGTATTGGGTAGTAGGCAAATAGTAGTAAAAGGCATGCTGAAATAAGCTATAATACTGTTAGTTAGGCGTTGATTGACCAGACTAGAGGATGCATAATAATGATGCCATGCACTCATGTTCCCTGTTATTAACTTACAGTGAGATTGTTTTTCAACTGTTCACACTGGTTGGCAGGCTGTAGTATTGTTTAGTTAAGTTAGTCGGTAATGAGCAGACCTGGGTCCAAGTCATGGTAAGTCAAGTCATCTTCAAGTCAAGTCAAGTCAAAGTCACGACTTGACTTGACTTAACAAAATTATGACTTGACTTGACATGACTTGATGTCGAAAACAAATAGACAACACTTGACTTGACTTGACTTAGCGAAAAATTGACTTTGACTTGACTTGACTTGACTTGGGAGTTGTCCTGACTTTGGTCAAGTCAACATAAGTCAATGCGTGAAATTTTATAACATAATGTAGAAAGAGATATAGGAAGGATAATCATAACTGAGAACCCCAACTCTGAAACCCCAATTCTGAAACCCCAACTCTGAAACCCCAACTCTGAAAACCCAACTCTGAAACCCCAACTCTGAAACCCCAACTCCGAAACAGAAAACCCAACTTCTCAGCTATGGGTGAGTAGTCAGAGTTCCTGCCTTACATATTAGTTGTCTTCTCTTGTCGTCTTGTAATCAGTAAAATGAAAAATGTATCCCATGATGCAATATTAATATAGACTGATCACATAGTGCAGGTTTATTCAGAAGACTGCTTGTATCATCATCAACATCATCATCATCAGACAGAAATCCTTCTAGTCCAAGCATGTTTCACACTTTTTCTTTGTGTGCTTCTCACAACAGCAGAAGGCTGGACTTTCTTTTTTTGAAATTCACTTCCAAGCAATTCCATAACATACACCACCCATCGTGAACTGAAATTAGTTTATGGATTGATCATAATGTATTGTTTGATTATGATTGCATTCTCTGGGTGCTCTATTCCATCAGTCAAGGGATGTAGAGCAGTAGAGCAACTCCTGAGGACCTAACTAACTCCTCCACGATTTGGAGTCACCCGGGATTGAAATAACTTCCGAGTTGATTTTCACGGTTAATGAGCGTGACTTTGCCATGACTTGTAAGTCACCCATCTTTGACTTGACTTGACTTACAAAAATCATGACTTGACTTGACTTGACGGCAAAAAAATAGACACCAATTGACTTGACTTGACTTGGTGTAAATGTGACTTGACTTGACTTGACTTGCAATGACTTGGACCAAGGTCTGGTAATGAGTAGTAGGCTAGTAGTAGAAGGCTTGCTGAAATGAGACAAGTCATCATCATGACATGAGGTTTAGACTAGCTATGATTTGTTCTGAATTGATTTCCTGAGTTGAAGATATATTCTCTGTTAGCAGTAACAGTGCAGTTGCTACTAGTTAGGCGTTGCTAGACTAGAAGATGCATAATATTGTCATGTACTCATTTTCCTTGTTATGAACCTATGACTCATCTTTGACTAAGGCAAAAAAGTGTTAGTTGTTCAGCTCTTAGACTGCTGTGTACAGTAGGCCGTATCTTTGGATTATAAAGACTGAGCAGAACTTGACGATAAACTATAAACCAGTGACCCAATGATTATGTTCTAGAATATAATCATTCATCTTTCATCTTTCAACAACCTTCCACATCGTGAAGGTTCATCATCAATCATTTAACTTGGCTTTGTCATAATATCCGTTTGTAGTAGTGAGGTTGGTATTTTTGTTCCTTTGATTTTATTTTTCATGCACATAAGAAAGAACATCTGCGCATGATGGCAAATGCATTCTGTATATACATCAGACACTGAACTAAATTCTTCTCATGGAATGGAAATATCAACATTAGCTTTATAAATAGAAATCCAATACAGGGACTTATCTGACATTGAACTGATTGGCTGTCCCTACTAGCATGAACAATAAGAAGTGTGGGGGAGATTATGGCTATTTCGGTATTCGCAAAGTACTTGCCAAAAACAATCTCTTGAAACCCGATGTCCCTCAGTTAAATGTGCATATTAATGTTGATGGGCTCCCGCTGTACAACTCTACATGTGCCAGCTTTTGGCCAATCCTCTTGACAGTGAATCACTCTGCACCAGTTGTTATTGCTTTGTACTTAGGAGTAAGCAAGCTTAATAATGTGTGTGAATTTATGAATGACTTCTTTGAAGAATGTCAGCAGTTGTCTGTAGGTTTTGATTTCAAGGAGAGAAGGTACACCATGAATCTTACTGCTGTAATTTGTGACGCACCAGCCAGGGCTTTCCTAAAGCAGGTAGTAATTCCCAACGGATACTGTGGCTGTGAAAGGTGTGTGGGGAAGGGGGTCATACATTGACCGGAGAGTGTGCTTTGACGAGTTTAGTTCAAATTTGAGATCTGATCAAAGTTAATGATTATGATGGTTCACACCAGACAGGATTGAGTCCATTCCGGACAATGCTTGGTTGTGTTTCCCAGTTTCCTTTAGACTATATGCATTTAGTCTGTCTTGGGGTAATGCGTCGGCTTCTTAAATTTTGGAAAGCTGAGAAGACTTCTTGTTGCCAACTGTCTCCCCCTGAGCAGCGTACTATTTCACAGAGATTGGCAGAACTGCATGGTAAGATGCCCTCAGAGTTTGCGAGGCAGCCTAGGTCATCGGACCGTTGGAAAACAACAGAATGGCGGCAATTTCTGCTCTATATTGGTATTGTTGTATTGTATGGAGTGTTAGCAACAGCCCATTACTACCACTTTCTTTGCCTTTCTGTTGGCATGTCTGTACTACTAGATGAGGATGACAAGTTCGTCAATGAATATCTGCCTTTTGCTAGAACTCTTTTGAAATAATTTGTAAACGAGTCTTTATGGATCTTTAACGGATCTTTATGGCCCGACTTTCATCAGCTACAATGTTCATTCATTACTTCATGTTGCAGATGACTGTGAAAATTATTCAGTACGTCTGAACAAATTATCTGCCTTCCCTTATGAAAAATTTTTGGGTAGATTGAAACGTTTGGTGCATAATGCGAGCAATCCAGTGATACAGGTGGCCAAGCGTCTCTCCAAGAGCCATGTTTTGGTCGGTACTAAAGATCTGACAATGAGGTTGAATTGTGATACTCGTGATGGTGTTGTCGTGCTGATGAATGGCGACATATGTTTTATCACAAAAAAAGAAATCAACCACCTTACATGTTAAAACTATTCCGAAGAATCGTTTCACCAGCCTCTTCACAGTTCCCTGTGATTCTTTATTATTGAGTATTGGCAAAGTTTGTCTTTCATTGCTTGCTGAGCTTCCATCTACAGTTGTGCAATCCAATCCTGTCAAGAAAAAAAGTGGTGTGTATAGCAATTCAGGATGGCACTCAATTAGCCCTGCTGCCTGTACATCATAATGATGGTTAGATTATAAGTAGTTGTATATATTATGTTATTATATATTATTATCATATCATCTTGTACATACTGTCAAACAAGGTGTACATTAGCTGACCCGGCACTTCTTTTTAGTTGTTGGGATGAACCTATTGATCATTGTGTGTTTATTCACCTTTATTTCCTTTTTTTATTACAAACCTATCGCTCTATCATATCCCTATGTCTTAAATTGTAACGATATAGTTTGTAACATATCCGTATCTAGATATCATTGCCTGTGATATGCCTAATTTATCAAACATACATTCTAAAGGCCTATTTATTGTGTAAAAAATATATATGTTCTTATGTTTCAGTATTGCATGGTATTTTTCTTGTAAATATGTTAGTAGTCATCTGTAAATATTTTAGTAGTTAGTAATCTGTAAATATGTTCAGTAGCGGTAGTGTGCCCCCATTGTGTCTCGCTTCCCCGTAGCGGAGGGCGGGTGATGATTATTTGATGCATCAGCTAGGTAGACACCCTATGTTATTGTAGGTTATACAACCAGTAAACTTAATTTGTTTATACAGCCTTGTCACGGATGTGAAGTTGTTTACTGGCTTCTTGTTATGACTCAGCACTTTACATAGTATCTTACTATCTTTTATTGTCAGAATAGTACAACCTGACTATACAAGTACTGCTTAGAATCTTCTTTCCATCTGACTAACACAAAATCAACCAACCAAAACTAGAATGTCAGGTTAAACCATAAAGCATAAAGCATAAAGCAAAGGTCAAAAACATCATAACAGAATATACCAGTATAACCAAAATTTACCACAAATTCATAAAATCTAAATATTTGGGTTTGCGACAGACCTGTTGAAGCTTGCATCAAGTTTTCACTTGTTTCCTTTGGTTTTGATTTTTCTTTACCAGGCATCAACAAAAAAGCTTTGGGCAAAGGCTGTATGGACAGAAGGCAGGGAGAAGAAAGAACTAGAAGATACGTTGCCCATGGGATGGATTGATAATGTCAAGAAGGTGATGAGATGGCCCTTATCAGATTGGGAAAAAGATGAAGAGCCATTACTGTCCTGAGGAGAATTGGCAGACCTTTTTGCTAATGAAAATAAAGATTGTTGATAGTGAGTGGGAGTAGTCATGCCACTTTGATTGTCGACCATCTAATTTTTTGTGACATTCAAGTCAATATGCTCTAGCTCTGTAATCAGTCACAATTGCAGTTTGTTCACCCTCCACAAAATTGGAATAATTCTGATGTAACTCTCATGACTGCTTTACGTTTGGTTCTTGAGTTAATCAAGTCTATACGCTGGTGAGATACCGTAGCTGTCTTTGTTCACATGACCCATACGACAACTGCTCGGTTGAATTTTACAAAAGATAACTCTGTATGTAAAGATTATAATGAAACTACATCTACTGAGTCTGATGGGAGCCCATGCAAAGACCAAAAACGTGTAAAGACGACGCCATCACGTTTTAAAGACTTCAAAAGTGGTGAGTTGGAATTTTATCAGTGTAATATCCAAACTGCTCTGTAAACTTTTTCCAAGTTTAGGAAATCGATTCTTATGCAATTGCAAGCTGTCACCTTTTTAATGCTCCTGAGTATTGATATGAGCTTGGGGAAACCTAGTTGGGTTGTAAATGTGTGTTTCATTTATCTGACATGATGATGATGGAAAAGTCAACCCCAAACGCTTGCTTAGAATAGATAGGTCAGAACAATCTTCAATGTCCTAACTGCTGAACTCATTGTGTGTCCCCTATTACCTTTCCAGACTTTTCAACTGATACTGAAGCTGGTCAAATTTTGTGAAGCGCATCCACTAAAGTAGCAGGTAATTGGCGACTGATTGTTATAACACTCTGACCGGGTAACTGTAAATTGCTGAACAGGCTGAACGGACTGAACAGCTGAACACCATTTCTCAGACTACTATTTGTTTGTTTCTTTGCATGATTGGCTAATCTTGCCTAAGCGTGGACAATTCCTTATATTCTGCTCATTTATTTTAAGTTTGCATTCTCCTTGGTTTCTTTCAATTTTATTCACCATAAATTTTTTGTTTTGGCATTACACTAGTGAGTGAATGGAAAGTAGTTTGTCTTGACAAGCTTCGTCGGGGATGAACTCCCAGCTCCCCTCCCCTCTAACAAAGCTTGTCAAGACTGGCTAGATGAAAGGTTGAGCTGGATAATGTTTCTGGGGGGTGTTTCAATTAGAAAGAGTGATCCTTTACTAAAGCAAGTTATCACTATCACATCGCTCAAAGTTATCACTCACTTGGTGTTTAAATTAGAGAAAATCGCTCCCAAATCGCTCACTCAGAACGTATATAGTTCCATCAAGTGAGTGAGCGATCTGAAAGCGAGACCCCTAGCAGGTATCGCTCACTCATTGAGTGAGCGATAATATTGGATTTTGGCTGTTTCTAATTGAAATACCCCCCAGGTTCCCTGAACACCATCAGATTTGGTCAGAATTGGCACATTGATTGCTTCTTTTGGTTGCCCCAAATTGGTTATATTAGGTGCCAACAGGAATTTAGTGACTAATTATACTCATTGAATCATTTGGTTCGGAGGAATTTGTTTGAGAAGTGATAGTCAGCCAGAGTAAAGAATACATGTAATAGTTTTAGTCTGAGAAATTCTGTTCAGCTTTTCAGTCTGTTCAGCCTGTTCAGCAATTTACAGTTACCACACTCTGACCTAGACACAATCACTTTGTTTTTTAATGAAACTTCTGAATCTAGGCCAGCAGCGGCTATACATAAAAGGCTCTAAAACTTACATCTGCGTAAGTGTCTTGAACAGAGAAAATTGAAGACTGTATCTGGTGTAGTTTTTTATGGCCGTTCTGATGACGCATATGTACCATTTCAAAAATGGGGCAAAAAGGGGCGAATCCAAGTAAGAAACACGGAAAAGGGGGTTAAAAGGGCATTTTTTGCAATGTAACTTCTCTTGGCAAAGTTCATAGAATGAAGCAGTGTCATTGAATTTTTTTTATCAATATTATGCATATCTTGAGTAGTTTTTTGGAAAATATCATACAGCTAAACCCAATGGTTGACGTTTTACAGACAAATTGTAGTCACCCCTCGAACACAGTTGCGGCATAATAATAGGTTTTGTGCAAGCGTGCAAGAATAACAGTGATAAATGTACTTCTCATGTCATTTTTCATGATTTGTTTTTAAAAAGACCCCATCATAAAGTATCTGGTAGCAGTGTAATAATAAATTGAGAATGTATGAGAAAGGGGTGGATCCAGTTGGGATGTGAAAAACAGGTAAACGTTTATGAAGTTTTTTTCTGGTAAAGCGTGTAATCTGATTATGTATTTTGAACTTAATAGCTATTTTAAATAGCACATTATAAGTATCACTGCTAAAACAAAACAAAGAAAGGATGCAAATTCATACTAGTTTAAAGGTCAAGGTCTTCATCATCGGTAATTTGGTCATACTCATCTTGCTGAGTGTCGTCCCTGCCATTGTCGCATTGAAGGCATCCACACAATTGCGTACAATGCAAACCGGCCTTCAAACATGAGCATCCACTGCTTTTGTCTGGGGTAGTTTTTTATGGCCGTTCTGATGGCGCATATGTACTACTTTACAAATGGGGCAAAAGGGGGCGGATCCAAGCAAGAAACATGGAAAAGGGGGTATATAGAGCGTTTTTTACCATTTAACTTCTTTCGGCAAAGATCATAGAATGAATTGGCGTCATTGAAATTTTTTTATCAACATCATGCATATCTTGAGTGGTTTTTGAGAAAAATCCATCTATTGACGTTTTACAGACAGATTGTAGACACCCCTCAAACACAGTTGTGGCATAAAAATAGGTTTTGCGCAACCTTACCAGAATAACAGCGATAAATAAACTTCATATGTGATTTCCATTATCTTTTTATAAGAAGACCCTATTATAAAATAACTGGTAGCAGTCTAATTATGAAATGGGAATATATGGAGACAGGGTGGATCCAGTTAAGATGTGAAAAACTGTTAAGATGCGAAAAACAGGTAGAGTCCAGAAACTTCTTGCCAATGAGTGATCAAAAAATTGCATTTAATAATAATTTCGTTTTTTAATGAGCATTCTGTATGTGTATTATCTACCAAGGCACAAACAGATCCTCTTTATTGACTTATTGAGAGGCGCAATACAAGTACACACCAGTATAAACAAAGATATATCCACAATGTGACCAGTGTCAACTTGAAGGAAAGCAAAGAAAGACGAACTAATGTGCTTATCAAATGCATCGAAAACCTGTATTGATATAATACATTCTTTATCAAGGTAAAAATCCAGTCAACGACTAATTGGAAGGCGAGATATATGTACAAACATATATAAAATTGTTACATAAAAATACAACAAGTGAATACCAACAATAATATGACCTGTGTAAACAAGAAGGAAAGCAAAAAAAAGGAGTATTTCCTGCTGTGAAAACCAGTATTGATAAATACATTCAAGGTACAAATCCTCTTCATTGACTAATTGGAAAGTAGATTTTGGTACAAGCCTGTATCAGATGAATATATACAGCAGTAAAACACATACCTGCAATGTGACCTATGTCAACGTGTGGGCATGCAACAAAGGACATCAAGAATATAAAATTCATGTGAAAACATGCTTTGACACAAATGCATGCAGAGTATTTTTGTACTTGGTCATCTTGTTAAATTTGGTGCTTCTTAGTCTTGGACTTTGGCAATGATCTATGATCGGAATAGTTATTTTAAGCCTTTTTGCGTGGTTCTTCCTCCTTCGCTGTATCACTGAAAGAATGATGAAACTCAAGATTAAGGCGCGGAAATATAATCGCATAACTGGATCTCAACTCAAGTTAACAGCAGGAGGTAGAACAACCTTTGAACAAAAAATGATTCTATCTCACACCACATCTAGCAGCTAAGTTAAAGAGCTTGCAGAACAAATCTGTTGGAGGAATATGTTATTTGTATTACAAGCAAGTAGATATATAAACACGGGGGAGGAAGGGGGGTTATGGCTTTCTTGTAATGGATGTCAACTGCTTAGACCTATGACATCACCCTACACATATTTTACAAGCAGACTCTTCTTTAAATAAAACATAGATGCTGAAAAAGATATAACACTACAGAAATAACCTATAGTTACCCTAGAGGAGTAATATTTGGCTTAGTTTAGCTAGTTTATGGGTGACTTAATGTTAGCTAGCACTAACTTTTGGCAAGCTGAGGTGAGAGTCTAAATGAAGTAAGGCTTGGATGTCACCTGTCTTAGGAGTGTGTGAAATGGTGAACATCTCCTCCAGCAAACTATTCACTCCTCTAGAGTTTTCAAGGTTTTGAATTATCCTTCACCTTTCATAAGTCTTCCTGGAATAGTATTTGGTGGTAGTGTGCTTCTCCTGCCACATCATCAGAGTTTTCAAATATATAATAGTAAGCTCTCTATTTCATTAGCTTGAGCCGCTTGGTACAAGCCAGCTGAAAAAAAACCGAATCGAGCATCTGTAATTCATAAACACTGAACAGTAAAGAGTAACCAAGCTGTCGCCTTGTTTCCGTTGTCATCATCACTACTAGATGTATCTTCATTCTAAATATATAAATGATAGTTTGATAACACTGCTATCACAACACATTAACACTACAAATAATGCTAACAGCAGTGTTACGCCTTGCTAGTAGTAACAGCAATCCAGTCCCACTAGCATTAAAAGGCTGATGAGTAACTGGCATGCTTTAAATGTAGTGATTTGGACCACAGTCCTTCTGTAGTTGGTGCAAGTCCAGTGGTCGAGTGCCCCAGTGGTCGAGTGCCCCAGTGGTCGAGTGCCCCAGTGGTCGAGGCCTTTTCTCTCTTAGGCCTTGACCACTGGGGCACTCGACCACTGGACTTGCACCAACTACAGAAGGCCTGTGATTTGGACTGGAGTAAGCGGTAATAGCAAAGTTACTCCTTGCTGAAAGTAAAGTCAACAATTACATAGACCTATTTTTTTTACGTAAACCCAATCCTTTTAAATTATTGATTTTCTAATAATATTGATAACCTACCATCACATTGAAACACCTGGGATGAGGATAGGCTACTAGTACTAGAAGAGACACTAGTATGTTCATGAAATAAACTAATAAATGTACTTGTAGTAAACAAAAACATTGAAACCTGAAAGTGAAGTAAACTATCACAATCATTCATCTTAACACTCACATTTTCTCTTGGTGTGGGCTTTCTGTGCAGCTACTAGTTTTGTTATGCAAATCTCAGATAGCAGATTTCGTGAGCATAGAAAGAATGTTCATTTCTATTGTCATCATTCTCCATTCTATCACAACATATATCCCATGATCATATCAATGAACTAAGGTTTAGTTCATTGATCATACCCAGCCGGCAAGGCTTAGCCAGCAACCTTTTGAAGAGGTCGCCAATGGGCAGATTTTTTGTTGGCCAATATCCTCTGACATCACCTGTCTTTGATAGGTATGCCAGAGGGAGCCACATATCCCCATTTCCCAGCAACAGATAAAAGTGGTTTTAGATGCTTCTGCTTTTATACTTTATTTTCTTGCCGTTGGCGGTTGCAGAAATAATTTTCTGGACTGACAAAGCTTAGCTAACACTTAAATTATAATGTATATACCATCTATTAGTATGGCTTCAGCATGAGAACAGTTTATTCATCACTGTTTTCAATGGTACACAGAAGTCTAGGCTGAGTGTAAAAATGGTTGTCAATGCGAGGTCGATGTAATTTGCAGACCAAAGTAGCATTTATCTCCCCTAGCTGATTGATCATATTCGAGAATTCTCTACACCCAGACACCAAACAACCAAATGAGAAATCAGCATCCCTATTCTATTCCTGTGAACCAGTATCACATCCAAGAAATTTGAAATAGGCAAATATGTGGCCATTGATTGAATCAACTGCTTCTGGCACCACTTGCCACTCAACACAAAAAGTGGTGGTGATGGAAGGAAACATTTGTTGTGGCAAGAATCATTGATTCCAGCTGAGTCTTTAAACTCTTAGGCTAAATGCTCTAAGCATGACAGAAGCCTTCTACAGCAGACCCACTCAGACAATACTCCCTGCCCTGACTCCCTCCTCTACAGGCGTTATGAGTAACATAATAAATAAATATATATAACAAATAAATGAACTATTAAATTTTAATATTGGATAGAGATATCCCTGTTATATCCTTCCCTGAGAAGGATATAAAACTTATATTAAACTTCTTGAAGAGGTTGCAAAAAATCCCTTTTGGCAACCTCTTCCACCGGTCCATATGGCATACAATATGCAACAGTGTTCAGCCTCATCTGGTAATTCAGAGTAATTCAGTAGCTTCCTGCTGCTCAGGCTGTTTGTCTAGCAAAACCCAATCCTCAGCTTTGCTCAGAGCATTGTCCAGTTGCTGTTGTGACAATTTAATCAGTGGATTTTATCATATACTCTGTGTTGTGGGAATTGATGCAGCAAGCCTCAAGGTTGGCGGCCATCTTTTATAAACAAAAATGCTCTGCACTGTCATTGGCTAATCATCAAAATTATCCATTTTGATTGGCTAAATGTTGCCAAGTAACTTTTGCAAGTTAGTTCTGCAGAAATATTGTAGAATCTGCATCAGAAAATAATTTTAGCAAAATATTTTTTATTGCCCCACTTATGGAATAGTACCACTTCAAAAATCCAAACAATAATAAATATCATTTGATTATTTGCTATTTATTTTCTCTGTTCATCATCCTTACACACAATGAAACAATAGTGAGGTGCTGCTGCTGGCCTAATCGTTTTGAGCAAAGAAAAAAAATCTAAGCCCTGATCCTCTTGATTGATTCCAGTCTAACTTGATATAGCAGAACTGGTTATTGACTTTTAGACTTTTAGACCTTTAGATTGGAAAGTCAATCATCATAATTCATTGTGTGTGGGATTATCATTAGGGGTGGATCGGATATCAGATCGGTCGATAAATTCAACCTCGGATCGGATCCGGATAACGCGTACAAACGCCAAGTCCAAACAGCTGTACTCTTGCACCATAATATACAGTTAAGGTCATTGAATACATGGATAAACAGCGTCAACAATCTTTTCCCTGAACCATTACCCTAATTTGAATGCGCATGTATCTGCTTGGATATAATACTTTACAAGGACCAACTTATCACTCAAACAGCCACGGTGCAAGGATCACACAAACAGTTTATTTGAAAGTATCATTTAATGAGTACAAAGATCTATTGACTCAATATGCCAGGATCACTCAAACCAATGAGGTTTAGTCTGTTGCTCAAACCCCGATGTTTGTAATCACTGAGTTTGAACAAACTCCCTGCACATAGGATAGGAATTGTCCTCCTACTTTGAAGAAGAGGATAACCTTGTACATTAAACTGGATAGTTTGTTACAGGGAACATCATTGGACAAAAATTATGTCCTTATTCACAACGATCTGAGTAAAGATGCTTCTCTCAATTTCAGCAGAAAAACACATCCATCAAATTTAATCAGCAACAATATAATTAGCTATGAAAATAAGATAGGTATTGATTGCCTATTGATCACCACTGAGTGCTTTCAGCCAAACTCCATTATCTAATCTGAACCACAAATTAATGACTATCATACTTCTTTCCTTGTCATTTTTAGTGAGATAAATGATGCTTAGTAAGTGTTGATTAAAAACGTATCATCTCGGATCAGACATAACACATATCCGATCCGGTTTGTGGTTGAATCCGAGGTCAAATATCCGAAATTCAACTCCAACCTCAAGAGGTCGTTCCACCCCTAATTATCATAATATGCTGCTATAATTTTACCCCTTTGTCATATTTTTCGGAGTTGTCAGCTGACACACCACAAGAACCAGAAAGATCAACTACAGGAGCAGGTAAATATTGTAGCTGCTTGTCTCATCCTCATATAATTGTACCTGAGTTCAATGTGATAATTTATTTTATGTGTACTCATTTTTAATTATTGGAGATGGCTGGTAAACCACACTTCAGATTTTATGCTATCAGCAAAATGCTGCTGCATATACTTTGGAAACATAAACCTTCAATTATCTTAAACTGTGTGTTGTTGTTGCTCGGTTTTATCAGGCAGTTTTGACCCAAACTCCCAGGGTATATCCATAAGTTGAGACTCCAGAGTTAACATATTTGGTCAATGAGGGCACAACTCAAAATTTGGTAGGAGTAACATTAATTTGTGCTGATTTTTCCTTCGTTTTAGAGAAGCGAAAATCTTCAAAGAGGGATACCTCGGCATCAAAAAAGCGGAGAAGGTCACCATCACCGTATGCCTCGATGTCAGATGACAGCCCCTGCACATCACCTTACACCACCCCACGAGTCTCACGAGGCCCTACACCTACTCCTACTCCTACACCTACTCCTAGCCCCTTTGTACCGAGCACACCTCTGAGTAGTGTCCATCAGCTAGCAACAACACCTAGCTGCACTTTATGTGCATCAGCTGAAGTAACCAATGCACAGATACAAAGTAAGGATACTTTACTTTCTCCTGTATTTGGGCATTCTTATTTTTCCCTTTCTAATATCCCCTCTCTTGAAGTTGTAATAGGTAATAGGTCTTAAACATCACATAGCAGGGTAATGTATCATAAAAACATGATAACAATGAAAAGAATAGTGCTGCCATCTAGACACATGGAAAAATGTTGTCAAAAAGCTAATAAATCCTCATGTCTTGCTTTAAGTATATCATTGGAACGGACTACATTTTTGCAAAATATTTCTTGTACACCACATATCTTGCAATAACTCTATAATTTGCAATGAATAGGTGTTTGCAAAAACCAATATATATGAGAACAAATTTTCGAATAAACATGTTTCATGACTTTGTGCATATTTCAGAGGATATACGTATGTTGTGTGGGCTGATTCTGGAGCCCAAGGAAGATGCGGCCGTCCTCAAAGAGGAAAGGCCAGAAGAGGAGAGGCCTGCGCCTAAGTTCAATACTGTGGAAGAGCTGATGGAATTCAGTCCTGATGCTGAGAGGCGAAAGGATTTGGTGAGTAGCATATATTACTGAGAGCAAATTATGTTGGTATAAAGTGACCTCTCTGATGGAACCACTGACTCGTATTACTTCAATTCAATGTGATATCTATAACCTAGGTCTACACTCAAAACATTCAAGCGATTTATATATTGGTTATCTCATTGACAGCCTCAGGAGGAAATTGAAATTTCACACAGTATAACCTAGGCTTAGTCTACCCACGCTGATATATTGCTATTGTCTGCCCTGGTCATCATATCTCATGTATACAAGAACTAGCCTTGTTACGTTGCTACTTTTGACAAGGCTATACAAGACCCACAATAAACCCACCGCATTTTGTTTCACAGGTAATGAAGCAATCGAAAATAGGAGGAATTAGCCTCAGGAAAGGTGTCACAAATGTGATGAACCGGCTTATGAGTGATGCGGTCATGGCTGGTATTAATCTGACAGGCTGAGGACAAGAGAAGAAAGCTGCGTTAGAAAAGGCTCCGCTGTACACTATTATTACAGGTATGTCTATTCTGGTGAGAGTTTCAATGTCATGTTGTGAATAGGATAGTGAGTAATTTTACGAAACCCTGGTATCAGTGGCTTACCATGCCTCAGCCAGACAGAAGTCATTTAAGTTGAACAGTGTTTTTTTAGTTTTTGCTAACTTTATCATATCACCGCTGCCTTTTAAATTTGCCAACTTTATACCTATTTGCTGAACTGAGACAGGACAAAGCATTCGATGTGGTTCAACCTGCAAATTTACTTGCAACCTGGATTGCAAAAAAGATTTTTTTATCTAATAGTACATACTTGTTTCAGATGCCTTGATATCCCGCTTCAAGGCGAGTGAGTCGGACGTGAGGATAAACCTTATGAAACATATGGAGGATGCTAGAGGCAGAATGAAAAAGGTGAGTTCCGTCTGCACTACCTTTCTGTGTGTTGACTGAGGAATATATGATATAGCCTGGGAAGTAATCTTGCTTTAAAATGTAATAAAATGCCTTCAGCATCAATGATTTCCAGAATGCTACAAGGGGAGCAATACGATAATGCCAGAATTTTAGTATTTTTTCCAAAGTTTTAGATAGGAATTTTCCTGTAAAATATGAAATTTTACAATGCTTGTTAGTTTGTCTCTTTTTTTTCTAAAAGAGGCCTTAGGTTTTTTAACCTATTGCACAGCAGCCAGTGTAATTGCTGTCTGTCTCATGTCCACTGTGATATCATATATATGACATTACAATTGCTGCGCGAAGTTATGTTCTTATCAGGTTGTTGCATCTGTTTATAGAAGGCGGCTGAGAAAGAGAATCAGTAGGACCCATCCCACCCGTCGCACCCATCATTTCACCCTTCTTCTTTCCTCCTCCTTCGTATCAGGTTATAGATATTAATTTCAAATTTTCATGCTCAATCAAATTTACTTCTGCTGCTTTTTACCTATTGAATCTCTTGCTCATTAAATTTATATCAGCCTACAATATTTTCTTCTACTTATTACAACATTATACCTCATAAATCTTTGTAATATATTGTAATTTAATATCCTTTTAATGACATTTGATTTTCCATTCAATTTTAAAATCTCTTTGTAAACTTTTACCTCTCTTGTGGCAATCTACATTTTTAATCACATATTTCAACCGCTAATTTTCTTATTTTACTCTGAGCACTTTTTACATGCTCGTCCTATGTCTACTGTATTATATCCTCTTGAATAAAACACTTATCTAATCACCACTTCTCAAGATTTGAAAATTACTTCAATATCAAACTACCTGGTTTTTCTGGGATATAAGTTGCTTTCCCCTGCCTTAAACTTCCTCCTGCTATTTGGCAAAGAACCCAAACTAAGTCAAGGTCATGTATGAAAAGCAAAATATATTTGTTGCAATTACCAGTCAAGTTGAGTGGAAATAGTGTAGGCTTAAAGATGTATTTTCAGATTGCTTGATTAATACCAGCCATCATCTTGATATATATCAAGAGGGTGGCTGGTATTAATCGACCATGCTGTGCAAGAGCTGAGGTGTGAGTGAGCTTTGATTCTAAACGGATTCTAAGACAGTAGTACATGTGGTGTTTCAAGCCGGAATCTCACTTGATTTTGGGTTGATTTTCTTCTTCAATTCTGCTCTGTTTCGTCAGTGATTCTGCTGTTGAAAATCAACTCAAAATCGAGGGCTATTCACATTTCACTTTTCAACCTTCAGTCAAGGTTGAATCAACTCTGCGCTTGGCTTAGATTCGCCCTAGATTCTAAGGTATTTTGCCGGCTGGGCTATTATCACTTTGGAGGTTCAAAACTTTGTAGAGGTAAAAATATGAAAAAAATGATGAAAAATAGCACTTATTTGGCTATAGAATGTGTCTGAGAAAGTATTTGGGTTACTTATTGGCTTTCCAGAGTGTACCAGATGTAACAAGACATAATATTTCCAAATAGTGATAGTAATGGCGTCTCTGATTCGAGAAATTTGAATTTAAAATAAAGTGTCATTCAAACTGTGCTGTCGTTGCAAGACTGCTACAAACACTGTTGGTGCAAAAGTCTTTCGATTTTATCACCAGGGTCAGCGATGGAGTCTTGACCTACAAAATAAAACAGCTTTGTATGAATAAGAAGTGTGGCTTAACAATGATTTACATTTAGGATGTCAAATAAATACATGTATATTTTAGGGATTTTGATATAGGCCATATAGGCATGGACAATTTTTGATGGCAGGAAACTGATCGCATATTATACTTCATTGATGTCTCTTCTGTAAAGTTCACCGGGTGTACCCAGTTGTAGTGGTCATATTTAGAACTTAAAAGGTGTTTTGTTTTTGCATTATATGTATGGGGACATAATCTAATCTTCAGGGAATTCCAGATTGAAACTGAATTGTGGGATTTTGGTGACTTGCCAATTTAATTACCAAGTAAACCTGCAGAAGTCTGCTTGTGTTAGATCAGGACAAATTTAAAAATTTCAATAAGTATAATGTCAGATCTTTATGAGGTTAGTATGATACTGTCTTGCGGCAGCATATCCGCAATATTTCTCAAAACTGCATATAATAAGTGAAATGTTAAGAATTCAATAAAGCGTGTTTCTAGGGTGGAACAACGTGCTGAATCCAAAATTAAGGGTGTACCCGGTTCTAGCAATCATGTCAGCGGCAGCGCGGCAGCATATCCTCATTTCTTCTAAAAATTGCTTTTAATGAGTGAAATATTAAGAGTTTAAATAAAAGGTGTTTCAAGGGTATAACAATGTGCTGAATATAAAGAAATAAGGGTGTAACCTAGAACAAGTTTGATCCAATTGCCTGCATGCCTGTTGCTCCCGATCCACTGGTCACGCCGCTGCGTGACCAGTGGATCAGGAGCCACTAGGAATGCAGGCAAATGGACCCAGTCATAGCAGTCATGTCAGCAGAAGATCGGCAGCGCGGCAGTATATCACAATTTTTCTCACAATCGCTAATAATAAGTGAAATGTTACGAGTTTAAAACAAGGGTATATCTAGGGTAGAACAACGTGCTGAATCCAAAATTGAAAGTGTATCCTGTTGTAGCAATTATGTCAGCGGCAGCGCGGCAGCATACCTGTAATTTTCTTCACAATTGGTTAGGTAAGTGTTATGTTAAGTGATCAATATGGTCAGCAGGAAACACGACTATATGTATGATTTTAACAATGTATTCTATCACATCATTATAAAAGGTGGTCAGCGACAGCACTACATCTCAACGAGAACAAGACAAAAAGCAGCCTAGACGTAAAACTGCTCAAAACATGATAGCGTGAGACAAATTTGATGTAGGAAAAAAGTGTGTACCCAGTTGAAGAGGTCAGCCGCAGCACTACTGCATATCCTAAATATTCACACTATCGATATGTTATTAGTGGGAAGTCAAGAGTTTGATGCAGTTGGCACAAGTCAAGACTATAGTCCTGGGTTCTAAATTGTATATGTTTTATCATTGCATGAGGTGGTTGGTGAGAGACAGCGCTACTGCATATCCCCATATCATGTCATTAGCATGTTAGTAAAGAATGCGAAGCTGGCATATCTAAGTTTTTCAGACTCTGACAGTTGGGTTTCTTTCTGAAAAGTGAGGCACTCATTGAACTCTTTGCTCATGTGTTATGCAAAAGATATCCAGCCGAAAAATGACATAAGAGGCAATTGAAACATCAAAAAATGTTGTTTGTAATTGCCCAAAGACAGTGGTCTTAAGACCATACAATATCATACTAGTCCCCTAAAAAGTTTGACATAATTCAATTGAATTTTTTCAATTTGTGCTGGTCTGATACGAGCAGACTTCTCTACAAGTTTACTTGGTGAATTAATTGCCATGTCAACAAAATCCCACAATGCAATTTCAACCTGGAATTCCCTGATGATAAGATTAGTTAGATTACACAGAATAGGAGTTATTTCGACACACATATAATGCCAAAACAAAACACCTTTTAATTTCTAAATATGACCACTACAACTGGGTACACCCGGTGAATTTTACAGAACATACATCAATGAAATATAAAACGTGATCAGTATCCTGCCATCAAATATTGTCCGTGCCATAACAACTTATGCTATAGCTGCTTCTGGCCCAATAGCCGTGTCGTGATTATGACGAATCTGTAACCTAGCTTTCCAAAAGTTGATTTACGCGACATGATCATCAACAAACAATAGATGAATAAATTTATTGTCTAATATCGTATTTTAGGTAACTCATTGATTTCTTTCATTCCAACGCGATGACTCTACTGATTTGGTGGCAGCAAAAATTTTCTCATAAGTGGTAACGCCTACCTGATTCTCTTCCATAACATCTTGTTTCTGATGGCTTTCAAAAATATACAGGCAGTAACATGTAGCTCACCAGTAGAGCATAATCTGCAAAAGAAAGAGTGAAATCTTGGCATTCCACAGCATGAGAGAACCAAAAAAACAAAAAAAATTTAAGCAAAAATAATTTACACAATCAATTAATACTGAGCTAGTCCCCCCGACAACAGGGGGTCATGAACAATAGTTACTTCGCCCCATACAGTTGCTGAGACGTTCCACAGCATGACAGAACCTAAAAAACAAAATGAAAAGCAAAAATAATTCACACAATCCATCAATACTGAGCTAGTCCGCCGACAACAGAGGGTCATGAGCAACAGTTACTTAGCCCCCATACAGTTGCTATGACAGTTCACAGCATGAGAGAAATAAACAAACCTAAATCACTGAGCTAATATTTTTGTATTAGGTTTCTGCCTATAATTATGAACAAAATATGCAGCGGTGTGGTCTGATAGCCTACGCCAGAGAGGTCGAGACTGGGATATGGTCTGATAGTCTACGCCAGAGAGGTCGAGACTATTAGAGTGTGGTCTGATAGCCTACGCCACAGAGAGGTTGAGACTAGTAGAGTGTGGTCTGATAGCCTACGCCAGAGAGGTCGAGACTAGTAGAGTGGTCTGATAGCCTACGCCAGAGAGGTCGAGACTAGTAGAGTGGTCTGATAGCCTACACCAGAGAGGTCGAGACTAGTAGAGTGGTCTGATAGTCTACCTCAGAGAGGTCGAGACTAGTAGAGTGTCTGATAGTCTACGTCAGAGAGGTCGAGACTAGTAGAGTGGTCTGATAGCCTACGCCAGAGAGGTCGAGACTAGTAGAGTGTCTGATAGCCTACGCCAGAGAGGTCGAGACTAGTAGAGTGTCTGATAGCCTACGCCAGAGAGGTCGAGACTAGTAGAGTGGTCTGATAGCCTACGCCAGAGAGGTCGAGACTAGTAGAGTGGTCTGATAGTCTACGTCAGAGAGGTCGAGACTAGTAGAGTGTCTGATAGTCTACGCCAGAGAGGTCGAGACTAGTAGAGTGTCTGATAGCCTACGCCAGAGAGGTCGAGACTAGTAGAGTGGTCTGATAGCCTACGCCAGAGAGGTCGAGACTAGTAGAGTGGTCTGATAGTCTACGTCAGAGAGGTCGAGACTAGTAGAGTGTCTGATAGTCTACGCCAGAGAGGTCGAGACTAGTAGAGTGTCTGATAGCCTACGCCGGAGAGGTCGAGACTAGTAGAGTGGTCTGATAGTCTACGTCAGAGAGGTCGAGACTAGTAGAGTGTCTGATAGCCTACGCCAGAGAGGTCGAGACTAGTAGAGTGGTCTGATAGCCTACGCCAGAGAGGTCGAGACTGGGATATGGTCTGAGAGCCTACGCCAGAGAGGTCGAGACTATTAGAGTGGCGACCACCCGGTTAAACAATGCTGAGCCCACCAATGGATTAATAGTAAACCGCCCTCAGCCTGCAGCATGGGTCAATATCTTCATAATACAAAACCACAAGAAGATATAAAAAAACTATGCATATAAAAAACAGGAAGCATATGACATTAGAGAATATTGACAGGGTAGGAGGTAACTTACCAATTTCTTGGGTGTACTGTCTCTCTCTGTTTCAATCGTTTTATTAATTAATCCTATGAGAGTTGAAGAGTTAATAGAGAGTCGCCTAAACTGAGATTGAACATTTTTCATTTAGAAAAAATGGCATATTATTGAAGCTGCACACCTTCTTTGGCTGGCAAACAAGCAACTGACCTAGTTCACCTTGAGATGTTTTGTAGTAATGTTGATTCACACATTGCTTCTTGAGAAAAGATTATGTAACATTTTCAGTAATCCATGTTATTTACAATGAGCTGAACCTGAACTCCAGCTGTTACTGTTAGTAAATAGTTGTTATTGTTTGGGATTAAGCATGGCTTTGATCACGTCTCTATGGTTTGTCATAATTATAGCATAATTATATAATCTCTGTGGCATTGGTATCATTGTCAAACCTTGAATTCATTTCTAGAACCTACCACTCAAATTGTTCTCAAACCTTTGACAAGGACTTAGGTTTGAAAACACTAGATTCATGCTTAATTGATGAGTACTTCATTATCGATCTAAATACATTGAAAAAAGTATATTACTGATCTGATTTACAATAAAAAATAAAAGATAATAGTACAGCATAAAAAGAATTTAATAAAAATTCAAAAAGAGGGAGATCATCACTCCCAGCATAGGGCAACATTTCACATCATATTCCCATATTTGATGAAGAGACATCTGCTGGCTAGTGCAGTGTTATGGGGTATGGTTCGGCTGTAATTGCTGTCTTGTTCTGCGAGGTCTGCATGGATCGGGAAGCAGGTGTTTATGCATGTCTCGTTTCTTCTGGCAGTATATGACACATATCATCTGGAGTTGGTCGCATATTTTTCCAATGTCTGCAGTCTTACATCTTAGGTCATCACTCTCACAGCATGGGTAGATGATTTTCAGTGCGAGTGATTGTATTGTCTCGAGTTGTTCCATGCTATGACTGGTAAAATAAGGGAACCATGCAGGTGCTGCGTATGACGCTACAGAGAGTACGTTGGCTAGCTATAAGGTTTGAGAAAGATATCTTAGGTTTGATATGGTGGGATGTGGCGCTTTTCAAACCTTTTGTGTCATCTCAAACCTTAGAATAATTGCTTTTCATACCTTTTGGATAACAGTGTAGTACCAGAGCAAGAACAAGTGTGAACTTCATCTTCTAAACGATTCTAAAAATACCAAGAGAGAATATTTTCAAAATTCAGTATCATGTATATATATATATAATTTTAACATTTCTGATACAATAAAAACATTACAATTAAAAATAATATTTTGTTATCTCATTTTGTTTCAGCAAATCATTTGAACTATATACAGCAAAATATATACAGCAAACATATCATTCACAATTCTTTGTAGCATAATTTCAACCCTGTGACATAGTAAACAATCAAAATACATTTGTTTTTGTCAATGGCATTACGGGGGAAGAAAAAAAAAAGGATTTTTAGTGGTCAGACTGTACAAGCAGGGAGGCAAGTTTTAAAAGGGCACATTTCTTCAGCCCCAGTTTTCACCTGGTTGCAAGGCAGCATAGCAGCAACACAGTATATGTCACCAGAGCAAATTTTTTTACTGATAGAATAGCTTTTTGATTAGTTTTCTGTGTTAAATCGATAACAAACAGTAGTAACTTCATAAAAGGAGAGGGACTCAGTGAAGGCAGGAAAGTGTTTTTCCCATAGAGTTATAATATACTCTAGAGTGGACAATGTGTACAAAAATAGCATCAGTTTTTGTTTTACTTAATTATTGCGAAATCCATGGCGTGACACAATCTGGTTGTGCATGGCTAGTGCCTGTATCATATAATTTATCATTGAGAATTTAGGAATCGGGTATGAAAATTTAAGTTTTAGAGCACGTATAGCCATTTTCTCAGAAAAATTTTCATGGCCCACTATGTGGAACACTTGTAGGTATTTTCACTTGCAGCCATTCTCCCCTTCAACAAGGTTACATTTCATCAAATTACACATAGAGAGTTGTCTTCCCAATTTTTTTATCATTTTGTAATTCGGAGTTATCTTCTTAAAGACTAATAATTCGAGACTGATATCCTATCCCTTAACTATTTCTTATATGAAGGGGGGTGAGGTACTTGGAGGTGTCGAAGGTTTTTTGCTTTGTCAAGGTAAACTGAAAATCTTAACTGAAAAGAAAATTACAGAGAACAGGTGCCCAGAGAGAAGGAGAGACCTTTTGTATAACCATACCAATGATTGCTGTACCACTGGATATAAAGATGAAAGAGAAAGGTATGCATCTGCCAGGTCTTTATTTATGATTATTCATACATAAGATTAGATATACAAGAAAGACTTAAGTTCCATTGATAAGTAGTAGTTATGAATTATCCCTGTCCCAGTATTTATTATTATATTTTGTCGTTATTCCAGTCATACTGTATATTTAATTGTAATGTACTAAGCAGGGACATGCCTGGTCCCTCTTACAGGCATGTACCTGCTTTCATCATACTGATGTGATTAGCTAATCCAGACATTATCATCAGTTCATAAGTAGGTTCTTTCTTACTTTTATCCTATCCCCATCCTATCCACAGACAGCAGGTCACTGACAGCTGATTTGATGAGTTGCAGCCTTGTGTGTGTGTGGTTTGTGATTGTTGTGGTGAAGATGGGGAGCTTGCATGAACCAAGTTATCGCGGCTGCGCAGCTTCTGTACCCGCCAATTATGTTGCTCAGATGAGTCACTTCTCTCTCATTGGTCAGAATATTAACTTACGACCAATGAGAGAGAAGTGACTCATCTGAGCAACGTAATTGGCGGGTACAGAAGCTCTTGTATTTACTAAAATAAGGAAAATTCCCAACCCAAAAAACGGCCAGGCTGAATAAGACTAGCTTAGCTGTTGTGAATTTGATTGTGCTAATCAGATTCACCACATTAGCATCAGCCCCAAGGGTCTGCAGGCCCAGATTTTCCCATCTCTGGTATCATCTGCAGCAATAAGAACCCATTCAAAGACCTATTTTGCGGCTGCCAGTCCCCAAATAGGTATCCGGTTGCTTTAAACACACTCAGACACAAATTTCATTGGGATGGATGGGTTTGCAACATGAGTTGATTGGTTTTGGGCACTCATCACCGGGGTGATAAACCCATCAGGATGTGTTTGCTACGATTAAAACCCACCAGGACAACTTTATGGCGATTGATGGATGCCATTTGCCATTCCGACCAGGTCATTGATTGAGTACAGACTTTACTTCTTCTACAAGGACAAATGAGGCCTAAAAGCAAAAATATTTTGGTGGAGGAGAGTGGGGTTAGTTGGGCGATTAATTATTTTTAGATGAAAGCGCAGAGGTTGATTATTTTTTCAATTTTCATTGGATAATTGAGTGGAGGGCCTTAAATGACCCTGCTGCTGCTGGTCTGAATAATGAAGAAAATAATGTTTTTTGTTTACTTCTACAGCTAAAGTAACAATCAGGAATAAATATGTCGATAGTACACACTACACAGGCCCCCCCCCCCTTTTGAATAACAACAGTAGTTGATCTCAACTCCCCAAATGTATACACTCCAAATAATGAAGCATAGCTGATTGAAAACTTGGTGTGTGACAAAGAACCTAATCCTAACAACGAGGCCTACTTCACCTATATTTATATTGTTTAATAAGTTTGAGGACATAATTCAATCCCTCCAAATACATTCTTTATCACTGCAATGTGAGTTTGCAAAGACAACTGGCACAGATTGCCTCAAATATTAGCATTTTGATATTGTATAGTGGTATAATATATTTTCAGTAGTTTTGCCATATTTTTATTTACAGCCCAAAGTCCGATGCTGCTCTTTCAACTTACTCCAATGGCGAGAAAGTTGAGACGAGTACCATGTAAATTTCATATGTTGGTCAGCAGAGAGCTCTCGGTCAGAGTTCATATCAACAGGGTTCTGTGTAGTTCTGGTATAGCTATCATGCCACAGTATGATACTGTCATACGGTTTTGAAAGTCTTATCTCAGTCTCCCTCATTTAAGTGTGGAAATTGTTTACTGGATGGTGGTTTACTTATGGTGTTTTATCGGGTGTGTGTGTGTTGTTATTGTGGTGCTCACAAAGTTTAATCACACATTCCATGTTTCACTACGAGCTATAGTGTATTTGTATTTGGTGTGTACGGTTTTAGGTACCAATATAAACGTGTACTGGCTGCTCACTTTATACCCTTTATCATTTTAGGTATGCGTATCCCTCTAGAAAGCCCGGAAATATATTCTCCAACAGGTATGTGTCAATTAAAACATTTTACCACTTAATAGCCTAGACGTAATGAGGAATTAATCCCGACTAACCTCTTGAGAGATAGGAGATTGGACAACTGTATATTGTTTTCATTTTCTGTTCACCTTAGGTCGTCTCCTCTCCAAACAGACAAAGAAAACTCCCTGTCTTTCAGTACTTCGATACGAGTTGATATGAGAAATGTTAGGAATTGCAGGCGAAAATTGTTGTTAGCACTAGATAGGATACACTTTAGGTAAATGAGTTAGTAGATTGCATCGTACCAAATAATCAGTTATGTTTATACTGACTGAGATAACAATAGTGATATGTATTCAATTTTATTTTATAGAACACAATGATAAGTCACTGATGCTTCTGAAGCAGGCTGACCTCCGAGTTCAAAACGTTCTAACTAAGCCAGCACTAACTCTAGATTTATTGTAATAAAGAGGTATACCAAAAGGCATATTGTGTGCATGGAATTTGGAATATGTTGTTAGGCTGGCACCAAACTTATGGTTGAATGCTGGGAATGTGCATATTGCAAGTCTTCCAATCATTCTCAGGAATAAGATTCAGCCTTATTTTTACATACTAATTTTGGTAGCCCACTCCGCAATGGTTCAAAATGAAAGTTCAATGCAGTTGACAATTACTTGTTTTGGAAACATAAAAAATATAAAGAGTAGGTCCAACTGCAAGTCTAGGAAGTGAACTTTGGTTCTAGAAAAGAACAATTTATTCTCTGATTATTAGGTGCAGCCTACAACAGTAATGGTGACATAGTACCACCTTCCGCCATGCTGATGTTGATACCCAGCTAGCCACAATGTCACCATCACCCAGGTATTTCAATCTTCTTAATGGAAACAACTTATGCATAATTAGAAAAAAAATTCTTACATGTATATTTGGCAGTGTGACAAAAACATTGCAGAAAGATAGCCTGCCTAGCCTTGTGTACTCTTGAATATTTTTCATTTTTAATACTCTATGGCTGCATGGCCCACATATTTTAGTGGATTGGATATAGTTAGATGCCAAAACATATACTTGACAGCAATGCCATAAAATCATAGGGGACAGGATGTATATCACTGGTATATTTATTTTATAAGTATTATATCTATTTAGATGTAAACACTGCTGACTAATTTACACCCTTTATGTTTTAGACTATTGGTGGAAAGTATTGTAACAGTGAAAAAATGTCAAAGCCTGCAGAAGAGCAGACAGCACTGGGTATTAATTCTTTCACCAGGTTTGTGACAAATTTCAAAACAAACGCCATGTAATTAACTTGTCAGCTACTATTACTGTTCCTTATTAATCTAATGTCATCATTCTTAAATCAACAGCGTCGACAGAATCAGGATACATTATCTTTCTGACATTTGCAGTTTTCTGTCCTTACAAAAACTGTGATCGGACAACTGTACATTGTTTACATTTTGTTCATGTGAGAAGACAATCACCCATCAACAAAAAACATACAAACGATGTATACTTGTCTGATCTCTAATATTGTACGGGCAGAGAACTCTTATTGCCAGGAAGATTAGTGCATCATAAATCAGACGTAGGTGTCTACTCATATTTGGGTTGTGATGTGAGTAGCTTCTGTCCCTTTTGCCCAAATCAGCAGCGTGGACAGAATTAGGATACGTTATCGTTCTGAAATTTGCAGTTTTCTGTGCTTACAAAAACTGTGATCGGACAACTGTACATTGTTTACATTTTGTTCATGTGAGAAGACAATCACCCATCAACAAAAAACATACAAACAATGTATACTTGTCTGATCTCTAATATTGTACGGGCAGAGAACTCTAATTGCCGGGAAGATTAACGCATCCTAAATCAGGCGTAGGTGTCTACTCATGTTTGGGTAGTGATGTGAGTAGCTTCTGTCCCGTTTGCCCAAATCCGCAGCGAAGACAGAATTAAGATACATTATCATTCTGAAATTTGCAGTTTTCTGTCCTTACAGAAATTGTGAACGGACAACTGTACATTGTTTACATTTTGTTCATGTGAGAAGACAATCACGATAAACAAAAACAATACAAACAATGTATACTTCTCTGATCTCTAATATTGTACGGGCAGAGAACTCTAATTGCCAGGAAGATTAGTGCATCATAAATCAGACGTAGGTGTCTACTCATGTTTGGGTAGTGATGTGAGTAGCTTCTGTCCCGTTTGCCCAAATCAGCAGCGAAGACAGAATTACGATACGTTATCGTTCTGAAATTTGCATTTTTCTGTCCTTACAAAAATTGTGATCGGACAACCATACTTTATAACAAAGAGCCCCTGCAGTCATTAGTAGAGTTGGCAAATACCAATACACCAATAAGTCAGTGGACCACGACTTATTTAATATTTTTCAGATGCCCTGGCGCAGAGCTGTAAACAAAGAAATTGTGTGTGTAGTTATGGAGAGTAATGCTTGGTAGACAATTGTAACATCGAATTAAAAGGTAAGTTGAATCAAGGACACCAGTCATCCCCCATCCGATTTGTTTGGATAGTTTGATTGCCTAATGGTTTTATACACGAATCATTCACTAAATTATTTATTTACCATTGAATTACTTTGAAAATTCTTCAAATATTGTCTTCGCCTTGTCATAGTCTAACAAGTATAATAATTAACAATGTAATTTTAGCTCTAACACAAACCAAGCGGAAAGATGAATATCTACCTGTTTTGAAATGATGATGCTTCAACATTCACAGCAACTTTTTTAATATTTTTCAGATGCCCATGCACAGAGAGAGAAATAGAGAGTGTAGTAATGGAGAGGGATGCTTGATAGACACCTAGAAGATGCACCTGGAAAGGTAAGCACACTCAACAACACCAGTCATTCCTCATCTGTTTTGTAAACTAAAAACTGGCTAATGGTTTCATACACTATCAGCTTCCTTTAAAAACTCTTTAATTGGCTTACCGCCAGTTGCCCCTGCAATGGATTTTAATTTGTTTCGCTATAGTCTTGACTCCTGCAATTAAAGTCTTGATAGTCACTTATCCGTGTTTCGATTCCTCTCAACTGATCTACGTTGTCCAGACTTTATCCTCCTAGTCGAGGGCAGACATGTAGCGAATAATACCCTTGGTAACTGAGTTTCTAAACAAAGTTAACAATATATATAAGTAATATAATAATAATAATATAATGTAATGTTATGTAATTGTGGCACTACAGTTAAATATCAGAATTCAAACGACAGTTTGGCCTATACTTCGGCTCACTTTGATATTGGCCCTGACATTTTACAATTAAACTGTGTTACTGTTGATGTCTTTTTTTTTCTTTAGACGAAGCAGAGTAAATGGTCCAAACAAGAATAGAATCGCTAAGCTTTCCTCATCACGACCTCAGACTTAACCACCTTAATAGCCTACACTACTTACTTTAAATCTCACCAAGCCAGCTGTATAGCTGTATCCGTATCTGTATCCATGTATCTGACGAATTATCATGTGCTATCATCATCATCACTATTTTTTTACTTTGATTACCCAATCAAACTTATTTTATGCCGAGTAATAATAGTTATTTATGATTGTTCATCATAACTTTATTAAGGCCTTTTCTTTTCTTTTTTATTGTATTCCTGACATCTGATATGCTTTATTGTCCTTATTTTTTCATCTTAATCTGAGTTTTTGATTCACCATCAACCGTTTTTCTTATTCACCTAATCATAGGTTTATGATCACAATCAGGATGAAAAATAAAGCTATGACATCTAGAAACAAGCAATGCTACACCACAGTTTTATAGTCCCGTGTTAATCCAGTACGAATTGTCACCCAGCGTGCAAACTGTCATAGATTGATGGAGATTTGATGTTGATGACGACGTCCGGCGACAGTTGAGGGTTGGTCATGAGGTGAAATCCCGATCCATGCTGATGTATGGGAGAAATTTGTCGTTGAATCAATGATAATCTGATATAAAATCAATGTTGACTTGATATCAGATCATCGTTGATTCAACGACAGATTTCTCCCATACATCAACGTAGATCGGCGTTTCACCTCATGACCAACCCTCAACCGTCGCCGGACGTTGGCATCAACGTCAAATCTCAATCAGTTCTACGACAGTTTGCCCACTAGGTATCATCAACAAACTGGTGAACCGTTATCAAACAGTATTTTGAATAGATATTTGAGTATTTAGCAGGTCTTTTAGGATTATTCCTGTAGCGTAATCTTTTAATGATATAGACCATGAGCATATGCGATAAATTTTAGGGTATTAAGTGTAGAATAAACGCCAATGACTCATACTTTACTTTCTATTATGCCATTACAATTGAATAATCAATATAACTCCAGTTCTTAGCAACTAATTATTGTCATATGTAGGGCGGTTATCCAATGTGTTGCCCTGAGGCTACGAATTTCACATTCTGTGGCATTGGCAGGGGGGGAGAGGGCTAAATCCACTTGCAATGGAGGGAGGAGGGACCAACTCAGCAAGCTACGATATACAGATTGAATAATTTGACTTTCAAGGAATATTAAAATTTATTCATTTCTATTTGTACTGAAGCTTATTGAATCGCAAAATATCTCAATGATACAGAGAATGTAATATAACATTTTTATATCAAACTCAAAAGATCTGTTATTTCAGATGTCTTATTCTTGACTAGTTACACCATGTGGATAAAAATATAATGACTGATCGCTACCAGTCTTTATCATTTCCAAAGATATAAATTCAGTGCTTACATTGATAAAATTATTACGAGTAGGCCTACATAAAAATGTAAAGACAAGCATTAATATTGAGAGGAGCTTGTTGTGATTAGTAAGGTCACTCTAGAACCAAAACTTCATATTGTTTTTAAATATAGTAGCAAGTTCAGAAAAATAGTTGACGACAATCACATCGATATATTTGCATTCACATCTGCAATCATTTGGATAAGACAGAAAAGTGAAAAAGCTAAATATTCTATTGTTATAAATGTCAGCAGGTTATAGATTATGTGTCGACAGGACTTTAACGATTCATGACAATATCATTCTGGTGATTATACAATTTTTCAGTTTATATAGCAGTGGTATCAAACGTATCTAGAAAGGTGTTAGGCAATTTATGGGCTCAACCCTGTGCACCAGATGCTATAAGACCGCAAAAAAGTTCCAAAAAATGCTAGTAATGGCGTCTCTGATTTGAGTAATTTGGATGGAAAATAAAGTGTAACCCAAACTGCGATGTTGTTGTCTGAATGAAGCTGCCAAAAATTCTGTTGTTGTAAAGGTCTTTTGTCTTTATCACCAAGATCGGCAATGTCTTGACCTACAAAATAAAACAACTATGCGTGAATAAAGAGTGGCTTACCAATGATCTGCATGCAGAATTTCAAACAAATATATTTTAAAGATTCGGATAGCCATGTGTGATTATGAAGAAACTGTAACCTAGCTGTAAATTGATGTGTTGGATGTCTAGCTGGATTAAATGAATTTCCAATACCCAAAAGTTCAATTATGTGATATGACCATGAAAAATAAAAGCAGAAGGAATTTATTGATTGATATTGTTTTTAGGTATTCCAATGATTTCTTTCATTCCAACGTGATGACTCTACTGATTTGGTTGCAGCGGAAAACTTTTCACAGCTGGTAACGCTTACCTGGTTTTCCATAACATATCTGGTTTCTGATGGCTTTCAAAAATAGACAGGCAGCATTAGGTAGCTCACCAGTAGAGAATAATCTGGAAAAGAAAGATTGAAATTCAGGTTTACTGTCTTGCCGCTAACATGTCACTCATGGAGTTGCTGAGGCATTCCACAGCATGAGAGAACCCAAAAACAAAAAAATTCAATATAATTTACACAACAAATCGATACTTAGCTAGTCAGCCAACAACAGAGTGCCATGAGCAACAGTTATGTAACATTTTCATTAATCCTATATTTTACAATGAACTGACCGCTGAACTCCAGCTGTTACTGTTAGTAAACAATTGTAATTGATGGGAATTAAGCGGAATGCCTTCGATCAGTGTTCAAGTTTTGTCATAACGATAACATAATTATTCAATCTATTTTGCATTGGTATAATTGTCAAATGATAAATTCATTTCTCAACCCTAGTGCTCCCACTGATCTCAAACCTTTGACATTCATTCATACAGCAAGGCATGGCCCTTCACCGCACTGGAACTATCCACCTTAAACTAAGAAAATGTTTGTTATAAATGAGACAATCATCGTGTCATTAATGTGCACAACTATTACCCGCTTCGAGAATTGATGATATATCACATAATCTACCGAGGGAAAAATGTGATGAAAGTAATCTGACACAAGAGTTATTTATTATAATACACAGCAAGAAATAATTTGATACATAATACAAACTCTCGTGAGGCAAAACTACAAAGATAACTCCATCATACCTGTCAAATGTATTAAAATTTATGAATGAGTGGTCTGAATTAATAAGTTTTTGCTGACACAGAAGACAGTCAATTCAGTGAATTAAAATTGGTGGGGTATGAAATTGCCGTTCATAGGGATGCATTCATGAATTTTATTGCGAAAGCGCAATTGAGTGTGCCGATTTGAATATAATAGGCAGAACATGGGGCAGAAACACAACAAAGACTTTCGAGAAATTGAATATGTTAGTTAAAATGTTGGCTAGAATCGCAAGGGTTAGTCACTCACCACATCGTAGCGGCGAAAGTCTGTGTGCCTTAAGGGCAAGGCTGCAATGTCTGTGCCATTTTGCTCTCAGTTTGTAGGCAGGTGGGAGCACACCTGGGGGTCCAACAACTCCCATTAGTCAGTGAACTGCAGTTGGATTTGAACCCACGACCTTCAACACTTGCATGCTAAAGGACTGGCGATCTAACCACTGAGCCACCTCCTATATACACGATTTCATAATTATTTCTAAGTCAGGCAGCTAGTTATAAAGGAATGGCGGTGTAATATAATTCACTGTTCTGTAAAAGCCTCGTAAATTGAAGAGGCTTGAATTTCAACAAATGCCAATAAAGGAAGTTATATGGACTTTTTTCGCGCCTGCCCTTAAACACCAAGCGTTGGAGGTCCTGGGTTCGAATCCCGCTGCGGTCTACCGCCTACTGGGCTCATATGACGCCCTAGGTGTGCTCCGACGGAGACAACACTTGCGATTTTGACCCACATTGAAAGGGCCTGGCTTGACTGATAACTGTGACATGGGATTAGACCAACAAGCAGGCCGAAACCTAAGCAGTCTGATCTTTGTCAACACGTCATGTCAATCTACTAATCGTCATATGAAAGAGGCAGTTTCAAATCAATAGAAATATTGTTTACAGACATGATGGCCTTCATTTGCATCAATAACCTTCATAATATATCCTTGGCCAGCTATAAATACATGATCAACTGAGGAAGCCAAGACTCACAATATGAGCAACAAGGATATGGCGTGATATCTAGGGTATTTTATTGGCAATATCAGCCTAGTGCACCTGATACCTTGTGAAGGTTATTGATACGTATGAAGGCCATCATGTCTGTAAACAATATCAAAACAAAAGTCACAAACTGTGTTCTGCACACATATGTCTAGATGCCTTCACTAGCATCAATAACCTATACAAAATATCCTTGGTCAGCTATAAATACATAATAAATCAAGGAAACCAAGGAAACCAAGGATTTCCGAACAATCAACAGGTATATGGCTGTTTTGCAGGGTGATATTCAGACTTGCTCAGCCTGTTGAACAGATATTCTGCACAAATTACAAATGAAATATCCGTTTTCAGTTGAGCATTTAGCATTTAGCATTGAGCATTGAGCATTGAGAATGATTTGCACTTTCTGCTGGTCTGTTTTGAAACAAACTTTCATTTTATAGGTAAACAAAAAAAAAGCCAATCTTGACTAAGCTGTTCGGTTTGATAACCTCATTGTCTGAGGAATCAGACTGGTTTGCTGTAAATGATGATTATCACCCTTTCTTCCAGTATTGATAATGTATCAAGGGTATATTGTGAATGTTTTCTCAACTATAAAGGGTCTGAAATGGTCAGCGAACTGGAACTCAACAACAGTGAAGATAAAAGCTATGATAATCAGGACTTGACTATTAGAATTTAGAATATATAGAAACAAAGACAAATAAGGTCTTTATAGAAGACTAGAAACACGAGGATGGAGCAGACCTGGAAACATCAGAAGACAACCCTAACAGAGTCTGGGTTTAATTTAGGAGGGCACTGTCTATATAGCAGTCGATAGCAGGATGACACACCAAATTATTTATGTATAACCACAAGTTTTAAGGTTTAAGATTCCCAGCTTCTTTTAGTTTGCATGTTGTCCCCTGTGTTTTGGGCCACTTTTGGTGCAGGTTCACTTTCAATCCACTGTTAATACCTTTGATTGTTCTCAAGCATATTTTTCATTGCGTACTGACCATCCACATACCACCTGTAATCTCGATTCGTGAGCTCATTGATAATATAAGTTAAGGAGATGGGAGTAAACAACAACGGAATAGATTCCTAACCATCTACAATATACTGCACAAATTCATGTAAATTAATGATGATCCTGATGCAGGCAGCAAAACACAACGTCGCTGTTTAGGAGCGATACTAACAACAAGTGAGCGATAATAGATCAAATATCCTTTAGTAAGCTTTCACCTTGATAATGTGGAAAGAAGAGATGTTGTGTTGTGATGTGTTGCTTGTCCTTGAATTTTGAGTATAAAATCCCTTGCATCAATTGTATACAGTTATTAGCAGATCAGATAGCCACTTTTCACCATGAGAATGGTAAGTGAGTTTGAGAAAACGTCATTATGAAAAAATAGTAGCATGGGCAACATCACCGTGCTAAATAATAATTCTTAAAAAAGTTTTGGATTAAATTTCAGATTTAACTTTGTTCATGTTTTCAACAGTTCACAATCTCTTTCAATGAAAAGCACTACAGCCGGTCTCTGAAATGACAGCAAAATAAATAATCATATCTTTCGGGTAAAAATGACTCTCCTCAGGATATTAAATTTGTGTGTTACCATTTTGCAGATAGTTTTCACAACTTTTATCGCTGTGGTAGCCACAGTAACTGCAAGCTATGAGATCGCGCCAAGTCAAACTCAGCGAATTCCTCTTCGAGACTGGAGTGTCAAGAATGATCAGAAGGTAAATTGTTGATCTCACATCACTTGTGTTTGCTTGAAGGTTGCTGAAATAAACATAGTGATTAGTGCCTTGTTATAATGAGGCATTTTTATCAAAATGCAACTTTTCTTAGAACATTGAGTTATAGTCTTCTTCCCCTCTTGCTGGTTTTAGATAGCTCCAGGAGAACAATTTGTCACCTTCAACAGGAAGGAAGGCTTTGCTCAGACTGAATTCTCAGATGGAACATGGAATCTGAAAGATTACAAAAGGGTAAGCAACACATTTATCCTCTATGTCCTCATTTGACCTCACCATGTAATGATTATTTCATAACTCTGAGTGAAAAAGTGCCTAAGCTGCAAGACTTATTGCCATGTAACTCACAGGTTGCTTGTTGTTTGGATGACACCTTTTTAGTATAGATAGTATCGCCTCCCTCAAAACACTATGTTATGTGATTTCAGGGAATACAGCTGTTCAAAGCCACAACGGGAAAGTTTTGTTATGTCACCATTCTAAGGGAGAATTCAGCTCAAAAACAAGGCAAGGGCGGCTCCTGTAGCAGAAGTATGTTGAAATTACAAGTTGATGATACTCAAGACGCTAAAGAACTTGGATTCTTAACAATGTCTCAATCAGCAAGAGACATTTGTGGCAACAGGTTCAAATATGCTACAGTTGGCAATGAAATCAGAAAAGGTAAGTGATTGGGTGTATTGCAACTGAGTACGTAGTACTTGTAGTCTTAAGTGTAGGCTTTTTTCCATTTACTCTTCTTATGTCGACTGTACAACATTCTCATCACTTTCATTGTGGTAGCCCGCCCTGGGTACACTGTTAGTTGGTTTTTATATTCATTCTCATCATATCTTTATGATTATAGATGATAGTAAAATGATGCCTACTTTCCGTTGCACTGTAACTGTTAATGGGAGTGGACACACTGTGACAGTAATTACCGGAAATGAAAATGAAGTCGAGAATGACAACGATGGTAACGGCAATGGCAATGGAAGCGGTAATGGCAACGGTAGTAGTGGTGGTAGTGGTGGTAGTAATGGTAGTGGTGGTAGTAGTGGTAGTGGTGGTAGTGGTGGTAGTGGTGGTAGTGGTGGTAGTGGTGGTAGTAATGGTAGTAGTGGTAGTCGTGGTAGTAGTGGTAGTCGTGGTAGTAGTGGTAGTCGTGGTAGTAGTGGTAGTCGTGGGAGCGGCGGTTGGGGCAGCCGCAGTTGGGGCAGCCCCGGTGGGAGCGGCGGCGGTGGGGGCGGCGGCGGTGGTTGGAGTTGGTAGAATGAATAGCTATCATTCACGGGAGCGACCGACTATACTGATCAATCTAAAGGACTTATGAACAACTTGACATTCCAATTTCAATTTCGATGATAATATTTCATCGCAATAGAAATTTCATTGTTTTATCGCTCCGAAAATGAACTTAATATATATTTTTTCCAAATATAGTTTGTTTATTTTGTACTGATGATGCAACAAATTTAACATTGTATTGCATAGATAGTTATGATGAATTCTTTGTCGATCATGTTTGCCCTCAATTTTGTTTTAACTTTGTCATTATAATCATTTCAATAAAGCAAGAGCAAAATAAAATTCATAGTTGTGTTTGTGAGCATGTATTTGGGTCATCTTTGAGTAGTAGTTATCAGTGATAATCTCAAAAGGAGAGATGTTGATCAGAATCTCAAGCAGTAGACAAAAAATCGTTCTTAAAGAAGAAATGTTCAATGTTGTTGCAGCCTGCCTACCATCTATCAAATGATTGAATAAGTTTTAATGAAACATATACTCTAGTGGAAACACTTTTGGCGTCAATCTGGAGGGTTTTAATGTCACGCTCTACACTCATATATCAAAACAACTCATGTTGACTTGTTAAACGCCTCCTGTATGTCCACTGATCTGTATTGGAGCCATATTATCTCGATTAATTAAGGTATTGAATCTCTTGGGCTATCACATCCAACTTTAACTTTGGAGAAGAGAAAGTCCAGTTGCGCCCCAACTAGCACTACATTGTCTCAGTTGTGGAAGCACCCACTGCCAACAACTGCTACAAGTTCTGGCCAAGTTCCTACTCTTATGCCTAAACTCTGCTAGGTTCGGTTTATCTGCTAGTATGACAATTGTGTTACCAGCTACCAGGTGTGGCCAAGATTCCAGCTTGTAGACTGAAGCTCTTCAAGGATACGGTAATCCACTAGTAAAACCACATTGACGACAGCCGCAAGGTCTGGCCATAGTTCTCGCTTCTATGTAAATGCTCCGATAGTTGCTAGACTTCAGAAGGGCTGAACTCAGTTGTAACCCTCTCTCCACCAGTTTATATATGGTGAATTCGCTCTTGTTTGGTTTTGCTAACCTGAATTCCAAACCCTAGCTAAGTATCGGTTACCGGTATCACCCATCAGCATCAGCATAAGTTACCAGTCATAATATGATTAATGACTTCTTTGTTCTTCTGCACGCACCGACTACCCACAACCAAAATTAAAGACCGCTATAGATTAGTGCCAACCCAGTCTGGACTTAAAACTTATCTAGGCAAGTTGAATATCATGTATTTAAGTTTGAAGTTTGAAGGTTGTTTACTGCCTCATTTTTTCTCAAGTCAACTATTGCTGCATAATCAATCAACGGGCTGCAACTTCATCATTTGATTCAGGTATTTATTTGTACAACCCATCAAAAGAATCAAACAACAGGTCATCATTTTTCATTAAAAATAATTTGAGTAAAAGTATTTTGGCAAAGAATAGGACACCGACATTTTGGTGAATACAGAATCACCCAAGCTGTGACAAATTACAGTGCAGTTCACATAATTCAGACCTCTGGGGACCACAAAAATTTGTTCTAATTAAGCAGAGTCTGAATTAAGTGACATTAGAATGCATTGAGATTTGGCTGAAGAGACCAATTTTCCTTGTCACTACGATTTTACTATGCGTTGTCTACACTAGGTATTTCTATTTTATCGGAGTTATCCTCTCTCTGAATTCATTGTAAACCATGGTAACATAACTCTATAAATACCCTTCTTTGACCATGCGTATAGTTGTTTTCAGGGCTCTCAACCACTCAGATTTATTCCGAATTACAAAGGATGTGGGTTAACTGAGGCAACTCAGGGTATTTTAGAGTCCTCTATTCATTTGAGATGGGGAAGTTGTCTCAGTGTGGTCTACTAGGATGATTACATGTCATGATATTATATGATGTTGTAATATATATGAAACATAAAACCAGGATGCAGTTAAAAATTATGATGATGATGATCTGAACTCTGAAAAAAAACCATATAATTCATTCGATGTGCCCTATATATTGCTCTCTAGACTTCGGTGATCGGACCTGTTACGATGGCTTACAGAGCAAACACATCCAGCTGTTTATGAACAGGGCATTTCCTTTAGGTATGTTTGAAATATTAAGTGTACTATGTCAAATTAGGCAAACCGTTGTGCTGTTTTAATAAATTGAACCTAAACAGAGCCGTAGCTTAGAAAAAATGGTAGGGGAGGCAAAAGTCCGAGACGAGTCCTAATCATCCCAGAGAGAGGGCTGTAAGCTCCCCCAAGCAATTAAAGGCCTATATTGAGCGATTGGAAATCCCAGAGGAGCGGATTCTGACATGGATTATTCAATTACAGTGTTTTTGGGCCAATGTATTTAGGATTCTAGGGGAGGCAGTGCCTTCCTGCCTCCCCAAGAACTACGGGCCTGCTAACCTCTTATATAAATTAAACTGCTCTGTTAGGAAGTTATGTGAGTTGTTTGATGGTTTTCTAGCCTCAGACTATTGGCATCTGGCTGTATTAGGTTGTCTGGTCCACATTTTAATGTAATTATTGTTTGAATCAAGCTTCCTTCACATGAGTTATCAAGCCTGCATAAATTAACATCAGCAAATTTGCCATGGGTAGAAAAGGTTAGGGGCAGCAAGATGATCAAGATCGGTTGGAAAAACCACATGTCTTTCAAATATGCAGTGTTATTTATTAAGTTTTCTAAAGTCTTGTTTGACAGCTACCTTTTCATTGACGGAGTGCTATTGAGTGAAATCCAAATGCTGTACCTGCATACGAGGCCCTAAGCGGCACTGAAGCATAATATGCCTTGTGGTCAGAACTTTTCTCATAAATTGCACATCATGTTGAAAACATATTACTATTGTTCCGTAACAAAAAATCCCACTGGGCTCTACCAATTTATTTTAACATCATCCTGCAGGGCGGTATCATAGTATACAGCACATCAGCCCGGTCTCACCCAAATGCTGCATAAACCCAGGCCTATTTCAGTCATTCTTAATATTATGTACATGAAAAACATAGGATGATGCGTGTATTGACATTGACAATTTTGTACCTATATGAATAGACAGACAATCATCAACTCTATCCAACTCATAGGGATAGAAGCTCACACTCACGTCAAAGGTGTTGTCAACAAACCATCCGTCTTTTTTCACAAATTAAACCGACTAATCTGTGATTTTCTCTTTTTCTAAATCAGCAAGAGCTCCATTGTTTTTTCACTGTGAAATTATCTGTGTCTGCTGAAGCTGAATTTAATTGATCTCCCTCAGATCAAGGAGTTAAAGTTTTTAACTCTTTGCTCAGATTAACACATGGAATATTTATGTCATGCTTAATTCAATCAACAAGCCCTTGATTGTATGATAAGATAGATTACAGCGTTGACTATTTTGTTCTTTTGTTAATCTTCCAGCTGGTTTTATTCGGGCGCTTCAAGCCCTCAGGATAATCAGGAATGGCAAGGTCACAAATTGAAAGCTAGAAAAAGCACCCTCTTATCGTGATAAAATATGGTTTGCGATGAATTATTTTGCAAATCAATTGAATGCTGTCAATACTGATACATACAATTACTGTGAGTGTTTCAGGGCAATGGTAAACTAAATAATTGAAAATTGCTTTGACAGACTGCTGTAGTGATTTGACTGTTGGATTGATGCTGGGCTTGCTTGGTTTTGTGATTCCTTATCAGCTTGAATAGGCTCTGTTTGTTAATTCACGTGGGGACAACTCCAATTTCAATTCGTAATAATCTAGTGTAGACAACGCATCGTAAATCATAGTGTGTCTGAATTAACAGAAGTTTTGAATTATACAGTTTGAATTAACCAACTAACACTGTAATTGATTGTGAGTCACTGGCTTCAAGTATCCAACACTGAACAAACTGATTGATGAGGCATAGCTACAGTACAAAAATAAGATGCTCTCCGAAATGTCAACTAATATCAAGTCAGCATTTAAAGGGGTCAAAACCATGTCAGGCCTCAACAAACCTAAGACTTGAGACTGAGAATGATTATACCCTGATGTCCAACAGCTAGCAGACAAACTCAATACATGTTACATCAGATTCAGCGTTCCTGACAGTGATGATCCAGCCAGCCAGATGACCAGACAGCCCGAACATGCAGAGATGACATCAGAACATCTCACAAACCAGACCCAGCAGATGAGATCAACCCAGAGGAGGTGAGAGAGCAGCTACGCAGGTGTACAACAGGGAAGGTGTCTTGACTAGATAATTTATGTGATAATTTTTTTTAAATCTTACTCTTTTGAATTGTACCATAAATTATATTATTTCCTTCATGAGTGCTTTTCTCATAAACCGCAAACAATATGTAACTGTTAGGTGGAAAGAATTCCGATGTTTTGAAGTGTGACATAGGCTGCCCACAAGGATGTGTACTTTCACCAGTGCTTTTTTCTATGTAAACCGGCTTTATTAGGGCTAATCAGACAAATATTCAATTACTGATGTACGCAGATTATATGGCACTAATAGGTCTGGTTCATTTTCAGAAAGAAGATTCCAATTTTTATTTTAATACTGTAGATACTTTATTAAACCAATACAAGTCTGTGAATCTTTAAATCATTGCTAGCAAGACTAAACAGATGGTGGTGAGCTTTAGTAGATCATATGGTATATGGTATAATTATTTTATTGGCAACAATGTGATGGAAAAAGTGGAGGATTTTAAATCTTTAGGTACTTTTTTTAGCTGTGATTTAAAATGGCAAATACAGACTATCTTCATAAAAAGCTGCGTCAACGATTTTATGTTTTTTTCTAACCTCAAAAATTTTAAACCTACCTACAAACAGAAACAGCATTTTTTAGAAAGTCCAAATGTGGTTCAGATCGGCCACTGAGGGAGAACGAACTAAGCTCTTCAAACTATTTAGCCGATATAATTTTCTTCTTGATATACCAAATGAGCTGCCAATTTTTTTTTTAGAACAAAGTCATATCCTTGATAGCTGTTACAGCAAGTCTCAGAAATATTTTTCTATGCCTAGAGTGCGTACTAATCATTTTTTACACAGTTTTATACCCCAGAATATTCAAGTTTTAAACAGTATATGTATGACCATATGGCAGAGCTTTTCAGTCAACATTTGTAATTTGTCTTTGACAAAATTACCAAATAAACTGAATCTGAATCTGAATGATTCTCTCAAATATCCATATTGATATGGCTCCTGCTTTGGTCTCCTTTGGTGTACAGAGAGATCCCCTCACTGTCTGTATTAGAAATCTCAAATGTCAATTTCTTTCACTTTACTCTAAGCACTCAACATCTACAAAAAGAACCCCAAATACTAGGTACTTTTAGTTGACACTGAGGCTAAAACCAATTTCAAGGGTCATTTAATTACAGCTTCATATGTGAATTGATATTATCAAACAAAAAGCCAAAAGCTTGGGTAAACCAAGGGTGAAAAACCCCACAAACCCAGCAATTACACTGTGGTTTTCACAAATATCCGCTACTGAGATCATGAAGGGGCCTATAATATAAATTTCGAGCTTCGACAATGATCAGAAGGCGGCGTGAAAAGGGAAGAGATAGCAACTCTTGCTATGCAATTTTTATATACCAAAGCCAAGAACAAATAAACAAGGCCAAGCAATACTGTGTAACACAAGTCACATATAGCCAGTAAGTTTTGATTTTTATATATTTTTTTTTTTTTTTGTAAATTTTTATTTACCTTATTCAAGGGGAAAGTTCTATAGCCTTAGTCATAGTTTTTATCCCATGTAAACATCTCTGCTGAAAGGGTTTCAAAATTAAACAGAGAAACCCCAAATTTATATTATTATGAATATAATTTTTTATATCTATAACACATACGCTGTGTTGAATTCTTACTTCAGAGATGGTGATACGGTGTTATAAGGGCACTGGCTATTGGATAATACAAACTGCCAGGCAATTAATATGCAGGTGTTTGGTAGGGGGGAGGAGAACCCCTTACATGTTCATGTGTGTTAATTTCCTCGGATGTGGATGTGACTATTAATTTAGAAGTAGATGTGAAGGGTGAGATTTTTTTCCACACATTAGGGGTAATTAATTACTGTTGTTTTATTTATCCACTTTATTCACTGATCATGCATGTGCATATAAGACCATGTGGTACATAAATCAAACAGGCCTCTGTATACAAAGAGAGGAAAAATATCATTTTAAATCCATGGAAACAAAAAAATATCCTCTGGCCAGGATTCATATTAAATACTACAGCAGACAAGCAGTGATATGAAAATAAAAGACAGGCTTTTCAGACTTCTTGACACTAGTCATGAGTAGGTTGCACAATATAATACTAAAGATGGCTTTCAGCTCATGCTAAAGAAAATATTTCATATTACAGTGGTAGGCTATCCAATGTGTGTTGCATCCTTCTTCGTTTTGTCAACAGGTTAAGAATTGACAAAGTTTTGTCAATGGTCACTTCCTGTCATCTGCATTGTAAGAACTGGCAACACTAAGTATATCTGTCTGTAGAAAGCAAAGCAAGCAGAGTAGTAGTAGTGCTAAAAAAACTCATTTCTTTATTTATTGACAGTATTGTGTTAATTAATGTGTGTTAAGATCGAGGTAATCTTCATGCAATAGATTCAACGATAGATTACCTATGACTTCCGTCAGCTTGCAAAAATGCAATTGAACCAGGGAAATATATTGACGGCTATTAGAAAGTGAGTTTTAACAAATCTCTCAAATCTACCAAAAATGAGTAGACAATAGCAATGTATCTATATTGTATCACTAGCCAGGTTAAACTGATTCCCATTATTTACCTGTAGAAGCTGAGCTGCTTTTTTAATTACACCATAATTATGTCAATGATAAATCATAGGATTGCAGCTAAAAGTCTTCCGGGTGTTTGAGAAGGCTGATTTCTTCCCATTCAAACTGTAACAGGGCTTTAGCCACTTGAACATCAACATGAAAGTATACATTAAATCTCACAGATTCAGTAACATCAACCCACTCTCTGCTGATCTGAACGCTGTTTGAGGATTACAAAGTGTAAAATGGAACAAGCTATGTACAGACAAATCTTATCAGCAATCTATATTATGGCTTGTTCAATAATTTTAAGGTGAGTCTACTGCTATCAGACATAATTGACCCGATACCCTACTTAGCAATTTGATATACCATATGAGGCAGACTTTTAAAACTATAGCAGCACCTCCCCATATTTTGTATCATATTGAAGGTCTCAGTCCAATTATGAGCACCATGGCAATCTTTTGAATGGCCTATGTACAACGTTTAGAAACCATAAGGTTTACTAAAATGGAAACTTTTTCTCAACTTTTCTCAACCCCTACGATTCTCCCCCCTGTATGGATCTTTGACATACAAAGATAAAGAGGGACAACCTTAGTGGTTGAGAATTGGACTGAGACCTTCAATACAGTACCAAATATGGAGAGGTGCAACTATAGCTTTAAATCATTTTAGGGATTGATTTCTTTTTTAGCTGGGTAGTCTAGAGCGCATCGTTGCTGAACTAGTAAAACATGCTTTCAACATCTCACTTTGCGTATCAAATATTACTTTTCCATTATATAACCCTTGCTTAAAGGCTACAGTATGGTCCGAGAGCTAGGACTGCAGTATTGAAAAAATTCATAGCTCTTTCTGGGAAAAATTATGTGTAGCTTTACAAATTGCCACCCTTTTTCATCTATTGAGGTTGTGTTATTGGTATGACTCATGCTTGGGCTAATGGGTCTCAGGCGTAATAAAGCAAACTGCCTAGAGATGTATGAAATTGGATTCAGAAGTATAACTAGCTTTCCATCTAGTGGGTGGACTTCAGTATACTGGGTAGTGGTGAGTTAGCTTTGTTGTATGCGAATAACCGGTCATCATGTCACAATGAAATGCTGGCTTTTGCTCAAAAATCAATTTTTACAGGGATTATTATAAGTTGTTTTCTTTTTGTCAAAGTAAAGACAATCCTTAAAATCTCTCGTATGATAATATTCATAATTGAGAACTTCTGTATTCCTATTAGCCGGGGATGAAAGCTTTCACATTTTCGGTCAGTTGCATGCAGCTTGCTAGTGCACTGTTTTTTTCTGAGTTTGGGTCAGCCTGTTATAAAGTAGGGGGAATAAAAGATAACATGCTATAAATATATGGTAAAATAATCAAATAAAACTGGTCCAACAAAGTAAGTTAGCATCTTTAAAACAATGTTGTGTCGATGATAACTTTCTAGTCATATTTGATTTCTACACATAATGGAGATCATATTAAGGTGTGTTTGAGGTTAGAAATAAATTATTACTCTTGACAATATTTGTTTTTAGCGTGTCCATTTTATTTCGTTGTTACAGGCTGATAGATTTAATCCTGGGTTGCTGATTCTAGGACGTAATCATTGGCCAAACCCACCACAAAATAAGGAGGGCTGTATTGTTCAGTTCAACATGAATTGCATGGATACAAAAAAAAGTGAGTTATATTGGGCTGTAACATTTTTTTGTTTTTTTCAATAAAAAATTTAAAAAACAAATTGGGCTCAATCTTTGCAAGCTTTTATGCACAATTCATAATAAAATATTTGAGAATGGTATTAATCAAAGCCATCCCACATTTTGTCATGATTGATGAGTAAATCAATTGACTACAATTAAGCTAAAATGCTGTTCAATTTATTCTTTTTGGCCACAACCCCCACAGCAAGGTGGAGACTTTATTGTTTGTCTATGGTTTGTAAAGACTACTATCGTCCTGCAATTTGTGACACCGGGGATTAAAATTGTTACGAAAAAGAATACTGGTAGTTTAAAACAGGGAAATTATTCCAAAGTGAATCATGGGAAGGGTTTAAGTTGGGTTTCAAAAATGTCCAATATCGAAATAATCATATGTCATAGGCCGTATTAAATATACATGAATTTTTGTTCGGGTCGGGCTGTGCAAGATTAAAGAAAATTGAGCTTGGTCTTAATCTTTTTGGTTTAGCCTTGTATGGATCATGCGAGAGGTCAGGAGCGGCCCATTTTTACGATGATAACCACACCTACATCCCTGAATACGGATACCAGACCGAAGAGAATGAGATACTTTTTGTGGATAGAGATTCATGTGCCAGAAAGGCTAGTCCTGTAGATGGTAGTATCACCACGGTCATTGGTGAGTGGAGCATGTGTGATTTACATTTTGATTGATTGATTGGTTGGTTGGTTGGTTGGTTGATTGATTAATTGATTGATTGATTGATTGATTCATTGATTGATTCATTGATTCATTGATTCATAGATTGATTCATTGATTGATTCATTGATTCATTGATTGATTCATTGACTCATTGATTCATTGATTCATTGATTCATTGATTCATTGATTCATTGATTCATTGATTCATTGATTGATTCATTGATTCATTGATTGATTGATTGTATTTTGATTGATTGATTGTATTTTGATTGATTGGTTGGTTGGTTGGTCGGTTGGTTGGTTGAATTTATGCTTGTACTTGTAAAATCGTATGATTTGAATTGTAAGATTCTACAGTATTCATTTTATATTCATTGACGTTTTTTTTCAAATGCAGCGCTTCCTAAGACAGTATAAATTTCCTCAAAAAAGTCTACTTTATAACACGAACCTATTCCAGTCAACAAATCACAGCTCTGCTAGGTTGATTCAGTTTTAGAGCACACATCCTCCTTCAAGGGTGATCTTGAAACATTGCACAAACAATCATAAGAGTCAACAAGAGGCCGCAAAAGGCAGCACGAGAGAGCCATTTTGTGATGTTCAAATATATAAGGTGGCATGAACTGACAGCTCATGTGGTTATCTTGTTGGGAATATGATATAGAATCAAAATCTTGATTATTTTCCTATCAGAATAGGAAAAGTTGCCTGATCTGTGAAGGGTGTTAAGCGGAAAAATGCATTATTATTGGTTCATAACATTTACTGCATTAGTTTGATACTTGAATGCACATTGTAGAAGCTTGACTTATCCCGGGTCTCTTCAATATTTTTTTGTAATGATAAACTGAGTAGAGCACTCCTTGCATTCAACCGACAGAGTGTTTTCTTCTAATTATTATTACATTGGCAGTCCAAAAATCGCAACTGTGAATATCCAACAAGTAAAATTTATGTAAAATTATGTAAGGAATCATGATTACTTTCCCATCGGAATAGAAAAATTGTCTGATTTATGAAGGGTCTCTTGGAGAAAAATGCATATTATTGATATCTGAATTTTTTACAGGTGTGGGTAGATGTGGAAGCGGAACCCTCGACATAGATCACTTCGGAACAGATAGAAGGGTATATGGAATGACTTATATCGATAAAAAACAGATGTGGGTGTTTGCTTTGCCAACGGTAATTTCATAAGCCTATCGATAACAAATAGTATTTGGTCTCTCTGTTTGCACGTTAAAGATATAGTGGCGCCTCCCCATGTTTGGTATAATTTTTAAGGTCTCAGTCTAATTAAGAGCACCAACTATCGCCTTAAGGTACAAAGGTAGGACAGCATGATGCTTTGATTGTGTAATGAAATGAAACATTAATATAGGATATGCCTATAACTATATGTTATGTAGTCTGTGAAAGCAGGTGTTATGTGTCTACGAGAATAGGCACCATGGGGTATCACATGCATTAGTTGATGTATAATATTGCAATATGTCAAAATAAAATAATCTAGTAGGTTGTTCAATTGATTGATTGATTGATTGATTGATTGATTGATTGATTGATTGATTGATTGATTGATTGATTAATTGATCGATTGATCGATTGATCGATTGATCAATTGATCGATTGATCGATTGATTGATCGATTGATCGATTGATCAATTGACATAACAGACCGTTAATTTTTCATATAAGAGCTGCGTCGTGTCCTGTGTAAAATGTATGTAAAAATATTGTTTGGTTCTTCCAAACAGTAGGTCTTGGTCAACACCATATTACGATTTGCCGATTCGCATGTTAATTAACAAGATTTGTTAAAAATGATTTGATTGCTAATATAGTCTGTGACATATTACAATTATGGAGAATGAACGTCCCTATTGTTTAAGGTATTGATGCTAACCAGTAAAGAAGCTATTCAAAAATCTAGTATCGAATTTGAAGGGGTGGGCAAAAATAAAGCAAATTATAGGCTTTTCATTTTTAAGCTCATTCAGACAGTTTCATGCCAAAACTCAGGTAACATACATTCAATAAAAAAATTTATTCTGTAATCTCCAAATGCCAATTCCTTGGTTCCTGTTTGTTTTTTTTTAAGGTTACTGCTTGAAATTTCTAATAAGATAGAGAATTAAAAATTAAGATAAGAAATGCAGCGGTGTGGTCTGTTATTCTATGCCAGAGAGGTCAAGACTAGAGTGACAACTACCCGATAAAACAAAGCTGAGACCATCCCGATCCGACCAGCAACCGGGACGGCCCATCTACCAAATGCCCAACACACATCTTCCCCCCCCGCTCCACAAACTGAATGTTGAATGTAGCTGTGAATGTGGCTGAAGATGTATATCAATATAAATATATTTACACAGCAAATAATGTTGTATAGCAAAGATGGATCCCAAAGGCGGCAGTTGGGAGTCATACAAGAAGTTACTAATCTATTTGGTGTTGAGTTTGGTACATTGAGCAGTGATGGGATGATCGTTTACACCAAACTAGGATATGGTAAGGACAATGCAATTTTTTGAGGGTCATGATATATAATTGTCATGGAAAGATATAAGTGATATGCTTGATTGGGATTTAATGGATAAGAGGTTAAGAGGTTAAGAGGTTACTAGGTTAAGAGGTTAAGAGGTTATGAGGTTATGAGGTTATGAGGTTAAGAGGTTATGAGGTTAAGAGATTATAAGGTTATAAGGAGATTTGAGACTAGGTTGAGGGTTTGAATGAGGACAAGAGTGAGTGCAAAGGCGAGGGATAGGGGATAGTTGTGTTGGGAAAATCAAGGTTGTACTGATTTTTTTCTGGATATAAATGTCGATAGCTATATACACAAGATGTACCCACTTAAATAAAAATAGTGAAATAAAATTGACGTTCTCGGCAAAATGAGAAAAGTGTGTACATGGTTGTAAACACACAGCCACACATCTCTGAAAAGATCGAGCGATTGGAATTAAGGGTCCTTCGAGTTTTGCTTTGTCTATTTATAATAGAAGTAAAAAAATGGATAATTGTGTTGTCACGATCAACCTGAAGTGAAAATAGATAGAGAAATCTGATTCCGAGATCACAGCATGAAGGATAACCATATTGTAGTGCCCAAAGATCACACATAAACTTGAACTGTAATACTAATACATACAACAAAATTACAAATAATTGCTTTATTTGTCTTTTCATATTTTCATTGGCTGCTGGAAGTTTTACAGTTAATCCTGCAAATGAATGAAAGATCGATCCATCCAGAGTTTACCAAGGGCGATGAACCTTAAAGTAATCAATCGAGAAAATTGTAGATTGATAATACACTGTTATCTCTGTAGTTTCAAAATTTGCACCATAACAAACATCTTACATATCAGTGTTTTACAATCCCTCAAAATTGTTTACCAAGGGTCTTTGGGATGTGGCATACACATTCAATCATATGCTTGTAAGCGAGTTCAACAAGTACCTTTTGGGAGTTTGGACAGGGCAAGGGTGCGGTGGGCATGTTTTGTCTGGGCTTTCCATGACGTTCATGTGGTGTTTTTGTAATTAGTTGGAGGGTTTGCCGCCACTCTAGTAACAGACTATCTGGCTGACCAATGCTTTAATTTACTTTCTGTGAACATTTATTACTCTTTATTTACAAAGTTTTTTGATAGCAAAATACAAAAAATAAAAGGTTCAGAGTTCAAAATTGTGCATAATTATGTAAGATGATCATTTTCTTTTTTGTAGGTATAACTGCCTTCGATATGACAGGGGTTACTGTCACACATGGGAGTTTTTTAGTCAACCATATAGTCAGGTATGTTATGTATATCAAACCATGAAATCAAATGGATGTTTTCAAAACACAATCAGATGTAGAACAGTGAAACTCCTCTTCCCTTGTTAGTGAGTAAGCTGAGTTTTATTTTTGTTAGAAATGTGAATTTCGCACACAAAGTAATCTCCCATTTACCAACTCCAGTGTAAGCATTTTTGACCCGAGGGAGTGAAGCTTCATTTTCACGGTAAAGCATTTTATCACATAGATAATGTGACTTCCAGTATGGCATAAAGCCCTCAGCAATATAATATTCCACCTATTTATGTATGTATGTATGCATGTAAATATATGTGTATGTAGTTCCAATACTTTCCTACAGGAAGAATTTCTATTTGTTTTCGTGTAAACACCAACTATGCAGCAAGAAGTCACTCTTATAATACTTGTTTTTTATTGGTGTTTATGCAAACAGCAATACCTTTAACTGTGACTTGAGATGTAAATGAGTTAACATTAATTGTTCCAGCAAGGGCAGGTATTGCATTTAAAACCTACACATATGTTCTTCTTCTCTACTACAAGTTATCCAGGGACAGAAGATGATCCTGATAGTTCTGCTATGTTCACAGATGGCATGTCTCAACCAGAGGATAGCTTGTCGGTTGACATAGGATATGTGTCACCACATCCTTTCAATAAGAATATCCTTATAATTGCGGATGCATTTACCAGCAAAATTATGCTGATTGACACTTCAAACGGTATGATACGTACTTTGGTGTCTGTTTTGTTTCCCCAGTGCTATGGCCAGGCAAATTGGTCTGTCCAAATGCTTTATGAGAAAAACAGCTATATTTGTTATAAGATATTGAGATGCATATGATTACTTGGATGGCATGAGTAGTAGAAGCAACACCTTCTTTTTTCGCTCGTTTCAGACGACCCATAAACAAATGCGGGTCAAACCATTCAGGTCTATGACTAACAATCATCTGACCTTTGACCTGTCTGGCTATTGTCCTTTGGTCCATCTAAATTACAGTTTATCTTTCAAACAAATTTCTCTTTACTAATTATCATGAGAACAAAATATTAAAGCATTTCGATTCAAGAGATGTTAGTTTACTATTTGGATTTGTCCCTAGTGAACTTAATACATTGGAGAATAAAATAAAAAGCCAGTCAAAGCTGAAAGATGATTATACCTGATACTATTGTTGAAGACAACCAAACAAAAAAGTACATTGACTGTGTGCATTACAAAATAAATTACATTTTGTAAAATACCCTTTGCCTGTGGTTTCCAAATGAGTGTTGCAAAAGTGGAGAACTGTGGGTACAGAACATATATCAAACAGTTCCCCCAACCATCAATCACACACATCCAACACTTATTCAGACAAGCAAACTTTGCCTGTCATTGTACTCCTTAGTTCACCAAACAAAAGGCATTTTGTTCTACAAGTCTACAAGTCTCATAGGTGTCTTGAGTCATGTCTAAAGACAGGCTTCCAAACATCATCCCTCAGGGCCTATCCAACATACTTCAACACAACTCTACTTTATTTTGTAATGAGATCAAAGAGTTTCTTCAAACATTACAAAGACTTATCCACTGAATTCCAAATTTTTTGTATTGGTACACTTGTAGGTGAAAAAGCAATGTTCTGTCAAAAGAGCACAAATAACCAGATGGCTGATGGTGATGATGATAGCTGCACAGTGGCTCGCGCTATTCATGCTATATGGGTGGACAACTCAACAGCAATGATACTTGACAGATATATACCCAGGATTATCAATTTTTGTAAGGCCACCGTATCATTCAACATCAATCAACCAATCAAGTCTTACCTTTTTCATGAGAATTCAACTTGGATTACTAAGAACCATACCTATGTCTGAACCTGCCAATAAAGAACTTTGACCAAGGTGTGCATGACTTAGTTTGAGAGCTTTAAAAACACTTGGCTATTCTAATTTAGCTTGATTATTTACAGCAGCACCTGTCACTTTCAACTGCGTTTGAAAGTGTCAAATGATGATCATAATACTATATATGCTTTCATATTTCCAGATTTAGAAGCAGACGATTGTGATTCAGATCCTTGCTTGAATGGGGGCACATGTACAGATACTTATGCTGACTTTGAGTGCTCTTGTCTCCCGGATTGGACTGGAACAGATTGTGGGATAAGTATGTCAACCATTCATTATGTATATAAGTGATATATACGCATTTACATAACTTAATTAAATTTAATGATATGCAAATACATTATTTGTACATGCTGTGCCGTCCCTGAATGGTTGAGCCAGGGGGAACTTTATACATGTTATACCCTGATGTCTGAGTATCCTCATTGGAAACCGTTGGCTTTACTCAAAGAAAAAACTTCTCTTAACCACTAAATTTGTTCACTCCTTATTGCTCCCTAAGATAGAATTATATATGAAACTCTCTGTCTCATATCATGTTCACCTGAAGTTTGGGAAATCTTTTTGACAGATTGTATGTGTTTTGCCTACTAATGCTTTAAAACTGATCTTCAGAGCTAAAAACCTTGCCTCACCACATGGTTAATCCCACTGGACGCCAAACTGAATGTAAAGATACAACAGTGGTGTGTTACAGATGCGAATACCTGTGATTCTGATGATGAATGTTCTGGTCTCAAGGTGGAAGCAGTGTGTGATGGAGCTCCAAAAACCTGCCGTCCCATCTGCCTAAATAGTATGTACTGTGCACAAGGAGTGTGTACTGCTATAACAAGGACGACAGGGGAGGCAATCAACGTTTGTATGCCTCAATGCAGCGCCTCAACAGCTTCATGTGATTGTGAATTGGGTACAGTCTGCATAGGTATGTCCTGATTTTCCTGGTAAGTATGACCATGATCTATGCAGATTTAAAGCGCGCTTTAAACCTGACATTTTTATGTTTCCTCACAAAATGAGCAATTTTGGAGTCAAACTCTTTGGAGGTCTTAGCTTTGTGAGCAATGAGGGTATCTTCAATGTTTGCAAATCTTAAAGCTGATATAAGTCCGAGAAGTCAAGTTCAAACAAATTCTCAACTCAAAACCTGTGTGATAATTTTGTTCGACCAAAGCGAATAAACCATGCAAGAAGGATCTTCTTCTCATATTGAGCCTCTTTTTCAATGTACCATAGAGACCAAATAGCGATGACCAAAGGCTCAAATCTCCCTGTACGTATTTAAAATCTGTGTCATTTTGTTTCCAGCACAAAGATGTCTTATGTTATGCGATCCAGCTGACACAGATAATATAATATGTGCTGAGATAGGACAAAAGTGTAATCCGCATACACACCACTGCTCAGAACTATGCTCTGTGAGTGAAGTGGTAATTCTGGATCACAGTTGATATTAATGCCTCTTAGAGTGAAGGAAAATGGCTAGGCCTGATTATTTGGGAAAATCATTTGAGCAAAACACATAATTTCCAGCATTCCTGAGCAACTGATAACTAAGCTAGTACATCTTCAATACATGTTTAATGGCAATAATTAATATTTGATCAATACATTTATCGCGCAGAAACAACTGGCATTCTTTCCATGTTGGATAATTTGGACATCGACCACATAACGGATGTTTTGGTTTATTTGAGAACATGACTCATTCTTGTTAGAACACTTTTCCCCAGAAACTAAGTGCACATACAGAAAATCTCTGATATTTGGGTTGGTGATGTGTTATTATGTGGTTTCAGGAAGACTCTGACTGTGGGCCATCTCTAGGCATTCTGTCAGCATGTTTCGTGAGTCAAAGATTGTGTGTGGTTGCCTGTTTAGGAGACGCTGACTGCTCCAGTTCAGCTTACAATTGTCATCAAGGTTTGTTGTTGTAGTGACTGTAGCATCAACTCGTAGTACTTCCAAACCCGTGTTATCTTGGATGCATTTTTTGCAGAATTACCCTTTAAGCTAGTGTAACATTTCAAATATATCAACACTGTCCTTGGAGCCCGGGAACTTTTAAACTCTATTAATTTTCCAGGAATGTGTTTAAAGTCTGACCCAGGAGATATCACATGTTTGACTGAGAACGACTGTCCAGGGTCAGCAGTCTGTGATGAGTCAGATGGTTTATGCGTTTCACCTACGGACCGTAGAACTGATTGTCAGACTATGATGGATTGTGGCACCATGGCTTTCTGTCACACAGAGGGATACTGTGAGAGGGTTGCCAATCTGGCCGCACCATGTACCGACAATGATGATTGTGGTATGCATACATTTGATGAATAATTTTACTCTATTGAACAGTTGCCATAACAGCTTGTTTGCAGAGAATGACTCTTAACATCCAATCAAGACAGGAACAGCAATACAATTGCTTCAATAGAGTGTGAAACCAAATGTCCCTCCTTCCAGGTCATTATGAAGAGTGCCTTGAAGGAGTGTGCATATCACAGCAGGATGAAACAGGATTGGTGGCAGCAGGGTGGTCAGTTTGCTCAAGATGTGGCGGAGAATCGGTATCACATCAATCAGGGTGTGACACTGAGGTTTGCCAATGTACATCAAACACAACTCAGTGGTACGGGGGTGTCAGGTGTGATATCAAAGAAACAGACATTTACACAGGCCAATGTAAGAATCTGCAACTAACTACTGTTGGCTATTTATGTTATTTTTTAAGATGGCCACAACATTTAACCAGGGAACTATCGCACATTCATATTGAAATTTGAAATTGAATGTATCCTACAACAAAAAATCATGGGTCATCTAGATATACAAATAAACCTGTTGAGTGAACCTTATTATCACAATCTGGATAATTACTTTCCATACCACATTCCAATCATCCTATAAAAGTGTCCCTATACTGAGTGATGCAACCACTGTTGGAATTCAGGGTGTATGCAAGGGGAAGTGTCACCCTTCTTACTTTGTCTAGGGGGATGCATCCACAATATATCATAACCTAGGTTACTGCCAGCTGATGAGAACATCAATATGAGTTTTCAAAATATGGCTAAACCTGATGCATTTTCATTTGTAATCATTACAGGGATACGACCCCCTGGACCCTGGCCTGGTTAGCTTCCGCTACCTCATTATTTTCCACTTATAACATTTGATGCAACACTATAATCTTCATCTTCTCATCAAGATAATTGCCGGTTTTAAGAAAGACATACGATACTCAAGTGTGCTAAAATTTCAGATTGTGATGACACTGAAGACTGCTCGGGATTCCAGTGTATATATTCAAACTGTTTTCTCATATGTTCAAACGATGGACAGTGCCCATATAATCATTACTGTGAAGCAAATCTATGTGTAAGGAGTTGTGTGGAAGGAGGCAGTCTAGGTTGGTAGTCTTTAGCTTTGGCAAATTCCTTTGTTTATTTCAGACCCATCAACCTTTGTTTATACTCAGGTCTCAAAAGTAACACAGTAGTATCAGTTCTTTCATAGCCGAAGTCTACTCATTCCACATGTAGATAGAGATCAACCACCCTCAGCGTATTAGACTTTGATGATGAGCAAGCATTATATATAATCAAAGTCATAATATATCCAACTGCCATCCAATTGATCTAATCTCAATTATTGAGGAATGTTTGATATTGTTTTCCAGTGTTTGCCTGCTCAACAAGTCAGACATGCTACGATAACAGATGTCGTATGACCTGCTACTCAGAATATGATTGCTTCGATCACCAAAGATGCCTAAATGAATTATGTATCCCCATGTGTGAAACAGGTAATATTAAGACTCAGAATAAGACTAATTAATCATCAATACAATAGATACAATCAATACATTAAGACCATGAGGAATTATACATTTAAAGGATTGAGATGAAGTTTTATTCCACAGCATTTCATAATTCTGCAGTTAACAGTGTTTAAAATCACACTTGAAACTTAATTGCAGCTTCAATGTTGGCCCAATGACCTCAAAGATTTGGTTAGAGATGTCTGAATTTCGAGGAAACAAAATAACATAAAATAACAACAACATAAATACTTTTAGACAAGGAATGCAGAGAAGGACATGTCTGCTCAGGAGGTGTATGCCTGGCAATGTGCAAAGTGAATGATGACTGTACAGGTGACCTTATATGTGATGGTGGTGTTTGTACGCAAACTTGCACTGTATCATCACAGGCTGATGTGTGTGGCGATCGATTTAAGTGTGTACTTGGGGTCTGCAGCAAGCCGTGTGTGGTAAGAGGAACAAGCTTGTCCTTAACAGGACAAGATTTCTTGTTTTTAACAGGTTACAAAATCTGTGCAAACAAAGTTTTCATATGAAACAGCCTTTTTTGGCAGGTTCTTTCAGAGCTTGTACAAAATACTCCATCATGATAAATCTATAGCTCAATGTTATTATTCAAAATAAAGGGAAAGCTTAAAGACTTTGTTTTAGGCTGCTCTTTTGTATCACATCTTATTCTCCATATTTTATTCTATCATGTGAGCGATTTTCAGCTTTAGAATCCAAATATTGAGGAAGTTATGGCCTCTCAAACGTCCAAGGTGACGGCAATTTATCGGCAGTAAAAATCAGCCGGCAATCCCTAGGGTACGTCACAAACAGCTAACCTAGTTGGTCCAAGTGGCGTGATGGTAGCATCGTTGCCTATGGGTATGGGGACCCGAGCTCGATTCCCACCCAGGTCTGAATTTTGATCATCAATTATTATGTGATTATTAGTGTATTAACTAATAACTCATAATGTCTATGTCACATGTCTATGGTTGTGACATACCCCAGGGGAAACATCCGCTTATTCCCAATGCCGATTGAAGGCAATCACCCTGGAAGTTTGAGAGTCTTTAACAGGAAGGAGGTGCCAAGTTATCACTGTATTGAGCAATAGATAATTGAGTATAGTGCAAGGTAATCTAAGAATTTATCAAGATTTAGTTGGATGTTTAGTTCACAGATATAGCTTTTAAGATTTTCCTAAGTGGTATGCAACTTTGATTGTTTGACCCTATTTGAAAAGTGTTTCCAAGCTTTATAATGATCGGATTTCAATTGATAACAGGTAAGTCATATTTTTCAAGTCAGATAGAGGTTGCTTGAGGGGCCAGCTTTGTTTCGGAGGTTTCTGCACTCAGCACTGCAACGAAGATTCTGATTGTACAATGCCTGATGGAGAGTGCACTGTTGATAATATCTGTACTGTTCAATGTAGTGATGACAACACAGATTCATGCGGCGAAAATGACTGGACTTGTGAGTCTGACCTGTGCTACAAAACATGCTCATCCAGTCCTGCTGACTGTCATGTTACACAGGTCTGTAAATTCTCGTGTGTCTGCTATAGGCTGAAATTGTTTGGTTTAAAAGACCATCAAAAGCATGTTTTAGGCCGGCAGTTACTTATGATAAAGTTATGTCAGATTCAAATGGTTAAAGATTCAGTGCTCTTCTTGTTATGAATAATTGATGGTGGAATGAGTTCCTCCCATAAGGGAAGGTAACTGTCATCCTTATGATGTCACAGTGAACAGGATGTGCAATACAAGAAACAAGCACTTCCTGTTAACTGAATGAGAAAGAGCTACTTTTGATTGATGGGCAGTGAGTTTTGAAGACATAAAATGCTCGCACTTACCTTTGGTATTTAATTCAGGGATTTACCTTACTATTCAAGTCAACAGATTGCTACTGCAACTCCTGTTTTCTTCCTTTCACTTGTTAATGGAGTTTAGACCTCTGCTTTTCATTTTCTCTCACAGATCTGCACACAATGGAAGGAATGCATAAGAAATGTAGGTGGTGACTGTGAGATTGACTTGGACTGCAACCCTCATCACTTATACAGATACAAGACCTGTGAGGACAATGAATGTGTTGATATATTTCATACTTTTCAGAACTGCAACAGTTCAGAAGAGTGCGGTGAGTATCGATTTGATTGGTTACCTGGGAGGTCTTTCAATATAGAAAAAGCCAAAATCTCAATCCGCTCGCTCATTCAGTGAGTGGGTGAGAACTGGAAGGCTCTCGTTCCTAAATTGCTCAGTCATTGATGAAACTGTATACGTTCTGAGTGAGAGATTCGGGTGCAATGTTGTCTAAATAAAGACCAAGTGAGTGATAATATAGAGCGTTGTGATTCTGATACCTTGATTTTGTCAAACATCTCTCATACTAATTGAAAGACCCCACTGGCCTGGATACAAAATAGTATATATGCAGAAGATCTAAGATGAATTGAGACGTTTGACTTAAATATCCCAATCTGAGTAACTGACTTCACAGATTTGATATCATGAACCTGAACAAGCTAATACTTTACAGTCATTATAAGATGCTGCTTTTGTTTTGCTATGTTCGATTCTAATAGAGATTTTGTCATAAAACAGTGCATAGTATTGGTTATACATCGCAACACAACACAGAATCCTTTTCATTCCAGGTTCATTTGCACTATGTGTCGATGGAATATGTATGTGGCCTCCTGCTCTGACGGACACTCGATGTGTGGAGGGGCAATGTTTGTCAGAGACTGATATGGCATATAATCCACCACGAGCACCTTCCCCTCGCCTTATCCATTGTAATTCTACTGGGGGAACTTCAGAAGGCGATAGCTTATGTGAGTCACTATTATATTATATTATATCATATCATATTATATTGTGTTATATTATATGGTATCATATTACATTATATTATATTACATTATATTATATTGTATTGTATTATATTATATTATATTATATTTCATCATTTTATTTCATATTGCATTATCTAGTGTGTGGAGTCCCGTGAATGTTGAAGAACAAAATATTTTAATTGAAATTTCAAAAAAAATTGAGAGAAACTCATTTTAACCAGAATAATTTAAATTTCTTTTCATTACAGGTCAGCAATATATAACGTCAGCACTTTGTACTGAGAATGTTTGCCTCTGTCCAGATGGACACCAAAGACTTTATGGCATTTGTGTACCATTCATTAAGAGTATGTATTACGTACTACATGTTTGTATACATTGGATAGATACAATATCATCTTGCAGTGTAACAGGTGGTAAAATCACATTAATGTATCTTCAGGGCTTAAAGAATTTGCACGAATGCGAACATCCTTAATGATCATTTCTGAATCCCCATATAAAACAATGCAAAGTTGAAACTTCAGTGAGCTTTAATCAACATTCTTAAAAAATGGGACATTGTCCATTTTGTAGTAACATTGAACTTGTTAACGTATCATTTTAGAAGTCAATTTTTAAATTCGATCATTTCAGACATTTGCATTCAAAGGCAGCTAATTTGTTACTGGAGAAACTAGTGCAAATGCCTTCAGAGCCACTAAGCAGTGGGCAAATTTGGATGTTAGTCTCGAATGAAACTATAATTGATTTTAGCCTGCAGCCCGGAGATAAACTGTCCCGAGGGCAGCCTATGTGTCGATGGCCAATGCCAAGTTGTGTGCTCTGAAAGTGATGACTGCGCAGACGGTCTGATGTGTACTGCTGGTGGTGTGTGTGGATTCCCCTGCAAAGGGGTAGATAAATTGTGCCCCCATGGAACAGTTTGTCACAGAGGGAACTGTGAGCAAGCAGTAAGTTATGACATCATACATGTTTTTTCTACGTTTTCAAGAACTTATGTCTGAGCTTCTAATCGAAAAATAATGTGTAAACTTAAACATTGCATTACTATTGATCGCTGATCAAGCTCTCATCGATCTTTTTTCTTTTTGAATCATACATTATCCGAAACTGATAAAATTTAATTCAATGTTGTCGAATTTAATTTAGTTCAGAATATAATTCTATCAGTTTCAGATAATGTACTATTAGAACAAGAAAAAGGGTTCAAAAGGCGCTTGATCTGCTAGACAAAACAATGCAATATAGATCTAAAAAAAAAATGCAGAGATCCAAAACAGGATTTTGATTCAAATCTTTTTTCTTAACACTTTAAAAGTGTGACCCAATAAGTGACCGGTATGAGAGAAGGTGTGGTAGTGGGAGTCAAACATGCTTCGACGGAATATGCAGACAAACAGAGACGAACAATGACTTGTGTCCATCCAATACCTTTCTTCGAAAGACTGTCTGTGTATCTAGATGCAACTCAGGCAAGTATTAAACTGTATTGTATTTTATTGTGTTGTATTTTATCTTATTGCATTGTATTCTAATGAATTATTGTATTGAATTGTATTATATTAAATTGTATTGAACTGTATTATTGTTATATGTATTCAATCGTATTGTTTTGAATGGCATTGAATTGTATTGTATTGTGGTACATTGAATGTAAAGTCGCCAAGCAGGAATCATTTCCTCGTTAGTCTGGCTGTAATTTCGATAGTATGATGACTCCAAAAAATACTGTTTGCTCCACCTCGTCTGGCAGATTGTTTAATAGGATTATCATTGAGCTACGCCTCAAGGTCAATGTGATATGAGCAATCATATGTTAAGCAGTTGTGGATATTTTCCTAGCTAGCACTGCTAGAACGTTTAGCATGAACAAAATATGTACAAAGATGGATGTAAATCACTTTAATTCTGAATGTACCAACGAAAAAAATATATTAAGTTGTAGTATAACACAACTGTGAATAGTACACAACATGTGCAAGTCTGCGTGGATTGATGAGAACATTTCAAGATAAGCAAGTTATTATATGATGCATCAAAAAGTGCATGAAAATACATGGAAATTTTATTGCGATCTATAATAAAATATTACCCATTATACATTACGCGATTATGTATGTCAATGCAATAAAATATCAGTTCTTTTAGACAGTCAATGCCCAGATATATGTGCACTCGGAGGATGTTCATCAAGATGTAGCAGTTCAAAGCTCTGCCCTCATGGTTATGTTTGTATGGGTCGGCGCTGCTATGTCACATGTACAGAAGATACAAGTAAGTTTGATATTAAGACCAATCATTCATTAAAGCCTACCAAAAGCAATGCATTGCTTTTGTCTTGTAGTGAACTTTTTGGAGACTGTGACGTCATAATGCAGATAATGAGAGTTACTTTTCCTTACGGGAGCATTAAACTTTTTACCCTGCAAATCTGACACAACTTTATCTTAAGTTACTGCCTGACTGTAACATGCATTGGTACTTTGGTCTTTACTATACTAAATAAATAAATTAATCCTTCAAAGATAATTTGCACTTTGTTCCTCAATCGCCTGAGAGAGCTGCCTATACACATCAAATAGCTTATTAACCTGTTACAATATTACCCGGCAATAAGGTGATACCATTGGTTAATTTGCCACTTACATCGAATGGCAGCGTCATGATGTTTTAAATCATGGCGTATAGCTGTTGAATCTTGAGTGTGGTGTGGATACCTCTGATCATGTAAATTGAGAATACTTTGAGAAGATTTCAGCGGGCATATCGGAAATATCATTGGCCCATCTGCAACATAAAGAATATAATGCGGTTATTACCTCCAACCAGTGCTATTCATATAGCTTTACCCTCATTCTTGATTCTGATTTAATGATTGATGATATGAACAATATGATCTGAAACATTGCGGAGACCCCTCACATAGTAGGGCATCCCCTCTTTGTCTAAGCTTGATTGAGTTATTTTAAATGACTCCAGGCAAACATCTTCGTGTAGCGTCACCCATTTCAGACCAAAGTGATGTTGCACTGAAAAGAGACGCCGTAGCTTTTTTCAATTTATTTTATCTTATACTGTGACAAAAATTTTTGTGTAAACTGAAAGATTTGAGTATCATTTTAACCATTATAGCACCTCGTGTTCCATTTTTATTATCACATTATAATATCGGATCTGATAATGAAAAAATAAACTAAACTAAACTAGACAGATGTCCTTTCACGCTTATCCCTCAGGAAAACTGTATAATTTTAGGCGAGACTGACTGTGAAGGGCAGGGCTGGGAGTTTTCATGTCGCCATGGACTGTACCCATCATACAACGAACTGGGAATCTGCTTGTATGTGTTAGGGAAACCTTTTATAACACCAAAGGTATTATGTAATAATGAAATAATAATAATAATAGTAATTGAGAAAGGTGTTGGATATCCCAGGTTAAGGGTCCTAACCCAATACCAACATATCACCGGCTGAAGAGCTGAGGAAATCAACAAGGAATATAATAATAATGATATCAATTTCATTCGCTGATCAAGTTCTTTTTCATTCGTTGATATCAATAGTATACTGATAGGGGGCTAATATTTAGTGCCTGAGTCTTCACAATAATATAATTTTTTATATCAGTATGGGTGTAAATTGATTGGTTGCAAATTTCGTAATTAATTCAAATTAATGGAATTATTTCTTCATCACTTCATATAAAGAACAAGTATATAATGCCGAAAATTACAATGCATTGTTACCTGAGTGTGTGAATTTTCATTGTTGTAGTCATTTTTTTGGCAAGAAACCATCAAAGTAGGTTTTTTTTTTCTAAAATGTGTTAGAGAACTTAAATGCAATGTAGTTTGTTTTGCATATACTTATTTATTTATTGAGGTTTTCTAAAGGTTTGTAATTAAAGCAAATTAAAAGTGACTTGTTGACCTCACACACATTATCATAGATATAAAAAATGACTTGAATAAAAATAGATAAGTGATAGGGTGTTAAATGCTATATAGTGGGTAGGATAATTAGAGCATGGTATCATAGACTGTGTGAATAAAATGAAAAGAGAAAAGAATAAACAGAGAGTGGCAAACAAAACTAAAAGTTAACAACGTATACTCCTTCATTACTAATTACAGGATATCGCAAGTGTGAGGGCGACGTTTGGCGCTGATCTACATCAGGGAGTAAGTCTAGAAGGGACAGATGTCATATCAGATACAGGCTCTGCAGGTCCAAAGAGAGGCGGTGGTTCCATGTTCTTAGCTAGATACACCCTGGCCTTCTCTTGTACTACACAGTCTGACTGCGGTAATAACTTCAAGTAGCAGCCGACAGAGAATCTGGGCCTTTTTTATTAGCGATATAATTAGCACTGTACAACACAAAGGTCTAAAGCTTTTAAAAACTATGATTTAAACTCTGTTATGGGGCCTTGTGGCAGAAGCAACCGTGTGAAGCCACTTCTGCCTTGATGAGCATCTCATCTCTTTACTTAAAGACCCCAGTGCATTCTTGTTGTTTTCGATATTTCTAACTGATCAGTGTGATTTTGCTGTTGCGCCATCTCTTCATTCATTGACTTCAACAATGTTTGCCCCGTCAGTCTCATGCATACAGCGCAGGGGGCTTGCTTTCCATTCAACTTATTGACATCAGCTAAAAGTCGCAATAAAGGCATCTGCCACTTGTGCATTATTTCACTTCTTGAATTCTTGAAGTTGCCTTTTATAATTATGCCAAGCTTTTCAATGCTTGAGATCTAAATCAATTTGAGTTTGCACCCTGCATAGATTAGGATACTCTAACTCTCAGTCTTAACCTTTGGAACTACTAATATGTATGCCATTAAATATTCACTAAATCAAAATACGACGGTGATTTTGATAGACCCCATCTTACAAGCCAAGGATTACCTGTTTTTGCCTCTCAGTTTGAGCGCTATTTGACACTTTGAATGCATTCACTAATTGCCTAGAGGCATAGTTGCAGAATAAATTTACTCAGAACATGTTCAGGTTTATTCTTCAGGTGTTGGCTCTGCACTGATATGTGCTGGAGGGTTTTGCACAACACGCTGTGGATCAGATGATGACCATGATTGTAACGAGGTTTTAGGTGAATGTATCACAGATCTTAACAAACAGACAGTATGTCTCATAAGGTAATACTCACTGATATATAGTCATGGATTAGAGGCACATATCTGACCTTACGCAGTTGCTACATGGCAATTTATGCATGAATATGGGAATGGATTTCATTATGTGATTGTTCCAAAAGTTAAGTAATACTACAGCCGCCCATCTGTAAACTTTTTATGAAGCCGCTTGCCTGAGTTTTGGAAAGTGGTTACTGAGACATCAATAATAGTTTTAAATCAAAGCTGCCAGCTTTTTTTGCTAGATCCGGTTACTCATACCAAGTTACAATGTTTGATGAACTTCATCACATTGCCACATTGTGTCACTTATCACTGTTCCATGGGTTCATATCAGTGATTTACAACCTGTACCTATGATTGTAGGAGAATACTGTATTCTGATTGGTCAATTTTTTTCTGCAAGCTCCACCATTCCATCATCCCTGCTTGATCTATTCTGGTCAATAAGTCGATGCTTGTGTACATAGGCTTGATAATTGTATATTTGGTTAGGACATTTTGTAGAAAACAGGCAGCTTTTCTTCACTGCGAAGCAAATTGCGAGTCAAATAGCTCAAAACAAGACTGATCAACCTTTGAACCACGTTGCTTACATGACCTGTCTTATCCCTGATTATCGAAAAGAATTACTTCACCCACTCTTCACATACATACTACAGGACATGAGTACATTTTAAAGTATAATTTTACTTCTTACACTGAAGCGCCTGCATGTTTATTTTATATAGCTGCGACGGATACTCGTCTAGGAATTGCCCACCCAATACGTATTGTGGCGTCATTGAGGGTTCAACAGTCTGTCTACCTATGAGCGGCAATACATGTTCACTAGGAGAACTAGATTCATGTGGTGTCTTTCCGGATATACCAAACTACATAACATGCCTCCCAGATGATAGGCCGACGCATGATGGATTGTGCAGGTCTGCCGATGATACAGGCAGAGCGTGCTCAGATACTTCCCCATGTGGTAGGTTTTACTCAAAAGATAGCCCTTATGGTATATTGTAGACTTTTGAGAGAAATAATGATAGGACCTGTTTAGAGAAATAGGATCTAAACACATGAGTCAGCCTAAAAATGGTTGCAATATATATAACCATTCATATAGATGAGTATAAATTATGATGATGATGTGAATGATCATTGAACAATATGAGTGCTGCTCAAAGACCTGACCTACTTAACATCATGCAAAAGAGCCTTCTAACCTAACTAAAGAGCCACAAATTCTGTTTTTGACACTATATATATAGTCTCCTCTTAGCAAGCTTTTGTAGTGGGGGAAGAAGATTGACTAACTCAATATCAAGCAAAGGAACTTTCTTAGCTAACCAGAGAGTCACAAATTGCTTTACTTTTCACCCAAGAGGACCTGATCTAAAAGTCCCTATATCCTTTCTCTTATAACTTCATCAGTTAATATTTGTTTTAGCTGCCACCTCCTACTGTGATGGAGGGACATGCTCCAGAATTCCAGATCTGAGGCTTAATGGAACTGGCAACCTGGTTCCAGGTAATGTTACTAAAAAGCGAACATTCAGCCACCAAATGTTTGACCAATTGATAGATAATAGATGTAGATGTATAACACGATTTGACTCAGTTCAAATCCCATGCAGCTTGTGAAGCCTTGATTCACTTCTAAAGACCTACACAGCGATCTTGTGCACTTTTCCAAAATGGTATTTACATGTGAATATCTCGACAACCAGCTATTCAATTTTTATTCTTTTTTTCTCATTATACACACAAAAACGTATACTTTCTCATTATTGCTCGAAGCCCCATGAAATTTTGATTAATTAGGATTAATTAAAAAAAGTCAGCAGGGTTCAGAAATGGACACCATTTCTAAGACAGCTAGTTTAAAAAAACCTTCAGGAATTTCTTTGATATGATCTATCTCATAGAACAATCAAGGGGGCTTTTAATCTGATTATCTGAACCAGAGATAATCCACTGTTAATCCAAACGACGGCATGCTAATCAGCTGCCTGTACAGTGATGATGGAAACAAATTGGCAAAGAGAAATTAAATTTAGCTATAGCCGACATAGCTGAATTTATGACGAAAAAAGTTTATAGCTATATCTCTCTCAGAAAAAGAGATGTAAAAATTTTAAAAAATGTAAAAAAATCACAGATTAATAATGATTAAAAAATTTGAGTGAATGAGGCCTCAGTTCAGTCTGTGTGAAATAAGGGACGGTTTGTTGACAACTTTTAATTGTTTTCAATAAGATTTTGGCTGTAGAATTCATTGCATTAGCTTCTGATCCCAGCAACGGATATCTCGATGAGTTAAATATATTTGACGATTGACTTTCTATTTGTGCAGATGCAAAATTAAGTAATACCTCGCTTTCAATAAACACATCGGCTTACATTTCCATTCACAGAAATAAGATTGATCGAAATTACGCTGGGTTTTATGTAACTGTTGGGTCAGCGTATGCTTCACTTGATGGTAAAAGTTTTAAATTCTTTTGACTGTTGCTGGGTAGATTTTGATCAGATTGAAAAGTGTGCCGACATGCACAAGATCACTGTGTAAGAGTTGAATGGGTTGGTGGTTTCCAGATCGATTCTGCTTGACAATTATGTTTGACTACACTGATAGTAAACATCAAGATTATTGAATGGACCATACCCCGAAAAAAAAACACTCTCCACATTATAATTCAATGTTCAAAGTGTGTTTCAACATAAAACCCATATAAAATGTTATAAACTGTTTCCTGTTTGATATAGATAATTCACATTGTGTTCCAAACATGCAGCTTGTTGTCCTCAATGATGGTCTGCTAGATTTCATCAAAAATTGCCAAGTATAAAATTGTTTGCCCAACTCCATTTGCGAGTTTTTCTAGGAGTTTTGAAAAATATCTTTGCAGATGTTTTGCATAATATAGAACCAGCTACCAGGAGAAGACAAGTCTGAACATAGTCCTTTTATATCACAATAAACAATAAGTTTGAACACTCTGCCATGAACCATCACTTTAATGTTTATAGTGAGGATTTTCTCATAGACTATAGTTATATTTTGGTAGTTTGTTGAAGTTTGTTTGTTTATTGCCTAAAATTCTAATATACATCCGGTGATAGGTTGATAGCATCGAATGTACGGCACATACATGGAAAAATAAAAATAAAAGGAGTCTGAGCTGCATTAGTTAAAAAATCACATAAAAAAATTCAAAAAAGGTATTTTGTCTTTTGGTTGTTCTACACTTGGATGGCCTATATTTATCTATTTTTGCTCTGCGAGCAGATGTTCTGTTTGTATTTAATTTTATACGAGAGTTCAAGGGGTGATTATCGTCGTCAGCTATTCTGGTGAAATGTTCACTGCAAGTGGTGTGCAGGAATTTTGTGATGGGTGGCAGTGCTAGATGGTCCAGCCTCTGCTCGTAGTTGTCAGAGAATGGCAGCACAATCCGAGTAGCAGAGCGCTGGATCCTCTCGAGTTATGTCTTATCGGTGTCTGATAGTAGATTATACCATGCAGGGCAGGCATAGGAGATTATAGACTTTATGTTAGCTCTATAGAAGGTCCTCAGGCGATCACTATCCATACCCATGCATTTCAGCAGTCTCATCAAGTACAATCGTTGAGAGCATTTAGATATAATATAGTCAACATGATTACTGAAAGTTAGTTTGTTGTCTATGAATAGGCCTAAAAACTTGGTATGCTCAGAGGGAGAGATAAAGCGATTATCATCTTCATAGGTGATACCAAGATGCATAGCAGGTTTGTTTATAAAAGCTACATTCGGTATCACTGTTTTGCTGGAATTCAAAATCATGTTCTTTTGCTCAGACCAGGTGTTTGCCAACAGTATTGCATCGGATATGATCTCAGTGGATGGATCAACGATAGGCTTATAAAATGTTGTATCATCAGTGTATTCCAGTGATGGGTTGAGGATAGGCCATTAAGGCTTTAAGTAATCAAAATCATGAATAATGAAATAACAACATTGTTTTACAGTAACATACAAATCTGAGAACTCGGACGGTGAAGCAGTTTCCTGTAGTTTCAATGGCGTTGAGAATCTCATGATGTATGATGATAATCATTGGCAGTGCTTCTGCCCTGAAGGCACCCTCCTGTACGGCATGAGGTGTATCAATACATTTATTGCTGAATCAAAAACACACATGATCGAAGGTGAGAATTTTAATCAGGGGGGTCTTTCAATTAGAAACAGCGATCATTTTCATCACATCGCTCAAAATTGTCACTAAAGGCTGGTCCAGAATTGCAGCCAAATCGTACGATTTTGGGAGTTGTGCGACCACTGCAATTGTGGACCACAAAATCGCAGTATCGCAGGAGTCGTGCCACCTTTACGCGTGGTCGCGATTCCTGTCGCAGAAGTTCAGCAGTGTCAGAATTATGTGACGCCCCGACTGTGTTGGTAGCCTGAGATTTAATTGTGGACCATGGTCGTGCAATTTCATTGGTTCCGCAACATAACTTTTTACTTTCCAGCCCACAATGCATTGTCTCTTGTAAATATGCCAATACAGGAGCGAGCCATTTATCAGTAATGAAGTAGGTAGTAGTGTGAACACCAGAGTTCCTCACATTCTTCACTCACCCCAGCCTTCTCTAGGACCAAGAAAGCAGCATGTCTTCATACACCATACACCAGTACACCATGATTTGATGGATATAATAAAAGAATACAGAATCTTATGTGACAAGAGTGAGTGCAGTGGAGTGGAGTGGAATGGAGTGGGAGTGGGGGTGGGGGTGGGGGTGGGAGTGGGAGTGGGAGTGGGAGTGGGAGGGGAGGGGAGTGGAGTGGTGTGAGCGAGCGAGTGATTAGGTCAATGTTTTGATAATATCTTACAACTGCAATTGCGAACCAGTGATTTTTAAACCCTGCAACAACACTGCAACAACGCTGCAACTCACCGCAACAGTCTTACCACCAACTCTGCAATTCTAGACCAGCCTTAACTTGGTGTTTCAATTAGACAAAATGGCTCCCTAATGGCTCACTCATAATGTATATAGTTCAATCAATGACTGAGCAATCTGCAAGCGAGAGCCTAGCAGGTATCGCTCACTCAGTGAGTCGGCGATTAGATTGTAATTCTGGCTGTTTCTAATTGAAAAACCACCCAGTTTTTTTACATATAGTAACATCACACCACAAATGAAAATCCTTAGCAATATTTTTATGCATTTAAAGGGTATTCAAACTTATAACATAGTTATTCACAAACTGAATGTCTTTTAGAACTGCATCTTCTTGTTCAAATATTCTACGATATCAGTTAGTGTTTTCAGTTACTAGAATAACAATAGTCTCATAAAAAATTTGGGGCCGTCAACTGAATATTTTTTCAAACCTTTACACCAAAAAGAACAATGAATCTCTTGCTCTTAAAGTGATCTGTTTTCCAACGTTCTTCGTGCACTTTGTACTGTTATCCTTATATCACATCAAATATGCAGTGTGTAGCAGTGTTGGTGACTGCGATGATGGAATGACATGTATGGGCAGCAGATGCTTACTGCGATGCAATGATTTCTGTATTGATTACCGTTTATCCTGTGTACAAGGCGTCTGCCAGCCTAGATGTACCGTAAGATTGTTATCATTTTCTCCAAATTATTCTTCACCCCTACTGAAAAAAAATCTTCAAAGTGTTTACAAAAGTCAATGAAATGTTTTTAAAAAGATATCCTCAATCTTTAAATGATCAGGCTTTATATAATTTATCATTTCTCTATATAGATAATATCATTTCACTATACTATTTTTGACTTCTCATTGATATCATTCTTCAAAATAATAGCAGCAGTAGCAGCAGTCAATGAAATGTATTTAAAAATATTTCATCAATCTTTTAATGATCAGGTTTATATATTTTTATATATATATGCTATATTGCCATATATTCAGGTTATTATTTTTCCCCTTATGTATAGGGGTGGAACGACCTCTTGCGGTTGGAGTTGAATTTCGGATATTTGACCTCGGATCCAACCACAAACCGGATCGGATATGTGTAATGTCTGATCTGAGATGATACGTTTTTAATCAACACTTACTTAGCATCATTTATCTCACTAAAAAATGACAAGGAATGGAGTATGATAGTCATAAATTTGTAGTTCAGATTAGATAATTGAGTTTGGCTGAAAGCACTCATTGGTGATCAGTAGGCATTCAATACCTATCTCATTTTCATTGCTATCAATATCGTTGCTGATTTAATTTGATAGATGTGTCTTTTCTGCTGAAATTGATAGAAGCATCTTTACTCAGATTGTTGTGATAATTTTGTCCGATGATGTTCTCTGTAACAAATTGTCTAGTTGATGAACAAGGTTATCTGCTTTTTCAAAGTAGGACAATTCCTATCCTAATCACAACAGAGAGCTTGGTACATAGGAGCAGGGAGTTTGTTCAAACTCAGTGTTTTTGAACATCGGTGCTTGAATGTCAGTGCCCAAATTTCCGTAGTCAAGAGATCTTTGCACACATTAAATGATCTTTTCAGATAATCTGTTTGTGTGATCCATGCGCTGTTTGAGTGATAAGTTGCTCTTGTAAAGTATTGTATCCAAGCTGATACGTGCACATTTAAATTAGGTTCAGGGAAGAGATTGTTGACGGTGTTATCCATGTATTCAATGACCTTAATTGTATATTATGGTAAAAAAGAAGAGCTGCTGTCACTGGTAAATTTAGCGTTTTTACGCGTTGTCCGGATCCGATCCGAGGTTGAATTTATCGACCGATCCGATATCCGATCCGAGGTTGCCCAGCCCTGATCCATTCCACCCCTAAGTGATCAGCATTGATTGGATGACTGGATAAAAGTTTGATGTATATTAGAGAACATTACAGTGTTACTATTTGTAGAGTGATAGCCAATGTCCAAATGAGGTGATATGTGACCATGGCTCATGTAGAGTCAAGTGTACTGTTAACAGTATGGAACAGCAGCAGCGCTGTGGGGCGTATCATACATGTGTGGACGGCTACTGTGTTCTCTATCCGATAATCCAACAAGAAACTTGTGAAGAAAGGGGACTACTCAATTTGCCACTGGAAGAGATTTGTCAGCATAAGTGTAACCATGGTGAGTTCCAAGTTTGGTTACCATTATGCTGTACCTTACCAACCAATTTGGTGATCTGATTTGATTAGCTGTTTGATGGTATGGAGCCTGAATAAACCTTTTCATATACAGTGAAAGTAAACTGAATGACAATGAACTTTTATCGGACAAGGTATTGGCCATCTCCCAACCACCAGCCAGTCTATCAGACCTTATCAAGCCATGCTTCCACATTAGCTGCCGAGTCCTAAACGTTATAAAAATGCTTGATTATCAATCTTTGAGTGAGCTTTGTATGGTGCATGGAGTTACATATCATACATGGTATCAGATGTGTCTCACAATCAAAGGGACACTCTAGCATAGTCAGAATAAAGCAGAATCAGATAAAAATATTATGCTTTTGTAGATGACATAAATGTAAAGTAAGATAGAGTATACTTATGTATGAAATGCTCAAATTTCAGATCGTGGTGCCCTGAAGATGGGAAAAACCGCTGAAAGATAATTTAATTGTCACGATATTTTCCGTCCGCTACTATATCTTTAAATGTTTATTGTGCCTTTTGTAGATAACGAGTGTCCAAGAAATTTAATCTGTGTTGCCGGAGTCTGCTCAGTGACATGTCACATCAATAACCCCACATGTCCAGATGGTAGATTCTGCCTAGGAGGGGTGTGTATGATACCTTGTGATGCCAGCTCCCAGCCGTGTCCACTTCCGGATAGACAAACATGCGTCAATAATGTCTGCATGCAACAATGCACAGTGGGTAGTCTCGATAACATGATCATAGTCTAATACATTCAGGCCTCTAGTTCTAATGGAGGCAGGGAAACTCTGCCTCCCCTATAATGCTGAATAAAGTTGCCTAAAAATGCTATGATTGTATATTCAACGTCAGAATCACCTCAATTGGGATCTTTCTATTTATATGATTGAGACGCTTTGGAGCCTGAGGACACAGGATGAGTTTGCAATACCAAACCTGGTGTTACTTCACGCTCTCGAGGATGTTCGCCTCCCATACCATGTTCCTAAACTACAGCCTGATACTATTCATGTGCTGCATCAGTGCTTGACATATCGGACATTCACCTAATTTTGATTATATTCTTCTGTACCAAGTATCTTTCTTCGTTCAAAGTCAGCAAAAAGTTATATGAAGGAACCGTGTAAATTTGCTAATTGTTCCACACTGCTCATTTCTTTCCGATTAGATGACAACAGGAACAAACGAGGTAAATATGTTTCCGATTTCTAACTATTATAAATTCTTAGTTTCTTCAATTACTTTATCACCATTTTGCTCACGGCCATTTTGTTCACGGGCCATTTTGCTCACAGGCCATTTTGTTCACAGGCCATTTTATTCACAGGCAATTTTGTTCACAGGCCATTTTGTTCACAGGCCATTTTGTTCACAGGCCATTTTTACATTTGGTCTCAACCTGGATTTGAACTCGGCCACACCGTCCCGCTGAAGCTTACTGCTTGCTGGCTTCATTGGCTAAAATGCTTTCTACTTGGCGATCAGGTAGTATAGGAGCTTATATTGCAATGATTTCTGTACTAGCTCTTTTCTCCACATAAAACGTTGTTAAAAAATGTCTTGTAAGCCCCGCCTCCTCCACTATTTTATTCATGTGATAAAATGTCTACTAGGGAGTGAGAGGGGTGAGAGAAAACATAACACAATCACATTAGGAAAAGCAAGAAAGGAAAACACTCAATATCAAGCTATTGAAGTTCATTGATCTCCTACACGAGAGGGATTCCAAAAGAAAAAAATTTCTAACCAACCTAGTAAGCAATTCTGATTCAGGTCATTGTTCATCTCAGGATGTTAACATAGTTTTCAAATGTGGACCTACAAATATAATAAGACTTAAAAAATCAATATATTATGAGGTCTGATAGGCTCACAAAGCCCCCACAAGCACTCCCGTCCAATTCCGTATCCATCAAAAGCTATTCAAATAATTAGACGTGACTGAGCTACGTCTGCAAAGCCATAATTTTTTTGAGGGGACAGCTCTGAACACACTCAACTGGTAATTTTATTGCTGTTGCTCTTCCCAGCAGTTTATTTCATTGATTGTACACATGCTGTTTTACGAAACCGCAAATCACTCACTCACATCATTTTTGACAGTATGAGATGTTTTCATGTATCCTGTTTCCTTCTTTGCTTCTTGTACACACAGAAAAAAATTGAATCAAAATGACTCTTCCTCAATATCAATATGCATATTAGAATCAAATAAAGGTGATATTGATTCCAAGATAGTCCCCCCACTTCACCCTTGGACATAATCAAATAAGAGTCGCATTTTAGAGTAAATTTCACTCCTAAATCCCTTTCAGCCAGTATCAAATCACACTTGATTTTTCAATAATTGACAGGTCATTTTAGCATCAAAAGCGTCACAAGGTTGAAGTAGGGGAATCATGGCAGAATCAAACCAATGCTACTTTTTTTCTGTGTCAATAGATAGCATCGAGCTGTCCACGATTCACAACGTGTACAGCTGGTCTCTACTGCTTCCCAAAATGTTCGGAGTCGTCAGATTGTGGCGGAGGACAAGTTTGTAATCAAGGAATATGTAGTCCTCCTTGTTCATCCCAGCATCTATGTAATTCCGTGTATGTGGGTACGAATGTTATACCGGTTAACTAACTCACAAAGAATCATCAAACAATTTTTGAATTTTATTTTAAAGCATAATTGAAATTGATTTTTTTCATGTTCAATATGTTTTCATTCATTTATTTATACTTTGACTAGAGGAGTAAAGTATTCGCAAGACATCAAGATCATCAATTTATGCAGCCTTGAAATAGCTTCTTTTCAGGCTAGTCAACATTCACTCAACCTCACTGCAATTCATTAACCCTCTACTCAGCAACAAAATCTTGCTAACTAACACCAAGATATCCTCAAGCTTACTCTATAAAAAAATAGCTTACTTTCACCTTTCTAGGGTTATGGCATCGAGTTCTGATTTCTTTGCCCTTTTGCATAAAAAACATGTCCAGTTTGGCAACGACGGCAATATCAAATCAAATTCTCATCCATCAACTTGTTCAAATAGAACTTCCTAATGAAATTGTTGTGTTTCAAAAATCTGCAGGTTCATGTGCAATACAGACAAGTGTTTCCAGAAATGCTCAGCTAATAACCCCTGTCCAGAGCATCTCAGCTGTAACTACATCTGTCGATCAGCTGTCGGAAGTAGCTGTCAGACTAATGAAGATTGTGGCGAGCTAAATACACTGTACTGTGACACAGACATGAACGGAGGGTCCTGTCACCATATCAATAAAGTGGACTGTCCGTGTACTTATCCAAATTGTGGTATGTATTTACCCTATAGGAGTTTAGTTTTCGCGGCATTTAGGATTCCCTTTTCGCGTTGTTGCCTAGGTTGCGTAAATTAGTGTATCTTAAATTAAACTCACTCACCATAGTTTCATAAAGAACGTACAATTATACAGGTATCTAATCCTGCAAGCAAGCGTGGTTTAGTGGTCTAAGTGTCTGCTTAGCAAACAGATGGAGATATCTGCCCTGGGTTCGAATCCCAGCTTGGACATTGATTTTTAATTTTCACTAGTAAGCCTACTAGCGAAATTTAGAACTAGTGAAATTAAGTACCAGGTCCAGATAGCGAAATTAAACTTTAGCTAAATTAAACTCCTATAGGGTATGTATTTATGTTTTTATGTATTATCTTCATTTACAGATATCTTGCCTTGTCCTAGTTTGTTGTTAAGGAAACGTAATAGTTTAGGGTGATGGGGCTCATGTGATTGGTTTAAGCACAATAGCATGTCGAATGGACTCAAACCAACGATGAAAATGTTGGCAAGCCATCTTTCAATTCTCTGATTGTGCAATTGAATCCGATCCATACCAATACTGTTGAAACCTTGCATAACACAAATACCAGTCCACGGGTTTAGGTTGCTAACATGGTATTTTGGTCATATCGCCCAGAAGCTTTGGTATACTCAAAAGAATATTGGTAAGCATTGTGGAAAATGGAGCTGAGTAAGCTATAAAATTTATCATCTGATCATCTGAAGGGTACACGTCAGAGTTTTACTTTAATTGTGCAATAGCATTATGGCCATGGATGATTATTGACTACTTGTATGATGAAAATGCGCATTCTGCATTTAGGTCAACTACATTCATGATTTAAGTAATATTGAAGAGATTTTTATCTGTTGAAGGATTAAATGAAGTTTGTGGTACGGATGGCACTTGCTCCATGAGGGACCAATGGAATGGGACAGACTTATCACATCCTGATGGAGTATTCCCTGATACATCATACACTAGCCATGTTGGCCTGCTCAATGAAAGTAAGTTTATTTGTTTTTCAACAAAACATTGGTACATCAATGCGAGATTAAAAGAGATTGCGGTTTCATTCCAATGTTCAACTCCCGTATTTCGGATCAACCATTTTATTACTACATGAATTTTGTAATATTGTTATCGCTCTCATATTTGATTTAAATTTTACTCACATGATATTAAAGTGTTGCCATTGCTCAACATGGTGAGATAGTTGAATTCTTATCTTTTAGGGATTTAATTTTGATCAACATTTGCAGATTAATAGTAGCCTCGCCAATGATTTATCTTGACAAGCCAACTTGAACATTTGTAATGAAATTTCTCTTGTTTTAGAATGTACATTTGACATGCAATGCCAGTGGTACATGAGGGACTTCGCCAAGTGTATCTCTAACCACTGCTACTATACTGTGTTTGCAATCTCTTTCCTTGGGACTATGGGAATAGGTACCTTTACATTTTTAATTCCAATGTTTCTACTCTTGAATAATTTGATTTTTTGAGCGGTATCATCACGCTTATGTACCCTTCGCAAATTGTGAATATTATGCATTGGAAAAATTAACTTTTTGCTTCAATCATTACACTACTGGATCTGGATGACATGTTTTGAATTATCATTCACATCCCTTTTTGCTACCCGTGGAAGATGAGGTTGGATCTGCCTACATAAATGTCAAACTTACTAACCTCCCAATCCATCAAAGTACAAGTCAAGTCCATCCCTCTATCAGCAAACATATACAAGTCCCTCAACCGCATACTAGGTAAACCATGAAAAAAAGTCATGGAAATTACTATTAAAAAATAAACTTAGCTCAATATATTGGTCAATCAATATATCTTCAATCATGTTATTTGATATCGGCCCGAATTTTCAAAATAAATAGACTAATAGTATGCTGCAATTCATGTATGACACCCTTACTTTCATTATGTCTAAATAAGGGCCTGTACAAGGCAAGCAAATCAAAGTGAGGATAACTCTAACAGGCATATCAACGGGAAAAGGGTAGATGACTCTTAAGTGAACAATAGTACAGCGTTATTAGTTTTGCATAGTTAACAATGAAAAATGGATCTGAATACTGTTTTAGCATACCAATCCTGAGATGATGAGAATATAGGATGATCTGATATCAGATGTTGCCTAGTTTTAGTTTGTTCCTCCCTTGCTTTTAACAAGGAAAGAGGTGAGAAAAATCAATCTCCTATTCCATATTTTATTCCTATATCCTATATTTTTTTTGGATTAATTATTTAAATTTTATTCATACAGAAGTTGATGAGGATTATGACGGCGCTGTTGATGACCCGCTACCCCAGCGTCTTGTCCCATCAGATGGGGTATTCATGCTGTCATGTGGGGAGTCATCTCAATGTGATTCTAATCAGATCTGTGTTCATGGAGCATGTGCAGCCAAATGTTTCTCAGATAAAGACTGTACAAACTTTCAGGTAAAAAATTGCAAGTGCTCTTTTACTATTGCAAACAGTCAGAGAACAAAATGACACTCATTGAAAGATTTATTAGATATTTTACAAGCAATAACACTAACAAAGGCCAATTAGAATGCAATATGATCACGATTATTTATAGAAGTTGATCGACTCATCAAATCGTTAGAAAGATAAGAGTGGAATAAGTTGTGTCAAGTAAATATGTTCAGATCAACATTTATAAAAACATAATATTCGGTCTCTGCAGCAACTATCATATTTGAAACTTGAAATTCTATGAAGGTGAATTCTCACCTCTTAAAAAAAACAATCACTACCTTATATAAAACTCTTCATTCTCCTCCAGCCACAAGCGAAGCAATATTTCTTTAGCGTTTGATATCATTCCAAGTATTATGAATGATTGTATTGCTCCTGTAAGAATGATGAACAGGCCTTTCATTAAATACTACAGATGTTTCACACAAAAACTTCAACTGTGTAGTTCAAAAAGCAATTCTGCGGTTTTTGTAAAAACATAGAAATGTTCATATTTCAACCAGATTTGTCACATAGGGATTTGTATGGAGTTCTGTCGCACTAATGATGATCTCTGCTTTGCCTATGGGGACAGCTGTATGGACGGTATATGCAGGGATATCTGTGAACCTGGTTTGTAGCAATTAAACTTTACCAGACTTTACCAGATGTATATATTAATTAATGACCATTTCTCGAATGGGAATATTAAAAGTTTTGTTTTTGTTTCTTGAGCTCTGCACTCGGATTCGCCTCTTCCATTTATGTGAATAGCAATCTACTTGCAAATTTTGTTCCGGGGTAGAAAAGGTATTATTCAGTTTCTTTATTTATGACAATGTATGCCAAGTAAAATTACACCAGTTGGGCTATCAAGTTTAAATTCTGTGTTCTAACCGCGATACACTGACTGCCGTCCACTAAACAACTTTGCTATCTCCCAAACTCACCATTTTGGCATGCTCATAACTTTTTTATATCAGATGCAATCAAAAAAACAAACGAAATTAAATAATTTGGTTTGAATAGCATTGGTCATTCTAATTGAATACCTTTTGTTTAAAAAATAAAATATACAAAATGGCTTTTCTGCCTGTCCAAAGAAGTAACTTCCCCTGCATTATATCAAGGTGTTTGATCATAACAATCATTATCAAGCTTTGAAGAAAGTAAGCTCTAGAGTTGAAATATAAAGGTATCATCAACCTTCAAGAGGTGAAGTGGCCTTTGAAGAGCCTTGTAAATGCAATGCCTGAGATTTTGTCTCACGTCTAATGAGTGGTCAATGCGACTGGGTAGCATCAATAGTTGTTCAAATCATTCCTCTTTCTTCTCTCTAGGTGATATCCCACCATATGGGAGGTGCCTAGATAATATTGTAACAATATTTTGCCTATCTGAGTCTGACTGTTTGAGAAACAACGATGTCTGTGAAGCCTCTCACTGTCAACTACTCTGTGACTCCGACACAGACTGTTCTGAGGGACAAAGTTGTGTTCTCTCAATGTGTACATCTAGCTGCACGGTAAGTTTGAGTTCTTAATAATCTTTAACTTTGCTGACTTTAGCTATGAAAACAACAGCAATACATCACCATTCAGCAAATGTCACAGCAGAGGTCTGAGCACAATATTGAGCGTGGTACTGTCCATAAAAGTCTAGTAGTTACGATCAGACGGCAGGGTTTCTCTGACAATAATCTCCGGGCACAACCAGGAGAGGGTGCAGGAACAACCAACCTCGAAAGCTTCCCCAGTGGAACTCAAACCCACAACAATTGTGATATTGATGATAGTAGTATATACTTTGTAATGTTCTGTACATACACTGAACTTATAAAGGAGGGAACTTCTCAGCCTATCTACTGCCCGAAAGTGTGCAACTCGTTATCCAACTAGACTGATATGACATATTGATCAATTGGTCAATCATCCCTCCAATATTATCTCTTTGCTCACATAGCTGAAATTATCAGAAATGCGTTTGAAAAGTATTGTTATTAAGTTAAATTGAGTTAAATTAAATTACAGGAAGAAGCTGCAGACTGTATAGGGGGGTTCAGAGCTAACTTGTGTTATTCGGACCTTGATTGTGGCTGGGAGAGGATATGTGTGGAGGGAGTGTGCTCGCCAAAGTGTGACTGTAGCAAAGAGCAAAGCTCTGATTGTGAAGGTGAGTAGAGCCTTTGCTCCACAAATTTATTTAATTGAAAGCGAATTCTTATGTGATAATAATGTAGCATTAGATTTGATGCTTCATGATATGTGGATACGAGGTTTGAAAAGATCTTGAGCACGATGAATTTTACAACCTAAACTGTTGTAGTAATTTTTACCCCAAAAGATACAATTTCATGTATTTTCATTTCCTATTTATGCAATAGTTTCACTAAAAAATAAAGTTATCAGCATCCATCAAGTTATTATGTTTTGTTGAACATCGCATCATTTTATTGATTGCAACGCCCAGCACCACAATGCACTGAGGAAGCTGGTTGGATGTGTAGCAGCGATTACAGAGGTTGTGTACATCAGGACAATGTCATAAAGGATGATAGATCAGGATCTGCAGGGCCAGAACTCGGAACGGGAGGAGGAGCAGGAGGTGTTATAGTGACCAGCTGTGAGGTTTGTCCAAATCTGTATCCTGCAATGATAAATCATGGTTCAAAACTCCCTCCTACCAAGTACTTAAGGTGCAATGGTGATGCTTGATGATCAATCTAAGTCTTAGTATCCTGCAATGTTAACTTTACTCTCTAACAAAGATTTTGATGACAACTTCCTCTCTGCCAAGTGCCTGAAGGTCAATTGTATCCACCATTCTATCAACCCAAATCGTTTGGGAAAATCAGTTGACATTTTTCACCAATTTATTGTCAGTAGTGTGTTTCATAGGACAGTCTGGATTGCCCACATTCAAATTTTTACTGTCACCAAGAACTGAAAGACTGTCGACCGACTTTGCTCATCAGAGATGGTATAAAATGTCTCCCTGAGAGTCATCCTTCATACTGCGGTGAGTGTTCAACAGTTCCCTTCAATGTTTGCACTGCTGAATGAAATTTAAACTGAAAATTGAATTCATGTCATGTCATAGGTACACACAGGAAAAAGTTAGCGTTCTTATGATTCTGAAATAGTTCCCCTACTTAACCCTTGCAATGAATTATTTGGACGCTAAAACCACCTGGTAATTGAAAAACAGTCAACTGTGATTTAATACCCTGAAATAATCAATTGTCTTTTGATACTGGCAGAATATGTTTTAAAAGTGAAATTGACTCCAAATTATGATCCTTATTTGATAAGTTCTAAGGGAGAATTATTTGATGTTGATTATGCATGTTGATTATTAGAGAGAGTTAAATTTTTGTGAAGTAAGTTGGCTGATTAGCTCGTACCCATAAGCTTTGTTCATAAGCATATGCGATCGTAGGCACTTGCGCTCATTGCTTAAAATAATCACAAGTTTCTGTCTCATTCCCTCTTTATTCAAACCCATAACCCCAAACACTTGGATCATTTATACAGGGTAGGCGCTCTAACCAACCCAGCTACCTCCCACTCCCTCCCATGTATTGCCCACTGACTTCATTGTGATCATGTCTATCTCTGATCGTTAGGGTCAATTAAGTACGAGTTCCTAACATTTAGCTGCCCCTACTAAGTGAAATTGAACTCGGGTCCACTTCATGTATTGAGGGATTGCAAGGGTCAGCTCATGCATTTATGCGGTGAAATAATTTAATTGTTAGTCAATCGAACGCTATTTGCATGAACAGGTTCAAACTCTGAGTGCGTAGACGGCGTATGTGATTGTCTCAGAGGTGATTCAGGCGGGTGTGTAGCCTATCCTCCACAGACGTGTACCCAAGGTGATGACAGGCAGTGTGCTGACGACCAGACGTGCCCATACCATTGGTGCAAAGTTCCTCCAATCGAAATAGGTTTGCTCTTGAATTCTGAACTATTTTAAAACCATTTATGTCATGAAGTTGAACAGTTAAGTAGAAGAGATTCATTTGAGGATAGATATTATAAATTGATACTATACATTAAATTGAAAGTTAAAAGAAAATGTCGACTATAAGGATCTTGTTCAGGAGTGGTCCCTCATTCAAATAGACACAGGCCCCATCTGATAATTTATTTGCAGTTTTTTGAGATTATAACACGATAGGACAGGTCTCACCTTTGATAAAAGGATGAATTCATTCAAACCGTATGCATTGATAACAAGAGGCCAGCTCATTTGAATTAGAACAAAACGCAGAATCTATTTTGATAAAGCCAAAATTAATGATTCAATGTAGTATAGCAAAGGAGCTTGAATTCAGTATGACATCCAATTGCAAATGCACTGATGCAAGAAGGTGTTACCTCTGCCAACTTGATTCAGTTGGTTAATAATTACAACCCTAAATCTAAAAAAATCTGTATGTTACTGTGCAGTTCACCTAATTCAAACCTCTGGACACCACAAAAATTTGTTCTATTTGAGCAGAGTCTGCATTAAGTGACATTTGAATGCACTGAGATCTGGCAGAAGGGACCAATTTTCATTGTCTGAATTCACAGAAGATTTTAATTATAAAGTTTGAATAAACCAACTTACACAGTACTGCGTTTCTATTAGAAGAAGAGCCTGTTTATACAGACGAATGTCTCTGCTATGTTGACTTCTCCTGTGAGTGTGTTGGTGGAGACTCAGGAACATGTGTAGTGTGTACCCACAGATCCTGTGAGGATGTCGGGCCGGGTTCTTACTGTGACCTAGAAGAGGATGTGTAAGTTTTGAGAGGAACAAATTGTTTTGCGTTTTGACCATTCGGGAGCTTTGATAGCGCATATCATCATTCTAACATCAAAGTTGTATTCTATCAGTTATAATCAAATTTGTCCAGGGGTCTTTGAGGACTACATGTGTCAATCATCTGTTCTCATTCCACCAAACTCCCCAAACCCCCCCCCCCCCCCAAAAGACAAGAACATTATGTTGTCAAATCTATATGGTATGCAATGTTTATACAGAGAATAAGAAATTAGTTTAAAAATCAGCACATGACCAACCCAACTATATAGAATTCGCCTCCATAAATGGCCTACCTAATGTGACATCGAGGTAACCACTTTTCCTGTAGATACAATAGTCCCAATCTTTGAACGGTAGACCTTCATTTAAAATGTATGCTGGTGATTTAACTCAATCATGCATGTTTAAAGTGACAGTCCTACTAGGCCATGTTTGGTGTGGTTTTAATGATCTCAGGCTACATATATTGTAAGAACATTTTTTTAAACTTTGCAAAAATATTGATGACTAATATTTAGATAATATTTAGCAAATATTCAGGAAATATTTATCAGCAGTATGGAATGATTATTGCATTATAATATAATCATGAATATTTGTGCGATATTGAGGTAATATTGGCACATTGCCTTTGCGAGAACTTGTCTCACAATATTGGGACAATATTGTCTCTCACAACATTGGGGCAATATTGTCTCACAATATTGGTGCAATATTGTCTCACAATACGAAGACAATATTGGGGCAATATTGTCTCACAATATTGGTGCAATATTGTCTCACAATACTTGGACAATATTGGGGCAATAGTGTCTCACAATATTGGGACAATATTGTGAGACAATATTGGGGCAATATTGTCTCACAATATTGGGACAATATTGTCTCACAATACTGGGACAATATTGTCTCACAATATTGGGGCAATATTGTCTCACAATATTGGTGCAATATTGTCACACAATATTGGGACAATATTGTCTCACAATACTAGGACAATATTGCCGCAATAGTGTCTCACAATATTGGGACAATATTGTGAGACAATATTGGGGCAATATTGTCTCACAATACTGGGACAATATTGTCTCACAATATTGTCTCACAATATTGGTGGGCAATATTGTCTCACAATACTGGGACAATATTGTCTCACAATATTGTCTCACAATATTGGTCCAATACTGTCTCACAATACTAGGACAATATTGTCTCACAATATTGGTGCAATATTGTCTCACAATACTAGGACAATATTGTCTCACAATATTGGGACAATATTGTCTCACAATACTGGAAGAATATTGTCTCACAATACTGGGACAATATTGTCTTACAATATTGGGGCAATATTGTCTCACAATATTGGGACAATATTGGGGTAATATTGTCTCACAATATTGGGACAATATTGTCTCACAATATTGGTGCAATATTGTCTCACAATATTGGGACAATATTGGGAGAATATTGTTCTACAATAATTATTGTATGTACATTGCATCATGATCTAACCATGAATATAATATACAATATCACAGTGATCTCGTGCACTTTTGCAAAAATTGACTTCACATGTGAATTTCTCGGGAACATGTACTCTAATTTCCATTTCTGTTTTTTCAATTTACACAGAGTATCAAAGACTCTCGCAGTATTGCGCGAAGCCCTATAACAATGAGGGACGGTTTGTTGACAACCTTTAATTCTTTTCAATAAGACTTCAGGTAACACAATTCACTGCATTAGCTTCTGATCCCAGCAACGGGCATCACGATGAATTGAATAGATATGGTGATTGACTCTCTATTCATACCGGTGCAAAATTTAGTAACACCTCAATATTTTCATTTACATAATATTAAGAGTGAATGGAAGAGGGTAGGTATTATTTAACTTTAGGTGCAGAGTGTGCTTCAGTTGATGGTAAAGATTTACAATTCATTTAACCGTCGCTCGGTAGGTTTTGATCAGATTGAAAAGTGTGCCGACATGCACAAGATCACTGTGATTAAGGTAATATTGAAGCATCGCCTCTGCAGAAACTTAACTTGCAACATTGAAACAATATTGATTCAAATATTGAATGATTATTGCATTTTAATATAATTAATTGCAATACCTTCACTTGCAACATTGGGAGAATATTAACTTGCAGTATTGAATGTATATTGCACCATGATAAAACCATAAATATTTGTACAATATCAAGGTATTAATACTGAAACATTGCCTCTGCAAAAAATTTACTCAAAACATGTATACAATAATGTTTCAATATTTTGAATATATATTGCACCATAATATAACCATGAATATTTTGACAATATTGATATAATGAAGAGGCATCGCCCTGCAGAAAATTCGCTCAAAACATTGAGATTATATTTATTCTGAGTATTGACTGTATAATGTTTAGTAATACAACCAGGAATAGTTGTGCGATATTGAGGTAATATTATAACATCATCTCAACAGAAGCCTTTGCATCATGCTGAGACAGTTTTGGATGCATACTCAATCAAAATACAAAGGGATTTATATAACGCCAACCTTTGCACGATAATAAGTTGAAATGTTATCAGTCTTACAATTACGACGCTGTCATTCATATTGTTTCTATTTCACATAAAACCTTTAATTAAGCCCTGTTTACATTTCTGCCACCAGGTGTCGCTGTGAGGAAGAGTATCAGGCGTTGGGTGATAGATGTGTACAACCAATACTAGATAAATGTACAACAAACTGTACACAGGGCTATGAGTGTAAAAACTACAGATGTTATCAACAATGTGAGCACAGTGGCAACAACACCTGTCCTGCTGGGATGATTTGCATCAATGGTAAGGGTATAGGATGCGACATGAGTAATATGGGTCCCAGAACATGTACCCAGGAGAGGATAACTCTCTCCACTTCAAAAATAATGAGGGTCTGAATTTTGGATCTTCTTTTGGTTCATGTATATTTTCATTGGCTAAGTTTAGGTCTATTCTTGAAAAAATGGTTTCATTTCTTTTTTGATCAAGGGACATAACTTCCATCCTATCTAGTAGCAATGTTGATACTTCATGACCTTTTTTAACTTTGTAAGAATAACAAATTACTTTCCGGAACACACAGTATATCTGTCAGCTATTGGGTTTTCTCTCTTAGAATAAGGATTTGGATGTGAAACTTCAACTGTTCAACCCAATATCCTTTATCAGGCCCGTAGTGATAGGGGAGGAAGGGGCGTTCTGCCCCCCTAGAATGTTATATAGAGTGGCCTAAAAATGTTGTAATTGAATATTCCATATCATAATCAGCTCAATTGGGACTTAAATTTGCTATTTTATTATAAAAGCGCTTTAGAGGCAAAGGATTACCCTTGACGCCACAGGAGGTGCTTACAGTATCCAACTTTGTGCTAATTCACACCCTCAGGGAATTTCACCACCCCTTCCATTTCTCCTAAACTACGACCATGTTTATTATATAGCACATTCCACATCCACTAATCCGGCCCTGTTTATGTTCCGCTTACAAAAACGATACAACATTGTATTATATTATATTATATTATATTATATTATATTATATCATATCATATCATATCATATCATATCATATCATATCATATCATATCATATCATATCATATCATATCATATCATATCATATCATATTATATTATATTATATTAAATTATATATGTATCAAATTTCTCTACAGGATACTGTGATTATTCTTGTTCCTCTAACACTGAATGTGGTTGGGGACAGCGCTGTGCTGGTGGGGTCTGTATGTGGTCATGTCAGGTAGATGAAGACTGTCTCTATGGTCAGATTTGCCACACCGGTAAGAATTAACAGTGCAGTACACTCAATTCAAACCTCTCGGGACCACAAAAATTTGTTCTAATTAAGGCAGAGTCTGAATTAAGTGACATTTAATTGGAATGCATTGAGATTTGGATGAAGGGAAAGGGATCATTCTTTCTTGTCTGAGTTAACAGGAGTTCTGAATAATAAAGTCTTTCACCAGCTTACACTGTAGTTTGGACTGTTCTGGTTATGCAAAAGCTCAAATACTTTTAGATTAGCTCAAAAATATTTTAAGAGCTTTATCTGTATGTGTGCTATGAAAATTATAGTCGCATCATCCAGACTTTTATAAAACCATAATGGTTTTATGTCATGACAATTCATGTGACCTACAGACACTCATCAAAGCAAGCGTATAAAATTATGCCAAATCTGGAGTAGAAATAGTTTAACAGTAAGCTTTGGTAGATCGGAGTAGATTATTGTAACACAAGGTTTTAAATGTTTATGAAAACTCCACACACTGAGAGACAGGCGCACAAAGATTGTTTGCCTTGAAGTTGAGCTAGTAATATCTGTGTCGCAAACCCAAAAAAACTCAGTAGTCAGAGGACTGCAATGAGATTCCAATTTTGGACCTTTAGACTCGCACACTGAATTCATAGTACTCTTACCAATTGAGAAACCTCATTATCTCAATTGCAGATAGCATATGCAGAGAGACATGCAGTTCAGTAAACATTCATCTTCAAATATATTTCGCTTGTTCCTATGGAGGTTATTCCTGTATTGTGGGTGTCTGCTTACCTCCAAGTGAGTATGTCTTCAGCAAGTTCAGATTGAGGTCATTTCATTTTCAAAATACCTTTTCTCAAAGTGATTGTGAAAAGATCTTGTTTTTAGTATCAATCGTCAGTCCTCAATTGGATTTAAAATACATCTATAAATAAGATAGGTTAACAAACATCATTAGATTTGATTGATTTTCACTAAAATTTGAGATTGAATGAACTCAAAAGGTAATATTATTTCCCTTCATTGAAAACAGTATCTTCTCATCCCGATATTATAAAAGTTCAAACTGGGACACAGGCTGTTTATGAGCCTAAAGCAAACATAGACGTTCAAACATAGACTGAGATCTCTAGTATTATACCTAACACATGCTTACCTTAACTGAAAACCAAATATAACTGCTCCAAGCCCTGTCATGAGAAATAAAACCAATAACTCCTTACCAAGACTTAGCATGGCAAAGGATTTCGAATCATCTTGGTATCACCAAGGGTCGTCTCTAACTCTTTGGTGTCACCACAACATCCTTTGCTAGCTTTCTGGTTATACAATGATGTTGAGAGATCGATTTTGCTGACGTGAAAATTGACACAAGCAGAATCATGCAGCAATACTTATTATGAGACTCTCAGATCAAACAAGGTGACATTCCTGAATGTTAAATTCATACACTTATACAAATTATTTGTAGTTTCAACATTGACTCATATGTACAATGTTCCCTGCCCTCCATCAGAAGACCAACCAGACGGTTACACACTGGTAAGCTAACTCATCATCTACAGGTTACAAACTTCACTAGTCTGAGACCAATGTCTGATGTCAATAAAAATAAATCTAAGCTGCCTTCATTTTGTGGTGTTCCAGCTAATTGAAGGCAACTTTAATCAGACTTGACCCAATCTGATTTGTGCAATTGTGACATTTTCACTGAGCTCTCAAATGTAATTGTTTATGTTGGTGCATTATTAGATACCCTGATACTAGAGAGATTTCACCTATAGCCATTTGTGATTTTACACTTCTATCTGATTAATGGGAGGACATCATGCCATGATGTGCTCTCCAATCAATACAATTGTAGCAGATTCTAGGTGTAGCAGCAACTAGAGGAAACTGCACGCTCAATATTCTTGAAAGAGATCAATGTCTTGATAATTATGTTGATGTTACTTAACCTTCATACTGTTCAAAATTGTTATGCAACTCCCAACTAACTGTGTTGGAAGCAAGACAACTTAACAAGAATGGCAAAGTTGTAAGATACTATTTACCAGTGGCTCCTACATATTGTAGCAGGGGTTGGATTGTGTATACCCACAAATGAGTGTATCAATAGTTGAGAACTGAGGCTATCATACTCGTTCCCCACCCATTGATCACACACATCCAACATGTAATCAGACATGCAAACTTTCCCTGCTATTGGACACCGAACAAGGGGCCTTTTGTTATACAAGTCTCATAGGTGTCTGAGGAAATTTTAGAAGACAGCCTCCCAGATATAGGCCCCTAGGGCCTATCCAACATACCACAGCACAACTGTACTTTATTCTGTAATGATTAAGTCTGTGTCTTTTGTTTAAAAAAAATTGGATATTTGTTTCAGGTAGAAATAGATGAGGCCACAGAATGTGACCATTTAGTAAGGAACACTGTGTGTGGAGCTGACCTACAGTGCCAATGCGAAGAGGGTCTAACTTTTTATGCAGGTGCTGTGTGTCAAGCTATGTTGCACGGTAAGCAGTAATACCCATGACAGCCCAACTTTCATCATGTCTAAAATTAATTGGGAGATTTTGTTCTAATTAATCGAAAAAATGTATTGTTCTTGAGTTGTAACATCTTCAAGGAGAGAAAATCTTGAATTTTGAAGATAGTAGGATAGAGAACAAGCTTGTTGCCTGTGTGGTGGTGCAGTGATATTTCAAATACCGGATTTGTTTTAGTATTCCTCCTGATTCACATAGGGAACAGAATTGTTCTAGGTATCAGGGCCCAAGTTTTAGAGGAGGCAGAAAGGCATTGCCTACCCTAGAAAGCTAAATACAGTGGCCTAAAAACACTATAAATGAATAATCCACGTCAGAATCAGTCTCTCTGGGAATTCCGTTTGCTTATTTTATGGCTGTAATTGCTCGGGGACGAGGTTACTGATGATGCCTCGGACTCGCCTCAGACTTTCACCTCCCCGACCATTTTTTCCTAACTAAGGCCCTGGTATGATAGTAGATTTATTTTGCAGGTTGTGACAGTGATGATGAGTGTATGAGCAGTAAAGAGAGATGCATTGATGGGTATTGTCATGTGATACACTGCAATCTATCCGGATGTCATGGCCACACAACATGTGTAGATGATGTATGTGTTCTCCCATGTGAAGAGGATAACCAGTGTCTGAACCATCAGACTTGTGACAAAGTGAACGGTGGGTGTACCACTGCTGCCGGGGAAGGTGAGTGCATCCAACTGTGACCGGGTCCGTAGCATAAGGGAAGCACTTCCTCCCCTAGAAAACTCAATAAAATGGCTTAATAATACTGATATGGCTAGCCTGTCATGGCAAGCTTTGTTCGGTGGGGAAGGGGGGAGGAAACAAAGCTTGTGGAGAAGAGAGTTGCCCTTCTTAAAATTGGGTAGATAAAAATGATTCTACAGTAGGCATCAATTGATTATTTGAGATGGATAGATAGCAATCAAACATTTTTCTAATTTGTAATTGAGTCTTAAAGATTCAAATCTCAAGATTCTTTCTCATGTTGTAGCCCGTGATCCTCCATGTTCAGGATGTAACGACTGCGGAGGTGACTCAGTGCTCACAGAAATGTGTATAGATGGTATATGCCGATGTGTGCAGGGTATGAGAAGGTCTGCAGACACATTTCAATGTGAATGGCTCACAGATCTAGTCTGCTTACAGGTACAGTGTTGCTTTGTGTGTGACAAAAGGTCTATGTCTATGGCTATGTCTGTGAGCGTGTCTATGCCTGTGACCTTGACCTTAACCTTATCAGTTTGTCTATTGACAGGGAGATAATTTGTTGAGACCATTTGTAGTGGTAACTCTAGGGACATTTTCCTGTAGAATTGAAAGCTTTAGGGACAAATAAAATAAAAATACTTTCACCTGTCAGCCTTTTGATTAAAACTTTGTAAGTTAGAAATGTTCATATACAAAAAAAATGCAAATCCTTTCTCATGCTTCTCAACTTAATCGTTGTACCCTATCTTGCAATGTGATCAGATTATTATTACTCTCTTCTCCTATGTCAGTGTCCGCCCTGCTCTGGTGATGGTGCTAGCTGTGGCCGGAAGAGTATGATATGCGTCTCTGGACCTCGCATGTGTATCTGTGACGATGGCTACCAGATGGACAGTGCAGGGGAACAGTGTGTGGTAAACAATGGAGTTATCATACCACAAGAATGTGCTCAAGAAAAAGATTGCTCATTCATACCAAACTCTCACTGTAACAATGCTCTTGGTGTGTATGATGTCAGATCTCATTTTCACAGCTTTAAGACTTGATATTTTTCTAGCAATGGTGTTGGCTCTGATCTGATCTGTTCGCCCATCAGCCAGTCAGAGCCTACACGTTGGCCAATGTTTATCAGGTTTCAGGTTTGCCGCAGGACCTAAGAATAGTTTAACCACTTTAATTTGCCAGATCGCCACACAAATCTGGATATCACGCAAAAAAAAGATTTATGATTAATTTTGCAATCATTTTATGCAAAAGATAGCTAAATGTAAGTTTTTTTTCTCACTTTTGCGAATATATCATAGTTCTCTTTGCCGTTCAGGCAACATATCAGTTTTATTAGTTATAAGAAAAGTTAAAGTTAGTAATTTGGCGCCGAAAAATGGCGGCCGTGTTTTAGCTGAGCTCTGTAAATATTACTCTATTTCACCAGTTTTAACTATATCTGACTAGTGAAACCTGTCAAGATTGACAGGGAAACTCTCCTATCACTCAACAGCAGTACTAAAGTCATCCAGAAAGACTATTGGAACACTAGTTACAAGGAGTTAGTAAAGAGCAAGTGCCCTGAGCTGCTACGCAGTAAGAAAAGAGGGAAAAGAGCTGGTGCAAGAAACAAGCTAAGAACACTCAAACTCAATGGTAAAATCAAGACCAACCTGCCTTCTATACTTCTAGCCAACACCAACAGGCTATACAACAAGTTAGATGAGTTACAGGCCACACTTACCACCAATCTTGTTCAGAATTGTTGTCTCATAGCCAACACTGAGTCATGGCTTACAAGCAACTTCTCAGACAATCAGATAGCCTTAGCAAACTACAGTGTATTTAGAGCTGACAGAGAGGGGATTACAAGCAACAAAAACAAAGGAGGTGGATTAACTCTATATGTTAATAAAGACTACTGTTCAGGTGTCAAGGTCATATCCCGGCACTGCTCGCCATATTTAGAAACCATGGCAATCTCCTTGAGACCATATTGGACTCCTCGTGAAATCTCCACTATAACGGTGCTACTCATCTATGCAACTGTGTTTGAAACCACGCCCATCTCAGTTGCCACAGCAACCAGGGATGCCATCCACAAACAAATAGATGAACTAGAGACAGCCTATCCTGACTCAACACTGATAGCACTAGGTGACCTCAATCATGTGGACATTAAATTGCCCAACTACACACAGCAGATCAACTGTACAACACGCGGCAGTAACACTCTGGATAAGTGCTATTTAAAACGTAAGAATGCCTACAAATGCCACAGAATAGCTAAGCTGGGTAATTCAGACCATCATCCTATATTTTTGTTGCCTAAATCTACAACCTCAAAGTCTTCTAACCCTACTATCAAAGTTAGAGACTGGAGCTCTGATAATACAGACAAGCTAATCTGTGCCCTAGAGACAACAGATTGGGAGTGCCTTACATATGATCAGCCTGATGCCAGTAAACAGGCTGAGATTATTTCCGACTACATCAGCTTCACCTACAATGACTGTGTCCCCGTGACAGAGAAGGTAGTTAAGCCTGGCAAATCATGGATGAATGGTAAAATCAGCAAACTGCTAGCAGACAGGCACTTCGCTCTATCCCAGCATCAACCAAACAAGCTTAAATCCATCAAAGCTGAACTCCAACGCGAGATAAGACGTGCTAAACGAAGGTATGCAAGTAAAGTTGAACAATCATTAAAATCTGATAACTCTCGGCAATCATGGGATCAGCTCAAGTCAATACTTCAACTGAAAAAACCCAACTCTCAATGTCATCTACCACCCGAGATATTGAATAAACATTACACCAGGTTTGAGAAAGTTATACCTCCACCCAACCTCCCTCAAACTACACCAGACACTCCATCAGTCTCCAGTGACAAAGTGCTGAAAAGCTTGAGATCGGTCAATATACGTAAAAGTACAGGACCTGACAACATCCCGAATAAGCTGTTGAAAACTGCAGCGTACAGCCTCTCAGAGCCTCTATGCGATCTGTTTAACAACTGCATTTCTCAGGGAGTCTTCCCCAATGTATGGAAGTTGTCTACCATCATCCCTATTCCGAAGAATGCAGGGGCGAGCGAGCCAAAAGAGTTCCGTCCGATCGCACTCACCCCTACAATATCTAAGGTATTTGAAAAGCTTCTGCTACAGTTTCTCAAACCATGTCTCACCGATAATACTCAGTTTGCATATCAGCAGCACCGCTCCACTGAAGATGCACTAGCATCCCTACTAGACATAGTCACAGAACATCTTGACAATAATGCTAAGAATCATGCGAGATGTCTATTTATAGACTTCTCAAGTGCATTCAATACTATCAGCCCTACCACACTCTGCAACCAGCTGCAAGAAACCAGTCTGAATCCCGCAATACTCAACCTTGTATATGACTTTATGACAAACCGCTCTCAGAAGGTTCTCACTGAACAGGGCCTCTCATCCGCACTAGCTACCTCTGTCGGAACTCCACAAGGTTGTGTTATCAGTCCCCTTCTTTTTTCAATATATGTACAGCATATGCCTAAGCCTAGCTCTGGTAACTTTCATCTGATTAAATATGCTGACAACACAGTATTGATTGAGCTTTTGTCGAGAAGTGATGTTTCATGTATGGGTAATGCTGCCCAAGATTTGGCTGGTTGGTGTCATGATAATGATCTATTTTTGAATGTGTCAAAGACAAAGGAGCTTGTATTGTGCAATCTTAGAGACAATCCTGTACATGATAGCTTAGTTATCAATGGTAATAATGTAGAGCAGGTTGACAGTTTTAAATACTTAGGCACTATTATTGACAAAAAGCTTAAGTTCCAAGAATATTCCATCGAAGTCATCAAGAAAGCCCGCAAGAGACTTTACATCATGAAGAAGCTGTATTCAATGCATATAGCTGTGCCTCTTAGAATGCAATGCTATACTACTTTTATTGAATGTATATTTTTGTACCACCTTAGCACTCTATATGGCCACTTATCCTCGTCATCTAGGAAATCGCTCAATAAAGTTATAAGCCTCGCAGGCTATCTAGGTAGCTGCAAGTTTGACACCATCGAGGCAATATACGAAAGAGTGATGAGAACAAGATGCCTCAGACTCGTAGCTACTGACCACGCTGACCCAGTATTTACATTCGATAAACTTCCGTCTGGTCGATACAGAGCAATCAAAACGAGGGTAAACATACGAACTGACTGTTTCCGATCCCTCTGTGTGCGGAAGTTAAATAGTATACTTTTTTAGCCAACTAGTGATAATTCTTACTGTTTATTTTTTTTTTTTTTCAATTTTTACAACCAACCAGACCAAAACTTTTTAATGTTTACACCATAACTTTTATTGCTCAGCGAAAACAAAATATTTCTCAAACATGAGACTGTAATAAACGATGAATGAATGAATCTCAAGGGTCCCTAGTTGAACAATGTTGGCAGATTGTCACCCACTTTCACCTAGCGTATAATGCACTGTGTGGCTATTACATCTTACATACCATGCATGTTTCAGGATGTTCATTAGCAAGTGAATTGGCCCTGGTTTGCTGCTGCATGGAAGCCCATCGAAGTTAGTCCAGTCCTGCTTTTGTCTGAGTATTTATGGAGTTGCAATAATCTATCATAGGAACATATATTTATACCAAATAATAAAATATGTATGTGTTTAACCCATTTTAACTTCGACGATCAATGTTTTTATCAGGTGATTGAAAGTAGACAAAAACTAAAAGATATTTCTTAAGTGGCGCAATGGGTCTTTCAATCGAGAGGTCCTGTGTTCGATTCCTGGCGGGTCACGGCGGTGTCAGGAAGAGCATCCGACCTCAAATGTTCCTGTGACCCATCAGGATTCAGTCCGTAGACCCGTACTGATACTGAGACAAAAAAAACCTAGCAACATAAAAGTTTCTCACACGGTATTACAGGGTATCGAGACTATAAGTGGAACTGAGTTTTTAAGACATTTCTTATGTATTTCGTTATAGGTCAGTGTGTTTGTGATCCGGGTTGGTGCTACTCTGATAAAGGATTTTGTGAGACTGACCGTAATGAGTGTTCTGGAGTTTACTGTGCTGAAGGACTAGTCTGTGTAAATCTCTTCTGTCGTATCTCTGAGCCAACATGTATTGGTAAGCCACCCTACTGTTTTTTTGTTAAAACAGACTTTTGGCTGGCCCAAAAGAGTATCACATGGTGCCACTAATCCTGATACTAGGGATGGGATACAGCCTATAGACTAAGAAACATCCTCAAAATGTGACTCTCATATGCAGCACTGTTGAGTAAATGTTTATGGTACATATTTAGGAGTTTCATTAGGTGTATGCCTACCTTGATAGATATAGCTAATTTGGCTGCGATCTTCATCAGATACAAGTGTAAGCCCAACACAACCAAAAGTGAATTTCTTTTTATATTTAGCAGTAGCTTTAAGTTTTCAAGTTTTTCTAATCTCATACGATAGCCATGACATGAACATATGCTACAATTCCATTGGGCTAAGTTTGTGGTCAGGTTTCCCACAGCAATTTTTAATGAATAACTCGTACAAGCTACATAGCTCATAATAACTCATAATAATCAAGCTTCAACCAAGAGGTTCTTCTTTCTCAGCCTCTAACTTTCTGGATACAAGGACTAGTTTTAACACCAGCTGTAAGACAACACAGACTTGTTTTGAGGAAGTTGGTAATCACTCCTACTGCTATGATGGACTGTGCTCTTGTGTTAGCGGATCAGCCGTCATAGATGGAGGGTGCAAAATGATAAAGACTTGTACTAGGGTAAGATTATACTATCGAGAGAATTCATATGATGCTTCATTCAGCTCGATTATTTGAATAATACGCGCTGTTGTCACATTGCATTTTTCTAAATTATGTTGCTGAGGGTGCAAAATGATGAAAACTGGAACCAGGGTAAGAATTCCTACAGGGACAGAATTCTTACAATGTGAGATTATACAAACTGTTGTCACATTGCATTTTTCTAAATTTTGCTGTATGTGATGTTTTGTAGAGAAAATTGCACCTTTCACAAACTACTCAAGCATTTTTTTAAGTGTGAGTGAACTTTATCTACATGTAATTGCTTTATATTTGATGTGATACTTTTGTTGTTGCCTGCTTCAATTTCTGTTGTGGCTGACTTTGTTGCACAACTAGACTCACCATTAAGTTAATATAACTTGCTTATAGGATGCTGATTGCGATACCGGTCGCTCCTGCTCATTCGGTGTCTGTGCAGACGGATACTCAATGGAAGATCTCCGTCACAATACTGGGAAAGCATCGGCTGACAACATGCCAAAACCCGAGTCAATGATAATCCCCCTACTCGCTCTTATAATTCTTCTTGGAATTACTCTGGTGGTTTTCAGACGACATAACCAAGGTGTGTGTCACATGATAGAGCTTATCTTAAAATAAAATAATTTCAAAATGACATGACAGCTATTTCCTTAATCCATTACACAAGTTTCAATCATCCTTACCAGTTATGCAATTTTTTCAATACTTTTATTGGCATCATAATCATTTTTAAGCAAAAAAATGCTTTTTGTTATGTGCCAAGATGAGAAAGGAAAAAAAACAATTTGTTAATAATGCGTTGTTTAAAGGGGTCAGGAAAATTTCTGTGATTTTTGATAAAGTTAAATCATCAAGGAAATATCAATGCTAATCCAAAATGATAGTAAGTCTTATTTTCAAGTCCTGAAATCCACTTGAATATAAAAAAAATTGACATATTTGCTTAAACCAAGTGAGTGGCCTTATATAGCTTATATCTTTCACACTTGTGTTCAGGATAAACACCACAATGCACACTGATCGTATGATATACTGTCGCGCATAAATCTCTGATCGATAGAGAGTTCTGGGGTTCTGGTTATAATACACCATTGCAACATCACGCAAGTTGCCTTCATCTTGAAACCTGTCCAATGCCATCTCAAAACTATGATTTGTTTATGTTTATAATTTGGTGCCTCTTTCAGGGTCAAAGAGCCAACAAGAGGAGCAGGATAAAGAGAATGCAGAGAAGGAGGCACTTCTTAATGAGAAGAAGATGAAGTTAGAAGGTACACACACCAAAAATTAAGAATCAGAATAACTCTAACTCGTAATCAAAAGGCATATCAGCAATGAACTTCCTCTCCCTCAGGAATAACAACACATATGAATTGAGTGTGTGGCTTAGTGTGATGTCCTAGACAATTGGCATATTTAGTGTCCCTTATAATATAGGCTTAATAGATTAGGAAATAATAATTTAGAGTTAATTTTACTCTTAAATCACCTTCCGCCAGTTTCAAAAGTTTATTGATTATTTCAGAGTATCAAATCACTGCTCATTGTTCTTCAAATAGGTCACTTTGGCATCAAAGTGATTCATTGCAAGGGTGAAGTAGGGGAACTGTCTATAATAAAAAAAAGCTATTTTTTCTGGTTGTATTTCCAAGCTGTTATGTTTGCTCTGATCTGCTGTTATGTTTGCTCTGATCTGATGTTGGGGGGGGGGGGGGGGGAGCCAGTAAAACTGAACTGTAGTGAAAAGATGCATGCAACTGAGTTATTTCTATATTATTGTCTATTGAAAAGTACGTTCAGGATAGTACCATCTAACCTGACATTGGCTCTCTCTCTCTCTTACAAGCTAGAATAATGGCTAATGTTTGTCATGCTTGAATGAAATGCTGTTTCGAGGTTCCAGGTGTACTGCAGGGCCTAAGGATAGTTATAATTCTCTAAACTTCAATGAACTGACATTACAGAAGAAGTCATGTATGGGCAATAGCAAATTTTATGAAATAATTATAGAAGAAGGTTCGTTGGTGCAGCCCAAGCTGTATGCTAAGACATATTTTAGGTGCTTGGTCCAATTCAACACTCATACAACTTCCCGAGGTGTGACGGGTGTTGAAAAGACTTGGCAGGTACTGCATGGATCTATTTTAACTTCAACAAATTCAACCATTCAACTTTTATTTCATTTTCAGCACGAAAATCTACATTCTCAGAAGCTCAGCGTGAAGGTAAGACAATCTTACCATCAGATGAGAACCACCGGTAGCTACCTATCGATATATGGTGAATGTGACAATATTCCACTTTCAACTTCACTATAAATCAATAGATACTTTCAATGACCTAGCATTGGCTCTCTTTCTGAAACAACAGCCAATCGGCATAGAGTCAACACAATGTCTAGGAATCAGCTTGATCAACTATTTCTCGGTTTCCAATCATGCAATCAAGTTGAGCGACTTAAATGAACATCAAGTAGAAATGTATTGTCGGAAATGATTCAGTCTGCCAGTATTTGAAGTTGCTCCCCTTCCCCATGTTCGACAACTTGAATATGTACAACCAAATCGGCTCGAATTTGTTCTAGTGGTAAATAGTCACCTTCATTCCAATGGTGTAGAGATCCCCTTATGATCACATGGCAATACTTGTTGAGCGAATAAAAGGCTAAAATTACATCGTGAGAATGTTGACAACAACCTTTAGTAGAGAGTCCATTATCATGAAATCTCACAAACTGACTTTAGGAACTGTTGGACAATAATTGATGTGAAGAATCGTCGCAACTTGATATTAAATCAAAATGAAATTGAGTGGCATTATGAACCTTTGGAATCCACTCATTGGATATAAAAAACCTCTTTCTGCCCTCAAATCCATTTTTATTTTCTAAAATCAAGTTAGTGGCCTTATGTACTATGTAGTTTATGAGTTTCATGTATTGCAGCCGGCAAAGACGAAGAGGGAGCGAAGGCTAAAAATAGTCTCACCCTCCCCATCCCTGTAGCCAAAAGTAAAAGTGCTAAAAGTACTAAGAGTACGCAGAGTTCTAAAAGTGCTAAGGCTAAACCAGCTAAAGGAGAAAAATAGAAATTCTTCATCTCGAACCTTTATTAAACCGCAAGTAGAGATTGCTGGCCCAGCTTGACTAAGTATTAACTGGCAACCCAACAGGACCGCTTCTGTAATCTTTCACACAATACTTTGACAAAAAAATCTAACCACAGTTAAAATTGAATATGGGTAATAAAACTGTTGAAATGAAAAAATTTCTCGCCGTTTCATGCAATATTTGAATACAAAAGGCCCTTTATCTCGGTTTGAAAAAAAACGCCAGTTAGTATCTTGTCGGGCTGGGCCAGCAAAATTGTCACTTGTAAGCAGTTGTCAGCAGGTTAGGGCAGTTTAGAATAACATAAAGGAGCCAAGTGGAGTTTCAATCAGAATTTTGAGGCTAATTGTTCATTTGTTCGAACAATAGTTCTTTTTACAAGATGCATCATGGTTGCCCAGGTTATAATGCAACGACATAACTGCCTCTTTATTGTTTGTAGTTTTGTTGAGCTTGAATTTGAGGCCATCAATAAAGATTGAAACTCTCTATAAAACCCCCCTGAGAGGACATATAACATAGGAGTTATCTCTTGAGAAAAAGAAAGAAGTTAACTCCACTCCAATAAGGCTAATTATCTTGTAACATTGATGCGCTTGACTGGAAAGCGCATCAATGTTTTGAGATCCAAAAGAATGAAGAAACTTTTGAAAATAAATAATTAATTTGAACTGCTGGCATTATAATCAGATCACAAGAGATTCATCCTCTATAATTTTTTATGCCATGATCAATGTTTTAAACCTGAACTTTTGACTTCTTTTTGTTGTGAGCAATCACTATGCTACAAACCATATTCAGCGTTGATGCCTCTGGCACTCGTAATGATTTTTATATAGCAAAGTGTGCATCTATTTCATTGCACTGTAGTGTATTGCACAGTTATGTATTGTATTGCTGTGAATTGTATTGTATTGTATTGTATTGTAGGGCATCCAAGAACTACATAATTGATACTGATCAGCACACTAAACCATCTACAGATACTCCGCTATAGCCACTGAAAATATTTTACACAAAAAACTGAATATGCAGAACCTCAAATCAATGAACTGACCTCAAACCTCAAACTGACCAGTCTCTACCTCAAGGTGATACAACTCCAAAACAAATAAAAGCGACTCAACTTCAATCAGCTTCAAGCTTATGGTGCCTCACCTTCTTCACTTCGGACATAGCCATGTCTGGTGTGGCTAAAGCGGCTGCACCTCATAGAAATGGTGCCAATTATTATATTATTTGCAATACACTGGATAAGCCAGCACAACAGGAGGGACATCATACTGCAGCCATAGTTTTTTGTGCAAAGTACTAGGTAGGGACGAACAAACTGGTCTGTGTGTGGTTTTGCTCATCAGTTTAGAAATGTGTATCAATAAATTCAATAAACTTCAAACCATCATAATATCTTATATCATTGGTCCCAGGAATAGTTCAGCAACAAACAACATTTGCGTATGAATAATCTAATCTAATCTGATCTAAGCTCAGCGAGTGAATATGTCACGATCAAAACTTTATTATCTGACAAAAGTACCTTAGTTTGTTTGACTTCTTGTTATATTTTACGGCTCTACGCCCACGCCCCGTACCCTGACTATCTTGGCTTTATGTTCTACATCAGGGTGGTCTCTATTAGGTTGGTCTGCTTCAGGTCGGTCTGCTTCTGGGTGGGCTAAATTAGGGTGGCCTATAGGTATAGAAGTAGCAGTCAGCTGCTCCGTTTTGACTGCATACATGCTGACTGTTTTGAAGTGAACCTTAGATATAACACCCGATGAGCTCCTAGGTGGATAATCGTCATCATCGTCATAATAGGAAGCATTGTTATAATATACTAGCAGTATGTCCCCATCCTTGTTTTATATAGCAATGTAGAATCTGAGAGTATTCATCGACTAGATGAAGATTGTGAATAAGGTAATGGTCTAATGGTGATGTATCTGGTCTTGCAAGGTTCAAGGTCAGGATTTGATAAACGGTGCCAGCAATTAATTCTGATTTGGTACTGGCTCACCAGTCATTCTATCCGAGAGTAACTAAAACTGGCCTGTGTTTCTGGGTATCTGGGTATCTGTGTATCTGTATATCTGTGTATCTGGGTATCTGTGTATCTGGGTATCTGTGTATCTGGGTATCTGTGTATCTGGGTATATGTGTATCTGGGTATCTTTGTATCTGGGTATCTGTGTATCTGTGTATCTGGGTATCTGGGTATCTGTGTATCTGGGTATCTGTGTATCTGGGTATCTGTGTATCTGGGTATATGTGTATCTGGGTATCTTTGTATCTGGGTATCTGTGTATCTGTGTATCTGGGTATCTGGGTATCTGGGTATCTGGGTATCTGGGTATCTGTGTATCTGGGTATCTTTGTATCTGGGTATCTGTGTATCTGTGTATCTGGGTATCTGTGTATCTGGGTATCTGTGTATCTGTGTATCTGGGTATCTGTGCATCTGGGTATCTGGGTATATGTGTATCTGGGTATCTGTGTATCTGGGTAACTGTGTATCTGGGTATCTGGGTATCTTTGTATCTGGGTATCTGGGTATCTGGGTATCTTGGTATCTGTGCATCTGGGTATCTGTGTATCTGGGTATATGTGTATCAGGGTATCTGTGTATCTGGGTATCTGGGGATCTGTATATCTGGGTATCTTTGTATCTGGGTATCTGGGTATCTGTGCATCTGGGTATCTGGGTATATGTGTATCTGGGTATCTGTGTATCTGGGTAACTGTGTATCTGGGTATCTGTGTATCTGGGTATCTGTGTATCTGGGTATCTGGGTATCTGTGCATCTGGGTATCTGTGTATCTGGGTAAATGCGTATCAGGGTATCTGTGTATCTGGGTATCTGGGGATCTGTATATCTGGGTATCTTTGTATCTGGGTATCTGTGTATCTGGGTATCTGTGTATCTGGGTATCTGTGTATCTGGGTATCTGGGTATGAGGGTATGTGGGTATGTTGGTATGACGGTATTGTGGGTATGTTGGTATGAGAGAATTGTGGGTATGTGGGTATGTTGATATGCGGGTATGTGGGTATGTGGGTATGTGGGTGTGTGGGTATTGTGTGTTTATTGTGGGTATGTTGGTACATGGGAATGTGGATACGTGGGAATGTGGATACGTGGGAATGTGGATACCTGGGAATGTTGGTACGTGGGAATGTGGGTACGTGGGTATGTGGATACGTGGGAATGTGGATACCTGGGAATGTGGATACGTGGGAATGTGGATACCTGGGAATGTGGGTATGTGGGAATGTGGATACCTGGGAATGTGGATATGTGGGTACGTGGGTATGCGGGTATGTGGGTATCTGGGTTTAGGATGTGGTTTGAGAAAAATTGCTACCACCACATGATTGTTTGCATTGAAGTCTATTTTAGTGGCAAGTAACCAAGAAAATCCCACTGTGGCGTTTAATTCAATAATTTAATGATTATACAATATGACTTCTGTATTATAGAACTTTGTTCCATTTAATTTCCTGGCTATGTGGTAAGTAACTAGCCCATACTTTTATCATCTTCATGACTAAAGTTTACACAAAGCAGACTATAATCTTTTACTTTATTTCATAATTCATGTTGTAATCAAGAGAGCAATTCTTGCTGAAAGCTGAATGGAAAACAGTACCAGATCGATGGTAAATCTCATATAGTCGACTACCACCCTGGAGGAGTAAATTATAGCTAGTTTGGAAGTGGCTTAATGTTAGCAAGCACAAAGTAAGCTGAGTTTGGGGTTTGAAAAAATGAGTAAATTCAAGTTAACCAAAGATTCTGATGTTTCAAGCTTAAGTTTTTCTCTTGCAAATAATACTTGCTCCTCTAGACCTATGGTAAATCTATGTCTCCGTCTCAAACCCAGAAATTGGGCCAAGACAACACCCAACATGATGCTTCTGGAACCTGAGAGAAAATTTATCCATGTATAACACTCAATTTAAAACCTCAAATGCTTTAGATATAGATATAGCATGCCCTAGAGATCTGTAAAACAATTTTAAAATTGATACTTGATGACCACTTAACTTATATCGTGAACCTGTAAATGACATAGTGTCTGATAATGAAATTATGAATGCTTTCAGTAGGTAAATTCGCGACCTTGGTATATATATTAAATAATCAATAAATAATCAATGGAAATCCCATTTTCATTGGGAAATCCAACTTGAATTCAAGTTGTCTCCCTATTACCAATGAGGAGATAATCTAAGTTTCATGACATGAAACTTAGAATTATCTCCTCATTGGTGATATGGAGACAACTTGAATTCAAGTTGGATTCAGTTTGATTTTCCAATGAAAATGGGATTTTCATTGATTATTTATTGATTATTTAATATATATACCAAGGTCGCGAATTTACCTAGTACGGGATGTTTTTTTCTATTATAACAAAAACCTGAACTGAAGTATGGTTTCCAATCATATCTCAGATATAACAAAGACAGACCAGTGCTCATTCTTAGAGCCACTTTTAGCCTACCATTTTCCCAGATCATAATTATGAATGATTGGTCTTAGGTATTTCAACACGGCGACAACAAGTGGCCTGGCAATTGTAATGTTCTCATAACATATTTCCCTGTTCCTTTTCCTTTTCCTTTCCTTCTACATTGTCTTTCCTGAAGTGGTCAAAAATATGTCGTACAATAATAATGGTTTAATTTTATTGGTCCTCTCTGAAAAAAAAATTATGCTTATGATTCATGGCTATGTCTCAATGATCAGTGTTTACCTCAGCTCTTTTCCTGGTTGAGCTTCGAAGATCAAATTACAAGGAAACTTGTTGGCCACAACTTTAACTCTTTGGCTGCATACTTTCATGGGCTAGCTATTATTGGCAACCATTTTATAAAAATAATGCCGATTTGTAGTATATCCTTGTTCTGTCACCTTATGACTTTTTGTTTTTGACTATCATCTACTGTCATTTCTTATACTCTATACTCTATATCTAAATATAGCAGTTTGGACTATATAAATATCAAAGCATGAAACAGAAATGTCATTGCAGACTGAGAAGTCAACACTTTCTCAACTAATAACTACTCTGTAAGTTCAATTAACAACTAATAGCTAGCTCAAAATCTCTGATTGGTTTTCTGAAATTTAATGACAATATCTTATATTATTAAGCTTTCATTGTATCTGTATCTGTCTAAATTTGTTGTTATTAAATTTCAAATATTCCATTTAGGTTTTCGTGGAACTTTTTGGAAGATGAAGGTCACACATGTACTTGCTCTGTTGCTGGTTGTGGTCACTGTGTTCTACACAGCAGCTATTGGTGATCCCACACCTGATGTAAGTTTATATATCACACTTTAAACATGTTACCAGATTTGGATTGTGTCCTGAATAGTAAAAAAGATGTTGTGCCAATACTTTCATAAAAGTTTATTTTGTTGGCTGCTAGTATAAGTAAATTAGAAAGTGATTGGAAAGATCGCGTTGCAAAATGCAAAAGCATCACACAAATGACTACTATTCTGTGTGCTCTGGTGACATGACGTTTTTTGACAATACAATACAGCGCAATTGCTTCTCTTCCTTTTCAGTGCTGCTTGTGGAAAACTCGATATTTTCGCAGGTGCTCAGAAACATTTAGTCATCGGTGGTGTGCCTTTCCCTGTCGCATAATTTCTTGAGATAATACTAGAGTTATGTTGACTGACCGAGAACTAAAGATAAATGACCTTGGATTTAAATATAATATATTATATTGATAAAAGATAATAAATATCCTTCTGATAAATAATAATAATATATTATACACTTTGATTGATTGCAAATTTGTTTCGCTTTTTACGCTGCTTCTCTTTTTACATTGATCACAAGGATAAGCCGCATCAAAATTGCAAAGACCAAATTTTTTCATCATGCTCCACTCGTAGACAAGTAGTCGATCTATCAAATTTATTGCGTTCATATTACATGCATAGTTTACAGCTTTGGTAAACAGAATTTAGTATATTCACGATGTGAGTCAAAAGAAAACATAGTAGGCAACCATTCTATCCAGGATGGCGCATACAAATGTTAGGGCATTCCTGATCAAGCGAAGTTATGACAATGTTCATCATGTGGTAGTAATGCGACAGCAGATGCTTAATGTTTATAGATAAAATAATATTCAACTCAGTTTCAGCCAGCCCCGGCAAGCCAATAAATGAAGGGTAGGTTTTATGAAACCATGGACTGGTGTATTGTAAATGAATTCACTATTTTAAACAAAATATATAAGCATGCATGACTAATAGACTGGACTTAATCCAGACTCAATTAAGATGGAGTTAAAATGACATTTACAGCTTTGAAAACCGATACAACTAAACAACAGAAGAGAAAAAATTAAAAGGCAATCAATGTCAATGCTTTAAAGTGTTAGGAATTGAAAGGGTTCTTACTTTTGATAGGTGCAATTGTCAGGCTGGTAAGGTGGGCTTTTGGTTTTACGCCGTTAGTAAATACTAATTTTCTCAGGTTCCTAGCAGGGGTAATATCTCAAAATACAAAGTAATAATAAGCGTTAAATTCTATGGTCAATTAATACTATTCAACTGTAGTTACTCAAGATAGTTTAACTTAGGGAATTCCCTCCTCAATATTACAAAGGAACTTCACGGGGAAACCCTATTGTAACTTCCTTATTATGGCGTGGTTAGGAAAGTTTACAAGAATGCGACAAATTATGTATGACCTGTCTATGTTTATGTCTACACACTATGTTGATAAACCAGATTAATATCTCAATTAGTCTATTATGTCAATAATCAAGTGCTTTGTTTAACAAAAGGCAACCCAAAAATAGACTTTGTTCTACCGTTCACAGTTCTGAACAGAAAAGGCTACTTGATAGAACTAGGACTATCCTTACCCTGACTTGCGGGGGGGGGGGGGGGGGGGAAATGATATTTCAAAGAGTTAGCTTTACTATTACATAACATATAATTTGATAGTCTACTTATGATAACAAAATTAAATTTCAGCCTTATAAATAATCACTTTCAATTACATCAAAGGATGACTTTAATTCAAGCTCTCCAATAGTGATGTTAACTTATTAAAGTATTTGACCCAAGCGAAGCAGTCTCACTAGCCAAAATAAACTGCTTTACCCCCCACTTTAGGTATGCCAATAAATACCCTGAAGTGCCACCTGCCCGGCTAGAAAATATTACCCTCTTACGAATTTTGAATTTATTGAAAACAAAATCAGATGACACTTTAACTTCATAAAATTTGAGATATAAATAAATCTTCAAGGTCTTAAAAATAATTGCCTTACGAAATAATACGGTACTTGCTATATTCTAGTGAAGTCTGTAATTCTTCTTTGTGAATGCTCCTGTCACTATGTCTTCAAACTCGTAATCTTGAACTCTGTAATTCCTCTTTGTGTACGTCTCTGTCACCGTGGCTTCAACTCGTAATCCTGAACTCTGTAATTCCTATTTGTGTACGTCTCTGTCACCGTGGCTTCAACTCGTAATCCTGAACTCTGTAATTCCTCTTTGTGTACGTCTCTGTCACCGTGGCTTCAACTTGTAATCTTGAACTCTGTAATTCCTCCTTGTGTACGTCTCTGTCACCGTGTCTTCAACTCGTAATCTTGAACTCTGTAATTCCTCTTTGTGTACGTCTCTGTCACCGTGTCTTCAACTCGTAATCTTGAACTCTGTAATTCCTCTTTGTGTACGTCTCTGTCACCGTGTCTTCAACTCGTAATCTTGAACTCTGTAATTCCTCTTTGTGTACGTCTCTGTCACCGTGTCTTCAACTCGTAATCTTGAACTGTAATTCTTCTCACTAATCTCTTACCACCAATGTCTAAAATTGATACTCTTGGTAAACCCTTGCTACCAAAGTCTAAAATGCTACTCCTCTGACAAACCCTTGCTGCCAAAGTCTAAAGTGCTACTACCCTGACAAACCCTTGCTGCCAAAGTCTGAAGTGCTACTACCCTGACAAACCCTTGCTGCCAAAGTCTAAAATGATACTCCATACTTACTACGGTGGGCCCTGCCTTATATAGGGTGTTAGGATTGATGAGTTGGCATGGTGCAATAATGTTGAGGTGGCGCATAAAAAGTTCCGTTTGCTGATAAGTAGAACGTTTGCTAGGGTCGATATTCTGCAATGATGCTGACTGTTTGCTGACTATACATGACTCATAAACCCAAGATTAATTATAAAACATATGATAAATATTGGTTAGCACATGGCATTGCTACGTATGTCATTTATTTGATAATAAATAATTATTAAACATAAAAATTATCTTACTCCTATTCTGAAGTTTCCAGTATGTATAAGTTATGTTAATCATAGAATTAATAATAATTCTACAGCCATTAGTTTTTCTAATGCTGCTTTCCATGACCAGATAAATAGTCACAACTAAAAACCAATAATAAATAAATAATCATATCACAAGTTTCTACTGCTAATTTTGGTGATGTAAATAACTAGACACAACGATTGTACATGAATAGTGTAGTGGCTAATAAAAAGGGGGGGGAGAGTAGCATTGATTAAAAGGTCACTGTTGCAATAAACATTGTCGAACACTATTTTTGTTGAGGCAGTTGTGTCTCTAATAGTTGCTGCCTAAATTTACATATTACTAACTAATTATCTTCCTAATTATATTTTTGTTTCATAATAATTAAACTGAAGCTAAATCAAACACCTTCAATTATCATTAGCACGCCAAGGATTAGTGCTTGATATAATGAATCAGTTATGCCTAATGATCGGCTCCATTGTGCTACACTTTGCATCGTACGGCAGATTATTTAAGATAGTACAATAAGTTACATTTTGCTAGCTCAGCAGACCAAGGCTAAATAAATAAAACATCTCTGAGTAAGCCATGGAATAACACAAGCATGCTTTCAGCGCATGCACAGTTTATAAACCCTTAATTTGCACGTGTGCTGTCCATAAATACAGGGCCTATAAGGTTGCTGCTTACCTACACTAATAAATATCAGTATAATAACTATGGTATTTGTCAGGAGTTACAAAAATGCTCCTGACACAATCGATATGTTTATTATTTCTCATTAAAATTGCTTTTCCGTTCGTTCATCGAGTCATACCCCTTATACTGTCTACCTGTGTATTTTAAAAATATATTTGACTATGATAAGAAAGCACTCAGAAAGATTTATCCTATAGCAAACTCTTATGGTGCATCAGTAGGGACTCTAGACAACCGAACATCGGAGCGTTTTGAAAGATACTGTATGCTTTTATTACATGATGATGACCACCCTTTTCACGATTTTATTTCTAAACTTCCGTCTGATAGACTCTGTGCATATAAACCAAGATGTGCATGTGGTAGTAACAGATTTATTAGACACTACATCAATTTTATCAATACTGTGATAGCTGGTTCCTGAGAGTAGATCTTGAGTAGCAAACTGCTTTTATCGTCGACTTTATTTTTTTTAGTATCATCCTCTTTTTTTTATTATATTCACAGAGTGGCAATCTAAGTTTATCTCGCCAATTTTTTGTTTAATATTTTGTGATAAATAAATAATCAATCAATCAAAAAAGTATCAAAAAGTAAGAGTTTACAATAAGTTACAATATCTAACATAGTAATCATCAATTAATTAAGCGTTGGTTCAATCTCAAAGTCGTTCATCAGCGGTGGTGACAACATTTCCTCTGAAATAAGAAAAGAACAAGTTGCCGTTAGTGGGATCTTGGCAATTTCACAACCAATACGATTACATTATTTGTTTGAACACTATAAACGTGTTGCGTGGATCACATTTGATTGTTGTACTAGCACAAAAATTTTGATAGTTTAGAGTTTATTTGGTTCTCAGTATGTACAGAAAACTTACAAAGCGCCATCCGGCTACTTTTGGTATAGAAAACACAAGGAAAGCTCCTACTACCAGTGCGAGTACGAATGTGACCCTCATCTTCTTAATGCTTCCGAGTAAATCTAGAATGAAGATTTAAAGTTATATCAAATGATCTTCAATATGAAATGTCACTTTTAATCAAACATTCTTATTCTTATGCACTGAGCAATGAGAAGAAAAGAATTTTGAAGTAATTTGGTGACCAAAGCATCATAATTTGTTATGCCATCATAGTCAGCGTCGAAATGTAGTTGTTTGACCACATAGAATAAAATGATTGAACTCACCAAATAATAATTAAGTTCTGAATCTGTTGACTTCTCAGCTTGCAATAACAATCATTCTACACACTCTTATATTTATATGTTCTGTGTTACTATAGAGCTCATGAGTATCGGGAATGTAATCAAAATGGATCAGCACAACAAAATATTAGAGATTGAAGATTTATGTGAAAACCTGCTATAAATAGCACCTCAATGAAAGTTCAATGCCTATATGATCCAGTTAATGACAACAAATTTCCTTGTTTTTTTACAATTCAAAATATATATCAGGAAAATTAAGTACTGAAATGTCGGCTATTTTGAGTTACCTTTTCCTCAACTACAATTAGTCTGTGCCAACACCAATGCCAACACACGGCCATGAATCTTCAAAAATCTTTTTCAGCTAGACAACACACAATGGTACACAAAAAGAATAATCACTGTATATACTATTCTCTTCAGTTCTTTACCCTATCACTAAACGTATAGAGAATCCCAAACATCAAGACCAGCGGTTTTTTTCAAACTTGCAATGACACATCTCAGAGATACAGTCATTAATCACAGTATTTACCTTTCCACCTGTCAGTGTGTATGTAAATGAGACAACGCAACGGTATTGCTCACCTCTAAAATAATTTGTCAAATAAGACACAAAATTCAGCATGATTTCAACATTGCGTGAAGATCAAGCAATGTATGTCACTGGTACTTTGTACTGGGAGGTGAGAAAAACTCATGAATTAGTTAGATGTTGTATCAAGCCACAAGCTATTGAACCGATTGATTGTACTTTCCAAATGGTCGTCGGTATGTCCAAAGTTTAATATCAAGTTAGGAAAGGAACAAAACCTGTCCAAAGGGATGGGTGCCAGATAAGTAAGTTCTAAACCCAATTGTCCATTCCATTGTCTATTATTATCAGCAAATTAGTCCTGTTATGTAAAAGGCTATAATAAATATCAGAAAATCAAAGAATATCTGAGAGGCAGTAAGGAGGGGTGGGGGAGATCACTTGATGCTCGCTTACCGCTATCTACAAGGCTATAGACAGTGGACTGTAGCCTGATTTTTCGAAACCTAACTTCAATATTTGTTTAAAACAAGTCTATCCAATTACAAAACTTCTGCGTCTTGTTTTATTTTTCAATACTTCATTTGGCAATCTAAATCATTTTGAGGAAATAATTTTACATTTAGTGCAAAAAACTGAAGAAATAAAGACAACCAAAAGAAACTATATTAGTGTAAGAAGGTAATCAAATACTCCTCACTTGAAGAAGGAGAGTCTGGACATTAAACACAAGGAAACCGGTAAATCATTGAATGATTTAGTAGGAGATGCATTACTTTAACAGCTGAGCCATGAGCACCAGAACATTGATTGGAAGCGTGAAAAATGAGTGATCCCGGAAGAGGTATCAGTCATCGTTCAGCAGTATTTCCTATTGATATATTTGCACTGACAAGTGGGGTGAGAGCGCCTAATTTGTGTGTCTTTTTTGTGTGTGTTTATATGTGATTTTTATGTGTTGCTTGTTCGCAGGCTGTAGTTTATAGATATTTCAACATTTGTACAAAAGATGTTCATAGCCTTAAAAAGGGCAAGCACACAGAAAAAAATAACTTCAGTTCCTGAAATAGATTGTATTCACTCTAACAGCCCCTCCCCCCCCCCCCCCCCGCCAAAAAACTAGCAGATACTGTCAAACACAGATTGAAAACCGAATCCCAAAGAATGGAGGCCACCAACGCACCTAACCCTCTACTCTCCTTTGATATGCTACCATCTGTTTGTTTTAGGTCTCTGCGCCACCGCATTAATCTTTGTAAAGATCACAGGCTTCCAGTATCTTGAATAAATCACTCTTATTTTTTTTCTATCTTTATATATTTTCGTACACTGCAAATATTTTTATGCAATCACAAACAGTTTTAGACATCAGCATTTTTATTAACTATTTCTACTACAGGCAGACCAGATCCTTATTTCTCAATCATCCTTGGGATAATAAAGGTACATTCATAAATGTGTATATGTGGATATGAGTGAGACAATACAAAAGTAGGAAAAAAATATAAAAACAATGTAGGGTATGGCGCTGGACTTAACCCTGAATGATTCTTGTAATGATTAATCATGTGATAACACAGGGCAGTAGTTTACAAGAAATAGTAGTGGAGATAAAAGTTTGAGGCAAGTCCAAAGCATCACCAATGACCTCCTTCTCAAGCAATTTAAGTCATATAATAAGCAAATAGAAATCCCAGAGGAGTTGATTCTGACATGGATTAGAGTGTTTTTGGGCCACTGTATTTAGCTTTCTAGGTGAGGGAGCACCTCCCTGCCTCACCTAGAACAACGGCACTGTAACATAGACAGTCTTTGTATGATAGATCGTTCAGCTGCAGCTCTTATACCTTTGATGTGGACTCTAAAAGAACAAGAAAATAATGTTGGATGAACAATCAGGAAGCGAATCATTGTCTCTCTAATCCTATGCTGAGATTTCAGCATGGATATTTTTATATTGATTCTCTGCATGTGGACTACTGCCAGGCAGTGGTACTTTTGTAAGGGATAATGAAGTGGAGCTCTTACTTATTTGTATTTTTTAATTCATAAATCAATCCTCCCAGCCGGCAAGGTTTAGCCAGCAACCTTCTGTAGAGGTTGCCAATGGGCAACTTTATTGTTACCCAATATCCTCTGACATCACCTGTCTTTGATAGGTATGCCAGAGGGAGCCAGATATCCCCATTTCCCAGCAACAGATATAATTGGTTGTAGATGCTTCTGCTTTTATACTCTATTTTCTTGCCATTGGCGATTGCAGAAAGAACTTTTCTGGACTGACAACACATAGCCAACACTCAAATATTGATGTATTTACCATCTATTAGTATGGCTCCAGCATGAGATCAGTTTACTCCCCATTGTTCTGGACAGGGCTCTCAACCACGCAGGTTTAGCCCGAGTTACTCAGATTTTTGGGTTCAACTCAGGCTACTCAGGGGATTTTAGAATGTAAGCTAAAAACTCAGATTTTGCTCGTTGGCAGAGATGAATAATATATAAACAATGCTAAATGTTGCCTTACAATAATTTATGCCATAATGAATGATCCAGTATTAGATTGTAGTTGTGATAAGCTATGTAAATAATGGGAAGATTTTCGTGTAACACAAAAACTTATTAAGTAAGGTTATCTGCCCCTGAATTTAATAACACAAAAACTCATTAATCAAGGTTATCTGCCCCTGATTTCAATCATGAAACCTACTAAGCAAGGTTATCTGCTCCTGATTATAATAATACTGCACTGCCTATACTAATAATGCCCCTCACTGCACTCACTGTAATAATACTCTCACTGCACTGCCTATTCAAGTCATTTCTAAATCAATGATCAAACAATGATCCCAGAGATCCCAAGAGATTATTATGGCTAAATAGAAATTAGAATTTTAGACATGTTAAAAAGGTGATTTTGCAGGTGAACCGGATAAATCCAGGCAATGATTTCAATAGCATCACATTACATTAATTATGCCTTTCTACCCTGGCGCCTCGATTCGATTATTGCACTGCCTATACTAATAATGCCTCTCACTGCACTCACTGTATAGTAATACTCTCACTGCGCTGCCTATTCAAGTCATTTATAAATCAATGATCAAACAATGATTTCTAAGCGTTATAGAACAGGGGCGTATATTCTAAAAAATTTCACTCGCGCAGCCCGATCCACACGCCGTAGGTGTGGCGGGGAGGGTGTGGGTGTGTGTCAATACACCGGGCTTTTGATTGGCTTGTCCAGCTCAAGGTCAAAAGTCAAACTATGTATGTACCGTAATTCCTCACTTATAAGACACCCCCCTTGGGAAAAAGTAAAAATGCTCCAGTTATAAAGCACCCATTTGAAAAAAAACCTTACATCGTTGGGATTCGAACCCACAACATTCTTAATAAACAGTGATTACCAGGCAATCGACACTGAGCTATTCAGCCTGGTTTGCACACAGTTATCACGGATTTTGATATACGGATATCCGTCGTCCGTGATTGCTAATTTACGCCACTGTTATAGAGTATCAACACTTAACACCCCCAACTGAGATGAATAATAAAGATAAGATCAAACTTTTGCATGAGAATAATGTGTGGTATTTGTTGTGGGTATTTGATTTCATTTGTGATAAACTATGCTCTTATTGAACTGCCAATCCCAGAGATTTGCAAAAGAGATTATTATGGCTGAATAGAAATTGGAATTTTAGACATGTTAAAAAAGTGATTTTGCAGGTGAACCGGGTAAATCCAGGCGATGATTTCAATAGCATCACATTAGATTAATTATGCCTTTCTACCCTGGCGCCTTTAAATCAATATTTTTACAAACATCATTTTTTAACATCATGTGGATTCATTTTTCACCTGTGGCGACGGCCTTGGTTAGTCCATATCATATGAATTGGTTCATCTGGATCAAATCTAAAATTATTTACGATTATATGCTTACAAGAAATGCTCTAGGTTTTTATTGATTTACTTGCTATCACAAACATGAAATGTTGCGAGAAAAGGATGCATATACTTTGTCAATAGAGGAACTTGCTACTAGAGTATGGAACTTGCATTTGAGGACATCGCTCTAGAAAATTGTGTATGATGTGATCAAGGAGTTGTCTTTAACAATTAAATTAAAAACTTTCCTTAGTAATTTCTTGTCTATGGTACATATGCTCGTGTGCAAAACAGGCAGACAATAAATACATCAAGAGGGAAACTCCACAACTTTTGAACATCATGAAAGCTAATTACTTTGAACTTAGATGCAACATTTTTTTAGCAACATACATTCTTTGACTTGCTTTGCCAGCTATTCTTTGCACATAATCTTCAAATCTCAGGTGTTTCACCCGACAATATTTTGGTGCCATCTCAGACATACCCTCAGCTGTTTATGCTCAGGGGGTTTTACACCTTTATAATACCACTATGAGACATGCTAATATTAAAACTCAGGTTTCGAATCCTCCCAGGTTGAGAGCCCTGCTTATCCAGGGAATAAAAAAAATTGAAGTGGAGCTCAGCTCCACTTCAAGAAGGGTGTTTATAACCAAGAGTAGCTGAGCTCCACTTACTCACTGTACAAAAGTACCACTGCTGCCAGGTGATTGATACTGCAGGTGGAGCTCACTAGATTAATTGTTCTAGCCTACTGCACCCGATAGTGGTAATTCTTTCTTGGCAGCACATTCCATGTGATGAAAAGTCAAAACACAATCTCAGTCATAATCTGTGTATATTCAAACTTTGATATTCAATATAATATGGTTATCTGTGACTCCTCACTGTGAATGTCATTAGCGGTGGATACCATGAATCTCAGCTGGCACCCTTGTTTGTTTTTTAAATGGACTATGGACAAACAATTTAGCCTGATTACCTTGGATTAACATTAAAACATTGTGCCTGAAGGTCGGGTCAAGCCGACGGCAGCTCTAAGGGGAGCAACTCCAAATACAGAAAAATCAGAACAGGCTCGATCACGAGTAAACTGCTGCCAATTTAATTCCCTGGCAAAATTTCTTTATTGAATCCTTGATAACCTCACTGAGGTTCAGTTGGAAAATTCAATGGAATCTGTGTAAAACTTAAAGGGCCACCTAAACCAGTTTAGTAGACTAAAATTCTTAGCAATCTCTAATCGCGGAGGAACAGAAGTTTGTTTCTCACTTCAGTTCAGCCAATAACAGATTACTGAAGCTAAGAGCTCAATTGCATTCCTTACCTCTTGTTTTTGTTTTATAATATGATCCTGGTATATAGATCTTTGGTTTGGTCTTCCACTCACGGAACGATGCATACTCATTATCTAATGAGTAGCTGCAGCTTGCAGGTTTTTGTTGTGTGGCTGTGTCATTGCAGTCTTCAAGCTTCCCACTGGTGGGGGATTCTGCCTCGCTGGAGCTCGCTGGTTGGTATGGTGTGTCGGTGACGATGAGGCGGTCTCGCCTTTCTCTGGTGGAAGAATCTGCATAGCTCTGTGTAATCGTACGATAGTCATCGTCATTACAATGTATAGGACAGAACTTCCTTCTGATATGACAAGGAAAGCCACAGTCCCGTGACAGCCTCTTTGCACAGTTTTTCTCGTAACCTCCGCAGCAGAAGCAGAGTAGAGAGAGGACGATTACCACCAATGAAAGCAATAGCCCAATGGAGAGCCCATATATAGTTCTGCAATAAGAGCGAATATTTTGAAAGTGACTACAGCTGATTTTCGTTGGCATGGGAGCAGTGGCTGGCTTTGGTGTATGTAGAATTTTGATTCTTCCACAAGGTTTGGGATATTAGAACAATAATGCAAAAACGTTATCAATAAAACATCGTTTTTGGGCTACCATGGCTAGCCATGAAAAACCCTGATTGGCTTGTTCAGAGTGTAGGGAGAAATATATGTTGCCTCATTTTTTATCTTATAATTAAATACCATGCCACCTGGCCGTGCAACAGTGAAAACACACCGAAGTTACTACACCAGAAATGTGATCATCCACTATAAGCCGAATAACGAGTTGCTCATTATTAGATGCTCATGTCTGTTTATTGAGGAGTGTAAATATTGTATTCTTGTACTCAAGATGGCCATCGACATCGATAGCCTAACCAAGATTGCTGACAATAACATGTGAATTGACTTGGGAGTTGTCTCCACAAGATCAAAGATAACACAACTCTTAACTATTAACACTCATCAACACACATTGGTGGCTTCGTGCGGCCGAGGCTGGCCATAATGAGGTTGTACCGGTAAAAAACCTCAAAACAGGGCTTGACTCATGGTTGCTAGCTGGAGACACAAGTACTGGGCAGTAGCACTCAGTAGCACTCAGTAGCACACTATAGTATGTTGTATAGTATCTTACAGTTGACTGAGGCTGGATGTTTTACGTCTGATAGCTTCCACATCGCTGTCACAGTTAATCTGGAATCCACCGCCAGGTCTATCCCAGCTATCGAGCTGTGGGAATGAAGTTCCTACAAACTTCTCATTATCTGTTTCTCTCTCGGAAAAGTAAAACTTTAGATCATGTGACCTGGTAGTGCTGTTTTTCTCGCACTCATAATTTCTCCACCTGTGTAAGTAAGAGAATGTTGAAGAAACTTAACATGACATTGTTTATATAACAGGCTCGTTGTAGTAAAGGAGCGCCACGGTAGCGCTGCAAACACCCTTCCCCCACCCCCTCCCCCGTCTAGAAAGCCAAATGAAGTAGCCTAAAGGTACTACAATCGTATAATCATTGTCAAAATCAGCTCCCTTTGCTATTTAAATGCCTTTAAATGCCTTTAAATGCTTTGGAGACCCGGGAAATTGAGCTGACATGGTCTTTGCCTCCCCTACCATTTTTCTGAATTAAAAACTGTCACAAACCTTGAAATACAATCCAGACTGAATTCAAGGCGGCCCACGCAGCATGAGGTGATATAATCCCGATATCGCTCGTACAGTACGACTGTGACGTCATCACAGTCCAAAGGTTTCGTAAACGAATATGACGAATATGAGTTATATGACCTCACCAACCCTGTACACTGGAAGGTATCTTGCAGCTTGCATTTGCCAGCGTCAGCTATAGAGAGAGATAAAAAGGCAATGTCATGTCAAGGTTTACCAATAAAAATAGAAACCTTTGACAGAAAATCACTTTTAGGATAGTGCGGGCCTCCTGCTCACCTGATGCTCCGCCTCTGAATCTAAAAATAGGTCAATCACTAACAATGTGCTGGATATGATTGGCTGGTGGGAGTGAGAGAGCCAATGACCAGATTGTACTTGGTACTGATCTGGTAATAATGCTAGTTTATTCAGTTTCACTTTCACATTTCTAAGTAGGTACATTCAGAGATCTGGCATTGGCGCTCTTTCCCAACCAACCAGATCAGAGCCAACACACTTGTTAGGTATGTACATCACTACTTATAAAGAGAGCTGCAGAAGTGACAGTACCTCCCCACCTCCAGCTCTTCCAGCTGCACCAAGACTGTTATAAAGGGAAAGTTTTACTGAACTTACCGTAGCTTATCAGAAAACTGTTGCAGACCGTGCATAACTCAGCAGCAAGCAAACCTGTGACAATGAACAGCTGCACTGATCGCATTCCAGTTAGTGTCAGCTTAGCAGAGTGGTATAGAAAATAACTTTGTTATATAAACTATCGACTGAAGCAGTGAAAGGCCACACAAGCAGTAAAGCAGTGCTAGCCCACACAAGCAGTAAAGCAGTGCTAGACCACACAAACAGTAAAGCAGTGCTAGACCACACGAACCTTCACCATGGACTTGATCACTAGAAATATACAAGTTATGAATGACCACTTCTTATCTTACTATGTTTAATGTTAGCTATACTTTTAATGTTAAATCCATTTACTCAACCACAAGCTACTAGTAAACATTGCCTATTGCTGATGAAATGTTTACATTCTGAGCCTATGTGCGTGACTCATTTACTATCTTTCGACTACCGAGGAATGCAATCTGTCTTATCAGTTGATATTACAAAAATGATTTTTTGAATGTATTGAAGCGCTATTATAATACGGGTAGTGTTGCGTAAAAGGATTTTTGATGAATTATCATACTGCATCAGAGAGAAAATATGATTGACATTGAAGCAAATAATCATCACTCATAGCCTGTCAAAAAAAACGACCCAACCAACCAAATAATATCATTAATCATTTATAGGTGAGCAATAAATTATCAGACTTGCCAACCTAAATTTTTCAAAATGCTTACAAAAATTTGAAAAATGCTGAAAATGCTTACAAACTCCAGGGCACCTTATATGACCAGAAATTGCCTCAAAATTTTTTCGAGCTACGCGTAAAATCTCTTCTCATCACAGAACACAGCTCTTCGCAGTAGCATTGGAATGCGAATTGCACAACACCAACCTTTGAACTTGAATAATCATTAACATAATTGCAAAATTTTAAGCCTTGGTAGTGTCCGGAAGAGCTCTTCCCAATCTGCTTGCAAACAGTCAGCAATTTCTGTCCAAATTAAGCTCTTGTCTTGTCCCAGCCCTCTTGTTGGATCTATACATCACATTTTATGAAAACCTTGTTTTTAAGCTTACAGAGTCTGCGATGGTTTAGTTCAGTTCTTACGAACGAACTGCACCCGACCTTTTATCCAATTCCGCTTTTTATGCATATATAAGGGTTGTAAAACATGCAATAATGAGTATTAATGAATTGCGATTGTGCTTAGTCTGTATGTATTTGGTGTGACATCTCACCATCAGATGAACATGTTTTTTAAATATCAAAAAAGAATCACTAATGCTAAGACAAATTACACTTCAAAATAAGAAAGTTTTGGAGTATACTGTAACATGTAATCTTACAATGGATTTGGCATGAGTCTAATAAACACAGGGGCAGGATATCCGAGTTATCCCACCCCAACAATGGAGTGGGCAACTTTGTTACTCTCATTGAAGAAAATTGACTCATGTAAGCAGGGAGAATGAATTCAAATTTCCCTGATGTAAGACTTGAACACAGGTAAAAAGTCCCTATCAAATAAACACAATGGTTTTCCATACTGACTCTCGTGATCTGACTGGGCATGTAGATCACTGATAAACTAGGCTATCATTACCACAAAGCAGGTGTCGTAAGGCTAAGTATGCATCATGTGTGACTTGAATTTGCGCATGTGCAAGAACAATGAGTTTAGTTTGGGTTCTGATTGCAACTTCGGAAAGGGGAAATGGGATATCCCCTGCATAAACTGTCAATCAAAACCAGCTAATAATGACAAGGGAGGATAACTATTAATAACAAATCCGCACGCTTTGGGGAGTATGTCACCAGAGCAGGTAGCCAATCAGATGGCCTCGGAATTCCGAGATTCAATTTTGCAGAGATCAGCTCATGCCCAGAGCTGAGCATGCGCAGAATGATGGTTTTCTGTTGCCAATACCAGAGTTTAGACTATTAATCAACAATGACAATGCAAGTAAGCTGAAGCGTAGTAAACACTAAATATTGATAACCTAAATAGATAAACAGGTGTTTGGAAAACCATAAATGCGTACAGCTAGCAATTTGCGTCTAAAACTCAAATAGTGTCAAAGAAGCGTTCATTAACGCTTTATGCGTACAGGTTGGCATGTATGAAATTATGTCTATCAAGGAGTATCTATTTCGAAAAGACTGTCTACATCCTATTTTGTCAAATCTTATATTGGCTGGCATAGGATCCTATTATAGGCTCCCTGCGACCATATCCTAATTTCAGTTACACTGATCTTAGTTGGGATCCTTCCCAGTTTCATACCTCAGGGTTATAACCAATGTGCCCACAATGCATCTGAAACCAGAAGCTTTCAGGGCTATAAGACAAATCTTATATGTATTTGACTGATCTGTTGACAATTCTTTTGTATTATGGGATTCTGGAGTGTTCAGGGATATTTGAGGACAGGATCATGTCCCGGTTCCAGCAGTTCTTGGTTCTTGCACACCAATCATCTTCAAAATACCTCAAAACCACTGGGTGATGCACACCCCTTATGCAGTATAAACAATCCCCGCAGCGTCATTGCTATAAAAAGTATCAAACAGCTGGCATGAGTATAGGGTGGCACCGCATAGGTACTCAAGAGGGGATTACTCTCCCTATATCAAAAATGGTGACTGTGGGATACTTCACCCTACTATATGGCCCTATCTGATGTGCAGTTTGAATAAGCTCCTAGTGATTACCAATTTGCTAATTAAGTATTCCTGAAAACACTTGTGTAGCCTCGAACCCTTCAGGATTTTTGTTTCCTCTACCTCCCCTAGCATTTTTTCTGAATGACGGCCCTGCAGTAGTGTGCATAGCACTACACAACACACAGCTGTTAAGTTAGAACCCATGAGTGGAGACGTCTTTTGAGGTCTTAATTGCCTTGTTTCAAGCGCTACAGGAGGTCAGCAGGTGTTACAAGAATGTAACAATACCGCCGCACACAATAGTGTTAGGGCAGTGTATCTGGTGTATGGTGGAAATGTGTCGGTAGTGTAACATAATATATTTAAAGCCACAGTCCTGTTTGAGGGTTTATGATGCTGTCAGGTGTTAAAAAAATGAGGCAAATCTCATGCTGATAATCATATTATTATTTGAACTGTAAAGAGGGGCCAACTTCAGTGGTTGAGAAAATTAGAAGAATTTTCTTTTCTGTAGTTTCGACTGTTTCCGTAGGTTTGCCACGGTGATCCATATTTCTAGATATTTCTAGCATGGCTCAACTCTTTTTATTCTCTTCCCATTCTCAGAAAAGTAAAAATACCTTTTTTTCATCAGAAAATAAATCACTTACTTCACTTAGGTTGCAGATTCCCTTTAGGAATAACGCGCCAGTGTATTCGCCTCCTGCTCACTCCATCTCAGCCGATCTTTTGCCATCTCTGCAGCTTCACTCCAGGACTTGATGTCAAATGTCTGCAACTATTCAAGAGCTTTCATTCTCCAGGTCTTCTGTAGTCAACCACGTTTCCTTTTCCCTTTAGTTCCCAACCAAAAATAGTGTGTGGGATTGAGCCTTGCCTTCTCAGAGTGTGCCCCAGGTGAAGCCATCTTCTTACTTCAATCATCTAAAACACTGGGTGCTGTCGACCCATTCTGTACACTTCCTTTATGTCTTTGTCCAACAGTATAGCTTTAAAATCCGGCGACAGCAGTCTAGGTGGAAGACTTCAAGTTTGTGTAGGTCATCCTTTGTCATCTTCCAAGTTTCACATCCATTCAATAAGACAGACAAAACATTGGAAGAGAAAAGTTGTAACTTGAGATCTCTCTTTACGGACTTTGACCTCAAGATTTTCCAGAGCCAGTGGCTTGATTGGTCCGATTTTGAATATATATTGTTACACCTTCAACCGCATCTATATTGGCTCAAAGACACTGAAAGTTGTTGACAAACTCCAGGTCATTGTTGTCCATGGTGTTGTCGATGATGAAGGAAATTACGAATGCCCATTTTCTGTGGATGAACCTTCAAAGTTTTTTGTCGGTTGATACGGAGCCAAAACTGCTGTGATGTTGTCACCAGATGACTAGTGAAGCTGGACATCCCATTGTGTGTGGTGGACAGTAACGCTAAATCATCAGAAAATGCGAGATAGTTGAGCTTGGTGGTAAATTCCATCTCAGTCCAGTGCTATGATCTCCACCTGTTTTCTTCATAATGTAGTCAGTCACAGGTATAAACAACAAAGGAGAAATGACACACCGCTGACGGACTCCCCATGTCAGAAAAACTAAATTATACATTCAAAAACTTGTGAAATTATCATGCTTTGGAATGGTAAGAAATTGAATGGGTACTGCAGTATTCCATTTCTAAAGCAGGAAAGCAGATAGTGGATCCCAGCAAACATACAGGATTCCCGATATTGTTACAATATTGGGATTTTAAGAACATTTTATTAACCTTTGCACTCAAGTTGATGACCCATATTTGGTTAAATATTTAGCAAATATTCAGGAAATATTTATCAACAGTATATAGAATATCTCACAATATTGTTTCACAATATTGGGACAATTTTGTTTCACAATATTGGGACAATATTGTTTCACAATATTGAGACAATATTGTTTCACAATATTGGGACAATAATGTTTCACAATATTGGGACAATATTGTTTCACAATATTGAATGATTATTGCATTTAAATATAATCATGAATATTTGTACAAGCCTCTGCAAAACCTTCACTTGCAACATTGGAGCCCAAGCGTCTAAGCAGTAACCAATAATTACTGTATCGTTCTGAGAGGAATCTACATTGGGGCCCATATTATTCTATGTTGGATCAAGATACTAATTATTGTAGTTGGCCCATGACCATACTATCTATTGCCATTGGTCAAATGAAGCGAAGTATTTATACTCTCATACATATTTCTTTCAAAAACTTAATTATTTCCTTCGACCCAAAAAATTACCAATTACCTTTTTGCAATGCTTAGCGCACCAGCATACCTGTAAATCATTTGAGATTCTTCGCAGAGAGGGATAGGGACTGGGAGCTGGGAGTTAGGCATCACACTAATGCCCTGAGCGTGTAAACTTTTTTGCAAAAACAATGCAGTCTGCCTAGGCAGCACATACCACAATTTTGGTATTATGCTGCTGTGAACATTCATTTTTTCTTACCCCAATGAGAAAACAAAATAGCTGGGGGTTCCCCTATAGGAATGGGGCGACTAATACGCCATTTCCTGCTTAACCCCAATAAGAAATAAACGTTTAAGTAAGTACAGTAAGCTGCTGGAGAACAGCATGGGCAGGGCAAAAACTTTATAGGAGGAAATTCGGCTTCGATACTTTAGAAAAGGCGGAAAATTTAGCACCAAAGGAGAGGAGGTTATAGCGGAACTCCCTTTCACCAAAATGCACAGCCCAATAAGGTATCAGTAATGTTTAATATAACTTAAGCAGGCATCTGATTTCCACCTGCCGTGTACCTGTATCTGAGCTGCGGTCCATCCTCTCTTTCTAGCCCAAGTAGCCCCTTTATGACGGAAACAGTGCGGTGTGATCTTTGACTTTATCCCCGCTCGACCAGCTACATATTGTAATATTTTCCCAAACTCCTGGGCGGAAACATCAAAGAGTAGCGACGGGAGTTTATGCCCAAACAAATCCTGTAACAACAGCACTGGTTGCAAGGGTTCGCCTGAGTTGTCAACAAGTTTGACCCTAACCTCTGTCTTAGAGTGTTTGAACAACCTCAGAGTTAAATGACAAGAGGTTTTATCCTTTGACCAATGCACATCTCCGAACCGAAGGGCATGGGAGCTAGCTGTGGTGCAAAACTCTGATGGTCGAAGAAACCCGTAAAAAGCGAAATTGGCACGCAACTCTAGGAGCAAGTATTTCAGCTGCCCTGTTAAGTCTGAGCAGATGACTGGGAGACACTGCAGTTTCCGTGACTGCTGTAGACTCATTCCTAAACCCTTTCAGCATCATCTTGAGTCTTTCTGAGTCCAGGGATACTTTTAGGTCTAACTTGCGAAAAGAATGGCGCAGGGCGGAGATGTGAGTCAGTACTGTGCTGTAAGCAAGGCCCTCTTTCTTCAGATGTGCAATCCACAACTCCACAGAAGATTTACAGGCTTCTGTCTGGTAAGAAAGGCCCATGCCACCACAGAACCTTTTGAATTTGTTGAAACATTTTTCATAAATCTTTGCAGACGCTGGGCACACTGACGCACCGATCAGTTCTACAAAAAGAAGACGAAAGAATTGAATGAATCATTAAATGAGAATGAAAGCAATCACTTATGCGTTAAATTATGAAATTATTACATTATTCAAAGTGTATATTACTAAACTACCCTGATTTCCCTCCCCACAGCCAGATAATCCAAAAAGCATTAACTCTGGTTCCCAAGCAGGATGAAGTGGGGCGTTGCTCAACTCTTAAAGAAGTGCTTTCCTGTGTTGTATAACTCCAGAGTCCTTTGGGGTTACGTATTTATTAAGCTGTTATATATATATAGCGTAAGTATAAAGCGAGAAAAGCTATATAGTCCATAAGTGCATGAGTGACAAACCCCCCCCCCTCCCCCCCATCCCGAGGAGGCTGACTAATACAACATTTTTGACATCGGTTGAAAATAATTTAACCCTCCTCTCAAAATCTGAAAATAACCAAAGATCAAATCTAAATAATATTCATGTGAATATTGTAAAACATATTGTAGCAATATTCCAACAATATCTCATTGACACAAGCAAACATATTGTTGTGACCATATCCTCACAGTATGCTATGATCTTACTGTACACAATGTTCCGGCAATATTCCAGCAATATTTCCATTGGAACACTAAATGTAATATGAGAGCGATGTTTCTACAACATTCATGTAAACATTTTTGTAAAATTTCATGACAATTATACCAACACTATGTCATTGACATACCAAACGAAAATGCTGTCACATTATTCCCTCAAAATTGCATTCAGATCATTAAATGCAATAGGTTGGCAACCCTAGTACAACATTTATATAAATATTGCATGAAATATCAAGAAAATATTCCCGAAACATTTTATTGCAACGGATAAATATAATGCTGTGATAAGATTTATGCAATATAACACTACGGATATTATTGCTACAATACTCTTACATAATTTCATTCAAATTTTGCTCACAACATTACAGGGATATTTGTTCATGTCTAAAAATACATATCACCTCAATAATTTCTTTCAATATTATCCCAATATTGTCAGAGTGTTGTGTCCATCTTGTCCCATATATCTGCAAGCAAGTTGAGCTCTTAAGCACTCATTAGAATATATATATTCTGAGTGTGTCGTTGAATTTCCCCTGAGTTTTCATTCGAAGAGGTAAGGAGAGGTCCAATGCTGGTTTCCTGACAGGTTCATTAATGGCAGGAAAACATAATGTCACATATACTCCTGCCCTAAATAAGTCGTTGGATCATTTAGCCAGCATGTAGTGGGGAACTCCACAACACCTATCAAAAAAAGATGACTACTTTTCGAACGGGGGAATTAGGGAGAGGTGAGCAACCCATGTATCCTATATTCTGGTCATAACGTAGAATTGGTCAGCTCTAATCAATTAATGTCCAAAACTCTAGCTTTGTGGCAGCAGCAATTTGGCTCTGAGTGTTCAAAGTAAACCAAATGACTATCAGTATTATAACTGTTATTCAATAAGAAAATGGTGTTATATTTAGGAGAGGATAATACCTGAATTAATAATGAAATAGTGATTATATTAAGCATAGAAAAACAAAATATCTGTAAATATAAAAAAGACAACAAAAAAGTAACCGCTTTTATGACAAAATACTTGAAAAGTAAATAATCCCTAGCAGCATTTCAAAGATCAACTTCATTGACATCAATAGTAGGAGATCAAGCCCAACTCCCAATATATAATGGTTATATTGATGTCTGTAGAAGGTGTACATTACATCTTAGGTAAATAAAAAAAACATTAACTGAAAATAAAGAGTGATTCTGTAGGTAGATGTAAAAAGAGATTTAGTAGGAGAGATTATAGCACACAGATCGGATCACCAGCTACAGCTAAACATACTAGCTGGTTGTAGGTTTTCAATGATTTATCATAAAACAACTCCTGCCTTTAATCAGGATCATCTCGCTATAATATTGTAGCAGATCCATTAATTGTAGTTATTGCAACATTAAAGAATGGTAGAAAATGTTCTCTAGCTTGCCTTAGCATAAAGATTCCGAGTAAATTTGGTTGTCAAAGGAGTTGAGAAACACAAGCCTTTCATCATCATACCGATCGGTCGGGCTCAAGTCCGCCCTATCAGTGTCTGGGGCAGCAGCCTGTGACTTATCAACAATCACTTTTAACTCGGTACCATCCTGTGATTGGCATATCATGCCTGAAGCTGCCTGTGGTTGGCCCGTCATCTCAACAGTAGCAGCTCGTGATTGGCTGACTCCTTCAGAGACAGGCTGTGATTGGTTAGTAAAGTCGGAGTTTGCTTGTGATTGGTTAGTTACGTGAGACCCACAGGAGTCACTTCTTGAGCCTTTTTTCATCACAGACCTGTAGCTTGGCGGGCCGGTCTGTGACGTCTCGCCTGATTTAGAGGAGCTTGTGTCGTCACTGGCTATTTTTAGTAGTTCTTCTATGTCTTGGTGTGAAAACGGAGTAGGGGCGTAACCAGCCGGAATATCAATGTCCGCATTATAACCAGACAGTGATAAGTTCTCATAGTCCTTCTCAGCGATCAGTAAGGATGATGTCTAAACAAAAGAATATAAGAGATCATTAGATGAGTAAGATGAAAAAGAAGTGTCGTAGAACTTAAGATCATCTCATGATCTTTTTTTTGTCAAGCTTTGAGCCCTTAAGTATTAATATTCTTAATAACCGAGAAATATGGTTCACTCTTAAATCGTAATGTGTTGTTAACACATTTACCAAAATATACTCCATCCAATTCCACTCCATTTCATTCCATAATACAGTGCAGTTCACTTAATTCAAACCTCTGGGGACCACAAAAATTTGTTCTAATTGAGCAGAGTCTGAAATAAGTGACATTAGTATCCATTAAGATCTGGTTGAAGGGACCAACTTTCCTTGTCTGAATTAACAGGAGTTTTGAATTATAAATTTTGAATTAACCAGCTTACACTCTTCGCCTAAATTAAGTATAATACTATGATTGCCTGCATTTGGCGTTCAAACAAATTGCAAATTGGGTCACTTGATTTAGGCTTCACCAGGATAGATTAGTCAATGATTAAACCAGTTCCAATTCTTCTGATACAAGTTTGTCAATTAGTTAAAGTCACCTGTGAGTTTGGGGTTGATGAGTTGTAATAAATACTCCTGCCTAGCCCACTGCTAGTAGTAGCCTCACTAGACTGAGAGGCAAGTCGATCAGTGACTGACACGTTAGTATATCTCTGCGGTTCTGTACCAGTGCTGTCCAATCTTCGTGATTTACTGGAGCGGGCCCGTAAGTATGGCTCCTCTTGGGATCTCAGCCGCTGTAGAAAAAGTGATATGCGAGGATGAGAGGGGTAGGGTGATGAAAATGGAAGGCGCAAACAATGCCGGCTTGTTGTTTGCAGAATTTCATAATAAACCACATACTGGTTAGCTGTGAGGGTTGGTGGGAATGAGGGCTGGTTGGGGGACTAATGTAATCTACTACCACCAATCCAGGTTCGAGCATTTAAACTAGGGGCATGTCAAAATTACATTTAAGTAATACCACCGTAGTCAACAAGTGAAGTGAAGAGTTGCTTAATTCAATTGTCCCCTAGACAAAAGTGGGATCGCTGCCAAAAAAAATGTTGCGAATCAATGGTTCTGATTGGTTGTTTTAGGCCGATAAATCAAATCAACCGATCAAAGCAAATGCATAGACATGTTGAGAGCATGCTCTCAGTAAGCACAAGTTAGCAGAGGCTTAAATACATGAAGACAGCTCACATAAAGAAGGTAGACTAATACATCGTTGTATTACCTGAATAAGAGATGCACTGAGAGATCTAGCCATGAGACGAGATAGCTGAGAGAAACTAGGTCGCATATCTGGGTCACTACTCCAACATTTCATCATCACCTGTTCATAACTGTAATAAAGCCAAACACAACACAACAATGACAGTTATTTTAGACAACACTGATGACGTGATACACTACTGCATGTATATCTCTGATGGATAGAGAGTGAACTTATTCATTTAGCATGAGTGCCAACACAAGAGATTCGATGGGACAATCCATGTTCAAGTTAACTAATGAGGGGCGGTTAAATATATTTATTTATTGAGGTTTTTTAAAAGTTTATAATTAAAGTGAATTAAAAATAACTTGTTAGGGACTTGTACTAAATTTACTCTAACGATCAGCAATACACATGCTAGTGGTATAGTCTCGATGTCAGAGTGATTTTAAACTATACTCTGTCCTGCACACCAATCATGAAGTCAGAATGTCACAAAGGTTGTAAGTCTTGCAAATGTTTATATCCACACAACAGTTTTTATTTTAGGCTGAGAAAAGTTGTCCTTTAAGCACGTTGAGTCATGCATGTGATGAAATTATGCAGACTAGTTATTGGTATTGCAACGCAAAAGCCTTGGCAGTTGGATTGGTCAGAACAACAGTGGGTTTTAATAACAATGATTAAAGAAACTGATAACACAGTAACTTTGTTTTGTAAAGAAGCAAACATCAAGCATAGATCAAGCTTGGACAGATCTGCCTACACTTTGAGTTTCTTCCCATTCACTTGTAAGCAAGCCCTCCCCCCCCCCCCCTACTTATTATGGTTGGCATATCAACATAGCAACTCAAAAATACAGGATAATTGGATCAATTTGGTCTACATCAAACAGAAAATATTTACTCGAGAAAACTCACATTTTATCAGGGCAAAAGTTGGGGCACCTCATTCTATAACCGTGTTGGATTCTGTTGATGAAGTGCTCGTCGATTTCCAGTCCGGGGTATGGTGAAGCGGCGAGGGAGAATAACTCCCAAACGGTTACACCATATGACCATACATCAGTACGGACATTGAATATCTTATGTGTGAGTGATTCCACCGCCATCCACTTTATAGGTAGAGGTCCCTGTAAAATAAGACAAAATGTATGACTTATTGCCTAAAATTCATGCGCTATCTTTCAGAGTGGCCTATTTCCTAGTGAGTATAATTATGTAGGTAGGCACTGATGCTAATTCCTTTTCAAATCATATATGGTTCAAGGCCCTGCCACGACATAACCTAGAGTTGTCCGTACGCTGTGCAGGGTAATGGATAACTGTTAAACTTGCAGAGAAAATTAACTTCCTGTCGGTAAGCGTGCTGCATACGCTGGATAAAAACTCAGCAACAATGCAGAAAGTTCAATATGGCGAAATCAAATAACTGTCAAATTGTAGTTTTTTGCAATATCTGCATCGTGGAAGAATGGCCTTAATATTGATGAAAAGCATTTTTTTTAATTTATGCTGAAATAGACTGCCAATAAAAGTATCGAAAAAAGATCATGACAATTAAAATGAGACACATGTACCCCTTAGGTTCTCATAACAGTTTTGACCAAAAAGTCTGAAGCTAAAACTCACATGAACACTAAGCTAACACCCACACTAGCTAACACTAAGCTAACCCTAAGCTAACACTAAACTAACACTAAGCTAACACTTAGCTAACACTAAGCTATCACTAAGCAAACACTCACAGTTGTCTGTTTTTGATACTCCTGATACTTGTAGACATCCTTAGCCAGACCAAAGTCACAAATCTTCACAATATTATCTTCAGCTAACAACACGTTCCTAGCTGCCAGGTCCCTGTGTATGTACTGAAAAATAAACACAAACATTCAAACAATATATTCACAGTCATCTATTTCATGTCTAAGACATAATCATTACCATTGTTTTCTGTATATTCAGCCGAGAATCTTAAAATAGTCCTTAGTCAAACCCAACGGCCGACAATGAACCAAAATGAGGTGTTGCACCGGTCACCCGCCTAGCATCTTACTGTAGTTACTTAAAATGTTTTATATCTCACTTATTAGAGGTGTTTACCGTCGAATGGTGCAATAGCCCCCAACCTAAAGCCGCCTCCCCAGTTATCTTGTTGATCATTGAGGTAAGAGGAAAATACTTACATCTATACTAGCGAGATATTCCATGCCTCTAGCTATCTGATAACACCAGCTGATGATATCACGTAATGTCACAGGCTTGTCAGCCGAATGTAAACTGTCAGCAGTACCACCGGGGTTCAGATATTCTTCTTCTTCTGGAAATGCAGGGGAATATTACTATCACAAAAACGTATAGTCTACCTAAAGACCAATGCATGTTATAGCCAGGGAGTTACTTATGATACAGTTTTGTCAGATTTGCATGGTAATAAAAATTCTATGCACTACTTGGAAAGAATTATTGATGGTGGAAAAAGTGTCTCCCTTAAGGGAACTATCTCTCATTATCTGCATCATGATGTCACAGTCCCTGGAAGTGTTTGTGGCTTGTATTGTAAGTCTTTGGGTAGTCTTCAATAATTAATTATATATATAATATATATAAATCAGGATTTGTTTGCCAAAGAAGGCTTTAAACATTAAGAGAACTCATTTCTGATCTGCAAATGATCAAAAAGATCAAGAGAGCTGATAGCTTGTTGAGTAAAAAGAGAAAACTTGTATTGAGACTTGTATTTATATTTATCGATTGTGTAGAGACTGTCTTCAGACTACAGATAGATGATAACAGCCCGCTCGATAGAAATATCCGTCATTTTAGAGACAATTCTAAATCCTTTAACTTTTTAAATCAATATCAAGGAAGAACATACCTCCAAGGTTGACACAAATCTGTTCTAGCTTAGCAGCGTTTATCACAGCATCAGCGTTCACATAGTCGAGAACGGGCCGGAAATTGTTCTTGTGCTTGATGAGATAAGTTCTGAGGTTACCATAGCGACAGTACTCAACAATAACCAGAATTTTACCTGCAATATACAACGTAGTACATTGACCGAACCCATTTTACTGCTTTTTATAAATGCAGTTAAACTGGAATGTAAAAATTTGGCACTTATTTAGTTAATCCTTACACAAGTCAAAGCTTGTCAACTGCCAGCAGTGCAGATAACATCGGGTGATGGGATTACATTTGACTACTACAACTTGTTGGACTCCCAGGTGTGCCCCCACCTGCCCACAAGCTGAGAGAAAAATGAAGCAGTCATTGCTATAAGCCGACCATTCTCGGGAATGTCGTGAGTGGCTATACCTTGCAATTTTAACCAACATTTTCAGTATACCATGAACATCCTTGACCAGAAAAGTTTTGAACTCAAGCCAAGGCAACTGTGAATCTAATCAGAGCCCCTCCCCTTATTGGATTCCCTCCCTTGATCGGTGTCCCTCGAAAAGCACGGTCAACCCATTTAAATCCACGGTATACCCTCGCCAAACGATATTTTGGTTCTGATCAAATCTAAGCCAGCACATTGGCTATACCCTGATGTGAACACACAAAAATATGTGTGACATGGAGTTCATGAGGAATGTCCATAGTAAGTTGAAAGCTACGGCTGGGAGATATGCAATCTCATGAACAGACTAGGCAACATCCATTGACACCTGGGAGCGAATCATGTGATAGAATCATCTGATTAGTTATCATATGCTTGCAATTGCAGGGTTAGCAGTACTTTAAGGACACCTGGACTCAGGTAAAACTATTCAGCATAGCCTTATATCCAAGGTCTCTTTTTGTTTTGTTTTAAGGTCCAATTAGTGTAGTCTCTGTTTCATGCTTGCATAGAATCCGCCCAGTGAAATATCACTGCGCTTCTCACATCCTTTGTTGTGCTAAACCCAGGCGTAGATAGATTGAGGTGTATTGACAAGCTTTATTTTAGTCGTGAGGGGGAGGGTTCTTCCCTAATATAAACAGGCTGAGAGGCAGTACTTATAAGTCGGGTGGGGGAAGTTCCTCCCTAACATAAACAGGCTGAGAGGCGGTACTTATAAGTCGGATGGGGAAGTTCCTCCCTAACATAAACAGGCTGAGAGGCGGTACTTATAAGTCGGGGGGAGTTCCTCCCTAACATAAACAGGCTGAGAGGCAGAACTTACCGCGACTGATGTGTCTGGTACAGGCACCAAGTAAGTTGACTATATTGAGATGCTGACCGACATGTATGAGAATCTTCAGTTCACTTATCAGAGCTTTAATCTGTCTCAGGTCCTGCTGGTCTGCAACAAAAGGCTAAGCTTGACTATGCTTGACAAAAAGTTCATGAGGTTCACTAGGTTTATATTCATAGGCTATTTGGCCTTGGCAGACTCTAGACTGAACTAGGTTGACAAAGGGCGTTGCTAGTCAAAAAGTAAAGTGTAAGTTGTACAACTTGACCTGGTGTGACCTAGCAATTGTGTTGGCTCTGATTGGTTGAGTAGGTGACCAATCAGAACTTTTATTTTTGCTTGCGATGAGCAACCTCTTCTGCACTTGTGAGCAAGAGTCTGAGAATGTATTGAAAGGAGCAGGGCACGGGTGACTGGGGGACATAATTATCAAGCTTACAAGTGATCTGCACTATTGCAAACTGATTATGAAATTACACTATTATTATGTATAAATATGACCTGCCTACAAACTGAGAGCAATAATTGGCGCAAAACATTGCAGCCTCGCCCCTGAGGCACAAACTATTCCGCCACCCATTCTTCGGAATGAGGTGCATGACTGAACCTGAACAAACGTTTTTTTCATTAGTTTAGTCATAGTTAGACATTTCAGGAGAATCCTTCTGAAGATACATATGCCACATGAATTAATTCATGTTATTTCGAAGAAATATACATCACGCAAAAATAAGAAAATTTATACTAGCAAATGATCACTCACCCCTAACGGTTTTGACAGCCACAGTGGAACTAGCTACACCATTCTCTATATTCATAGCCTCAGCTTTCAGAACCCGACCAAATGCCCCCTGTCCGAGTAACATCCCAATTTTAAGATTTCCAATGGGGAACTCCCAGCCAATATCATAGGGTAGAGCTTCTGTCTGTTCGTCCAGAGGTATATCAGGATTTATCATCTCTTTAGATGGCAGCAGCAAAGAATCGAGTGAAGAGACCACAGGCTATAAATAGCAATCACATGAAAAAGTCATTCATTCTCTACAGGAATCGCTTAGAGCTGTAAACATAAGCTGGTCATTCTACGGCAAGCAGATTAAAAGAATGTGACTTCCTTTCAGCTCAAAATTGGTTTGTGGTGTCACACCATTTTCTACGCTGTGTAAACATTACAGGGGGTGCTAGAGGCTCTCAATAAAACCCAGCCAAAATCACATTTCGGTCATTCCTTGCTGAGATGAGCAAGATCTACCAGATGTCTCGTTCCTAAATCGCTCACAGCCTTATGGAACTAATATTCACAAATTTGACATTTGGGAACAAATTTGTCAAATTGAAAGGTCAAAAGAGCAATAGGATTATGTTAATTTGGTGCCCATTCTGATTGAAAGAGGCCGCTGGATGCTCCTAACATATATGATTCCAATTTCAAACACTCACCACTTGTTTCTTACGAGAGTAGCATTTATAAAGGCAGCAGAGAACAAGCGCTGACACCAGAAAAGTAACTGCAACTATACATGAGATGATCAGTATCTGCTTCTGCTTACTTGTCATCGTTGGCTCTGAAAGATCAAAAAATAAACTTTGGGATCATGGAATTACAAAGACGAAAAGTATAATGACAAATAATACGCCTGGTTTTCGGGAAAGTCATGTCAGACTGTTGAATATCAAGGAGTGAATTATGTTTCACAGCAGTACACGAAAGAATAGGAAAATATGGCTGATGAACATTCTAACAATTATTCAGTGGTAGAACATCAATAAAATATAAATTAAAGAGCGCACAACTGTTAAAATATTCTTAAACTTGTGCACACACTCTAGTCATACCTCTCACACCCAAATGGAATGAGCCAGTAATTGAAGCACTGGTTGTCTTCCCGACACATTTGTAATATCCTGTATCTTCTGAATTGGCTCGCAAGATGGTCAAGCTGAAATAAATTTTATATTGGGTGGATATTTATAATTCAAATTTGAAAGAGCTCAGCTTCGTGAGACTCTCTGTTTTCAATAAGCTGAGGAATTCAAGGATATCCTTTGTTTTGATAAGTTGACACATACAAAATGATTCAAATGTTTCAACGGTCGAATTTGGGACATCGCTGGTGCTGTCTTTTTCCTACTCCATTAATTCTAAAAGTTTACCAACAGGAGTCAAAGCTGGACCGGTCAGTGGCCCTATAAAGAGAATGTCATTGAATCATTGCCAAGAAAGTACTCCATATTATGGCATTATATACATTACTTCTTATCAGAGAAAAAAATCATATGAAAAAATCTTAAGCAAACAATAGCTTGAACGCTGAAGACATACTTGTACCCTGTAGTAGAGATCAATGTTGTCTCACCAGGAGTTACCCTCTCTCCATTTCTATACCATGTGACAGTAGGTAAAGGCCTGCCTTGTGGTTTACATATCAGTGATTGTGTGTCGCCCTGGTCTATCTCAAGGTCAGAAGCTACAGATTTTACCCAAGTTGCTGCCACGTATGCTATATGGAGAAATCAATCGTTTATTATACATGAAGATTATAGTCGACAATATGAGTATCTTATTCAAGCCTGATAATATGTGATCAAGTTTAAACTGAATAGAAACGTGTAGGTTTCACATTGTTGGGCAGTTGAAGCATAAGCTTGATTCGGAGTTGTACAGTGGCGTTACAGAAAAACCCCTAGAATAGATTTTATTTTGAAGGACGCTTAGAAGCTATTGTACCATCATGTACATGAACTTTCCAAGTAATAATTCCCCAATCAAGCTCTCTCCTTTCTTGTAATATGATTTTTAACGTGCTTTGCAGTTCAAGTACTTACGTTTGACAGAAAGTTTTACAGGTGATCCTAGTTTACCACCCCGGCATTGGCATTCATAACTCAGACCATCTGAGTCTAAGGAAATATTCTGCAGCTTCACCGATAGAATAAATGTGTTTTCAGTTCTGTAAAACAATTAAAATTTCAAATTTACAGTTTTAATCAAAATTCCACGCAAAACATAATATGTCAACAAGATTTGCAATTTATCAGGGACTGTTAACAGAATACACAACCTGCACATCAAAAAGGTTATAAACTCTTAACTCACATCAAGAATTCTTCTGTCTCCTCACTGGTCCTGCCATAGACATGTGAATTAGATTGTACAACAATAACTTCATCAGCAGTACATTCTATTCTAGTCACATGACATTGCAGTTTCAGGGAATTATTATCTACAAGCTGATTGGCTGCTTGTCTGGTAGCCTGTGTAAATCCAATTCCCTGAGAACTCTTTGGCAGATCTGAAAGATTGCAATCAAATTTTATGGACATCGATTGTCCGCCCTTGCAGAAAATAAACTGAAATATGACTAGTAATTTAATCTGAAATTCCGTTAAATGATTAGAAAAATAGAATTTTATATTTTGTTTCTACCATCGAATGTCTGTATTATTATTTATATTTATAATGTTTATAATGTAGTGCAACACCTTTTACAAATCATCATAGATAAAATGATGTGTTATCATATTCTCCTATTAAATTAAAACATTGCTCAAACCCAAAAATTGACGACCAGTCATAAGTTCCATGCCTTATGCCTTATTGACTTATTATATGTTTTATCTGATTACATATGTTTTTAATCATATTACCTGACACAGCGAGTCTGATAGTCTGGGGAGTTGTCCCCACATTGTTATATGCCTCACATTTTAACCAGCCGGACTGCTCTGCTCTAAGCCGGATTCCTCGGCTATCCGGAGTTCTACTGTGATAGTAAACCTTGTTAGCTGCTGAGGATGGCTGCCTGTGAGAAAAACGAAATAGATTGTTTTCAGTTTATTTTCACTTTGATTAGTGGCTGATGTTTCCTGGCTGATGAGTCAAAATCCAGAATAGTGGCTTTGTAGTAATAACTTATCTCGTATATGGTAAACATTAAATTTTGTTTGCTAGCACTCAGCCACAGTTGCATTGTTGCATATAATCAATAGACCTGTGATAAAGCAAAAGCAGCTCTCAGGTCTCAGAATCAAATATAAATATTTACATGGCTGCTGCAACGGGCAATCGCTTGCTTTTCGTATTTAATAACACACAAATAATGTATGTTCATATCAAACGTAATATATGAATATATACGTATGTGACCAAGACAAAACCTTGTACTTCAGAATGATATACCGAACATGCTGGCTAACAAGTTATCTCTTGAAAAACAACTAGCTAGTTGTTGCCTCTGATTGGCTGTCAAGAAGCCAATCAGAGCCTACACATTGGATAAGTAGAACTCACTTGAGATCATCAGATATCCTTGTCCAGTTGTTTGGGTTAATCTGACATTTGTTAGTGTAGTCACAGGGCTGCCAGCTCCAATCTATATCAGGTCTGGGTATACCTGTAAGCAAATCAACCAATAAACAAAATCAATGAATCCATCAAGAGGTCATTCAATCAACTAGTCAGTCAAAACACCCATCCAATCAATCAATCTTTAGCCTGAGCAAACTGAATAAAAACAACAAATTTATAGTCTATCAAGAGGAAAAGAGCAATCCAAAACTTGCAGCTGGACAGATAGGTTAACTTATGTGAAGTAAATCAGACAGCAAAATATTCCCTGATTGATTGATATTCATAGAAATACGAAAAGATACAAGTTTGTGAGTTGTGGAACTTAATTCATAAGATCAAAGCAGTCATATCCGGTGTTGTTTCCAATTTTTTGGTATCCTGGAACTTTTTTCGGGTCTTTGATTCCGAGTCATAAAGTTTGATCTTTAAACTTGGAATGTACTGCAGTTATTACACAGGGAAAGAGAGGGAGCCCGACCTTGTAGAGATTTACAGTTGAGTTCCAGTGAGTGATTAGTCTGATAGAACTCAGCTGGGGCTGCAGGGTGGTATAGCTTAGTCCTGTTTCCATATGTGTAGGATACTCCTATCTCTGGAACAACTAAAATATATAAAAAAAAAAAAAATTAATTCATTTTATTAATGGAGGTTTTCTAAACTTTACATCTAAAAGTAGTTATTCATAGTATATGAATCCTTGGCCTTGATTATTCCTTTGACAATGACAAAACAGATATGAGGTTAAGTATTTGGTCAAGAACAGTAACCAGCACGCGGTATGCAAGCAAACTGACTCTCGTGGTCTGACTGAGCATGTAGATCACTGATAAACTAGGCTATCATTACCACAAAGCAGGTGTCGTAAGGCTAAGTATGCATCATGCGTGACTTGAATTTGCGCATGTGCAAGAACGATGAGTTTAGTTTGGGTTCTGATTGCAACTTTGGAAAGGGGAAATGGGATATCCCCTGCATAAACTGTCAATCAAAATCAGCTAATAATGACAAGAGAGGATAACTATTAATAACAAATCCGCACGCTTTTGGGAGTATGTCACCAGAGCAGGCAGCCAACCAGATGGCTTCGGAATTCCGAGACTCAATTTTGCAGAGATCAGCTCATGCCCAGAGCTGAGCATGCGCAGAATGGTATGCAAGTCAAATACCAGGTCAACTATAGACTGAGAACTGAGTTCAGTTGCAGTGGTTTGTAGCACCATTATCTGAGCAATCAAGCAATGTATGCATGAGTCTAGTAGGCATTAGATAGCGGCTTGCTCGGGACTAAGAGGGTTATTTTGCTACTATTTGTTACTGAATATTTCCATTTATTATCAAAACATCATGGACTACAAACATCTAAGTTAGAGGTTATATTGGTTTATGGTATGATTGGCGTTTAATTTTCATAATTGAGCTGAGCTTTGGCAAAAACTGTTGCTGTCTCACTTCACATGATTTGGCATCTTCTATGGTATGCGCTCTGTGATCGACTGGACTACAGCCAACATTACTTGCATTCGCAAAATATTTGGACCCAAAACTTCTAGGGCAAGTGTTTGTGACTTGGCAGGACAAGGTGACCAGGTAGCAGGAATTTAAGTTTGCACAGAGTGACAATCTCAACCATTGCCCTATTCATCAGGTCAGTATTTAGTTAAATAAAATTGCTGTATCAGAATTGTATCTATCCTTGCATTGTAATGATTTGGCAAAGAGTTTGATATTTTTGTTTAATTTTTGGTCAGATTGCACTTAGCCAGTGTGTTGGTTTTAACCGGGTCTCAGTCAATCAGAACCAACACACCGGCTAGATAGCAATTCATGCCTAGGGAAAGTATCACATAGCTTATTCTTACCTTGTACGTCCACTCTAAAGGTGTGGCTATAGGCCTGTCCATTGTCAACATAGGCTGTTAGCACGTAAACAGCAGAGTCCGCCCGTACAGGTGAATTAATCTTCATACTGGCATCATAGTAAGTCTCATTATCAGATGTGGGCTCTCTAAATATACAAAACAGAAGTTTTCTTTTTCAAATGGATAAAAATTAGTCGAACTAGATCCATTTGATCCGATCTGACTGTATTTGTATTTCCTTTTCTTCATACACATGTGACAACAGTTCATGCGTTGAATAGGAGTGACTTAGTCAAAGTCATCACAAGGTACTGTCTAAAGATTCAGCTAGACATCCGGGCAAAATGGCTACCCCAAGAAGAAGGGTACATCGTAAGCTACTGTGCGGCTTGTATGTTCTAACTAACTCATGGGAAGGTGAAATCAGAAAAACTCGTGCTTTTTTCAGTCAGTTCCAATTTTTCGGCCCTGAGTGGTTGTTGGTTGGACCAACCAACAACCAATCATGAGCCAGTATAGTGGCTAATTAATAGACAGTTTCTGAGCTCTTATTTATGCCTCAATTCGGAGTTGTCCTCTCTCCAGTTTGGTACTTTTAACCCACGCCGCATAGGAAAAACCTGCTGAAAGAGGGTTATCTTGAAAACCGCTTATGTTAGGATAAAAATGAGTTTTGATTCAGAGGCTGCACCATTGAAACCCCGTGAGACAGAGTTTCCAAATCATTGGAGGCTTGAATGTTGATAAATCCTAATTTTAGTGACGAAACTCATGAAAAATCCTGCCAAATTGTCCGCAAAACAGGCAGAAAATGGTATAATTGACTATCCAAATACTAAAATTATTTCCCAAACTATATCCAGATGAGTTTTCAATGCTGCAGATTCTGAATCAAAAATCATTTTTATCCTAATATAAGCGGATATCAAGATAAATAACCCTCTTTTTAGCACGTTTTTCCTATGTGGCGTGGAGAGAGGACAACTCCGAATTGAGGCCTAAATCAGAGCTCAGAAAACTGTCTATATACCTGAAAACCCCTCTGTTTGCAAATCGACTCCGAGATAAAAGTCTCTCTGCACCAAAGCAACAGTGCCACAAACTGGCTGAATTGACAAATTTAAATTTTGCCTATGGAGGCTCTTTTATTCTTAGTGCGAGAGGGGTGACTCTTCAGTTTGGGAACATCAGCTCATTTGGATTAATCCAAACTCTACAGTGCAAAGATGACCGACCTGAACTGATTGGTTGCATATGCGCAAAGTACCTTGAACATATACTTACATAGATATATGATATTTGACACCATCGTCTATGACATCATCACCTAGACTCCACACTACAGTTGGTTTGGGTAAAGCCTGCAGTCTGACGGATATGAAAAGTTGACCATCACTTTCTTTGCCAGTAAGAACCTCCCTTGCCTCGTTTGATTTAGCAAATGGCCCAGCTGAAAATGATAGTAATACTAGTCATTAACAAAAAAAAATACAGTGAAAACATAAAATAGAAAATCACATTAGAAATACTTCAGCCAAGTATTTTAATTCCAAATTCCCGCCTGAAGCAATTCCAATCATGACCGGGAGAACAACACTTCAGATGCTACCTTAGTAGTTCAAGTTTTAGAAGTTTGGCTCAGCCACTCTCAAGGTACATCCTAACACTAAACCAAACTCCTATGAATTCTTAATACCAGATGTGGCAACCTCACTCTTCAGCGCAAGACACATAGAGCTTTAGATCATGTGCCCAGGCTGTTCTGATTGGACACCTTACTAGGCTTGAAAGCTAAAACTCTTTCTCCGGCACCATGTAGTTCTAAATGTATTAGTATTTAATGATGTGTGGAAGAGACAACATCATTGTCCCACTTACAATAAACTGTTATTTTTTTGGTTACTTTGTTCCTGTACACTTGATCATTGGAAGGTTTGTAAGCACAGTCATAGCTGCCAGAATCAGAGGGTTGAAGATCGGTTACTGTTAGGAATGTCTCCATCACCTCTGATGATAACCGTGACCGTCGGTTCTTTACCTCACTCACCCTCGAGTCACTCTGAAACATCAACGAGTACAGCAATCCAGAATGCAATAATTAGATACAGATGCATGAAATAAACAAATATTAGCTAGAGTTTAGTTTTGCTAGTTTTTGGGTGAGTGTGTCACTCTAAAGCATTGGAGTTATTCTTAATACAGAAGGCGATATCCGGTACTAATACATTCGAATAGCAAGACCCTAAATACTAGCTTAGATAATTTAGCCTCGCATGTTTAAGATGTCTTTTGTAAGCTGAGGTTGGAGTGAATGTAATGTATTGAGGTTGAGTAGATATAACCTTGATGAATTTGGCAACTTCAAACCTGTGTAAAATGGCAAACTTTTCCTCCTGTGAAATCTTTACTCATTAGAATACCACAGTTGGTGGGAATGCAACAACACGTGATTGAGGAACTCATTCATTGCGGATTACCTCAATCTCTCAAAACCCAGGGGAATAATCTTAGCATAAAAAGGAATGGGACAATGCAGACATGACCAGATTGAGGTTTTCTTGTCCTGTCACAGCCTCATATGATCCCAATAACTGTGTGCGTCAGATAGCCACCCTGGGACAACCTGGTTTGTAAAAAACCACAATCACGCGAGGTAAATAAACCCCTCAAAGCAATGAGCGTATACCCGCATGTTCTCAGAGGTTTTGCAAAGCAAGGCAAAAACCTCAAAACTCAAGTGTATAACCACAACCCAATTCATGTGATGTGATGAAATATTAAGCTATTGAATGAGAGCCGCTGTCCTTAGCTAGCCTCATTCCCTCATATGCTGGATTGCTCATTTTGTGGTGGGGTCTGTCCTAAGCTAGCCTCCTTCCCCTATACGCTGTATTACCGATTGTGTGGTTAGGTTGCTGGGCAATTGAGGTTCACACTTCTTTCCAGTCATCATGACATTTATACATGATTTTCTTATGAAAATAGCGCTCTTTGAAATACATAGCTTAGAATAGCAGGCGTTCCAGGGTTGCTGCTCTGCACAGATTGATCATTGGCCTCTTATTTTTTGATGCTACCTTTTCACAACAGTGTCCTTTAAAGAACACACAATACTGGATCAACACCACAAAATGTTCCAATGTTACTGGCACCAATGATAATAAATATAGAGTTTTAGAGTGTGTGGTTCATAGAGTCATACCACAACCCTCTCACTTAAAGTAATTGCGAAAGAATCAGATCTTTGGTATTAAAAATTGTAACTCTTTTGTATGTTCTCATTCCAACGTTGAGTGAAAATCAGTTGAAACTGGGCCACAGGCTGTTTATGAACCTAGATCAGTCTTCTTAATTAGACTGAGAACTATAAATGATAACAAAAAAATCTGATTCTTTCACTATCAGTTGGTTCTGATTGGCCAATTGTATGCGAAATTTGGAGCCATCACTGACATAGACAGTCAAATATACCTGACAATCATCTGTAGAGTTACACTTAGCCGGATAATCCCAAAGAAAGCTCTCAGTCTCCGTATAATTAACAGTACAGTTCAGAGTTATGTTCTCTCCCCTCAGGTAATGGTATCTCCCTGTATCAGAGCTTAGCATAGGCTCGGGTAACGTCGCTATAAACAGTATCGAACAGTGTCAGATCAAAGGAACAGGTTGTACAATATCGGTAGAGCTCATGTGTGGAACAACTCTCAGGTCCCAGGTAGATTAGAACAACATATAGCCTATTGCCTGATGTATACTACTACTTTACCATTACAATAGTTCATTACATAGTCCATACTATTCATATTAGTTCATATTAGAACCATTACATAGTTCATACTGCATATCCGTTATTGCATATAGGTCATTGCATGTTGGATATTGCATATTGGTTATTGCATATTGGTTATTGAATATTGGCTATTGTACATTGATTATTGCACAATGTTCAGTACTCAATGATAGTGAGTGTAAAAGGAGGTTTCGAACTTCTATCACTTGTACAGTGAAGGCGGAAGTTTTAATCAACTTGGACTCCTTGTCCTCACACAGTAATGTAGCAGACCAAGTCGGTTCAGACATAGGTTTCACCAAAAGCTGGGTGCTCAAATGACTGATCATCCTGAAATCAGGGACATATTGAGTCAATTAATAGGATGGGAACCAGCTCATCAATATACACTAGACTAGAGGAATAGTAGTGCAATTTTCTCAGCCTCATTAATTTATATAAACAGCACTAGCACCTAGCGAAGATCGGTGCTAGCTACCATTAGGTCTCTTCAATCAAAAACTAGCTAAACAGAACTCATCAAGGGTATCGATAATGCATAAAAATGAATGTATGTCTTCATTAGTATGACTCACCAATATGATGTTTGACAGCAAGGTTGATAGTCTGATTTTGAGTACGATCGCCGAGCTGGTAGGTGCAGTGGAAATCTATCCCATGGGGAAATGTCGCTTTCATTAGTTCAACACCTTTTGTTTTATCCACTGTAACAAACTGTATCGAAAAACAGTTGGATTACATCAGGCAAAGGACATCACTATCTCGAGAACTACATAAAACTTTTGAGACGATCAATCTGCTTGCCTGGGTAATAACTTAATCTCACCTAATGTTCACTTCTTTTACAACAAAATCCGCCAACTCAATCTAAACTTCACACAACACTGCCTGACCTTGATAACTGGTCTCAGTTCATTTTAATGCATCTCTTACATGCTTTAGACTATCAATTTATATATACATATATATTTACATATTTGTATATGCATGTAAATTTTCGAAAGAAGAGTTAAGTATCAATATGACATATGAAATATTATGACAAATGCAGTGTCACCAAATATCATTTTAAAGAGCTCAAAAAGTTTCGGTCTCAGTTCTGAATATGCTGACAAATTCTCTGTAATTTTAAGGTTTTTTGAAAATTTTGATTTCTAAGTTGCCCCTCAACCATATGCTTAGAAATCATATTCAATATCAAGTGATCTAGTATTATCAAGCATTTTTGGATGATAGCTCTCTTTAATTGTTGCCCGTGCATCATACCCCCAAATTCTAGAAGTTGTATATCTCTTTAAATTTATGGCAGGTATGGTGCACACAAGGTTCCTCTGGTTCCCTTTGTTTGATTGTGAGCTTTCCAACAATATAAAAAAGGTATAGATGTCATAAAGCCTTTAACCACATGGGAGGAAGTCGTAATACACATCACAGAACCCATCACCCCGTGTTCAAATTTTGAGAGCCATAAAATTGGCTAACCACTCACCCTATCACTCTAAAAAAGACAAAAATAAAATCCATTAGTATAACATTGCATTTTTGTTTCACAACTTTCCACAAAGAGTTGCAGATGTAGAAATATTGGAGATGGGAATAAGTCTATTGTCAAAAGGTCCATCAATTCTATCATCAGAGATAATAGCTTTAGCTTTTGAAGTCTTGAAGAAATGAATTACCAATCAAATCTAACAAACGAACCAAATAAGCCAATCAAATTAGCCAATCAAATAAACCAATCAAAAAAACCAATCAAATACACCAATCAAATGAATCGTAACTCCTACACATCAATTGTTACAACTCACCAATATGTTGTTCTGGAGCTCAACTGTAACTTGTACTCGGCTGTTGACCGGTAAGCAAGGGAGATAATTCTTAAAAACAAACCAGGTGAAATCTTTGTTTTTCAAAGGAATGAATAAGTCTGTAGTGGGGTCGGCATCTGTATAAAAACAAAAATATCAGTATAGTAATTTGAATGCAAAGAATGGCAACCCAGAAAAAGCCTCAGCCCTCAGTGACAGTATTTCAGATTGACTAATATTGGAGTCAGACCCTTGTTATAGCCCCCACCGCCCCTTCCCCTCTCCCACTTCTCTGCTGACGAAGCAACCATAATCAAAGGCTTTATTATGTGCATGAATTCAAATGCTGAACAGAACCTTACCGCCCAACAGGGTAGTAAAACCACCAGGAATCTGGCATCGTATAGTCTTTCAAACATTAACATGGGATGAGACTTAGGGTAATATTGCAACAGGTCAACATTGTTCTAGGACAAGACAACTGTCGTTTGTCTTTTCTTGGATCAATTGATGTCAGTGCTCTTCAGATCAGTGTTATTGTCTTTCCACTGTCAATAATGTTTATGCTACTGGCCATTGCTATGGTAAAGGGGCCCAGCATATTGAACAAGCTGGCTGAAATCAATGACTATATGAACTCTACCTAATCGCCGGGATTGGAAGCCATTGAACTGGGAAAAACGAGACTAGTGACCAGCCTTGGTCAGCCTTGATTGAAGAATCTCTGATTGTTGTATTTTATCGATAGCCTGAGCGTGCTACTAGAATAGTATAATGATGAGGGTGGCAAGGTGCAACCCTTACCATTTACAGAGAGACATTTTAATACTAACAATAGTCTCTCAGGTGGTTGAGACACCAGTGTCAATATTTTCCTTGAACTATCAGAACTCAGTGATAATAAAATTTATTTCATGTTCTTAGGCAAGTTAGTTAATTTGAGCGGCATGCAAGCTACAATTTGATTCATCATAATTCACTTCAACTAAAGTTCAGAGTAAAGAAGTGAAATATGCTCACAGGCCGGATAACAAATGTCATTGTAGATCGTTTGAAACTTACCATAAATAAATAGGTATACATGTGATATTGTCTCCCCTGTCTTACTGTTGTAACATTCGACACTGCCCGTGTCGTAATACTGTACGTTTGTGAGTTTATATTCTCCTGTATCTAATCTGCTTACGTCTTCAGTATTAGAAAATCTTGTGAACTAAAGAAGATGAAAACAAAGGATTCAAATTTTGGCCTAAATATGAGACATTAAAGCATCTATGAAATCAAGATTGGGTTTATCAATACAATTTCTCCAGCTTATCAGCTTCAAAACAAGCCCAATATTGGCCCTCTTGGACCACCAGAAGCTGGGTTATGAGGCATCGAAATCAACCCTTTTAATATTCGCTCATGAGATCACATCAGGGTTTTCAACCAATATTAAACATTTTTTTGTAGTTTGTTTAGTTGACCAATTGAGCTGTTCTTGGGCTCATTTTGAAGCTTATTAGCTGGATCAACTCCTCTGATTATCATTGATGCTTTAAGTGGAAACACCTCAAGTTGAGACCTTCAATAGGAGTAATTCTGTATTTTGTATTAGTTAGACTAAAAGTTTCCAACCAATGCAGACATCATTACCTGAGACCTAAACCAGAGAGGTGGCTGATCAACATGAACTGCTTTATCTATCGCTCTAGGCCACCCAGGATATCCAGGGCTCATTTAAAGGAAAATGCCTATCAAAGAATCTGATCTTCACCATTTGAGAACCCTAGATACACTGCAGCTAAATCTAGTCAGCATATCAGCATAAGTGAAACAAAGACACTGACACAACAGTGCTTAGAGCTGCCATCGCCAACAATAACACATGACTTTGTGTCATGCCTCTGCTGCACATCCTACTATCCTACTACTTTCTCATTCCTACATAGCATCAGCCGTGTACGAGATTTATTGGCAGTTTGGTGACATTTGTGGAATTTCAACTTCTAAAGCACTATTGGGTGACGGCTGGACTTTTGCCATCAAAGGTCATCCAATCCAAATCCTCCAGGTACCTGACATATAGGATGCGGGTGCTGGTCGCAGCCACATACTGAACACTTGCTGTGTTACACAATAAGCATGTCAGACCAGTGAGAGTTTTATATCAACTTGTCTTGTACACGGCAACAGTTGATTAAATAGTCGATTAAAATCAGAGGGTTTTATTACACGCCACATCTTGAAACAGGCAGCGGGATTTTGGTTGCCCTAGGGGGAGACGGTTTTGGAGCCAGAAGGCACTCTGTTTGTAAGCAGGTCAGAGCACACTTTGACTGCAGTGGGATTCAGACCCATGACCTTCACGCTTACACATTGAAGGGCTGGTGCTCCAACAAATTGAGCAACCTCATTCTCATACCGCAGCACGCACACGCACGTAGCAACAGCATCGCACAAGATTATCTTTGCTCTTGATGTGATTGGGACTCTAAGTTAGTTGTCTTGAATTGATGAATCACAGAGAAATTCCATGAGTAGGCCACGACTATAGAAATTTTCTACCACAAACTACTTAACATAGCCTGTCTCAAATGCTGGTTCAGTAGACGCCATAAGAGAGTACTGAACAAAATAATGTCCAGCGGACTTATTGGTTACAAGGTGGTCTGTCTCAGTACTGAGTCTGAAAAATAAAGATGCCTGAAGGGCAAGGTCGATAAATTGGTTACTAAATCTCTCTCATTTCACAGGCAGGTAGGGGTACACCTGTAGTACAAACAAGGCTCAGGAGTATGGAGTAAGATTAGGAGTTATTATCTTTGTTTGACAAACCTTTGCATATTGGTTTGTTGGGAACCTGAGAAGCATATCGGAGTCATCCACTCCGTCTGCCAAACACTTCACAGTAATATTAACTCCAGCGGTAAGGTCGACTTTAGCGCCATCTGTGTACATATTGATTGTCTTCTCTTGATTAAGTGAGTGTTCAGTGATTGTTATAGTATTCGATGTGACAGCACCTCCAATAAGAGCGAATATGGCAGCTGAAATACAAACATAGAACAATGATTTCGATGTTTGGAAGGCAGCCAAAGTGAGTTTTTTGAAAAATTTAACCACAAAGAACTTTTAGGAGCACGGTATGAGATGGCGAGATGCGTTTATGATTAGGAGACATTCGCCATTCTTTTCATGCTTGAAATAGCTAATTTTAACACTAGCTACCATTTACACATCCTCTTCACTTCTTTGTTGACGCGCCTCTGTCATCCAGAGTTTAATTCTAGCTAACATTGGAGTAGCTGAACTAAACTGTAGCTAATATTTATTTTTCAAGGGTACTGGAATTTAGAGATATTCTAGTGCTTTAATTTTTTTTATGACACATCACAGCATCCATAAGCTCAAAGCTAGAAGACTGTTGATTTTCACAAAAGGGTTTTCTCTTTGAACATTATAAAGCTGTTTACATATTATGTTGATTAAAAAATAAAGCCCAAATACTTATTGAGCAATCCTATTTCTCACACCATCCAAACACAGTCAGCTGATGGTAACATCATCTCGCTTCAGTATGAAGGCAGAGAGGGAAATTCTTAGAATTATTAGTTATTAAGAGGGTAGGTTCTGTGTTACCCTGGGAATAATCAACTAAGTTTCCATAGAAGTGATTCATCGGCGAAAGACGCCAGCGTTCTATGATATATCGCTGGCGTCTTTCGCTGATGAATCACTTCTATGGAAACATAACTTTCAAATGTTATGTGAAAGGTTTACAAAACTTAAGCGTTGTCATGACATGTGATAGACCTAGTTCCACAATATTTGGTATTGCAACAATTATGAGTTCATAGGAGACGCCCTCAGCCTTACTGTTGCCAATTACGGATTTTCCAATACAGACAAAGTTATGTATTTCCCGTAGTACCAGCTTACACAAGTTCTGATCAGATAAAACCGACTGCGAGCGGCAACTATCACTGAATTTGAAAGTATTTGCGCTCAATTTTAGGATCAACAAGTTTTTTTTTTCTTTCTTTCTTTACACTAGGTCTTATTTGAATTCCCTGTATAATGGGCCCCCTTAAGCGCATGTGGCTTGTGTGGGTTAGTGACCCTATACCTTTGCCTGCCATTGCTGCCTACTCTTTTTTCAAAGAGGCAGAGGGGGATCTTTATACTGTGTGTAAGTTTAAGTAATTTTTTTTTATTTGCCAAACAGGCAAAGAATAGGATTATCTTCCAAGAACATTTATAATTTACTCTCTGACTCAGTTGATTTTTAGTTGGAATCAAGGTTAATTTTTCCTCGGCACTTGTAAATAGCAACTAGCAACCACCATCCAACATACTGATAATATGAAGCAAGCAAATCACAGAGAGATTAATTTCTGCAAATGTTTTGTAGTCAGGTTGAGATTCCTAACTGAATTGTTTCATCAATAATCAATAACAAATGTCCATGTATGGGTAGGATCTGAAACCATGTCCTATTCACAGAACCCGCCAAGTACGCACTTGATATGTTATGTGCCATAGTGTGTATGAAGTGTGGTACTTAACCCATAGATATGCCTATATCACATATGACAATATCCATCAGTTATCCACATTACTCAGTTTGAGTTTAAAAAGGTGGTCGGATTAAGTTACAATCTTTCTCAAGTTATGGGTATTACATACTAGCCATCAAGTGTTTGATATTGAGGAGACAACCTTGTTAATGATCCAATTGTTATAAAACTAAAGGTAAACACAGGAGCCCTTGATGGTGAACAAGAAGCCAATCGCAGGTGGTAGGTGGTCCTTAAGGTGTTTGGGGGAACTTTGTGACCACATACTGTGGCGCTTAACATCTCCTGCGGCAGTATGAGCTCGCAGTAGTTATAACTTCCACTGTTAACTCACCGCATTGTAGAGAAAAGCAGGCCATTGTCTGTTTGTTTTCCAGCGATGACAGTGACTGGTATGTTCCAAATTCACAAGCAGAGTCCAAAATATAAGATCCTCATCATAGTCTGTTTGGTGGAAGTTTCAGGACTTTATTCTTCCAATATACAGACTTGTCGCTAGTAAAAAGACAGGTCAGGAAAGTAAGAATTGAGGTATCGATGAGTTATCTCTACAGTTGGTAACTTTATGCCTGATCTCTGTGTGTTTCACGCAAACTCAGAAATCTAACAGCCTTCACTAGCTAAAAACAGACTCAGCTCTTAACCTCTCGTAACGCACAATACTAAATGTACGTTTGTAGATTTGACAAGCCAGGCCATCCAATCTAGGAGGGTTAGAGGAATTGTTGTCACAAATTCTGCTGGTACACCAAACTAATGTCAATAATATTGCCTAACCACAAGGTGCAACTAGCCTATACTATACAGAAGTTAGCTTATACAGACAGAAGGCGGGCAGGCCGAGCTCACTATCCATGGCAGGGTTGTAGTGTAGGAGAAATGGTGGGGGAGACGGAAAACCTTGAGGGTGTTAAGTAACCTCAGGTAGGCCATCGTAAGCTCCTCCTGTGGACTCTGGGGTTAAACCCAAGCCAACGAAACGTTTTAATGATATAAATAGCATATGGAAGTCTCAATTGAGCTGGTTCTTACATAGAATATTCAATAAGAGCATTTTTAGGCCACCCTATTGGGCATTCTAGAGGAAGCAGAGCGCCCCTGCCTCCCCTGGAACTACAGGCCTTTATGAGGGTTACTATTATATATTTACGAGGGTACCTAGATAGATAGCGTATACCTTTATCTACACCATAGTATATCCAGCTGCCAAAACTGCAAACGAAAACATTGCCACATATTATCACTGAATAAATAATTTAGTGGTTCGTGGTTTGAATTCAGCGAGCTTATATTATGAGGGCAGGTGATTTTATGAATGTTGGTCCGGTTATATGTGGTTTTCTGTTACCTTTTGTGGTTGTTGAAACTCATATGGTGTGTGACTCAGTTCTAGAAGGATTCCAACTCAACCAGGATAATCTGTTAAATCTTTAACAAAAAGTTGTATGACATGAATGGAAAATTCAATTGCATTATGATTTGCCATGATGGTATCAATAACTAAAAAGCTAAATAAAAACAACAAACTACATATTACCATCTTCTCAGTGGATTAAAAAGACAAAGGCTGGTGATTGGATTTGGGCGGTATCTTGCAGTAACTTTTTTGTAGCAGAAAAGTTTAATTTGATTGTTTTTAAATTTGTATATAAGCTCGTATTTCTTCATTAATGAATTGACTTATAACTTAATTAGACTTCTTCCTGTTCCCCAAAAATTTCCCCTCCAAACTAGTCAGCTGATTACATTTTACTTTCCTTTTAACCAAATAAATATGATTAAAATATGATTTACCTTCACTGCTGTTGTAAAGAGCATCTGTTGCCTCGACCTCTTTATCATGTCTAGCATCTTTGGGTCAGACATCTTTGATTCACAGTGAAATCAAAGTGGTGTGGACACCAGATGCATAAGTTGTTATGGCAACTTTCACGTCCCCTGGTGTGAATTTGAATCTTGCGTTTTGGAGAGGTATACATATGAGGATGCTGGGGGCTGGAACAATCAACCTGTGAAAGTTCCATCTGTGGGACTCTAACCCACAGCTCCTGCGGCACCAATGGCCTGGCAGTGAATAGCAAGCATGCTAACCGATTGCGCCATCTCGCCATCCCACCATTCCAAAAAGTGTGGGTTGGGGGAAATCGGAAATGATGGAGAGTTTTGGTCATAAATTATAACTTTTTATTCCCTATCCTTAACTACGTAACATCAACCAATATCACTGAAAATGACTATCAAGGGTGCAAGAGATCTTTGCAACAATAGATTCAGAAATTTAGAGTAATCATAAATTAAGAACTTGAATTACAAGAACAAAATATTTTTGGACAGAAAATTAGCATGATTCTGGCATAATTAATATGATGATAGATAATGATAGATTTTTAAGCACTTGCAAGGTTTGATGCAATGAGATCATACATGAAACTACTTTAAAATCAGGAGGTTGGCTAGGATTATTGTCCAATACATATCTTGTGGCAAGGGGATTTCTAAACTCTTAAGGGTACAATTTATCATCCAATCAGGGAACACTGCCCATTGACTGTCTCTACTTTATGTTACATAATTTTAGACAAATACAAGGATCAATGAGTTAGATTACTTCCCATGATCATTTCTTGTATCTCTCTGAATTTGGAGTTGCCAACAATCTGCCATCACAGCTTTGACGCTTCGTCATAAATAGATTGTAGTTAGCTCCCCTGTATGTAAATTTCCTATATGATTAATAAGTTCTATATGATGGATTCTTTATGGCAGGCTCTGTAGGAGAGATGAGGGCAGGGTTATTATAGCAAGCTCACTCTCATAGCTTCATCCTGCATAATCAGCAACTCTGACTCCTCAAAGTCGTCCATCATACTCTCCCTACAACAAAACAACCATCAGAATACTTCATAAATTACCCACAATGCAATTTATAGGATATTGTTATCATCATAGATTTTGAATAACTATTTTGGCCCTACAAAACTAATGCATATGGAGATGTGGGAGTGTCTTGACTCGAATTTACAGAGGCCAAGGGTTAAGTACTAAGAGCTTGGACAGCGGCAAAACCAAAGAGAGAGTTCTAGCTTGGAGCAAAAATGACTACCCGGAGTTTATTTGCAGTTGATTGTTTAGAATACAACTCTAGCTTTTGTCTGTTGTTTGTCTAATTGTTTGACCCCTCCGGATAAAGTACCGCTGCGCTTTGATCAATCTGTTTATTTTGTTCTTTGTAGTGTAATTAAACAATAAGGTAGTGCCTTTACCTCCTTGGATCTGTCGCGTATAACATTAAACTGTAACATTAACCGTGATGATTAATTGGTTTAGGGTCATGGGGGTTTAAGACCCAGCAAATATCTACTAATAATCAGCTACCTTATCCAGTGGTTAGAGATAAAAACATTCATAACCATTAAAAAATAGGAGCTGTGATTGGTAAGAAAATCAAATCGTCAAGCCGACAAAAATAGCTCTAATCTGGGGGTGAATTTGACCACTATGAATGGCAAAAGTGGCTGGCAAATAGTGGCCGCGGGTATTTTGCTTGACCATTTCTCAGATTCCAAAGTGATTTTATCAAATTCAAGCTGCCTTTATATGATGTAGGAAAATTAAAGCTTTGTTCAGAAGTGAATTTCAAAAAGTAAAATTTCAGAGAGGTTATGACATAAATTTTCATAAGTAAAGATGTGTCTACTAAAACATATCTTTAACCCTAGAATTAAGTTGAATATAGTTATTAATAATTTATATTTGTTCTAGCATTAGCATTAGTTATAGTATTGGTATGAGTATTTTATCAGTAATAGCATGGTATTTGTATTGGTATAAGTATTGGTATAATTATTGGTATTAGTATAAGCATTGGAATTACTATTATTAATAGTGTTGTGTCAGTGAGTGAAAAATGCTAATCCATGATTACTAATACCAGAAAATAAAAGCTGTTGGAATTGTCACCTTAGTGAAACATAATCAGTTAGGCCAGTAATGTAATAGAATATGGGACAGGCAGCGCCCCCTACATACCTGAGTTTATCTATATCTCTATGTGTATCAGGAGTTATGCTCCCTGATCGGGTAGTTAGCTTCATGTTATCATTGACATCAATAATGGGCTGATCCTCAAACACAAGCCTGGAGAGGCGGCCATCAGCTGTAAGAATTATAGAGTATAATGATTCTCCAAATCTTCAAAACATTTTCTTCTCGGCTTAGATCAAAGTGTCATTGCCAATGGCTGATTTCTGCTTGGATAATTTGTGGGCTGGTCGGAATAATAGCTAAGATCAGATGTGTCCATAGAAGTAAGCCCGTAGTATTACTCCCCACAGATGCAAACCAACGAATGTTGACCAAAAAGTCTCTATAATCAAAGCTGGATCTGAACTAAAATGCATCTTCACTGGCTGAGCATTTTATGGCAACTTTCTGCTTACTTGAAATGGTCCTTAACTGTCTCACACATCTAGGATAATCACAGTTACAGCGTGAGGATTAAGAGCACCTCGTGACAATATGCAAGGCCAGCACAAAACTTCTGGTTTTACTCATAATTTTGCAATTAAGTTTTGAAATAATTTACAGTTCAAAAAGAGTTCAAAACAATAAGAACTAAGTCTACAGGTAAAATAGAGTGTGCATCGGTGCTGGTATTAGAAAAGGCGATTTGTAGTCAAGAAGACTGTGATGGACTGTGGCTTCATTTTGGGTACCCTGCATGATTTTCCTCACATTCTTTTTAACGTAAGCGCTATCAGGAATATCTCACAAGGCCGTCGCATACCCTATCCAATGTCCAGAATCTGCCTAGCTTTTCATGTCCATCATCACTTTAATATAAACTCCCATTGTGACACACCAAGCCACACCTGATCTCTCCCTAATATTCACTCTTCTGTGGTAACAAACATTAAGCCACCCCTTGACAAGCCAAGCTTAATCAAATTTCACTCTGATTGCGTATTAAAATTTAACATCGATCATCAAAATTAATTTTACAGTCGCGGTGAGCATTATTTAACTGCCCAGTAACCCTGCTAGTCTGAGAGGGGTATTCAAATTCATCATCAATCATTACTCTAATTTTATAGCATAAACATAAATACAGTGCACTCCACTTAAATCAAACCTCTGGGGACCACCAAATTTTGCCCTGATTAAGCAGAGTTTGAATTATGTGACATTAAAATACATTGAAATTTGACTGAAGGGACCAGTGTCCTTTGTCTGAATTAACAGAAGTTGTGAATTATAAAGTCTGAATTGAGAGGATTACACTGTAACTACTTTATTTATATGTTTTTGTTTATCTTTCTTAACTGACCAGTAAGCCTGCCGGTCTGAGAGGCGAGTTCCATCTCCAGATCGTTCATGGCCTCCTCGTCTTCCTTGTCTTCCTCCATGGAGTTCCCGACGCTATCAAAATTTGAAATTGTCCCCCCTGTTATCTTCATATCATCGTATCGTGTCATGTCATCACCATCCACAACTGGGAAATGAAGAGATAATAATATGACATACTCATGCCCAAATTCATAAAATGCATCTTCAACCTGGAAATAACCATAATGCAACTTCAATCCAAAATTTCCCATAATGCAACTTCAACCATTATAAGTTATTTAAAACAGTGATCGTTTCAATAGATCATGTTATGTGTAAACTACAACACTTCCTTTTTGGAATTCCCAATGACATCTGCACTATGATAAGATACATGAGCTAGTTCTAATATTCATGTAAACTCAAGTCTAAATGTGCATTGAGGGTAAACCATATTGTAATGTGCTATAACATGTTTGTTTATTTGTTTGTTAGAATCTCTGCTGCCATCATACAGCTGACTGCCAGCTTGTTATCAGCGCAGTCAAAAGTTCAAAACACCACAAAGTACATCTGATTATACACCAGGTGAAAAGTTCAGTCCACTATTTTCTGACATAAGACCTACAAGACTCAAAAACGTGCCAAATCATTATTTTCTAACCATGTCTGATTTTAACAACATACAACTTTAGCCATTTTATGTTCATTAATTTTAGCTAAATTTTGCTTCTTTCTTAGTCCTTTTATTTATTAATGTACACATTCAATTTTACCATTCTCATGATACAGAATGTATAAATTGAACTAAAACTAAAACTGAAAGTGAAACTGAAAGTGAAACTGAAACTGAAAGTGAAACTGAAACTGAAACTGAAACACACACTCACCTATAGGAGTATAAGATCGCGCAGACATGGGAGTTTTACATCTTCTCTTGTTGTCATGGTGATGATTCTTCCCGCTGCCGATGACTCCCTCAGTCTTAGATCTACTTACTGAGCCTCTAAGGTCCTGCAGGTTTTGTGACTTAGATATAGAATATCGTGTGCTGGTCGGCCTGCAAGAATAAGATTCATGGGTTCATGTGTACTTGCACAAAAATCTACTCCATAGTTCTACTCCATGAGTTCATGTGTACTTACAAAAATCTACTTTAGGAGAGTAAACTATTCGCACAAGCACGCAGTGGTTATCATTTATTGCTAGCTAATATTCCTCCCCCTGTTTACTTGACTTCAGCTGCTGATCAATCTAGCTGAAATCAGTGCCATCTAATATCATATCACTAGAAGCTCTAGCTAAACTAAACTCTAGCTAACATTTATTGCTCTAGAGTATCCATCACGTACATCAGCTACAACCTTACCTAGCTAGCTAATATTATATTACTTCTTAACTCCAGCTAGCATGCATAGCTCTAGGCTAGGGTATACATTGTGCAAATTCATGAGTTCATGTGTACTTGTATAAGGTAGTTCTTAAATCACTAGCCCGTGTTGCCCTGAGATTTGGGTTTATGCGTAGTTCAAACAAAACCACAATTATAATGTATAATACAAACCCCTTTTTGTTTATTATGGATGAATTGGATTGTGACAGTAGTTGAGGAGCAGGGCTTGTCAAGCAAAATTTGTTTATCAACCCCCTCCTCCCCCTCCTTCCCAACAGAGAAGTAAATCTTAAACACCAGCGACCCAGGGAAAAATAATCATGTGAAACTTTGACATCTGGCACAAACCTTTGCAAGTGAATATTAGTGCTAGCTAACATTTAGTCAGCTCTGAACTAAATAAACTAAGCTTGAGCCTATACTTTTGACACTTCTAGGGTAATCGAAATCCGCCCAGTTACCTTGAAGAGCTTGGAGTGCATCAATCAATTAGCGTTTGAATTAATCCTAATGTGCTTGAGTTTCCAAACTGAAAAGTCACCCTACCCGAACTGGTAAAAAGTAAGTTTTCATAGGTAAAAGGTAAATAGGTCAATTGGGCCAGTCTGTGGGACGCGTATCATAGAGTCGATTTGCAAGCAGTGTGCCATTACCTTGAAGAGCTGGGAGTGTGCCTGCGTGGAGTAGTATCTGAAGGCTCAGGCAGTTTGAGTCTCTCACTCAGTGATTGAGTGATTGAGTCAGTGACTGAGTCACTCTGCAGGTTAGTAGCAGCCGTTCTACTAGCACCAGCTGACCATGTGTATCTGATAGTCGTCTCCTGCTGCTCAGGGGCGAATACAGGGTCTGATTCAGGGGGGATATCAGCAGCAGGGTCGTAGAATAACTGTAACAAGTGAGAGAATTATACATTAATGCTGACGGATAAACTCCATCGATAGATTGGGAAAATAGAATGTCGTAGATGAAACATTGGCGTATTAACAGTTAGTGATTGGGATATGAACTAATTGAAAGTACAATATAAGCGTGTGAAGTGAGAATAGAGTCATTTTTACAACTTGAGGGTTCAAAATCTAAAGTTGGTCCCTGCCACGCCTTGAATGAATAAATACTGATTGTTAGTTACTATTAAATAAAAAACGAATGATTAAGAAGAATCCACCAGACTGGGTTTACACTCTCAGCCAACTCCTCGCACTTTCTAAGAGTATTACTCCATCTGTAAGCAACAAAACTAATATAGTACCTTGGGATCGACCTCCTGATAGAACTTTTGAAGCTCCGCCTCTTCTACATTATCTCCCAGAGAGCTGTCTGGTCTCCAACTCTTGGTGCTCAATGTGTACACTGTCAATAAAATAAAAGAAACAATGATGACCTGGCCAATATAAGCTTCAATGTTAGATATGCCCAAGAAGTTTCTTACATCTTCATCTGTGTGACCAGTGCCTACCGCTATTTTATTCTTCTAGTATGCTTTCCGCAAGAATTTTGTCAAACTAAAATATTAATTCCCTGAAATTGAAAATGCAATGTAATATGAGAAATTCAACCGGAATACTCAATGCTGAGTGTCCTTATCTCTCTGAATTGCCAACGCAGTGAGAAAAACGGCCCCAAAAAATCAGAGTTGTAAAATTTCAGCAATTCACAGGACAATTTCTGTTTATATTAAGTGGATCATCAGAGGACAACCTCTGTTCAGAATATGTGAATCATGGACGGCATACCATCAAAACAAATGTTAGGAGCTCATTTAAATGCTGTTACAAGAGAAAACACAACAAAGACCTTTGAACAAAGGACAAAGGGCTATTCATATCATAGTACTTCTCTCTCTTGACACGCTAGCCGAGCTTGTGACCAACCGGCATGTGTATTTCAAGACCCCAATCAGATAGCGATCAAGTTACACAAATGTTACATGCCATTGCATCAAAGTTAGAACATATTAGTAGATTTACTGGCACATAATCTGAAGGTGGTTACAGAGTACCCCTATGAAATCATGCTGGCACTTGAGTTACTGGGAATGAAGCTGACATGCTGCCAAGTTGAGTAATTTCTGTTTTGTGTGTAAAATTTGAATCGCAACAATTTTGCTCTTAATTTTGGTAGTTGAAATACAATTTGGCTATTTGTCGTTCGTACCATCAGTACATACACTACCGCCATGCCTGACTTTTCAACCAATTTTGCTGAAATTTCTTGGAAACTTCTCCCGTTTCTATCCCGGTAAATATACAGACTAGGCATGTAACAACTATGTGGCTCTCAAAATGGTTCACAGGGCAATTGAAAAACTTCAGCAATTAACAGGTTTACTATATTAGGATGCAAATACATAAGAGACAGTTTCAGCATATCTCTTATATGAAAGAACTTGTATAATTTCATCGTTTTTTTTCCAGTTGTTCAGGAATATGCACAGATGAATATGCACTGGTAACAAACTTTCACAGAGGTTGCTACATAGGATGAGGGGACTGTCTCACCAGGTCGGGCGGGGGGGGGGGGGGGTGGAGTTGCCCAATTATAGTCAGTCAGAATAATCAGATCTGTCCTTGCCAACAAACAACCCCTGACTGAGGTCATACACAAAAACCATTCATTTCTTGATTGAGCAATATCGATTGTTAGTAACTGATGCACTGGACTTTTTGAGAGACCTGCTTAGCAAGGGATAAAGGTGCAGCGCTAGCCAACATATGGCCCCATGTCCCACCCATCCTAGATGTCTCAATGACATACACACCTTTATTGCTGATCTGATGTTTCTTGAGAGGAGCACCTGGCTGACTTGGTTTCTCTTTCCTCGGAGTCAGAGTTTTCTCCACAAACTGTTTCTTCACCCCTAGAGTGAGGAACTCTCCGAGATTATCAGAGTACGTCTCGTACATGGACCCCGATCCACTGATGTACGCCGCTGAGCCCTCTGACTTGTACTTAGATATTATATCCTTCAGCGCTGAGGACGGCTGCTTAGTAAGAACTCCCTCACTGAAAATAATTATTCATTTTATACACTTATTTTAAAGATTTAAAAACTTTTTTGATATGGCTGACAACTTAAGATCCTATAAAGACTGGATTATTTTGCAGAAGGATAATGATCCCAAAACGTTTTTACAAAAGATGGCATATCTATACCACTTGTATATGAGTTTTTGAACTAGTTTGGATCACAATTATATTGTGATATGGGATGTTAGATAATGGACTTACTATGGAATTTTAGGGACTATGAAATCTATATAGCTAGCTATAAAGGGAATGAATCTCAGTCACCACAGGGCATTACAAACCGGATCACACTCACCCAAACATGTCCGTGGCTTTCTCAGCAGCAGTTCTTGGTCTGGCAGCATTGTGAAAGGATGTATTATTCCTTGTGGGTGGTCTATTACCTGCAGCACTGACAGGTCTGCCACCTCTACTTGGTGGTCTGGATGTGACACTCTCAGCGTTATTTGCCTTATTGGTGGGTGGGCTGTTCTTGACACCTCTCGCACTCTTGGGTAGTCTTCTTGCGGACGACGCAGAGTTTGCGCTACCAGGGCGACTACTGGAGTCTATCTGGTGTTTACGAGCTGACTTTAGAGGTTTAGCTGTGAGTGAGATAAATAAGGTATATCAATATGGAAGATGTAACAAACGATGAGACTGGCCGGTATTTCAATCAAAAACAGACAAAATCACAATCTGATTGCTCACTCAATGAGTGAGTGATACCTGCTATGGTCTCGCCCAGGAATCCCTCACTCATTGATGGAACTGTATACATTCTGAGTGAGCGATTTGGGATTGATTTTGTCTAATTGAAAGACCAAGTGAGTGATAATTTTGAGCAATTTGATAGTGATTATTTGCTTTAGTAAAGAATCGCTCATTCTAATTGAAAGACACCCCTGGTTAAAGAGAGAAAAAGAGAGAGAATAGATGCTCTGTTCACTGTTAGATATAATATCAATTCTTTGTCACCATTCACATATTAGGTTACAAATGTTTCCCATATAACTTGATTTTTTCTCAAGTGTATATTAACTAAGAACCAACTACATGGGCAGCTCCTAATCGCAGCAATGCAGTTTTTGAGCCAAGCCAAAGTTGTAGAATTGACTAGCCCTGGGGGTTTGAAATTATACCATTGTCTACCAGATGTTCTCGCTGTCGTCACGTAAAAACGGCAATCATACAACCACCGGTAATTGGAAGGAAAAGTGGTCGATAATAGAATACTGCTACCATTAATTCCAGCACAATTTCAGACAGGTAACTGTCTTGACAGATGAGTTTTACACACCTATTTGATTGGGCTTAGGACTGTACCAGGTGATGCTAATTTCAAGTTATCAAACTATGCAAGAGGAAAGGGAAGGGGGAAGTGGTATAAAATGAAGTGCTACTACAAGAAATTCTGTCGCAGTTTGAGCGCTCAGACTATCTCGGTTGTTAAGTTTTACACACCTCTCTGATTGGGCGTAGTGACTTTAGCAGGTGAGTCAACGGGAGTTACCTCCACAGAGTCGCTGACATCTACTATCTGTAGACTAGATGAGAGCTGAGATAATCTGCCGGATAAATTCTCGGTAAATCTGTAACAAAAAACACACAAGTATGATTCATTATTATGCCCCGTATCGTTAAACGAATAAGAAACATAGAAAAATGTGTACCGGGTAGACTTGATCTGATGCAATTTGTCTCAAAAATAATAATGCATTATCTACAGCAAAAAATTGCTTGATAAGTTATAACAAGGAGTATCAGTAACAGTAACAGTTACTCTTTGCCCCCAATACTATTTGCTGAAAAAACTGATAACTAAAGTTGGAGTTGTGTCCCATCAACCATGATAGGACAAGCCCTCGATAAATTTTTTCTGGTTTTTTGTGTTGTTCCATATATTTTATACAAAACTCAATGAGCTCGAAAATCAAGCAGGGATATTCAATGTGAATCAGGTTTGATGGGTTGTCAACGGTAAAACATTAAATTATACAGAACACTCACAGTGCATGCTGCTGCTGCATATTTTGGGTAATCTTAGGCTTTCTAGATTTCTGAAACATTGCAGTAGGGGCAGGCAATACAGTTGTGAGAGTACTAGAAACAGAAAATAAGCTTAAATTATATCACACAAAGCGTAATACTGTTCTCTAGCCTGTCTTGATAAGCTTTGTTTGGTGGGGCGTGGGTGGGTTGGTGCCCCCCCCCCCCAGAAACGCTCGCCAAGACAGGCTAACTGTTCTCATAGAATGAAAAGCATAATACATCTTGGCAAAGAAAATGTTGTGTCAAAATAAATTTGGCAGAGTTTTTCAAAGCACATGTGTGCTCGCAATAGAAACCAATTAATTAATCAATCAAAGAGCTGAAATCAATCTCGAACTGTGAACCCTTGACTGTAAAAATTCATTAAGTAAATGGATCCTAAAATGTTCCGAAACTTGACAGTCATCCAACACTGTTTGAGCCTGGGCTCTTATCTAAGCTTGTTTTCAAATTCTCACACTAGCCATTATGTCAATGTTAGAAGGAAATTACAACCAGTTTCCAGAAGATTTTAGATAAAGATATCGCTATTATATATATTGCTATTGTACCCTGCAGTCTGATCAGAGGGTTCCTCTACTTCAGGCTCCACAACATACTGACTCTCATTGTCTTCACTGCCATCAAACTGTCGAATATAAAGGTTATAGATAGACTATAATTTTTTTAAACTTTACGAAACGGCTAAATCTCACTCACTAGAAATCTGTGTAGGATAATCAATGTGTCAATTTTAGGATAGGATGAACTAGGCGAGATCATTTTCGGACCAACTCTGTCATGATTTTTTTCATCTGGCCCACTCAAACATATGAATATACACGGCAGAGTCAGGTGATCAGGAAGATTATAACAGCACATAGACCTACTAATAACTATTAGTATATTAGTAGGGATATGTAACAGCAAAAACTCTACGCTCCAGTTAAATCTACAGGAATGAATCTCGACAAGATTATCAGTTTTAGCAGTTTTTGCAGTAGTTCTCAGCCACATGAAAAATACACAAATGGTTTTGGAAAGTGAGTACTCCTGTTGTGACCAGTTACCTCATCAATGAATAGCTCCTCAATCTCAACAACTGTCCCAGCTCTACTTGTTGTTCTGTCCTGATAATCCTGAATCTGCGCACCTCTAGCACCCTGCTGGGCTGTTGCCAGCAGACTATCAAATGATGGGACAACTACCCCTTCCACTCCAAGCATCGCTTCATCTCCATCATCTAAAAATCCATCAATCGTATTATCCAATGTGCCATAAAACGTAATCCAAAATCACCTTAGTGTTTACCTCTGTCCAAAGTTTGAATATCAAGAGTGTTTGCTTGCATGGCTTCTGTGCTCTCCATGTTAAGGTATAAAACATAGCATTTCACTGATATAACAAGATTTGAGCCTCACAATCAAGTCTGTGTAGTAAGACATAGGCTACATCTGCATTAACCACCTACTCCTTGAGTAAAGTGTTCACAGGAGGAAAAGTTTGCCTTTTCGCACAGGTTAAAAATAAGCTAGATGTAATTCTAGCTAACAGTTACTCACCCCCTTTGCACTATATAGACTCTCATCTCAGCTAGCCAAAACTTAGTTCTAACTTTCATTAAGTCACCCCCAAATTAGCCAAATTTAATTTCAGCTAACATTTACTCATCTATGATAATATGATAATGAGGCTGACCTTGATGGAAGCCGTTGAGTCGTCCGTCTCCAGCCCCAGTTAGAGTAGATGGTACGTCACTACGCCTGTTCTTCTTTAACATGAGCCTCTCAGCGTAAGATAACTCTGAGCTGTTAGTAAACTGTGGGGTGTAATCAGTGGACGGCTTCAGAGATCCGCTAGTAGTACTCGTACCTTCATCTATGTTAACTCCTGTAGTAATATTCACACAAAGTGTCAAGTTGAATTCTTTTTCCATAACTTTATTGGTAATGTAATTGGGCTAATATCCTATGATAACTTTTGGATTATATAATGTAAATAAAATCTAGCTTTAAATTAAGCCTAACTCTCTGCAATGAACTCTCGGATTATATATTTAAAAGCCTTTTATTCTAGTTTTATAACTTTGGTTTGTAACTGGCGCCTGTATTGAGTCAAATATATATATATATATACAATTTGGAGTTGTCTGCCTTTCAAAAGAACGTACAAAGAGTAGACAACTTGAATAATTGTGAGCTTGCATCATCATTTTATTACATAATATAAACATATTTTGCAGATCAGCGGCAAGGTTTGGATAGAAAATAAGATGACATTGCTAACTAACTACTTGCAACTTGAAGTAGTGCCTTGTTCAGCATCATATCATGACTGCTGCTGAGAAATTATTTACAGACAAGCTGCCATGTTTATGTGGGGCGCTAGCTTGACTGGACCTGGTTTGCTTTGTCAAACATCTTACAGCAGTCCAGCCTAAGTGTATGTCTCAAGAAGGAAATTGTGTGTCAATGTATCATAGATGGCTTACTTGGAGTGGTTACTGGTGATACCATTTTAACTCTTGGTTTCTTGGTGCCCAGAGAGCCTCTAGCGGATAGCTGTGTGGGCTTCAGAGATCTACTGCTACTAACAGCAGCAGGAGCTGGGACAGGCTCAGGCTCGGTGTTTTCTTTCCTCCACTCAGAAAGAGCTTGTTGGAATGAGTTAGCAGCCTCTCTTTCATCGTAATCTCCATCGAGTAGCGAACCACCTTTTGATTCCTGTAACGAATATAAGGTGTGACATTCATCGCAAACATCAAAATTCAAAATTTTTGTGTCACTGATGCCTTAAAATATAATAACCAATAAAATATATGCAAAGACATTAATTAGACACTGGACCAAGAAGTTGGAGTCGCTAAACTTCCGATTAGAAATTAAACACAGTATATATATATAGATATATATATATATATATATATGTCAATGTAAATGTTATCTAGCCATAAACTTGCTAATTTATAAGTGCAAAAAGCGAATGATTTATTCTATAAATACTTTAATAATTTAAGGTATAATCTTAATCTCCTTTCACAGACTCCTCATCATGCTAATCATTTACTTAGGGTATCATCCTATTTAATAAAATTATCAAAATTCCATTCAAAATTAAAAACTTCAATTTTCTCGATTTTCCAGTAAGCTCACCTCGGCGTATTCGATGACAGTCTGTACAGGAGGAGGAGGGGGAGCCATAGACTCATGCTGCTCCCACCGTATCTTCATCTCAGCAGTGGAGGGTCTCTTAGATGAGGTGGTAGATGATTGGTTACTTTGTGTAGAACTCAGGCTATGATTGGACGACGTGTTAGAGCCTGGAAAATGATATGCATGTGTTGAATAATATGCATGTACCTAGTTTTTGTGTCACACTAAATATTTGAATTTTTTACTTTAACTCATTTAAAACTACTCCATTATAAACTCCATGTTTTCTGTTTTTGTTTTCAATAAATTCTCATTTAATTCTTATCTTATGAGGTAGGTACATGTAAGCTCTATTCCATATTTATCCTACTAAACAGATATTTTTGACATAAGACAGGAGAAACTAAGGGAAATTTTCTTATACAGCTAAAATCACTGGTGAAAAGCCACAAGTGTCAACATTTTGAGTAAATTATAGTTGTCTTTGTACTGCAGTTTTTCGTCACACTGATTGCAGATCGACTCTGTGATACGAGTCTCTCTGCACCGTAGCAACAATGCCACAAACTGGTCTAATTGACCTAATTACAGTTTGCTTATAGAAGCTCATTTTTATCAAGTTCGGGTGGGTTCAGAACTATAATTTGGGGAACTCAAGCACATTTGAATTAGTTCAGTCGCTACGGTGCAAAGATAACCAACCTGAATTGATTGGTGCACATGCGCAATGTGGTTTTTCGTTTCAGGGACAACATTTAGTTGGACTGAGCAACAATTTTCAACCCAATATTGCTGATGCTAAGTTGTAAACTATCAATTGGCAACTACTGACACAAACCCCCCCCCCCCACACACTAGGGCCTCACCTCTTGGAGTGAAGGCTATCTTAGATACAGGTACAGAGTGGTGTTTAGCTAGAGCTCCCTTCAGATGGAATGCTGTGAAACAACCAGAGCAATACAACTCTGAGCACTCCTGGCATGTCTGGTGAAATAAATAAATAATAATATTATTTGCATTATAATATATATATATATAGATAAAAGTTTGAATTTTGTATATCAAAGTGAAATGACATGCTTCTGATCTAATATTCATTGCGAAAAGTGTTTAAACCTTTTGAATTATAAACATAATGTATAATGATATATTATAGTTTATGATAAAGACGTAAATCAACAATCAATAAAGGGGAATCCCTGTCAAGGCAGAGTAGAAACGCTGTTCAAACGTTTGAATGCCAATATTATCACATAATAATGATTGCAGTGTACAAAAGCATTGATATTTGAAGGTGGATTTTACAGATTTGTTCAACCTTGAAATATCCTGGTATTTTTGTTGAGTAAACACTTTACTGATGGTCCCACAAGGAGGTTAAATATCAGACCAATCAAGACACAATATAAGCATTTGTCGCAAAACTAGTATTTTTATCTGTTTTATGACTTTTCACAGATAACATACCACTGCGGCGGACTTAATCTCACACTGTCCACAGATGGGGCCGTCAGGGCGGAGTCCCGGCTTTGTGGTATCTCTCTGTGCGAGGAATGCCAGGCTACCGGGCTTCGGTCTCTCCTTTGGCTTAGATGGTTTAATTGGCTCATCTTTCAACACCTTAACTTTACGAGTTTTACCCGAACCCTGAAACAAAAACAAAATTTGACAATGGTGATGAATGAGGTGGTAACTAGAATCTGTTTTCATGAGAAGCTAAGGTAGTGTTGTTTCAATGTGGTGTTTCGGCCTCAAAGATTTGATATACATTTAGGCAGTGTTGATACCAAATAGCTCAATACTTTGCGTTTCAATAATTTGATAACCTAGTAATCCAGTGGGTGCGTAGCGAGCAGATATAGGGCAACCGGTGTGGGGATCTAGTGATTGCATTGTTTTCACAAAATTCAGGCCAAAAGCTCACTTATTTGAATAAGTTTTCATCAATTTTCAAATAGTTTCAGTTGTTTTATCAGTTGGGCTGAATATAGACAATAGTTAGTTGTTAGTTACAACTAATTTAATTTCAGTAATTGATATGAAGCATGAAATTTGGTACTTCCATTCCATGAAATAAGGCATACTTGTCAAGTAATCTAAATTCAAAATAGGGAGATTCCATTTTACGGCGATTCTGCACCACAACGTGGTGCTTCGAGGGTGCGAAGCACCCGAGACACCCACCTGGGGGTTTGGGGGCGGTGTAAGCCCCCCAACGGGGTACGGGGCGGAGCCCCGTCTGAAAAAGCTCTGAGAGCGTTTCCAGCCACTAGGAAGGGCTAAAAAGGTATATTTGACCCCAAATAATTTCATGTTTGTACTAGTACTAAAATATCAAACTGAGGTGAAATACACTCTTTAAACAATTACAATCAATCCATGGGCCACTGGGACTCTTACATACATGCCTTTACATTGTCAATGTCCAGTATCAAACACCCCATTGGCAAAGTAGAGGCATGTAAGTCCCAGGGACCCTTGCCTGTCAAGACAGGCTACAAGTGCCCATGCATCATCAAGATCTGAAAATGTGCTCAGTCACAGACAGTGAGAATCCAGATAAGGTACTATATTCCTGTTTGACTAACATTAAATATGTTTCAAAGTCTTTGGTCCAAGCTTTGTTAAATTGTAGTGGACCTACCTTTGGAATTGTTAGGTTACTATTTCCCTTCACTTAAATTTAACTAGAGTAGACAGTACAAAATTAATACTAAAAAATGTGTGATCTGAAAGGAAATGAAAACTAAATGTATGCACTTGACTAGCTACTTTATATTGTGACCAATGACAGTCAGTGTTGTGAGTTATGAGAGGATGCTATGGTAATACACCTGTAATTGGGTGAAGGTCAACTTGTTGCACCCATCCTCCAAAATAAAATGATTAGTATGCTGATGACAAATGAGGCTGTAGCCAATTCAAAAGCACTGCTATCGGTGATATTGAACCCTGTTAATATTTTCAGGTGTATTTGCAATGGAAATCTATTGAATTGAAGTTTGAAAATCTTTTTGCAAAATCATTTTTGGAAGATCAATGCATACGGATTGGCTAATGTAAATTAGTCCGGAAATGTGTGCAAAATGCAATGGTCTTATATATGGGGCCACTAAAAAATTCTGACAACCGTTTTTCAACCCATAGTCACCAATATGGAAGACCAGGAGCATACCATCATTTTGAGTGGTCTGGTTAAAGAATTGAAAGAATCTGAAGCAGGCCTATTGAGGTGACAAGTCAACATAGTTTGCATGTAAAGCAATGGGGAAATAAATAGAGGCGTTGGTAGGCATAATTTGCCAATATTACATACTTGCCAACCTGTACGTATAAAGCGTTTATGAACGCTTATTTGACACTAATTGAGTTTTAAACGCAAAAAATCGCTAGCTGTACACATTTATGGTTTTTCAAACACCTGTTAATCTAATTAGGTAGTCAAAAAACGCATCTTTAGTGTTTGCTTCAGTTTACTTGCATAACCTATTCATTGTTGATTGATAGTCTAAACAATGAGTAACTCCTTGGTCTAAAACTCTGGTCTTGCCTTTAGAAAACCATTGCGTTGATTTTATATGGACTTTTTACCTGTTCAAGTCTTGAATGAGTCAACTTACAACTTTTATTTAATGTGAGTAACAAAGTTGCCCACCTCCTTGTTGGGATGGGATAACTCAGATCTCCTGCCCCAGGCTAGGTTTCAATCAACTTCTCATTGATTATCAGCAGATTGCACCTTACGCATAGGGAAAAGGACAAGTGTTGAGTGATCTGCATTGCTATGCTACCAAGGACTAAGTTCTGTGATAAAAGCGCTTTTTGCGCGTAGAGCGAAAAAAATTTTGGGGCAATTTCTGGTCATTTAAGGCACCCTGGAGTTTTATAAGCATTTTCAAGCATTTTGCAAATTTTTGTAAGCATTTTGGAAAAATTAGGTTGGCAAGTCTGATATTAGAACTAAATTCGGTCTTGTTGAGCCAGGTTCTTAGAATTGTGTTATGCCATTTGACTGTTTTGCCAGTTGCTTGATGTATCATAATAATTGTTACAATACTTATCGCAATAATTATGATGATGAGCCAATATGCAGGCAGATTAGCTCAGTTATCACATAACAATGATGTATTGCTCAGGTATTATATCACATACTGAAATCCCATCTATAAATCAACTCATTGAACATCACTGATATGAGATACTGATAAGACCATTGTATGCTGAAAACACTATCCACTCTGAAAACACTATCAGAACTATATTTTCACATTCGGCCTGTAGGATAGTCATGTGAGAAAGTCTATCTCTGCAGGACAACAATGGTGACGCTGTCTGTCTTCTATCAAGAAAGGCCCGTATTCAGGTACTCAGGTGTTTGCTTCAGAGGCAAATATACGCCTCAACAGTTTGCGCATGCGCAGAGTGATGAAAGGAAAGAAAAGTATGATGTTCAAAAAATGGCTCATACCAATACTCAGTTTGATGCTCACCGTAGGTTTGGGTTTAGAAGGCGGTTTATTCAGCACATCTTTAGCGTGAGAATTCAGATTGCCTTCTTTACCAGACTTCCAATGTCCACCGCCTCTTTGTCTGTGAAGGATAAGTAGGAAGGAGTAGGAGTATGTGTTAGTGAGATACAAAAATCAACAAGAGTAGCCTGTTTCTGACAATATTATCTCTGTGTACAAGTTAAGAGTTGGAAGTAAAATTTGTTAGTTTCCTCCACAATAACCGATCCCGAGTGCTGAGAGTAGTGCATCATTTGTTTAGGTTTATCTGTATTTGTGAGTTTTTAATGTGTAATCTAAGGAACTTGACCGTTTTCATAGAAACTTAAATGTTGACATTATTATTATTTTAAGTAGTTTCGAAGGCAATTAAACCAGAGAACTGGCACTGTCAAGAAGGAGATAGGAAGGATGAAACCTCATGTTATCCTTCATTCCTTTCTCTACCTCCCACCTCAACCAAATGATAAGAATTGCAGCAGCACTACGAACAAAACCAACATGACAAACTTACTCTCTCACTTCCTTCTCGTGGTTCATAGCCAGTTTTAATTCTCTAAGTCTGTCCTCCATCTTACGGCTCTCATCCTCCAGCTGTTTAGTCCTGCCCTGCACATCCTCAGTCTTCATGTTACTATAAAAATAAAACGGTATTTGATGTTCATTGCAACATATAGCCTTGGTTAAAATCACAAGGATTAATCACTCACGGCATCCCGAAGAATGGGTGCCTTATGGGCTAGGCCGCAAAGTTTGCACCAATTTGCTCTCAGTTTGTAGGCAGGTCGGAGCACACCTGGGGTTCCGACAATCCCTAGTAGTCAGTGGACTGCAGTGGGATTCCCATAACCTTAAACACTTACCCGCCGAAGACCGGCACTCTAACCAAATGAGCCACCTCCTACTTTTATGTGTCAATATGCATACGTAATTTCTATGTTTTCAGTAGATGCGGTGGCTCACAAAACCTAGACTACCTTGCACTAGGCGCTGTCAATATCCCCTGTCCCCCTTGTCACAATCAGGGGCCCCTGGCAGTCATTACCTTACCAATTAGAGAATATCTTCAATATAGTCTTGTAAATGAAGGATTGAGTAAGATTCAATGTCAGTTTTTTTTTGCCAGTGAGACTACAAATCTGGATTGAAAATGAATGCGAGTCTTTTAATCACAATCTAGCAAATTCTCTTTATCTCAGAACAAAACTTCCAGGAAAAAAATGACTTTATTTTTGTTTGCTGTCCTGAAAATTGGAGAAGCCCATCTTATGCCAGCGCCGGCTGTCATTTCTGAATTGGCCCTGGCAAGCCATTCATCCTGACCAGGTCTGTTCGGAGCAGGACCATAAACACAGGAGGTCTAAAGATCCCCCCTGCCTCTTCGAAAAAGAGTAGACGGCAACGGTTGGCAAGGGTATAGGGTACTACCCCACACAAGCCACCTGCACTTAAGGGGCCCGTCAAATAGGGCGATCCAATAAGACCTAGCGCATAGACCCAAAAAAAATCCGGCTTAACTCAAGTCTATGTGAGACAAAAAAACATAATACAAATCGTAGAGTTCTTGCAAAAGTAGAATATCATTAGAACACCGCTACAAATCAGACTGCCTCAAAAAGTTGAATACATATGATCACAAAACTATACTTACGCCACTCTGAGCTTCATGGACAACGGCTCTTTGCGTGTTGATTGGTAGCTCATTTTGATGCTTGTCACCAGAGTTATTCGAACAGGATTACTAAAGTTGCTGGTATCTAAAAGATTGAATACTTATTATATCATCTACATCACTATTGAGTATAGTACACATTATGCACATTCCTCTTAGCGTCATGGCAATAATGGATGGATCTTCAACACAAATTGGTCTGCAGAGTTCTAACTTCTAGTCAACAGAATTAACTAAACTTTAGTGGAGGATGTCAAACAACCATCGCATCTAGGCTATCCCAATGTGACAGCCAAATAGCCAGCATGCGTTATCCAAGGAGCTCAAATGACTTTCACTCCTTGCTTTCTCTAAGACTACTATTACAGTTTTAGTGAGGCCAATATTATTATTGACAGCTGCTTTGTGCCCTAAAAATTGATACATATATACACAGACAGGTTAATTTGGTCCACCTATGCTGTTGCTGTTCCACTTAAATAGCACAGGTCAGGGTAGCCTGGATGGACAAGCTTCATTGGTGGGGATGATTCACCAAAGGGATCAGATCTGATGTTCTGTCCCAGCCGGCAAGGCTTAGCCAGCAACCTTTTGAAGAGGTTGCCATTGGGCAGATTTTTTGTTGGCCAATATCCTCTGACTTCACCTGTCTTTGATAGGTATGCCAGAGGGAGCCACATATCCCCATTTCCCAGCAACAGATAAAAGTGGTTTTAGATGCTTCTGCTTTTATACTTTATTTTCTTGCCGTTGGCGATTGCAGAAATAATTTTCTGGACTGACAAAGCTTAGCTAACACTAAAATTATAATGTGTATACCAACTATTAGTATGGCTCCAGCATGAGAACAGTTTATTCATCACTGTTTTCAATGGTACACAGAAGTCTAGGCTGAGTGTAAAAATGGTTGTCAATGCGAGGTCGATGTAATTTGCAGACCAAAGTAGCATTTATCTCCCCTAGCTGATTGATCATATTCGAGAATCCTCTACACCCAGACACCAAACAACCAAATGAGAAATCAGCATCCCTATTTTATTCCTGTGAACCAGTATCACATGCAAGAAATTTGAAATAGGCAAATATGTGGCCATTGATTGAATCAACTGCTTCTGGCACCACTTGCCACTCAACACAAAAAGTGGTGGTGATGGAAGGATACATTTGTTGTTGCAAGAATCATTGATTCCAGCTGAGTCTTTACACTCTTAGGCTAAATGCTCTAACCATGGCAGAAGCCTTGTACAGCAAACCCACTCAGACAGTACTCCCTGCCCTGACTCCCTCCTCTACAGGCCTTATGAGTAACATAATAAATAAATATATATATAACAAATAAATGAACTATTCAATTTTAATATTGGATAGAGATATCCCTGTTATATCCTTCCCTGAGAAGGATATAAAACTTATATTAAACTTCTTGAAGAGGTTGCAAAAAATCCCTTTTGGCAACCTCTTCCACCGGTCCATATGGCATACAATTGGCAACAGTGTTCAGCCTCTTCTTGTAACCTCTTTCCAACTCAGTTTAGACAACTAATTGCCCGCTGGGGTCTGCCTGTCAGTGTCACTTTTAGATGGTGCTCCCACAAACACAATAGATAGTTTGCTCAGTCTTCACACTATAGAAATATGTTTCTTACTTGAGGTAGTCAGTACAGCATTCAAGCTTTAGTTGAATCTCCCACCAAACAATTTAGTATGTACGGAGAGTTATAGGATGCCACCTCTCACGAATTAGCCACATTCATTATTAATTCTGATGGGAAGAAGCATTTTCAGTTGCTGTGACACCCAAAGATGGCTGACCTCTTTACAAAAGGAAACCTGTAAAAGCCACTCCCTATTGACCTATATTTCCATTGGCCAGAATATATGTTTACTGAATCTGATTGGCTATGATCACGCAGATATTTATACATTGCATCTAATTACTTTCTCATGATTCATTTTACAAATATAGCCCAATATCCTTTTCCAGATTACTCTCTGAATTGAGAACGGTCTAAACACCCAGACATGGCCAACACACAATAAATGTGTAGTACTGTTACCAGGAAATCAGTGACTGGGTCACCATTTCTTCAAAAAGGTTTTTCCTTACCACCTAACAAGTTCAACAACAGAAGAGAAAAGCCTGTTCATACAATACTAATAATGAATGGAGAAGGTCAGAATTGTTCTAAGCAGGAGCAGCAAGGTCAAGGAGATATAGGAAAGCAGCAACAAGGCAACTTCAGCCTAGCCAGTGTGCATAAACATTTTCATGAATCATTACTTGATTCCCAAGAGATTGATTTGAAACACTACTGTGATGCTTGGCATGAACTGAACAGGTAGGATTGACCTCCATGCAACTGCTCTGAGTGTCTAAATGACTAGAGTCAAGTAGTACAATGTTGAAAATATTTGTCATTAGTGTGAGAGTCGATAAGGTGATGTTCTAAATTTTGTCCTAGAATTCATTCTTTTTAATGCTCTCACAACTTGGTACTGTTATGGATGGATGACTATTGCACCTCTTAACTCTATTTTGTGTACTGTAGCAGGCTGTGTAACCGAAGACTCTTTGGTGTAACTTTCTGCGTTTCAACCCTCAGCTTGTCAGTTCTAGGAGTCGGTGGTTTCATTGCCCGTCTTGTTAAGGTTTGATGAGATTATGCATTGTTTACACGTCTAATCCACCCGCTTGGTGTTACCAAAGATTATTGGGTTTATTCATAGTTGACACAACCTGTAAGATAGTAACTTTGTTCTTGCCAAGGTATTCTCAATGACACCTCAGCCTTGCTAGTGCCTCAAATGTGGGTTAAAAAAATGTGGGTTATAATCGCAAGTGTTGTCTCCGGACTGAGAAAAATCGGTGCCTTAAGGGCGCCGCCGCCGTATTCGGCGCCAAGTTGGTCTCAGTTTGCAGGTAGATCAGAGCACATCTGGGGCGTCATGTGACCCAGTAGTCAGTAGACCGCAGCGGGATTCGAACCCAGGACCTCCAACGCTTGCGCGTTAGAGGCCAGGCGCTCTAACCAACTGAGCTACCTCCTACTCCCTGCTTGTTTGTTAGTTACCTGTCCCACAATTTAAGAAGTGTAACCGAGAATGAGTTTGTTCCGTGAGCCATATGTTGTTACCATCCTCTACTGGTCTTGATAATGAGCTATTTTGATCATCGTACACCATTGTATTATGTGCCACTAATCTTTTAATATACCATGTACAATCCAGTTTACAGAAGTGATCAAGAAGCCATATCTGTGACTATGATCCCTCAAATCTAAGATCCCTCTACCCGGGCTGGTATGCCCTGTAATAAGTTTTAAGTCAACTTCTAGCTTTTGACAATAACTCAGGCCCAAGAGACAACTTGACTTTATTTTATTTGCTGGAAAAGGCTATCCATATCTTCAAACCTTGTTATGGAAAACACAGAATGACAACTACTGTTGCTTCTCATCGATATTTAAGTCACAAGTGTTGAGGCTGCGTCAGGGATTTGAGGATAATTTTGGACTAAGAAAGTAGCATAATTTATTGTTTGTTATGTGGTTTGAAGGTTGTGCCTAGCATTGGAGGTGTAACTGGTCAGAATTCACAGCATTGTCAAGATCGTTGAAAATAGTATGGCTGTGAGAAATTCCCAAGCTCACCCATTAAAATCCAGGTGTTTATTCGGTGGGTGGCCGCTGGCCCATTGTTATTATTATACACAGTTCCTAATATTTTATGCGATAAGCTCATTATTTAGAGATTATGATCCAAAGTCGGTCAATCGCTACTGGATAATTGTCCAGTCCAGATGATATTATGCTGATCATGACAATTTCAGACTACTATGGTCTAAGTATATGACAAAAGTTACCACCAGTACCAGGCTAGAACTACATTTGTCTGTGTTTAGTTCACTATCCCCCTGGCCTCAAAGGCAAGGCCTACTGATAGATACAAAATATAGTATTGTGCATTCCACTGGCGACACATAGGTCGGCAGTTAGAGACCATTAGTCAAGCACTGTTAAGAGGCCTTCCCTAGTTCAACCTCCACATGGCAGCATGAAGCCATATTTGCATGTTGTTGAGCATCTGATGTGTGCAAAGTGTCTACAGCGAACCCGCCCAGTGTTTGTCGTATTAATTACTAGTGTGGTGAAAGATCAATACCGGCATATACAAATTCCTGTCTCTACATTCGTGCTGGTAGATAATAGCTATGTAGGGAGACTCAATTACTTGTGACATGGTCATCGTAGTAGCCTTATTAGATGTGATATGAACTTAGCGGCAGCTGATTGGGGGTGTAGTTGGTGTCTCTTGTTGAATATGATTAGAAGGAGCGATTCTTTTTGACCAATTCCATGTTATCAATTTGCTCGAAATCTTCTCTTTTTTGTCTTTCAATCAACCAAATTCATTCCCGATTCGCTCACTTGGAAGTTCCATCAGCTAGCCATCGGAGAACGTTACTTCTGGCCGTTCTGGCTAACCCGGCAGGTAGTGATCAGATAGCGAGTTTGCCTGGAAGCCCCACATGGCTCTCTCAAAGACAGTAGATCATCTAGAATATCTTTGTTCGTCGCCCTGCACATATTGACAAAAATGTCCTACTTGTAGCCCAAAAATTTAAACCATGAACAAGTTCAATTTCTGTAAAACCCTATACTGCTACGGGAGATTAATTTCACATGGCCAAGTTACAGTAAACGCCATTCACCAACCATCACTTTACTACTAATTGTGATTGTAGTAATTGTGAATATTTGTACAAACAGTGACATGTCATTGATAATAATTATCACACTGAATGGGTTGGACATTGATACAGAGAATGAGTGTGTTTATTTACATTTCAGGTTTTTGGATACTCTCGGTACACTGTTCCATTTTGTCACTCACGATGTCAAACAGAAAGTCGATATATTAGAAGCATATCTGAAGTCTGACCCTGAAAATTACTCGACTATCAATGGAACGCTCAAATACGAAGTCGAACACAACCTTACAAAAACTAAAGTTAGTACGAAGAGTCAGTCGTATGCTGCATATTTATTCTGTCCGATTATTTGGTAAGATTTTTGCTTTTATATTATCTATCATGAGGAGCAACCAAAAATCTTCAGTTGTGACATTGTCACATTGGTTGCGCTTAGTGATAGCTATTATAAAAGAATAATCCGAGGGAGAAATCTTACGAGAAAATCTGCAGTGTAAATGCAGCTTTTGAGCAGTGCCCCTAAAACACTCTCTTCTGTGTTGAGGCAGAGATTAAATATTTTGTTTAATCTGGCAATATGTTAAGCTAGGGGCTTGCTTTAAACGGTTGTGTTGTCAATTTTGAAACTAGCAAGTTCCATTCTGCCCATGGATGATGTTGACAGATCAACTGTGATAACACATCAGGTCTAAGACAAATGTTCACCTTGGACATGGGCAAAGTCAACAAAAGTCGAGATTGCTCATAGGCGGAGGTTACCTCATAGGTCATAGGATCATATGTTGCAATTTCGACAGTTTAAATGAGGCATGGGGTAGTAATACAAACCTAAGATGTATGTACTGAAAAATGGCACAGTCTGCCAAATTTGCTGAATTTGGTCAAAAATACCTAATACTCTCATAACTATACTGCAACAACAACAACCCCCTCCTCCTCCTCTCATACCATTTTACTTACACTCTGAGCCAAACCATCGCTGATATGGTGGACATTCTTCAAACCAGGCCAATTTCAAGCCTCCTGCACTGGTTTGGCTCAGGGTGTGAGCCTTAGAGTAAAGGGGTGGCTATTTGTTGCAGTGACACGCTGAAAAGCATTGGCAGCCTTCTAGTGAACACACAACTATTGCACAAGAATACTGGTTACTGAGGGCTACTCGCTAGAATTAAGTGAGGAACAATACGCTCATCAACTCACTTGGCCTGCCTTGAACCAGCATTTAACTCATGGTTTCTCCGAAAACTTGTGTGTTATGCAGTCGGTACACCGCTACTGTTACTGTATCTCAATTTGGTTGAGAGTGTAGTAAATTGGATTCTGCGAAAATTTGAAGATGGCACTATGATTTGAATTATTGCCACTCAGATGTACTAATCAATACTCTGTATACTCTTATATAGCCACCTGCTGCAGTCTCATCTTTTTGTATCAAACAAATACATTGAATCTTGACATTTCCAACCGAATCCCCAACTGGGAATTCCATTGGAAATTCCTTTCAGGATGTCCATTCAACTCTAGTGTTACAGCTGCTCAAATTAGGCTATCATTTCACGGTGCTTAGAATGTTGTATGCCTACGATCATGAGGCAATAGTGCAACACTTTCACATTAGTAGTGTATCTTCATCCATTTTCAGAGGTTGGCTTATATTGTGATCTAATCGGAGTGTCCGTTGATGGACTGCCATTTTATCATTATATCACCTAAAATTTTTAGTAGCTCTCTACTATGTTGTTTGTATTTTAGAAGCCATCAGGGAGTAGAACGATATTAAGACTACACCGAGCGCTGATCTATATTCTCGTATTGTTTGAGAAACTGGCAGCTGCATCTAATGACACCAAGTAAGTCAGACGCAACGTCAGACGCAACGTCAGACGCAACGTCAGCGGCTTACAGCAGAGAAGTTATCCATTAGGCTTACTGTACCAAAGACTTAATAATAATAGTTTGTTATTATATAGTCTATGGTATATACATTAATGGATTAAAGTATATGTGGTGTTGAAACTATGAGCAAGCCTGGTTTTATGGTATCAATAGCGGTTTCTGGATTTCAGATCATCACTGAAATGGTATCATTGAGTGGAAAAATTAAAGTCAGAAAGTACATTTTTAATTAAATATACAGTTTAATTTCTTCAAACAAATAAGAAAATTAAAATAGACTGTCTGACACAGCCAGTGAAAAATTCATTCCATAAGTTGTCTTTCGGGTGAAACTAAGCTGAGGTTGAGACAAATGGTATCAAGAAGATGAAATCTCATTTTTCACACTGGTGGCTTAGGTTGGATTTCGATTTTGCCGGACAAACCAAGGATTTCTTGAAATCCTTGGACAAACTGAAACAATTCTCACCTAGCCAATGTGTTGGCTCTGATATGATTGGCTGTTGCTTTGAAAAAAGAGCCAATGCCAGGTCACAGAGAGCCCCAGTAATGAAAGTGAAACTGAATTAATGAACAAACACACTATAATATATATAGGTAGTTTCAGGAAAGTACCTTCTGACCTGGCATTGGCTCTTTCCCACCAGCTAATCAGAGCCAAAACATTGGCTAATTCTCACCACATTATTGAATGGAGGTTGGTTGGGTGGTAGCTCCATGATGAGAAAGAACTGATCTGAAGCTTCATCTGTACCGGCTTTTCAATCCTGTCACCAAAGATCTTAATATTTTCGCTGATTCATCCTAGATATTTTTGATGATTCATTCTGCAGATGGAATTCTTCTCGCAGATCAACAATGGATGTATGCAAATAAAAACTCTCATTAAACTCGCATCCATATCGATCATATTGATTAAAGTTGACATTAGAAAGGAGAAACTGTCTGTATAAAACAGTCTTATATTACTATCTAATCAACAGAGAGAATATTCAGGGGATCAACCTTGATCTTTGGCATGGCCTTTGGTTTTGATAGCTAAGATCTAACATGTGTAACAATTCAAAATGTTAGTGATTTTACCTATGCACAATCTGCTTACACAAAAAATTGACATATGCAGAGCAAGAAAATTATTATTATCTGATCGGGTCTTTAAATCAAAAAATTCTATAGCAATGTGAAAAACAGCAGTGCTGTGCTGCTCTGTTCCGCCCTTTGGTCTGACAGGGCTTTTGACTGTTCCGCCCTTTGGTCTGACATGGCTTCTGACTGTTCCGCCCTTTGGTCTGACAGGGCTTTTGACTGATCCGCCCGTTGGTCTGACAGGGCTTTTGACTGTTCCGCCCTTTGGTCTGACAGGCCCTTTCTTGCACACAAAGATGATGTTGGTGGAGGGTTTTGAGGATGATTACCGTAATCCCTCACCTATAGATCCGCGATTTATAAGTGAAGGCGGCTGTAAGAGAGTAGCATATAGATGCGACTATAATTTGAAGCATTTTTATATTTAGCTTGGACTAAAACCAATTACAATCAGTGAAGCTAAATAGCTCAGTGGTAAAATGTGGGACATGTAATCTTGAAGTTGTGAGTTCAAAACCCACGGAGGGCAGCTTTTTCCTCAAAACTACTCATTTGTAGTGAGTGAATGTGTGCCACAAAATTCAAATTTTTCAACAATAAGCATATCATATCTCTCTCACAGTCTTTCAAAATAAATAAAACATCCCAAGAACCTCATACACCATTCAGCAGAAACTGGAAGTATTGAGAACAGTTGAAAAGAATAAGAACCTTGACAAGACTACAAATGAATTGAACATTAATAGACGCTTGATTCAAAGATGGAGAGCTTCCAAACATCAACTACTGATATGATTCACTTATAAGACACGGTGTCTTATAGCTGTGGGGTGTCTTATAACTGGAGCATTTTAATTTTTTCTGAGGGGGGTGATTCACTTATAAGTCCGGTGACTTATAGGTGAGGTTTTACGGTATGTTACACTTGGTGAACATGAATGCTAGAAAATATGAAGTTCTCACTCTGCCTGATATAAAGCAAAATATGGGACATATTTTTAAAATTTCTTCCGATGTAAGAGCTTTGAACGACCCTTTCAAGTGGGCAAAAGTGATTTTTGAACTGTGACCTGATAATAGACTATGACTTGTTAATAATTATAGGTCATGGTCCTTTTATCCAAACAATAAACGGGTCAGCAGTAACTGACTCATGATAAAATTATTTTATGGCTGCCAAGACAAACATTATCAATACTCAATAATGAACAGTTTAAAGTTGTTTTGCATTGATTGATTTGGGCCAAGAGTTATAATAATACTCTAGAATGGACAATATGTACGAAAATAGCATCAGAGTCCCTATATTATGACTCTATGGGTGTAGGTGTCACGCTAAAACCCACTCTTGCCCTCGAAAGCTAGACACCAGAACAGACCAGCTATCATGTTGGCTTTTCACAAAAGTTCACATACACCTCACATTTTACACTTGCCCGCCCAAAAACTGTGATATCAACAAAAGTCACCAAAATCTGTCACATGAGTTATGTTACTGTAGTAGAAAGCTTTCAAAGATTAGAAATGTTTCTGTGGGACACTTTAAACCATCCAACACTGATAACATGCTAAAACCACTGATGACAGTATGTTGACTATAGAAACTGTAATATCACCTACACTTTGGAGTTGCCCACCCTCAGATTTCATGACCAAGTACTACTCAGTAGGCGAAATAAAGGTATTCCCAAAGTGTTTTCCACACAAAATTGTATTCCACAGTAAAGTGTTTTTACATGCATTTCCACTGCATTGTCTCAATTTTGGTGATTGTACTCATGCATAAAAAAAATTGCACTGACATAGGAGTTATGTTACTGAAACACCTAACCTTGTTATCTTGATGCATGAATCAGTAGGATGTTCTGATGATATTCCGATTAGCTGCTCATCTATTCAGTAGCTTAGTTACAAAAAATTGATGAACTCAATTTCATAAGAATTGCCTAATCATTGAAAATAGTCATCTTATCCATCGCATTGCAACGCTACGCAAAATTATCGTTTATTGCAGGGAAATTTTTTTGTCGATGTGATCATTGTCAAGTTCATAATATGCTTTTAAAAAGCGCAAAGTATCAAATGCTTTTGTTCATCACTGGTGACTGTCCTTTGCTTCGGTTTAAATCTAACACCAGTGATGAGCCTATGATGTTCCTTCATAACAAGGAAGAACATGAGAGAGTCAAATATTTCGGTTTCATCAAAAACTTTATGAGATTCATTTTTCACAAGATCACCGATGTCAGTTGTTTGAGTCTTAAACTAGGTGTCTGCCATCCCAGAGGCTTGAAACATATCTACTACAGCATTTCTTAGTATTTTCAGTGAGCAAAGGGTTGAAATTTATGGCTAGTTTATATGTACTCAACTTCATCACTTCATACAAACTCATTTTATAGCGAGTGATAATCAGCTCTAGCTAACATACAGTCAGACCAAAACTAGTAAAAACTAGTTTCTATCTAATATTATCTCCTCTAGGATACACCTAGGATACACCTAGGATACACCTAGGATACATCTAGGATACACCTAGGATACACCTAGGATACACCTAGGATACACCTAGGATACACCTGATAAATGTCTTCTTATTCTCTGTTTTTAGAGTTTCCGCGCTCTCGATAACAGCGTACGGTGATACGTTAGGTAAATACCATCCGTGGATTGTACGTAAGGCCGCTGGTCTGGCTATGTACTCTCTACCACTCAGAGGCGTGTTATTACAGAGAATAGATCCCTCTGAGAACGGCGAACAAAACGTTAAAGGTCTGCTACAGGAAATCTCGGAGAAAGGTCGACCGATTTATCAGCTTACTGAAGATTTGTACACAGAAATGAAACTGCATGATCTGCCTTGATACACCCACGCAGGTTACATGACCTAGTAGGTCACAAGACCTCGCAGGTCACATGACTTCGCAGGTCCCATGACCTTCACATAGATAATGCTCAATGCAGTCTGATATCATTGTATTCAGGGAGAATGTTTGAATTATTGCAGATATATTTGATTACGCTCGACACAACGAAATCAAGTTTTCTCCAATTGTCTTTCTGTTGTAGTGGACAGTGCACTCTGACTTTTATTCTATACCTGGTAAAATTTTTTTTTTATTGTTACAGCTGAATTTTGTAGAACAGAGGCTACGTGGGTTTTTCTTTGGCATTTGAAGTTATGTCCATTTATCTTGTGAGGGCACAACTCTGTACAGTATCAAAGAAAGATCTGAATGCGGCTATTCTAAGATAGGTATAAAGGGAAAACATGTTATGTTTTCCCTTTATTCAGTAATTTTGCCCACTTGCAACATCTTGTCAGTCTTTTTCCATTTTCCAATCATCTTTTTTGGTGAATTTTCTGTCAACTCATACATTTGACCTGCAGACATATTATACATTCACAGACCTCGTGCATAATATGCACTTCTATATGCGCTAGTATCTTGCAGTTTTATTCCGCTATGATTTGAAAATTAGAAAAATTTTGAGTCATCACTAATCATATTGTTGCATGTCATAATGTTATTTGAATGGGTCTTTCATGAGATTGTTCACATATCTTGTACCAAAGTATGTTTGAATTTGTATTGTCTTTTATTATTAAAGCTTTACATAATAATAATTAAAAGTAAGAATAAGCGCATTATGTTTCATATATCTTTAATATCTTTATCTACAAGACCCTCCCTGGGTTGTTCCTTTGATGGATGCAGGTTCTTAGTCTAATGTCATACTCTTGCTTCGTACCTTATAGGTGAAGCAATGTATTTAATATCTTTGAGTAAAGTATTTGTAGGGGAAAAGATTGCCAGTGAGCACAAGCCGCTTGAAATGGTGGAATTAATTGCTGGTATGAATTACTCCACATTCCAACATCAGCTATCCAAAGTTAATGCTAGCTAACAATAAGTCACCTACACACTAGCTAAATTAAACTCTAGCTAATAGTATAATCTCCTCTAGTGTTTTCCTGCCTGACTCACCAAACGGCTATTTGACTTTTAATCATAGTAGTATCCTTGTGTACTTCGCAGTATCATGTCAGGCTCAGGGCTGTAGTTTAGAAAAAATGGTAGGGGAGGCAAAGGTGCGGGGAAGTCCAAAGCATCACCAGTAAGCTCCTCCCTGAGCTATTTAAGGTGCATAATAACCAAATGGAAATCCCAGAGAAGCTGATTCATGAATTATTCAATTATAGTGTTTTTAGGCCACTGTAGTAAGCTTTCTAGGGGAGGCAATGCCTCCCCTAAAACTACGGGCCTGAGACTGTCAATCAAGCCTATAAGCTAGTGTGTCTGTCTGCGGTAATGTGTGAAAAATAGCGCTTATCATTTCAAGCAGGGATTTGTCAACAGCCTGGTATTTCATAAATCAATGCTCTGTTATTTCTGGTCATTTCCGCATAGAAGCTTGATGAACAATTTCAATCTGCCTTGTAAAAGTTGACAACTTTAGTGACAATTTACGTCACAGTCTGCATTATACAAACAAAGCTCTTACCAAAATAAATAATGGGAGGGGCTTGATAGACAAAAAGGGGTGCGGCTTACCAGTCAACAAGATAAACAGAAGCCCTGCGTATGTAATATAAATGCATTGCTAATAGTTTTCACATTCCCATGCTGCATAGCCGACAATATCAATAAAACTGGTATTATTCTTTGATTGGATAATACTGGCTAACATTTTTATTTGGACAGCATTTTGTGTCAACATTAGCATCGAGCAGAGTGTGAAAAGAGGCAGCAGCAGCGGAAAGTGCTGAAACAATATAACCTTCTTCGAAGAAGAACGGAAAGTCAAATTCATTAGTCGACGACCTCATTACGACACGCTGTATCATCCGTAGCGATATCGGAAGCAACGCCGACTGTTCTCATCTCTTATTCAGCTTGATAAGCTTGAACGCTCAGTACAGCAGCAGCGCTCTGAGCTCTGCATCTGCACTCGGACCACAAGTGGATATGAGTCGGGACGGGGCTGACATCCCTCTGCAGGATAAACCACCGATTTCGACGGGAAGTCTAAACAACATGAACACTTCACCAAGCATAGAGCGACGATACTCTCGTAATAATATACCGGCATCAGAGAGTGACGATAATATGTCCCACGTACACACATCACACGCTGACAGACTTTTGTACAAGTTCAGGCATCGAACACTGTGCGTCGCTGTATGTTTTGCGATGGCAATAAGTTTGCTAGCCTGCGTTCTTTCTATATTTGCAATGGTTAAATACCACGACGCTGCTAAAGAGCTACGCACAGCCAGAGAGAACCGAGGTAAGAACTCAAGCTATCTATATAGAATTACTGTAAGCTAGGCTCTTTAGAGCAAAGGGAGTTTTTGAAATAAAATTCTTTGCCTAGCATAAGTGCTCACACTTTGCCCGGGTTGTGGCATTCAGTTTTCAACCACTGTTCAACTGTTGGGAGGACGTCTATAATGGAATACCACTACCATTGGCATCAAAGTCTGCGCACTTGAACATTTATTTGCATTGTTCCTGTTTGAGGACTTGCTCCATTTGAAAGCACTGTCATGTTCCAAGAAAAACCTATCTCTGTACCATATGGTTGATTAGAGCCACTCTTGCAATTAAACCTAAACACCAGTCCCAATTCTTTCAAAAGCAATTTAACATTCCAGCTGTGCTTGGCATCTTTCCTGACACGACAAATTGACACATCCTGAATGATCTCTGTGGGGCTTGGCGTAACCTTAGGGACAATTTTCTCTTGTCACATATCATCACAACAATCATCTAATTCTAGCAGAACATTGCAAAACATTTTGTTGACTGGTTCATTGTTTACAAAAAATCAGTTTATGTCATACAAAGGTCAATGGCAATTACTAGGTGCAGGCATAGCTGATCCGGCCACAGGCCCAATCAGCTTTGCATGCACCATCAACATCACGGGTGGTGTAAAACTTCACAATAAAAATGGGCACAGAAGTCAAGTTTAAACTTTTTTTTGGCAAATTATAGTTTTCTCCCAATAAAACAACAAAAAATCAAACCTTTTCAGAGCTTCAGCGGCTTGGGTACTGCCCCGTGCCGCCGTCTGGAGGTTTTTAGAGTCCCCAAGACCAACCCAGCCACCAGATATAGAGTCCAGCCAACTTGTCATGTATTAATTATTATCGTAGTATTATTAGTAAGTAAATAAAATTAATTATATAATAAGATAAACAAGCAAACACTGCTATTTCCTCTTCCTGTTTTACAGAGAAGGTATGTTTGCCTTGTGACCACCAGAGAGTTCAGCTCACAGCGTGGAAACAGAAGAATGAAGCTGGTGATTGTTGTGTACAACTACAGGAAGTCCTCTATATGATGGATGAGGTGAGTGAGTGCTGAGTATAGCCCGGGTGGGGGGGGGGGTTTAGAACCCTAAGTTTAGACTGGTAGTTTTAGTGCTCAAACTTTGCATGGGTTGGTGGTGGTAGCAATTCATTATCAGCTCAGACAACTACCAACAACCCAGACTAAGTTTGAACTCTTAGACCAGGAAACTGTATGCAGGGTATTCATACCTAACAGGTTATATACTACTTACTTTCTTGGTTGGATGATTAACCCAGAGTTGTTTTGCGATAATTTTAACAAGCTATCAAAGAAGATAGCTGATAGCTGATAGCTGAGAATGCGAAACCACAGAAAGAATTTAGACTACCTCTGGTAGTGTTTTCCTGCCTCAAACAGGCAAGAAGCAACTGCAGGTACTGGTTGATTCTCTGGCACGCAGTCTATGAAAAGTCTACCATCTGAAGTGTTTTGCCTATTTGTTTTAATGAGCAATCTTCATTCGACCCGACCCGGAGTTGGTTTATTAATAACTTTATCACGTTGACTGGTATGTCCCACACATGGACTGGACATCATCAATAAACAGTTCCTGGTCCACGCTCTACAGATAGTTCGTAGGGTATCAAAGAAAAATGGCATTTCTTCTGTACTTTCAACAGTTTGAGACCCTAAAAAATCCTAGGTTAATGGGTTGGGTTTTGTTTATACTATAAGCGTATACAACAAAACCAACAATATTATAATGTAGATCTGTTGACGTTCAACTTTGGAAATCTCTGAAGAAAACTGCATGTCCAGTCAACAGAGAAATACAATAGTCATTAGGGCTTCTAAAAATAGGTGTGAGGTATGGATTAGAGTTCCCCTCAATTGACACTGAATATCTTAATCAATAGATTTGTCACCTGAGCCCAGCCAAAGTAGTCGGAGCCCCCAGATTATTGCCTGGTCCGACGCCTCCCCCCCAGCCAAAGCATAGTTCATATTTGATAGGGTTATAATATCCGCTCAGCCAGCGGTTATGCATTTATAACTTAAATAAAATAATGACACTATTTGTGCCCTTGCCGCGCGCTCCGTGCGACGACGGCAGACCCCATGCAATTTTGAACATGGGATCTGAATTGAATTTAGACAGAGTTATGATAAATCAATTGAGAAACACTGCCTTAAAGTATGATGTGTTTTGTATCTTTGCCTGTCAAAGCCAAAACCACACAGAAAGCCCAGAGACTTGCTAACCTCTCCTGACTTAGCCTCGTCATGCGGCTTCTCCCCAAACCATAAAAGTAGCTGCGCGACAACGTCGTAACTCCTGACTATGTAACAAAGCTGATGCTGCCCATGATCGGATAATCACCACAACATCTACAACTATCCCAGATTTGGGTATTTTGTTGTTATCATGAATATGATGCCAATGGCTGCCAGATAATCTTTTGGGAGCGTCATCAGAAGTTGAGTGTGGAGATAATGCAGCTGCTGTAACGGCTCTGTAACAGGTCTAATGAATCATTTTGTCGGACTAAAAACTGGTGTTGTCAAAATACATACAGTGACTCATTGACTATGCTGGTATGCTATTTGGCTACTTCATTCATACACCAAACACTCCAAAAAAGATGCTGAGTTCATGTGTCTCTTGGCATAGCAGGTTTTATCTAGATTGGACATGATAAGTAGGAAAACAGTCGCAATAGTGAAGAAATAGTGCAAAATTGGCTGTAGACTCTTTTAGAATCTACGGGGTAAATAACTTCTCTTAACTTAGCTTTTACATCATGATGGCGGATTGATGGGATAGTATAAACTCAGGTTGTCAGCCTCTATGTCGGTAGGGTAACAGGATGATCAACCAAATTAGAAATTCATTTATGACACAAATTTGGCAAATCTATGATGTACTGTATAAAGATAGAAAAGAAACCAGTTTACTGCAATTTCTAATTATAAATTTAGCAAATCATTACAAAACAATAGCTCATCATGCTAAAACAAGGAGGGCTTATAATGACTAATTACTTAATAAGTGGTCCTCCTGAGATCCTGGTCTGATATCAACTGTCAACTTATTAAATGTCAACATGACACAAAGACATGACATCACGTCGGCAGCTTATGGGAAATGCTATCAATGACATAGATTGGTGACACTGAATCACGGGATTTGCTGGCACGCTGCTTTTGATCTATCTTCATGAATATGGTCAAGTTGAGGCGCTTCACCACGCCGGGTTGAGATGAGGCGGGCGATTTTTTATCAACTCGCAATCCTTGTACATTCAAATTGGGTTCAAGGGCTAGGCACAATCATGTACACACGTCAATAAAGTCATCATCATGGTGTTGGCGTGTGATCGCTAAATCAGAGCTAAACTAGCTAATCAAATGTCTAATACCTACGTGTGGAGACACGGCAGCATCTAATACTTGGGTGCGTAACGACATCGCTGTATGGGCAGCGAGGCAGCAAAAAGGCAATTACAACTTTTGATTCAGATGTCTTCAACAATTAATTATTTTCGAGAGGTTGTAGAGGAAGCATGAAGAACGTTTGAACATGCTGCCGATCAATGACACAGTAATTACGGATCGCTGCCTAAAATAGCGCTGCCTCAAATAGCGTTGTTATCCATGTAGCTACTTCTGAGGTAGCTGAGGAAATAGGCTTCCAACAGCATTGCTGTGATCAGGCCATGGTAAGGCATTAGTAGCTAGGGGAAATAGGGCTCTGGCTCTGGCTCTGGCAGCAGTATTGTGATCAGGTTTTAGTAAAGCATGGATAGTGAGTCAGAAACTTCAAAGCGATGGCCGTCTGCAGTATAATTACGAATCTAGAAAGAAAAAATGTGAAGAGCCCTTGAGTAGAAGTAAACCTAATATGTTGAGTAGGCTTTTACTTATGATCACATGATGGGGGAAGGTACACATACTCATGAACTCACATACTTATATGTGAGTAGATGCTGACTAGAGAAATGAAAAATAAGTACCCTATAGAGGGGTCAATATCAGCTAGAGTTTAGGATAGCTAGTTCGGGAGTTAGTTAAAGCTAGCTAGAGCCAGGCTTTCAAAAACTAGGGTCGGAGGTAATACAAAATAAGGAGAGTGAGTAAATGTTGGTTATAGTCATGAATTTCACTGTGAGAAGAAGCATTATTTTTCACTTGCGAATAATTTACTTCTCTTGGCTGAATGGGGATGCACCCTTCCAATGAAACCTATAACCTTCGGTGATTTTCTAAGTGGATCAAGAGGAGCAACCCCCCCCCCCCCGCTTGTACATGTGTTTTTTTTTTATTGAACACAAGCTATACACATTTGAATCAGAAAATGAGCCAACTATCCTGACAGCAGCATTTCAAAAGACCCCATTACACAAAAGTTTTCACAGTTAAAATACCAGAAAATATAACGGCCAACCAATTTATCTACACAAGCTCCCGAAAACTTGTAATCATGTTGTAGTGATAGAAATGACAGCTCTTACTAAGAATGGTAACTTAGATTTTGTCTGACGCCTAACTGAGACTTTCTATGCGTGCCAACTAATTGACTGATAAATATGCGGGTTGATAGGATTTACATTTATATACTGGTATCTTGTCACTGAGAAAGTCTCTGTGACCAAAAATTGTAAGGAGCTGTTGGTAGGTATTTGATACTAAGGAATAAAGTCTTTGCATGCGGAGAGGTTCGCATTTTGCACACAAAATACTGAAATCTGTGAATAGCTAACATTTATTTGATCCATTACCTCCAGCCTTAGCGAGTGAAAGCTGCTGCTAGCTAACATTAAGTCATATCCAAACTCTAGCTCTAGCTAACATTTACTCACTTCTCTCAAGGAGAAAGTACTTTGGCGCAGTCGTCAATAGTACCTAGTGCCAGTAGGGCCGGAAGGGGGTGCCGTCATGCGTGGGGGTGGGCACAACAGTCTTATGGGGCTCAGACGACTTTGATGGTAGTATAATCTAGTCAATGTATCATTTCCTTTCCTTCTACTGTTTTGTGTCACATAACCAGTAGACAGATAAAACTTTCACAACAGGGTGAGAGAAGCTAGACTACAGAGTAAAGTGAATCCTGTTTATTATTCTATCAAAACCACAAATTACTCCCATATTTACCCGAAGCCTATGTGTGAACAACAAACCCCAGTTAAAGCAGAAAAGAGAGGAGTGTGTAAAATTGGTCAAAGTTAGATGACCCAGCCAATTTAATGGCTGTCGTAAACTATTTATATTATGGAGTATTACCAGAGACTATAGATATATCTATAGTCTCTGGTATTACGATCATCAGTGACTTGATACTGTAATCATCGCTGTTTTCGATTTATATCCATCGTGATGCGAATTTGCTAATGAGAATTTAATCTTTAGACTTCTTTGACCCGGATCATAAGATGCCAAACTAACCACAGCCATTTATTATTGCGTGGTGGTTATCTGGTTTGATAATCAGCCGATTGATGTCAATAATGAAGTCATGTCCAAATTTAGACAGTAATTTCCTAAAAACAGTGTATCACAATTTCCCAATTATGTCCGTAATTTATCGTAGGTTTAGTTTATATTAACATACACTATTTTATATATATTATCTCTAACTGCAGGCTATAGTGAGCTGTATATAGTCTCCTCACGCGGCTACATTTTTGTTTGGCGGGGAGTACCCACGTTCCACCCTGAACATAAAAGTAGCAACATCACAAGGCTAAGATGTCATACAAGTTTTAATTTTTAAATCATGAAACATTTTACCAAAATTTACCTGAGATGTAATTCTCAGCATTAAAACATCGAAAAAAAATTGGGTGGTAAACAAGACTGAATTGCTCATACTATTCGAGTCTTACAAGCTTCAGGCTCTTCCTCAAGTTAAAGAACTTCAATTTCAATTCCCATCAACTTAATTGGGATGAAAACTCTTGATATTACTTCGTCTAGGTACCATGGAGAAGAGCATAGCAGACACTATCATAACAGTAGGAGTAATTATCCAGGCAAATTACTATCCATCAAAATTATAACACATTAACAGAATATCCATATTAATTAAATTTTCTCAATTTCTTGGTGCATTGTGTTAATGATGCCACAGTGACCACTGACCAACTTAATAAGTATTTTTTTCAAGATACTGCATGCTCAAATACAAATATGTCGTTTTAATCCCATATCGAAACTGCAAGCAGTTAGCCTCGTCACTAGTCTAAGTGCTCAGACTCCAAGGCGCAGGGAGTTACTCGTGCAAGCTATTAAACTCCGTCCTTTGTTTGATAGCCTCCTGAGTTTGATAGCTTGCGCAAGTAACTCCCTGTGCCTTGGAGTCTGAGCACTTAGACTACCTTGTCACAGGCTTCTTTTTTGTTTTGAGGAAAAAAGTAGATGTGTAACAAGGCTAGCATCAAGTAGTAGCTTGTTCAGCCAATGAACTCCAATGAACTCCTGAAGAGGGAGTTCATTGGTTCAGCTGTAATCACTTTCTGCAAAGTTATTTCCCATCAGTTTGGGATGATGATGACATGACAGCTCGGAGTACGGATATTGATTAATTAGGTATGATGATTTATTATAAATGTCACTGGGAACTAGGCAGCTTTGTATTGATGCCCCTAGGGTAGCACCTGTTCATCCTTGTCAATATCATCACAATAACTACAAAGTGATTAGCGAAGGGTTGGGGGAAGTACATAGCATCCTCAGAGGACGTTCCTTTTCTCATCATATGCACCATAGATAATTGTCTATGATATGCCGCTGCACACAGTAGTATGAGAAAGCGTACCAACCCAAATAAAGTCATACAGTGCATAAGAGTTCTCACCGGCACCACGGTTTTATACATATCACCATTATACTTGCAGGTGCATAGGCCTGACATCTTTAGAAAATTTGTTTGAACATTTGCTGTTGGAGTTTGTTGTTTGTGTCAGGCTGATTCGCATTCATGGCTCTAATTTGGATTTATGACTTATTGCAAAGATCTCAAACAACTATTGGACACTTGGCTCGCTTAGAATGCAAACGTCCCAAATGATAATTGCTTAAACTGAGATATTTGGCCTTTGGTGTTGACTATTCTTATATAAAAGAAAGCCAAATTGAAACTTTTATAACATGGGAAATCTTTCAAATTGTAGTAACATTAGACTCTTTCGCATTCTAGGCGAACTCAAATACCATAGAGTTGTAAATATTAGCTAGTGACTTAATGTTAGCTTGCACCAATTTTAGCCAACCAAGATTGGTGATTAAATGCAAGGTAGCATTAAATTTCACTATTTAGACATGGGGATACTTGACTCCTCTTGGGTGTTAAAATCTTTATATCTAACAGCAATAACAGCAAACCTCCACTAAAAGCAGCCGTGAAATTCATTGGGGCAGCTAAAAGGGCATAAAGTTCTTATATAAGATGTCCACAAGGCCTGATACTCTGAGCTAATCCAATAAATGAACTAATATCTCAAGTGCAGCTTACAGGGTATTATCTACGCTGACTAAGTGTCAATTAAAGTCTGCTTCACTTCAAACATCCCCTGAAGGCCTTACATATTACTGATATAGCCTGTTCAGATGACAAATAAGGTATTACCAATATCTACCATCGAAGAAAAGCTGAAATAACGTAATATAAATTTGTTTTCTTCAATTTAGCAATGTTCTTAATTTGACACAATGTACATAAAGAAGCCTAATAGCGACAGGCAGTAGGCCGACAGCGAAGTTAATTGTAGGGGAGGACACCCACCCACCCATCCCGACAGCCTGCCCAGGCTCGTATCGATGGCTACATTAGAACTATTACAGCAGATAGACTGGGAGAGATGTGATGTTTACCATGAAATTCTTATATTTGTCAGTGTGTCTGTCATGAATTTATTCTTCTTTTGTCTGCATATTAAATAATTCATCATGTCATTTAGGGTTACATAAAACTGCTAATGATAATCCAATAGCTTCTTAACAGCTGCATATTGATTGCTTTGTGGCAGCGTGGCAGCAATCTCAATTGAACCCACCGTGAAGTCTTAATGCTGCCTCTATCTAACTTTATACAATGTGTTGATGAGTTGTTGTTATCTGTGTATAATGGCCTCAGCATCACACCGTCCTGCTGTCAGCCGATAAATGACTGCTCTGTCCATCTTATTATTCGTCATACGACAGCATTGGACAGTTAAAACAATTTCTGATAAACAATTTCTGAAAAAACGGAAAATCACAAAGTTATTGCGGCATTCGACGCTCTCAAAACTTTGAAAGTGCCTAAATAGTAAATGTTGTTTATAAGGGGCATTAAAATCATAAGGGGATAAAAGGAAGACTCTGGACCTAGATTTTGAATTAAGATATGTTCTCCTGAAAATCTCAGATCTTCCTATCACAATAACCTATCTTTTTGCTAAATCAAAGTTATACCAGGGCTGAAAGTGAAACATTCAAAACCTACTAGTCAATTTTTGTTTTTGTGATTTATTTCGCTTTTATAAGTTAATCTATGACAAGTAGTTCACCCCTATTTGTGAAAGTGAGAGAAGAATCATAAAGGTGATATTCTTAGCTCTTGAATAATGAATATTTTTGATGCGCTAACCATCTTTGTTTTATTCTATTTCTAGATCGCTGAAGAGCAAGCAATAAAACAGATAAAAGCAGGTATGGATTTGTGTGTGATGACTCTGAATTGCAATAAATTTGTTGGTAATATTCAACAACAACAAATAGCTTTATTTGTAATAATGGGAGCCCTGCAGATATCATCAAGGCTTGACAAAGCTGCCTGGTCTGTAAAACATTAAACTGTCCCACTGTCTTGTCAAGCGTGGGGGTTCTTTGATATGATGTCAAAATTTTCTAGCTTTATCAAGTTGAGTAAATGGTTGCTCACAGTTTTATTGCGCTGTATTTTCTTTCTTTGTTGACCTATTAACTTTCCTTAGTTGAAAAAAAACAGGATGGGTGTTTATTTACAATTAATACGATATATAATACGATTATTGATGATAAAATAATTTTACCACCGTTTGTCTTTCAGTTGAAGAATCGCGTCCCGTATTTACATCAGCAAACTCTTCCCTCCAACAGTCACGACCTTCCGCTCACCTTGTATTGATAAAAGATACAGCTACTAATACAGGTAAAACTCGTTTAAATGATAAATGATGGCAAATAAAGTTGTAAATCGAAAATCAAAAATCAAAAATATCATAATGAGGCACCAACAGATTTGACCAAGTTTATCTGAATTCTGTCCGACCGAATTTTGATGATGGACTCGTTTATTACAATGAACTAAAAAATGATGCCAATTTAAGTATTAAATAAAAAACATAAAAGTTTCAATGAGGCATCAACGAATTTGACTAAGTTCATTTGAATTCTGACCGTTCAAATTTTTATTATGGACTCGTTTATTAAAAGGGACCCCTAAATTATAGCCTACAGTACAGAAACATTGCTAGAAACATTGCTAGACGGCCTCTGATTGGTTTTGACTCTTAGTTAAAGGGGTCTCTGTCTCTGTCTCTGTCTATCTCTGTCTGAAGACTGAAAAATAAAGTTGCCTTAAGGGCGCTGCCACAGTATTCGGCGCCAAGTTGCTCTCAGTTTGCAAGCAGGTCGAGCAAACCTGAGGCGTCAATTGAGCCCAGTATTCGGTAAACTGCAGTGAGATTTGAACCGAACACCTCAAACGCTTGTGCATTAGAGGGCAGGTGCTCTAACCAACTGAGCTACCTCCGACTCTTAGGCAATGCATCCTGGGATAGAATGTCACATAAAGCTATACCTGGTTGTCTTAAATACTACAATACATGTGAAGAAATCAACTGAAACCAAGACCTGGTATCCTCCAGAGTCCCGATAAATGTTCTTTTTTCTGATTTCAACTTTCATGTGATCAAGTTACCAAGTTTTAGTTCAGGAAATCTCCAGTAAATCTCTTCAACTTCTCAACAGCAGAGTATGAGGAAGCTCAGTCGCTTAGGGCGCCTGCCCTCCAATACGCAAGTGTTGGATGTCTCGAGTTCTAATCTCGCTGCAGTCTACTGACTAGTGTGCTCGAATGATACCCTAGGTGTGCTCCGACCTGGCTGCAGACTGAGACCCATTTGGCGCCGAATATGGCAGCCCTTAAGGCACCTTGAGACAGACAGAGACAGAATTTGTGATTTTGACCTACATCTGATTTCATGTTTGTAGCTAGTAGTATACCTTGGCAGAATCCGTCAGGTAGTAAGCTGGCACACATCACTGATGGTCTCAGCATCGCCGATAAGGGAAGAATAAAAATATCCTCATCCGGTTACTACTTTATATACTCACAGGTATGGGAGAACAACTCTGATTTTGTTTTAATTTTTTTCCAAAGTTTTCTGAATTCAATTTAAAATTTCAGCTTGATGTATGTACTAGCTATAAATTTTTAAAAATTGCCTTTCTGCTTTATCTAATGGCCATGTATTTTACAATTGTTGAAGCCCTAACATGCTAACACTAAACATTATACGGAGTCAGGGGCGGGAGGTACAAAGATTACGCACCATTCAAACATTGTGCATGTGTGTGTAACTAATTGCAGCAGTCGCATAGAATAGTTGGTAGTGTTCAGTGCATCTTTGTAAGAGATCATTGCTGTACTTTGATAGTAACAAAATGACCCGAAAAGTAATGACATCCTGGCAACGGTGTTTTTAGGTAAAAAATAACGTAACATTGAATAATGTGTTATGGGGTGTTTCCTGTCTCATTTTGCCAGATGCCAATTTACCTGTGCTATAACCAACACCATCATGAATTAATGTTTCAGCAGGGCACTGCTCTTGAAAGCCCAGACTGTAAACAATAAGTTAACATTATAAAAGTTTTGATGTAAAAATAATTGTATTCTATCCATTATGCCTGTAATTATAATGTCATAATATCAACATAACAGAAAACAGAAGCTTTCTACGGTCTCGTCTGCTTGTCTGCTGCTTGCCATAGGCTATATTGGATATACATCATGTTATGTTTGATGCATGGCGCCACTTGACTCTGCTGAGAGGTCAAAGTTATTTTGGCCTTTAAAATAAAGCGATAGATGATAACTTATGAAATAATTCTCAACAGTAAACCTATCGCCATATAGGAATGTATTGTCTTTAGCGCACTAAAGGAATTGGGCGGTAGAAAAAAAGACATGAAGTAGTGACAGTCACAGAATTGTCATCTAATTTACTTGTGCCCAATTCTTTTAGCAGCATGACAATAAATTCATGTAGCGACTGATTCACTCTACATTTAAAAGAATTGGGTAGTAGTCAAAACAATGAAGTAGTTCTCTAGACTTAGAGTGACAAAAATAAAATCAATATCTAGTACATATTGACAACACTCCCACAATGCAACTGGGAGTCCAGAAAGACTTCCATCGAAAACTGGCAATATCATCTCCTCTTTTAAATTGCCAAAGGTTATGTTTCCAATACGCTTGATGAAACTTTGATATCTTCTGAGTGAACATTTTTGCCAAATTTTACACACAAAAAACAGCGAGGCTCCTGAGTGCAAGGTAGCAAGGACACCTCAACAACGCTTTATAATTCCACAAATTTAATAGAATCATATTGTCAAGAACTGTAAAAATATAATAGATTAACCCCACTCATTCTAATTGAAAACCCTCCCAGCAGATCAGATCAATGCCATGCATGATTGACCCAATATCAATCAATTTCCTATCTTCAATACAAATATTTTTTCTTTTAGCATGAATTATAAATCTCAAAAGCACAGGATCAAATCCATCCCCCCCCCCCCCCGCAATGTCGTATTGTTAGTACTTTGAGTCACAAATTTTAGTGTTGAATAATTTTTATTCTCCCTTGTAGATCACAATGATAGATTCAGAAGTGGAATCTAATAAGAACACACCAACAACCTTACACCAGGTAATATCGGAAGAGATCATCGAGGCTCCGTTTACAACAACATTGATGCGTAACGCTAACATGGTGTGGAAATCGCTACTGCCTCGAACTTATTCACAACAGGTCAGTGTGGTAGAAAATAATGTCATACTTTATATGATAGAATTGATATTACTGGATTCGCAGATTCGCGGGAGGAAAAGCTCATCTGTTTAAATCATTTTTGAAATAATTTTGATTTAGAAAGATATAATTTAATATAATATAATATAATATATATATATATATAGATATAATATAATTTACTGAATCTCTTTTCCTTGTATAGTAAAGTACAAAAAATGGCACAAACTAGCTAAACTAAATCTAGCTAATATTTAGTCTCCAAGTTTATATCCCAACAACCATCTACCAATGAAGTCACAAACATTTTGCGATGCCTAAACTATCTAACTTTTTTGCTCAGTGCTTTGCTAATGGTCGATTCCACAAGTTTTATAAAATTACATTGCCAAGAACTGTAAAAATGTGACTAAAGAGTTTCTGTCCATTTTGGTCACAGGGAAATAAATGATTCTATCATATCTTACTGTGTCTGTTTACCTGCGCTCATATTTTTCAGACTAGTTACGTTGGAGGTGTGTTCTACCTGAGGTCAGATACTTATGTCTATGTATCAGTGGCAGACGGAAATAACCGACAACCGCTGAAAGAATGCCGTCCTCATGAATGTTACTTTGGTTTATACAAGTTGTAAAAAAAATAATATAATTATAAAATTATATAATAACAATATTATCGTTTCATACATGAAACTGTTTTTTCAGTCACATTACTTTCTTTTCACTTCATTGCAGCATCAAATGCTAGTATATGTATTGTACCGTTTATTTATCTCATTACATTCTAAATTTTAGCATTTACATGACATACCAAATGCAGACATTGATGTTTTAGTAAATATCAGTAATATCAGTAAATACACCAGCCTAGCCTGTCTTAACAAGCTTTGTTCGGTGGGATGCTCCCACCCCCCCCCCCCCCCATCGAACAAAGCCAGGAATATACACCAGCCCACAAGTAGAGCTTACAGTTACACTATATCCTTCCACAATTTACTTTTTTTCTCATTTTAGTTGGAAGCATACATGAATTATAGCCTTACCATGAATTTTATTGAAGCTTGTTACAGCATAGCCTATGGCAGCCTATATAGTTTACGATGTCAATATAATAAGATCTGAATTGAAAATTAAATCAATGCCTCTAACCGCTTTTACCAATCCAAATCTAAATTCAGTTGACAGGAAGTTGCAAGTTGCAGTAAGGGTTGATGTAGACTGAAACGTTTATCTATTCCAGTTCAATTCAAGTGCCCACAAAGATGGTTCAGTTACGGGACGTCTCGCTGCCCAGTTATCTACCTGTACCTAAACCGATCTTTAGACACTTACAGCTTTAAAATAATGCAATCATGATGTTAACAAACCTGAATGGCGATATTGTACAAGTCAAGGTATCAAGAGGCAAAATCCCTCTGCAACAAAACCAGAAGGAATAGCATGTTCTAGGTCTCACCAAAATCGTTACGATCGCTCCGTCATAATTTTGTCAAACTGCAAAATATCATAATCTACCTTCACATTTAATGTGCATGTTCAGTTTGATCCAAAAGACCTGCATATAGGGTCGCTCATTTTTATGTGGTAATCCGTCAGCTACGGGAGGCTCAAGGGGTAGCAACTCCGATGCCAGCGTATAAGATCAAGCCTGTTCTAGGCGGTTCGTACATCGCAGGTCCTGGGGGAATGCAATGTAATATCACTACCCATTACCCACCGAAAATCCCAACTAATCAAACAAAACATGCCTACTGTCCAGATCCAGATTTATCTAATTCATGCGAATTAGGAGTTGCTCCCCCTCGAAAATAACACAGCTGTTGATGGTAAAAACCTGGCGAATTGGGATGGTAGTCAATTGCAGAGCTACTGTGTATGGGATTTTACATTGCAATTTAGTTACAACAGAACGAGTCACGCTTTTACCTATTGTGTTAGGCCAAAAAACTTGAAAACCCAACATTGCACAGTATAGCAGTTATAACAGGCAATGTCAGATGTTGCGTGATAAGATGATAAGAGTACAATGTAATGTTCCTATAATGCAGCTGATATTTGGTGAAACCCTTGCAAAAAGACAACATATAGCGCAAGTGTTTTAGTACTTACTCAACTTCATGCACAATCTTCATATAACTTGTAAATATTGTATACCATACTAAGGAGTAAATTATTAGCAGGAGGAAGAGGTACTCATCCTCTCTACATTGAATATACCCCTAACTCAGCTAGCAAAAATTCAGTGCTCGCTATGTCAGTCCCAAGTTATCCTTATAATACTTATGTTAGAGCAGATTCTGGGAGCAGCTAAAATACAAATGCATCGGGAGATGTTTTCTTCAATCAACCATATATATGAAAAAAACAGTAAGGAATCATTACTTTTGGCGTTGTGCATTATATAGTTCAGTCAGTACCTATATCAGGGAGTTTAGAATATTTGTACCAAACTGCCTCTACCTGCATTAGGAATTGCCCCCCTCCACTGATGAGCCACAATGGGGCACCAATTCCAAATGCAGGCAAGCTGAATCCAGGGAGTTTCAAACTCCTTGCTGAATCTAACTTGATCTACTCAGGACCCAATACGCTGACAACTAACCTTGTGTTATACATGCCGATCCTGATAGGATGGCTTGCACAACCTCAAATAATAAAGCTCTAAACCTTTCCTTTGCTTTTTGAAGCCTCTGTAAAGCTGTACATATGATCCTCTAAATCATGTAACTGTACCATCCCATTACATTACACACCCGATGCACTTCAAATTACCATTACGCCTCTTATAAGTTCTCGCTATGCTATCTTCAAACTCTCCTTACACTTTTGTCTTTTACACATGTCATGTTACATTTTATTTTCAACTTGTGTTAGATTCCGGGTGCAAACATGGGACCCACTTGGTGTTCTCCAGTAACAGTCTAGTTCTGTGCGGAAGCAATATGAAACTAGATTGTGCAAATTTTCCTTCAACATTGTAAAGGTGTTGCTTGCCACAATATGATTTGTCTAAGAATGTGCTAGAATATCATGTATTGTCATTTATTTCATTAGTGCACGGCCTCATATTAAGTTCACGTGAATTAATTGGCAAATAAAATTGATATATATATGTATATATATTTTAGACCATCAATTGAACTATCTTATTTTTCCTCAGTAGCTAAAATCAAGAGACAGTGAATAGCCTGACAAGGAATCCCTGGACAATCATGCTGTTTATTAGCTAAAATATAAATAGGAGCAAAAACAACAGTATCTTACTAATCCACAGCGAAAAAAAGACCAAATTGTTTTGTGATTGCTGCATTATTAGCCTGTCTTGACAAGCTTTGTTCTGCATTATGTACTGTGTTAGTTTTGTCATCAGGCCCTATGGTCTTATAAAATAGATTGTGTTGAGACAACACCACAGCATTAACAGCAGTTAATAGAGCCCAAAAGTAATAAAGATTGATTAGATTGTGCAAAAAACGATACACAACAAACAGCGCAGTAGCTCAGAGCTGTAGTTTGAATAATTCCTAATCTGGCCTAACCTGGAAGCCATGAAATGTGCAAACATAGATAAAACATGGGTGAAAACAAATAAATGTTGCCACTAGAGTGTATACAGGGAATAGGTATTACATTATTTAGAACTATTTGAAAATAGAATTTAAACCAACATGAAAATATGACAGTTGTTATTGAGCCAACAAGTAGATATATATATATATATATAACATCGAATTCCATATCTGGAATAGCATCATTAGCATTCTTTTGCCAAACAATGGGCTGCTTGCAAAAATAGCCAGACACTAGTAGCATTCTGGAAAAGCCCAAATCATCGAGGTTGAAGGCCATACTGACTCTCGTGATCTGACTGGGCATGTAGATCACTGATAAACTAGGTTATCATTACCACAAATTATCATTACCGCAAGAAATTATCACAAGAAATTATCATTACCACAAGATTACCACAAGGTTATCATTACCACAAATTATCATTACCGCAAGAAATTATCACAAGAAATTATCATTACCACAAGATTACCACAAGGTTATCATTACCACAAATTATCATTACCACAAGAAATTATCATTACCACAAGATTACCACAAGGTTATCATTACCAGGTGTCGTAAGGCTAAGTATGCATCATGCGTGACTTGAATTTGCGCATGTGCAAGAACAATGAGTTTACTTTGGGTTCTGATTGCAACTTTGGAAAGGGGAAATGGGATAACCCCTGCATAAACTGTCAATCAAAATCAGCTAATAATGACAAGAGAGGATAACTTTTAATAACAAATCCGCACGTTTTGGGGAGTATGTCACCAGAGCAGGTAGCCAATCAGATGGCTTCGGAATTCCGAGGCTCAATTTTGCAGAGATCAGCTCATGCCCAGAGCTGAGCATGCGCAGAATGGTTGAAGGCATTTTATTACTGTCTGCATTTTTGTAAAGAAGTTGATTTCCCAGGCTATATAATTCATGCTAGTAGGGACAGCCAATCAGATTAATTTCAGATGAGCCCCTGTGTTAAGTGTTCTAACTGCATGATGTTATGATACTAATTTCCATTCTAAGAAATGAATTTAATTCTGTGATATATAATTATAAATGTCTTAGTCTTTGTCGCTTAGAAATTTCTGCGTTTCACAAATAAATTATTATTATTATACTGAAGTACATGATATACAAATATCTGATCACTGATCTCTGCGCTGTATTCGGAGTTTACAGATAGGTGCGGATAGTGCCTCTTATCTGAGCTCTACAGACGGGGCACTCAAATAGTGCGCTCGTGCAGGATTGGCATGTCACCAGATGTCCACATGGTACAAACGTTACCGCCACTGGGTTATCTAAGCACACCTGTCAAATAAGATAATTAGAAACGTTGTTATTATATGTTGAGATCAAACTTTTCACCATTTTCATTATTATTATTATTATATTGTCATAGTAGGCAAAAGCCCGACATGTGCCGTGGAAAGAAAATTGATTATTAATAATCAATGTAAGATACCATACACAGTTGTGAGCTACTATACTGTGAGTGCGATTTTACATTGATTTTTAATAATCAATTTTCTTTCCACTTTCCCGTTTTTGCCTAATAAGAGGCGATAAATTAAATCACTTTTAATTAGAGTAATATCTCACTATTTGCGAATACATTCTCACTTCGGATTTCTAAAAATAAGAGCACGTTTTTGGTTTCGATGTTTGATATTATCAAGGGGGAGAATTGAGGCAAGCAAAACAGAAACAGATTTGGAAACCTATAGCCAACAACAGTAAACCTTACCTTGCAGACAAGCTCCGGCTTCAGTTCTTTTTGCTCTGAAAAAAAAAACAAAAGAGTTTCTAATCACAATCACAGTAACAGAAAAATTGATGCAAATAGAGAAAAAACTGATGCACGGTGCTGACTATTACAATGGTATACATCGGGAAAAATCTGAGCATGAATCAACAGGATGGATTTCCTGTATACTCATAGATTTTGATGGTTTGCTACGAAAGCTATAATGCTGTAGAATTATTACACAGCGGTATGAAATATATATATATCTTTTGGCAAGTTCACACGCTAGCATGGCAACATGTCAGACACAAAAAGCTGGAAAACCCAGCATTGCCTAAAAAACCAGTTAGACTGAGTTTCAAGACATAAGGCTATAAATTCTTTTTACAAGTTCACACGCTAAGATGTGTGACACACAAAAAGTTGGAAACCCAGCAGAAAATCAGTTAGGACAGGAAAAAATCATGAGAGCAGGGGCCAGAGAAGACAATAAGAAACCAATTTAGAACATATCATATTAATCCAATGTCTCTTGTTCTTGTAGCAACTCTTGCTTCGACCTGACGGCCCCCAGCCAAGAGAGCTAATTATAGGTTAATTTTAACTCAACATATCAAACTGAATCCCAAAACTCTAAGACGCTTGCGGGGAGTCTCAGATGAGATCGGGGTCAATGACAACATCAACATCAGAATCTTTCGCTTTGTGCCTCATGTTGTTAACCAAGCAGTATGGTGTAAGACTAACACAAATAATTTTTAGATTTCTAAAACTTTATTACAGAATTATTCTCAAATTGACTTACTATTCTTGCTTTCACTGTGGGTGTTCATCAATGTTTGAATTGCTTCTGATTTCTCAGTTTCTTCTGACATTCCGTCGATACGATCTGAAAAACATAAATTCAAAAGTCAAAAGTTCTGACTAATAAGAAAAAACTGTCAATGGAAATGAAAAAAACAACGATTGGAGGAAGTATCCTGTGATGCGTGGCCTTGAATCATACACTGGAATTCCCATGTTCTCATGACAGTTTATAAGGTTGAAAGTTGTTACATGTACAGGCAATAATCCTTTAGTTCCAAACATCCGAAGAAAGGGAAAGTCTTGTTTAACACGGAATAAACTGTATAGACAGTTTTCTGAGCTCTTATTTATGCCCCAATTGTTCTATCTCCAGTTTGGTACTTTTAACCCACGCCGCATAGGAAAAACCTGCTGAAAGAGGGTTTTATTGAAAATCGCTGATGCTAGGATAAAAATGATTTTCGATTCAGAGTCTGCACCATTGAAAACCCTGGGAGACAGGGTTTCCAAATCATTGGAGGCTTGACTGTTGATAAGTCTTAATTTTAGTGACGAAACTCATGAAAGATTCTGCCAAATTGTCTGCAAAACTGGCAGAAAATGCTATAATTGACTATCCAAATACTAAAATTATTTACCAAACATTGTTCATTGTGAGTTTTCAATGTTGCAGATTCTGAATCAAAAAGTTAAAAAGTAAAAGGTTAAAAGTACCAAACTGGAGAGAGGACAATTCCAAATTGAGGCCTAAATCAGAGCTTTGGCAACAGCACAAAGAAACTGCATCAACCATTTTAAGCGGCCATGAACTATCAAGTTCAGCCATGCTCCTTTCATCTTGTCTAATTCCAATGATTAGGTTTCAAGGTCCGACGCCGTCAAATGAGTAGGCTACTTTGACCTCCCAGGTTGTGCATCAAAGTCAGTACATGATATTAAGAGACCAACTATTTACTTACCAGGTTTTTTGACCGACTCCAGAACCTGATCTAAACTCTCATCCTCCAGACGATTTAGCAGTTCCACCACATAAGCCGCCTCATATTCAGCTTCAGGTCCGATCTTCTCGATAGCATCACACAGTTTCTGTAACCTATCCTTTACTTCAAAGTCATGATAGCGATACACGCTAGCAATCAGCACAGCAAGTATTCTACTTATTGTCTCAGTATGCTTTTCAGGTCGCTTTCTAGGTGCTGATATCTCAGTTCGAGTCATTGATCCTTTCTGTTTAGCAGCTGTACTAGATGTTGATGGCTGCTCTCCCTCTAAGAACCTACTGGGTGGTGGCTTCGAAAAATTTTGTATGGAGTCAGTCTGTAAACTCTCTGAGCCCATAAAATGTCCAGTCACATCCATAGTATTTCCAATATTCTGTCCGAGTTTCCCTATCCCGATCTTCCCTGAAAGCAAACATAAAGAATCGAAACCACAAAAAATATTGTCGTTATGCGTAAAGCACACACGCAAACTCTTGATGCAGGCCTTAATCGCTGGAGAGAACGTGCTGAATTGGTTGGTAATATATAGGCCACAATGGAACACTGGATTTAATATCTCATAACCTTGGACTCTGGGTGAAAGATCGCAAGATTACTTTTGCTAGGCCGTCGATGCCACAAGACTAGTGGTGCATGTTTTTTTAAGCAACATTGAAGTTAAGTTAAAATGCTTGCTCCTTATAAACTAGAATTGGTTTTTCTAAACATTAGGCTTCTAGGCTACAAGGCGTACTATCCATAAGGTTACTTAGTTTTCTAATTACTATCAATCATTATTATTAAGCCAGTCTGACGTAGATCAAATGTCAAAAGCACTTACTATTCGAAGTGTATGAAGTGAGTAGTTGAAATAAATATATATTTTCAAGGTGGCTGAGGGGTCAAACACTACATTTGGTCGCAGAACACAATTGCAATGTCCCACATTTGAGTGAGAGGTTATGACATGAAACAGAAGTGCTGACTTGGTGGGATGGAAAACCTCAACTTAAGAGACTCTTCTGGAGGCTAAAGGTCAACCAGTTACTTAGTCTCCGGTTATACAACGCTATGTTTGCAAAGCAGGAATTGTTACATACAAAAGAGAACACAACTCCCATTGTAAGTATACAGGATTGCCCGCTTGCTCAGGTACGATGAATATGAATGGTGTAATGTTAACTGTAGCCTATTGTACAAACCTAATAAACTGACACTTCTATAAAATTTATTTCATTACAAAATAGAGTACAGTTGTAAAATATCCTTTACCAGTGGTTCCTGCATATTTTAGCAGCGGGTGGATTGTGTATACACACAAATGAGTGTAGCAAAAGTGGAGAGCTGAGGCTAGCATACATGCTCCCCAACCATTGATCACACACACCCAACATGCATTAAGACAAGAAAACTTTGCCTGCCATTGTACTCCTTTGTTCACCAAACAAAAGGCCTTTTGTTATACAACTCTCATAGGTCTCTTGGGACATGTCTCCCTGACATCGGCCCCCAGGGCCTATCCAACATACTACAGCATAACTGTACTTTATTTTGTAATGTTTGCTCTAAAGGCTGAAATTATCCACAAAATTGTGTGATTAATTTTTTGCATTTGCGTTTGACATGGTCCTTTCCATGTTTCTTTGCTATGAGACATTGAAAAAGGTATTCCCTTTGCTGTTCAAGCTTCTAAATTCACTGTTCTGTTATATGACAAAAATGAGGGTCACACATTTTTAATGTTCTAATCCGGGACTGATGTAAAGACAGACATAGCAGTTCTACATAGAGCACACTATGTTTGAGAATGAGATTTCCAAATTTAAGACTTGCCAAATTCTATTAAATTGAAAGTTCTTTTCAATTTATCATGACAAAGAAACATGAGAATGACTTGAAACTTACAACGCTACCCTTTTTCCAGCAACTACCGAACTATATATATAAGCTGTAAATGTAATGAATATCGCTCTGTTGTTACTCCCGCCAGGAACATTACATCAATCCTACCCGAGGAATGGATTGGTTGAAATTTTAGTCAACTTGAGAACATTTCCATCTGATTTTCTGGCTGAGGTTGCTTGAATAATTGATAGAGCCACTTCAATATTATTATTTTACTTTTAGTAGTGGACACACTCTATCATCCTATGTATTTACATTTATTTATGATTTAGGTCTGTTTTTTTGCTTTTCCCCTCCTCCTTCCTGCTTGTGATCATATGTTATGAGTTTTAATAAGGCCTACCTACATACACATAACCACGTTTATATGTACTTTTATTTACTGTCCAGTTGTATGTATGTGTATGTTTGTAGTATATAGTAATTGTATGTTTGTTGTGTGATATGAATATGTATGTCCATGGGCCGGGGATGGGCAAACAACAAAACTCACCATTACACTACAATACCCTACTATTCTACTATAATTTTTATAAACATTGATGATCAAAGATTTTTCACATATACTCACTATTTTGGGTGAACAGCTAGCAGCTGTGAGTTGTTGAATTAATCCAATAAGTCCTGACAAAACGTTTTACTACTCTACTGTCATAAGATTACAAAATGGCTTCCAGTTGGATTTCCCGTTTGATGACTCATTGGCAACATTCCAGGTATTAATAATCACCGGAACTGGTGAGCAGACTTTTTAACACACTCCTGATTTTCACCCCTAATAACTTTACTTTCTCTCTTTTTCTTTCATCAGTGATGTTTTTATGTGTTTCAACTTAGTTTATAAAGCCATCCTAACTGAATTTAACATATACTTAAGATTAGATAAGTCGAATGATCACAGAGGGTCAGACTGAGAATTCTAGCAGTCTAATTTATTTAGAAAACTACATGGAATCCCCATTTTCCAAAAGTAGGCGAAACTTTGCATTTACTATCCCGCGAAACCTGGAAGCAGTCATAACATCCTTTTTCCTTATTTCCCACAGGTCTATTCCAAAACCTGGGACCTGGGTTTTTGTTGTTTTGAACTGAAATTGTTTGCTGAAAGAGCTACAGGTGACTAAATCCATCAAATGAGGTATGTATGAGCAGCTTAGGAGGTAGTCTTTCAAACAGAATACTCAGGGAAGTGCTGTCCAAATTTCTTTTGACTCCAGAGACAACAATACAATGAAAGTTGGACGTGTCTTCTCAACCACGAATTAGGCCTACCTTCAAACGACAAAACAACAAAAACTCAAGGGGCAGTCAAACATTGCCAAAGTCCCAGGTTTTGGAGGAGACCTGTGTTATTTTCACATATTACTTTGTCAAAAAAGCTTTTTTTAAGCACAGGGTCCTACTCATACCTTCAGGCAACTCAATTGATTAAAAACTGTGTTGATTGTAGGGATTTTTCTGTCAAAAGGTTTGGGACTATTTTGGTGCCTCCATTTTCCAAAAGCAAGCACAAAGTCTGAAATTGTCTTTTACAAAATTTAAAGAAATAACAAGGGAGCCTGCTTCTCCAGTGATGAATCTCCAGAGACTTACTAGAGAAGAGTATGTCATTATTATTATTTTTCAATCTCTCTCTCAAAACCGCTCCTGTTTTTTCTCTGTGGTTCCTCTAGGAGCAAACTGCAAACCCTGTACCGGAGTTGGACTTGCACCACCAAGAAGAAGGCCTGTGTTGCGTGGACCATACAGCACAGGCCTTACTGGACATTGGCATAGTAAAGGCATGACAGCTATAATATATACATACATAATGGCCTACTTACTCTACTTACTATACATTACAATAATAATGATGATATTGAGACGAAGGAAGGGACAAGTAATTGAATGAATTTGGGTGATACTTACTGTTGGACCCATGAATTTTGAGGCTTCATGATTCGTTTCATGCCTTTGGCAACAAATTGGAGTGCTGAGTACTGTTACATACTCCCTGCTTATACTTATATATATTTTTTTTATTTTACTGTTACAATTAAATTTATTATAGACACGGTTGACTTCAGTTGCCTGTTTGGTTTGCTGACCCAACTACTAACTTCATACTTCGAGGATGATGATTTGACAATAGGCTATGGCAAAACAATTTATTGATAGTTCGTTCCAGTCATTAACGGGTTTACCAATTGCGCGGGGCTTAGCCAAACACTCCCAGGGTACCATTGGGTAAGGAGCTACCGATGGGGAGGGCGATCAAGTCCTTAGCTGTAGCTATAAGACGCTCTATTGGTGTGACTTTGAGCTACAGACAGGGGAGGTATATTGTAGAGGGAGTCTGGAGTACCCGATAGTATAGTATACAAGTATAGGTACTACTTATTTTTTGCAGGATTGCCAGCTGCAGAAAACAGAATAACCTACAAGAGTTTTGGATTCAGGATCAGGAATATTCTATATGAATGCTGCAATGGACAGACTGTTAAACATAATTATGCCTGAAAAAAGGCCTATTAACTGACAGTCACCTAGATACCATTTTTCTCTGTTGGGGACATGTAAATCATAATCAAGAGTAATAGTTAGTGCACTCAATAGCGGAGAGGGGTTAAACATATTCATTGCATTATTTATTTGGCAGGTTCCAGGCTAGTCCAGTCTCTTTAGATCTATCATCAGCTAATGCTGCTGATGGATGATAAGCTCTTCTCGTCTAAGATGGAATCCCTGTCAATTCATGTCATTCTCCATTTCACTCTCTAGGGGTGGTGGCCAATGAAAACCGTTATCTAAAATATGGATAATATTTCTTTGTTGTCGTTAGATTCTCCAAATTACTGTTGAATCCTAGTCATGGCTACCATCATCAGCTAAGTGCTTCGAATCCATTACCATATTTGACGATTTTATATCTGAGCTCATCGCTTGAGCAGAACATCATGCATGCTTTCTTGTACCTATACTGGAATACATAACAGAGATTGCGGATGTACTCAAGGGGATATGGCATCAGCAGAATAACAAAGGTATTTGGCTAATATTTAGGGAGACGAACGCTAGGGGTAATGCAGTCATTAAATGGTCAAATTTGGTATTCTTGGTACTGACAAACCACAATGTTGAGTTTTTCTCCCTCAACAGTTTGGACTATTTAGCTTAAGTTTAGCTCATCTAATTTATCCGCTATATAAGGTTGTCCTTTCACATTACAAATTTGGATGACATGAGAAATGTTCCACTGAATTCTGATCTAGGCATTTTTAGGCGAGGATATCTCAGTTCTTCATTTACTGTTCTGCTTTTTTAGGGATTTGCTATGGATTTCACGTCGTGGACACTCACAAGATACCAGATATACCATTTACAATGATAAGCACGAGATTAAGTAAGGTAAGCAGGCTGTCAACAAACTTGTGTCAAAGCTATATTAGCTGCACAGTTCTGAGTTCTCAGGACAAATAAATTGAAAGATTCTGTCTTGGTACCTCATATGTCATCCCTGTTGTTGGTAAATAAATTGTTGTTCAATGAGTAGGAGATGGCTCAGTTGGTTAGAGCGCCCGACCTTCAGCATGCAAATGTTGAAGGTTGTCAAATCCCACTGCAGTCCATCGACTACTGGGATCGGTTGGCCCCCAGGTGTGCTCTGACCTGCCTGCAAACAAAGAGTAACTTGGCACAGATATTGCGGCCTCGCCACTAAGGCAGTAAAATTTCGCCGTCTATGCTTCGGGATGTGGCCTGTGTTAAGAGATCTGATTTTATTCAACCTTTAATTTTTAATCAACTTCATCAATTTATTTCCACAGATAAACATCGATGATTACAATATCAACCTTGCTGTTTATGTTGTAGCTTGATCATCAGAATACTATGGCTATTCAGACTTCACAAGGCTCAATACTCTAGCAGCATGCAACTCTTTTCTCATCAGACTGACAGTCTTATTAGTTTAACAACAGATCAGGGCAAATCAAGTCAATGATATTCCTCATCCCTCTTTCATAGCTCATAAGCAGTGTTCAGCATCAAATTTATCTTCATATATTATCCAGTCATTGATACCTCTGTTTCTCTGATCGGATCTTCGACTGATATTATTTTTGTATCCTTGTTAAATTGTGTAGGTTTCAGATTGGGAGTTATCTGTACTTGTAAAAACTATGAGTAGACAAATCACGTATTTGTGTAGAGAATTCCTATCAAACCACATCTCACATTTCCTATTTTCAGTTCAAGTGGTGATGGTGTTTTATTGTAGTAATGTTATCAAATCTCAACATTTTGTGCACAATAACATATTGTACTTACCCACAAATCTCTGATACTAATATAATACAAATAAAATATTTATCAATCAATCAGAGGTGTTCTATTTATAATACGACAGCTATGTAGAGCGCAATTGAAGTGGTGATTGCAGGTTCATACCAATGATTTACAATGAGGCAGACTATGGAATTTTGATCCAATGACAAGAACCCATAGCATCACTGCCTCACTACAGATGAACAAACATTCAATAGATCAGCCCTTCATTCAGTAATATTTTTGTTTTGAACGTCTCATATGTCAAAGTGACTTGCTTGGCATATATATATATTTATATATATATAAAAATATGTAATAATCAATATTAGAATAGTGTTCATGAGTTTAATATAGTGCCCAGGCCAAACCAAAACATGTTGATAATATTATCAGGGGTTTTATAATATGACATGACATGACTATAATATGAAAAAACTAATTGTGTTGTGATAGCGAGTTCCGACAAATTTCTATCAATTTTATAATGTGTATATATTAATTTCAATATTAGCGACCGGGCCAAACCAGCACATATTGATAGTTTTATCAGGGGCCTTATAAAATGTCAGCTCATGCAGAGGGCAAATGAAAAAATTAATTGTGATTGTTACATCTGACAAATTTCTATCAATATCAGAAAACACGAAAATAATTTAAATATAGCGCCCAGCCCAAATCAGCACAAATTGACGGTTTTATCAGGGGTCTTATAAAACGTTGATTAAAAAAGTCTGATATCATATCACACGCCACATCCCGAAGCATGGGCGGCGAAATATTATTTTTGCCTTAATGGCAAGGCCGCAATGTCTGCCCCAGTTTTGCTCTCTGTTTGTAGGCAGGTCGGAGTACACCTGGGGCCAACCAAACCCCAGTAGTCGATAGACTGCAGTGGGATTTGAACCACCGACCTTCATCACTTACATGTTGAAGGACCGGCGCTCTAGCCAACTGAGCTACCTCCTACCTCCTCAGCTCATGCAGAGCGCAAATGAAAATACTAATTGTGATTGCGACTCCTGACAAATTTCTCTCAATATAGAGTACACGTAAATAATTCAAATATAGTGCCCAGGCCAAACCAACACAAATTGATGGTTTTATATGGGGTGTTATAAAATGTCAGCTCAGCTAAGTAGAGCTCAGATATTTGGTTCAGCTTATACATTCAAAAGTCACAAAATCTGTCATGCGCTATCATTTAGTCTTCCATTTTTCTTACCAATTCAGGATGTGACGGCCATGCATAGAGCTTATTTTGTTCAAAAATCACAAAATATGTCAAGCGCTATCATGAAGTCTTGTCATATCAATATTTCAATGCAATTGTTACCAATTTAAGATGTGACGGCCATATATACAGTTTATTTTGTTCAAAAATCAAAAAAATCTGTCCAGCGCTATCAAGTACTCAGATCATTAAAGTCAATTTGGGCAAATCTTAGGCTAAGAAGTTGTCTTCTCTTATTGATGAAATTTGGTGGCTGTTTTACAAAATAGAGTAGCTGCAGCTTTCAAGACTACAACTGTTTGCGTAACATTGTGTTGAGCATGGAAAGTATGTTAATTCGAGCTGCTGGCTGCAGATTAATCTATATGAAGCCATCGATCTGTGTAAAACATATAAATTGCAAGTAGGTGGCTAGATTGCTTCAGAAAGGGATACAGAGTAAATTTTTCAACAATAATGAAGGCAGAGAGTTTTTTACTCCTTGGTCAAGGTACCCGCAAGCTTTGTGTCAAGGGGAAAAATATGTGAAGCTTGAAGCCAAAAACTCCTTTCATCTGTTTTTCACCAATATAGGGATCTGGAGCTCAAAGTTTTCGATTGCAGTGAAGAATAGAATATGCAGCCTCTCCCGTAAAAATTTCATTCTGTACAGCCTTACTCCACGATTACATTTGATGTTTTATGCTTAAATTACACCTGTTACTATCTTAGCTAAATTGGTACGATGGGTAAGCAGTATTCCGACTGTTTTAGTAATAGGAATAACTATTATAAATTGGAATGATGCTGCCACAATGTTCCCTTGGTCCCAGTCATTATTGAAGCTTAATTTTATCCAAAGGGCCTCATATCAAATGTATCTGCTGTCCATCGACTACTGGGCTTTGGTTGGCACCGAGGTGACCTGCCAGCAAACAGAGAGCAACCTGGTGCAGATATTGCGGCCTTGCCACTAACGCAACGAATTTCGCCGCCATTGCTCGGGAAATTGGCTTGTGACAAGACATCTGATTTAAATCAACCATGAATTTTAATTTGATGTAATAATGCCTCAATACACAAATTTCATACGAGGCAAAAAGTCTTGAGTCACGAAGGTATACTCAGATTTTGATATTCTAATATTACATTTGCTTTAAATCCTTTGGAATAGATAAACAAGGCACAACAGTAACAAATTCTTCCATTGTGATGAAAGACAGAGACTTGTTGTTTACAAATAAGAATTTCTTGAGGGATTAGAAAATTCATTCTCAGAAAACAATGTCTGTAATTGATCTAACAACAATACACTGATATCCTTATCCAGCTTAGGTCTCAAACTTCAATGCACTGTGTGAAGAATTGCTTCCAATTTTATTTGGAGGCCATCTCAGATTTGTTGGTTATGGAAGCAGCCCTTCTGTTAGGCTAACTGAATCCTCAAAAGTAACAACATTATAACTTGCTGCAGTATAGATGCAGTTCCAGTGCAAGATTTTGAAAAAAATGCACAAAATTGGTTATTTCAGGAATTCAATTCCTAAATATACCAAGGTTGACCATACAGATACTAGCTCACTAACTATGCAGCAGAATATTTCACAAAGATATTATGTGGGGTGAGCGCTCCAGACACACACATCCTATACGCATCCAGCATTATTACATCAGTGTTTTTCAATAATAAAAGTACTGGACTGATTAAACACCAAAGAAGATCAACTCAGCAATACACATTCGTGTAAAATTTAATCTAAACATTTGGATGTATTTGAAAAATGCTATTCTTGAACAGTATCCATTGGAGCTGGCAACATCTTTGCAGCATTCCGCCTCAGACTTGTCTTGCCGTAAAATAGGCAAAATCTAATTCATATGAAATCGGAATGGATGAAAAAGACAAATCCATGTCATGTTTCGGAATATAGGAGCATGTGAAGTGGGGATGGTATAGCATAAACACCTCTCCCCAAGCACTCTCTACTTGGTTGTGCTCCCGGAAGAAGGTTAACCAAGCTGTAAAGTGATCGCAACCTTATATAATTTTAAGAAGCATAGACCATAGTTTGGTCGACTAAGGAGAATGTCGATAACTGACTGACGACGAGGTGTCATAGTCGATTGCAAAAATGTAAATAGATTAGTAGCCAGCCAGTAGAGTCTACGCACCACGCACTTTTAGATAATGTGATAAACTGATGCTCCAAAAAAAATCCACATCTCTGTGACTTACCATGTTGAAATGTAACTCTGCCCAAACAGAAAAACATGAACTTTGAGAGTTTTTGTCAGATTTTGAGTTTTTTTTGCAGAAAAAGATAAATGAACAGTTAACTGACTGACTAACAATCCAGTGACCAATTGTGGTTATTCTGAATCAAAAACTGTAGGAAGGAGAAAGCTTTTGGAAAAGTAAGGAGGAGATAACTACAACTGAGTATCTTTGACTTTAAATAACTGACGTGAGTAGTCATGTCATTTTAATATTTCACTGCATTTTTTTACTAATTCAGGATGTGACGGCCAATATACAGCTTATTTTGTTCAAAAATTACAAAATCTGTCAAGCGCTATCAAGTGGTCCTGTCATAATATCATTTCACTGCATTTTTTAAACATGTAGGTAGGTGGTTAGGGCATTATGTGCAGCTTATAATGTTCAAAAATCACAAAATCATCATGCGTTATTATCTTGTATGTTTGCAATTTCCATTATTTATTTTACTATACATGTCGCAACACCATCATGCAAGCACATGAAAAGACAGCTAATTGTGCTTCACTTCACTTTAAATCATCAACCTCTCTCACAATGAGCTTAGCTTTATGCCACCAAATTCCATTATTTCAAGAATCATTAAGAAAGAAAGAAAGAAAGAAAGAATAGTTTCAGGTTTTATGCAACCGGTATGTTTTTATCAAGAAACATGTTATTAAGCGAGATCACAATGTCATATTAATTAAGTTATTGCCGAACAGTAAACAGTGATAGCCTCAGAGTCCTATTCATCCTTATGTTTTTTTTAGCATTCATATTAATGGTCATTATTTCACTGGTGATATTTCAATAAAAGCCAAAATCTTTGTACTAAATAAAAGATATGGAGCTTAGACCCTGGCTCTATCAACGAACAATCCATACAACATAAAGATATACCACTTAGGCAAAAACATCATCAGCAACATAAATATGAGAAATATTGAAAATAATCCCATCATAAATTTGGTTTTGAGCTTGTAAATATGTTGACTCAGTTTCTGCCTATCAAACAGAAGTAATTCTGAACATTCTGTGTCTATAGCAGTAAATCATGAGTTCCAGCAGTTCGATCCAGCAATCTTTCTTTCTATAACTACTGAAGGCTTTCATAAGAGCCTCCCTCTCTCTGAGGCTTGAACCAATATGTCAAGAGATATCAGTACTAATTATAATATGTGAGGTTATAAACCCTAAATTAATATCTGACAGCGGGTGAAAGCTGCTTGTGTTTTGTTTCACTTAATTCCTTTTCTTTGCTTTCATAGCTAAAATTAATAAAAAATGGAATGATCATTGTCTTCTCCTTGCTATTAAGGAGACAACTCCAAGGAATGCCAATAACAGCGCATATAGAATACCATGATCAGACTTCCTTCTGTGATGGGTGAATCTCCTTTGATGCGAAATGATAGTTGCCTCTCCCTCGCATCAATTTGGAGCTGTAGAGTCTCAGACGACCCCTCATCATTCATGCGCTGTCACAGAAAAACGTCTTTAATAGGAAAATACAAAATGAAAGTAGGGGAGAAGCTTGACATCACAGATTTGGAGTAATAAATGATGAACCAGACAGGCTGTTGGCCATGTGTAACTGTTACACATGTATTCACATATCTGTCAACAAAAAGTAGTTTTATGACCAGGACTAAACATCTGGCAAAGTTCAATCTGGTAACCATAGGTAGGTTTAAGCAGAGCAAAGCAGGGTGCAAGGACCGCCTTACGCAATGAACCTTCTTCTCAGTTCCCTGGGGCCTGCACCCAGTGACCAAGCACCCTGATTAAGTTTGTAACTTTGAACAGCAAAACAACATGAGTAGCTCTATGATCTATGTTGAGAGTTTACCTGAAGTACAAAGATTTTATCTGTACATGATATAGGGGTAAAACTAAAGATACTGTATACTCAAATCAAACAGTTTGTTGTTGCAGGCGTATACCTGTGTGGTTCCACCAATGAAACTTGTCCTCAAAGAATAATGCTCTTTAAAGAAGCCAGGATCTCGGTTGAGACAGTATCTGTGCAGGTTGCACGCAATATCGTATATAACCACCTTAGGGGCTACAACAACAACAAAAATTGTTAACTTAATATGGGTTCTCTCTGCCATTTGTTATAGCAGCTAAGCAGTTATCTCAGGTACTGATAATTTTCTTTCAGTAATACCTACCTTTTCCGTATCTGGATAACATGGAAAGTCTGTTAAAGTGCCTCGACCGGTATATAAGGGCCAGTCAATGTAAAGCGATCACCCAGCCATATCAAATTCAAATGGGGTTAGCAGCATTCAAATTCCTCCTGCTTTTTCGGAATTAAGTTGAGAAGCAGGAAATTATTTTTAATGGGAATCAGACAAGCTGATGCGGAATTGTGTGATACACATGCCCAATAAATTTTCATTCCAATAATGGCATTGGAAAGTGGTGAAAATATGACTGATGTCATACGAAATTGCCCAGTTCCGATGATTTCAAATCATCCGCTTCAAAATATACGAGCTCTTATTGGTCAATTTTGACGTTATGATTTATGGTTTTAGAGGTTGCCTAGAAACCGTTGTCAAGATTGAAATTGACCGTTGTAATTAAACCCTATAATCCCAAGTGTGATGAGCCAACACAACAATAGCTATATCATAGCTTCTATTCAACTTTATTTATGGATGTCTGCGAATCACAATTTCTTATATAACACACTTGACCACTTGAGAACGCAACGTGGACTGGCTGTTAGAGGCGGAGACCAAGGCCATTCTCCGCCTCTAATTACATTGATCAGCCAATGGTCTTGCCTGTCACTTCACATGATTAATCCCCGTGCACCCCCTTCGATTCCTACCTCTTTAAGTACAGTATTGGAGCAACAGACTTTCTCTGGCATCTGGATACCATGGAAAGTCTGTTAAGTACAGTTTGGGAGTAACAGACTCTCTCTGCTATCTGGATACATGGAAAGTCTGTTAGGTACAGTTTGGGAGTAATAGACTTTCTCTGGTATCTGGATGTCATAGAAAGTCTGTTAAGTACAGTTTGGGAGTAACAGACTCTCTCTGCTATCTGGATACATGGAAAGTCTGTTAGGTACAGTTTGGGAGTAATAGACTTTCTCTGGTATCTGGATGTCATAGAAAGTCTGTTAGGTACAGTTTGGGAGTAATAGACTTTCTCTGGTATCTGGATGTCATAGAAAGTCTGTTAAGTACAGTATGGAAGCAACAGACTTTCTCTGGTATCTGGATAACATGGAAAGTCTGTTAAGTACAGTATTGGAGCAACAGACTTTCTCTGGCATCTGGATACCATGGAAAGTCTGTTAAGTACAGTATTGGAGCAACAGACTTTCTCTGGCATCTGGATACCATAGAAAGCCTGTTAAGTACAGTATTGGAGCAACAGACTTTCTCTGGCATCTGGATACCATGGAAAGTCTGTTAAGTACAGTATTGGAGTAACAGACTTTCTCCGGCATCTGGATAACATGGAAAGTCTGTTAAGTACAGTTTGGGAGTAACAGACTCTCTCTGCTATCTGGATACCATGGAAAGTCTGCTAGGTACAGTTTGGGAGTAACAGACTTTCTCTGGTATCTGGATAACATGGAAAGTCTGTTAAGTACAGTATTGGAGCAACAGACTTTCTCTGGCATCTGGATACCATGGAAAGTCTGTTAAGTACAGTTTGGGAGTAACAGACTCTCTCTGCTATCTGGATACATGGAAAGTCTGTTAGGTACAGTTTGGGAGTAATAGACTTTCTCCGGCATCTGGATAACATGGAAAGTCTGTTAAGTACAGTATGGAAGCAACAGACTTTCTCTGGTATCTGGATAACATGGAAAGTCTGTTAAGTACAGTATTGGAGCAACAGACTTTCTCTGGCATCTGGATACCATGGAAAGTCTGTTAAGTACAGTATTGGAGCAACAGACTTTCTCTGGCATCTGGATACCATAGAAAGCCTGTTAAGTACAGTATTGGAGCAACAGACTTTCTCTGGCATCTGGATACCATGGAAAGTCTGTTAAGTACAGTATTGGAGTAACAGACTTTCTCCGGCATCTGGATAACATGGAAAGTCTGTTAAGTACAGTTTGGGAGTAACAGACTCTCTCTGCTATCTGGATACCATGGAAAGTCTGCTAGGTACAGTTTGGGAGTAACAGACTTTCTCTGGTATCTGGATAACATGGAAAGTCTGTTAAGTACAGTATTGGAGCAACAGACTTTCTCTGGCATCTGGATACCATGGAAAGTCTGTTAAGTACAGTTTGGGAGTAACAGACTCTCTCTGCTATCTGGATACATGGAAAGTCTGTTAGGTACAGTTTGGGAGTAATAGACTTTCTCTGGTATCTGGATGTCATAGAAAGTCTGTTAAGTACAGTATGGAAGCAACAGACTTTCTCTGGTATCTGGATAACATGGAAAGTCTGTTAAGTACAGTATTGGAGCAACAGACTTTCTCTGGCATCTGGATACCATGGAAAGTCTGTTAAGTACAGTATTGGAGCAACAGACTTTCTCTGGCATCTGGATACCATAGAAAGCCTGTTAAGTACAGTATTGGAGCAACAGACTTTCTCTGGCATCTGGATACCATGGAAAGTCTGTTAAGTACAGTATTGGAGTAACAGACTTTCTCCGGCATCTGGATAACATGGAAAGTCTGTTAAGTACAGTTTGGGAGTAACAGACTCTCTCTGCTATCTGGATACATGGAAAGTCTGTTAGGTACAGTTTGAGAGTAACAGACTTTCTCTGGTATCTGGATATCATAGAAAGTCTGTTAAGTACAGTATTGGAGCAACAGACTTTCTCTGGTATCTGGATAACATGGAAAGTCTGTTAAGTACAGTTTGGGAGTAACAGACTCTCTCTGCTATCTGGATACATGGAAAGTCTGTTAAGTACAGTTTGGGAGTAACAGACTTTCTCTGGTATCTGGATAACATGGAAAGTCTGTTAAGTACAGTATTGGAGCAACAGACTTTCTCTGGCATCTGGATACCATGGAAAGTCTGTTAAGTACAGTTTGGGAGTAACAGACTCTCTCTGCTATCTGGATACATGGAAAGTCTGTTAGGTACAGTATTGGAGCAACAGACTCTCTCTGCTATCTGGATACATAACACTAACTAAGACTAACACAACAGACTTTCTCTGGTATCTGGATATCATAGAAAGTCTGTTAAGTACAGTATTGGAGCAACAGGCTCTCTCTGGTATCTGGATACATGGAAAGTCTGTTAAGTACAGTTTGGGAGTAACAGACTCTCTCTGCTATCTGGATACATGGAAAGTCTGTTAGGTACAGTTTGGGAGTAATAGACTTTCTCTGGTATCTGGATACATGGAAAGTCTGTTAAGTACAGTTTGGGAGTAACAGACTCTCTCTGCTATCTGGATACCATGGAAAGTCTGCTAGGTACAGTTTGGGAGTAACAGACTTTCTCTGGTATCTGGATAACATGGAAAGTCTGTTAAGTACAGTATTGGAGCAACAGACTTTCTCTGGCATCTGGATACCATGGAAAGTCTGTTAAGTACAGTTTGGGAGTAACAGACTCTCTCTGCTATCTGGATACATGGAAAGTCTGTTAGGTACAGTTTGGGAGTAACAGACTTTCTCTGGTATCTGGATATCATAGAAAGTCTGTTAAGTACAGTATTGGAGCAACAGACTTTCTCTGGTATCTGGATAACATGGAAAGTCTGTTAAGTACAGTTTGGGAGTAACCGACTCTCTCTGCTATCTGGATACATGGAAAGTCTGTTAGGTACAGTTTGAGAGTAACAGACTTTCTCTGGTATCTGGATATCATAGAAAGTCTGTTAAGTACAGTATTGGAGCAACAGACTTTCTCTGGTATCTGGATAACATGGAAAGTCTGTTAAGTACAGTATTGGAGCAACAGACTTTCTCTGGCATCTGGATACCATGGAAAGTCTGTTAAGTACAGTTTGGGAGTAACAGACTCTCTCTGCTATCTGGATACATGGAAAGTCTGTTAGGTACAGTTTGGGAGTAATAGACTTTCTCTGGTATCTGGATGTCATAGAAAGTCTGTTAAGTACAGTATGGAAGCAACAGACTTTCTCTGGTATCTGGATAACATGGAAAGTCTGTTAAGTACAGTATTGGAGCAACAGACTTTCTCTGGCATCTGGATACCATGGAAAGTCTGTTAAGTACAGTATTGGAGCAACAGACTTTCTCTGGCATCTGGATACCATAGAAAGCCTGTTAAGTACAGTATTGGAGCAACAGACTTTCTCTGGCATCTGGATACCATGGAAAGTCTGTTAAGTACAGTATTGGAGTAACAGACTTTCTCCGGCATCTGGATAACATGGAAAGTCTGTTAAGTACAGTTTGGGAGTAACAGACTCTCTCTGCTATCTGGATACATGGAAAGTCTGTTAGGTACAGTTTGAGAGTAACAGACTTTCTCTGGTATCTGGATATCATAGAAAGTCTGTTAAGTACAGTATTGGAGCAACAGACTTTCTCTGGTATCTGGATAACATGGAAAGTCTGTTAAGTACAGTTTGGGAGTAACAGACTCTCTCTGCTATCTGGATACATGGAAAGTCTGTTAAGTACAGTTTGGGAGTAACAGACTTTCTCTGGTATCTGGATAACATGGAAAGTCTGTTAAGTACAGTATTGGAGCAACAGACTTTCTCTGGCATCTGGATACCATGGAAAGTCTGTTAAGTACAGTTTGGGAGTAACAGACTCTCTCTGCTATCTGGATACATGGAAAGTCTGTTAGGTACAGTATTGGAGCAACAGACTCTCTCTGCTATCTGGATACATAACACTAACTAAGACTAACACAACAGACTTTCTCTGGTATCTGGATATCATAGAAAGTCTGTTAAGTACAGTATTGGAGCAACAGGCTCTCTCTGGTATCTGGATAACATGGAAAGTCTGTTAAGTACAGTATTGGAGCAACAGACTTTCTCTGGCATCTGGATACCATGGAAAGTCTGTTAAGTACAGTTTGGGAGTAACAGACTCTCTCTGCTATCTGGATACATGGAAAGTCTGTTAGGTACAGTTTGGGAGTAACAGACTTTCTCTGGTATCTGGATATCATAGAAAGTCTGTTAAGTACAGTATTGGAGCAACAGACTTTCTCTGGTATCTGGATAACATGGAAAGTCTATTAAGTACAGTTTGGGAGTAACAGACTCTCTCTGCTATCTGGATACATGGAAAGTCTGTTAGGTACAGTTTGAGAGTAACAGACTTTCTCTGGTATCTGGATGACATAGAAAGTCTGTTAAGTACAGTATGGAAGCAACAGACTTTCTCTGGTATCTGGATATCATAGAAAGTCTGTTAAGTACAGTTTGGGAGCAACAGACTTTCTCTGGTATCTGGATATCATAGAAAGTCTGTTAAGTACAGTATTGGAGCAACAGACTCTCTCTGCTATCTGGATACATAACACTAACTAAGACTAACACAACAGACTTTCTCTGATATCTGGATATCATAGAAAGTCTGTTAAGTACAGTATTGGAGCAACAGGCTCTCTCTGCTATCTGGATACATGGAAAGTCTGTTAGGTACAGTTTGGGAGTAACAGACTTTCTCTGGTATCTGGATGTCATAGAAAGTCTGTTAAGTACAGTATGTATGGGAGCAACAGACTTTCCCTGGCATCATAGAAGAAAGTCTGTTACCCCTTGCAAGGAGTAACAGGTTGCTCCTACCTACTAACTAGTGCTACTTTCTGTTTGATTACATTTAATGTACATAACACTAACTAAGACTAAAACAACAGACTTTCTATGGTATCCAGATACCAGAAAAACACTTCTTACCAAGAAGAGAGACGTAACAGACACTCTTCTGTCTATACCTCCTAGTCCTTGTTCTGACTATCATCAAATTTTCTATCTATGGTATCCCAACACCAATCAAGTCTGCTGAAGCCAAGATGCAGACCAGATCTTGGTCGTGTTAAGCTTACCCTCTTGAGAATTGATGGATGTTGTCCAAAAAAGTTGGAGCGCCAATTTCAACTTAACAGACTTTCATATAAGTTGCATGAAAAAAAATCTTCTAATAATGTATCACAATAATCACAAAATTATAATGATATGGTATTATGTAAGAAAATTCAGTGTACTTAGAAAGTAATTTTAAGGAGTAGAAATACAAAATGCTCTTTATAAATTTGTATATATTATGCGCAAATATACAGAGCTAACACTATGAACAGAAAGTGCCTTAAAAAGTCCATTCTGCTTGCAGGATAGCCTTGTGACATAGTATGCCTCAACAGTTCGCACATGCGCAGACTGTAAAAAGTCTGGCACCAGTTCTGGTGAGCGTTTATACCTCCAACACAGTCTGCGCATGTGCGAACTGTTGAGGCATACGTTCGTCTCTGCAGCATAGGGCTTGAACTAATTCACCTAGTCTGAGTACCAAAATTGGGAAAACGATGGAAACCCATATTTTGGAAATATTTGGGCCTAAATGGAACACTGGCTTTGATATCTCATAACCTTGAACCCTGGGAGTTGCCTTTCTTGATGGAAGGCAGCGCCACCACTGCTGTGCTGTAGAGATAGACTATGTCACAAGGCTATCCTGCAAGCAGAATGCCTCCAACATTCTGCTTGCAGGATAGCCTTGTGACATAGTCTATCTCTGCTGCACAGCAGTGGTGGCGCTGCCTTCCATCAAGAAAGGCAACTCCCAGGATACAAGGTTATGATTTATCAAAACCAGTGTTCCATTTAGGCCCAAATATTTCCAAAATATGGGTTTCCATTGTTTTCCCTATTTTGGTACTCAGACTAGGTGAATTAGTTCAAGCCCTATGCTGCAGAGACGAACGTATGCCTCAACAGTTCGCACATGCGCAGACTGCATTGGCAAGGCAACAATAGACATCGATATATGTGTAGGAAATAAGGTATCATTTACATATATCAAATCAATTAAAATGTGTACGGAATATAAATATATAGTCTCTTGCAAATTCGGATTCAAGCAGGCGCAATTCGGAGAAACCGAACAACCTTAGCACTCATTTCCACACTTACTTTGGGGCTCCATTATTGCGTACCGATAACCATCAGTGACCATCTTGCAGCTCAGACTAGATATGTGCCGTGCATTTGACTCATGACTATTGAGACTATCAGCCCTTTCTGTTTGACGAAATTAACTTGTGTATCAACTCGTTGTGTGCATTTGTGTTTGTATGCTTCTGTATAGCCACTCATTTAGCAATCTACCTCACAACTTTATTCGCATAAAACTATACCCAGGGATTCCATTCTTCCTGCTATACCTGAGGTTCAAGCTTGCAGGCCATTAGCTTGGCCGGGTTATTTCTTCTAGTTTATACTAAGTAACTAGTTATTTATGACCACTCACTACGAACAAACTAGTCACAGTGCTTATGATGAAAGGTTTGAAGCATGGAAATTCTAGTTTTGTTTATGACGGTAGATGGGCCAGTAGCCACTTCTATGAAAAATTATTGGTGTTTCGTACCAAGTAATGCCCGCTTCAATTTCTGAAGATTATGAGCATGTGCCAGTCCGCATCCGTTAAATGATCCAGGTCGGCTAGGTTGAATGGCCCGCGGCAGCCATATCACATAGTATTAGACAAACAGTGCTTCATGTGGGGCTCGAACCGAGGACCATTTGAACCCAAGTCATACACCTCTACATTACAAAATAACCTTTACCAGTGGTTCCTACATATTGTAGCAGTTGGTGGATTGTGTATAGCCACAAATGAGTGTAGCAAAAGTGGAGAACTGAGGCTAGCATGCACACTCCCCAACCATCAATCACACAGACCCAACATGCATTCAGACAAGCAAACTTTGCCTGCCATTGTACTCTTTTGTTCACCAAACAAAAGGCCTTTTGTTATACAACTCTCATAGGTGTCTTGGGACATGTCTCCTAGACATCGGCCCCAGGGCCTATCCAACTGATACAGCATAACTGTACTTTATTTTGTAATGGAGTACTAAGCTATCCCTGATCCCTGGAGTTGGAGTTGGCTCAGTTGGTTAGAGCGCCGGACTTCAACACGCAAGTGTTGAAGGTCGTGGGTTCGAATCCCACTGCGGTCCATCTTCTACTGGGGATTGGTTGGTCCCCCAGGTGTGCTCCGACCTGCCTGCAAACAGAGAGCAAATTGGCGCAGATATTGCGGCCTCGCCAATAAGGCAATAATATTTCGCCGCCCATGCCTCGGGATGGGCGAGTGATAAGACATCGGATTTTAATCATTTTTAATCAACCTGAAGCCCAGGTGTCACCGGTTGCTAAATGGGCATCCGGATGGGTTTGTGGCAGTAACACTTGGTGCAAGATGAAAAAGATGCCCGGTGACCGATGGGTTTTTGTCACAAGCGGATGGCCTATTTACAGGGATGTGTGGTGGATGGCCTTTTACTGGACGCATTTATAGCACAATAGGTGCTCTATGGGACAGCACAAGCTTTTGTTATGTGGCTTCCATATGATTTTTCATGCAGCCTTTTTCAAACTGGAAAAGCGGGCTTAGCGATGCAAGCGACCAGAAGTGAAGGCCTGCCATTGATTGCATTATCCATTTAGGTATAATGTACAGAAGACGGACAAAGCTGGTTTTAGGTACCAATATAAACGTGTGCTGGCTGCTCACTTTATAGTAAAGTAAAGCTGATTTGAGATTTGAAATTTTTAACTTAGCCATGTTTTCACATTTCTTACTGCAAGAGTCTAGTGCAATTTATTTTTTACATGATCAATGCAAAGCTTATTTATTTGCCTATGGAACAATGAAAAATTCAAAGCTCAAAGTGGTGTAGATAGGAGCCAAAAAGTCAGAAGACAACTCCTCATACTAAAGCGAGAAATACAAGGCCACTCCCAAAACCATAAAAAGCAAAAACCGTGGCCGCTTGACAATGCCAGCAATACCCCCATCACATCACCTGTGAATAACTATCATTAAAACGTAACTACTTTATCAATTTTGCTGCCACCTTGGAAAGTTGCCTCGAATGTTTGTATCTGATTTTTTTTATGGTGTTGACTCTCACATCGCGTAATATCAGATTTCAAAATATACTGAATGTGTGGTTTTTCAAATGGTACATATTCTTAAGTTTCCATTATAGTTTCATGGAAAAAGTTGTTTAAGGTTATATACCATTGCGTGTAGAGTAAAACTTGACTCCTTCAAGTATCATCAAAAAATTGCTAAGAAAGCGATTTTTGATCATCGATGGAGTCAATACAAAACCACCACAAAAAAACTCAGATCAATACAAACCCTCTAAGCTAGTCTGAGCAAGGATTTCAAGATTTCACTCTTGAAATCCTTGGTCTGAGCCCCCCCCCCCAGACTTTTGCCTCCCGCCGGGAGCTCTCGGCGGGGAAAGTCTGAGAACAATGCAGGATCATGCTGGAGTTTTCTGCTTTTAGATATTATAAGTTATAAAGGGAGCACTAAAACTGCAATATCTATAGTCAATTGTCAACAATCTATTATTTTCTTACAGCGGTGTAAGGATCTCACCTGTATTGAAGCTGAGCCAGATCATTGAATCATGAGCCTGTTCAACAAATTGAGCGTTGATGCTCTAGACGTGGCACAGAAGCGAGTACTTATAAGGTTTGCACTAACAACTGTAGACTATAGTTAATTTTCGGTAGTTTTGGGGTGGCGTCATGTTAGCTGTCACCATGGCTGGCACATGTGGGTTCATGTAGATTGATAAGGTTTCTAACTCGCATGAAGAGGTGGACTCTTCAGAGAATACTTTACTCCTAGAGCAGCTTGAAATCAGCAATTTTATTAGTTGCTGCAATTTGAAAGGTCGCTAATTTTTGAAAATAACTGTGCATATATAATGGTTATAGAAATGCATACAAGACATGAATTGCTTCATTCTTGTTTTCATTGCTTGCAGGGTTGACTTTAATGTGCCAATGAAAGATGGAGTCATCACCAACAACCAAAGGTAAGGCTACAGCCCAGATTACTATTTACTTAACCTGCCCCATCGTCTTAACATGATGGAGCAGTAGGCGGCCAGTTGTGGGAATGGTCCCTTGAACACTAAGGGGTAACCCTGTCATTGACCCATTTATGCTTTGCCAACAAGTTTTGTTGCTGGATGATTACGCTTAGTCTGCGTTGCCCTGAATGCAGTTTATTTCTAATGAAGTGTTATGCAGATGCTGTAAATCCTAAATTGCCAGTTTCTTTTTTCAGGATTGCAGCAGCGATCCCATCCATTAAACATGTACTGGAGGCAGGAGCCAAGAGCGTTGTTCTGATGAGTCATCTCGGGAGACCAGATGGCAGAAAACAGGACAAGTTTTCCCTATCTCCTGTAGCTAAAGAGCTTGAGAAACTTCTGTCCAAGTAAGTATGATTATTATCCAATTTTTTATACATTTCACCATGACTATATTACACTACACTACGCTACACTACACTATACAAATGGAGATAGGGGTTAACATTGAAACTTTTAAGTGACTTGGCTCGAAATGATGAAATTCACTGAATTAAAGAATACACACAGCACCAAGAATTATGAATATGTAGTCAGGCTTTAGGACGTACTGCTTTACTAAGTCAAAATTCCAATATATATATTAAATATGGAAAATAAGCAGAATTTGGTTGGATGGATGTGACATTTGTATGCTTCCATAAAAATTTGATTCTAAAGTTACTCTGCATAGCTATTATAGCTAAAGCATACAGTGAAAAACGACGACTCAAGCTTGGCTGATGCTCTCTGTAGAAGCCATGTTTCCAATTTGATAACCTTGACATTGTTTATAGGAGCGTGACCATGCTGTCAGACTGTGTGGGATCAGAGGTGGAGGCAGCGTGCGCTGACCCAGAACCAGGCTCTGTTATATTACTAGAGAATCTCAGATTCCACCCTGAGGAAGAGGGAAGTAGTAAGGATGAGGCCGGCAAGAAGGTGAGAGGGCCGCGGGCCTGATGTATACTCTGCTATTTTAAGTTCTTACGACTTCAAGCTAGCCTTAGACTTAGTTTATACTGAGGCATAGGCTTACACTTAGTTCTTAGACTTGGTTTAAAGCTTAGGCTTAGACTTAGTTAAGGCTTAGACTTAGATTTAGACTTACACTTAATTTAGATTTAGAGTTAGTTTAGACTTAGACCAAGGAGTTAAAGACTCCTTGCTTAGACTTAGTTTGATCTAATATGCCCGCATCCCAGTATTGCTCTCATGCTACCTGTAAGTCAAATGTGGCTCAAATGGGGCAACTCCTAATGGAGAAAGGAAAAGTTTCGCAAATGGAAACAAATTTCCCATGATCGCCTGCAGATCATAGTGGTAGGGTGGTAACGGCTTGCTATTCAGACCCCATACGTTTCTTCATTCATAGTCAGCTCTACTTACGTACTTAGTGGTATTCATATTGAAAGTTTTGTATCAGAACATTGATTACACTCAAACAAGTTTATTATTGATGATTGGTATTCTTGTATGCAAAATTGATCAATTTTTGCGTCAAAATTTCAAAACTAGTATTGCAGAAAATGATAGGGATAGCCGCTAAATATACAATTACTTATTTGTCGAGGCTGTTAACCCTCTTTTATTCGGTTTAGGTAAAGGCATCCGCTGAGGATGTGACTAAGTTCAGAGAATCGCTGACTAAACTCGGAGATCTGTATGTGAACGATGCATTCGGTACCGCTCATAGAGCTCACAGGTAAACTAACTATAGTTTGCTGCAACTGTTGGTAACTTCACATAATTCATATATTGCGAAGAACATCCAGAGAACTATTATGGTTAGGTGGATTGCAGTTGTCCTTTGCCAAAACTAATGGCTTAGCCTCTATTCAATCAGTGAGCAATAATGGATGACAGCTGTTGTCCTCCCTCATATATACATGGGATTAACAACTACATGGTTGACTTGGGTGGTCACACCAACTGCCGTATGACCATATTTTTGCGCCATGATACATTCCAGACCATTCCAGATCATTCAGAGATATGTATGCAATAGTGCATCACATGATCAGTATGTTAGGTTTTTCTGTTGATATTTTAGTTCTATGGTTGGAGTAAATCACACTCAGAGAGCCAGTGGATTTCTACTGAAGAAGGAGCTGGCTTACTTTGCTAAGGCTCTGGAGAGCCCTGAACGTCCCTTCCTCGCTATTCTAGGAGGGTTAGACTATCCGTCCCTTGTTACCAAAGCTATCTATATCGTATTACTAAGGCTATCCATCACGGCGACTCCAGTTATACATTCTCCTTTGGATATGAAATGAACAAAGTGTGGTACACAGACAAAGTGGATGTAGCCTTGTTGGTGCCTAGGTGTGGTCCAAAATGCTTGTCTCAAAGCAGTTTCAATATTTGATTTTGGTTTTAGCCTCAGGCGGCCAAAGATTCAGCTCCTGATCTTTGAAATGCGATTATAATGATCAAACTTATTTTTTCATTCATTTAATGTCTACACGTATGTTGTACTCTTGTCACTTACAGTGCCAAGGTCAAGGATAAAATCTTACTGATTGAGAACTTGCTGGATAAGGTCAATGAGATGATTATCGGAGGTGGTATGGCCTTCACCTTCCTCAAAGTGCTACAGGGTATGAACGTGAGTAGTCCCGTTACTAGTTGATTGAAATGTTACCATATACCGTAATCCCTCACCTATAGATCGGGCGACTTATAAGTGAAGGCGGCTATAAGAGAGTAGCATATAGACACGACTATCATTTGAAGCATTTTTAAATTTAGATTGGACCAAAACCCAATACAATCACCGAAGCTGAATAGCTCAGTGGTAGAGCGTACAACTTGTAAACATGGAGTTGTGAGTTCGAAACCCACTATGCGCAGTTTTTTCCCAAAACTACTTAGTTCATTTGTAGTGAGTGTAGTGAGTGTCTTATAGCTGTGGGGTGTCTTATAGCTATGGGGTGTCTTATAGCTGTGGGGTGTCTTATAACTGGAGCATTTTTATTTTTTCTGAGGGGGGTGATTCACTTATAAGTCCGGTGACTTATAGGTGAGGGATTACGGTACAGTGATCACTATCATTACCTGTTGACTTTTGTCCTTTCATAACTAAAACTTTCATAACCAAAATCTGGCTGATATTTAATCCTCTATCTTATATAGATTTGAACTGTCTCAGATTGTTATTGGATGTCACACTGACATGGAGATTACACTATTGGCATGTGTGTCTCCGATCGTATCTGATTGAGTACCTCATGTGCCTTATTCTATAAATGGACCTCAGGTTGTCACACAAAATTCCTTGCGATGGTACTGAAATTATATGAATTGATTCCGGCTTTATTGAGCAGAGATATTCATGCAATAGTATATCAGAAGTGATCAGATGATAGATTGCAGTTGTTGTACTTTGAAAAAATACATACACGTATAAACGCTAAAATAGTAGCCCTGTTCACACGGCCACTGGTTTTGGTTTTTTTTGTTTTGTACCAAAAAACAACAATCCCGTGGCCGTGTGAACAGGGCTACTAAAATAGACTAAAAGATAGCTTTGGGTGTCTTCTGGTTTACTGGGAGTACTCTGGTTTGTACTCTCATTATATTACATCATGACAGATTGGTAGTTCTCTGTACGATGATGAGGGGGCGGAGATAGTACCTCGATTAATGGAGAAGGCGGAGAAGAATGGAGTTAAGCTCCACCTACCTGTAGACTTTGTGACCGCCTCTAAGTTTGGAGAGGACGCCGAGGTCGGAAACGCTACTGTAGCCGAGGGTGTACCCGACGGCTGGATGGTATGTACACTATTTATACGTTGTTAAAGACTACCCAAAGACCAATGCATGTTATAGTCAGGCAGTTACTTGTGATAAAGTTATGTCAGATTTGCATGGCGAAATAATTCAATACTCGACTTGGCATGAATTTTTGATGAGTGGAAAGAAATTTTTTACCACGCGAATCAGACATAACTTTATCATAAGTCTTTGGGTAGTCTTTAATTGAAATGCTCAAAGTTGCGCGGGTTGATGGACGTGGCAATTCATTATCAACCACCTTTTCATCAGCATGATTGGAACGAGGTTGATAGTGAAATGCTACTACCATCAACCCGAGAAAAGAATATTACATGCGGCTTTGTTCAGACAATTTTTGTCATTGGCATGACAAATTTGAGGTTCAGCTTTACTAAGATCGCTCACAAGTTGAGAAAAGTCGAAATCTAACAAAGGTGAAACTGTGACCCCAGTAAACAAGTAGCAATTTGTGTAAAGCAGTTAGGGACGTATGTCCGAGGCTGACTGTCGAACCGCATGTATATTTAGGAGTTATCTACTATATATAAAATATGTTCAAGGAGAAGGAAACTCCTTATTTTATGCAAAATACTTGTCTCATTCAGTGCAGTGTGTGCCTTACAGATAGGTTTCATTTAATTATTTAGGGATTGGATACTGGAAAAGAATCTTCCAAGATCTTCACTGAGGCAGTAGCCAGATCCAAGCTCATTGTCTGGAACGGTCCTCTGGGAGTTTTCGAGTTTGAGAATTTCTCACATGGAACTAGAACTCTTATGGATGACGTGGTAGCTGCTACAGAACGAGGAGTTACTACCATTATTGGTATGTGGCTTTTCTCCTTTCTCCATTTGCAGAACCATCATCTATAATATATAAATATTGAGATACTGTGTGTTACCACAGTACTTGGTTTCTATGCTTGGTCTGAGAAATATGTGTATGAATTAAGGGATTATGCTGCTTCTGTGCTATAACAGATTAAATGTAAGTAAGCTATAGTCTTGAAAAATACACCAGCCGCTCCACATAGTGTCTGACGATTGCTGTTCCTTTTCTTTATTCAGGACTTTTCTAACCTAACCTTTCAATAACCAAGGAGTTGTATGTCCCATCAAACATTTTATCATGCTAACACTTTACCCCTCTAGCTCTGTAAGCCCAAATTGATTGATTTTATTATGTGACATTTCAATGACAGGTGGTGGTGACACTGCGACAGCTGCAGCCAAGTGGAACACTGAAGATAAAGTGAGCCATGTAAGCACTGGGGGAGGAGCTAGTCTCGAGCTACTCGAAGGTTTGTAGTCCAGTTAAGCAGTGATAATTTAAGATTATCTATACTGCTACGATAAAGCTAGAGGCAATAGGCTTTCGAGTGGGAGAGCCCAACAGTTTATCAGAGCCAACACATTGACACCTGTAGACTATACATTAGTATGAAAAAACCAGCCCCTCTCTGGGTGCCCAATGCTTGCAGATTGATTTTGAAAGATCTGAGTCTCTCTCCACTGAAGCAACAGTGCCACAAAGTTTGTCACTCTATCGCATGCCAAAGACCAGAACTGAGACCTTTTTAAACAGTTTCATTGGCATTCAAATTTTAAATGGCGACTGTATGAACATCAAAAGAGCTTCCTCAACACAATTGTAGCTTGTCTTTGACAAAGTTTTACCAATAAAAGCTATATTATCTCATCTTATTTGTATTTAGCCTTGGGAAGCTCATTTTCTCCTATTGCTGTTAGGGTCAGCTATTAGACAAGCAGCTCAAGTGCATTTGAATCAGCTAAGTCGCTACTGTGCAAATGTAACCAACTTGAGTTGTTTGCGTAAAGTTCTCTCAGTGTCCGGGTCAGTAATGATAAGATTTGTCTGTCTCTATTTCAGGGAAGACTCTACCCGGTGTGGCAGCTCTGTCGGATATCTGACTATCACATCTATAACACTAACTGTGATTAGCCTGACTAGTTGGCTCTACCCACCATCCAATCAGACCCAACGGATTGGCTTATCTGTGATCTGATCTAGTTGTGATGCATGTGCCTTTAACTGTGCAGAACAATTTCACGTGCTGATATAGGATAGCCGATGGGAGAGCAAACAATATGTTATGAATATTTTGTGAGGTGGTATGGTATAGTCTTCTTGCAGTGTTAGCTACTACATACATGGTTTTTTTCTATATTTTTGTTGCCTGAATTCTGTTAATTTTTTGCCGGAGCTGGTTAGCAGCCAATCAGTTTGTTCTATATATGAAGTTGAGTATAGTTTGTTATTATGTCTTTGTAACAATAAACATTCATATTAGTAATTTGTATGAAATCTTTGTCAATTCAATTTACATGCCATGGGAAAGCAATGAAATGGTGAAAGAATGCTAGAAGTCGCCAAGATTTATGGTAGGCTAGACTCAAATTATGATTATTGTTTGGTTAATTGATTTTGATTTAGACCCCTAGTTCAGATAAAGCTCTGAATGAAATGGGGGTTTGGGACAAACTCCCTGATTAGGTTGTTAGGATAGTTAGAGATAGATTGTTGTCCTCTCCTGCATCAAATGTAAGCTGAGCCTACAGCGAGTAAGGAAAACTATTGGTGGCACATCCGGTCTTGAGATCACAGACTATTTTGAGAAGAAAAAATTGGAAAGCATGGCTGCCTCAAAATCAGCTCAGTTTTACTGTAAGTTTCTGCCCATTTGACCATATCAGCCATAAGTGACAGTTGCCTGAACTCTATCAACCTGTTTCAAAGCCTTGGGCAAAATGCGTATATATATGCAAACAAAGATGTTGCCGAACTAAAAGTATAAAAGAAAAGTAGAGATGTAAAATAAAAGAAACTCAAGTTTAATTTTAACTGTTAGTCAGTGTGTTACTCCCTGTATCAGCAACATATTTACTATGATGAATATGATATATGTTATATATTTGAGACTCTATTGATTTTATGTGTGTTGATGGTAGTTCTAGGTTGGAGGAGAGCTATACTATCTGGTGTTGTTCAACCTTCTTGTTTCAACAATCTTGGTTTCTCCTAGCTTATAAGAATTCTAGCTAACATAACAACATTAATTCTCTTCTAGGGTATCTATTGATTGATCTGCTCTGATATCCCTTTGGCTTGAGAAGTAAAGAGAAGAATGTCACATTTGAAATATACCCTGAACTGACAGTAATGAATTATACAAACCTGTCAACTATCATATACTTTAAACTTTTAATTTCTGTTGTTTTAGGTCGAGGGAGTGACGGGTTGTGGAGAGTGAACGGAACAGCCGAACCGTATGCCAAAGATGGTGCTTTCCAAGGGTGATGCTCATAACGGATCATTTGTGTATTGCAATTGATAACATGCCATTTATTTCTCATTAATATATATACATGTAGGCGTAGGCGGTACTTAACTGAAAAGGCAAATCATATTTGAGCATGGACTGGAGAAGTATTTGTTAGGATTCTCAACCAGGTTTTCTATCTAGTATCATTTTTGCTGCCTAATCTAGTTGATTGGATATTCATTCTCCCTCCGAATAGCTCATGTTTTAAGCCCAGGTTAGCCAACACATTGGCTAGGCCCAGGTCAACAATTAGTGGTAACATGATTGGTTGATTTGATGTTGATAATGCACTAAAATGGAAGCCTCACAGTAATATCTGCAGCACTTGAGGCAAGTTGAAATGCATCACATAAAATTCCTGGGGTACATACTAGTTGTTGCTTATTGTGGACATATTGTATTGTATTTTTCATATTATTGTAGAGAGTCTGGTAAGAACTGTAAATGTTTAGAGTTTTCCGCTGACGGATCCCGAGCTGCCTGGTATAACGGCACAGCACTGCAGATATATGATGTTGTGAAGGACAAACTACTACACACTATAGAGTGTGCACCTCTCACCTATCTACAGTTCTCTCCTAAATCTACTATACTAGCTGTGTGGCAGGTCTATAGCAGTGGTAAGTTACTAGGCTTGCTTACTGATAGTGCACTTAACCTTTTTTACGCGAGCTCTTGGTTTTCAGAAGTGCTCTAAGTAGCCAGCAATAAATAAAAATAAAGGGTGTTTTTCTGTGTTGGAGGGCTATCTTAGATGGTACTTGAGGTACACTTAGCTTCAGAGCTCAAGGAGGTGGGGATTTTGTTGGATTTCATTGTCTAACATGCAGCCTTTGAAAGCCCTGAAACTTGGTACCCTCAAACCAATATCATCAACCTGGCTCTATAGCAGGCAGAGAGCAGACAGCCAGACTGTTGGAGATTCGCTGTCATCGGCTGATATCATTAATTGAGGTCCGGTTTATTTAAAAGATAGGACAGGAAGTTTCAGATCAATGAAAAATAGTTTTATTTTATATAGATTAACTCTTAGGTTATGCGATGGCTTTATAAAGATATTAGACATCAAATTTATTTGTCTTGCATTGTGAAGCAGTTGCTTATTTCTGCTGAACTTGGTTTTGCTTGCAGGTAAAGACAAGCAGCCAAGTCCTAATCTACACGTATATAATGTGGCTAGTGGAGAAAAGACTGCTAGCTTTTATCAGAAAAAAGCTCAATACTGGTAAGACAATCATGTCATGTATCAATTCAATACAGTTTTTCCTTTTGTTTCTTGGCAATGGCATTCCCTTATGGGTTACGGTCATTCAAGGTTAAATTTACTAATATGTAAGGATACTTATAATATGAGGGTTTTTATATGTTAGTGGGAAAAATATCATTCCAAACAAACCTGTATAGTTGAACAAAGCAGGTTATATCAATAAATTAACCTGTGATTGGAAAGACAGCTAAAATCTCACTACAAGGGGTCCCAGCAATGGGCCGTGTAAGGCCAACAACCCTAACACGTACGCTGTGTTGCATAGGGTGGCAATGGTGAAGTGGAATGAGCTATGGGTAGTGAAAAGCGAGCGTGATAATTAGCGTCATCAACCCATTCTGTTTTTGGGGATGGTGAGATGGCACAATCGGTAAGCGCGCTTGCTATTCACTGCCTGGCAACTGGTGCCGCAAGAGTTGTGGGTTCGAATCCCATTGGGGGTGTTTTATATGGTTAATTGTTCCAGCCCCCATCATCCTCGGATGTATACTTCTTCTAGGATCCATGTTTTATTATCATGTATTGTATGTATTGGTGTTTATCTTTCTGTTATAGGCAGCCTCAGTGGTCTGTTGATGAGAAAGTCTGCGCTCGTAACGTCAACAATGAGCTCCAGTTCTACGAGGCTAATAACTTCAGTAAGTGTTATATTTTACCTCAATTTTAATTGTGAAATTGTTCGAAAGAGATTTATGAGAGTGGCCAATCTCAGATGATCTATGAACTTGACATTAAATTGAATTGAAAAAGCCGAAATGAGAAATTTTGGGCTTTTGGCACTGTATGGCCTTAGCAAAAATACTCTTGTTATCCTAATTATGCTCATGTAACTCTCTGATAACAACATAAATTGGAGTTGTCTTTTTAGGTTCAAGGAGTGGACAACTCTGAATTGAGTCACATTGCCTCGCCCAAATCATCACCGTTGATCGCTCATCGTTATAAGCTTCTGCAAGCCCTGATATTGAATTTTAAAAACCAACATTGTTGAACATGTTTCATTTTATATTATCTCTAGTATCATTACAGATCAATTTGTAGGATACAAAGGGTATTGGATTTGAGATTCAAGTTACCGGAATCATAGGTTGTTCAAAAATGTTATAATTGTGTTATACAATTTTAAATTTAGATGAGATAAAGACTAAGCTCCATCTGCAGAAAGTATCACAGTTCAGTATGGCTCAGAACGCCGCCCCTTATTCTGTGGCTGCTTATGTACCCGGAGTCAAGGGTATGCCCAGCAATGTTAGGGTGAGTCCTTACAGGCAAAAGAATATTTTGTCTGCTCTATGAGTCGAGACTGAAGTAACTATTAAAAAGGCCCATCTGACTCCACTGCAGTTACAATCCAATAGATGTGGTTGTGTACAAAGTATTTCTTCTATATGATTAACACAGTAGTACATCACTCAGATTACTATTTGTCACTACATAGTGAGCTCTCAGTTCACATTTTTATTCCATATCAGTCAAACGATTCATCAAAGTGCTTCAATTCTGCCAGACGATTTGTATCATTGGAATGGTCGGTTCACAAGAATCGAGCTTGTGTGTATTTGTACATGACTTTGAATTTTATCTTCTCCTTCTCTCTCAGGTGTACAAGTATCCAAACTTTGGGGGACACAGCGCAGCTGTAGCTAGTAAAAGCTTCTTCAAAGCTGACAGAGTCAATCTGGAATGGAACTGCTTAGGTGAGTGTATCGATATTACTGATGTCCTTTACTAAACTTCTCTTGTAATGATAAAAAAAAGTCAAAGCTTGGGAATTCGATCTTTATTTAGATGACAGTGGTTTGGCAAATACCAAAAAAGGAACACAACAAGTTGAATATTGGCGACTTTGAGAATTCCACTTTCTTCTTCATTTACACTCCTACTGGAGGACTTCTAGAAGAAGAGAAAGAAAAGCAGAAACCAACATAGTACATGTAAAAAACCGACCCTTCTTGTTACAGGTACAGCCATGTTGATATTAACATCGACAGAATCTAGTGAATCTTCTTACTATGGAGAGCAGGGATTACATTTCCTCGCTCTAAACGGTGACAGCTGTGTGGTACCTCTAGGTATGAACCCATCGATATGAATTTAATATAATATATTATTAGATAATATATATCAGTGTATGAACCTCATGTCAGCGTGCTATAACAATGACATCACGTCATCATCAATAAAATAATTACATCATGTCAGCAGCAATATATTAGAGACATCAAGTCAACATCGCTATGATGTCAAAAAGACAACTTCATTTGATATGTATTATGTAAACATTACAATTGCCATTTAGGTCATAGCAATCATGATTTTATTCATATTTCAATCTGTAACTACACAGTTTGGCGACAAAGTCTGTAGTTGGATAAACGTGAAAAAACTGTGATACCTTTATAATTCAAAACTCCGGTTAATTCAGACAATGAAAATTGGTATCTTCAGTGAGAACTCAGTGCGTTCTCATGGCACTTAATCCAGCCTCTCACTCAAACGCTTAATTAGGACAAGTTTGAGGTTTGAATTAAGTGAACTGCACTGTATTTTACAATATTATTATTGTGTAGGTAAGAACGGACCAGTATATAACACAGCGTGGCATCCCTCGGGCACTGAATTCACTGTACTATACGGCTATATGCCGGCTAAGTGTACTATATATAATATGAAGAACGATCCAGTGTTTGATTTCGGAACTGGACCCAGGAATCAGCTCTTCTATAATCCATTCGGTAAGACTTGTGATATGAATGCTTCTCTGGCCCCTCTTGGCTTAGATCTAAGTATTACTGACAATGGCTGGTTGGTGCCTTATCAGTTTCTGGCAGCTTGCTGAACTCAAAGTGTGAGGCCATTGATGACCACTATTAGGGGGTTATCAATGGTTTTAGGATGCATCGAACCCGGATTTAGGGCACCCGTTAGGTCTGTCCAATCCTCTATTGTTTGCTAAACATTGATTGATTGATTGATTTGTATTCTATCACTAACTGTAAGAGTTGCGAGAAAAAGGTTACTGGTACGGTACTCTGCTAGAAAATAATGAAGTTGCCTTGCATGCAAAAATAGTATTATTAAAAAGTAGTTAAAAAATTGTATTATTAATATAACTGCACATGTGTCTTAAAAAGCAGTCTTTGCCCCAGGCAGTGCGGTATTTAGGGTGTCTAAGCCGACCCGAGGGGCACCGTTCGAGGTAGTTCTGGATAAAGTGTTCGTCATCAGTGAATATCTGCATTACATGATTTTTTAAATGAGTGTTAACTAGAGTGTCGAGATCATAATTGAGCTGTAATCCAAGCGAGGAAGCATCTTTAAATATTTTGCGCATGTCCTTCTTATCTCGTCAATAAATGGCAGGATAGAGGACTGGTAGACAATACATTATAAGTGAAACAATAAAAACAGTAAATCCTGCGAGTTGACGCATAATTATGTCCTTATTAACAGAGTGTTTCATGAACCTTATGAAATTGAAAGCTTTATGGTGTGTCAAAAACGTCTTTTTTAGGAAGTTTTTTGCATGCGGCGAAAATTATTGATTACCAACCTGCGATATAATTAGCTCAATATAGTCATCTTTTTTGAGGGTATACATGAATTTCAATATCGGCTTACTGGGCAATCAATCAGTTATGAATATCTACCTCCCACCCTTCCTGATCTAACCTGTGAATGTTGAAAGTGTTATTTATATAATTTGAAGTGATCTGCTCCTTTCTTATAATACGCTGATATTAGGCCGTAGATAATACATCAAACTAATCAATGATAATTTTATTTTACAGGTAATATCCTCTGTCTGGCTGGGTTTGGTAACCTTCAGGGTAATCTGGAGTTCTGGGATTTATCACAGAAGAAGTTAATCTCCTCAGTGTCAGCTAAAGACTGTACCTGCTTTATGTGGGCTCCGGACGGAGTACACGCTCTCACGGCTACACTCTCACCTCGTATGAGGGTTGGTAACGGGTGAGTAACATGAAAAGAAAGCCTACATAGCTCCATATACAACACATAACTGTAACTATACTTTGAGCTATAGCTAGTGGCACCATGTCATCCTGCTAACATTGAGGAATGGTTCTATCAGGGTTACGGACATTGTCCAGTGGTCATTTCTTTGGAGAGTATGGTCTTGTACAACTACCCTCCCGACACTATAAAGAAGACCGATTGAGTCTTTTCAGCTTTGTGAAAAGTTGCCATCATCAGACCACCTTGGGCTCTCAAGCTAAGTGTCTGGTGACACAAACACAGGCTAAGCTGATATTTCCCTTCACTGATCTATCGATTTAAAAAAACTGTCAGATTGGTAATAAGTGAGCGCTTGGTGTTCATATTGTGTGGTCCAGCACTGAAATTCTTTACCAGTTTGCTTGATTTATTTATTCTCTAGGTGGAAGATTTGGCATTATACTGGAAGTTTGATGAAGAATGTTCTTATGGATCCTAACGCAGAGTTGTGGCAGGTCGGGTGGTGTCCCGCCCCACCCGGTACTTACACTGCTCAAGCTATATCATACTCGGCTGTATCTACTACAGAGAAACCTCCACCTTCAAGTAAGTTATTCATTATAAATTGATGATGATAATAATGATGAAGATATTAATTCGATAAGAAACATGTATTGTTTATTTATCATTATAACGTTTATGGTTTTCTAAATTTTAAATTGAATTCCGTGCCGTCTAGGTCCAAATAGATAAAATACACTCACCCATCTTTTACATGTAAAGAACATGGCAGGTACTTTTTTTGGCAATTGTGTATATGTAAGAGCAATTCAGTGCTTCAATGATTTACAAACAACACTACTGGCTGGCAGTCAGTCAGGTGATCATCGCTTGCAATATGATTCGCTGTATTAGTTAGAAGACCAACTCCTAAAAGGTTTTTGATCTGTACGATCTAAGTTGAAGTCTAAGTCTAAAATAGTGGCATGAAACTTGGAATCAGTCTGAGAATAGTTGTTCCCCTAGGAGCCTGCATTTAGAAAATTCAAACTGTACATAGAGGATAGCTGTAGAATATCACCGTGGTAACTCATGTTTGTTCGCAATTTTTCTTCAGATTCTGGACCAGCTTACAGACCACCCGGTATGAGAGGTCGTGAACCTAAGACTGCTTTCCGTGCGACGCTTGAGCTTCCTTCTAATCAGAAGAACCAGCCTCAGGAGGAGAAAAAACAGCTGTCTAAGAATCAGAAACGCAAACTAGCCAAGGTCAGGCGAAGGTCATGTGTGTGTATGTGAACAATGGTGATGATAGATACATCAAAAAGCTTAAATCCGAAAACAGAGGTTGCCCCAGATGCTTTGAATACTGGATGGTGATGATCAACCACATCAGATATTGGCTCGATTAAACCGAAAACTAGATTGGGGATATGAAACTGTAAATTCTGCCTAAGATGCAAATTTCAGGCTAAAAGACTTGCGTCACCTTAAACTCCATGACAGAGTTTCACTATTTTAGTATAATGAGACATATATTTACTTATTCTGAATTGCAGGAAAAGGCCATTGCCAGCTCACAAGGTGGTGAAGCAGCGTCTGATAAACCAGCCAATCAGAAACCTGCCAGTGCTAAACCAGCCAATAAAACACCAGCTAATCCACCATCGACCAATGAGAGGCTCCCTAGTGCTCCTGCTGTTGCCGCTGAGCCAGCCGGAGGTGCACATTATGTCCCATTGACTGGAGACCCTGAGAAAGATAAGAAAATCAGAAATCTGTCTAAGGTTTGTGGTCATTTGTGTAATTATGAACACTATACATTACACAGACATTTCCGTGATTCCCAGATTGCTCAAATTTGTTTCCCCAACTACCGAAATAAGAGTCCATGTATAACCTTGAAAAATAAACACAACTCGAATTGGCAACTTTGGCTCAATTTACTCATTGGATATTTAAAAAGTTCTTGTATCACCATCCTGAAGTGTGCGAATTTGCAAAAAAAAATACGCGTTTAACTTGGTTGCACAGAATGTCAACAAACTAGTTTGCCATTTCCATTAGGTTTGAAATAGTGTAATTTGTGGCTACCTACCTAATCATTTACTGGACCTCATTGGTTCATATTAACTCCTGTCTTAGCTAGTGAAAATTGGTGCTAGCTATTATTATATATCACAAAACTAACTAAACTAGCTGATTATTAATCTTGAGGGTATCAGCCACTGACATATATTCATATCAGTGGTATGGTATGGAATTCATATCAGTGGTATGAGCTGTTAACTTTGTTTGTTGTCTGTTTTGTATTTGTAGAAGTTACAGCAGGTACAGAAGTTACGAGAGAGTCAGGCAGCTGGAGTCAAATTACAGAATAACCAGGTATGCTTTACAGGATATGATGTCATCAAAATGGCCAAAATGTTAACACTTACAAATGTAGTGTGAGAAATTTGTCTCAGCAATGTATCCTCACCTCTCTCAACTCTGTCCTGCACGGGTAGCGGGTGCCTGCTGGAGATCTAGCTCAATTAGACTTCTCCGTCTAATCCTGTCCATCCTCTTACATGAGGGAACAGGATTTGAGATCCTTCCTGATTGTTGCAGCAGAGTATGGGCCTCGCTAAAACAATGTGACAGTGCTAAACACAGAATGTCTCCTATTCCCACCGATATGACCAATTGGTGCGTGATGACACGTGTATACAGGCTCAGTTGTCATTACTCAGAGCAAGTCTCTGACTCCTTGCTCTGAGCACACAACAATGCTCTACCACTACAGCTCATTTTCCTCCCACTACTCAAGTCAGAAAATCTACCCATATGAAAATGATTACTTGTTGGTCAGTGAGATGTACTCCATTTTATTGAGTTGAAACACTAGTCGTTGAGTGGAGTATAACATGTTTGTATGCTCAGACTATTGTTATTTTCATAGCTGAGTATAACTGGGATACCTAGTTGAGTGCCATCAGCATTGACATGATGCTTTTCAATTTTCGGGCACAGTCTGAATTTTTCTGAGAGCTGTAGTACCCCTGCAGGGAAATAATCTCTATCCCCCATACCCTCATATCTACTCTTACCATTCTCCTTCCCCGCCTCCATCCCCATACTATGCTCCTCTGTTCCAAGGCTACAGTTCTGTTTCATTGTTTATTAATTTGGGGTTATCTTTTTTGGAGTTATCTTTACACAACATCAGCAAAACATAGTTATATCTCAAACATACTCACATTTCATACCTATCTGACTGTGGGCCTGTACGGGTAGCTGTTAGAAATAACATAAACATTTATATATAAATGTTAATCGTATATGTATAATATATGATATATATCGACTCATATTTTAGCTGGAGAAACTGAAAACAGAAGACGCGATTATAGAAGAATTGGAGAGTTTGAGTATGGGATGACGTGACGTAATGACAGGACGTGATAACTAATATAGCTTCTACTATAAATGGATTATAATTCCCCTGAATGCCAATAACAGCACCCAACACTGACTCTAAAATATTAAAGGTATTTGTAAGCCAGTTAGGGCAGGTAAATGTCAATGTTAAACAAATTATTAGTCAAGAGATTGTGTTCTGGACTTCTTGCAAAGGTTTATATAGGAGAACTGACTACTAGGCAATATAGAAGTTTTGTTTTGAACATTCAACAAACACTCACAATAAGCTAACAATTCAAAGTTTTATGAATTAAAATTCTCTACATTATACATTCTTGTAAATAGTAGTTGCTCTGTTGAGCTTTCGCCATCAGGTATTCAATTTGGGAAAACAGAAATTAGTTTGATGTTAGCGAACACAATAATTCTCCTTTGAGAGTCATTTTTATACTAAGTTATTTTTTAACATACCTTAGAATAAACAAGACATGAGTTGAAACTAAACAATTAGCATAGCTTGCCATTCTTCCTGATGTATGCGTGAATTTTACTGCCCACATATCAGCTCAACCAATCCTTGCTAGGTCACCGGAAAATCCTCTCCAAAAGTTTTTGTTGGATTTGCTCGCTAACAAATTTACCCATAAAAGAAAAGAGATAAGTCACACTTGATCAAGCCAGAAGGTTGATATCTTACGAATTGAAAAAATGCCACTGCTAACTAAGTACTAGGATTTACTTTTGGGGATAAAGGCTTGTGAGATCACGCATCTTCAATTACATTCACAATTTGATGTACGCTATATCAGGGAGTTTGGGACATGACTCTTGGCTACATTAGTGTTCACCAGGGAGGGTGGGACCTCCTTGGTGTTCACTGAATAAATACCATAATTGAATATGGAGTTATCCCAGCATAGCTTACTCATAGTATTAGTGGTGATTGGAGACTTGCCAATAAACCCTAAACCAAGGTCTTATCAACGAGTTATGAAAGGAGAGCTTTGAACGTTCCGTACAGCTCATATTTCATCTCAAACTAATTTGCCAAAGTTCTCAAACTTGGCAGAAATCTTAATCAATACACCAGCAGCTGTGGGGCGCCGCTCCGAGTTTGCAGTAAAACAAAAAAAACTTCAAACAATGTGAGCAAGGCTATAGAGTTACAGTAATCATTGTCACTTGATACAAACTAAAATAATGTAGATTGTGTAATCTATGAGCCAATTGTCAACAAAGTTATAATGATTACCGCTGCCTGCCTGCTCTGGATTATTGTACAGCTACTTATTTCAGTGTATTTTATAATAGCTGAATGGCTTATTATTAATTCAATGAAAAAAATGTATTATTGTGACCCATAGCCTGTTGTTAGATTTTGTTTGAGTTGGCATTAGCATTGATTGCGAGAGCTCGGTGTTAGAACTTTATACTGCCATATGAAACCTATGATCACATAACTCAACCTTTGCCTAAATGGCTATGACCACGTAATCTACAGGGATGTAGTTATATTCGCAATGATATATACTTTCGACATAGCGGCACTTACTGTAAAATCAAAGAACAATTCTTGAGGGATAATTTCACCAACTCACTAACAGGGATATAGTAATATTCGCACGGATATATATACTTTCGACATTGCGGTACTTACTGTCAAATCAAAAGGAATTCTTATTTTCTTTTATTGAGTAACTTGGTATGCTGTGAAGGGTTTGATTACTTCAACGATGAAGTAGGCAGCTATTGTAGCTTCTGGAATGCTGGTTGATAAGTTGGTACAAACTTGTTGAGTTTCACCTACCGCTGCAGCATAACGTGACTTATCTCACCGATCTCAGCTACTCAAGGGGAGAATATAATCAGAACGCTACTTTATAGTTTATCAGTCGATTTAGTCAGCTCTACATAGCTGCCGACAACAAGCGCTGTCACTGTAGAAGAAACTTATTTATGGTGCTAGCTTCTTACAGATCGCTCAACGTAATATCATATTTGTAAGTAAGTTCTGTTTTGTAGTTTATGTGAGCTATGGTTTATTTGGTGACAATAGCGTTGCCACTTATTTTCTTTTTATAAACTAAAAGGCAAAGAGTAGATTGAAAACCAACTACAAGCTCACTGATGTTAGTGTGTATACTAGCGTTCAATGCCATTCTCCCTGGTGCCAACCGAGGGCCTTAAGTTATGTACTGCAAATCATTGCTATGGTATACTAGTATTGACCTTCACTCTATAGAAAAGGAATTCAACAACATACTGATAGAGCTTGGGTCAAAATCATGGAATAGGAATATGATAGGATATTCTCACTGGAAGTATTAAATCATCACCTCAAGTTTAAGTGTGAGTGTTTTTGGATAACATGCATATTAACTTAACAATAATAGTACCTATGAACACTGCTGCTCTGAATAACGCAAGGTGTATCTGATACGGTAACTGTAAATTGCTGAACGGACTGAACAGCTGAACAGAATTTCTCAGACTAAAATTATTGTTTGTAGTCATTTCTCTGGGTGACTATCACTTCTCAAACACATTCCTCTTAACCAAATGATTTGATGAGTAACTAAGTTCCTGTTGGCACCTAATATAACCAATTTAGCACAAGCAAATGAAGCAATCAACGTGCCATTTCTGACCAAATCTGATGGTGTTCTGGAAATTGGACACCAGAAACATTATCCAGCTCAACCTTCCATCTAGCCAGTCTTAACAAGCTTTGTTTATAGGGGGAGGGGGGGGGGCTACTTTCAATCCATTCAATAGTAGTGTAACGACGAAAAATTTACTGTGAATGCAATTGAAAGAAACCAAGGTGAATGCAAACTTAAAATAAATAATTTAATGAGAAGAATATAAAGAATTGTCCATGCTTATGCAAAATTAGCCAATCATGTAAACAATCAAACAAATAGTAGTCAGAGAAATTCTGTTCAGCTGTTCAGTCTGTTCAGCCTGTTCAGCAATTTACAGTTACCCGTATCTGATACTGTGTGTATAGGAGTAATTGAGGTAACCTAAAGCTCTGTTTTGCCCATGGTTTGCTCTTGATTGTGGCCTTGTTTTTACAGGATGTTTACCTATAGTGCAAACAAGACTATCAATAGTAGGAAAAACAAATATGTAAATGGAGTATGTCCATGCTGCTATGAGATATTATGGCATTATCTTAGCTTGTTTTAATCAGATGTCTCATGCCTGCCGTAGTCGCTATCTTTGTACATGGTCAGTTTTTGTGATGACTACCTTCAAACACTCAACCTTGCTCAAAATATCAGTCTTCACAGCTGCAAAACACTTTCTGCATTGTTTATTGCAGCGTAAATCTTCGCGGATACTAAAGCTATCAGCAGAGGCGAAACAAAACTTAGCCATCCAATTGCTGGATGAGTTGATGGTGACTGTACTCGCTCTCATCCTCTCCTCTGGATATTAGACTGTGAACCAGCTTGGAAATGATGACGAATTCTCCAGAGGAAGACTATCTAACAGGGCTGGCTAATCTTAGATCCAAGATTAAAGACATAGACTCAGATATTAAGGGATGTGTACAGACCCACCCCTCCTATCTGTCAGAGCAAGGCTGGACTGAGGCTGAGTATAAGTTTACTGCATGTCTTCAGGTTAGTGACTGTATGTTGATGCATCAATCAAGTTTGATCCAGTTAACCTGCATTCGTGCTGGCTTCTCTCCCCCTTATAATCGATAGGGGAAAAGCAATTCCTAATGCAGGCAAACTGGATCAAGCTTGGGCTATAGGAAGACCTATTTTTCATGCAAATGCATGTGTGATAGCTGTCTAAATCTGATTTCAAGCTCAAAAATGATACCAAGAAGCCTGTTCTCTTCAGGAACACTTTGATATAGCTAGTTGGGGATTGAGGTAATGTAAGTTAGCAGCTGAGGTTGGGTTGAGTCTATATAAAGTAAAGAGAGTGTGTTTATGTTTGCTACTTCAAGCATATGTGAAAAGGCTTAAATGTACCTAGTGCGAATACTTTACTCATCTCGGGAAATAAGTGCTAAACATTTCTTATGGCTAGCTAACATTCAAAACCTCATTACAAAATATGAACTCCTACGCAGCAAGAGTAAAGTAGCATCAACTATCTTTAAGTCACCCCCAAAACAAGCTTACTAGGCTCTAGCTAAAATTTTCTCCTCTAGGGTAGATGAAGATTAAATTCTGCCAAGAATGATCATTAACTAAATATAATACATCTCAAAATTGAGAACAATGGATTCAGTTATAACATTAATCAAATATTAAATTGTGGGGAATGTATAGTTTTGAATTCATAGCCAGGGTATGACGCATTTCTAGGGGGTGGATATATTGGTTTCTTAGCCCAAAAGTCAACACAATAATCACTTGGGAGTCTCAATCAGTCTCAATCGGTTTTGGCGCCCGGTCTTTGACAGTCCTGGGTTTCCATCTCAATGTGGTTAACCAAATTCCTGCTTCTCTGGTGTGTTGCAACGCGCCTTCAAACCTAGAGAAAATTTGCGCAATTACTGCAGGCAAAAATACCACCGTCTAATCTTGGGACGTGATGTGATGTAGCTGACAGCAAAACTTGACCCCTGACTTTAAAACCAACACCCCCAACCTACAGTTGCCTCGCTGAATAATGCTCGTATTAGATTAGAGTAATAAAATACTGCATCACCCTCATATCCGCGTTTGAATATGCCCACTCTGAGTGCGGGATGAACTCCACCCCTCTATTTTGAAATCTTATGTTGGGTTGAGAACGTGACATTTGTGAAACTTGACAGTGCTCTTACTAACAAAACAAAAAAAATAAAAAAAATTCTAAATTTAATATATTGGGGGGATAGTTTGACTCACATTGATGACAAAAATGATCAGAGCTCAATGCCCAACTCTATGTTGCTTTCACTTGTTTTCTTAACATGCCTCATCTTTGGTAAGTACAAACTGGCTTCGAAATTTATCTATGGGACATCTTCGACGATCAGCAGAATTCTTAACCTTCTTAACCAGTAGCCTAGTATCATTTAGAGCACTGCCTGCTCCATTAGAGAAGTGAAGGGATACATTTCTTTCTATGTACTAGGTCGCATTTGACAGCCCTAATTAACGGGCTCAGGTGGCTTGTGTGGGGTAGTGACCCTATCCCCTTGCCCTTCGTTGCCGGCTACTCTTTTTCCTAGAGGCAGAGGGGGATCTTTATACTGCGTGCTAGTACACAGTAGACCTCCTGTATTTTTGGGCCTGATCTGAACATTGTTGTATTGCAGTAAAGTACTCTCTCACTTATCCGCCCTTTCTTCTTGACTTTGCTTGTAGTTTTTGGAGAGTAAGTCACATGATCAGTTGCCCATTTAGACGTATAAATACTCTAGTGTTTATATGTTTTTGGCTCTGACCTATCTCCCCTTGATTTCGTATGTAGTTTTTGGAGAGTAAGTCACATGATGAGTTTACTCTGACTTATCCCCCTTGATTCCGTTTGTAGTTTTTGGAGAGTAAGAATTTACTGATAGAGAGAATAGACCATGAGGGAGGAATGCTGTCTATGATTAATGACCTCAGAGCTACCGGTGCTGACTCACAACTTATATCTTATACGACGAGCTACTGGGACGACTTTCACTCTGTGATAAAAGTACTCCGAGAGGTTACCGATAAATTTCATATACAGGTAGGACCTTCATATCAATACCTAGATCAAGTTTGATCTAGTTTGCATTCAGGTTGGTTCCCTTCGGCTGATTAGTTGGGGGGGGGAGGGAGGACGCAATTTCAAAGCAGGCAAACAAGATTGAGCCTGGTCTACTCAATACCCTACAGGATGAAAACCTTCACTGGATTTTGAGTTTTGCTATATTTGGTGATGAAGAATTCGCTTAATATTTATTCCGCAAATCATTAGATCTTACAGATTCTCAATGATTATCTGAAAAACAATTTCAGTGAATAAAATATTTGCTTGTATGTAGCCTGTGAATTCATGAATTCTCGGCCAGTCTGTTGTTAAATTTAATTCTTAGAGCTTTTCATGTCTGATAGTTTCATTATTTGAACACCTCAAGAACTACAGTGAATTGAAATCCATTGTGGCTAGTGTGTCTTGAATCCAATAAAATCTACTCACAATTACTCATTCAGGTAGCTTTTGACAAGTTACTCGGATTTTAAATATTGCACTGCTCCAGTAAACAGTAACACTAACAGTGATTGCATGGTTTGAGCTAGCCTGTCTTGCCTGGCTTGTCAGGACAGGACAAGGTAACAACGGTTTATACTCGATGATGTAGATGCCAAGCATTTAATTTTTGTTCCTCTCGATGTTTTCCAGGTGCTGAGTAAGTTGAGATTGATGTTTAGTAATCACATGACCTTACCAAATCTGACAGCTAAATTAGCGGAGGAGTACAACTCCCAAGTGTCACAGAAGATATCTACTATAGATAAACTGTATCACAGGCTTATCACACTGTCACAGACATTCCAGAGTAAAGTGGACAGGTACGTTCAGTCAATTCGTCCAATCAGAATGGAGTATCCTTATCCTAGTAGGAAACATTCAGTCAATTAGGCCAATCAGGATAAAGCGTCTTTATCATAGTAGGGTACAATCAGTCATTTAGACCAATCAGAATCAAGTATTCTTATCCTAGTAGATTTTTGTCCCCGCCCGACTGCTCCCCAGCGAGCCTAGTGCCAGTACTGGGTATTATTTTCCAGTGGACTGAGACTCCATCCTGTTGGCTTCACTCCTATCATCGTTAGCACACTTTGATATTAGCTGCGCACTATGGTTCCAGTATATGTTAAACTACTCTAGAGCAAAAAGTATTTGCCACAGTCCTCAAAAAGCAAAATTTACGGCTATCTTACATTTACCCTTCCTCAAAATTTAGTAACCAGCTAAACGAAACTCTACTAGGGTACCCCAGAATCAAAATCTTACCCAAGCGATTCAGTTTTCAGGTTACTTTTGTCTATTTGTCATCACCAGGTTGGACAGGTAACAAGCTCTATATCAGATCACACCCAAAGCACACTTTCCTTTTAAGTGTCTCACCAATGCACCAAACTCAGTTATTGCCGTGGCCTATTCATGTATATATATATGTAGCTATAACAAGGCTTTTTGGTTAATCACTAAGGTTAATGTTAATTTAACTATGAGTTGAGGAATGATTTAAAATTGGGATGATCTGCTCTACAAACAGCCAATGTGTTGACTATGATTGGTGGATGGGGTGAAATACACCAAACAATCAGAGCCAACACATTGGCTACTCTACCAATGTACAAAATTTCAACGAGTCAAGTTTCTCTTTCTACAGAGACTTATTCGAGTCAGGTGCTAATGGAAAACTGATTATAGTTCGGCTTCCGCGTGATGTCATCATCAAACTTCATCTACTCATCTCTCTATCTAATGACTTACTCAACAGGTAAGTTAATAGTTGGACCAATGGACTAAAAGTTGTCTCTAGCTCCTTGATTGGTTGGAGCAGCGGTCTGATTTGGGATCACAAAGTCCTGAGTTTGAGCCCCAACGAGTGCAATGTTTGTCTCGTACTACCCGATTTGGCTGCTGTTGACCTTTCACCCTAGCTGTCCAGGAAGGTAAAAACCAACTATGGCAAGCCAAATTGCAATAATCTTCAAATCAATGAAGTTGCAAGTATCTCTAAAAAAAAACACCATATTTCTTACAAGTTAACATAATTTTTTTTAAAATTTTTATCTTGGGAGTTGCCTCCCTGACAAAAATAGTGGACAACTCCCACTATTTTAGAGCTCCCTTTTAATGTGATCAAACAAGCTCCGGGATGTTATCAACTCGAAATCAACTGACCAAACATGTAATCTGTAGGGTAAAGCGACTTTATGTAGGTCGCCCCTTGCCTGTATATTATTAAAAAGGTTTTCATCACAAAGGCAGGTGCCTATTATATAGCAAGAATAATTGACAATATTTTTTACATTTCATGTTTTCGTAAATGTTCATTTTTCTAATGTACAGAGAGGAGAAATTCATCAAAGAAATGGCCAGTGCAATGTCAGAATACAGGAAGAGAAAGAATGAGTATGATCGTAAGCTCTCAGACAAACGGGAAATTCAGCTGGCTAAAATCAACAATGTCAACCTGGCTACTCTACTGCTTGATAAAAACAAGGTACGCTACTATCTGAGATCGAGCAGATACATCCAAAATACCCTCGAGTCACTGAATATATCCACTAAGTCACCCATTTCAACCCCTCATTCACCCTAAGAATCCTCTTTTTGTCACTGTAGTGCATATATTTGGGGACCTAAGTTTGCATTAGTGTTAACTACTGCTGGACTGTAATTTTCAATCAGAATTTTTTTTCATGAGATTGATTCATGTTATTGTGGTTCTAACCATAGAATTAATACATTCCCTAAGCTTATAATAATAATCAATACTGCCACAGCTAAACATGTGACAGGACATTATTGGTTTTTGCAAAGAGTCATGGTTGGAGGATATTAAGTTTATGGTTGTAACGCCAAATTCAAACCATTACAGTGCCCTATGGTTAGAGTCTGATCTAGAGTCTGATCTAGAGTCTGATCTAGAGTCTGATCTAGAGTCTGATCTAGAGTCTGATTTAGAGTCTGATCTAGAGTCTGATCTAGAGTCTGATCTAGAGTCTGATCTAGAGTCTGATCTAGAGTCTAGGTCAAGTTTGACCCAATTTACTGCGTTCTGGTTGTTCCCATTCTACTTGTGAGCTGCCGGCAGATTTTATGGGGAAGGGGGCAACTCCAAATGCAGGCAAATGGAATCATACATGATCTGAGCAGGAAGTCCCAAGCTCCTCAGACCTTGATTTAAGAGTGCCTAGATCAGGTAGTTTGGGAGTTTTTCAAAACCTGTTTTAGAAGTTGCTCCCCCTCAACTGGATACACTGCAGGCATGAAGATTGGAGTGGATATATATTCATGGATAAGGGGAACATATCTGTCCCTGAACAAGCATATGGCAATTAATGTATGATTGCTGGAAACAATTTCTCATCTTTGATCGGTCCATAAGTTCAGTAATGCTACAGCCAACCCCTGTAAACATTTGTCAAGTAGCATGCCTGAGGTTGTAAAGCTCGTTACTGGAACGTCAGTCAATACATAACGTTAATGCTGCGAGAATTCTGGCTAGATCCAATTACTGACATAAAATTAAATGGTTTTGTAATTTCTCCACAAATAGCCATACTGTATTTTACCACTAATTTATGAATTCATATCAATGGTTATATCTCTATCTTCTTGCTGTGCTGGTAGGAGATGCTGGAGCAGCTAGATAATGAGTTGGATGATCTGCAGACTCAGTTAGCTAACAAAGAGAATGATTTAAATCTCACCGAAGTGGAGATTGAGCGAGATCAGAACAACATAGAGTTCCTCAATCACACGATCGCTACTACCAAACGTAACCAAAGGCTGCTAATCAAGCGACAAACACTTCTCAAAACTCGACTAAGCCTCGAAAAAGTGAGTCGCCAATGAAGTTATTTTGGGGAATATTCTTGATTTGATAGAGTTTATTAGGGTCTGGCCTCTGCAGGCTAGCTGTCTAAAGTCCCTCTTGAAGATTGATGCTTGCCAAAACAGGTTCAGGTTTTTGTCTTTACTTGCTTTGCTTTGCTTCGAGGTTATACCGGTCGAAGTCAATTTTAATTGCCTGTTTACCCATTGCTGAGCAGGGAACCAAGTCTTCAGGACTTGTTCTATGGTTTTTCTTTTACCGAGCTCAGAAGCTCTTTCAAGAATCAGGCTGTAGATCAAATACTTCAATAGACTACCAATCATATGGCACATTTGAATCACATAATTACTTTGTAGTTTCGAAATTTGATGGATATACCAAATGAAATTGTTTTTTTTTTGTCGTCATAGAAACTGGAACAAATAAAAGAAGATTTGCAAACTGTCAACAAAAAGATGCAAGATAAGACGACTAAAAAAGAGGCAGTGAAGACAACTCTACAGGAAACGGAGGTCAATCATAAAACTGTGTCCGAGGAGTTGTCTACATTTACTGGTAAACATAGACCAAGATGCTATAGAATCTGACAAATACCATTTTGCGCATGCACAACCAATGTGTTTGATAGTTAATAGAAAAACTTCCATTGGAATGAAACTGCCATCAAAACTGCCAATGGCAAAGTTTCATGGTTGACGTGAAACATGGAGTTAGTTGTGATATCAAACTTCTTGCTGGAAACAAGCAAATGGTGCCTATGCTAAATCCTATATTATTGCCAGCAATTTAATCGGGCAATTATTGCAGTTGATACTGCACAAGTTGAAGGGGCAATATGTGTTAGTTTAGACAAACTTAAAAAAACCAATGCTGAAATAAGAAACCATCACAACTCCATACCTGTATACAGCACTGGTATTGTTTACAGGTAGTATAGATGAAATGGAACGGGAGGTGAGAGATATACACACAGATCTCATAGACATGGAGATTCTACATTGTATTAAAACATCACCTGAAAACATAGACGAGATACGCGACAGACCGCAGAGTGTCAAAATAGCGAAATCACTTCGAGCTAAAATCACCAAAAAACGCCTCAAACCATCTACAAATGTCGTTATAGGCCCTGAAGACACATAGCCAGCAAATCCTGGGTTGTCATTCCTCGATCAATACATACTAACGCAATATATTTTTATGTGTTCTGAATCAATAAGACATCACAAGTGACTCTTTCCCAATGTTTTTATTTTTACTACGACTGATAAAAAAACAATATAGACTATACCCGGTATATATTTTGCTCCCAAACGCATAGACTACACTGTTGATTCAACATTTCTAATAAGCTGCTTACATTTATCAATGATAATGTACATCAGAGCAAAGCATTGGAGCGGCCGTTGTGCAATGGGTAAGGCATGGGTCTTTCAATCCAGAGGTCCTGTGTTCGATTACCCGCTAATCAGGGTGGTGTCAGGAAGAGCATCCAACCTCAAATGCTCCTGTGCCCCATCAGGATCAGGTCCGTAGACCCGTACTGATACCGGAAGACAAAAAACCAAGCAACATCAAGTTTTTTCACATATTATCACAGGGTATCGAGACTATAAATGGACCTGAGTTTTCATCTGAGCAAAGCATTGAAATAAATTTGACAAGCATATCAGAGCTATCACAATCACAACTGTCCCGTTATAAACTTTTTTTTACGCTTAAACTGCTAGCTAGAGGGCACTACAGCACCCCTCCCACACCTACCTTGCCCTTTGTTATACACATGAAACACAGGGATACAGAGATGTAAAAAGTCAAATCATGAGGTAAAATGACATCACAAAACTTCAGAAGATTAGATAAACCGATATTTCTGCTGAGTTGATGGTTCTTGCAATGTACTGCAGTCTTAACACAAATCTTTTTAGTATTTACAAAATTGGAAGGGCCAAAATTTTTACTCCAGTTCGAATTTTATCCAGGAAGGATATCTTGCGGCCTTTTCAGTTGAGCCTGCATAAAATGTGGCCTTTTTCAAGAAAAGGTTGCCCACCCATGCTCTAGAATATCACGCTAAATCTTTAGAGATCAGACTTGACACTGCATGGTGACAATCACCACGATGTGGCGACATCCTACAATAGCATAGCTTATGCTTTTAGCAGCAAGGGTGAACTAGACAAGTCTTTGGAATATCACTGTAAAGGTCTCTCAATCAACCTTGACACATTAGGTAAGTCCCACCCTGATATAGCATTGTCATACAACAACATGGGAAAAGTGTACGAGACCAAAGGGAACTATGATAAGGCTCTGAGTATCACATGGAGTCTCTGGCAATCAGGCTCGGCACACTAGGTCAAACTCATCCTGATGTGGCAAAATCTTACAGTAACATGGCCATGGCTCACACAGGTAAAGGTGAATACGACAAAGCTCTAGAGTTTCACAAAAGATCCCTCAGCATCAGATTGGAAACTTTTGGAGAGAATAACCCAGCTGTTGCTGCCTCTTTCTATAGCATAGGCGAAACCTACAGCAACCAGAGCAAACTTGAAGAGCCAGAGGACTATCTAGATAAATCGCTAGCCATTCTCCTGAGCTTCCCAGCTGTTGAAGACACCTACCTCGCTAAAGCCTATAACTACATGGACTTACTGTGCAAGGATAAAGGTAAGCTTGAAGAAGCTCTTGAGAACCACAACAGATCCCTCAACTTGAGACTGATCACCCTCAATGAGAATCATGTCATTGTGGCCGAGTGTTATAATAATATCGGCAAAGTCTACAGTCTTAATGGTGGGCGAGCCAAAGCACAGGAACATTACGATAAACCGCTTGAAACCAGACTCAGAGTTTTAGGTGAAGATCATCCGGCTGTAGCTGATACTCTCCACAATATCGCACTTCTCTCTGAGGAGCGAGGTTCGAGTTTGGCTTTGGAAAAGTTCCAGAAAGTGTAATGTATTTGAGAAAACAACAAACTCAGGCTGAATCATAGAAAGACAATAGACTCATATAATTCACAATTGCGGGTACAGGAAACTGTTCAGCAGAAATAGGCCATATGATGTCTCAATCACTACCAGCATTGTGCGTCATCGGTTTTATGATAGCTTATTCATTGTATTTATCTGTTGATTTCTGTTCTGGCATAATTTGTTGAATATCCGTTACTGCCAATAAATGTTTCAAAATACCCTTTAAAGATATAATGAGAAACAAAAACACATGTTCCTTTGTGCTATGATTATTTCAAAATGGTCGGGTTCTATGATATTCCAATTTAGGAACCAAGACTAGTCTTCTGAGCCAAACATAAACGTTTGTGCACAGCGTAGTCTGGGGATCTGTTCTGTATCAGAAACTTGATAGCATTTTGTCGAGGACATGATTTCTATGTTCGGTTGAGTCACAGTGCAAGCAAAGACTCTCCCTAACTCCTCGGTTCAGGTAGATCTCAGATTTGTTTTGTGTGGACTCAAATCTGGAAAACAATTGTTGTTTCTAGTTGTTGATAAGACAATATTTATTTGAAGAGAATCTAGGGTAAAATGAAAAGTAAAAAATGAACACCAAAAAGCGTAGCATCAAAAGAAATTACGACAAAACCATAAAAACTCAAATTAGTTGAATACTGCTTGATCAAACTTCGGTCTAAAAGAGCAGACCGAAAAGGCGTTAAGAAACAAGAATTTCACCTTCAGTATTGAAACAACTCAACATCAATATTTACAATCATGTTACCATCAAATGCAACGTTATCAAACAGAGTTGCATACAAAATGAATCTGTAACATCTTTGGTAGTTCAGCAGACTGAAATAAAACACTAGTCATACTTCATTAGCGATCATTCAAGATATGATAAAAAATATATAAGATCAACTCTGAATTTGGTTTGTGAAATCATAGAAAGAAAACTTTCCTGGCCTAATTTTGTAGAATTAAAGTACCAATGCTCTGGCTCAGGCAGCGGTATTAGGTTTCTGCTCATAAAGGCGGGCATTCTCTTTACTGGATGTTAGGTCTGAGTACCATCGACTAGTACCATCGACTAGTACCATCGACTAGTACCATCGACTAGTACCATCGACTAGCACCAGCGACTACTACCAGCCCCTAGTTGACCATTGAAATGATTAATTGAGTCAGCTTACTAGCTTACTAGGGTCGCTAGAAAATAGCGCAGATAACCTGCTTCATGATCTTATGTTTAAAAGTAACCAAAACTTAAAAGAGTGAGATACAACACTTCATAGCCGATAGACAATGTGTAGCTCACCATCCAGTTTGCCACTCTGGCTTTTTACGTATGGTGGCACTACTAGGCCTGCTGTGCGTATAAGAGGCACTAGACGGACGGTTTGAAGTATTAGCTGGTCGGTTCGAAGCACTAGATGGACGGTTGGTGGCGCTGCTCGGTCGTGGGCGTCCCGTGGTGTTAGTATAAGCGCTCACAGCTCGATTAGTACCAGCGCTAACAGGTCTGCTTCTTCTACCTGTACCACCTGCAGATAAAATTGACAAACTTTGTCACAAAACAAATAATAGCAGACTAGGTCATTTCGGAGTTACTCCCCTGCTACTGATACTCTGCAGCAGAGAAGACAACTCCAAAAATCACACACTGGATCTAACGTAGTTTAAGTAAACCATAAAAGCCGATTGTTTTGCAGGCAGGGTGGCACATATGTACAATCTAACAACACAACATTGACTGAAAAACAGCTTCTATCCCAACTCTTATGACTGTCCTAGAGGAGTATTGTATTCGGAGGAGGGAATTTTCCCCGCTTGTATTTTGCATTGTCCTAAACTGGTACCCAATCTTAAACCAGAATAAATATGGATAAGCCGTGTTTTGCTCAGGCTGGAAATAGTCTACCGTAAAGCCAGCTAACATTGCTCACCCTCTTTATTTTATATAGAGTCCCACCTCAGCTAGGCAAATATGAGTTCTAGCTCACATTGAATCATCAATTAACTAGCCAAACTAAACTATAGCTAACATTTACTCCTATACGGTAGCCTATCTAGCGTGTGGGTGTCATCAGAAAATGACGATTTAGATATTGATATAACAATGACCTTATAGAACTTTATTGTTTATGATTTAAGTGATAGTTGGAGAATCAGGTTTCTGGTATTATTCTACACTTCTCAGATAGATTAAGATTTACTTATCTAGGTTCATAAACAGCCTGTGGCCAAGTTTCAACCAAGTCAGGATTAAACAGGACTAAAAAGGTCTCATTTTCATTTCGAAAATAGTAACTTTTTAGTCCCTTTGCTAGGCGTGAAAATTCGTTGAAACTTAAATAAGTGATCTAAATTAGACTGCATAGATGATACCAAAATCTGATCCTTTTGCAAGCACTATAAAATAAAAATAAACGCAAGCTGAGTCGTATCCGTAGTACAGTCATTGGAGCTTACGTAGCCCAGTGCTGGGATCCCTAGGAGTATACAAACATAACTCAATAATTTACCTGCAGCAGTAAAGCCTTGTGAACTTTTACTTCTGCGAGCTTGGCCGTCCATAGAAGTATTAAAGTCTCCACCGGTCCGCATCTCAGGACAGTAATACGATATCTGCTTATGGTAATCGTCGAGCTGTTTGGCTCTGTTCATCTCCGCCGTCGGTTTGACTTTATTCAATCTACGCAACATCGCCTAAAATATGATAATGATAGGAATGACAAGAACGTAAAATGCCTCGTAGTTGGCTCATTACGCAGTTTATTAGGTAGAAATAAAACTCTAAAATTAAATATTAGCTAGAGTTTAATTAGGCTAGTTTAGGGATCACTTAATGTTAGCTAGCACGTAATCGTGTCTAGCTGAGGTGAGAGTCTATACATAAATAATATAAAATACAACTTGAAAGTGATAATGAAACATTGTACAATGAGGTGATTAGGAAATATTCCTTGATAATAATTAGTCACTCTAAACTAGCCACATTAAACTCTTGATGGGGATACAGTTTTGATGTCGACAGTCCGTCTGTAACATTGACTTTCAATTAGACAAATTTGTTCCAAAACCGTTCACTCACAATGTATGTAGTTCCAGCAATGTGTGAGCGATTTGGGAACATGACCCCTGTCAGGTCTTGCTCACACAGCTAGGAGCGATCAGAAAGTTTCTTAGGCAGTTTTTAATTGACAGACTAACTCAGGCTTACCCTAATGTACACTAGTAAGAATTAAGTCCGACGTTAGGATAAGTTGATAATTTACAGATCTTTACTTATTTTTGCCCCAATAAGAAACAAAAACCCTTTACACACTTTCATCGGACATAAATGAATAAGATAAGTTTTACTATAACCCTCACATAAAGCGTTCCAATAATTATTTTAATAAGACAAGATAACTTTTTAATCCTTAACATAATAAAATACTACCCAAAAACCAATACATGTTATAGTCAGGCAGTTTTGTCAGATTTCCATGGTAAAAAAACTCATTGCTCTACTTGAGCATTGAATTTTTTCCATCCAACTCTGATACAACTTTATCATAAGTAACTGCCCGACTATAACATACATTGCTCTCTGGGTGGCCTTTAACTATTTTCTAGATTGAACTATTTTTGACATTATTAAATGAATAAGTAAACATACGAGATTCTCTCGCTCAATCCTCTGCTGTTCCCTCATCCTGTTCAGAGTAGCCGGAGTCATTCTGGTAGGCTGCTGCTGCGACTGACCTCGACCTTTAGCCTTCGGTTTCTTAGGCTCTGTGTTAGTAGTTCTCTGCTGCTGAATACGGGGACCCTGGTGATCCCCTGATGTGGATGCTCTCTGTGAGAGAATGTTCTACAAGCACAAATAAATAAAATTCCCAGTCAATTTAAAAGGAGCTTGGTGTAAATCTCTAAACTGAGGGTGGAATAACAATATGTATTCAGATGAACTGAATAAATATATGAAAACAAAGAAATGTTAGAGAATTATCCTCTATTAATCTTTGAGTGCACAACTCCCGAAACAAGGGCAACAATTAAGAGTTTTATGGACCTAAGAAGCTTGGAGCTGACAGCCTTTGGTAATCGAAAACAAAAGCAATGAATGAACCTTCTTCTGTCACAATGGACTCTCTAGTTGACACATTGGAAAATATACGTTGACTACGATTGGCAACTTATTGGGATGAGAGAAACTGTCAGGTCAGATGGTACTGATATATAGTGAGCATGAAAGTTAGTTTGATTCACTTTCATTATATTTCGATAGGCGCTCTCTGTAACCTGGCATTAGCTTACTTTCCCACCCAACAGCCAATAATATCAGAGTCAACACATGAGCTATAAAGACCTGTGAGTTATCTGGTTGACGATACATGAGGTCACACACCTGCTTGGCAGCCATTAGTATCAACCGTAACCCTAAGATTAGAAGGACCTTGACGCAGATGGGAAGGTGGATCTGACCTATTATTTGTGATATGGGGAGAGGACGGGAGGGTATATATTCTCTATTTTCCCTCTCATCAGAAAAGTTAGGCACTGGCTGTATGTGCTCAACCTCTGCCAAGATTGCTGCTGCTGATACCAGATAATTTTAACCACAGATGTGCTGTGGTTAATGATGGAATGCAACTATCTGCGGCGAACTAGGCACAATTTGAGCACTGGCTAGCACTAGTGGCAAAACTTTGTGCTGGTAATGAAATGCTGCTATCAGTGACCCTAGTAACCCACTTGGATTTTCAATTTGAATCAAACCATGTACTGGGAATCAAACAGGGTCCTGGTAGACTTAATCAATGATGTAGTAAGGTAGGACATACATTAAGAAGTCTTTGGTTCTCCATGTCGATCATCCTCGCCTGATCTGTAGAGAATGTGAAGTTAGTCTTATTCCTGTTATTATCTACAGCAGCAGAGGAAGGTCGCGACCTCTGACCTCCCGATGACCTCTGACCCGATGACTGAGGAGGTGAGTGTATGGAGACATGCTTCTTCTGGTAGTGATGGTATGACTGGCTCTCCTGGTCAGCGTCTAGCAGAGCTGACAGTAATAGCTTCAGGTTTAGCTGGTCTTTATCTACTGTGCTGTCGGACTTCAGAGCTGATCGCTGTCCACTCCTCTCTCCTATCACTGTAATTATTAAATAGAATAATTGAAATTATATATTATAATGATAACAATTAACTTTAATAAAAAATCATCACAAAACTGTCTTCCAACCACTTCATATAAACTTGTTGATGCCGACCACCCATAAATTCCTAGGGTTTTATCATTGTGTTATTTTTCGATTTGATTTATTTAATTGACATATATGGGAAGGAAGATTAACATTAATAAAAGTACTTAAAATAGCGTAGCATGGATAAATTGAAGCTTTTGAATCTGGAATCTCAAGATCGCATTCCATGATGCTCTTTCAGGTGGTGAATTCTCAAAAAGAAAAATATCAGCGTTTAGATAAACACAATTATTATTTCCTTGTTTGTAGGTAAAATAAGTCCTAAAAGATATTTGGAAAGGGCTAATCAGGAATACTGTATGGTATGTGACCATATCATCTCAGGACTTAACAGGAAACTACCAAATCAATCTTCTACATTGAAATCTCAGCAATGCTTTGTTGGCACAGGGAACCTTTTTGACTCATTCAGATCAAACTGTGAGATCACAGATTTACTAAATTTCGATCCTGTGTGATTTTGGACCGGCCAATTATGAACGGAAACTGTATCCTAACTAGCAATCAAGGCACTGTTGTATAATCACCGAATGGTTGGCATTGCGATAAGACCTATGTGTTCTACATAATCAGGTTACAGTCATTGATGTCATGTTGATAGTCCAAAATTTGGGTATACAACACTTCAATTCGTTTCGAAAGCAACATTTGGCATCAAGGTTTTTTTACCATGCAAATCGGAAACAACTCAATCATAAGTAACTGCCTGACTATAACTTAGAAGACTAAGAAGATTGCAATACTGCACCTGGCACTGTAGTATCATCACGGAAATCACATTGACACAATGTTAGTTTTTGGATAAAGTATTGGCAGGAAAATTTTCTTGATCTAAGTTTGCACTGTATCTGGTTGCCTGAGAGTGTAATGTTATTTAGTAAACAAAACCTAAGCATTGATATCAAACCAGATCAAACAAATAGCATTAAAGCCCACTGACTTTGTTGACCAGAACAAACACAAAAGGGTTTAAGAAATTGAGCTAGGTGAAATTTCATTCAATAAAGTCATCTATTGAGTGAAATAAAGACCTTTGTAAACCTATTTAGCTATTTTCACCTGGTCAAACTAATATTTCATGCTAAGAATTTGTGTCAGTACCAAAAACTTAAACCTCAAATCAAGCAAAATCCTAAACAGCTCAAAAGCTCAGTATCTGATGGAGTAAATTCAGCGATTAATCGAGTGACCCCGTGGGCTTATATTGTTTCCTAGTGAAGCGATAAAGCTTTTCATATGGTGACCCCGATTCCATGCTAAGAGTGAAGTTAATTTGCTCTGAGTTATAGAGATACATTGGCATATTATATTATATGTAGTATACCTGTACCCTTAGCAAACCGAATGGCCAAACATCTCGTTTTAAAAGTACTAAAAGTAATTTGTTTAGCTATTATAGGTAAAACAACAGTTTTGCGAGCAAGAAGTAAACCACTGCGTTTATATATTTTGTAATAAACTGTCAGCTTCACTTTGTCAGTCACTGGGCAGGCCCGTAGTTCTAGGGGGAGCAGGAAGGCACTGCCTCCCCTAGAAAACTAATTACAGTGTCCTAAAAACACTACAATTGGATAATCCATGTCAGAATCAGCTCCTCTGGGAATTCATGCCTTAAACTGCTTGGAAGAGCTTACAGCACCCCTCCTGGTAAGGCTTTGGACTTGCCACGGACTTTTGCCTCCCCTACCATTTTCTTAACTACGACCCTGCTAGGCACATAAGCTTCCGTAATTATCAGCTAATATTGGCTTGTTAGCTAGCTGTAGGCCTATGAGTTTAGACTATAGTTATGCTGATATAAGGTAATTATGTGAAAGAGTCGGCCAGTGAAATAGACTAGTAGAACTTTAACATGCAGGCAACAAACCCTACAATGGTAACGCTGAGCAGTTGTTACCTAAGAAGTTTGCTCAAATTCACCATTGATAACATAAACATGCTGACAGAATCTCAGAGGTTTGATCAGCATGCAGGGTGCAGAGCGGTTTGCAGGACATCACATTACAAGCATATAGGCCTCATCTGGTCCCCAGAGCAGTGATTTTCATATAAGAACTTATTGGTTGCAGTCACTGCTTAGACTGTTTAGATCATAACAGTTGCTAGCGTGCAAGAAAACCCCCCAAACCCATAGACTTAATAATAAACCTAGACAGGACACTATATGGAGCATTAGTATTGGGGCACTGAGGCATTTATTTGTGGGCGACGTAACGACATTGGAAGGTGTTGTAGCATTGCTGGTATACCGACCTGCAGGTCATATACCGGGTTTTTTGTTGATAACTCGATCAATTTTGATCGGATTTTGAGTTTCAAGGTTTATTTTTAAGTCTATGATCAAACTTCTACTTTCTCCGAACTTTGACCTCAGGACTACAGACAATGATCTCACCTCTAGATTGCCGTTCCGGCTGCTCGTTATCAGATAACGATGAGACACTAATACTGCTGTCAGAGTTGGATCTGTGCTGTCTGTGACTTAGTCGGGTGTGAGGTCTGGAGGAGTTCCTCCTCCTTGTATCTCCTTCTGACCCTGCAACATAGACACATTTATAATATGATTGCCCGCTCAGTACAATGACAGTTATAACGAATCACATGATCGACACTTGGAAGGATAACCCAACAGACCAAACATCCAACAAGGGTATTGTATGTTGAGTCAACCTTCCAAGTGATGATCATGAGACATGGGTATTTCGCCTGTGGACTAACTCGAGTGAGACTCAGAAAATCTGTGAAATAAGCACCACAAGATTGAAACATTGGTTTTAAATCAAAATTTCTTCATGGATCGGTCTGCTGAATCTACACACACACACATACACAAGCAAACTAATAAGATAACATAAATAATCTTTTTTTCTAAATTTGTGTTTCAACTGAAAAGTGTATACATTTACATCAGAAGCTGCGACTGTTTTAGCTTCTTAGCATCGGCTGCAGATACATGCAACAGTCTGAGGTAGTGGGTACATCAGACAACAGTCTGAGGCAGTGGGTACATCAGACAACAGTAGAGAGACAAGGACAGAGAAAAAAACCTGAACCAATTCAGCAAAATAAGAGTACAGAATCTATGAAAGCTCAACACGAATTTATTGCGTAAAATTTTGATTTACACATGTATACATAAACTATAATATGACCGCAAATAGTGCAGTTGCCTGCAAATAGCGGCAATCATAGTATCATAGCAGAGAGTTAGTATTATAAACATAAAAATATACGTTTATGTTTAGTATATTATACCTGTGGACCATTGTGATGAGTTGCTGTGTGATCTGCTCCTACTCTGAGACTGGCTCTGACTGCGTGACGACGGTGGACTGTGACTCCGTCTGCTCTGTCGTCGTGGTGTCAGTGATCTGTCACGTCGTGGCGTCACTGATCTATCTGAGTTGTAACTTATCCTAACCTCCTCGTCAGATGAATGAGACAACTCCTCATCGCTGTATGTACATCTGCCTTTTTTCATCTTCCTCCCGTCCGATGTGTAGTAGGTACTGCCTATAGATCGAGGTAAAACTCTACTTGATGTGATTGTGAAGGAATCAGGTTTTTGGTATCATTCTAGTTTTTCTCAGTCTAAATTACAATACTGCTGCAGGTTCATAAAAAGCAACTGATCTTACCCAAAGATGATGAAAGGGTACTTAAACATTTTTGCCCCTACGTAGGGCATGCTGACGAGTATCCAACAATGCAATGAGATTTAGTGAGATGATACAACTAGCGAGATTAGGACTACCAACTTAGAGATTATTTGGGGGAGTGTTCCTACCACAAAATCTTCTGGTGTAATTCTACTTTTATGTAAACTTTGCTTAACAGGAGCATGCAATATTCACTTTGCATCTAAGAGCTAAAGTACTAACCTCAAGTTTGGACCTACAGTGTGTCTCCAACCACATACCAACAAACAGTTGACTTAGTCGATGTATCTAATGAAAAGCTTACCCGGAGCCATTTGGCTTATAGACGCCTCCGTATCATTGTTGTTGTCCGTTTGTTGCCAGGCCTTCTGATTACTACTTCCTGATCTCACTTTAGATGACTGAGGTCTGGGAGGTTTCTGATGTGTACTGTTATAACTAGGACTATTGTTATTGTTGTTTTTACGAGAATATTTGTCGGCATTGCGTCTTTTCTGAACTTCAGAGTCAGTATCAGTTGAACTATCCGAGTCACTGTGATGGTTGGATGAAGTGGGTATTTTAGCTTTTAGTACAAGCCTTTTACTGTTAGAGCTTGATGCTCTGCTATGACTACTGTGGCTGGAGTGTACTGATGATGCAGATTTGTGACCCTGCTTAGAAGCAGGTGCGGTGATATCTCCATCCTCAGGGTCCGAGTCGAAGAAATCAAAGTCTACTCCGTCTGCCATCACTCAAGCGTAAAGTTTATTGTGGTACTAAAATGAAACAGGCACAATGTTATATTGGTATCAAACCCATAATAATTGTGAGGTTAGCAGGTATTATCTTATAAAAGACGTTAACTCATTTAGGGAATAAACTTGTGCAATGGCTTGAGCTCAAGTGTCAATTCAAGGGCATATGATAATTGTTCTTTTCTTTCTGAGGGGGTATGAGTGCTGTCTTAGGTTATTTCCCAAAGTATGACTCAGCTATTGAACCGTAAAACTTCTCTGATGAGATGTAGGGAACAAAATTATCCGATTAACTGGGCAGCATGCTTGAGGGCAGCATCAATAGCCATGATAAAGATTAATTCTAGCTGAAAGATACCCCAAGAAGTGAGCACATAGGCCTACAAGAATTTTAGAAAAGCAACTCAGCATGTCTAGTAGGCCTACCTATACTGTGCTACTTTATTGTTCTTGACTTAAGGTGGTATCCTCTAAAATGGTGAATTGTTGATAAAGAACCCCAATTCAATGGGGTAATTTTCTACAACTCCAAATATAGGGTGGTAGGGGTGAATCAAAACATTTTATAGCAAAACAACTTTGTTTTGAGCTATATCTCTCTCAACTGATGAGATATCATAAAACACAATATATATGATGACTCACAAACTATAGATGAATTTGTGTAGCAATGAAAGTAGTACTCAATTTGAGTACGAGAGTCAGTGACACAGTGTGATTGATGAAACTAATTCAGTCAAGTGTGAGTCAATTGCTTTCACTCACTCTATCATGAAATCACAGAAATGACAAACACAGAACCAGGGTGAATTCAATCTAATCTTACACTTTGATAGTATTCCTCAAGTCAATGTTTGCAAGTATATTGACAATTGAAACTGTAGCTCTGTGTTTATCTGCCCTCTACTGAACAAATGCGTCACTGCAGGCCTGTAAATTCGAGCCAGCCACTGGGGACTTTGTTCTGTGATTTCTAACTCCAAATTTCCTCCTTGAGTGTTTACTGTAACTACATGACGTCACACCACAATTAGGTACCAATGCCGCTGAATACCCCCTGACTTATGATTTTGTGTTGGTTTGAGACGTGTGAACATGCTTCTATATAACCTCAGATCCATCATAATAAGCTCGACCTATTCAATCGTACCTTTTGCAGTGCCAAGAGATTGGTATTTGGTGCGTATAAAAAGTCGGTCCTGTCTGCTTGTTTCTAGCAGACAAGTAATAATACACACAAAGAAGTTTAATAGAGAAAGGGCACCAGCAGTTAGTCACCGGGATTTATTTAATAACATTCACATTTCGTCAGTGTAATTCATACTACAACTAAGATAATCATAATCACAGGTATTTTGTTGCATCGGTAGTTTCTCTGGGAACAATCATCAATACAATGGTAGAGAAATGAGTGTAAGAAAAGGACTTGCCCTGTCCTTTTCTTACACTCATTTCTCTACCATTGTATTGATGATTGATGTAATAAATTATTACTATTATTATTTATTATAAGTAAGTAACATTTATATTATTATTTATTATTATTATTATTTATTATAATTGTTACTGTATTTTATACCTATTCACATTCCAAGGCAGTCACTGAAAGAGGTGAGTGTGTCACATTGTGTGAATGTCAGATCAGGGAGTTTAACCAAGGAGTAAAAAGACCTCCATCCTTGTTAAAACTCAGATGAGATTGATTGATTCTCTCTCAGCCATGGTGGTGATGAGATGTATGTATGTATGTACTATGTATGTATTCGTATTGTATGTATGTTGATCAACCGATAGAATATTTATAGATAAGTAGGCAAGTCAGGACTTGAGTTAGCATTCATGATACTCAGTTGAGTTAGCATGTTACTTAACCAGCCAGACCGACGACGATGTATGTAATGTAATCAATGTAGTAATGTATGTTTGTAGAACTGTTGTAACGTAACTAAATAATTATTTGCTGTCTTATATAAAAATGGTTATTTTATATACCAATTATGGATAGTAAACTAAAGGGGCATAATTCCAACACCAACCCAACAGATAACTCATGATGATAGAATAAACAGAATGTAGAAGCAATTATTGTGAAGAGTATCTTTGGAAGGATGTGTACTCCGGCACATGGAAAGCGTTCTGTGTACAGCTGTTCGACTCCGCTTCTTATGCAGCAGGTATGTGCAGCATTGTCTTAGGGTAGTAACATATTAACACTGGCAAATTGTAGAGCAGCATGTACAGCCTAAGCAAAATTTATCTTATTCAGCAATATTTCAGTGTGTTTTCATTGTGTGAATGCTGCAGTGCATAATAGTTGCAATAATGATAAAATTACATACATTTGGTTGAAGTCTTGATATTGTCTTATCTCCAAATTTATTGGAATAAAATTAATTTTGTGGATTTAATATGATATTACCTGTGACTTTGTATGCAATGTTAGTCTGTCTCGCTGTGAAATATCAAGGAGTGTTCTCCTTGCCTATATGATGATATGTCGGCCTGCTTGGCTAGAGGGATAGTGTATGGTTATCTTTAGGCTATCCCCGTGATAATATAACTAATTGTTGAATTTTAAATCGCAGATTTGATCACGGAGGGGGACACTTCAATGATAGTTATACTGTCTGCGGTTTAATTTGGTGGGGGAAAATGTGAACATTACATATTATCTTGTGAACATATTGTGAACATATTATCTTTACGCATGTGTTGCAAAGGCATATTTTTCTTGCAGAGGCGCCTACCTACCTAAGAGGGGCCATAATTTGTTCTGTTTTAGGCCTATCCTGAATACCCCATATTGCTGGCATTTTGTGCCATATGTTTATCCAATGAATGAGAGTCGAAGTTAGAGACTCTGACTCCTTGGTTTGTCCGATTTTTAAAAAATAATTTACATCATATGGATCTATGTTAGACAATGATAATGATGTTACCGTAGACAAAATAATAAATAAATTTATAATAAAATTTATCATTGAGTCTATGGATATAACTCATTTAAAAAACCCAGAATACTAAAAGCGTATAACTTGTGTCTTAGCACTAATCGCAACATTAAGCTGTATAACTTCGAGGTTGGATGATACGTAAACGTTGGACAGGTGTCCTTGCTCAAATGTCAAGTGAATTATGGCCCATCATAGGAAGGTATGATGCAGGACAAATTGCCATTGCAACATATACCTAAAGATAATGTGCCCGCTTTTCTCCCACTGAACCAATCCGCAGGCGGTATAACTATCATTGATATGTTCCCTCTGTGATATATACTCGTGATTTAAAATAACGAAAATCATCATGATGGTATGATTAGTTCTGGAAAGGACAGTTGAGTCACTGTCACACCTGGCACATGAGCAGCCCCTCGGTGGTAATCACTAAGGAGTTATTTTCTGAAAGACCACATCGGCAACAACCCCCCCCCCCTTATTAGCTTTTTACTTCTCATAGAAATATTTCATTTGCAGGAATATGAGGAGTCCGGCGACGATAAAACAGGTAGGGTCAAAATTAAATCTAGTAAGTATTCCATTTCTCGGCCTACGTCTTTAGGGGTGGCAAACCATTTCCAGCCTTAGATCACAAGGCTGAACACCAGATCAAGTTTGATCCATTTTTCCCGTATTGGAATTTCCACCCCCCCTCTACTGACACGCCAAAGGCAAATTTTTTTTGCCATTAGTATGTCAGTAGAGCGGGGGAGGGGGGGGGGCAATTCCAATGCGGCAAAAATGGATCAAACTTGATCTAGCTGAATACTGCCTATCTTGGACCCTCTCTTAATAGTATGGATGGATATTATAGAGGAGAGATGGTAGTTAATAGAGGGCTGACATTTAAACCTTAGAATGAGTTAGAGTTATTTTTTGTACTTGTCTAGCCAAACTGTTTCTGTCTTCTACTAATGTGATACAACTTGGAGATTAGCTTCTAACACTAACAATCATTGCACTATGGCGGGCACTGACGATGTATACCTAACATTCAAACACCCTTTTAGCGAAATGTCATTATCATTTGGAGTTGTGCATCCCTCACATGGACAGACAGGTTATGACTTTTTCTAATTATCCCGTTTTTATTAGATATAACAGGGCTGAGATCTATGGCATATAGCCATGTTTCTGGGGTAGATAATTTACCTGATAGTACAGGTATGGCGTCTGCTGCCGAGCACACTGAATACTCACATGATGAGTCTGTATACCACTCATCTAACGAAGACTTCAACGAATCAGTACAGACCATCACAACACATCAAACCGGATATACGGATGAGCAACAGCAATCGGAATATCAAGGTGAATGATTGTAACAGTTTTATCAATAGTACACGGGTTCTAAGGGTCTGTTTAATTGTCCCCCTGCATTGGAGGTGTTGGAATATCAAGGTGAGTGATTGTAGCTGTTGGTTGATTAATATGGCAAGGTATAGTCACTCACCACATTTCGAAGAATGAGCAGTGAAATAGTGGGCGCCTTAGGGGCTAAGCCGTGATGTCTGCGCCATTTTGCTCTCAGTTTGTAGGCAGGTCGGAGCACACCTGGGGGTCCAACAAGTCCCAGTTGTCAGTGGACTGCAGTGGGATTCGATACCCACGACCTTCAACATTACTTGTTGAAGGGACAGCGCTCTTAACAAACTGAGCCACCTCCTACTCCTTGTGATTGTAGCGGTTATATCAATAGTACCGTGAGTTCTCAGTGTCTGCTATAGCTGTCTCCCTGTATTGGAGGCAGAAGTATGTAACTTGTTGTCATTCTGCCCGAGGAGTTACATTGAACTCTTTGTTCCACCCACTATATTGGAACGCAAGGCGAAGCTGGTCATCACTTTGCAGTCTCCATTTCAGTATACATACAAGACATCCAGGTTATTCGACCCAGCCATTGACAGGGGTCCCATAGTGCGATGGGAGTAGACTAACAAGCATGCAGTTGCGAAGAAACAGCTCATGTCCAGAAGGTGTTACTGCTCAAACCTCCGATCTTCGTTTTGTTGAAAGTCATCCTACCCCCAGGAGATATAAACATAACAAACCCACTGTGACTGGTCTTTCAATGCTCAGTATATGTATATGACCATTATATCAGCAAAAAATGAGATTCTTTTCACATAAACTACTTGTTTAGAGTTTAGACAAAGGAATATGTACCTGGCAAAGATTATGTTGAGAGACCATCTGACACCATGTTTTGGAATATCAACAGCATGCAAACATGAGAATTGATGCGATTAATACCATGTGGAAGAACCATTTGACGGCATTGTCAAACCATTGTTTTCATTAGATCGAGTTAGATATTTTATTGCCTTGATTTTATTTTTGTTGTATTATTTTGATTTTGGTCTTTTTCGCACATCAGGGAGAACATCTTTCGATGATGGTAGCTGCATATAGTAATGTATATATATATATATATATACATATATATAAGTGAAGTGACCCTTGAAAAACATTCATTGATAAGTTTTTCATGTATTTTTTAGATTCTTTAGAGGGGTCACCAGCATATGATGGCAGCTTTTACGAGGATGATATCCACCAAGCCATGGGTAGGCTAAAATATACATGTAAAAGTCCATATTTGCTGGATAAGCTGATGGGTCACAATACACATGAGACTCAACATCTTACCAACAGGTAATTATTGCAATGTCACCATCTTTCTGTCACTCTTGGTTTGGTTTGGTTTCTATTTCATCGAACAAGTTAAAATATAAGAAACTCAAAAGATTAGGTAAAGTGGTGTTGAGGCCTACATGCGCAATAGCTTTGACAATATTGCAGCTAGTAGAGGCACAAGGCCAAATTGTTGTAAAAGATGCGGCAATAGAATTCAATTATATTACGATGAAGCAAGTTCCAACCTCAAAGCCAAGAGGTGACACTCTAGCCCTCGTCTGTATAATCAGGAGTAACCACTGTAAGTTTCTCTATGTCTCCCTGCGTTTCCTCAATTTTAAGTTATTTGTTCTGTCACTGCATGAAAAACATTCAAAAAGATGATTGCAGATTGCCAAAAAAAGTATATATATATATATAAGTCTCTATCCACAATAATACCGCTTTATTCAGCTTGCTATCCAAATTCTCTTCCAGAATAAAATACAGGCTGTTAACTGTGAGGCCTGTTCAGATATAACAATAATATGATAATTTTTTGTTGATGCTAATGACTAAGACAAAACAGATTTCCAAAGACCATATATTTACCATTGTAGTCAATGATATTCATGGATTGGGAAAACATATCTGACCCTGGACAAGCATATGGCAGTTTATGTATGAATGCTGGAAACAATTTCTCATCTCTGATCGGTCCCAAAGCTCCCTGATGCTATAGCTGACCCCTGGTACTCATTTGTCAAGTAGCTTGTCCTAGTTTTTAAAGGTCGTTTCTGGGACGTTAGTCAATGCATAACGTTAAAGCTGCCAAAATTTTAGCTCCAATTACTTATTTTCTTATATACTGATGTAATTTCTCCATAAATAGCCATACTGTGCATTTTACCACTAATCCATGAATTCATATCAATGATTGTAGTAGCTGCGATGAAGCTCACTCTCAGAGCGTGGCGTACTCTCCGACAGCAGACATCACCCACGCTTCGACTATATACAACGATGTGACGCCGCAGTGTGTTCCCTACGGTAGATCTGAACCCGAGTCACATCATGAACCATCTCTTCATCCTTACAGACCTGCCATATACAGCTGTAAATCACCTCTAGTCCTCGTGGTATGTGGACTGTATCCCTGCACTGAACTTGTGATATTCTATTGCATGATTATCTCAAATCAGATCATGAATCAATCCATATGCCCCTCAATTTTGGTGATTTTGGCTGGAAATCAGATAATAGAAGACCAGGACATAAGAGGTACTTTGATCAAATTGACTCTAACTATCAAAGATAAAGATTCTTAAAGTGAGATTTTGAGATCAAGGTGAACACATCGTAAGCTGCAGCTTTTTTGCTCAGAAACTCAATTATTCAGATTACTTGAGATCAAAGTATAACATATCCATATGACTGCTCTAAACCAATTACTGCCATCTCATAGATTAAGTCAGCCTTGGTCTCATGCCTTGTTCCTTTTATGTGTTTTTTAAAATAAACAACCCTCCACAATCCACTACCTGTCATTGTTTTGCTGTTAAACATTCTAATGATATTATTAGAATTACTATGAAGGTGATGATGATGATATCGACAGGCGGACTCGTACCACAACAACTACAGGTAATATATGTAACACAAATACTACAGGTTATATTACCACAACTACAACATCATCTATTCAGCAGACAATTGTTACAGGTTATTTACATGCTATATACTTGAAATAAAAGTCATCTCATAATACTGAGTTGTCTGCTCAATGTCAAGGAGCAGACAACTTTATACTACCAAGTTGATGTTCACGTTGGAGTTTTTTTACTACAGTATAAAATTTCCTTTATGAAAATCAAGGTGTGATTAATCTGCCTGCTATAAAGCTGACTTCTTATACGATGTTTGATTATATATAACCACTAACATCTATTCATATCAGTATATCTAACATTATACTATATTATATTATTTATATTATACATATAATATAAAATATATAAATCGATATTTTTATTCTGCTTTGCAGGTAAATTGAGCCGTAGATCTTACAGTAGAGTATCAGGGGTAGATAACTTAGCAGACAGTCATATTGTAGTATATAATGAGGAAACTGACTACGAGAATACTACAGATGAAGAGGAGGGACAGGAGGGGGACAACTCAGTATATCACTCATCTAATGAAGACATGCAGAGTACCTCCGCCTACTCTCATCACTCTGAGCCGACTACTGATGCAGGTAACAGTTAGATCAAGTATAGTTTAGTTTATTATCAGATCTGATATTATCATGTGATAACAAAAATGGATCACAGGGTGCTCTAGGTAAAAACTGCACTAGAAATTTATCAGCTTACATAATAAAAGTTGGCACGGTATGACGTAAAAAGATTAAAAAAGCTCCTAGGTCTCTTCTCAGTGCAATATCGCTTTAGTATAAAATTACTGACTGTCCAAGAAGATTTTGTGAGGAGTCATTATAAATATTTTATTACGTAATGGGTGGGTAGGATCATTTGAAAATTCACTAAAGTATGACCTAATTTGCCTGCAATTTGGGTTCGCGCCTCACCAGTAGACTGGGAACAACTGGAATGCAGGCAAGTTGGATGAAAATTGATCTAGGTAATAATATTATGAAACCTTCATGTTCAAGCTTGGAAGGGAGAGGACAAACACAGAAGATTTGATGTTTGTACAATGTATATTATAGGTAGCAAGGGTGCAGCCTGTTGGATAAAGGTTAAGGCTTGGGATCTTTATTAAAATCAGATAGGCCAAATATATATATTTTTAGTGATCAATTCAGGAATGATTTCACCCGGAGGTTAGACCACAGAAGAGAAAAGGAGCAACTGGCTCTAAAATCCTCACTAATTCTGATCGAATGACACCGCCCTTCCCTCCTGGACTAGCTTTTACTCATAGTTGTTAATTTCACTCACAGTTATTATTGAAATATACTTTTAATAGGCGATCAAGATGATGCAACCAGTCTTTGTTGCACAGCAGATGAGGATGAGGCTTCTGCACCCGAAGCGCTAGCTCCTTTTTCCCAATTCGGTTAGTAAATCTGTGTTTGGTAAATTGCCAGGGGTTGCCAAGTGCACAAAATGGGGTATGAAAATAAAACCCTTCGAGATTTGCTGTTTAGTAAGAAACAGAAGATTGGGCTGCCCCTAAAGAGGGACGCAAGGTGCCCTAAATCCTCATACTGAGAATGTGATACATCCTAGAAAACTAGAATGCATCCTAGAGGTGAGGCCATAGAAGACCTAATCATGGGTGTGCAGCGAGCTGCCAAAACTGAACTTGCACTAATCGGCCATTGGTAATGACACTTTGATCTTAGCCAATAGGCTGAGATTTGCATGTATCTTCATTATCATCATCTTAAATCTTTCTCAGTTTGTAATGTAAACCATTATCTGCTTGGTTAACTTTTAAATGTAGTTTATACATATTTAGTAATACAACAGTTATAGATAATAAAATAGCTTTATGAGACATCTCTGAAACAGAAGAATAGTCTATATTCACCTTTCTCTTACTCTGACAGGATTAGGAGGGGCGATAGTTGGAGGTATGATTAGACAGAGGAGACAAACCTATTCCTGTAACAGCCCGTTTATACTACATCGCCACAGCGAGCACACATCTCCTATCGATATGTCTGCTAGGCATAGTAATACACCTCGTGTGTGGTGAGTGGAGCTATGCACCCCTGAGGTCACCTTCGATATAATGCTTAATTAACCATAGAGCAGAACAAAGACTCACTCATCACCTAAGCCTTTGGCTTGATTCCTGTGATCTTTGAGTGTAGTGGGTATCTACTGTTGATAAGACTGTAGTTGATAGGTCTGTCAGGCACAGTATTACACCTTCTGAGAACACATAACTAAAAGTGTATTGAAATTCCTCAACTCTTTTAGTAAGATATATCTACTGATAAGTTACTATCATCACAGTCTGGAATCAATATTACACCAAATGATAACACAACAATGGTCCCTGTTTTTATCTCTAACCTCTTCACTGTGGCTCATTTCTAGTTAGGTGACGTAACAATAATTATACCTCTCCTTACTTTGTGTGTTGTAGCTTGGCAGGGTTGAGCCGGTTGAGACTTCAGTCCAGAGAGATGCTCTACTTGGATACGAATGAGATGTTAGTCCTTCCCTCAACTGTTGGTGAGCCTGCTGACCAGGTGATCCCTGAGCACCACCTGGAGCAGCCGTTACTCGCCACAGAACATAATCAGTCAGAACGATCATCTCTTCAGGAGAAGAGAACTTCACATTGCTCATCAGATACAAGAATTAATATAGACATGAATGGTCTCGAAGCAGGTATTGCTAGCTACTGTATTGTTAGCTACTGTGTTGTTGGCTACTTGTATTGTTAGCTATTTTCACCTACACTTAGCCAATGTGTTGGCACTGATTGGCTGGTGGGAGATGGAGATTCAATGCTAGGTCAGATGGTACTTTCCTGAAAGAACCTATTAGTGTTATAGTGACATGTAAGAGTAATTCATTTTCACTTTCACTGTATTTCACTTGTTATATTTTGTGAGCTGGCATTGGCTCTCTCTACCACCCAAAAGTCGATCAGATAAGAGCCCTCACTTTGGCTACCTACCTTGTGGGAAAAATTAAATTGAAGCAAACTTGATAAGCTTGTAAAACTCATAATTTATCTAACAGACTCTCTGTGTATACACCAAGTGGTGAAGTGACACAAAAACTTGGACACAGTTGTAACGAGCTGTTAAAGATTGGCAGTTGGTGAATCTTTTGAACTTACTTTTAACTTCAGACTCTACAGACTCTGAGGCAGAGAAGCAGTCTCAGAGTATAGGTGAACGTTTACTGAAGCAGGCCAGTCCTCATATAGCAGAGTATCTCAACTCTCAGTCTGAACAGTATAACAACAAATCTACTGCTGAGACAGGGGAGCTTAGTCATCGGTCGGCAGACCCGGCTCATCATCTGTCGGCAGACCCTGCTCATCATCAGTCCGCTGACCCAGCTCCTAACATGGAGGGTTTGGTGGAAGGTGAAAGCGATCAACTTCCCGAGGAGTATACTGCGGGTAAATCTCCCAATCAAGCTCATCTAGCAAGACTACGCAATGAATTTGTAAGTTTAGGGTAAAATATGTAAATAGACGTTGGGTAATTTTCTGCTAGCTCTATGTTCAAAATATTTAAGAGCCAAACATTACAACAATGATATGGTGGACACAAAGTTAATCTGACCGCGCTGACACTCATCAACAGGCTCACGGAGAGAGACTCATACACAATAAGATTAAAAAATCAGTAAATACATGCTGCTTTGCTGCTGTTATTCTTTTTGTAAGCTCTTTATTGGCTGTCTATATCATTACAACATTGAAATGATTTCCAAATAGTGCGGGAAAAAAGGTGAAAAGTAAAAAATAGCAAAAATGTTAGAGTGAGAATATAGTAACGTAAGAATGAAATCTGAATGTATCTTTACTTCCTATCTTATGAATATATAAACTTTTATTGGCAACCAAAGTCATCTCATTAGTAATGTTTTTCATTCAGTGCCAGTAAAAAAATTTAAAATAAAACAGAATAGAGTAGCATTAACATTGTTGATTAATTTGATAACATTTGGTTGAATAGCAATGCTCTAAATGATCTGAACTCCTATTTGTACAGACACCGAGGAAATCTGACCCCGCTGAACTCGCTGACCCTGATTGGCAGCTGAGGCAGCAGGCCGGTAGTCTAGTAGATATGGAGAGAGATGAAGCCCAAATGACTACAGAGACAGGAGCTGCTATATTAGACGAGATTAGAGATATGCAGTTTATACTAGATCAAGCACAAGGTATGATAGTTATATAATATAAAAAATAATATGAAATAAAGTATGAAGTTTCAAAAAAGGCAAAAAAGGTCATAATTATTACTGAATCAAATATAGTACCCTCAAGGAGATAAGTATCCGCAAGACAACAAGTTTGCTTATATCCACAGTTTTATAACAACAAAATTTGTGGCTAGCTGAAATTCATAAACCTTATAACATTACGCTTAGCTTCTGGTAAGTGCAGGCTAACATTGAATCACCCAAGACTTGCTGAACTGAACTCTAACACATATTTCCTCTCTTAGGATTTGCTTACTCAATAAATACAATCTGAAGGAATAAGATTGTAGAGTCACTACTAGTGACCTGTTTTTTCTGTTTTTAATACTTTATTTGCAATCTAAATCATTTTGGCGAAACAGAAGAAAAAAAGACAATGGAAAGAAACCATAATGGTTTTACCAGAAAAACTGTATTTTGTTCAATCTCATAATAATAGCTCATGAAAATTTGCAAAAGGCCTTAAACCCCAGTCAAGTTTATCTACCTTCAGGTCATACAACTATAGAGTGTAAATTAAATGCTTTAACAAATTTTGCACGTTCGTTCGCTTCAAGATTAAGGCTTTGTGATGATTTTGATGTGCAAATTAATAATCTACCCTCCCCATCCCAATAACTACAGGAAAAACTTTTGTATACGATCAAATCTTTTTTTTGTGTGAATAAAGTAAACGGAAATAAGTAAAATTCGGATGTGCATAAAATAACGTAGGAAAGACCAGACAATTCAAATGAGCAGAATAATTTTGTTGTATTTTAGAAGCCAGAGAGTATGAGATGTCGGCAGCAGCAGCAGTGTTGTATGAAGAGCCAGCGGAGATTGGCAGCAGCTCACAGATTTATAATTACTCAGTACCAGATTACTCTGTACCGCAGGCCTGTTCACTATCTCCCGCTGAGGGTGAGTCATAGCTACACTGATTAAAGGTTGATTTAAATCTAGCTGTTGCACGCCACATCGTCAAGTGTGTGTAGAGAAATTTGAATTGCCTTAAGGTTGGTCTCAGTTTGTAGGTAAGTCGGAGCACACCTGGGGGCCAACCAAACCCAGTGGTCGGTGGAATGCAGTGGGTATCGAACCACGACCTTCAGCTTTTGCGTGCTGAAGGACCAGTGTTCTAACCGACTGAGCCACCTTCTACTGATATACGAGTTGATCCACACAAAGCGACAATGCCACAAAGAAGACCAATAAACAATATTTTGCTGAGGAAGCTGATATTTTCCAAAGGCAGATAGATCAGTTTCAAGTTCAGGCTGAGTTATGTTATGTTCACTATCTCTTGCTGAGGGTAACACCAACACTGCTGGTTTACTATCTCTGAGATGCAAGTCTCTCTACAGCATAGTGACGTACATATAAGAAGACCTACTGGTTAGGTTTTGTTTATCTGTCTGGTTTTAAGTTTAGGAACTCCAGCACATTTGAATCAATTCAGTAGCTACTGCAATGTGAATATAACCAACAGTAATTGATAGCTTGCACATGCGCAAAGTTGGTGAGCGGCTGAGTTTCTCAGTACCCTGTTGCTTTTCTGCGATTAACAAAACCAAAATGTACGAAATGATCCATCAGAAGAAGTGAGGTTAAAGTGGCAGCACACCATCTGACCCTCCTGTTGTACGCAAAATGTTTCGTTGACTGACCTCTCCAGAGGCGCGCTGATATCACTCATACTACAGGAAGACACAATCAGGCATCAATACATTTCAATAACAGATTTCATTTCTGTTGTGTTGATTACATAGTCATGGGTTCAAGCCCATGAATTGAACAATCATAATCGAATGTCCCGTCTGCAACACATTTTGGTCTATCTAATTTCTACATGTTGAAGGCAGATATTTCTTATGTTTGTTTTGTTAGTTATGAGACATCAGCTATGTCAGCTATTTGGTCCGTATTTTCTGTCTGCCTATAACCCTTATATTTTGAGCTCTGAGTCATTATACTACGATACCTACAATGATTTAGCTAGTATTATATTTTGTTGCAAGAGTTTTCATCTGTTATGGCATTGGTTGTTAGATCTCAGCCAGGTCATTTGCTAAGTCCGTACTTCCTGTTTGTTCAGTGCCATGATCCCACGAGCCTGAGAGTTATCATACTATTATACCTACAATGTATTAGTTAGTATCATATGTTTATCATACATTACAAAGTCCATACACCCTGTTTGCTGAGTCTCCAGATCTGTAGAGCTATGAGTATCTCTATACCCTGTGACAGGTGGTAGTTACAATGATGGCAGTAGTCTCTCTAGTGAGCCGATAGTTAAAAGAAGAAGAAGAGCAGCAGCAGGAGGAGGCAGAGTATGTAAGGGTAAACTATACTCTAGCTCTGACTGTAAGTAAACAATACAAACTTAAACGTATTTACTAAAACTACACAGGCCTCACGTGTTTATTCATTCACAAACAATGCAAACTTGAACCTCCGAATGTAAGCTACACATGATAATAAGTGACATTGTGTCGGGGTTATAAAAATACAATACCCTAGAACTCCACTGGTATTTGGGTCTTCCAACTACAACATACCTTAGAATAGTAAAGTTTTCCCAGCAGGAAATGTGCCTATTATTGCAGATGCTTGCAAAATTACCACACATATTATAATATAGTATAGTACTGCCTCTACCAGATTGCCATCTTGTTGGATGTAAAACAAACACATAATACCACCGAAAGATTTCGGTTCAACTTATCATCTTATTTTATACAATATTTGGCCAGTCTGATAATAGGATTGACTAAAGAGAGAAAAGTTATATATGTTATTGCCATAAACATATAAACGCTATATATATTTATATGTTAATGGCTATTGCATAACAAATTTGGCATTTGTCTTCTTAATGCCTTCTAAGTTTGGCTGTACATAGTGGAAGTTGATAGGTTCTCAAACTCATCCTGAGGGTAAACAATTCTCTAATTTTCTCATGGGAATTCATTTATATTTATCTACACACATACGAGTTGTAGTTATTTTCATTTGGATAAAAGAAGGAATTACTCCGAATGAAAATTGCTAGATTTTTGTACTGTTGTTAACAGCTGAAGGAGAGGGAAGTGCTCAACAGAAAATGGTTGTCAGGACTAAGAAAACTAAGAGTAAGCTTCGCTACAGCATAATATTGGTTGCATTTTGCAAGTAGAAAATTTCAAATTTTCCCATGCCAATCTCCCCAGAAGTCAGTATAAATCTGGTCCTCCTAGTTAGACTAAGAAGTGGATTAGACCATGACAGAGTTTTATCTGTTGTCATTGACTTGTTTTAATTGGAGAATTTCAGAGCATTGTATTGTGGGATACTCTGTGATATGCCCATTGTTCACAGACCTTCCTGCTTTTTTTGGGAATTTCAAAAAAATGAGTTATGGGATATTTTTAAGAACGCCCACGGATCATAAGCCCACCCATTCTAGTTGGGAATTACAGAATGGTGCATCATGGGATATTCTTTGACATGCCCAAAGTTTGCGTTATGGGGTATTCTTTAATACGCCCTCTTATTGGTATCCTGTTTTGACGACACATAATCTGTACGAATCAATTTATAGAGAAGAAAAGAGTACAAAATAGCCGGAGAAATCTCCGGCGCTGTAAGGCTATAATTTCTGATATCAGTAGTGAAAACAACCGAGACGTTCATTATCAGGGTGAGTGTGAACCATAGACGTAGGCGTAGACTTGGACTTGGACTTGGACTTGGACTTGGACTTGGACTTGGACTTGGACTTGGACTTGGACTTAGTATGAGATGTTACATGACTGCTGTTTTGAAGAGAAAAGCATATTGTTGTATCTTCAACTGTAAGATGTGCGTGTGTGTGCTTTTCACGGGTGTCAATCAGGACAGCCCAACCTGTAGTAGTCTACACCAAGTTTGGCCCATTTGCGGGCGTGATCAGTTGAAGGAAGTAACTGGAATGCAGGCAATTGGATTAAACATGATCTAGTAGTAGTCGGACTATCTGGCTGAGCCCTTGCTTTTGCTTTGCTAACTTTTTGTTTTATTCAACATCAAAATTAATGGGATAAATATTCAAAAAGAGAAGAAAAAATGCTTTTTTGGATATCGACAATGTCAGCTGACAGTTACTGATTGACTCCTTGCTTCTGTATTTTGTGCTGATTTGATCGTAAAATGAGTTTATATTACTATTGCCAATTCTTTTAGATACTCATAGATACCTTATTGGAGAGCGTCAATTTTTCTTTTTAAATACTGGTTGGACTGAGTGATTGTACTTTTCTATTTTAGACAAGGGGGATGGAGACCAGTATACACCACCAGGTCAGAGTACCAGTAGTAGAATCTGCTCTGTGACTCCAAACCCATCACACTCACTTAGTAAGTTAGTCTCTAAATCTCCGGCACAGCAAGTCATACATAGTGAAGATGGATCCTCTGGTGACATCAACCAATCATATGTCTACCCTGTAGCCGGCAGCCGATCAGATGACACCCCTGTAGCAGCAAACATTCCTCAGTATAAAGCCGAGAAAGATGTCAGCACAGCCGAAGCTTCCCAACATTCATCTAATGAAGAGCTTTCTGTGTCAAGAAAAAGAAACCGTGTACTGCCATTTCCCTCATCTCAATCTGGCAGTGCTGTCTCTATTGATTATGGGGCTGCTGCAGCACAAGCTAAGCGTTCTGTTGATTATGAGACCGCAGTATCAGGTTCTCCAACACCTGCTCAATCAACCGATGACGACTCAGTAGATGATGGAGTTGCTGTCCTCAGCGAAGCTCCCTCTATTGACTGCGGGGCAGGAGTCAAACCAGCCCTGACCCTCCCTTCGTCTCAGGCAGTTAGCTGTGCGTCTGTTGACTACGGAGCTGAGGAAGAACTTGTGGAGAGAGGCACAAAGAAGAAAATGACAGTTGGGGGTACAGCCAGCGATGTTTCTGAGGACCACAGTCGTGTTCCTGCAGATTCTTGTAGAGTGTTACCTGAGCCCAAAGTTGACTGCACTCCTATTTTGATAGGTCCTAATCTGGAGATTAATATCCCAGTGCCAGAAGCCCCAAAATCTAGAAAGAGAAAGAAATCAGTGCCCAGACAACAGAAGACACCCCGTCCAAGGAGGCAAGCTGCTGCTAAAGCTCTACAAAGAATAAGTAGTGAGGTGAAGAACTATGAGGCTGTCAATAAAATGCCAGACAGATCAGACAACTTACCTGATGTTGTGATACAGCATACAACACCTGTACCTAACCTCTCATTTTCAGTAGCTCTAGCAGGTAGCACTGGGGGAAGACTGACACATTCCACTCCATGTCCCACGCTGGCTTTTAATGATGGCCTTAAATCATCCAATAAGTCACCTGGGTTCACACCTATTGCTAAAAAGAAGCGCATATCCAACATCCAACCAAAAAATAAAAAGGTTTCTGAGCACAAGCAAGATCAGAATGAGCCCATACAACCACGTGAAAACACACAGCCAAGACGCTCATTCAGTCATGATAAAAGTATTGAGAGTGTCATTGGCTCAGTAACTTTACCATGGGAAGGAAGGAAAGTGTTCTCTCGAGTTAACCGCTCACAAAGCTCTCATAACTCGGCTAGATTAGCTACAAAAGAATCAACTGACCATGTTGTGGTTGATAGTGTGGAGAGCGAACGAATGAAGCCTATGCAGAAGCCCGTTAACATTGAAGGCACCTCACACTCTGGGCCTTCTCTGACCCTCAACTCTGTAATTAGTCAGCATCAAGAACCTGACGTCACACTGAAAGAAGGCGCAGCGATTGGGTCTGCTGCACCTGTTAACGATATGATTCTCGCTGAGAATAAAACAAATTTGGAAGTCAAAACCAAACCATTTACACCCAAACCGTTTCAGAAAACAGTCAGTATCGAGCTGGATGACAGCCCAAGTATAACCTGGGATCAACAGCGATCAGATGAAATCAATGTTCAGGTTGACCCTGAGCCTGATGTTATGGGAAATGCCCTTTTGGAAAACCAAGGCGTAAGCGTAGCAACAAAAGGAACAACATCGAAAATCATGAATTTCAAGAGGCCTGTTGCTAAGGCCGACAGTCCCCCAGCGGTTTATATACGAGATCAGGTATGTGATAAGTTTGCTGACGTGAGCTTGTCGCAACAGATTGAGAGCTCCCCACAGGAACCTATTGATAGAACACCCATCGTGAAACAGAACAAGCAAAAGATGAAAAAGAAGATCACAAAGAAAACATTTACTCTAAAGAAAATAGAGAATGATGAAGTTGTTACTAATAATTCATTAAATTCTAGTCGCATCAGGACAACCAGAAGTGGCCGATGGCGCAAAGTTTTGCCCTTACCAGTCGGTCTTGAGTCATCGATCCTGAGTGCAACAGAACCCGATCAAGTAACAACTAAAGTGATACCTGCTGATATTAGTCATAATGTCTCAAAGGGACAAATGCATAAAAGTGCTACAGGCATAGGTCGTTCCATGTCGGCTGCGAATGAACAAGGTGATGTGGAGGATGAGAAAAGGCGATGCGACAGAGCTTCACTTACAGCTGACATTGAAGTTACAGAAGTGAAGCACAGCCCTGGAGCTAATCAGAGCGTTCCTGGCATTAATCCCAGATATAAAGATGATGATCTAAATATATCACCAGAAACTAGGCTAATATGTAACACCACATTTACCGTTTGTGGACCGACTCATTCTAACAAGTCCTCTATATCTGTATATGAAGCAACGAGTGGTCAAAATAATTCAAGTAGCTCAAACAACAAAACACCCAACTCCCCACTTCATGAATCTACTGCAGTGAAGACCTATAATAATGAACTACATGTTAGTGTGGAATCCTCATATACAGAGAGTCCAAGTGTGTCATTCATAAGTCAGAAGCGCTTGTCACGCAGTTCGCTGAACCTCTCTGGAGGTTCCATACGTCAGCCTTCTCCCTCAGAATCAGATGAGCCTGAGACCCATGTTTCCTTGGCAGCTAAAGAATCCCTCCTCTCTGAGAATGTACCGGCTATGGATAACACTAACGAGATTATTGATAATATCATGAAGTCTTCTGATATGAACTCCATGGTTTATGATATGACCACTCTTGTGTCTGAACCTGGACAACCAGATCGGAGTCGATCCTTCCTCACCCCAACCGGAGACCCATCGGATCAAGTAGATCAGGGAAATGGTCAAGCAGACACGCGACCTCTAACACAATTAGTACCTGTAACCCCTTCCTCACCTTTACTGATTAAAATGGCTCAACCTTCAAAAACTAGGAAAGTGAAACGAGCTGACCCTGTAATGGATGCAGAAAAAAGCATGCAATTAAATGCCTGTTTGGCAGTTACTGGTCATTCTAACAATATTGCCTCAGCACTCATCTCAAACAAAGCACATGACAATGATGTCAAACCTTCTAGTGCAGCCCTACATCACAGTTCAGCTGATAGAAATCCATCAGAGAAGCTCTGTGCTGTATCAGATATTACACCAATAGACAACGATACTGTGCCAGAAACACAAAATGCTCCTCCTGTCGCTACAGTTATGAGCGATGATGAAACAAAGTTTGAAACTGTACCTGAAACCCAACAGTCCACGCCAGAGACTGGCGGAGATGTTGAGGCTGAGGTGTCAAAAACACCATCACAAGTTCAGTGTGACAGCAATCATGTGACATACAAAGAAAATGTGAATTCTCAGCCTATTGAGGGTAATACTGAACCATCTCCAATCAGTGAGCGCCCTAAGCGCAGGAGACCTGCTATGAAAACCCGGACAAGAACACGATCAGAGCCTGCTAAACCAGCTACTACAACAAGAGCAGGAAGTAAGCGAACGAGGAGCCTATCAGAGCCACAACCCAGAGCACCTGCTGGTGATGGTGATGAGGAAATCATAAGTGTGTCGACCAAACCTAGAGTTTCATTTGCTGACATAGTTAAGTATGCCATGACGCCGCGCTCTAGAGGTAAAGCTATAGTAGCTATGTTTGACACGCCCGAGCCAAGTAGTGCCATCACGCCTATCAAGTCTATACTGAAGTCAACTGGATCAACTCCAAGTAAAGAGTTACATGCAACCAGCTTTGATTGCTACAATGCTGTGGCCAGAGAGATAACTCCCAAGGCCATGCCAGCCAGTGATGGTTTGGTAAAGGAGACTAGAGATGAAGTATTATGCAATTCAGATGACACTACAGTGAAGGCCCATCGTATAGCAGCTGTCACAACAGGGAAGGCCCATAATATAGCAGATGACACCACTACAGTGAAGGCCCATAATATAGTGGATGACACTACAGTGAATTTCTGTAACCCATGTCCGACTAAACATGAAAACAGCAACAGCAGTCACTTCATGTTCATCCATCCACCTGTTGAGGTGAGTGATCAGAATGATTTAATCTAATTTTGGTTATGGATTTCTTATGTTTTATTGAATTCTGTGTCTTGTTGTCATCGACGTTTAACTATTTCCAAACAGAAATGATGATTAATGAGGGACTATCAGAATATGCCCCAATGATAGCTCACAGTTACAGATAAAAAGACACATACAACGAATAATTGCGTAAAGTAACAAGGTCTGTCATCAATATACTGCTATGGGATTTGGGCCCATTGCTTCATACCTTGCGAGTTGCCCTAACCGTCAGAGCTACACTGCCTTCTGTTCTATTGTGTTGGAAGTACTGTCTTGAAGCCCTTCTGATTTGCAAGCATTCATCTGAACAATCACGAATTCGACAAGCTGACATGAAATCATTTCAAGTTCTTTCTCTTTGCTGCAGACAAAACCGAAGACTAAAAACAGGCGCAATAAGAGCAGTGTCCATGATGTCTCCTCAGCCTTTGATGAGTTTGATAATAAGCTGAGAAACTTTCTACTTGATGAATCTATAAATGAGAATAAGAGAACTACCACACCTACGTCTCACCCTCATACACCCGGTAACTATACCTACATCTCAAAATCCCACAACCGGTAGTTATTTGTTTTTATATGTGTCGTATGAAGCGGGCATTGATTTTAGGAGATATCTGCTCACAAACGACAATTAATATTAATGTTTACTTGCTGCATTGCCTGCTTGGTAAGTTGTATAAGTAAATCGAATATAAAATAAATTGACTAACTGGAGGAATACAAGGTGGCTTGTACATGTTAATATGCCAAATGTTTAAGAAGGTGAATTCGTGACATGGATAGAGTGTTTCTGTGATTTTATTCATACTGATACCTTGACTCAGCAGAGAATGATGAGATGAGAGGTGGTAGTGACGGAGGATTGTTCTTCAGTCGACGGAGAAAAGAAAGAATCTCCAGATACAGCCTTCTATCAACATGTCACGGCAAGTTCAAGTCTGTCTGTACCAGACAATCTCTCAATACCAAAACCCCACAACAAAAACCAGCGCGTAAGTTGATAGTTTATTCTTGCAAGGATGAAAAGGAGATGAAATATTAGATGCCCAACCTTTTTGGCTTCCTGCTTCAAGATGTTTTCATTTGTACTGTTTTGGGTTATATTTGTCAAGAGAGCGTTCATATAGAATGAGCAAGATTTTCCGAACAAAGTCCCAAAAATATATGCGCTCAGGATTATCGCTATCTGTTATTGCTTCATGATGTTAGATGTTATCTTTACCGCACGTTGGGCTCACATTTTGACAGCAGGGACTTTGAATTAATAACATTGAGATCGTTTCTTGCAATTGGGTTCAACCCTTTCCTAGTCATTTGCTCGGAGTATATATTGGAGCTGAGTGATTTGGAAACAATACCTCTAGCAGCTCTCTGTCATCTAAGCAATGAACAACTGCAGGATCTCGATCCATTTAGCTCCCCACTTAAGATACAACTACATCATGCAGCCGCTGCTGTATCGTCTAAACTCTTCTTTACAGTGACGCTGAGTTCATCTCTGGGTAAAATAAGATCCAGATCAGCATCAATACCTCCGAGTAAGTCAAACTCTAACTCCATCACCACAACACCTCACAAACCTAGAGTGACTGTCTCCAAAACACGGAAATCTAGAGCTGACACTACAACACGAGGAAAGAGTAGTTCTGCAATAAATGCCAAATCTCTCAAGTATACTGGGCTGGCTCCTTCTGTGTCCGCCAAGTAAGTATCTCAGCTGTGTTAGCTATCAAATTGTCGACATAGAGAAGAGAAAGGGAAGTGACTTTTTCGGCATGGTTATTCTCAACCTCTTCAGCATCATCAAACTAAATTTCTTGTTTAGTTGCTGTTTTTCCTAATGTGTGCAGATATTTGCTTGAGCCCCTATCAACTAAACAGAATATGAAACTTTTCTTGTATGTTTCGATGTAATAGGCTTTTATCCAATACATAAATGCCACTACCATCACACTGGCATAGTCTGAGCATCCTATTTGCCGGTGAACAAGTCCGCAGGGGCAACTCCAAATACCGACAAAAATATCAGACTTAATATCTAAGGTCTCCTTTAAGGTACTCCTTTTTTGTGTGGGTATATCTTAGCGAGATTTCGTTATATGAATTTGGTTGACTATAGAATGCAACTGCCAGCTACTCAGGTAGAGTTTCAGTACCTAAACCTTTGCCCCTTTGTTTTCTGCATTTCTTGGACAACATTTCACTATTGAAATAAATCAAAGGTAATAAAATAATAGAAAGCACTAATAAATTATAATACAATAATAAAATAAATATTAATAAGTTATTTTTAAATCAAAGGATGAGACACAGCGCCGGAGGAGATGACCCATACAATATGAGCAGTGATAGTTCACTGATAGGGCAGGATACAGACACACTTAGACGTCAGTGTTTCTCTGGTGTAGATAGAGCTCATATACAGAGTGACCTTCAGATGACCTCGTCACTACTAGATATTAGTATTATATCGTCTGTAGAGAGCGAGCAATCTTATACTGATACACTCACAGCTCCTACTTATTTATATCATCAGGTATAATATGATCCTTTAAATCAGGGAGAATTGAAGGGGGAGGAACTTGCACTCCATGGGCCACGCCTCTTTTTATAACATGATCTAACTTTTGTTTTTGAGTTATGCCCCTTCGATTCTTCCTGTTTAAATGTACCAAATAAGTCCCTCATCATTACAGGAGAGGAAGATTTACCATAGGTCTAGAGGAGTTAGTTTCTTTGCAGGAGAAAAAAATTCACGCTTGAAAAAGCAGAATCTGTGGTTATCTTGCATTTAGGCGGTTATGTGAACCCCTACCTTAACTCGCGAAGAATTTGTGCTTGCTAACATCTAGTCAATCCAAGACTAGCTAATATTTACAACTCTAGGGTGGTAGTCTACTATTTGAGATTTACCATAGGTCTGGATTTTGTTCATGCTTACATGTTTTCAGCAACAGATCCTCCCTTGAATCGGACAACGAGACTTACAATATAAAGTAATAGATTCTAGTCTGCTTTGTGTCCCCTTAAATCATGAAGATGGTAAGAGTATGGGCGAGATACAGAAGTCATGTTGTCTAATCATAACATAATTGAATTGATTGCCACAGTGGGATTTTCTTGGTTACCTGCCACTAAACTTCTCTCCAATGCAGAGAGGTTTGTCCCATCTAGAGTCTTGTGCTGGAAGCCATAATACTCATACAACACCCAGCTTCTCGGATTCCCGGATACGCTGGCTTGTTAGAGTTTTAAGGCCAAAATCACAATCTGATTGTTCACTCAATGAATGAGCGATATCTGTTACGGTCTTTCTCAGAAATTGCTCCCTCATTGTTGGAACTATATACATTCTGAGTGAGCGAATTTAGGAGGGATTTTGTAGAATTGAAAGACCAAGTAAGTGCTACTTTTTTTTATCAATGTAGTAGTGATAATTTGCTTCAGTAAAGTATCACTCATTCTAATTTAAGGACACTTTGGCTAGAATGATAGGCCTGCCACTACCAAATTATAATTAATTGCCAATGCTGTTTATTGAATCCTGACCTTGGAGATCGCAGGTCCATGAAGTTAACAATTAGTAGACTATTCCTCACACTCAATATCCATGTAGCCGATGAATACTATCACATGTTCTTATCTTTAACAAGGATGGAGACATACTGTTAGTATATTATAATAAGGCTGCCCCTTATGACGATGATGATGATGAGAATTGTTCACCCAGGAGCTCAACAGAGGTTATATCTAAAGGTAACCACAAAACAGTCAGCAAGTCAGCTGTCAAAACCGAGCGGCTGATTTATGCTTCTATGGACCACCCAGAAGTAGACCAAACAGAAGCAGACCACCCTGATATAGACCACCCTGATGTAGAACAAAAAGCTCTGATAAAGGCTGTCAGCTCTACTGTCAAAAGTAGGTGAAACATTTAAATCTAAACCGATGGTCAGTACTAAATCAAGTTTAATCCATATGCCTGCCTTCAGAGTTGCTCCCTTCTACTGGTCACTCCGGCGTGACCAGTGGAGGGGATGCAACTCCTAATGCAGGCAAATGGAACAAACTTGGTCTAGGCTCGTACCCACAACTCAACGTCAGGTTCTGAAAGCTCTAGACAAACCGATATTTGAATATTATTGCTATGGAAGTGTTACTGGTTGTTTAGCAATCGCTTTTTTATTTTTAAATCATTTACATTATTGATTTATGGGGGGGGGGGGCGTCTGACTGGGGCGAAGTCGATGGGGCTCAGACTAATGTCTCTTGTCCTTATCGTATATACAGGGGAGGCCAAAGATAATAACTTGACAGCTGATAATGTGACAGCATCCGAAGTTAAAGTGGAGAAGAAAACTCCTAAAGTAGTGGATCCGAGCACAGCTAGTAGAGCTAAACAACCTGCCAAATCTAAAGCCATAAGAAAGTCAACAATAAGTGAGTCATGACCTGTCAATATTTAATGTGTATGGTTGTGCTTTAACCTTGAGCTATTATGATATTCATATTTCAACACGATGATGGTAAATGGTTGATCACGGGTTGGTGCTGTTACTTTGTTGAAACTGGCTAATATTTGGTCGAATTGAGAGCCTTGTGGTAGGCTGAATAGCGACCTTAGGACACAGTTGATCCTTCAAGCTGAAAGAAAATTCTTCTCAATCTTCTTCAAACACCTGAGTTGTCCCCCATTATAGATTTACAGGTTATAATAAATTGTGACAAATAAACTTTTTTTTTAGCATATTCCCTGAATAGCCATAGAATATGTGGTATGAGATAAGTCACATTAAGTATTTGCCACAGTAAATATCTCAACCCTTAGGCGCAACTATTCCTTAAAAGTTGTTCTATATGTGTTTTGTTCAGTTGAAGTGAGTACAAGGCCATCTAAAAAGCGAGAAATCAAGGTGAAGGAATCCTCTGTGGAGATGATAACTCCTAGTGCAAAAACCTGCAGTCCCTCAGCTACAAGCAAAATGTCGACTGCAACAAGCAAGACTCCTAAAACTAAAACACCAGGTAATGAACTGTATTTTTTATGATAAGATAACAATTTATTGAAACTCTCGCAGAAACTATTCGGTAGTTTTGAACGAATAAAAGGAAAATAATTCAAAAATGGGCTTATTAAGAAAGGTATTGGGGCAGGGAGGGGAGGGGTCTTTGAAGACACTAATGCCATAATTGATATCAGATTGTTTCTGGCATGAAACCTGCCAAAAGTTCCGTTTCGATTTATTAGCTGGTGAGCCGTCATTTTCACAATTTTTAACATGATGTTTCAGATTCAGGTTATCGCTCAGTGAGGAAGCTGTACAACGCTAACTCAGGATACAGACTAGGTAGTGATGATGATCTGAGTCAGACTTCTACATGTAGTAGTTATCCTAATCAGGGTACGGGACGCGGGTGTAGAGCCCTCAATTATAACAAGAAATCCAACAAGCTCAGGTAATTATACACATTCTAGTCAAGGTATGGGACGTGGGTGTAGAACCCCCAAATATAACAAGAAATCCAACAAACTTAGGTAATTATACTTGTATTAGGCTGATTCCGCTATATAGTCGTTGAGCTCTCAAATATAACAAGAAATTCAACAAACTCAGGTAACCATACTTATTCTAGTTAAAGTACAGGACCCAGGTGTTGAGCCCTCAAATATAACAAGAGGATTAACAGACTCAGGGAATTGGAACTTCTTACAGTATGCTGTGCTTTTATAGGCTTGTATCACTACAATGTAAAATAAAGATATATCAATGTTAAAATAAAGATATATCAATGTCTCACAACGATATAATTTTACAGTGTTGAGTTGTCAATTAAATATTTTGAATGATGATCCAATGTAGCAGTGGCAAGTAAGTCTGATCACAAGAAACTTCGGTACAAATTATCAATGACTCAACACGTCTAATTATCGTCATGTCCTTAGCATGGGTCAGCATCTTTGATCTGTATGCTGGGTAGTGATATGGAGTTGTCTCCACACAAAACAAGGGAACCTAACTTCTAGTTATTATAAAATTTGAAATGTTTTACCTGCAAACTATATATACTCACTTTACAGTAAGAAAAGCAATCTGGCTACACCAACTAAACTGAAGGAGATTATGAATCTGATCAAGTTCTAAAGCCTGACTTCTACCATCAAGCTACGGCACTGGGTCATTATCAGTGTTAGCAGTTATTATCTTTTTGTTGATGACCCTGATTTACTATACCTTTTTTTCATACCTTGATGTCTGAGAAAGGGCACACAATCACAAACAAGTTATTTTGATGTATTTTTTCATTGTTGACTTTTTTTTGTTATTCAAATTGTTTGTTGACTAGTTGACATATTTTTCGGCATTCGTAATTGGTAATTTGTATTCGGATAATAATATTTTTCCCTGTCCAAAAAATGTGGACAACTGTTGTTTCTAGTTTTTATCAACCTGTTTCAAATTAAAAATTATATTTGATAATACCATACAAATATCCAGGCATCCTATTAGGTGTACTGTAAAGTCTCTGATAGAGCAAACCCACCAAAGACTCAAGTACTTAGCATAAAACAATTTATCTGCAGTATGATGTATCTCCTGTTGTCATGGCTTATCCAGTGTGTTGCTATATCTGCGTCATATTTGACTGTAGTTTATTGATTTGCTGCCGCTTTCGCCACATCAGACATCTCTGTGTCCAAGGTGAAGCACCATAAGCTTGTAGTTGAGTAGCTTTTCATGGTTTTTAGTTGTACTTCGTTCAGATTGAGACTTGTTTGGAGTCGTGACCCCTTGAGATTGAGACTAGCTTTGAGTTGTGACACCATGAGATTGAGACTTGCTTGGAGTTGTGAAACCTTGTAATTGAGACTTGCCAGTTTGAGCAGGGAGTAGTGACATGGTTTGAGCAAGGAGTCTCAATGATGTAGTTTTTGAATGAGCGAGAGAATGCAGAATGCACCAGAGATGAACACTGAAGGCTGATTAAGAACCAACAACACCACATCAACAAACACCAGCCACATCAACAACCAACATAACCAAGAAATCCCAACGACACCAAACAACAACAAAGAACAATCTAATCTGAGAGATAAACCTACAAGAACAAACCCCCCCCCCCCCTTACCTGACCACAATAGATCTTCACCAACTACATAAACGACTACCAACTACTCAACAATTCCAGAAGCTAACATTACCACAAGTTACAACAAACTCTATTGGCTTTGCCTGAGAGGGGAGGTGTAAGGATGACATCAGGTGTGAATAGACAAATTCATATCATCATCATTAATATGTCATCATGTTTAGGAATTTGCCAATATTTATGACTGATTGTGCTGTCATCGAAATTAATTGATTGAATATTCATTTGCTCGCTGTATCCTGACTACATTTTGTTACGATCATATGAACTGCTGTGTTACTATTGGTTTAGATATTTTATGTCTCATATATATATAAAAAGTTTTACTATCAAATAAACCAGTTAATACGTTGCAACGAAGTAGCATAGTACTTCTAAGTGATCACCCACCACAACTTGTAAGGACAGAGTACCCTTACAACTGTCCTTCTCTTCTACAGTTTCAAGCCAAAAACTGCATTAAAGTGAACTGATAACTCTAACAGAACCTTTGCCTGTCACAGAGAATATCGTATCTACTGTTGAAGTCACATAACAGTGAGCTTTCCAAAGTAAATAATCCATCATTTCTGCATGTGGTTTGCCTCACACTGGGTCCTCATCCAGTGAACCAAAGGGACCTACTTGAGATAAAAAGAGATGCATAAAAGATGATTTTGCCTCTGGTGCGCAATGTCCCAGAATATAGAAATTGCCCCTCATGGGTGCTTCAGAGATGTTTCTTAAACATTATTCAGTTATTCGTCCTAAAAAATCCTCCTCGAAGACAATTATCACTTTTAACAAAATAGCACAACGCCATGACATGGCGTCACGCTGAAACCATAATTTTCAGAATCAGTGTTTGTTCAAATTTCCAATGATATATAAAATGTTCAAATCGGTCAACATTGGAATCATATCCTTAACGCCACCGTGCTCTGCTCAAGTTATCCTCTAACTACAGTCAGTACAGTTCACTTAATTCAAATTTCTGGAGACCACAAAAATTTGTTCTAATTAAGCAGAGTTTGAAATAAGTGACATGAGAATGCATTGAGTTGAGAACTGACTATAGGGACCAATTTTCCTTGTCTGAATTAACAGGGGTTTTGAATTACAAAGTTTGAATTAACCAGCTTACACTGTACTTTGTTTTTTTCTGACTCCTTGATAGGTTTACAAAATTGACAGTCTATCAAAGTCCTTCCCTGACCATTGAATGTGTTGCAGGTAATATCAAAACTAAAGAATAATACTACAGAGACAAATTAACCCTGCCACCATTTATTTTGCATAATCTAGCTAGAGAAAAAGAAGAAGAATTAGAAATCGGAAAACATCATGTTTTAAAAAGAATCTAACTATTGTATATGGTTAATAAAAAATGTTCAAATACTAAGTTTAAATACATATCTGAGTTCTGCCTGTCTATTAAACAAAGCATTCAAAACAACTAGAGAAAGGAACCCATCATAGAACTCTCCTTATCAAGTTAATGATAATAGTAATGTGTAGTAAGTAAAACCATAGTGGTTTGTAGAATGTCATGACAAACTTGTCATAGGGATGTCAGTCAATCCTTGAGCATCCTATTCAAAACAAGACGCAAGTTTGTGACATTATGTGTTACCTGCGGATGTATAAATATAAATCAAGACATTAACTCAAAGTATCCAATATCTGATAGGGAAATAATCTAACCTTGTAAAATAACCTTAATCAAACTGAAGCATGATACACATGGGATTGCAGTGTAATATAGGAATGAAGCTCTACTGTCCACTCTCAGCATTATGTTGATAATTAGGTTCAGTGTGAATAGAAAATGCAAGGAGCAAAAAAACATGTGTAGACATTTTCTATATTAGTCATTACACCAACTTGCTCCCTGAACTGATAGCAGCAGATTACTATAAAAATGGTAGAAAATATGTAGCATATGGGTGCCTTTTACGGTATAATGTTAGCTCATTATAAGAATGTGATTGAATATGATGATGGCGCGCTATAACATTCACCAAGTACCCTTGTCTTGTTGTATGAGTGCAACCACTGTCAGAGGATGGTAGTTATGTATGTGTGACAGTCCACTTATAATACTCAGCAGACTGGACTACACGCCCCCCTCGTTTTATCTCTCTGACTTCTTTCTCTACAAGTAGAAAAAAATCTGATAACAACAGATAGAGATTATTAAATTAGCAGATCAATTCTACTGACAGCATTCAGGATTATTTTGGATATAATTATATACATTATGAAGTTATCGTCAGATGCCCTGCTCATCCATAATAATATCTTTAACTTGCCTCATTTATAGTACTAGTACATGGGTAAAAAAATACAGTATCATATAAGCATCCAAATAAGAGGAGTGAGCTTACCTAGAAGTGGTTCAATCCTTGTAACCACCTGGTTTGGCACATTCGCAAACATCTCAGGTGAGTTCTGAATTTGGACTCCAGGTAGCAGATACAGTTTTCTCAGATTAGTGAATGTGCAGACAGTTTTAGGCATCTGAGAGACATAAGAGGCAGCAGTGGGAGCTGCAGCAGCACCTCTGTTCAGGTTCTGATCTGTTCTCTCCACTCCATATCTTGTCACTGATTCTCTTACCTGCAATTTTGATGGTTGAAAATGGTAATGCATCATCTGTAAGAGTTTGAATGACTTCATGATTGGTTAAATGATTTCAGAGAGTGTAAGGTTGAATTATATTTATGGAATATTAGAGGTGAGAATGACTCCGATCAAGAGATTTACTTCAATTGATGCATCAGTAGTTTAGAGTAAGTTGGGTTAGTCAGTTGCATTTATAGGCACTTAACTGTTTGTGTCCATGAAGAAATATCTCAATATAACAAGGAACTTATGCAAGACTTACTATTTCAGCCAGAGATACAACATCATGCCTATGTCCCAGGGTGTATAAGGTCGCCACCAAAGCCCTGATGAAGGGTGATCCAACGCCAGGGTTCCTTGGTGCAGCAAAAGCTACAATAGAAATTACTCTATGATACATAACAAATCCATTGACCCATTAATACCTAAGGTGGCTGTAGTTCTGCTGTAATTTTATTATGGAAGAATTCTTGAAATAATCTTCAAATGATAATACGAGGGATAGTCCCCTCTAGTGCGATGGAATCATGACTGTACTGTACTGACTGTACTGTACAACCCCAAACAACTGCCACTTCTAAACTTATATTGCTGTTTAAGCTGAATTTTTCTGCTGTTGAATACTCACAATCAAAGCTGGACTGCATAATGATCATATCTGATACAGATATGTCTTGTGTATCATTGTCCACTTCAAAGTCATTAGAACTCGGCATTGTCACAACTTGAGTGCTGCTATCAGTTTGGGGAGCTCTAAAAGCTGCTGTTCCAGTAGTGAGGTCGTCTCTCAACATTTCCCGATTACCTTTTTGAAAAAACGCGGATATGATCATCAGCTGCAAGACTTAGTAGATATGCTATAAGCCTGTACTGTATTGTATCAATTTCTTGATTTTATAAGCTAACTGTCTTGTTGTTTATGTCCTTTCAGTTTCAACTTCAGACATAGTGTTATAAGCTACATTCTACTTAAACACAAAATCTGGTGTTGCTGCCTGATATTATTTCTCATTCAAGTTTAACAATACTTACTGCCAGCACATGCTTGTATGATCACAATCTTTGGTCGGCCTCTCATCACCGAGAAGTTCTTAGGGGAGAGTAGATTGTAAATATCCGTAAGTCTGATGAAGACTCTGTCAGAGCCAATAATACAGCCCTCGTCTCCATGACTGGTCAGAACGAGTACAAACGCCCCCATATGCTTGTGTACTGATTGACCGACTTGATCTGTTAACTGTGTCTCGCAGTGTATGGCTTCGATGATTTCCTAGTAAAAAAAAACTTACGTAAGTCCTCCATAAAAGGTTTAGTTTCTCAAATTATTGACTGAGATAGTTTACTGCATTGATGTCATAGAGCAGTTACCCTGGAGCGTGGTCTGATATTGTCAAGGAGGGATGATTCTAAAGCCTGGTCATTCGTCACAATCAATCGTACATGTAAACAATTCACAGATTGTAAATGTTCAGCTTACCCTTGCAGTGTAGGTTTTGTGTTCACCTACAGTAACAAACCCTAGTTTGTCAAGCATACACTTGATATTCTGATAGTCATGTTCAGAACCACTCCTTGTCTGGTTGTAGTCGTTAGAGACAATCAGAGCACGTCCTCGGCATTCTGTCATCTGGTAAACAGTCTGAAAATAATCAGAAAACGAAGCCTTGATGATATTTGAACTATTTTGTTGCCTCATAAGCTTTACGATCTGAGAATTGTACCAAGGAACTTCCGAACCACAGCTGTAATTATTCACTTCATAGACACAGCCTTCTAAGTTTGTGTGAAGACATGAAAATATCGATCAAAATCATAACAAAGTAGCAGCTTTATAAACCTGGCTTTCAGGGATTAAACTCTGATCTGCTTGTTGTGGTTCCATATCTATCTGGGGTTGCCTTCTTTTCATGATCTCCACTACATCCTGAACTTCGGACATCTGGATCTCTGGTATGCTCTGGCCAGGATCATCTGCTGTGAGAACAGGAGGAGGGTCAGGTTTCACATAGTGCTTATTAGAATTTGAATTTTCTTTGCCTGTTTTCTTTTTACCGTAGAAACCAAGTTTCGTATGATTAATTCAGTAAAAGAGAGCTGTTGACTGACCTGATCCCGCAGTTGTCTCCTCCCTTCTTATGTAGTCATCAAGAATTCTGACTCCCTCCTCACTGATCTTAAGACCTGTTTGAAACAACAGCAAAAATGGCAAGGTTAGCACCCCTATTGAAACAATCACTTGGTTAACATGCAATCCCGAAAATTAATGCTACAAATGGTAACAAATGAATTAATCGGATCTGCTGAGGCAGATAATGATATTTTTCCATGAACTTACATGGATATCTGAGAGGTAGCGGGACACGCCTCGTCCCATCGTTGGTGTCACATGGACAAGTCTCCTCTCCAGTGTAGGTGGTATGACGGGGCTCTGGCAGTTTGTATCTGACACGCCTGTTGAACCACTCAGGATTGACAAATGTTGCTGGTGATGACTGTTTGGTCAGTAGGCAATGAGAGCAGTAGAAGACATGGTCATATCGAACTCCTTTCCACACAGAATCCAATTCAGATGTAAGTCGCTTCATTGTTTCTAGTTGGGTCTTCCAAGCATCGCTGATAAGCCTGGCCGGTGTTTGCGTGATGAGTGTCACTTGTTTTTCTTTCTCATTATGCAATAGATACCGCAAGACTCCGTTCATCTCTTGCACACTCGCTCCATTTATACCAGCTTCAGGTGTGTTGAATGGATTGACGCATATGTCTAGAAATCTTGCAGTGATTACATGATATACATATTGCGGAACGTTGAGGCCGTTCAGATACAGATCGACTCTCAGCTGAAGGTGATTTGTGCCTTCTGTTGGGTTTGGTATGTTCTTAGTGCTGAAGTAGGGAACGATGAACTTCTCACTGCCATCACTTTCTATAGGTCCACAGATCAGGTGAAATGTTTTCAGCAGCGTGATACCAACATCAACAGGTAGTTCCGATTCATTGCTGAGCAGATTGTGAAGTAATGCAGCTCTTATGATTCCTGTGGCTTTGAAATCATTGACCATGCTGACATACTCTCTTCTGTCCACAGGTCTTTCCTTATATCTGTAGGGTCTAAATTTGGTTATGCGATATTCCCATGCTTGAGCATCTGCATGATCGTAAAGTGTCCTTATGACATCAGCAAGAACTGAAGGGCGATGGAATAAATAGTCACTCAGCTTCTCAACGTCCTGAAACCACATTATTCTTCCTGCTTCTTTGACGTACTGCAAAGCATGCTCACTGTTCTTACTGAAACCTTGTATGAAGTCAGTAACAGAAACATAAGGCTTTTGCTCTTCAGCAGTAAGCTTATTCAGCACTTCATACCAACTACCGGGTATATCAGTGATCAGCTTAGCCCCTGCTTCCTTCAGTGCACTCTTTAGTGATTTGATATCCATCTTGCTCGATGAAGCCGAGAGCTCTAGTATTGTTGTGATCAGGGGCTGTGCTCTGTCGATGAAACATGTCATAGAGAAAAATGAGCTGTCAGGCATAGCAACACCCTCTTCTGATTGAATTACATCTAAACGCAGCTTCTCTGTTGCTGATAAAAGCTGTTTCTTCCTCAGTTTGAGGGTCTCGTTGCTAAGCAAATCACCATGAGTCAGTACGAGCACTGGTCTTCCTAGGTTTGGTTGTGATGTATATAGGTGCGCTATCCACTGGAAGCATACATCCTGAGCTGCAGCCTCTACTCCATGCGCATGTACTAAACTGTCAAACTCTGCTATATCTACCACTAGAAGTGGTACAGATTGTACTTTGGCGTTCACTTGATAGGCAAGGTGATACACCTCATGCCCTCCCAAATCAGTGAATACCACCTTCAATTTCTCATCAATGTCAGCCTCGCATACATTGAAGACACGTGTTGCCTCATCAAGCTTGATGTCGATATCGGAACGGGTTGTCAGCACACGCTGATCCTTCTGTACGCTCCTCACAATGCTTGTCTTTCCTGCTTTAGTCTTGCCTATGACTGTTACCGGAATGAGTCTGAAAATGTTATCTTTTTCAGCATGAAGATCATGCAGATACTTCCTTACAGCTTCTATACCCTGTATGCAGACAGCATAGGGAGGAGATACTAGTGCATAGCAGTCGTCACATCTGAAGGTCTTTAGCGTGCTGATATTGAAGATACTTTCAGGTATAGAGGAGAGTGACCTGTTTCTTCTAATATCAAGTACTTCCAGTTTGGTGAGTTGCCCCAGGCTGTTTAAAAGATAAAAATATATTTACTTTCAATCATAATGAGCGTTGCCGACATGGGGATGAACTTTTAGTCATGACTAGACAAGTGCAAGGTACAGTGAGTGGTATGGTGGGTTGGCCAAGGTTGCACAAGAAGATACAAATGTGTTGATATTTGGGGAAAATGGCGCAGTCATTGCAGCCTCGCCCTCAAGGCACACACTATTTCACCGCCACGATGTGGTGAGTGACAAACACTTGTGATTTTATCCAAAATTTTTTAAGCCAACTAATGACTGAGTACTAAATTGTGAGTTTGTTACTCGCAGCAGGGCCAAATGATAGCAAGTATCACAACACCCGCTATCCCAACAAATTAAAGAAAAAGTTTACTTTTATTTCTTTTTCGATGAAATGCAATGTTATGTAGAATAATAAGTCATTCTTTCGTTTGTTATTTATCACTTCTGTTGTGACAGCCCATGACCACCCTATTAATTTGATCAAAATTGTAGCGCTGATTGTTTTTCATTCTTTTGCTAATCTGCTAACCAATTTCAACATAAGACCACCTCCAGTATGCAGTGAATTTATTACTTTGTGAGGCCTTATGCTGTTCTCTAGGCTTTGGGAGTCAAGGTTCAACCCTGAACCCCGTATCGGGGGGTTGTGGGGGGGGGGCTTACAGCGCTTTTCCCAAAGCTGAGAATAATTGATATGACACTGCGCTGCACAGGATACTCAATGATGGCAGGTTCACATTCATCATTGAACTTGGGAAATTTTAAGTTCGATAGGCCACATAATCGTGAAAACACCGTCATTTCGCTCTATTTTTCAGTAACAAAGTTTTCTTATTCAATGGTAATCGGCTACATTTAGTTATTTTTACAGGATAATACACCCTTGGCATCGTAACTTTTAACATAATATTACTTGATAGAGTTAAAAGTCTCAGATTATCACTATCAAAAAACTTGTCTTCTTGAGTTACTGTACAAATTATTTTATTTTAAATTGAGGAGGACTAATAAATTTGCTAAATATAGTCTCATCATAATGCATTTTCGTTCTGGTCGATTTTCCTGCTAATTGCCAAAAATAGATATAATTAATTAAATTAATATTATGCCTCATTGATAACTTCCCTCTTACTAGGAAAGGTTGCTCCAACATAATAAAATGATAATAATAATAATGAAAATTTAAATAAAGATAATAATGATATATGTTTGTATTATGCACAAGTATCTTATTGGATTAATAAGTATTGCCCCTCATGTTAATGGAAGATGACAACTCAATAGAGCGATCAAGGTGTAAGGTCATTGATACAATATCTGATAGTTATTTTGTATCAAGTTTACCCTGTTTACTTAACAAAGTTTGAAAAGGTTACAGTCCAGTAGATCTAGGATAGGCAAGATGTATTCCATCCCATAGAAAGATAAGTAAAGTAGATATTTCATGTCATCTTGGAAAAGCTCCATTGGGGTATGTACTGAAATCCGATAAGCTGCAAACCCAACATGAGGAGCATAGAGCACCATTGACAAGTGCTGCTTTACACCCTCAAGGATTATTACTTTCCCTATGTTAATTATAGATCAGTTTTTGAGAATTGGCACCGGTATCGTAATATTTCGGATAGTTTTAATGACACATAATATTATATCATACCTAATTTCAATCCGGCAAAGTCGCAATTCAAATCCGTATGCAGCATTACTTTGAAGAGTATTAAGAAACCACATCACTTGCTGGTGTCTCGCTGAACATTGTTCCGGTATGTTGTTTATACTTGTCTTCCAAAATACTATTTCCAAGGTGGTATAGAAACATTGCGACAGCAGAAATCATATCCCATTACACTGATTATATTGGTTGAGAGGACAATCTAATGTTCTCAGATTATTGGAATGAGAAGTGTCACCATTATGAGGAGAGAAAGCACTGTACATTGTGACAGTTTTACGAAAAAAACATTACCACAATGCATTTAATTTTGAAAATCATCGGTGGCTATGAGGTGGTTGTCACGGCATTATAAAACAAACTTCATGGGATGATCATAAAATAATTCTGTAGTGATAGAAGAACTGTGATGCTATAACATTGTTAACATTGAAAAATTTTTGATAGCATGATCATAACATCATTAAAGTGCTAATTATAAGCTGTTTTCTCGCATTTAACAGTGATGTACCGTCATGTCAAAAATAATGTTTGACTAATACTTAGAACCAAAGATTCTGCTATATCTGAATCTGAACATTGTGATTACCATTCTGTATCCTATTAGGCAATAACCAAATCCCATCATTTACACACCATGTAATACTTGATAAAATTTTATGCAAAACAATGTCACAATGTTCACCGTTTGCTGGGTTTTTGACCTGCATTTGTAACAAGAAGTCAAAAAGTTATGAGGTTCTGGAATATAGGGATCACAAAAATTCCCAGGGATCAATTAGCATTTATAAACTTGGATTTTTAGCTTTTGATAGGTAAACTATAAAGATTAATCCCTTTTCTTTTATATCTACTGGTAGGAACACATAACAATTGTCTTAAACAAACTGATCACATGGATTTGTAAATAAAAGGCAGTATCACCATGTCTAGCATACTCTGCAAGTCCTCGTCGAAAAGGTAATGAAACTGCCAACACAGGTCTCCAAAATTTAAATTCACACTTCTGTTTTTAAATTTTACTAATCGCAGTCACGTAGATATGTTGGTAGTTGGTTGTTTGACTGAACTAAATACAAAATCTTTATTTTCAGTTTTAACGCTTTGTATATTTGGTATTTTTTCAGGTCCTTGCCATCATTTTAAGGACAAATCCTCCACCTGTACCATTTAAACATTTGTAAATATATTCAACTGTCAACAAATTGATTATAAACCTAGACATGACACTATATGGATATTGAGGCACTGAGGGACTCAATTGTGGGCAACGTTACGTCATTGGAAGGTGTAGAAGCAATGATGCTATCATTGATTTTCTGTCTACAATCCAGATTTTTTGTTCATAACTCGATCAATTTTGATCGGATTTTGAGATTAAAAATTACAATAGATTTAGCAGCTCATCTCATTTACGCCATAAAAGATTTGGAACTCAGTGACCTGTTACCCCACAAATTTGATATACATATAGAAAGTCTTTTGTTCTGCTATGAAAAATCCACATGAAATTTAGAAGAATAGAAACAAAAGACAGTGGATATTCTAGTTTGTATCAACTGTTGTGTCTTTTGATTGAAAGCCCAGCAGTTTTGAATTTGACACCCTATACTAGAATTAAATATAGATTTAATTTCACGCAGTTAAATTTTAATTTGATTCTGCAAGGTTTTGGTCTTTATATTTTTAAATATGCCTATCGTATACCATGCTCACTGAGTTAGAACTTTATCGACAGAGGACTGAGGACTAGGGGGTATAAAGATTCCTTAGCAAAACTTTTTAAATTGATGATAATCCAGAGCGGCAGAATTTCACTCAGGATGGCAGCATTAGAGCTGCAACAATTTAATATCCAACAATTTCCTCTACTCTTTTGTCTCTATGATACTTTTGAATTTCTTGCCACAAGCTGGTATTGCTGGTATGTCGGGTAGATGCAGTAGTGAATTTGCCTAGGGGACTTGACCCTACCAATTTTCAGCGTGTCAATTTTGAAAAACCTCTTGTTTTTAATTACCAAGTGCCCAGAGGGCCTCATTGTGAGATTAGTTGGAATTATGAATGGATTACGCTGGTTTACTTGGTGCAATAGCCAATTACCATGATTTTCCCCTTTGATCTGAGCAAATAACTATAGCCAACGTCACTAGGCACTGATTTTCTTCATCCTTGATTTCAGTACACCAATCTACACATATTTAAAATTAAGACCAATAAAACGATGGTCTTTTATAAAAGACTCATGCAATAAAATTTGAGTCCATAATGGCAAACAATATGATATGGTCTTCTACTCTAAAGCTCATCTGCAGGAGTGAACTCTCACTGCAGGAGCCATCGAATGTTCTCAGGGTTGACAATAGTAGGATAATCTCATTTATTGAACCCACCATACACAGACCATTTATGAGAGATTTCACAAAGGAACATTACACAGGACAATTTTTTGTGTAAATACCTAGAGATAATAATCAGCCTTCACTCTATTGTTTCTTTGGAGATTAGGCATCACATCCATTTTAAATTTAATGTAAATGAAATTATCCTAAGAAGACAGGAGACACCTATACTTGTTTAGGTGAACAAACTCAGAGTAGTTCTCACAAGATGATGTCTCAATAACAATAACCAACCCAGGTGAAATCAACAAGCGGAATTTATGGTTATGGTTAATCTATCACATTTGGCCTATTTTAAAACTGGCAATATACAAAAAATGTAAACAATTTGTATTTAAGTGTTAACAGCTGAGAATAAATGTGTTTCCCTGATCTGACAAGACACTAAGACTTGACGAGTTATCTTATAGGTATTAAAAAATTAAGAGTTTACTGTGATAACATTAACCCCCTTCAGGTGTACTGAAATGACTTAGGTAAGATTTCGAAGATTTCTGGTTCTTCTATCATACTTGAGTACTTTTTGTATTCTGCTTTCACAATTAAATTTTGGTTCCATTTTCATATTAGGAACAATAATTTAAGTCGGCATTCAATAATCTGATATTATTTTAAGTGATGTCATGTTAGAAGACAAGACTACAGGTTCACATCAAATCATCATTGTGATATTAATATTGCATCATCGTATTGTGCTGAGTGTGAGGCTTCTACACGATTCAATCCCTTTCATTGTTTTAACCTTTTGTAAACAAAAGAATCCTTTATATGCTGAGCCTGATTTTTTTCAATAGAGGATAAATGTAGCATGTCAGCTTGCATCCAAAGTTTATAAGAGAAAACTGAGAATAAATTTTAAGAAATGCTGCATTAAATGAATGGAAAATGCGATAGAGTGACCCTAAATGATTCATCCATAGGCAACGTCACAACTAAGTCACACAAAAAATTTGACGCTTCTAGCATTTGTAGAAGTGAATTTTAATTGAATGATCTGGTTAATAAAAGATATTTTTTTGCCAACATTTCATCACGTTGTATGAAATTCATGATTTTTTGCATTCATTTCGTTTATCAAATAGTAATTACACCACCAAGCCTGGACAATAACTTTCAATCATTTCGTGATGGTTTTTGCATCAAATTTAAAAAATGTAGGGGGAGATAAAGAGGAAACCATATAAGTCACTGAGAAGCAGAAATAACATCAATTTGATAACAAGATGCTGCTGTTTGTAAAGCAATTTTGAAACTCGATATCCGATCGAAATTGATTGAGTTATGAACATAAAACCTGAATTGTTGACAGTAAATCAATGATAATATCATTGCTTACTACACCTGCCAACGACGTTGCATTGCCCACAATTGAGGCCTCACTTCAGCTATATGTAGTGTCCTGTCTAATTGTATAATTAAGTCTATGGGTGCTTTTGATAATGTTACAAAAATTAATACAAATTTGTTATCATATTTCAATTAAGGTGCAATAATCTAGTATTTACCCTGAAATATACAGCCTATATCTTGCTCATAAAATTGGTCACAGCTTTAGAGTTTCACAATACACAAGTTAGTAATATTTACATCTAAACTTATCCGTGATAATTTATTATCATTTCGTTGAGGGACAAAAAATTATGCTGCTAGATACTTTTTTACCACTCGCACATACAAATCAAAAAAGTGTAGGTATCTTCATCAGTAGGGGATGATCTAATGACGTCATTTGCCGAACAATCATGTAGGGTTATTGACATTTTAAATTTCGGAATGTTTTTCCATAAAGTGATTGTTATTATTATAATTACCTAACTATGGCATTAATTACTTCTTGTTATGAGAATAATACAGAATCTTCAGGTGGGAGATGTGGGATGAAAGTCAACAAAAGTATTTTAATATAGAAAAAAAATTTTGTGTGATATGGTTATTGCAGTATTTTGAGCAATAGTAGGGGTGTTGGTTAGAAGATGTCTCTTTGCCGATTTAAGCCTGCATTACAAGACTAAAATCCATGTTTTACAGCACAATTGGAGCAATTGAACTTGTAAGAAGAGAATTCCTAATTTAGCGATATGTTGGTCAGTGCTGCCAAAAAAATGAATTTATAATGTCATTCATCGTAAATATGTAGCAAATTTAATTATTCTCAGTAGCGAGCCTGTCTGCCAACATGTCTGACAATCAACAAAACCAATAAATTGGTAACAACTGTGAAAATTATTACACAGGGTAAACTAGTCAAGGATTGAATATTCCACTTGATTTCCTCATTGCTCCAATGAATATATTTAAAATAGTCCTAGGAGTGGATAACAAATGCTTAAACATCCTAAATCTAATTTGACTTAAAACTGTCACAAGGCAAAGGCATATCAATTCTATCATCAAGCGGTACCGTTATTTATACCTTGAAAGTATTCAAATGCATGTAAGTGATGATGTAATAATTGTTTGAAATAAGGTTGTATTCTTAACCATCTGGATTCATATTCCTTGGGTGGCTCTGAGGCTGTTATTTGAGATTACTGTAATGTTGTTAGTGTGCACACCTAATTCAACCTGTTGTAGGCGAGAATTTGGCTATTATTCATATTGTGTAGCTTGCTGTATGGTCATTACCTTTGTGTGTGATACTACCATGGTTATGATGATTGTGTATACATTTTGGATTCCTATTTGTATATATTTTTTTGTTTACCTGTTCTGCAGCTAGCTGCCTACCAAATCTGTTTCTCAGTTTGTACCTAACTTTGAGAAGCCTAGGTGATGACAGTGATATATTGAGTTGTTTCTTCTAAAATCTTTCATTCAAGTAAGTTTTTGCAAAGAGCAAGTGTCGTTATAAATGACTTCTTAATTTTTGTGATGTTTTTGTTACGTCCTCTCAAGCAAAGTTTTATTTGTTTTACTCTTTCACTTGAGCTTTTAAGCAGGAAATCTGAGAGTTGCCACATCTTTGCGTCTTGATCTTGAATATCTTTCACAGAACAAGAAGTTCCTTATCCATAAAAAATAAGCTATAATCAATAAATTGGCCTGTGCCATAAACAGAAGTCAAATTTATCCCTGTTGTCAGGGGAACACCATGGTTACTGGGATTTAATAAAAAATTGAAAAACAATAAATCTATTACAGAATAGGTGCTCAATTAGTCTGTGTCCCAATCTCTTACAACTCAGATGTTTCTGTCCAGTGACCAGCAATGCTTTATAAGTAACACCAGACAATACTTAATAACTTTGTCAAGGTATGTAGGCCTACTACGATACAATACAATTCATTCTATATATGTGTGGTACCCAGTCACAGGTTACGAAGTGCAGTGAAGTGAATAAGTTATTGTTGTCATCTAACATGTCAGCCCTTTGTTGTTTGATCTCAACAAAATTTTGTATGCAGTACATGCTTGGCACTGAGAATAATATAAGAAAATATGACTGTGTATACAGAAGCTTACTGTGCAAGTCAACACAAATAGTTTCCTGAATTGATATTGGAAACAATATTATTGTGCTGATGTTATTAGAGTAATGTACGGCTTTCGGTTAGAAAATGTGTCGTTCCCTTATTTAAGCCTGCATGACAAGAATAATAATACCATTTTTAACAGCATGATTAGATCGTTTGAATTTGTAAGAACACATTACCTATTTGAGCAATATGTGGGTGTAGACGTGTGATACAGATAGTGGTGTGATATGTGCTGCCCAAAATTATATTCATATTTATTATTATTTTTATTTATCGTGATATTCATTGTTTAGTTGAGCCAATTGTAACATATTAAAGGCTATTATTTTCAGTTACATATATTATGAGCCTGCCTGCCAGCATGTCCGACAATCAACAAACCTGATCAGGTGGTAACAACTGTGACAATACTTAATTTCCTTTTTTTACGGTATATACTTTTGAGAAATAAACTCCTTTAGCTCATATAATCGAGAAAGGGTAGCCTAGTAGCTGACATTGCATTTTACAAGGAAAAATAGAGCTGCATTGAAACCTTCAGCAGGTACTGATTTTCGTATTTGATCACTCACTCACTGCAGCTGATGGAATTCAAAACTATCCACCTGTGTCCATGTATCCTGTGCCCATCTGTTGGACACTGTTGGCATGCGACCTGTACTGGACAGGTGTTGACTGACGGGCAATATGTTTTAATGGATGGACAGGGTTTTGCTGGAGGGATAGACAAAGAAGTATGGCCAATTTTTTTCAGCATTTTCCACCTCTTCTGACTTGCGCTAAATAATATCACTTGGCGGCAAAGTGTTTTTAAACTAATCAATTTAGCAAGCCATCTGGGAAAGAGGTGTGTGTTGTGTAGTGCCCCTATACAATGAGCTGGTTACATTGTTATAGACACAGAGGGGCAACAAAAAATTACATAGTATACCACCTGTTTTATTGGACTAGACCTTATCAAAAAAGACCTAAATAGACCTAGATGAACATGGATGCAATGGCTGGTTCATGCAACAAACTTAAAATTGAAAAACCGATCATTGCATCCTCATATGACACTTAGATGTACTTCTTGTGTTTTATATATTGCCAATGAAACGTCAATCAAACCAAATCACAATATATTGAAGCAGTCTTTTAGAAACAAGTCTTTGATTTGGTCAATCACTTATTTTCTCTTGACATACTCATTCGAGAACGAAATGCTGCAGCCTGTCTAGCAATCCTGTATAAGGAGAGCTAGTTGTGATGGTGAGGTGATTGGACTGTCCACCTGTGTCCATGTGTCATTGCCCATCTGTTGGACGCATTCGATGGGAAAACCTGTACTAAAAAGGCATAAGCAGATGGAAAATTTATTTTAATGGAAGGACAGTCTTAGCTGGACGGATAGACCAAATTGAATGGCCAATTTTTTTTCAGCTCAATGACCTCCTCCCACGTGCTCTAAATGAAATTACATTGGCGGCAATTTAACAAGCCACCTGGGAAAGAGGTATGTGTTGGGTACACCATGAATTGGCTACATTTTTTATAGAAACAGAGGGACAAAAAAAAATAGCATAGTATACCACCTGTATTATTGAACCTTATCGGAACAGACCTAAATAGACCTAGATGAACATGCATGCAATGGCTGGTTCATGCAACAAAGCTAAATTTAAAAAACGCTCAATTCATCCTTATATTAGCTATATGATAGCATGATCATAATATCATTAAAATGCTAATTATAAGCTGTTTTCTTGCATTTAACAGTGATGTATCATCGTGCCAAAAATAATGTTTGACTAATACTTAGAACCAAAGATTCTGCTATAACTGACTCTGAACATTGTGATTACCATTCTGTATCCTATTAGACAATAACCCAATCCCATCATTTACACACCATGTAACACTTGATAAATTTGTATGCAAAATGTTCTTACTATGTTCACCATTTGCTGGGTTTTTGACCTTCATTTGTAACATGAAGTCAAACAGTTTTTAGGTTATGGGATATAAGGATGACAAAAATTCCCAGGGATCAATGTATTATTAGCATTTATAAACTTGGATTGTCAGCTTTTTGATAGGTAAACTGTAAATCCCTTTGTTTTATATCTACTGGTAGGAACATATAACAATTGTCTTAAACAAACTGCTCATATGGATTTGTAAATAAAAGGCAATATCACCTTGACTAGCATACTATGCAAGTCCTCATCGAAAAGGTAATAAAACTGCCAACACAGGTCTCCAAAATTTAAATTCACACTTCTGCTTTTAAATTTTATGTTATGCGATTCAATTTATCAATCCGTAGTGACATTTCACTCCATCCATAAAAAATGTGGAATATTCATTAGCCTTAGCTTCTGACTGGTATAATTGTGATGCATTATTACTCCATGCATCAAAGACAGATGTTATGACAGTCTCCTATTTTGATTTGAGTTGATTTTCTCTAACTTATTGTTCAGGGCATGTTGTCCTTAAATATTCTGACAATTCCAATTATTTAGGAGTAATTTTAGAAAAAAATATGAGTTTTAAATCCCATGTCAATGAGATTAAATGAAGCCTAACCCAATCATAGCAAACCTTGAGAGAAAACGTAAGTCTTTGAATGAAACCATAGCTGCAGTCGTGTACACAGGGTAAATAAAACCAAAGATTGAATATAACCTTATTGCTCTAATTAATATATCTAAAAGAGTCCTAAGAGTCGATAGCAGATGTTTAAACATCATAAATCTAAATTGACTTAAACTTAGACAAGGCGAAAGCATATCAATTCAATCATCAAGCGGTACCATTATTTATACCTTTTAACAGTTTTCAAACTGAATTGAATTGGACTCACTACTGAACTTTGGTGCAAATTATTTTGTGACTTGCCTCTGACCATAAAGCTGTGCCCTGATCTCAAATTCTTCAAGTTAGACGTCGAAAGCCACTTTTTTGTGAAGAATTATTAAACTTTTCTACCTCATAATACTTGTATTTTTATTCTTCTTCTTCTAAAATTGTCGGCTGTAATCTCTGTATTTTTATGTTTTGGTTTTCCTAGTAGTTCAAACACATGTTCATTATTTATTCTTTTAAGAGAAAACCTTGGTACCCGGGTTATGGACCATATTCCCTTGACTTATTAATACCACCAGAATGAATATGGAATATATATAAGTGATTATGTGAGCATTGTTTTAATTAAGGTTGTATCCCTGTTGTTTCATATTACTTGTCACAAGTTTCAAGATTATATATTACAAAGCTAGAAGATATCCATAGGTTGGTTGTCCCAAATGCCAATAATACTGATATACCTATGGCATAAAATAATTAAATTAAAAAGGGCAAACAGTTACCACAACTCACGAAATTGGTATTGCATATTCTTTTCAACATATCAACAACACTCTGAATCATCAAAATCAAAAATATAGTCTGCTGTGGCTGGCCGGTGGCTTTATTTTTGTGTGCCTAATGCTGTTTGCTGACAAAACACTAGAGTCTAGAAGTTTTGAAATATTACGACACAACGCAGTGGAATTGCTGTGTGTGCCCCTGAGCAATGTAAGATGGTTGAGATACAATACTTGGATGCTGCTTGAATTTGCTACTCTGTGACAGGGATTTGCGAGATCTAGTTCCTATTATCAGTGCTAATAGTGTTGCTTGATGTGTTAATTTGCTGTAAGGTTATGATCTGGGCAAGATACTGAAACTTCGTGGCCTGAAGTGAGAAGAGGCAAGCTCATAAGACTTAACAAGTTATCTTATAGGTATTAAAATAATTAAGAGTGTACTGTTGTTATGAGAAAATTCAGAATGAATTTTCCAAAATGCTTCATTAAAGAAGGGAAAAGACGATAGAGTGACCCTAAATGATTCATCTATTGCCAACGTCACAACGAGGTCACACAACAAATTTGACGCTTTTAGTATTTGTAGAAGTACATTTTAATTGAGTCATCTGGTTATTAAAAGATAATTTTTTGCCAACATTTTATCATGTTTTATGAACTTCATCATTTTTCGCATTCATTTCATGAATTGAACAGTGATTAACCAACCAAGTCCGGACAATAACTTGCAATCATTTTGGGAAGGTTTCTGCATCAAATTTAAAAATTGTAGAGGTCAATAAAGAGGATGTTGTAAAGCAATTTTGAAACTCGAAATCCGATCGAAATTGCTTGATTTATTTATGGACATGAAACCTGAATTGTTGACAGTAAGTAAATGATTATATCATTGCTTACTACACCCTCCAATGACGTTGCGTTGTCCACAATTGAGCGCCTCACTTCAGTTATATGTAGTGTCCTGTCTAGGTTTAGAGTTAAGTCTATGGGTGGAATTGATTATGTCACGAAAAATAATGTAAATTTGTTATCATATTTCAATTAAGGCGCAATAATCTAGTATTTACCCTGAAATATACAGCCTATATCTTGTTCATAAAAGTGGTCACAGCTTTAGAGTGTCACGATACACAAATTAGTAATATTTTCTTCTAAACTTATCCGTGATAATTTATAATCATTTAGTTGGGGGACAAAAAATCATGTTGCTAGATATTTTGTTATCACTCGCACATACAAATCCTTTACCAGTAGGGGATGATTTAATGAAGTCACTTGCCGAACAATCAAGTAGCCCTATTGAGATTTTCCATCTCGGAATATTTTTCCATAAAGTACTTGTTATTATTATAATTATAATAAGGGGGAGATGTGGGATGGAAGTCAAGAAAAGTATTTTGACATAGAAAAACATAATATTGTGATATGGTCATTAGAGTATTTTGAGCAATAGTACGGCTTTCGGTTAGAAGATGTGTCTTTGCCCATTTAAGCCTGCATTACAAGATTAAAATCCATTTTATTACAGCACATTTGTAGCAATTGAATTTGTAAGAAGATAATTCCTAATTTAGCGATATGTTGGTGTAGTCTTGTGAAACAGATAGTGGTGTGAACTTGATCAGTGCTGCCAAAAAAAATGAATTTATAATGGCATTCATCGTATATATGTAGCAAATTTAATTATTCTCAGTAGCGAGCCTGTCTGCCAGCATGTCTGACAATCAACAAAACCAATAAATTGGTAACAACTGTGAAAATTATTGCACAGGGTAGATAAGTCCAAAGATTGAATATTCCACTCAAATTCCTCATTGCTCCAATGAATATATATAACATAGTCCTAAGGGTGGATAACAAATGCTTAAACATCCTAAATCTAATTTGACTTAAAACTGTCACAAGGCAAAAGCATATCAATTCTATCATCAAGCGGTACCGTTATTTATACCTAGATCAGTATTCAAATGCATGTAAGTGATGATGTAATAATTGTTTGAAATAAGGTTGTATCCCTAACCATATTGATTCATATTCTTTGGGTGGCTCTGAGGCTGTTATTTGAGATTACTGTAATGTTGTTAGTGTGCACACCTAATTCAACCTGTTTAAGGCGAGAATTTGGCTATTATTCATATTGTGTAGCTAGCTGTATGGTCATAACCTTTGTGTGATACTACCATGGCTATGATGATTGTGTATACATTTTGGTTTCTTATTTGTACAAATTTTTTTTTTTACGTGTTCTGCAGCTAGCTGCCTACCTAATATGTTTCTCGGTTTTTACCTAACTTTGAGAAGCCTAGGTGATGACTGTGAGATATAGAGTTGTTTCTTCTAAATTCTTTCATTAAAGTAAGTTTTAGCAGAGAGCAAGTGTCGTTATAAATGACACTAATATTTGTGATGTTTTTGTTACGTTCATTCAAGCGAAGTTTTACTTGTTTTACTCTTTCACTTGAGCTTTTGAGCAGGAAATCTGAGAGTAGCCACATCTTTGCGTCTTGATCTTGAATATCTTTCATAGAACAAGAAGTTCTTATTCATAATAAATAAGCTATAATCAATAAATTGGCTTGCGCCATAAACAGAAGTCGAATTTATCCCTGTTGTCAGGGGAACATCACGGCCACTGGGATTTAATAAAAAATTGAAAATCAATAAATCTTTTACAGAATAGGAGCTCAATTAGTCTGTGTCCAAATCTCTTACAACTCAGATGTGTCTGTCCAGTGACCAGCAATGCATTATAACTAACACCAAACAATAATTAATAACTCTGTCAAGGTATGTAGGCTTATTACGATACAATACAATTCATTTAATATATATGTGGTACCCAGTCATTACGAAGTGCAGTGAAGTGAACAAGTTATGTTTGTCATCTAACATGTCAGCTCTTTGTTGTTTGATCTCAACCAAAGTTTGTATGCAGAACATGCTTGGTACTGAGAGTTTTACTGAAAATATGCGAAGGCTCTCAAAAAATATTGATCCTACTAATCTGTGCTTTTGCTTTGTACAGAGACAGGTAGAGCTTGATAATTGTATCATCACAAGATGCAGCGGTGTTTCTTAGATCAATAAATCATTGAAATACAGGTAGCTGAACAGAGTGCTATATTGTGGATTTAAGGTTGATTGTATGATGAGATAGATATTGACGAAAAACTTCCTGATAAATTTACCCCCCTTGTCTTACAAAATTGAGCCCATTATCTACCTAAACAGGTATTTTTAAATTAATCCTTATTAATAAGTGTTTTATTGAGCTTTGTTAAATATTAAGATAATGAAAACAGGATTAACATGGAATCACTGGTTGCCAAGAAATTCACATGTGAAGTTTGTTCATGCGAAAGTTTACAAGATCACTTTGCAGTGAAAGTAACCCAACGACTAACCGAGTACTAAATTGTGAGTTCATTACTTGCAATAGGGCCAACTAATACCAAGTGTCACTTCAGCTGCTATCCCTACAAATTCAATACAAATTTAACTCGACTTGATTTTTCTCAAGCATGACCTCATTTTGGCCGACAACTGTAATGTAAAGTGATAAGTTATTCTGTTTTTGTCAGTTATCGCTTTTGTTGTGACAGCTCATGCCCGCCCAATTAATTGTTGATTGTTTTATTCGTTTGATAAGTTTTACCTAAAACAAGCCTCCAAGATCCAGTAAATTTATTAATTTGTAAGGCCCCGTTGGAGGGGAGGGGGGGGGCTTACAGCGCACTTGCCAAACAAAAAAAGCTGTATCTCTTTAACCCAAGAGTTTATTTAGTGTTCCACTCCGCTGCACAGGATAGTCAACTATGACAGGATCACATCTGAAAGTGAGAAGTCCACCCTGACTGGGAAGCCCTAACCTGAGAAGCCCTGATTATCACAATAAACAACATTTTAAATGATTTAGATTTATATATGTTTATAATCTTAGCAATCTTAGAAGTTAGGCCAATTTCATATTTTCCTAAAAATAAGTAATTGATAGATCATTGAACTGTGGAAGTTCTAAGTTGAGTTCTTTGTTGAAAAGGTTGTCAAATAACTCTATTTTAGTAAAAAGGTTTTCGTACTTGATAGTAATCGGATACATTTTAGTAATTGCTACGGGATAATACACCCTAGGCATCGTACTTTTGAACTTAATATAACTAATTGGTATTGGCAATCTCAGATTATCTTAATCTTAACCAGAACGTGATGATGTAATGGAGTAATTTGCCCAATAACCAAGTTATTGATGTTCCTAAACTGGTTCGGCAGATCAAGCAATATTTATCAAGTTGATCTATATTGCCATACAGAACAGCACCAACCTTTCTTGGACAAACTAATAACAGTCCAAGGCTGTGAATATCATGCAAAAAACTCTATTAATTCGATGACTGCTGGCCTGATTCACACCTGGGGTGTATTGCTATGTAGGAGAATTGAGATTTTCAATCCAAGTATATTTCTTGCCAAAGTAATTGTTATTATTGTAATTACCAAATTTTAGATTCACTTAGTTGTTTTCATAAATACAGGATTTTCAAGGATCTCAAATATTTTCCTGAATTAATATGAAAAATATATATTATTGTGATAAACTTATGGTTATTAAAGTACTGCACAACTATCGGTTAGAAACTGTGTCGTTCGCTTAATTAAGCCTGCATGACAAAAATAAGCACCTTTTTAACAGCATGATAAGAGCATATGAATTTGTAAGAACAGAATTCCTAATTTGGCAATACAGGGGGGTAGACTTGTGATACAGATAGCAGTTTGAACTTGATCTGTGCTGCCCAAAATTACTCATTGTTATTATGATACATTATGATATTCATTGTGTATTTGAGCCAATTGTTACATAATAAATGAAATTATTTTCAGTTACATAGACTATGAGCCAGCCTGCCAGCATGTCCGACAATCAACAAAACTAATCAGGTGGTAACGACTGTGACAAGAAATAATTTCCCCTTTTGTTTGCGGTATATACTTTTGAGAAATAAACTGCGTTAGTTCATCAAATTAAGAAAGTATAGCCTGATATCTGACTGTGCATTGATACAATGGTAAATCGTTGATTTTTGTTTTTAAATATCCACCAGAGGTGTGCAGCTGATGGGTGTCCAAACTGTCCACCTGGGTCCATGTGTCTTTGCCCATCTGTTGGACACATTTGACAGGACAACCTGTACTGAAAAGGCATAAGCAGATGGAAAACTTGTTTTAATGGACAGAAAGTTTTAGCTGGACGGTTAGACCAAATTGAATGGCCAATTTTTTTCAGCATAACGACCTCCTCCCACTTGATCTAAATGAAATTACATTGGCTGCAAAGCGTTTTTGGACTGATCAATTTAATAAGCTGGGAAAGAGGTATGAGTTGGGTACACCATGGATTGGCTACATTTTTTTATAGAAACAGAGGGGCAACAAAAAATTACATAGTATACCACCTGCATTATTGAACATTATCGGAACAGACCTAAACGGACCAAGATGAACATGCATGCAATGGCTGGTTTATGCCACATAGTAAATATTGAAAAAACGCTCAATTCATCCTTATATTAACTAATATGGCACTTATATGTACTTCTTGTGACTCACCTATTATGACAGTAATAGGGGAATGAGTGACAAAACAGCAGACTGATCAGTTTAAACATTCCTCCATCTCTAGCTCACATTTTGTGAGACTCACTTCTTTTTGCAATCATTGATTTAAATTTCATATATTGCCAATGCAACGTCAATCGAACCAAGTCACAATTTATTAAAGCAGTCTTTTTGAAACCACTCTTTGATGTGGCCGAACACTTATTTTCTCTTGACATACTCATTCGAGAAGAAACTACTGCAGCCTGTCTAGCAATCCTGTATAAGGAGAGGAAGTTCTGATACTGTTGAGATAGTTGAATACTGGATGCATAAAAATGACAAAAAGAGAAGCTAATGTTAATTTCAAAATGTCAAGTTATGTCTTTTTTCTTTACACGAGAGCTCCAATTCAGAGTCGATCAATGAAACTTAATAGATGACCAATTTTGAATTGTGTGCATGATAAATATTGGTAATATTGTTAACTTGCTAGTAGTGAATCGTAATATAATTGAATATGTATGTGCTTACATTATCCTTACGCCTAATTACATCGATGATGCGACAACTAAATTATTAGCACTGAAAACCGGAGTTCCCAATTTTAAGTGTTCCTCAAAGGAAAATTATTGTAATGGGGTCAGACCATAGTTTTTCTGACCTCTTTCTGCGCCGCTGTAGGGAAGCGCATCTCGCTTACTCAAAGTTACTACTGTTGCAAGCATTTGACTCACATGTTGGTTTCAGATATTCATAGGTATTTGTAGAGATGCAAGTTACGTTCAATCTATAATTGCTTACAAAAAATATAGACTTAATATGTAAATATAAATGCTTAATTAAACTTGTTTTCTAGTGATGCATGCCATGCGATTTAATTTACCAATCCATAGTGACATTTCACTCGATCCATACAAAATGTGGAATATTCACTAGCCTTAGCTTCTGATTAGTATAATTTTCATGCGTTGATACTCAATGTATCAAAGATAGATGACAGTTATGACAGTCTCATATTTGGATTTTGAGTTGATTTTCTCTAACTAATTTTTTAGGGCATGTGGTCCTCAAACATTCTGATAAACTTAATTATTTAGGATTAATTTTACTTAAAAATATGGTTTCAAATCCATGTCAATTAGAATAAAAAAATCCTAACCCAGTCATAGCGAACATAAAGAGAAATAACCAAACTCAGAGGGAACAAACTAATTGTACAAAATGTCTGATATACTACTGTTTCAAGCATCTGACTCACCTGTCTGGAAGGCCAGTTAATCCACAGTAACGCGCATTTAGACTCTTCAGTGATTGAATTTCCCCCAATATTGCAGGTAATGTCTGTAGACCCTTATTCCAACTAACAATTAACGACTCCAGTCTTGGCAGATTGCAGATGCTGTGGTGGATAAATAACAGAATGTTAAAATGCCTTGCAATACTGCTTGTTAGTTGATGGAGCAAAGACAATTGAGGAAACGCATTCTATTAATAGAAGAGAGTTTTAGATTGATCAATTACCAATGTCAGTTGTAACTCTCAGATAGATATCTGTATGAATTTTACAGCGCTTCTCCCAAAGCTGAGATTATTTGATATCACATTGCGCTGCACAGGATAGTCAATAATGGCAGGTTCACATTCAAAAGCTAGAAGTCCCCCCTGTTTAGGGAGCCCTAATCTGAGCAGCCCTGGTTGTCACAATGATCAACATGGAAAATGAATTATGGTGATCTATTAATAATATTAATGAAATTAGTAATTGAAAGATCATTGACCTGAGGAAATTTTAAGTTTGATAGGCCACATAATCATAAAAACAGCGTCATTTCGCTCTATTATTCAGTAACAAAGCTTTGCTATTCAATGGCAATCGGCTACATGAAGTTATTGTTACAGGATAATACACCCGTGGCATCATAACTTTTAACATAATATTACTTGATAAAGTTGCAAGTCTCAGATAATCACTATCAAAAAACTTCTCTTATTGACTTAATGTACAAATTATTTTTATTTTAAATTGGTACAGAGTTGATTTATTATTACATGAGGTGATGAGGACAAATTAATTTGCTAAATATAATCTCATCATACTGCATTTTTGTTCTGTTCGATTTTCTTGCTAATTGTCAAAAAGAGATATAATTAATTGAATTAAAATTATCCCTCATTGATAACTTCCCTCATACTAGGAAAGGTTGCTCCAACATAATAAAATGATCATAATAATAATAATGAAAATTTAGATAGTTATAATAATGATATATGTTTGTATTATGCACACATATTATTGGATTGATAAGTATTGCCCCTCATGTTAATGGAAGAAGACAACTCAATAGAGCGATCAAGATGTAAGGTCATTGATACAATGTCTGATAGTTATTTTGTTTTTTGTTTGCCCTGTGTACTTAACAAAGTTAGAAAAGGTTACAGTCCAGTAGACCTAAGATAGGTAAGATGTATTCCATCCCATAGGAAGCTAAGTAAAGTAGATATTTCATGTCAGCTTGGAAAAGCTCCATTGGGGTATGTACTGAAATGCCGATAAACTGTAAACCCAACATTAGGAGCATAGGGCACCATTGAAAAGTGCTACTTTGCACCCTCAAGGATTATTACTTTCCTTAGATTTTTTATAGATCAGTTTTTGAGAAATGGCACCGGTATTGTGATATTTTAGACAGTTTCAATGACACATAATATTATATCAAACCTACACAGTGTAGTTAAGGTCAGATTGTTGTCCAAGACACATAATAGCATGATGAGAAGTTTTGAAGCTTTTACCTCAAACACAAAAATCCCTTCCCTACCTGGGAGTCGAACCCAGGACCTTGTGCATTCTAAGCCAAAGCTATACCACTGTGCTAAACTTGACACACTATCACATGAGCAAATACACAGCATAACTTCCAAGTGATGATCTCCATACAAGTACTTGTGGTTAGGGCATTGTGGTTAGTGCTATGAATAGTTGTGGTTATGGTTAGAGCGATGAATAACTATGATATGAAGCTTACGCTATGAAATATTTTGTGAGCAGTGACATTGAAAAATGTTTGCATTTGTCTGGCAAACTAATCGCAGTCACGTAGATATGTTGATAGTTGGTTGTTTGACTGATCTAAATACAACAGCTTTATTTTCAGTTTCGACGCTTTGTATATTTGGTATTTATTACAGGTCATTGCCATCATCTTGAGGGCAAATCCTCCACCTGTACTATTTAAATATTTACAGACATATTCAACTGTCAACAAATAATAGTCCATTGAAATAATGAAAGTTAAAGATGTGAAAGAGTTCCAAAAAAGTCGCCACCTCCATAAATGGGGTGCAATCATAGACTTGATTATAAACCTAGATATGACACTATATGGATATTGAGGCACTGAGGGACTTTATTGTGGGCAACAAACGTCATTGGAAGGTGTAGAAGCAATGATGCTATCATTGATTTTCTGTCCACAATGCACGTTTTTTGATCATAACTCGATCAATTTTGATCGGATTTTGAGTTTGAAAATTACAATAGGTTTAGCAGCTTATCTCATTTATGGCAAAACAGATTTGGAAGTCAGTGACTTGTTACCCCAAAAACTTGATATACATATAGAAAGTCTTTTGTTCTGCTACACAAAATCCACAAGAGATTTAGAAGAATTGAAACAAAAGACAGTTGATAGTCTAGTTTGTATCAACTGTTGTGTCATTTGATTGAAAGCCCAGCAATTTTGAATTCGGCACCCTATACTAGAATTAAATGTAAATGCTAATTTCATGTATTCAATTTGGCCCTCAAATCGATTCGAGATATGGAAACATAGTGACTTTGAAATAGAATTTCAAGGGGCAAAAAATGTTGCTAAACTGAACTAATACTAAGCAAGTAATGGATAAAGATTCATGCAGCAGCAGTGAATTTTTGTCAATTGTAACTTTGATAACATCCGAAAATTGAGAAGTGTTATTTTTGATAAACAATTAAATTTTATTTTGATTCTGATATTTTTAAATATACCTATCGTATACCATGATCACTGAGTTAGAACTTTATCGACAGAGGACTGAGAACTAGGAGGTGAAAAGTTTCCGTAGCAAAACTTTTCAAATTGATGATAATCCAGAGCGGCAGAATTTCACTCAGGATGGCAGCATTAGAGCTGCAACAATTTAATATCCAACAGTTTCCTCTACTCTTTTGTCTCTGTGATACTTTTGAATTTCTTGCCACAAGCTGGTATTGCTGGTATGTCGGGTAGATTCAGTAGTGAATTCGCCTAGGGGACTTGACCCTACCAATTTTCAGCATGTCGATTTTGAAAAACCTCTTGTTTTTAATCATCAAGTGCCCAGAGGGCCTCATGTGAGATTAGTTGGAATTATGAATGGATTACGCTGGTTTACTTGGTGCAATAGCCAATTACCATGATTTTCCCCTTTGATTGCCCTTAAGAGAGGATTGCATCATGTATTCCTGCGACATAGAATAGATGTCTTTCATAATATGTTTGTGCCTACAATCTGAGCATATAACTATAGCCAACGTCACAAAGCACTGATTTGGGTACACCAATCTACACATATTTAAAATTAAGACCAATAAAACGATGGTCATTTATAAAAGATTCAGGCAATCAAATTAGAGTCCATAATTGCAAACAATTTTATTATGGTCTTCTACTATATAGTAAATCTGCAGGAGTGAACTCTCACTGCAGAAGCCATTGAATATTCTCAGAGTTGACAATACCAGGATAACCTCATTTATTTAACCCACCATACACAGACCATTTATAAGAGATTTTATAAAGGAACATTACACAGGACACTTTTAAGTATAAATACCTAGAGATAATAATCAGCCACCACTCTATTGTTTCTTGGGGGATGAGGCATCATATCAATTGTAAATTTAATGTAAATGACACCTATACTTGCTTAGGTGAACAAACTCAGAGTAGTTCTCACAAGATGATGTCTCAATAACAATAACAAACCGAGGTGAAATCACCAAGCAGGGTTTATGGTTATGGATAATCTATCACATTGGGCCTATTTTAAAACTGGCAATACACAGTATACAGAACATGTAAAAAATTTGCATTTACGTGTCAACAGCTGAGAAGAAATGTGTTTTCCTGATCTGACAAAACACTAGAGTCTAGAAGTTTTGAAATATTACAACATAACGCAGTGGAATTGCTGTGTGTGCCCCTGTGCGATGAAAGATGGTTTAGATACAATGCTTGGATGCTGCTTGAATTTGCTACTCTGTGACAGGGATTTGCGAGATCTAGCTTCTATTATCAGTGCTAATAGTGTTGCTTGTTGTATAAAATTGCTGTAAGGTTACGATCTGGGCAATATACTGAAACTTGGTGGCCTGAAGTTAGAAGAGGCAAGCTCATAAGACTTGACAAGTTATCTTATAGGTATTGAAAAAATTAAGAGTGTACTGTGATCACATTAACCCCCTTCATGTGTACTGAAATGACTTAGTTAAAATAATGAATAAATCTGCCGGTCCCTGTTTTAGAATCCCAATATTTCTCTGTCATGTGGAGGTTTCCAAGATTACTGGTTCTTCTATCATACTTAAGTACTTTTTGTATTCTGCTTTCACAATTAAATTTGGGTTCCATTTTCATATTAGCGACAATAATCTAAGTCGGCATTCAATAATCTGATATTATTTTAAGTGATGTCATGTTAGAAGACAAGAAAGACTACAGGTTCACATCAAATCATCATTGTGATATTAATATTGCATCATCGCATTGTGCTGAGTGCTTCTATGCGATTCAATCCCTTTTATTGTTTTAACCTTTTGTAAACGAAAGAATCCTTTATATGCTGAGCCTGATTTCTTTCAATAGAGGATAAATGTAGCATGTCAGCTTGCATCCAAAGTTTATGTGAGAAAACTGAGAATAAATTTTAAGAAATGCTGCATTAAATGAATGGAAAATACGATAGACTGACCCTAAATGATTCATCCATAGGCAACGTCACGACTAGGTCACACAAAAAATTTGACGCTTTTAGCATTTGTAGAAGCGCATTTTAATTGAATCATCTGGTTAATAAAAGATAATTTTTTGCCAACATTTCATCATGTTTTATGAAATTCATGATTTTTTGCATTCATTTGTGGATTTAATAGTAATTAAACCGCCAAGCCTGGACAAGAACTTTGAAACATTTTGTGATGGTCTACGCATCAAATTTCAAAAATTTAGGGGGAGATAAAGAGGAAACCATATAAGTCACTGAGAAGCAGAAATAACATCAAGTTGATAACAAAGTACTGCTGTTTGTAAAGCAATTTTGAAACTCGAAATCCGATCGAAATTGATTGAGTTATGAACATAAAACATGAATTGTTGACAGTAAATCAATGATAAGATCATTGCTTACTACACCTGCCAACGACGTTGCATTGCCCACAATTGAGGCCTCACTTCAGCTATATGTAGTGTCCTGTCTAAGTGTATAATTAAGTCTATGGGTGCTATTGATTATGTTACAAAAATTAATACAAATTTGTTATCATATTTAAATTAAGGTGCAATAATCTAGTATTTACCCTGAAATATACAGCTTATATCTTGCTCATAAAATTGGTCACAGCTTTAGAGTGTCACAATACACAAGTTAGTAATATTTACATCTAAACTTATCCGTGATAATTTATTATCATTTCGTTGAGGGACAAAAAATTATGCTGCTAGATACTTTGTTACCACTCGCACATACAAATCTTCTGCAAAAAAGTGTAGGTATCTTTACCAGTAGGGGATGATCTAATGACGTCATTTGCCGAACAATCATGTAGGGTTATTGACATTTTAAATTTCGGAATATTTTTCCATAAAGTAAATTTTATTATTATAATTACCTAACTATGGATTTAATTACTTCTTTTTATGAGAATAATACGGAATCTTCAGGTGGGAGATGTGGGATGAAAGTCAACAAAAGTATTTCAATATAGAAAAGAATATTATTGTGATATGGTTATTGGAGTATTTTGAGCAATAGTGGGGGTGTCGGTAAGAAGATGTCTCTTTGCCGATTTAAGCCTGCATTACATGACTAAAATCCATCTTTTACAGCACAATTGGAGCAATTGAACTTGTAAGAAGATAATTCCTAATTTAGCCATAATTTATGTTGGTGTAGACTTGTGAAACAGATAGTGGTGTGAACTTGATCAGTGCTGCCAAAAATAAAGAATTTATAATGGCATTCATCGTATATATGTAGCATATTTAATTATTCTCAGTAGCGAGCCTGTCTGCCAGCATGTCTGACAATCAACAAAACCAATAAATTGGTAACAACTGTGAAAATTATTACACAGGGTAAATTAGTCCAAAGATTGAATATTCCACTCAATTTCCTCATTGCTCCAATCCTAAATCCTAAATCCTAAATCTAATTTGACTCAAAACTGTCATTGATTATCCTAAGAGCGGATAACAGATGCTTAAACATCCTAAATCTAAATTGACTTAAAACTGCGACAAGATAAAGGCATATCAATTCCATCATCAAGCGGTACCGTTATTTGTACCTTGAACAGTATTCAAATGTATATAAGTGATGATGTAATAATTGTTTGAAATAAGGTTGTATCCCTAACCATGTGGATTCATATTTCTTGGGTGGCTCTGTTTACTGTAATGTTGTTAGTGTGCACACCTAATTCAACCTATTGAAGGCGAGAATTTGGCTATTATTCAAATTGTGTAGCTTGCTGCTTTGTGTGTGATACTACCATGGTTGTGATGATTGTGTATACATTTTGGTTTCTTATTTGTACATATTTTTTTATTTACGTGTTCTGCAGCTAGCCGCCTACCAAATCTGTTTCTCAGTTTGTACCAAACTTTGAGAAGCCTTGGTGATGACAGTGATATATAGAGTTGTTTCTTCTAAAATCTTTCATTCAAGTAAGTTTTAGCAGAGAGCAAGTCGTTATTAATGACTTCTTAATTTTTGTGATGTTTTTATTACGTTCTCTCAAGCAAAGTTTTACTTGTTTTACTCTTTCACTTCAGCTTTAGAGCAGGAAATCTGAGAGTAGCAACATCTCTGCGTCTTGATCTTGAATATCCTTCACGGCACAAGAAGTTACTAATTCATAATAAATAAGCTCTAATCAATAAATTGGTTTGCGCCATAAACAGAAGTCAAATTTATATCTGTTGTCAGGGGAACACCACGACCACTGGGATTATTAGTACAAACATTGAAAAGCAATAAATCTATTACAGAATAGGTGCCCAATTAGTCTGTGTGCCAATCTCTTTCAACTCGGATTTTTCTGTCCAGTGACTACCAATGCATTATAAGTAACACCAAACAATACTTAATAACCTTGTCAAGGTATGTAGGCCTATTGTGATACAATACAATTCATTTGATACATGTGTGGTACCCAGTCATTACGAAGTGCAGTGAAGTGAAAAAGTTATGTTTGTCATCTAACATGTCAGCTCTTTGTCGTTTGATCTCAACCAAATTCTGTATGGAGTACATGTTTGGCACTGAGAATTTTAATCTGAATAATAAAATGAAATATGACTGTGTATACAGAAGCTTACAGTATTAGCCGAATGATTACTGAAAATAAGCGAAGGCTCTCAAAAATTATTGATCCTACTAATCTGTGACTTTCCCTTGTAAAGATTTGATTTGATTTAAGGATGATTGTTTGATGAGAAAGATCTTGACGAAAAAGTTCCTGAGAAATTTATCCCCCTTGTTTTACAAAATTATGCCCATTTTCTACCTCAACAGGTATTTTCCAATTAACCCTTATTAATAAATGTTTTATTGGGCTTCGTGAAATATTAAGAGAATGAAAACAGATTAATCATGGACTCACTGGTTGCCAAGAAATTCACATGTGAAGTTTGTTCATGCGAAAGTTTCCAAGATCACTTTGCAGTGAAAGTAAGCCAACGACTAACTGAGTGCTAAATTGTGAGTTCAATACTTGCAACAGGGCTAACTGATAGCAAGTGTCATTACAGCTGCTATCCCTAAAAATTCAATACAAATTTAACTAGAATTGATTTTTTTACGCGCAAACTCATCTTCGCCGACAACTGTAATGTAAAATGATAAGTTATTCTTTTTTTCAGTTATCGCCTTTGTTGTGACAGCTCATGCCCGCCCAATTAATTGTTGGTTGTTTTATTCGTTTGTTAATTTTCTAATCAAGTTTTACCTAAAACACGCCTCCAAGACCCAGTAAATTTATTAATTTGCGAGGTCCCGTTGGACGGAGGGGTTGGGGGGGGGGCCTAAACCGCCTCTGTCAAACCAGAAAAGCTTTATCTCTTTAACCCAAGAGTTCATATGGTGTTGAAACTACGCTGCACAGGATAGTCAATGATGACAGGATCACATCTGAAAGCTAAAAATCCCTCCTGGTTAGGAAGCCGGTTCTTGACATTTGACGGGACAACCTGTACTAAAAAGGCATAAGCAGATGGAAAATTTGTTTTAATGGACAGACAGTTTTAGCTGGACGGATATACCAAATTGAATGGCCAATTTTTTTTTCAGCTCAATGACCTCCTCCCACTTGCTCTAAATTAAAGGACATTGGCGGCAAAGCAATTTTGGACTGATCAATTTAACAATCCACCTGGGAAAGAGGTATGTGTTGGGTATACCATGAATTGGGTACATTTTTTTTTGAAACAGAGGGGCAACAACAAATTACATAGTATACCACCTGTATTATTGAACCCTATTGGAACAGACCTAAATAGACCTAGATGAACATGCCTGCAATGGCTGGTTCACGCAACAAAGTTTCTGTCCAGTGACCAGCAATGCATTATAAGTAACACCAAACAGTACTTAATAACTCTGTCAATGTATGTAGGCCTCCTGATTAGGAAGTCTTAACCTGAGCAACCCTGATTATCACAATAAACATCATTTTAAATGATTCCTATTTAGATATGGTCATAATCTTAGCAATCTTAGAGGTTGTGCCCATATTTTCTTAAAAATTAACAATTGATAGATCATAAGGGAGTCATTTGCACAATGATCATGTTATTGATGTTCCTAAACTGATTTGGCAGATCAAGCAGTATTTATCAAGCTGGTCTACATTGCCAAAAAGAGCAGCACCAACCTTTCTTGCACTAATTAACAACAGTCCAAGGCTGTGAATATCATCCAAAAACTCTATTGATGTGATCACTGCTGGCCTGATTCATACCTGGGGTGTATTGCTATGTAGGCGAATTGAGATTTTCAATCCAAGAACATTTCTTGCCAAAGTAATTCCTATTATTATAATTACCAAACTGTAGATCCACTTAGGTTTTTTATAAATACAGGATTTTCAAGTGGGAGATGTGGAGTGAAAGTCATCACAAATATTTTCCTGAATTAATATCAAAAAATATATTAGTGTGATAAAATTATGATTAATAAAGTATTGTACAGCTATCAGTGAGAAACTGTGTCGTGTGCTTATTTGAGCCTTCATGACAAGAATAAGTACCATTTTTAACAGCATGGTAAGAGCGTTTGAATTTGTAAGAACAGAATTCCTAATTTGGCAATACGTGGGCATAGACTTGTGATACAGATAGTAGTTTGAACTTGATCTGTGCTGCCCAAGATTACTTATTATCATTATGATTTATTATGATATTCATTGTTTATTTGAGCCTATTGTTACATATTAAATGAAATTATTTTCAGTTACATAGACTATGACCAGCCTGCAAGCATGTACGACAATCAACAAAACTAATCAGGTGGTAACGATTGTGACAGTAATTAATTTCCCTTTTTGCTTGTGGTATATACTTTTAAGAAATAAACTGCTTTAGCTCATCAAATTAAGAAAGTATAGCCTCATATCTGACTGTGCATCGATACAACGGTAAATCGTTGATTTTTATTTTTAAACACCCACCAGAGGTGTGAGGCTGATGGGATTCCAAACTGTCCACCTGTGTCAATGTGTCCTTTGCCCATCTGTTGGACACATTTGACGGGACAACCTGTACTGAAAAGGCATAAGCAGATGGAAAATTTGTTGTAATGGACAGACAGTTTTAGCTGGACGGATAGACCAAAGCCAATTTTTATCGGGTCAATGACCTCCTCCCACTTGCTCTAAAAGAAATTACATTGGCGGCAAAGCTTTTTTGGACTGATCAATTTAACAACCCACCTGGGAAAGAGGTTCGTGTTGGGTATACCATGGATTTGCTACATTTTTTATAGAAACTGAGGGGCAACAAAAAATAACATAGTATACCACCTGTATTGCTGAACCTTATCAGAACAGACCTAAATAGACCTAGATGAACATGCATGCAATGGCTGGTTTATGCCACAAAGTAAATATTAAAAAAACCGCTCAATTCATCCTTATATTAACCAATATGGCACTTATATGTACTTCTTGTGACACGCCTATTAAGACAATAATAGGGAATCAGTGACAAAACAGCAGACTGATCAGTTTAACCATTCCTCTATCTCCAACACACATTTTGTGAGACTCACTTCTTTTTGCAATCATTGATTTAAGTTTCATTTATTGAAGCAGTCTTTTAGAAACCAGTCTTTGATTTGGTTAAACACTTATTTTCTCTTGACATACTATACTCATTCGAGAACAAACTACAGCTGCCTGTCTAGCAATCATGTATAAGGAGAACAAGTTGTGATACTGTGGAGATATTTGAATACTAGATGCATAAAAATGACAAAAAGAGAAGGTAATATTAATCTTAAAATGTCCAGTTATGTCTTTTCTCTTTTACATGAAAGCTCCAATTCAGTGTCAATCAATGAAAGTTAATAGATGGCCAACTTTGAATTGTGTTCATGATAAATATTGCTAAACCATGTGAACTGCCCAAATATCATCAGCAGATCACCTGTTACACAAGAAAGGAGAATACTCTTGATAAATGTTATGTAAAGCTGAAATACGCTTATAAAAACTATAAAATAAATAGACTAGGTAGTTCAGATCATAACCCTATCCTGCTCATTCCTAAATATAAGCCTATTAGTAAACAGATATCTGAGAAAGTCAAGGTGCCAGTCAGAGTATGGAATGAGGAGAACACCGAAAAGCTGCTTTGTGAAATCGAAACGACTGACTGGAAAGTGTTGACAAGCCAAGTCAGTAATGTGTCTGAAAGTGCTGAAATTATCACAGACTACCTAGCCTTCTGCCTAGACGATTGTATACCAACGGTCAACAGGGTCATTTCTAATGACAAATCTTGGGTGAATTGTAAGATCAGGTTTCTCTACAATGCTTGGTCTGCTGCACTCAAAGATCGAGATTTATACAAACTCCAATCCCTCAAAGCTATGCTCCAGGGAGAAATAAGAGCTGCAAAAATATCTCACACTAAGCACGTAGCCGAAGAATTTAAAACTAGCAATACAAGATCATGACAGCAGCTAAATAGCGTCTTAAAATCAATAAACAAACAGCGAAAGAGTGTAACGTTGATCCCAACATTCTAAATGCTTTTTATCTACGCTTTGAGAATGTACTTCCACCTCCAGTATTACCACCAGCGGAAAGTGACGGGTTTCCTGAGATACGCGTTGATGAGGTCATCAAATGTCCACGTCAAACAGACCCAAAGAAAAGTCCGGGGCCAGATGGTATTCCTGGCAGGGTGCTGAAGATGGCGGCATATTCTCTGAGTCAACCTCTCTGTGATCTATTCAACGGCTGCATCAAGCTGGGTGAGTTTCCACTAACATGGAAAACTGCTATAATAAAACCAATTCCTAAATCAAACACTGCCAACGTAGCCAAAAATTATCGACCAGTGGCCCGTATGTCTATCGTGGCTAAAAACATTTGAGAGGGTCACCAAACCTATGATATCTGGCTGTATGACGGACGAGACCAAGTTAACCTACAGAGAGCGCAGGTCTACAGAGGATGCACTAGCGATGTTACTGGATATAGTTACTAACCATCTTGACTCCAACTCCAAAAACTATGTACGCTGCTTGTTTGTTGATTTTACGAGTGCTTTTAACACCATTAGCCCCGATACGCTGATAGACCAACTCCTAAATTCCCCCCTAAACGGCGAGATCATCAACCTTATTTACAACTTCCTGACAGATAGGAGACAAAAAGTGGAAGTTAAAGGTCAATTCTCTGCTGTCAAAACAACATCCACTGGCAATCGACAGGGGTGCGTCTGGAGCCCACTGCTATTCTCCATATATGTCCAGAATATGCCTGTACCACGATATGGTAACTACCACCTGATCAAATATGCAGATGACACTATCCTATTAGAGCTCTGCACACCTAAGACACCATGAACACTGGACACAGCTGCGGAATTCCTCACTGACATGTTTTGTGCCAATGACCTCATACTAAATGTCGCAAAAACAAAGGAAAATATTATTAGTAACAAACGTGATAATCCAAGCTGTGATAACATCATCATTAAGGGTATCAAGGTTCAACGAGTCGATCAATTTGTATACCTTGGCACTTCTATTGACTCAAAAGCTCACTTTTAAAGATAATACCCATTATACATTATGAAACATCTATCATTCCCCAAAGTGCCTAAACCAATCAGATTGAGATGCTATGTCACGTTCATTGAGTACGTTTTTATTTAACATCTGCGCACTGTTTTTGGTCCTATGTCCAGTTCATGTGAAAAATATATTGACAATGTCATCTCCACACCAGGTTATCTAGCAGGATGCAGATTCTTCAACATATCTAATATCTATGGACGTTGGTTTCACAATGCAAGTGAATTAGAATGTACGCCACTGAGAATGACCCTCTTTTTGAGCTAGATAAGCTACCTTCAGGGCGCTACCATGCCTCGAAGTGTAGAGTTGATAATCGTGGGAACTGTTTTAGAGCACTTTTAGAGATGCTTAAGATTTTTAAATAAAACATTTGTCTGAGTATCATTTTATAACGTTACAACACTGCAACATTTTTATATCATACAGTATTATAATATTTATATTATGAGCTCAACAGACGCATTTGTTTCGCAACAACTTGGCAGAGACAGAAAAAATTTTCCTAATATTGATAAATTGTTAATATCGAATCGTAATATAATTGCATATGTATGTGCCTTCATTTTCCTTGCGCCTAATTAAATAGATGATGCACCAACTAAATTATTAGCACTTAAAACCGGAGTTCCCAGTTTTAAGTTTTCCTCTAAGGAAAGTTAGTGTAATGGGGTCGGACCAATGTTGTCCTGACCTCTTTTCGCGCCGCCGTAGAGAAGCGCATCTTGCTTACTAAAAGGTATTACTGTTGCAAGCATCTGACACAGATGTTTGTTTCAGATATTCATAGGTAACTCTAGTGATGCAAGTTATGTGATTCATATGTGAAACACAATCTATAATTGCTGATATATTAATTAGAGCAATAAGGTTATATTCAATCTTTGGATTTGTTTACCGTGTGTACACGACTGTGGCTAAGGTTTCATTCAAAAACTTACGCCAACACCAACACTAATATTTTATGCTCAGACGCACCAACTTCAAAATAACATAATGATGAAGAGCGCAGGTGCGCAGCAAATCACTTCATACTGAACACCAACAAAACTTTTTAAAGCTCTCAATAAAATAGCATGATGAACCTCTAATACACATTTTTTTACCCACACATTATATATGGCCTGGAATTTTGGGACTACGCATCACTCAAGTTCACTGACATAAAACAATTGTGTATTAGTACTGGCCTGTGGCTTCTTTTTTGGTGCCTTGGCAATTTTTCTGAAGTTGATGTGGTATATTATTAGCACTTGTGACCTAGGATTGGCATAATCTTTGCGTTAGGCCAATGTTAAAGAGAAATTTGAGCAATGTTTATTGACATTCTATGATATATATTATATACCTGTACACATGGTACATTAATAAGATCTGCTTTAGTCTACATAATTTTGTTACATTATTTTGACTTGGTGTGAGATTTAAAAGCATTTTTGTTGGTGTTGATGAATGGCTGAATTGACTCAGCAATACCTGCCGGTCAGTCAAAACACCACTACAATAATAGTTTAAGCGCTCAAATGGTGGCGAGATGCTGGTAGAGGCATTTCAACATCAACCACTTTCTTTTCTCCGTTAAAGTACTTACCCCAAGCATGTGGAAGTAATGGCACCAAATTAAAGAGAAAAACTCCAAACATTTCATAAAATTGAGATGAAGCTAGATAGAAAGATTGGTTCTGAGCAAGCTAATGCACAGTTATGTATAGGTAATCAAGACATATTGTTTCATATCCACCATACAAATATGCTGACAAGTTCCCAGGATTGCTCGATTTTGACTTGGCATGTCAATATATTCTTCCTTCAAAATTTTGGTAAGGTTTCAGTTTCAGTTTATTTTACATTCAGTATCATTGTATGATAAAAACGAATGTTAACAGTGTAAAGAATAAAAAAATTCTACTAGGTAAACAAGATTTGACACGTTTTTGTGTACAGCCTAAAAAAATATTATGGTTTACTACAGCGTACTGTTTTGTGGCAGGTGTTGTCTAGCCATCAATTTATTAGTTGTCCCACCACGAAAAGGTGGCCATTACTCCCACATTATTGGGGTAAATACTTAAAGGGAGAGAAGAAAGTGGTTGGTAATGAAATGCCTCTACCAGCATCTCGGCGCTGTTTGAGGGCTTAAACTACTACAATAATAAATATTATAGGTGTCAATGTATCAGATGGTTAAGTCCCGAATGGTTTTGGCAGATCAAGCAAAATGCTTCAAGCTGGCCTACATTGCCATACAGAGCAGCACCAACCTCTAATTGACAACTGTCGAAGGCTGTGAATATCATCCGAAAACTCTATTGATTTGATGTCTGCTGGCCTGATTCATACCTAGGGTGTATTGCTATGGAGGCCTATTGAGATTTTCAATCCAACAATATTTCTTGCCAAAATTATTGTTATTATTATAATTATCAAATTATGGACTTACTTAGTTGTTTCTATAGACACAGATTTTTCAAGTGGAGATGTAGAGTGGAAGTCAACACAAATATTTTCCTGAATTGATATTGAAAAAAATAGTATTGTGCTATGGGTATTAAAGTACTGTACAACTATCGGTCAGAAGATGCGTTGTTTGCTTAATTAAGCATGCATTGCAAGAATAAGTATCATGTTTTAACAGCATGATGAGAGCGTTGGAGTTTTTAAGAACACAATTTCTAATTTAGCAATCAGTGGGTATTGACTTGTGATACAGATAGTGGTGGAAATATGATCTGTGCTGCCAAAATTACATTTATGTTTACTATTATTATTCATTGTGGTATTCATTGTTTATATGAGTCAATTATTAGATATTAAATGCAATCATTTTCAGTTACATAGACTATGAGCCTGCCTGCCAGCATGTCCGACAATCAACCAAACTAATCTGTGTCAAAACTATGTCAATAATTAATTTTCCTTTTTGTTTATGATATATACTTTTTGAGAGATAAACTGCTCATAAAATCGAGAAAGTGTAACCTTATATCTGAACAGTGCATTATGCAATGAGAAACTGAGCTGTCTTGAAACCGTCAGCAGGTATTGATTTTTATTCCACTCACTCACTGTGAAAATTTGTTGGACCTAGTTGGCGGGACTGGTACTGGACGGGTGTGGGCTGATGGTCAATTGGTGTTAATGAACGGACAGTTTTTGCTGGCCGGATAGAAAAAATGGAATTGCCAATTTTTGCAACTCAATCAACCTCTTCCGACTGGCTCTAGATAATATTTCATCGGCGGTAAAGTGTTTTTGGACTTAACAAGCCACCTGGGAAAGAGGTATGGGTTGGGTAGTGCCCCTATACAATGAACTGCTTACATATTTTATAGACACAGAGGGGCAACAAAAATGTACATAGTATACCACCTGTATTATTGAACCTTATCGGAACAGACCTAAATAGACCTAGATGAACATGCATGCAATGGCTGGTTCATGCCACAAACTTAAAACAAAAAAACCTATCATTGCATCCTCACATTTACTACACGGTGAACGTTGTGATAGCGTGTTGCATAAAAATTTATTTAGTATTCTGTTAACATTTGGCTAACATTGTGTAAAAAATGATAGGCTTTGGTTATTGTCTAAAAGGTTGCGGAATGATAGTCAGAATGTTCAGATTCTGTTATAGCAGAATCTTTAGATCTGAGTAATTGTCAAATTTTATTTTTAACGTGATGATAACTTCATTATGTAATGACAAGAAAACAGCTCATTCTATTTCCAGTACTAAACTTTCTTATCTTTTTCCCTTATTTTCATAAGTTTTTGCATCATTTTAATTGAATGCCCCATTCATCATCAGTTATTACAACATATTTTGTTCTTATTAAGTATTTATTAATAAAATGCAGAATTATTACACGATGATTCGTAAATTTATCTTTCAAAATTTCATGATCTTATAAAGTTGCGCACTACTTGTCATTGATACAGAGTTATGAGATATATTTTTGATTTAATTCTTGACAATGTTACAATGTTACCATGCCATATACATAGGCTTCCTCATGAGGACGATACTGCTCCATCACTCTTTAATGTTATTTCATAACATTTTTATAACACGACATTTGCTGTCGCCTGGCGTTTATGTAACGTTATAAAATAATGCTCTCACGATGTCGGGAAACAACTGTTTCAGTATGCCCTGACCAGTATGAAAGATAATGACCGTTGATGAATATAAAAATTTGTTCAAAGTGACACTCAATTATCCTGCCTTCTTTTGTAACCAAGAGTACAGCTTTCTGTTATTTCTAGCTATTTGTGACTTATCTTTTTGTGCACAATTTTCCTTGGTCAAATCAGTGTTGGCTCAGATGGCGATCTTGTTAGTTTAGCCTGCCATCACTCCGTCTATTTAATAGTGAGAGGTTTTATAGCATAAGAATGTACCTTGTATAGAATTTCAATGGGCAAAAAATGTTGCTAAACTGAACTAATACTTTAGCAAAAGTAATGGATAAAAATTCATGCAGTAGCAGTGAATTTTTGTCAATTGTAACTTCAATAAAATCTGAAAACTAACAAGTGTTATTATTAATACACACAGTTAAATTTTAATTTGATTCTGCAAGGTTTTGGTCTTTATATTATTAAATATGCCTATCGTATACCATGCTCACTGAGTTAGAACTTTATCGACAGAGGACTGAGGACTAGTAGGTATAAAGATTCCTTAGCAAAATTTTTCAAATTGATGATAATCCAGAGCGGCAGAATTTCACTCAGGATGGCAGCATAAGAGCTGCAACAATTTAATATCCAACAGTTTCCTCCACTCTTTTGTCTCTATGATAATTTTGCATTTCTTGCCACAAGCTGGTATTGTTGGTATGTCGGGTAGATTCAGTAGTGAATTCGCCTAGGGGACTTGACCCTACCAATTTTCAGCGTGTCAATTTTGAAAAACCTCTTGTTTTTAATTACCAAGTGCCCAGAGGGCCTCATTGTGAGATTAGTTGGAATTATGAATGGATTACGCTGGTTTACTTGGTGCAATAGCCAATTACCATGATTTTCCCCTTTGACTGCCCTTAAGAGAGGATTGCATCATGTATTCCTGTGACGTAGAATAGATGTCTCTCATATGTTTGTGCCTACAATCTGAGCAAATAACTATAGCCAACGTCACTAGGCACTGATTTTCTTCATCCTTGATTTGGGTTCACCAATCTACACATATTTAAAATTGAGACTAATAAAATGATGGTCTTTTATAAAAGACTCAGGCAATCAAATTTGAGTCCATAATTGCAAACAATTTGATATGGTCTTCTACTATGTAGCTAATCTGCAGGAGTGAACTCTAACTGCAGGAGCCATTGAATATTCTCAGAGTAGACAGTAACAGGATGATGTCATTTATTGAACACACCATACACAGACCATTTATAAGAGAATTTTAAAGGAACATTACACAAGACACTTTTATGTGTAAATACCTAGAGATAATAATCAGCCTTCACTCTATTGTTTCTTTGGAGATTGGGCATAACATCCATTGTAAATTTAATGTAAATGAAATTATCCTAAGAAGACAGGAGACACCTATACTTGTTTAGGTAAACAAACTCAGAGTAGTTCTCACAAGATGATGTCTCAATAACAATAACAAACCCAGGTGAAATCAACAAGCGGGATTTATGGTTATGGTTAATCTATCGCATTTGGCCTATTTTAAAACTGGCAATACACAGTATACAGAACATGTAAAAAAATTGCATTTACGTGTCAACAGCTGAGAAGAAATGTGTTTCCCTGATCTGACAAAACGCTAGTGTCTAGAAGTTTGAAATATTACAACATATGGAATGGCTGTGTGTGCCCCTGCAAGATGTTAGATGGTTGAGATACAATGCTTGGATGCTGCTTGAATTTGCTACTCTGTGCCAGGGATTTGTGAGATCTAGTTTCTATTATCAGTGCTAATAGTGATGCTCGATAAGTAAATCTGCGGTAAGGTTATGATCTGGGCAATATACTGAAACCTGGTGGCCTTAAGTCAAAAGAGGGATGCTCATAAGACTTGACAAGTTATCTTATAGGTATAAAAAAATTAAGAGCGTACTGTGATCACATTAACCCCCTTCATGTGTACTGAAATGACTTAGGTAAAATAATGAATACATCTGCCGGTCCCTGTTGTAGAATCCCAATATTTCTCTGTCATGTGGAGGTTTCCAAGATTACTGGTTCTTCTATCATACTTAAGTAATTTTTGTATTCTGCTTTCACAATTAAATTTGGGTTCCATTTTCATATAAGGAACAATAATCTAAGTCGGCATTCAATAATCTGATATTATTTTAAGTGATATCATGTTAGAAGACAAGACTACAGGTTCACATCAAATCATCATTGTGATATTAATGTTGCATCATCGTATTGTGCTGAGTGTGAAGCTTCTATACGATGCAATCCCTTTCATTGTTTTAACCTTTTGTAAACAAAAGAATCCTTTATATGCTGATCCTGATTTTTTTCAATAGAGGATAAATGCAGCATGTCAGCTTGCATCCAAAGTTTATATGAGAAAACTGAGAATAAATGTTAAGAATTGCTGCATTAAATGAAGGGAAAATATGATAGAGTGACCCTAAATGATTTATCTATTCGCAATGTCACAACGAGGGCAGACAAAGAAGTTGACGCTTCTAGCATGTTTAGAAGTGCATTTTAATTGAGTCATCTGGTTAATAACAGATAATGTTTTGCCAACATTTCATCATGTTTTATGAAATTCATGATTTTTTGCATTCATTTTGTAGATTAAATAGTAAGTAAACCACCAAGCGTTAACAATAACTTTCAATCATTTTGTGATGGTTTCTGCATCAAATTTAAAAAAATGTAGGGGGAGATAAAGAGGAAACCATATAAGTCACTGAGAAGCCGAAATAACATCAAGTTGATAACAAGATGCTGCTGTTTGTTAAGCAATTTTGAAACTCGAAATCCGATCAAAATTGATTGGGTTTATAATTAAGTATGTTGGTGCAATTGATTGTGTTACAGAAAATAATAAAACAATGTTATCATTATTTCAATTAAGGTGCAATGATCTAGTATTTACCCTAAAATATACAGCCTATATCTCGCTCATAAAATTGGTCACAGCTTTAGAGTGTCACAATACACAAATTAGTTATATTTACTTCTAAACTTATGCGTGATAATTTGTAATCGTTTATTTTAGGGACAAAAAATGATGCAGCTAGATGTTTCCTTATCAATTGCACATGCATATTATGTTATCACTCGCACATACAAATCTTCTGCAAATAAGTGTAGGTATACTCTTAATCTTTACCAGTAGGGGATGTTCTAATGAAGTCATTTGCCAAACAATCAGGTAGGCCTATTGAGATTTCCAATCTTGGTATATTTTTCCGTAAAGTAATTGTTATTATTATAATTACCTAACTATGGATTTAATTACTTCTTTTTATAAGAATAATACAGAATCTTCAAGTGGGAGATGTGGGATGGAAGTCAAAAGTATATTGATATAGAAAAACATATTATTGTAATATGGTTATTAGAGTATTTTAAACAATAGTATGGCTTTTGGTTAGAAGATGCGTCTTTGCCCATTTAAGCCTGCGTTACAAGATTAAAATCCATTTTTCAACAGCACAATTGGAGCAATTGAATTTGTAAGAAGATAATTCCTAATATAGCGATAATATGTTGGTGAAGACTTGTGAAACAGATAGTTGTGTGAACTTGATCAGTGCTGCCAAAAAAATGAATTTACTATTGTATCCATCGCATATATGTAGCAAATTGCTACATATTGAATTTAATTATTTTCAAAAACTTTGACTATGAGCCTGTCTGCCAACATGTCTGACAACCAACAAAACTGTAAGTGCATGGCTGACAGGATACCTGACCGTCAGCCTGTTTCCACGCAGACACAGTGGGGGGAAAACCTGCACTGAACCGGTACAGGAAGGGCAACTTGTTTTACATTTGGCCATTCAATTTGGTCTATCCGTCCAGCTAAAACTGGTCGGATAGACCAAATTGAATGGCCAATTCTTTTCCGCTCAATGACCTCCTCCCACTTGCTCTAAATTAAGTTACATTGGCTGCAAAGCAGTTTTGGACAGATCAATTTAACAATCCGCCTGGGAAAGAGGTATGTGTTGGGTATACCATGAATTGGGTACATTTTTTTATAGAAACAGAGGGGCAACAAAAAATTACATAGTATACCACCTGTATTATTGAACCTTATGGGAACAGACCTAAATTAGACCTATATGAACATGCAATGCAATGCCACAAAGTTATAATTAAAAAACCTCCCAATTCATCCTTATATTAACAAATAAGGTACTTATATGAACTTCTTGTGACACGCCTATTAAGACAATTATAGGGGAATGAGTGACAAAACAGCAGACCGATCAGTTTGAACAATCCTCCATCTCTAGCCCACATTTTGTGAAACTCACTTCTCTTTGCAACCATTGATTTAAGTTTCATATATTGCCAATGCAGCGTCAATCAAACCAAGTCACAATTTATTGAAGCAGTCTTATAGAAACAAGTCTTTGATTTGGTCAATCACTTATTTTCTCTTGACATACTCATTTGGGAACAAAATACTGTAGCATGTCTAGCAATCATGTATAAGGAGAACAAGTTGTGATACTGTTGAGATATTTGAATACTAGATGCAACAATTTACATACTTAGGCACCATTATTACCAACAAACTGGATTTTACTCTGAACACCTTGAAAACTACAGCGAAAGCTCGCCAAAGGCTACATATGATCGCCAAGCTATACCATCTCGGTGTCACTGAGAAACTAATAACGACCTTCTACAAGTCCTTCATAGAGTCAGTAATCCCCTACCACCTGGTTGTGCTATATAGTCATCTGAGCGCAGACTCTAAGAAAAAGTTAAAATCTGTGATAAGAACTGCAGGTTACCTATCAGGCGAACTTACGTTCACATCCGTAGACGACCTTTACTCTAATATACTGAAAGTAAAGAGCCTCCGTATGATTGCTACCGAAGATGAACCACTACTCCGTCTTAACCAGCTGCCGTCAGGCAGATATCAATCAGTCAAGTTCCGCGTGCAGATCCGTGCCAAATGTTTTAGAGCAGAATTCATCAAATACCTAAATAGTGTCTTCCAAAAGTAATAGTATTTTTTTTATGGTCTTATCATTTTATTTATATTTACAGAATCAACAGTTTTAACAATTTTTACAGAGCACCCTACAGAGACAGTTTTATTTCTCAGAGATTGAGACCAAATATAAACATACATACATTAAAATGACAAAAAGAGAAGGTAAATTTAATTTTAAAATGTCCAGTTATGTCTTTTCTCTTTACATGAGAGCTCCAATTCGGTGTCGATCAATGAAACTTAATAGATGACCAATTTTGAAATTTGTGCATGATAAATATTGCTAATATTGTTAAAGTGTTAATATCGAATCGTAATATAATTGCATATGTATGTGCTTTCATTTTCCTTGCGCCTAATTAAATTGATGAGGCACCGACTAAATTATTTGCACTGAAGACCGGAGTTCCCAATTTTAAGTTTTCAAAGGAAAGTTAGTGTAATGGGGTCCGACCAATGTGTTCCTGATCTCTTTTAGAGCCGCTGTAGGGAAGCGCATCTTTTTTACTGAAAGGTACTACTGTTGCAAGCATCTGACTCACATTCACGTTCGTTTCAGATATCAATAGGTATATCTAGTGATGCAAGTTGCATGATTCAGATGTGAAACTCAATCTATAATTGCTGACTAGAAATATAGACTTAATATGTAAATATAAATGCTTAACTAAACTTTCTTTCTAGTGATGCAATTTATCAATCCATAGTGACTTTTCAATCCATCCATAATAAAATGTGGAATATTCATTAGCCTTAGCTTCTGACTGGTATAATTGTGATGCATTGACACTCGATGCATCAAAGACAGATGTTATGACAGTCTCCTATTTAGGAGTAATTTTAGATAAAAATATGAGTTTAAATCCCATGTCAATGAGATTAAACAAAACCTAACCCAGTCATAGCAAACTTTAAGAGAAGTCACCATACTCAGAGGGAACAAACTAATTGTACAAAAAGTCTGATATACTACTGTTGCAAGCATCTGACTCACCTGTCTGGAAGACCAGTTAATCCACAGAAACTGGCATCTATACTCTTCAATGATTGAATTTCCCCCAATCCTGCAGGTAATGTCTGTAGACCCTTATTCCCACTAACATCTAACGACTCCAGTCCTGGCAGTTTGCAGATGCTGTGGTGGATAAATAACAGAATGTTAAAATGCCTTGCAATACTGGTTGTTAGTTGATGGAGCAAAGACAATTGAGCAAACGCATTCTATTAATAGGAGGGAGTTTTAGATTGATCAATTACCCATGTAAGTTGTAACTATCAGATAAATATCTGTATGAATTTTACAGCGCTTCTCCCAAAGCTGAGATTAATTGGTATGACATTGCGATGCACAGGATAGTCAATAATGGCAGGTTCACATTCAAAAGCTAGAAGTCCCCCCCCCCCTGTTTAGGGAGCCCTAATCTGAGCAGCCCTGATTGTCACAATGATCAACATGGAAAATGAATTATGGTGATCTATTAATAATATTAGTAAAATTAGTAATTGAAAGATCATTGACCTGAGGAAATTTTAAGTTTCATAGGCCACATAATCATAAAGACAGCGTCATTTCGCTCTATTTTTCAGTAACAAAGCTTTCTTATTCAATGGTAATCGGCTACATTAAGTTATATTTAAAGGATAATACACCCGTGGCATCGTAACTTTTAACATAATATTACTTGATAGAGTTGAAAGTCTCAGATTATCACTATCAAAAAACTTCTCTCATTGACTAAATGTACAAATGATTTTTATTTTAAATTGGTACAGAGTTGATTTATTATTACACGAGGTGATGAGGACTAATTAATTTGCTAAATATAGTCTCATCATACTGCATTTTTGTTCTGGTCGATTTTCTTGCTAATTGTCAAAAATAGATATAATTAATTAAATTAATATTATGCCTTATTGATAACTTCAAAGTACTATTTCCAAGGTGGTATAGAAACATTGCGGCAGCAGAAATCATATCCCATTACACTCATGCTATTGGTTGAGAGGACAATCCAATGCTCTAATATTATTGGAATAAAAAGTATCACCATTATGATGAGAGAGAGCACTGAACGTTGTGACAGTTTTATGAAAACACATTACCACAATGCATCTCATTTTGAACATTATCGGTGGCTATGAGGTGGTTGTCACATCATTATATAACAAACTTCATGAGATGATCATAAAATAATGCTGTAGTGATGGAAGAACTGTGATGCTATAGCATTGTTAACATTGAATACTTTTTGATAGCATGATCATAACATCATTAAAGTGCTAATTATAAGCTGTTTTCTCACATTTAACAATGATGTATCATCATGTCAAAAATAATGTTTGACTAATACTTAGAACCAAAGATTCTGCTATATCTGAATCTGAACATTGTGATCACCATTCTGTATCCTATTAGACAATAACACAATCCTATCATTTACACACCGTATAATACTTGATAAATTTGTATGCAAAACATTGTCACAATGTTCACAGTTTGCTGGCTTTTTGAGCTTCATCTGTAACAAAAAGGCAAATAGCTTTTAGGTTATTGAATATAGGGATCACAACAATTCCCAGGGATCAGTATATTATTAGCATTTATAAACTTGGATTTTCAGCTTTTTGATAGGTAAACTATAAAGAATAATCCCTTTTCTTTTATATCTATTGGTAGGAACATATAACAATAGTCTTAAACAAACTGCTCACATGGATTTGTAAATAAAAGGCAATATCACCGTGTCTAGCATACTCTGCAAGTCTTCGTCTAAAAGGTAATAAAACTGCCAACACAGGTCTCCAAAATTTAAATTCACACTTTGCTTCTAAATTTTACTAATCGCAGTCACATAGATATGTTGGTAGTTGGTTGTTTGACTGAACTAAATACAATATCTTTATTTTCAGTTTTAACGCTTTGTATATTTGGTATTTTTTGCAGGTCCTTGCCATCATTCTAAGGGCAAATCCTCCACCTGCACCATTTAAATATTTGTAAACATATGTCAACAACAACAACTGTCAACAAATAGTCCATTGAAATAGTCAAAGTGAAAGATTTGAAAGAGTTCAAAAAATGTTTCACCTCTATAAATGGGGCGCAATCATAGACTTGATTATAAACCTAGACATGACACTATATGGATATTGAGGCACTGAGGAACTTAATTGTGGGCAACGTAACGTCATAGGAAGGTGTAGAAGCAATGATGCGATGATTGATTTTCTGTCCACAATCAAGGTTTTTTGTTCATTAACTCGATGAATTTTGATCGGATTTTGAGTTTGAAAAATACAATAGATTAAGCAGCTAATCTCATTTACGGCAAGAAAAGATTTCGAACTCAGAGGTTTATATGGATTTTGTAGTTCAATAGCTGTAGGAATCATCATCTCCTTATTTGTATAAATATTTAAACCAGAGTTGCTACCCCACAAAATTGATATACATATAGTAAGTCTTTTGTTCTGCTCCACAAAATCCACAATAGATTTAGCAGGATAGAAACAAACGACATTTGATATTCTAGTTTGTATCAACCGATGTGTCTTTGATTGAAAGGCCAGCAGTTTTGAATTTGACACCCTATGATAGAATTAAATGTAAATGCTAATTTCATGTATCCAATTTGGCCCTCAAATCGAATCCACACCGAGATATGGAAACATAGTGATTTTGAAATAGAAGTTCAATGGGCAAAAAATGTTGGTAAACTGAACTAATACTAAGCAAAAGTAATGGCTAAAATTTCATGCAGCAGCAGTGAATTTTTGTCAATTGTAACTTTAATAAAATCCGATAATTAACAATTAAATTTGATTTTGATTCTGCACGGTTTTGGTAGCTTTGGTCTTAGCCTTGTATGATATTTTTAAATATGCCTATCGTATACCATGCTCACTGAGCTAGAACTTTATCGACAGAGCAGCAGCATTTCACTCAGGATGGCAGCATAAGAGCTGCAACGATTTAGTATCCAACAGTTTCCTCTATTCTTTTTTCTCCATGATATGTCGGGTAGATTAATTGTAGTGAATTCGCCCATAAGGGCTAGGGGACTTGACTCTACCAATTTTCCGCCGGTCAATTTTGAAAAAGCTCTTGTTTTTAATTACCAGGTGCCCAGAGGGCCTCATTGTGAGATCGGTTGGAATTATGAATGGATTACGCTGGTTTACTTGGTGCAATAGCCAATTACAATAATTTTCCCCTTTGACCTTAAAAGAGCATTGCATCATGATATTCCTGTGACGTAGAATAATCTGTAATGTATTTCCTATGTTTTTGCCTACAATCTGAGCAATTGACTATAGCCAACGTCACTAGGCACTGATTTTCTTCATCCTTGATTTGGGTACACCAATCTACACATATTTAAAATTAAGACCAATAAAACGACGGTCTTTTATAAAAGACTCAGGCAATCAAATTTGAGTCCATAATTGCAAACAATATGATATGGTCTTCTACTATATCGCTCATCTGCAGGAGTGAACTCTCACTGCAGGAGCCATCGAATATTCTCAGGGTTGACAATAACAGGATAATCTCATTTATTGAACCCACCATACACAGACCATTTATAAGAGATTTTATAAAGGAACATTACACAGGACACTTTTTTGTGTAAATACCTGATATGATAATCAGCCTTCACTGTGTTGTTTCTTCGGGGATTAGGCATAACATCCATTGTAAATTTCATGTAAATGAAATTATTCTAAGAAGACAGGAGATACCTATACTTGTTAAGGTGAACAAACTCAGAGTAGTTCTCACAAGATGATGTCTCAATAACAATAACAAACCCAGGTGAAATCACCAAGCAGGGTTTATGGTTATGGTTAATCTATCACATTGGGCCTATTTTAAAACTGGCGATACACAGTATACAAAACATGTATAAAATTTGTATTTCAGTGTTAACAGCTGAGAAGAAATGTGTTTCCCTGATCTGACAAAAAACTAGAGTCTAGAAGTTATGAAATATTCCAACGTAACGCAGTGGAATTGCTGTGTGTGCCCCTGTGCGATGTAAGATGGTTGAGACACAATGCTTGGATGCTGCTTGAAATTACTACTCTGTGACGGGGATTTGCAATATCTAGTTTCTATTATCAGTGCTAATAGTGTTGCTTGATGTGTAAATTTGCTATAAGGTTGTGATCTGGGCAAGATACTGAAACTTGGTGGCCTAAAGTTAGAAGAGGCAAGCTCAAAAGACTTAACAAGTTATCTTATAGGTATTAAAATAATTAAGAGTGTACTGTGATCACATTAACCCCCCTCTTGTGTACTGACATGCCTTAGGTAAAATAATGAATAAATCTGGCGGTCCCTGTTTTAGAATCCCAATATTTCGCTGTCATGTGGAGGTTTTATAAAATTACTGGTTCTTCTATCATACCTAGGTACTTTTTATATCCTGCTTTCACAATTAAATATGGGTCCCATTTTCATATTAGGAACAATTATCTAAGTCGGCATTCAATACTCATAATCTGATATTATTTTAAGTGATGTCATGTTAGAAGACAAGACTACAGGTTCACATCAAACCTTCATTGTGATATTAATATTGTATCATTGTATTATGCTGAGTGTCAGGCCTCTATACAATTCAATTCTATTCATTGTTTCAACTTTAAGTAAACAAAAGAATCCTTTATATGCTGTGCCCTATTCTTTTCAATAGAGGATAAATGTAGCATGTCAGCTTGCATCCAAAGTTTATATGAGAAAGCTGAGAATAAATTTTGAGAAATTCTGCATTAAATGAAGGGAAAATACGATGGAGTGACCCTAAATGATTCGTCTATTGGCAACGTCACATCGAGGTCACACAAAAGAATTGACACTTCTAGCATTTGTAGAAGTGCATTTTAATTGTGTCATCTGGTTAATTAAAGATATTTTTTGCCAACATTTCATCATGTTGTACGAAATTCATGATTTTTTGCATTTATTTTTGGATTAACCCATTAAGCCCTAAGCCTTTGTTCCAAAATCGACAAGCTAAGCCTAGGCTATTTTCATGTTTTCTTGTTTTCGAAATATGGCGTTACTTAAAATCACTTGTACAATTAAATTAAAATTAAATAAATTAATATAGCTACAGGCATCACTTAGAGCTCATTAGAATACCAAGAGAATCTTCTATATCATGATCCATTTATTTCTTCTCTCACATTCAATTACCAGTTCTAAAACTGACAAGTGGTTGATAATGAAATGCCTCTACCAGCATCTGAGCACTTAAACTAAACTAAGTTATTCTTTTTTTTCAGTTATCGCTTTTGTTGTGACAGCTCATGCCCGCCCAATTAATTATTGATTGTTTTATTCGTATGATAATTTTCTAATCAAGTTTTACCTAAAACACGCCTCCAAGACCCAGTGAATTTATAAATTTGTAAGACCCCGTTGGAGGGGAGGGGGGGGGGGGGCTTAAAGCGCCTCTGTAAAACCAAAAAAGCTTTATCTCTTTAACCCAAGAGTTTATTCGGTGTTCCACTGCGCTGCACAGGGTAGTCAATGATGACAGGATCACATCTGAAAGCTAAAAATCCTTCTGATTACGAAGCGCTAACCTGAGGAACCCTGATTATCACAATAAACAACATTGACATTGTACTTCTGAACTTAATATAACTTTATGGTATTGGAAATCACAGATTATCTTAATTTTTACCAGAAAGTGATGACGTAATGGAGTCATTTGCCCATAATCAAGTTATTGATGTTCCTAAGCTGGTTTGGCAGATCAAGCAATATTTATCAAGCTAGTCTACATTGCCATACAAAGCAGCACCAACCTTTCTTGCACTAATTAACAACAGTCCTAGGCTGTGAATATCATCCAAAAACTCTTTTGATTTGATGACTGCTTGCCTGATTCATACCTGGGGTGTATTGCTATGTAGGCGAATTGAGATTTTCAATCCAAGAATATTTCTTGCCAAATTAATTCTTATTATTATAATTACCAAATTACGTGGTTGTTATTATAGGATATATTATAGGATTTTCAAGTGGGAGATGTGGAGTGAAAGTCATCACAAATATTTTCCTGAATTAATATTAAAAAAAATATGGTTGTGATAAAATTATGGTTATTAAAATACTGTACAACTATCGGTTAGCAAATGTGGCGTATGCTTTTTTAATCCTGCACGACAAGAATAAGTACTATTTCTAACAGCATGATAAGAGCGTCTGAATTTGTAAGAACAGAATGCCTAATTTGGCAATACGTGGGCGTAGACTCGTGATACAGATAGTAGTTTGAACTTGATCTGTGCTGCCCAAAATTACTTATTATTATTATGATATATTATGATATTCATTGTTTATTTGAGCCAATTGTTACATATTAAATGAAATTATTTTCAGTTACATAGACTATGAGCCTGCCTGCCAGCGTGTCCGACAATCAACAAAACTAATCAGGTGGTAACGTCTGTGGCAATAATTAATTTCTCTTTTTGTTGGCGGTATATACTTTTGAGAAATAAACTGCTTTAGTTCATCAAATTAAGAAAGTATAGCCTCATATCTGACTGTGCATTGATACAAGGTAATTCGTTGACTTTTATTTTTAAACACCCACCAGAGGTGTGTGGCTGATGTGATTCCAAATTGTCTACCTGTGTCCATGTGTCCTTTGCCCATCTGTTGGACAAATTTCAAGGAACAACCTGTACTGAAATAGCATAAGCTGATGGAAAATTTAATTTAACGGACAGACAATCTATCGCTGGACGGATAGATGAAATTGAATGGCCAATTTTTTTTCAGCTCAATGACCTCCTCCCCCTTGCTCTAAATGCAATTGCATTGGCGGCAATGCGTTTTTGGATTGATCAATTTAACAAGCCACCTGGGAAAGAGGTATGTGTTAGGTATACCATGAGTTGGCTACATATTTTATAGAAACAGAGGGGCAACAAAAAATTACATAGTATACCACCTGTATTGTTGAACCTTATCGGAACAGACCTAAATAGACCTAGATGAACATGCATGCAATGGCTGGTTCATGCCACAAAGCTAAAATTAAAAATACGCTCAATTCATCCTTATATTAAGTAATATGGCACTTATATGTACTTCTTGTGACTCGCCTATTAAGACAATAATAGGAAATGAGTGACAAAACAGCAGACTGATCAGTTTAAACATTCTTCCATCTCTAGCCCACATTTTGTGAAACTCACTTCTTTTTTGCAATCATTGATTTAAAATTCATATATTGCCAATGCAACATCAATCGAACAAAGTTACAATTTATTCAAGCAGTCTTTAAGAAACCAGTCTTAGATTTGGTCAAACACTTATTTTCTCTTGACATACTCATTCGAGAACAAAGTACAGCAGCCTGTCTAGCAATCCCGTATAAGGAGAGCAAGTTGTGATTCTGTCGAGATATTTGAATACTAGATGCATTGTGCGCATAATAAATAATGCTAATATTATTAAATTGTTAATATTGAATCGTAATACAATTGCATATGTATGTGCTTTCATTCTCCTTGCGCCTAATTAAATCGATGATGCACCAATTATATTATTTGCACCTAAAACCAGAGTTCCCTATTTTAAGTTTTCCTTAAATGAAAGTTAGTGTAATGGGGTCAGTCGAATGTTGTCTCGACCACTTTTAGCACCACTGTAGGGAAGCGCATCTCGCTTACTCAAAGGTACTACTGTTGCAAGCATCTGACTCACATGTTTGTTTCAAATATTCAAAGGTATTTCTAGTGATGCAAGTTACGTGATTCAGATGTGAAACTCAACCTATAATTGTTGACTAAAAATATAGACCTAATATGTAAATATAAATGCTAAACTAAACTTGTTTTCTCGTGATGCATGTTATGCGATTCAATTTATCAATCCATAGTGACAATTCACTCCATCCTTAAAAAATGTGAATAATTCACTAGCCTTAGCTTCTGACTGGTATAATTGTGATGCATTGATACTCGATGCATCGAAGACAGATGTTATAACAGTCTCCTATATTGATGTTGAGTTGATTTTTCTCTAACTAATTTTTCAGGGCATGTTGTCCTCAAACATTCTGACAAACTTAAATATTTAGGATTAATTTTTAGAAAAAAATATGAGTTTTAAATCCCATGTCAATGAGATTAAACAAAACCTAATCCAGTCATAGCAAACTTTAAGAGAAATCACCATACTCAGAGGGAACAAACTAATTCTACAAAAAGTGTGATATACTACTGTTGCAAGCATCTGACTCACCTGTCTGGAAGGCTGGTCAAGCCACAGCTTTTCGCATCTATACGCTTCAATGATGCAATTTCCCCCAATCCTGCAGGTAATGTTTGTAGGGCTTCATTGTTATAGACTTATAACGACTCCAGTCCCGGCAGATTGCAGATGCTGTGGTTGATAAATAACAGAATGTTAAAATACCATGCAATACTGCTTGTCAGTTGATGGAGCGAACACAATCGAGCAACGCATTCTATTAATAGGAGAAAGTTTCAGATTGATCTGTTACCCGCGTAAGTTGTAACTTTCAGATACAGATAAATGTATGAATTTTACAGCGCTTCTGCCGAAGCTGAGGTTAATTGATATGACACTGCACTGCAGAGGATAGTCAATGATGGCAGGTTCACATTCAAAAGCTTCAAGTCCCCCTGCATAGGGAGGCTTATCTGAGCCTAGGCTTTGTGAAATATTAGTAGAATGAAAACAGAATTAACACGGAATCACTGGTTCTTAAGAAATTCACATGTGAAGGTTTTTCATGTGAAAGTTTACAAGATCACTTTGCAGTGAAAGTAAGCCAACGACTAACTGAGTACTAAATTGTGAGTTCATTACTTACCAACTGATACCAAGTGCTACTACAGCTGCTATTCTTACAAATTCAATTCAAATTTAACTCCACTTGATTTTTCTAAGGCATGACCTCATCTTGGCCGACAACTGTAATGTAAGTTTTTCTTTTTTGTCAGCTATCGCTTTTGTTGTGACAGCTCATGCCCGCCCAAATAATTGTTCATTGTTTTATTCGTATGATAATTTTCTAATCAAGTTTTACCTAAAACACGCCTCCAAGACCCAGTGAATTTATAAATTTGTAAGACCCCGTTGGAGGGGAGGGGGGGGGGGCTTAAAGCGCCTCTGTAAAACCAAAAAAGCTTTATCTCTTTAACCCAAGAGCTAACCTGAGCAACCCTGATTATCAAAAATAAACAACATTTTAAATGATTTAGATATGTTTATAATCTTAGCAATCTTAGATGTCGCGCCCATTTCATATTTTTTCATTTCAAGTTTTCATACTTGATAGTAGTCGGCTACATTTTTGTAAATGCTACGTGATAATACATCATTGACATTGTACTTCTGAACTTAATATAACTAAATGGTATTGGAAATCTCAGATTATCTTAATCTTTACCAGAAAGTGATGACGTAATGGAGTCATTTGCCCATAATCAAGTAATTGATGTTCCTAAACTGGTTTGGCAGATCAAGCAATATTTATCAAGCTGGTCTACATTGCCATACAAAGCAGCACCAACCTTTCTTGCACTAATTAACAACAGTCCTAGGCTGTGAATATCATCGAAAAACTCTATTGATTTCATGACTGCTTGCCTGATTCATACCTGGGGATTTCAATCCAAGAATATTTCTTGCCAAATTAATTCTTATTATTATAATGACCAAATTATGTGGTTGTTATTATAGGATATATAGGATTTTCAAGTGGGAGATGTGGAGTGAAAATCATCACAAATATTTTCCTGAATTAATATTAAAAAAAATATGGTTGTGATAAAATTATGGTTATTAAAGTACTGTACAACTATCGGTTAGCAACTGTGGCGTTTGCTCATTTAAGCCTGGACGACAAGAATAAGTACTATTTCTAACAGCATGATAAGAGCGTTTGAATTTGTAAGAACAGAATGCCTAATTTGGCAATACGTGGGCGTAGACTTGTGATACAGATAGTAGTTTGAACTTGATCTGTGCTGCCCAAACTTACTTATTATTATTATGATATATTATGATATTCATTGTTTGTTTGAGCCTATTGTTACATATTAAATGAAATCATTTTCAGTTACATAGACTATGACCAGCCTGCCAGCGTGTCCGACAATCAACAAAACTAATCAGGTGGTAACGACTGTGATAATAATTAATTTCCCTTTTTGTTTGTGGTATATACTTTTGAGAAATAAACTGCTTTAGTTCATCAAATTAAGAAAGTATAGCCTCATATCTAACTGTGCATTGATACAAGGTAATTCGTTGATTTTTATTTTTAAACACCCACCAGAGGTGTGTGGCAGGTGGGATTCCAAATTGTCCACCTGTGTCCATGTGTCCTTTGCCCATCTGTTGGACAACTTTCAAGGAACAACCTGTACTGAAATAGCATAAGCAGATGGAAAATTTCTTTTAATGGACAGATAGTTTTCGCTGGACGGATAGACGAAATTGAATGGCCAATTTTTTTTCAGCTCAATGACCTCCTCCCCCTTGCTCTAAATGCAATTGCATTGGCGGCAAAGCGTTTTTGGATTGATCAATTTAACAAACCACCTGGGAAAGAGGTATGTGTTAGGTATACCATGAGTTGGCTACATATTTTACAGAAACAGAGGGGCAACAAAAAATTACATAGTATACCACCTGTATTATTGAACCTTATCGGAACAGACCTAAATAGACCTAGATGCAATGGCTGGTTCATGCCACAAAGCTAAAATTAAAAATACGCTCAATTCATCCTTATATTAACTAATACGGTACTTAAATGTACGTCTTGTGACACGCCTATTAAGACAATAATAGGGAATGAGTGACAAAACAGCAGACTGATCAGTTTAAACATTCTTCCATCTCTAGCCCACATTTTATGAAACTCACTTCTTTTTTGCAATCATTGATTTAAAATTCATATATTGCCAATGCAACATCAATCGAACAAAGTTACAATTTATTCAAGCAGTCTTTAAGAAACCAGTCTTAGATTTGGTCAAACACTTATTTTCTCTTGACATACTCATTCGAGAACAAAGTACAGCAGCCTGTCTAGCAATCCTGTATAAGGAGAGCAAGTTGTGATTCTGTCGAGATATTTGAATATTAGATGCATTGTGTGCATAATAAATATTGCTAATATTATTAAATTGTTAATATTGAATCGTAATACAATTGCATATGTATGTGCTTTCATTTTCCTTGCACCTAATTAAATCGATGATGCACCATCTAAATTATTTGCACCTAAAACCAGAGTTCCCTATTTTGAGTTTTCCTCAAATGAAAGTTAGTGTAATGGGGTCAGTCGAATGTTGTCCCGACCTCTTTTAGCACAACTGTAGGGAAGCGCATCTCGCTTACTCAAAGGTACTACTGTTGCAAGCATCTGACTCACATTTTTGTTTCAAATATTCAAAGGTATTTCTAGTGATGCAAGTTACGTGATTCAGATGTGAAACTCAACCTATAATTGTTGACTAAAAATATAGACCTAATATGTAAATATAAATGCTAAACTAAACTTGTTTTCTAGTGATGCATGTTATGCGATTCAATTTATCAATCCATAGTGACAATTCACTCCATCCTTAAAAAATGTGAATAATTCACTAGCCTTAGCTTCTGACTGGTATAATTGTGATGCATTGATACTCGATGCATCGAAGACAGATGTTATAACAGTCTCCTATATTGATGTTGAGTTGATTTTTCTCTAACTAATTTTTCAGGGCATGTTGTCCTCAAACATTCTGACAAACTTAAATATTTAGGAGTAATTTTTAGAAAAAAATATGAGTTTTAAATCCCATGTCAATGAGATTAAACAAAACCTAATCCAGTCATAGCAAACTTTAAGAGAAATCACCATACTCAGAGGGAACAAACTAATTCTACAAAAAGTGTGATATACTACTGTTGCAAGCATCTGACTCACCTGTCTGGAAGGCTGGTCAAGCCACAGCTTCTCGCATCTATACGCTTCAATGATGCAATTTCCCCCAATCCTGCAGGTAATGTTTGAAGGGCTTCATTGTTATAGACTTGTAACGACTCCAGTCCCGGCAGTTTGCAGATGCTGTGGTTGATAAATAACAGAATGTTAAAATACCATGCAATACTGCTTGTCAGTTGATGGAGCGAACACAATCGAGCAACGCATTCTATTAATAGGAGAAAGTTTCAGATTGATCTGTTACCCGCGTAAGTTGTAACTTTCAGATACAGATAAATGTATGAATTTTACAGCGCTTCTGCCGAAGCTGAGGTTAATTGATATGACACTGCGCTGCAGAGGATAGTCAATGATGGCAGGTTCACATTCAAAAGCTTGAAGTCCCCCTGCTTAGGGAGCCTTATCTGAGCCTAGGCTTTGTGAAATATTAATAGAATGAAAACAGAATTAACACGGAATCACTGGTTGCCAAGAAATTCACATGTGAAGGTTTTTCATGCGAAAGTTTACAAGATCACTTTGCAGTGAAAGTAAGCCAACGACTAACTGAGTACTAAATTGTGAGTTCATTACTTACCAACTGATACCAAGTGCTACTACAGCTGCTATTCTTACAAATTCAATTCAAATTTAACTCCACTTGATTTTTCTAGGGCATGACTTCATCTTGGCCGACAACTGTAATGTAAGTTTTTCTTTTTTGTCAGTTATCGCTTTTGTTGTGACAGCTCATGCCCGCCCAAATAATTGTTCATTGTTTTATTCGTATGATAATATTCTAATCAAGTTTTACCTAAAACACGCCTCCAAGACCCAGTGAATTTATAAATTTGTAAGACCCCGTTGGAGGGGAGGGGGGGGGGGCTTAAAGCGCCTCTGTAAAACCAAAAAAGCTCTATCTCTTTAACCCAAGAGCTAACCTGAGCAACCCTGATTATCAAAAATAAACAACATTTTAAATGATTTAGATATGTTTATAATCTTAGCAATCTTAGATGTCGCGCCCATTTCATATTTTTTCATTTCAAGTTTTCATACTTGATAGAAGTCGGCTACATTTTAGTAATTGCTACGTGATAATACATCATTGACATTGTACTTCTGAACTTAATATAACTAATTGGTATTGGAAATCTCAGATTATCTTAATCTTTACCAGAAAGTGATGACGTAATGGAGTCATTTGCCCATAATCAAGTAATTGATGTTCCTAAACTGGTTTGGCAGATCAAGCAACATTTATCAAGCTGGTCTACATTGCCATACAAAGCAGCACCAACCTTTCTTGCACTAATTAACAACAGTCCTAGGCTGTGAATATCATCCAAAAACTCTATCGATTTCATGACTGCTTGCCTGATTCATACCTGGGGTGTATTGCTATGTAGGCGAAATGAGATTTTCAATCCAAGAATATTTCTTGCCAAATTAATTCTTATTATTATAATGACCAAATTATGTGGTTGTTATTATAGGATATATAGGATTTTCAAGTGGGAGATGTGGAGTGAAAATCATCACAAATATTTTCCTGAATTAAGATAAAAAAATATGGTTGTGATAAAATTATGGTTATTAAAGTACTGTACAACTATCGGTTAGCAACTGTGGCGTTTGCTCATTTAAGCCTGGACGACAAGAATAAGTACTATTTCTAACAGCATGATAAGAGCGTTTGAATTTGTAAGAACAGAATTCCTAATTTGGCAATACGTGGGTGTAGACTTACAGATACAGATAGTAGTTTGAACTTGATCTCTGCTGCCCATAATTATTTATTATTATTATGAATTTTTATGATATTCATTGTTAATATGAGCCAATTGTTACATTTTAAATGAAATTATTTTCAGATACATAGACTTTGAGCTAGCCTGCCAGCGTGTCCGACAATCAACAAAACTAATCAGGTGTTAACGACTGTGAAAATAATTAATTTCCCTTTTTGTTTGCGGTATATACTTTCGAGATATAAACTGCTTCACTTACACAAATTAAGAAAGTATAGCCTCATATCTGACTGTGCATTGATACAATGGCAAATCATTGATTTTTTTTAAACACCCACCAGAGGTGTGCGGCTGATGGGATTCCAAACTGTCACCCCGTGTTAATGTGTCTTTTGCCCATCTGTTGGACACATTTGACGGGACAACCTGTACTGAAAAGGCATAGGCAGATGGAAAATTTGTTTTAATGGACTGATAGTTTTAGCTGGACGGTTAGACCAAATTGAATGGCCAATTTTTTTTTCAGCTGAATGACTTCCTCTCACTAGTTCTAAATGAAATTGCATTGGCAGCAAAGCGTTTTTGGACTGATCAATCTAACGAGTTACCTGGGAACGAGGTACGTGTTGGGTATATCATTAATTGGCCACATTTTTTTATAGCAACAAAGGGGCAACAAAAATATCCTTCATATCTAGCCCACATTTTGTGAAACTCACTTCTTTTTGCAATCATTGTTTTAAGGTTCATATATTGCCAATGCAACGTCAATCGAACCAAATCACAATAATATAGAAGCAGTCTTTTAGAAACATGTCTTTGATATCTTTGGTCAATCACTGATTTTCTCTTGACATACTCATTCGAGAACAAAATACTGCAGCCTGTCTAGCAATCCTGTATAAGGAGGGCAAGTTGTGCTAATGTCGAGATATTTGAATACTAGATGCATAAAAATGACACAAAGAGAAGGCACTGTAAATTTTAAAATGTCCAGTTATGTCTTATATCTCTACATGAGAGCTCCAATTCAGTGTCGATCAATGAAACTTAATAGATGACCAATTTTGAATTGTGTGCATGATAAATATTGCCAATATTGTTAAATTGTTAATCTCGAATCAAAATATAATTGCATATGTATGTGCTTTCATTTCCCTTGCGCCTAATTGAATAGATGATGCATTAACTAAATTATTTACATTCAAAACCGGAGTTCCCAATTTGAAATTGTCCTCAAAGGAAAGTTGGTGTAATGGGGCCAGATCAATGTTGTCCTGACCTCTGTTAGCGCCGCTGCAGGGAAGCGCATCTTGCTTACTCGAAGGTACTGCTGTTGCAAGCATCTGACTCACATATTTGTTTCAGATATTAATAGGTATTTCTAGTGATGCAAGTTGCGTGATTCAGATGTGAAACTCAATCTATAATTGCCGACTAAAAATATAGACTTAATATGTAAATATAAATGCTTAAGTAAACTTTTTTTTAGTGATGCATGTTATGCGATGCGATTCAATTTATCAATCCATAGTGAAATTGCACTCCATCCATAAAAAATGTGGAATATTCACTAGCCTTAGCTTCTGACTGGTATAATTGTGATGCATTGATACTCGATGCATCAAAGACAAATGTTATGACGGTCTCCTATTTTGACTTTGAGTTGATTTTCTCTAACTAATTTTCAGGGCATGTTGTCCTCAAACATTCCGACAAGTTTAAATATTTTCGAGTAATTATAGATAAAAAATTTGAGTTTTAAATCACATTTCAATGAGATTAAACAAAACCTAACCCAGTCATAGCAAACTTTAAGAGAAATCACCATACTCAGAGGGAACAAAGTAATTGTACAAAAAGTCTGATATACTACAGTTGCAAGCATCTGACTCACCTGTCTGGAAGGCCAGTTAATCCACAGTAACTCGCATCTATACTCTTCAATGATGGAATTTCCCCCAATCCTGCAGGTAATGTCTGTAGGCCTTCATTGCGACCAACATCTAACGACTCCAGTCCTGGCAGTGTGCAGATGCTGTGGTGGATAAATAACAGAATGTTAAAATACCATGCAATACTGCTTATCACTTGATGGAGCAAACACAATTGAGCAACGCATTCTATTAATAGGAGAGAGTTTCAGATTGATCAATTACCCATGTAAGTTGTAACTATCAGATATAGATAAATGTATGAATTTCAAATCCCATTTCAAATGATTAAATGAAACCTAACCTAACCATAGCAAACTTTGAGAGAAAAAGTAAGTTTCCGAATGAATTCTAGCTGCAGTCGTGTACACAAGGTAAATAAAACCAAGGATTGAATATAACCTTATTGCTCTAATTAATATATCTAAAAGAGTCCTAACAGTCGAGAGCAGATGTTTAAACATCATAAATCTAAATTGACTTAAACTAAGACAAGGCAAAAGCATATCAATTTCATCATCAAGCGGTACCATTATTTATACCTTTTAACCATTTTCAAACTGACTTGAATTGGTCTCACTAGTGAACTTTGGTGCCAAATTATTTGATGACTTGCCTCTGACCATTAAGTTGTGCCCTGAGCTCAAATTATTCAAGTTAGACATAAAAATCCACCTTTTTGTGCAGAATTATTAAACTTTTCTACATCATAATACTTGTATTTTTATTCTTCTTTTTCTAAAAATTTCAACTGTAATCTCTTTATTTTTTTACGTTATGGTTTTCCTAGTAGTTCAAACACACTTTCATTATTTATTCTTTTAAAAGAAATCCTTGGTACCCAGGTTATGGACCATATTCCCTTGACCTATTAATACTACCAGAATGAATATGCAATATATATAAGTGATTATGTGAGCATTGTTTTAATTAAGGTTGTATCCCTGTTGATTAATATTACTTTTCACAGGTTTCAAGATTAAATATCACAAAGCTAGAAGATATCCATAGATTGGTTCTCCCAAATGCCAATAATACTGATATACCTATGGCATAAAGTAATTAAATTAAAAATGGCAATCAGTTGCCACAACTCTGGAAATTGGTATTGCATATCTTTTTCAGCATATCAACAACACTCTGAATCATCAAAATCAAAAATATAGTCTGCTGTGGCTGGCCGGTGGCTTTATTTTTGTGTGCCCAATACTGTTTGCTGACAAAACACTAGAGTCTAGAAGTTTTGAATTATTACAACTTAACGCAGTGGAATTGCTGTGTGTGCCCCTGTGCGATTTAAGATGGTTGAGATACAATGCTTGGATGGAGCTTGAATTTGCTACTCTGTGACAGGGATTTGCGAGATCTGGTTTCTATTATCAGTGCTAATAGTGATGATGTGTAAATTTGCTTTAAGGTATGATATGGGCAAGATACTGAAACCTGGTGGCCTGAAGTTAGGAGAGGCAAGCTCATAAGACTTGACAAGTTATCTTATAGGTATTGAAATGATTAAGAGTGTACTGTGATCACATTCACCCCCTTCATGTGTACTAAAATGACTTAGGTAAAATAATGAATAAATCTGCCAGTCCCTGTTTTAGAATCCCAATATTTCTTTGTCATGTGGAGGGTTCTAAAATTACTGGTTCTTCTATCATACCTAGGTACTTTATATATTCCGCTTTCACAGTTAAATATGGGTTCCATTTTAATATTAGGAACAATAATCTAAGTCGGCATTCAATACTCATAGTCTGATATTATAAGTGATGTCATGTTAGAAGACAAGACTACAGGTTCACATCAAATCTTCATTGTGATATGAATATTGTATCATTGCATTGTGCTGATTGTGAGGCCTCTATAGAATTCAATACTTTTCGTTGTTTCAAATTTTGGTAAACAAAAGAATCCTTTATATGCTGTGCCTGATTCTATTCAATAGAGGATAAATATAGCATGTCAGCTTGCATCCAAAGTTTATATGAGAAAACTGAGAATAAATTTATAGAAATGCTGCATTAAATGAATGGAAAACACGATAGAGTGACCCTAAATGAATCTTCTTTTGGCAACGTCACAACGGGGTCACACAAAAATGTGGACGGTTTTAACATTTGTAGAAGTGCATTTTAATTGAGTCATCTGGTTAATAAAAGATAATATTTTGCCAACATTTCATCACGTTGTATGAAATTCATGATTTTTTGCATTCATTTCGTGGATTAAATAGTAATTACACCGCTAAGCCTGGACAGTAACTTTCAATCATTTTGTGATGGTTTCTGCATCAAATTAAAAAAAATGTAGGGGGAGATGAAGAGGAAACCATATAAGTCACTTAGAAGCAGAAATAACACCAAGTTGATAAAAGGTGCTGCTGTTTGTAAAGCAATTTTGAAACTCCAAATCCGATCAAAATTGATTGAGTTATGTTGACAGTAAACCAATGATAATATCATTGCTTACTACACCTTCCAATGGCGTTGTGTTGCCCACAATTGAGTGCCTCATTTCAGCTATATGTAGTGTCCTGTCTAGGTTTCTATGGGTGCAATTGATTATGTTACAAAAATTAATAGAAATTTGTTATCATATTTCAATTAAGGTGCAATAATCTAGTATGTACCCTAAAATATACAGCCTATATCTTGCTCATGAAATTGGTCACAGCTTTAGAGTGTCACAATACACAAATTAGTAATATTTACTTCTAAACTTATAACTACTGATAACTTATAATCGTTTAGTTGAGGGACGAAAAATCATGCTGCTAGATATTTTGTCATCATTCGCACATACAAATCTTCTGCAAATAAGTATAGCTATACTCTTAATATTTACAAGGAGGGGAGGATCTAATGAAGTCATTTGCCTAACAATCAAGCAGGCCTAATGAGATTTTCAATCTTGGAATATTTTTCCATAAAGTAATTGTTATTATTATAATTACCTAACTATGGATTTAATTGCTTCTTTTTATAAGAATAATACGGAATCTTCAAGTGGTAGATGTGGGATGGAAGTCAACAAAAGTATTTTGATATAGAAAAACATATTATTGTGATATGGTTAGTAGGGCTTTCGGTTAGAAGATGTGTCTTTGCCCATTTAAGGCTGCATTACCAGACTAAAATCCATTTTTTACAGCACAATAGGTGTGAACTTGATTAGTGCTGCCAAAAAAAATGAATTTACTATGATGTTCAAGAGCCTGTCTGCAAACATGTCTGACAAACAACAAAACCGATAAGGTGGAAACAACAGTAATTATTTTGTCTTTTTGTCCTGTAACGGTAATTATTTTCTCCTTTTTGTTTTTGTAAATACTTTTGAGAGAGAAACTGCTTTAGTTCGTATCATTAAGAAAGTTTAGCGGCACATCTGGCAGTTCAATGACTCAATGAAAAAGAAGCTGTGTTGATACCTTTAGTCGGCGTTGATTTTTATTTTTAAGCACTCACCACCAGGTAAGTGGCTGACAGGATACCCGACCGTTAGCCTGTGTCCATGCGGACACAGTTGGGGGACAACCTGTACTGGACCGTATAGACGGAAAGGCAACTTGTTTTATTGGACAGACCAATTTTGCTGAATAGGCATGGGCGGATAGTCAAAACGGAATGCCCAACTGCTTCAGCTTGATCTGAAACCTTTACCGACTTGCCCCCAGTGAAATTACATTATTGCTAGCAAGGTGCTTAGTTGACATTATGCTGAGAACAGCTTAAATTAAGAGATTGCATGTGCCAGTTAAAAGTCTTCATCAACAAGAAGAGATGTTAGGGCCCGTGTAAAATTTACACAAATTTGGAGCAGTCCAGTGCTATAAATAGCAAGATTGCTCTTGTATGATGACTGTAATGACTGAATACTTTAAAACACCACCTGTATTACTGACCCTTATTTGAGCAGAACAGAATAGACCTAGATGAGCATGCATGCAATGACTGGTTCATGTTCTAGCTTGAATTTAAAAAACCTAACATAGCAAGCAAGCATTTTCCCATTTACTACACGGCACTTAGACGTACGTCTTGTGTTACACTTGTTTAGACAAAGAGGGGAATAAGTGACAATAACAGCAGGCACTCCCATTATTATGTCATAAGACTGATCAGTGTGAACATCCCTCAATCTCTAGACCACATTTGGTGATGCTCGCTTCCTGTTGCCATCATTTACCTAAGCCATGGATCTTGCCAATGCGACGCCCATCGAATTAAGTCACAATATATTGGAACAGCCTTGGAGAAACCAGTCTGCTCAAACAACTGTTTTCTCTTGACATACTCATTCGAGAACAAACTACTGCAGCCTTTTGAGCATTCCTGTTTAAGGAGAGCGAGGTGTGAAACTGCATAAAAATGACATAAAGAGGAAGCAATCGTACTTGGAAAACAGCCAGTCTTGTCTTTTCTCTTTACATGAGAGCTCCAATTCAGAATCGATCAATCAAACTTAATGTAGATGATCAATTGAAATGTGTGCATGATAAATATTTGTAGAGTTTCCAAAAAATTATATATACACAAAAGGAAGTTATTAAATATTAAATCAAAATCAGAGTTCCCAATTTTAGGTTTTTTTTCAAAAGACAGTTAATCATATTTATCCCTGTTGTCAGGGAACACCATGGCCACTGGGATTTAATAAAAAATTGAAAAGCAATAAATCTAATACAGCATAGGTGCTCAATTAGTCTGTGTCCCAATCTCTTACAACTCAGATATTTCTGTCCAGTGACCACCAATGCATTATAAGTAACACCAAACAATACTTAACAACTATGTCAAGGTCTGTAGGCTATTATGATACAATACAATTCATTTAATATATGTGGTATCCAGTCATTACGAAGTGCAGCGAAGTGCAGCGAAGTGAAAAAGTTATGTTTGTCATCTAACATGTCAGCTCTTTGTTGTTTGATCTCAACCAAAGTTTGTATGCAGTACATGCTTGGCACTGAGAACTTTACTCTGAATAATATAAGAAAATATGGCTGTGTATACAGAAACTTACTGTATTAGCCAAATGATTACTGAAAATAAGCGAAGGTTCTCAAAAATTATTGATCCTACTAATCTGTGCCTTTCCCTTGTACAGAGACAGCTAGATATTGATAGTTGTATCATCAAAGAATGCAGCAGTGTTTCCGTTGGAGGGGAGGGGAGCGGGGGGCCTGACAGCGCCTCTGTCAAACCAAAAAAGCTTTATCTCTTTAATCCAAGAGTTCATTTGGTGTTCCACTGCGCTGCACAGGATAGTCAATGAAGACAGGATCACATCTGAAAGCTAAAACTCCATCCTGATTAGCAAGCCCTAACCTGAACAACCCTGATTATCACAATAAACAACATTTTAAATGAGTTAGATTTAGATATTTTCATAATCTTAGCAATCTTAGAAGCTGTGCCCATTTCATATTTTCTTAAGGATGTCAAATAACTCTATTTAAGTAAAAAAAAATTTCGTACTTGTTAGTACATTTTAGTAATTACTACTAGATAATACACCCTAGGCATCGTAATTTTGTACTTAATATAACTAATTGGTATTGGAAATCTCAGATTATCTTAATTTTTACCAGAAAGTGATGACGTAACAGAGTCATTTGCCCAATAATCAAGTTATTGATGTTCCTAAACTGGTTTGGCAGATCAAGCAACATTTATCAAGCTGGTCTACATTGCCATACAGAGCAGCGCCAACCTTTCTTGCACTAATTGACAACAGTCCAAGGCTGTGAATATCATCCTAGAACTCTGTTGATTTGATGACTGCTGGCCTGATTCATACCTGGGGTGTACTGCTATGTAGGCGAATTGAGATTTTCAATCCAAGAATAATTCTTGCCAAAGTAATTGTTATTATTATAATTACGAAATTATAGATTCACTTGGTTGTTTTATAAATACAGGATTTTCAAGTGGGAGATATGGAGTTAAAGTTATCACAAATATTTTCCTGAATTAATATCACAAAACATATTATTGTGATAAAATTATGGTTATTAATGTACTGTACAACTATCGGTTTGAAACTGTGTCGTTTGATTATTTAAGCCTGCATGACAAGAATAAGTACCACTTTTAACAGCATGATAAGAGCGTTTGAATTTGTAAGAACAGGATTCCTAATTTGGCAATACGTGGGCGTAGACTTGTGATACAGATAGTAGTTTGAACTTGATCTGTGCTGCCCAGTATTGCTTATTATTATTATGATTTACTATGATATTGATTGTTTATTTGAGCCAATTGTTACATATTAAATGAAATTATTTTCAGTTGCATAGACTATGAGCCAGCCTGCCAGCGCGTCAGACAATGAACAAAACTAATTGAGGAAGTATAGCCTCATATCTGATTGTGCATTGATACAATTGTAAATCGTTGATTTTAATTTTTAAACACCCACCCGAGGTGTGTGGCTGATGGGATTCGAAACGTTCCAGTTCCACGTTGACCATCTGTTGGACAAATTTAACGGGACAACCTGTACTAAAAAGGCATAAGCAGATGGAAAATTTGTTTTAATGGACATACAGTTTTAGCTGAATGGACAAACCAAATTGAATGGCGAATCTTTTTTCAGCTCAATGACCTCCTCCCACTTGCCCTAAATGAAATTACATTGGTGTCAGAGCATTTTTGGACTGATCAATCCAACAAGCCACCTGGGAAAGAGGTATGTGTTGGGTATACCATGAATTGGCTACATTGTTTTTATAGAAACAGAGGGGCAACAAAAAATTACATAGTATACAACATGTATTATTGAACCTCATCGGGACAGACCTAAATAGACCAAGATGAACATGCATGCTATGGCTGGTTCATGCCACGAAGTTAAAATTAAAAAACCGCTCAATTTATCCTTATATTAACTGATATGGCACTTGTATGCACTTCTTGTGACACGCCTATTAAGACAATAATAGGGGAATGAGTGGCAAAACAGCAGACTGATCAGTTTAATTTTTCCTCCCTCTCGAGCCCACATTTTGTGAAACTCACTTCATTTTGCAATCATTGATATTGCCAATGCAACGTCAATCAAACCAAGTCACAATTTATTGAAGCAGTCTTTCAGAAACCAGTCTTTTACTTGGTCAAACACCTATTTTCTCTTAACATACTCATTCGAGGACAATCTACTGCAGCCTGTCTAGCAATCCTGTATAAGGAGAGCAAGTTGTGATACTGTTGAGATATTTGAATACTAGATGTATAAAAATTACAAAAAGAGAAGGTACACACTCAAAAATCATAACCGTGAAATAATCCTTTGAAAGTATCAAGTTAAAGAAGATACAAATGTGTTTAAGTTTAAAATTGATGCCATATTGCATACACAACATCCCGGCAGTGTCGAACAGATCCTGGCATATTTGAAATTAAGGGAAATTGGCGCAGTCATTGCACACTCGCCCTCAAGGCACACACTATTTCGCTGCCACGATGTGGTCAGTGACTAATCCTCGTGATTTTAACCAACATTTTTAAAGCCAACTAATGACTTAGTACTAAATTGTGAGTTTGTTACTCGCAACAGGGCCAAATGATACCCAGCATCACAACAGCCTCTATCCCAACAAATTAAAAAAAAAGTTCACTTTATTTATTTTTCAATGTAATGCAATGTAATGTAGAATAATATGTCATTCTTTCGTGTGTTATTTATCACTTCTGTTGTGACAGCTCATGCCCACCCTATTAATTTGATCAAAATTGTAGCGCTGATTGTTTTCAGTCTTTTGCTAATCTGCTAATCAATTACAACCTAAGACCACCTCCAGTAGGCAGTAAATGTATTACTTTGTGAGGCCTTACATTGTTCTCTAGGCTTTGGGAGTCGAGGTTCCACCCTGAATCCCGTATCGGGGGTGGTGGGGGGGGGGCTTACAGCTCTTCTCCCAAAGCTGAGAATAATTGATTTGACACTGCGCTGCACAGGATAGTCAATGATGGCAGGTTCACATTCAAAAGCTAGAAGTCCCCCCTGTTTAGGGAGCAACCCTGATTGTCACAATGAACAACATGAAAAATAAATTATGGTGTTTTATTAAGATTATTAGTAAAATTAATAATTGAAAGATCATTGAACTGAGGAAATTTTAAGTTTGATAGGGCACATAATCGTGAAAACAGCGTCATTTCGCTCTATTTTCCAGTAACAAGGTCTTCTTATTCAATGGTAATGGGCTACATTTAGTTATTTTTACAGGATAATACACCCTTGGCATCGTAACTTTTAACATAATATTACTTGATAGAGTTGAAAGTCTCAGATTATCACTCTCAAAAAACTTGTCTGTTGACTTACTGTACAAATTACTTTAATTTTAAAATTGGTACAGAGTTGATTTTTTATTAGATGAGGTGATGAGGACTAATTAATTTGTTAAATATAGTCTCATCATACTGCCGTTTTGTTCTGGTCGATTTTCTTGCAAATTGCCAAAAATAGATATGATTCATTAAATTAATATTATGCATTATTGATAACTTCACTCATACTAGGAAAGGTTGCTCCAACATAATAAAATGATAATAATAATAATGAAAATTTAAATAATAATAATAATGATATAAATATTTGTATTATGCACACGTATAGTCAGTCAGTTTGGCGCAGTGGTTAGCGTGTCTGCCACTTAACCAGCCGGTTGTGGGTTCAAACCCCGCCTGATCACACAGTCCGAGTTTGACTGATCACACAGTCCTTTCGGATCAGGACTATAAATAATGGAGGTCTTCTGTATGTACAACACCATTGTGCATAAAGATTAAAGAACCCTCCTGTATGGTATAGCCCTATACAGGAGTATGCTGTCCTCAACCACTGCAGCTCCGGCCGTGTAGCGTCATGCTTTACGCTGGGTTAAACCTGTCAGTGGTTGAAAAGTGGCAGTAACGACTCGGAAACTTAGTCGTCACTACAAACCTCTTCCTAGACAGACAGCAAAGATATAAAATATATATATCTTATAGGATTAATAAGTATTGCCCCTCATGTTAATGGAAGAAGACAACTCAATGGAGCAATCAAGATATAAGGTCATTCATACAATGTCTGACAATTATTTTTTTATCAAGTTTACCCTGTATACTCAACAAAGTTTGCAAAGGTTACAGTCCAGTAGAGCTAGGATAGGCAAGATGTATTCCATCCCATAGAAAGCTGAGTAAAGTAGATATTTCATGTCAGCTTTGAAAAGCTCCGTTGGGGTAAGTACTGAAATGCCGATAAACTGCAAACCCAACATGAGGAGCATAGAGCACCATTGAAAAGTGCTGCTTCGCACCCTCAAGGATTATTACTTTCCCTATATTATTTATAGATCAGTTTTTGAGAATTGGCACCGGTATTGTAATATTTCAGGTAGTTTAAATGTCACATAATATTATATCATACCTAATTTCAATTCGGTAAATTGCAATTCAAATCTGTGTGCAGCATTACTTTGAAGAGTATTAAGAAATCACATCATTTGCTGGTGTCTTGCTGAACATTGTTCTAGTATGTTGTTAATACATCTTCCAAAATACTATTTCCAAGGTGGTATAGAAACATTGCGGCAGCAGAAATCATATCCCATTACACTCATGCAGTTTGTTGAGAGGACAATCCAATGCTCTAATATTATTGGAATGAAAAGTATCACCATTATGATGAGAGAAAGCACTGAGCGTTGTGACAGTTTTATGATAAAACATTACCACAATGCATCTCATTTTGAAAGTTATCGGTGGCTATGAGGTGGTTGTCACAGCATTATAAAACAAACTTTATAAGATGATCATAAAACAATGCTGTAGTGATGGAAGAACTGTGATGCTATAACATTGTTAAAATTTAATACTCTTTGATAGCATGACCATAGCATCATTAAAGTGCTTATTATAAGCTGTTCTCTCGCATTTAACAGTGATGTATCATCATGTCAAAAATAATGTTTGACTAATACTTAGAACCAAAGATTCTACTATAACTGAATCTGAACATTTTGATTACCATTCTGTATCCTTTTAGACAATAACCCAATCCTATCATTCACACACCATGTAAATCTTGATAAATTTGTATGCAATAAGAATCAAGAATTATCCCTTTTCTTTTATATCTATTGGTATGAACATATAACAATTGTCTTAAACAAACTGCTCACATGGATTTGTAAATAAAAAGGCAATATCGCCTTGTCTAGCATACTCTGCATGTCCTCATCGAAAATGTTATAAAACTGCCAACACAGGTCTCCAAAATTAAGATTTACACTTCTGCTTTTAAATTGTACTAATCGCACTCACGTAGATATGTTGGTAGTTGGTTGTTTGACTGATCTAAATACAACAGCTTTATTTTCAGTTTTAACGCTTTGTATATTTGGTATTTATTGCAGGTCATTGCCATCATCTTGAGGGCAAATCCTCCACCTGTATCATTTAAATATTTATAAATATTATATTCAACTGTCAACAAATAGTTCATTGAAATCGTGAAAGTGAAAGATTTGAAAGAGTTCAAAAAAGTTGCCACCTCTATAAATGGAGTGCAATCATAGACTTGATTATAAACCTTGACATGACACTATATGGATATTGAGGCACTGAGCACTGATTTTGTAGTTCAATAGCTGTAGGAATCATCACCTCCTGTATGAATCTATAAACGAGAGTTGTTACCACACAAATTTGATATACATATAGAAAGTATTTTGTTCTGCTAAACAAAATCAACAAGAAATTTAGAAGAATAGAAAAAAAAGACAGTGGATATTCTAGTTTGTATCAACTCGATTCCACACCGAGATATGGAAACATAGTGATTTTGAAATAGAATTTAAGTGGGCAAAATATGTTGCTAAACTGAACTAATACTAAGCAAAAGTAATGAATAAAAATTCATGCAGCAGCAGTGTATTTTTGTCAATTGTAACTTTAATAACATCCGAAAATTAAAAAGCGTTATTATTAATGCACACAATTAAATTTCATTTTGATTCTGCAAGGTTTTGGTAGCTTTGGTTTTAGCCTTGTATGATATTTTTAAATATGCCTATCGTATACCATGCTCACTGAGTTAGAACTTTATCAACAGAGGACTGAGTACTAGGAGGTATAAAGTTTCCTAAGCAAAACTTTTCAAATTGATGATAATCCAGAGCGGCAGTATTTCATTCAGGATGACAGAATTAGAGCTCCAACAATGTAGTATCCAACAGTTTCCTCTACTCTTCTGTTTCGATGATACTTTTGAATTTCTTGCCACAAGCTGGTATTGCTGGTATGTCCGGTAGATTCAGTAGTGAACTCGCAATAAGGGCTAGGGGACTTGACCCTACCAATTTTCTGTGTGTTAATTTTGAAAAACCTCTTGTTTTTAATTACCAGGTGCCCAGAGGGCCTCATTGTGAGATTGGTTGGAATTGTGAATGGATTAGGCTGGTATACTTGGTGCAATAACCAATTTCCATGATTTTCCCCTTTGACTGCCCTTAAAAGAGGAGTGCATCATGATATTCCTGTGACATAGAATAGATGTCTTTCATATGTTTGTGCCTACAATCTGAGCAAATAACTATAGCCAACGTCACAAAGCACTTATTTTCTTCATCCTTGATTTGGGACACCAATCTACACATATTTAAAATTAAGACCAATAAAACGATGGTCTTTTATAAAAGACTCAGGCAATCAAATTAGAGTCCATAATTGCAAACAATTTGATATGGTCTTCTACTATATAGCAAATCTGCAGGAGTGAACTCTCACTGCAGGAGCCATTGAATATTCTCAGAGTTGACAATAACAGGATAACCTCATTTATTGAACCCACCATACACAACCATTTATAAGAGATTTTATAAAGGAACATTACACAGGACACTTTTATGTGTAAATACCTTGAGATAATAATCAGCCATCACTCTATTGTTTCTTGGGGGATGAGGGATCACATCCATTGTGAATTAAATGTAAATGAAATTGTTCTAAGGAGACAGGTGACAGCTATACTTGCTTAGGTGAACAAACCCAGAGTACGTCTTACAAGATGATGTCTCAATAACAATAACAAACCAAGGTGAAATCACCAAGCAGGGTTTATGGCTATGGTTAATCTATCACATTGGGCCTAATTTAATACTGGCAATACACAGTATACAGAACATGTAAAAATATTGCATTTACGTGTCAACAGCTGAGAAGAAATGTGTTTCCCTGATCTGACAAAACACTAGAGTCTAGAAGTTTTGAAATATTACAACATAACGCAGTGGAATTGCTGTGTGTGCCCCTGTGCGATGTAAGATGGTTGAGATACAATGCTTGGATGCTGCTTGAATTTGCTACTCTGTGACAGGAATTTGCGAGATCTAGATTCTATTATCAGTGCTAATAGTGGTGCTTGTTGTGTAAAATTGCTGTAAGGTTACGATCTGGGCAATATACTGAACCTTGGTGGCCTGAAGTTAGAAGAGGCAATCTCATAAGACTTGACAAGTTATCTTATAGGTATTAAAAAAATTAAGAGTGTACTGTGATCACATTGACCCCCTTCATGTGTACTGAAATGACTTAGGTAAAATAATGAATAAATCTGCCGGTCCCCGTTTTAGAATCCAAATATTTCTCTGTCATGTGGAGGTTTCTAAAATTACTGGTTCTTCTATCATTTCTAGGTACTTTTTTATATTCTACTTTCACAATTAAATATGGGTTCCATTTTCAAATTAGTAACAATAATCTAAGTCGGCATTCAATACTCATAATCTGATATTATATTAAGAGATGTCATGTTAGAAGACAAGACTACAGGTTCACATCAAATCTTCATTGTGATATTAATATTGTATCATTGTATTGTGCTGAGTGTGAGGCCTCCATACAATTCAATGCTTTTCATTGTTTCAACTTATGGTAAACAAAAGAATCCTTTATATGCTGTGCCTGATTCTTTTCAATAGAAGATAAATGTAGCATGTCAGCTTGCATCCAAAGTTTATATGAGAAAACTGAGAATAAATTTTAAGAAATGCTGTTTTAAATGAAGGGAAAATACGATAGAGAGACCCTAAATGATCCATCTTTTGGCAGCGTCACCACAAGGTCACACGAACTATTTGAGGCTTCTAGCATTTGCATAAGTGCATTTTAATTGAGTCATCTGGTTAATAAAAGATAATTTTTTACCAACTTTTCATTTTGATTTATGAAACTCATGATTTTTTGCATTCCTTTGTAGATTAAATAGTAACTAAACCATTAAGCATGGACAATAACTTTCAATCATTTTGTGATTATTTCTGCATCAACTTATACAAATGTACTGGGAGATAAAGAGGAAACTATATAAGTGATGAACATAAAATTTGAATTGTTGACAGTAAATCAATGATAATATTATTGCTTATTACACCTCCCAATGACATTGCGCTGCCTACAATTTAGTGCCTCACTTCAGCTAAATGTAGTGTCATGTCTAGGTTTATAATTAAGTCTATGGGCGCAATTGAATATGTTACAAAAATTATTAAAAATTTGTTATCATATTTAATTAATTAAGGTGTAATAATCTAGTATTAACCCTAAAATAGACAGCCTATATCTTGCCCATTAAATTGGTCACAGCTTTAGAGTGTCACAATACACAAATTATTAATATTTACTTCTAAATTTATATCCGTGATAATTTATAATCATTAAGTTGAGGGACAAAGAATCATACGGCTAGATATTTTGTTATCACTCGCACATACAAATCTTCTGTTAAAAAGTGTAGGTATCTTTACCAGTATGGGATGATCTAATGACATCATTTGCCGAACAATCAAGTAGGGATATTGAAATTTTAAATTTCGGAATATTTTTCCATGAAGTAATTGTTATTATTATAATTACCTAACTATGGATTTAATTACCTCTTTTTATGAGAATAATACGGAATCTTCAGGTGGAAGATGTGGGATGAAAGTCAACAAAAGTATTTTAATAAAGAAAAAAACATTATTGCGATATGGTCATTGGAGTATTTTGAGCGATAGTAGGGGTGTCGGTTAGAGGATGTGTCTTTGTCCATTTAAGCCTGCATTGCAAGACTAAAATCCATTTTTACAGCACAATTGGAGCAATTGAATTTGTAAGAAGATAATTCCTAATTTAGCGATATGTTGGTCTAGACTTGTGAAACAGATAGTGGTGTGAACTTGATCAGTGCTGCCAAAAAAAATTAATTTATAATGGCATTCATCGTATATATGTAGCAAATTTAAAGGGCAACCAAGGTTTCAAACAACTTCTCATTGATGGCCATTAATTAATAGCAGATTGCACCTTCTGCATGGGGAAAAAGACAAAATATAATTCAGCCAGAATTCTTGTGAAACATTTCTTCCATCAGGTACTCAAACTCAGCTAAAAGAGAATATCACATAGCAGTTTCCTGTTCCTGTTATTATTTAGCCTGTGCTCTATAATTATTACAGCAAAGCCTTGGAACCTCCCCTAAACTGAAGTGTTACCCAGCTAAGAGTTAGCAACTACTTTGAGTTTTGCATCACGTGATGCACAAAGCTGATGCTGCCCAGCACATTATTCGCTACCCATTAATGCATTGCTGCGAAACTTTGGTTGCCCTTTAATTATTCTCAGTAGCAAGCCTGTCTGCCAGCATGTCTGGCAATCAACAAAACCAACAAAACCAATAAATTGGTAACAACTGTGAAAATTATTAAACAGGGTAAATTAGTCCAAAGATTGAATATTCCACTCAATTTCCTCATTGCTCCAATGAATATATTTAAAATAGTTCTAAGAGGGATAACAAATGCTTAAACATCCTAAATCTAATTTGACTTGAAACTGTCACAAGGCATATCGATTCTATCATCAAGCGGTACCGTTATTTATACCTTGATCAGTATTCAAATGTATATAAGTGATGATGTAATAATTGTTTGAAATAAGGTTGTATCCCTAACCATGTGGATTCATATTCCTTGGGTGGCTCTGAGGCTGTTATTCGAGATTACTGTACTGTTGTTAGTGTGCACACCTAATTCAACCTATTGAAGGCGAGAATTTGGATATTATTCAAATTGTGTAGCTAGCTGTATGTTCATAACCTTTGTGTGATACTACCATGGTTATGATGATTGTGTATACATTTTGGTTTCTTATTTGTACATATTTTTGTATTTACGTGTTCTGCAGCTAGCTGCCTACCAAATCTGTTTCTCGGTTCGTACCCAATTTTGAGAAGCCTAGGTGATGACTGTGAGATATAGAGTTGTTTCTTCCAAAATCTTCCATTCAAGTAAGTTTAAGCAGAGAGCAAGTGTCGTTATTAATGACTTCTTAAATTTTGTGACGTTTTTATTACTTGCTTTACTCATTCACTTGAGCTTTTGAGCAGGAAATCTGAGAGTAGCAACATCTTTGCGTCTTGATCTTGAATAGCCTTCACAGCACAAGAAGTTCGTAATTCATAATAAATAAGCTATAATCAATAAATTGGCTCGGCCATAAACAGAAGTCAAATTTATCCCTGTTGTCAGGGGAACACCACGGCCACTGGGATTTAATAAATAAATTGAAGAGCAATCAAGCTATTACAGAATAGGTGCTCAATTAGTCTGTGTCCCAATCTCTTACAACTCAGATGTTTTTGTCCAGTGACCAGTAATCTATTATAAGTGACACCAAACAATACTTAATAACTCTGTCAAGGTATGTAGGCCTATTACGATACAATACAATTCAATCTGTATATGTGTGGTACCCCGTCATTACAAAGTGCAATGAAGTTGAAATGTTATGTTTATCAGCTGACATGTCAACTCTTTGTTGTTTGATCTTGACCAAATTTGTATGCAGAACATGCTTGTCACTGAGGATATTACTCTGAATAATATCAGAAAATATGACTGTGTATACAGAAGCTTACTGTATTAGCCGAAGGATTACTGAAAATAAGCGAAGGCTGTCAACAAACCGGCTCTCAAAAATTATTGATCCTACTAATCTGTGACTTTCTCTTGTTCAAAGACTAGAGCTCGATAGTTGTATCATCACGAGAAGCTGCGGTGTTTCATAGATCAATAAATCATTGAAATACAGGCAGCTGAACAGAATGCTATATTGTGGATTTAAGGTGGATTGTATGATGAGAAGTTTATCCCCGCGTCTTACAAAATTATGCTCATTTTCTACCTCAACTGGTATTTTTCCATTAATCCTAATTAAAAGTTGTTTCATTTGGCTTCGCGACATATTAAGAGAATGAAAACAGATTTAAAATGGAATCACTGTGTGCCAAGAAATTCACATGTGAAGTTCATTCATGCACAAGTTTACACAATCACTTTGCAGTGAACGTACGCCAAAGACTAACTGAGTACTAAAATGTGAGTTTGCTACTTGCAAAAGGGTCAACTGGTACCAAGTTGCACTACAGCTGTTATCTCTACAAACTCAATAAAAATTTAACTCAACTTGATTTTGTTTCAGGCATGACCTCATATTGGCCGACAACTGTATTGTAAAATGATAAGTTATTCTTCTCTGTCAGTTATCAGCTCATGCCCGCCAATTTAATTGTTGATTGTTTTATTCCTTTGATAATTTGACAATCAAGTTAATTTATTAATTTGTAAGGTCTTACATTGTTATCTAGGCTTTGGGGAAGGGGCTCTGCCCAGAACTACGTTGGGGAAGGAGGGGTGGGGTGGGGGGGGGGGGGCTTACAGCGCCTCTCTCAAACCAAGGAGCTTTATCTCTCAAACCCAAGAGTTTATTTGGTGTGACGCTGCGCTGCACAGGATAGTAAACTATGACAGGATCACATCTGAAAGTTGGAAATCCCCCCTGATTGGGAAGCCCTAACCTGAGCAACCCTGATTATCACAATAAACAACATTTAAATGAATTAGGGAGATATGTTTATAATCTTAGCAAACTTAGAAGTTGTGCCCATTTCGTATTTTCTTAACAATTAGTCATTGATAGATCATTGAACTGAGGAAATTCTAAGTTGGGTTCCTTGTAGAAAAGGATGTCAAATAACTCTATTTTGGTGTACAAACTCTCGTATTTGATAGTAATATGCTACATTTTAATTATTACTAAGGGATAATACACCCTTTGCATCGTACTTTTCAACTTAATATAACTAGATGGTATTGGAAATTCCAGATTATCTTAATCTTCACCTGAAAGGGATGACGTAATTGGTTTGGCACATCAAGCAAAATCAAGCTGGCTTACATTGCCATACAGAACAGTACCAACTTTTCTTGCACCAACAAACAACGGCAAAAGGCTGTGAATATCATCCTGAAACTCTATTGGTTTGATGACTGCTGGCCAAGTCATACCTAGGGGGTATGTCGCTATGTAGGCCTATTGAGATTTTCAATCAAAAAATATTTCTTGCCAAAGAAATTTGTTATTATTTTAATTACGAAATTATGGATTTACTTAGTTTTTATAAATACAAAATTTTCCAGTTGGAGATGTGGAGTGGTTGTCAAGACAAATATTTTCCTGAACTGATATTGAAAACGATATTATTGTGCTATGGCTATTAGAGTAAAGCACAGCTTTCGGCTAGAAAATGTCCCGTTCCCTTATTTAAGCCTGCATGACAAGAATTATAATACCACTTTTAACAGCATTATTAGATCCTTGGAATTTTTAAGAACACAATTCCTATTTCAGCAACATGTGGGTGTAGACTTGTGATACAGATAGTGGTGTATACTTGATATGTGCTGCCCAAAACTATATCCATATTTATTATTATTTTTAATTATCGTGATTTTCATCGTTTATTTGAGCCAACGGTTACATATTTAATGCAATTATTTTCGGCTACATAAGTAATGAATCTGCCTGCCAGCATGTCTGACAATCAACAAACCTAATCTCGTGGTATCAACCGGGACAATAATTAATTTTCGTTTTTTTACGGTATATACTTTTGAGAAATAAACTCCTTTGGCTCATATGATGGAGAAAGAGTAGCCTCGTATCTGACAGTGCATTTTACAATGAAAATTTGAGCTGTATTGAAACCTTCAGCAGGTACTGATTTTTGTATTTTATCACTCACTCACTGCAGCTGATGGAATTCCAAACTATCCACCTGTGTCCATGCACCCTGTGCCCAAATGTTGGACACTGTTGGCGGGACAACCTGTACTGGACGGGTGTGGGCTGACGGGCAATTTGTTTTAATGGATGGACATTTTTTGCTGGACGGATAGACAAAACGGTATGGCCAATTTTTTAAGCTCTAGCGACCTCTTTCGACTGGCGCTAAATAAAATGACTTGGCGGCAAACTGTTTTTGGACTGATCAATTTAGCAAGCCATCTGGGAAAGAGGTGTGTGTTATGTAGTGCCCCTATACCATGAGCTGGTTACATTTTTATAGACACGGAAGGGCAACAAAAAATTACATAGTATCCCACCTGTACTATTGGTCCTTATTGGAAAAGTCCTAAATAAACCTAGATGAACATGCATGCGATGCTCTTTGTAAAATCTTCATATAAATTCTCTATAATAAGTCAATTAAGTGTTAAACTGTCCAAATTTTGTGACTCGGTTTGGATAAAAATACCTTCCACAAACAACCAACACGGCTACATCATCGGATCAATTTATCTTCCCCCTGATGCTAACAAAACCGAATTCATTACAATGATGAGCTCAATTCTACATCAAAACCAATATGTTGGCCATAAGTTTATACTACTAGGAGACTTTAATATTAATTGGAATTCCTCATCAAACGAAAAAACACATTTAGAGCAGAGCTTCTTGTCTGCAGGGCTATTACAGCAAGTTAATGGGATTTCATACATTAGCCATTTAGGGAGAGAAAGCTTATTAGACCACAACTATGTGAACAGTAACATTAGCATTAATAGTTGCAAGATCCTGACATGCGATAGATCAATTTCTGATCACTATGCCACATACTTAGTAATTAATCAACATCATGCTATAAAACAGCCACGCAAACTAATTAGAACCAGAAATATTCACAGCATTAATCATGAGGAATTTTATAATGACTGTTCGAAACTTCCACTACTGCAAACAGCAACTGACATGAACAAATCATTGCATCACCGCATGGAAAATATCGAAAACTTTATCTCTGACCTGATTGACAAGCATGCTCCAGTTAAAACAAAAAGAGTGCGAGGGGCTAAAAACCAGTGGCTTTTCCCTGATATTCAGCATCTCATTAATTTAAGAAACAAATTTCACAAGAGGGTATTCAAGGATATACCTAATCCAGCTACAGCGCAAGTCAAACAGTTCAACAAGTTTCGAAACTTTGTTACAAATAAAATTAGGAATGCTAAGAAAGACTTTATAAATGACTCGTTATCTAAAGATGAAAAAAGTTTTTTCACCTGCCTGAAATCACTGACAGGAAAGAAGAAATCCTCTGATCAAATCGAGAAAATTAGCTATCAAAACTCTACCTACACCTCAAACTCTGACAAGGCAAATACCCTTAATAGATATTTCACCACGGTCGCTGGACAATCGGTTTTTAGTCCTAAGATCGATCCACAACCTGACCTTTTCCATGGTCCAAGTTTCTCTTTCACATATGTTGAGAGCGAAACAATCTACAAACTGATAAAGTCCCTCAAACCAAATAAACGGGGTGGCTTGACCATGTTTCCAGCTTCCCTGTACCAAATTGTTGCAGACCTATTAGCTCTTCCCATAGCCCTGATCATTAACGAATGCTACAAGAAATCAATATTCCCTGACTGCCTAAAAACAGCCCTGGTCACCCCACTCTTTAAGAAGGGCGATAAAACAGACCCTTGCAATTACAGACCAATTTCCAGTCTGCCAATCATATCAAAGGTGTTTGAGCTAGATATGAAAAATCAAATTATGACCTTTATCGAAACACATGGAATACTCTCAGATCGACAATTCGGTTTTCGTAAGCACCATTCTAGTGAACAGTTACTACTTTCTCTTTTACAAAATTGGAGAACAACGCTAGACAACCCTCAACCGAATTTCATAGGTGCACTGTCTTTGGACGTACGTAAAGCATTTGACACTATAAATCATGGACAACTCATCCACACTCTAAAGCGACTAAATTTTGCAGAGTCAACAACAAAATTATTTACATCCTATCTTTCACATCGAACCCAAATCATGAAAGTTGATCATGATCAGTCCAGTGCACTACCGATTACATGTGGAGTACCCCAAGGAAGTGTTCTAGGTCCAATCTTATTCAATCTTGCTATCAATGATCTCCTTAACAAGCACAAAACTGCATTCGCTTACGCTGATGACACCGTTATTTACTGCACAGCAACAGATATCCCTACCTTAATGGATAAATCTGAGTCATTGATGAGAGAAGTATCGAATTGGTATTCAAACAATCTCCTTCAACTCAACTTATCCAAAACTCAATACTGTATTTTCTCAAATAGGAAAGTAGAAGATTTTTACCAAATCCAAATAAACAATTTGAAAATAGAATCCAAGCATTCACTCAATCTTCTTGGAGTTATTCTTGATTCAGAACTTAGTTTAACCCCTCAGGCTAATGCCACCGCCTCTAAAGCAAACAAAATGGTCTACTTGTTATCAAAACTAAAAAAATACATGACAGTAGAAAACTCATTGAAGACTTACAAATCACTGATCAGACCTATAGTAGAATACTGCTCATCATTGTACCTTGATGTTTTAGCCAAAAATTCAGATACATTAGAAAAAGTACAAAATAAAGCAATCAGAATCATAACTTCAGCCCCCAAACAATTTTCTGTCACATCTGGCCGTTTGCTCCTAAATTTACATACTCTCCACAGTAGAAGGAATATTCTTTTTCACAATTTTCTCAAATCGAGGGTCCATAAAGGCCGTGCATCCAAGCACATACTTCATATCGTTAGCAGATCAAACAGACATACACGATCACTTCGTAGCAACTGTGCAATAATTAAACCCTCATTTAGATCAAACCTAGGCAAATCAGCCTTTTTAAATATTTTTCATACATTTGTAACTAAATCAACCAAGCCTCATGAATCATTATCATTTAATCCCACCTAATATTGTTAACTTGTATTTTTGTTTGCCACTCTCTGTTTCTTCTTTTCTTTTTTCATCTTATTCATGCAATTTATGATACCATGCTTTCATTATCCTACACACTCTATAGTATGTAACACCCTACCACTTATATCTTTTTATTCAAGTCATTTTTTGTATTTATGTTAATGTGTATGAGGTCAACAAGTTATTTTTAATTTGCTTTAATTATAAACTTTTAGAAAACCTCAATAAATAAATAAATAAATAAATGCCACAAACTTAAAATTAAAAAAACGATCATTGTATCCTATTATTAACTATATGGCACTTAGATGTACTTTTTGTGTCACACTTATTGAACCAAACCACAATATATTGAAGCAGTCTTTTATAAACAAGTCTTTGATTTGGTCAATCACTTATTTTCTCTTGCCATACTCATTAGAGAACAGAACAGAAAATTTAAAACGGAGTTCCAAATTTTAAGTTTTCCTCAAAGGAAAGTTGGTGTAATGGGGTCAGACCAATGTTGTCCTGACCTCTTTTAGTGTCGCTATAGGGAAGCGCATCTCCCTTACTCAAAGGTACTACTGTTGGAGGCATCTGACTCACATGTTTGTTTCAGATATCAATAGGTATTTCTAGTGATGCAAGTTACGTGACTCGGATGTGAAACTCAATCTATAATTGCTGCCTAAAAATATAAGCTTATTTTACAAATATAAATGCTGAAAAAACTCACATTGCTAGTAACCATAAATCAATTGAATTGCAATCTGACATTTCAGATATGAATTAGTATTTATAGTGATGCTAGTTATGCGATTCAATTTAGCAATTCCCAGTGAAATTTCACTCCGTCCATGAAAAAATATGAAACATTCACTAGCCTTGGCTTCTGACTGGTATAATTGTTATAAATTGATACTCAATGCATCAAAGACAGATGTTATGACAGTGTCTTATTATGATTTTGATTTGATTTCCTCAAACTTATTTTTCAGGGCATGTCCTTCGAGCAGTCTGGCAAACTAAAACATAAAGCAATTTGAGAAAAATGAGATAAATGTATGAACTTTAAATCCATTGTCAATGACAAGACAAAGGCATATCAATTCCACCATCAAGTGGTACCATTATCTATACCTCTCAACAGTTTTAATATGTATATAAGTGATGATGAAATAATAGTTGAATTAAGGTTGTATCCCTTACCACGTGGATTCATAATTCTTAGGTAGACCTGTGGCCGTTATTTAAGATTACTGTAATGTTGCAAGTCCGGAAACCTAATTCAGCCAGTTTAAGGCAAGAATTTGGCTTTTATTCAAGTTGTGTAGTTTGCTGAATGGTCATAACCTTCGTGTGTGATGCTACCATGGCTATGATTATTGCGTATACATTTTTCGTTTCTTATTAGGATATACTTTCTCATTTACGTGTTCTCCAGCTAGCCGCGTACCAAATCTGTTTCTTGGTTTGTACTTAAGTTTGAGAAGCCTAGGTGATGACTGTGAGATATAGAGTTGTTTCTTCTAAAATCTTTCATTCAAGTAAGTTTTAGCAGAGAGCAAGTTTTGTTATAAATGACATTAATGTTTGGGATGTTTTTATTACTTTCTCTCAAGCAAAGTTTTACTTGTTTTACTCTTTCTCTTGAGTTTTTGAGCAGGAAATCTGAGATTAGCCACATCTTTGTGTGTTGATCTTGAATATTTTTCACAGAACAAGAAGTTCCTAATTCATAATAAATAAGCTATAATCAATAAATTGGCTTGCGCCATAAACAGAAGTCAAATTTATCCCTGTTGTCAGGGGAACACCACGGCCACTAGGATTTTTAAAAAAATTTGGAAAGCAATAAATCTATTACAGATTAGGTGCTCAATTAGTCTGTGTCCCAATCTCTTACAACTCAGACGTTTCTCTCCAGTGACCAGCAATACATTAGATGTAACACCGAACAACACTTGATAACTCTGTCAAGGTATATGGGCCTATTACGATGCAATACAATTCATTTAATATAAATGTTTGGTACTCAGTCATTACAAAGTGCAATGAAGTGAAAATGTTATGTTTATCATCTGACATGTCAGCTCTTTGTTGTTTGATCTCAACCAAATTTTGTATGCAGTACATGCTTGTCACTGAGAATTTAATAATATCAGAAAATATGACTGCGTATACAGAAGCTTACTGTATCAGCCGAATGATTACTGAAAATAAGCGATGGCTCTCAAAGATGATTGATCCTACTAATCTGTGACTTCCACTTGTACAGAGACAGCCAGAGCTTGACAGTTGTATCATCACAAAATGCTACGGTGTTTCTTAGATCACTTAGTCATTGATATACAGGCAGCTGAATAGAGTGCTATATTGTGGATTTAAGGTTGATTGTATTATGAGATAGATCTTGACGATAAACTTCCTGGGAAATTTATCCCCCTTGTTTGACAAAATTGTGCCCATTTTCTACCTCAACAGGTATTTTTCAATTAATTCTTATTAATAAATGTCTTACAAGGCTTCGTGAAATATTAAGAGAATGAAAACAGAATTAACCTGGAATCACTGGTTGCCAAGAGATTCACATGTGAAGTTAGTTCATGCGAAAGTTTACAAGATCACTTTGCAGTGAAAGTAAGTCAATGACTAACTGAGTACTAAATGGTGAGTTCATTACATGCAACAAGGCCAACTGACACCACATGTCACTACAGCTACTATATTTACAAATTCAAGACAAACTTAACTAGTCTTGATCTTTTTGCAGGCATGACCTCATCTTGGCCGACAACTGTAATGTAAAATGATAAGTTATTCTATTTTTTCAGTTATTGCTTTTGTTGTGACAGCTCATGCCCGCCCAATTAATTATTGATTGTCGTATTCGTTTGATAATTTTCTAAGTTTTACCTACAACACGCCTCAAAGACCCGGTTTATTTTATAATTTGTAAGACCCGTTGGAGGGGAGGGGGTGGCTTACAGCGCCTCTGTCAAATCAAAAAAGCTTTATCTCTTTAACCCTAGAGTTTAATTGGTGTTCCACTGGATCACATCTGAAAGCGAGAAATCCCCCCTGATTAGGAAGCCCTAACCTGGGCATATGTTTATTATCTTTGCAATCTTAGAAGTTGTGCCCATTTCATATTTTCCTAAAAATTAGTAATTGATAGATCATTGAACTGAGGAAGTTTGAGTTCCTTGTAGAAAAGCATGTCAAATAACTCTATTTAAGTAAACAAGTTTTCGTATTTTCTAGTTTTCGGCTACATTTTAGTTATTGCTACGGGATAATACACCCTGAGCATCGTACTTTTTAATCCAATATAACTTGATGGTATTGGAAATCCCATAGTATCGTAATCTTTACCAGAAAGGGATGACGTAATTGAGTCATTTGCGCAATAATCAAGTTATTGATTTTCCTAAATTGGTTTGGCAGATCGGACAAAATTTATCAAGCTAGCCTACATTGCCATACAGAGCAGCATCAACTATTCTTGTACTAATTATCAAGGGTAAATGGTTGTGAACATCATCCTGAAACTCTATTGATTTGATGACTGCTGGCCTGATTCATACCTGGGCTATGTAGGCCTATTGAGATTTTCAATCCAAGAATATTTCTTGCCAAAGTAATTGTTATTGTTATAGTTACCATATTGTGGATTTACTTGGTTGTTATTTTTAATACAGGGTTTTCAAGTGGGAGATGTGGAGTGGAAGTCAACACAAATTCATGAATTGATATCGGAAATAATATTATTGTGTTATGATTGATAGAGTACTGTACGGCTTTCGGTTAGAAAATGTGTCGTTCCTTATTTATTATGACTGGTATTATTGTAATAAATTGATAGCCAATTCATAAAATAGAGATGTTATGACCGTTTCCAATTTCAAAAGCACAAATTGTCCCAAATCGAATTTTTAGGACAAGTCATTCAAGCAGTCAGACAAATTAAAACATTTAGGACTAATTTTAGATAAAAATATGAATTTTAACACCCATATCAACAAGGTTATACGAAAACTATACCAAATCAAAGCATATTTTGAGAGACATTGTAAGATTCTGAATAAAACCTTAGTTGTAGTCTGATAGACACAGTTAACAAGACCAAACATTGAATATTTTGCTCCAATACTTCATTGCTCTAATGAATATTATTGAAAGAGAGTTGATAACCGATGTTTAGAAATCATAAATCTACATTGCCCAAAAGTTGAGATAAGGCAAAAGAAATCACCAAGGGGTATTATGATTTATTCTTTTGACATTTTTTCAACTTAAAAACAGATCGTTCTCAATTATTGATGCCAGTTTTATGACTGTAAACTTAGAAAGACATATATTAGGACTTGGTAAGAGTGAGAGTTTGATGCAGGTTCTCCCTTGTGATTTTTGGTGATGGTATCAGGATTATATTTTACGTCATCAGATCGAAGATATCCATAGTGTGGTCATGTTGGTTGTCTAAATGCCAATAATATTGATAAGACTAAGGGAGGAAGTAATTAAATTAAAAATGATTAACTGTCGCCAAGGAACTCTGGAAATTGATAATGCATATTTTATACAGCATATTAACGAAACTCTGGATCATCAAATATCTGCTCTGGCTGGCTAGTGGCTTCAATTTTGGGTGCCTTTGTTGTTTGGTACATAGCTTTTTGTGAGTGTTTGCTGTATTCACCTGTGGTTTGATACAGGGATTGTCAAGTTATCTAAGATACTCAGAATAACCTAAAAATGAATTGTGAGGAGGGGGCAGAATCAGAAAAATATCATCTTTAAAATCAATCGGAATGAAAATTGCCATTGCAAATATCGATTATCTTGAATGGAATATTATATTGGCATCAGTTCATACTCAAATGTTTCATTCATGTATTTGGATTCATACATTTGTTGCATTGTTACCAAACCAATTCTAGATTAATCTGGAGTCTTAGAGTCAACTCAATTGAACTGAGTATAATTGAAAACTTTCAACCATATCAAAATCAGCTGAAAATAGTCAAAATCAAAGATGGCAGCCCCCAGGCCAAGAAGCAGAATCTCAGTAGATGATGATTTTGATGAGATTATGAATGACAGTGACAGTGAAGTAGATTCTTCTGGATCACATGATGAAGGTGAGTTGTTACTCATTTCATTTTGGAAGTTTTTATCAAACTAGCACTCTTTACAGCCAAGATACAGCCTGTGAAGAGGGTGTCTCAAAAACCAGATTTATTTTGCTGATTTATTGGTGTCAATGTAAACAACACTCACAGCCCTCACCTCCTACCTCAGTGAAAACCTAAATATACTACACCCATGCTAAACTGTCAGACCATCATTCTGGTGTATTGTAACCGACCATGAGTAGCTTTTTTCTGTACATTAGATCTCTTAGAAAATGATGGGATCCCAAGATCTGATGATGCATTGAGTCAGTTGACTAGGCTTACTACGACTTGTCTCTAAATGCATTCATTTGTATATTATTTTGTTTTAGACAGTGATCCAAATTACATAGATGTTACTGGTGACTCAGATAATGAAAGTAGAGTGGGAGATGGCCCAGGGAGTGATGCTGGAGAAGGTAGTGATGGTGCAGGTAGTGAACCAGGTCACATTGGCAGAGATATGATTGATCAACAACTATCATCTGATGAGGAGGAACCAGGTATGTTCACCGTGCTAATTATGTCCAATGCAATATCATACTACAATGTGATATAGATATATACATATATTTATGATATATATATACTCCATTACGGTTGTGGCGTTTATTTTATAAAAAGCCTTCTATCGCTAGACTTACTTGCGTCAGATGGAGTTGTTTATTGAAACATGCGAGCCATTGAGACAAGAATGTTTATATGAACACTGGTGCAAGGGTTACATGTTATAGCCTCACTTCATGCATAGGCCTATAATATGAACTATTTTTGCTTGAATAGAACCCGCTGGTAGGGGACGTGGTGGTAGGGGACGTGGTGGTAGAGGAGGTGTTGGTAGAGGAGGTGGTGGTAGAGGACGTGGTGGTCGAGTTGGTTGTGGTGCTGCTGGTAGAGGTGCTGGTGTTAGAGGTGCTTATGGTCGTGTACGGGGTGGGAAAGGACGTGGTCCTGGTGTGAGACGGAATAGACCTGATGGAGGTATGATGTCGACAATTACGTTTTTGGCTTTTTATCTTTTCACCTACGAATGCAACTGCTCATCACACTGAGCAGAAAAAACTTTGTACCTCTGAATATAGAACATGTGTTCATAAGTTTATGTCTATTTATCGATCTCTATGCGGTTTCTTACCTTCACGTTTATATACATGGAGATAAGATACCACAGTGACGCCATGCGGAGAGCACATACCTTCATGTTTATATATATGAAGATAAGTGCTTTTTGCATGGTGACACATGATATGTAGTTATGTTATAAATCAAAACAGATAATTGTTTTGTTTTTCTAGATGAATTCGTCTGGCAGATGGCTACTGACGCAGCTCGTCAGGTACCTGACTGTACTGCTCAGCATGGTGTAAATACAACAAAACTTTCAGCAGGATGTAGTGAGATAGATGCATTCATGTAATTTTCGATCGTACCTTTTACACTACCGTCAAATCTGAGACCAACCGCTACACTCGAAGTAACATGTCTGACGCACAGGCCGAATCATGGAAAACTGTAACACTGTCATGCATGTACCGATTCTTCGCCATAATCCTTCACATGTGTATCGTGAAAAAACCAACCATAGCGGACTATTTCTCCACAGATCCTGTACTGCATAGTAGCTTCGCTAGTTCAACTGGCATGGGCCGCAACCGATTCCAGCAGATAATTAGGTACTTGCACCTGAATGACAATGCCGATCACGTACCCCATGATCAGGATGGTCATGACCCACTTTTCAAAGTACGACCGATATTTGACAGTCTGTTAGCTAAGTTTGGAGAGTTGTATACTCCTTGGTCAAATCGTCGATGAAGCGATGTGACCATTTCGTGGTAGGGTAGGATTTCGGGTTTACATGAAAAATAAACCAAACAAGTATGGAATGCGAGTAGAGTGTGTATGCGAATCTAACAGTGGCTATGTATGTCAGATGGAAGTCTACACAGCCACAGGAGACAACACCGTAAATAGCCTGGTCACCCGTATACTCAATCCCTTTGAAAATAAAAACTACAGAGTTTACATGGACAGACGCTACTCATCTCCTATTCTATTCCGTGAGTTACCGACTAAAGGCATTTATGCAGTTGGTACTTGTATGTCAAATCGTCGAAATTTGCCAGGTGACGATGCACAAAATCTGCAGAAGGGTGAGAGGGTAGCTCGGCAGTGGGGTGATATTCGGACAAGAGAGACGTAATAACTTTGTCCACCGTAGATGCTGACGTAATGATCGACACAACAAATCCCAGGTCTAGATTTCACGATCACCAGGTAATGAAGCCGCAGACTGTCCTAACCTACAACAGCAATAAAGCTGGCGTTGAAAGACGAAAGTCGCTCAAATGGTGGAAGAAGCTCTTCTTCTGGCTGTACGTCATGGGAGTTGTAAACTCATTCAAAATCTAAAAATTCTCAAATCCAACATCCAAACTCAGACTATCACAATACATCATAACATTGGCCAAAGAACTATTGAAAGAAGCTGGTATCGAAGAGCGAAATCAACCCCCGAATGCTGCAGCTGAACCACGCAGGCATGTAACTGGCAACCACTTTCCCGCCCCTTTACCACCGAACCCTGTAAAGCAGAACCCCATTCCACTTTGTGTGAACTGCTCATCCGAGCCCGGCCCTAATGGCAAGAAACCTAGACGTGAATCAAGATACATATTATGTCTGGAATGCCAGGTAGCTCTTTGCTTGTTATGCCTTCATCCATATCACCGTCCTCATAGCAGACAATCTTTAGGTTATCTTTGACCTTTGCTGACATTCATGTATATATTACGCTTAGCTTCATTGATATTACATTTCAGAACTTGTCATGCATGGTATATAACATATTTTATCATACAATCATATTTCAATATGTTACTTCATGGCTTTTGTCTTTTGAAATGCTCGTAATTTTTCCACAATCTTCTCATACGTCGAATATAGAATTTTCTAACAGTCTGACGCTCTTTTATACCTGTATTTCTTTTGTTTTTTACTGTCTCTCACAATTGAAAAGAAATAGAGATGTCACCACAGCATTTTTGATCCCTCCTGACAATAAACCAGTGATAATCTTTGGTTCAGACTTGAGATTTAGCATGAATTCAAGCATACACGACCAGTCAATCGGGGAAAAAAAATTATCTTCTCAGCTGATTACGGCCTCCACTTTACCCCTACCCTAGCAAGCTATATATTTCTCTAACCCTGGAAAATTTATGCTCATTGGAACGATCATGAGCTGGGCATTCCAATGATATGCATGATAACAGGGCTACTACCAGCTGTGTTTCGGTTATGCTGCATTGAAAATCCCTGAAAGCGCCCGGTCACAGCATGTATTGTTATATAATAGGCGGTCGGTAGTCAAAGTGTTAATCATGTATTTGTAAGTAATTTGAGTTGGTTTATGATTATGAAGTAATTTTGTATCAGAATGATAGGATTTCTATACCGCTAAGTAGCCTGAATCTTATTATATTGCATACCTACATACGTTCATGAGTGGGCATCTATGTAAAATTCATGTTTCATGGTGTGTCTAAATATCTGAGGTAATATAGACAGCTTGTCCTTTCTTGTGTAAGGGATATAGTATTGAACAATAGCAGGTATAAACAAATAGAAGTGACAATTGTCACCAGCGAGTTTTTTTATTTCTAATATTTGATACAGCCCTATACATAATAACTATCAATTGATTGGATTCTATAGGATTTTGGGACGATAACTATTCCTTGTTCGCTGTGAACAAAATTTGAAGTGTTGGTAGCTTAAGAGAACAAATCTAGATGAACTTGGCGATGTCTCGAGAGAAAATTAACACATTTGGTTTGAACAAAGGAATAGTAAGAATCGCAACGCAATGCATCGCAAATGGATATATTTTATTTGCAGATGACACTAATAATTTATGCTCAGACCCACCAACTTCAAAATAACATCTTTATAATGATGAAGAGTGCAGGTCAGCTGAAGTTGATGTGGTAAACTGTTAGCACTTGTAACCTAGGATTGGCATTATCTTTGCGTTAGGCTGATGTTAGAGAGAAATGAGAATGAATTGGAAGGAGGAAACATAGCCCAACTGACATGGACACCAATAATTTTCAGAGATGCTCATCATTTCATGGTGAGATTGACACACTGTCCGGATTTGCCAATTCTTCATTCCAATTATATTAAGAAAAGTTCAGAATGTGATCCACTACTGAATACTTTACCACGAGCTTGCAAGAGCCAGCATTAGGCACCCCTGTGCTATATCTTATGCTATGTGCTATGGTGATGGAGATAGTTATACAGAATTCACAAGGCAGTGTGAATGGGATTTAGGTTGCGAATAACCAAATACTTCTGCCAATGAGGGCATTTATGGACAAGGCTAAGGTTGTGGCTTCAATCTTTAGACTGTATGAGTTGATAAAGAGATGTGCGATGCGATTCAAACCTAGCTAGAACCAGTCCCTGCCTTTGTGTTGAGGCAAACCTGTACCATATACCTAGAAACTGAGCTTATTCCCACGCCTGCAGTGCAGCCGGCGAAGTGCTTACGAAGATGTTATAGCTTGCTGATCACAGACAGGTTTCGCTGTCACATTTTTATCCTGCACACAGTATTGGTTGTTGCTAGGCAGACCATTACAAGACATAAAATGGGCAAGAACATACTCAGTTCATTAAAAGTATTTTGGCTTCAAGTTGCTGTAGAGTTATCTTCTCATTTTCATAAAATGTCGTACCAGGGACTTATTATGAATTAGAAGTTATCTCACTATGCCTAATTTGTCATATCCCGTCCTTGTATCCGGCTAAACATACAAACTTAAATGAGACAATTATTTAAAGAAGAAGAATCTAGGATCAAAATCAAGCACCAAGCGGAACAATCAATTGTGTCAATCTGGTTAGATAACTCTTTATAAACCCCTTATACTTGCGTGATAGCAATAGAATAGAATAGATAGCAATATAGCGATATAGCGATTTACTATTTCCATTCTAAATTCAATACAACTGGTTTTAAATTTTGCTGGACCAGGTCAAAGTTTTTGAGTGGGTGTATTAAATGAGGTGGCATGATTTTTCTACTGGTACTTGAATCAACCCACCTTATGCAGCGATATGAATAAAATCTGGGCAAGAGACACCCAACCAAAAATTATGAAATATTTTAATACACAAGAAGGCTTGACACTATCACATTTCAAACAAGGATTGATCGAGGAAACAATGTCAAATAAAAATTATTGAAGTTTATTAGGGTTGTTTCAGACATAAATTACTGTCTTTCAAGCCAAATGTTTAAGTATGGATTCGGCAGTGTGTCTGATTTGAGCAAAAATAAGTGTCACATTCAGATCCGAAATCTCACCATATATAATAAGTGATAAATGGATTCATGTAGAATGTAATGTGTATTGTTTTACAATAAAGTATACCTAGCGTGCTGACTTATGATGAATAACAACACATTGGAGTACGCTTATCATGGTAAGGTTAAGGCAAAATGTGTAATTGAGATACATAATGGTCAGCTGCAACAAATCCTAGACAAAATGAACGAGAACAAGAGGTCAGCTGACAACCAGCACAAGGCCTTAATGACAGCAGCAAGCAAGATCAACACTCGTCTAAATGCCATCGAGTCTGATTAAAGAGGTTTCTTCACTTCACTGGAATATGCACAATGAGATGTAACTGGTGTAAAAGCAAGGTTTGAAGAACTCAACAAATACAACAACTACAAGCTTATAATGAAGACAAATCAGAAAAAGCTTAGGCCGTCATCCATGTCGATAAAATCAACGAACGCTGTTAATAGCTAATATCCCGGAGAGCCGCAATGAAGCACATCAAAAATTGTTCTATCACTAGCAAGTCACCTGGATACTACCATCTCACCAAGTGACATAGATGCCTTGTAAGCCTTTCATTATATTTAAATAATTAGTCTGGTATGCTAGAAATTTGAAATCCTTTGTAGACCATCGTTCATCGGACAATATTTAGCTTTGTATCGGCAATATATTTTGGTAATGAACTTTCATGGGGGATGGGGTTGTGCGCGAATGTCATAACTGTGGTACATATTGGATGGTATCGCATGTCAAATACCATATTAACAGCAGCCCAATATTTTGAATCTTGAATTCAATCAATCTAATAGTCATGTCATATCCTCTACCTCCCATGTCAAACCTCATACCCAAACTCTCATACTTGATGGAAATAATTTTGAGCGGCCTGCAAAAATGAGATACCTTCGTGTAATAGTGGATAAATGTAAAATGTTTCATGAGCATGTGCAATCTGTTTTTATCGGCATCAAGAAGAATGTATGTTATGGATGATTTTGTGTATCTAGCTCTAAACCTATAGCAACTATGTTTTTCAAAAGCCCCTGATCCATATTTGTGTACCTTGTATATTTACTGTAGCTACGCCAATTACCAATAAGCCTATCAGAAGAATATCAAAATTTCTCAATAGGTTAAAGCCCAAAAATTTCAATGGAATAGCGGCAAATCAAGGGAGTTGGGTATATCCTAAGCAACTGCTGTTATGAAATTAATTTTGTTTGTTCGTTCAGATGATCTGAGCCAATGCACTATGCCAGATGATTGCTTCACAGGTCCTCAAGATGTTCACCCAAACACCGCTGCTTGAAGTCTGAAAATACCTCACAGCTCATCGCGACTACCTTCAGGTTCTGCAAGGCATCCTATTGGCAAACCGTTTGTGTATTGTGTTTTCATGCATCCAATTCAAATGACATGTCATGCTTACAAAAATCAATTGTCATGGGTACTCATTTTCTGCATTGGGTGTGACCGTTCAAAAGCCAATGATGAGAGCAATTTTCTGTTAGTTGTCTCAACAACTTGAAGGTGTTATGTATTTGATTGTGTAGATAATTCCGTCGGGTGTATTCTGAATTCCTGCTCAGCTGTTGTGGCTAGAGGGTAGGGAAAATCAGGTGTATAGGGAAAAAAATCCATTGCAATTCAACCCTGGTTCTTACTCTGCAACTCGGAGTGCAAGTGCAAGTGCATCTCTACCTACTGTTTTTCAAATTTCTTTGTAAAAATTGAATTTTCATGTAATGAATCAAGTCAATTTTATGATGATATTTTTGGTCGGACCTAAGAATAGTGGTAGGTATGGCAAAGATATTCAATAGGTGAATATGAATTGAATGTCAGTAGCAAATACATAGGTGTATGCATTGCGGAGGAAGGAAAAAAATTTTACGATGGTGAAAATAATATGGAATAGAATATAAGAGTAAAATTAAGTATTAATTTTACTCTTATATTAATTTTATATTCCAATAACCTAAATGACAAAAAGTCAATATTATGCATTAATAGTAACTTTTAGCCAAACGGCGCAAAATTCAGCTCCCTGTACTCCCGTCAGCAGTGCTGTGCTGCCAAAGGAGAAGACCTCAATTTCAAAACAGCCTCTTGAAGACCCCAAGTGGAAGACCCAAAATATCACATGCATGCTATCCCAATAGATTACAGGCCAGGTAGAATATTGGTGTCGCTCATTGCTGTTCTTACATCCGCTTGTTTCAATGGATCTTTTTCTACTCTTTCTTGTTTGAATTTCATACAGGTTGTCAATGATGTCACAGTTATCTTTTCTTGTGAGAATGAAAAATTGATTGAAATTTGAACTTTTCCATATTCTGCTAGCCATCCTTAAGATTCAGATCACTTTAACTGTTTTATTACAGTACCTCAACCCTTACAGTGTTACAATGTTGTGATGGGATATCTTTCCACGCAATTCCTGAATACATTTAGTTAGGCTTGAGAGTAAAATTGGCTTACTATTTAATATCAATTTTTAGCTTGGTATAATATGTGTAGTTGTATATCCTTGCCCAATTATGTTTTTGGCAGCGTGTTATATTTTATAATTTATTGAGGTGAGTTTGTGCGTGAGAAATTTCAATAATTTTAGATATTTGAACTGCATATCGAGTTACCAGCTTTTTAGCATAATTATATTTGTGTTTTCCTTGGCTTTTATGTTTTGAACATTGTCATCTCTATCGATGACAAACCATAGTTGTCATGACGTCAACTACTCCTCATTTGCGTTGCTGGTACTGTGCAGGAACTTATCTACTAATTCAAAGGTGAAACAGGATTGGGGTGCTCACCACCAATAAGCCCTGTTATATCCCATTTCACTTATAACTATGAGATAATGGCCTGTCACGTCTCTAAATGCTGAGACATTATCAGTATTGTATTGTAGGGTGAAATGAGGAAAGTTAAATTATTCTCGCAATATTATCTAGTTAAAAACATTTAAAATTTAGATAGTACAGTTGAACTTTGTATGGTTGAGGTAAACAGTAGCTGTTTGGTGTCAGTAATAGGGCACCAATTTGAGCACAATGATAAACACTTATCAGCTTTTCTAGGCTTTTAATATAGATATCTGCGATGAGATCAAACAGCAAATAAAATGAAATTGAACAGCTGTTACAACTACTACTAGTACTACTAGTACAGGAAGTGCGGGTATGACTTACCTCTCTGGTAGACAAGTGATGCCGCATCGGAACACGCACAAGCGCTTTAGAGATTTCAGATCTCCTAACTCTGTGGGTAATGTCTGTAGCTTCACGCTATCCACTAAGTAAAACACCTCAAGTTCTTTCAGACTGCAGACACTGTGGTGGAAAAAAAACATGTGAAAAACCATAAATATAATACCATTGTAGGAAATAATGCGCAATAAAAAGCGACAAGAGAACTTCCAACAAAGTCAGAGTTTGATCATACTAGTATCTTTGATATCTCAAACTAGAATATAGTAACCTTTGATAGTGAATCATATGTGACTCTAGACATAATAATATAAACATAATATATTGTTGTATGTAATTTCATGACTCATGTAACTACACTCTGATATTAAGTTATATAAAGATAAACAAAGATAAGTAGTCTGTTTGCAAAGAGTGAATGGGCAAGGCGAAACAATTCATTTCATTGGCATCAATATCATTATTTGAGAAATTGTTTTTCAAAAGTGCCGAACAAGAAACCAAAAAAATCGACTGAGTGTTTATAGATTATTATTGTAGCATGTAATATTTAATTATGGCTCTCTTGAAAAAAGAAATGCTGCCTCACATTCTTAAAACGATGCCTCCAGGTACCTCGCTTTGCAGATGCTACCCTGGATAAAGTATATGCTATTTTCTTATTGAGTACTGTGAAATAGTGCTAGGAAATAATAAACAATATATTATTGGCAAAGACTAAATTCATCTAGATAATTATCGAGCTTTGGAGTTATCATACTGAAATATTATATATAAGGTTTTTATCAGAGTATTCTAGCCTACAGAATCGGAATTGGTTGATCTATCAACCTGGATAGGGATGGGAGAATGTGAATCCGAACTGAACTCCGTCATTAATGAGAGAAAGTTTTAGATTGATCAATTAACCATGTAACTTGTCATTTTTTCTGATTTAGATTTTGCTGTCTGGATAGATTTGCTTTCCTTGTAATGTAGGTATCGAAAGATATAATAGTAACCATGAATCAATGAATCTCAATCAGATGTTGCAGATAATAATATGAATTTCTGGTGTTGCAAGTTAGGTGATCCAGATGTGAAACTTAATCTATAAATGCTGACTTAAACCCACAGTGATGCTGGCTTGACAATGATTGAAATAAGAAAATATAGCCTCACTCATATGAATGCTCCTATCTTGTAGAGATGTTAATCAATTGATGATATTGATGATATCATTGATTGATATTATCATTGATGATAATTGATTGATACAACATCATTGATGATATTATTTCCCTTCTGTTTCTCTTTTTTTGTTATAAAAAAAATTGTTTTCTGGCACTGAGTGCAAAACATTTCGAATGAGATGACTTTTGATGCCAATAAAAAGTATATATATTAATAGTGAATTTTGTACACTCATTGAATATGCTAATCAATTCTTACAAGCGATTCGTGGTCAATTTATGATTTACCAGTAGTTGATAAAAACTGAGGAACTCAGACAAAGGCGATTAGAGTAAAACAAATATCCCTGAACCAAACTATATTGTTTTTTTGAAAACTGTAATAAAATGACATTCATGTCTGTTTGGAGTTGATAATACAAGTATAACTTTCGAGCTGCACTCTCTAAAAGGATTTGCTCTGGAACCTCCACTGACCAAAACCTTCTCAAACTGGTGAATGAAATATGATGTATATCATCTGAAGGTATTCCTTGTCAATTTTTAAACCTTGCTGCACTGGCCATCAAGAAATTTTTTGACTGTGTAACTCATATCGTAACTGAATTTACTCAACAATTCAACAGTACACTATTGGTAGCATCCTTTATGAAAAAATCATTTATCAAACAGGTCTTAAACCATGAAGGTTAATGGTATTTTTATCGATGATCTCACTAAATTGTTTTCTGTTCGCCAATGACTGTCTCATCATGTCCAGTGGAAATGGCCAAAACCTGTCCATAAACAATATAGAGTATTCACTAGCCTTAGCTTTTGACTGGTATAATTGTAATAAATTGATACTCAATGCGTCAAAGACAGATGTTATGACCGTCTCAAACAAATTCTCCCTAAGCAAATGTTTAGGGCAAGTCATTCAAGCAGTCAGACAAATTAAAATATTTAGGAGTAATTTTAGATAAAAATATGAATTTTGTATCCCTTGTCACAGAGATTAAACAAAAACTACACCCAATCATAGCAAATTTTGAGAGAAATTGTAGGGTTCTGAATGAAACCTTAGCTGCAGTCTGGTACACACAGTTAACAAGACCAAACATTGAATATCTTGCTCAATTACTTTTTGCTCCGATGAATATTATTGAGCAAGAGTTGAATACCGATGTTTAAGAATCATAAATCTAAATTGCCCAAAAGTTGAGAAAAGTCATTTGAAATGAAAGCACCAACGGGTATTATTATTTATCCCTTTTTACATTTTCAATCGATTGACGAATTTGTCTCTATTATCGATGACAATTAATGACTGTAAAATTAGAAACACATACAAGACTTGGTAAAAGTGAGGGCTTGATGCTTTTTATAGACAAAACAGGTTCTTCTTGTGGAATTTTGTGCAAAATTATTTTATCACTTGCCCCTGACCGTTAAGCTATGCCATGATCTCAAATCATACAAGTTGTCAAAAGCCACCTTTTAGTGCATAAATTTTTAACTTTTCTACTCCTCAATACTTGCATTTTTATTCTTCATTTACTCCATTAGATAGGAAATAGTTAATTCAAAATTTTCTCAATTTTCTCAATTGCCTGTAATCTCTGTATTTTTAAACCTTTGTGTGTGCTAGTATTTCACCCACACTTTCATAATTTACTTTTAATTTAATTTTAAAAGAAATTCTTTTCATCTTTGGTTAATGAACAAAAGTTCCTGAACTTATTAATACTACCAGAACAAATATGCAGTACATATATAAGTGATGATGTAATAATTGTTTGAAATAAGGTTATATTCGCTAACCATGTGGATTCATTATTCTTAGGTGAATCTGTGGCTGTTATTTGAGATTACTGTAATGTTGTAAGTGAGCACAACTATAATTCAGCCAGTTGAAGGCGATAAGTTGGCTTTTATTCAAATTGTGTAGCCTGCCGTATGGTCATAACCTTTGTTTGTGATACCACCATGGCTAAGATAATTGTGAATACATATTCGGTTCTAATTTATATCACTTCGAAAGCTAACATGTACGTAGATTTGATTTTCATATTTTGGGAGTTGTGCTCACTCGCAAGCGAGAAGTGTCAGAATTACTCTCAAAGATAAACAAAGGCTAAAACAAAGGGATCTGAATACCCTAAAGATTTAATTATAAACTGTCTCCATTAACCCTGTTTCATCAATCAATGTTACATTTCCCTAGATATCAATCACAACTAGGAATATTAGCGTAGAGTGCTATGAGAATAACATCACTATCAGAAATGGTCGAATGGACCTAGTTTTCCTTAAAAGTTTTCTATAACTCACTAAATTCCATAAATGCAGTGAAAACTCCTTTATTACACTAAAATTATTAGATTAAATATCAAAGCAAATTTTGTCCTTGCCAAATATTAAATACATATTATAATATAAAGAAGACCAAATAGTGGAGTTGATATGCAAGGTATCAGAGCTTTTATTACTAACATTAAAATCATCCTCTCCTGAAATAGGACAGCTGCCATACATTTGTGAAACATCATAAGGACTGCTGGCAATAGATCAGATGAGAAATCCCACTGCAAAGAAGCTATCCATTGTCAGGCAAAATTATATTGCAACCCCACCAGAAACTTTCTTAAATTGTCAGGAAATCTCTTGAATTATTTGCCCTCAAGATCAGGTTTCGTTATTTGAGTTTTCCTCAAAATAACGAAACAAACACTCCTGTTTACTAGTTAATTTTATTTGGCCCCACTTTTTTGAAAAACTTAGGGCTTTTTAAAGGTTACAAACTTGCGAAGGAGCAAACACGATTGGGCAATGCATTATAAAGATGAGAAAAGGTTTTCTTAAATACCCGTACATAGCATCTCTGACATTATATTTTGCAGTCTAAATAGGTTTGGATGTCCTTGTGATGCATGTATTGCAGGAGGTAACATTTACCATAAATAAATTGACTCGATCTAATTTTTTTTTGGTATAATGGTTTATAGGTATTTCTTGTGATGCAAGTGTTGCAAAACAGATATTGAAGTTAATATATGAATGCTCGTTTAAACCCACAACTTTGCTTGCTTGAGGACCAATCGGTGTTGTTGAAATGTAGCCTACTTCCTATTTATGTTGATCATTCTCAAAGTAGATTTATATTACCAGACTCAAAAACTCTTTGAATATTTGAATGCTTTATTCTTGCGAGCGATCCCATTTGAAGTTTTGGGTTATGCAAATTCAGGAACGCATTCAAATGTCATCAGAGCAAAAAAATTTACCAAGCTTCAGACTATGGTTTTAGCTGCTTGCCGTTGAGTGTTAAGAAAAGTGTTGAAAATGAAAATGAATGTCGATATGGTTTTTGAATGTAGGTCATGTTACTATTGTGGGCTTGAGTATGAATTGGAAGGAGAAAATATAGCCCACATGGATACCCGTAATATTCAGAGATGCCCATCATTTCATAGTGTGATTGACACACTGTCTCGATTCGCAAATTCTTCATTCCAATATTATTTTATAGAAAAATACGAAATGCGATCCACTACTGGGTACTTTACCACGAGCTGGCATAAGCCAGCAGTAGGCATGGGATGGGATGTGCTATATCCCCTTCGCTCTTCGTTATGGTGATGGATATAGTTATACAGAATTCACAAGGCAGTGTGAATGGGATTTAGGTTGCGAATAACCAAATACTTCTGCCAATGAGGGCATTTATGGACAAGGCTCAGGTTGTGGCTTCAATCTATAGATGGTATGCGTTGATAAAGAGATGTGTGATGCGATCCAAACCTTTCACGAGACAGTCCCTGCCTCTGTGTCAAGGTAAACCTGTACCAAATACCTACTTCATAGGAACAGAGCTTATTTTCACGCCTGCAGAGCAGCCTGCGAAGAGCTTAGGAAGATGGTATAGTTTGCTGATCACAGACAGGTTTCGCTGTCACATTATTATCCTGCACACAGCATAGCATTGCTAGGCAGACCATCGATTCAAACATGAAATCAACAGAAACTTAGCCTTAGTCGGATTCAAAGCCCTAAATAATTATTCAACAAGTTATATTTGATCAAAATTTTGCATTTTCATCCTTGTTTTGTCCTCAGGTCAGTTTACGATTCAGTGTTTGATTTTAAAAAAAATGTTGGCTAACTCTTCTGATTTGTATAAGGTTGAATGAGCAAACATTATTTCTTATTATTTCTAACAGTTTCTAGAGAAACCACCTATAATAAAAATAATTATGACGTGTATGTTAATAATGACAGAACACATCATTTAAAATCATTGCCATTATTTGCTCTTACAATAAACCATGTCAACATTTTTTTTCAAAAAAACCTGGACCTTTATTTTGAAGCAACTACAGAGCCTGTGTAGAAATAAGTATTAATTTCATATTCGAATGACCATACTGACAAAAAGTCAATGTTATGCATTATTGGTAACATTTAGCCAAACTGCGAAACATTCAGCTCCCTGTACTCCTTGTCAGAAACGCTGCCAAGGGAGCAGACCTCAAGTTCGAAACAGCACCTATAAAGGAGCAGCCACATGCCTCTGGAAAACTCTTGTGGAAGATCCAAAATATCAAAGGCATGCCATCCAAAGAGTTTACAGGCCAGGTAGAATATTGGTCTCTCACTCATAGCTGTCCGAACATTTACCTGTTTCAATGTAATTTTCCTACTCTATCTTGTTTGAATTTCACACGGGTTGTCAATGATATCGCAAATGTCTTCTCTTGTGAGAATGAAATTCTGAATGAAATTTGAAGTGGATGATTCAAAGTTCAGTGAAACTATGAGAAACGCAAAGTTTTGTGGTTGTATCGGGAGTGTATTGCAGTTGAAAAATTGAAATTTTAAAGTTTAGCTAATCTAGGGTGACCCATAATATTTATTACCTATTTATTTGTTTAAAGAGGTTTTCTAGAAAGTGTACAGATAACAGAGTAGTTAAAAAGTAACTTGTTGACCTCTAACACACAACTTAATAAAAAAAACGGGGTTATACACAAATAAATGATGATGTTCTAGAAATAGGAAAGTAAGCTATATATGGCATTATAGAAAAAGAATATTATATATATATTATCATAATTATTATACTTGTAATGATTATTATCAAAAGTATTCCTTAAAAGATAGTGGGCTGTCAGCCGTTTTGCATTTCAATCTGAAATTGTGCAGTAGATTTAAAAGAGCTATTTTGCCAAAATGTGTCCTGAAGGAAGGCTTTATTACTGAAAATTTACGTCTCAGGGAGTGTTGGTGTTTATTAAACTTTTGCACCAGGTGAATAATGCGCTTTGATGCTTTATTTGTGGCTACTTTCTTATGTGTAAATTTGTGAAATAGGTTATGTCTTCTACATTTTAGGGTGAGTAAGTTTTAGAGTGATCTACCAGTTGTGACAGAGAACTTTTTAGGTGTAGATATTATGATTCTAATTTCTTTATTCTGGTCTCTTTCAATTGTGTCGGATGTTTGTTGTGTGCCTTCTAGGTTTATAGATGAGCAGTATTCTAAGATAGGTCCAACAAGAAATTTGTAAGTCATGTATCATATATTTTTTCAGATTTGAAAGTAGGTATACTACTCTGTTCGCTTTAGTTGCCGTTTCATTGACATGGATATGGAAAGATAAATCAGTATCCAGGGTAACCCCCAGTTCATTGATAGAGAGTTTTGTCCCAATTTTTGAGCTTTGAAAACTATTTGGTAAAAGTTGTTAATGTTTCTGTTGGAAAATATGCAGAATTGTGTTTTTTCAATGTAGAGTCTCAATAAGTGGCTATGATACCGATCTGATGCTGTCTGTAGCAGAGTATTGGACTCCGCTAGTACTTCATTTATGCTTGTGGCTGTTCAGTAGATTAGTGTATCACCTGCATAAGTACTAAAGTATTGTTTTTTTTCCAATATGTATAGAAGAAGTCTGTGAATGATTGTATCTAACACTATTTTTGGACATCTAGGGATGAGGCTCCAATGTAACAAGGAGTCGGTTGGTCAAGTTTAATTTCCCATTGTTGCAGCACAGATAGCAACTTTGCTCGGTTGAATGATTCTGACAAAATCATAATTGTAAGTCTCAGAATAAGTTGTGTTTCTCTATGTAAGACATCATTTGATTTTTCATGTCAAGTTCAAACATCTTTGACAGGATTGGAAGCGAGGATATTGGTCGATAGTTTGTAACCTTTGTAACATTTGTAACCCTTTTTATGAATTGTCGTGACAGGGGAAGATTTTAAACAGTCAGGGAAGATTTACCGGAATGGATAGCGGGTAGGCAATTAAGTAAACTATTATCTTATCATTGCTGGTATGCCACTTAGACCACCACTCTTGTCTGCGTTAAGTGAAACAGTATAAAAGATGAAAAATTTCAAGTCCATGTTTGGACAATCAATTTAGCATATCAAACACATAGAATCAATGATGATCATGACAAAAAGTCCTTTTAATGGTTTTGGTTGAGCCAGTCATTTATAGAATAATATGTGCTGTCCCACTCTGTAATCATAGTATCATATGTCAGATCATACCGAGTATTTGGAGATACTCCCCCTGTCAAGCTGGTAGTGGCTTGCCAGTAAAATGGGAGCAAATGAATATACAGGCATATCGTATCAAAGTTGATTAACTGGCTGCTGACTTCATAGGAAGTAGTCAGGCCTAGTGCTTGAAAACCCTGCGATCATCGCATAAAATCAAGTCGCCGCCTCTGCAGCCTGCAACCGCTAAAGAGATAAATGGTCTTTAATCAATCTTCCGCCCAAACGATTTTGCAGACCTAACAAATGTGATGGCGAGTTTTCTGCTTACCTGCAAGGGCCAAATTTGACAGCTATGGTACAGTATGTAACAGGGGTGTATGAACATTAATATCCAGCCCTGCGGATGAAACACCGTTCTCATTTTCAGGATGAGGGTTTTCTTAGTAATGAGGCGATAAAAAAGTGTCAGTTCAATTAAATACTCTTGTTACTTTCCAAAAAATCAAACACTGTAAAGATTTTACCGCATCATCATATCACCATTATTCTATATGAAACTTTATACACCCCACACTAACGTTATCAACATGAGATAAGCTAAGTATGTGGTAGAAGGCTGAGAATGAAAACTTAAGCGTGTAAACCAAACATGAGTACATGTCACTGCCTAACACTGCCCGTTATCTATAGCTGCAAGTCTACATTGGTATTTTAGTCCTACTGAGTTGAGGACAATATTCAATAGGGCCCCTTATCAATAAGAATATTTATCTTCAGTCATAGATGACTGAATATTTCTGTAATGATATGCTGACCTAAACCATAACTTAAATTTGCCGTGTGAAGTTTAATAATCCTAACACCAGCTACCAAATCATCGCCAAAAAAGCCCTCATTTATGCCATCAAATAAACCTCTGACCTCTTTGAAAATAACCTGTGTAGGTTAAAATCATCGCAAATAGCATCGTTAGGGCCAGGGTGTACAAACTCTAGATATCACAAATCATCAAGTTTAAGCCAACTGACAACTCTAATGCCCTGTATTTGGAGTTGTTCCCACGTAGAATGCGAGTATTACGATGACCTTAATATTATGAGTTGCCACACCTTATTGCTGATCAGTATACTGCTCTTCATATGATCACTCTGGCTGATCGACTTGTCTCTAAGTTGTCGGGAGGAGAACGTCTAAGACTCCTGATTCTCCAACTTTTTATTGAACCTTCTGCAAGTAAAATAATAAATAACATGAGTATATGATTAATTGCACTGTTCCGGGCTCAGAAGGATACATTCTGTCTTATTCTTTTATTCACCTCATGCAGCCCTTACAGCTGTGATATAGAGTTTTCCGCTTGATTGCTAGTGCTAAAATTAACGGTTATTGTAACCTTAACAGTATGTAACAGGGGTGTATACAAAAACCAATCCAGCCCCGAGGATGAAAGATAAAACACACAGCCAGCCCTTAATGGCGTTCGGCCACGATCGCCATGCTGAACACCATTTAGGGCAGGCCATGTACTAGGCGTTTGATTTATTTGTGTATACACTGAACACTGTTATCTTCATCAGGATTGCAGGAATTCTTAGAGTGAAAAAATCTACCACTGTAAAACCTTAATCACATCATTATATCAGCATTTTCTATGGGTACCTTAATACACCCCTTGGGTAACGCATTATCAACATGATATAAACTAAGTAAGTGGTAGAAGGCTGGGAATGAAAACTCAAATATCTAAACCAAATATAGTACATGATACTGCCTAACACTGCATAACACTTCCTGCTATCTAAGGTTGCTTGTTAACGCTGATATTTAGTATTACAGTCTTACGGATTTTTATGGATATACTCAGCAGGGTCCTCACTTATTAATGCCGCTGTAATGTACAAATTTGATTTATCTCTCTATGCACAAAGGATGGACAACTTCCAATCTTGAAATTTCAAATAATGTTTCAATGGTCATTTATTGACTAATTATGCTCAAATAATTTTTGAAAATCAAAGATGAAATTTGTTTGTGATTTCAAGTAAGAACATTTTGTTTACCACCAAAGAAGGATTTTTCGATCACTTTGGTAACCCTCACTGCAACTTAAAAATGTCATAAATAGAGTTTTAAGGGCCGGGGTGAACAACTTACTCACACAAATTACGAATTCAAACCTTGTTTATGACATTTAGTTCGAGTGCCACTGGGGGAGCTTTCATTGTTGACTGTTACAGCCCCCAGCACCTTCGGGTGTATACCTCTCCTGTGTACTTGTCTACTGACTGACTCATGGAAAGACATGTGACAGTATGGAAAGACATGCTGACAAGCTGGAAAGACAGCTAAACCTACTACAAGGGGTCCCAGCAATGGGCCATATAAGGCCAAGGTGATAAGTGCCGCAGGAGTTGTGGGTTCGAGTTCCACTTGGGGTGCTTTCATTGCTGATTGTTCCAGCCCCCAGCACCCTCGGGTGTATACCTCTCCTAAGATTTACAAAATGAAACCGGTAAACAGATTGATTGCCTTCTCAGCCTATTGGCTAAGATCAAAGCGTCATAGCCAATGGCTGACTAGTGCCTGTTTCAGTTTCTGACAGCTTGCTGCACACCCACGATTAGGAGGTCCACCATGGCCTCACCTTTAGGATGCATTCTAGAATACTAGGATGTATCACACTCTCACTACGAGGACTTCGGGCAACTTGCGTCCCTCTTTAGGGGCAGCCCACCCTCTGTTTTGTCATAAGCAGGGCCTTCAATGAGTCTTTCACCCAAATGATTAGTTTCACCTGTGTAGTCTTACCTTACTTCTGTTCAGTAGCCGCCTCTTCATATGATCTCTTCGTCTGATCAACTGTTATGTTCTTGATATTGGAGCAGACCGTCTAAGCCTTCTGATTCTCTGACTGTCTGCGGTATTGTCTGCATTGAAAAGTACAATAAGATATGGATATATGATTAATTTGGCTGGTCAGAGCTAAGACATAATAAAGCACCTCTGTCATGTGTTCTGGTACTGAATGGTTATTCCCCTCTTGCAGTCCTTACAGTCAATTTCCGCTAAGTTAAAGGGCTGTAAACCCAACCAGTTTGTAACAGGGGTGTATTTATATCAAAGCAGCCCGGATTAAGAAAGTAGAGCGATATATTCAAGAAATTATTGGTATTGAAACAATGAAAAATTTCCATCAAATAATCTTTGCTGCATCCCAAAAAAATCAAACACTGTAAAACTCTTACGTCTTCATTATATCAGCATTTTATGAAGAACCCTTTATACACCCCTGACTGACATTGTCGACATGAGATAAGCTAAGTATGTGGTAGAAGGCTGGTAATGAAAACTCAAATATCTAAACCAAACATGAGTACATGACACAGCCTAACCCTGCCTGTTATCTATTGTAGCCAGTCTACACTGGTTTATTTAGTATTATATAGTTTAGCATATTCAACCAGGCCACTTATTGATAAGAATATGACTCAAGGTTTCACGATTAATATGCTAACATGCACTGTCGAAACTGTCAAAGTGATTTTCATGAACGTAAAATTTACTAAATCATCGCTGATAAGCCTCCCTTGCACTCGGCCACCACACTCAGTCTCCATCCTCGACCACCACATGGGTCAGAGGGCAGTAGCTTTAATCAACTGCGTTACATTTACCTTTCTGAAAGTAACCTGTTCTGGTCGGAATCATTGCAAATAGCATTGTGAGGGCCACAATTGGATTGGCAACAAAGATTAAGAATGGTCTAATGCCTTGTATTTGGAGTTGCTCCCCACATAAAATGAGAGCCCTATATAACATGACTTGCCCCACCTTATTTGGGTTTAATAGACTCCTCTCGACATTGATCTCTCTGTCTGATCTCTCTGTCTGATTTCTCTGATCTCTCTGTCTGATCTCTCTGTCTGATCTCTCTGTCTGATTTCTCTGATCTCTCTGTCTGTTAAAGTGTTGTAGGAGCAGTCAACACACACACCTCCTGATTCTCTGTTTATGGAATTATCTGCAATAAATAAAATAAAAGATGACAGTATATGTTGCGTTGGCTGTGCCATGGCCAATGGCTGATTAGTGCCTGTTTCAGTTTCTGGCAGCTTGCTGCACTCCTATGATTAGGAGGTCCGCCATGGCCTCACCTCTAGGATGCATTCTAGTTTTCTAAGATGTATCACACTCTCAGTGCGAGGACTTCGGGCAACTTGCGTCCCTCTTTAGGGGCGGCCCACCCTCTGTTTGTCACAAACAGGGTGTTCCTGTGTGCTTGGAAATATACATTCTGTCATATACCCTTTTACCCCATTGACCATTGCAGTCATATAGTTATGCTTAGTTAAAAGGCTAAGGTAAACTTAACCGGTATGTCCAAGGGGTGTATAAAATTACAAAGCAGCCCCGAGTCTGAAAGAGAAAAGTGCACCGTTAATTTTAAGGACTCCACAAAATTATTAACATTGAACCAATGAAACATTTCCACCAAAATAATCTTGCTGTATTCCAAAAAATGACACGCGGTAAACATTTAACCACTTCATTATATCACCATTTTCTCAAGCAAGCTTAATACACCCCTGACTATCATTTTCAATATTAGATAAGCTAAGTATGCTGTAGACTGGGAGTAAAGACTCGAATATCTAAACCAAACATGAGTACATGACACAACCTAACACTGCCTGTTATATCTATTATTGCTGGTCAACGCTGATATTTAGTATTACGCAAATGGGCCCCTTTTTAATACCACTATAGCTAGAAGCTAAATACCGATTACTGATCGATGTAAGTTTAGGGGTACATGCTGGCGGCATCATAAAGGAACTGTCAAAATCAAGACTTATCATGCAATGCTGTTCTTATGTCATGATCACCAAGACACTGTGCTCAAGGTTATCAAAACATACGTATATCTGTCCCATGCCAATCTAAACAAAAACAAAAAGTTGAGGATGTTTTTACAAACAGAGAAATATCAGAGAAGCTATAGCCTTTGGAGCAATAGCGTAAGAGTGGCACAATGTTGGTGTAATTGTTTGGTAAATAGGAATCAATTGATGTTTTCGGGAATTGAAGCAGTCAAGTCAACAGAAACACGGGATAAAATGAAACTTCTGAAAATTCAAAAACTAGCAGCTGTAATACTTAATTGCTTCCTCTCATCGCCAAAGGTAAGGGCAGCAGTTTCACTGACCGCTATATTTATCTCAGTCTGCCCTGTACACACAATTTACATGATTACACTTACCTGAAAACCGGTCGGTAGGTGACTATCTACTTGACCCCTCTGCTCCGCAGATCTGTCTTTAGGAGCGTCACATCCCAGGTTAACAGGAGGAGCTCATTTAATGTCATCTGATGTCTAACTGGTTATTGGTGTACCTGTGTGGGAGAGAAAATCTGCTGCTCACAGATCAGATGTCTAGTATTCTGTGATACACTCTCTGGACCTAAGGTGCTTCTTCCCCTCACAGTCCTCTCAATTGTGAGAAAATGACATCCGCTAAATTAGACGGCTACATGAACGGTAAAACTTGAGGTAACAGGGGTGTATACAAATTACTGATCATCCCCTAGGTGTGAAAGAAAGGATGGACAACTTGATTCTCAAAGTTGAACTTCAAGGTAGGGAAACAACAAACATTTAAATCAACAATTTTTGTTGCTACCAAAATATCACTATTCATTAAACAATCGTGAAATAGCCTACTGCTTCATATTTAAAGCTCTTCTTGGAGGCATCTTTATACACCCCTGGCTAGCATTATCACTGTAAGATAAGCCAAGTGCGTGGTAAAATTCTATCAACATCCTAACTGACTAAAACAAACATGAGTACGTGATGAGGCCTCACATTGCCTGTTTCTACGGTTGCTGTGTCTGTCTAGCCCCTCACTATTATCAAAAATATTGAGAACTGCGGGTAATTGGGAAGATATGAAGTAAAGCAGCACAAAACGAAGAGCCGATGCTTGTTGTTTGTTGTTTATAGAGGGAGGAAAGCTGCAGGTAAATATGCTGCTCCTTTTCAGGCAGGAGGGATTAAATCACTTTCACATGGTGTTCCTCTGTACCGATGAGTTTCTAGAAATAATGGCTGTTATGGCCTGATGGCCTCTACATAAAGATGAAGCCCTAATAATAATACTAATAATCCCATAGCCCAAAACGCTATTTCAGAATAAAAGAATGCCAAAAAGAGTAGGAGATGGTCGACATGACGATTGTAAGGAGGATGTCTCTCAGATTGTAGAAGAGAAGGCATTTTGTATGATGCCGTAATAGGACCACACTATTAATTAACCTAAAGCTTAAACTAAACAGACACCAACACCATACGCTACTCTCAGAACTCAGGCTAATCTCACAAACATCCTAAACTACCATGACGCCCATAGCATGAGCTACTGTCAGAACTCAGGCTAATCTCACAAACAGCCTAATCTACACCGACAACAATATCATACGTCAGAAGAAAATGGGCCCACAAACTGCCTAAACGATACGGACACCAATACCATACGCTACTCTCAGAACTCAGGCCAATCTCACAAACAAATAAACTACACTGACGCCCATGACATAAGCTACTGTCAGAACTCAGGCTAATCTCATAAACAGCCTAAACTACACTTACGCCTATAGCATGAGCTACTGTCAGAACTCAGGCTAATCTCACAAACAGCCTAAACTACACAGACACCCATTACATACCGTCAGAAGAAATTGGACTCACAAACTGCCTAAACTACACGGAGACCCATATCATACCGTCAGAAGAAGTCGGGCTCACTAACTGTCTAAACTATACGGACACCAATACCATACGCTACTCTCAGAACTCAGGCTAATCTCACAAACAAACTACACTGACACCCATAGCATGAGCTACTGTCAGAACTCAGGCTAATCTCACAAACAGCCAAAACTACACAGACACCCATTTCATACCGTCAGAAGAAATTGGACTCACAAACTGCCTAAACTACACTGACGCCCAAAGCATAAGCTCTGTCAGAACTGAGGCTAATCTCACGAACTGCCTAAACTACACTGACGCCCATAGCATGAGCTACTGTCAGAACTCAGGCTAATCTCACAAACAGCCTTAACTACACTGACGCGCATGGAACAAGCTAGTGTCAGAAGTCAGGCTACTCTCACACACAGCCTATACTACACTGATGCCCATGGCATAAGCTACTGTCAGAACTCAGGCTACTCTCACAAACAGCCTAAACTACACGGACACCCATATCATACCGTCAGAAGATGTCTGGCTCACAAACTGCGTTAACTACACGGACACCGGTACCATACGCTACTGTCAGAACTCAGGCTAACCTCACGCACTGCCTTAACCACACTGACACCCATATCATACTGTCAGAAGAAGTCTGGCTCACAAACTGCCTAAACTACACTGACGCACATATCATAGGGTACTGTCAGAACTCAGGCCAACCTCACGTACTGCCTTAACCAAACTAACACCCATATCATACTGTCAGAAGAATTCGGGATCACAAACTGCCTAAACTACACTGACGCCCATAACATACCGTCAGAAGAAGTCGGGCTCACAAACTGTCTAAACTATTCGGACACCCATACCATACGCTACTCTCAGAACTAAGGCTCATCTCACAAACAAACAAACTACACTGACGCCCATAGCATGAGCTACTGTCAGAACTCACGCTAGTCTCATAAACAGCCTAAACCACACTGGCGCCCATACCATACGGTACTGTCAGAACTCAGGCTAACCTCACGCACTGCCTTTACCGCACTGACATCCATATCTTACGGTCAGAAGAAGTCTGGCTCACAATCTGCCTAAACTACACTGACGCCCATATCATAGGCTACTGTCAGAACTCAGGCTAACCTCATGTACAGCCTTAACCCCACTGACAACCATATCATACGGTCAGAAGAAGTCGGGCTCACTAACTGTCTAAACTATACGGACACCAATACCTTACGCTACTCTCAGAACTCAGGCTAATCTCACAAACAAACAAACTACTCTGACGCCCATAGCATGAGCTACTGTCAGAACTCAGGCTAGTCTCACAAGCAGCCTAAACTACTCTGACGCCCATGGCATAAGCTACTGTCAGAACTCAGGCTACTCTCACGAACAGCCTAAACGGCACTGACGTCCGTAGCATAAGCTACTGTCAGAACTCACGCTACTCTCACAAACAGCCTAAACTACACGGACACCCATATCATACCGTCAGAAGAAGTCGGGCTCACTAACTGTCTAAACTATACGGACAACAATATCATACGCTACTCTCAGAACTCAGGCTTATCTCACAAACAAACAAACTACACTGACGCCCATAGCATGAGCTACTGTCAGAACTCAGGCTAATCTCACAAACAGCCTAAACCACACTGACACCCATAGCATAAGCTACTGTCAGAACTCAGGCTAATCTCACAAACAGCCTAAACTACACTGACGCCCATAGCATAAGCTACTGTCAGAACACACGCTAATCTCACAAACAGCCTAAACTACACTGACGCCCATAGCATAAGCTACTGTCAGAACACACGCTAATCTCACAAACAGCCTAAACTACACTGACGCCCATAGCATAAGCTACTGTCAGAACACACGCTAATCTCACAAACAGCCTAAACTACACTGACGCCCATAGCATAAGCTACTGTCAGAACACACGCTAATCTCACAAACTGCCTAAACTACACCGACGCCCATATCATAGGCTACTGTCAGAACTCAGGCTAACCTCACATACTGCCTTAACCACACTGACACCCATATCATACCGTCAGAAGAATTCGGGATCACAAACTGCCTAAACTACACTGACGCCCATATCATACCGTTAGAAGAAGTCGGGCTCACAAACTGCCTAATCTACGCTGACGCCCATATCATAGGCTACTGTCAGAACTCAGGCTAACCTCACGTACTACCTTCACCAAACCGACACCCATATCATACCGTCAGAAGCATTCGGGATCACAAAGTGCCTAAACTACACGGACAAACGTATCATACCGTCAGAAGAAGTCTGGCTCACAAACTGCGTAAACTACACGGACACCAATACCATACGCTACTGTCAGAACTCAGGCTAACCTCACGCACTGCCTTAACCCCACTGACAACCATATCATACGGTCAGAAGAAGTCTGGCTCACAATCTGCCTAAACTACACTGACGCCCATATCATAGGCTACTGTCAGAACTCAGGCTAACCTCATGTACAGCCTTAACCCCACTGACAACCATATCATACGGTCAGAAGAAGTCGGGCTCACTAACTGTCTAAACTATACGGACACCAATACCTTACGCTACTCTCAGAACTCAGGCTAATCTCACAAACAAACAAACTACTCTGACGCCCATAGCATGAGCTACTCTCAGAACTCAGGCTAATCTCACAAACAAACATACTACACTGACGCCCATAGCATTAGCTACTGTCAGAACTCAGGCTAATCTCACAAAGTGCCTAAACTACACTGACACCCATTTATCATTCCGTCAGAAGAAGTCTGGCTCACAAACTGCGTAAACTACACGGACACCAATACCATAAGCTACTGTCAGAACTCAGGCTAATCTCACAAACAGCCTAAATTACACTGACGCCCATAGCATGATCTACTGTCAGAACTCAGGCTAATCTCACAAACAGTCTAAACTACACGGACACCCATATCATACTGTCAGAAGAAGTCGGGCTCACTAACTGTCTAAACTATACGGACAACAATATCATAAGCTACTCTCAGAACTCAGGCTAATCTCACAAACAGCCTAAACCATACTGACGCCCATAGCATTAGGTACTGTCAGAACTCAGGCTAATCTCACAAACAGCCTAAATTACACTGACGCCCATATCATACCGTCAGAAGAAGTCGGGCTCACTAACTGTCCAAACTACACTGACGCCCATAGCATGAGCTACTGTCAGAACTCAGGCTAATCTCACAAACAGCCTTAACTACACTGACACCCATAGCAAAAGCTACTGTCAGAACACACGCTAATCTCACAAACAGCCTAAACTACACGGACACCCGTATCATACCGTCAGAAGAAGTCGGGCTCACTAACTGTCCAAACTATACGGACACCAATACCTTACGCCACTCTCAGAACTCAGGCTAATCTCACAAACAAACAAACTACACTGACGCCCATAGCATAGGCCACTGTTAGGACTCAGAACTCAGAACTCAGAACTCAGAACCATACTGACTCCCATAGCATTAACTACTGTCAGAACTCAGGCTACTCTCACAAACAAACAAACTACACTGACGCCTACGGCAGACGAGCTGCGCCACATGGGAAAATAAACTGGGAATGGCGCAGCTCGGCTACATGCAATTTACATGTGGCGCAGCTCGGCTAGGGGCAATTTATGTGTGGAGCAGCTCGGCTAGTTTCAAATTTTGAAGACATGAGAACACAACTCATGAATTTGACAGTCTGACACTACTCAGTCAGAAAAGAGTTGGAGTCAACTTGGGTTTTGGAGGTATGATTGTTAACAACTAAGTCTGCACCATCTTGATAGCTGAGTCTGATAATTGGGTCCTAGGCCTGACTTTGAGTTTAGAGGATCACTCACTGGCCTGAGCACTGAAAGGTGACCTTTTTAATGTTATCACTATCAGTCACTCTCAACATAGAGCCACCTTGGAAAAGATATATGCAGAGGAGAGGTGTCTGTCATGTGAACTGTACTGTTCTGATTGTCACCACCCAATCTACTATCTTACCAAGGACTGGCAAGAACTAGCTAGGAGTACTCCTTGATCTTTCACTACACACCGCTCCTGGACCAATCTGTAGGATCTATGTATGTAGTTAATTTTTGTCATTGTTACAGTGAATCGGAGTCAAAGAATTGGTGGAATGTTGTTGACGATGCAGCAGCACCCTCACTGGCAGACTATCTATCTATGACCCAATGGTCCTCCTTATCCAAAACCTGTCTGGGACTGTGGCCAGTTTTGACGGTCGTATTACGTTCAATTCTTTCATTCAATGACCTCATAGCTCTATCGCTAACACAGGAACAGTTGAGCATCTCATTTGGTTTCTGCATTGATTGATCAAATTATCATTTTCCCTTTCAGAACGGTTGAAGACAAGGTGATGACAACAAAATTAAAACCAGCCTATGGCCCAGTGGTCTATCATAATATTGATGGAAATAGAGTCATCTGGATGATCAATATGCCGACAAACAACTTGCCGATCAACTATGAGATACGAGTCTGCAACGTAGTGCCACAAAGAAGGTCAAATGACCTCTTTACATAAGTCTAACTCCTTGGTCTTAGTATCTATGCATTTTTTGATTGCTTGTGGGTCAGGTTTTCAGTTTAGGAACTCAAGCAGTCAAGCACATTTGAATTGTAAGTGCCCAAAGTGCCACTGATAAGCTGATTCAAATCAATCGTTAGTTCTAATAGCAAACAAATACATCGATGAACAGACTTGACAACTGTAATCTGTAAGTGGGTACCATATTATTTCCAAGTTTTCTCTCTGGTCAGATTTAAATTTTTTTTTCTTACATACCATGTTTGTTTGTTGATGAGGAGCTGACATAAATGGTTCCTTTATTTCTTTTTTCGTTATCTGTTTTGTGTAACGTATTTTAAGCATAATAATAATTATACTATGCCTCAGAAAGTCTACAGAATAACGTATAGATAGATGCGAATTTGTCAACAGTGACTGAAAGTTCTTTGAATAAAAAACAGCTTAGGTGCCCTACTTAGGTCTCGTCCCCAAATCACTCTCTCATAGATAGAACTATACCTATGCATTCTGAGTAAATGCCTTGTGCACGAATTGTCTAATTGAGCCAAGTGACCAGACTACCTTGGGAGAAAGATTGATTTTTGCTGAGAGAACTTGGAGCCGTGTTTACAAGAACTATGGTAGGACAACCCATATGTCTGATACAATCATACCAGGGAGTTTGGGACAAATGTTATATTGTGTCCCCAACTCCCTGATCATACATACTCCCTGATATCTTTAGTTCACCCAAGGACTTACTATCACTCTCCTACATCTGTCTGCCCATTTTGTTCACCTCTATTTATGCTAAGATAAGAAACGACTGAGAAAGTTTTTCAAAGACGCTAATAATCTGAATATTCAAAACATAAGTGTCCTTGATGCCATTATAGATAATTGAACTAAAAACCTGATACTAAATTACATACATGATGATGAACATTTTATAAATGAATTTTTACCAAAGCTTCCATCAGGAAGATTCAGGACATTAAAATATCGATCTTCTTGGGGGAAAGACAGTTTTGTAAGCAACATGATTTTATCCATCAATAATATCATTTTAACCCAATCCACTATGAGATGTCAGCTTTTTTTCACGTATTTTTTTCTTTGCTCTATGTGAACAGCAGTGTATCAAACAACAAATTTCGCAACATACTTATATGTGAGTGACACATAAACTAATCAATCAATCCAAAGTTGGAGTAAGGATAGGGGTTTGGTTTGACCCAAAAAAGTTGGATCAATGTGACTACGAGCCAGAATACCTGTCGCTGTTATGCATATTATATTCGATGTACCTGAAAATAAAAATTAAAAGCACAATACACTGTGAATCATTCGATCTTGTTACTATTGATAGATCTAAGCAGAGTATAGCAGGGTGCGAGGACTGCCTTACGCAATGAACCTTCTTTTCAGTTCCCCGGGGCCTGCACCCAGTGACCAAGCACCCTGATGAAGTTTGTTCATTTATTTGATACCGCAAAAAATCTCTAGGTATCACCATCAACAGTATTGAATACCAACTGAAGTCCACAGCTTGACATTAATTTATCATCTACATCCTTCAGCCATGTTACAAGGGTAGCCTATATGAAGCACTTACAGTGAGATGTGGCAGGACTAGGAGATGAGCTGTGCAACAGCATTATTGTTGTGTATAAAATCTCCTTGATCTCTCGTTGTTCATTGGAAAACACTTTAACTCGGTGAAGTCTCAGCATCTTAAATCCGGCTAAGAGTACCAGCCACTGTCTTACCAATGCAATCCTGATACATGTGATCAAAGATTAACTCAGTCTGGTGTTGATTGCATATCATTCCTATGGCTTATCTCTGGTTAATATCTAAAATGCTCCTTCATAATCATACAGGCTGTAAAATAAAAGTACACATACATACACATGTTGTTTGGACTTTGTCAGATTACAGACACATCAATCACAGTCAAACTTTGAACTAAGTAACTTGATGCGGTAACTGTAAATTGCTGAACAGGCCGAACATGCTGAACAGCTGAACAGAATTTCTCAGACTACTAATTATGCACAAGCCTGGACAACTCCTTATATTCTGCTGAATACTTATACTAAGTTTGCAATTGCCTTTGTTTCTTTCTATTATTTTATCCACAGTAAGTATTTGGGTGTTACACTTAGTGAATGGATGAATTCAATGAAGCAATTAATCTACCAAATCTGAAAATTTTAGGAAACTAGAAACACTATTCAGCACAATGCCATCCTTTCATCTAGGCAGTCTTGACAAGCTTTGTTGGGGGGGGGGGGGGGGTGGGTGTTGTTGGTTCCTTCCATCCATTCACTAAGTGTAACACCCAAATACTTACTGTGGATAAAATAATAGAAAGTAACAAAGGCAATTGCAAACTTAATATAAGTGACTGGTCTATATTATCATTAACCTGAGAATTTGGTTTATATAATGTAGATTGAACACTTGCCTATAAAATTCGTAATTCTGCATAAGATTTAGATAACCAATTGATATATTTCAATATCAAATATTATCATGAGTTATGTCAGCACAATAATAATGAGATTTCTTGATGACTACATTTTACAAGGGAGACAGAAATTAATAATTTGATTATCTCTTACAGCTGGCACATATATATATATATATATATATATATATATATATATATGAATTTATGGATCAGTGGAAAAACACATAGCGTTGCTATTTGTGAAGATATGCCATCAGTATAAAGCCTTGTGTGAGGATATAACTAAAGTTATAAATCTTGCAGCTTGTACATTACGCATGATTGAGGTTCCAGTAACAACCTTCAAAAACTCAGGCAAGCGCTGCTTGACAAAAGTTTACGAGTGTCAGCTATAACAGATTCTGAACTTGTGGACCATTTAAAGATGAGAAATGCTGTCCAGCAACCACGCATGAAATAGCCATACGCCTCCTAAGGGTTAGATATGTACCCCACGTTCGTGTAATATATATCAGTGATGCTCTAAAACAAATATTTTAGGTGCCAGCAGGAACTTAGGATTGATTCATTATACTCATTAAATCATTTGGCTGAGAGGAATGTGTTTGAGAAGTTATAGTCAGCCACTGAAAATAATACAAAAACTAATTTTAGTCTGAGAAATTCTGTTCAGCTGTTCAGCAATTTACAGTTACCGAGCTCCGCATTATTAGTTCTCTTTTCTGAGCTTAGGCTAGCAATACACAGTTTCGATGTCACTTTTCTTGTCAAAAACATGTGCTAAATGCTCTTCTAAAACTGTTAAAAGGTGATATAAGATTTTCTAAATATAAATTAGAATATTCTAACAAAGAATGAGAAAATGATAAGTGTATATCCAAGAGTTTGGGTAATCATCCATACGTCTCCTTAATACTGAATTTCAGCTGCACTCAAGCTAAGTGAATTAATTCACTCTCTATCGATCAGAGATATACATGCAATAGTATATCACGTCATCAGTGTGAACTTATAGTAGCAGTAGGTGAGTGACTGGACCAATCAGATCATGATACACTGGTTATGGAGAGGTTAGTAATTCGCATTATAACATATAGGGCTAGTAGTAGTAAGTAGGTGAGTGGCGAACTGGCTAACTAGAACTTACATAGTAACTTATAGTAGCAGTAGGTGAGTGACTGGACAAATCAGATCATGATACAATGGTTATGGCGAGGTTAGTAACTCACATATTAACATATAGGCCTAGGAGTAGTAAGTAAGTGAGTGAGGGGCGAACTGGCTCACTAGAACTTACATAGTACCTTAAAGTAGCAGTAGGTGAGTGACTGGTCCTATCATATCATGATACACTTGTTATGGCGAGGTTAGTAATTCGCATTATAACTAATCTGCCTAGTAGTAGTTAGTAGGTGAGTGAGAGGCGAACTAATTTCATGAGACACTGATAGATTTTGAACTTACATAGTAACTTAAAGTAGCAGTAGGTGAGTGACTGGCCCAATCAGATCATGATACACTGGTTATGGCGAGGTTAGTAATTCGCATTATAACATATAGGCCTAGTAGTAGTAAGTGAGTGAGTGAGGGGCGAACTGGCTCACTAGAACTTACATAGTAGCTTATAGTAGCAGTAGGTGAGTGACTGGCCCTATCAGATCATGACACACTGGTTATGGTGAGGTTAGTAATTCGCATTATAACTAATAGGCCTAGTAGTAGTAAGTAAGTGAGTGAGAGGCAAACTAGATTACTAGAACTTACATAGTAACTTATAGTAGCAGTAGGTGAGTGACTGGCCCAATCAGATCATGACACACTGGTTATGGAGAGGTTAGTAATTCGCATTATAACTAATAGGCCTAGTAGTAGTAAGTAAGTGAGTGAGAGGCAAACTAGATTACTAGAACTTACATAGTAACTTATAGTAGCAGTAGGTGAGTGATTGGACCAATCAGATCATGATACACTGGTTATGGAGAGGTTAGTAATTCGCATTATAACTAATAGGCCTAGTAGTAGTAAGTAAGTGAGTGAGAGGCAAACTAGATTACTAGAACTTACATAGTAACTTATAGTAGCAGTAGGTGAGTGACTGGTCCTATCAGATCATGATACACTGGTTATGGCGAGGTTTGATGGTCCCATCTCTGTTAGTACTTTATCTAATCACTGTAAAGGTCCTTTTAGATGTATCTCTATCCAACATGGCGTATTGGTAACGTCCTGTCTGTGGTACTCTGCTCCCCATCCCTAACAACAATCATTCGATAAAGAATTAAAATATTAGTGTCAGACCTACTAGGCCATGTTTGGTATGGTTTGATAGATCTCAGGCTGAAAAGTCATTAAGGCATATGTAATAAAACAGCCTGTGAACCTAATTGCAGTAAAACTGCTGCAAAGTATGAAAATTGGGATCATAGTGGATCATAGTGATTTATTGCTTCACCTGACCAATATGTTCCACTATGATCCTTGCTAATATATTAAAAAAAAAGAACCTAAAATGTTATTTTCTACAATTTTTATTTTCCTAATTTTTCATTTGCTTTACGAACTCACAATATGTGATTAACTGGGGTAATATATTCAATTTTCTAATAGGAATAAAACTGGATTTAAGTATTATAAAATTGGTCACGTACATGGTGTCCTAGAGAACCTAAAGTGGTTTCGTAAGAGGAAAAGTGCCCCATTTCACACAGGCTTGAAATTTTTGCTAACACAGCTTCATGCTAACACTAACTCCAAATCATTACTTTACATTTCAGTAAGCACAGAAAGATTTATCTTATCCATCATGGCCGGAAGTTGTCCAAATCAAAAATGTGTCAACACGCTCTGAAATAGTGTGTTTTAGCTGCAGTATTACAATTGCCAAAGGTAAAATGAGTTGAACAGTAAAATTAAATAATGAAAATGAAAGTTTGAGGTGTACAAACAAAACTAATCATGATGTGTATGTTTCTGATCGACAACCTAATTAGTAATTTAGGTAGCCAAAGTAATTTTAGAGAGTATTTGGTGTGACGGACTGAAGTCAAATTTTAAAGTTACAGGTGGGTACACATTGCATCCCAGGGGGGGGGGGGGGGACAAATTTATGCAAATATTTTTAACTCGACGCTAGCCTGGTACACACCTTGACAAAGCTCACTCTGATGGTACACATCTTTGTGAGCTCATAGACAGCCTCAAATCCATGATTTACTGATCGAGCAAGAAGGGCGGCAAACTCCTGATAGTTAAATATCTTTAAACTGCAACCTGTTGAAGAAACAAAATATGACAATGTTGCAAACTTTGTTCGATCTTTCACAGTTCCAGATAAAGTTATAGGAGTCTTCTGATTAAATACAAAGCGATGATCTTTGGTACCGCGTATGTATAATGAAATTCTAAGCGGTTCATAAAAAAAGCCGTGGTCAATCCTCACAACAAAAACTAACACAAACACAAGTACACAATGCAGTATATCCGCAATCATACACGACATGTGAATTCATTAAGGCCAAGTTTAATCATGCGCATGAGTATTTATGCACCGTAGGGACACTGCCACAAAGAAGGCCAAATGACCTGTTTGTATCTCCTAAAAAGGACACGCCCCTTTTTTTCAAGCATATGTGGCTTTCATCTTAAGGTAAGTTCATACTAGGGTGTTTTCTGATTATTTTTAAAAATCACCAGCATTTCTGAAAAAGTTGTCTTCTCTTTCTGATATTCTCATATTTTCCATAATCAAAAACATTGCGATGGTAAGACACTCTCCGATACTGTCCAAAAATCGTCAGCATTGCTTAAAACAACAAAAAACGTCCTAGTGTAAACTCACCTTTAGGAACTCATTCCCATTTGAATTTATTATACCGCTAAGGTGTAAAAAATAACCGCCGAGCTGAATGGATTGGTGCACAGATGGACAGTAGTAGGTGAACGTACCTGGTGGTATTTTACAGACTGTTGTTGGGTGAAAGTTATGATGATAATTACAGTTTCTACTTTGTATGAATATACTGGTATCACTAAGACACTCAGCGTACACCTCTCCTCCTACGTAATACAGCTGTGCTCCTGTAACAACGAGCAAACAAACATCAACAATAACAACGAGCAAACAAACATTAACAATAACAATAGACAAACATAAAATAACATTCCATCAGGGGGAGATAATATGAGTTTTTATAATCGAGGATTGCGTAAAACAAACAGTTAGTTCTCACACTGATCATGTGATATACTATTGCATGTATATCTCTGATCAATAGAGGGTTAATTAATTCACTTAGTAGTAGTACCATCACAAGGAATTCGGTGTGACGACCCATGTTTAATTCTTTTCCATTAGGGGTGGGTACATGTTGGGTACTGCTATTCAATTGACTCTAACGATCAGGGATACACATGTTAATAGTGTAATCTCCATATCAGTGTGGTTAGTTCTAGTAATTATTACAGTATGGGGTTGCTTTTCGGAGTAATCCCCCTTGATCACTTACAGATGAGACCATAACTTCTCAAAATTTGCCAGGCTAAAATTTGGGATCTGCTCCAATGATAGAATATATAAAAAAATTGCAAATTCATGGTTCCATCTGTTCAGCGCCACTTATAATGTGGGACAACTCCTGACACAACCCCACTGCATGCATGGCAAAACAACATCAACATTGACAACAACTTTGTGTCATGCGAGTTCATAACAGTGACTGAATATTTTTATGACGTATTTTGAATCGGATTTGAGGCAAAAACTCTGAAACTATGTGTTCTCTTCCTTATGGGACGTCATAAAAACGAGGATTGGATTTAGTTTTTTCCAATTGGCAATTTAATACCATTGTAATACATTAAAGTTTCATGGAAGGACAACTGCAAAGAAGTTCAACTTCCAAAACAAACATCACATCACAACATTGTTGATAACATGTAAAATCCATTACATTGACAGTACCTTCGCCGGAACTAAATAATCACAAAGTCAGCAAAGTGTATATGTGAATCTCAGGAGAATACACTTTGTGTGAGGCATCGTTAAATTTGTATATAATTTGGGTTAAGAGTTTATAGTGGTAACTTTTTCAAATTGTGAATTAGCTCACAATCTAACTCGGATTGCATATGCCAGAACTATATCTATTGATACTGAATCCTGGGTCTAAGTGCATAGCACGAAAACGAATTTAGTGAAGGCTGACAAAGTCATTGATAAGAGGGAGGTGAGGTGGCGCCTCCAACCAATACTAGTGACAATAAACCACAAGCTAACTAACCTCTGCCTATATGACGTCGTGTATTCTCTATAGTTGAGTTTCTGTTGACGTTACTGAGCAGACCCAGACAGAACCTGCTGTTGTTACTTGGGTCTGTGAACCCATCTATGGTCACCGAGTTACTGCGCGCCTAAAACGAATATTCAGTGTAAACTGGTTAATTTAAACTTGATAATTCAAAATTCCTGTTAGTTCATACAAGGAAATTTGGTCCCTTCAGCCAGATCTCAATGCATTCTAATTTCACATAATTCTTACTTGCTTAATTAGAACAAATTTTGGTGGTCCCCAGAGGTTTGAATTAAGTGAACTGCACTGTATTAACGGTGAAATAAGCTTGTCCATCACTGCGTCTCAGGTTCACTTGATATACTATTGCATGTACATACATGTATATCTCTGATCATTAGCAAGTGAATTAATTCACTTAGCGCGAGTACCATTACAAGGAATTCGGTGTGACGACCCGAGTTCAGTTGTACTAATTAAGGATGGATACATGCGAGGTACTCATAATAAATTGACTCTAACGATCAGAGATACACATGATAATAGTATAGTCGGGATGTCAGTGTGTTGTCCATTTGCATGTCAAGTCTTCATTGAAAGATTTGAATAATTTCACAAATAACAACATCTTAACTTAATTTCCATTGGCAAAAACGAAAGATAACTCCTCTCACAATGAACATTCCCCGCCATTAGTGTATCATATTAAATCTGTGCCACAGCAAAAAGGTACATGTATAGTTCATATAACAAGTCTGAATATGTATAAGTCAAGAGATGTGCATATAAGGATGCTTTTTCCGAGATGTGTTTGTTATGCTTTGCTCATTCTCAACATTGACAGAGTTGATTGGTAGTCTTCATAATATTGAGACCGGGACCTTTCTTTGACACTTTTTATTGGCAACTATCATTTCAAATGGAAATCTTGTCCACAATACGCTACCACTTGTATCTATTTTAGGGAACCTTACTGTAAAGGTTAATGGACTAAGTTATATACTATTGTACCATGTTCTGACACTGAAAATATTTTTTTTATTTTTAACTGATGTGGTAGAGTTGTGCGCTGATACAGCACTAGACTTTGAAATAATCAAACTTTCCTAACGGAGTTCCAAAAGAAATACAAAAAAAAGGAATTAATCAATAATCAATTAAACAGATCAGTCACTGTACCTGGTATAGTTCTCCCACGCGGTTATTGAGCTCATAATAGACTATAGAACACCAATGTATCGGCTCCTGGTAGCTCACAGGTTGTACTTCCTGTCAACATAAAGTAAACAACTGTCAGCATGATTAAAATAATGATAATGATTAAAAATTAAATAAAATGTTCACATAAGAGTTCACCATTGTATCTTGGAGTTATCCTCCCTAAGGTTGTAACATTCAAAGAGCAAACAACTCCATCTTTGGTACTATCGTCGCGCAGATATATGCTACCGCCCTTGTATATACATAAAGGGAGAGGCAATGAACTTCACATATCCACACAACTAACTGCATCATGCTAGACAATATCATTGTTTCCACTTTCAATGACATACCAATACATGCTCGTTCATCATTGAATGTCAAATGTTTTCAAAATGCAGTCTAAATTGTCATGCTTCACTTTTGTTTGACTAATAATTGGTTTTTTTTTTCAGAGTTTTTTATTTTGGGCTTATTCTCCAAAACATTACAAACGAATGATATTTATGTCTTATCTGTAAAGAGTAATCTTAACCACCGCGCCGTGAAAATCACAAAATTAGCTCATATATATTACAGGAGAATAGCAGAGCACCCCGTGTGTAAGTGTCTTAGAAGCGCTGACATTTGACGCTTTGCTTACGGGCATCAATAAATTCAGGTTGGTTATCTTGGAACCGTAGCAACAGCACTTATTCAAATGTGCTTGAGTTCTTAAACTGAAAAGTCGCCCCACCTGCACTGGAAAAAGATTAGCTTTCATGGGCAAATATAAATAGCTCAATCGGGCTGGTTTTAGCACTGTCCGTACGGTGCAGAGAGGCTCGTATTACAGAGTCGATCCGCAACATTGTGGCCTTTTATTAACTTACCGTATTTGAGGAGACGGACGATGGTAGCCCTGGAGAGGCGGCTCCTTGTGAGGCCGATGGGCCGGTCTGTTGATGATCCATATCCTCGTTGGAGTTTGGGGGTCCGCCCCCGTTACTGCTGCTAGCCTGTGGTGAGGGGACTGAGGCTGGAGAGCCTATCATAGATCTATCATCTATCACCTGATAGCCAGGTGGAGGGGAATCAGCTGTAAAAGCAAAGAAAACAAGAGGTAAGTGAGAATCATTGCTAACAACAAGTTCTTGATCTTAAAGTGTTGGTACTCTGCAATATAAAGATTGTCATTGGAATGAAATTTTGCCATTTTGATTATTGAAAAACCACTAATAATGTTAGTTCCACGTTTTACTGAACTTGGCAAATTTGTTCTAGTCTCATCCTCCAGTATAATGGATAACTTTATAAGGATCGAGCTGGCTAAAAAGAAGTTCGCAAGATTCCCTAAATTACTCATGCATCCTAGAGACTAGAAAGCAACTGAGGAGTGTGAGGCTATAAATAAACCCCCTAGAGAATGCAGCAAGCTTTCAAATACTGCATTAGGCAGCCTTATAGACAACGTTATAGACAACGTTATAGACGTAGTTATAGACAACGTTATGGACAACCTTAGAGGCAACCTTATAGGCAACCTTATGGACAACCTTACAGGCAATCTTACAGGCAACCTTTAGTTAAAGGCTGATATAGTGAAGTTCCACATACCTGGTAAGTTTGAGTATTGACTGTTGGGGCTGGCCGGACCTGGACTGTTAGCAGTAGCTGGACTCTGTGGGAAGCCTTGTGGATAGCTGACATTATGAGGCATAGATGGCTCCTGCACCTGTTGGTATGGTAGTAGTGAGTGTGGTGGTGGGTTAGCTGGATACTCCGAGTAACGAGGCACCAACACCGGCGGTAAAACTACAAAAATAATCAACACCTGCCGTAAAGCTACAATAATATACAACAACACCGGCGACAAAACTACAATAAACAACACTGGCGGTAAAACTACAATATAAAACAACACCAGCGGTAAAACCACAATATACAATAAATTATAAGAATAATGTATAGGATATAATGTTAGATAAGAAAACAATAAAAATGCAGGAAGTTAGCCATTTCAGAGGCTTGAAATAGCGAAATTTATGGCTATCTTACATAGTATTATAAACTCCAACCATAGCTAGTGAAAATTGAGGCTAGCTGACGTTAATTCACCCCAAAATTCTTTATTTTTGCGGCAATCTTCCACGACATCCAAATAGGATATTATAAGGTCTATGTTAACAAGTCCCAACATGATAAAATATAGAACATCAAAATTTTGCTTTGGCAAATTGCAAATCGAGGATATGGTTCAGTCAATACAGGGATATGCAACTCAAATTGGTCAATCTTCCAAGAAATAACTGAATTTGTAAGACATTCCAGGAAATCACATGAAATACCCACTGGCTGTATGGCTTGAGCATAGGAGCATAACAGTCTGCGAATTTAACATTTAATTATTTCTGTCAGTACCAGCAAAGTTTGGTATTTTTCTCAAGTGGAGGCTGTCTTCATCTGTGACCAATTAAACACAGGATACCAGACTTAATCCATAAGTTTGACATTTAATTTTATGTGCCATTTATTCAAAAATATTTGACAGGTATAGACTGATATTTAACGCATTTATGCCACCACCTCGTTGCCAACTGTAGAATCCTTGATTAATTTGTTATAGCTTAGACAAACAGGCTGGAAAATTGGATTTAGACTCTTCAAAAACTCAAGATTATTGACTCCGCCACTGGCATGGCCCAAGGGGAGGTAAAACGGAGGTAAGGTGGTGTATTATTAACGAAACAAAATTCATATTGCAACATTTTCTGTTGATTTGTCATAGCACCATGTTTATCTCAAAAACAGTCCCTGTTGACTAACACAAATTTTAAAAGTACACATCAATCAGTCATCCTGTAACAGCGGGAGGAAACATGGTTCCCTAAACGAAAAAACTTTTTTTTGTAAACTCCCCATAGACATGTAAATTTTCCCTGCCCAAGAAGTTACAGACTTTAACTCCTTGCCCTGACAGTATATCTTTGCCAGATTTTTTTTTGTACTGATCAATTGACTGACAGGACCCTTTAGTTTAAAAGTACACAAACCAGTCATCCTACGACAGCGGAGGTAACCTCAATTGCTGACTCATGTATATATATATATTTACATGTATATACACACTGAAGACATTGTATGCATCTCATGTGTACATACATGTTGTATATAGGCCTATACATGTATACATCATATAAACACAAACAGCATTTTTGTGAGTTGAGCAAGTCATGATTCAACAGGGTCCCATATGTTGAGGTGATCCAAATTGAATGAATTTTTAACTTATTCATGACGGTTTTAATATGTCAATGAAAAACTACCACTGCAGTGCTAAACATGCTTGCAACAAGCTATCGATTCAATTTGACAATTTCTTGGACAGGTTGCTCCATTCAGACCTGTGAATATTACACTCATGTTTGGCTTGGTATGGTGTCTTTAGATCTGCCTGGACTCTGCACCCTCTCGTGTTAATTTTACAAGAGTTCGGAATTAAGCCGAGAAGACTACACTGATGACGTGATATACTAGAAATGTATGTATATCTCTGATCGATAGATGGTGAAGTAAATCATTTAGTAGGAGTACCATCACGAGAAATTTGGTGTAAAGGCCCGTGTTCAATTTTAACAAATAGGGGTGGGTACACGTTAGGTACTAATATTAAAGTGACTATAATGATCAGAAATAGACATGTAAATAGTGTAGTCTCAATGTCAATGTGTGAGTACACTGACATCGTTATTGAGACACCAAGGACCACTACCTGGACACTCCAAGTCTTTAACTTCTTGGACACTCTAACCTCCAATTTGGAATTTATCAGAAGTTTTGGTTGAATTAAGCTGGTAAATTATATCCCCGTTGCGACATCAAGGACCACTTCCTGGTTACACCCTCCAATTTGAAATCGAACAGGAGTTTGTATGTCTAGAACAGTGCACTATATCCGTGTTGCAATGTCTAGAACAGAACACAGTATCCGTATTGCAATGTCTAGAACAGTACACTATGTCCCCATTGCGATGGCCAGAACAGTACATTGTATCCCCATTGTGATCTCTAGAACGGAACCCTATAGCCCCATTGCGATGTCTAGAACAGATCACTATATCCCCATTGTGATGTCTAGAACAGTACACCATATCCCCATTGTGATGTCTAGAACAGTACACTGTATCCCCATTGCGATGTTGAGGACTTACCTGGACTCTCTACCCTCTTGTAGTGGTAGGGGTTTATACAGACGCTCTTATTCTCCTTGTTATTGAAGGAGAATTTACAGCACTCTAACGGTTTGAGCTCGTGGTGAGACTGTAAGTCGGGCCATCTCCATACTCGACAGTATATCACATGGGGTAAGCCTTTACGATGAGATACCTGACAATATAAAAGAGAATATGTCATATAATTATATAGAGTGTAAGCTGGTTAATTCAGAATTAATAATGCAAAACTCCTGTTAATTCAGACAAGGAAAATTGGTCCATTCAGGCAGGATCTCAATGCATTCTAATGTCACTTAATTCAGACTGTGTTTAATTAGAAGAAATTTTTGTTGCTCCAGAGGTTTGAATTAAGTGAGCTGCAATGTAATATACTAATGACAAGTCTTGTTGGCATGCTGTAAGTCTTTTTAATGAGACACCCAGCTGCAATACACAACATCAACTTCGATCAAATTTGCCTGCATAGGGGGAAACTCCAAATGCAGGCAAATTTCATCAAGCTTCATCTAGCAATATACATTAATGCTACTACATGAACTTCCAATCAACAAAATAGGATGGCGTATCGATACAGAGATAATTCACCATAATAATCATGCTCAGAAAAGCTGCTGAATCCCAAGAATCTACACACAGTAAGTATTTTCCACATGTTGGGCAGCGGCAGAAAGTCTTGTTTATTTCAAATATAAAGAAGCAAACTTGCGAAAGATGCATCGCATGTGGAATGAATTTTCTTTTCATAAACAGTGATTATCCCAAGCAAGTTCCAGTAGACACACATTTCCTCATCATAGACATCTAGTGCAACTTTCACAGAGAGTATGAGGAAAACATAAACATATTATGTCTATGGAGGAAAATGACTATTCCTAATCATAAAAAAACGTCAGAAAAAAAACATATTGCCACTTTTTAAGGGGAGATTATACAGGTCCATTTCGTATATGCACTAACCTGAAGCCTTCCATCTAGTGATCGAGGTATACACACACATTTACTGGGCTCTCCTGGTCGACTCAGAGCCTTCTCCAAATCCTCCAATGCACCTAAAATAAGTGAAATACTTGTAATAATTAAAGGCTACCCAAAGACCAAGGCATGTTATAGTCAGGCAGTTACTTATGATAAAGTTTTGACAGATTTGCTTGGTAAAAAATTCAATGGTCTACTTGGCATGAATTATTAATGGTGGAAAAAGTGCCTCCTATAATGGAGGGTAACTCTCATTCTCTGCATTATGATGTCACAATCTCTTGGAAGTGCCTGTTCTTTGTATTGCACTTCCTGGTAACTGTGACATCATTATGCAGAGAATGCATCAATAATTCATGCCACGTAGAGCATTGAATTTTTGAAAATCATTGAATATCTGACAATATTTTATCATAGCCCAAGTAACTAACTGCCTGAGTATAACATGCTTCGGTCTTTGGGTGGTCTTTAAACACATAATTAATGGTGTTGTGTAGATATTGGTACCACCACACCATCTACACGGATCAAGAAATAGCTACTGGTCAGGGTAGGCCATGACACGAATTCGTCTACAAGACGGGCTAGACCGACTAGACCCGCTCCATCTAGTCTTAAAGGGGTCAATGCACCCAAATAAACATTCTGAAACAATAATTCATTGCATTGAACAACAGCCTGTTAACCATTCAGCTCACCTCCCAACTCATATTCTAAAGAAGGGGTACAAGCTCTCCGCCTGGGCCAAAATAGCATGGCATAATGTAGGACCTAGCCACTGAACTAGCTACGTGGTATGGAGATAACTCCCAAAATAAAACGGGCATACTGAAATTTGACGTAGCATAGATTCAACATTATAAGCCTTCTTGCAAAAAATTTCATAGCCAGGGTGTGACCTTGCAACAGCGGTGATAACTAAAGCAATGGGATTATCTAACGTTCAAACGATTACAACGTCCATCTATCAAACACATAGAATTATTATTACACTCTATTATATAAACTCACCTCCATTTTTTATTTGAGTTTATATAATAGACTATATAAAAACTCTATGTGTTAAACAGAATATATTAGAAATAGAATATAGTCTTCTATATAACTCTGTGACTAGACATACTTCCTCACTTACCTTTTTCTTTTTTAAGCTTTTTGACGAGCGAGTCGACAGCTTTCTCCGCCCATTTCTCCTCCTCGTCTCCCTGCTTCCAGTCGAGGAGTTTCTTAACAGCTGGAGATGTGAAGGAGAAGAGAGAGTTGAGACTGGACAGTCCGTTACTCATCCTGCTGCTGCCTCTTCAAGTGCTGCTGCTGCCTCAAAACTCTGACCTTATAACCTCAGCCTGTTGGAGAAACGAAAATAAGTTTTATACTACCAGCCTAGCTTAAAAGTCTGGCTACACATGCCTTATTTTCCATAGCATTAGGAAACATGAAATTAGCTGCCCAATCCTTATCGTACTGAAAGTGCCACTGATCGTACTGAAAGTGCCCGATGGAAAATACGGCGTGTGTAGTCACAGCCTAAATCATATTACCAGGGGTCTTTAAATTAAAAAAAGCCATAGTTGCAGTCAGATTGCTCACGCAATGAGTGAGTGATAGCTGCTAGGATCTCGTTCAAACATCGTTCGCTCATTGATGGAACTATCCGCATTCTGAGTGAACGATTTGGGAGCGGTCTTGTCTAATTGAAAGACCAAGAGGGTGATGATTTGCTGGGACTGTTGTTCTGTGGTTTGTGCAGTGAGAAAATGAAATTACAACTGTAAGTCTTAATAGTATTAAATGTTCCAACTTTGTTTACAGTCAACACAGAACTTTTCCGCCAAAAGATTTATATATTCTTTTATAATGTGTCCTCCTCAAACAAGCTATAGGGGTGATACGGTAGTAATCACCATCATCCACACCACGAACCGCAGCTCATGATTATCAATGCTGCAAGATCTGGAAGGGCCTAGCTGACTTGTGCGTGGTCAATGGATGGTCTTCCCCCTCCCTATTCAACAGAGCCGTCAACAATAGAAGAGCTTACTGATCCTGCAACTCGGTTAATGGTGAATCACAAACAGCTGCAGTCCACCAATCCTTGGCATATCAGATTAAAAAGGCAAAAAATGACAAATTTAAAAGCCTGCAAGAATAATCTGTCAATACTCAAATCTGTCAGAACAATCAACTAGACTAAACTAAACTAGCTACACAGAATCCCTTACAGAATCCCTTACAGAATCCCTTACAGAATCCCTTACAGAATCCCTTACAGAACACATCGGACTATTTGCAGAATGCCAAAGAGGACAGCATCAAATAGCGTTGAAATACTTCCAACTCTAAAATCCATTTGTAAACTGAAGCTTTTTATTGCACCAAACAGTGACATAGTTGGCTAATGGTGTAAATTTATCGTTTTGCACCGAGCTAAAAAGAATGAGTGATAGCCTGCAGCCAAAGTTAAAACTCTTTATGACAAAGCCATTGAAGTAAGGGATTATAATGTGAGATGGTTATCAAATAAAAAGCTTATAATGAGCTCTTGTACAAAGGAAGCAAGGTGATGTGCACAAACTCAGCGAAGTGCAGTCTTAGAGAAACAACAAAAAATCAAGATGCTACGGGCAGCTAGATCTCCATGAAACCAAGAAGTCCTATGATGTTCCAGCAGAACATTGCCTTTTCTCAACAACAGGAACAAGAAGAAAGTGGGCCAATTAGTTGATCACCGCAATAACCAGACTTGTGGCAAACCAACACTATCCATAAAACATGTCTAGATCACTTTCAGATCAGGTCACACACACTTGTCTTATTCTTGACAGCTACTGGCAGCTAAATCTGGAAATATTAAGGTCCCAGGTGTAGTGTCTAGCCTCAAGCCAACACAAAACGCTCAGCCGTCAAAACAAAAGCCATGCTTTGCAAGGAAATGAAATTCCTGCAGCACATTGAGTAATTCCCTAATCACGTCTTCAGGTGATTTTGAGCGACAAACCTCACACAATGTCGAGAGGAAATTAAATCATTCCAGGCCGACAAACTTTTTCTAGGTGCTCATCTCAGAGCATCAAGAGTATGCCGTGACATTATGTAAGCCTGTCTAAATGTGACAGCGGCCTAGTCTTAAACTGAAGCGAGCTCACAAAGGGCAAGGTCAACTCATAAACACAGGGCAAGACCTGGTGGCAATAACCAAACCCTGACAGTCAAGATAAAGATATTAAAACAATAGTCCAGCTGTGCAGATATGAAAATCAGACAGACATTGAGGATGAAATTGTGGTCAAAGAACAGTTTAGGGTGGAATACCCTGCCACCACCCTGAGCAATCAACAATGAGCGAAGAGCCAAACAATGAAATCATGAGCTACAATCTCTAAAAAAAACTCCCAAAAACTAGTTCAAATAGATCACAGAATCACTAATGATACATCATTAAGTGCCACTAATGAGTATCAGTGTGGATAGCTTTTGTGCTCAAGATGCATGTTGGGGGTTGTATGTGGGACAACACCTAGTACCCCCAACAGTCTCTCACCAAAAAGTGTAGAGTACCCAAGCTTGGAAGAAAGCACTGTAGTTCTTTAATTGGGTACAATTTGTATCCAAAGTGCTCAACAGTGCACATAGGACATAAATTCAGGGCATTATCTTGCACAGCGCCAAATGAAATGCTTAAATGAAATGCGTTTGAGAACTGCTGTTCATAATCACTACATTAATACAGTGATATAGGGTCTGACAGACAAAAGGGTAGAGTGTGCTTCTTCCACAAGATTGATGACTCATGTATAGGCCACTTCAAATGTCACTGACACTATTGGAAATATGATAAATGATTTATTAATGTCATAATCCAGATGTGTGACCGGTGGGGCCAGAAGGTCAGGGCATCAAGTGACTGTTAGTCAGTAGCAACCTAGACCATTGGGAGTTGCTGCCGGTCCACTGGTCACCTGCGGCTTGACCAGTGGCATGGAGCAACTGGAATGCAGACAGTTGAATTCAACTTGATCTAGTAGCAACCTGTCCATTTGCTGATGTTATGAAATTGAGGCAAATCATAAATGATACTCATAATTGTGCATCCACACAAATATATCTGCTGAATAATAGAAATGGCTGGCATTCAAACTATGTATGACAAAATAACGAAAAATAGCTGAATCCCAAGTATATAGGCTACTTGATGAACAAAGAGCAACGATCAAATGAAACTGAACGGATATTGATGTCCCAGAAAGCTATGCATTGAACCACTTTGCAACACGCTAGACTCCACTAACTTGATTTTCCACCAAAGGCTGCTGGAAATACCCTAAAGATGAGAAATATGTTAATATCATCAGGGATCAAGGTGAGCCAAACCTTCCTAGTCATTATGCCTTTAGACCGAATTGGGTAAGATATTGTAAAAGTTCGCATCAGGTTAGATCTACAATGACATACATATGGAACCAAATCATCAAGTAGCTTAGGTGATGACTCATTGTCCTCTTGGAAAGCACATCACAAGATCGTTAATTTTGATTATTTGAGAGAACCCTATCTGCTCAAACGCACAAAAATATACACAGTGTATATTCTACCATCAAACATACATGGTCAGAATCAAAAGAAATGGATTTCAATTGATGGTTTGGAAGCCTAACTTGATAGATAGTAGTAGCAGCCCATGTGTCTGTAGCGATACATTTTCTCCTCCAATCTGGTCCATTAACTAAATGAATTCCATCACCATCTGGCATTGAATTGCTTGGGAGCCTCTAAATTCTTTGTAGAAGCCTACAGAGTAGGTACAGGTACCACAGGCCGAACTACTCTGTCCCACTGGCTTGCAAACCCTGACTCTCACCATGGTGGTGAAACCGGTATCCTGAACTTGGAACGGATTACATACAAACAGAGTGCCTCATTACCTGAGCATTCAAAACTATGAAGCGGTGATCATGCCGGCAAGTACCAAGTACCGTTTGTTCCTTTTTTTAACTCGTACACAAACAGGGTTCCTGGTGATCAGACAGACGGTCACAGTGTCATTCATGTAAATTATTATTGTCCTCACTTTACTAGGTCTAGTAAGACTCAGGCAAATGGAGTAAGTATTACACTACTACTCTGTTGTCAGCTGACTATCTCAGAACAGAACGACTACACTAACTTTAACTAACTTAGTCTTAGAGTTAGGTTAGTCCCATTTACAAAATTTATGAATATAAAAATGATTCAGGCCAATGTGAAACAAACAAACCAAGTTATAATGATTATTATAATGTATACATGACTGGATTCCACTCAATAAACACAGCCACTGGATCAACATCAATGCAATCCACCACCGCCACACCATGAGTGATCAACAAACAACAATAATTGTGAATTTACTGAAATATATATATAAAAATAAAGACATGAAATAAAAATAATTTCAGCAAGCAACTTTTATGACTTACCAAACACTTTTTGAGCAATCTCAATCTGTTACACCCATCACAAGAGTGTGACCTTCAACACTGAGTCACAATTGGATTTCATTTGCTATTGTCAGTCACTACAGTCTATTATGCAGCACATTCACTGTTTTTTCGGGTTGATAAATTTGGCAAAATGAGTGAATCACTTCATCTCATTGCACTTTAGTGATTTGCCCAGGATATTGATGCGCAAACCTATAAATGCTCTTTTCACTTTCCCAGATTACCAATTATGAATAATGAATCAAATCTTAATACATTTTAGGAATAAAAATCCTCAATTTCAACTCCGAAATTAGTATGTTATCAACAAATCTTGTGAAGTGAACAAAGTCAAAGTGTTTTAATTTCAGAGTAGTGATACAAATTAGGGGCCAGACAGTCTGGCGCCAGTGGACCATGTAATCAACTAGAGTGTGGGGGTTTCAAAAGCCAGACAGCATATATCTTATGAATTGAATAGAGTCTCAGTCTACACCGGATACAGCATGGTAACTGTTGTTGTTGTAACAAATTTTCTATTTTCCGTACTGTCCAGACTTCACAGAATATGTACATGTAAGTGAGAATTTGTTCTATTCGGAATTTGTATGACATGAGTTATGGGGATCTGTCTTGCTGATGATCGATCTGCTTGTATACGGATATATCTAATGTATTTGCCATATGTTTATGTATAGTATTTCTATCAATAGTTAGTGTTACAGTGAGTAGGCTACATTCAATCAAGGACTCCTGAGTCCCTCCTTAGGGCTATTTCTAGGTCTGAAGTCTTGATGTTGCTGTCAACAGGGAGGGTGTAAGGCTGTCTTGACAAGCTTTGTTCGAACTAAGCTTGTCAAGACAGGCTAGGAGGGTGCATATATGTCATACATTCACTTTGTACATGAATTTAGGAGTTGTCAAGTTTGTGTATACTGTAAGTCATGAATTTCAGAATTAATTCAAATTAAATTGGATAATCATCAAGTCGTTGAAAGAAGTGGCCACCACTGCACTGGTGATATAACTAGTTTTGCTTACTATGAAGTAATGAGATTGCCTGGCTTCAGTAAGGATGCCAAGTTTGCGGCTCTGTTCTTGTATATGGGCATTGATGCTCATGAGGTGATGTCGTTGCTCGGTGCTGACATGCTTCCCACGTTTTTGAATCGGTCTTTTGGGTAGTATTCAATTTTATCATTCTACCCAACGTAAAAATATGTACGATATAACCGATTTACATTGTACGGGTTTTATATAGCCTTGAAGTGTCAACAAATGCATTTATCATTATAATAAATTCCACATTAGGGTAGCCATTGTTTTAACTCATTTTAAGATAAGTGGTGTTTTGAATCTATGAAAAATCCCTTACAAATGTTCATATCTATTTCACGCCATGATAGCTTGATCATGTATTCTCCGTTTTGCCTGCGTTCGGAGTTGCCTCATTCGAACAGCCCGTAGCTGACCAGAAAAATGGGATCAACCAGATAACAGGAAAATTTGATTAATATTTATTTATTGCAGAGCTAGGTGTTGGCCAGCAGTTGTGCCCCCTTTGCTTCTTTTTAACAAAAAATTGTTTTTCTATTCCAGCCTATTGAAGAAAACAAGATACAGAAATGGCTACCACATCTAAGAGTAAGAATGTCTTGATTGGGTGTAGTGGAAGCGTTGCCTCAGTAAAACTTGAACCTCTTGTTGCCTCAATCAAGAGTTGGTTGGAAAATGCCTCCATCAAAGTTATTCTTACGGAGTCAGCTCAGCACTTCACAGCAGTCAGAGAATGCACCGAGGCTGTACAGTATTACACAGACGCTGATGAATGGGCCGTGAGTATCAATTCAGTTCAATGGATCGACCTGACATTTTTTTCAGGACTCGAGCCATGGAGATACCACCCGGGCGAGCGGATAGCATCAAAGAACATTAGCATGGCCTTTCAAGTCCAGGTGACAGCAGATTTTTTTTATGTTTTCATCTCAGCTCTATATGGGCCTATGGGAATGTATGTATGTTTCAAGGGCAAGCCAAGAGGTGACGACTCAGCTCAAGCTAGGCCGACCTCAAAATCCACATAGAAACGGATGGTGTATGTCACATGTGCAATCTGAGCCTTTAGATAGCTACATATATGACATCTAGTCTGAGCCTAGTCTCCTTGGTAAAATATGCTGTAGTGCAACACTGAGATCACACGTGCTGGTAGAGGGGGGGGGGGGGGGCTATTCGAACGCTGGAAAAATGGATAAAACTTGATCTATGTTCTCTCTAAATTTATTTTTATGTGACCCTTTCAAAGGCTATGATCTTTACAGTTTAATAATTGCAATTAGTTGTCTGTATATAGATCACAGAGTTGTGACTGAATTGATACAGTCAGCTAGAGATTCTTGCACGTCAACTTAGCACCCAGGCTCCACACTACAATTGTTGAAGACCTAACATTTCACATATGAATAAAAGTAGATATTCGACCCTGCAGATACTGATATTTATATTTGTTGCAGGCCTGGAGTAAACTTGGTGATGATGTTCTGCACATAGAGCTCGGTAAATGGGCGGATGTAATGTTGATCGCTCCCCTGAGCGCTAACACTCTAGCAAAGATAGCTAATGGCCTCTGTGACAATCTACTGGTGAGGGAAACCTTCTAAAACCCCCAGTCTCGATCCCCCCACCCCCTGATATCCCCACAGTCTCCCCCAGATATCCCCACAGTCTCCCCCAGATATCCCCACAGTCTCCCTCAGATATCCCTACAGTCTCCCCTCACCCGCCCTGATAACTCACAGTGTAAAAACATTTAGAAAGTTGTATTAAGTGACCGTGTGAAAATTATAAAATTTGTCAGTTTTAACTTCTGCGGCTTTGAGGATTTGCTTATAGAGGAACACCCAATGAATAATGGAGGTAATATTTTTCCGTTAGAAAAATCAATGATTCAATGGCAACCTTTCTGCCTGTCGGGTAGTCTTATGATGTAATATATGATACGTCAAAATCTAAAGTTCTTGAGAATGACCAAAGTAAATTCAAAACCAGATTGCACACTATATGTATGTATCTAAGGAGTGTCTCAAAATTTTAGGAAATGTTGGTAGTTTTTGAAATTGTCCACGCTTTAATGCATAGCACATTACTCACGATTCATCATGGTGATTATTCATATCTCAGGTGCTAGGATATTTCGGGACAAAACTTTCCCAAAACTTCCAAATGTCCCAAATGCCCAAGTGATATGGCACTAATAATCTTCTATGTCATTTTGTGCAGTCAAGAAGTTGTTCTGTAAATCCATTGGAAAGCATCAGTATGGGTCACTGGAGCTCTTGACATGGTGTGTTTTAGCATCTTGTTCCCGTGACAACCATTAAGCACAGCATGCTCTTTGCTATGATATGCAACATGGCTAGATCTGAATTTGTATATCTATGCATTTACGTTCAAGTATCATTGATATAAAGTTTCTCTAGTCTTTTATGGTCAACAGGAAACCTATCTCCATCGTTACGAGCGATCCTGTATCTTCGAAAATGCTTGCAGAACTGACTGCGATTTTGAGGCTCCAATATTTAATCTATAGCCTACTTTCTGGTCGATGTGAAATCACAGTTTAATGTTATTTTAATTTTATTTTATTTTTGTGTTTATAGACTTGTACAGTTAGAGCGTGGGATATTAACAAGCCTCTCCTGTTTGCTGCAGCTATGAACACTCGTATGCTGGAACACCCGATAACAAAGCCTCATATAGACACTCTAATAAGTTGGGGGTACACTGAGATACCTACTGTATCCAAACTGTTAGTCTGTGGAGATAAAGGAAATGGGGCTATGGCAGAAGTAAAGACAATCACTGATAAATTGTGTGACGTTCTGTCTCAACCTGAGGTTCCCGGCGTGTAAAATGACAGAATGTTATTATTTTTAACTCTTATTATATATCCCAGTTTTGACATAGAAATATCATATGGGTTAAACACTTTTTAAGCGATTAAAGTATTGTGGTCGCTTGGATGCCGGGATCAATTCAGTTTTTGCAATCATAGGTTTAACGTTTTTAATAGTCTGCAAATTTTCCCTTGTGTTTTTTTTTAATAAATGCAATTCAAGAACGAACTCGACTTTTTAAACATTTTATCCGTCATAATTTTTCTGTAGATATAACTAGCTACGTAGTCGAAAGGATTCGTATTTTAGCCACGAATTATGCCAACTGGGATGAACATATTTTAAATAACTGCTATTCATGCCCAAGAGTTCAATACCTTTTGCTAAAAGTAAGGACCAGCAGATTTCTAAATAGTTTTATACCTGTTAGTACTATGATTTTAAATAACAGAGACATTCCAACACTTTCATTGTAATATGTCATTGACAATATTACCAAATAAATCTAATCTAAATCTAAATCCTTTCTCTATAGATGTATTCAGGAATTTTCTTTCCACGGTCATGGTATTAACACTCTTATGTAGCATGAGGTCTTTGACTTAACCTGTATGACTGCTGTTTACGTTGTGTTCTCACTCATACATACAACATACATACAGTAGTGCACATACCACTGCACAATACACAGTTCTTCAGCTAGAAACCTTGATTCAAACGCTATTTTGAGGCGTTCTCTAGTGCAACCTCTTCATGGCCGCTGGCCCCAGCAACGTGAAGCCACCCCTGTGTGTAGATGAGCATCTCATTCAAACACTTCCAGCCTTCAATGCATATTATCAGCTTCGGTATTTTGACATAATAGGTGTGTTAATGATGTAGGTGTTAGTTAAGTAATGGCAAAGTTGAAGTGCTGAAAGTCTGCCCTTGAGTTTCACTTTAGGCTACTCTGACAGAGTGTGAGCACTTATACTATGTTATAGACAGACATCAATTTTCAAGGGTTGTAGAAAATTGTGTTTTTAGTCGAGATTTTGTGATTCTTCTCATCAATAGAAATCCTTGATTTGTCTCATCTTGTAGTAAGGCGAACTCGCCTGTAACTGCAGTTTCAGGCCATCAATCTCCACCATACCACCACCATATTGCTTCAATCACCCGAACTATTGACACAAAATGTCATTGCTTTGGTGAATAGCGCAAGGTCAAATGACTCAGCAATATTTTAATTTGGATTCACATTTCCTTGTATCGAGAGCTTTCCAACGGCATATAGAAAGTCAATACATATATGCTGACCCACGTGGCCCACGTGGAAATTTCAGTTTTTCGAGTAAATATTGCTGTTTTTCGGGAAATTGTTCATGTGACACCCTGTTGGTCGCTTGCAAGAAATTTCACTGGCAGTCAGTGGACTCAAATTTGTTTTCTCCTATAAAAATAAGCCAATTTCAAACGCAAACCCGACTTCTTAATCACAAGTACATGGCTAGCTGGTTTTTTAAACTCTGTATGTTCTTCTCAGCAATGAAGCTGTGACTATACACAGTGATTTTATTACAGGTCGACGCCCAGTATCGGAGGATCGACCGATCTCACTACTAGACAGCCATATTAACTGTACGAAGCAGTCAGTCTGTTGATTTAAATGGGGTTATGGGTCAGGTGCCTAGATTGACCAATGGGATTTTAAGGGCAAACAAAGGCCATGTTGAATGCGCTCTCCATCTTGATCTTTACCAAATAAAATTTCGGACTATTGCAATATTGATTTTCAGATGCCATACTATTGATGTCATGTCAGGATAACCTCTATTTCCAAGTTCTACTGCTATTACCTTCCATATATTCTCTACAGCACCTCTCAGGTTGTTGCCATTCGTGGTTATTGTATTCGGATAATTACTTAGATTCCTTTGTTTTGACTGACTTATGAACTGTTTGATTGTCAAAATAATTATCCTCTTTATTGTAATTTGCAATGTGTAATGAAGACTAGGAAAATGGATCAGCACCTATCTTATCAGGTTTATTTTTATAGAGAGCACAACCATCACTCGCTCATCACACCGCACAGCTAACATACACCCAAATCTGCAGGGTTAGAGTCTCATAAGGTCATAATTTGTAAGTTCATATCAACCGTTTTTGATTATATTATAATGATTGTTTTATGCCAAACCTACTCTGTTTATGTAATATCGTATAATTTTGAACGTTTATAGAATCTTATCATAACAATTGTCATTTTTATACAGGTTACGATATCAATACAATCAGTTAACTTTTACGACAAGACCTATCCTGCAACAGTTATTCTATCATAAATATATAAGAGGGTTTGGTTTACTACAGATATCAACATCTCCATTTTTTGATGGCCTAATTTTGAATTGGTGATAGCAGAATATATACAAAATATACCGCTTTCACTTAAATCACTTTTTGGTGATGTCAGGTGTGACTGCATAGATAATCTGATTGTAAGAATGTTGAACTTAGAACTTTTCATAACACACATCATTTATATAAATTATAATAACTCACAAATTATCTTTTTACCTCAACGAAGAAATCCATCAAACACAAATATATCACAGTTTCTTTTCGGACTTGTCCTCTTTTTGAGCACAGGGTTACAACTCCAAGTTGAAGGCCATACGTCTGGATGCTCCAATATTTCATTATACTTACAGTAATGATGAGACTGATCCAGTCTGCAATCACCCGATTGGCCAAGACAGGAATCTGCTTACCTCTTGCTCCATACTGTTTGGAATATCAAGTTTGGTGGCGCTTGAATGAGGTCATGACCTTCACAATTCTATGTAAATGTTATACACTGAAGTTTCCTGTACTACACTTACCCCTTACCATTACCAATAGACATACTTAATTTATTATATTGGTTTATTTAGGCCTGGAGTGCATCATTGGGTCCTGTTATAGATAGCCACTACTTTGTCACACACGGCAACACTCTCTCTAATTTGTAAATATGAAAAAAAAACAAATTTAGAAACATTCGATAGCAATCTAAATAAAGGTGTCCTCTGCCAGAGGCATCGCTTTTGATTCTTCACCTGCTCTCTATTCAACTGAAATCATCGACTTAAGCGTATATCACCTCACATAGTGGTTTACCAAATTAGGAAGATAAATTAGAATAAGTATATATTTCAGTTGAGTTCGAAATACCAACAATGGCCAAATAAAAGTATTTACTGTTTGCTCTGCATTCCAATTGTCCTGTCAGGCTTAAGAAAAAGACGTAGCCAACATCTTACAGGTCGACCTCCATGTATTTGGTATTGTAATACTTATATTAAAACAGAGCTATCAGATCATCATGACATCTAATTGGTTGCATTACATAGAAACGGCCAGCCAATCTTATTTCTGTGAATATTCTGCACGCATCTTGCCAGTATGGGATCATCAACATGCATCGAGTCAGGAGAGAGACACCGAGGATACAGGGAGCAGGATATAAAACAATCGACCTGAAAAGATCTCCTAACACGACTCAAAACTAAAAGCTCCTGTGGCACCAACCGCTGGCAGTGAGCGGTAAGCATGCTAACAGAGCGCTCCATCTCGTAGTGACACCATCCACACACAAAATTAGTTTTTATCTGTTTAGCCAGCCTTCCACCTTTAAAATCGGTCTCAAATGACATTACAATTGCCACCCTCCCTCCCCATCCTTCCCACAGGAGTGATTTTATTAAAAATGTGATTACCAATATCTAGCATTTGAGTTCTCTTGAAACACGCATTAAACTGCCTCCTCCTGCGATTTTGACATGAAAGTATAATATTACCATTATAAAGGCATTTTATTACAACTCCGTCACCACAAAAAATACCAAAATCAAACCTATTTTAACACCGTTTTTCTCTAGTTACTTGATGCTCAGTTCATTAAAAGTATTTTGGCTTCAAGTTGCTGTAGAGTTATCTTCTCATTTTCATACAATGTCGTACTTATTACGAATTAGAAGTTATCCCACTTTGCCTTATTTATCATATCCCGTCCTTGTATCCAGGTAAACATACAAACTTAAATGAGAGAATTCGTTACAGAAGAAGAATCTAGGATCAAAATTGAATGTCTCCAATATCAGAACTTATACCAGCATACAAGTTCTCCCTGTATACAAGTTTTATTTCAAACTCCAAGCACCAAGCAGAACAATCAATTGTGTCAATCTGATTAAATAACTCTCCGTAAGATAGCTGCAAGATAGCAAGAGAATAGGTAGTGATAGATATTTGATTTACTATTTCCAATCCAAATTCAATACTACTGGTTCTAAATTTTGCTGGATGGGGTCAAAGTTTTTGAGGGGGGTTTAAATGAGGTCGCATAATTCATCTACTGGTACTTGTGTCAACCGACCTTACCCAGTGATATGAATTAAATTTAAGCCAGGGATACCCATCAAACAGTTATGAAATATTTCAATCCTAAAAAATACACAAGAAGGCCTGACACTATCACATTTTAAACAAGAATTGATTGAGGAAACAATTTGTCAATTAAAAAGTATTGAAGATTATTAGGGTTGTTTCAAACATAAATTACTGTCTTTCAAGTAAAATTTTTAAGAATAGATTGGGCAGTGCTTCTGAATTGTGCGAAAATAAATGTCACGTTAAAATCCCAAATCCTTCCATCAAAGAAGCCTTAATAGTAGTAGTATTGTTATAATGAAGGCATATTAAATCACATATAAAATACTTCTGGTTTCTAGTTACTATTTGATTATGTAATATCAGGGCTCTCAACCTGGGAGGATTCGAAACCTGAGTTTTGATATAAGCATGTCCCATAGTGGTATTTTAAAGGTGTAAGATGCCCTGAGCATAAACAGCTGAGGGTACGTCTGAGATGGCACCGAAATGTTGTCGGTTGAAATACCTGAGATTTGAAGATTATGTGCAAAGAATAGCTGGCAAAGCAAGTCAAAGAATGTATGTTGCATCTAAGTACAAAGCCATTAGCTTCCATGATGTTCAAAAGTTTTTTAGTTTCCCTCTTGATGTATTGTCTGCCTGCCTGAATAAAAATTTTGTTGAGATATTAATCATTGAAATAAGATGGGAAACCAATCAAGACCATTTGTGCCTAAGACTTATTTCCACATTTGATGTTGAATGATGAGATTTCCTGCTAAATTACTGAATTCGAATAATTTACTTCATGATCAGAATATTTTGTAAAATGTAGTATTAACAATTTATAATCTTTGGTAATCACGGTATTAGGCTACCAGTAGCAGATTATAATTGTACTTGTTGCATTGGGGACATAGGATTTTTGTGCATCATACATAGATTGAATTGAAAGCTTGATATAGAAGAGGCTTTGTTTAGACAAAGAGAGTATATCAAAGGCTAAGGTCTCTGGTGTATTGCGCAATCGTAAGCACACATCAGGCATAATTTCAAAAAGCAGATATACATAACACATTTTGCTTGCATGCAACTTGCAATGATGCAAAAATCGGAATATCTGGACAGCCCTATTCTGGATAACCAAAAGAAATTTGGAAGTAATTGGACTATTGGAAGTAGGTTTGCGATACATTACTTTGTTAGTAATGGCTGTTTTTTGTAGATTTCTTTGAGAAATAATAATTTTTTAAAGATTATTGTGGCTCATTGGGTTTATATTGGTATAATATATAATTATATGTGGGTTTAGTTCACCCATGATAAATAAACTTTGGTTTGGTTTGGTCAGGAGGAGATAATCACAAAATCAGCCAGTACTTTTAATGAACTGAGTGGAAGGTTTGCAATGGCAAGGATGTGTAGCCCAAGACATATTTAACAATATCCTTTGCCTGACAATGGTGGAGGATTGTACAGGGTAACCACCCTGGCACAGGGCACCTGAGCTGAGCCTGGTTGTTAAATCACTCACTCAGACAAAATACTGACAGTGAATCAAGCACAACACATGATCAGCCTGATGGTAGTTTAAGCGCTAACATGATGTCCGGAGAGCTGGTGGTAGCATTTCATTATCAACCACTTTGCCAATGCCAATGCTACTACCAGCTCTCCGACACCTATTAAGCGCTAAAACCAGTCTCATGGTTAAAACTCACTTCCTGTTTAATCCAACTAACTTGACATTAAAACTTAACTTGTCCCCCCCCCCACTACACCATTGAGACAAGTTTGTCTTAGCAAAATATCCTCATAGTTATACAACAACTAGCATAATCTGGCTCAGATCCAGTAGGGTCGGTATTCCAAGACTGATTTCGATGTAAACCGATATCAATATCAATATCAATGTTTGATTGTCGTCTGTCACAAATGTTTTGGCTAGTGATACAAGCAACAGGTGTAGTATTATAAAAGAAAACATCAGTACAGATTACTGGTTGCACTCAATGTACAACATAATGAATGAGACAATATTTGATAGAGCAGTCCTTGTCAATGCACAATAGAGAATTACACAATCAAACATAGGCATATTAATCTCATCATGAACTGTTTGCAAACAAGGGGAGGTTCGTAACTTCTGTACGTCTCTTGGTATGCGCTTGTTCATTATATCTCATCATATTGTGCAATTCAGAGGTCGCCAGAGATGATGAATTAGAGACACAATGCAGTGTTAATATCTGCGCCGCCTGCCATTGTATAGCAACAAGTCAAGGCCAGAGGAAGGATATATTGTTACTCTGTGTTTATATCATATAGAATCAAGCCATCTACATCACTAGAAAACAGATATTAACTTCTCAAAGCTGGATACCCTGTGTAGACATGTACTGGTAGTTTGAAAATCAGAAATCATAGGATGGTGACCACTGATACAGACTTATATTACTGGTAGAGACAGATAGGATTACGTGGATCACCTTCATTTCTGTCTTCTGACTGCAGATACCAGGTAAGCTTATCTAATCAATGCTGTCACCAGGACAGTGGTCACTCTACATCAGCTGTGGGCAACCTACGGCCTTTTTGCCAGTGCGGCCTAATTGGTAATATTTTGCGGCCTAATTGTGGCCTTTTGCCTATAAAAGTTGGTACGCATTAATTTTATTTCCCGTTTTGTTATGTGGATACCAAGTTTACGTAGCGCTCTGATAGCACAATATTCATTTAAAAAAATGGTGGCCATTCTGTACTATGCATGTAGCTTTGCTTCCCAAGCTATTCTACACAAAAATATTTTCAAGTGCTTTATTTTCAAATTAAACCAGAACAGTGGCCTCTGGATGTTGAAATCACAAAGTTGTATAATACTATATTAATTATTATTTTGCAAAACTGTCATTTTGAACAAGAAAGGCAAAATTGTATCAACGTGTTACAAGAGTGATGCTGCATTTTGGCTAAAAATTTCCAGATTCGTACCTCTTATTTCACAAAAAATTCTCCTTGCGGGAGGGCGCTACAGCACCCACCCTGCCCTATGCCATACACATGACACACAGGGGTATGATCATGTATACACAACCAAATCAAATCATGAGAAATATGACACCATAAAACATCAGAAGATTCGATAAACCAGTAATTTTGTTAAGATGATATTTCTTGCAAAATAATATTATTACAGTTTATAATTTATACAAAAGAATTGCCAAAAATTGTTACGCCTGTTCCAAATCCAAGCTTGTAAGATATGTTGCGGCCTTTTGAGTTGAGACTTCGTAAAATGTGGCCTTTTTCATAAAAGGTTGCCCACCCATGCTCTACATTATAACAGGAATAATCAAAGACCCATAGCAGAGCTTATTAATATTTATACTCATACGGACCAATACAATCTTGATTCAACTGCTTTCATCGGAGTGGCATTATCACACAACATGGATGGCCAAAGGCTCTGCCAACCTCAATAACCATTATTGGCACTGAATTTTACATAATGTAGGAGACCAAAGATCAGATTGCAAGTTAGTTAGTTAGTTTTTTATGAGCCAGCACCATACTGACTCTCGTGATCTGACTGGGCATGTAGATCAATGATAAACTATGCTATAATTACCACAAAGCAAGTGTCGTAAAGCTAAGTATGCATCATGCGTGACTTGTATTTGCGCATGTGCAAGAACAATGAGTTTAGTTTGGGTTCTGATTGCAACTTTGGAAAGGGGAAATGGGATATCCCCTGCATAAACTGTCAATCAAAATCAGCTAATAATGACAAGAGAGGATAACTATTAATAACAGATCCGCACGCTTTGGGGAGGATGTCACCAGAGCAGGTAGCCAATCAGATGGCTTCGGAATTCCGAGGCTCAATTTTGCAGAGATCAGCTCATGCCCAGAGCTGAGCATGCGCAGAATGAGCCAGCACTGCAGCGTCGTCATCCAATATAGCAAATACATCCTCATTCTCACGTGAAACTACACTGACGTCCATAGCATGAGCAACTGTCAGAACTCAGGCTAATCTCACAAACAGCCTAAACTACACTGATGCCCATAGCATGAGCAACTGCCAGAACTCAGGCTAATCTCACAAACTGCCTATACTACACTGACACCCATATCATACCGCCAGAAGAAATCGGGCTCATAAACTGCCTAAACTACTCGGACACCAATACCATACGCTACTCTCAGAACTCAGGCTAATCTCACAAACAGCCTAAATTACACTGACGTCCATAGCATGAGCAACTGTCAGAACTCTGGCCAATCTCACAAACAGCCTAAACTACACTGACGCCCATAGCATGAGCAACTGCCAGAATTCAGGCTAATCTCACAAACTGCCTAAACTACACTGACACCCATATCATACCGCCAGAAAAAATCGGGCTCACAACCTGCCTAAACTACACGAACACCCATATCATACCGTCAGAAGAAATCGGCTCATTAACTGCCTAAACTACACCGACGCCCATGGCATAGGCTATTCTCAGAACTCAGGCTAATCTCACAAACGGCCTAAACTACACTGATGCCCAAGGCATAAGCTACTGTCAGATCTCAGGCCAATCTCACAAACAGGCTAATCTCACAAACTGCCTAAACTACCCTGACGCCCATAGCATAGGCTACTCTCAGAACTCAGGCTAATCTCACACACTGCTTTAACAACACTGACCCCCATATCATAAGGTGAGATATCTGATCAGTGACACATTCTTAGTCACTGTGACGAACAATATCATATTTCTCTGCTGTGAAAATGCAGGCATTATCATGGGCCCCACGGACTTACATGTCTTTACTTTGCCAATGTCCACTATCAACCACCCAAGAAACACCAAACAGGAAAAGACACAAAAAAATTATTTTGACAACCGACCTTGAAATATCTCACAATATCTCTCCCCTCCTTCCTCTTTCATTTGCTTCAGGTATGAAGTTTCTAGCACAAACAGAGCTGACTTTATGGACCAGAGAAAAAAGATGCTTTCTTGCATCTAGATGCCAGATCATGTGACATGTCATAGCAATCGAGGACGATTGCAACCAAGGGAGTGCAGATGTCACATCTGCAGAGCAAACAGGAGAATTTTCTATATCATCATCAGTACACTCAAACTCAACTTGAGGACACGCTAGTAACAGACAGGACATTTAACCTCGATCAAAGTTAACTGAATCAAAGTGAACATCGATCAAAGGCAACTGAATTAAATCAAAGCACTAATTTTAATATCTGTACCCACTCTTGGGACCGATCAACCCACTCTTGGGGCAGATGTATTTTGTTGTTTTTCTTGTGTTTGTTTACTGATGAGTGTCAGCAGTGTTTTAATGGGTTTGAAACCATGCTATATAAGAACATGGTTCACAAATGGAAAGGCCTCTTCGTTTGCAACTTCATTTGGAGGCAGGTCAGTTTTTAAACATGGAAGTTTTACAGTTTTTATCATAATATTATTCTCATTTTACATTAGTTATATTTATAGGGAAATAGAACTTGCCTTATTTTTGATAATGGCACAGTATAACACTTGGTTGGATTATTTGTATCATCAATTAATTTAGTTAAATGAATTAAAGTGAGCATGCATGGCATCATCAACTAGAGAGAATAACTTGTTGAAATCAGACATGTACTGTTAAGTTGAATAAATTGCGCTTGATTCTAAACTTGAACGAACTAAAAGACACGCTCTTAAGTCAAGTGTTTAATCGCGACATCAAATGAGATCACATCTAAATAAGTCAGTGTCGCATAGTGAGAATCATCATGCCAAGCTCATGAGCACAGATCTCAGTAGCGGAGAGTTAATGCGGTGACTCCATAACCCGGAATCCCACAGCTTCTACAAAATTCACAAAACCTGAGTAGGCTGAAATGGCTGCATGAGTATTGACATCCCCACGTGATTATTGTACTTATATTTTATTTCACTAAATGAGTTAGTGTGAGAGAGTTCAAGGTGGGTTGTAAAAAAATTCTTTTTGTGTCTTACCCTGTTTGGTGTTTTTGAGTGGTTGATAGTGGACATTGGCAAAGTAAAGACATGTAAGTCCCAGGGGCCCATGGCTATTATCCATTAATGCATATGAGTTACATCGTGTGAATAAACTTGGTCATATTTGAATAATCTAATCCATCGAGCCCAAAACACATATCATATCCTTGTTCATCATTTATTGCATTGTTGTTATCGCCCTCCTCGCATTCTCTCATAATAAGTTTATCAACAGGTTGAGCGTATGTAGTGCATTGCACTAACTTGTGCGCAGCAGGCCAAAGCGAAGCGTTGATCGTTGATTTCTCTTGGTAATCTCAGTCTAAGCATGGACGCCGTTTTTCAAAGGTTCCTAGGCAGTATGTCTAACTCGGACATTTCAGCCTTAAAATCCAAATGTAGGTTTAGAGGCATTGATTTTAATGGTGACAAGAGCACCTTCTTATCTCGGCTACAGCAGTTACTTGAAAAGGAGTCTTTCGCACCGGTGCCATCTCAGAGTCAGCAAAACCAAACTCTGGCAGCAACTGACTACACATACATGTCTGTAGCTGCGGAGCACATGTCAGGATACGCTGATTAGATACAGCCTGAACAATATAACGGAAGCCTATCAACAGGACAGCACTCACTATTAGATGGAGACCAGCCAAGATATCAACATTCAGGAATACAATGTATCAACACCCAGCACAAGTCAGCTTAGCAGAAGCAGAATCTCTAGAAGGCTCTATTCTTTAATATGATAACTAGACAGATACAAAAGCTCTCCAGATTATCTAGCATTAGCTCATTATGATGAGGTTCACAATTTACTCAACTTCTCTAGGTTATCAAACCACATCAAGTACTAGGCACACCATCACTAACACCACGGCAACTAGACCATCAGATTTGCAGGCGACAGTTAATTGATCACCAGGAGTGTAACACCAGCCCCTCGATCTCCAGGTTTGCAAGCATCATCTCCACTACAAAGTCATCACTTAAAGGGATAATACACTTCTGATCTCTGTTTTGCAGCCAATGGAGCACAGAAAAATGTATGCAAAACTACAATTTAGAATGCACATTTGAGCAGAACAAGGGGTTTTGAATTACAAATAAGGAGTTTATGTATGTACATACATTTTTCTGTGCTCCATTGGCTGCCAAACAGAGATCAGAAGTGTATTTCCCTTTAACTATGCGTTCTTCTACAGGTTTGAATTAATCAGCCAGCAACAGGTCATCCTGTACCAGCACAAAGACTCGAATTATTATAAAAAAAACTCTGCAGCGTCAGCTAACATACAACCTGATACCCTACTATCAGCAACCTCACCAGTACGATCCTACAGCCAAATACTATTACAAGGCGTACAAATTAAGGAAATTCATATCACATATACCCAATGTGCATCTGTCATATTGTTTATCCGATGAGTGAGAGTCGAAAATAGAGTCTCTGACTCCTTGGCTTACCTGATGTTTAAAAATTAATTTGCATCATGTGGGTCTATGTTAGACAATGATATGACATAACTCATTTCAAAAATCCAGATTACTGAAAGTGTAGTATGACTTGTGTCTTAGCACTAATTGGCTACGCTAAGATGTATAGCTTCGAGGTTGGATGATAAGTGAAAGTTGGAAAGGTGCCCTTGCTCAATTATCAAATGAATTTATGGCCAATCACAGGAAGGTATGTGTGCAGGACAAATTGCCATTGCAACAGATACCTAAAGATAATGTGCCCGCTTTTCTCCCACTGGACCAAACCGCAGGCGGTATAACAATCATTGAGGTGTCTTCTCTGTGATATATACTCTGTGATTTAAAATACCAAAAAAAATCATGCTGATATAATTAGTCTTTAAAAGAACAGTTGAGTCACAGTCACACCTGGCACATGAGCAGCCCCTGAACGGTAATCACTAAGGGGTTGATTTTATGAAAGACCACATCGGGAACAACACTCTGCTCCCTTACATGCTAGTTATTTCTCATATAATTTTTTCGTTTGTTGGAATATAAGGAGTATGTCAAAGATAAATCAGGTAGGCCTAAAGTTAAATCTAGTAAGAATTCCATTTCTGTGCCATACATCTTTTGGGGTGGCAAACCATTTCCAGCTTTAGATGACAAGGCTAAACACTGGCTTTCTTTGACCCTCTCATGATAGTATAGATGGGTAGTATAGAGGAGAGAAGGTAGTTAATAGAGAGCTGACATTTAAACCTTGGAATGAGTGAGAGTTAGTTTTTGTGCTTGTCTAGCCAAACTGCTTGTGACATGTTCCAAAAGCTCAAGTTTCTGTTTTCTCCTAATGTGATGCAAATTGGAGATTAGCTTCTAACACTAACAATCATTGTACTATGACAGGCACTGACGATGTTTACCCACCATTCAAACACCCTTGCAGCAAAATGTCATTATCATTTGGAGTTGTGGATCCCCGTACACTTTGCGCATGCATGTGCATCAATCAGTTCAGGTTGGTTACCTTTGCGACTGAACTAATTCGAATGTGCTTGAGTTATCAAACTAAAAGGCCATCCCACCCGTACTGGGAAAAAATTAGCTTTTTATGGGCAAAATGAAAATAGGTCATTCGGGCCAGTTTGTGGCACTGTAGCTACATTGCAGAGAGACTCGTATCACAGAGTTGATCTGAAAGAAGTGCGGACAGACAGGTTATGACTTGTTCTAATTATCTTGTTTATTAGATATAACAGGGCTGAGATCTATGGCATATAGTCATGTTTCTGGAGTAGATAATTTACCTGATATGATGGGTCTGTATACCACTCATCTAATGAAGACTTTAACGAATCAGTACAGACTATCACCACACATCAAACTGGATATACAGATGAGCAACAGGAATCGGAATATCAAGGTTTGTGATTGTTGCGGCTTTGAATAGTGTTCCATGTTCCCTGCATTGGTGGTGGACATTTTACAGTTCAGAGATATGTAACTTGCATCATATTCGAACAGAAAGTGGATCTGATATTCATATGCAGTATCAAGTTCAATAATCATACATGACATCGTCGGGTTGGGAATCGGAATATCAAGGTGAATGATTGTAACAGTTATATCCATAGTACACGGGTTCTAAGGGTCTGTTTAATTGTCCCCCTGCATTGGATGTGTCGGAATATCAAGGTGAGTGATTGTAGCTGATAGTTGATTAATATTGCAAGGTAAAGTCACTCACCACATTTCGAAGAATGAGCAGTGAAATAGTGGGCGCCTTAGGGGCTAGGCCGTGATGTCTGCGCCATTTTGCTCTCAGTTTGTAGGGAGGTCGGAGCACACCTGGGGGTCCAACAAGTCCCAGTTGTCAGTGGACTGCAGTGGGACTCGAAACCCACGACCTTCAACATTACGTGTTGAAGGGACAGCGCTCTAACAAACTGAGCCACCTCCTACTCCTTGTGATTGTAGCGGTTATATCAATAGTACCGTGAGTTCTCAGTGTCTGCTATAGCTGTCTCCCTGTATTGGAGGCAGAAGTATGTAACTTGTTGTCATTCTGCCCGGGGATTTAGATAGAACTCTTTGTTCCACCCACTATATTATTGGAACGCAAGGCGAATCTGGACATCACTTTGCAGTCTCCATTTCAGTATACATACAAGACATCCAGGTTTTTCGACCTGGCCATTGCCAGGGGTCCCATAGTGGGATGGGAGTAGACCTTCAAGCATGCAGTTGCGAAGAAACAGCTCCTGTCCAGAAGGTGTTACTGCTCAAACATCCCATCTTCGTTTTGTTGAAAGTCATCCTACCCCCAGGAGATATAAATATAACAAACGCACTGTGACTGGTCTTTCAATGCTGCACTTCAACAGTATATGACCATTATATCAGCAAAAAATGAGATTCTTTTCACATAAACTAGTTGTTTAGAGTTTAGACAAAGGAATATGTACCTGGCAATGATTATGTTGAGAGACCATCTGACACCATGTTTTAGAATATCAACAGCATGCAAACTTGACAATTGATGCGATTCATACCATGTGGAAGAACCATTTGATGGCATTGTCAAACCATTGTTTTCATTAGATTGAGATAGATATTTTATTGCCTTGATTTTATTTTTGTTGTATTATCTTGATTTTGGTGTTTTTCGCACATCAGGGAGAGCATCTTTCGATGATGGTAGCTGCAAATAGTAATGTATATATGTATATTAAAAGTGAAGTGACCCCTGAAAAACATTCATTGATAAGTTTTTCATGTATTTTTTAGATTCTTTAGAGGGGTCACCAGCATATGATGGCAGCTTTTACGAGGATGATATCCACCAAGCCATGGGTAGGCTAAAATATACATGTAAAAGTCCATATTTGCTGGATAAGCTAACGGGGCACAATACAAATGAGACTCAACATCTTACCAACAGGTAATTATTGCAATGTCACCATCTTTCTGTCACTCTTGGTTTGGTTTGGTTTCTATTTTATCGAACAAGTTAAAATATAAGAAACTCAAAATATTACGTAAAGTGGTGTTGAGGCCTACATGCGCAATAGCTTTGACAATCTTGCAGCTAGTAGAGGCCCAAGGCCAAATTGTCGTAAAAGATGCGGCAATAGAATTCAATTATATTACGATGAAGCAAGTTCCAACCTCAAAGCCAAGAGGTGACACTCTAGCCCTCGTCTGTATAATCAGGAGCAAACACTGTAAGTTTCTCTATGTCTCTCTGCGTTTCCTCAATTTTAAGTTATTTGTTCTGTCACTGCATGAAAAACATTCAAAAATATGATTGCAGATTGCCAATAAAAGTATATATATATATATAAGTCTCTATCCACAATAATACCGCTTTATCCAGCTTGCTATCCAAATTCTCTTCCCGAATAAAATACAGGCTGTTAACTGTGAGGCCTGTTCAGATATAACAATAATATGTTAATTTTTTGTTGATGCTCATGACTAAGACAAAACAGATTTCCAAAGACCATATATTTACCATTGTAGTCAATGATATTCATGGATTGGGAAAACATATCTGACCCTGGACAAGCATATGGCAGTTTATGTATGAATGCTGGAAACAATTCCTCATCTCTGATTGGTCCCAAAGCTCCCTAATGCTACAGCTGACCCCTGGTACTTATTTGTCAAGTAGCTTGTCCGAGTTTTTAAAGGTCGTTTCTGGGACGTCAGTCAATGCATATCGTAAAAGCTGCCAAAATTTTAGCTAGCTCCAATTACTTATTTTCTTATATACTGATGTAATTTTCCCATAAATAGCCGTACTGTGTATTTTACCACTAATCCATGAATTCATATTAATGATTGTAGTAGCTGCGATGAAGCTCACTCTCAGAGCGTGGCGTACTCTCCGACAGCAGACATCACCCACGCTTCGACTATATACAACGATGTGACGCCGCAGTGTGTTCCCTACGGTAGATCTGATCCCGAGTCACATCATGAACCATCTCCTCATCCTTACAGACCTGCCATATACAGCTGTAATTCACCTCTAGTCCTCGAGGTATGTGGACCGTATCCCCGCACTGAACTTGTAATATTCTATTGCATGATTATCTCAAATCAGATCATGAATCAATCCATATGCCACTCAATTTTGGTGATTTTGGCTGGAAATCGGATAATAGAAGACCAGGGCATAAGAGGTACTTTGATCAAATTGACTCTAACTATCAAAGAAACAGATTCTTAAAGTGTGATTTTGAGATCAAGGTGAACACATCGTAAGCTGCAGCTTTTTTGCTCAGAAACTCAATTATTCAGATTACTTGAGATCAAAGTATAACATATCCATATGACTGCGCTAAACCAATTACTGCCATCTCATAGATTAAGTCAGCCTTGGTCTCGTGCCTTGTTCCTTTTATGTGTTTTTTAAAATAAACAACCCTCCACAATCCACTACCTGTCATTGTTTTGCTGTTAAACATTCTAATGCTATTATTAGAATTTCTATGAAGGTGATGATGATGATATCGACAGGCGGACTCGTACCACAACAACTACAGGTAATAAATATAACACAAATACTACAGGTTATATTACCACAGCTGCAACATGATCCATTCAGCAGACAATTGTTACAGGTTATTTACATGCTATATACTTGAAATAAAAGTCATCTCATAATACTGAGTTGTCTGCTCAATGTCAAGGAGCAGACAACTTTATACTACCAAGTTGATGTTCACGTTGGAGTTTTTTTACTACAGTATAAAATTTCCTTTATGAAAATCAAGGTGTGATTAATCTGCCTGCTATAAAGCTGACTTCTTATACGATGTTTGATTATATATAACCACTAACTAGATAGCTTAGCAGACAGTCATACTGTGCAGGTATATAATGAGGAGACTGACTACGAGAATACTACAGATGAAGAGGAGGGGCAGGAGGGGGACAACTCAGTATATCACTCATCTAATGGAGATATGCAGAGTACCTCCGCCTACTCTCATCACTCTGAGCCGACTACTGATGCAGGTAACGGTTAGATCAAGTATAGTTTAGTATATTATCAGATCTGATATTATCATGTGATAACAAAAATGGATCACAGGGTGCTCTAGGTAAAAACTGCACTAGAAATTTATCAGCTTACATAATAATAGTTGGCACGGTATGATGTAAAAAGATTAAAAAAGCTCCGAGGTCTCTTCTCAGTGCAATATCGCTTTAGTCTACAATTACTGACTGTCCAAGAAGATTTTGTGAGGAGTCATTAAAAATATTATATTGTGTAACGGGTGGGTAGGATCATTTAAAACTTTACTAAAGTATGACCTAATTTGCCTGTAATTTGGGTTCGGGCCTCACCAGTAGACTGGGAACAACTAGAATGCAGGCAAGTTGGATGAAAATTGATCTATTGAATAATATTATGAAACCTATATGTGCGAGCTTGGAAGGGAGAGGACAAACACAGGAGATTTGATGTTTGTACAATGTATATTATAGGTAGCAAGGGTGCATCCTGTTGGATAAAGGTTAAGGCTTGGGGTCTTTATTAAAATGCGAGTGAGCCTCCTAAAAACTCACTAGCAAATGTGACTGCTAGATTTCTTGGTCCAAAGACCTGGATACAAAGGATCAGGTTATCAGAAGCCAGTGAGGGGATCTTTTAAAGCTGCAGGCATGATAATACAGTAATTTGGTCAGTATTAACGTGTAGAGAGTTCTGAGTGTGCCGGAAATGGATGCATATCGCATAAGTTTATTTCTTGTGATTCACAATAGTAACATATCATTTCCTCGACTTCCGGGTGGTGCGGTTTCTCATTTTTATACAAAACTTATGAAATGATACTAGCTAGAGCTTATTATCCTAAAATCACCACTGCTTGATAGGCAAAGTATATATATTTTTAGTGACCAATTCAGGATTGATTTCACCTGGAGGTTAGACCACAGAAGAGAAAAGGAGCAACTGGCTCTAAAATCCTCACTAATTCTGATCGAATGACACCGCCCTTCCCTCCTGGACTAGCTTTTACTCATAGTTGTTAATTTCACTCACAGTTATTATTGAAATAATACTTCTAATATACTTTTAATAGGCGATCAAGATGATGCAACCAGTCTTTATTGCACAGCTGATGAGGATGAGGCTTCTGCACCCGAAGCGCTAGCTCCTTTTTCCCAATTCGGTGAGTAAATCTGTGTTTGATAAATTGCCAGGGGTTGCCAAGTGCACAAAATGGGGTATGAAAATAAAACCCTTCGAGATTTGCTGTTAAGCAAGAAACAGAAGATTGGGCTGCCCCTAAAGAGGGACGCAAGGTGCCCTAAATCCTCATACTGAGAATGTGATACATCCTAGAAAACTAGAATGCATCCTAAAGGTGAGGCCATAGAAGACCTAATCATGGGTGTGCAGCGAGCTGCCAAAACTGAACTTGCACTAATCGGCCATTGGTAATGACACTTTGATCCTAGCCAATAGGCTGAGATTTGCATGTATCTTCATTATCATCATCTTAAATCTTTCCCAGTTTGTAATGTAAACCACTATCTGCTTGGTTAACTTTTAAATGTAGTTTATATATATTTAGTAATACAATAGTTATAGATAATAAAATAGCTTGATGAGACAACTCTGAAATAGAAGAATAGTCTATATTCACCTTTCTCTTACTCTGACAGGATTAGGAGGGGCGATAGTTGGAGGTATTATTAGACAGAGGAGACAAACCTATTCCTGTAACAGCCCATTTACATCGCCACAGTGAGCACACATCTCCTATCGATATGTCTGCTATGCATAGTAATACACCTTGTGTGTGGTGAGTGGAGCTATGCACCCCTGAGGTCACCTTCGATATAATGCTTAATTAACCATAGAACAGAACAAAGACTCACTCATCACCTTAGCCTTTTGGTTTGATTTCTGTGATATTTGAGTGTAGTGGGTATCTACTGTTGATAATAAAACTGTTGATAAGGCTGTCAGGCACAGTATTACACCTTCTGAGAATACATAACTAAAAGTGTATTAAAATTCCTCAACTCTTTTAGTAAGATATATCTACTGATAAGTTACTATCATCACAGTCTGGAATCAATATTACACCAAATGATAACACAACAATGGTCCCTGTTTTTATCTGTAACCTCTTCACTGTGGCTCATTTCTAGTTAGGTGACGTAACAATAATTATACCTCTCCTTACGTTGTGTGTTGTAGCTTGGCAGGGTTAAGCCGGTTGAGACTTCAGTCCAGAGAGATGCTCTACTTGGATACGAATGAGATGTTAGTCCTTCCCTCAACTGTTGGTGAGCCTACTGACCAAGTGATCCCTGAGCACCACCTGGAGCAGCCATTACTCGCCACAGAACATAATCAGTCAGAACGGTCATCTCTTCAGGAGAAGAGAACTTCACATTGCTCATCAGATACAAGAATTAATATAGAAATGAATGGTCTCGAAGCAGGTATTGCTAGCTACTGTATTGTTAGCTACTGTGTTGTTGGCTACTTGTATTGTTAGCTATTTTCACCTACACTTAGCAAATGTGTTGGCACTGATTGGCTGGTGGGAGAGGGAGATTCAATGCTAGGTCAGATGGTACTTTCCTGAAAGAACATATTGGTGTTATAGTGACATGTGAGAGTAATTCATTTTCACTTTCACTGTATTTCACATGTTATATTTTGTGAGCTAGCATTGGCTCTCTCTCCCACCCAAAAGTCGATCAGATAAGAGCCCTCACTTTGGCTACCTACCTTGTGGGAAAAATTAAATTGAAGCAAACTAGATAAGCTTATAAAACTCATAATTTATCTAACAGACTCTCTGTGTATACACCAAGTGGTTAAGTGACACAAAAACTTGGACACAGTTGTAACGAGCTGTTAAAGATTGGCAGTTGGTGAATCTTTTGAACTTACTTTTAACTTCAGACTCTACAGACTCTGAGGCAGAGAAGCAGTCTCAGAGTATAGGTGAACGTTTACTGCAGCAGGCCAGTCCTCATATAGCAGAGTATCTCAACTCTCAGTCTGAACTTTATAACAACAAATCTACCGCTGAGACAGGGGAGCTTAGTCATCGGTCGGCAGACCCGGCTCATCATCAGTGAGCAGACCCAGCTCGTAACATGGAGGGTTTGGTGGAAGGTGAAAGCGATCAACTTCCCGAGGAGTATACTGTGGGTAAACCTCCCAATGAAGCTCATCTAGCAATGCTATGCAATGAATCTGTAAGTTTAGGGTAAAATATGTAAATAGACATTGGGTAATTTTCTACTAGCTCTATGTTCAAAATATTTAAGAGCCAAACATTACAACAATGATATGGTGGACACAAAGTTAATCTGACCGCGCTGACACACATCAACAGGGTCACAGAGACAGACACATACGCAGTCAGATTAAAAAATCAGTAAATACATGCTGCTTTGCTGCTGTTATTCTTTTTGTAAACTCGTTTATTGGCACACTATATCATCCCAAAATTGAAATGTTTTTCAAATAGTGCGGAAAAAAAGGTCAAAAGTAAATAATAGCAAACATTTTAGAGTGGGAATATAGTAACGTAAGAATGAAATCTGAATGTATCTTTACTTCCTATCATATATCAATATATATATACTTTTATTGGCAGCCAAGGTCATCTCATTAGAAATGTTTTGCATTCAGTGCCAGAAAAGAAATTGAAAGTAAGACAGAATGGAGTAGCGTTAACGTTGTTGATTAATTTGATAACATATGGTTGAATAGCGATGTTCGAAATGAGCTGAACTCTTATTTGTACAGACGCCGAGGAAATCTGACCTCGCTGACCTAGCTGACCTCTCTGACCCTGATCGGCAGCTGAGGCAGCAGGCTCACAGTATAGAAGATATGGAGAGAGAAGAAGACCACATGACTACAGAGACAGGAGCTGGTATGTCAGATGAGATAAGAGATATGCAGAGCATTCTAGGTTAAGCACAAGGTAGACATTTATATAATATATAATAAAGTATAAAAATAAAAACAATTAATATAAAGGCATTTTACTGACATTAAAACAGTGCTCTGAAGGAGAGGAGAATTCTGGAGATGTAAAGCTCGCTACTATCCATAGTCCTGAAACTGAAAATTTGTAGCTTGAAATCCATAAACCTTATTACATTACATTTACCTGGAAATTTGCAATTTTGCTGGCTAACATTAAATCACCCAAGACTTGCTGAACTGAACTCTTACCGATATTTCCTCTCTTAGGATTTCGCTTACTCAATAAATACAAGCTGAGGGAACAAGATTGTTGAGTCACTGGTTAAACATTGTTCTTATTTGTTTTTTTGTTACTTTATTTGGCAGTCCAAGTCATTTTCAGGATAATGTTTTACATTTAATGCCAAGGCAGTAAAAGAAAAATAAAAAGAAAGAAATCATATGAGATACTTTTACACACAACCTGTAGTAATTAAAATGTAATTACTCCCAACCAACGCTTTCTACATTGATAATGACTGAGTCATTATCATAATTTCAGAACGTTATTATTAACTTTATTTCCTCTATGTGTATTCATCTACTCTAACCAAAAAAAAATAGCACACTATTTAAGTCCAAACATTGGCATTGATCTGGTAACTGGCGCGTTCTGGGATGTCGCTGACACATAGTCGGAAAACCCTGACTGGAATTCTTGGATGCCATGACTGGTGGTATTCCACTACATATATCGAGCATATATACAGATGGTCAACTGGCCATTACAACTAACTTGCTCAACTAACTGATCTAAACTAGGTTGCTCACTTGCTTTTCTGGTACTCATATTGAGCTCATACTCAACTGGCCATTACAATTCACTAGCTCACGTATCTGACCTAACAAGGTTACACACTTATCACACAACATTGGTATCCGTTCCATTCATACTCTCACCTGGACAAACTGACAGACACACTTGACATCTAACTATCTGGTAATTATTATTTGCATCTAAACCTTCTTGCATACTGATATAAATCTTAGCTGGGCTAAGTAGAACCACCTTGCGATTGCTTTCAACCACGTATCACATCATAATGGTTTCCCATGAAAACTGTATTTTCTTCAGGCTAATAATAAAAGCTCATGAAAATTTGCAAAAGTTCTTAGACCCCAGTCAAGTTTGTCTTCCTACAGGTCATACAACTATAGAGTGTAAATTAAATGCTTTGACAAATTTGCAAGTTCTCTTCAAGATCAGATTTAGTGATGATCTTGATGTGCATTTTATTATTCTTCCCTCCCCATCCCAATAAATACAGGAAAAACTTTTGTATATGATCAAATCTCTTTTTTTTTGTGAATAAAGTAAAAGTATATAAGTAAGATGTGGATGTGCATAAAACAACTTAGGAAAGACCAGACAATTCAAATGAGCAGAAAAATTTTGTTCGTGACTATTTTACTGTTTTTTTTTGTACAGAAGCCAGAGAGTATGAGATGTCGGCGGCAGCAGCGGTTTATGATGAGTCAGTGGAGGTCGGCAGCAGCTCACAGATTACTCTGTACCGCAGGCCTGGTCTCTATCACCCCAACCTTGACTAGTAAAAATTGGTGTCAATACTAAGTTACCCAAAAAATGCTAGACTAAACTCAAGTTTATGTTTAATTATTAATTTACTTGTCCATTTACCAACAAGATTATCGCGGATAGTTTAATATAGTATAGTAATGCCTCTATTGGATTGCCATCTTGTTAGATGAGGTAAAACAAAAACATTATACTACCAAAAGACTTTAGTTCCACTTATCTTATTTTATATAATATTATTTTGCTGAAAGTGGTCAGTTTGAAATTAGGATTGACTGAAGAGAAAAGCACTTACACAGGTTTTCACCATAAAATTATATGCTATATATAATTATATTTATATATGTTTATGGTCATTGCATAACAATTCGGCGCCTTATGAGTTGGCTGTACACAATGAAAGTTGCTCTGTCCACGAAATCAACTTGAGGGTCAACAAATTTTAAATCTTATCTACAAACTCATTTTGAAGCTATTATTGCCAGTTGTAATTTCGTTCACCTGGATAACAGAAGGAATTACTCTTAATGAAGTTTCCTAATTACTATATTCTGTTGTTTGCAGCTGAAGGAGAGAGAAGTGAACTTCAACAGAAAATGGTTGTTGGGACTAAGAAAACTGAGAGTAAGCTTTCTTTGCTACAGCATAATATTGGTTGTATTTTGCAAGTAGGAAATTTCAAATTTTCCCATGCCAATCTCCCCAGAAGTCAGTATAAATCTGGTCCTCCTAGATAGACTAAGAAGGGAAGTGGATTAGAGTTTTATCTGTTGTCATTGACTTGTTCTTATTGGAGAATGTTAGAGCATTGCATCATGGGATACTCTGTGATATGCCTACTGTTCACAGACGTTTCTGCTCTCTTTTGGAATTCCAAAAAGTTGCATCATGGGATATTCTAAAACATACCCACTGCTTGTAAGCCTGCTCTTTTTACTTGGGAATTCCTGAAAATTGTATCATTGGGTGTTCTTTAGAATTCCTACTGTTCATAAGCCTGTAAGTTCCACTGAGAAATTCGCGAAAATGACATTATGGTTTTTCTTTGACACGCCTGCAGTTTAAAGAACCTCTTCCTCTACTTGAAAATTCCAGACATTTCAATTGTTTGATGTTCTTTGACACGCCCTTTCATGGGTATCCTGTTTTGATGTCACATGGCCTAACTCATTTGGTAGAGAAGGGAACAATACAAAATAGACGGATAAATCTGCAGCGCAGTAAGGCTGTGTTATCTGATATCAGTAGTGAAATCAACCAAGATGTACATTATCAGGGTGAGGGTAGACCATAGAAATAGACCTAACATGGACATAGACGTAGTCTTCTGTATTGTGTAACATGAGATGATGTTTAAATTAGTAGACAACGGCATTTTGTAACATGTTCACCTGTAAGATAAGTGTCTATCAGTCTCACAGTTGTGAATTGCATTTTAATCTCCAAATCAATCACTAAGTAAAAGAATGTTAGTGCAAATCGCAATATATTTTATGCAGATTTGACGTCAAAAGTTTAATTCGCTTATAGCAATGATGCTTTTAAGATTCATAGAAATCTTATTGGAGAGCATTAGATCAAAAATTAATCAATTTAAATGACTTTTCTATTTTAGACGAGGAGGAGGTAGACCAGTATACACCACCAGGTCAGAGTACCAGTAGTAGAATCTGCTCTGTGACTCCTAACCTATCTCTAGTAGTATCTAAGTCTCCGGCACATCAAGTCATACAAAGGGAAGACGGATCCTCTGGTGACATCAGCCAATCAGCTGTAGCCAACAACCAATCAGATGACTTCCCTGTAGCTGACAGCAAATCAGATGAGCCCGCTGTAGCCGACAACATTCTTGAGTGTGAAGCCAATAAAGCTGTCAGGACAGCAGAAGCTTCTGATGAAGAATCTTCTGTGTCAAGAAATAGAAACCGTGTACTACCACTTCCCTCATCTCAATCTGGCAGTGATGTCTCTATGGATTATTGGGCTGCTGCAGCACCAGCTAAGCGCTCTGTTGATTATGGGACAACAGTATCAGGTTCTCCAACACATGCTCAATCAACCAATGACAACTCAGTAGATGATGGAGTTGCTGTCCTCAGCGGAGCTCCCTCAATTGACTACGGGGCAGGAGTCAAACCAGCCCTGACCCTCCCTTCGTCTCAGGCAGTTAGCTGTGCGTCTTTTTTCTTTGAGTTTGAAGTTTGTTTATTGCCTAAATTCTAATATCCATCCTGGGATAGGTTGATAGCATCGAATGTACAGCACATACATGGAAAAATGAAAATAAAAGGAGTCTGAGCTGCATTAGTTAAAAAATCGCATGTAAAATTCAAAAAAGGTATTTTTTGGTTGTTCTACACTTGGATGGCCTATATTTATCTATTTTTGCTCTACGAGCAGATGTTCTGTTTGTGTTTATTTTAATACGAGAGTTCAAGGGCTGATTATCGTTGTCAGCTATTCTAGTGAAATGTTCACTGCAAGTGGTGTGCAGGAATGTTGTGATGGGTGGCAGTGCTAAATGGTCCAGCTTCTGCTCGTAGTTGTCAGAGAATGTTAGTACAATCCGAGTAGCAGAGCGCTGTATCCTCTCGAGTCGAGTGATTTTTGTTGAGGGTTTCCCGGACAAATTTTCCTTTGTTTTGTCTGAGGAGTCGTTGGCAGATAGTTCTCAGTAGTTTGTGCGATGGGCAGCCTTTACGGTACGCCTCATTTTTGGCACAGATTACTTTGTGTAGTGTGTCGCTCATCCAGGGAGGTTTGTCGACCCGGACTTTGGTGGTTTTTATAGGGCAGTGATTATCAAGAATCTTAGATATAGTTTTGTTCATTTAATGAACTTTGCTGTTTATATCCTGGGTATTTAGTACTGAGGACCAAGACTGTTCAGCTAATCCCTTCAGAACCATAAGCTTTCCAACTGTTGACAATGAAGCTGAGGAAAAACTTGTAGAGAGAGGGACAAAGAAGAAGAAGACAGTCGGGAGTACAGCCAGCGACGTTTCTCAGGCCCACAGTCGTGTTCCAGCAGATTCTTGTAGAGTGTTACCTGAGCCCACTCCTTTTCGAAACGTCCCAATCTTGAGATTAACATCCCAGTGCCAGAGGCCCCAAAATCCAGAAAGAGAAAGAAATCAGTACCCAGACAACAAAAGACACCACGCCCAAGGAAGCAAGCTGCTGCTAAAGCTCTGCAAAGAAAAAGGTAGCAGCGGGGAAAACTGACACATTCTACTTCGTGTCCCAGGCTGGCTCTTAATGATGGCTTAGAATCATCCAATAAGTCACCTTGGTTCACACCTATTGATAAAAAGAAGCGCATATCCAACATTCAACAAAATGGTAAGAAGGTTTCTGAGCACAAGCAAGATCAGAATGAGCCCATACAAACAAGTGAAAACACACAGCAAAGACGCTCATTCAGTCAAGATAATAGTATTGTCTATGGCTCAGTAACTTTACCATGGGAAGTAAGGAAAGTGTTCTCTTGAGTTAACCGCTCACATAGCTCTCATAACTCGGCTAGATTGGCTACAAAAGAATCAACTGACCATGTTGTGGTTGATGAGGTTGTTCTACCTAGTGTGGAGAGTGAACGAATGGAGCCTATGCAGAAGCGTGATGACATTGATTCGAACTCTGGGCCTTCTCTGACCCTCAACTCTGTAATTAGTCCACATCAAGAACCTGAGGCCACATCACACAGAAGGCCCAGTGGTTGGGTCTGCTGCACCTGATAACGAATCGATTCTCTGTGAGAATGAAACAAATTTGGAAGTCAAAACCAAACCATTTACACCCAAACAGTTTCTGAAAACAGTTGATATCAAGCTGGCTGACAGCCCAAGTATAACCCAGGATCAACAGCGATCAGATGAAAATGAAATCAATGTTCAGGTTGACCCTGAGCCTGATGTTATGGGAAATCCCCTTTTGGAAAACCAAGGCTTGAGCGTAGCAACAAAAGGAACAACATCAAAAATCATGAAGTTCAAGAAGCCTGTTGCTAAGGCCGACAGTCCCCCAGCGGTTTAATTACGAGATAAGGTATGTGAAAAGTTTGCTGACGTGAGCTTGTCACAACAGATTAAGAATTCCCAAAAAGAACCTGTTGATGAAAGGCCCATCGTGAAAGATAGCATGAAAAAGGTGAACAAGAAAATCACTAAAAGTATGCAATTAAATGTCAGTTAGGCAGTTACTGGTCATTTTAACAACATTGCCTCAACACACATCTAAAACAAAGTACATGACGGTGGTGTCACACCTTCTAGTGCACTCTTATCTCATAGAAATCCATCAGAGAAGCATTGTGCTGTATCAGATGTTACACAGATAGACAACGATACTGTGCCAGAAACACAGGATGCTCCTCCTGTCGCTACAGGAATGGGCGATGATGAGAAGTTTGAAACTGTACCTGAAACCCAACAGTCCAGGCTGGAGACTGGCGGAGATGTTGAGGCTGAGGTGTCAAAAACACCATCATAAGTTCAGTGTGACAGCGATAGTGCAGCTGACAAGGAACATGTAAACGCTCAGCCTATTGAAAAAAATTACTGTCCCATCTCCAATCACAGTGCGGCCTAAGCGAGGTAGACCCGCTAAGAACACCCGGACAAGAACGCGATCGGAGCCTACTAAACCAGCTACTACAAAGAGAGCAGCAAGTAAGCGAGCGAGGAGCCTATCAGAGCCACAACCCAGAGCACCTGCTGATGATGAGGAAATCAAAAGTGTGTAAACCAAACCTAGAGTGTCATTCGCTGAAATAGTTAAGTATGCCATGACGCCGCGTACTAGAGGTCAAGCTATAGTGGTTATGTTTGAAACGCCTGAGTTAAGTGGTGCCATCACACCTATCAAGACTATACTGAAGTCAACTGGATCAACTCCTGGTAAAGAGTTACATGCAAATAGCTTTGATTGCTACAATGCTGTGGCCGGAGAGATAACTCCCAAGGCCATGCCTGCCAGTGATGGTTTGGTAGACAAAACTGGAGATGACGTATCGTCCAATTCAGATGACACTACAGTGAAGGCCGATAGTATAGCAGCTCGCACTACGTTGAAGGACCATAATTCAGCAGATTACAACACTAAAGGGAAGGCCCATAATATAATGGATGACACTATAGTGAATGTCTGTAACCCATGTCTGGCTCAACATGAAAACAGCAGCAGCAGCAGTCACTTCATGTTCATCTATCCACCTGTTGAGTTGAGTGATCAGATTGATTTAATCGAATTTTGGTTATGGAGGACAATGAATTGAATTTCTTATGTTTTATTGAATTCTGTGTCTTGTTGTCATCGGGGTTTAACTATTTCCAAACAGAAATGATGAATAATGAGGGACTATCAGCATATGCCCCAATGATTGCTCACAATTACAGATAAAAAGACACATACAACGAATAATTGCGTAAAGTAACAAGGTCTGTCATCAATATACTGCTACGGTATTTGAGCCCATTTCTTCAAACACTTGGGAGTTGCCCTAACCGTCAGAGCTACACTGCCTTCTGTTCTATTGTGTTGGAGGTACTGTCTTTAAGCCCTTCTGATTTGCAAGCATTCATCTGAAAAATCACGAATTCGACAAACTGACATGAAATCATTTCAAGTTCTTTCTCTTTGCTGCAGACAAAACCGAAGACTAAAACAGGCGCAATAAGAGCAGTGTCCATGATGTCTCCTCAACCTTTGATGAGTTTGACAGTAAGCTGAGAAACTTTCTACTTTATGAATCTTTAAATGAGAATAAGAGAGCGACCACACCTACGTCTCACCCTCATACACCCGGCAACTATACCTACATCTCAAAATCCCACAACCGGTAGTTATTTGTTTTTATATGTGTCATATGAAGCGGGCATTGATTTTAGGAGATATCTGCTCACAACTAAAGGAAAGACAATTAAAATTAATGTTTACTTGCTGCATTGCCTGCTTGGTAAGCTGTATAAGTAAATCGAATATCAAATGAATTGACTAACTGGAGGAATACACGGTGGCTTGTACATTTTAATATGCCAAATCTTTAAGAAGGTGAATTCTGACATGGATAGCGTGTTTCTGTGATTTTATTCATACTGATACCTTGACTCAGCAGAAAATGATGAGATGAGAGGTGGTAGTGACGGAAGATTGTTCTTCAGTTGACAGAGAAAAGAAAGAATCTCCAGATACAGCCTTCTATCAACATGTCACGGCAAGTTCAAGTCTGTCTGTACCAGAAAATTGCTCAATACCAAAACCCCACAACAAAAACCAGCGCGTAAGTTGATAGTTTATTCTTGCAAGGATGTAAAGAAGGAGATAAAATATTAGATGCGCAACCTTTTTGGCTTCCTGCTTCAACAATTGACAAGGTCACGTTTTAATAAATGGAACTGCCTCCGGTATTTTTATTGGTAGCGTTGGCAAAGAATTTTATCTTTTGTCACGTTTTTGATTTTGATACGGGATATTTTAGTGAGTTTTAAAGGGCAAACAAGGTTTCGCAGCAATACATTAATTGTTAGTAAATCATATGCTAGGCAGCATCAGCTTTGTGCATTCTATTTGTATTCTATTTTAGCTGAGTTTGAGTACCTGATAGATGAACTGTTTCACAAAAATTATGACAGAATAATCATCTGAATTAGACTCTGTTTTTTCCCTATGCAGAAGGTGCAATCTGCTATTAATCCTCGGGTTAGGTCTATACGATCAAAAAGAAAATCTCAATCCATCGTAGATGAACTTAGCTTGGCCTCGCTCGGCTATACATATTGGAGTGAGGGTAGTGATAGGTCCCCCATTCCCGGATCTACGCAAAACTAACGAGAGAGAGTCTTATATCCCACAATGCAGTTCATACTCAGCTCAGGATGATGATGATGTCAATCAACAGTGTTTCATGCAGGTGGAGTTATGATATAACAACAATTAGAACATATCTTACCTTTCAAGTCCCGTATCCTAAGATAGGCATAGTGACTCCATTACCCAATGTAGCGTCTCCATGCCAAGCTGTCGGATTGCTCGTCGAATCATTATTTATTATTGGAGGGATTAATCTAAAGAAAACTTCACCCAGTCTTGCCACAAAATTGAGGGAGGTTGAAAACCCAGGTTAGGCTCAATAGCAGGTTCACCTCTGCTGGGAGTTTGACAGAGCTTGTTATTACAGTATATATACATCAGTGATTTGTTATTGTGGTGACCCGTCATATTAATTTTTAACTAGCCCTTATATAAATAAAAAAAGGTACTCCCAATATACCTGCTGTACTTGAGATCTGTCTCTACTCAGCTAACAATAACAAAAGTATCAAATCCAACAGGTTCAAGATTTAAGAATATTGTATCATAGCTCTCAGCCTACGATGGTGAACTACTCATGTTGCATATAATATCAACAATCTGCATTCTCTGCACAGGCTATTTATATAGATAATATATCATGGAACATGAATTCTGTTCCAGATAGGTGCAAACATAACACTTAATTAAATACAGAATTATATTAATACAAGAAATAACAATTATCTACATCCAGACAGTATAAATATCCTAGCCTTATCAAGTGGCAAATTTCTTTGTTTTGGGGAAACCACAAAAAAAAGACTGCCGCATGACAAGGCCTATCCGAACAGTAACGGATACAGAATTATAATAGATAATATTAGTACACGGAGTTATCCTCTATCATGCAAAGAGAAGGTAAGTGCCATAACAACAGTCACAAAATGACAAAAAGAGGAATGAAAAGCGATATAGATTGTGAAGATCATGTTGTTCAGTCTACAGCCATAAATTCGTAACATATGTAGGAGACTACCCTACAGGAAGAAATGTTTGGTTGGAATTAAATTTTGCGACAATTTATTCCACCAAAAAATTGATCCGAAAAGGAAGAAAATAGAAAAATTAAAAAAATCCGAAAAAAAGTTAGAAGTTATCTTCTCTTTTTAGCGAGTGGACAACTTCGCTAAACTTATATTCCTCTGAATCACCCATGAGAGAGCAACTTGCGAAATGAAGTTCCACCAAACATTTCTTCCTCTAGGGTATTCCGCCATTGTTAACCGTGACAAAAGTTGTAAAAGTTAATGCAGTACAAATAACCAATTGATTAGCACAGTCTATAACATGGTGTCTTTATTTTCAAGATAAACCGACACGCTAATGAATAGTTGAGGTGCTTACTTCTCTTAATAATGTGTGAGACAGTCAGTGCTTATATTGCCTGTGGGTAGCCAAGCTTTTTAGGAGACTCTCCTTTGTATGCTTGGATCTTCGTAGAGAGCCTGTCCTGCTCACTACAGGAGGAAGAACAAGGTTCTTCTGAAGTGTATTCCGTGATTCTGGAGACTGATCATACTGGTCTCCTTCATTCTCCTTCATGTCCATGACAGCATTCGTAACCATCTCATGTATGGTTGTCTTCCCATCAGCCTTAGCAAACTGCCTGGCTATGGCTCCAGTAAGAGCTCCTCTGACAGCCATCTCTCCAACCACTGTTGACATCAGTAGCAGTGTATGAGGCCTCTTTAGTACGACATGGTCCACCTCATTTGGTTTAGCTCCCTTTGCATCAGAATGGCTTGTTGAAGGTCCAGCTGCTTGTGGAGTTTTGTAATATTGGCAGGCCTGAATTATGGCAATCTACAATGTGTAATATATTATATCGATTGACTACGAATATTTTGAAAGTATAATATAGTGTGCAACCGTAGTTACAATTTTATTTTGTTTGATAGTCAACAGATGGTTATTATTCGAATGAGAAGTTATTACATCATCAGCCCATGCCACATATTGATCCATTTTTCCGATCATCAGCATGTTTGCTGCCGTGGAGTATTGAAGAATGAATACATACCATTGGGACATGCTCAGACAACTTATTATCTAGTATCTGTAGAACATCAGTGATGGGGATATGCGAGCCATTGCAGCCATACAGCATTCCGGCTTTTCCATGGGTCATGATGGATATGACAAGAAGGGAGATTCCTTGGGATGGAAGCTCAGCAATTCTGGGACGCAGGTCTAATGTACTTTTCCATTCTATCTTCTGAGTCTCGCATCCTGCTGCGACTAGGCTGTCAGCCATTTTATTAGCTTCATCTTCAGCATCAGGTCTATTCTCGGTGTTGAACAGCACCAGACCGTACCTCTTCATATGATCTTGATGATGTGGTATGATGTACTGGTCACTCTGAACAAATAGTCGATTGATGTCGTTAGCGTCTAATGGATGCTTCTCTATGACCTCCTTCAGTATCTGTGACTTGTCACCTGGTTGAAATTAGAATTCAAGTCGAAGAGATATAGACAACCTGCAGCTTCCATTCTATTGTATATATAGCATTTTACAATTGTAGATTTTAATATTTAAATGAGATATAGATATATATATGATTGTGACATATAAACTCATATTTAAGACGAGTGGTTGTCATCATTAGTATGCATTGATGTACCCAACAAATATCTCTGCTAGCTGTGCAACTTGGTGTCACATTACAGTAATGTCAGTTGTAGCACCTTACCACTGACTTCAGATATAATGATAACCATAAAACATATATAACTTGAATCAAATTAGCAGACTTTTGTTAGAGAGTCATAGTTGGCTAGATCAAATTTTGTTGATTTGCTTGATTTTCAAGTTTCTCCCATTTATGGTCACACTAAGATGATCACACATAATACGTAATATAATGTAATATATAGATGTAATACAACAACTTTTAATGGATAAAAACTGATTAAACATGTACTAAGTTTTATAAATTTTAATTCAAATTAATTCGGAAACTTACTTGATAAGACAAGCTTTGATATGTAGCCTTGAAGTTCAGTATGACCAGCCTCTGTTATGCTTGAGCCTAAAATATTCGCAAAGAATCATTGATAATAAAATGAGTTTTCCATGCACACAAAAATCAGTGTCTGGGAGGGCTGCTGAAGAGGGGGTTCAAGGTAGGTAAGCAGCTGTAGTGGCTGGAGCACAGGGAGATGGTGCTTCAAGTTCATTTTATTAAAGCAATTTGCCTTTTCCATGCCAATAAAGATACTTTACACTATGATAATACATATTTTTAGGACTTTTACATACATGGTTTCATGAGTGGTTGTGGAACAAGTCGGTTCTCTTTGTTCTGCACTTCCTTTCTGCAGACAAACTTCTCATATCCGGTAAAGCTGGGAGCTTTTTCTCTAGAACTATCTGGAACATCCTCTTGGTACCAATCAGGATCAACAGCTGTTTGTGGGTCTAGTTTGATAGTTAGTAGGCAGTGAGAACAGTAGAAGACACTCTCATAACGAACTCCTTTCCAGACAGATTTGAGTTCGGTGGTGAGCTTTCTCAGGGTCGAAATCTGCTCTTCTCTCGCTTCACAGAGGCTTTTCTGAGGTGTCAGAGTGATTAGAGTGACACGCTTTTCACCTGCATTGTGAAGGAGGTGTTCGATTATCCCATTACTCTTGGTCACAGTAGCACCATTCCCACCTGCCTCTGGAAAGTTTGAAGGATTAGAATTCATGTCTAGATAGACGGCAGTGATGAGGGAGAAGATGTAGCTGGGTATGGGTAGACCGCGGAGATGAAGATCGACCTTCAACGGCACCAGTTGATCGTACACTTCAGGGGCTGTTATTGTTCGGCTGGCAAAATACGGTATAATGTATTTCTGATTGCTTATTGCAGCATTTGAACCGCATTGATGCACAAGATGAAATGTTCTTAGGATTTCGATGGACACATCGGCAGGGAGTTGGGATTCTTGCCCTAAGAGGTGTAGAAGCAGAGGTGCATCCATCACTCCTGTGTCATTGAATGTGTCTATCATCTCTACATATCTGCTCTTCTCTATGGTTTTTCCGTCAACAAGAGAAAACGGAGTAAATTTATCTAGCCTTTTGTACCAGGATTCCTCTTTTGTGTGGTTGTATAGTACTTCTATCACACTTGTTATGACTTTAGAGCGATGGAATATAAAGTTTGATAGCTTGTTTAGTCTCCTGAACCACATTATTTGACTTATTTCATGAAGATACTCGAGAGTGACATGTCCTTTATCATCAGGGAATTCTTTCTCTATTTCAGACAGGGTGAGCATGGGCTTGTCAGAGTGTTGGACTAGCTTCTGTAGTATTCGATACCAGCTACCGGGAATCTCAGTGATTAATCCTGCGCCAGCTGCTATGATAGCATTTTTCAGCTTGTCGATTTCAGGCTGTCCGGATGTCTTCGAGAAGTGATGGATGTCACAAGGCCTTATCAGGACTTCTGAGGTGTTGGCGAAGCTGGTCATGGTGAAGATCGGGTTAGAGTCCTTTTTCTGTTCGACATTATTTTCTGCTTGAATTATACGTTGGCGCAATTTCTCAGTCACTTTGAGCAGTTGATGAGTCGTCTGTTCAACCTTATCAGGTATACTGTCACAGTGAGTGAGGACTACTACAGGTCTTTTCAGTTGAGGACACGCAATGTAGAGGTGGGATAACCACTCAATACAAAGCTCTTTACAGGCAGATTCCTCACCTTTCTCTGAAACTAATCTTTCAAACTCAGCAATGTCTATCACTAGCAGCGGCACACATTTTCTTCTAAAAGTCAGTCTATAGGAAAATTGGTAGATCTTCTGGCCTCCGAAGTCAGTAAAGAGTATTTTTGATTTCTCGTCAGCTTCCGCCTCGCTCATTTCAAACACTTTAGTGGCAGCATCCAATTTCCCCTCATCAGAATCGCGTTCCGTCAGCACCCTTTTGTTTGCTTGCACACTGTTAACAAGGCTTGTTTTACCAGCTCTGCTTTTCCCTATGACAGTGACAGGTATAAGTCTCTGATTACTGGCTTTCTCAATATGGAGGTCATGAATGTACTTTCTCACAGCTTCTACACCTTGCGTACAGACACCTAGTGGTGGAGAAGTTAGAGAATCACAGTTATCACACTCTACTTTTTCTAATGTGGGGATACTGAATAAGCTCTCGGGGATGGTTGTGAGAGATCTGTTATACTCGATATCCAAACACTTCAGATTAATCAGCTGGCTGATGCTGCAAAAGAACAGAAGATAAAGTGTATTGTGTGAGAAGGTGAAGTGGTCACCTGGTTATCATCTTATTCAGAGGGGATAATGCTGGGAAGAGAGGGATGTGGCAAAGTATGCTGAATCGTTGGGTAAGTAGAACCTTCCTACAACTTCTTTAAAGAAATGAAGGTGAATTGGTTATAAGGTCCTTTTAACTAACAAAATGAAAATGCTCCAATTCAATTTCAATGACAATCTAGAATAATATTTATGAATGCATACAAATTTTTATATACGTGTTTCTGTAATATTCATAGAGACTCGACGATATTTGAGTTCATTAACTTCAAGCTCAAAAACATTTCTGAGATAAACTCATCTAGGCTCAACATTATCTGTAAGTATTTAAAAAATTAAAGTGCATGGATTCGAGGAAGAGACACAGGGGTCAGTGAATATCAACATTCTGTATTCCACTGGAATGCTGCATAGCTACTGATCAGTAACAGCTCATAAAAATGTGATTGGATGACATTGTGTCATTTCATCCAAGAAATGAGGCCAAAAAGGCTGTTTTTACGAAAGTGGGTGGCTGAGCTGATATGATTTCTGTATATTTCAAAACAGGTTATATTTATTCTTAGAGATATAGTTCATCCTGAATTTACATTGAAAATAATATGTGATGGGCCTTTTATGTCACTTATTTATGCCAGTGATCTTTTAAATTTTATGATTCAATGTGAAATTTTTATGCTACGATTTGAGACAGATCGGATAATTTTTGCTGTTTCCCACTGAAGTGCTGTTTGAATGACACATAACAATAAATTATCAAGATCATCGAGAGTAGATAAATTTTGCCTCATTTTTACATAGAGCCAAACATGCTGTCAAAGGGACCATTACAAAGGCTAGACCTTTTTTAAAAAAGAAGTTTGTCTGGCCTAAATAATGGTCCTTTTGACAGGATGTTTTGCACTATGGAAAAATGACCCGAATTATATCTACATTCGATAGTCTGTGCTGATGTTGAATACTTGCACTGCCAAATTTGGAAGAGAATCAATTTAACTGTGAAGATTGTTGTCAATAGATGTTAAGAAAAAATTGTTATACTGCTGAAAATTTGTGTGTGGGTCATTCAAACAGCGCTACAGTCGATAATAGCGAAAAATTGGGTCTTACTTATTCGGTCTGTCTCAAATAGTTGCTTAAAATTTCACATTATTGATCATCAAATTTCAAAAACCATGTGATGTCAAATGCCGCAGTAGGCTCATCATATATCATTTTCAACCAAAAATTGGGATGGTCTATATCACTTAGAAAAAATATGACCTGTTTTGAATTTCTTAGCAATCTAATAAGCTCAGCCATCCACATTATCTCGTACATGGCGGACATGGCGGACATGATCAATTTCAGCTCTGAGAAAAATTAACATAATACAAACAATACCAACACTCAACCTAGTACTACGGAACACTAAACCCTGCAGAAAGGTGTACCAAACCACAAGATCAGTTCCTGAACACTGCCAGCTGGATACGAGGAGTCTTTGGTTGTCTTAGGAGGGTCACTGTGGCTGATCATTTTTGGCTGGAAACTGAAAACTGAGAAAGTCTAGAGTAGCTACACCAGTGGAACATCAAACAACTCTAACATCTTGGTATTTATAGCACAAATATCAAAACCACAACTGCACCATCTTATTCAAACCTATGATCACCCTTCTTGCCCATTTAAGAATAGCCATATACTATCCCCTGAGCTCTAGAACTAGCGCTTGGTAGGTTGGTGATTTCTACTACTTTCGCTTACTTGCACTGATCATAGTGTTCTGAGTTTGTCAGACATGGCTGGTGCGACTAGCAGTAGGCCTAACAGTAGAGAAAGCAGTCCTGCCTCAAAGAACGTTGGCTGTGTTGTGTCTTCAATGAGAAAAGGTAAGAAGCTAAATTTTATCTGTGCAAGTTGCAATAAACCAGCCCATACCACCTGTATGGAAGACTGGAAAGAAATCACAACTGGTCAAGATCTCAAAAATATAATTGGTAAATCTGGTTCACTCTGGTACTGTCACGCTTGTCTCCCTAAATTACCGACTTACTCTCCGACACCTGGTGTTCCAGAAGCATTAGATTAGGTCGGCAAAAAGCTAGAGAATATGATGAAATTGATCGCTGTCACTAATACTAATAATGAATCATATAGTGAGGGGAGGTGAGTCCAAACCTGACCCAACTGTGAATCAAGTCTCAGGTCCAGCTCAAAGGCTTGACGATCGACTCAAACAGGTTGATAAAGTCAATGCTAAGCAGATTGGGAAAACTTGTGCCATTTTGCACGAAATATCTGAGGAATCTAATACACATTCCATAGTATTTGATTCTCTTGCTGATCTTTCTATGCATGAACACACTGTTGTAGAAATTAGCAGGTTAGGCAAGCAAAAAAGTACCTACTCCGAACCTCGCCTTATAAAGATTCGAAGTCAACAAGATCGAATTCATGAAATGTTACAGTAAATACGAGGGCAGAGAGGATTCATTTGCTACCAACGATCTATCACCAGAGATGAAAGACCTCGAGTACCAGCTGCGTATCAAAAAACGTGAATTAACCCAAGCTAACACTGGGTCTAAATATCACGTAAGCAATGGGGCACTCTACATCTACGATAAAACAGCCAAACTATGGACAATAGTCGAAGTTGACTTAGAACAGATATCGGTTACTCAAACTGCATCATCAAATACTGACCAATCACTGCCTAACAGTGAATAAATCAACAGCTAACGAAAACCAACCTACTACCATTATAAACAATAAACACAATCTAAAAATCATGTATTGGAACTGCAACGGCATCAGCGGTAAGAGACACCACCTCAAAACTATGCTAGACCATCATACACCGAACATCTTCGCTCTATCGAAGACAAAACTTCTCACCTCCATCACCGATCGTGAAGTATGCGATAAATACACACTCCATCGCTACGACCGCACTCACGGTGTGGGTCGTGGTGGCGGAGTACTTGTAAGTATATCCAACAGTAGTAACATTCATATATTGAAATGTAACAAATATGATGGTGGTGAAATCCTTTCGCTTGATGTAAATGTTAACGGTTTTTCTTTTGCGTTCGTAGTTCATTATCACCGGCCGTGCGTGAAAAACATAGATGATTTTCTAGCTTGGCATAAATCTATCCTATCTGCAAAGACAGTTGTTGTCGGTGACTTTAACCTGCACGACATTGACTGGCGAACATCTTCACTGAAAAATAGGAGAGATCTGTATATGCATACTTCGCTTTTAGATTTTCTAGATTCCAGTGACTTAACGCAACATGTGAAGTCACCCACTCATATCCTCGGAAACATTTTGGATCTCATTCTCACAAATCTGGAGATATCTGAACCTGACATTCAACCCAGTAGTTCTGATCATCATTGTCTAACCTTCAATCTGTATTCTGATGTCCCAGTCATACATGCTGCACCTAGCGTGAACCCGACTCAATACTGGAAGTTCCACAAAACTGAAAAAAACTCTTCTTGCGCTTCTCAGTTCGACACTTCTCAGGATAGTATTTTGATATTACAGGTTTATGAGAGGATGTTTTAAAATTATTGATCTTGATTCTATTAAAAAAGAGGATGGCTCGAGTCCTCAGAAACTTTGCTAAAATAGTGTGCACAGACGGAAAATAAAAACTTGTCAGTCTTTAGAAGATTAAGCTGATCTAATAAAGAAAAATAATCATCAACCTCGGTTAAAACAATTTTACTACTAGTTTTATCTCAATCTTTACCAGAAAGTGATGACATAATGGAGTCATTTGCCTAACAATCAAGTTATTGATATTACTAAACTGGTTTGGCAGATCAAGCAATATTTATCAAGCTGCCATACAGATTACCAATTACTAATTTACAACAGTCCAAGGCTGTGAATACCTTCCAAAAACTCTCCTGACTTGATGACTGCTGGCCTCATTCATACCTGGGGTGTATTGCTATTTAGGTGAATTGAGATTTTCAATCCAAGAATATTTCTTGCCAAAGTATGTATGTATGTATGTATGTATGTATGTATGTATGTATGTATGTATGTATGTATGTATGTATGTATGTATGTATGTATGTATGTATGTATGTATGTATGTATGTATGTATGTATGTATGTATGTATGTATGTATGTATGTATGTATGTATGTATGTATGTATGCATGTATATTGTATTGTTATCAATACTTGATAAAATTCATTGTTGTTTTGCTCTGTGATGCCAAAAAATATAAAATAAATTATAAATAAAAAATATTAAAAAGTAATTGTTATTATTATGATTACCAAGTTATAGATTCACTTAGTTGTTATTATAAATAGATGATTTTCAAGTGGGTTATGTGGAGTGAGCGTCATCACAAATATTTTCCTGAATTAATATCAAAAAATGTATTATTGGGATAAAATTATGGTTATGACAGTGCTGTACAACTATCGGTTAGACACTGTGTCGTTTGCTTATTTAAGCCTGCATGACAAGAATAAGTACCATTTTTAACAGCATGGTAAGAGCGTTTGAATTTGTAAGAACAGAATTCCTAATTTGGCAATACGTGGGCGTAGATTTGTGATACAGATAGTAGTTTGAACTTGATCTGTGCTGCTGAAAATTACTTATTATAATTATGATTTATTATGATATTCATTGTTTATTTGAGCCAATTGTTAAATATTAAATGAAATCATTTTCAGTTACATAGACTATGAGCCAACCTGCCAGCATGTCCGAAAACAACAAAACTAATCAGGTGGTAAAGACTGTGACAATAATTAATTTCCATTTTTGTTTGCGTTATATAATTTTGAGAAATAAGGTGCTTTAATTCATCAAATTAAGAAAGTATGGCCTCATATCTGACTGTGCATTGATACAATGTTAAACCGTTGATTTTTAATTTAAAACACCCACCAGAGGTGTGCGGCTGATGGGATTCCAAACTGTCCACTTGTGTCCATGTGTCCTTTGCCCATCTGTTGGACACATTTGATGGGAAATTTGTATTAATGGACAGACAATTTTAGCTGGACGGATAGACCGAATTGAATGGCCAATTCTTTTTTCAGCTCAATGACCTCTTCCCACTTGCTCTGAATGAAATTAAATTGGCGTCAAAGCGTTTTTGGACTGATCAATTTAACGAGCCACCTGGGAAAGAGGTATGTGTTGGGTATACCATGAATTGGGTACATTTTTAATAGAAACAGAGGGGCAAAAAAAATTGCATAGTATACCACCTGTATTATTGAACCTTATTGGTGTGAGAGTTGAACAATCTAACCTCTTATATCATTGGCTGACCTATATATCTCAGGCAAACCAAGCCAATGTTCCCTCCCATGACCCTAAGAGAGGTAACAAACCAACTGGTGCTTAGTGTGCATCACCACCCAGTGGTGCGTCTACTGTAACCGATGTGGAAGTTGATCAAACACCAGACGATACCCAAAGTTTGATCATCAGTCATTCCAGAAGCGACCCGTCCTTGTTTGTTGGTGATCAAGTTAAAGATGAGCCAAAAGTTGAAATCCCCGAAAGCTCACGCCCAAGAGCAACCTCTGGTTCTTCCAGATCTGGCAAATTTGCCGTTGTCAAAAAAAGTTATTAAAAGTAAAATCAACTCTCTTCTCCCTGACCAAGCCAAAACCCAAAGAGGGAGATGATTGAACTGAATAACAATAGTAATAATGAATTAATATGGTGATTGAATTTTAATGTAGGGTTTTTACAAGAAACGTTGAATTTAAACCATGTTATATCTTGCATTATAGCTTGATAGTGTCCCTTTCTACATTAATTATATAATCAATTCCATATGTACCTATTCCATGTTTCTTACCAGCTATATAATTATAAGTAGTACCAGATTCATCATCTTGACCAGTTGCTTGAAATTTAAACCATGATGCATCACATCCTTGTCATATTCATTGTCTTTACCAGGTGTGTGATTAATACTAATGATGAATTCCAAGTGCCTGGTTAGCTCGTCGGTTCAATACCTTACGGAGCTAGTTATACTTGATCTGACCATAACAATTCCAATATCACAGTGAGACGCCAGTCCTTTTTAACCATCCCCATATCTCACTCCCCTATGTTGATTTCCTTTCCAATACACAATCGAGAAAAAAAGGAAGACATGTGAGAATTGAATAAAGAGGGAAGGCATGTGAGAGTTGAACAATCTAAACTCTTATATCATTGGCCTATATATCTCAGGCATAGATCGGAACTACGTCAGAACCCGGGAACCTCAAATGTGTGCCTCAGCCCTTTACATCTAATATTTCAAGGTGAGAAGTCATAAAATTAATTCTCTCATCAATATTAGCTGTTATACTTGTCACATAAGTATCACAATTGGAACAGACCTAAATGGACCTAGATGAACATGCGCGGCAATGGCTGGTTTAGGCCACAAAGTTTTTTGCAATCATTGATTTGAGTTTCATATATCACCAATACAACGTCAATCGAACCAAGTCACATTTTATTAAAGCAGTCCTTTAAGAACCAGTCTTTGATTCGGTCAAACACTTATTTTCTCTTGACATACTTTTTTGAGAACAAACTACTGCAGCCTGTCTAGCAATCCTGTACAAAGAGAACTAGTTGTGATACTGTTGAGCTATTTGAAGACTAGATGCATAAAATTGACAAAAAGAGAAGGTTTTGTTAATTTGAAAATGTCCAGTTATGTCTTTTCTCTTTACATGAGAGCTTCAATTCAGTTTCGATCAATGAAACTTAATAGGTGACCAATTTTGAATTGTGTGCATGATGAATATTGCTAATATAGTTAAATTGTTAATATCGAATCGTAATATAATTGCATATGTATGTCCTTTCATTTTCCGCGCGCCTATTTAAATCGATGATGCACCAACTAAATTATTTGCACTTTAAACCGGAGTTCCCAATTTTAAGTTTTCCTGAAAGGAATGTTGGTGTAATGGGGTCAGCCCAATGTTGTCCTGACCTCTTTTAGCGCCGCTGTAAGGAAGCGCATCTCGCTTACCCAAAGGTTCTACTGTTGCAAACATCTGACTCACATGTTTTTTTCAGATATTCGTAGGTATTTCAAGCGATGCAAGTTACACGATTCAGATTTGAAACTTATTCTATAATTGCTGACTAAAAATATAGACTTAATATGTAAATATCAATGCTTTATTAAACTTGCTTTCTAGTGATGCATGTTATGGGATTCAATTTATCAATCCATAGTGACATTTCACTCCATCCATAAAAAATGTGGAGTATTCACTAGCCTTAGCTTCTGACTGGTATAATTGTGATGCATTGATACTCGATGCATCAAAGACAGATGTTATGACATGTTATGTCAATGAGATTAAACTTAACCTAACCCAGTCATAGGAAACTTTAAGATAAATCACCATACTCACAGGGAAGAAACTAATTGTGTCTGCGTCTGACTCACCTGTCTGGAAGGCTGGTCAAGCCACAGCCACTCGCACCTATACTCTTCAATGATTGAATTTCCCCCAATCCTGCAGGTAATGTCTGTAGACCCTTATTCCCACTAACATCTAACGACTCCAGTCCTGGCAGTGTGCAGATGCTGTGGTGGATAAATAGCAGAATGTTTAAATACCATGCAATACTGCTTGTCAGTTGATGGAGCAAAGCGAATTGAGCAACGCATTCTATTAATTGGAGAAAGTTTCAGATTGATCAATTAACCATGTAAGTTGTAACTATCAGATATAGATGTTAGATGATTATACGCATGTATTTTTAATCCCATGTCAAAGAGATCAAATGAAACCTAACTCAATCATAGCAAACATTGAGAGAGAACGTAAGTTTTTGAATGAAACCTTAGCTGCAGTCGTGTACACAAGGTAAATAAAACCAAAGATTGAATATAACCTTATTGTTCTACTTAAGATATCTAAAAGAGTCCTAAGAGTCGATAGAAGATGTTTAAACATCATAAATCTAAATTATCTTACATTTAGACAAGGAAAAATCATGTCAATTTCATCATCAAGCGGTACCATTATTTATACCTTTTAACCGTTTTCAAACTGACTTGAATTGGTCTCACTAGTGAACTTTGGAGCCAAATTATTTAATGACTTGCCTCTGACCATTAAGCTGTGCCCTGAGCTCAAATTATTCAAGTTAGACATAAAAATCCACTTTTTTGTGCAGAATTATTAAACTTTTCTACCTCATAATACTTGTATTTTTATTCTTCCTAATCTGAAAATTTCAACTGTAATCTCTTTAATTTTTACGTTTTGGTTTTCCTAGTAGTTCAAACACACTTTCATTATTTTATTCTTTTAAAAGAAATCCTTGGTACCCAGGTTATTGACCATATTCCCTTGACTTATTAGTACTACCAGAATGAATATATGAAATATATATAAGTGATTGTGAGAGCATTGTTTTAATTAAGGTTGTATCCCTGTTGATTAATATTACTTTTCACAGGTTTCAAGATTATATATCACAAAGCTAGAAGATATCCATAGATTGGTTCTCCCAAATGCCAATAATACTGATACACCTATGACATAAAATAATTGAATTAAAAATGGCAATCAGTTGCCACAACTCTGGAAATTGGTATTGCATATCTTTTTCAGCATATCAACAACACTCTGAATCATCAAAATCAAAAATATAGTCTGCTGTGCCTGGCGGGTAGCTTTATTTTTGTGTGCCTAATACTGTTTGCTGACAAAACACTAGTCTAGAAGTTTTGAAATATTACAACTTAACGCAGTGGAATTGCTGTGTGTGCCCCTGTGCGATTTAAGATGGTTGAGATACAATGCTTGGATGGAGCTTGAATTTGCTACTCTGTGACAGGGATTTGCGAGATCTGGTTTCTATTAACAGTGCTAATAGTGATGATGTGTAAATTTGCTTTAAGGTATGATATGGGCACGATACTGAAACCTGGTGGCCTGAAGTTAGGAGAGGCAAGCTCATAAGACTTGAAAAGTTATCTTATAGGTTTTAAAATAATTAAGAGTGTACGGTGATCACATTCACCCCCTTCATGTGTACTAAAATAACTTAGGTAAAATAATGAATAAATCTGCCAGTCCCTGTTTTAGAATCCCAATATTTCTTTGTCATGTGGAGGGTTCTAAAATTACTGGTTCTTCTATCATACCTAGGTACTTTATATATTCCGCTTTCACAATTAAATATGGGTTCCGTTTTCATATTAGGAACAATAATCTATGTGGGCATTCAATACTCATAGTCTGATATTATAAGTGATGTCATGTTAGAAGACAAGACTACAGGTTCACATCAAATCTTCATTGTGATATGAATATTGTATCATTGTATTGTGCTGATTGTGAGGCCTCTATAGAATTCAATACTTTTCATTGTTTCAACTTTTGGTAAACAAAAGAATCCTTTATATGCTGTGCCTGATTCTTTTCAATAGAGGATAAATATAGCATGTCAGCTTGCATCCAAAGTTTATGTGAGAATACTGAGAATAAATTTCTAGAAATGCTGCATTAAATGAATGGAAAACACGATAGAGTGACCCTAAATGAATGTTCTTTTGGCAACGTCACAACGAGGTCACACAAAAAAGTGGACGCTTTTAGCATTTGTAGAAAGGCATTTCAATTGAGTCATCTGGTTAATAAAAGATAATATTTTGCCAACATTTCATCACGTTGTATGAAATTCATGATTTTTTGCATTCATTTCGAGGATTAAATAGTAATTACACCGCTAAGCCTGGACAGTAACTTTCAATCATGTTGTGATGGTTTCTGCATCAAATTAAAAAAAATGTAGGGGGAGATGAAGAGGAAACCATATAAGTCACTTAGAAGCAGAAATAACATCAAGTTGGTAACAAGATGCTGCTGTTTGTAAAGCAATTTTGAAACTCGAAATCCGATCAAAATTGATTGAGTTATTTTGACAGTAAACCAATGATAATATCATTGCTTACTACACCTTCCAATGACGTTGTGTTACCCACAATTGAGTGCCTCATTTCAGCTATATGTAGTTTCCTGTCTAGGTTTCTAATTAAGTCTATGGGTGCAATTGATTATGTTACAAAAATTAATAGAAATTTGTTATCATATTTCAATTAAGGTGCAATAATCTAGTATTTACCCTAAAATATACAGCCTATATCTTGCTCATGAAATTGGTCACAGCTTTAGAGTGTCACAATACACAAATTAGTAATATTTACTTCTAAACTTAAAACTACTGATAACTCATAATCGTTTAGTTGAGGGACGAAAAATCATGCTGCTAGATTTTTTGTCATCACTCGCACATACAAATCTTCTGCAAATAAGCTTAATCAGGAAGTGATAATCACTAAATTTAGTCGATACTTAATAAATTGAGGGAGGAATTTGACATGCTGAGTCAAGCTTGGCGCTATCAATTCGTAAGGTTCAATGCTAAGGGTTTATATTTGTAAGATGAGTGATCAAATTGGTGCAAAGCTATAGTATTATTACATCGAGTGCAAAGACAGTTTTAACTAGATGTACAAGCGAATTTGTTGCTCTCAATTATTTGTTGATTAAGAACAGGGACAAGCTGGCCCAGGATAGCGAATTAAGGTGGAAAAATGATAATTTATTTGAGCATCATGTTATGTCATCATTATCAATGATTCTTCTATACATATGAGTTTTTGCAAAATACTCAATATTAAACTCAGCTCAACTTAAATATTCATTGTTAGAGCTGCGGTGTGAGATAACAAAGCAGCCCAATGGCAATGATATGATTATCATTGAAATGTATAGACAGACAATGCCCTAAGACAATGGATGAATGTTATGTGTATTCGTTGAATTTTAAGTTTGTCAGTCTAAACTAGGCCTCAACTAGAAGTATAAACTTCTGGAATTTAAACTTCTAAACTTCTAAATTGCTATAAAAATGTACTTTTTTTGCGATAACTCTTCTCAAAGAATGCAGAATCTATTTTAGTAAAAATGTATACCCAGCATCAACATGACGAATAAGTCTGTGAATTTTCGAGTTAACACGGTTATTTTTGACCCTATATAACTTCGTTGAAAGACACAAAGTAATAAATGCATCAAAAAGTACCGTTTTTTTAGACTTTATGGTTATTTGTTTTAAGATTTAACAACATAAAACCAAAATAAACATAGTTGCAGGTTAATAGGAAGCTAAAAGAGTTTTTGAAGAGTATAAGGCAAACTAAGTTTGAGGTAGGGAGAGATAACAAGGAAATTGAGGGAGAAGTATAAGTCACTGAGTAATGATGCAAGTTATGCGATTCAATTGATCAGTTGATAGTGATATTTCACTCCATCCATAAAAAAATATGGAACATTGACTAGCCTTTGCTTCTGACTGGTATAATTGTTATAAATTGATACTCAATGCATCAAAGACGGATGTAATGACCTCATCCTATTTCGATACTGATTTGATTTTCTCAAACTTATTTTTCAGGGCATGACCTTCAAGCGGTCTGACAAACTGAAACATAAATCAGTTTGGAAAAATGAGATAAAAGTATGAAATTTAAATCCAATGTCAATGAGATTGAACGAAACCTAACCCAATCAGAGCAAGCTTTGAGAGAAATCGTAAGTTTTTGAATGGAACGTTAGCTGCAGTCGTGTAGGCAGGGTAAATAAAACCGAAGATTGAATATTCCACTCCATTTCCTTATTGCTCTAATGAATATATTTAAAGTAGTCCTAAGAGCCGATAACAGATGGTTAAACACCATAAATATAAATTGACATAAACCTGAGACAAGACAAAGGCATATCAATTCCACCATCAAGTGGTACCATTATTTATACCTCTGAACAGTTTTAAAATGTATATAAGTGATGATGAAATAATAGTTGAATTAAGGTTGTATCCCTAAACATGTTGATTCATAATTCTTAGGTGGACCTGTGGCTGTTATTTGAGATTACTGTAATGTTGTAAGTCCGGAAACCTAATTCAGCCACTTGAAAGCAAGAATTTGGCTTTTATTCAAATTGTGTAGCTTGTTGTATGGTCATAACCTTTGTGTGTGATGCTACAATGGTTATGATAATTGTGTATTCATTTTTCGTTTCTTATTAGGATATATTTTCTTATTTATTTGTTCTGCAGCTAGCTGCGTATCAAATCTGCTTCTCGGTTTGTACCTAATATAGAGAAGCCTAGGTGATGACTGTGAAATGTAAAGTTGATTCTTCTAAAATCTTTCATTCAAGTAATTTTTAGCAGAGAGCAAGTAATGTCTTTATAAATGACATTAATTTTTGTGATGCTTTTTATTATGTTCTCTCAAGCAAAGTTTTGCTTGTTTTACTCTTTCACTTGAGGTTTTGAACAGGAAATCTGAGACTAGCCCCATCTTTGCGTGTTGATCAGTAAGTCCCAAATGCCGATAATACTGATAAACCTATGGCATAAAATAATTAAATTAAAAATGGCAATCAGTTGCCATAACTCTGGAAATTGGTATTACATATCTTTTTCAGCATATCAACAACACTCTGAATCATCGAAATCAAAAATAAAGTATGGTATGGCTGGCCGGTGGCTATATTTTGGTGTGCTTAATGCTGTTTGCTGACAAAACACTAGGGTCTAGAAGTATTACCACACAACGCAGTGGAATTGCTGTGTGTGCCCCTGACCGATGTAAGATGGTTGAGATACAATGCTTGGATGCTGTTTGAATTTGCTACTCTGTGACAGGAAATTTGCGAGATCTAGTTTCTATTATCAGTGCTAATAGTGTTGCTTGATGTGTAAATTTGCTGTAAGGTTATGATCTGGGCAAGATACTGAAACTTGGTGGCCTGAAGTTAGAAGAGGCAAGGCTATAAAACTTGACAAGTTATCTTAAAGGTATAAAAAAATTAAGAGTGTATTGTGATCACATTAACCCCCCTGTACTGTAATGACTTAGGTAAAATAATGAATAAATCTGCCAGACCATGTTTTAGAATCCCAATATTTCTCTGTCTTGTGGAGGTTTCTAAAATCACTGGTTCTTCTACCATACCTAGGTATTCTTTATATTCTGCTTTCACAATTAAATATGGGTTCCATTTTCATATTACGAACAAAAATCTAAGTCGGCATTCGATACTCATAATCTGATATTATTTCAAGTGATGTCATGTTAAGAGACAAGGCTACAGGTTCACATCAAATCTTCATATGCTAAGCCTGATTCTTTTCAAAAGAGGATAAATGTAGCATGTCAGTTTGCATCCAAAGTTTATATGAGAAATGCTACATTAAATGAATGGAAAATACGATAGAGTGATACTAAATAATTCATCCATGGGCAACGTCACAACTAGGTCACACAACAAATTTGATGCTTCAAGCATTTGTAGAAGTGCACTTGAATTGAATCATCTGGTTAATAAAAGATACTTTTTGCCAACATTTCAACATATTATATGAAATTCATGATTTTTTGCATTAATTTGTGGATCAAATAGCAATTAAACCACCAAGCCTGGACAATAACTTTCAAACATTTTGTGATGGTCTCTGCATCAAATTTTAAAAATGTAGGGGGAGATAAAGAGGAAACCATATAAGTCACTGAGAAGCAGATATAAAATCAAGTTGATAAGAAGATGCTGCTATTTGTAAAGCAATTTTGAAAGTCGTAAATCCGATCAAAATTGATTGAGTTATGAACATAAAACCTGAATTGTTGACAGTAATTCAATGTTAATATCATTTATTACTAAACCTGCCAATGACATTGCGTTGCCCACAATTGAGGCCAGTTATACTTCAGTTATATGTAGTGTCCTGTATAGGTGTATAATTAAGTCTATGGGTGCAATTGATTATGTTACAAAAATTAATAAATTTTTTTTTATCATATTCAAATTAAGGTGCAATAATCTAGTATTTACCCTAAAATGTACAGCCTATATCGTGCTCATAAAATTGGTCAGAGCTTTACAGTGTCACAATACATAAATTAGTAATATTTTCATCTAAACTTATCCGTGATAATTTATCATCATTTAGTTGAGGGACAAAAAATCATGCTGCTAGATATTTTGTTATCACTCTCACATACAAATCTTCTGCAAATAAGTGTAGGTAGACTCTTAATCTTTACTAGTAGGGGATGGTCTAATGAAGTCATTTGCCGAACGATCAAGTAGGCCTATTGAGTTTTTCAATCTCGGAATATTGTTCCATGAAGTAATTGTTATTATTATAATAACCTAACTATGGATTTAATTACTTCTTTTTGTAAGAATAATACGGAATCGTCAAGTGGGAGATGTCAACAATAGAAGTTTGGTATAGAAGAACATATTATTGTGATACGGTTATTACAGTATTTTGAGCAATAGTAGGGCTTTCGGTTAGAAGATGTGTCTTTGCCCATGTAAGCCTGCATTACAAGATTAAAATCCATTTTTTACAGCACAATTGGAGCAATTGAATTTGTAAGAAGATAATTCCTAATTTAGCGATATGTTGGTGTTGACTTGTGAAACAGATAGTGGTGTGAACTTGATCAGTGCTGCCAAAAAAAAAAGAATTTATAATGGCATTCATCGTAATATATGTAGCAAATTTAATTATTCTCAGTAGCGAGCCTGTCTGCCAGCATGTCTGACAATCAACAAAACCGATGAATTGGTAACAACTGATAAAATTATTACACAGGGTAAATTAGTCCAAAGATTGAATATTCCGCTCCATTTCCTTATTGCTCCAATGAATATATTTAAAATAGTCCTAAGAGTGGATAACAAATGCTTAAACATCCTAAATCTTATTTGACTTAAAACTGTCACAAGGCATATCAATTCTATCATCAAGCGGTACCGTTATTTATACCTTGAACAGTATTCAAATGTATATAAGTGATGATGTAATAAGTGTTTGAAATAAGGTTGTATCCCTAACAATGTGCATTCATATTCCTTGGGTGGCTCTGGGGCTGTTATTTGAGATTACTGTAATGTTGTTAGTGTGCACACCTAATTCAACCTGTTGAAGGCGAGAATTTGGCTAATATTCATATTGTGTAGCTTGCTGTATGTTCATAACCTTTGTGTGTCATACTACCATGGTTATGATTATTGTGTATACATTTTGGTTTGTTATTTGTACATATTCTTTTATTTACGTGTTCTGCAGCTAGCTGCCTACCAAATCTGTTTCTCAGTTTGTACCTAACTTTGAGAAGCCTAGGTGATGACAGTGATATATTGAGTTGTTTCTTCTAAGATCCTTCATTCAAGTAAGTTTTTGCAGTGAGTAAGTGTCGTTATAAATGACTTCTTAATTTTTGTGATGTTTTTATTACGTCCTCTCAAGCAAAGATTTATTTGTTTTACTCTTTCACTTGAGCTTTTAAGCAGGAAATCTGAGAGTAGCCACATCTTTGCGTCTTGATCTTGAATATTTTTCACAGAACAAGAAGTTCCTTATTTATAAAAAATAAGCTATAATCAATAAATTGGCCAGTGCCATAAACAGAAATCAAATTTATTCCTGTTGTCAGGGGAACACCACGGGTACAGGGATTTAATAAAAAATTGAAAAACAATAAATCTATTACAGAATAGGTGCTCAATTAGTCTGTGTCCCAATCTCTTACAACTCAGATGTTTCTGTCCAGTGACCAGCAATGCTTCATAAGTAACACCAGACAATACTTAATAACTTTTTCAAGGTATGTAGGCCTACTACGATACAATACAATTCATTCTATATATGTATGGTACCCAGTCATTACGAAGTGCAGTGAAGTGAAAAAGTTATGTTTGTCATCTAACATGTCAGCTCTTTGTTGTTTGATCTCAACCAAATTTTGTATGCAGTACATGCTTGACACTGAGAATTTTGCTCTGAATAATATGAGAAAATATGACTGTGTATACAGAAGCTTACTGTGCAGGTCAACACAAATATTTTCCTGAATTAATATTGGAAACAATTATTATTGTGCTGATGTTATTAGAGTAATGTACGGCTTTCGGTTAGAAAATGTGTCGTTCCCTTATTTAAGCCTGCATGACAAGAATAATAATACCATTTTTAACAGCATGATTAGATCGTTTGAATTTGTAAGAACACATTACCTATTTGAGCAATATGTGGGTGTAGACGTGTGATACGGATAGTGGTGTGATATGTGCTGCCCAAAATTAGATTCATATTTATTATTATTTTCATTTATCGTGATATTCATTGTTTAGTTGAGCCAATTGTTACATATTAAAGGCAATTATTTTCAGTTACATAGATTATGAGCCTGCCTGTCAGCATGTCCGACAATCAACAAACCTAATCAGGTGGTAAAAACTGTGACAATACTTAATTTCCTTTTTTTACGGTATATACTTTTGAGAAATAACCTCCTTTAGCTCATATAATCGAGAAAGGGTAGCCTCGTAGCTGACAGTGCATTTTACAAGGAAAAATAGAGCTGCATTATAACCTTCAGCAGGTACTGATTTTCGTATTTGATCACTCACTCACTGCAGCTGATGGAATTCCAAACTATCCACCTGTGTCCATGTATCCTGTGCCCATCTGTTGGACACTGTTGGCATGCAACATGTACTGGACGGGTGTTGACTGACAGGCAATATGTTTTAATGGATGGGCAGGTTTTTGCTGGACGGATAGACAAAGAAGTATGGCCAATTTTTTCAGCTCTTTCCACCTCTTCTGACTCGCGCTAAATAATATTACTTGGCGGCAAAGTGTTGTTAAACTAATCAATTTAGCAAGCCATCTGGGAAAGAGGTGTGTGTTGTGTAGTGCCCCTATACCATGTGCTGGTTACATTGTTATAGACACAGAGGGGCAACAAAAAATTACATAGTATACCACCTGTATTATTGGACTAGACCTTATCAAAAAAGACCTAAATTGACCTAGATGAACATGGATGCAATGGCTGGTTCATGCCACAAACTTAAAATTAAAAAACAGATCATTGCATCCTCATATGACACTTAGATGTACTTCTTGTGTTTTATATATTGCCAATGAAACGTCAATCGAATCAACTCACAATATATTGAAGCAGTCTTTTAGTAACAAGTCTTTGATTTGGTCAATCACTTATTTTCTCTTGACATACTCATTCGAGAACAAAATGCTGCCTGTGCTGACTGTGCATTGATACAATGGTAAATCGTTTATTTTTATTTTTAAACACCCAGCAGAGGAGTGCGGCTAGTGGGATTCCAAATTGTCCACCTGTGTCCATGTGTCCTTTGCCCATCTCTTGGACACATTCGATGGGAAAACCTGTACTAAAAAGGCATGAGCAGATGGAAAATTTGTTTTAATGGAAGGACAGTATTAACTGGACGGTAGACCAAATTGAATGGCCAATTTTTTTTCAGCTCAATGACCCCCTCCCACTTGCTCTAAATGAAAATACATTGGCGGCAAAGCGTTTTTAGACTGATCAATTTAACAAGCCACCTGGGAAAGAGGTATGCGTTTGGTATACCATGAATTGGGTACATTTTTTTATAGAAACAGAGTGGCAACAAAAAATTACATAGTATACCACCTGTATTATTGAACCTTATTGGAACAGACCTAAACGGACCTAGATGAACATGCATGCAATGGCTGGTTTATGCCACAAAGTTAAAATTAAAAAAACGCTCAATTCATCCTTATATTAATTAATATGGCACTTGTATGTACTTCTTGTGACACGCCTATTAAGACAACTATAGGGGAACGAGTGACAAAACAGCAGACTGATCAGTTTAAACATTCCTACATCTCTAGCTCAAATTTTGTGAAACTCACTTCTTTTTGCAATCATTGATTTAAGTTTCATATATCCCCAATGCAACGTTAATCGAACCAAGTCACAATTTATTGAAGCAGTCTTTTAGAAACCAGTCTTTGATTTGGTCAAACACTTATTTTCTCTTGACACACTCATTCGAGAAAAAACTACTGCAGCCTGTCTAGCAATCCTGTATAAGGAGAGCTAGTTGTGATACTGTTGAGATATTTGAAAACTAGAAGCATAAAAATGACAAAAAGAGTAGGTAATGGTAATTTTAAAATGTCTTTTCACTTTACATGAGAGCTCCAATTCGGTGTCGATCAATGAAACTTAAAAGATGACAAATTTTGAATTGTGTGCATGATAAATATTGCTAATATTGTTAAGTTGTTAATATTGAATCGTAATATGATTGCACATGTATGTCCTTTCATTTTCCTTGCGCCTAATCAAATCGATGATGCACCAACTAAATTATTTGCACTTTAAACCGAAGTTCCTAATTTCAAGGTTTCCTGAAAGGAAATTTGTTGTAATGGGGTCAGTCCAATGTTGTCCTGACCTCTTTTAGTGTCGCTATGGGGAAGCGCATCTCACTTACTCAAAAGTACTACTGTTGCAAGCATCTGACTCACATTTTTTTTTCAGATATTCATAGGTATTTCTAGTGATGCAAGTTACACGATTCAGATGTGAAACTCAATCTATAATTGCTGACTAAAGATATAGACTTAATATGTAAATATAAATGCTTAATTAAACTTGTTTTTTAGTGATGCATGTTATGCGATTCAATTTATCGATCCATAGTGACATTTCACTCTATCCATCAAAATGTCGAATATTCACTAGCCTTAGCTTCGAACTGGTATAATTGTGATGCATTGATACTCGATGCATCAAAGAGAGATATTATGACAGTCTCCTACTTTGATTTTGAGTTGATTTTCTCTAACTAATATTTCAGGGCACGTAGTCCTCAAATATTCCGACAAATTTACATATTTAGAATAATTTTAGATAAGAATATGAGTTTTATGCAATAATTTGTATGTCATATTGTAATATGCTACCGGTATCTCAAGTTGTCAGATTTGATGTCAATTACGGACTGAGTACCTGTGCTTCCTGCTTCTTATAGACTTATTTCACTGCCTTAGGTAGAGGTTATTATTACTTCCATACCAATTATCCTAACTAGGAAGAGTTACGCAACATATGTAAGAGGGTGATAATTTTGTAATTTTATTGTGTATTTACATGTAGCATAACCACATTATGTTCATCTGTTCATTGTCCCATCGCATTGTTATTTTATGGTCATGTCACAGTGTTTCAATATGTAACGGTCGGAAGTCATCGGCTACTGAATTGTATCGACTAATGACTTTGACAATTACTAAAAATATCCTGCTTGTATTTTAAACAATTTTCCAAGGAATGTTCTTTCCAATGCATAAATGAATTGTTTTTAATTCACAGGGTACAAAAACCAATAAAATGTTCGTTGACGACCCCCTCTATGTGTATGCTGTCTAGCCTAGCGTCTCTATGGTAGTACACTATTAACTCTCAATGGATTAATTTCACCGCAGCAAAGGATTGAAACAGTCAGTACTCCAAAGTAATGGTAAGTTGCCTCCTATTATGTCAATAATCATTAATGTGATATGCGTGCCATTTTTTATGCGTAGTTTTTTGTTATCTTCCTGCTGTTTTGAATTGCGAAGAGATTGACCCTTGTTGCAAGCTGAGGGTGTTTTTCTTGATTGTAAAGTGCATGATCGTATCAAGCGTACTTTCATTGTGTTGGCACCTCTGTGTCAGTAACTGGATATAGCTAAAAATCTGGTAGCTTCTACTTTGAGCCTTGATTGACATGCCAGTAATACCCTTTATAAACTCAAGCATGCTACTTGACTTCAGTTTTACAAGGGTCGGTTGTAGGAAGTTGAATGAAGTAAAACTGTGTATGTGTTTAGGAGATGCAAAAATTCATTGTCAAATTGATATTCTATTGTATTGTAGGGGCACTGATACAGCAGTGTTGTACCCAGAAGGAAATAGATATGAAAATAGCCGACGTACTGAGAGATGCCCTTCACTAAAAGGGTGGCAAAAAATAAAAGGTAACTTTTTTGAAGTACTTGATATATGAAAAGAGTTCTCTCAATTGAATTTTTTTTATCCTAAACATGTTTTGCATGCAAATATTCTGGCAAGCACAATTTATTACAACGGATTGACTTCTGAATTACCAATTGTTTTTTGATATTTTGCATTTGAGATTTAAATTCAACTTGGGGTTTTAATGACACTGACAAATGGCAGACAGTTCAGTATTCACATAATAAACCTTTTCTCACATTGTCCCTAACCACTTAGAAATAGTTGCTGAAATTGTTTTGTAATTATTTGCGGTATTCATAAAAACCATCGCTATAATCCATCAAATATGATATAGCTACGAATTTGAAGTGTAATTTATAATGAATATATATCTAACATACCCTTTTTTCTTTTTTCTGGTACAGCTTCTGTCCAACAGGGCTCAAAGGAATCCCGAGATGATTGGATGACTCTAATGGATAGATGCTAGATTCCTCCCAATTTCCAATACTAAATTTTCTTATCTTCTTCCCTTATTTTCATAAGTTTTTGCATCATTTCAATTGACTGCCCCATGCATTATCAGTTATTACAACATATTTTGTTCTTATTTTTGTGGATTTCTTATATTCTTATATTTTGTAGATATTAATAAAATGTAGAATTATTACATGATGATTCGTAAATTTTTTCTTTCAAGATTTCATGATCTTATAAAGTTGCACGAAGACGATACTGCACCATCATTCTTTAATGTTATTTCTTAACATTTTTATAACATGGAAATCTGCTGTCACCTGGGGTTATTGTAACGTTATAAAATAATAATGTTCTCATGATGTCGGGTAAACATTTTTGAAAACTGTTAATCAGCAATATTTAAAATAACATGATCATAACATTGAAACATGTCTACAGTTTTCGCAACTATAACATCACACAAAATCGCTCTGACGAGGAATCTTGAAGGTTATAGCAACGTTATCATACTGGTATAGAAATGTTTACCGTTTACTGGGATGTTGTCCTGACCTCTTTTAGCATAGCTATAGGGAAGGGCATCTCGCTAACTCAAAGTTACTACTGTTGCAAGCATCTGACTGACATGTTTGTTTCAGATATTAATAAGTATTTCTAGTGATGCAAGTTACGTGACTCGGATGTGAAACTCAATCTATAATTGCTGACTAGTGATGCTAGTTATGCGATTCAAATTAACAATTCACAGTGACATTTCACTCCATCCATAAAAAAATATGGAACATTGACAAGCCTCTGTTCTGACTGGTATAAATGTATAATTGTAATAAATTGTTACTCAATGCATCAAAGACAGATGCAATGATCTCATCTTATTTCGATATTGATTTGATTTTCTCAAACTTTTTTTCTGGGCATGTAAATAAAACCCAAGATTGAATATTCTACTCCATTTCCTTTCTGCCCTAATTGATATATTTAAAAGAGATGCTTAAACATCATGAACCTAAATTGACATGAACCTGAGACAAGACAAAGGCATATCAATTCCACCATCAAGTGGTACCATTAATTTCACCTCTCAACAGATTTAAAATGTATATAAGTGATGATGAAATAATAGTTGAATTAAGGTTGTATCCCTAACATGGTAGATTCAAAATTCCTAGGTGGACCTGTGGCCGTTATTTGAGATTACTGTAATGTTGTAAGTTCGGAAGCCTAATTCAGCCAGTTGAAGGCGAGAATTTGGCTTTTATTCAAATTGTGTGTCTTGCTATATGGTCATAACCTTTATGTGTGATGCTACCATTGTTATGATAATTGTGTATACATTTTTCGTTTCTTATTAGGATAAATCTTCTTATTTATGTGTTCTGCAGCTAGCTGCGTACTAAATCTGTTTCTCGGTTTGTATCAAATTTGAGAAGCCCAGGTGATGACTGTGAAATATAAAGTTGCTTCTCCTAAAATCTTTCATTCGGGTAAGTTTTAGCAGAGAGCAAGTAATGTCTTTATAAATGACATTAATTTTTGTGATGTTTTTATAACGTTCTCTCAAGCAAAGTTTTTCTTGTTTTACTCTTTCACTTGAGCTTTTGAGCAGGAAATCTGAGAGTAGCCACATCTTTGCGTCTTGATCTTGAACATCTTTCGCAGAACAAGAAGTTCCTTATTCATAATAAATAAGCTATTAATCAATAAATTGGCTTGCGCCATAAACAGAAGTCAAATTCATCCCTGTTGTCAGTGGAACACCACAGCCACTAGGATTTAATACCAAATTGAAAATCAATAAATCTATAACAGAATAGGTGCTCAATTAGGTTGTGTTCCAATGTCTTACAACTCAGATTTTGTATGCCGTCCATGCTTGGCACTAAGAATTTTACTCTGAATAATATCCCAAAATATGACTGTGTATACAGAAGACTACTGTATTGGCTGTATGATTACTGAAAATAAGCGAAGGCTCTCAAAAATTATCGATCCTACTAATCTGCGACTTTCCCTTGGACAGAGACAGCTAGAGCTTGATAGTTGTATCATCACGAAATGCAGTTGTGTTACTTAGATCAATTTATCATCGATATACAGGCAGCTGAATAGAGTGCTAAATTGTGGATTAAAGGTTGATTGTATGATGAGATGAATCTTGACGAAAAACTTCCTGAAAAATTTATCCCCCATGTTTTACAAGATTGTGCCTATTTTCTACCTCAACAGATATTTTTCAATCAATCCTTATTAATAAATGTTTTATTGGGCTTCCTGAAGTATTAATAGAATGAAAACAGAATTAACACGGAATCACTGGTTGCCAAGAAATTCACATGTGAAGTTTTCTCATGCGAAAGTGTACGAGATCACTTTGCAGTGAAAGTAAGCCAACGACTAACTGAGTACTAAATTGTGAGTTCATACTAGCCACATGGCCAATTGATTCCAAGTGTCACTACAGCTGCTATTCTTACAAATTCAATACAAACTTAACTCCACTTCATTTTCTTCAGGCATGACCTCATCTTGGCCGACAACTGTAATGTAAGATGATAAGTTATTCTTTTTTTCAGTTATCGCTTTTGTTGTGACAGCTCATGCCCGCCCAATTAATTGTTGATTGTTTTATTTGTTTGATAATTTTCTAATCAAGTTGTACCTAAAACACGCCTCCAAGACCCAGTGAATTTATTAATTTGTAAGACCCCGTTGGAGGGGAGGGGGGACTTAAAGCGCCTCTGTCAAACCAAAAAAGCTTTATCTCTTTAACCCAAAAGTTTATTTGGTGCTCCACTGCGCTGCAAAGGATAGTCGATCATGACAGGATCACATCTGAAACATAAAAATTCCTCCTGATTAGGAAGCCCTAACCTGACCAACCCTGATTATCACAATAAACAACATTTTAAATGATTTAGATATGTTTATAATCTTAGCAATCTTAGAAGTTGCGCCCATTTCATATTTTCCTAAGGATGTCAAAGAATTCTATTTTAGTAAAAAAAGTTTTCGTACTTGATAGTAATCGGCTACATTTTAGTAATTGCTACGTGATAATACACCCTAGGCATCGTACTTCTGAACTTAATATAACTAATTGGTATTGGAAATCTCAGATTATCTTAATCTTTATCAGAAAGTGATGACGTAATGTAGTCATTTGCCCAATAATCAAGTTATCGATGTTCCTAAACTGGTTTGGCAGATCAAGCAATATTTATCAAGCTGGTCTACATTGCCATACAGAGCAGCACCAACCTTTCTTACAATAATTAACAACGGTCCTAGGCTGTGAATATCATCCAAAAACTCTATTGATTTGATGACTGCTGGCCTGATTCATACCTGTGGTGTATTGCTATGTAGGCGAATTGAGATTTTCAATCCATGAATATTTCTTGCCAAATTAATTATTATTATTACAATTACCAAATTATAGATTCACTTAGTTGTTTTTATAAATACAGGATTTTCAAGTGGGTGAAGTGGAGTGAAAGTCATCACAAATATTTTCCTGAATTAATATAAAAAAAATATTATTAGATAAAATTATGGTTAACAAAGTACTGTACAACTATCGGTTAGAAACTGCGTTGTTTGCTTATTTAAGCCTGCATTACAAGAATAAGTACCATTTTCAACAGCATGACAAGAGCTTTTGAATTTGTAAGAACAGAATTCCTAATTTGGCAATACGTGGGCTTAGACTTGTGATACAGATAGTACAGTGAACTTGATCTGTGCTGCCCAAAATTACTTATTATTATTATGAGTTATTATGATATTCATTGTTTATTTGAGACAATTGTTACATATTAAATGAAATGATTTACAGTTACATAGACAATGAGCCAGCCTGCCAGCATGTCCGACAATCAACAAAACTAATCAGGTGGTAGCGACTGTGGCAGTAATTAATGTCCCTTTTTGTTTGCGGTATATACTTTTGAGAATTAAACTGCTTTAGTTCCTCAAATTAAGAAAGTATAGCCTCATATCTGACTGTGCATTGATACAATGGTAAATCGTTTATTTTTATTTTTAAACACCCAGCAGAGGAGTGCGGCTAATGGGATTCCAAATTGTCCACCTGTGTCCACGTGTCCTTTGCCCATCTGTTGGACACAATTGACGGGACAACCTGTACTGAAAAGGCATAAGCAGATGGAAAATTTGTTTTAAAGGACAGATAGTTTTAGCTGGACGGAAAGACCAAATTGAATTGCCAATTTTTTTTCAGCTCAATGACCTCGTCCAACGTGCTCTAAATGAGATTACATTGGCGGCAAAGCGCTTTTGGACTGATCAATTTAACAAGCCACCTGGGAAGGAGGTATGTGTTGGGCATACCATGAATTGGCTATATTTCTTATAGAAACAGAGGGACAACAAAAAATAACACAGTTTACCACCTGTATTATAAACTTTATCGGAACAGACCTAAATAGACCTAGATGAACATGCATGCAATGGCTGGTTCATGCAACAAAGCTAAATTTAAAAAAAACGCTCAATTCATCCTTATATTAACTGATATGGCACTTATATGTACTTTTTGTGACACGCCTATTAAGACAACAATAGGGGAATGAGTGACAAAACCGTAGACTGCTCAGTTTAAACATTCCTCCATCTCTAGCCCACAATTTGTGAAACTCACATCTTTTTGCAAACATTGTTTTAAGTATCTGATGGTTATCATTTATCAAGTCTCCCCTGCGTACTTAACAAACCTTGAAAGAAATACTCATGGTGACTTAATATGGTCAATTTAACGAACCCCCTGGGAAAGAGGTGTGTGTGTTGGGTAGTGCCCACATACCAAGACCTGGTTACATTTTCTAAAAACACAAAGGGGCAAATTATAACTGTATTAAAAGTTATACAATGCACCCCTTGTTTTACTGAACCATCATATCCAAACAGAACTAAATACACCTAAATTTACATGAATGTCATGGCTGGTTCATGCCGCAAGTTTTCTATTAAATAACCAGTCATCCTCATATTACCTACATGGCACTAAGATGTACTTCTTGTGTAACGCTTGTTTAGACAAAATATAGGGGATCAAGTTCAGTAAATGCAGGAACTCTCATTGATAGGTCATAAGACTGACCAGTTTAAACATTTCCCCACCTCTAGCCCAAATTTTGAGAGGCTCACTTATTTTTGCAATCATTGATTTAAGATTCATATGTTGCCAATGCAACGTCAATGGAACCAAATCACAATATATTGAAGCAGTCTTTTAGAAACAAGTCTTTGATTTGGTCAATCACTTATATTCTCTTGACATATTCATCCGAGAACAAAATACTGCAGCCTGTGTAGCAATCCTGTAATAAGAGAGCAGGTTGTGATACTGTTGAGATATTTGAATACTAGATGCACAAAAAATGACAAAAAGAGAAGGTAACGTTAATTATAAAATGTCCAGTTATGTCTATTCTCTTTACATGAGAGCTCCAATTCACATTCGATCAATGAAACTTAATAGATGATCAATTTTGAATTGTGTGCACAATAAATATTGCTAATATTGTCAATTTTTTAATATCAAATCGTAATATAATTGCATATGTATGTGCTTTCATTTTCCTTTCGCCTAATTAAATCAATGATGCACCAACTAAACTATTTGCACTTAAAACGGGAGTTCCCAATTTTGAGTTTTCCTCAAAGGAAAGTTAGTGCAATGCGGTCAGACCAATTTTATCCTGACCTCTTTTAGCGCCGCTGTAGGGAAGCTCAAAGGTACTACGGTTGCAAGCATCTGACTCACATGTTTGTTTCAGATAATCATAGGTATTTCTAGTCATGCAAGTTAGGTGATTCAGATGTGAAACTCAATCTATAATTGCTGACTAAAAATATAGACTTAATATGTTAGTATAAATGCTTAATTAAACTTGTTTTCTTGTGATGAATGTTATGCGATTCAATTTATCAGTCCATAATGACATCATTTCACTCCATCAATAAAAAATGTGGAATATTCACTAGCCTTAGCTTCTGACTTGTATAATTGTGATGCATCGATACTCGATGCATTAAAGACAGATGTTATGACAGTGTCCTATTTTGATTTTGAGTTGATTTTCTCTAACTAATTTTTCAGGGCATGTTGTCCTCAAACATTCTGACAAATTTAAATATTTGGGAGGAATTTTAGATTAAAATATGAGTTTTAAATCCCATGTCAATGAGATAAAACAAAACCTAACACAGTCATGGCAAACTTTAAGTTGGATATACTACTGTTGCAAGCATCTGACTCACCTCTCCGGAAGGCCAGTTAATCCACATAAACTCGCATCTATACTCTTCAACGATGGAATTTCCCCCAATCTCGCAGGTAATGTCCGTAGGCCTTCATTGTAATGAACATTTAACAACTCCAGTCCTGGCAGTTTGCAGATGCTGTGGTGGATAAATATAATAATGTTAAAATACAATGCAATACTGCTTGTCAGTTGATGGAGCAAACACAATTGAGCAACGCATTCTATTAATAGGAGAAAGTTTCAGATTGATCAATTACCCATGTAAGTTTTAACTATCAGATATAGATAAATGTATGAATTTTAACTCCCATGTCAAAGAGATTAAATAAAACCTAACCCAATCATAGTAAACTTTGAGAGAAAATGTAAGTTTTTGAATGAAACCTTAGCTGCAGTCGTGTAGACAGGGTAAATAAAACCAAAGATCGAATACAACCTTATTGCTCTAATTTATATATCTAAAAGAGTCGATAGCAGTTGTTTAAACATCATAAATCTAAATTGACTTAAACTTAGCAAAAGCAAAAGCATATCAATTTCATCATCAAGCGGTACCATTATTTATACCTTTTAACCGTTTTCAAACTGACTTGAATTGGTCTCACTAGTGAACTTTGGTGCCAAATTATTTAATGACTTGCCTCTGACCATTAAGCTGTGCCCTGAGCTAAAATTATTCAAGTTAGACGTCAAAATCCTAAAATTCTAAAAATTTCAACTGTAAAATCTATATTTTTTACGTTTTGGTTTTCCTAGTAGTTCAAACACACTTTCATTATTTATTCTTTTAAAAAAATCCTTGGTACCCGGATTTTGGACCATATTCCCTTGACTCAGATTATTTTAATCTTCAAGAGAAAGGGATGACGTAATTCGTTTGGCAGATCACACAAAATCAGGCTGGCCTACATCGCCATACAGAGAAGCACCAAATTTTCTTGCACCAATAAACATCCTGAAACTCTATTGATTTGATGACCGCTGGCCAAGTCATACAGTCCTAGGGTATAATGCTATGTAGGCCTATTGAGATTTTCAATCCAAGAATATTTCTTGCCAAAGTAATTTTTATTATAATATTTACCAAATTATGGATTTACTTATTTGTTTCTATAAATATAGAATGTTCAAATGGGAAATGTGGAGTGGAAGTTAAAATAAATATTTTCCTGAATTGATATTGAAAACAATATTATTGCGCTTTGGTTATGAGAGTAATGTACAGCTTTCGGTTAGAAAATGTGCCGTTCCCTTATATAAGCCTGCAGGACAAGAATAATAATACCATTTTTAAGGGCATGATTAGATCGTTGGAATTTGTAAGAACACAATTCCTATTTCAGCAATATGTGGGTGTAGACTTGTGATACAGATAGTGGTGTGAACTTGATTTATTGTTATTTTTATTTATTGTGACATTCATTGTTTCTTTGAGCCAATTGTTACATATTAAATGCAATTACTTTCAGTTACATTGATTATGAGCCTGCCTGCCAGCATGTCTGAATATCAACAAACCTACTCAGGTGGTTACAACTGTGACAAAATTTAATATAACCTTATTGCTCTACTTAATATAACTAAAAGAGTCCTAAGAGTTGATAGCAGATGTTTAAACATCATGAATCTAAATTATCTAGGTATTAAGGTAGGTATTAGGTATTAAAAAAAAGTGTACTGTGATCACATTAACCCCTCTGTACTGAAATGACTTAGGTAAAAATAATGAATAAATCTGCGAGACCATGTTTTAGAATCCCAATATTTCTCTGTCATGTAGAGGTTTCTAAAATCACTGGTTCTTCTATCATACCTAGGTACTCTTTATATTCTGCTTTCACAATTAAATATGGGTTGCATTTTCATATTACGAACAAAAATCTAATCTGGACAAAAACTTTCAATCATTCTGTGATGGTTTCTGCATCAAAGTTAAAAAATGTCGGGGGAGATAAAGAGGAAACCACATAAGTCAGTGAGAACCAGAAATAACATCAAGTTGATAACAAGATGCTGCTGTTTGTAAAGCAATTTTGAAACTCGAAATCCGATCAAAATTGATTGAGTTATGAAGATAAAACCTGAATTGTTGACAATAAATCAATGATAATATCATTGCTTACTGCACCTTCCAATGACAATGCTTTGCCCACAATTGAGTGACTCACTTCAGCTGTATGTAGTGTCCTGTCTAGGTTTATAATTAAGTCTTTCGGTGCAATTGATTATGTTACAAAAATTAATAAAAGTTTGTTATCATATTATTTCAATTAAGGTGCAATAATCTAGTATTTCCCCTAAAATATACATATCCGTGATAATTTATAATAATTTAGTTGGGGGACAAAAAGCCATGCTGCTAGATATTTTGCTATCACTCTCAAATACAAACTTTCTGCAAATAAGTGTAGGTGTACTCTTAATCTTTACCAGTAGGGGATGCTCTAATTAAGTCATTTGCCGAACACTCAAGTAGGCCTATTGAGAATTTCAATCTCGGAATATTTTTTCATAAAGTAAATGTTATTATTATAATTACCTAACTATGGATTGAATTATTTCTTTTTATAAGAATAATACGGGATCTTCAAGTGGGAGATGTCGGATGGAAGTCAACAAAAGTATTTTGATATAGAAAAACATATTATGGTGATATGGTATGGAGTGTTTTGAGCAATAGTAGGGCTTTTGGTTAGAAGATGCGTCTTTGCCCATTTAAGCCTGCGTTACAAGATTAAAAGTCCATTTTTCAACAGCACAATTGGAGCAATGGAATTTGTAAGAAGATAATTCCTAATTTAGCGATAATATGTTGGTGAAGACTTGTGAAACAGATAGTTGTGTGAACTTGATCAGTGCTGCCAAAAAAATTAATTTACTATTGTATCCATCGTATATATGTAGCAAATTGCTACATATTGAATTTAATTATTTTCAATAACTTTGACTATGAGCCTGTCTGCCAACATGTCTGACAACCAACAAAACTGTAAGCGCATGGCTGACAGGATACCCGACCGTCAGCCTGTTTCCATGCAGACACAGTGGGGGGAAAACCTGCACTGAACCGGTACAGGAAGGCAACTTGTTTTACATTTGGCCATTCAATTTGGTCTATCCGTCCAGCTAAAACTGGTCGGATAGACCAAATTGAATGGCCAATTCTTTTCCGCTCAATGACCTCCTCCCACTTGCTCTAAATTAAGTTACATTGGCTGCAAAGCAATTTTGGACAGATCAATTTAACAATCCGCCTGGGAAAGAGGTATGTGTTGGGTATACCATGAATTGGGTACATTTTTTTATAGAAACAGAGGGGCAACAAAAAATTACATAGTATACCACCTGTATTATTGAACCTTATGGGAACAGACCTAAATTAGACCTATATGAACATGCATGCAATGGCTGGTTCATGCCACAAAGTTAAAATTAAAAAACCTCCCAATTCATCCTTATATTAACAAATAAGGTACTTATATGAACTTCTTGTGACACGCCTATTAAGACAATTATAGGGGAATGAGTGACAAAACAGCAGACTGATCAGTTTGAACAATCCTCCATCTCTAGCCCACATTTTGTGAAACTCACTTCTCTTTGCAACCATTGATTTAAGTTTCATATATTGCCAATGCAGCGTCAATCGAACCAAGTCACAATTTATTGAAGCAGTCTTATAGAAACAAGTCTTTGATTTGGTCAATCACTTATTTTCTCTTGACATACTCATTTGGGAACAAAATACTGTAGCATGTCTAGCAATCATGTATAAGGAGAACAAGTTGTGATACTGTTGAGATATTTGAATACTAGATGCAACAATTTACATACTTAGGCACCATTATTACCAACAAACTGGATTTTACTCTGAACACCTTGAAAACTACAGCGAAAGCTCGCCAAAGGCTACATATGATCGCCAAGCTATACCATCTCGGTGTCACTGAGAAACTAATAACGACCTTCTACAAGTCCTTCATAGAGTCAGTAATCACCTACCACCTGGTTGTGCTATATAGTCATCTGAGCGCAGACTCTAAGAAAAAGTTAAAATCTGTGATAAGAACTGCAGGTTACCTATCAGGCGAACTTACGTTCACACCCGTAGACGACCTTTACTCTAATATACTGAAAGTAAAGAGCCTCCGTACGATTGCCACCGAAGATGAACCACTACTCCGTCTTAACCAGCTGCCGTCAGGCAGATATCAATCAGTCAAGTTCCGCGTGCAGATCCGTGCCAAATGTTTTAGAGCAGAATTCATCAAATACCTAAATAGTGTCTTCCAAAAGTAATAGTATTTTTTTTATGGTCTTATCATTTTATTTATATTTACAGAATCAACAGTTTTAACAATTTTTACAGAGCACCCTACAGAGACAGTTTTATTTCTCAGAGATTGAGACCAAATATAAACATACATACATAAAAATGACAAAAAGAGAAGGTAAATTTAATTTTAAAATGTCCAGTTATGTCTTTTCTCTTTACATGAGAGCTCCAATTCGGTGTCGATCAATGAAACTTAATAGATGACCAATTTTGAAATTTGTGCATGATAAATACTGCTAATATTGTTAAATTGTTAATATCGAATCGTAATATAATTGCATATGTATGTGCTTTCATTTTCCTTGTGCCTAATTAACTTGATGAGGCACCGACTAAATTATTTGCACTGAAGACCGGAGTTCCCAATTTTAAGTTTTCAAAGGAAAGTTAGTGTAATGGGGTCTGACCAATGTTGTCCTGACCTCTTTTAGAGCCGCTGTAGGGAAGCGCATCTTTTTTACTGAAAGGTACTACTGTTGCAAGCATCTGACTCACATTCACGTTCGTTTCAGATATCAATAGGTATATCTAGTGATGCAAGTTGCATGATTCAGATATGAAACTCAATCTATAATTGCTGACTAGAAATATAGACTTAATATGTATACATAAATGTTTAACTAAACTTTTTTTCTAGTGATGCAATTTATCAATCCATAGTGACTTTTCAATCCATCCATAATAAAATGTGGAATATTCATTAGCCTTAGCTTCTGACTGGTATAATTGTGATGCATTGACACTCGATGCATCAAAGACAGATGTTATGACAGTCTCCTATTTAGGAGTAATTTTAAATAAAAATATGAGTTTAAATCCCATGTCAATGAGATTGAACAAAACCTAACCCAGTCATAGCAAACTTTAAGAGAAGTCACCATACTCAGAGGGAACAAACTAATTGTACAAAAAGTCTGATATACTACTGTTGCAAGCATCTGACTCACCTGTCTGGAAGGCTGGTCAAGCCACAGAGTCTCACATCTATTCTCTTCAATGATGGAATTTCCCCCAATCCTGCAGGTAATGTCTGTAGATCCTTGTTCAGACTAACATCTAACGACTCCAGTCCTTGCAGTGTGCAGATGCTGTGGTGGATAAATAGCAGAATGTTAAAATACCATGCAATACTGCTTGTCAGTTGATGGAGCAAAGACAATTGAGCAACGCATTCTAACAATAGGAGAAAGTTTCAGTTTGATCAATTAACCATGTAAGTTGTAACTATCAGATATAGATGTTAGATGATTATATGTATGCATTTTTAATCCCATGTCAAAGAGATTAAATGAAACCTAACTCAATCATAGCAAACATTGAGAGAAAACGTAAGTTTTTGAATGAAACCTTAGCTGCAGTCTTGTTCACAAGGTAAATAAAACCAAAGATTGAATATAACCTTATCGCTTTACATAATATGTCTAAAAGAGTCCTAAGAGTCGATAGCAGATGTTTAAACATCATGAATCTAAATTATCTTAAATTTAGACAAGGAAAAAGCATATCAATTTCATCATAAAGCGCTGCCATTATTTATATCTTTTAACCGTTTTCAAACTGACTTGAATTGGTCTCACTAGTGAACTTTGGTGCCAAATTATTTAATGACTTGCCTCTGACCATCAAGCTGTGCCCTGAGCTCGAATTATTCAAGTTAGACATCAAAATCCACTTTTTTGTGCAGAATTATTAAACTTTTCTACCTCATAATACTTGTATTTTTATTTTTCTTATTCTAAAAATTTCAACTGTAATCTCTATATTTTTTACGTTTTGGTTTTCCTAGTAGTTCAAACACACTTTCATTATTTATTCTTTTAAAAGAAATCCTTGGTATCCGGATTATGGACCATATTCCCTTGACTTATTAATAGTACCAGAATGAATATGCAATATATATAAGTGATTATGTGAGCATTGTTTTAATTAAAGTTGTATCCCTGTTGATTCATATTACTTTTCACAGGTTTCAAGATTATATATTACAAAGCTAGAAGATATCCATAGATTGGTTCTCCCAAATGCCAATAATACTGATATACCTATGGCATAAAATAATTAAATTAAAAATGGCAATCAGTTGCCACAACTCTGGAAATTGGTATTGCATATCTTTTTCAGCATATCAACAACACTCTGAATCATCAAAATCAAAAATATAGTCTGCTGTGGCTGGCCGGTGGCTTTATTTTTGTGTGCCTAATGCTGTTTGCTGACAAAACACTAGGGTCTAGAAGTGTTGAAATATTACAACACAATGCAGTGGAATTGCCGTGTGTGCCCCTGAGCGATGTAAGATGGTTGAGATACAACGCTTGGATGCTGCTTGAATTTGCTACTCTGCGACAGTGATTTGCGAGATCTGGATTCTATTGTCAGTGCTAATAGTGTTGCTTGATGTGTAAATTTGCTGTAAGGTTATGATCTGGGCAAGATGCTGAAACTTGGTGGCCTGAAGTTAAAAGAGGCAAGCTCATAAGACTTGACTAGTTATCTTATAGTATAAAAAAAAATTAGAGTGTATTGTGATCAGATTAACCCCCCTGTACTGAAATGACTGAAATGAATCAATCTGCTAGACCATGTTTTAGAATCCCAATTTTTCTCTGTCATGTGGAGGTTTCTACAATCACTGGTTCTTCTATCATACCTAGGTACTCTTTATATTCTGCTTTCACAATAAAATATGGGTTCCATTTTCATATTAGGAACAAAAATCTAAGTCGGCATTCGATACTCATAATCTGATATTATTTTAAGTGATGTCATGTTAGAAGACAAGACAACAGGTTCACATCAAATCTTCAGTGTGATATTAATATTGTATCACTGTATTGTGCTGAGTGTGAGGCCTCTATACAATTCAATGCTTTTCATTGTTTCAACCTTTGGTAAACAAAAGAATCTTTTATATGCTGTGCCTGATTCTTTTCAATAGAGGATAAATGTAGCACGTCAGCTTGAATCCAAAGTTTATATGAGAAAACTAAGAATAAATTTTAAGAAATGCTGCATTAAATGAAGGGAAAATATGATAGAGTGACCCTAAATGATTCATCTATTGGTAACGTCACAGCGAGGTTACACAAAAAATTTGACGCTTCTAGCATTTGTAGATGTGCACCTTAATTGACCCATCTGGCTAACTAAAGATAATTTTTTGCCAACATTCCATCATGTTTAATGAAATTCATCATTTTTTGCATTCATTTCATTAATTGAATAGTGATTAAACCACCAATTGTGGACAATAACTGACAATCATTTTGTGATGGTTTCTGCATCAAATTGTAGAGGGAGATAAAGAGGGTACCATATAAGTCACTGAGAAGCAGAAATAAGATCAAGTTGATAACAAGATGCTGCTGTTTGTAAAGTAATTTTGAAACTAGACATGGACATGAAACCTGAATTGTTGACAGTAAGTAAATGATTGTATAATTGCTTACTACATCGTCCAATGACATTGCGCTGCCCACAATTGAGTGCCTCACTTCAGCTATATGTAGTGTCCTGTCTAGGTTTATAATTAAGTCTATTGGTGCAATTGATTATGTTACAAAAAATAATATAAATTTGTTATCATATTTCAATGAAGGCGAAATAATCTAGTATTTACACTAAAATATACAGCCTATATCTTGTTCATAAAAGTGGTCACAGCTTTAGAGTGTCACGGTACACAAATAAGTAATATTATTCCCTTCTAAACTTATCCGTGATAATTTATATTAATTTAGTTGGGGGACAAAAAGCCATGCTGCTAGATATTTTCTTATCACTCTCACATTCAAATCTTCTGCAAATAAGTGTAGGTGTACTCTTAATCTTTACCAGTAGGGGATGATCTAATGAAGTCATTTGCCGAACACTCAAGTAGGCCTATTGAGATTTTCAATCTCGGAATATTTTTCCATAAAGTAAGTGTTATTATTATAATTACCTAACTATGGACTTAATTACTTCTTTTTATAAGAATAATACGGAATCTTCAAGTGGGAGATGTCGGATGGAAGTCAACAAAAGTATTTTGATACAGAAAAACATATTATAGTGATATGGTATGGAGTGTTTGGAGCAATAGTAGGGCTTTCGGTTAGAAGATGTGTCTCTGCCCATTTAAGCCTGCATTACAAGACTTAAATCCATTTTTTACAGCACAATTGGAGCAATTGAATTAGTAAGAAGATACTTCCTAATTTAGCGATATGTTGGTGTAGACTTGTGAAACAGATAGTGGTGTGAACTTGATCAGTGCTGCCAAAAAAATGAAGAGAGAAACTGCTTTAGTTCATAAAATTAAGAAATTTTAGCGGCACATCTGGCAGTTCAATGATTCAATGAAAAATCAAAATGTGTTGATACCTTTAGTATGTGTTGATTTTGGTTTTTAAGCACTCACCACCAGGTAAGTGGCTGACAGGATACCCGACCGTCAGCTTGTGTCCATGCGGACACAGTTGGGGTGGGACAACCGGTACTGGACCGGCATAGACGGAAGGGCAACTTGTTTTATTGGACAGACCAATTTTGCTGAACAGGCATGAGCGGATAGTCAAAACGGAATGCCAAACTTCTTTAGCTTGATCCGAAGCCTTTACCGACTGACCCCTAGTGAAATTACATTGTTGCTAGCATGGTGCCTTGTTGACATTATGCTGAGAACAGCTTAAATTAAGAGATTGTATGTGCCAGTTAAAAGTCTTCATCCACATGAAGAGATGTTAGAGCCCGTGTAAAATTTATACAAATTTGGAGCAGTCCAGTGCTCTAAATAGTGAGATTGCTCCCGTAAGATGACTGTAATGACTAAATACTTTAAAACACCACCTGTATTACTGACCCTTATTTGAGCAGACCTAAATAAACCTAGATGAGCATGCATGCAATAACTGGTTCATGTTCTAGCTTGAATTTAAAAACCAATCATAGTAAGCAAGCATTTTCACATTTACTACACGGCACTTAGACGTACTTCTTGTGTTACACTTGTTTAGACAAAGAGGGGAATAAGTGACATTAACAGCAGGTACTACCATAATTATGTCATAAGACTGATCAGTGTAAACATCCCTCAATCTCTAGCCCACATTTGGAGATGCTCACTTCCTTTTGTTCTCATTGATCTAAGCCAAGATTTTGCCAATGCAACACCCATCGAATCAAGTCACAATATATCGAAACAGTCTTTTAGAAACCAATCTGATCAAACACCTGTGTTCTCTTGACACACTCATTCAAAAACAAACTACTGCAGCCTGTCTAGCATTCCTGTTTAAGGAGAGCGAGTTGTGGAACTGCAAAAAATGGACAAAAAGAGGAGGCATTCTTACTTGGAAAATATCCAGTCTTGTCTTTTCTCTTTACATGAGAGCTCCAATTTAGAATCTATCAATCAAACTTAATGTAGATGATCAACTGAATAGTGTGCATGATAAATATTTGTAGAGTTTCCCAAAAAAATACATATACCCAAAAGGAAGTTATTATATATGAAATCAAAATCAGAATTCCCAATTTTAGGTTTTTTTTCAAAAGACAGTTAGTCAAATTTATCTCTGTTGTCAGGGGAACACCACGGCAACTGAGATGTACTAAAAAATTGAAAAGTAATAAATCTATTACAAAATAGGTGCTCAATTAGTTTGTGTCCCAATCTCTTACAACTCTGATGTTTCTGTCCAGTGACCAGCAATGCATTATAAGTAACACCAAACAGTACTTAATAACTCTGTCAAGGTATGTAGGCCTATTATGATACAATACTGATTTAATATAAATGTGTGGTACCCAGTCATTAGGAAGTGCAGTGAAGTGAAAAGGTTATGTATGTCATCTAACATGTCAGCTCTTTGTTGTTTGATCTCAAACAATTTTTTTATGCAGTATATGCTTGGCACTTATAATTTTACTCTGAATAATGAAAGAAAATATGACTGTGTATACAGAAGCTTACTGTATTTGCCGAATGATTACTGAAAAAAAGCGAAGGCTCTCAAAAATTATTGATCCTATTAATTTGTGACTTTCCCTTGTACAGAGACAGCTAGAGCTTGATAGTTAAATCATCACAAAATGCAGCGTTATTTCTTAGATCAATCAATCATTGATATACAGGCAGCTGAATGGAGTGCTATATTGTGGATTTAAGGTTGATTGTATGATGAGATAGATCTTGACGAAAAACTTCCTGAGAAATTTATCCCCCATATTTTACAAAATTGAGCTCATATTCTACCTCAACAGGTATTTTTCAATTAATCCTTATTAGTAATTGTTTTATTGGGCTTCGTGAAATATTAAGAGAATGAAAACAGAATTACCAATTTACCAACACAATGGAAGAAAGTACATTTCGAGAAACAAGGAGGTACAGCACTGTATAGAACATGTAATGAGCGAGAAGAGGCCGTGTTTCATATACCCAGTGAAAGTTCAAAAAGAGCGCAGACAGAGTTTAAGAAACGGCAAAACAAGGTGTACAACTGATTCATTGGAATTTTTACAAGAGATTCCAACTAGAACACAGGAGAAACTGGTACGGACAACAGGCAGAGAGCGTGACAGAAAATGAGAAAGCCAAGATCCTGTGGGACTTTACAATTCAAACAGACCACATCATACAAGCCCGCAGGCCAGACATTGTTGTGCAAGACAAAGACATCAACCACACTTGGATCATTGATATAGCCATCCCAGGAGATGCAAGAGTCACAGAAATGGAGAGGGAGAAGGTGGAAAAATATCAGGATCTGGCTTGAGAAATAAGAAATATATGGAAGACATAAGTGGCAGTTATGCCACTCATTGTAGGAGCACTAGGAGCTGTGGCTAACCTACATGAGCAAATGGAGATGCTGGAGATAGAGAAGAAGGAAGTAGACAGAGTACAGTTATCTGTTATCGGCAAGAATACTGAAAAAGTTGTTGGATATTCCAGGTTAGGGGTAAAACCTGATACCAACATATCACCGGCTGAAGAGCTGTGGAAATCAACAAGGAAAAAAAAAATGCAATGTAATGTAGAATAATAAGAAATTATTTCGTTTGTTAATTATCACTTCTGTTGTGACAGCTCATGCCCACCCTATTAATTTAATCAAAATTGTAGCGCTGATTGTCTTTCATTCTTTTTCTAATCTGCTAATCAATTTCTACCTAAGACAACTTCCAATATGCAGTAAATTTATTAATTTGTTCTCTAGCCTTTTAGCCCTGAATCCCGTATCAGGTGGATGTGGACGGTGGGGGGGGGGTTTAATTGATATGACACTGCGCGGCACAGGATAGTCAATGATGATGGCAAGTTCACATTTAAAAGCTAGAAGTCCCTCTGTTTAGGGAGCCCTAATCTGAGCAACCCTGATTGTCACAATGAACAACATGGAAAATGAATTATGGTGATCTATTAATAATATTAGTAAAATTAGTAATTTAAAGATCATTGAACTGAGGAAATTTTAAGTTTGCTAGGCTACATAATCATGAAAACAGCGTCATTTTGCTCTATTTTTCAGTAACAAAGTTTTCTTATTTAATGGTAATCCGCTACATTTAGTTATTTTTACAGGATAATACACCCTTGGCATCGTAACTATTGAGATAATTTTACTTGATAGAGTTGAAACTCTCAGATTATCACTATCAAATAACTTGTCTTATTGACTTACTGTACAAATTATTTTTATCTTTGATTGGTACAGAGTTGATTTATTATTACATGAGGTGATGAGGACTAATAAATTTGCTAAATATAGTCTCATCATACTGCATTTTTGTTCCAGTCGATTTTCTTGCTAATTGCCAGAAATAGATATATTTAATGAAATTAACATTATCCCTTATTGATAACTTCCCTCATACTAGGAAAGGTTGCTCCAACATAATAAGCTGATAATAATAATAATGAAAATTTAAATGATAATAATAATGATATATGTTTGTATTATGCACACATATTATTGGACTAATAAGTATTGCCCCTCATATGGATGGAAGAAGACAACGCAATTGAGCGATCAAGATGTAAGGTCATTGACACAATATCTGATAGTTATTTTGTATCATGTTTGCCCTGTGTACTTAACAAAGTTAGAAAAGGTTACAGTCCAGTAGACCTAGGATAGGCAAGATGTATTCCATCCCACAGAAAGCTAAGTAAAGTAGATATTACATGTCAGCTTGGAAAAGCTCCATTGGGGTATGTACTGAAACGCCGATAAACTAAAAACCCAACATCACTGGAATATGCACAATGAGATGTAACTGGTGTAAAAGCAAGGTTTGAAGAACTTAACAAATACAACAACTACAAGCTAATAATGAAGACAAATCAGAAAAAGCTTTGGCCGTCTTCCACACTGTCGATAAAATCAACGAACGCTGTAAATAGCTAATATCCCGGAGAGCCGCAATGAAGCACATCAAAAATTGTTCTATCACTAGCAAGTCACCTGGATACTACCATCTCACCAAGTGACATAGATGCCTTGTAAGCTTTTCATTATATTTAAATAATTAGTCTGGTATGCTAGAAATTTGAAATCCTTTGTAGACCATCGTTCATCGACAAGATTTAGCTTTGTATCGGCAATATATTTTGGTAATGAACTTTCATGGGGGATGGGGTTGTGCGCGAATGTCATAACTGTGGTACATATTGGATGGTATCGCATGTCAAATACCATATTAACAGCAGCCCAATATTTTGAATCTTGAATTCAATCAATCTAATAGTCATGTCATATCCTCTACCTCCCATGTCAAACCTCATACCCAAACTCTCATACTTGATGGAAATAATTTTGAACGGCCTGCAAAAATGAGATACCTTCGTGTAATAGTGGATAAATGTAAAATGTTTCATGAGCATGTGCAATCTGTTTTTATCGGCATCAAGAAGAATGTATGTTATGGATGATTTTGTGTATCTAGCTCTAAACCTATAGCAACTATGTTTTTCAAAAGCCCCTGATCCATATTTGTTTACCTTGTATATTTACTGTAGCTACGCCAATTACCAATAAGCCTATCAGAAGAATATCAAAATTTCTCTATAGGCTAAAGCCCAAAAATTTCAATGGAATAGCGGCAAATCAAGGGAGTTGGGTATATCCTAAGCAACTGCTGTTATGAAATTAATTTTGTTTGTTCGTTCAGAGGATCTGAGCCAATGCACTATGCCAGATGATTGCTTCACAGGTCCTCAAGATTTTCACCCAAACACCGCTGCTTGAAGTCTGAAAATACCTCACAGCTCATCGCGACTACCTGCAGGTTCTGCAAGGCATCCTATTGGCAAACCGTTTGTGTATTGTGTTTTCATGCATCCAATTCAAATGACATGTCATGCTTACAAAAATCAATTGTCATGGGTACTCATTTTCTGCATTGGGTGTGACCGTTCAAAAGCCAATGATGAGAGCAATTTTCTGTTAGTTGTCTCAACAACTTGAAGGTGTTATGTATTTGATTGTGTAGATAATTCCGTCGGGTGTATTCTGAATTCCTGCTCAGCTGTTGTGGCTAGAGGGTAGGGAAAATCAGGTGTATAGGGAAAAAAATCCATTGTAATTCAACCCTGGTTCCTACTCTGCAACTCGGAGTGCAAGTGCAAGTGCATCTCTACCTACTGTTTTTCAAATTTCCTTGTAAAAATTGAATTTTCATGTAATGAATCAAGTCGATTTTATGATGATATTTTTGGTCGGACCTAAGAATAGTGGTAGGTATGGCAAAGATATTCAATAGGTGAATATGAATTGAATGTCAGTAGCAAATACATAGGTGTATGCATTGCGGAGGAAGGAAAAAAATTTTACGCTGGTGAAAATAATATGGAATAGAATATAAGAGTAAAATTAAGTATTAATTTTATATTCCAATAACCTAAATGACAAAAAGTCAATATTATGCATTAATAGTAACTTTTAGCTAAATGGCGCAAAATTCAGCTCCCTGTACTCCCGTCAGCAGTGCTGTGCTGCCAAAGGAGAAGACCTCAATTTCAAAACAGCCTCTTGAAGACCCCAAGTGGAAGACCCAAAATATCACATGCATGCTATCCCAATAGATTACAGGCCAGGTAGAATATTGGTGTCGCTCATTGCTGTTCATACATCCGCTTGTTTCAATGGATCTTTTTCTAGTCTTTCTTGTTTGAATTTCATACAGGTTGTAAATGATGTCACAGTTATCTTTTCTTGTGAGAATGAAAAATTGATTGAAATATGAACTTTTCCATATTCTGCTAGCCATCCTTAAGATTCAGATCACTTTAACTGTTTTATTACAGTACCTCAACCCTTACAGTGTTACAATGTTGTGATGGGATATCTTTCCACGCAATTCCTGAATACATTTAGTTAGGCTTGAGAGTAAAATTGGCTTACCATTTAATATCAATTTTTAGCTTGGTGTAATATGTGTAGTCGTATATCTTTGCCCAATTTTGTTTTTGGCAGCGTGTTATATTTTGTAATTTATTGAGGTTAGTTTGTGTGTGAGAAATTTCAATAATTTTACATACTTGAACTGCATATCGAGTTAGCAGCTTTTTAGCATAATTATATTTATGTTTTCCTTGGCTTTTATGTTTTGAACATTGTCATCTCTATCAATGACAAACCATAGTTGTCATGACGTCAACTACTGTGCAGGAACTTATCTACTAATTCAAAGGTGAAACAGGATTGGGGTGCTCACCACCACTAAGCCCTGTTATATCCCATGTCACTCATAACTATGAGATAATGGCCTGTCACGTCTCTAAATGCTGAGACATTATCAGTATTGTATTGTAGGGTGAAATGAGGAAATTAACATCTTTCTACTCAGTGTCTTGGACTTTGAGTGAGTTATTAGCTGCCAGTATTTATCTCACAAGTTAAATTATTCTCGCAATATTATCTACTTAAAAACATTAAAATTTTATATAGTACAGTTGAACTTTGTATGGTTGAGGTAAACAGTAGCTGTTTGGTGTCAGTAATAGGGCACCAATTTGAGTACAATGATGAACACTTATCAGCTTTTCTAGGCTTTTAATATAGATATCTGCGATCAGATCAAACAGCAAATAAAATGAAATTGAACAGCTGTTACAACTACTACCTAGTACTACTAGTACAGGAAGTAGGGATATGACTTACCTCTCTGGTAGACTAGTGATGCTGCAAAAACACACATACAAACACTTTAGTGATTTCAGCTTTCCTAACTCTGTGGGTAATGTCTGTAGCTTGCTGCTATTCGATAAAAATAACACCTCAAGTTCTTTCAGACTGCAGACACTGTGGTGGAAAAAAAACATGTGAAAAACCATAAATATAATACCATTGTAGGAAATATTGCGCAATAAAATGCGACAAGAGAACTTCCAACAAAGTCAGAGTTTGATCATACTAGTATCATTGATATCTCAAACTAGAATATAGTAACATTTGATAGTGAATCATATGTGACTCTAGACATAATAATATAAACATACTACATTGTTGTATGTAATTTCATGACTCGTGTAACTACACTCTGATATTAAGTTATATAAAGATACACAAAGATAAGTAGTATGTTTGCAAAGAGTGAATGGGCTAGGCGAAACAATGTATTTCATTGGCATCTATATCAGTACTTGAGAAATTGTTTTTCAAAAGTGCTGAACAAGAAACCAAAAAAATCGACTGAGTGTTTATAGATTGTTATTGTAGCATGTAATATTTAATTATGGCTTTCTTGAAAAAAGAAATGCTGCCTCACATTCTTAAAACGATGCCTCCAGGTACCTCGCTTTGCAGATGCTACCCTTGATAAAGTATATGCTATTTTCTTATTGAGTATTGTGCAATAGTGCTAGGAAATAATAAACATTATATTATTGGCAAAGATTAAATTCATCTAGATAATTATCGAACTATGATTTCCACTCATCATGACCAGTGGAAATGGCCCAAACCTGTCCATAAACAATATAGAGTATTCACTAGCCTTAGTTTTTGACTGGTATAATTGTAATAAATTGATACTCAATGCGTCAAAGACAGATGTTATGACCGTCTCAAACAAATTTTCCCTAAGCAAATGTTTAGGGCAAGTCATTCAAGCAGTCAGACAAATTAAAATATTTAGGAGTAATTTTAGATAAAAATATGAATTTTGTATCCCATGTCACAGAGATTAAACAAAAACTACAACCAATCATAGCAAATTTTAAAAGAAATTGTACAGTTCTGAATGAAACCTTAGCTGCAGTCTGGAACACACAGTTATCAAGACCAAACATTGAATATCTTGCTCCATTAGTTTTTGCTCCGATGAATATTATTGAACAAGAGTTGAATACCGATGTTTAAGAATCATAAATCTAAATTGCCCAAAAGTTGAGAAAAGGCATTTGAAATGAAATCACCAACGGGTATTATTATTTATCCCTTTTTACATTTTCAATCGATTGACGAATTGGTCTCTATTATTGGTGACAATTAATGACTGTAAAATTAGAAACACATACAAGACTTGGTAAAAGTGAGGGCTTGATGCTTTTTATAGACAGATACAGGTTCTTCTTTGTGGCATTTTGTGCAAAATTATTTTATCACTTGCCCCTGACCGTTAAGCTATGCCATGATCTCAAATCATACAAGACGTCAAAAGCCACATTTTAAGTGCATAAATTTTTAACTTTTCTACTCCTCAATACTTGCATTTTTATTCTTCATTTACTCCATTAGATAGGAAATAGTTCATTGAAAATTTTCTGAATTTTCTCAATTGCCTGTAATCTCTGTATTTTTAAACCTTTGTGTGTCCTAGTATTTCACCCACACTTTCATAATTTACTTTTAATTTAATTTTAAAAGAAATTCTTTTCATCTTTGGTTAATGAATAAAAGTTCCTGAACTTATTAATACTACCAGAACAAATATGCAATACATATATAAGTGATGATGTAATAATTGTTTGAAATAAGGTTATATCGCTAACCATGTGGATTCATTATTCTTAGGTGAATCTGTGGCTGTTATTTGAGATTACTGTAATGTTGTAAGTGAGCACACCTATAATTCAGCCAGTTGAAGGCGATAAGTTGGGTTTTATTCAAATTGTGTAGCCTGCCGTATGGTCATAACCTTTGTTTGTGATACCACCATGGCTAAGATAATTGTGAATACATATTCGGTTCTAATTTATATCACTTCGAAAACTAAATCACATGTACATAGTTTTGATTTTCATATTTTGGGAGTTGTGCTCACTCGCAAGCGAGAAGTGTCAGAATTACTCTCAAAGATAAACAAAGGCTAAAACAAAGGGATCTGAATACCCTAAAGATTTAAATATAAACGGTCTCCAATAACCCTGTTTCATCAATCAATGTTACATTTAGCGTAGAGTGCTATGAGAATAACATCACTATCAGAAATGGTCGAATGTACCTAGTTTTCCTTAAAAGTTTTCTATAACTCACTAAATTACATAAATGCAGTGAAAACTCCTTTATTACAATAAAAATTCTAGATTAATCATCAAAGCAAATTTTGCCCTTGCCAAATATTAAATACATATAATATAAAGAAGACCAAATAGTGGAGTTGATATGCAAGGTATCAGAGCTTTTATTACTATCATTAAAATCATCCTCTCCCGAAATAGGACAGTTGCCATACATTTGTGAAACATCATAAGGACTGCTGGCAATAGATCAGATGAGAAATCCCACTGCAAAGAAGCTATCCATTGTCAGGCAGAATTATATTGCAACCCCACCAGAAACTTTCTTAAATTGTCAGGAAATCTCTTGAATTATTTCCCTCAAGATCAGGTTTCGTTATTTGAGTTTTCCTCAAAATAACGAAACAAACAATTCTGTTTACTAATTAATTTTATTTGCTTTTGGCCCCACTTTTTTGAAAAACTTAGGGCTTTTTTAAAGGTTACAAACTTGCGAAGGAGCAAACACGATTGGGCAATACATTCTAAAGATGAGAAAAGGTTTTCTTAAATACCCATACATAGTATCTCTGACATTAAATTTTGCAGTCTAAATAGGTTTGGATGTCCTTGTGATGCATGTATTACAGGAGGTAACATTTACCACAAATAAATTGACTCGATCTAATTTTTTTTGGATATAATGGTTTATAGGTATTTCTTGTGATGCAAGTGTTGCAAAACAGATATGGAAGTTAATATATGAATGCTCTTTTAAACCCACAACTTTGCTTGCTTGAGGACCAATCGGTGTTGTTGAAATGTAGCCTACTACCTATTTATGTTGATCATTCTCAAAGTAGATTTATATTACCAGACTCAAAACCTCTTTGAATATTTGAATGCTTCATTCTTGCGAGCGATCCCATTTGAAGTTTTGGGTTATGCAAATTCGGGAATGCATTCAAATGTCATCAGAGCAAAAAAATTTACCAAGCTTCAGACTATGGTATTAGCTGCTTGCCGTTGAGTGTTAAGAAAAGTGTTGAAAGTGAAAATGAATGTCGATATGGTTTTTGAATGTAGGTCATGTTACTATTGTTGGCTTGGGTATGAATTGGAAGGAGAAAATATAATCCACATGGATACCCATAATTTTCAGAGATGCTCATCATTTCATAGTGAGATTGACACACTGTCTCGATTCGCAAATTCTTCATTCCAATAAATTTTATAAAAAAGTATGAAATGCGTTCCACTACTGGGTACTTTACCACGAGCTGGCATAAGCCAGCAGTAGGCAGGGGATGAGATGTGCTATATCCCCTTCGCTATTCGTTATGGTGATGGATATAGTTATACAGAATTTACAAAGCAGTGTGAATGGGATTTAGGTTGCGAATAACCAAATACTTCTGCCAATGAGGGCATTTATGGACAAGACTCAGGTTGTGGCTTTAATCTATAGACTGTATGAGTTGATAAAGAGATGTGTGATGCGATTCAAACCTTTCACAAGACAGTCCCTGCCTCTGTGTCAAGGTAAACCTGTACCGAATACATACTTCATAGAAACAGAGCTTATTTTCACGCCTGCAGAGCAGCCTGCGAAGAGCTTAGGAAGATGGTATAGTTTTCTGATCACAGACAGGTTTCGCTGTCACATTATTATCCTGCACACAGCATAGCATTGCTAGGCAGACCATCAATTCAAACATAAAATCAACAAAAACTTAGCCTTAGTCGGACTCAAAGCCCTAAATAATTATTCAACAAGTTATATTTGAACAAAATTTTGCATTTTCATCCTTGTTTTGTCCTCAGGTCAGTTTACGATTCAGTGTTTGATTTTTAAAATAATGTTGGCTAACTCTTCTGATTTGTAAAAGGTTGAATGAGCAAACATTATTTCTTATTATTTCTAACGGTTTCTAGAGAAACTACCTATAATAAAAAAAATTATGACGTGTATGTTAATAATGACAGAACACATCATTTAAAATCATTGCCATTATTTGCTCTTACAATAAACCATGTCAACATTTTTTCTCAAAAAAACCTGGACCTTTAATTGATGCAACTACAGAGCCTGTGTAGAAATAAGTATTAATTTCATATTCGAATGACCATAATGACAAAAAGTCAATGTTATGCATTATTGGTAACCTTTAGCCAAACTGCGAAACATTCAGCTCTCTGTACTCCTTGTCAGAAACGCTGCCAAGGGAGCAGACCTCAAGTTCAAAACAGCACCTATAAAGGAGCAGCCACATGCCTTTGGAAAACTCTTGTGGAAGATGCAAAATATCAAAGGCATGCCATCCAACGAGTTTACAGGCCAGGTAGAATATTGGTTTCTCACTCATAGCTGTCCGAACATTTACTTGTTTCAACGTAATTTTCCTACTCTATCTTGTTTGAATTTACCCACGGGTTGTCAATGATATCGCAAATGTCAGTTCAGTTCAGTGAAACTATGAGAAACGCAAAGTTTTGTGGTTGTATCGGGAGTGTATTGCAGTTGAAAAATTGAAATTCTAAAGTTTAGCTAATCTAGGGTGACTCATAATATTAATTACCTATTTATTTGTTTAAAGAGGTTTTCTGGAAAGTTTACAGATAACAGAGTAGTTAAAGAGTAACTTGTTGACCTCTAACACACAACTTAATAAAAAAAAAGGGGTTATACACAAATAAATGATGATGTTCTAGAAATAGGAATGTAAGCTGTATATGGCATTATAGAAAAAGAATATTATATATATATTATCATAATTATTGTACTTGTAATGATTATTAATAATGTATTCCTTAAAAGATAGTGGGTTGTCAGCCGTTTTGCATTTCAATCTGAAATTGTGCAGTAGATTTAAAAGAGCTATTTTGCCAAAATGTGTCCTGAAGGAAGGCTTTATTACTGAAAATTTACGTCTCAGGGAGTGTTGGTGTTTATTAAACTTTTGCACCAGGTGAATAATGCGCTTTGATGCTTTATTTGTGGCTACTTTCTTATGTGTAAATTTGTGAAATAGGTTATGTCTTCTACATTTTAGGGTGAGTAAGTTTTAGAGTGATCTACCAGTTGTGACAGAGAACTTTTTAGGTGTAGATATTATGATTCTAATTTCTTTATTCTGGTCCCTTTCAATAGTTTCGGATGTTTTTTGTGTGCCTTCTAGGTTGATAGATGAGCAGTATTCGAAGATAGATCCAACAAGAAATTTGTAAGTCATGTATCATATTTTTTTCAGATTTGAAAGTAGGTATACTACTCTGTTCGCTTTAGTTGCCGTTTCATTGACTTTGATATGGAAAGATAAATCAGTATCCAGGGTAACCCCCAGTTCATTGATAGAGAGTTTTGTCTCAATTTTTGAGGTTTGAAATCTATTCGGTAAAATTTGTCACTGTTTCTTTTGGAAAATATGCAGAATTGTGTTTTGTCGATGTAGAGTCTCAACAAGTGGCTATGATACCAATCTGATGCTGTCTGTAGCAGAGTATTGGACTCCGCTAGTACTTCATTTATGCTTGTGGCTGTTCAGTAGATTAGTGTATCACCTGCATAAGTGAATTGTCAAATGTTGATAGAAATCCATTAATAGCTAAGTTAAAGAGGATAGGGCCCAGGATGGAACCTTGAGGTACCCCACAGGTGATTGCTTATGCTTATATTACTTGAGATTGAAGATAGATCAAAGTAGTGCTGTTGCAGAACTAAAGAATTGTTTTTTTTTCCAATATGTGTAGAAGAAGTCGAAGAAGATTGATTGTATCTAATGCTGTTTTCGGACATTTAGGGATGAGGCTCCAATGTAACAAGGAGTGGGTTGGTCAAGTTTAATTTCCCATTGTTGCAGCACAGATAGCAACATTTTCTCGGTTGAATGATTCTGACAAAATCCGAATTGTAAGTCTCAGAATAAGTTGTGTTTCTCTATGTAAGACATCATTTGATTTTTCATGTCAATTTCAAACATCTTTGACAGGATTGGAAGCGAGGATATTGGTCGATAGTTTGATGGGTCACATTTGTAACCCTTTTTTATGAATCATCGTGACAGGGGAAGATTTTAAGCAGTCAGGGAAGATTTACCGGAATGGATAGCGGGTAGGCAATTAAGTAAACTATTATTTTATCATTGCTGGTATGCCACTTAGACCACCACTCTTGTCTGCGTTAAGTGAAACTGATATAATATAGGCTTCAGTATAAAAGATGAAAAATCTCAAGTCCATGTTTGGACAATCAATTTAGTATATCAAAGACATAGAATCAATGATGATCATGACAAAAAGTCCTTTTAATGGTTTTGGTTGAGCCAGTCTTATCAGTCTCTGAATTTGTAGATGTATAATGTATGCTTGCTGGTCAGAGACATATTATAAACTCAGCCTATGCACCAGAAGGTTCAATCAATCTGATTTTCATCATGTTCTCAGTTTTGCAATCATTTTGGTCAAGTTTTGGATCCTCAAACATCTTAAATTTAGCAAATAATAATATTGTGAGCAGAAGCTTCATCATGTGACAATTAACTTCCAGAGCCATCCTTAAGCTTCAGATAACTATTACTGTTTTGTAAGATACCTGAAGCCCTCACAGTGTTACAATGATAAGTGATGGGGTATCAAGTTATCAAGAAATTTCCCACGCGATGCCTGATTACATTTAGTGGGGACTGAGAGTAACGAGATTGAAATAAAAAGCTTACTCTTAATATCAAATTTTAGCTTGGTACATATTATATAGTGATATATATATATTAAGCGCTCAAACGGTGGCGGGTTGCTGGTAGAGGCATTTCATTATCAACCACTTTCTGAAGAGAAAGTGGTTGATAATGAAATGCCTCTACCAGCATCCCGTCATCGTTTGAGCGCATAAGCTAACCAGTATCCTGATATTGCGCAGCACAACTAAAGAATACAATTAATGATGACATTTAATTCACACATAAATTCATCATAACTTTGTTTATAATTGTATGACCCTGTAGCTAAACACTACTCTTAGGTTTTATGAGCCGCGGGGACAAATTTCCAATGTCCAGAGACTAGTTGGAAAATTTGGATATCAAAGTTATATTATTAATAGCATGATCAGCGGTATTCTATACAGAGCGAGAATGACATAAAGCTAACTGGTTAGTCAATGTCTACACGATAGTAATCAACTACTCTTGAACAAGATAATGGCAGTGGCATTAAACTACTGGGTGAAGAGCAGGATAAATTTGTATTCATCATAATTTGTTTGGTTATTTTGTTAGAGTTATGCACTGGTGTTGGCATGATGCTCTGTAAGATTGACAGAAACACATCGCTGGGTTGTGTTTTTATTATTTCATATTTCCGAGTATTACATTTGTGATGACCTAGAAATTGCCTTACGTAAACTATGAAGCAACATCATCATTTATGTTGTTATATCAACCTCACAAAAACATTCATAAAGATGATCGTATATTGACCAAAAAATAACTCACATCTACTGCTTGTTCTAAATCTCATAACACTATAGGCAAAAGGGATTGGATTCTATGAAATTGGAAAATAACCCACCCTTCCTACACATAAATATGAACCTCAGAAGCATTTGAAACATTTTCACCAGGATTGTCAAAAATAGCTTCAATTCAACAGTTAGAAACATTTTATCTTGGAAATCAAAATCTCATCTGATTTATCAGCAATAGAGCATGATTTGGTCCTGTTTCACACTATCGAACAATAAATTGGGGATCAGCTCAACCTGCAAGATCAAATTTGTAATACAGTGTGTAGGCACTCAGTTATACATAAAACATAGTATGGTGTTATACAAACTCAATCATACATATTTGGACTCTTACCTCTGTAGCTGATTTACATGTGGTATTTCGTAGAGATCGAGCTCTATCAGATGAGGAGCTACCTCACATAGATTGGGAGGGATATGACCTCTGATGAGCATTTGTGTGATATCGAGACCTCGAGCTTCTGCTGTCAGTTCTGACAATGACAGTGATTTTAGTGTCACCTTACTAAGGAGAGGTACTTCATCAATCTCAGGTTCTCCAGTATGCCGGTACCAGACCTCATACCCTAGACAGCAAGTAAAGAATAAGAATGAAACAAAATGTTATAGGACTTACTTAAGAGGGACTAACTGGTTAAGCTGTAGTCATCAATTACCAATATTTGGTTATGGGATCGGATGCCTGATCCTTATAATACGAACCATGTCCTCAACTTAACACCCGTCCAACAAAAATCTCAAAATCCAGAATATAGTCCAGTCAGATGAATTACACAACACTGCACTTTGGACTATCATTTGTTTCACATTAACAAATTTTCTTGTCATCAACTTTGTGCTAAAACTCCTACCTTGGGTCTCATTAGCTCTTGTATGGGTGTCTCTTGAGATACTTAAACGAGCCCCAGGCCTAGGTTCTTCATCCTGTGGCCTGATCTCAGGGGGCTTACTTTTATTGTTTCCCATGATTATCACTTGGCACCTACAAGCTAAAAGAAGTATGATAAATATGACACTGATATATGTGTCTATGTATACTGATTTTTTATTCATTTACCCGACCATGCATTGTGAACATGAAGGGGATCAGTTTGAGATGAAACACCGGGACAACAGAGCATGTGCGACTAGAAATCAGAATAAGAAAATATCAATCAATCCAGTTGCAAAACCGTAATCTTATAGTAATTTTCTAACCAATATTCATCTTCTGTTGCAGATGACCAAATTTCATTTGATTAATACACTAACCTGCACCAAATTTTTTAATTGTCAAAATCTAACAACAAATTATCATGTTTACAATTAACTATAACTCATACTTAATAAATGACAATAATTTGCCAGCATTTGACTTTTTAGAGATTTCTAATGAGATAACTGAGTCTGTAATCGACTGTTCATCGGAAAGGAAGGCTACGGGCTATGATGGAATACCCATCAGCCTTATAAAAGAAAATCAAACCACACTTTCACCGATCTTAACCCACATGATTAACTTAGTAGTGCGCACCTCAAAATTCCCGGATAGCCAAAAAATTGCCCGTGTGACACCACTTCACAAAATAGGATCAAAGTCAGCATTATCCAAACTTGTAGAAAAGACTTTAGCATCACAGCTGCGTTTCCACTTTGAAAGTAACAATATTTTTAGCGACAGCCAGTTTGGTTTCCGGGAAAACCGCAACACTTCATTAGCTATTTCACGCCTAATGGAGAAACTCTATAAGAATTTTAACAATAGTGACATAACCCGAGGAATATTTCTAGATTTTAGTAAAGCTTTTGACACCATAGACCATGAAATTTTAATCACAAAACTACCTTACTATAATTTCACCCCTGATGTAATCTTGGGGTGAAATTGTGAGATCTGTGTGAGCTCACCAAATGTTAGTTTCACAAGAAGTAAACTTGGAGTTGTCCCTCAAAGAGCCAAAAACTGCAGGGGGGCAAGGTCCCTGTTGACGACAGGTGTAAACCTGCTCAACAGGTACCTTTCTGGTGAAGGGGTTTCTCAGCCGCTTGGTCTGCGTGGTCGGCTGACCAGGACCCTGTGGGGGTGTGGTGCATAGTCAACAGGCGCGGCGGGCGGGGTTCCTTGGGCTGTCTTCGGCCACATAGTTCTTGGTCATACTGTTAATCGGGCGGTCGCCATTCTAGTCTCTGACTACCTGATCGCTCCGCTGTGATCATTTTATTTTAGAAGAACCTTTTATTACAAATAAACACAAACAGAAACCGGAAAAAAAAACAAACAAAAAACACCGGCAATGCTTCCCTACTAACTCGCCGCAAACTGGGACGCCACCTCGGCCGCTCACTCTGTAGCCACCATTCTGGGGCCCACACTCAGTCGCCGCAAATCATTTATGGAGGCAATGCCCCCCTCTAAGATGTTGAACTTTTCTATCTTCAGAGTTGTCATCTCTCCAGTTTGGCACTTTTATCCCACGCCACACAAGAATAAGGAGTCAAAGAAAGGGTTATCTTGAAATCGTTTGTAATAGGACAATGATTTTTGATTCAGAATCTTCACCATAGAGAGCTGATAGGGACATAGTTTGCGAAATAATTTTGGTATTTGGATAGTCATTAATATCAATTTCTGCCTGTTTCCGGACAAATTTCTTGGAATTTTTCATGAATTTTGTCACTAAAATTGAGATTTATCAGCTTCCAAGCCCATATTGCTTTTGAAACCCTGAGGGACAGGGTTTTAAAATCAATAGGGGCTTGTGAGTGAGATAAGTACAGTCGTCTATTTCAGGATTAAAGAAATTCTTGGCATTGAAGCAATAAAACATTTTTGTGCGCAATAACATTGTAGCATTCCGAAAAATCAAACAGTGTAATTCATAAATGGCTTCATTATATCACCACTTCTGAAGAAATGAACGTTTATACATCTCTGACTAACACTATCAACATAAGATAAGATAAGTATGTGGTAGGCTAGGAGTGAAAACTCAAATTTCTACACCAAACATGAGTACATGCCACTATCACTAACACTGCCTGTAATCTTGTTGTAGGCCTGCTTTTACTTGTACTTTAGAACCATAGAGTCTAGTCAAAATGGGTCCCTTATTATTGCCAATGAAAAGTTAAGTTAGATTTATGTCCTTATCGACAATGGATGGACAACTTCCAATCTTAAAGTTACATGTATTGGCTTAGAAGCATTGCAAACAGAATAGTAAGGGCCAAGGTAATTAATTTCAAGCTAAGACAAATTAGACCAATTTATAGTCATTTATTGAATCATGCTATCCCACCCTGTAATCGTAGTATCATATGTCAGGTCAAACCGAGTATTTGGAGATACTCCCCTGTCAAGCTGGTAGTGGCTTACCAGTAAAATAGGAGCAAATGAATATACAGGCATATCGTATCAAAGTTGATAAACTGGCGGCTGACTTCATAGGAAGTAGTCAGGCCTCATGCTTGAAAACCCTGCGATTATCGCATAAAATCAAGTCGCCGCCTCTGCAGCCTGCAACCGCTAAAGAGATAAATTGTCTTTAAGCAACTTTCCGCCCAAATGATTTTGCAGGCCTAACAATTGTGATAGCGAGTTTTCTGCTTACCTGCAAGGGCCAAATTTGACAGCTACGGTAACCTGAACATATATGTAACATGGGTGTATAAACATTAATATCCAGCCCCGCGGAAGAAACACCGTTATCATTTTCAGGATTAGGGTTTTCTAGGTAATTTGGCGATGTAACAGTGTCTGTTCCATCAAACAATCTTGTTACTTTCCAAAAAATCTAACACTGTAAAGATTTTACCGCATCATCATATCACCATTATTCTATATGAAACTTTATACACCCCTGACTAATGTTATCAACATGAGATAAGCTAAGTATGTGATAGAAGGCTGTGAATGAAAACTTAAGCGTGTAAACCAAACATGAGTACATGTCACTGCCTAACACTGCCTGTTATCTATAGTTGCCAGTCCACACTGGTATTTTAGTCCTACTGAGTTGAGGACAATATTCAATAGGGCCCCTCATCAATAAGAATATTTATCTTCGGACATAGATGACTGAATATTTTTCTAATGATATGCTGACCTGAACCATAACTTAAATTTGCCGTGTGAAGTTTAATAATCCTAATACCAGCTACCAAATCATCGCCGAAAATGCCCTCATTTATGCCATCAAATAAACTTCTGACCACTTTGAAAATAACCTGTGTAGGTTAACATCATCGCAAATAGCATCGTTAGGGCCAGGGTGTACAAATTCTAGATATCACAAATCATCAAGTTTAAGCCAACTGCCAACTCTAATGCCCTGAATTTGGAGTTGTTCCCATGTAGAATGCGAGCATGATGATGACCTTAATATTATGAGTTGCCCCACCTTATTGCTGATCAGTATACTGCTCTTCATATGATCACTCTGGCTGATCGACTTGTCTCTAAGTTGTCGGGAGTAGAACGTCTAAGACTCCTGATTCTCCAACTTTTTATTGAATTTTCTGCAAGTAAAATAATAAAAAACATGAGTATATGATTGATTGCACTGTTCCGGGCTCAAAAGGATACATTCTGTCGTATTCTTTTACTGCATGTTTATTCACCTCATACAGTCCTTACAGCTGTGATATAGAGTTTTCCACTTGAGTGCAGGGGCTATATTTAACGGTTACTGCAACCTTAACAGTATGTGACAGGGGTGTATAAAAAAACCAATCCAGCCCCGAGGATGAAAGATAAAACACACAGCCAGCCCTTAATGGCGTTCGGCCACGCTAGCCATTTAGGGCAGGCCGTGTACTAGGGGTTTGATTTATTTGTGTATACACTGAACACTGTTATCTTCATCAGGATTGCAGGAATTCTTAGAGTGAAATAATAAAACATTTCCTTCAAGGAATCATGCTGAATTCCAAAAAATCTACCACTGTAAAACCTCAATCACATCATTTTATCACCATTTTCTATGGGTACCTTAATACACCCCTCGGGTAACGCATTATCAACATGATATAAGCTAAGTAAATGGTAGAAGGCTGGGAATGAAAACTCAAATATCTAAACCAAATGTAGTACATGATACTGCCTAACACTGCATAACACTTCCTGCTATCTAAGGTTGCTTGTTAATGCTGATATTTAGTATTAATCTTGAAATTTCAAATAATGTCTCAATGACCATTTATTGACTAATTATGCTATAATAATTTTTGAAAATCAAAGATGAAATTTGTTTGCGATTTCAAGTAAGAATATTTTGTTTACCACCAAAGAAGGATTGCGTACAATTAAGGTGCCGGCACATCACTGCTAGCAATCCGCTAACAGACCATGATCTGTCTTGTACTAGGATAGGATTTGCAAAATGAAACTGGTAAACAGATCGATTGCCTTCTCGGCCTATTGGCTAAGATCAAAGTGTCATGGCCAATGGCTGACTAGTGCCTGTTTCAGTTTTTTGCAGCTTGCTGCACACTTACAATTAGGAGGTCCTCAATTGCCTCACCTCTAGGATGCATTCTAGTTTACTAGGATGTATCACACTCTCAGTACGAGGATTTCTAGCAACTTGCGTCCCTCTTTAGGAGCAGCCCACCCTCTGATTTGTCATAAGCAGGGCCTTCAATGAGTCTTTCACCCAAATGATTAGTTTCACCTGTGTAGTCTTACCTTACTTCTGTTCAGTAGCCGCCTCTTCATATGATCTCTTCGTCTGATCAACTGTTATGTTCTTGATTTTGGAGCAGACCGTCTAAGCCTTCTGATTCTCTGACTGTCTGCGGTATTGTCTGCATTGAAAAGTACAATAAGATATGGATATATGATTAATTCGGCTGGTCAGAGCTAAGATATAATAAAGCACCTCTGTCATATGTTCTGGTACTGAATGGTTATTCCCCTCTTGCAGTCCTTACAGTCAATTTCCGCTAATTTAAAGGGCTGTAAACCCAACCAGTTTGTAACAGGGGTGTATTTATATCAAAGCAGCCCGGATTAAGAAAGTAGAGCGATATATTCAAGAAATTATTGGTATTGAAACAATGAAACATTTCCATCAAATAGTCTTTGCTGCATCCCAAAAAAATCAAACACTGTAAAACTCTTACCTCTTCATTATATCAGCATTTTATGAGGAAACCTTTATACACCCCTGACTAACATTATCAACATGAGATAAGCTAAGTATGTGGTAGAAGGCTGGGAATGAAACCTCAAATATCTAAACCAAACATAAGTACATGACACGGCCTAACACTGCCTGTTATCTATTGTAGCCAGTCTACACTGGTTTATTTAGTATTATATAGTTTAGCATATTCAACCAGGCCACTTATTGATAAGAATATGACTCAAGGTTTTACGATTAATATGCTAACATGCACTGTCGAAACTGTCAAAGTGATTTTCATGAACGAAAAATTTACTAAATCGTCGCTGATAATGCCTCCCTTGCACTCGGCCACCACACTCAGTCTCCATCCTCGACCACCACATGGGTCAGAGGGCAGTAGCTTTAATCAACTGCGTTACTTTTACCTTTCTGAAAGTAACCTGTTCTGGTTGGAATCATTGCAAATAGCATTGTGAGGGCCACAATTGGATTGGCAACAAAGATTAAGAATGGTCTAATGCCTTGTATTTGGAGTTGCTCCCCACATAAAATGTGAGCCCTTTATATCATGACTTGCCCCACCTTATTTGGGTTTAATAGACTCCTCTCGACATTGATCTCTCTGTCTAAAACTCTCTGATCTCTCTGTCTGATTTCTCAGATCTCTCTGTCTGATCTCTCTCTGTCTGTTACAGTGTTGTAGGAGCAGTCAACACACACACCTCCTGATTCTCTGTTTATGGAATTATCTGCAATAAATAAAATAAAAGATGACACCTCTAGGAAGCATTCTAGTTTTCTAAGATGTATCACACTCTCAGCGCGAGGACTTCGGGCAACTTGCGTCCCTCTTTAGGGGCGGCCCACCCTCTGTTTTGTCATAATAAAGGTGTTCCTGTGTGCTTGGAAATATACATTCCGTCATATACCCTTTTACCCCATTGACCATTGCAGTCATATAGTTCTGCTTAGTTAAAAGGCTAAGGTAACCTTAACCAGTATGTCCAAGGGGTGTATAAAATTACAAAGCAGCCCCGAGTCTGAAAGAGAAAAGTGCTCCGTTATATTTTTAGGACTCTAGAAATTCTTAACAGTGAAACATGAAAACATTTCCACCAAAATAATCTTGTTGTATTTCAAAAGATGAAACACTGTAAAACTCTTACCTCTTCATTATATCACCATATTTTATACCCCCCTGGCTAACATTATCAACATGAGATAAGCTAAGTATGTGGTAGAAGGCTGGGAATGAAAACTCAAATATCAAAACCAAACATGAGTACATGACACGGCCTAACACTGCCTGTTATCTATCGTAGCCAGTCTACACTGTTTTATTTAGTATTATATAGTTTAGCATATTCAACCAGGCCACATATTGATAAGAATATGACTCAAGGTCTCACGATTAATATGCTAACATGCACTGTCAAAACTGTCAAAGTGATTTTCATGAACGTGAAATTTACCAAATCATCGCTGATAATGCCTCCCTTGCACTCTGCCACCACACTCAGTCTCCATCCTCGACCACCACATGGGTTAGAGGGCAGTAGCTTTAATCAACTGCGCTACATTTAATGCCATCGAATAAAATTTTGACCTTTCTGAAAGTAACCTGTTCTGGTTGGAATCATTGCAAATAGCATTGTGAGGGCCACAATTGGATTGGCAATAAAGATTAAGAATGGTCTAATGCCTTGTATTTGGAGTTGCTCCCCACATAAAATGGGAGCCCTATATATCATGACTTGCCCCACCTTATTTGGGTTTAATAGACTCCTCTCGACATTGATCTCTCTGTCTGATCTCTCTGTCTGATCTCTCTGATCTCTATGTCTGATTTCTCAGATCTCTCTGTCTGATCTCTCTCTGTCTGTTAAAGTGTTGTAGGAGCAGTCAACACACATAATTTGAGTTTTCACTCCTAGCCTACCACATACTTATCTTATCATATGTTGATAGTGTTAGTCAATGATGTATAAACATTCATTTCTTCAGAAAGTGGTGATATAATGAAGCGATTTATGAATTACACTGTTTGATTTTTCGGAATGCTACAATGTTATTGCACAAAAATGTTTTGTTGCTGCAATGCCAAGAATTTCTTGAATCCTGAAATAGACGACTGTACTTATCTCACTCACAAGCCCCTATTGATTTTAAAACCCTGTCACTCAGGGTTTCAAAAGCAATAGGGGCTTGGAAGCTGATAAATCTCAATTTTAGTGACAAACTTCATGAAAAATTCCAAGAAATTTGTCCGGAAACAGGCAGAAATTGATATAAATGACTATCCAAATACCAAAATTATTTCGCAAACTATGTCCCTATCGCTGATAATGCCTCCCTTGCACTCGGCCACCACACCCAGTCTCCATCCTTGACCACCACATGGGTCAGAGGGCAGTAGCTTTAATCAACTGCGTTACATTTACCTTTCTGAAAGTAACCTGTTCTGGTTGGAATCATTGCAAATAGCATTGTGAGGGCCACAATTGGATTGGCAACAAAGATTAAGAATGGTCTAATGCCTTGTATTTGGAGTTGCTCCCCACATAAAATGGGAGACCTTTATATCATGACTTGCCCCACCTTATTTGGGTTTAATAGACTCCTCTCGACATTGATCTCTCTGTCTAAAACTCTCTGATCTTTCTGTCTGATCTCTCTGTCTGATTTCTCCGATCTCTCTGTCTGATCTCTCTCTGTCTGTTAAAGTGTTGTAGGAGCAGTCAACACACACACACCTCCTGATTCTCTGTTTATGGAATTATCTGCAATAAATAAAATAAAAGATGACAGTATATGTTGCGTTGGCTGTGTCATGGCCAATGGCTGATAAGTGCCTGTTTCAGTTTCTGGCAGCTTGCTGCACTCCTACGATTAGGAGGTCAACCATGGCCTCACCTCTAGGATGCATTCTAGTTTTCTAAGATGTATCACACTCTCAGTGCGAGGACTTCGGGCAACTTGCGTCCCTCTTTAGGGGCGGCCCACCCTCTGTTTTGTCATAATAAAGGTGTTCCTGTGTGCTTGGTAATATACATTCTGTCATATACCCTTTTACCCCATTGACCATTGCAGTCATATAGTTCTGCTTAGTTAAAAGGCTAACGTAACCGTAACCAGTATGTCCAAGGGGTGTATAAAATTACAAAGCTGCCCCGAGCCTGAAAGAGAAAAGTTCACCGTTATTTTTAAGGACTCAACAAAATTATTAACAGTGGAACAATAGAACATTTCCATCAAAATAATCTTGCTGTTTTCCAAAAAAATGACACGCTGTAAACGTTTAACCGTTTCATTATATCACCATTTTCTCCAGCGAGCTTAATACACCGCTGACTATCATTTTCAATATTAGATAAGCTAAGTATGCTGTAGACTGGGAGTAAAGACTCAAATATCTAAACCAAACAAGAGTACATGACACAACCTAACACTGCCTGTTATCTATTATTGCTGGTCAACGCTGATATTTAGTATTACGCAAATGGGCCCCTTTTTAATACCACTATAGCTAGAAGCTATATACCGATTACTGATCGATGTAAGTTTAGGGGTACATGCTGGCGGCATCTTAAAGGAACTGTCAAAATCAAGACTTATCATGCAATGCTGTTCTTATGTCATAATCACCAAGACCCTGTGCTCAAGGTTATCAAAACATACGTATATCTGTACCATGAAAATGAAAATGACATCCGCAAAATTAGACGGCTATATGAACGGTAAAACTTGAGGTAACAGGGGTGTATACAAATTACTGATCATCCCCTAGGTGTGAAAGAAAGGATGGACAACTTGATCCTCAAAGTTGAACTTCAAGGTAGGGAAACAACAAACATTTAAATCGACAATTTTTGTTGCTACCAAAATATCACTATCAATTAAACAATTGTGAAATAGCTTACTGCTTCATATTTAAAGCTCTTCTTGGAGGCATCTTTATACACCCCTGTCTAGCATTATCACCGTAAGATAACCCAAGTGCGTGGTAACATTCTATCAACATTCTAACTGACTTAAACAAACATGAGTGCGTGACGAGGCCTCACATTGCCTGTTATCTACGGTTGCTTTGTCTTTCTAGCCCCTCACTGTTATCATAAATATTGAGAACTGAGGTTATTTGCGAAGATATGAAGTTAAGCAGCATAAAACGAGAAGCCGATGGGGGAGGGAGGGAGGGAGAGCATTGCTTGTTGTTTGTTGTTTATAGAGGGAGGGAAGCTGTAGAAAAATATGCTGCTCCTTTCCTGGCAGGAGTGATTAAATCACTTTCCCATGGTGTTCCTTTGTACCGATGAGTATCTAGAAATGATGGCTGTTATGGCCTGATGGCCTCTACATTGAGACGAAGCCCTAATAATAATAATAATAATCACATAGCCCAAAACGCTATTTCAGAGTAAAAGAATGCCAAAAAGAGTAGGCGACGGTCGACGTGACGATTGTAAGGGGATGTCTCACATATTGTAGAAGAGAAGGCATTGTGCATGATGCCGTAGTAGGACCACACTCATAATTAACCTAAAGCTTAAACTAAACGGACACCAACACCATAAGCTACACTCAGAACTCAGGTTAATCTCACAAACAACCTAAACTACACTGACGCCCATAGCATGAGCTACTGTCAGAAATCAGGCTAATCTCACAAGCAGCCTAAGCTACACAGACACCCATATCATACCGTCAGAAGAAAATGGGCCCACAAACTGCCTAAACGATACGGACACCAATACCATACCCTACTCTCAGAACTCAGGCTAATCTCACAAACAAACAAACAACACTGACGCCCATGGCTAAAGCTACGGTCAGAACTCAGACTAATCTCATAAACAGCCTGAACTACACGGACACCCATATCATACCGTCAAAAGATGTCTGGCTCACAAACTGCGTAAACTACACGGACACCAATACCATACCCTACTCTCAGAACTCAGGCTAATCTCACAAACAAACAAACAACACTGACGTCCATGGCTTAAGCTACTGTCAGAACTCAGACTAATCTCATAAACAGCCTGAACTACACGGACACCCATATCATACCGTCAAAAGATGTCTGGCTCACAAACTGCGTAAACCACACGGACACTGGTACCATACGCTACTGTCAGAACTCAGGCTAACCTCACGCACTGCCTTAACCACACTGACACCCATATCATACTGTCAGAAGAATTCGGGATCTAAAACTGCCTAAACTACACGGACACCCATATCATACAGTCAGAAAAAGTCGGGCTCACTAACTGTCTAAACTACACGGACACAAATACCATAGGCTACTGTCAGTACTCACACTAATCTCACAAACAGCCTAAACTACACGGACACCCATATCATACCGTCAGAAGAAGTCGGGCTGAGTAACTGTCTAAACTATACGGACAACGATATCATACGCTACTATCAGAACTCAGGCTAATCTCACAAACAAACTACACTGACACCCATAGCATGAGCTACTGTCAGAACTCAGGCTAATCTCACAAGCAGCCTAATCTACACTGACGCCCATGGCATAAGCTACTGTCAAAACTAAGGCTACTCTCACAAACAGCCTAAACAGCACTGGCGTCCATAGCATAAGCTACTGTCAGAACTCAGGCTAATCTCACAAAGTGCCTAAACTACACGGACACCCATATCATACCTTCAGAAGAAGTCTGGCTCACAAACTGCCTCAACTATTCGGACACTAATACCATAAGCTACTGTCAAAACTCAGGCTAACCTCATGTACTGTCTTAACCAAACTGACACCCATATCATACCGTCAGAAGAACTCGGGTTCACAAACTGTCTAAACTATTCGGACACTAATACCATAAGCTACTGTCAGAACTCATGCTAACCTCACGTACCGCCTTCACCAAACCGACACCCATATCATACCGTCAGAAGAATTCGGGATCAAAAGTGCCTAAACTACACGGATAAACGTATCATACCGTCAGAAGAAGTCTGGCTCACAAACTGCGTAAACTACACGGACACCAATACCATACGCTACTGTCAGAACTCAGGCTAACCTCACGCACTGCCTTAACCACGCTGACACCCATATCATACTGTCAGAAGAATTTGGGATCACAAACAGCCTAAACTACACCGACGCCCATAGCATAAGCTACTGTCAGAACTCAGTCTAATCTGACAAACAGCCTAAACTACACTGACCCCCATAGCATGAGCTACTGCCAGAACTCACGCTAATCTCACAAACAGCCTAAACTACACGGACACCCATATCATACCGTCAGAAGAGGACGGGGTCACTAACTGTCTAAACTATACGGACAACAATATCATACGCTACTCTCTGAACTCAGGCTAATCTCACAAACAGCCTAAACCACACTGACGCCCATAGCGTAAGCTACTGTCAGAACTCAGGCTAATCTCACAAACAGCCTAAATTACACTGACGCCATAGAATGAGCTACTGTCAGCACTCAGGATAATCTCACAAACAGCCTAAACCACACTCACGCCCATAGCGTAAGCTACTGTCAGAACGAACGCTAATCTCACAAACAGCCTAAACTACACGGACACCAATATCATACCGTCAGAAGAAGTCGGGCTCACAAACAGCCTAAACTACACTGACGCCCATAGCATAAGCTACTGTCAGAACTCAGGCTAATCTCACAAACAGCCTAAGTCACACTGACGCCTATAGCATGAGCTACTGTCAGAACTCAGGCTAATCTCACAAACAGCCTAAACCACACTGACGCCCATAGCATAAGCTACTGTCAGAACACACTATAATCTCACAAAGTGCCCAAACTACACGGACACCCATATCATACCGTCAGAAGAAGTCTGGCTCACAAACTGCGTAAACTACACGGACGCCCATATCATAGGCTACTGGCAGAACTCTGGCTAACCTCATGTACTGCCTTAACCAAACTGACACCCATGTCGTACCGTCAGAAGAAGTCTGGCTCACAAACTGTGTAAACTACACGGACACCCATATCATAAGCTACTGTCAGAACTCAGGCTAACCTCACGCACTGCCTTAACCACGCTGACACCCATATCATACTGTCAGAAGAATTTGGGATCACAAAGTGCCTAAGCTACACAGACACCCATATCATACCGTCAGAAGAAAATGGGCCCACGAACTGCCTAAACGATACGGACACCAATACCATACGCTACTCTCAAAACTCAGGCTAATCTCACAAACAAACAAACTACACTGACACCCATAGCATGAGCTACTGTCAGAACTCAGGCTAATCTCACAAGCAGCCTAAACTACACTGACGCCCATGGCATAAGCTACTGTCAAAACTAAGGCTACTCTCACAAACAGCCTAAACGGCACTGGCGTCCATAGCATAAGCTACTGTCAGAACTCAGGCTAATCTCACAAAGTGCCTAAACTACACTGACGCCCATATCATAGGCTACTGTCAGAACTCAGGCTAACCTCATCTACTGTCTTAACCAAACTGACACCCATATCATACCGTCAGAAGAACTCGGGTTCACAAACTGTGTAAACTATTCGGACACTAATACCATAAGCTACTGTCAGAACTCATGCTAACCTCACGTACCGCCTTCACCAAACCGACACCCATATCATACCGTCAGAAGAATTCGGGATCACAAAGTGCCTTAACTACACGGATGAACGTATCATACCGTCAGAAGAAGTCTGGCTCACAAACTGCGTAAACTACACGGACACCAATACCATACGCTACTGTCAGAACTCAGGCTAACCTCACGCACTGCCTTAACCACGCTGACACCCATATCATACTGTCAGAAGAATTTGGGATCACAAACAGCCTAAACCACACTGACGCCCATAGCATAAGCTACTGTCAGAACTCAGGCTAATCTCACAAACAGCCTAAATTACACTGACGCCCATAGAATGAGCTACTGTCAGCACTCAGGCTAATCTCACAAACAGCCTAAACCACACTCACGCCCATAGCGTAAGCTACTGTCAGAACGAACGCTAATCTCACAAACAGCCTAAACTACACGGACACCAATATCATACCGTCAGAAGAAGTCGGGCTCACAAACAGCCTAAACTACACTGACGCCCATAGCATAAGCTACTGTCAGAACTCAGGCTAATCTCACAAACAGCCTAAGTCACACTGACGCCTATAGCATGAGCTACTGTCAGAACTCACGCTAATCTCACAAACAGCCTAAACTACACGGACACCCATATCATACCGTCAGAAGAAGTCGGGCTCACTAACTGTCGAAACTATACGGACACCAATACCATACACTACTCTCAGAACTCAGGCTAATCTCACAAACAAACAAAGTACACTGACGCCCATAGCATGAGCTACTGTCAGAACTCAGGCTAATCTCACAAACAGCCTAAACCACACTGACGCCCATAGCATAAGCTACTGTCAGAACACACTATAATCTCACAAAGTGCCCAAACTACACGGACACCCATATCATACCGTCAGAAGAAGTCTGGCTCACAAACTGCGTAAACTACACGGACGCCCATATCATAGGCTACTGGCAGAACTCAGGCTAACCTCATGTACTGCCTTAACCAAACTGACACCCATGTCATACCGTCAGAAGAAGTCTGGCTCACAAACTGTGTAAACTACACGGACACCACTACCATACGCTACTGTCAGAACTCACGCTAACCTCACGCACTGCCTTAACCACACTGACACCCATATCATACTGTCAGAAGAATTCGGGATCACAAAGTGCCTAAGCTACACAGACACCCATATCATACCGTCAGAAGAAAATGGGCCCACGAACTGCCTAAACGATACGGACACCAATACCATACGCTACTCTCAAAACTCAGGCTAATCTCACAAACAAACAAACTACACTGACGCCCATGGGATAAGCTACTGTCAGAACTCAGGCTAATCTCATAAACAGCGTGAACTACACGGACACCCATATCATACCGTCAAAAGATGTCTGGCTCACAAACTGCATAAACTACACGGACACCGATACCATACGCTACTGTCAGAACTCAGGCTATCCTCACGTACTGCCTTAACCACACTGACACCCATATCATACGGTCAGAAGAAGTCTGGCTCACAAACTGCCTAAACTACACTGACGCCCATATCATAGGCTAATGTCAGAACTCAGGCTAACCTCACAAACTGCCTTCACCAAACTGACACCAATATCATACCGTAAGAAGAATTCGGGATCTAAAACTGCCTAAACTATACGGACACCAATACCTTACGCTACTCTCAGATCTCAGGCTAATCTCACAAACAAACAAACTACACTGACGCCCATAGCATGAGCTACTGTCAGGACTCATCTCACAAAGTGCCTAAACTACACGGACACCCATTTATCATTCCGTCAGAAGAAGTCTGGCTCACAAACTGTGTAAACTACAAGGACACCCATTCCATAAGCTACTGTCAGAACTCAGGCTATCCTCACGTACTGCCTTAACCAAACAGACACCCATATCATACCGTCAGAAGAATTAGGGATCACAAAGTGCCTAAACTACACGGACAAACGTATCATACCGTCAGAAGAAGTCTGGCTCACAAACTGCGTAAACTACACGGACACCAATACCATACGCTACTGTCAGAACTCAGGCTAACCTCACGCACAGCCTTAACCGCACTGACATCCACATCATACGGTCGGAAGAAGTCTGGCTCACAAACTGCCTAAACTACACTGACGCCCATGTCATAGACAACTGTCAGAACTCAGGCTAACCTCACGTACTGCCTTAATCAAATTGACACCCATATCATACCGTCAGAAGAATTCAGGCTCACAAACTGTCTAAACTATTCGGACACCAATACCATACGCTACTTTTAGAACCCAGGCTTATCTCACAAACCGCCTAAACTACACTGACGCCCATAGCATGAGCTACTGTCAGAACACACGCTAATCTCACGTACTGCCTTAACCACACCGACACCGAAATCATACAGTCAGAAGAATTCGGGATCACAAACTGCCTAAACTACACGGACACTAATACTATGCGCTACTCTCAGAACTCAGGCTAATCTCACAAACAGCCTAAACTACACTGACGCCCATAGCATAAGCTACTGTCAGAACTCAGGCTAAGCTCACAAACAGCCTAAACTACACTGAAGCCCAAAGCATCAGCTACTGTCATAAGTCAGGTTAATCTCACAAACAGCTTAAACTACACTGACACCCGTAGCATATGCTACTGTCAGAACTCATGCTAACCTCACAAACTACATTACCACGCCGACCCCCATAGCATAAGCTACTGTCAGAACTCCTGCTAACCTCACAAACTGCATTACCACGCCGACCCCCATAGCATAAGCTCCTGTCAGAACTCAGGCTAATCTAACAAACTGCCAAAACTACACTGAAGCCCATAGCATAGGCCACTGTTAGGACTCGGGCTAACCTCACGCACTGCCTTAACCACATTGACACCCATATCATACTGTCAGAAGAAGACGGGCTCACAAACTGCATAAACTAAACCGACGCCCATAGCATACGCCACTGTCAGAACTCAGGCTAATCTCATAAACAGCTTAAACTACACCGACGCCCATAGCATAAACTACTGTCAGAACTCAGGCTTATCTCACAAACAGCCTAAACTACACTGAAGCCCTTAGCATAAGCTACTGTCAGAACTCAGTCTTATCTCACCGACAGCCTAAACTACACTGACACCCATATCATACCGTCAGAAGAACTCGGGCCCACAAACTGCCTTAACTACACTGACGCCCTTAGCATAGGCTACTGTCAGGACTCAGCCTTATCTCACCGACAGCCGAAACTACACTGACACCTATAGCATACGCTTCTGTCAGAACTCAGGTTACTGTCACAAACTGCCTAAACTACACTGAAGCCCATAGCATAAGCTACTGTCAGAACTCAGGCTAATCTCACAAACTGCCTAAACTACACTGACGCCCATAGCATCGTCTATTGACCGAACTTAGGCTAATCTCACAAACATCCTAAGCTACACTGACGCCCATAGCATAAGCTACTGTCAGAACTCAGGCTCACCTCACGCACTCCCTTAACCACACTGACACCCATATCATACCGTCAGAAGAAGTCGGGCTCACAAACTGCCTAAACTACACGGACACCAATACCATACGCTACTCTCAGGACTCAGGCTTGTCTCACAAACAGCCAAAACTACACTGACGCCCATGGCATGAGCTACTGTCAGAACTCAGGCTTATCTCACAAACAGCCTAAACTACACTGACGCCCATAGCATAACAATATTGAAGCATACCAGAAAGTCAAACAATGTAATTCATTAATCGTTTAATTATATCACTGTTTTTTCTTAAGGATTGAAACTTTATACTCCAATGACTATGGCTAGGACTTGATAAGCGAAGTATGTGATAGGCTGGGAGTGAAAACTCAATTGTCTAAAGCAAACATGAGAATATGTCACTGCCTAATACTGCCTGCTATCTATAGTTGCTAGTCTACACTGGTATTTCAATACAGTAGAGTCTAGTGAAAATACTCAACACAGTCTCTTATTGATGAGAACTTCATGTAAAAACGGTTCATACTGAATCCTGACTGCTGAACATGTACACACCAATTTACCAATGCCGACAAACAAAGTAAAGATTAAAATTTATGTCCTTATGGACAAAGGATTGACGACTTCCACTCTTGAGATGACAAGTGTTAGCTTAGAAGCATTGCAACTGAAATTGTAAGGGTTAGGGTGAATGAACTTTTGCTAACACAAATTAAGAATTCAAACCAAACAATCAAAGTGATCACCACTGAAAAATTACATCGGTGAACAACTAATACATGAGGCGAAAACAGCAGAGGGAATAAAACAATACTTAGGGCTGACTGCCTGCGCTGTCAAGCTAATGGTAAACATACTGTGGCCGCTTTGCAGTGGTAGGTTACTGGCGCTTCCTGGTTGATTAAAGAGGTTTTACAAATGAGATAGACAATCTTTTGCTCCTAAACAGCAATCGATGGGGGCTTGATAAACCCCTTCCTCAAATTAATAGAAAAAGTAAGCTATGCATATTTGGAAATATGCAATTAACTTTTAAATAGCTCGAAGAAGTTTTGTAATTGAAACAGCCTTACAACCAAAACAATAGTAAATTGTTTCTATGAGTGCTCTTCATGAACAACATTCCAGTATCACAATGAACGTGACAAATCAAAAGATACTCTAAAATACATTTAGGTGGTTTAGGTGATTTAGGTGATTGACGCGTTCAAAGGGAGTGGCACTTCAATTCTTTGCTCCACATGGTGCTGCATTCAAATATTCAAGTATTGATGCGCTATGATCAGGTAAAAATATACACCTTGAGACGTAATGTAAATCACATTAGCCATGCAAGTTGGACAAAAATATATTGTGTCTCTCTTGGCTTCTCCTACATACTATATGTTTCTGCCAAATCTGTGAGATTTATTGATATAAGATTTCTTCTCATTTCAATGATTACCTCTTTTCAGCAGGATGTCCCTCTACATGATCTCTTTGTCCGTTGTTCTAGGAGTTGTATATCCTATTACCACTTGTGGCCGTCTAATGGCTACAGTCTGTTTTTCTATTTCTCCATGTTTTTGTGTGGAACTTGATACCAAGGAATGAATGGCTGTCACACGGCACTGTCACACTTTCTAGGTGAAGTATTCCATCATATAGGCTGTAACCTAATTGGTAACTATGCGCTCCGCTCAGCAGTACTGGCTATAGTGAGACCCTTAGTTTACTAGCGATTTATCGACCTAGAAGGTTACACTTGAAGAGATTTGATGTTAGCATAAACACATGTGGGGCGTAGATGAATTGCATATTCCCCCTTCTATCAGAACTAAGCATAAATAGACATTATTTTTTTACTACAGTACAATAGGTAAAGCTATAGTTTATATTGAGAACAATTGAAAATATGATTTCTTTTGCCTCGAAATATTGTTCACCGGCTTTTTTAATATAATACTATATTTTATCTACGATATTATCACCTTACAAGGGTAACACTGCAATTCTGATTTATGAAAGAAACGAAATTTAAACTTTTATAATAAACATGTATAATCATGACAATACTATACTATCAATTTATATCCATGTTATCAATTTTGGAAGGAACAATACCCAATGTCCAAGGAATCTAAGTGGTCTTCACAGGGATTCGTTATACACCCCTGGCTAAAATAAGAAAGTAAGCAATGCAGAACTTGGAATCAACTAATCAATAAAACAAAAGACAAAAATAAGCCGTTGACAACGCAACAACACAAACTTTGATAACACAAGTTTCTATGCATGCTTTTCATTGTTTTCAAATTTCTAAAGCCACATACTATTCATGCGGATATGTACGCTGAACATAAACAGAACTATTTTATGCTTAGCCTGTTAGCATTTGATCAGATTTGAAAGCAGGCAGGGCAATACATACTTTCCCACTATTGTCTTGTGATTTGCGTGGCAGCCCTGCAACCGCTTCAGTTTTCAAGCTAGCACAGCCTGGCCTTATAACATAAATTGCGTTATTCAGATTCTGTGTTTTCATTGCCACGGGCTGCTTACATTCACTAAGGAACCGGCGCTTAGGCCCAGCTGGCAACACAAAGGAATTTAAATTTGCAGAATAAAAATCAGTTACCTAGTGAAAGAGACTGAATGTTCGATTTAGAATAACCTAGCTGCCCTACTGTGCAAATTTCGCCTCCACAAACGGTGCTTATTTCGTAAACACTTATCTTTGATGTGTTTGTTTGTCTAGTGAGCTCAAACCTCTCAAATTTTTTTTAAGAAACATGTGGTACAAGATACAGAAGTGAACCGCAGCCCTAGTAAAAACGGCTTATAGTTCCTATATATTTCTCAAGTACCAATATGGATCTGCGCTTGGGGGAGATCAAATATTGTGGACCGAGTTGTGAATGAGAAAAGTACAGTCAGGCTCACAAACTGCCTAAACCACACGGACACCAATACTATGCGCTACTCTCAGAACTCAGGCTTATCTCACAAGCAGCCTGAACTACACTGACGCCCATAGCATGCGCTTCTGTCAGAACTCAGGCTAATCTCACAAACTGCCTAAACAACACTGAAGCCCATAGCATCAGCTACTGTCAGAACTCAGGCTAATCTCACAAACAGCTTAAACTACACTGACACCCATAGCATATGCTACTGTCAGAACTCAGGCTAACCTCACACACTGCATTACCACACCGACCCCCATAGCGTAAGCTCCTGTCAGAACCCAGGCTAATCTAAGCAACTGCCAAAACTACACTGAAGCCCATAGCATAGGCTACTGTTAGAACTCGGGCTAACCTCACGCACTGCCTTAACCACATTGACACCCATATCATACCATCAGAAGAAGTCAGGCTCACAAACTGCCTAAACTACACTGAGGCCCATAGCATAGGCTAATGTGAACTCAGTCATATCCCACCGACAGCCTAAACTACACTGACGCCCATATCATAGGCTTCTGTCAGAACTCTGGCTAGCCTCACGCACTGCCTTAACCACATTGACACCCATACCATACCGTCAGAAGAAGACGGGCTCACAAACTGCCTAATAGCATACGCTTCTGTCAGAACTCAGTCCTATCCCACCGACAGCCTAAACTACACTGACGCCCATCGCATACGCTTTTATCATATCTTAGGCTAATCTCACAAACAACCTAAACTACACTGACGCCCATAGCATGAGCTACTGTCAGATCTCAAGCTAATCTCACAAACAGCTTAAAATACACAGACAACAATAGCATAGGCTACTGTCAGAACTCAGTCTTATCTCACCGACAGCCTAAACTACACTGATGCTCATAGCATACGCTTCTGTCAGAAGTCAGTCTTTTCTCACCGACAGCCCCAACTACACGGACACCCATATCACACCGTCAGAAGAAGTCGGGCTCACAAACTGCCTAAACTACACTGACGCCCACAGCACATGCTTCTGTCAGAACTCAGGCTAATCTCACAAACTGCCTAAGCTACACTGAAGCCAAAAGCATAAGCTACTGTCAGAACTCAGGCTAATCTCAAAACAGCTTAAAATACACAGACAACAATAGCATAGGCTACTGTCAGAACTAAGTCTTATCTCACCGACAGCCTAAACTACACTGAAGCCCATACCATACGCTTCTGTCAGAACTCAGGCTAACCTCACGCACTGTCTAAATTACACGGACACCTATATCATACTGTCAGAAGAAGTCGGGCTCACAAACTGCCTAAAATACATTGACGCCAATATCATAGGCTACTGTCATAACTCAGTCTTATCGCACCAACAGCCTAAACTACACTGACGCCCATAGCATACTCTTCTGTGAGAACTCAGGCCACTCTCACAAACTGCCTAAGCTACACTGAAACCCATAGCATAAGCTACTGTCAGAACTCGGGCTAACCTCACACACTCCCTTAACCACACTGACACCCATATCATACCGTCAGAAGAAAGCGGGCTTACAAACTCCCTAAACTACACCGACCCCCATAGCATAAGCTACTGTCAGAACTCAGGCTAACCTCACACACTACCCTAACCACACCGACCCCCATAGCATAAGCTATTGTCTGAACTCAGGCTAACCTCACACAGTGCCCTAACCACACCAACCCCCATATCATACTACTGTTAGAACTCAGGTTAACCTCACAACCTCACAAATTGCCTAAACTACACTGACGCCCATAGCATAAGCTACTGTCACAACTCAGGCTAACCTCACACACCGCTTTAACCACAATGACCCCCATATCATACTACTCTCAGTACTCAGGCTAACGTCACACACTGCCCTAACCACACCGACCCCCATACCATATCATACTACAAGAAGAACTCGGGCTTATCTTACGAATTCCCTAAACTACACTGTTGGACATTGTTAGCTGCCAGAACGCAGGCTAATCTCACATTCTGTCTAAACTGAACTGCACTGAACTGAATGTATTACATGTTATACATATTAATCAGACCAGTGTTATCACAGACAAAGGAACAGCTGCTACAACTTTCTCGCGAATGATCCTCTGGTGAATTGGAAGAATGGCGAATTGACAGAAGGCTCGCTTATCTCGTGTTGACGTTGCTCTTCAACTTTGACTGATGGTGCTAATAGGCCTAGTTGTTGAAGCAAAGATACAATTGCTCTCATTGTGATATGCCTCTTCAACTCCTTGGCTGACAGTGTTAGTAGCCGTGTTCGGTCAAACAAAGGTATAGTTCGTCTAATTGTGACCAATTGCGTTCTGGCAACTAACGATGTCCATCAATTTTGGCTTTTGGTGTAAGCAGACGTAGTCGGTGAAACAGTAGATTTGATCTCATGGTGTATAAATATTTGCAGCAGGGAAGGTGCGATATACCCTCCCTGTTTGCAGCAGTCTAAATATACTGCTACATTGGTATAACGTTTCTATTGGTATATATAGGAGGATATCACTGGGTTCACAACTTCCCAACTTGGTAATTGGTAATCATACTTTACCTGTTGTGATATATCTGATCAGTGACACATTCTTAGTCGCTGTGACTAACAATATCATATTGACTGATGTGAAAACACAGGCTATTATCCATTAGTGTGTATAAGTTACATCGTGTGAATAAACTTGGTCATATTTGAATAATCTAATCCATGGAGCCCAAAACACATATCAAATCCTTATTCATCATTTATTGCATTGTTGTTATCAGCCTCCTCGCATTCTCTCATAATAAGTTTGTCAACTGGTGGAGCGTACGTAGTTCATTGCACTAACTTTTCCGCAGCAGGCCAAAGCGAAGCGCTGATCGTTGAGTTCTCTTGGTAATCTCAGTCTACGCATGGATGCCATTTTACAAGTGTTCCTAAGCAGTATGTCGAACTCGGACATTTCAGCCTTAAAATCCAAATGTTAGTTTAGAGGCATCGATTTTAATGGTGAAGAGAGCACCTTGCTACCTCGGCTACAGCAGTTACTTGAATAGGAGTTTTTCGCACCTCTGCTATCTCAGAGTCAGCAAATCCAAACTCTGGCAGCAACTGAATACACATACATGTCTGCAGCTACGGAGTACATGTCAGGAAACGCTGATAAGATACAGCCTGAACAATCTAACGGAAGCCTGTCAACACGACAGCACTCACTACTAGATGGAGACCAGCCAAGATATCAACATTCAGGAATGCATTATGTATCAACACCCAGCAGAAGTCAGTATAGCAGAACCAGAATCTCTAGACGGCTTTATTCTTTAATATGATAACCAGACAGATACAAAAGCTCTCCAGATTATCTAGCATTAGCTCATTATGCATGAGGTTCACCAGCAACAATTTACTCAGCAACAGCTTCCCTATGTTATCAAACCACATCAAGTACTAGGCACACCGTCACTAACACCACGGCAACTAGACCATCAGATTCGCCGGCGACAGTTATTTGATCACCAGGAGTGCAACACCAGCCCCTCGGTCTCCAGGTTTGCCAGATTACTGAAAGCGTAGTATGACTTGTGTCTTAGCACTTATTGGATACACTAAGATATATAGCTTCGAGGTTGGATGATACGTGAATGTTGGAAAGGTGTCCTTGCTCAAATATCAAATGAATTATGGCCCATCATAGAAATGTATGTCTGCAGGACAAATTGCCATTGCAACATATACCTAAAGATAATGTGCCCGCTTTTCTCCCACTGAACCAAACCGCAGGCGGTATAACAATCATTGAGGTGTCTTCTCTGTGTTATATACTCTGTGATTTAAAATACCAAAAACATCATGCGGATATAATTAGTTCTTAAAAGCACAGTTGAGTCACTGTCACACCTGGCACATGAGCAGCCCCTCAACGGTAATCACTAAGGGGTTGATTATATGATAGAACACATCGGCAACAACCCCCCCTCCCTTACACGCTAGTTATTTCTCATAGAATTGTTTCATTTGCAGAACTATGAGGAGTATGTCGAAGATAAATCAGGTAGGCCTAAAGTTTAATCTAGTAAGGATTCCATTTCTGTGCCATACATCTTTAGGGGTGGCAAAACATTTCCAGCTTTATGTCACAAGGCTAATCACTGGCTTTCTTGGACCCTCTCATGATAGTATAGATGGGTAGTATAGAGGAGAGATGGTAGTTGATAGAGAGCTGACATTTAAACCTTGGAATGAGTGAGAGTTAGTTTTTGTGCTTGTCTAGCCAAGCTGCTTGTGATATGTTCCAAAAGCCCAAGTTTCTGTTTTCTCCTAGTGTGATGCAATTTGGAGATATGCTTCTAACACTAACAATCATTGTACTATGGCAGGCACTGACAATGTTTACCCACCATTCAAACAACCTTTCAGCAAAATGTCATTATCATTTAGAGTTGTGCATCCCCGTACACTTTGCACATGCATGTGCATCAATCAGTTCAGGGTGGTTACTTTTGCGACTGAACTAGTTCGAATGTGCTTGAGTTCTCAAACTGAAAGGTCATCCCACCCGTACTGGGAAGAAATTAGCTTTTTATGGGCAAAATGTAAATAGGTAATTTGGGCCAGTTTGGGGCACTGTAGCTACGTTGCAGATAGACTAGTATCACAGAGTCGATCTTAAAGAAGTGTGGACAGACAGGTTTTGACTTCTTCTCATTATCTTGTTTATAAGATATAACAGGGATGAGATCTATGTCATATAGCCATGTTTCTGGAGTAGATAATTTACCTGATAGTACAGGTATGGCGTCTGCTGCCGAACACACTGACTACTCACATGATGAGTCTGTATACCACTTATCTAATGAAGACTTTAACGAATCCGTACAGACTTTCACAACTCATCAAACTGGATATACGAATGAGAAACAGGAATCGGAATATCAAGGTTTGTGATTGTAGCGGCTTTGAATAGTGTTCCCTGTGTGTGTTATAATTGTAACAGTTATATCCATACTACACGGGTTCTAAGGGTGTGTTTAATTGTCCCCCTGCATTGGAGGTATCGGAATATCAAGGTGAGTGATTGTAGCTGTTGGTTGATTAATATTGCAAGGTATAGTCACTCGCCACATTTCGAAGAATGAGCAGTGAAATAGTGGGCGCTTTAGGGGCGAGGCCGTGATGTCTGCACCATTTTGCTCTCAGTATGTAGGCAGGTTGGAGCACACCTGGGGGTCCAACAAGTCCCAGTTGTCAGTGGACTGCAGTGGGACTCGAAACCCACGACCTTCAACATTACGTGTTGAAGAGACAGCGCTCTAACAAACTGAGCCACCTCCTACTCCTTGTGATTGTAGCGGTTATATCAATAGTACCGTGATTTCTCAGTGTCTGCTATAGCTGTCTCCCTGTATTGGAGGCAGAAGTATGTAACTTGTTGTCATTCTGCCCGGGGAGTTAGATAGAACTCTTTGTTCCACCCACTATATTATTGGAACGCAAGGCGAATCTGGACATCACTTTGCAGTCCCCATTTCAGTATACATACAAGACATCCAGGTTTTTCGACCCGGCCATTGCCAGGGGTCCCATAGTGGGATAAGAGTAGACCTTCAAGCATGCAGTTGCGAAGAAACAGCTCATGTCCAGAAGGTGTTACTGCTCAAACATCCCATCTTCGTTTTGTTGAAAGTCATCCTACCCCCAGGAGATATAAATATAACAAACCCACTGTGACTGGTCTTTCAATGCTGCACTTCAACAGTATATGACCATTATATCAGCAAAAAATGAGATTCTTTTCACATAAACTAGTTGTTTAGAGTTTAGACAAAGGAATATCTACCTGGCAATGATTATGTTGAGAGACCATCTGACACCATGTTTTAGAAAATCAACAGCATGCAAACTTGAGAATTGATGCGATTCATATCATGTGGAAGAACCATTTAACGGCATTGTCAAACCATTGTTTTCATTAGATTGAGTGTGATATTTTATTGCCTTGATTTTATTTTTGTTGTATTATTTTGATTTTGGTCTTTTTCGCACATCAGGGAGAACATCTTTCGATGATGGTAGCTGCAAATAGTAATGTATATATGTATATTAAAAGTTAAGTGTCCCTTGAACAACATTCATCGATAAGTTGTTCATACATTTTTTAGATTCTTTAGAGGGGTCACCAGCATATGATGGCAGCTTTTACGAGGATGATATCCACCAAGCCATGGGTAGGCTAAAATATACATGTAAAAGTCCATATTTGCTGGATAAGCTGACAGGTCACAATACAAATGAGACTCAACATCTTACCAACAGGTAATTATTGCAATGTCACCATCTTTCTGTCACTCTTGGTTTGGTTTGGTTTCTATTTTATCGAACAAGTTAAAATATAAGAAACTCAAAAAATTACGTAAAGTGGTGTTGAGGCCTACATGCGCAATAGCTTTGACAATCTTGCAGCTAGTAGAGGCCCAAGGCCAAATTGTCGTAAAATATGCGGCAATAGAATTCAATTATATTTCGATGAAGCAAGTTCCAACCTCAAAGCCAAGAGGTGACACTCTAGCCCTCGTCTGTATAATCAGGAGCAAACATTGTAAGTTTCTCTATGTCTCTCTCTGCGTTTCCTCAATTTTAAGTTATTTGTTCTGTCACTGCATGAAAAACATTCAAAAATATGATTGCAGATTGCCAATAAAAGTATTTATATATATATATAAGTCTCTATCCACAATAATACCGCTTTATCCAGCTTGCTATCCAAATTCTCTTCCCGAATAAAATACAGGCTGTTAACTGTGAGGCCTGTTCAGATATAACATTAATATGTTAATTTTTTTGTTGATGCTAATGACTAAGACAAAACAGATTTCCAAAGACCATATATTTACCATTGTAGTCAATGATATTCATGGATTGGGAAAACATATCTGACCCTGGACAAGCATATGGCAGTTTATGTATGAATGCTGGAAACAATTTCTCATCTCTGATTGGTCCCAAAGCTCCCTAATGCTACAGCTGACCCCTGGTACTTATTTGTCAAGTAGCTTGTCCGAGGTTTTAAAGGTCGTTTCTGGGACGTCAGTCAATGCATATCGTAAAAGCTGCCAAAATTTTAGCTAGCTCCAATTACTTATTTTCTTATATACTGATGTAATTTTTCCATAAATAGCCGTACTGTGTATTTTACCACTAATCCATGAATTCATATTAATGATTGTAGTAGCTGCGATGAAGCTCACTCTCAGAGCGTGGCGTACTCTCCGACAGCAGACATCACCCACGCTTCGACTATATACAACGATGTGACGCCGCAGTGTGTTCCCTATGGTAGATCTGATCCCGAGCCACATCATGAACCATCTCCTCATCCTTACAGACCTGCCATATACAGCTGTAATTCACCTCTAGTCCTCGAGGTATGTGGACCGTATCCCCGCACTGAACTTGTAATATTCTATTGCATGATTATCTCAAATCAGATCATGAATCAATCCATATGCCACTCAATTTTGGTGATTTTGGCTGGAAATTGGATAATAGAAGACCAGGGCATAAGAGGTACTTTGATCAAATTGACTCTAACTATCAAAGAAACAGATTCTTAAAGTGTGATTTTGAGATGAAGGTGAACCATAGACCTAGTAATAATATTAGTAGGTCTATGAGGTGAACACATCGTAGGCTGCAGCTTTTTTGCTCAGAAACTCGATTATTCAGATTACTTGAGATGAAAGTATAGCGTATCCATATGACTGCGCTAAACCAATTACTGCCATCTCATAGATTAAGTCAGCCTTGGTCTCGTGCCTTGTTCCTTTTATGTGTTTTTTAAAATAAACAACCCTCCACAATCCACTACCTGTCATTGTTTTGCTGTTAAACATTCTAATGATATTATTAGAATTACTATGAAGGTGATGATGATGATATCGACAGGCGGACTCGTACCACAACTACAGGTAATAAATATAACACAAATACTACAGGTTATATTACCACAGCTGCAACATGATCCATTCAGCAGACAATTGTTACAGGTTATTTACATGCTACATACTTGAAATAAAATTCATCTCAAAATACTGAGTTGTCTGCTTAATGTCAAGGAGCAGACAACTTTTTACTACCAAGTTGATGTTCACGTTGGAGTTTTTTACTACAGTATAAAATTTCCTTTATGAAAATCAAGGTGCGATTAATCTGCCTGCTATAAAACTGACTTCTTATGCGATGTTTGATTATATATAACCACTAACATATATTCATATCAGTATATCTAACATTATATTATATTGTTTATATTATATATATAATACAAAATATATAAATTGATATATTATTTCTGCTTTGCAGGTACATTGCGCCGTAGATCTTACAGTAGAGTATCAGGGGTAGATAACTTAGCAGACAGTCATACTGTAGTATATAATGAGGAAACTGACTACGAGAATACTACAGATGAAGAGGAGGGACAGGAGGGGGACAACTCAGTATATCACTCATCTAATGAAGACATGCAGAGTACCTCCGCCTACTCTCATCACTCTGAGCCGACTACTGATGCAGGTAACAGTTAGATCAAGTATAGTTTAGTTTATTATCAGATCTGATATTATCATGTGATAACAAAAATGGATCACAGGGTGCTCTAGGTAAAAACTGCACTAGAAATTTATCAGCTTACATAATAAAAGTTGGCACGGTATGACGTAAAAAGATTAAAAAAGCTCCTAGGTCTCTTCTCAGTGCAATATCGCTTTAGTATAAAATTACTGACTGTCCAAGAAGATTTTGTGAGGAGTCATTATAAATATTTTATTACGTAACGGGTGGGTAGGATCATTTGAAACTTCACTAAAGTATGACCTAATTTGCCTGCAATTTGGGTTCGCGCCTCACCAGTAGACTGGGAACAACTGGAATGCAGGCAAGTTGGATGAAAATTGATCTAGGTAATAATATTATGAAACCTTTATGTTCAAGCTTGGAAGGGAGAGGACAAACACAGAAGATTTGATGTTTGTACAATGTATATTATAGGTAGCAAGGGTGCAGCCTGTTGGATAAAGGTTAAGGCTTGGGATCTTTATTAAAATCAGATAGGCCAAATATATATATTTTTAGTGATCAATTCAGGAATGATTTCACCCGGAGGTTAGACCACAGAAGAGAAAAGGAGCAACTGGCTCTAAAATCCTCACTAATTCTGATCGAATGACACCGCCCTTCCCTCCTGGACTAGCTTTTACTCATAGTTGTTAATTTCACTCACAGTTATTATTGAAATATACTTTTAATAGGCGATCAAGATGATGCAACCAGTCTTTGTTGCACAGCAGATGAGGATGAGGCTTCTGCACCCGAAGCGCTAGCTCCTTTTTCCCAATTCGGTTAGTAAATCTGTGTTTGGTAAATTGCCAGGGGTTGCCAAGTGCACAAAATGGGGTATGAAAATAAAACCCTTCGAGATTTGCTGTTTAGTAAGAAACAGAAGATTGGGCTGCCCCTAAAGAGGGACGCAAGGTGCCCTAAATCCTCATACTGAGAATGTGATACATCCTAGAAAACTAGAATGCATCCTAGAGGTGAGGCCATAGAAGACCTAATCATGGGTGTGCAGCGAGCTGCCAAAACTGAACTTGCACTAATCGGCCATTGGTAATGACACTTTGATCTTAGCCAATAGGCTGAAATTTGCATGTATCTTCATTATCATCATCTTAAATCTTTCTCAGTTTGTAATGTAAACCATTATCTGCTTGGTTAACTTTTAAATGTAGTTTATACATATTTAGTAATACAACAGTTATAGATAATAAAATAGCTTTATGAGACATCTCTGAAACAGAAGAATAGTCTATATTCACCTTTCTCTTACTCTGACAGGATTAGGAGGGGCGATAGTTGGAGGTATGATTAGGCAGAGGAGACAAACCTATTCCTGTAACAGCCCGTTTATACTACATCGCCACAGTGAGCACACATCTCCTATCGATATGTCTGCTAGGCATAGTAATACACCTCGTGTGTGGTGAGTGGAGCTATGCACCCCTGAGGTCACCTTCGATATAATGCTTAATTAACCATAGAGCAGAACAAAGACTCACTCATCACCTAAGCCTTTTGGCTTGATTCCTGTGATCTTTGAGTGTAGTGGGTATCTACTGTTGATAAGACTGTAGTTGATAGGTCTGTCAGGCACAGTATTACACCTTCTGAGAACACATAACTAAAAGTGTATTGAAATTCCTCAACTCTTTTAGTAAGATATATCTACTGATAAGTTACTATCATCACAGTCTGGAATCAATATTACACCAAATGATAACACAACAATGGTCCCTGTTTTTATCTCTAACCTCTTCACTGTGGCTCATTTCTAGTTAGGTGACGTAACAATAATTATACCTCTCCTTACTTTGTGTGTTGTAGCTTGGCAGGGTTGAGCCGGTTGAGACTTCAGTCCAGAGAGATGCTCTACTTGGATACGAATGAGACAACAACAACTGTTGGTGAGCCTGCTGACCAGGTGATCCCTGAGCACCACCTGGAGCAGCCGTTACTCGCCACAGAACATAATCAGTCAGAACGATCATCTCTTCAGGAGAAGAGAACTTCACATTGCTCATCAGATACAAGAATTAATATAGACATGAATGGTCTCGAAGCAGGTATTGCTAGCTACTGTATTGTTAGCTACTGTGTTGTTGGCTACTTGTATTGTTAGCTATTTTCACCTACACTTAGCCGATGTGTTGGCACTGATTGGCTGGTGGGAGATGGAGATTCAATGCTAGGTCAGATGGTACTTTCCTGAAAGAACCTATTAGTGTTATAGTGACATGTAAGAGTAATTCATTTTCACTTTCACTGTATTTCACTTGTTATATTTTGTGAGCTGGCATTGGCTCTCTCTACCACCCAAAAGTCGATCAGATAAGAGCCCTCACTTTGGCTACCTACCTTGTGGGAAAAATTAAATTGAAGCAAACTTGATAAGCTTGTAAAACTCATAATTTATCTAACAGACTCTCTGTGTATACACCAAGTGGTGAAGTGACACAAAAACTTGGACACAGTTGTAACGAGCTGTTAAAGATTGGCAGTTGGTGAATCTTTTGAACTTACTTTTAACTTCAGACTCTACAGACTCTGAGGCAGAGAAGCAGTCTCAGAGTATAGGTGAACGTTTACTGAAGCAGGCCAGTCCTCATATAGCAGAGTATCTCAACTCTCAGTCTGAACAGTATAACAACAAATCTACTGCTGAGACAGGGGAGCTTAGTCATCGGTCGGCAGACCCGGCTCATCATCTGTCGGCAGACCCTGCTCATCATCAGTCCGCTGACCCAGCTCCTAACATGGAGGGTTTGGTGGAAGGTGAAAGCGATCAACTTCCCGAGGAGTATACTGCGGGTAAATCTCCCAATCAAGCTCATCTAGCAAGACTACGCAATGAATTTGTAAGTTTAGGGTAAAATATGTAAATAGACGTTGGGTAATTTTCTGCTAGCTCTATGTTCAAAATATTTAAGAGCCAAACATTACAACAATGATATGGTGGACACAAAGTTAATCTGACCGCGCTGACACTCATCAACAGGCTCACGGAGAGAGACTCATACACAATAAGATTAAAAAATCAGTAAATACATGCTGCTTTGCTGCTGTTATTCTTTTTGTAAGCTCTTTATTGGCTGTCTATATCATTACAACATTGAAATGATTTCCAAATAGTGCGGGAAAAAAGGTGAAAAGTAAAAAATAGCAAAAATGTTAGAGTGAGAATATAGTAACGTAAGAATGAAATCTGAATGTATCTTTACTTCCTATCTTATGAATATATAAACTTTTATTGGCAACCAAAGTCATCTCATTAGTAATGTTTTTCATTCAGTGCCAGTAAAAAAATTTAAAATAAAACAGAATAGAGTAGCATTAACATTGTTGATTAATTTGATAACATTTGGTTGAATAGCAATGCTCTAAATGATCTGAACTCCTATTTGTACAGACACCGAGGAAATCTGACCCCGCTGAACTCGCTGACCCTGATTGGCAGCTGAGGCAGCAGGCCGGTAGTCTAGTAGATATGGAGAGAGATGAAGCCCAAATGACTACAGAGACAGGAGCTGCTATATTAGACGAGATTAGAGATATGCAGTTTATACTAGATCAAGCACAAGGTATGATAGTTATATAATATAAAAAATAATATGAAATAAAGTATGAAGTTTCAAAAAAGGCAAAAAAGGTCATAATTATTACTGAATCAAATATAGTACCCTCAAGGAGATAAGTATCCGCAAGACAACAAGTTTGCTTATATCCACAGTTTTATAACAACAAAATTTGTGGCTAGCTGAAATTCATAAACCTTATAACATTACGCTTAGCTTCTGGTAAGTGCAGGCTAACATTGAATCACCCAAGACTTGCTGAACTGAACTCTAACACATATTTCCTCTCTTAGGATTTGCTTACTCAATAAATACAATCTGAAGGAATAAGATTGTAGAGTCACTACTAGTGACCTGTTTTTTCTGTTTTTAATACTTTATTTGCAATCTAAATCATTTTGGCGAAACAGAAGAAAAAAAGACAATGGAAAGAAACCATAATGGTTTTACCAGAAAAACTGTATTCTGTTCAATCTCATAATAATAGCTCATGAAAATTTGCAAAAGGCCTTAAACCCCAGTCAAGTTTATCTACCTTCAGGTCATACAACTATAGAGTGTAAATTAAATGCTTTAACAAATTTTGCACGTTCGTTCGCTTCAAGATTAAGGCTTTGTGATGATTTTGATGTGCAAATTAATAATCTACCCTCCCCATCCCAATAACTACAGGAAAAACTTTTGTATACGATCAAATCTTTTTTTTGTGTGAATAAAGTAAACGGAAATAAGTAAAATTCGGATGTGCATAAAATAACGTAGGAAAGACCAGACAATTCAAATGAGCAGAATAATTTTGTTGTATTTTAGAAGCCAGAGAGTATGAGATGTCGGCAGCAGCAGCAGTGTTGTATGAAGAGCCAGCGGAGATTGGCAGCAGCTCACAGATTTACAATTACTCAGTACCAGATTACTCTGTACCGCAGGCCTGTTCACTATCTCCCGCTGAGGGTGAGTCATAGCTACACTGATTAAAGGTTGATTTAAATCTAGCTGTTGCACGCCACATCGTCAAGTGTGTGTAGAGAAATTTGAATTGCCTTAAGGTTGGTCTCAGTTTGTAGGTAAGTCGGAGCACACCTGGGGGCCAACCAAACCCAGTGGTCGGTGGAATGCAGTGGGTATCGAACCACGACCTTCAGCTTTTGCGTGCTGAAGGACCAGTGTTCTAACCGACTGAGCCACCTTCTACTGATATACGAGTTGATCCACACAAAGCGACAATGCCACAAAGAAGACCAATAAACAATATTTTGCTGAGGAAGCTGATATTTTCCAAAGGCAGATAGATCAGTTTCAAGTTCAGGCTGAGTTATGTTATGTTCACTATCTCTTGCTGAGGGTAACACCAACACTGCTGGTTTACTATCTCTGAGATGCAAGTCTCTCTACAGCATAGTGACGTACATATAAGAAGACCTACTGGTTAGGTTTTGTTTATCTGTCTGGTTTTAAGTTTAGGAACTCCAGCACATTTGAATCAATTCAGTAGCTACTGCAATGTGAATATAACCAACAGTAATTGATAGCTTGCACATGCGCAAAGTTGGTGAGCGGCTGAGTTTCTCAGTACCCTGTTGCTTTTCTGCGATTAACAAAACCAAAATGTACGAAATGATCCATCAGAAGAAGTGAGGTTAAAGTGGCAGCACACCATCTGACCCTCCTGTTGTACGCAAAATGTTTCGTTGACTGACCTCTCCAGAGGCGCGCTGATATCACTCATACTACAGGAAGACACAATCAGGCATCAATACATTTCAATAACAGATTTCATTTCTGTTGTGTTGATTACATAGTCATGGGTTCAAGCCCATGAATTGAACAATCATAATCGAATGTCCCGTCTGCAACACATTTTGGTCTATCTAATTTCTACATGTTGAAGGCAGATATTTCTTATGTTTGTTTTGTTAGTTATGAGACATCAGCTATGTCAGCTATTTGGTCCGTATTTTCTGTCTGCCTATACCCCTTATATTTTGAGCTCTGAGTCATTATACTACGATACCTACAATGATTTAGCTAGTATTATATTTTGTTGCAAGAGTTTTCATCTGTTATGGCATTGGTTGTTAGATCTCAGCCAGGTCATTTGCTAAGTCCGTACTTCCTGTTTGTTCAGTGCCATGATCCCACGAGCCTGAGAGTTATCATACTATTATACCTACAATGTATTAGTTAGTATCATATGTTTATCATACATTACAAAGTCCATACACCCTGTTTGCTGAGTCTCCAGATCTGTAGAGCTATGAGTATCTCTATACCCTGTGACAGGTGGTAGTTACAATGATGGCAGTAGTCTCTCTAGTGAGCCGATAGTTAAAAGAAGAAGAAGAGCAGCAGCAGGAGGAGGCAGAGTATGTAAGGGTAAACTATACTCTAGCTCTGACTGTAAGTAAACAATACAAACTTAAACGTATTTACTAAAACTACACAGGCCTCACGTGTTTATTCATTCACAAACAATGCAAACTTGAACCTCCGAATGTAAGCTACACATGATAATAAGTGACATTGTGTCGGGGTTATAAAAATACAATACCCTAGAACTCCACTGGTATTTGGGTCTTCCAACTACAACATACCTTAGAATAGTAAAGTTTTCCCAGCAGGAAATGTGCCTATTATTGCAGATGCTTGCAAAATTACCACACATATTATAATATAGTATAGTACTGCCTCTACCAGATTGCCATCTTGTTGGATGTAAAACAAACACATAATACCACCGAAAGATTTCGGTTCAACTTATCATCTTATTTTATACAATATTTGGCCAGTCTGATAATAGGATTGACTAAAGAGAGAAAAGTTATATTTGTTATTGCCATAAACATATAAACGCTATATATATTTATATGTTAATGGCTATTGCATAACAAATTTGGCATTTGTCTTCTTAATGCCTTCTAAGTTTGGCTGTACATAGTGGAAGTTGATAGGTTCTCAAACTCATCCTGAGGGTAAACAATTCTCTAATTTTCTCATGGGAATTCATTTATATTTATCTACACACATACGAGTTGTAGTTATTTTCATTTGGATAAAAGAAGGAATTACTCCGAATGAAAATTGCTAGATTTTTGTACTGTTGTTAACAGCTGAAGGAGAGGGAAGTGCTCAACAGAAAATGGTTGTCAGGACTAAGAAAACTAAGAGTAAGCTTCGCTACAGCATAATATTGGTTGCATTTTGCAAGTAGAAAATTTCAAATTTTCCCATGCCAATCTCCCCAGAAGTCAGTATAAATCTGGTCCTCCTAGTTAGACTAAGAAGTGGATTAGACCATGACAGAGTTTTATCTGTTGTCATTGACTTGTTTTAATTGGAGAATTTCAGAGCATTGTATTGTGGGATACTCTGTGATATGCCCATTGTTCACAGACCTTCCTGCTTTTTTTGGGAATTTCAAAAAAATGAGTTATGGGATATTTTTAAGAACGCCCACGGATCATAAGCCCACCCATTCTAGTTGGGAATTACAGAATGGTGCATCATGGGATATTCTTTGACATGCCCAAAGTTTGCGTTATGGGGTATTCTTTAATACGCCCTCTTATTGGTATCCTGTTTTGACGACACATAATCTGTACGAATCAATTTATAGAGAAGAAAAGAGTACAAAATAGCCGGAGAAATCTCCGGCGCTGTAAGGCTATAATTTCTGATATCAGTAGTGAAAACAACCGAGACGTTCATTATCAGGGTGAGTGTGAACCATAGACGTAGGCGTAGACTTGGACTTGGACTTGGACTTGGACTTGGACTTGGACTTGGACTTGGACTTGGACTTGGACTTGGACTTGGACTTAGTATGAGATGTTACATGACTGCTGTTTTGAAGAGAAAAGCATATTGTTGTATCTTCAACTGTAAGATGTGCGTGTGTGTGCTTTTCACGGGTGTCAATCAGGACAGCCCAACCTGTAGTAGTCTACACCAAGTTTGGCCCATTTGCGGGCGTGATCAGTTGAAGGAAGTAACTGGAATGCAGGCAATTGGATTAAACATGATCTAGTAGTAGTCGGACTATCTGGCTGAGCCCTTGCTTTTGCTTTGCTAACTTTTTGTTTTATTCAACATCAAAATTAATGGGATGAATATTCAAAAAGAGAAGAAAAAATGCTTTTTTGGATATCGACAATGTCAGCTGACAGTTACTGATTGACTCCTTGCTTCTGTATTTTGTGCTGATTTGATCGTAAAATGAGTTTATATTACTATTGCCAATTCTTTTAGATACTCATAGATACCTTATTGGAGAGCGTCAATTTTTCTTTTTAAATACTGGTTGGACTGAGTGATTGTACTTTTCTATTTTAGACAAGGGGGATGGAGACCAGTATACACCACCAGGTCAGAGTACCAGTAGTAGAATCTGCTCTGTGACTCCAAACCCATCACACTCACTTAGTAAGTTAGTCTCTAAATCTCCGGCACAGCAAGTCATACATAGTGAAGATGGATCCTCTGGTGACATCAACCAATCATATGTCTACCCTGTAGCCGGCAGCCGATCAGATGACACCCCTGTAGCAGCAAACATTCCTCAGTATAAAGCCGAGAAAGATGTCAGCACAGCCGAAGCTTCCCAACATTCATCTAATGAAGAGCTTTCTGTGTCAAGAAAAAGAAACCGTGTACTGCCATTTCCCTCATCTCAATCTGGCAGTGCTGTCTCTATTGATTATGGGGCTGCTGCAGCACAAGCTAAGCGTTCTGTTGATTATGAGACCGCAGTATCAGGTTCTCCAACACCTGCTCAATCAACCGATGACGACTCAGTAGATGATGGAGTTGCTGTCCTCAGCGAAGCTCCCTCTATTGACTGCGGGGCAGGAGTCAAACCAGCCCTGACCCTCCCTTCGTCTCAGGCAGTTAGCTGTGCGTCTGTTGACTACGGAGCTGAGGAAGAACTTGTGGAGAGAGGCACAAAGAAGAAAATGACAGTTGGGGGTACAGCCAGCGATGTTTCTGAGGACCACAGTCGTGTTCCTGCAGATTCTTGTAGAGTGTTACCTGAGCCCAAAGTTGACTGCACTCCTATTTTGATAGGTCCTAATCTGGAGATTAATATCCCAGTGCCAGAAGCCCCAAAATCTAGAAAGAGAAAGAAATCAGTGCCCAGACAACAGAAGACACCCCGTCCAAGGAGGCAAGCTGCTGCTAAAGCTCTACAAAGAATAAGTAGTGAGGTGAAGAACTATGAGGCTGTCAATAAAATGCCAGACAGATCAGACAACTTACCTGATGTTGTGATACAGCATACAACACCTGTACCTAACCTCTCATTTTCAGTAGCTCTAGCAGGTAGCACTGGGGGAAGACTGACACATTCCACTCCATGTCCCACGCTGGCTTTTAATGATGGCCTTAAATCATCCAATAAGTCACCTGGGTTCACACCTATTGCTAAAAAGAAGCGCATATCCAACATCCAACCAAAAAATAAAAAGGTTTCTGAGCACAAGCAAGATCAGAATGAGCCCATACAACCACGTGAAAACACACAGCCAAGACGCTCATTCAGTCATGATAAAAGTATTGAGAGTGTCATTGGCTCAGTAACTTTACCATGGGAAGGAAGGAAAGTGTTCTCTCGAGTTAACCGCTCACAAAGCTCTCATAACTCGGCTAGATTAGCTACAAAAGAATCAACTGACCATGTTGTGGTTGATAGTGTGGAGAGCGAACGAATGAAGCCTATGCAGAAGCCCGTTAACATTGAAGGCACCTCACACTCTGGGCCTTCTCTGACCCTCAACTCTGTAATTAGTCAGCATCAAGAACCTGACGTCACACTGAAAGAAGGCGCAGCGATTGGGTCTGCTGCACCTGTTAACGATATGATTCTCGCTGAGAATAAAACAAATTTGGAAGTCAAAACCAAACCATTTACACCCAAACCGTTTCAGAAAACAGTCAGTATCGAGCTGGATGACAGCCCAAGTATAACCTGGGATCAACAGCGATCAGATGAAATCAATGTTCAGGTTGACCCTGAGCCTGATGTTATGGGAAATGCCCTTTTGGAAAACCAAGGCGTAAGCGTAGCAACAAACTCTGCTAGATTAAGGTAAAACATAGTCCTGTGAGCAAAAAAAAGTTGGAGTTCTCCGCCCAATCTTAGTGTGTGGACAACTCCTTTTGTTATTATATGTAAGCCACGCCTACATAAAGAAGTTGTCCAATGACAGTGCAGCACTGAAGTTAATTTTATTTTTGTATCAGATGTCGTCAGTATAGTTAGTTGGCAGTGGTAGTATTTGAATGTTTAGTAGAACATGCTCTAGCTAGTACAAGTCACTAGTACTAGCAATTTTTCACACTCACATGAGAGAGCTGCAACTATGGATGGATGTTGGAGTCAGTCAGCACTAAGGTAATAAAAAATGATTTTATTCATACGTATTACTATTGGCTGTGTGTATGGACAGAGATGAGAGAGAGTGTGTGCCGTGTGTTGCCTCTGTCTCACTCAGAGTCAGAGACTAGAGAGAGGCAACACTCACCAAACATTGGACAGAGACTTGAGAGTTTTTGTTAGATATGTGTGTGTGTGTGTGTGTGTGTGCGGGCGTGTGTGTCGGCCTTTATTACATCCAGTATCCATAGGGATATGCCTGCTGAAATTGGCATTATTATTATCATTTTCTTATTGAGCCCTTCCAGTTTGACCATATGCCCATCAATAAATAAGGCCCACTGCAGCTTGGCATATTAAGTCTCGTGGTTGGGGCCACTAGCTAGTTGACTTGCACAACAATCTGCAGGTGATCTGTGAGATTGCGACAAAGAAGGTAGTGTAATGACTGCTCTATCCCCGAACCACATTTAAAAAAGGCCTATTTGTGGTATGTTGAGTCAGATCAGTTCAATTAAGGAGTTCTCTTGGTTCAACTTATTACAGAATAACAGTGATCATGACAGCATAATTTTGTGATTGAAGCAAACCCCAACAGGCCTAGCTAGCCAATCCTGACACCTACTAAGCTTCATTCCATAATCCATTACATTCAATGCATTCAATTTTGGGACTGTTAAATTGACATAATTATGAATAGGGGCAACACAATGCAATTATAATCATCAGTATACAGTCAATTGGTAGGATGAAAAGGAATACTCAATTCAGTTTATAATTACATAGTAACATTACTGGGACCCAAAAAACAGCGTGCTACGCATGTTTGCTAAAAGTTAACCAACTAATGCTGTGAATGTATTGGCGAGATACAATAGGCCTAATTGAGCAAAGTTAGTTTTGAAGTACTTCAGCAGCTTATCTTGACTTTGGCTTAGCTTGTCAATACAGGCTAAGGTGGGCCTCAATCCACTCTCTCCTCCATCATTGTCATCACATTTGCCGAATTTTTTGGGTTGTTACTGGCAAAGAGGCGTAGTGGTAATTTCTAGGTCATTTTAATGTTTCTTGGTTACTAAGGCTACAGTGAATAGAGTGATTTACAATCCAGGTAAAATTGCATCACGCATACTATTCCGAAAATAAAATTTAGCAGTCCTAAAATTTGGTCTGTTCATCACGTAACATTTGCTTCCGTCGGGAGGTTGGGATTAGACCTCGAACTAAACATCTTGCTCGAGTCGGAGTTAGTTTACTAGCCCTGTCTATGGAATTTGTGCAATTTATTTAATAGTATTATTCATAGTTACTCTAGTGTTCAGAAGTAGGCTTGTTGTTAGTGTGGATCTAACTAAATCAAGCACATTAGGTCGATCTTAATGTAGTCCCAGATTAACTCCAAACCATGTCTACACTGTGTGTGATTCAGGATCAGAAGTAGCCCAGTTGATAAAGCACCGGTCTCACAATCGCAAGGGATCAGACTCTTGAACACTAAGCCCAGCTGACCGAAAACCTAATTACATGCTTTCCACAACCAGTCGCATTAGCAACAATTCTGTTCTGTGCTAGTGACCCAAAACAGAAAAGTTTTATTATCTATTACCAAGTATCCTGATATTATCTGGCGTTACCTCAGGTAGATATGGGAAAACTCGTAATGAATGATCTCCCCACATTGAATAGCAGACCCTTCGCTATTGAAGTGCTCAGTATTTATTGAAAAATGTTGAGGATAGCTAAATTCTGGGTTAAGTTGGCTTAATAGGTCTAGTAACATCATTAAACACAAACCCCATAATTGTTTTCACATGCTATTTGCACAACAGAGTTTCCATCATAGTTCATTTCACTTTTTTTTTTTATAGTCTTAATGTTCTTGTTTATAGATATTAACTCAAGTCAAAGAACTGTGCCGTTAATAGGGATACCCACCTAACGAGACCATAGCTATGAAAGGTGAAGCATCTGTTGAGGCTCGACTTTCACTCCAGCATGTTATAGCTATGTGATATGCTAGGTCACCCTTAGGAATTACGGTTGGTGCGTTACCTCCCATCAGTTACATGACTTCAAACATTTTCATCACTCACAACATAATATATTTATATTTCAACCATTGTTGCCTATCTTTTTATATAGAATAGAGGATTGTCAGATATCAGTTTTGATCATTGTTATAATGATCTAGGCCTACTGATAAATTGTCAGTGCCAACTCTCAATTCTGCATCCAATAACTTTGTTGACCATTGATAAGCTCTAGGTTCCACAAAAGTCTCTACCTGCTTTGAATTGTCTTCTCAAATTTCTATGGTTAATGTTTTTCAGTCGATTTAGATTTAGATGAGTCCCCAGAAACAAGGATTGACTTAGAAGCTGTCTTGACTCTACTCTACCCACTTGGATAGTCTGCAAGCTTTCCAATATCAAGTAAGGTATCTACCAGATAAACATTACTTTATTCTATTCTCCCGGTCATTCAGTTATTGATTCCCAATTTCAGTATTGGTTTATACGTCTGTGTATTATACAACTTGTTCATTTCCTGGTGTCACAAAAGCTGCAGCAAGTGAAGGTCAACCTGCAAATTACAGCTCTTTAAAAAAAGTTTCATCTCTCTGCTAAATTTGTGTAGGAGTTTCCTTCCCGTGAAAAAGTTAAGGCTAGACAACTTTGTAATGGGATGAATTCATCGCTAACTATCAATTGTCTACTCTCAAAACAGAGAAGGAAAACTCTTTGCAAATCCACTTTCACCAAAGTCAAAATTTAATTGGCTCTCCCTGGTGTCATGCGCCCTGAGGTTAGGGTCCTACAATACTCCAAGATTATTCCGTTGTCTTATTCCACACTTTTTTAAGTCATTCAGCCTCATAACACTTAGATTTAATTTGTTCAATGTTTGATGAAGTTATGTTGTTCTTTGCAGGAAAAGATTTTTATTTACAAGCACGTGAATGATACCATCTCACAGATCCTATCATTGAATGAGTTGTAAGTAGATAACTTAACAGGTTTCAAGCTCCTTCCAAATCATATCACATGAGGCTCTGAGTAGCAAATGTAGTATACATTCTTCAAGACTGAGTGATGCAGGGAGCAGCGGTTGTTTCCTTAATTTGTTGTAAACTATATATATATCTCATCCCTTCAAATCTTGTCTTTTTTCTACAGAAGCGTTGGGTGGGCCTATGCAAAAAAAGTGAAATCGCCCAGTATAAAAAAAAATTGAGATCTGTTTGTATGTGAGAAATTCTATAACATCATTTAATACAAAATCTAATTTTGCATTACAGAATTTGACACATACGAATTTGAAGTACGACGTAATTCTACCAAGGAGTAATTGGGGGCTGGTACTCATTGTTGATTTGTTCCTTTGATTAGCAAAAATCCGCAAAATGTCATTGCATTCTTCTAGTTATCTGCATAAATGTATCAGTTTGATTATTACTTTTCAGAAGATCTAGTAGGGTTGCCGGTAGCAAGAGATGAATTTTGAGCTGTCTTGACCCTACCCTTCATTTAACTAGCCTTCTCGGATAGTCTTCTAACATCAGGTAAGACATCGATCTGATAAACATTGGGCCTTATATATTCGCCCAGTCCCTCAGGCATCACTTACAAATTTCCGTATTGGCCCAATTAGCTGAGAATATATATCTCACAAACAATGTCCTTGGCCTTGTCTAATAGCAGTGGAAGGAGTTTTAGCTGCAATCTTAAGACATCTTCATTTTAAATTTGATGAGGTGTAGGTGTAGTCAGGTTTTGTGTAACTATTCCCTGTCAATATCCAATCAAAGATAAATAGGACTCACTGATAATTTTTTTGTGTCAAATGTAAACCCTTCAGGTTTACCCTCAAACTCTTAAGTTTTTGATTGGGGGGGAATCATCAAGCTAGCTACATTCAGGATTTACTAATCATAGTAAATTACAATGGCAATTTGTCATGCATACATACATACCTACCTATGATAGACCAAGTTATGCCCATTTGCCTGTATTCGAAGTTCCTCCCCATCCACTGGTCATGCTGCAGCGTGACCAGCGGAAAGGAGCAACTGGAATACAAGCAATTGGATTAAACTTGATCTAACCTATGGCGGGCATAATAATTGTTGACATTAATCATGACAACTCACTGGTTTGCAACTTTTTTGTAATGTCCACATTTCAACCTATACGCACACCATATAATTGTCATTTTGGCTCGGTGAATAGGCTATGAGTTATTTGGGGAGACAAAATAAGTCATTTCATAAATATTTATGTGTGAGGTCTGAAATATCCGGGCAATAACACAACCTAGTTGGCTGTATGCTATGTATGTATTAAAAAAGGGCTTGTATGAGAATATCCCACAATGCAATTTATTGGGAATTCCTCATAAACATAGAAATTTCTCGCTTTTTTTTCCCATTTTAAAATGTTATGATGATGGGTCTTTCATATATCTTTAGGCTGAGGACATGAGGCTCGGAAGAACTTCTGGCGCAGCTGCAATCACTAAAGATTTCCGATACACTCGGCCTTGCATATAAGGGTATGTAATCAAACTACAAAGCAGAACACTTCTGTAGAGGTATTTTCTCCTGCAACTTATCTTTTCACGTTTGAAATTGGTCTCCATTATAGGAATATTTTGATTTAACTTGTAACACAGTTCTCTGGATTTTATAGCGAGACCAGGTTAACGGGAACATTGTAATGCTGGTAACTTTAGAAAAAGTGGCATTGGCTGAATACTGTTTACCACTCCTTTCCAATATAACTACTGTGATCACCTACATCTGTGGGATGCAGATGGCGGTGTTCTATCCCGATTTCAACTTGATCCCTGCTGTACATTGACGTTGTTTACTCTAGTGGAGAAATAAGCTTTGCGTCTGAATATTTCAGAAACCATTTATGCGAATTCGCTTTTGTTTCTATCAGCAATTGAAAAACTTTATTTACATTTCATGAAGCCCTGACACCATTCGTAAATAAGTATTGATTATCGTCTGCGGGAGGAAAAATCATCTCTGTAAATTCGGACTAAAGCACCCTTATCAGTAATGTGTGGACAGAGGAATTCAAAACAAATTTAATCCTGTTTCAGTTGTACCATGAAAAAAAGCCATGGGGCTATATCTGTCTCAGAGAAGAGACAATCACAATTGTTTTTTAATGATATACATAAATAAAAGAGCCCTCGGGTCTATTTCTGTTAATTAGGGGAGAGTTTGTTGGCATCCTTTGATAGGTTTCCTATAACAGTTTGGCTATTATAGTCCAACAGGAATCATGCTGAGATAATAGAGTAAATATTTGACTTTCTTTTCATGGTGGTTGCGAAATCTAATAATACCTCTCTGTCAATAGACACACTGTCTATTACTTTTATTTGCAGCTACTAAGATTATAAGAAGTTATGGCTGGGTATTATTTAACTTTGGGTGCTTCACTTACTATTGTTACGATTTATAAATAACTTGACAGACCGCTGGGGAGAATTCTATCATGTTGAAAGCGAGAGGACACGCACACGAATACTGTTGTTTATATAATTCGAAGGTGTATTCATCCGGCTGTTATGTAGATTAGACGTGGTATAATGGAATTCTAGTTTTTTGCCCATTGTGGCATCGTGTCTGTTTTCCTCATCATTGCTTTATGAATCAAAGTCATCTTTATATCATGTAGCTAAAACAAAATAAATCAGTCAGCTTGTAAACGCCAATCAATCATAACCTGATCTAAATTACAACAAATACTGTGTGTAGTCCAATGGTCAATGCAATGCCCGTGAGAATTTTTCTGCATATTTTTTTAATGAACTGGTGAGGTAATTCCTTGTATGATGTTGTTTTTTATAGATTGAGATTTTAGTGGACATCTTATATGACTGGACCTATTGCGATTTGAAAAAACAGTACCATGCTAGAGCCGAGATCGATTACTCTATCGCCTAAACAAAGCCTTTACAGTGCTCCCCGATGAATGACTTCATCTCAAGATGCTGCTCGAACGACTCCCACTCCCTATGCCTGGCTCTGTTTTTTTGCAAGTGGCCGTAATTTTGTTGCATAAAAGACGCTTCTACAAGGGATTAGGCTGTGTTTTCTTTGCTTGATGTTAGCTGTCTTACAAAACTTGTTCAATGAAAATGTGAAAATGGTTTTGCAACTTGTTATATTACCATGATTTCCTTGTTAGCAGGTACTGCCAGTTATTGAGCTAAATTTTCTATAGAAGTATATAATATATATATATATATATAGTTTTTTATCCATATTCACTATTCTATTTTCTCCATATTCAGCAAATAAATCTTAGTATTATAGAGTCAGACAACGATATTGTCGAGTTTTGATTCAGATTTAGTTTTGTCATGTTAACTCCTGTTGCTCCCTTCCACTGGTTACGCCGCAGGCCTGTGGCATGACCAGTGGATTGAGAGCGACATGGAATGCAGGCAAATGGACCAAGCTTCGTCTATGTTAACTCTGATGATAGGAGTTGGTGATATGAGGGATTATCATTTGTCATGTAGTTTAGATTTACCATGAGGTTTGGCATGTAAGTCTGACTAGACAAGGGGAAAGGGGGTCAGTATTTTTGATACCATATACCTATGACTGGCCTGCCACTAATTGTTTGCTGCTAGGCTGTGCGTTTTATTTAGCCTCAACCTTGGCTGGAATCAAGGCAACACCATCACCGGGTAGGAAAACTGTTTGATTCTTTTTTGTCTATTGAAGATTGGTATCTTAGTTTAATGGTCACTGCTTGCTCGTAGTAGCATCAGAGACCATGGATAATAGTCTCTGGTATCATACCACAGTTTGGCAGACAAAGCAAATGTGTTTCAATGTCACTGCTCACAAAATATTTCACAGCCTAAGTTTCATATCATAGTTATTCATCGCTATTATGCTCTAACCACAAGTACACAAGTACTTGAACGGAGATCATCACTTGGACGTTATGCTGTGTATTTGCTCTTGTGATAGCATGTTGGAACTGTGCCAAAACAGAACAATTTGTCAATTGATAATGTATATGCGCTGACGTTTAGTCATTCACGTATAGCTCAGTGGTATTGCTTTGATGTCGCATGCACAAGTTCCTAGGTTCTAATCCCAGGTTGGGAGAGGATTTTTGTATTTGAGGTAAAAGCTTCAAAACTTCTCATCTTGGACAACGATCTGACCTTAACTACACTGTGTGAAGGTATCAATTCCAATTAAATCTTATGATTTATTCACGTACAAACTGAGCATTGTTCTCAAACCTGTAAACATTTCATCCTCAAACTGACCAAATCTCAACCTGCTATCACAGAGTAAGGATATACAGAGGGGACAGTTCAATGATAGTTATAGTGCCTGCGGTTTTTGATTCATTGGGGGAAAATTGTGCACAGCTGGATGCCAAAAACTCATTATCTCTATATGTTGTAATGGCATTTTTCTTGCAGACATCCCTACCTTTGATGGGCCATTATGCATTCTGTATTTATCCTAAAGACTGATTTCCAACTTTGCTGGAATATCCAAGCTTCAAGCTATACACCATATTATTGTCATTTTTTGCTAGGATTCATAGGCTAAGAGTAATCCAGGTTTTTGAAATGAGTTTTGTCATATAGATTTACATGTGACAATTGATAGACGGCTGGTCATCAAAATTAGGAAATGTCCGTGCATTGACCTAAGCCCTATGTAAATCTATATGATAAAACTCATTTTAAAAACCTTGATTACTCATAGCCTGTGTATCCTAGCAAAAAATGACAACAATATGGTGTATAGCTCGAAGATTGGACATTTCAGAAAAGTTAGAAATCAGTCTTTAGGATAAATACAGAATGAATTGTGACCTATCAAAGGTGGCTATGTCTGCATGACAAAACTCCACTGTAACTTATATATATTCTGAAATTGGCAGGTGGCCAGATTGATGAATTTCCCCCAGTGGATAAAAACCGCAGGCACTACAACGATCATTGAAGTGTCCCCTCTGCTTATCCTTACTCTGTGCTGCTATCTATCTTTGAATTTTAAATTGTCAGCGACTCAGCGTTGGGAATTTGTTCCATTGATAACAGATGCACATTAAAACAAAAGAAAAGCTTCATACCCACAGTGATCACATGCACTAGACAAAGATCAACCTTATAATTCAGCTCAGAAACCGGTGATTCACTTTTTCTTCTGATTTTATTATTTCATTATCATGCACACAGACACATAAAACTAATAAAAAACGTCCATAATAATACAATTGAAAATCAGTGTAGGTCAATTATGCACCATTCTAAGACAGCTTGGGGAGTTGAACCTTCAGTTAATTGTTGTATGATCTATCTAGCCTTGTCAAACGGCTTCTTGGTAGGCTGTGACAAGGCTAGATATGCATTGTCAAACACTAAATTGATCATGTAACGCTACTGACTGCACTTGCAGCAGTCTCAACACTTGAAACAGAGACGGCCACGGTGACAAGGCTTGAATTCACTGCATAACTTTCAGATCCCAGCGAAATTGATTATTTTACTTTCTATTCATGCTGGTGCACAATTTAGTAACGCTTCTCTGTCAATAAACACATCCCTAATATTTTATTTGTAGTTAGAGAGCTGGAATATATAACTTTAGAGTCAGAGCAGGCTCCTCTTGATGTAATTATTATATGTAACAATATGTAATGTAATATGAATATGAAATATGTATGTAATTTAAATTATACCAGTCTATGAATCAAACCCATTTTGGGTTGATTTTGATCAGATTGGAATGCCTGCCTAGCCTACAACTGTGTCGCCATCTCTTTTCCTGATGACGAAAGCTTCATAATGTAAAACAGGAGAGAACTCAAGACGATATACCATCTCAAATAGAATGATGAGTAGCTAGGTAGCTATCGCACCGAACAAATCCTGCAAATGAAGAAAAGAAGTGTAATGTTAAGTAGTGTTGTCCTTTTTTCTGTCAGACAGAAAATAAACCACTGCAATAAAAAGTCATTCACTGTTCGGCCTTGCTTCAGTCAAGGAGTAAAAGAGTTCTTTTACACCTTGCTTCAGTTACGCCTCGCCTTGTTAGTATAGCAAGATGGATACTGTTTGAGAATCTTCGGCAAGTCTCTGATAGAGTTCTGTAGCCAATTAACAATGCCTAATATACCTGCAGCTAAATTTGAAACGATGTTTTATCAGAGACTATGATTTAATGTCACAGCTGTCAAGCTGTGGTCAAGCTGTGGTCTCTGCAGTAAACTCTTTGGTACCACAAGAACAGATGGGTTAACTATGTGAACAGTTGAAAGGTTTACAGATTTATAGATTTATTTGTATTTCACTGTTGAAATACTGTTATTTGGCTAAATATGAGTCAGTGGCATTATCAACCACATTCTAAGTCTGAGCGTACAGTAACCTTCAATATCTCAATTCACTTGCATACAAAATCATCGCAATGCTACAACTAAGTGGATAGATCAGTGTCGCTGCGCCGTGAGGAATGCTCTGAAAAAGTAAAGAAACTTTCTAGCTTGTACATTCCAGTCTAGAGCATTCGTATGTTTCTGGTGATAACACAAATTCAAACACAAGTAGATTGATCAGACCTTAGTCTATGAATAACCTGTGTATCCATGTCTGATGGGCATAGCTTGAATTTGGTTGCAAAACCCTAGAAATAAAATGCACCATGGGCATATCATCCCTGGCTACAAATCTGTCTATTGCTACCCCATTACTTAAGATAACAAGCACACAAAGTAATTGTAAATTGTTGAGGGATTAATACTAGCTACGAGCTCGAGTTCAGCTAGCAAGGGGCTAAGGCATCTGGAGTTACCAACATGTATAATTTGCCAATGTCCAGTATCAATACCCCCCCCCCCCAAACAGGGTGACTTGATGTTAGCAAGTACTAAATTAGCGTCGTTCTAAACCCTTAATTATGCTGATTTTGCCTTTACAAAACTTTTGCCATGACTTGTATGAAAGCATCAAATTTGTCATCTTTGCTTCAGGACTTTCCATATCTGAGAATGGAATGTTGAGGAGGTAGCGTCACATAACCAATAAGGCGGTAGTTATTGAGTACACTTTTCCAAGAGATGTTTACTACACCGTTTTCACCTATTGTTGTGTGACAGTTTATTGGTCAACTTAATAAGGCCAACAAACACAATTAACACAGTACCGCTGAGACAAAAAAATCCTTCTGCTGTGCGCTTAGCCTAGTGTCTTCCCATAACATATGACATATAAAAACACGAAAAATGGCACGTTACCAATACTGGGATCGAAACGTTGCACAATGTAAATCTTTCACTAGATGCTCTTAGCGGTGTAAGCTTTTTAGGGAATTCTTTTTTGTTTGAGAGATTGAATTTATGAGAAAGACAACTATGAGACATAATGTGCAGAGCGACCATTTATCATGGCCATGACCAACCAGCCCAGTGGCCAGAAAATCTCTGCAATAATCTCATTATCCACAACACAATAATATTTGATACGAAAACCTTGATTAATTGCAGAAGGCAATACAACTGATTTAAAAAAGATTGGGTTATGCCTCGGTGTCCTTAGATAGGTTAAGGTACAACCTGGATTGATGTGATACTTACTTTATAGGCATGAAGAGCATGATTGCTCAACCACGGTTACTTTCTCAATCGAGGCCTCCAGAAGCTAGTTACTCGGCATCTGATCTTCTCGAACATTTGAGGGGACAAGTAATATTCTGGTGTCTGCTATTGCCTTCAAAAGAGGGCAGTAGTATACTGACATATAATCCTTGAATTATGCTGAATATCCCATGTAAGGCTGTTTGTAATTAGTCTGTTGAAGATAGAATCTGTGCTCATTCATAGTTTCCCTGACATTCAATATCCTCTCGCAGTGAACTGTATACTATATCTTATCATTCTAAAGATAGAAGAAATTAATAAAGGCAATTAGCAACAAGCCACAAAACATCCACCTAACCATCTCCACCTCCATCTAACTAGGTGAGGTGACTCAATGTAAGCTGGCGGGATATTCTGCCTAGCTGTGGTGGGAGCCTATATAAAGTAATTTTGGAGAGTACTTTTGCTTGAAATAGCAAATCCCCTACCAATAGTGAAATCCTCTAAGGCACGAAGTTTATCGTACACATATTTTCGATGGAACACAATACGCCGATTAGCTTTTTTTTGGTTTTGCCCTGTTGTTTTTGTCAGAGATTTTATGATAACCTACTCCCAGAACTCTTGCAAAATTGAAGTGCGTGATATTCACCTGTGGGTCAAATAATTCCCAGTCGTTATTCAATATGTTTTAGTGTTGATGGTAGGGAGGCTCTCATCATCAGAATCACTTGCTCAGAACTATTTGGTTATTCAGTTAGAAACATTCAGTTCCATATCGCTCACTCAGGATACAAAGCCTACAGCTCCATCTAGCAGTGAGTGGTTTGTGAACGGGGACACACCTCTTCATTTCACTCAGATAGCATTTTTGGCTATTTATTTGTAATTGGAACACACCTGACCCGTCATTGGGGTGGTTGATGTACTTGAAATGAAATGTCAACATCCTTTATTGCTATTCAACGATATGTTATATACATGATCAACAACGTTAATGATATTCTATTCAATTTCCTTTCTGGTTTTTCTGTTGCTAATTTTTTCTGGCACTGAGTGCAAAATATCTCCAATAAGACGACTTTAGTTGCCAATAGAAGTATTTATTTATACATTGAAATGGTACTTAATCTACTGGCAATTCGACGGGAGCATAGTTGCTCTACTGCAGGAACATTCTCAATCTCAGCAAGTTGTTGTTTATTTACTAGCCTATATCTCATCATTCATTGCATCAGCAAATCTTCAAATTCTATCCTGACGTCTGGTTTCCTGCTTGCAGTTGAGGACTGATCGAGCCCTCCGTCTCATTTGCCTGAGGTATACTGATATGTGTGTCTTGCATTTTGTTGGATGTGACAATAGGCTGCTTGCAAATAATAAATCCAGAAATATTGTGCTGCCACACATTCCAGTGGGCAGTATCAGCTTCTGCAATTACACTACATTACACTACACTAATTACGCTACATGTACTACTACAGTTATTTGCGAGAGGGGTTATCGAGAGAGACATCTCATTAATTACCCAGTTACCAGTTGCTGAGTAAACCCAGACTGGTCACAAAGTTGATAATACTCCGTTTAATATTCAGCGTATATTTCATATTGAGTCTATGAGATTCAACCATCCTGCACTGTATCAGTTTGATACGCTTGACCGATTTCAATGGCAGGTCTGTCTTATAAGTCTGCTCGCAGGTGCTTATATAGAATTATAATGTAATACGTTTTCCTGGTGTAGCTTGCAATAAAATGAATTTTTTTTAGAAAAACATTTTGATCCTTGTTCGGCTTTTTCTAACGAGTAGATTGGTATGAATAAAAAAAATAAGGTAAGAGAATTACAGAGGGGGGCAAATGTTTTTCGCTAGATGATAATATATACAAAAATGCAGGAGAGGCAGATAGGAAAATTGAGGGTAATACTGACCCATCTCCAATCAGTGAGCGCCCTAAGCGCAGGAGACCTGCTATGAAAACCCGGACAAGAACACGATCAGAGCCTGCTAAACCAGCTACTACAACAAGAGCAGAAAGTAAGCGAACGAGGAGCCTATCAGAGCCACAACCCAGAGCACGTGCTGGTGATGGTGATGAGGAAATCATAAGTGTGTCGACAAAACCTAGAGTTTCATTTGCTGACATAGTTAAGTATGCCACGACGCCGCGCTCTAGAGGTAAAGCTATAGTAGCTATGTTTGACACGCCCGAGCCAAGTAGTGCTATCAAGTCTATACTGAAGTCAACTGGATCAACTCTAAGTAAAGAGTTACATGCCACCAGCTTTGATTGCTACAATGCTGTGGCCAGAGAGATAACTCCCAAGGCCATGCCAGCCAGTGATGGTTTGGTAAAGGAGACTAGAGATGAAGTATCACGCAATTCAGATGACACTACAGTGAAGGCCCATCGTATAGCAGCTGTCACAACAGGAGAGGCCCATAATATAGCAGATGACACCACTACAATGAAGGCCCATAATATAGAGGATGACCCTACAGTGAATGTCTGTAACCCATGTCCGACTCAACATGAAAACAGCAACAGCAGTCACTTCATGTTCATCCATCCACCTGTTGAGGTGAGTGATCAGTATGATTTAATCTAATTTTGGTTATGGAGGACCATAAATTGAAATTCTTATGTTTTATTGAATTCTGTGTCTTGTTGTCATCGACGTTTAACTATTTCCAAACAGAAATGATGATTAATGAGGGACTATCAGAATATGCCCCAATGATAGTTCACAGTTACAGATAAAAAGACACATACAACGAATAATTGCGTAAAGTAACAAGGTCTGTCATCAATATACTGCTATGGGATTTGAGCCCATTGCTTCAAACACTTGCGAGTTGCCCTAACCGTCAGAGCTACACTGCCTTTTGTTCTATTGTGTTGGAGGTACTGTCTTGAAGCCCTTCTGATTTGCAAGCATTCATCTGAACAATCACAAATTCGACAAGCTGACACGAAATCATTTCAAGTTCTTTCTCTTTGCTGCAGACAAAACCGAAGACTAAAAACAGGCGCAATAAGAGCATTGTCCATGATGTCTCCTCAGCCTTTGATGAGTTTGATAATAAGCTGAGAAACTTTCTACTTGATGAATCTATAAATGAGAATAAGAGAACTACCACACCTACGTCTCACCCTCATACACCCGGTAACTATACCTACATCTCAAAATCCCACAACCGCTAGTTGATTGTTTTTATATGTGTCGATGAAGCGGGCATTGATTTTAGGAGATATCTGCTCACAAACGACAATTAATATTAATGTTTACTTGCTGCATTGCCTGCTTGGTAAGTTGTATAAGTAAATCGAATATAAAATAAATTGACTAACTGGAGGAATACAAGGTGGCTTGTACATGTTAATATGCCAAATGTTTAAGAAGGTGAATTCGTGACATGGATAGAGTGTTTCTGTGATTTTATTCATACTGATACCTTGACTCAGCAGAGAATGATGAGATGAGAGGTGGTAGTGACGGAGGATTGTTCTTCAGTCGACGGAGAAAAGAAAGAATCTCCAGATACAGCCTTCTATCAACATGTCACGGCAAGTTCAAGTCTGTCTGTACCAGACAATCTCTCAATACCAAAACCCCACAACAAAAACCAGCGCGTAAGTTGATAGTTTATTCTTGCAAGGATAGAAAGGAGATGAAATATTAGATGCCCAACCTTTTTGGCTTCCTGCTTCAAGATGTTTTTATTTGTACTGTTTTGGGTTATATTTGGCAAGAGACCGTTCATATAGAATGAGCAAGATTTTCTGAACAAAGTCCCAAAAATATATGCGCTCAGGATTATCGCTATCTGTTATTGCTTCATGATGTTAGATGTTATCTTTACCGCATGTTGGGCTCACATTTTGACAGCAGGGACTTTGAATTAATATCATTGAGATCGTTTCTTGCAATTGGGTTCAACTCTTTCCTAGTCATTTGCTCGGAATATATATTGGAGCTGAGTGATTTGGAAACAATACCTCTAGCAGCTCTCTGTCATCTAAGCAATGAACAATTGCAGGATCTCGATCCATTTAGCTCCCCACTTAAGATACAACTACATCATGCAGCCGCTGCTGTATCGTCTAAACTCTTCTTTACAGTGACGCTGAGTTCATCTCTGGGTAGAATAAGATCCAGATCAGCATCAATACCTCCGAGTAAGTCAAACTCTAACTCCATCACCGCAACACCTCACAAACCTAGAGTGACTGTCTCCAAAACACGGAAATCTAGAGCTGACACTACAACACGAGGAAAGAGTAGTTCTGCAATAAATGCCAAATCTCTCAAGTATACTGGGCTGGCTCCTTCTGTGTCCGCCAAGTAAGTATCTCAGCTGTGTTAGCTATCAAATTGTCGACATAGAGAAGAGAAAGGGAAGTGACTATTTCGGCATGGTTATTCTCAACCTCTTCAGCATCATCAAACTAAATTTCTTGTTTAGTTGCTGTTTTTCCTAATGTGTGCAGATATTTGCTTGACCCCCTATCAACTAAACAGAATATGAAACTTTTCTTGTATGTTTCGATGTAATAGGCTTTTATCCAATACATAAATGCCACTACCATCACACTGGCATAGTCTGAGCATCCTATTAGCCGGTGAACAAGTCCGCAGGGGCAACTCCAAATACCGAAAAAAATATCAGAGTTAATATCTAAGGTCTCCTTTAAGGTACTCCTTTTTTGTGTGGGTATATCTTAGCGAGATTTCGCTATATGAATTTGGTTGACTATAGAATGCAACTGCCAGCTACTCAGGTAGAGTTTCAGTACCTAAACCTTTGCCCCTTTGTTTTCTGCATTTCTTGGACAGCATTTCACTCTTGAAATAAATCAAAGGTAATAAAATAATAGAAAGCACTAATAAAATATAATATAATAATAAAATAAATATTAATAAGTTATTTTTAAATCAAAGGATGAGACACAGCGCCGGAGGAGATGACCCATACAATATGAGCAGTGATAGTTCACTGATAGGGCAGGATACAGACACACTTAGACGTCAGTGTTTCTCTGGTGTAGATAGAGCTCATATACAGAGTGACCTTCAGATGACCTCGTCACTACTAGATATTAGTATTATATCGTCTGTAGAGAGCGAGCAATCTTATACTGATACACTCACAGCTCCTACTTATTTATATCATCAGGTATAATATGATCCTTTAAATCAGGGAGAATTGAAGGGGGAGGAACTTGCACTCCATGGGCCACGCCATGATCTAACTTTTGTTTTTGAGTTATGCCCCTTCGATTCTTCCTGTTTAAATGTACCAAATAAGTCCCTCATCATTACAGGAGAGGAAGATTTACCATAGGTCTAGAGGAGTTAGTTTCTTTGCAGGAGAAAAAAATTCACGCTTGAAAAAGCAGAATCTGTGGTTATCTTGCATTTAGGCGGTTATGTGAACCCCTACCTTAACTCGCGAAGAATTTGTGCTTGCTAACATCTAGTCAATCCAAGACTAGCTACTATTTACAACTCTAGGGTGGTACTCTACTATTTGAGATTTACCATAGTCTGGATTTTGTTCATGCTTACATGTTTTCAGCAACAGATCCTCCCTTGAATCGGACAACGAGACTTACAATATAAAGTAATAGATTCTAGTCTGCTTTGTGTCCCCTTAAATCATGAAGATGGTAAGAGTATGGGCGAGATACAGAAGTCATGTTGTCTAATCATAACATAATTGAATTGATTGCCACAGTGGGATTTTCTTGGTTACCTGCCACTAAACTTCTCTCCAATGCAGAGAGGTTTGTCCCATCTAGAGTCTTGTGCTGGAAGCCATAATACTCATACAACACCCAGCTTCTCGGATTCCCGGATACGCTGGCTTGTTAGAGTTTTAAGGCCAAAATCACAATCTGATTGTTCACTCAATGAATGAGCGATATCTGTTACGTTCTTTCTCAGAAATTGCTCCCTCATTGTTGGAACTATATACATTCTGAGTGAGCGAATTTAGGAGGGATTTTGTAGAATTGAAAGACCAAGTAAGTGCTACTTTTTTTTATCAATGTAGTAGTGATAATTTGCTTCAGTAAATTATCACTCATTCTAATTGAAGGACACTTTGGCTAGAATGATAGGCCTGCCACTACCAAATTATAATTATTTGCCGGTGCCGTTTATTGAATCCCGACCTTGGAGATCGCAGGTCCATGAAGTTAACAATTAGTAGACTATTCCTCACACTCAATATCCATGTAGCCGATGAATACTATCACATGTTCTTATCTTTAACAAGGATGGAGACATACCGTTAGTATATTATAATAAGGCTGCCCCTTATGACGATGATGAGAATTGTTCACCCAGGAGCTCAACAGATGTTATATCTAAAGGTAACCACAAAACAGTCAGCAAGTCAGCTGTCAAAACCGAGCGGCTGATTTATGCTTCTATGGACCACCCAGAAGTAGACCAACCAGAAGCAGACCACCCTGATATAGACCACCCTGATGTAGAACAAAAAGCTCTGATAAAGGCTGTCAGCTCTACTGTCAAAAGTAGGTGAAACATTTAAATCTAAACCGATGGTGAGTACTAAATCAAGTTTGATCCATATGCCTGCCTTCAGAGTTGCTCCCTTCTACTGGTCACTCCGGCGTGACCAGTGGAGGGGATGCAACTCCTAATGCAGGCAAATAGAACAAACTTGGTCTAGGCTCGTACCCACAACTCAACGTCAGGTTTTGAAAGCTCTAGACAAACCGATATTTGAATATTATTGCTATGGAAGTGTTACTGGTTGTTTAGCAATCGCTGTTTTATTTTTAAATCATTTACATTATTGATTTATGGGGGGGGGGGCGTCTGACGGGGGCGAAGTCGATGGGGCTCAGACTAATGTCTCTTGTCCTTATGGTATATACAGGGGAGGCCAAAGATAATAACTTGACAGCTGATAATGTGACAGCATCCGAAGTTAAAGTGGAGAAGAAAACTCCTAAAGTAGTGGATCCCAGCACAGCTAGTAGAGCTAAACAACCTGCTAAATCTAAAGCCATAAGAAAGTCAACAATAAGTGAGTCATGCCTTGTGTCAATATTTAATGTGTATGGTTGTGCTTTCACCTTGAGCTATAATCATATTCATATTTCAACACGATGATGTTAAATTGTTGATAACGGGTTGAGGTTGTCGAATGAACCGGCAGGGCTGTCTCTGACAGGGGAAGGTAACAGATGGTGCTGTTACTTTGTTGAAACTGGCTAATATTTGGTTGAATTGAGAGCCTTGTGGTAGGCTGAATAGCAACCTTAGGACACAGTTGATCCTTCAAGCTGAAAGAAAATTCTTCTCAATCTTCTTCAAACACCTGAGTTGTCCCCCATTATAGATTTGCAGGTTATAATAAATTGTGACCAATACACTTTTTTTTGAGCATTATTCCCTGAATAGCCATAGAATATGTGGTATGAGATAAGTCACATTAAGTATTTGCCACAGTAAATATGTCAACCCTTAGGCGCAACTATTCCTTAAAAGTTGTTCTATATGTGTTTTGTTCAGTTGAAGTGAGGTCAAGGCCAGCTAAAAAGCGAAAAATCAAGGTGAAGGAATCCTCTGTGGAGAAGATAATTCCTAATGCAAAGACTTGCTGTCCCTCACCTACAAGCAAAATGTCGACTGCAACAAGCAAGACTCCTAAAACTAAAACACCAGGTAATGAACTGTATTGTTTATGATAAGATAAGAATTTATTGAAACTCTCGCAAAAACTATTCGGTAGTTTTGATTGAATAAAAGGAAAAAAATTCAAAAATGGGGTTATTATAAAAAAGGTATTGGGGCAGGGAGGGGAGGGGCCTTTGAAGAGACTAATACCATAATTGATATCAGACTGTTACTGGCATGGAACCTGCCAAAAGTTTCGTTTCGATTTATTAGCTGGTCATCCGTCATTTTCTAACATGATGTTTCAGATTCAGGTTATCGCTCAGTGAGGAAGCTGTACAACGCTAACTCAGGATACAGACTAGGTAGTGATGATGATCTGAGTCAGACTTCTACATGTAGTAGTTATCCTAGTCAGGGTACGGGACACGGGCGTACAGCCCTCAAATATAACAAGAAATCCAATAAGCTCAGGTAATTATACATATTCTAGTCAAGGTATGGGACGTGGGTGTAGAGCTCTCAAATATAACAAGAAATCCAACAAGCTCAGGTAATTATACATATTCTAGTCAAGGTATGGGACGTGGGCGTAGAGCCCCCAAATATAACAAGAAATCCAGCAAACTTAGGTAATTATACATATTCTAGTCAAGGTATGGGACGTGGGCGTAGAACCCCCAAATATAACAAGAAATCCAACAAACTTAGGTAATTATACTTATTCTAGTTAAAGGTGTTGAGCCCTCAAATATTAACAAGAGGATTAACAGACTCAGGGAATTGGAACTTCTTACAGTATGATGTGCTCTTATAGGGTTGTATCACTACAATGTAAAATAAATATATATCAATGTCTTACAACGCTATAAGTTTACACTGTTGAGTTGTCAATTAAATATTTTGAATGATGATCCAATGTAGCATTGGCAAGTAAGTCTGATCAAAAGAACTTTTGATACAAATTATCAATGACTCAACACGTCTAATTATCGTCATGTCATTAGCATGGGTCAGCATCTTTGATCTGTATGCTGGGTAGTGATATGGAGTTGTCTCCACACAAAACAAGGGAACCTAACTTCTAGTTATTATCAAATTTGAATTGTTTTACCTGCAAACTATATATACTCACTTTACAGTAAGAAAAGAACTCTGGCTACACCATCGAAACTGAAGGAGATTATGAATCTGATCAAGTTCTAAAGCCTGACTATCCTACCATCAAGCTACGGCACTGGCTCATCATCAGTGTTAGCAGTTATTATCTTTTTGTTGATGACCCTAATTTACTATACCTTTTTTTCATACCTTGATGTCTGAGAAAGGGCACACAATCACAAACAAGTTATTTTGATGTATTTTTTCATTGTTTTTTTGTTATTCAAATTGTTCGATGACTTGTTGACATATTTTTCGGTATTCGTGATTGGTAACTTGTATTCGGATAATAATATTTTTCCCTGTCCAAAAAATGTTAACAACTGTTGTTTCTAGTTTTTATCAACCTGTTTCAAATTAAAAATCATATTTGATAATACCATACAAATATCCAGGCATCCTATTAGGTGTACTGTAAAGTCTGTGTTGTGCAACAAACAGCTCAAAAATTAGTTTGAAAGTATGCAGCAATTACCTAGCTGGTCTTAAAAGGCGTCTAGTCATCATAATCATTGATATAGTGGCATATAATCAACACTTGGTTCTTTTCTTTCAACACACATACTTCATAGCTATCTTATTTTAATGTGGCAACTGTTGGATACAACTTCAACATTGTGCAGTAACTGAGGACAGGGAAATTAGGAATATTCAACCCGAACTCCCTGCTGAGAGTAACTGTACACATAATCATTCACCTAGACCTTATTGAGCTGAAGTGAGGCACTTTTTAATCTTGGGGTGACATAAAGCCGTTGAGTTGTGCAATGGCAATGATGAATGTTATCATTGATTGGGAAATCCAGGTTTTGTTGATTATATTTGTCAGTTTCAATGATAAATGCAGTTCAATTATAACCATAGGAATATAAAATGGGTGTATGTCTATGATTGTAACACTATTGCTTCTGAATAATTGAATGTTGTTACTTCACTATCAAATGACTGGTTCGATACTATGGCACCATATAGTGTCTTCTCTAGGATTATTACTAGGCCTATGAGAATAACCAAACTTCACTGTTTCAGTAAAACACCATCAGCTTCCAGTGAACAACATAACCACAGGATTCAAAGTGCTTTGGAGTACCGTAAATACACTCTGAACACTCCCCTGCCTCCCTTCTAGAACTTTGGGCTTGAATCCCTGATCTATCGATCAGATTGACTTACCATTGCGCTGATCTCCTGAGATTACAGATTTTCTAGCTGAAAATAAAACCAAAATAACACACTGCACACAATCTGTAATGTCTATAATAAACACACTGAACACACTGACATTGAGACTACACTATTATCATGTTTATCTCTGATCGTTAGAGACGATTTAGAAAGAGTACCTAACTTGAACCCGCTGATGATGGTACTTCCCTGAACATACCTAGTGAATCAAATTGAAAGTAGAAATAAAGCTATTTCAATAATCCATACTGTTCTGAAGGGGCACTTAAATCAGGTGCTGGCGAGGGGTGTTGTAAGGCCAGTGGCAGGTGCTATATTACAGCACTCGATGTCTATATAGCAGTGTTGTGGTTGCTGTAGGGGCTGCATAAGTGCTGTAAAGCATGTCCCACATCCTACAACAGTGGCCGTACTGGGCGTACATCGGTGTTGAATTGTAAAAAGTACCTAAAATCTATCCTAGCATGCACTATGGACTGCACCAACGAATCCAGTGGTATTGTGAGGAAATTTTTCATACCCCAACTCTAACAATTGGAAAAAAATTCTACCTCAATTTTACCCCAATCCTGTGCAATACAGTGGGCCGCAGGAAACTTAGGTCAAACCCAAGCTGTGCGTGACCGACACAATGAAACCATGAACTGACTAAACTGATACTTATATCAATTGGAAATTTAACTTATTTACTCACCAATTATACTCTGCAGGGTGACAACGATTTGCTCACACTGATCAAATTCAGACATAAATGAAATTGGAATGAATTGTTCTGATTTAAGTTGCATTGGCTGTAGCCTACTGCTTTTTATTATTGTAATAAACAATAGTACACTAAACAGTTTAACAGTTCTGTGAGTCTACAACAATTCCCATAGAGGCTGGTACCTTTCCTGTTGCTTGTTTGTGTCAGCTTTCTTGCTTTTGAAGAACTCTGCTGATCTGTGGGATTTCAGCCAGACCTTGACATAAGGCTTAGGGTTGAACTTCTTCACAGGTGGTCCTACCAGAGAGATAAATATGAGACTGTTGATAGTGTCAGATAATTGTAAGTGCATAGAGTAGGCAGAGAAACCAAGAACTAAGATGAAAAAGCCTTGCTAACCTCATGTACGTTATCATCTTTCCTAAATTCGGGTGCTGGAAGATCCTCAGGTGATGGAATACCCTGTTCCTCCTCTCCATCTTGAATACTTCTTTTTCTGAAATCAAATGATGACATGATCATCATGATGTGGGTGACTGGACTGGTAGCAAGGGGAGAAATGATCTGCCAGGCTTATTAGGTGACTGGCTAGTGGCTAGTCCAACTCAACTGTTAAATGATTGCCTTGAATTGTTGAGGGACCTGCTTTAATCCAACTCAATAATTGTAATAAAAAAACCAATCTACATCTAGTTCACTACACTACACTGCACAGTTACACACTCACTTTACTAATAACTTGTCTCAAATGACAACCACAATACAATTCCAAAAAATAGATTTCATTCATCATCATTCACTGCTTCACTTCATTTCACTTTCAGTTCAAAAAGTCCTAACACTCAACAGATTGTTGTATTTGTGCTTTAGGTTCAAGTTTTAATTTATTCATAAAACATAGGCCTACCTTCTTTTCATAAACAGGAACAGATTGGTCTGACTCATCATTCTCCAAACCCAACCAAAGTACAAACACCTTTCTTTTTCTTTGATTGATGAGCTGAGCCACACACACTTGCCTTTTCTCTCTCTCTAATTTTTTTCTCCTTCAGCATTGTTGTTTTGTTACCAAAAACTGAAGAGTTTAGCTTCAGTTCCCCAGCTTAAAGTGGGCACTCAGTCATATTTCTAAGAATACTATGTTTAGTGTGTGTTTCTAATGATGTTTAACATTAAGTAATGTTTGGTAACAATCGTTGTTACCAAACAATACTAAAGTAGCTGCATTTTCTCTATTCAATGGGAAGCTGCTGAATTGACCACCCATTGTATTGCATAGATTACTGGCAAAGCACTGTTCTCTTAATAGGAAGGTAGGAATTCAGCCTTCTTGTTCCTTAGCAAAACAATAACACAATCGAACTGAATAAATTGAGATGGGCTTGCTCTCAAATTGTCAGCATAAACAGGACTTTTTTGGATGGATATGTATAAATAGTCACCCCAACGTTTTCCTAAGGCGTTGGGGTGGGTGTCTGGCCTTACCCCAACGCCGTTGGGGACCGTTGGGGCCTCACAACACCACTGAACGAATCCCTCCTCTAAATTGCTATCACATATGACTGGATGTGATGCTGTATTCCTTTGTCAATTATGATGTCTACAATGCAGTGGCTATTCCTTTTTTATAAGAACCATGTTACATGCTAGATGCCTCTGTAATTGCTCCCATTAATAAATCCATAAACAACACAAACAAACATACGCAATAATGGTGACACAGGCTGGTGAAAGTTTACTCAGACTATGAGGGAAGCATGCAGTATATTGAAGATGAACTAGAAGACAAATTCCTGGCAAACCTATACACTGAAAACAGAGCACCTAAGAGAAACTGCTACAACATGTCAATAGGTAAGGTACCTGAATATGATTGTAAAGATAAATAGCCAACGAGGCAACTGCTGCTGCTAAAAAGAAAAACATTGTTTTAACTGTGATTGGTAATGAAACTCTGAACTTACTTATAAGCTTGAGCGTCCAAATCAAGTAAAGGATTCCACATTTGATGCTCTTGTTACAATACTGGATTACATTTAGAGCTGGAGTCAATGCGGTGTCGGAAGCTCTTAGGCTTGACATAAGAAATCAATTGCCTAATGAATCTGTTTCAAATTATATTGTAGCTTTATCAAACTCAGCATGAATGCAGGGTTTGCTAAAGTAACTCTTCATACATCCTCTTCGTAATAAACTGATTTGTGGCCTGCATGTTAGCCAAAATGAATTGTGAGGCATTGTTGAAAGAGGGTGATGCATTAACCAAAATTATTGTGACATCTATAGACATGACAATTGGGATGTGGCACATAAGCAACCCAGCTCAAACAATAGCCATCCAGCAGCAAGCAGCTTGCATACTGGCGTGAAAAGAATGCGTCTTGAAAAACCTCATCATAGTAGAGAAACACGCATTTGCTGGTCCCAACAAGGTTGATGACTGTCAAAATGAGCACATGGTCATGATATGTAGAAATTGTTCTAAAATAGGTCATTTCCTAAATGCTGATGACCATGGCAAAAGTGGTAATTTGAGTGCTGTAGAGATGGTCTTCACGCTAGAAATCAATATCATGGCTGATCGTCGCATACCAATCAATAAACCAATGAATGTTGAAGGTAAATATGTCAATTTATAGTTGGATACGGGGTGTTGTTGGTGTCTTTTATCATAAGAAACGTATACCAGTCAAAATTCAGTCATTGTAAGTTCTCTGCTTGTTTTGACTTGACATTAAATGACTATAGTGGCAATCCATGAAGGTTTTAGGTGAGCTTTCTTTGTTGGGTATCTATTTTGGGTTGTTGATCGAATCCCCAACCATTATTCTTAACTGACACTGTCCTTCTCTTCTACGGTTTCAAGCCAAAAACTGCATTAAGGTGAACTGATAGCTCTAACAGAACATTTGCCTGTCATAGAGAATATCGTATCTACTGTTGAAGTCCCAAAAAATCCTTCTCGAAGATGATTATCACTTTTAACAAAATAGCACAACGCCATGACATGACGTCACGCTGAAACCATGATTTTCAGAATCAGTGTTTGATCAAATTTCCAATGATATATAAAATGTTCAAATCGGTAAACATTGGAGTCATAACCTTAACGCCACCGTGTTCTGCTCAAGTTATCCTCTAACTCTTACTTGAAACTACAGTGCAGTTTACTTAATTCAAATCTCTTGAGACCCAAAAAAATTTGTTCTAATTAAGCAGAGTTTTAAATAAGTGACATGAGACTGCATTGAGTTGAGATCTGACTATAGGGACCAATTTTCCTTGTCTGAATTGACAGGAATTTTGCATTACAAAGTTTGAATTAACCAGCTTACACTGAACTTTCTTTTTTTCTGACTCCTTGATATGTTTACACAATTGACAGTCTAACAAAGTCCTTCCCTGACCATTGAATGTGTTGCAGGTAATATCCAGACTGAAGAATAATACTACAGAGACAAATTAACCCTGCCACCATTTATTTTGCATAATCTAGCTAGAGAAAAAGAAGAAGAATTAGAAATCGGAAAACATCATGTTTTAAAAAGAATCTAACTATTGTATATGGTTAATAAAAAATGTTCAAATACTAAGTTTAAATACATATCTGAGTTCTGCCTGTCTATTAAACAACGCATTCAAAACAACTAGAGAAAGGAACCCATCATAGAACTCTCCTTATCAAGTTAATGATAATAGTAATGTGTAGTAAGTAAAACCATAGTGGTTTGTAGAATGTCATGACAAACTTGTCATAGGGATGTCAGTCAATCCTTGAGCATCCTATTCAAAACAAGACGCAAGTTTGTGACATTATGTGTTACCTGCGGATGTATAAATATAAATCAAGACATTAACTCAAAGTATCCAATATCTGATAGGGAAATAATCTAACCTTGTAAAATAACCTTAATCAAACTGAAGCATGATACACATGGGATTGCAGTGTAATATAGGAATGAAGCTCTACTGTCCACTCTAAGCATTATGTTGATAATAAGGTTCAGTGTGAATAGAAAATGTAAGGAGCAAAAAAACATGTGTAGACATTTACTATATTAGTCATTACACCAACTTGCTCCCTGAACTGATAGCAGCAGATTACTATAAAAATGGTAGAAAATATGTAGCATATGGGTGCCTTTTACGGTATAATGTTAGCTCATTGTAAGAATGTGATAGAATATGATGATGGCGCGCTATTACATTCACCAAGTACCCTTGTCTTGTTGTATGAGTGCAACCACTGTGAGAGGATGGTAGTTATGTATGTGTGACAGTCCACTTATAATACTCAGCAGACTGGACTACACGCCCCCCTCGTTTTATCTCTCTGACTTCTTTCTCTACAAGTAGAAAAAAATCTGATAACAACAGATAGAGATTATTAAATTAGCAGATCAATTCTACTGACAGCATTCAGGATTATTTTGGATATAATTATATACATTATGAAGTTATCGTCAGATGCCCTGCTCATCCATAATAATATCTTTAACTTGCCTCATTTATAGTACTAGTACATGAGTCAAAAATACAGTATCATATAAGCATCCAAATAAGAGGAGTGAGCTTACCTAGAAGTGGTTCAATCCTAGTAACCACCTGGTTTGGCACATTCGCAAACATCTCTGCTGAGTTCTGAATTTGGACTCCAGGTAGCAGATACAGTTTTCTCAGATTAGTGAATGTGCAGACAGTTTTAGGCATCTGAGAGACATAAGAGGCAGCAGTGGGAGCTGCAGCAGCACCTCTGTTCAGGTTCTGATCTGTTCTCTTCACTCCATATTTTGTCACTGATTCTCTTACCTGCAATTTTGATGGTTGAAAATGGTAATGCATCATCTGTAAGAGTTTGAATGACTTCATGATTGGTTAAATGATTTCAGAGAGTGTAAGGTTGAATTATATTTATGAAATATTAGAGGTGAGAATGACTCCGATCAAGAGATTTACTTCAATTGATGCATCAGTAGTTTAGAGTAAGTTGGGTTAGTCAGTTGCATTTATAGGCACTTAACCGTTTGTGTCCATGAAGAAATATCTCAATATAACAAGGAACTTATGCAAGACTTACTATTTCAGCCAGAGATACAACATCATGCCTATGTCCCAGGGTGTATAAGGTCGCCACCAAAGCCCTGATGAAGGGTGATCCAACGCCAGGGTTCCTTGGTGCAGCAAAAGCTACAATAGAAATTACTCTATGATACATAACAAATCCATTGACCCATTAATACCTAAGGTGGCTGTAGTCCTGCTGTAATTTTATTATGGAAGAATTCTTGAAATAATCTTCAAATGATAATACGAGGGATAGTCCCCTCTAGTGCGATGGAATCATGACTGTACTGTACTGACTGTACTGTACAACCCCAAACAACTGCCACTTCTAAACTTATATTGCTGTTTAAGCTGAATTTTTCTGCTGTTGAATACTCACAATCAAAGCTGGACTGCATAATGATCATATCTGATACAGATATGTCTTGTGTATCATTGTCCACTTCAAAGTCATTAGAACTCGGCATTGTCACAACTTGAGTGCTGCTATCAGTTTGGGGAGCTCTAACAGCTGCTGTTCCAGTAGTGAGGTCGTCTCTCAACATTTCCCGATTACCTTTTTGAAAAAAAACGCGGATATGATCATCAGCTGCAAGACTTAGTAGATATGCTATAAGCCTGTACTGTATTGTATCACTTTCTTGATTTTATAAGCTAACTGTCTTGTTGTTTATGTCCTTTCAGTTTCAACTTCAGACATAATGTTATAAGCTACATTCTACTTAAAAACAAAATCTGGTGCTGCTGCCTGATATTATTTCTCATTCAAGTTTAACAATACTTACTGCCAGCACATGCTTGTATGATCACAATCTTTGGTCGGCCTCTCATCACCGAGAAGTTCTTAGGAGAGAGTAGATTGTAAATATCCGTTAGTCTGATGAAGACTCTGTCAGAGCCAATAATACAGCCCTCGTCTCCATGACTGGTCAGAACGAGTACAAACGCCCCCATATGCTTGTGTACTGATTGACCGACTGGATCTGTTAACTGTGTCTCGCAGTGTATGGCTTCGATGATTTCCTAGTAAAAAAAAACTTACGTAAGTCCTCCATAAAAGGTTTAGTTTCTCAAATTATTGACTGAGATAGTTTACTGCATTGATGTCATAGAGCAGTTACCCTGGAGCGTGGTCTGATATTGTCAAGGAGGGATGATTCTAAAGCCTGGTCATTCGTCACAATCAATCGTACATGTAAACAATTCACAGATTGTAAATGTTCAGCTTACCCTTGCAGTGTAGGTTTTGTGTTCACCTACAGTAACAAACCCTAGTTTGTCAAGCATACACTTGATATTCTGATAGTCATGTTCAGAACCACTCCTTGTCTGGTTGTAGTCGTTAGAGACAATCAGAGCACGTCCTCGGCATTCTGTCATCTGGTAAACAGTCTGAAAATAATCAGAAAATGAAGCCTTGATGATATTTGAACTATTTTGTTGCCTCATAAGCTTTAAGATCTGAGAATTGTAACAAGGAACTTCCGAACCACAGCTGTAATTATTCACTTCATAGACACAGCCTTCTAAGTTTGTGTGAAGACATGAAAATATCGATCAAAATCATAACAAAGTAGCAGCTTTATAAACCTGGCTTTCAGGGATTAAACTCTGATCTGCTTGTTGTGGTTCCATATCTATCTGGGGTTGCCTTCTTTTCATGATCTCCACTACATCCTGAACTTCGGACATCTGGATCTCTGGTATGCTCTGGCCAGGATCATCTGCTGTGAGAACAGGAGGAGGGTCAGGTTTCACATAGTGCTTATTAGAATTTGAATTTTCTCTGCCTGTTTTCTTTTTACCGTAGAAACCAAGTTTCGCATGATTAATTCAGTAAAAGATAGCTGTTGACTGACCTGATCCCGCAGTTGTCTCCTCCCTTCTTATGTAGTCATCAAGAATTCTGACTCCCTCCTCACTGATCTTAAGACCTGTTTGAAACAACAGCAAAAATGGCAAGGTTAGCACCCCTATTGAAACAATCACTTGGTTAACATGCAATCCCGAAAATTAATGCTACAAATGGTAACAAATGAATTAATCGGATCTGCTGAGGCAGATAATGATATTTTTCCATGAACTTACATGGATATCTGAGAGGTAGCGGGACACGCCTCCTCCCATCGTTGGTGTCACATGGACAAGTCTCCTCTCCAGTGTAGGTGGTATGACGGGGCTCTGGCAGTTTGTATCTGACACGCCTGTTGAACCACTCAGGATTGACAAATGTTGCTGGTGATGACTGTTTGGTCAGTAGGCAATGAGAGCAGTAGAAGACATGGTCATATCGAACTCCTTTCCACACAGAATCCAATTCAGATGTAAGCCGCTTCATTGTTTCTAGTTGGGTCTTCCAAGCATCGCTGATAAGCCTGGCCGGTGTTTGCGTGATGAGTGTCACTTGTTTTTCTTTCTCATTATGCAATAGATACCGCAAGACTCCGTTCATCTCTTGCACACTCGCTCCATTTATACCAGCTTCAGGTGTGTTGAATGGATTGACGCATATGTCTAGAAATCTTGCAGTGATTACATGATATACATATTGCGGAACGTTGAGGCCGTTCAGATACAGATCGACTCTCAGCTGAAGGTGATTTGTGCCTTCTGTTGGGTTTGGTATGTTCTTAGTGCTGAAGTAGGGAACGATGAACTTCTCACTGCCATCACTTTCTATAGGTCCACAGATCAGGTGAAATGTTTTCAGCAGCGTGATACCAACATCAACAGGTAGTTCCGATTCATTGCTGAGCAGATTGTGAAGTAATGCAGCTCTTATGATTCCTGTGGCTTTGAAATCATTGACCATGCTGACATACTCTCTTCTGTCCACAGGTCTTTCCTTATATCTGTAGGGTCTAAATTTGGTTATGCGATGTTCCCATGCTTGAGCATCTGCATGATCGTAAAGTGTCCTTATGACATCAGCAAGAACTGAAGGGCGATGGAATAAATAGTCACTCAGCTTCTCAACATCCTGAAACCACATTATTCTTCCTGCTTCTTTGACGTACTGCAAAGCATGCTCACTGTGCTTACTGAAACCTTGTATGAAGTCAGTAACAGAAACATAAGGCTTTTGCTCTTCAGCAGTAAGCTTATTCAGCACTTCATACCAACTACCGGGTATATCAGTGATAAGCTTAGCCCCTGCTTCCTTCAGTGCAATCTTTAGTGATTTGATATCCATCTTGCTCGATGAAGCCGAGAGCTCTAGTATTGTTGTGATCAGGGGCTGTGCTCTGTCGATGAAACATGTCATAGAGAAAAATGAGCTGTCAGGCATAGCAACACCCTCTTCTGATTGAATTACATCTAAACGCAGCTTCTCTGTTGCTGATAAAAGCTGTTTCTTCCTCAGTTTGAGGGTCTCGTTGCTAAGCAAATCACCATGAGTCAGTACGAGCACTGGTCTTCCTAGGTTTGGTTGTGATGTATATAGGTGCGCTATCCACTGGAAGCATACATCCTGAGCTGCAGCCTCTACTCCATGCGCATGTACTAAACTGTCAAACTCTGCTATATCTACCACTAGAAGTGGTACAGATTGTACTTTGGCGTTCACTTGATAGGCAAGGTGATACACCTCATGCCCTCCCAAATCAGTGAATACCAACTTCAATTTCTCATCAATGTCAGCCTCGCATACATTGAAGACACGTGTTGCCTCATCAAGCTTGATGTCGATATCCGAACGGGTTGTCAGCACACGCTGATCCTTCTGTACGCTCCTCACAATGCTTGTCTTTCCTGCTTTAGTCTTGCCTATGACTGTTACCGGAATGAGTCTGAAAATGTTATCTTTTTCAGCATGAAGATCATGCAGATACTTCCTTACAGCTTCTATACCCTGTATGCAGACAGCATAGGGAGGAGATACTAGTGCTTCGCAGCCGTCACATCTGAAGGTCTTTAGCGTGCTGATATTGAAGATACTTTCAGGTATAGAGGAGAGTGACCCGTTTCCTCTAATATCAAGTTCTTCCAGTTTGGTGAGTTGCCCCAGGCTGTTTAAAAGATAAAAATATATTTACTTTCAATCATAATGAGCGTTGCCGACATGGGGATGAACTTTTAGTCATGACTAGACAAATGCAAGGTACAGTGAGTGGTATGGTGGGTTGGCCAAGGTTGCACAAGAAGATACAAATGTGTTGAAATTTGGGGAAAATGGCGCAGTCATTGCAGCCTCGCCCTCAAGGCACACACTATTTCGCCGCCACGGTGTGGTGAGTGACTAACCCTTGTGATTTTAACCAACATTTTTAAAGCCAACTAATGACTTACTACTAAATTGTGAGTTTGTTACTTGCAACAGGGCCAAATGATATCCAGCATCACAACACCCGCTCTCCCAACAAATTAAAAAAAAAGTTTACTTTTATTTATTTTTCAATGTAATGCAATGTAATGTAGAATAATAAGTCATTCTTTCGTTTGTTATTTATCACTTCTGTTGTGACAGCTCATCCCCACCCTATTAATTTGATCAAAATTGTAGCGCTGATTGTTTTTCATCCTTTTGCTAATATGCTAATCAATTTCAACCTAAGACCACCTCCAGTATGCAGTAAATTTATTACTTTGTGAGGCCTTACGTTGCATTCTAGGCTTTGGGGGTCGGGGTTACTCCCTGAACCCTGAATCGGGGGTGTGGATGCGGGGCGGGGGCTTACAGCGCTTCTCCCAAAGCTGAGATTAATTGATATTACTGTGCTGCACAGGATAGTCTACGATGGTGGCAGGTTCACATTCAAAAGCTAGAAGTCACTCCTGTTTAGGGAGCCCTGATCTGAGCAACCCTGATTGTCACAATAAACAACATGGAAAATGAATTATGGTGATCTATTGACAATATTAGTAAAATTAGTAATTCAAAGATCCTTGAACTGAGGAAATTTTAAATTTGATAGGCCACATAATCATGATGACAGCGTTATTTCGCTCTTTTTTTCAGTGACAAAGTTCTCTTATTCACTTGTAATCGGCTACATTTAGTTATTTTTACAGGATAATACACACTTGGCATCGTAACTTTCAACATAATCTTACTTGATAGAGTTGAAAGTCTTAGATTCTCACTATCAAAAAACTTGTCTTATTGACTTACTGTACAAATTATTTTTATTTTAAATTGGTACACAGTTGATTTATTATTACATGAGGTGATGAGGACTAATTAATTTGCTAAATATAGTCTCATCAAACTGCATTTTTGTTCTGGTCGATTTTCTTGCTAATTGCCAAAAATAGATATAATTAATCAAATTAATATTATGCCTGATTGATAACTTCCCTCATACTAGGAAAGGTTGCTCCAACATAATAAAATGATAATAATAATAATGAAAATTTCGCTAGTTATAATAATGATATATGTTTGTATTATGCACATGTATTATTGGATTAATAAGTATTGCCCCTCATGTGAATGGAAGGAGACAACTCAATAGAGCGATCAAGATTGATACAATATCTGATAGTTATTTTGTATCAAGTTTGCCCTGTAAACTTAACAAAGTTAGAAAAGGTTACAGTCCAGTAGACCTAGGATAGGTAAGATGTACTCCATCCCATAGAAAGCTAAGTAAAGTAGATATTTCATGTCAGCTTGGAAAAGCTCCTTTGGGGTATGTACTGAAATGCCGATAAACTGAAAACCCAACATTAGGAGCATAGGGCACCATTGAAAAGTGCTGCTTTGCACCCTCAAGGATTATTACTTTCCCTAGATTTTTTATAGATCAGTTTTTGAGAATTGGCACCGGTATTGTGATATTTCAGACAGTTTAAATGACACATAATATTATATCAAACCTAATTTCAATTCGGTAAATTGCAATTCAAATCTGTATGCAGCATTAATTTGAAGAGTTTTAAGATATAACATCCTTTGCTGGTGTCTTACTGAACATTGTTCCAGTTATGCATCTTCCAAAATACTATTTCCAAGGTGGTAAAGAAACATTGCGGCAGCAGAAATCATATCCCATTACACTCATGCTATTTGTTGAGAGGACAATCCAATGCTCTAATATTATTGGAATGAAAAGTATCACCATTATGATGAGAAAAAGCACTGAACGTTGTGACAGTTTTATGAAAAAACATTACCACAATGCATCTCATTTTGAACATTATCAGTGGCTATGAGGTGGTTGTCACAGCATTATAAAACAAAATTCATGAGATGATCATAAAATAATGCTGTAGTGATGGAAGAACTGTGATGCTATAACATTGTTAAAATTGAATACTTTTTGATAGCATGATCATAACCTCATGAAAGTGCTAATTATAAGCTGTATTCTCACATTTAACAGTGATGTATCATCATGTCAAAAATAATTTTTGACTAATACTAAGAAGCAAAGATTCTGCTATAACTGAATCTGAACATTGTGATTACCATTCTGTATCCTATTAGACAATAACCCAACACACCATGTAATACTTGAAAAATTTGTATGCGATACGATGTTACAATGTTCACCGTTTGCTGGGTTTTTGACCTTCATTTTTTAACAATAAGTCAAACAGTTTTTAGGTTATGGAATATAGGGATCACAAAAATTCTCAGGGATCAATATATTATTAGCATTTATAAACTTGGATTGTCAGCATTGTGATAGGTAAACTATAAAAAAATCCTTTTTTTTTATATCCACTGGTAGGTACATATAACAATTGTCTTAAACAAACTGCTCACATGGATTTGTAAATAAAAGGCAATATCTCCTTGTCTAGCATACTCAGCAAGTCATCATGGAAAAAGTAATAAAACTGCCAACACAGGTCTCCAAAATTTAAATTCACACTTCCGCTTTTGAATTTTACTAATCGCAGTCACGTAGATATGTTGGTGGTTGGTTGTTTGACTGATCTAAATACGACAGCTTTATTTTCAGTTTTAACGCTTTGTATATTTGGTATTTATTACAAGTCATTGCCATCATCTTAAGGGCAAATCCTCCACCTGTACTATTTAAATATTTACAAACATATCAAACTGTCAACAAATAGTCCATTGAAATAATGAAAGTGAAAGATTTGAAAGAGTTCCAAAAAAGTGCAATCATAGACTTGATTATAAACCTAGACATGACACTATATGGATAGTGAGGCACTAAGGGACTTAATTGTGGGCAACAAACGTCATTGGAAGGTGTAGAAGCAATGATGCTATCATTGATTTTCCGTCCACAATCCAGGTTTTTTAATCATAACTAAATCAATTTCGATCGGATTTTGAGTTTGAAAATTACAATAGATTTAGCAGCTTATCTCATTTACGGCAAAACAGATTTGGAAGTCAGTGACCTGTTACCCCACAAACTTGATATACATATAGAAAGTCTTTTGTTCTGCTACACAAAATCCACAAGAAATTTAGAAGAATAGAAACAAAAGACAGTGGAAGTGGATATTCTAGTTTGTATCAACTGTTGTGTCATTTGATTGAAAGCCCAGCAATTTTGAATTCGGCACCCTATACTAGAATTAAATGTAAATGCTAATTTCATGTATTTAATTTGGCCCTCAAATCGATTCCACACCAAAATATGGAAACATAGTGATTTTGAAAAATAATTTCAATGGGCAAAAATTGTTGCTAAACTGAACTAATACTAAGCAAAAGTAATGGATAAAAATTCATGCAGCAGCAGGGGATTTTTGTCAATTGTAACTATAATAACATCCGAAAATTAACAAGTGTTATTATTAATACACACAATTAAATTTTATTTTGATTCTGTAAGGTTTTGGTAGCTTTGGTCTTAGCCTTGTATGATAGGTATAAGGTTTCCTTAGAAAAACTTTTCAAATTGATGATAATCCAGAGCAGCAGCATTTCACTCAGGATAGCAGCATTAGAGCTGCAACAATTTAGTATCCAACAGTTTCCTCTACTCTTTTTTCTCTATGATACTTTTGAATTTCTTGCCACAAGCTGGTATTGTTGGTATGTCGGGTAGATTCAGTAGGCTAGTGAATTCGCCATAAGGGCTAGGGGACTATTGACCCTACCAATTTTCAGCGTGTCAATTTTGAAAAACCTCTTGTTTTTAATTACCAGGTGCCCAGAGGGCCTCATTGTGAGATTATTTGGATGTATGAATGGATTACGCTAGTTTACTTGGTGCAATAGCCAATTACCATGATTTTCCCCATTGACTGCCCTTAAAAGACGATATCATCATGTATTCCTGTGATGTAGAAAATATGTCTTTTATATGTTCCTGCCGACAATCTGAGCGAATAACTATAGCCAACGTCGCTCGGCACTGATTTTCTTCATCCTTGATTTGGGTACACCAATCTACACGTATTTACAATTAAGACCAATAAAACAATGGTCTTTCATAAAATATTCAGGCAATCAAATTTGAGTCCATAATTGCAAGCAATTTGATATGGTCTTCTACTATTTAGCTAAGCTGCAGGAGTGAACTCTCACTGCAGGAGCCATTGAATGTTCTCAGAGTTGACAATAACAGGATAATCTCATTTATTGAACCCACCATACACAGACCATTTATAAGAGATTTTATAAAGGAACATTACACAGGACACTTTTATGTGTAAATACCTAGAGATAATAATCGGCCTTCCCTCTATTCTTTCTTGGGGGATGAGGCATCAGCTCCATTGTAATTGAAATGTAAATGAAATTATTCTAAGGAGACAGGAGACACCTATACTTGTTTATGTGAACAAACTCATAGTAGTTCTCACAAGATGATGTCTCAATAACAAACCCAGGTGAAATCACCAAGCAGGGTTTATGGATATGGTTAATCTATCACATTGGGCCTATTTTAAAACTGGCAATACACGGTATACAAAACACGTAAAAAAATTGTAGTTAAGTGTTAATAGCTGAGAAGAAATGTGTTTCCCTGATCTGACAAAACACTAGAGTCTAGAAGTTTTGAAATATTACAACATAATGCAGTGCAATTGCTGTGTGTGCCCCTGTGCGATGTAAGAAGGTTGAGATACATTGCTTGGATGCTGCTTGAATTTGCTAATCTGTGACAGGGATTTGCGAGATCTAGTTTCTATTATCAGTGCTTATAGTGTTGGTTGATGTGTTAATTTGCTGTAAGGTTATGATCTGGGCAAAATACTGAAAGTTGGTGGCTTGAAGTTAGAAGAGGCAAGCTTGACAAGTTATCTTATAGGTATTAAAAAAATTAAGGGTGTACTGTGGTCACATTAACCCCCTCATGTGTACTGAAATGACTTAGGTAAAATAATGAATAAATCTGCCGGTCCCTGAGACTGTCAGAGATGCCAAATCTCGACTGGAGATTAGTGAGATTGTGGGTGCTGTGACAACTGCACGTCATGGCATCGTCTGGGAAGCAAACCGGTGGTTCTCAAAGAAAAGCCCAAGGGTTAGACGGGAGATGGTAGTTGATGAGGTGCGCAAGATGGAAGAGGAGCGCCGCCAGACACAAGCTGTAGGCCAAGCCCAACAAGGCAGGTGGACTTGTTGGGAGTCTATTGAGCAGCGTCAGCTCAAATGGACAGAAATGTGGTCGATGGAGCCACAAAGGATCAGCTTTCTGGTTGGTGCAGCTTATGATCAACTACCGACCCCGGCGAACCTGGAACGCTGGAATTTGACCGAGAACTCGAAGTGCGCCGAGTGCTCGGCCAAGGGCACACTTCGACATATTCTGTCGAATTGCCCACAGAGCCTCGGAAGATACACATATAGGCATAATCAAGTCCTGAAAGTGTTGTGTAAATATGTCACGGAGAAGTGTGAATATGCTAATGCTGGTGGTGAAGCGCGTGAAAAGATTTTGCGCAAAAAGGGATTGATGAACAACGGAGAATGGCAGGTGAGATGCGACCTCACAGAGCAGCTCAGCATGCCACAGCATATTGTGATCACGAACCAAAGACCAGACTTATTTTTCTGGTCTGACAAAGAAAAAGCACTAATACTGATGGAATTGACGGTGCCTTGGGAAGAAAATCTCTCAAACGCGCATGAGAGAAAACTGACAAGATACGAAGATCTAGTGACACAATGCCAAGAGGTTGGATTTGCGAATTATTTGCAGTGGAAGTTGGCTGCCGTGGATTCATAGCTAGATCAGCTACCAAATTTCTGACTATAGTTGGGCTGTCGGGCAGAGAACTCAAACAAGCCACAAAGAGCATAGTACATGAGGCAGAAAGCGCATCCGCATGGATTTGGCAACAGCACTGTGTGAAGACAAAAGCTAAGTAATCCTATTGCTTGTAAGCTGGGGTTTAACACACTCACTTTGTTTTGTGGAGTTGGCCAGCATTTAATTCCTTGGTTTATAATTCTTGTAAGGATTAGATTGAGGGGATTAAGTGATGATTAGCAAACTGAGTGGGGGTAGAAGGCTAAGCGGGATTATGCCTTTATTACTCCAATGAAAGTAGTGTAATCTCGGCAGGGTGAAAAACCAAAGTGAGTCTGTGTTAGATCTAAGGCATTACAAACATAGGCAGGCAGAGCGATACAGGAGATCACAGTCAGCCCACTGGCTGTAGCGCATACAAGTCATCTCTCTGACTTGTGTATGAGTTGTACTATGCTCAATGTGATGAATTTGAGTTGTGAACTATGGCACGAGGGGCGGGTGCCTTAACGATTAGCAATGTTGCGCCGATGAGTTGAAGGAAAGCAAACCTCTCTGCACTGGTTTGGCTTAGAGTATAAGCATGAGAGTGATGGGGCGAACATTGTTACACTGAAACAATGACGAGTTGGCAGCGTCCCTGGTTGCGCAACAGCGTAAACACACCAATTATGTCAAACCACCGAAACTGACAAAATGCACTGAGGGATCGATGAGATTGATTGAGAGGCTCATCAACACACAGGGGTGGCTTCATGCTGCTGGGGCCGGCCATGAGGAGGTTGTACTATAGAAGGCCTCGAAACAGCGTTTGACTCATGGTTTCTAGCTGAAGACCTGTGTGTTGTGCAGCGGTACGCGCACCACTGTATGTTGTATCTATCATGAATAAATCTGCCGGTCCCCGATTGGTAACCCAATATTTTTCTGTCATGTGGAGGTTTCTAAATCTACTGGTTCTTCTATCAAACCTAGGTACTTTTCATATTCTGCTTTCACAATTAAATATGGGTTCAATTTTCATATTAGGAACAATAATCTAATTCAGCATTCGATACTCATAATCTGATATTACTCTAAGTGATGTCATGTTAGAAGAAAATACTACAGGTTCACATCAAATCTTCATTGTCATATTAATATTGTATCATTGTATTGTGCTGAGTGTGAGGCCTCCATACGATTCAATGCTTTTCATTGTTTCAACTTTTGGTAAACAATAGAATCCTTTAAATGATGTGCCTCATTCTTTCCAATAGAGGATAAATGTAGCGTGTCAGCTTGCATCCAAAGTTTATATGAGAAAATTGAGAATAAATTTTAAGAAATGCTGCATAAAATGAAGGGAAAATACGATAGAGTGACCCTATATGATTCATCTATTGGCAACGTCAAAACAAGGTCACACAAAAAAGTGGACGCTTCTAGCATTTGTAGAAAAGCATTTCAATTGAGTCATCTGGTTAATAAAAGTTAATTTTTTGCCAAAATTCCATCATGTTTTATGAAATTCGAGATTTTTTGCATTGATTTCGTGGATTAAATAGTAATTAAACCACCAAGCCTGGACAATAACCTCCAATCATTTTGTGATGATTTCTGCATCAAATTTAAAAAATGTAGGAGGAGATAAAGAGGAAACCATATAAGTCACAGAGAAGCAGAAATATCATCGTGTTGATAACAAGACGCTGATGTTTGTAAAGCAATTTGAAACTCGAAATACGATCAAAACTGATTGAGTTATGAACATAAAACCTAAATTGTTGACAGTAAATGATAATATCATTGCTTACTACACCCTCCAATGATGTTGCGTTATCCACAATTGAGTGCCTCACTTCATCTATATGTAGTGTCATGTCTAGGTTTATAATTAAGTCTATGGGTGCAATTGATTATGTTACAAAAATTAATAAAAATTTGTTATCATATTTCAATTAAGGTGCAATAATCTAGCATTCACCCTAAAATATTCAGCCTATATCTTGCTCATAAAATTGGTCACAGCGTAGGAGTGTCACAATACACAAATTAGTAATATTTACGTCTAAACTTATCCGTGATAATTTATAATCATTAAGTTGAGGGACTAAAAATCATACTGCTAGATATTTTGTTATCACTCGCACATACAGATCTTCTGCAAATAAGTGTAGGTATCTTTACCAGTTGGGGATGATCTACTGACATCATTTGCCGAACAATCAAGTAGGCCTATTGAAATTTTAAATTTCGGAATATTTTTCCATAAAGTAATTGTTATTATTATAATAACCTAACTATGGATTTAATTACTTCTTTTTATGAGAATAATACGGAATCTTCAAGTGGGAGATGTGGGATGGAAGTTAACAAAAGTATTTTGATATAGAAACGCATATTATTGTGATATGGTTATTAGATTATTTTGAGTAATAGGAAGGCTTTCGGTTAGAAGATGTGTCTTTGCCCATTTAAGCCTGCATTACAGGACTTAAATCCATTTTTACAGCACAAGTTGAGCAATTGAATTTGTAAGAAATTAGATTCCTAATTTAGCGATATGTTTGTTGGTGTATACTTGTGAAACAGATAGTGGTGTGAACTTGATCAGTGCTGCCAAAAAATGAATTTACAGTAGTATTCATCGTATATATGTAGCAAATTGGTACATATTGAATTTAATTATTTTCAATAACTTGGACTATGAGCCTGTCTGCCAACATGTCTGACAAACAACAAAATTGATAAGGTGATAACAACAGTAATCGTTTTGTCTTTTTGTCCTGTGACAGTAATTATTTTATCTTTTTGTTTTTGTAAATACTTAAAGAGAAATTAAGAAAGTGTAGCGGGACGTCCGGCAGTTCAATGATTCTATGAAATATCAAGCTGTGTTGATACCTTTAGTCGGTGTTGATTTTTATTTTTAAGCACTCACCACCAGTTAAGTGGCTGACAGGATACCCAGCCGTCAGCCTGTGTCCATGCGGACACAGTTGGGGGGACAACCTGTGCTGGTATAGACGGAAGGGCAACTTGTTTTAATGGACAGACAAATTTTGCTGAACAGGCATGGGCGGATAGTCAAAACGGAATGCCCAACTTCTTCAGCTTGACCCGAAGCCTTTACCGACTGGCCCCTAGTGAAATAACATTGTTGCTAGCATGGTGCGAAGTTGCCATAATTCTGAAAACAGCTCAAATTAAGAGATTGTATGTGTATTATCCACAAGAAAAGATGTTAGAGCCCGTGTAAAATTTACACAAATTTGGAGCAGTGCAGTGCTCTAAACAGCAAGATTGCTCTTGTATGATGACTGTAATGACTAAATACTTTAAAATACCACCTGTATTACTGACCCTTAAGGTATAGTAACGCCTAAAAAAAAGTTGTCCAAATTAGTTGATTTTGGCATATATGGAAGACCATCTAGGTAGGAGTATATTTCTATGAGAGCCGAGGACGTAACGTCTTTTGACGTCACGTCATGACTGCACGAACACCACGTATTTTGCTGGAAAGAGAACTTTCAGGCAGCTGTAGCATAGAGATGGAATTGGTATTCTTCTTGATTTTTGTAAAAACGATTTATAAAGAAGGTGAGGTTGAACTATTTATCATCATATTCCTTCAATTTGGCTCCTGAGTGCTTTTTTTGTGCACGATGAAGTAACGCATAATTATGTGCCAGACATGAGGTTTCTTTTTGGTGTCCTCACAGCTGAATTCTAATCTGACAACATAAAAAACCCTAGTTAACAATTCTAGAGACTACAAAATGTATATATATGGAAAAAATATTCTCCTGCATAGACTTTGGGAGTGGATACCACTGTGTAAAGGAAAGTAATATTTGCTCATTAGCTCATCTGTGCATTTAGTTATTTAACTAACACAATTTGAGCACCTGACATGATTTATTGTATCTGTTGCATGCATTGACTCCTCATGACAATGCGTGAGCATTGTGTAATTGATAAACGATCATTAACGCTCTACAAGCTCTCATTTCTATCAGTAGGGGATGTTTGATTATTTTCTCAATGACAAAACATGGTATGATATGGAGTTATTTTTCTGAAGATATAGAAGGCCTCAGCCTTGATTGATTGCCGGTTATTTTAGTAAACCAACTGATAACAGCGGTGATGTTGCTCTTCAACTTAGCTACCATAGCAACCATAGCACCTCTCAAAGTTGACCTACTGAACACAGGAAGCAAATCTGCTCTCTGGGGGTGACTCACCTCACTTATCCCCTTTGAATTCCATATTCATATTTCTTGGAAGGTGTGAGTTATGATTTCAACTTTGTTTTATGATGGTTTTTGACGAGTTTGGACATGTTTATCCAAATCTGTGGCCAATAATACGACATAATCTCCACTTCGGTAATCTGATAATAATTTTTTATGAATGAAACAGAGATGGTTCCGGTTGACCTAATTTGATGACCAATAATTTGGGAATCAGCAGGATATTTCAACATCAGCTGTAAAAAAGACAGAGTGAATTGTCTTCCTCCTGACATCGAAAAGACAACTTTGTGCATATTTAGCCTGTTCTGTCATATTCAAATATCCTATTGTTTCATGATCAACGCTGTCATTATCCTCTTATTGTCATGCCCAAAGCAGTTGTTTGTGTTATCAGACTGCTATTACACCACCATTTCCAGCTGATAGCTGATTTCACACACTGCTGGTATAGCTCGTTGCGTCATGCGCAAAGTGTGAATAATTTCATTCATAAATAATTTTCTCGCGCTCTGTTTCATAGTATTCGTAGTAATTGTAGTAAATACTGTAATTAGCAATAAAAAATAAACTGATGAAGATATTGCAAACAAATTTTTTGTATAAGCAATAGTTTCAAATTACCTATCCGACCATAAAGGTATTATGAAAATTCACCGACACCGTTACTGTACCTTAATTGAGCAGACCTAAATAGACCTAGATGAGCATGCATGCAATGACTGGTTCACGTTATAGCTTGAATTCAAAAAAACAATCATAGCAAGCAAGCTTTATCACATTTACTACACGGCAATTAGACGTACTTCTTGTGTTACACTTGTTTAGACAAAGAGGGGAATAAGTGACAATAACAGCAGGTAATCCCATTATTATGTCATAAGACGGATCACTGTAAACATCCCTCAATCTCTAGCCCATATTTGTTGATACTCACTTTCTTTAACCATCATTGATCTAAGCCAAGATCCTGCCAATGCGACGCCCATCGAATTAAGTCACGATATATCGAAACAGTCATTCAGAAACCAATCTGATCAAACACCTGTTTTCTCTTGACATACTCATTTGAGAACAAACTACTGTTAGCCTGTCTAGCATTCCTGTTTAAGGAGAGCGAGTTGTGAAACTGCATGAAAATGACAAAAAGAGGAGGCAATCTTACTTGGAAAATATCCAGTCATGTCTTTTCTCTTTACAAGAGAGCTCCAATTCAGAATCGATTAATCAAACTTAATGTAGACGATCAATTGAATTGTGTGCATGATAATTATTTGTAGAGTTTCCAAAAAAATATGTATACGCAAAATCAAAATCAGAGTTCCAAACATAATGTTTTCTTCAAAAGACAGTTAGTCAAGTTTATCACTGTTGTCAGGGGAACACCACGGCCACTGGGATTTTATAAAAAAAATTGAAAAGGATTAAATCTATTACAGAATAGGTGCTCAATTAGTCTGTGTCCCAATCTCTTACAACTCAGATGTTTCGGTCCAGCGACCAGCAATGCATAATAAGTAACACCAAACAATACTTAATAACTCTGTCAAGCTATGTAGGCCTATTAAGATACAATAAAGGTCATTTAAAATATGTGTGGTAGCCAGTCATTACGAAGTGCAGTTAAGTGAAGAAGTTATGTTTGTCATCTAACATGTGAGCTCTTTGTTGTTTGATCTCAAACTAATGCTGTATGCAGAACATGCTTGGCACTGAGACTTTTACTCTGAATAGTATAAGAAAATATGACTGTGTATACAGAAGCTTACTGTATTAGCCGAGTGATTACTGAAAATAAGCCAAGGCTCTAAAAAATTATTGATCCTACTAATCTGTTACTTTCCATTGTACAGAGGCAGCTAGAGCTTGATAGTTGTATCATCACGAAATGCAGCGGTGTTTCTTAGATCAATTAATCATTGCTATACAGGCAGCTGAATAGAGTGCAATATTGTGGATTTAAGGTTGATTGTATGATGAGATAGATCTTGAAGAAAAACTTCCTGAGAAACTTATCCCCCTTGTTTTACAAAACTGTGCCCATTTTTTTACGTCAACAGGTTTTTTCAATTTATCCTAATTAATAAATGTTTTATTGGGCTTCGTGAAATATTAAGCGAATGAAAGCAGAATTAACATGGAATCACTGGTTGCCAAGAAATTCACATGTGAAGTTTGTTCATGCGAAAGTTTACAAGATCACTTTGCAGTGAAACTAAGCCAACGAATAACTAAGTACTAAATTGTGAGTTCATTAATTGCAACAGGTCCAACTGATATAAGTGTCACTACAGCTGCTATCCCTACATAATCAATAAAAATTTAACTTTACTTGAATTTTCTCAGGCATGACCTCATCTTGGCCGATAATGTAAAGTGATAAGTTGTGCTTTTTTTTCAGTTATCGTTATGTTGTGACAGCTCATGTTTGCCTCATTAATTGTTGATTGTTTTATTCATTTAATAATTTTCTAATGAAGTTTTACCTAAAGCACACCTCCAAGACAAAGTAAGTTTATTAATTTGTATGGCCCCGTTGGAGGGGAGGGGGGGGGGGCTTACAGCGCCTCTGTCAAACCAAAAAAGCTTTATCTGTTTAACGCAAGAGTTTGTTTGGTGTTCCAATGCGCTGCACAGGATAGTCAATGATGCCAGGATCACATCTGAAAGCTAAAGATCCCTCCTGATTAGGAAACCCTAACCTGAGCAACCCTGATTATCACAATAAACAACATTTTAAATGATTTAAATTTAGATATGTTTATAATCTTAGCAATCTTAGAAGTTGTGCCCATCTCATATTTTCTTAAAAATTAGCAATTGATAGATCATAATGGAGTCATTTGCACAATGATCATGTTATTGATGTTCCTAAACTGATTTGGCAGATCAAGCAATATTTATCAAGCTGGTCTACATTGCCAAAAAGAGCAGCACCAACCTTTCTTGCACTAATTAACAACAGTCCAAGGCTGTGAATATCATCCAAAAACTCTATTGATGTGATCACTGCTGGCCTGATTCATACCTGGGGTGTATTGCTATGTAGGCGAATTGAGATTTTCAATCCAAGAATATTTCTTGCCAAAGTAATTGCTATTATTATAATTACCAAATTGTATATTCACTTAGGTTTTTTATAAATACAGGATTTTCGAGTGGGAGATGTGGAGTGAAAGTCATCACAAATATTTTCCTGAATTTATATCAAAAAATATATTAGTATGATAAAATTACGATTATTAAAGTACTGCACAGCTATCGGTGAGAAACTGTGTCGTGTGCTTATTTGAGCCTTCATGACAAGAATAAGTACCATTTTTAACAGCATGGTAAGAGCGTTTGAATTTGTAAGAACAGAATTCCTAATTTGGCAATAGGTGGGCGTAGACTTGTGATACAGATAGTTGTGCTATGATCTGTGCTGCCCAAAATTACTCATTATTATTATGATTTATTATGATATTCATTGTTTATTTGAGCCTATTGTTACATATTAAATGAGATCATTTTCAGTTACATAGACTATGACCAGCCTGCCAGCATGTCCGACAATCAACAAAACTAATCAGGTGGTAACGACTGTGACAGTAATTAATTTCCCTTTTTGCTTGCGGTATATACTTTTGAGAAATAAACTGCTTTAGCTCATCATATAGCCTCATATCTGACTGTGCATCGATACAATGGTAAATCGTTGATTTTTATTTTTAAACACCCACCAGAGGTGTGAGGCTGATGGGATTTCAAACTGTCCACCTGTGTCAATGTGTCCTTTGCCCATCTGTCGGACACATTTGACGGGACAACCTGTACTGAAAAGGCATAAGCAGATGGAAAATTTGTTTTAATGGACAGACAGTTTTAGCTGGACGGATAGACCAAATTTAATGGCTAATTTTTTATCGGCTCAATGACCTCCTCCCACTTGCTCTAAATGAAATTACATTGGCGGCAAAGCGTTTTTGGACTGATCAATTTAACAAGCCACCTGGGAAAGAGGTATGTGTTGGGTATACCATGAATTGGTTACATTCTTTATAGAAACAGAGGGGCAACAAAAAATAACATAGTATACCACCTGTATTATTGAACCTTATCGGAACTAACCTAAATAGACCTAGATGAACATGCATGCGATGGCTGGTTCATGCCGCAAAGTTAAAATTAAAAAAACGCTCAATTCATCCTAATATCGCACCTATATGTACTTCTTGTGACACGCCTCTGCAGACAATAATAGGGGAATGAGTGACAAAACAGCAGACTGATCAGTTTAAACATTCTTCCATCTCTAGCCCACATTTAGTGAAACTCACTTCTTTTTGCAATCATTGATTTAAGTATCATATATTGCCAATGCAGCGTCTATCGAACCAAGTCACAATTTATTGAAGCAGTTATTTAGAAACAAGTCTTTGATTTGGTCAAACACTTATTTTCTCTTGACATACTCGTGAACAAACTACTGCAGCCTGTCTAGCAATCCTGTATAAGGAGAGGAAGTTCTGATACTGTTGAGATAGTTGAATACTAGATGCATAAAAATGACAAAAAGAGAAGGCAATGTTAATTTCAAAATGTCCAGTTATGTCTTTTCTCTTTACATGAAGCTCCAATTCAGTGTCCATCAAATTGTGTGCACGATAAATATTGCTAATATTGTTAAATTGTTGATAACGAATCGTAATATAATTGCATATGTATGTGCTTTCATTTTTCTTGGGCCTAATTAAATCGATGATGCACCAACCAAATTATTTGCACTTAAAACCGGATTTCCCAATTTTAAGTTGGTGTAATGAGGTCAGACCTATGTTGTCCTGACCTCTTTTAGCTTCGCAATAGAGAATCGCATCTCGCTTACTCAAAGGTACTACTGTTGCAAGCATCTGACTCACATGTTTTTATCAGATATCAATAGGTATTTCTAGTGATGCAAGTTACGTTACTCAGATGTGAATCTCGATCTATAATTGCTGACTAAAAATATAAGCTTCTTTTACAAATATAAATGCTGAAAAAACTGACATTGCTAGTGATGCTAGGTGTGCGATTCAGTTTAACAATTCACAGTGACATTTCACTCCATCCATAAAAATTTTTTGGAACATTCACTAGATTTGGCTTCTGCCTGGTATAATTGGTATAAATTGATACTCAACGCATCAAAGACAGATGCTATGACAGTGTCTAATTTTGATTTCGATTTTCTCAGACTAATTTCTCAGAGCATGTCCTTCATGCACTTCAAACAAATGTAAATATTTAGGAGAAATTTTAGGTAAAAATATAAATTTAAAATCCCATGTCATTGAGACAAAACCCATTCATAGCAAACTTTAAGAGAAATCATGTTACTCAAAGGTAGCAAACTAATTGTTTACTGACTTATGACTCACATCACTGACTTTTCTCCTTTACTGGACTGTCCTACTTCATTGTATATTAGCCATCCTACTCCGTTTGTAATTTGCATTTGTTACCATGTTTTGGAGAGTACCCAGCCCCCTTTACCGTGCTTGGCTCCCGGCGCCTTGTTGTGGTTGATTTTAGCGCATGGGCAAGGACTTGCTACCCTGATCTGGTCTCGGATGCCTTGTGACCTGGTGTCTGATAATCCACTGGAAACCCCTACAGTGTTGTCCCAGATTACTAACAAAAGTTGTCTTTCAATTTTTCCTTATCCTCCCCCTTACATGTTAACAACCCACTGCTGAAAACCCTGTGATTGTGACAGTGACGCCAAAACCCCCCTTGAATTGATCCCTTGCGACTCGTGGCTGTGAAGCTATACATAATACCTAACTATAGCATCTCTGATAACTGATATACTGTTATTTACATCCAGATAATCAAGTCTCACTCTGTTATCACTACACAGCATATCGCCCTTGAAAGGAGACAACTACTCCGACTGCGATCAACCTATCGGAAGAATCGGAAGAATTGTCCAAACGGTCTGATATACTACCGTTGTGAGCATCTGACTCACCTGTCTGGAAGGCTGGTCAAGCCACAGCTGCGAGCCTTCATAGTCTTCAATGATTGAATTTGCCCCAATCCTGCAGGTAATTTCTGTAGGCCCTCATTCCAACTAACTTTTAACAACTCCAGTCCTGGCAGTGTGCAGATGCTGTGGAGGAGAAATAACGTAATGTTAAAATACCATGCGACACCGCTTGTCAGTTCATGGAGCAAACACAATTCAGCAAGACATTTGATTTATGAGAGAAAGTTTTAGATTGATCAATTACCTAGGAAGAATTGTACCTATCAGAATTTGATTTTGCTGTCTGAATAGATTTGGGTTTCCTTTTAATGCAAATATCGGAAGAGATAATAGTAACCATAAATCAATTGAATTGCAATCTGATGTTTCAGATATGAATAAGTATGTATAGTGATGCTTGTTATGCGATTCAATTTATCAGTTGATAGTGACATCTCACTCCATCCATAAAAAATTATGGAACATTGACAAGCCTTTGCTTCTGACTGGTATGATTGTAATAAATTGTTACTCAATGTATCAAAGACAGATGTTATGACCTCGTCATATTTCGATATTGATTTGATTTTCTCAAACTTATTTTTCAGGGCATGTCCTTCAAGCAGTCTGAGAAACTAAAATATATTATATGCATTCATTTTCCTTCCGCCTTATTGAATCGATGATGCACTACCTGAAATATTTGCATCTAAAACGGAGTTCCCAATTCTAAGGTTTCCTCAAAGGAAAGTTGGTGTAATGGGGTCAGACCAATGTTGTCCTGACCTTTTTTGGCGTTGCTATAAGGAAGCGCATCTCCCTTACTCAAAAGTATTACTGTTGCAAGCATCTGACTCACATGTTCGTTTCAGATATTAATAGGTATCTCTAGTTATGCAAGTTACATGACTCGGATGTGAACCTCAATCTATGATTGCTGACTAAAAATATAAGTTTATTTTGCAAATATAAATGCTGAAAAAACTCACATTGCTAGTAACCATAAATCAATTGAATTGCAATCTGACTTGCTTCTGACTGGTATAATTGTTATAAATTGATACTCAATGCATCAAAGACAGATGTTATGACAGTGTCTTATTTTGATTTTGATTTTATAAAACTTATTTTTCAGGGCATATCCTTCAAGCAGTCTGACAAACTAAAACATAAAGCAATTTGAGAAAAATGAGATAAATGTATGAACTTTAAATCCAATGTCAATAAGATTGAATGAAACGTAACCCAATCAGAGCAAACTTTGAGAGAAAGCGTAAGTTTTTGAATGGAACGTTAGCTGCAGTCGTGTAGGCAGGTTAAATAAAACCAAAGATTAAATATTCCACTCAATTTCCTTATTGCTCTAATGAATATATTTAAAGTAGTCCTAAGACTCAATAACAGATGCTTAAACATCATAAATCTAAATTGACATACACCTGACACAAGACAAAGGCATATAAACTCCACCATCAAGTGGTACCATTATTTATACCTCTCAACAATTTTAAAATGTATATAAGTGATGATGAAATAATATTTGAATTAAGGTTGTATCCCTAACCATGTGGATTCATAATTCTTAGGTGGACATGTGGCCGTTAGTTGAGATTACTGTAATGTAGTAAGTCTGGAAACCTAATTCAGCCAGTTGAAGCCGAGAATTTGGCTTTTATTCAAATTGTGTAGCTTGCTGTATGGTCATAACCTTTGTGTGTGGTGCTACCATGGTTATGATAGTTGTGTATACATTTTTCGTTTCTTATTAGGATATATTTTCTTATTTACATGCTCTGAAGCTAGCTGCGTACTAAATCTGTTTCTCGGATTGTACCTAACTTTGAGAAGCTTAGGTGATGACTGTGAGATATAGAGTTGTTTCTTCTAAAATCTTTCATTCAGGTAAGTTTTAGCAGAGCAAGTGTCGTTTATTACGTTCTCTCAAACAAAGTTTTACTTGTTTTACTCTTTCACTTGAGCTTTTGAGCAGGAAATCTGAGAGTAGCCACGTTTTTGCGTCTTGACTATCTTTCACAGAACAAGAAGTTCCTAATGCATAATCACAATCAATAAATTGGCTTGCGCCATAAACAGAAGTCAAATTTAACCCTGTTGTCAGGGGAACACCCGGCCAATGGGATTTAATAAAACATTGAAAAGCAATAAATCTATTACAGAATAGGTGCTCATTTAGTCCATGTCCCAATCTCTTACAACTCAAATGTTCCAGTCCAGTGACCAACAATGCATTATAAGTGACCCCAAACAACACTTAATAACACTGTCAAGGTATGTAGGCCTATTACAATACAATACAATTCATTTAATATATGTGTGGTACCCAGTCATTATGAAGTGTTGTGAGGTGAAAAAGTTATGTTTGTCATCTAATATGTCATCTCTTTTTGTTTTATCTCCACCAAATTTTTGCATGCTGTACATGCTTGGCACTGAAAATTTTACTCCGAATAATATAAAAAAATATGACCGTGTATACAGAAGCTTACTGTATTAGTCCGTGTCCCAATCTCTCACAACTCAAATGTTCCTGTCCAGTGACCAGCAATGCATTATAAGTGACCCCAAACAACACTTAGTAACACTGTCAAGGTACGTAGGCCTATTACGATACAATACAATTCATTTAATATATATGTGGTACCCATGTATTAGGAAGTTTAATCTGAATCTAAATCTTGAATCTAAAAGATTTGTCTCATCTTTTCTCAAATCAGCCAATCAGATTTGTGCTAGCCTCATCCGTCAATTCAGTTTGTGTAAGACTGGCGAACTGTCAAAATCAGCCAGCACGGTATTTTAATTTCGCTCTATAATATCCTGACTAAGTGTATCTGTATTTAACCATATTCTACATGGTAATTGTATTCAATCAACCATCACAATGAATACTCTGAACAGTCTATAATGGACATCGAACACTGAACACTAAAGCTAGACACCTCTCGATATGGTGGTGAGTTTCATTGTACTCATTTTTCTTATCGTTGTTGGCACTATAAATGTTTTAAAGTATGGGAACTAAATTAGATATTAACAATATTGTGTTTAACTCGCTGTGGCAATTCAGCAGTAATGGCAGACGTTATCCATCGTACGCCTAACTACAACATGTTGCCTGAGTAAAATCGATCTAGAAATACCACACTACACTTCAATCCGATCACTTCATCTCCAAGTGTATATCATCAGTAAACACATCGATATGATTATTCAATCACTCATAATGCGGCATGGCAGTCAATACAAGAACACCATCTCTTACAACAATCTATTGTTGCCAATAATCACCATTGTCCTATCCGAGCACAACCCAGTCATTACGAAGTGCTGTGAAGTGAAAAAGTTATGTTTGTCATCTAACATGTCAGCTCTTTGTTGTTTGATCTCAACCAAATTTTGTATGCTGTACATGCTTGGCACTGAGAATTTCACTCTGAATAATATAAAAAAATATTACTGTGTATACAGAAGCTTACTGTATTAGCCGAATGATTACTTAAAATAAGCCAAGGCTCTCAAAAATTATTGATCCTACTAATCTGTGACTTTCCCTTGCACAGAGACAGCTAGAGCTTGATAGTTCTATCATCACAAAATGCAGCCCTGTTTCTTAGATCAATTAATCATAAATATACAGGCAGCTGAATAGAGTGCTATATTGCGGATTTTAGGTTGATTGTATGATGAGATAGATTAGATAGATAGATAAACTTCCTGAGAAATTTATCCCCTTGTTTTACAAAATTGTGCCCATTTTCTACCTCAACAGGTATCTTTCAATTAATCCTTATTAATAAATGTTTTATTGAGCTTCGTGAAATATTAAGAGAATGAAAACATAATTAACATGGAATCACTGGTTGCCAAGAAATTCACATGTGAAGTTTGTTCAAGCGAAAGTTTACAATATCACTTTTCAGTGAGGGTTAGCCAGCGACTAACTGAGTACTAAATTGTGAGTTCAATACTTGCTGCAGGGCAAACTGGTACTAAATGTCACTACAGCTGCTATCCCGACAAATTCAATACGAATTTAACTTGACCTTTTTCTTTTCAGGCATGACCTCATCTTGGTGTCTAAAATTACTGGTTCTTCTATCATACCTAGGTAATTTTTATATTGTGCTTTCACAATTAAATATGGGTTTCATTTTCATATTAGGAACAATTATCTAAGTCGGCATTCAATACTCATAATCTGATCTTATTTTAAGTGATGTCATGTGAGAAGACAAGACTACAGGTTCACATCAAATCTTCAGTGTGATATTAATATTGTATCACTGTATTGTGCTGAGTGTGAGGCCTCTATACAATTCAATGCTTTTAATTGTTTCAACTTTTGGTAAACCAAAGAATCCTTTATATGCTGTGCCTGATCCTTTTCAATAGAGGATAAATGTAGCATGTCAGCTTGCATCCAAAGTTTATAGGAGAAACCTGAGAATGAATTTTAAGAAATGTTGCACTAAATAAAGGAAAAATACGATAGAGTGTCCCTAAATGATTAATCACAAACAGGTCACATAAAAAATTTGACGCTTCTTGCATTTGTTGAAGTGCATTTTAATTGAGTAATCTGGTTAATAAAAGATAATTCTTTGCGAACATTTCCTCATGTTTTGTGAAATTCATGATTTTTTGCATTCATTTCGTGGATTAAATAGTAATTACACCAACAAGCCTGGACAATAACTTTCAATCATTTTGTGATGGTTTTTGAATCAAATTAAAAAAAATGTAGGGGGAGATAAAGAGCAAACCATATAAGTCACTGAGAAGCAGAAATAACATCAGGTTGATAACACGATGCTGCTGTTTGTAAAGCAATTTTGAAACTCGAAATCCGATCAAAATTGATTGAGTTATGTTGACAGTAAATCAATGATAATATCATTGATTACTAAAACTTCCAATGACGTTGCATTGCCTACAATTGAGTGCCTCACTTCATATGTGTAGTGTCCTGTCTAGGTTTATAATTAAGTCAATGTGTGCAATTGATTATATTACCAAAATTAATAAAAAGTTGTTATCATATTTCAATTAAGGTGCACTAATCTGGTATTTACCCTAAAATATACAGCCTGTATCTTGCTCATAAAAATGGTCACAGCTTAGAGTGTCACAAAACACAAATTAATGATATTTACTTCTAAACTTATCCGCAACAATTTATAATCATTTAGTTGAGGGAGAAAAAATCATGCTGCTAGATATTTTGTTATCACTCGCACATACATATCTTCTGCAAATAAGTGTAGGTATACTTTTGATCTTTACATGCAGGGGATGATCTAAGGAATTCATATACCGAACAATCAAGTAGGCCTATTGAGAATTTCAAACTCGGAATATTTTTCCATAAAGTAACTGTGGTTATTATAATTACCTAACTATGGATTGAATTACTTCTTCTTATAAGAATAATACAGAATCTTCAAGTGGGAGATGTGGGATGGAAGTCAACAAAAGTATTCTGATATAGAAAAGCATATTATTGTGATATAGTTATTAGAATATTTTGACCAATAGTAGGGCTTTCGGTTAGAAGATGTGTCTTTGCCCATTTAAGCCTGCGTTGCAAGACTGAAATCCCTTTTTTACAGCACAATTGGAGCAATTTAATTTGTAAGAACACAATTCCTAATTTCACGATATGTTGGTGTAGACTTGTGAAACAGATAGTGGTGTGAACTTGGTCAGTGCTGCCAAAAAATGAATTTGCTATTGTATTCATCGTATATATGTAGCAAATCGGTACATACTTAATTTAATTATTTTCAATAACTTTGACTATGAACCTGTCTGCTAACATGTCTGACAAACAACAAAACCAATAAGGTGGCAACAACAGTAATTATTTTGTCTTTTTGTAATGTGACAGTAATTATTTTCACTTTTTGTTTTTGTAAATTTTCTTGATAGAGAAACTGCTTTAGTTCATAAAATTAAGAAAGTGTAGCCGCCCATCTGGTAGTTCAATGATTCAATGAACAATCAAGCAGTGTTGATGCCTTTAGTCAGTGTTGATTTTTATTTTTAGCACTCACATCCAGGTATGTGGCGACAGGATACCCTGTGTCCATGCGGACACAGTTGGCGGGACAACCTGTACTGGACCGGTGTAGACGGAAGGGCAACTTGTTTTATTGGACAGACCAATTTTGCTGAACAGGTATGATCGGATAGTCAAAACGAAATGCCAAACTTCTTCAGCTTGATCCGAAGCCTTTACCGACTGGCCCCTAGTGAAATTACATTGTTGCTAGCATGGTGCCTAGTGGACATTATGCTGAGAACAGCTTAAATTAAGAGATTGTATGTGCCAGTTAAAAGTCTTCATCCACAGGAAGAGATGTTAGAGCCCATGTAAAATTGACACAAATTTGGAGCAGTCCTGTGCTCTACATAGCGAGATTGTCCTTGTATGATGACTGTAATGACTAAATACTTTAAAACAGCACCTGTATTACTGACCCTTATTTGAGCAGACCTAAATAGATCCATATGAGCATGCATGCAATGACTGGTTCATGTTTTAGCTTGAATTCAAAAAACCAATCATAGCAAGCAAGCATCTTCACATTTACTACACGGCACTTGGACGTACTTCTTGTGTTACACTTGTAAACATCCCTCAATCTCTGGTCCATATTTGGTGATGCTCACTTCCTTTTGCCATCATTGATCTAAGCCAAGATCTTGCCAATGCGACGCCCATCGAATTGAGTCACAATATATCGAAACGGTCTTTTAGAAACCAATCTGATCAAACACTATTTTCTCTTGACATACTCATTTGAGATCACACTACTGCAGCATGTCTAGCAATCCTGTTTAAGGAGAGCGAGTTGTGAAACTGAATAAAAAAGACAAAAAGAGGAGGCAATCTTACTCGGAAAATATCCAGTCTTGTCTTTTCTCTTTACATGAGAGCTCCAATTTAAAATCTAATAATCAAACTTAATGTAGATGATCAATTGAAATGTGTGCATGATCAATATTGTAGAGTTTCCAAAAAAAAAAAATTCGCAAAAGGAAGTTATTAAATATTAAATCAAAATCAGGATTCCCAATTTTAAGTTTTTATTCAAAAGACAGCTAGTCAAATTTATCCCTGTTGTCAGGGGAACACCACGGCAACTGAGATTTAATGAAACATTGAAAAGCAATATATCTATTACAGAATAGGTGCTCAATTAGTCTGTGTCCCAATCTCTTACAACTCAGATGTTTCTGTCCAGTGACCAGCAATGCATTAAAAGTAACACTAAACAAAACTTAATAACTCTGTCAATGTATGTAGGCCTATTACGACACAATGCAATTAATTAAATATGTGTGTGGTACCCAGTCATTACGAAGTGCAGTGAAGTGAAAAGGTTATGTTTGTCATCTAACATGTCAGGTCTTTGTTGTTTGATCTCAACCAAATTTTTTATGCAGTACATGCTTGGCACTTAGAATCTTACTCCTTCCTTGTTGAAAAGGATGTCAAATAACTCTATTTCAGTAAAAAAGGTATTCGTACATGGTAGCAATCGGCTACATTTGAGTAATTGCTACAGGATAATACACCCTAGGCATCGTACTTTTGAACTTAATATAACCTAATAGTATAGGAAATCTCAGATTATCTTAATCCTTACCAGAAAGTGATCACGTAATGGAGTCATTTGCACAATAATCATGTTATTGATGTTCCTAAACTGATTTGGCAGAACAAGCAATATTTATCAAGCTGGTCTACATTGCCAAACAGAGCAGCACTAACCTTTCTTGCACTAATTAACAACAGTCCAAGGCTGTGAATATCATCCAAAAACACTATTGATGTGATCACTGCTGGCCTGATTCATACCTGGGGTGTATTGCTATGTAGGTGAATTGAGATTTTCAATCAAAGAATATTTCTTGCCAAAGTAATTGTTTTTATTATAATTACCAAATTATAGATTCACTTAGGTTTCTTATAAATACAGGAGTTTTAAGTGGGAGATGTGGAGTGACAGTCATCACAAATATTCTCCTGAATTAATATCAAAAAACATTATATTCTGATAAAATTATGATTATTTATGTACTGTACAGCTATTGGTGAGAAACTGTGTCCGTTTGCTTATTTGAGCCTGCATGACATGAATAAGTGCCATTTTTAATAGGATGGTAAGAGCGTTTGAATTTGTAAGTACAGAATTCCGAATTTGGCAATACGTGGGCGTAGACTTGTGATACAGAGAGTAGTTTGAACATGATCTGTGCTGCCCAAAATTACTTATTATTATTATGATATATTATGATATTCATTGTTTTTTTGAGCCTATTGTTACAGATTAAATGAAATTATTTCCAGTTACATAGACGATGAGCCAGCCTGCCAGCATGTCCGACAATCAACAAAACTAATCAGGTGGTAACGACTGTGATAATAATTAATTTCCCTTTTTGCTTGCGGTATATACTTTTGAGAAATAAACTGCTTTAGTTCTTCAAATTAAGAAAGTATAGCCTCATATCTGACTGTGCATCGATACAATGGTAAATCATTGATTTTTATTTTTAAAAACCAACCAGAGGTGTGAGGCTGATTGGATTCCAAACTGTCCACCTGTGTCCATGTGTCCTTTGCCCATCTGTTGGACACATTTGACAGGAAAACCTGTACTAAAAAGGCGTAAGCAGATGGAAATTTGTTTTAATGGCCAGACAGTTTTAGCTGGACGGATAGACCAAATTTAATGGCTAATTTTTTATCAGCTCAATGACCTCCTCCCACTTGCTCTAAATGAATTTACATTGGCGGCATAGCGATTTTGGACTGATCAATTTAACAAGCCACCTGGGAAAGAGGTATGTGTTGGGTATACCATGGATTGGCTACATTTTTTATAGAAACAGAGGGGCAACAACAAATAGCATAGTATACCACCTGTATTATTGAACCTTACCGGAACAGACCTAAATAGACCTAGATGAACATGCATGCAATGGCTGGTTTATGCCACAAAGTAAATATTAAAAAACCGCTCAATTCATCCTTATATTATCTGATATGGCACCTATATGTACTTCTTGTGACTCGCCTATTAAGACAATAATAGGGGAATGAGTGACAAAACAGCAGACTGATCAGTTTAAACATTCCTCCATCTCTAGCTCACATTTTGTGAGACTCACTTCTTTTTGCAATCACTGTTTAGGGAGCCCTAATCTGAGCAACCCTGATTGTGACAATGATCAACATTGAAAATGAATTATGGTGATCTATTGATAATATTAGTAAAATTAGTAATTGAAAGATCATTGAACTGAGGAAATTTAAAGTTTGATAGGCCAAATAATCATTTAATCAGAGTCATTTCGCTCTATTTTTCGGTAACCAAGTTCTCTTATTCAATGGTAATCGGCTATATTAAGTTATTTTTACAGGATTTTTCACCCTTGGCATCGTAACTTTTATCATAATTTTACTTGAGAGAGTTGAAAGTCTCAGATGATCACTATCAAAAAACTTTTCTTATTGACTTACTGTACAAACTATTTTTATTTTAAATTGGTACAGAGTCGATTTATTATCACATGAGGTGATGAGGACTAATTAATTTGCTAAATATAGTCTCATCATACTGCATTTTTGTTCTCGTCGATTTTTTAGCTAATAACCAAAAATAGATATAATTAATTAAATTAATATTATGCCTTATTGATAACTTCCCTCATACTAGATAAGGTTGCTCCAACCTAATAAAATGATAATCATAATAATGAAAATTTAAATAATAATAATAATGATTTAAATATTTGTATTATGTACACATATCTTATTGGATTAATAAGTATTGCCCCTCGTGTTAATGGAAGAAGACAGCTCAATAGAGCGATCAAGATGGAAGGTCATTGATATAATATCTGATAGTCATATTTTGTATCAAGTTTGCCCTGTGTACTTAACAAAGTTAGAAAAGGTTACAGTCCAGTAGACCTAGGATAGGTAAGATGTATTCCATCCCATAGAAAGCTAAGTAAAGTAGATATTTCATGTCGGCTTGGAAAAGCTCCATTGGGGTATGTACTGCAATGCCGATAAACTGAAAACCCAACATTGGGAGCATAGGGCACCATTGAAAAGTGCTGCTTTGCACCCTCAAGGATTATTACTTTCCCTAGATTTTTAATAGATCAGTTTTTGAGAATTGGCACCGGTATTGTGATATTTCAGACAGTTTAAATGACACATAATATTATATCAAACCTAATTTCAATTCGGTAAATTGCAATTCAAATCTGTATGCAGCATTAATTTGAAGAGTTTCAAGATATAACATTATTTGCTGGAGCTTGCTGAACATTTTCCCAGTTTTGCAGCTTCCAAAACACAACGTGGTATAGAAACATTGCGGCAGCAGAAATCATATCCCATTACACTCATGCTATTTGTTGAGAGGACAATCCAGTGGTCTAATATTATTGGAATGAAAAGTATCACCATTATGATGAGAGAAAGCACTGAATGTTGTGACAGTTTTATGAAAAAACATTACCACAATGCATCTCATTTTGAACATTATCGGTGGCTATGAGGTGGTTGTCACAGCATTATAAAACAAACTTCATGAGATGATCTTAAATAATGCTGTAGTGATGGAAGAACTGATGCTATAACATTGTTAAAATTGAATACTTTTTGATAGCATGATCATAACATCATGAAAGTGCTAATTATAAGCTGTATTCGCATTTAACAGTGATGTATCATCATGTCAAAAATAATGTTTGACTAATACTAAGAACCAAAGATTCTGCTATATCTGAATCTGAACATTGTGATTACCATTCTGTATCCTATTAGACAATAACCCAATCCTATCATTTACACACCATATAAATACTTGAAAAATTTGTATGCAATACGATGTTACAATGTTCACCGTTTGCTGGGTTGTTGACCTTCATTTTTTAACAAGAAGTCAAACAGTTTTTAGGTTGTGGAATATAGGGATCACAAAAATTCTCAGGAATCAATATATTATTAGCATTTATAAACTTTGATTGTCAGCATTGTGATTGGTAAACTATAAAAAAAATCCCTTTTCTTTTATATTTACTGGTAGGTACATATCACAATTGTCTTAAACAAACTGCTCACATGGATTTGTAAACAAAAGGCAATATCTCCTTGTCTAGCATACTCTGCAAGTCATCATCGAAAAGGTAATAAAACTGCCAACACAGGTCTTCAAAATTTAAATTCACATTCCCGCTTTTGAATTTTACTAATCGCAGTGACGTAGATATGTTGGTGGTTGGTTGTTTGACTGATCTAAATACAACAGCTTTATTTTCAGTTTCAACGCTTTGTATATTTGGTATTTATTACAGGTCATTGCCATCATCTTAAGGGCAAATCCTCCACCTGTACTATTTAAATATTTACAAACATATTCAACTGTCAACAAATAGTCCATTGAAATAATGAAAGTGAAAGATTTGAAAGAGTTCCAAAAAAGTCGCCACCTCCATAAATTGGGTGCAATCATAGACTTGATTATAAACCTAGACATGACACTATATGGATATTGAGCCACTGAGGGACTTCATTGTGGGCAACAAATGTCATTGGAAGTTGTAGAAGCAATGATGCTATCATTGATTTTCTGTCCACAATCCACATTTTTTGATCATAACTCAATCAATTTTGAGTTTGAAAATTACAATAAGTTTAGCAGCTTATCTCATTTACGGCAAAACAGATTTGGAAGTCAGTGACCTGTTACCCCACAAACTTGATATACATATAGAAAGTCTTTTGTTCTGCTACACAAAATCCACAAGAAATTTAGAAGAATAGAAACAAAAGACAGTGGAAGTGGATATTCTAGTTTGTATCAACTGTTGTGTCATTTGATTGAAAGCCCAGCAATTTTGAATTCGGCACCCTATACTAGAATTAAATGTAAATGCTAATTTCATGTATTTAATTTGGCCCTCAAATCGATTCCACACCAAAATATGGAAACATAGTGATTTTGAAAAATAAATTCAATGGGCAAAAATTGTTGCTAAACTGAACTAATACTAAGCAAAAGTAATGGATAAAAATTCATGCAGCAGCAGGGGATTTTTGTCAATTGTAACTATAATAACATCCGAAAATTAACAAGTGTTATTATTAATACACACAATTAAATTTTATTTTGATTCTGTAAGGTTTTGGTAGCTTTGGTCTTAGCCTTGTATGATAGGTATAAAGTTTCCTTACAAAAACTTTTCAAATTGATGATAATCCAGAGCAGCAGCATTTCACTCAGGATAGCAGCATTAGAGCTGCAACAATTTAGTATCCAACAGTTTCCTCTACTCTTTTTTCTCTATGATACTTTTGAATTTCTTGCCACAAGCTGGTATTGTTGGTATGTCGGGTAGATTCAGTAGGCTAGTGAATTCGCCATAAGGGCTAGGGGACTTGACCCTACCAATTTTCAGCGTGTCAATTTTGAAAAACCTCTTGTTTTTAATTACCAGGTGCCCAGAGGGCCTCATTGTGAGATTATTTGGATGTATGAATGGATTACGCTAGTTTACTTGGTGCAATAGCCAATTACCATGATTTTCCCCATTGACTGCCCTTAAAAGACGATATCATCATGTATTCCTGTGATGTAGAAAATATGTCTTTTATATGTTCCTGCCTACAATCTGAGCGAATAACTATAGCCAACGTCGCTCGGCACTGATTTTCTTCATCCTTGATTTGGGTACACCAATCTACACGTATTTACAATTAAGACCAATAAAACAATGGTCTTTTATAAAATATTCAGGCAATCAAATTTGAGTCCATAATTGCAAGCAATTTGATATGGTCTTAGCTAAGCTGCAGGAGTGAACTCTCACTGCAGGAGCCATTGAATGTTCTCAGAGTTGACAATAACAGGATAATCTCATTTATTGAACCCACCATACACAGACCATTTATAAGAGATTTTATAAAGGAACATTACACAGGACACTTTTATGTGTGAATACCTAGAGATAATAATCGGCCTTCCCTCTATTCTTTCTTGGGGGGATGAGGCATCAGCTCCATTGTAATTGAAATGTAAATGAAATTATTCTAAGGAGACAGGAGACACCTATACTTGTTTATGTGAACAAACTCATAGTAGTTCTCACAAGATGATGTCTCAATAACAAACCCAGGTGAAATCACCAAGCAGGGTTTATGGATATGGTTAATCTATCACATTGGGCCTATTTTAAAACTGGCAATACACGGTATACAAAACACGTAAAAAATTTGTATTTAAGTGTTAATAGCTGAGAAGAAATGTGTTTCCCTGATCTGACAAAACACTAGAGTCTAGAAGTTTGAAATATTACAACATATGGAATTGCTGTGTGTGCCCCTGCAAGATGTTAGATGGTTGAGATACAATGCTTGGATGCTGCTTGAATTTACTACTCTGTGCCAGGGATTTGCGAGATCTAGTTTCTATTATCAGTGCTAATAGTGATGCTTGATGAGTAAATCTGCGGTAAGGTTATGATCTGGGCAATATACTGAAACCTGGTGGCCTTAAGTCAGAAGAGGGATTCTCATAAGACTTGACAAGTTATCTTATAGGTATTAAAAAATTAAGAGCGTACTGTGATCACATTAACCCCCTTCATGTGTACTGAAATGACTTAGGTAAAATAATGAATACATCTGCCGGTCCCTGTTTTAGAATCCCAATATATCTCTGTCATGTGGAGGTTTCCAAGATTACTGGTTCTTCTATCATACTTAAGTACTTTTTGTATTCTGCTTTCACAATTAAATTTGGGTTCCATTTTCATATTAGGAACAATAATCTAAGTCGGCATTCAATAATCTGATATTATTTTAAGTGATATCATGTTAGAAGACAAGACTACAGGTTCACATCAAATCATCATTGTGATATTAATATTGCATCATCGTATTGTGCTGAGTGTGAAGCTTCTATACGATGCAATCCCTTCCATTGTTTTAACCTTTTGTAAACAAAAGAATCCTTTATATGCTGATCCTGATTTTTTTCAATAGAGGATAAATGCAGCATGTCAGCTTGCATCCAAAGTTTATATGAGAAAATGATTGGAAAATACGATAGAGTGACCCTAAATGATTCATCCATAGGCAACGTCACAACTAGGTCACACAAAAAATTTGACACTTCTAGCATTTGTAGAAGCGCATTTTAATTGAATCATCTGGTTAATAAAAGATAATTTTTTGCCAACATTTCATCATGTTTTATGAAATTCATGATTTTTTGCATTTTTTTGTGGATTTAATAGTAATTAAACCACCAAGCCTGGACAATAACTTTTAAACATTTTGTGATGGTCTATGCAACAAATTTTAAAAATGTAGGGGGAGATAAAGAGGAAACCATAAAAGTCACTGAGAAGCAGAAATAACATCAAGTTGATAACAAGATGCTGCTATTTGTAAAGCAATTTTGAAACTCGAAATCCGATCGAAATTGATTGAGTTATGAACATAAAACCTGAATTGTTGACAGTAAATCAATGATAATATCAATGCTTACTACACCGGCCAACGGCGTTGCATTGCCCACAATTGAGGCCTCACTTCAGCTATATGTAGTGTCCTGTCTAAGTGTATAATTAAGTCTATGGGTGCTATTGATAATGTTACAAAAATTAATACAAATTTGTCATCATATTTAAATTAAGGTGCAATAATCTAGTATTTACCCTGAAATATACAGCCTATATCTTGCTCATAAAATTGGTCGCAGCTTAAAAGTTTCACAATACACAAGTTAGTAATAGTTACATCTAAACTTTTCCGTGATAATTTATTATCATTTCGTTGAGGGACAAAAAATTATGCTGCTAGATACTTTGTTACCACTCGCACATACAAATCTTCTGCAACAAAGTGTAGGTATCTTTACCAGTAGGGGATGATCTAATGACATCATTTGCCAAACAATCATGTAGGGTTATTGACATTTTAAGTTTCGGAATATTTTTCCATAAAGTAATTGTTATTATTATAATTACCTAACTATGGTTTTAATTACTTCTTTTTATGAGAATAATACGGAATCTTCAGGTGGGAGATGTGGGATGAAAGTCAACAAAAGTATTTTAATATAGAAAAAAATATTTTTGCGATATGGTTATTGGAGTATTTTGAGCGATAGTAGGGTTGTCGGTTAGAAGATGACTCTTTGCCGATTTAAGCCTGCATTACTAGACTAAAATCCATGTTTTACAGCACAATTGGAGCAATTGAACTTGTAAGAAGATAATTCCTAATTTAGCGATATGTTGGTGTAGACTTGTGAAACAGATAGTGGTGTGAACTTGATCAGTGCGGCAAAAAAAAAGAATTTATAATGGCATTCATCGTATATATGTAGCAAATTTAATTATTCTCAGTAGCGAGCCTGTCTGCCAGCATGTCTGACAATCAACAAAACCATAAATTGGTATCAACTGTGAAAATTATTGCACAGGGTAGATTAGTCCAAAGATTAAATATTCCACTCAATTTCCTCATTGCTCCAATGAATATATTTAAAATAGTCCTAAGAGGGATACAAAATGCTTAAACATCCTTAATCTAATTTGACTTAAAACTCTCATTTATACATTTATACCTTGAACAGTATTCAAATGTATATAAGTGATGATGTAATAATTGTTTGAAATAAGGTTGTACCCCTAACCATGTGGATTCATATTTCTATGGTGGCTCTGAGGCTGTTATTTGAGATTACTGTAATACTGTTAGTGTGCACACCTGATTCAACCTGTTGAAGGCGAGAATTTGGCTATTATCCAAATTGTGTAGCTTGCTGTATGGTCATAACCTTTGTGTGATACTACCATGGCTATGTTTTGGTTTCTTATTTGTATACCAAATCTGTTTCTCAGTTTATACCTAACTTTGAGAAGCCTAGGTGATGACAGTGAGATACAGTTGTTTCTTCTAAAATCTTTCATTCAAGTAAGTTTTAGCAGAGAGCAAGTGTCGTTATTAATGGCTTCTTAATATTTGTGATGTTTTTATTACGTTCTCTCAAGCAAAATGTTACTTGTTTTACTCTTTCCCTTGAGCTTTTGAGCAGGAAATCTGAGAGTAGCCACATCTTTGCGTCTTGATCGTGAATATGTTTCACAGAACCAGAAGTTCCTAATTCATAATAAATAAGCTATACTCAATAAATTGGCTTGCCCATAAACAGAAGTCAAATTTCTCCCTGTTGTCAGGGGAACACCACGGCCACTGGGATTTAATGAAAAAATGAAAAGCAATAACTATTACAAAACAGGTGCTCAATTAGTCTGTGTCCCAATCCCTTACAGCTCAGATGTTTCTGTCCAGTGACAAGCATTATAAGTAACACCGAACAATACTTGATAACTCTGTCAAGGTATGTAGGCCTATTATTATACAATACAATCCATTCTATATATGTGTGGTACCCAGTCAATACAAAGTGGAATCAAGAGAAAATGTTTTGTTTATCATTTGACATGTCAGCTCATTTTTGTTTGATCTCAAGCAATTTTTTTATGCAGTACATGCTTGTCACTGAGAATTTTACTCTCAATTATATCAAAAAATATGACTGCGTATACAGAAGCTTACTGTTTTAGCCGAAGGATTACTAAAAATTTGCGAAGGCTGTCAACAAACTGGCTCTAAAAAGTTATTGATCCTACTAATCTATGACTTTCTCTTGTTCAAAGACAGCTAGATCTCGATAGTTGTATCATCCCAAGATGCAGCGGTGTTTCATAGATCAATAAATCATTGAAATACAGGTAGCTGAACAGAGTTCTATATTGTGGATTTAAGGTGGATTGTATGATGAGATAGATCACACACAACTTCCTGAGGAATCAAACCCCGTGCCTTACAAAATCATGCTCATTTTCTACCTCAAGAGGTATTTTTCAATTAATCCTGATTAAAAGATGTTTCATTGGGCTTCACGAAAAATTAAGAGAATGAAAACAGAATTAAAATGAAATCACTGCAGTTGCCTAGAAATTCACATGTAAATTTCATTCATGCAAAAGTGTACAAGATCACTTTGCATTGAAAGTAAGCCAGCGACTAACCGAGTACTAAATTTTGAGTTTGTTACATTCAACAGGGCCAACTACTACCAAGTTGCACTACATACTGCTATATCTACAAATTCAATGCAAAGTTAATCAAGTTTCACCTAAAACACGCATCGAAGACCCAGTTAATTTATTAATTTGTAAGGTCTTACATCGTTCTCTAGGCTTTGGGGATGGGGCTCCGCCCTGAACCCCGTTTGGGGGATGAGGGGGGCTTACAGCGCCTCTCTCGAACCGAAAACCTTTATCTCACAAACCCAAGAGTCCATTTGGGGTGACCCTGCGCTGCACAGGATATTCAACTATGACAGGATCACATCTGAAAGTTAGAAGTCCCCCCGGATTGGGAGGCCCTAACCTGAGCAACCCTGATTATCACAATAAACAACATTTTAAATGATTTAGGGAGATATGTTTATAATCTTAGCAATCTTAGAAGTTGTGCCCATTTCGTATTTTTTTCAAAATTAGTAATTGATAGATCATTGAACTGAGGAAATTCTAAGTTGAGTTCTTTGCAGAAAAGGATGTCAAATAACTCTGTTTTAGGGTACAAGTTTTCGTATTTGATAGGAATGGACTACATTTTAATTATTACTACGGGATAATACACCCTTAGGATCATACTTTTGAGCTTAAGATAACTATATGGTATTGGAAATCTCAGATTAACTTAATCTTCACCAAAAAGGAATGATGTAATTGGTTTGGCAGATCAAGCAAAATCAGGCTGGCCTACACTGCCATACAGAGCAGCACCAACTTTTCTTGCACCAATAAACAACGGCCAAAGGCTGTGAATATCATCCTGAAACTCTATTAATTTGATGACTGCTGGCCAAGTCATACCTAGGGTATAATGCTATGCAGGCCTATTGAGATTTTCAATTGTTATTATTATAATTACCAAATTATGGATTTACTTAGTTGTTTTTATAAATACAGAATTTTCAAGTGGTAGATGTGGAGTGGAAGTCAACACAATTTCCTGAATTGATATCGAAAATAATATTATTGTGCTGTGGTAAATAGAGTACTGTACGGCTTTCGCTTATTTATTATGACTGGTATTATTGTTATAAATTGATACCCAATGTATAAAATACAGATGTTATGACCATTTCCAATTTCAATAGCATAAATTGTCCCAAGTCATTCAAGCAGTCAGACAAATTGAAACATTTAGGAGTAATTTTAGATAAAAATATGAATTTTTAAACCCATATCAACGAGATTAAACGGAAACTATACCAAATCAAAGCAAATTTTTCAGAGACATTGTAAGGTTCTGAATAAAACCTTAGCTGCAGTCTGATAGACACAGTTAACAACACCAGACATTGAATATTTTGCTCGATACAGATACAGATAGTGGTGTGAACTTGATATGTGCTGCCCAAAATAATATTAATATTTATTGTTATTTTTATTTATCGTGATATTCATTGTTTATTTGAGCCTATTGTTACATATTAAATACAATTATTTTCAGATACATAGATTATGAGCCTGCTCAGGTGGTAACAACTGTGAAAATATTTAATTTCCTCTTTTTTCGGTATATACTTTAGAGAAATCAACTCCTTTAGATCATACAATCGAGAAAGTGTAGTCTCGTATCTGACAGTGCATTTTACAATGATAAAATAGAGCTGTATTGAAACCTTCAGCAGGTACTGATTTTGTATTTGATCACTCACTCACTGCAGCTGATGGAATTCCAAACTATCCACCTGTGTCCATGCGTTCTGTGCCCATCTGTTGGACACTGTTGGCGGGACGACCTGTAATGGACGGGTGTGGGCTGACGGGCAATATGTTTTAATGGATGAACAGTTTTTTGCTGGATGGATAGACAAAACGGCATGGCCTATTTTTTCAGCTCCATCAACCTCTTCCGACTGGCGCTAAATAAAATTACTTATTTTTGGACTGATCAATTTAGCAAGCCATCTGGGAAAGAGGTGTGTGTTGTGTAGCGCCCCTCTAATATGAGCTTGTTACATTTTTATAGACACAGAGAGGCAATAAAAAATTACAGAGTATACCACCTGTATTATTGGACCTTATCGGAAAAGACCTAAATAGACCTAGAGGAATATGCATGCGATGGCTTGTTCATGCCACAAACTTAAAATAACAAAACCGATCATTGCATCCTCATATTGACTATATGGCACTTAGATGTACTTCTTGTGTCACACTTATTTAGACAAATGGGGGAATGATTGACAATAGCAGCAGATACTCCCATTGATATGTCATAGGACTGATCAGTTTAAACATTCCTCCATCTCTAGTCAACATTTTGTGAAGCTCACTTCTTTTTGCAATCATTGATTTAAGTTTCATACATTGCCAATGCAACGTGAATCAAACCAAATCACAATAAATTGAAGCAGTCTTTTTGAAACAAGTCTTTGATTTGGTCAATCACTTATTTTCTCTTGACATACACATTCGAGAACAACATAATGCAGCCTGTCTAGCAATCCTGTAGGGCAAGTTGTGATACTGTTGAGATTATTTGAATACTAGATGCATAAAAATGACAAAAAGAGAAGGCTATGTTAATTTTAAAATGTCCAGTTTTGTCTATACTCTTTACATGAGAGCTCCAATTCAGAGTCGATCAATGAAACCTAATAGATGACCAATTTTGAATTGTGTGCATGATAAATATTGCTAATATTGTTAAATTGCTAATAGTGAATCGTAATATAATTGCATACGTATGTGCTTACATTTGCCTTACGCCTAATTAAATCAATGATGCGACAACTAAATTATTTGCGCTTAAAACCGGAGTTCCCAATTTTAAGTTTTCCTCAAAGGAAAGTTATTGTAATGGGTCAGACCAATGTTTTCCTGACCTCTTTTTCGCGCCGCTGTAGGGATGCGCATCTCGCTTACTCAAAGTTACTACTGTTGCAAGCATCTGACTCACACGCATGTTTCAGATATTCATAGGTATTTGTAGTGATGCAAGTTACGTTATCTATAATTGCTGACAAAAAATCTAGACTTAATATGTAAATATATATGCTTAATCAAACTTGTTTTCTAGTGATGCATGCTATGCGATTTGATTTATCAATCCGTAGTGACATTTCACTCCATCCATAAAAATTTTAGAAATTTCACTGGCCTTAGCTTCTGACTGGTATACTCAATGCATCAAAAACAGATGTTATGACAGTCTCATATTTTGATTTTGAATTGATTTTCTCTAACGAAATTTTTAGGGCATGTTGTCCTCAAACATTCTGAAAAACTTAATTATTTAGGAGTATTTTTACTTAAAAATATGAGTTTCAAACCCCATGTCAATTAGATTAAACAAAACCTCACCCAGTCATAGCAAACATAAAGAGAAATCACCATACTCAGAGGGAACAAACTAATTACAAAAAGTCTGATATACTACTGTTGCAAGCATCTGACTTACCTCTCCGGAAGGCCAGTTAATCCACAGTAACTCGCATCTATACTCTTCAATGATTGGATTTGCCCCAATGCTGCAGGTAATGTCTGTAGGCCTTCATTACAAGTAACATCTAACAACTCCAGTCCTGGCAGTGTGCAGATGCTGTGGTGGATAAATGACGCAATGTTAAAATACCATGCAATACTGCTTGTCAGTTGATGGAGCAAACACAATTGAGCAATGCATTCTATTAATATGATAGAGTTTTAGATTGATCAATTACCCATGTGAGTTGTAACTATCAGATAGAGATATCTGAATGAATTTTACCGCGCCTCTCCCAAAGCTGAGATTTATTGATATGACACTGCGCTTCATAGGATAGTCAATTATGGCAGGTTCACATTCAAAAGCTAGAAGTTAGTTCATAACATTAAGAAAGTTTGGCAGTTCAATGATTCAATGAAAAAGAAGCTGTGTTGATACCGTTTTTTAAGCACTCACCACCAGGTAAGTGGCTGACAGGATACCCGACCGTTAGCCTGTGTCCATGCGGACACAGTTGGGGGCAACCTGTACTGGACCGGTATAGACGGAAGGGCAACTTGTTTTATTGGACTGACCAATTTTGCTGAATAGGCATCGGCGGATAGTCAAAACGGAATGCCCAACTGCTTCAGCTTGATCTGAAGCCTTTACCGACAGGCCCCTAGTGAAATTACATTATTGCTAGCAAGGTGCTTAGTTGACATTATGCTGAGAACAGCTTATATTAAGAGATTGTATGTGCCAGTTAAAAGTCTTCATCCACAAGAAGAGATGTTAAAACACCACCTGTATTACTGACCCTTATTTGAGCAGACCAGAAAAGACCTAGATGAGCATGCATGCAATGACTGGTTCATGTTCTAGCTTGAATTTAAAAAACCTATCATAGCAAGCAAGCATTTTCACATTTACTACACGGCACTTAGACATACTTCTTGTGTTACACTTGTTTAGACAAAGAGGGGAATAAGTGACAATAACAGCAGGCACTCCCATTATTATGTCATAAGACTGATCAGTGTAAACAACCCTCAATTTCTAGCCCACATTTGGTGATGCTCGCTTCCTTTTGCCATCATTTATCTAAGCCATGTAGCTTGCGAATGCGACGCCCATCGAATTAAGTCACAATATATTGAAACAGTCTTGTAGAAACCTGGTCTGCTCAAACACCTGTTTTCTCTTGACATACTCATTCGAGAACAAACTACTGCAGCCTTTCTAGCATTCCTGTTTAAGGAGAGCGAGGTGTGAAACTGCATAAAAATGACATAAAGAGGAAGCAATCGTACTTGGAAAATAGCCAGTCTTGTCTTTTCTCTTTACATGAGAGCTCCAATTCAGAATCGATCAATCAAACTTAATGTAGATGATCAATTGAAATGTGCGCATGATAAATATTTGTAGAGTTTCCAAAAAATTATATATACACAAAAGGAAGTTATTAAGTATTAAATCAAAATCAGAGTTCCCAATTTTAGGTTTTTTTCAAAAGACATATCATATTTATCCCTGTTGTCAGGGAACACCACGGCCACTGGGATTCAATAAAAAATTGAAAAGCAATAAATCTAATACAGCATATGTGCTCAATTAGTCTGTGTCCCAATCTCTTACAACTCAGATATTTCTGTCCAGTGACCACCAATGCATTATAAGTAACACCAAACAATACTTAACAACTTTGTCAAGGTCTGTAGGACTATTATGATACAATACAATTCATTTAATATATGTGGTATCCAGTCATTACGAAGTGCAGCGAAGTGAAAAAGTTATGTTTGTCATCTAACATGTCAGCTCTTTGTTGTTTGATCTCAACCAAAGTTTGTATGCAGTACATGCTTGGCACTGAGAACTTTACTCTGAATAATATAAGAAAATATGGCTGCGTATATAGGAACTTACTGTATTAGCCAAATGATTACTGAAAATAAGCGAAGGCTCTCAAAAATGATTGATCCTACTAATATGTGCCTTTCCCTTGTACAGAGACAGCTAGAGATTGATAGTTGTATCATCAAAGAATGCAGCAGTGTTTCCGTTGGAGGGGAGGGGAGCGGGGGGCCTCACAGCGCCTCTGTCAAACCAAAAAAGCTTTATCTCTTTAACCCAAGAGTTCATTTCGTGTTCCACTGTGCTGCACAGGATAGTCAATGAAGACAGGATCACATCTGAAAGCTAAAACTCCATCCTGATTAGGAAGCCCTAACCTGAGCAACCCTGATTATCAGAATAAACAACATTTTAAATGAGTTAGATTTAGATATTTTCATAATCAAAGCAATCTTAGAAGCTGTGCCCATTACATATTTTCTTAAGGATGTCAAATAACTCTATTTAAGTAAAAAAAATTTCGTACTTGTTAGTACATTTTAGTAATTACTACGAGATAATACACCCTAGGCATCGTAATTTTGTACTTAATATAACTAATTGGTATTGGAAATCTCAGATTATCTTAATTTTTACCAGAAAGTGATGACGTAACAGAGTCATTTGCCCAATAATCAAGTTATTGATGTTCCTAAACTGGTTTGGCAGATCAAGCAACATTTATCAAGCTGGTCTACATTGCCATACAGAGCAGCGCCATCCTTTCTTGCACTAATTAACAACATTCCAAGGCTGTGAATATCATTCTAGAACTCTGTTGGTTTGATGACTGCTGGCCTGATTCATACCTGGGGTGTATTGCTATGTAGGCAAATTGAGATTTTCAATCCAAGAATAATTCTTGCCAAAGTAATTGTTATTATTATAATTACGAAATTATAGATTTACTTGGTTGTTTTATAAATACAGGATTTTCAAGTGGGAGATATGGAGTTAAAGTTATCACAAATATTTTCCTGAATTAATATCACAAAACATATTATTGTGATAAAATTATGGTTATTAATGTACTGTGCAACTATCTGTTTGAAACTGTGTCGTTTGATTATTTAAGCCTGCATGACAAGAATAAGTACCACTTTTAACAGCATGATAAGAGCGTTTGAATTTGTAAGAACAGGATTCCGAATTTGGCAATACGTGGGCGTAGACTTGTGATACAGATAGTCGTTTGAACTTGATCTGTGCTGCCCAGTATTGCTTATTATTATTATGATTTATTATGATATTGATTGTTTATTTTAGCCAATTCTTACATATTAAATGAAATTATTTTCAGTTGCATAGACTATGAGCCAGCCTGCCAGCGCGTCAGACAATGAACAAAACTAATTAAGGAAGTATAGCCTCATATCTGATTGTGCATTGATACAATTGTAAATCGTTGATTTTAATTTTTAAACACCCACCCGAGGTGTGTGGCTGATGGGATTCGAAACGTTCCACGTTGACCATCTGTTGAACAAATTTAACGGGACAACCTGTACTAAAAAGGCATAAGCAGATGGAAAATTTGTTTTAATGGACATACAGTTTTAGCTGAATGGATAAACCAAATTGAATGGCGAATCTTTTTTCAGCTCAATGACCTCCTCCCACTTGCCCTACATGAAATTACATTGGTGTCAGAGCATTTTTGGACTGATCAATCCAACAAGCCACCTGGGAAAGAGGTATGTGTTGGGTATACCATGAATTGGCTACATTGTTTTTATAGAAACAGAGGGGTAACAAATATTACATAGTATACAACATGTATTATTGAACCTCATCGGGACAGACCTAAATAGACCAAGATGAACATGCATGCTATGGCTGGTTCATGCCACGAAGTTAAAATTAAAAAACCACTCAATTTATCCTTATATTAACTGATATGGCACTTGTATGCGCTTCTTGTGACACGCCTATTAAGACAATAATAGGGGAATGAGTGGCAAAACAGCAGACTGATCAGTTTAATTTTTTCTCCCTCTCGAGCCCACATTTTGTGAAACTCACTTCATTTTGCAATCATTGATATAAGTTTCATATATTTGCCAATGCAACGTCAATCAAACCAAGTCACAATTTATTGAAGCAGTCTTTTAGAAACCAGTCTTTTATTTGGTCAAACACCTATTTTCTCTTGACATACTCATTCGAGAACAATCTACTGCAGCCTGTCTAGCAATCCTGTATAAGGAGAGCAAGTTGTGATACTGTTGAGATATTTGAATACTAGATGTATAAAAATGACAAAAAGAGAAGCTACACACTCAAAAATCATAACCGTGAAATAATCCTTTGAAAGTATCAAGTTAAAGAAGATACAAATGTGTTTAAGTTTAATATTGATGCCATATTGCATACACAACAACCCGGCAGTGTCGAACAGATCCTGGCATATTTGAAATTTAGGGAAATTGGCGCAGTCATTGCACACTCGCCCTCAAGGCACACACTATTTCGCTGCCACGATGTGGTCAGTGACTAATCCTCGTGATTTAACCAACATTTTTTAAGCCAACTAATGACTTAGTACTAAATTGTGAGTTTGTTACTCGCAACAGGGCTAAATGATACCCAACATCACAACACCCTCTATCCCAACAAATTAAAAAAAATGTCCCCTTTATTTATTTTTCAATGTAATGCAATGTAATGTAGAATAATATGTCATTCTTTCGTTTGTTATTTATCACTTCTGTTGTGACAGCCCATGACCACCCTATTAATTTGATCAAAATTGTAGCGCTGATTGTTTTTCATTCTTTTGCTAATCTGCTAACCAATTTCAACATAAGACCACCTCCAGTATGCAGTGAATTTATTACTTTGTGAGGCCTTATGCTGTTCTCTAGGCTTTGGGAGTCAAGGTTCAACCCTGAACCCCGTATCGGGGGGTTGTGGGGGAGGGGCTTACAGCGCTTTTCCCAAAGCTGAGAATAACTGATAAGACACTGCGCTGCACAGGATACTCAATGATGGCAGGTTCACATTCATCATTGAACTTGGGAAATTTTAAGTTCGATAGGCCACATAATTGTGAAAACACCGTCATTTCGCTCTATTTTTCAGTAACAAAGTTTTCTTATTCAATGGTAATCGGCTACATTTAGTTATTTTTACAGGATAATACACCCTTGGCATGGTAACTTTTAACATAATATTACTTGATAGAGTTAAAAGTCTCAGATTATCGCTATCAAAAAACTTGTCTTCTTGAGTTACTGTACAAATTATTTTATTTTAAATTGAGGAGGACTAATAAATTTGCTAAATATAGTCTCATCATAATGCATTTTCGTTCTGGTCGATTTTCTTGCTAATTGCCAAAAATAGATATGATTAATTAAATTAATAGTATGCCTTATTGATAACTTCCCTCTTACTAGGAAAGGTTGCTCCAACATAATAAAATGATAATAATAATAATGAAAATTTAAATAAAGATAATAATGATATATGTTTGTATTATGCACAAGTATCTTATTGGATTAAAAAGTATTGCCCCTCATGTTAATGGAAGATGACAACTCAATAGAGCGATCAAGGTGTAAGGTCATTGATACAATATCTGATAGTTATTTTGTATCAAGTTTACCCTGTTTACTTAACAAAGTTTGAAAAGGTTACAGTCCAGTAGATCTAGGATAGGCAAGATGTATTCCATCCCATAGAAAGATAAGTAAAGTAGATATTTCATGTCATCTTGGAAAAGCTCCATTGGGGTATGTATTGAAATGCCGATAAGCTGCAAACCCAACATGAGGAGCATAGAGCACCATTGACAAGTGCTGCTTTACACCCTCAAGGATTATTACTTTCCCTATGTTAATTATAGATCAGTTTTTGAGAATTGGCACCGGTATCGTAATATTTCGGATAGTTTAAATGACACATAATATTATATCATACCTAATTTCAGTCCGGCAAAGTCGCAATTCAAATCGGTATGCAGCATTACTTTGAAGAGTATTAAGAAACCACATCACTTGCTGGTGTCTCGCTGAACATTGTTCCGGTATGTTGTTTATACTTGTCTTCCAAAATAATATTTCCAAGGTGTTATAGAGACATTGCGACAGCAGAAATCATATCCCATTACACTCATGCTATTTGTTGAGAGGACAATCCAATGTTCTCATATTATTGGAATGAGTAGTGTCACCATTATGAGGAGAGAAAGCACTGTACGTTGTGACAGTTTTACGAAAAAAACATTACCACAATGCATTTAATTTTGAAAATTATCGGTGGCTATGAGGTGGTTGTCACGGCATTATAAAACAAACTTCATGGGATGATCATAAAATAATTCTGTAGTGATAGAAGAACTGTGATGCTATAACATCGTTAACATTGAAAAATTTTTGATAGCATGATCATAACATCATTAAAGTGCTAATTATAAGCTGTTTTCTCGCATTTAACAGTGATGTACCGTCATGTCAAAATAATGTTTGACTAATACTTAGAACCAAAGATTCTGCTATATCTGAATCTGAACATTGTGATTACCATTCTGTATCCTATTAGGCAATAACCAAATCCCATCATTTACACACCATGTAATACTTGATAAAATTTTATGCAAAACAATGTTACAATGTTCACCGTTTGCTGGGTTTTTGACCTGCATTTGTAACAAGAAGTCAAAAAGTTATGAGTTTCTGGAATATAGGGATCACAAAAATTCCCAGGGATCAATTAGCATTTATAAACTTGGATTTTTAGCTTTGTGATAGGTAAACTATAAAGATTAATCCCTTTTCTTTTATATCTACTGGTAGGAACACATAACAATTGTCTTAAACAAACTGCTCACATGGATTTGTAAATAAAAGGCAGTATCACCATGTCTAGCATACTCTGCAAGTCTCGTCGAAAAGGTAATAAAACTGCCAACACAGGTCTCCAAAATTTAAATTCACACTTCTGCTTTTAAATATTACTAATCGCAGTCACGTAGATATGTTGGTAGTTGGTTGTTTGACTGAACTAAATACAACATCTTTTTTTTCAGTTTTAACGCTTTGTATATTTGGTATTTTTTCAGGTCCTTGCCATCATTTTAAGGACAAATCCTCCACCTGTACCATTTAAACATTTGTAAATATATTCAACTGTCAACAAATTGATTATAAACCTAGACATGACACTATATGGATATTGAGGCACTGAGGGACTTAATTGTGGGCAACGCTACGTCATTGGAAGGTGTAGAAGCAATGATGCTATCATTGATTTTCTGTCTACAATCCAGATTTTTTGTTCATAACTCGATCAATTTTGATCGGATTTTGAGATTAAAAATTACAATCGATTTAGCAGCTCATCTCATTTACGCCATAAAAGATTTGGAACTCAGTGACCTGTTACCCCACAAATTTGATATACATATAGAAAGTCTTTTGTTCTGCTATGAAAAATCCACATGAAATTTAGAAGAATAGAAACAAAAGACAGTGGATATTCTAGTTTGTATCAACTGTTGTGTCTTTTGATTGAAAGCCCAGCAGTTTTGAATTTGACACCCTATACTAGAATTAAATATAGATTTAATTTCACGCAGTTAAATTTTAATTTGATTCTGCAAGGTTTTGGTCTTTATATTTTTAAATATGCCTATCGTATACCATGCTCACTGAGTTAGAACTTTATCGACAGAGGACTGAGGACTAGGGGGTATAAAGAATCCTTAGCAAAACTTTTCAAATTGATGATAATCCAGAGCGGCAGAATTTCACTCAGGATGGCAGCATTAGAGCTGCAACAATTTAATATCCAACAGTTTCCTCTACTCTTTTGTCTCTATGATACTTTTGAATTTCTTGCCACAAGCTGGTATTGCTGGTATGTCAGGTAGATTCAGTAGTGAAGTCGCCTAGGGGACTTTACCCTACCAATTTTCACCGTGTCAATTTTGAAAAACATCTTGTTTTTAATTACAAGGTGCCCAGAGGGCCTCATTGTGAGATTGGTTGGAATTATGAATGGATTACGCTGGTTTACTTGGTGCTATAGCCAATTACAATGATTTTCCCGATTGACTGCCCTTAAAAGACTATTGCATCATGATATTCCTGTGACGTAGAATAGATGACTTACCGACGTTTGTGCCTAAAATCTGAGCAAATAACTATAGCCAACGTCACTAGGCACTAATTTTCTTCATCCTTGATTTGGGTACACCAATCTACACATATTTAAAATTAAGACTAATAAAACGATGGTCTGTTATAAATGACTCAGGCAATCAAATTTTAGCCCATAATTGCAAACAATTTGATATTTTCTTCTACTATATATAGCTAATCTGCAGGAGTGAACTCTCACTGCAGGAGCCATTGAATACTCTCAGAGTTGACAATAACAGGATAATCTCATTTATTGAACCCACCATACATAGACCATTTATAAGAGATTTTATAAAGGAGCATTACACAGGACACTTTTATGTGTAAATACCTAGAGATAATAATCAGCCTTCACTCTATTGTTTCTTGGGGGGTTAGGCACCACATCCATTGTAAATTTAGTGCAAATGAAAATATTCTAAGAAGACAGGAGACACCTATACTTGTTTAGGTGAACAAACTCAGAGTAGTTCTCACAAGATGATAACAATAACGAACGCATGTGAAATCACCAAGCAGGGTTTAAAGTTATGGTTAATCTATCACATCGGGCCTATTTTAAAACTGGCAATACACAGTATACAAAACAAGTAAAATAATTGTATTTAAGTATTAACAGCTGAGAAGAAATGTGTTTCCCTGATCTGACAAAATTCTAGAGTCTAGAAGTTTTGAAATATTGCAACATAACACTTTGATTGCTGTGTGTGCCCCTGTGCGATGTTAGATGGTTGAGATACAATGCTTGGATGCTGCTTGAAATTACTACTCTGTGACGGGGATTTGCAAGGTCTAGTTTCTATTATCAGTGCTAATAGTGTTGCTTGATGTGTAAATTTGCTGTAAATTTATGGTCTGGGGAAGATACTGCAACTTGGTAGCCTGAAGTTAGAAGAGGGATTCTCATAAGACTTGACAAGTTATCTTAAAGGTATTAAAATATTACGAAATTTTCTACCTCAACAGGTATTTTCCAATTAACCCTTATTAATAAATGTTTTATTGGGCTTCGTGAAATATTAAGAGAATGAAAACAGATTAATCATGGAATCACTGGTTGCCAACAAATTCACATGTGAAGTTTGTTCATGCGAAAGTTTACAAGATCACTTTGCAGTGAAAGTAAGCCAACGACTAACTGAGTGCTAAATTGTGAGTTTAATACTTGCAACAGGGCCAACTGATAGCAAGTGTCATTACAGCTGCTATCCCTACAAATTCAATACAAATTTAACTCGACTTGATTTTTTCACGCACAAACTCATCTTGGCCGACAACTGTAATGTAAAATGATAAGTTATTCTTTTTTTCAGTTATCGCTTTTGTTGTGACAGCTCATGCCCGCCCAATTAATTGTTGGTTGTTTTATTCGTTTGTTAATTGTCTAATCAAGTTTTTTCTAAAACACGCCTCCAAGACCCAGTAAATTTATTAATTTGCGAGGTCCCGTTGGAGGGAGGGGTGGGGGGGGGGGGCCTAAACCGCCTCTGTCAAACCAAAAATGCTTTATCTCTTTAACCCAAGAGTTCATTTGGTGTTGAAACTGCGCTGCACAGGATAGTCAATGATGACAGGATCACATCTGAAAGCTAAAAATCGCTCCTGGTTAGGAAGCCCTAACCTGAGCAACTCTGATTATCACAATAGACATTAATTTAAATGACTTAGATTTAGATATGTTCATAATCTTAGTAATTTTAGAAGTTGTGCCCATTTAATATATTCTTAAAAGTTAGTAATTTATAGATCATTGAACTGAGGCAGTTCTTGACATTTGACGGGACAACCTGTATTGAAAAGGCATAAGCAGATGGAAAATTTGTTTTAATGGACAGACAGTTTTAGCTGGACGGATAGACCAAATTTAATGGCCAATTTTTTTGTCAGCTCAATGACCTCCTCCCACTTGCTCTAAATTAAATGACATTGGCGGCAAAGCAATTTTGGACTGATCAATTTAACAATCCACCCAGGAGGGATGTGTTGGGTATACTATGAATTGGCTACATTTTTATAGAAACAGAGGGGCAACAAAAATAATAACATAGTATACCACCTGTATTATTGAACCTTATCGGAACAGACCTAAATAGACATAGATGAACAAACATGCAATGGCTGGTTCATGCTACAAAGTTAAAATTAAACGCCCAAAAATCTCAATTCATCCTTATATTAACTAATATGGCACTTATCTATACTTCTTGTGACAAGCCTAATAAGACAATAATAGGGGAATGAGTGACAAAACAGCAGACTGATCAGTTTAAACATTCCTCCATCTCTAACCCACATTTTGTGAAACTCACTTCGTTTTGCAATCATTGATTTGAGTTTCATATTTTGCCAATGCAACGTCAATCGGACCAAGTCACAATTTATTGAAGCAGTCTTTTAGAAACCAGTCTTTGATTTAGTCAATCACTTATTTTCTCTTGACATACTCATTTGAGGTCAAAATACTGCAGCCTGTCTAGCAATTCTGGATAAGGAGGGCAAGTTGTTATACTGTGGAGAACATTTGAATACTAGATGTATAAAAATAACAAAAAGAGAAGGCAATGTTAATTATAAATGTCCAGTTATGTCTATTCACTTTACATGAGAGCTCCAATTCAGAGTCGATCAATGAAACTTAAAAGATGATCAATTTTGAATTTTGTGCATGATAAATATTGCTAATATCGTTAAATTGTTAATAGTTGATCGTAATATAATTGCATATGTATGTGCTTTCATTTTCCTTACGCCTAATTAAATCGATTATGCGACAACTAAATTATTTGCACTTAAAACCGGAGTTGCCAATTTTAAGTTTTCCTCAAAGGAATGTTATTGTAATGGGGTCAGTCGAATGTTTTCCTGACCTTTTTTTTATCGTCGCTATAGGGAAGTGCATCCTGCTTACTCAATGGTACTACTGTTGCCAGCATCTGTCGCACATGTTTGTTTCAGATATTAATAGGTATTTCTAGTGATGCAAGTTACGTGACTCGAATGTGAAACTCAATCTATTATTGCTGACTCGAAATATAAGCTTATTTTACAAATATAAATGCTGAAAAAACTAACATTGCTCTTGATGCTAGTTATGCAATTCAATTTAACAACTTTCAAAGTGACATTTCACTCCATCCGTAAAATATGGAACATTCAGTAGACTTGTATAATTGTTATAAATTGATACTCAATGCATCAAAGACAGATGTTATGATAGTGTCTTATTTTGATTTTGATTTGATTTTCTCAAACTAATTTTTCAGAGCATGTCCTTCATGAAGTTCAAACAAATGTAAATATTTAGGAGAAATTTTAGGTAAAAATATAAATTTAAAATCCCATGTCATTGAGATAAAACCCACTCATAGCAAACTTTAAGACAAATCATGTTATTCAAAGGTAACACACTAATTGCTTACTAACTTATGACTCACACCACTGACTACTCTCATTGACATACTGGACTGTCCTTCTTCATTGTATATTAGCCATCCTACTCCGTTTGTAATTTGTTGCTCCCGTCTTACTCAACTCCAACAATATTTACCGCAACATGAAACAAGTACTCAGTGCTCATTTGATTGTGCATTTGTTACCGTGTTTTCGAGAGTACCCAGCCCCCTTCACCGTGCTCGGCTACCGGCGCCTTGTTGTGGTTGATTCTAGTGTATGGGCAAGGACTTGCTAACCTGATCTGGTCTCGGTTGCCGTGTGGCCTGTTGTCTGATAATCCACTGGATACCCCTACAGAGTTGTCCCAGATTACTAAGAAATGTTGTCATTCAATTTTTCCTTATCATCCCCCTTATATGTTAATAACCCACTGCTGAAAACCCTACGATTGTGAGTGTGACGCCAAAACCCCCCTTGACTTGATCCCTTGCGAGTAGTGGCTGTGAAGCTATACAAAAAACCTAACTGTAACATCTCCGATGACTGATATACTGTTATTTGCATCCAGATAATCAAGTCTCCCTCTGTTATCCCTATACAGCGTATCGCCCTTAAAAGGAGACAATTACTCCGACCGTGATCAAGCTATCGGAAGAATCGGAAGAATTTTACATACAGTCTGATATAGTACTGTTGCGAGCATCTGACTCACCTGTTTGGAAGGCTGGTCAAGCCACAGCCCTTAGCCTTTATAGTCTTCAATGATTGAATTTGCCCCAATTCAGCAGGTAATGTGTGTAGGCCATAATTATGACTGACATCTAACAACTCCAGTCCTTGCAGTTTGGAGATGCTGTTGAGGAGAAATAATGTAATGTTAAAATACCATGCAATACAGCTTGTCAGTTCATGGAGCAAAAACAATTGAGCAACAAACTTGATTAATGAGAGAAAGTTTTAGATTGATCAATTACCTAGGAAGAATTGTACCTATCAGATTTTGATTTTGGTGGCTGAATAGATTTGGGTTCCCTTTTAATGCAAGTATCGGAGGAGTCAATAGTAACCATAAATAAATTGAGTTGCAATCTGACGTTTCAGATATGAAAAAGTATTTATAGTGATGCAAGTTATGCGATTCAAATTATCGAGTGACGTTTCACCCCATCCATAAAAACATGGAACATTTACTAGCATTTGCTTCGGACTGGTATAATTGTAATACATTGTTACTCAATGCATCAAAGACAGATGTTATGACCTCGTCCTATTTCGATATTGATTTGATTTTCTCAAACTTATTTTTCAAGGCATGTCCTTCAAGCAGGCTGACAAACTAAATCATAAAGCAATTTGAGAAAAAATGAGATGAGATAAATGTATGAACTTTAAATGCAATGTAAATGAGATTGAACGAAACTGAACTCAATCAGAGCAAACTTTGAGATAAATCGTAAGTTTTGAAATGGAACGTTAGCTGCAGTCGTGTAGGCAGGGTAAATAAAACCAAAGATTGAATATGCCACTCCATTTCCTTATTGCTCTAATGAATATATTTAAAGTAGTCCTAAGACTCAATAACAGATGCTTAAACATCATAAATCTAAATTGACATAAACCTGAGACAAGACAAAGGCATATCAATTCCACCATCAAGTGGTACCATTATCTATACCTCTCAACAGTTTTAATATGTATATAAGTGATGATGAAATAATAGTTGAATTAAGGTTGTATCCCTAAACATGTTGATTCATAATTCTTAGGTGGACCTGTGGCTGTTATTTGAGATTACTGTAATGTTGTAAGTCCGGAAACCTAATTCAGCCACTTGAAGGCAAGAATTTGGCTTTTATTCAAATTGTGTAGCTTGCTGTATGGTCATAACATTTGTGTGCGATGCTACAATGGTTATGATAATTGTGTATTCATTTTTCGTTTCTTATTAGGATATATTTTCTTATTTATGTGTTCTGCAGCTAGCTGTGTACCAAATCTGTTTCTCGGTTTGTTCATAATATAGAGAAGCCTAGGTGATGACTGTGAAATGTAAAGTTGATTCTTCTAAAATCTTTCATTCAAGTAATTTTTAGTAGAGAGCAAGTAATTATAACTGACATTAATTTTTGTGATGTTTTTATTACGTTCTCCCAAGCGAAGTTTTGCTTGTTTTACTCTTTCACTTGAGATTTTGAACAGGAAATCTGAGACTAGCCCCATCTTTGCGTGTTGATCAGTAAGTCCCAAATGCCGATAATACTGATAAACCTATGGCATAAAATAATTAAATTAAAAATGGCAATCAGTTGCCACAACGCTGGAAATTGGTATTACATATCTTTTTCAGCATATCAACAGCACTCTGAATCATCAAAATCAAAAATAAAGTATGCTATGGCTGGCCGGTGGCTATATTTTGGTGTGCTTAATGCTGTTTGCTGACAAATCACTAGGGTCTAGAAGTTTTGAAATATTACCACACAACGCAGTGGAATTGCTGTGTGTGCCCCTGAGCGATTTAAGATGGTTGAGATACAATGCTTGGATGCTGTTTGAATTCGCTACTCTGTGACAGGGATTTGCGAGATCTAGTTTCTATTATCAGTGCTAATAGTGTTGCTTGATGTGTAAATTTGCTGTAAGGTTATGATCTGGGCAAGATACTGAAACTTGGTGGCCTGAAGTTAGAAGAGGCAAGCTCATAAAACTTGACAAGTTATCTTATAGGTATAAAAATATTAAGATAAATGTAGCGTGTCAGCTTGCATCCAAAGTTTATATGAGAAAACTGAGAATAAATTTTAAGAAATGCTGCTTTAAATGAAGGAAAATACGATAGAGTGACCCTAAATGATCCATCTATTGGAAGCGTCACCACAAGGTCACACGAACTATTTGAGGCTTCTAGCATTTGCATCAGTGCATTTTAATTGAGTCATCTGGTTAATAAAAGATAATTGTTTACCAACTTTTCATTATGTTTTATGAAACTCATGATTTTTTGCATTCCTTCGTGGATTAAATAGTAACTAAACCATTAAGCCTGGACAATAACTTTCAATCATTTTGTGATTATTTCTGCATCAACTTATAAAAATGTACTGGAAGATAAAGAGGAAACTATATAAGTTATGAACATAAAACCTGAATTGTTGACAGTAAATAAATGATAATATCACTGCTTTTTACGCCTTCCAATGACGTTGCGCTGCCTACAATTGAGTGCCTCACTTCAGCTAAATGTAGTGTCCTGTCTAGGTTTATCATTAAGTCTATGGGTGCAATTGACGATGTTACAAAAATTATAAAAAAAATTTGTTATCATATTTAGTTAATTAAGGTGCAATAATCTAGTATTAACCCTAAAATAGACAGCCTATATCTTGCTCATTAAATTGGTCACAGCTTTAGAGTGTCACAATACACAAATTAGTAATATTTACTTCTAAACTTATATCCATGATAACTTATAATCATTAAGTTGAGGGACAAAGAATCATACGGCTAGATATTTTGTTATCACTCGCACATACAAATCTTCTGCTAAAAAGTGTAGGTATCTTTACCAGTATGGGATGATCTAATGACATCATTTGCCGAACAATCAAGTAGGGATATTAAAATTTTAAATTTCGGAATATTTTTTCATAAAGTAATTGTTATTATTATAATTACCTAACTATGGATTTAATTACTTCTTGTCATGAGAATAATACGGAATCTTCAGGTGGAAGAAAGTCAACAAAAGTATTTTAATATGGAAAAAAATATTATTGCGATATGGTTATTGGAGTATTTTGAGCAATAGTAGGGGTGTCGGTTAGAGGATGTGTCTTTGTCCATTTAATCCTGCATTACAAGACTAAAATCAATTTTTACAGCACAATTGGAGCAATTGAATTTGTAAGAAGATAATTCCTAATTTAGCGATATGTTGGTGTAGACTTGTGAAACAGATAGTGGTCTGAACTTGATCAGTGCTGCCAAAAAAATGAATTCATAATGGCATTCATTGTATATATGTAGCAAATTTAATTATTCTCAGTAGCGAGCCTGTCTGCCAGCATGTCTGACAATCAACAAAACCAATAAATTGGTAACAACTGTGAAAATTATTACACAGGGTAAATTAGTCCAAAGGTTGAATATTCCACTCAATTTCCTCATTGCTCCAATTAATATATTCAAAATAGCCCTAAGAGTGGATAACAAATGCTTAAACATCCTAAATCTAATTTGACTTAAAACTGTCACAAGGCAAAGGCATATCAATTCTATCATCAAGCGGTACCGTTATTTATACCTTGAACAATATTCAGATGTATATAAGTGATGATTTAATAATTGTTTGAAATAAGGTTGTATCCCTAACCATGTGGATTCATATTTCTTGGGTGGCTCTGAGGCTGTTATTAGAGATTACTGTAATGTTGTTAGTGTGCACACCTAATTCAACCTATTGAAGGCGAGAATTTGGCTATTATTCAAATTGTGTAGCTTGCTGTATGGTCATCACCTTTGTGTGTGATACCACCATGGCTATGATGATTGTGTATACATTTTGGTTTCTTATTTGTACATATTTTCTTATTTATGTGTTCTGCAGCTAGCTGCCTACCAAATGTGTTTCTCAGTTTGTACCTAACTTTGAGAAGCCTCGGTGATGACAGTGATATATCGAGTTGTTTCTTCTAAATCTTTCATTCAAGTAAGTTTTAGCAGAGAGCAAGTGTCGTTATTAATGACTTCTTAATTTTTGTGATGTTTTTTATTACGTTCTTCTCTCAAGCAAAGTTTTCCTTGTTTTACTCTTTCACTTCAGCTTTTGAGCAGAAAATCTGAGAGTAGCAACATCTCTGCGTCTTGATCTCAAATATCTTTCACAGCACAAGAAGTTACTAATTCATAATAAATAAGCTATAATCAATACATTGGTTTGCGCCATAAACAGAAGTCAAATTTATGTCTGTTGTCAGGGGAACCCCACAGCCACTGTGATTATTAATAAAAATTTGAAAAGCAATAAAGCTATTACAGAATAGGTACTCAATTAATCTGTGTCCCAATCTCTTACTACTCAGATGTTTCTGTCCAATGACCAGCATTGCATTGTAAGTAACACTAGACAATACTTAATAACTCTGTCAAGGTATGTAGGCCTATTACGATACATTACAATTCATTCTATATAATAATATCAGAAAATATATATTGAATAATATCACAAAATATGACTGCCTATACAGAAGCTTACTGTATTAGCCGAAGGATTACTGAAAATATGCGAAGGCTGTCAGCAAATCGGCTAATTCTCAATTAATCCGAATTAAAAGATGTTTCATTGGGCTTAGCGAAATATTAAGAGAAAGAAAACAGAATTAAAATGGAATCACTGGTTGCCAAAAAATTCACATGTGAAGTTCATTCATGCAAAAGCTTAAATGTGAAAGTAAGCCAACGACTAGCTGAGTACTAAATTGTGAGTTTGTTACTCGCAACAGGGCCAAGTTGCACTACAGCTGCAATCTCTGCAAATTTAATAAAAAATTAACTCTTCTTGATTCTGTAATGTAACATGTTGAGTTATTTTGTTTTTTCAGTTACCGCTTTTGTTGTGTCAGCTCATGCCCGCCTATTTAATTGTTTATTGTTTCATTCCTTTGATAATTTGCTCAACTAGTTTCACCTAAAACACGCCTCCAAGACCCAGTTAATTTATTAATTTTTAAGGTCTTACATTGTTCCTTAGGCTTTTGAGACGGGGCTTCGCCCTGAATCCAGTTGGGGGAGGAGGGGGGGCATACAGCACCTCTCTCAAACCAAAAAACTTTATCTCTCAAACCCAAGAGTCTATTTGGTGTGACCCTGCGCTGCACAGGATAGGCACCTATGACAGCTGAAAGCTAGAAGTCCCTAGAAGATCATTGAACTGGTGAAATTCTAAGTTGAGTTCCTTGCAGGAAACGATGTCAAGTAAATCTATTTTCGGGGACAAGTTTTCGTATCTGATAGGAATCGGCTACATTTTAATTATTACTACAGGATAATACACCCTTAGCATCGTACTTCTGAACCTAATATAACTAGATGGTATTGGAAATCTCAGATTATCTAAATCTTCACCAGAAAGGGATGACGCATTTGGTTTGGCAGATCAAGCAAAATCAAGCTGTGAATATCATCCTGAAACTTGATTTGAACCCTGCTGGCCAAGTCATACCTAGGGGATATCGCTATGTAGGCCTATAGAGATTTTCAATGGAAAATTATTTCTTGCCAAAGAAGTTTGTTATTATTTTAATTACCAAATTATGGATTTACTTAGTTGTTTTTATATATACAGAATTTTCAAGTGGGAGATGTGGAGTGGAGGTCAACACAAATATTTTCCTGAATTGATATTGAAAACAATATTATTGTGCTATGGTTATTAGAGTAATGTACGGCTTTCGGTTAGGAAATGTGTCGTTCCCTTAATGAAGCCTGGATGACAAGAATAATAATACCATTTTTAACAGCATGATTAGATCATTGGAATTAGTATGAACACAATTCCTAATTCAGAATTGTGTGGGTGTAGACTTGTGATACAGATAGTGGTGTGATATGTGCTGCCAAAATTATATTCACATTTATTATAATTTTTATTTATCGTGTAATTCATTGTTTATTTAAGCCAATTGTTACATATTAAATGCAATAATTTTCAGTTACATATATTATGAGCCTGCCTGTCAGCATGTCCGACAATCAACAAACCTAATCAGGTGGTAACAACTGTGACAATGTTTAATTTCCTATTTTTTTACGGTATATACTTTTGAGAAATAATCTTTTTTAGCTCATATAATCGAGAAAGTGTAGCCTCGTATCTGACAGTGTATTTTGCAATGAAAAATAGAGCTGTATTGATACCTTCAGCAGGTACTGATTTTTGTATTTGATCACTCACTCACTGCAGCCGATGGAATTCCAAATTATCCACCTGTGTTCATGCGCCCTGTGCCCATCTGTTAGACATTGTTGGTGGGACAACCTGTACTGGACGGGTGTGGGCTGACGGGCAATATGTTTTAATGGATGGACAGGTTTTTGCTGGATGGATAGACAAATAAGTATGGCCAATTTTTTCAGCAAAGTGTTTTTGGACTGATCAATTTAGCAAGCCATCTGGGGTAGAGGTGTGTGTTGTGTAGTGCCCCTATACTATGAGCTGGTTACATTGTTATAGACACAAAGGAGCGACAAAAAATTACATAGTATACCACCTGTATTATTGGACCTTATCAAAAAAGACCTAAATAGACGGAGATGAAAATGATTGCAATGGCTGGTTCATGCCACAATCTTAAAATTAAAAATGATCATTGCATCCTCATATTAACTATATGGTACTTAGATGTTCTTCTTGTGTCACACTTAATTAGAGAATAATAGATGAATGATTGACAATAACAGCAGATACTCCCATTGATATGTCATAGGGCTGATCGGTTTAAACATTCCTTCATCTCTTGTCAACATTTTGGGAAGCTCACATCTTTTTGCAATCATTGATTTAAGTTTTAAATATTGCCAATGCAATTTTTATCGAACCAAATCACAATATATTGAAGCAGTCTTTTAGAAAAAAGTCTTTGATTTGGTCAATCACTTTTCTCTTGACATACTCATTCGAGAACAAACTACTGCAGCCTGTCTAGCAATCCTGTATAAGGAGAGCAAGTTGTGATACTGTTGAGACATTTGAATACTAGATGCATAAAAATGACAAAAAGAGAAGGTAATATTAATCTTAAAATGTCCAGTTATGTCTTTTCTCTTTTACATGAAAGCTCCAATTCAGTGTCAATCAATGGAAGTTAATAGATGGCCAACTTTGAATTGTGTGCATGATAAATATTGTTATAAAATAAATAGACTAGGTAGTTCAGATCATAATCCTATCCTGCTGATTCCTAAATATAAACCTATTAGTAAACAGATATCTGAGAAAGTCAAGGTTCCAGTCAGAGTATGGAATGGGGAGAACACCGAAAAGCTGCTTTGTGCAATCGAAACGACTGACTGGAAAGTGTTGACGAGCCAAGTCAGTAATGTGTCTGAACATGCTGCAATCGTCACAGACTACCTAGCCTTCTGCCGCCCTAGACGATTGTATACCAACTGTCAACAGGGTCATTTCTAATGACAAATCTTGGGTGACTGGTAAAATCAGGTCTCTCTTCAATGCTCGGTCTGCTGCACTCAAAGATCGAGATTTATACAAACTCCAATCCCTAAAAGCTGAGATCCAGAGAGAAATAAGAGCTGCAAAAATATCTCATGCTAAGTACGTAGCCGAAGAATTTAAACCTAACAATACACGATCATGGCAGCAGCTGAAAAAGCTTCAAACAATAAACAACTTCAAACTTCAAACAACTTCAACTTCAAACAGACAAACCAATAAACAACTAGCGAAAGAGTGTAACGTTGATCCAGACATTCTCAATGAGTTTTATCTGCGCTTTGAGTAGGTACTGCCACCTCCAGTATAACCACCAGCGGAAAGTGACGGGTGTCCTGAGATACGCGTAGATGAGGTCATCAAATGTCTACGTCAAACAGACCCAAAGAAAAGTCCGGGGCCAGATGGTATTCCTGGCAGGGTGCTCAAGATGGCGGCATATTCTCTGAGTCAACCTCTCTGTGATCTATTCAACAGCTGCATCAAGCTGGGTGAGTTTCCACTAATATTAAAAAAACCGCTATAATAAAACCTATTCCTAAATCAAACACTGCCAACGAAGCCAAGGATTATCGACCAGTGGCCCTTATGTCTATCGTGGCTAAAATATTTGAGAGGGTCACCAAATCTATGATATCTGGCTGTATGACGGACGAGTCCCAGTTAGCCTACAGGGAGCGCAGGTCTACAGAGAGCGCAGGTCTACAGAGGATGCACTAGCGATGTTACTTGATATATTTATTAACCATCTTGACTCCAACTCCAAAAACTATGTACGCTGCTTGTTTGTTGATTTTACAAGTGCTTTTAACACCATTACCCCCAATACGCTGATGGACCAACTTGTAAATTCCCCCGACACGACGACATCAACCTTATATACAACTTCCTGACAGATAGGAGACAAAAGGTGAAAGTTAAAGGTCAATCCTCTGCTGTCAAAACAACATCCACTGGCAGTCAACAGGGATGCGTCTGGAGCCACTGCTATTCTTCATATATGTCAAGAATATGCCTGTACCACCATATGGTAACTACCACCTGATCAAGTTATGCAGATGACACTATCCTATTAGAGCTCTGCACACCTAAGACACCATCAACACTGGACTCAGCTGCGGAATTCCTCACTGACTGGTTTGTGCCAATGACCTCATACTAAATGGCACAAAAACAAAGGAAATGATTATTAGTAACAAACGTGATAATCAAAGCTGTGATAGCATCATCATTAAGGGTACCGAGGTTCAACGAATCAATCAATTTGTATACCTTGGCACTTCTATTGACTCAAAGCTCACTTTTAAAGATCATGCCCAGTCTGTCGCTAGGAAAGCTAGAAAACGGCTTATTATTATGAAACATCTATCATTCCTCAAAGTGCCTAAACCAATCAGATTGAGATGCTATGTCACGTTCATTGAGTGCGTATTTATTTGCCGTCTGTGCACTGTTTATGGTCATATTATGTCCAATTCATATGAAAAATCTATTGACAATGTGACCTCCACAGCAGGTTATCTAGCAGGATGCAGATTCTCCGACGTATCTGATATCTATGAACGTTGTTTTCACAATAAGTGCCTTAGAATGTATGCCACTGAGAATGAGCCTCTTTTTGAGCTAGATAAGCTACCTTCAGGGCGCTACCGTGCCTTGAAGTGTAGAGTTGATATTCGTAAAAACTGTTATAGAGCACAATGCATCAAATTTTTAATTAAAACATATTTCTAAGTATAATTTTATAATGGTACAACACTGCAACATTTTCATATTATACAGTATTTTAATATTTTTATTATTAGCTCAACAGACGCTTTTATTTCGCAACAACTTGGCAGAGACAGAATAAATTATCCTAATATTGTTAAATTGTTAATATCGAATCGTAATATAATTGCATATGTATGTGCTTTCATTTCCCTTTTGCCTAATTAAATCGATGATGCACCAACTAAATTATTTGCACTTAAAACCAGAGTTCCCAATTTTAAGTTTTCCTCAAAGGAAAGTTAGTGTAATGGGGTCAGACCAATGTTGTCCTGACCTCTTTTAGCGCCACTGTAGGGCAGCGCATCTCCTTTACTCAAAGGTACTACTGATGCAAGCACCTGACTCACAACTTTGTTTCAGATATTCATAGGTGTTTCTAGTGATGCAAGTTACGTGATTCAGATGTGAAACTCAATCTATAATTGCAGACTTAATATGTAAATATAAATGCTTAATTAAACTTGTTTTCTAGCGATTTATGTTATGCGATTAAATTTATCAATCCACAGTGACATTTCACTCAATCCATAAAACATGTGGAATATTCACTAGCCTTAGCTTCTGACTGGTATAATTGTGATGCATTGATACTTGACGCATCAAAGACAGATGTTATGACAGTCTCCTAATTTGATTTTGAGTTGATTTTCTCTAACTAATTGTTCAGGGCATGTTGTCCTCAAACATTCTGGCAAATTTAGATATTTAGGAGTAATTTTAGATAAATTACCATTTTGTAAAAAAGGGACTTTTTAGATTAAAATTGTCTGTGTATTTATGAGCTGGCTTCTAATGGTTAATGAGGCTTTCCTCACAGCTTGGTTGTTGAAGCAACTCTGAATTCTGATAGGCTGAACATCAGGATATTTAATGTTGGGCTAAGGTCATTAGCTTCCCTTTCATTTCTTTGCCTCAGACAAGGTAGCACTGTACTCTTGAGTTTTTGAAACCCTCCACCCCCCTCCTATTACCTTGTATTTGTTACTCACATGATGTTCTTTCTAGTTTTAGAATGTGTTAGAAGAGTGTCACATGATTACCTGTTACAGTAGAGCACTCAATTTTTCGAATCAGAGACCAACGCTTGCACAGATTTAGACCGATCATTCTCACGATCTGAATATTTCTGTTTGCGTTTGGAGACTAATCGTTGACTGGTGACTAACCATCACCCAAAGTTCAAACTGTCAGAGCTGGGATGAATCGGCATTCACCAACCCGTCGGCGTCCTATTCTTCGGCAAAACTTTTATTGCCAGGAATGAAATTTGTTCTTTATACCTGAAGTCTATTTCACGCATTGCGTAAATAAAAGTATAAAGCAATTTTTAAAGTTGCAGCCATTTGATTGTGTAGCAATTATTGAAATGAGAAAAAAAATATGACTTTCAAATCCCATGTCAATGATAATAAACAAAACCTAACCCAGTCATAGCAAACTTTAAGAGAAATCACCATACTCAGAGGGAACAAACTAATTGTACAACAAGTCTGATATACTACTGTTGCAAGCATCTGACTCACCTGTCTGGAAGGCTGGTCAAGCCACATCTCCAAGCCTCTATACTCTTCAATGATTGAATTTCCCCCAATCTCGCAGGTAATGTCTGTAGACCCTCATTCCAAGGAACCTCTAACGACTCCAGTCTTGGCAGTTTGCAGATGCTGTGGTGGATAAATAACAGAATGTTAAAATACCATGTAATACTGCTTGTTATTTGGTGGAGCAAACACAATTGAACAACGCATTCTATTAATAGGAGAAAGTTTCAGATTGATCAATTACCCATATAAGTTGTAACTATCAGTTATAGATAAATGTACGAATTTTAAATCCCATGTCAAAGAGATTAAATGGAACCCAGTCAAAGCAAACTTTGAGAGAAAAGGTAAGTTTTTGAATGAACCCTTAGCTGCCGTCGTGTACACAGGGTAAATAAATCCAAAGATTGAATATAACCTTATTGCTCTAATTAATATATCTAAAAGAGTCCTAAAAGTCGATAGCAGATGTTTAAACATCATAAATCCAAATTAACTTAAAACTAGACAAGGCAAAAGCATATCAATTTGATCATCAAGCGGTACCATTATTTATACATTTTAACAGTTTTCAAACTGAATTGAATTGGTCTCACTAGTGAAATTTGGTGCCAAGTTATTTAATGACTTGCCTCTGACCATAAAGCTGTGCCCTGATCTCAAATTATTCTAGTTAGACGTCATAAGCCACCTTTTTGGTGGAGAATTATTAAACTTTTCTACTTCATAATACTTGTATTTTTATTTTTCTTCTTCTAAAAAATTTAGCTGTAATCTCTGTATTTTTATGTTTTGGTGTTCCTAGTAGTTCAAACACACTTTCATTATTTATTCTTTTAAAATAAATCCTTGCTACCCCAGTTATCGACCATATTCCTTTGACTTATTAATACTACCAGAATGAATATGGAGTATATACATATAAGTGATTATGAGAGCATTGTTTTAATTAAGGTTTTATCCCTGTTTGTTCATATTACTTGTCACAGGTTGCCAGATTATACATTACAAAGTTAGAAGGTTGGTTGTCCCAAATGCCAATAATATTGATAAACCTATGGCATAAAATAATTAAATTAAAATTGGCAATCAGTTGCCACAACTCTGGAAATTGGTATTGCATATCTTTTTCAACATACACTCTGAATCATAAAAATGAAAAATATAGTCTGCTGTGGCTGGCCGATGGCTTCATTTTTGTGTGCCTAATGATGTTCGCTGACAAAACACTAGAGTCTATAAGTTTTGAAATATTACAATTTAACGCAGTGGAATTGCTGTGTGTGCCCCTGTGCGATTTAAGATGGTTGAGATACAATGCTTGGATGGAGCTTGAATTTGCTACTCTGTGACAGGGATTTGCGAGATCTGGTTTCTATTATCAGCGCTAATAGTGATGATGTGTAAATTTGCTGTAAGGTATGATATGGGCAAGATACTGAAACCTGGTGGCCTGAAGTTAGGAGAGGCAAGCTCATAAGACTTATAGGTATTAAAATAATTAAGAGTGTACTGTGATCACATTTACCCCCTTCATGTGTACTGAAATGACTTAGGTAAAATAATGAATAAATCTGCCAGTCCTTGTTTTAGAATCCCAATATTTCTTTATCATGTGGAGGGTTCTAAAATTACTGGTTCCTCTATCATACCTAGGTACTTTATATATTCTGCTTTCACAATTGAATATGGGTTCCATTTTCATATTAGGAACAATAATCTAAGTCGGCATTCAATACTCATAATCTGATATTATAAGTGATGTCATGATAGAAGACAAGACTACAGGTTCACATCAAATCTTCATTGTGATATGAATATTGTATCATTGTATTGTGCTGACTGTGAGGCCTCTATAGAATTCAATGCTTTTCATTGTTTCAACTTTTGGTAAACAAAAGAATCCTTTATATGCTGTGCCTGATACTTTTCAATAGAGAATAAATATAGCATGTCAGCTTGCATCCAAGTTTATATGAGAAAACTGAGAATAAATTTCTAGAAATGCTGCATTAAATGAATGGAAAATACGATAGAGTGACCCTAAATGATTCTTCTATTTGCAACGTCACAACGAGGTCATACAAAAAAGTGGACGCTTTTAGCATTTGTAGAAGTGCATTTTAATTGAGTCATCTGGTTAATAAAAGATAACATTTTGCCAACATTTCATCACGTTGTATGAAATTCATGATATTTTGCATTCATTTTGTCGATTAAATAGTAATTACACCGCTAAGCCTGGATAGTAACTTTCAATCATTTTGTGATGGTTTCTGCATCAAATTTAAAAAAATGTAGGGGGAGATAAAGAGGAAATCATATAAGTCACTTAGAAGCAGAAATAACATCAAGTTGATAACAAGATGCTGCTGTTTGTAAAGCAATTTTGAAACTCCAAATCCGATCAAAAATGATTGAGTTATGTTGACTGTAAACCGATGATAATATCATTGCTTACAACACCTTCCAATGACGTTGTGTTGCCCACAATTGAGTGCCTCATTTCAGCTATATGTAGTGTCCTGTCTAGGTTGATAATCAAGGCTATGGGTGCAATTGATTATGTTACAAAAATTAATAAAAGTTTGTTATCATATTTAAATTAAGGTGAGATAATCTAGTATTTACCCTAAAATAGACAGCCTATATCTTGCTCATGAAATTGGTCACAGCTTTAGAGTGTCACAATACACAAATTAGTAATATTTACTTCTAAACTTATAACTACTGATAACTTATAATGTTTTAGTTGAGGGACGAAAAATCATGCTGCTAGATATTTTGTCATCACTCGCACATACAAATCTTCTGCAAATAAGTATAGCTATACTCTTAATATTTACAAGTAGGGGAAGATCTAATGAAGTCATTTGCCGAACAATCAAGTAGGCCTATTGATATTTCCAATCTTGGAATATTTTTCCATAAAGTAATTGTTATTATTATAATTACCTAACTATGGATTTAATTACTTATTTTTATAAGAATAATACGGAATCTTCAAGTGGGAGATGTGGGATGGAAGTCAACAAAAGTATTTCGATATAGAAAAACACATTATTGTGATATTGATAGTAGGGCTTACGGTTAGAAGATGTGTCTTTGCCCATTTAAGCCTGCATTACCAGACTAAAGTCCATTTTTTACAGCACAATTGGTGTGAACTTGATTAGTGCTGCCAAAAAAAATGAATTTACTATGATAATCAAGAGCCTGTCTGCAAAAATGTCTGACAAACAACAAAACCGATAAGGTGGTAACAATTATTTTAATTATTTTGTCTTTTTGTCCTGTGATGGTAATTATTTTCCCCTTTTTGTTTTTATGAATACTTTTGAGAGAGAAACTGCTTTAGTTCATAACATTAAGAAAGTTTAGCGGCACATCTGGCAGTTCAATGATGCAATGAAAAAGAAGCTGTGTTGATACCTTTAGTCGGCGTTGATTTTTATTTTTAAGCACTCACCACCAGGTAAATGGCTGACAGGATACCCGACCGTTAGCCTGTGTCCATGCGGACACAGTTGGGGGGACAGCCTGTACTGGACCGGTATAGACGGAAAGGCAACTTGTTTTATTGGACAGACCAATTTTGCTGAATAGGCATGGGCGGATAGTCAAAACGGAATGCCCAACTGCTTCAGCTTGATCTGAAGCCTTTACCGACTTGCCCCTAGTGAAATTACATTATTGCGAGCAAGGTGCTTAGTTGACATTATGCTGAGAACAGCTTAAATTAAGAGATTGTATGTGCCAGTTAAAAGTCGTCATCCACAAGAGATGTTAGGGCCTGTGTAAAATTTACACAAATTTGGAGCAGTCCAGTGCTCTAAATAGCAAGATTGCTGTTGTATGATGACTGTAATGACTGAATACTTTAAAACACCACCTGTATTACTGACCATTATTTGAGCAGACCAGAATAGACATCGATGAGCATGCATGCAATGACTGGTTTATGTTCTAGCTTGAATTTAAAAAACCTATCATAGCAAGCAAGCATTTTCACATTTACTACACGGCACTTAGACGTACTTCTTGTGTTACACTTGTTTAGACAAAGATGGGAATAAGTGACAATAACAGCAGGTACTCCCATTATTATGTCATAAGACTGATCAGTGTAAACATCCCTCAATCTCTAGCCCACATTTGGTGATGCTTGCTTCCTTTTGCCATCATTTATCTAGGCCATGGATGTTGCCAATGCGACGCCCATCGAATTAAGTCACAATATATTGAAACAGTCTTGTAGAAACCAGTCTGCTTAAACACCTGTTTTCTCTTGACATACTCATTCGAGAACAAACTACTGCAGCCTTTCTAGCATTCCTGTTTAAGGAGAGCGAGGTGTGAAACTGCATAAAAATGACATAAAGAGGAAGCAATCGTACTTGGAAAATAGCCAGTCTTGTCTTTTCTCTTTACATGAGAGCTCCAATTCAGAATCGATCAATCAAACTTAATGTAGATGATCAATTGAAATGTGTGCATGATAAATATTTGTAGAGTTTCCAAAAAATTATATATACGCAAAAGGAAGTTATTAAATATTAAATCAAAATCAGAGTACAATTTTAGGTTTTTTTCAAAAGACAGTTAATCATATTTATCCCTGTTGTCTGGGTACACCACAGCCAGTGGGATTTAATAAAAAATTGAAAAGCAAGAAATCTAATACAGCATAGGTGCTCAATTAGTCTGTGTCCCAATCTCTTACGACTCAGATATTTCTGTCCAGTGACCACCAATGCATTATAACTAACACCAAACAATACTTAACAACTCTGTCAAGGTCTGAGGGCCTATTATGAGACAATACAATTCATTTAATATATGTGATATCCAGTAATTACGAAGTGCAGTTAAGTGAAAAAGTTATGTTTGTCATCTAACATGTCAGCTCTTTGTTGTTTGATCTCAACTAAAGTTTGTATGCAGTACATGCTTGGCACTGAGAACTCATAATATAAGAAAATATGGCTGTGTATACAGGAACTTACTGTATTAGCCGAATGATTACTGAAAATAAGCGAAGGCTCTCAAAAATTATTGATCCTACTAATCTGTGCCTTTCCCTTGTACAGAGACAGCTAGAGATTGATAGTTGTATCATCAAAGAATACAGCGGTGTTTCCGTTGGAGGGGAGGGGAGGGGAGGGGGGGGGCCTCACAGCGCCTCTGTCAAACCAAAAACGCTTTATCTCTTTAACCAAAGAGTTCATTTAGTGTTCCACTGCGCTGCACAGGATAGTCAATGATGACAGGATCACATCTGAAAGCTAAAACTCCATCCTGATTAGGAAGCCCTAACCTGAGCAACCCTGATTATCACAATAAACAACATTTTAAATGAGTTAGATTTAGATATGTTTATAATCTTAGCAATCTTAGAAGCTGTGCCCATTTCATATTTTCTTAAGGATGTCAAATAACTCTATTTAAGTAAAAAATCTTTTCGTACTTGATAGTACATTTTAATAATTACTACGGGATAATACACCCTAGGCATCGTAATTTTGAACTTAATATAACCAATTGGTAATGGAAATCTCAGATTATCTTAATTTTTACCAGAAAGTGATGACGTAACGGAGTCATTTGCCCAATAATCAAGTTATTGATGTTCCTAAACTGGTTTGGCAGATCAAGCAAAGTTTATCAAGCTGGTCTACATTGCCATACAGAGCAGCGCCAACCTTTCTTGCGCTACTTAACAACAGTCCAAGGCTGTGAATATCATCCTAAAACTCTGTTGATTTGATGACTGCTGGCCTGATTCATACCTGGGGTGTATTGCTATGTAGGCGAATTGAGATTTTCAATCCAAGAATAATTCTTGCCAAAGTAATTGTTATTATTATAATTACGAAATTATAGATTCACTTGGTTGTTTTATAGATACAGGATTTTCAAGTGAGAGATATGTAGTTAAAGTTATCACAAATATTTTCCTGAATTAATATCACAAAACATATTATTGTGATAAAATTATGGTTACTAATGTACTGTACAACTCTCGGTTAGAAACTGTGTCGTTTGCTTATTTAAGCCTGCATGACAAGAATAAGTACCACTTTTAACAGCATGATAAGGGCGTTTGAATTTGTAAGAACAGGACTCCTAATTTGGCAATATGTGGGCGTAGACTTGTGATACAGATAGTAGTTTGAACTTGATCTGTGCTGCCCAAAATTGCTTATTATTATTATGATTTATTATGATATTGATTGTTTATTTGAGCCAATTGTTACATATTAAATGAAATTATTTTCAGTTGCATAGACTATGAGCCAGCCTGCCAGCGTGTCAGACAATGAACAAAACTAATTAAGGAAGTATAGCCTCATATCTGACTGTGCATTGATACAATGGTAAATCGTTGATTTTTATTTTTAAACACCCACCCGAGGTGTGTGGCTGATGGGATTCGAAACGTTCCACATGTGTCCATGTGCCCCTTGACCATCTGTTGGACAAATTTAACGGGACAACCTGTACTAAAAAGGCATAAGCAGATGGAAAATTAGTGTTAATGGACATACAGTTTTACCTGAATGGATAAACCAAATTGAATGGCGAATCTTTTTTAAGCTCAATCCAACAAGCCACCTGGGAAAGAGGTTTGTGTTGGGTATACCATGAATTGGCTACATTTTTTTATAGAAACAGAGGGGCAACAAAAAATTACATAGTATACAACATGTATTATTGAACCTCATCGGGACAGACCTTAATAGACCAAGATGAACATGCATGCTATGGCTGGTTCATGCCACGAAGTTAAAATTAAAAAAACGCTCAATTCATCCTTATATTAACTGATATGGCGCCTGTATGCACTTCTTGTGACACGCCTATTAGGACAATAATAGGGGAATGAGTGGCAAAACAGCAGACTGATCAGTTTAATTGTTCCTCCATCTCGAGCCCACATTTTGTGAAACTCACTTCATTTTGCAATCATTGATTTAAGTTTCATATATTGCCAATGCAACGCCAATCGAACCAAGTCACAATTTATTGAAGCAGTCTTTAAGTAACCAGTCTTTGATTTGGTCAAACACCTATTTTCTCTTGACATACTCATTCGGGAACAATCTTCTGCAGCCTGTCTAGCAATCCTGTTTAAGGAGAGCAAGTTGTGATACTGTTGAGATATTTGAATACTAGATGTATAAAAATGACAAAAAGAGAAGGTACACACTCAAAAATCATAACCTTGAAATAATCCTTTGAAAGTATCAAGTTAAACTTCCTCGCATTCGATCCAATTAAAATATTGTTTTGAGCCAATGCACATTTTAATCATTTGGTTGAGGGACAAAAATCATGCTGCTAGATATTTTGTTATCACTCGCACATACATATCTTCTGCATATAAGAGTAGGTAGACTCTTAATCTTTACCAGTAGGGGATGATCTAATGAAGTCATTTGCCGAACAATCAAGTAGGCCTATTGAGAACTTCAATCTCGGAATATTTTTCTATAAAGTAATTGTTATTATTATAATTACCTAACTATGAATTGAATTACTTCTTTTTATAAGAATAATATGGAATAGTCAAGTGGGAGATGTGGGATGGAAGTCAAGAAAAGTAGTTGGATATAGAATAACATTTTATTGTGATATGGTTATTAGAGTATTTTGAGCAATAGTAGGGCTTTTGGTTAGAAGATGTGTCTTTGCCCATGTAAGCCTGCATTACAAGATTAAAATCCATTTTTTACAGCACAATTGGAGCAATTGAATTTGTAAGAAGATAATTCCTAATTTAGCGATGTGTTGGTGTAGACTTGTGAAACAGATAGTGGTGTGAACTTGATAAGTGCTGCCAAATAAATGTATTTACTATGGTATTCATAAGCCAGTCTGCCAAAATGTCTGACAACAACAAAACCGATAAGGTGGTATCAACTGTGAAAATTATTACACAGGGTAAATTAGTCCAAAGATTGAATATTCCGCTCCATTTCCTTATTGCTCCATTGAATATATTTAAAATAGTCCTAAGAGCGGATAACATCCTAAATCTCATTTGACTTAAAACTGTCACAAGGCATATCAATTCTATCATCAAGCGGTACCGTTATTTATACCTTGAACAGTATTCAAATGTATGTACGTGATGATGTAATAATTGTTTGAAATAAGGTTGTATCCCTAACCATGCGGATTCATATTTCTTGGGTAGATCTTAGGCTGTTGTGATTACTGTAATGTTGTAAGTGTGCACACCTAATTCAATCTGTTGAAGTCGAGAATTTGGCTTTTATTCAAATTGTGTAGCTTGCTGTAGGGTCATAACCTTGGTTATGATGATTGTGTATACATTTTGGTGTCTTATTTGTATATATTTTTTTATTCACGTGTTCTGCAGCTAGCTGCCTACCAAATCTGTTTCTAAGTTTGTACTCAACTTGTTGAAGCCTAGGTGATGACTGTGAGATATAGAGTTGTTTCTTCTAAATTCTTTCATTCAAGTAAGATTTAGCAGAGAACAAGTGTCGTTTTAAATGACTTCTTAATTTTTGTGATGCTTTTATTACGTTCTCTCAAGCAAAGTTTCACTTGTTTTAATCCTTCACTTGAGCTTTTAAGCAGGCAATCTGAGAGTAGCCACATCTTTGCGTCTTGATCTTGAATATTTTTCACAGCACAAGGTGTTCCTAATTCATAATAAATAAGCTATAAGCAATAAATTGGCCTGCGCCATAAACAGAAGTCAAATTTATCCCTGTTGTCAAGGAAACACCACGGCCACTGGGATTTAATAAAAAATTGAAAAGCAATCAAGCTATTGCAGAATAGGTGCTCAATTAGTCTGTGTCCCAATCTCTTACAACTCAGATGTTTTTGTCCAGTGACCAGTAATCCATTATGAGTGACACCAAACAATACTTAATAACTCTGTCAAGGTATGTAGGCCTATTACGATACAATATAATTCATTCAATATAATATGTGATGTACCCAGTCATTACGAAGTGCAGTGAAGTGAAAAAGTTATGTTTGTCATCTAACATGTCAGCTCTTTGTTATTTGACTCCAACCAAATTTTGTATGCAGTACATGCTTAGCACTGAGAATTTTACTCTGAATAATATAAGAAGATATCACTGTGTATACAGAAGCTTACTGTAATAGCCGAATGATTACTGAAAAAAAGCGAAGTCTCTTAAAAATTATTGATCCTACTAATCTGTTACATTCCCTTGTACAGAGACAGCTAGAGCTTGATAGTTGTATCATCACCAAAATGCAGCGGTGTTTCTTAGATCAATTTTTCATTGATATACAGGCAGCTGAATAGAGTGCTATATTGTGGAATTAAGGTTGACTGTATGATGGGATAGCTCTTGACGAAACACTTCCTGAGAACTTTATCCCCCTTGTTTTACAAAACTGTGCCCATTTTCTACCTCAACATGTATTTTCTTCAATCAATCCTTATTAATAAATGTTTTATTGGGCTTTGTGAAACATTAAGAGAATGAAAACAGAATTAACATGGAATCACTGGTTGCCAAGAAATTCACATGTGAAGTTTGTTCATGCGAAAGTTTACAATATCACTTTGCAGTGCAAGTGAGCCAATGACTAACTGAGTACTAAATTGTGAGTTCATTACTTGCAACAGGGCCAACTGATACCAAGTGTCACTACAGCTGCTGTCCCTACAAATTCAATACAAATTTAACTCGACTTGATTTTATTAGGTATGACCTCATCTTGACCGATAACTGTAATGTAAAATGAAACGTTATTCTTTTTTTTCAGTTATCGCTTTTGTTGTGATAGCTCATACCCGCCCAATTAATTGTTGATTGTTTTATTCGTTTGATAATTTTCTAATCAAGTTTTACCTAAAACACGCCTCCAAGACCCAGTAAATTGATTAATTTGTGTTCCACTGTGCTGCACAGGATAGTAAATGATGATAGGATCACATCTGAAAGCTAAAAATCCCTCCTGATTAGATATCTTTATAATCATAGCAATCTTAGAGGTTGTGCCCATTTCATATTTTCTTAAAAATTAGTAATAGATAGATCATTGAGCTGAAGAAATTCTAAATTGAGTTCCTTGTAGAAAGGGTTGTCAAATCTTTCTATTTGAGTAAAAAAGTTTTCTTATTCGATAGTTATTGGCTACATCGTAGTTATTGCTCAGGATTAATACACCCTTGGCATCATACTTTTTAAATTAATATAACTATATCTATCAACACACTGACTTACTGACTCAATGTACAAACTATTGTGATGCTAAATTGGCTGACCATGGGCACTGATTTAATTATTTATTACACATGGTGATGCGGACTAATTTAGTTGCTAAACTTAGTCTCATCATACTGCATTTTGTTCCGGACGATTTTTTGCTAATTGCTAAAATTTGATTAATTAATTATTTGAATTAATATTTTGCCTTATTGATAACTTCCCTCATACAAGGAAAGGTTGCTCAAAACAGTGCAACAAAATGTAATATAATAATAATAACAATAATAAAATGGAAAATTAGATTAGCCGGTGGCTGGATTGACTACCAGAGGGCGTACGATTTAGTACCACACTCATGGATCATTCAGACACTGAGAATGGTAGGGATGAATGAGAAAGCTTGGAGATTCCTTGAGACGAGCATGAGGAAGTGGAATACCAACTTGGAGTGCGGAGGCCGCACTCTGGCATATGTGAACAACAAGAGGGGATCTTCCAAGGCGACTCATTATTGCCCCTGCTTTTCATCATGGCCTCATACTTCTGAGTGTGATACTACGAGAAGCGAAGCAAGGGTTCACACTTTCCAGACCTCCGTCAGGTAAGATAAACCACTTGCTCTACATGGATGACCTGAAACGGCTAAAACAAGAAAGAACTGGAGTCATTGGTACAAACAGTCGGAATTTACACCCAGGATATAAGGATGAAATTCGGAATACAGAAGTGTGCTACATTAGTGATGAAGAGAGGGAAACGTGAACAGTATGAGGTGATATTGTTACCAGATGGAGAGCTGATGAAAGATTTAGGAGAACAGGACCACAAGTACTTAGGGGTGCTGGAAGCTGACGACATAAACATGAAAGTGATGAAGGAGAAAGTAAGGAAACAGTATTACAGAATATTGGAGACTGCTACTGGAATCAAAGCTTAATGGAGGAAACGTCATCAAAGCAGCAAACATATGGGCAGTTGCTGTCCTCAGATGCTCTGGAGGAATATTTGACTTGACAAAGGAGGAGCTTGAGGTGATGGACAGAAAACAGAAAAACTGATGACTATAAACAGAGTGCTACACCCGAGGGCAAATGTGGCAAGGCTATATTTGGCAAGAAATGAAGGAGGAAGAGGATTGAGAGCAGTGGAAGAAACCATCAGGATAGAAGAGCACGGACTATCGGATTATGTAAAACATGACAACAAAGGACTCAACATATACCCCACGAGTTTTGAGAGGAAAGAAACCAAACAAGAGTATAAAGACCGCAAGATGGAGGAGAAACAACAGGAATGGAAGAACAAAGCATTACATGGACAGTACACAAAGATAGCAGATCGAATAGACACCAAGAAAACGTACAAGTGGATAAAGAATGGCTACATGAAGAAAGAAACAGAAGGACTACTTATGGCTTTACCAACACGATGGAAGAAAGTACATTTCGAGAAACAAGGAGGTACAGCACTGTATAGAACATGTAATGAGAGAGAAGAGGCCGTGTTTCATATACCCAGTGAAAGTTCAAAAAGAGCGCAGACAGAGTTTAAGAAACGGCAAAACAAGGTGTACAACTGATTCATTGGAATTTGTACAAAAGATACCAACTAGAACACAGGAGAAACTGGTACGAACAACAGGCAGAGAGCGTGACAGAAAATGAGAAAGCCAAGATCCTGTGGGACTTTACAATTCAAACAGACCACATCATACAAGCCCGCAGGCCAGACATCGTCGTGCAAGACAAAGACATCAACCACACTTGGATCATTGATATAGCCGTCCCAGGAGATGCAAGAGTCACAGACAAGGAGAGGGAGAAGGTGGAAAATTTGATCAAAGTAGTAGCGTTGATTGTCTTTCATTCTTTTGCTAATCTGCTAATCAATTTTTACCTAAGACCACTTCCAATATGCAGTAAATTTATTAATTTGTTTTCTAGGCTTTGGGAGTCAGGGTTCCACCCTGAATCCCGTATCGGGGGGGGGGGGGATGTGGACGGGGGGGATTAATTGATATGACACTGAGCGGCACAGGATAGTCAATGATGGCAGGTTCACATTCAAAAGCTAGAAACCCCCTGTTTAGGGAGCCCTAATCTGAGCAACCCTGATTGTCACAAAGAACAACATGGAAAATAAATTATGGTGATCTACTAATAATATTAGTAAAATTAGTAATTGAAAGATCATTGAACTGAGGAAATTTTAAGTTTGCTAGGCCACATAATCATGAAAACAGCATCATTTCGCTCTATTTTTCAGTAACAAAGTTTTCTTACTGTACAAATGGTTTTTATCTTTAATTGGTACAGAGTTGATTTATATTTACATGAGGTGATGAGGACTAATAAATTTGCTAAATATAGTCTCATCATACTGCATTTTTGTTCCAGTCGATTTTCTTGCTAATTGCGAAAAATAGATATATTTAATGAAACTAATATTATGCCTTATTGATAACTTCCCTCATACTATGAAAGGTTGCTCCAACATAAAAAATGATAATAATAATAATGAAAATTTAAATAATAATAATAATGATATATGCTAGTATTATGCACACGTACTATTGGATTAATGAGTATTGCCCCTCATGTGAATGGAAGAAGACAACTCCATAGAGCGATCAAGATGTAAGGTCATTGATATAATATCTGATAGTTATTTTGTACCAAGTTTGCCCTGTATACTTAACAAAGTTTGAAAAGGTTACAGTCCCGTAGATCTAGAATAGGTCAGATGTATTCCATCATAGAAAGCTAAGTAAAGTAGATATTTCATGTCAGCTTGGAAAAGCTCCATTGGGCTATGTACTGAAATGCCGATAAACTGCAAACCCAACATTAGGAGCATAGAGCACCATTGAAAAGTGCTGCTTTGCACCCTCAGGGATTATTACTTTCCCTATATTTTTTATAGATCAGTTTTTGAGAATTGGCACCGGTATTGTGATATTTCAGATAGTTTAAGTGTCACACAATATTATATCAAACGTAATTTTAATTCGGTAAATTGCAATTCAAATCTGTATGCAGCATTACTTTGAAGAGTATTAAGAAATCACATCATTTGCTGGTGTCTTGCTGAACATTGATCCAGTTATGCATCTTCCAAAACACTATTTCCAAGGTGGTATAGAAACATTGCGGCAGCAGAAATCATATCCCATTACACTCATGCTATTTTTTGACAGGACAATCCAATGCTCTAATAGCATTGGAATGAAAAGTACCACCATTATGGTGAGAGGAAGCACCGAACGTTGTGACAGTTTTATGAAAAAACATTACCACAATGCATCTCATTTTGAACATTATCAGTGGCTATGAGGTGGTTGTCACATTATTATAAAACAAACTTCATGAGATGGTCATAAAAAAATGCTGTAGTGATGGAAGAACTGCTATAACATTGTTAATTTTTGATAGCATGATCATAACATCATTAAAGTGCTAATAATTTATAAGCTGTTTTCTCACATTTAACAGTGATGTATCATCATGTCAAAAATAATGTTTGACTAATACTTAGAACCAAAGAATCTGCTATAACTGAATCTGAACATTGTGATTACCATTCTGTATCCAATTAGACAATAACCCAATCCTATCATTTTCACAGCATGTATTAATTAATAAATTTGTATGCAAAACATTGTTACAATGTTCACCGTTTGCTGGGTTTCTGACCTTCATTTGTAACAAGCAGTCAAACAGTTTTTAGGTTATGGAATATAGGGATCACAAAAATTCCCAGGGATCAATATATTACTAGCATTTATAAACTTGGATTGTCCGCTTTTTGATAGGTAAACCATAAAGAATTATTCATATATTTGATTATAAACCTATACATGACATTCTATGGATATTGAGGCACTGAGGGACTTCATTGTGGGCAACAAACATCATTGGAAGGTGTAGAAGCAATGATGCTATCATTGATTTTCTGTCCACAATCCACATTTTTTGATCATAACTCGATCAATTTTGATCGGATTTTGAGTTTGAAAATTTCAATAGGTTTAGCAGCTTATCTCATTTACGGCAAAACAGATTTGGAAGTCAGTGACTTGTTACCCCACAAACTTGATATACATATAGAAAGTCTTTCGTTCTGCTAAACAAAATCCACAAGAAATTCAGAAGAATAGAAACAAAAGACAGTGGATATTCTAGTTTGTATCAACTGATGTGTCTTTTGATTGAAAGCCCAGCAGTTTTGAATTCGACACCCTATACTAAAATTAAATGTAAATGCTAATTTCATGTATCAAATTTGGCCCTCAAATCGATTCCACACCGAGATATGGAAAGGTAGTGACTTTGAAATAGAATTTCAATGTGCAAAAAATTTTGCTAAACTGAACTAATACTAAGCAAAAGTAATGGATAAAAATTCATGCAGCAGCAGTGAATTTTTGTCAATTCTAACTTCAATAACATCCGAAAATTAATAAGTTTTATTATTAATACACACAATTAAATTTTATTTTGATTCTGTAAGGTTTTGGTAGCTTTGGTCTTAGCCTTGTATAATATGTATAAAGTTTCCTCTTTTTTCTCTATGATACTTTTGAATTTCTTGCCACAAGCTGGTATTGTTGGTATGTCGGGTAGATTCAGTAGGCTAGTGAATTCGCCATAAGGGCTAGGGGACTTGACCCTACCAATTTTCAGCGTGTCAATTTTGAAAAACCTCTTGTTTTTAATTACCGGGTGCCCAGAGGGCCTCATTGTGAGATTATTTGGAATTATGAATGAATTACGCTAGTTTACTTGGTGCAATAGCCAATTACCATGATTTTCCCCATTGACTGCCCTTAAAAGACGATATCATCATGATATTCTTGTGACGTAGAAAAGATGTCTTTTATATGTTCGTGCCTACAATCTGAGCGAATAACTATAGCCAACGTCGCTAGGCACTGATTTTCTTCATCCTTGATTTGGGTACACCAATCTACACATATTTACAATTAAGACCAATAAAACGATGGTCTTTTATAAAAGACTCAGGAAATCAAATTTGAGTCCACAGTTGCAAACAATTTGATATGGTCTTCTACTATATAGCTAATCTGCAGGAGTGAACTCTCACTGCAGGAGCCATTGAATATTCTCAGAGTTGACAATAACAGGATAATCTCATTTATTTAACCCACCATACACAGACCATTTATAAGAAATTTTTATAAAGGAACATTACACGGGACACTTTTTTGAGTAAATACCTAGATATAATAATCAGCCATCACTCTATTGTTTCTTGGGGGATTAGACATCACATCCATTGTAAATCTAATGTAATTGAAATTATTCTAAGGAGACAGGAGACACCTATACTATTGTTTAGGTGAACAAGCTGAGAGTTGTTCTCACAAGATGATGTCTCAATAACAATAACAAACCCAGGTGAAATCACCTAGCAGGGTTTATGGTTATGGTTAATTTATCACATTGGGCCTATTTTAATAATGGCAATACACAGTATACGAAACATGTATACAGTTTGTATTTAAATGTTAACAGCTGAGAAGAAATGTGTTTCCCTGATCTGACAAATACTAGAGTCTAGAAGTTTTGAAATTTTCCAACATAACGCAGTGGAATTGCTGTGTGTGCCCCTGCGCGATGTGAGATGGTTGAGATACGATGTGCTTATAGTGTTGCCTGATGTGTAAATTTGCTGTAAGGTTATCATCTGGGCAAGATACTGAAACTTGGTGGCCTGAAGCTAGAAGGGGCAAGCTCATAAGACTTGACAAGTTATCTTACAGGTATTAACGTAATCAAGAGTGTACTGTGATCACATTAACCCCCTTCATGTGTACTGACATGCCTTAGCTAAAAAAATGAATAAATCTGCCGGTCCCTGTTTTAGAATCCCAATAATTCTCTGTCATGTGGAGGTAATTGTATCATTGTATTATGCTGAGTGTGAGGCCTCTGTACAAGTCAATTCTTTTCATTGTTTCAACTTTTGGTAAACAAAAGAATCCTTTAAACGCTGTGCCTGATTCTTTTCAATAGAGAATAAATGTAGCATGTCAGCTTGCATCCAAAGTTTATATGAGTAAACTGAGAATAAATGTTAAGAAATGCTGCATTAAATGAAGGGAAAAAACGATAGAGTGACCCTAAAATATTTATCTATTCGCAACGTCACAACGAGGTCAGACAAAAAATTTGACGCTTCTAGCATTTTTAGAAGTGCAATTTAATTGAGTCATCTGGTTAATAAAAGATAATGTTTTGCCAACATTTCATCATGTTTTATGAAATTCATGATTTTTTGCATTCATTTCGTGGATTAAATAGTAATTAAACCACCAAGCCTGGACAATAACTTTCAATCATTTTGTGATGGTTTCTGCATCAAATTTAAAAATAATGTAGGGGGAGATAAAAAGGAAACCATATAAGTCACTGAGAAGCAGATATAACATCAAGTTGATAACAAGATGCTGCTGTTTGTTAAGTAATTTCGAAACTCAAAATCCGATTAAAATTGATTGGGTTATGAACACAAAACCTGAATTGTTAACAGTAAACCAATGATAATATCATTGCTTACTACACCTTCCAATGACGTTGAGTCGCCCACAATTGAGTGCCTTACTCTAGCTATATGTAGTGTCCTGTCTAGGTTTATAATTAAGACTATCGGTGCAATTGATTATGTTACAAAAATTAATAGAAATTAGTTATCATATTTAAATTAAGGCGCAATAGTCTAGTATTTACCCTGAAATATACAGCCTATATCTTGCTCATAAAATTGGTCACAGCTCTAGAGTGTCACAATACATAAATTAGCAATATTTACATCTAAACCTATCTAATTTATAATCATGTAGTTGAGGGACAAAAAATAATTCTGCTAGATATTTTGTTATCACTCGCACATACAAATCTCCTGCAAATAAGTGTAGGTATACTTTTAATCTTTACCAGTAAGGGGATGACCTAATGAAGTCATTTGCCGAACAATCAAGTAGGCCTATTGAGATTTTCATTCTCGGAATATTTTTCCATAAAGTAATTGTTATTATGATAATTACCCAACTATGGATTTAATTGTTTCTTTTTATAAGAATAATACGGAATCTTCAAGTGAGAGATGTGGGATGGAAGTCAAAAAAAGTATTTTTATATAGAAAAACATGTTATTGTGATATGGTTATTAGAGTATTTTGAGCAATAGTAGGGCTTTCGGTTAGAAGATGTGTGTTTGCCCATTTAAGCCTGCATTACAAAACTAAAATCCATTTTTTACAGCACAGTTTGAGGAATATCTTTCGCTCCTGCACATTGTTAATGTGAATAAGGGGTCGGATACAAGGCGTTTTTAAAAAAAATGCCTAAGTTTACATAGACATTACTTTGTAACCAGTTGTGCTATCCACAACCTGTAAAAATAATTGAAATTTCTAGCACTTTTTCTGTTATGATTTAAAATTTGGTATGCCTTGGACAATGCATGTATACAAGCTGCCCATTGACCTAGGAGAGGAATAAAGCATTTGTGATTTCTGAAGTTTTATTTTCAAACTCACTTTAGGACATTTAGATACAGTTCAGATCGACCAATAGGGTGTCTGAGTTGGATTTATATGCACAGATGTGTTGTTTATTGATTTGCGATTCTTTATCATATGATATTTATTGCTGTTAAGCCGAACTTACATAAAAACAGCAAAAAATGATTGTTATGGATTTGGAAAAAAATATTTTCTGATGATCAAAATATTATTTTAGTTTTCGATAGTAAAAACAAAAATGATTACCATATGTCACAAGTATAAGTCACCATCAGAGTTGTCAATCTCACCAACATGACTGACTACTACCTGCTCCTGAGGTGCTGCTCTGCCTCAACCAGCTCCCCTATGTCGCCCCGCCCTCCCTGTCCAGCCCCAACTTTAGCAACTTGTCGTGGTGGGGAGCCTGAAACATCAAAACAGGAAAGCGTGTTATGTTGTTGTGTATAACATGTGAAATACAATAATTGTTACACAAAGGTGTGTGGCTTATACTTTATACTGTATTGGGGGGGGGGAGACTTACCATCAAAATCTGAATCATTGACAAATTGAAGGTCAGGTGAACGACATTTTTCTCATATATCATGTTATGATTTAGGAATTTTATTTCAGATTCAGATTCAGATTCACCATAATTTGTAACCCTACTCACCTCATTTTCAGCATCAAGCTCTGAGCCAACTCCTCCTGATCATTCATCAAGCACACCAGACTCATGAATCCTAGTCCTAGAGCTTGCCATTGAAATATCTGTGTGACTGAAATCTTTTGAAGTCCTAACTTGAGTTATATTTTTGAAGTGAAAGCAAAGTGAGTCCCCAAATAACTTTTCTAAAACTCTACCCAATCACATAAGAGTATGAGGAAGATGATCCAATAAAAATTGTGAAGAAAAAACTGCACTATCATTGGACATTTGTTTGTCATAGTGACTGAACCTATATTATATCTGTCATTAGGATTGTACCACACACTGCATGAATGCGTATATATGCGTCATTAGGAGGCAATGAGTGTTGAAAGATAATTCCTAATTTAGCGATATGTTGGTGTTGACTTGTGAAACAGATAATGGTGTGAACTTGATCAGTGCTGCCAAAAAAAATGAATTCACAATGGTATTCATTGTATATATGCAGCAAATTGGTACATATTGCATTTAATTATTTTCAATAACTTGGACTATGAGCCTGTCTGCCAACATGTCTGACAAACAACAAAACCGATTAGGTGGTAACAACAGTAAATATATTGTCTTTTTGTCCTGTGACAGTAACTAATGTCTCTTTTTGTTTTTGCAAATACTTTTGAGAGAGCAACTGCTTAGGTTCATAAAATTAAGAAAGTGTAGCGGCACATCTGGCAGTTCAATCATTCAATGAAAAATCAAGCTGTGTTAATACCTTTAGTTGGTGTTGATTTTTATTTTTAAGCACTCACCACCAGGTAAGTGACTGACAAGATACCTAACCCAGTCATAGCAAACTTCAAGAGAAATCACCAGACTCAGAGAGAACAAACTAATTGTACAAAAAGTCTGATATACTACTGTTGCAAGCATCTGACTCACCTGTCTGGAAGGCTGGTCAAGCCACAGTCACTCGCTTGTATACTCCTCAATGATTGAATTTCCCCCAATCTTGCAGGTAGTTTCGTTAGGCCTCTATTGTCATGAACACATAACGACTCCAGTCCTTGCAGTGTGCAGATGCTGTAGTGGATAATTAACAGAATGTTAATATACCATACAATACTGCTTGTCAGTTGATGGAGCAAACACAATTGAGCAACGCATTCTATTAATAGGAGAAAGTTTCAGATTGATCGATTAACCATGTAAGTAGTAACTATCAGATATAGATGTTAGATGATTGAATGTATGGATTTTTAATCCGATGACAAAGAGATTAAATGAAACCTACCTCAATCATAGCAAACATTGAGAGAAAACGTAAGTTTTTGAATGAAACCTTAGCTGCAGTCGTGTACACAGGGTAAATAATTGCTCTACTTAATTTATCTAGACGAGTCCTAAGAGTCGATAGCAGATGTTTAAACATCATAAATCTAAATTATCTTAAACTTAGACAAGGAAAAAGCATATCAATTTCATAATCAAGCGGTAGCATTATTTATACCTTTTAACTGTTTTCAAACTGACCTGAATTGGTCTCACTAGTGAACTTTGGTGCCAATTTATTTAATGACTTGCCTCTGACCATTAAGCTGTGCCCTGAGCTCAAATTATTCAAGTGAGACGTCAAAATCAACTTTTTTTGTGCAGAATTATTAAACTTTTCTACCTCATAATACTTGTATTTTAATTCTTCTTATTCTAAAAATTTCAACTGTAATCTCTATAGTTTTTTTTCGTTTTGGTTTTCCTAGTAGTTCAAACACACTTTCATTATTGATTCTTTTTAAAGAAATCCTTGATACCCGGGTTATGGACCAAATTCCGTTGACTTAACTATACTACCAGAATGAATATGGAATATATATAAGTCATTATGTGAGCATTGTTTTAATTAAGGTTGTATCCCTGTTGATTCATATTACTTGTCACAGGTTTCAAGATTATGTATTACAAAGTTAGAAAATATCCATAGGTTGGTTCTCCCGAATGCAAATAATACTGATATACCTATGGCATAAAATAATTAAATCAAAAATGGCAATCAGTTGCCACAACTGTGGAAATTGGTATTGCATATCTTTTTCAGCATAATTATCAACAACACTCTGAATCATCAAAATCAAAAATATGGTCTGCTGCGGCTGGCCGGTGGCTTTATTTTTGTGTGCCTAATGCTGTTTGCTGACAAAACACTAGGGTCTAGAAGTTTTGAAATATTACAACACAACGCAGTGGAATTGCTGCGTGTGCCCCTGAGCGAAGTAATGTGGTTGAGATACAATGCTTGGATGCTGCTTGAATTTGCTACTCTGTGAAAGGAAAGGAAAGCCCAAAGGTTAGACGGGAGATGGTAGTTGATGAGGTGCGCAAGATGGAAGAGGAGCGCCGCCAGACACAAGCTGTAGGCCAAGCCCAACAAGGCAGGTGGACTTGTTGGGAGTCTGTTGAGCAGCGTCAGCTCAAATGGACAGAATTGTGGTCGATGGAGCCACAAAGGATCAGCTTTCTGGTTGGTGCAGCTTATGATCAACTACCGACCCCGGCAAACCTGGAACGCTGGAATTTGACCGAGAACTCGAAATGCGCCGAGTGCTCGGCTAAGGGCACACTTCGACATATACTGTCGAATTGCCAACAGAGCCTGGGAAGATACACGTATAGGCATAATCAAGTCCTGAAAGTGTTGTGTAAATATGTCACGGAGAAGTGTGAATATGCTAATGCTGGTGGTGAAGCGCGTGAAAAGATTTTGCGCAAAAAGGGATTGATGAACAGCGGAGAATGGCAGGTGAGATGCGACCTCACAGAGCAGCTCAGCATGCCACAGCATATTGTGATCACGAACCAAAGACCAGACTTAATTGTTTGGTCTGACAAAGAAAAAGCACTAATACTGATGGAATTGACGGTGCCTTGGGAAGAAAATCTCTCATATGCGCATGAGAGAAAACTGACAAGATACGAAGATCTGGTCACACAATGCCAAGACAAAGGTTGGAATTGCGAATTATTCGCAGTGGAAGTTGGCTGCCGTGGATTCATGGCTAGATCAGCTACCAAATTTCTGACCAGAGTTGGGCTTTCAGGAAGAGCACTCAAACAAGCCACAAAAAGCATAGTACATGAGGCAGAAAGCGCATCTGCATGGATATGGCAACAGCACTGTGTGAAGACAAAAGCTAAGTACTCCTATTACTTGTAAGCTGGGGTTTAACACACTCACTTTGTTTTGTGGAGTTGGCCAGCATTTAATTCCTTTTGTTATAATCCTTGTAAGGATTAGAATGAGGGGATTAAGTGATGATAAGCAAATTGCTTGGGGTAGAAGGCTAAGCAAGATTATGCCTTTAATACTCAAATTAAAGTAGTTTAATCTCTGCAGAGTGAAAATCAAAGTGAGTCTGAGTTAGATCTAAGGTTTTACAAACATAGGATTAAAAGCTTGGCCCTCGCATAAAAGGCAGGCAGAGCGAGACAGGAAATCACAGTCAGCCCACTGGCTGTAGCGCAAACAAGTCATCTCTCTGACTTGCGTATGAGTTGTACTATGCTCAATGTGGTGAATTCGAGTAGTGAACGAGTGGCACGAGGGGCGGGTGCCTTGACGATAGCGACTTTGCGCCGATGAGTTGATGGAAAGCAAACCTCCCTGCACTGGTTTGGCTTAGAGTATAACCATGAGAGTGATGGGGCGAACATTGTTGCACTGAAACAATGAAGAGTTGGCAGCCTCCCTGGTTGCGCAACAGCGTAAACACACCAATTATGTCAAACCACCGAAACTGACAAAATGCACTGAGGGATCGATGAGATTGATTGAGATGCTCAGCAACACACAGGGGTGGCTTCATGCTGCTGGGGCCGGCCATGAGGAGGCTGTACTAGAGAAGGTCTCGAAACAGCGTTTGACTCATGGTTTCTAGCTGAAGACCTGTGTGTTGTGCAGTGGTACGCGCACCACTGTATGTTGTATCTGACAGGGATATGCGAGATCTAGTTTCTATTATCAGTGCTATTAGTGTTGCTTGATCATCATTTTGTTATGGTTTCTGTATCAAATTTAATAATTGTAGAGGGAGATAAAGAGGATACCATATAAGTCACTGAGAAGCAGAAATAAGATCATGTTGATAACAAGATGCTGCTGTTTGTAAAGAAACTTTGAAACTCGAAATCCGATCGATTTGATTCAGTTATTTATGGACGTGAAACCTAAATTGTTGACAGTAAGTAAATGATAATGTAATTGCTTACTACACCTTTCAATGACGTTGCGTTGCCCACAATTGAGTGCCTCACTTCAGCTATATGTAGTGTCCTGTCTAGGTTTATAATTAAGTCTATGGGTCAAATTGATTATGTTACAAAAATTAATAAAAATGTGTTATAATATTTCAATTAAGATGCAATAACCATGTAATTACCCTAAAATATACAGCCTATATCTCGCTCATAAAATTGGTCACAGCTTTAAAGTGTCACAATACACAAATTAGTTATATTTACTTCTAAACTTATGCGTGATAATTTGTAATCATTTATTTTAGGGACAAAAAATGATGCAGCTAGATGTTTCCTTATCAATTGCACATACAAATCTTCTGCAAATAAGTGTAGGTATACTCTTAATCTTTACCAGTAAGGGATGATCTAACGAAGTCAATTGCCGAACAATCAAGTAGGCCTATTGAGATTTCCAATCTCGGAATATTTTTCCATAAAGTAATTGTTATTATTATAATTACCCAACTATGGATTTAATTACTTCTTTTTATGAGGATAATACGGAATCTTCAAGTGGGAGATGTGGGATGGAAATCAACAAAAGTATTTTGATATAGAAAAAGATAATATTGTGATATGGTATGGAGTATTTTGAGCAATAGTAGGGCTTTCGGTTAGAAGATGTGTCTTTGCCCATTTAAGCCTGCATTACAAGACTAAAATCCAATTTTTACGGCACAATTGGAGCAATTGAATTAGTTAGAAGATACTTCCTAATTTAGCGATATGTTGGTGTAGACTTGTGAAACAGATAGTGGTGTGAACTTGATCAGTGCTGCCAAAAAAATGAGTTTACTATGGTATTCATCGTATATATGTAGCAAATTGATACATATTGAATTTAATTATTTTCAATAACTTGGACTATAAGCATGTCTGCTAGCATGTCTGACAAGCAACAAAACCGATAAGGTGGTAACAACAGTAATTGTTTTCTCTTTTTGTTTTTGTAAATACTCTTGAGAGAGAAACTGCTTTAGTTCATGAAATTAAAAAAGTGTAGCAGCACATCTGGCAGTTCAATGATTCAATGAAAAATCAAAATGTGTTGATACCTTTAGTCGGTGTTGATTTTTATTTTTAAGCACTCTCCAACAGGTAAGTGGCTGACAGGAAACCCGATTGTCAGCCTGTGTCCATGCAGACACAGTTGGGGGGACAACCTGTACTGGACCAGTATAGACGGAAGGGCAACTTGTTTTATTGGACAGACCAATTTTGCTGAACAGGCATTTGTGGATAGTCAAAACGGAATGCCAAACTTCTTCAGCTTGATCCGAAGCCTTTACCGACTGGCCCCTAGTGAAATAACACTGTTGCTAGCATGGTGCCTAGTTGACATTATGCTACCAACAGCTTAAATTAAGAGATTGCCAGCTAAAAATCTTCATCCACAAGAAGAGATGTTAGAGCCCGTGTAAAATTTATACAATTTTGGAGCAGTCCAGTGCTCTAAATAGTGAGATTGATCTTGTAAGATGACTGTAATGACTAAATACTTTAAAACACCACCTGTATTACCGATCATTATTTTAGTAGACCTAAATAGTCCTAGATGAGCATGCATGCAATGGCTGGTTCATGTTCTACATGTTACAAAAATTAATAAAAAGTTGTTATCATATTTAAATTGAGGTGCAATAATCTAGTATTTACCCTAAAATATACAGCCTATATCTTGCTCATTAAATTGGTCACAGCTTTAGAGTGTCACAACACACAAATTAGTAATATTTACTTCTAAACTTATCCGTGATAATTTATAATCATTAAATTGAGGGACAAAATATCATGCTGCTAGATACTTTGTTATCACTCGCACATACAAATCTTCTGCTAAAAGGTGTAGGTATCTTTACCAGTATGGGATGATCTAATGACATCATTTGCCGAACAATCAAGTAGGGATATTGAAATATTAAATTTCGGAATATTTTTCCATAATGTCATTGTTATTATTATAATTACTGAGATTATTATTTGAGATTACTGTAATGTTGTTAGTGTGCACACCTAATTCAACCTATTGAAGGCGAGAATTTGGATATTATTCAACTTGTGTAGCTTTCTGTCTGGTCATTACCTTTGTGTGTGATACTACCATGGTTATGATGATTGTGTATACATTTTGGTTTCTTATTTGTACATATTTTTTTATTTACGTGTTCTGCAGCTAGCTGCCTACCAAATCTGTTTCTCGGTTCGTACCCAATTTTGAGAAGCCTAGGTGATGTCTGTGAGATATAGAGTTGTTTCTTCCAAAATCTTCCATTCAAGTAAGTTTAAGCAGCGAGCAAGTGTCGTTATTAATGACTTCTTAAATTTTGTGACGTTTTTATTACTTGCTTTACTCATTCACTTGAGCTTTTGAGCAGGAAATCTGAGAGTAGCCACATCTTTCCGTCTTGATCTTGAATAGCCTTCACAGCACAAGAAGTTCGTAATTCATAATAAATAAGCTATAATCAATAAATTGGCTTGGCCATAAACAGAAGTCAAATTTATCCCTGTTGTCAGGGGAACACCACGGCCACTGGGATTTAATAAATAAATTGAAAAGCAATCAAGCTATTACAGAATAGGTGCTCAATTAGTCTGTGTCCCAATCTCTTACAACTCAGATGTTTTTGTCCAGTGACCAGTAATGTATTATAAGTGACACCAAACAATACTTAATAACTCTGTCAAGGTATGTAGGCCTATTACGATACAATACAATTCATTCTGTATATGTGTGGTACCCCGTCATTACAAAGTGCAATGAAGTTGAAATGTTATGTTTATCAGCTGACATGTCAACTCTTTGTTGTTTGATCTCGACCAAATTTGTATGCAGAACATGCTTGTCACTGAGGATATTACTCTGAATAATATCAGAAAATATGACTGTGTATACAGAAGCTTACTGTATTAGCCGAAGGATTACTGAAAATAAGCGAAGGCTGTCAACAAACCGGCTCTCAAAAATTATTGATCCTACTAATCTGTGACTTTCTCTTGTTCAAAGACTAGAGCTCGATAGTTGTATCATCACGAGATGCCGCGGTGTTTCATAGATCAATAAATCATTGAAATACAGGCAGCTGAACAGAATGCTATATTGTTGATTTAAGGTGGATTGTATGATGAGAAGTTTATCCCCGCGTCTTACGAAATTATGCTCATTTTCTACCTCAACTGGTATTTTTCCATTAATCCTAATTAAAAGTTGTTTCATTTGGCTTTGCGACATATTAAGAGAATGAAAACAGATTTAAAATGGAATCACTGTGTGCCAAGAAATTCACATGTGAAGTTCATTCATGCACAAGTTTACACAATCACTTTGCAGTGAACGTACGCCAAAGACTAACTGAGTACTAAAATGTGAGTTTGCTACTTGCAAAAGGGTCAACTGGTACCAAGTTGCACTACAGCTGTTATCTCTACAAACTCAATTAAAATTTAACTCAACTTGATTTTGTTTCAGGCATGACCTCATATTGGCCGACAACTGTATTGTAAAATGATAAGTTATTCTTTATTTTCAGTTATCAGCTCATGCCCGCCAATTTAATTGTTGATTGTTTTATTCCTTTGATAATTTGACAATCAAGTTAATTTAATAATTTGTAAGGTCTTACATTGTTCTCTAGGCTTTGGGGAAGGGGCTCTGCCCTGAACTACGTTGGGGAAGGAGGGGTGGGGTGGGGGCTTACAGAGCCTCTCTCAAACCAAGGAGCTTTATCTCTCAAACCCAAGAGTTTATTTGGTGTGACGCTGCGCTGCACAGGATAGTAAACTGTGACAGGATCACATCTGAAAGTTGGAAATCCCCCCTAATTGGGAAGCCCTAACCTGAGCAACCCTAATTATCACAATAAACAACATTTAAATGAATTAGGGAGATATGTTTATAATCTTAGCAATCTTAGAAGTTGTGCCCATTTCGTATTTTCTTAACAATTAGTAATTGATAGATCATTGAACTGAGGAAATTCTAAGTTGGGTTTCTTGTAGAAAAGGATGTCAAATAACTCTATTTTGGTGTACAAGCTCTCGTATTTGATAGTAATATGCTACATTTTAATTATTACTAAAGGATAATACGCCCTTTGCATCGTACTTTTCAACTTAATATAACTAGATGGTATTGGAAATCTCAGATTATCTTAATCTTCACCTGAAAGGGATGACGTAATTGGTTTGGCACATCAAGCAAAATCAAGCTGGCTTACATTGTCATACAGAACAGCACCAACTTTTCTTGCACCAACAAACAATGGCAAAAGGCTGAGAATATCATCTTGAAACTCTATTGGTTTGATGACTGCTGGCCAAGTCATACCTAGGGGGTATATCGCTATGTAGGCCTATCGAGATTTTCAATGAAAAAATATTTCTTGCCAAAGAAATTTGTTATTATTTTATTTACCAAATTATGGATTTACTTAGTTGCTTTTATAAATACAGAATTTTCCAGTGGGCGATGTGGAGAGGAGGTCAACACATATATTCTCCTTAATTGACATTGAAAACAATATTATTGTGCTATGGTTATTGGAGTAATGTACAGCTTTCGGTTAGAAAATGTGCCGTTCCCTTATTTAAGTCTGCATGACAAGAATTATAATACCATTTTTAACAGCATGATTAGATCATTGGAATTTTAAAGAACACAATTCCTATTTCAGCAACATGTGTGTGTAGACTTGTGATACAGATAGTGGTGTAAACTTGATATGTGCTGCCCAAAACTATATCCATATTTATTATTATTTTTAATTATCGTCATTTTCATCGTTTATTTGAGCCAACGGTTACATATTAAATGCAATTATTTTCGGCTACATAAGTAATGAATCTGCCTGCCAGCATGTCTGACAATCAACAAACCTAATCATGTGGTATCAACCGGGACAATAATTAATTTTTGTTTTTTTACGGTATATACTTTTGAGAAATAAACTCCTTTGGCTCATATGATGGAGAAAGAGTAGCCTCGTATCTGACAGTGCATTTTACAATGAAAAATTGAGCTGTATTAAAACCTTCAGCAGGTACTGATTTTTGTATTTTATCACTCACTCACTGCAGCTCATGGAATTCCAAACTATCCACCTGTGTCCATGCACCCTGTGCACAAATGTTGGACACTGTTGGCGGGACAACCTGTACTGGACGGGTGTGGGCTGACGGGCAATTTGTTTTAATGGATGGACATTTTTTGCTGGACGGATAGACAAAACGGTATGGCCAATTTTTTAAGCTCTAGCGACCTCTTTCGACTGGCGCTAAATAAAATGACTTGGCGGCAAACTGTTTTTGGACTGATCAAAAAACGATCATTGTATCCTATTATTAACTATATGGCACTTAGATGTACTTTTTGTGTCACACTTATTGAACCAAACCACAATATATTGAAGCAGTCTTTTATAAACAAGTCTTTGATTTGGTCAATCACTTATTTTCTCTTGCCATACTCATTAGAGAACAGAACAGAACATTTAAAACGGAGTTCCAAATTTTAAGTTTTCCTCAAAGGAAAGTTGGTGTAATGGGGTCAGACCAATGTTGTCCTGACCTCTTTTAGTGTCGCTATAGGGAAGCGCATCTCCCTTACTCAAAGGTACTTCTGTTGGAGGCATCTGACTCACATGTTTGTTTCAGATATCAATAGGTATTTCTAGTGATGCAAGTTACGTGACTCGTATGTGAAACTCAATCTATAATTGCTGCCTAAAAATATAAGCTTATTTTACAAATATAAATGCTGAAAAAACTCACATTGCTAGTAACCATAAATCAATTGAATTGCAATCTGACATTTCAGATATGAATTAGTATTTATAGTGATGCTAGTTATGCGATTCAATTTAGCAATTCCCAGTGAAATTTCACTCCGTCCATGAAAAAATATGAAACATTCACTAGCCTTGGCTTCTGACTGGTATAATTGTTATAAATTGATACTCAATGCATCAAAGACAGATGTTATGACAGTGTCTTATTATGATTTTGATTTGATTTCCTCAAACTTATTTTTCAGGGCATGTCCTTCGAGCAGTCTGGCAAACTAAAACATAAAGCAATTTGAGAAAAATGAGATAAATGTATGAACTTGAAATCCATTGTCAATGACAAGACAAAGGCATATCAATTCCACCATCAAGTGGTACCATGATTTATACCTCTCAACAGTGTTAAAATGTATATAAGTGATGATGAAATAATAGCTGAATTAAGGTTGTATCCCTAACCATGTGGTTTCAAAATTCTTAGGTGGACCCGTTTTTTGAGATTAATGTAATGTTGCAAGTCCGGAAACCTAATTCAGCCAGTTTATTGGAGTAATGTACAGCTTTCGGTTAGAAAATGTGCCGTTCCCTTATTTAAGTCTGCATGACAAGAATTATAATACCATTTTTAACAGCATGATTAGATCATTGGAATTTTAAAGAACACAATTCCTATTTCAGCAACATGTGGGTGTAGACTTGTGATACAGATAGTGGTGTAAACTTGATATGTGCTGCCCAAAACTATATCCATATTTATTATTATTTTTAATTATCGTCATTTTCATCGTTTATTCGAGCCAACGGTTACATATTAAATGCAATTATTTTCGGCTACATAAGTAATGAATCTGCCTGCCAGCATGTCTGACAATCAACAAACCTAATCATGTGGTATCAACCGGGACAATAATTAATTTTTGTTTTTTTACGGTATATACTTTTGAGAAATAAACTCCTTTGGCTCATATGATGGAGAAAGAGTAGCCTCGTATCTGACAGTGCATTTTACAATGAAAAATTGAGCTGTATTGAAACCTTCAGCAGGTACTGATTTTTGTATTTTATCACTCACTCACTGCAGCTGATGGAATTCCAAACTATCCACCTGTGTCCATGCACCCTGTGCCCGTCTGTTGGACATTGTTGGCAGGACAACCTGTACTGGACGGGTGTGGGCTGACGGGCAATATGTTTTAATGGATGGACAGGTTTTTGCTGGATGGATAGACAAATAAGTATGGCCAATTTTTTCAGCAAAGTGTTTTTGGACTGATCAATTTAGCAAGCCATCTGGGGTGAAGGTGTGTGTTGTGTAGTGCCCCTATACTATGAGCTGGTTACATTGTTATAGACACAAAGGAGCGACAAAAAATTACATAGTATACCACCTGTATTATTGGACCTTATCAAAAAAGACCTAAATAGACAGAGATGAAAATGATTGCAATGGCTGGTTCATGCCACAATCTTAAAATTAAAAATGATCATTGCATCCTCATATTAACTATATGGTTCTTAGATGTTCTTCTTGTGTCACACTTAATTAGAGAATAATAGATGAATGATTGACAATAACAGCAGATACTCCCATTGATATGTCATAGGGCTGATCGGTTTAAACATTCCTTCATCTCTTGTCAACATTTTGGGAAGCTCACATCTTTTAGCAATCATTGATTTAAGTTTTAAATATTGCCAATGCAACTTTTATCGAACCAAATCACAATATATTGAAGCAGTCTTTTAGAAAAAAGTCTTTGATTTGGTCAATCACTTTTCTCTTGACATACTCATTCGAGAACAAACTACTGCAGCCTGTCTAGCAATCCTGTATAAGGAGAGCAAGTTGTGATACTGTTGAGACATTTGAATACTAGATGCATAAAAATGACAAAAAGAGAAGGTAATATTAATCTTAAAATGTCCAGTTATGTCTTTTCTCTTTTACATGAAAGCTCCAATTCAGTGTCAATCAATGAAAGTTAATAGATGGCCAACTTTGAATTGTGTGCATGATAAATATTGTTATAAAATAAATAGACTAGGTAGTTCAGATTATAATCCTATCCTGCTCATTCCTAAATATAAGCCTATTAGTAAACAGATATCTGAGAAAATCAAGGTTCCAGTCAGAGTATGGAATGGGGAGAACACCGAAAAGCTGCTTTGTTCAATCGAAACGACTGACTGGAAAGTGTTGACGAGCCAAGTCAGCAATGTGTCTGAACATGCTGAAATCGTCACAGACTACCTAGCCTTCTGCCGCCCTAGATGATTGTATACCAACTATCAACAGGGTCATTTATAATGACAAATCTTGGGTGACTGGTAAAATCAGGTCTCTCTTCAATGCTCGGTCTGCTGCACTCAAAGATCGAGATTTATACAAACTCCAATCCCTAAAAGCTGAGATCCAGAGAGAAATAAGAGCTGCAAATATATCTCATGCTAAGTACGTAGCCGAAGAATTTAAACCTAGCAATACACGATCATGGCAGCAGCTGAAAAAGCTTCAAACAATAAACAACTTCAAACTTCAAACAACTTCAACTTCAAACAGACAAACCAATAAACAACTAGCGAAAGAGTGTAACGTTGATCCAGGCATTCTCAATGATTTTTATCTACGCTTTGAGTAGGTACTGCCACCTTCAGTATAACCACCAGCGGAAAGTGACGGGTGTCCTGAGATACGCGTAGATGAGGTCATCAAATGTCTACGTCAAACAGACCCAAAGAAAAGTCCGGGGCCAGATGGTATTCCTGGCAGGGTGCAGAAGATGGCGGCATATTCTCTGAGTCAACCTCTCTGTGATCTATTCAACAGCTGCATCAAGCTGGGTGAGTTTCCACTAATATTGAAAAAAACGCTATAATAAAACCAATTCCTAAATCAAACACTGCCAACGTAGCCAAGGATTATCGACCAGTGGCCCTTATGTCTATCGTGGCTAAAATATTTGAGAGGGTCACCAAATCTATGATATCTGGCTGTATGACGGACGAGTCCCAGTTAGCCTACAGAGAGCGCAGGTCTACAGAGAGCGCAGGTCTACAGAGGATGCACTAGCGATGTTACTTGATATATTTACTAACCATCTTGACTCCAACTCCAAAAACTATGTACGCTGCTTGTTTGTTGATTTTATAAGTGCTTTTAACACCATTACCCCCAATACGCTGATAGACCAACTTGTAAATTCCCCCGACACGACGACATCAACCTTATATACAACTTCCTGACAGATAGGAGACAAAAAGTGAAAGTTAAAGGTCAATCCTCTGCTGTCAAAACAACATCCACTGGCAGTCAACAGGGATGCGTCTGGAGCCACTGCTATTCTTCATATATGTCAAGAATATGCCTGTACCACCATATGGTAACTACCACCTGATCAAGTTATGCAGATGACACTATCCTATTAGAGCTATGCACACCTAAGACACCATCAACACTGGACTCAGCTGCGGAATTCTTCACTGACTGGTTTGTGCCAATGACCTCATACTAAATGGCACAAAAACAAAGGAAATGATTATTAGTAACAAACGTGATAATCCAAGCTGTGATAGCATCATCATTAAGGGTACCAAGGTTCAACGAATCAATCAATTTGTATACCTTGGCACTTCTATTGACTCAAAGCTCACTTTTAAAGATCACGCCCAGTCTGTCGCTAGGAAAGCTAGAAAACGGCTTATTATTATGAAACATCTATCATTCCTCAAAGTGCCTAAACCAATCAGATTGAGATGCTATGTCACGTTCATTGAGTGCATATTTATTTGCCGTCTGTGCACTGTTTATATTCATATTATGTCCAATTCATATGAAAAATCTATTGACAATGTGACCTCCACAGCAGATTATCTAGCAGGATGCAGATTCTCCGACGTATCTGATATCTATGAACGTTGTTTTCACAATAAGTGCCTTAGAATGTATGCCACTGAGAATGAGCCTCTTTTTGAGCTAGATAAGCTACCTTCAGGGCGCTACCGTGCCTTGAAGTGTAGAGTTGATATTCGTAAAAACTGTTATAGAGCACAATGCATCAAATTTTTAATTAAAACATTTTTCTAAGTATCATTTTATAATGGTACAACACTGCAACATTTTCATATTATACAGTATTTTAATATTTTTATTATGAGCTCAACAGACACTTTTATTTCGCAACAACTTGGCAGAGACAGAATAAATTATCCTAATATTGTTAAATTGTTAATATCGAATCGTAATATAATTGCATATGTATGTGCTTTCATTTCCCTTGCGCCTAATTAAATCGATGATGGACCAACTAAATTATTTGCACTTAAAACCAGAGTTCCCAATTTTAAGTTTTCCTCAAAGGAAAGTTAGTGTAATGGGGTCAGACCAATGTTGTCCTGACCTCTTTTAGCGCCACTGTAGGGAAGCGCATCTCGTTTACTCAAAGGTACTACTGATGCAAGCATCTGACTCACAACTTTGTTTCAGATAGTCATAGGTGTTTCTAGTGATGCAAGTTACGTGATTCAGATGTGAAACTCAATCTATAATTGCTGACTTAATATGTAAATATAAATGCTTAATTAAACTTGTTTTCTAGCGATTTATGTTATGCGATTCAATTTATCAATCCACAGTGACCTTTCACTCAATCCATAAAAAATTCACTAGCCTTAGCTTCTGACTGGTATAATTGTGATGCATTGATACTTGACGCATCAAAGACAGATGTTATGACAGTCTCCTAATTTGATTTTGAGTTGATTTTCTCTAACTAATTGTTCAGGGCATGTTGTCCTCAAACATTCTGACAAATTTAGATGTTTAGGAGTAATTTTAGATAAATTACCATTTTGTAAAAAATGGACTTTTTAGATTAAAATTGTTTGTGTATTTATGAGCTGGCTTCTAATGGTTAATGAGGCTTTCCTCACAGCTTGGTTGTTGAAGCAACTCTGAATTCTGATAGGCTGAACATCAGAATATTTAATGTTGGCTTCCCTTTCATTTCTTTGCCTCAGACAAGGTAGCACTGTACTCTTGAGTTTTTAAAACCCTCCACCCCCCTCCTATCACCTTGTATTTGTTACTCACATGATGTTCTTTCTAGTTCTAGAACGTGTTAGAAGAGTGTCACATGATTACCTGTTACAGTAGAGCACTCAATTTTTCGAATCAGAGACCAACGCTTGCACAGATTTAGACCGATCATTCTCACGATCTGAATATTTCTGTTTGCGTTTGGAGAAAATCGTGGACTGGTGACTAACCATCACCCAAAATTCAAACTGTCAGAGCTGGGATGAATGGGCATTCACCAACCCGTCGGCGTCCTATTCTTCAGCAAAACTTTTATTGCCATGAATGAAATTTGTTCTTTATACCTGAAGTTTATACCGGAAAACATTCCGCTACTGGAATGAAATAGACTGCCAATAAAAGTGTAAAAAAAAAGTCTATTTCACGCATTGCGTAAATAAAAGTATAAAGCAATTTTTAAAGTTGCAGCCATTTGATTGTGTAGCAATTATTGAAATGAGAAAAAAAATATGAGTTTTAAATCCCATGTCAATGATATTAAACAAAACCTAACCCAGTCATAGCAAACTTTAAGAGAAATCACCATACTCAGAGGGAACAAACTAATTGTACAACAAGTCTGATATACAACTGTTGCAAGCATCTGACTCACCTGTCTGGAAGGCTGGTCAAGCCACAGCTCCAAGCCTGTATACTCTTCAATGATTGAATTTCCCCCAAACTCGTAGGTAATGTCTGTAGACCCTTATTCGCAGGAACCTCTAACGACTCCAGTCTTGGCAGTTTGCAGATGCTGTGGTGGATAAATAACAGAATGTTAAAACACCATGTAATACTGCTTGTTATTTGATGGAGCAAACACAATTGAACAACGCATTCTATTAATAGGAGAAAGTTTCAGATTGATCAATTACCCATATAAGTTGTAACTATCGGTTATAGATAAATGTACGAATTTTAAATCCCATGTTAAAGAGATTAAATGGAACCCAGTCAAAGCAAACTTTGAGAGAAAAGGTAAGTTTTTGAATGAACCCTTAGCTGCCGTCGTGTACACAGGGTAAATAAATCCAAAGATTGAATATAACCTTATTGCTCTAATTAATATATCTTAAAGAATCCTAAGAGTCGATAGCAGATGTTTAAACATCATAAATCCAAATTACCTTAAAACTAGACAAGGCAAAAGCATATCAATTTTATCATCAAGCGGTACCATTATTTATACATTTTAACAGTTTTCAAACTGAATTGAATTGGTCTCACTTGTGAAAATTGGTGTCAAGTTATTTAATGACCATAAAGCTGTGCCCTGATCTCAAATTATTCTAGTTAGACGTCATAAGCCACCTTTTTGGTGGAGAATTATTAAACTTTTCTACTTCATAATACTTGTATTTTTATTTTTCTTCTTCTAAAAAATTTAGCTGTAATCTCTGTATTTTTATGTTTTGGTGTTCCTAGTAGTTCAAACACACTTTCATTATTTATTCTTTTAAAATAAATCCTTGGTACCCCAGTTATCGACCATATTCCCTTGACTTATTAATACTACCAGAATGAATATGGAGTATATATATAAGTGTTTATGTGTGCATTGTTTTAATTAAGGTTTTATCCCTGTTTGTTCATATTACTTGTCACAGGTTTCCAGATTATACATTACGAAGTTAAAAAGGTTGGTTGTCCCAAATGCCAATAATACTGACAAACCTATGACGTAAAATAATTAAATTAAAATTGGCAACCAGTTGCCACAACTCTGGAAATTGGTATTGCATATCTTTTTCAACATACACTCTGAATTATCAAATAGAAAAATATAGTCTGCTGTGGCTGGCCGATGGCTTCATTTTTGTGTGCCTAATGCTGTTTGCTGACAAAACACTAGAGTCTAGAAGTTTTGAAATATTACAATTTAACGCAGTGGAATTGCTGTGTGTGCCCCTGTGCGATTTAAGATGGTTGAGATACAATGCTTGGATGGAGCTTGAATTTGCTACTCTGTGACAGGGATTTGCGAGATCTGGTTTCTATTATCAGTGCTAATAGTGATGATGTGTAAATTTGCTGTAAGTTTATGTTATGGGCAAGATACTGAAACCTGGTGGCCTGAAGTTAGGAGAGGCAAGCCCATAAGACTTATAGGTATTAAAATAATTAAGAGTGTACTGTGATCACATTTACCCCCTTCATGTGTACTGAAATGACTTAGGTAAAATAATGAATAAATCTGCCAGTCCTTGTTTTAGAATCCCAATATTTCTTTGTCATGTGGAGGGTTCTAAAATTACTGTTTCTTCTATCATACCTAGGTACTTTATATATTCTGCTTTCACAATTGAATATGGGTTTCATTTTCATATTAGGAACAATAATCTAAGTCGGCATTCAATACTCATAATCTGATATTATAAGTGATGTCATGATAGAAGACAAGACTACAGGTTCACATCAAATCTTCATTGCGATATGAATATTGTATCATTGTACTGTGCTGATTGTGAGGCCTCTATAGAATTCAATGCGTTTCATTGTTTCAACTTTTGGTAAACAAAAGAATCCTTTATATGCTGTGCCCATTGAATTCCATATCTGGAATAGCATCTTTAGCTTTCTTTTGCCAAACAATGGGCTTGCAAAATAGCCAGTCCCTAGTAGCATTCTGGAAAAGCCCAAATCATCGACGTTGAAGGCATTTTATTACTGTCTGCTGTTTTGTAAAGAAGTTGATTTCCCAGGCTATATAATTCATGCTAGTAGGGACAGCCAGTCAGATCAATTTCAGATGAGCCCCTGTGTTAAGTGTTCTAACTGCATGATGTTATGATACTATTTCCATTCTAAGAAAAGAATTTAATTCTGTGGCTGTGCCTGATACTTTTCAATAGAGAATAAATATAGCATGTCAGCTTGCATCCAAGTTTATATGAGAAAACTGAGAATAAATTTCTAGAAATGCTGCATTAAATGAATGGAAAATACGATAGAGTGACCCTAAATGATTCTTCTATTTGCAACGTCACAACGAGGTCATACAAAAAAGTGGACGCTTTTAGCATTTGTATAAGTGAGTTAATTGAGTCATCTGGTTAATATAAAGATAACATTTTGCCAACATTTCATCACGTTGTATGAAATTCATGATTTTTTGCATTCATTTCGTCGATTAAACAGTAATTACACCGCTAAGCCTGGACAGTAACTTTCAATCATTTTGTGATGGTTTCTGCATCAAATTTAAAAAATGTAGGGGGAGATAAAGAGGAAACCATATAAGTCACTTAGAAGCAGAAATAGCATCAAGTTGATAACAAGATGCTGCTGTTTGTAAAGAATTTTTGAAACTCCAAATCCGATCAAAATTGATTGAGTTATGTTGACAGTAAACCAATGATAATATCATTGCTTACAACACCTTCAAATGACGTTGTGTTGCCCACAATTGAGTGCCTCATTTCAGCTATATGTAGTGTCCTGTCTAGGTTGATAATTAAGGCTATGGGTGCAATTGATTATGTTACAAAAATTAATAAAAGTTTGTTATCATATTTAAATTAAGGTGAGATAATCTAGTATTTGCCCTAAAATATACAGCCTATATCTTGCTCATGAAATTGGTCACAGCTTTAGAGTGTCACAATACACAAATTAGTAATATTTGCTTCTAAACTTATAACTACTGATAACTTATAATCGTTTAGTTGAGGGACGAAAAATCATGCTGCTAGATATTTTGTCATCACTCGCACATACAAATCTTCTGCGAATAAGTATAGCTATACTCTTAATATTTACAAGTAGGGGAAGATCTTATGAAGTCATTTGCCGAACAATCAAGCAGGCCTATTGAGATTTTCAATCTTGGAATATTTTTCCGTAAAGTAATTGTTATTATTATAATTACCTAACTATGGATTTAATTACTAATTTTTTAAGAATAATACGGAATCTTCAAGTGGGAGATGTGGGATGGAAGTCAACAAAAGTATTTTGATATAGAAAAACATATTATTGTGATATTGATAGTAGGGCTTACGGTTAGAAGATGTGTCTTTGCCCATTTAAGCCTGCAATACCAGACTAAAATCCAATTTTTACAGCACAATTGGTGTGAACTTGATTAGTGCTGCCAAAAAAATGAATTTACTATGATATTCAAGAGCCTGTCTGCAAAAATGTCTGACAAACAACAAAACCGATAAGGTGGTAACAATTATTTTAATTATTTTGTCTTTTTTTCCTGTGACGGTAATTATTTTCTCCTTTTTGTTTTTGTAAATACTTTTGAGAGAGAAACTGCTTTAGTTCATAACATTAAGAAAGTTTAGCGGCACATCTGGCAGTTCAATGATGCAATGAAAAATAAAGCTGTGTTGATACCTTTAGTCAGTGTCGATTTTTATTTTTAGGCACTCACCACCAGTTAAGTGGCTGACAGGATACCCGACTGTCAGCCTGTGTCCATGCGGACACAGTTGGGGGGACAACCTGTACTGGACCGGTATAGACGGAAAGGCAACTTGTTTTATTGGACAGACCGAATTTGCTGAATAGGCATGGGTGGATAGTCAAAACGGAATGCCCGACTTGTTCAGCTTGATCCGAAGCCTTTACCGACTGGCCCTCGTGAAATTACATTGTTGCTAGCATGGTGCCATTATGCTGAGAACAGCTTAAATTAAGAGATTGAATGTGCCAGTTAAAATTCTTCATCCACAAGAAGAGATGTTAGAGCTCGTGTAAAATTTACACAAATTTGGAGCAGTCAAGTGCTCTAAATAGCAAGATTGCTCTTGTATGATGACTGTAATGACTAAATACTTTAAAACACCACCTGTATTACTGACCCTTATTTGAGCAGACCTAAATAGACCTAGATGAGCATGCATGCAATGACTGGTTCGTTTTCTAGCTTGACTGATCAGTGTAAACATCCCTCAATATCTAGCCCACATTTGGTGATGCTCACTTCCTTTTGCCATCATTGATCTAAGCCAAGATCTTACCAATGCGACGCCTATCGAATTAAGTCACAATATATCGAAACAGTCTTTTAGAAACCAATCTGATCAAACACCTATTTTCTCTTGACATACTCATTCGAGAACAATCTACAGCAGCCTGTCTAGCTATCCTGTATAAGGAGAGCAAGTTGTGATACTGTTGAGATATTTGAATACTAGATGTATAAAAATGACAAAAAGAGAAGGTAATAAAAATTTTAAAATGTCCAGTTATGTCTTTTCTCTTTACATGAGATCTTCAATTCAGAGTCGATCAATGAAACTTAATAGATGACCAATTTTGAATTGTGTGCATGATAAATATTGCTAATATTGTTAAATTGTTAATAGTTGATCGTAATATAATTGCATATGTATGTGCTTTCATTTTCCTTACGCCTAATTAAATTGATGATTCGACAACTAAATTATTTGCACTTAAAACCGGAGTTCCCAATTTTAAGTTTTCCTCAAAGGAAAGTTATTGTAATGGGGTCAGACCAATGTTTTCCTGACCTCTTTTAGCGTCGCTGTAGGGAAGCGCATCTCGGATAATCAGAGGTACTACTGTTGACTCACATGTTTGTCTCAGATATTCATAGGTATTTCTAGTGATGTGAGTTACGTGATTCAGATGTGAAACTCAATCTATAATTGCTTACTAAAAATATAGACACAAAATATAATGCTCAATAAATCTTGTTTTCTAGTGATGCATGCTATGCGATTTAATTTATCAATCCATAGTGACTTTTCACTCCATCCATAAAAAATGTGGAATAATCACTAGCCTTAGCTTCTGACTGGTATAATTTTCATGCATTGATACTCAATGCATCAAAGACAGATGTTATGACAGTCTCATATTTTGATTTCGTGTTGATTATCTGTAACTAATTTTTTAGGGCATGTTGTCCTCAAACTCTCTGATAAACTTAAATATTTAGGAGTAATTTTACTTAAAAAGATGAGGTTCAAATCCAATGTCAATTAGATTGAACAAAAGGTAACCCAGTCATAGCAAACTTTAAGAGAAATAACCAAACTCAGAGGGAACAAACTAATTGTACAAAATGCCTGATATACTACTGTTTCAAGCATCTGACTCACCTGTCTGGAAGGCCAGTTAATCCACAGTCACTCGCCTTTAGACTCTTCAATGATTGAATTTCCCCCAAACTCGCAGGTAATGTCTGTAGACCCTTATTCCCAGGAACCTCTAACGACTCCAGTCCTGGCAGATTGCAGATGCTGTGGTGGATAAATAACAGAATGTGAAAATGCCTTGCAATACTGCTTGTTAGTTGATGGAGCAAAGACAATTGAGCAAAGACATTCTATTCATAGATGAGAGTGTTAGATTGATCAATTACCCATGTATGTTGTAACTATCAGATAGATATCTGTTTGAATTTTACAGCGCTTCTCCCAAAGCTGAGATTAATTGATATGACATTGCGCTGCACAGGATAGTCAATAATGGCAGGTTCACATTCAAAAGCTAGAAGTCCCCCCTGATTAGGGAGCCCTAATCTGAGCAGCCCTGGTTGTCACAATGATCAACATGGAAAATGAATTATGGTGATATATTAATAATATTAGTAAAATTAGTAATTGAAAGATCATTGACCAAATTTTAAGTTTGATAGGCCACATAATCATAAAAACAGCGTCATTTCGCTCTATTATTCAGTAACAAAGCTTTCTTATCCAATGGTAATCGGCTACATTAAGTTATTTTTACAGGATTATACACCCATGGCATCGTAACTTTTAACATGATATTACTTGATAAAGTTGAAAGTTGATTATCACTATCAAAAAACTTCTCTTATTGACTTAATGTACAAATTATTTTTTATTTAAATTGGTACAGAGTCGATTTATTATTACATGAGGTGATGAGGACTAATTAATTTGCTAAATGTAGTCTCATCATACTGCATTTTTGTTCTGGTCGATTTTCATGCTAATTGCCAAAAATAGATATAATTAATCAAATTAATATTATGCCTTATTGATAACTTCCCTCACACTAGGAAAGGTTGCTCCAACATAATAAAATGATAATAATAACAATGAAAATTTAAATATTAATAATAATGACATAAATATTTGTATTAAGTACACATATCTTATTGGATTAATACGTATTGCCCCTCATGTTAATTGAAGACGACAACTCAATAGAGCGATCAAGATGTAAGGTCATCGATTCAATATCTGATAGTTATTTTGTATCAAGTTTGCCCTGTATACTTAACAAAGTTTGAAAAGATTACTGTCCAGTAGATTTAGGATAGGCAAGATGTATTCCATCCCATAGAAAGATAAGCAAAGTAGATATTTCATGTGAGCTTGGAAAAGCTCCATTGGGCTATGTACTGAAATGCCGATAAACTGCAAACCCAACAGGAGGAGCATAGAGCATCATTGAAAGGTGCTGCTTTGCACCCTCAAGGATTATTACCTTCCCTATATTATTTATAGATCAGTCTTTGAGAATTGGCACCGGTATTGTAATATTTCAGATAGTTTAAATGACACATAATATTATATCATACCTAATTTCAATTCGGCAAAATCGCAATTCAAATCTGTATGCAGCATTACTTTGAAGAGTATTAAGAAACCACATCACTTGCTGGTGTCTTGCTGAACATTGTTCCAGTATGTTGTTTATACATCTTCCAAACTACTATTTTCAAGGTGGTAGAGAGACATTGCGGCAGCAGAAATCATATCCCATTACACCCATGATATTAGTTGAGAGGACAATCCAATGCTCTCATATTATTGTAATGAGAAGTGTCACCATGATGATGAGAGAAAGCACTGAACATTGTGACAGTTTTATGAAAAAACATTACCACAATGCATCTCATTTTGAACATTACCGGTGCCTACTAGGTGGTTGTCACAGCATTATAAAACAGACTTCATGAGATGATAATAAAATAATGCTGTAGTGATGGAAGAACTGTAATGCTATAACATTGTTAAAATTGAATGCTTTTTGATAGCATGATCATAACATCATTAAAGTGGTAATTATAAGCTGTTTTCTGGTATTTAACAGTGATGTATCATCATGTCAAAAATAATGTTTGACTAATACTTAGAACCAAAGACTCTGCTATAACTGAATCTGAACATTGTGATTACCATTCTGTGTCCCATTAGACAATAACCAAATCCCATCATTTTCACACCATGTAATACTTGATAACATTTCATGCAAAACGTTGTTACAATGTTCACTGTTTGCTGGGTTTTTTACCTTCATTTGTAACAAGAAGTCAAAAAGTTATAAGGTTATGGAATATAGGGATCACAAAAATTCCCAGGGATCAATATATTATTAGCATTATTTTATAAACTTGGATTTTCAGCTTTGTGATAGGTAAACTATAAAGAATAATCCCTTTTCTTTTATATCTATTGGCAGGAAAATATAAAAATTGTCTTAAACGAACTGCTCACATGGATTTGTAAATAAAAGGCAATATCACCGTGTCTAGCATACTCTGCAAGTCCTCGTCTAAAAGGTAATAAAACTGCCAACACAGGTCTCCAAAATTTAAATTCACACTTTGCTTTTAAATTTTACTAATCGCAGTCACGTAGATATGTTGGTAGTTGGTGGTTTGACTGAACTAAATACAACATCTTTATTTTCAGTTTAACGCTTTGTATATTTGGTATTTTTGCAGGTCCTTGCCATCATTTTAAGGGCAAATCCTCCACCTGCACCATTTAAATATTTGTAAACATATGTCAACAACAACAACTGTCAATAAATAGTCCATTGAAATAGACAAAGTGAAAGATTTGAAAGAGTTCAAAAAAAATTTTCACCTCTATAAATGGGGCGCAATCACAGACTTGATTATAAACCTAGACATGACACTATATGGATATTGAGGCACTGAGGGACTTAATTGTGGGCAACGTAACGTCATAGGAAGGTGTAGAAGCAATGATGTGATGATTGATTTTCTGTCCACAATCCAGGTTTTTTGTTCAATAACTCGATGAATTTTGATCGGATTTTGAGTTTGAAAAATACAATAGATTAAGCAGCTTATCTCATTTACGGCAAGAAAAGATTTGGAACTCAGACGATTATATGGATTTTGTAGTTCAATAGCTGTATGAATCATCATCTCCTTATTTGTATAAATATTTAAACCAGAGTTGCTACCCCACAAATTTGATATACATATAGTATGTCCTTTGTTCTGCTAAACAAAATCCACAATAAATTTAGCAGGATTGAAACATACAACATTGGATATTCTAGTTTGTATCAACCGATGTGTCTTTGATTGAAAGGCCAGCAGTTTTGAATTTGACACCCTATGATAGAATTAAATGTAAATGCTAATTTCATGTATCCAATTTGGCCCTCAAATCGAGTCCACACCGAGATATGGAAACATAGTGATTTCGAAATAAAAGTTCAATGGGCAAAAAATGTTGCTAAACTGAACTAATACTGAGCAAAAGTAATGACTAAAATTTTATGCAGCAGCAGTGAATTTTTGTCAATTGTAACTTTAATAACATCCAATAATTAACAATTAAATTTGATTTTGATTCTGCAAGGTTTTGGTAGCTTTGGTCTTAGCCTTGTATGATATTTTTAAATATGCCTATCGTATACCATGCTCACTGTGCTAGAACTTTATCGACAGAGCAGCAGCATTTCACTCAGGATGGCAGCATAAGAGCTGCAACAATTTAGTATCCAACAGTTTCCTCTATTCTTTTTTCTCCATGATACTTTTGACTTTCTTGCCACAAGCTGGTATTGCTGGTATGTCGGGTAGATTAAGTAGTGAATTCGCCCATAAGGGCTAGGGGACTTGACTCTACCAATTTTCAGCGTGTCAATTTTGAAAAACCTCTTGTTTTTAATTACCAGGTGCCCAGAGGGCCTCATTGTGCGATTGGTTGGAATTATGAATGGATTACGCTGGTTTACTTGGTGCAATAGACAATTACAATAATTTTCCCCTTTGACTGACCTTAAAAGAGGATTGCATCATGATATTCCTGTGACGTAGAATAATCTGTAATGTATTTCCTATGTTTTTGCCTACAATCTGAGCAATTGACTATAGCCAACGTCACTAGGCACTGATTTTCTTCATCCTTGATTTGGGTACACCAATCTACACATATTTAAAATTAAGACCAATAAAACGATGGTCTTTTATAAAAGACTCAGGCAATCAAATTTGAGTCCATAATTGCAAACAATATGATATGGTGTTCTACTATATAGCTCATCTGCAGGAGTGAACTCTCACTGCAGGAGCCATCGAATATTCTCAGGGTTGACAATAACAGGATAATCTCATTTATTGAACCCACCATACACAGACCATTTATAAGAGATTTTATAAAGGAACATTACACAGGACACTTTTTTGTGTAAATACCTGAGATGATAATCAGCCTTCACTCTATTGTTTCTTTGGGGATTAGGCATAACATCCATTGTAAATTTAAAGTAAATGAAATTATTCTAAGAAGACAGGAGATACCTATATTTGTTTAGGTGAAAAAACTCGGAGTAGTTCTCACAAGATGATGTCTCAATAACAATAACAAACCCAGGTGAAATCACCAAGCAGGGTTTATGGTTATGGTTAATCTATCACATTGGGCCTATTTTAAAACTGGCGATACACAGTATACAAAACATGTATAAAATTTGTATTTCAGTGTTAACAGCTGAGAAGAAATGTGTTTCCCTGATCTGACAAAAAACTAGAGTCTAGAAGTTATGAAATATTCCAACGTAACGCAGTGGAATTGCTGTGTGTGCCCCTGTGCGATGTAAGATGGTTGAGATACGATGCTTGGATGCTGCTTGAAATTACTACTCTGTGACGGGGATTTGCAATATCTAGTTTCTATTATCAGTGCTAATAGTGTTGCTTGATGTGTAAATTTGCTGTAAGGTTATGATCTGGGCAAGATACTGAAACCTGGTGGCCTAAAGTTAGAAGAGGCAGGCTCAAAAGACTTTACAAGTTATCTTATAGGTATTAAAATAATTAAGAGTGTACTGTGATCACATTAACTCCCCTCTTGTGTACTGACATACCTTAGGTAAAATAATGAATAAATCTGCCGGTCCCTGTTTTAGAATCCCAATATTTCTGTCATGTGGAGGTTTTATAAAATTACTGGTTCTTCTATCATACCTAGGTATTTTTTATATTCTGCTTTCACAATTAAATATGGGTTCCATTTTCATATTAGGAACAATTATCTAAGTCGGCATTCAATACTCATAATCTGATATTATTTTAAGTGATGTCATGTTAGAAGACAAGACTACAGGTTCACATCAAACCTTCATTGTGATATTAATATTGTATCATTGTATTATGCTGAGTGTCAGGCCTCTATACAATACAATTCTATTCATTGTTTCAACTTTAAGTAAACAAAAGAATCCATTATATGCTGTGCCCTATTCTTTTCAATAGAGGATAAATGTAGCATGTCAGCTTGCATCCAAAGTCAATATGAGAAAACTGAGAATAAATTTAAAGAAATGCTGCTTTAAATGAAGGGAAAATACGATAGAGTGACCCTAAATGATTCATCTATTGATAACGTCACAGCGAGGTCACAAGAAAAATTTGACGCTTTTAGCATTTGTAGAAGTGCATTTTAATTGAGTCATCTGGTTAATAAAAGATAATTTTTTGCCAACTTTCCATCATGTTTTATGAAACTCATAATTTTTTGCTCTCCTTCGTGGATTAAATAGTAACTAAACCAATAAGCCTGGACAATGACTTTCAATCATTTTGTGATTATTTCTGCATCAAATTATAAAAATGTAGGGGGAGATAAAGAGGAAACTATATAAGTAATAAACATAAAACCTGAATTGTTGACAGTAAATCAATGATAATATCATTGCTTATTACACCTTCCAATGACGTTGCGTTGCCCACAATTGAGTGTCTCTTTTCAGCTAAATGTAGTGTCATGCCTAGGTTTATAATTAAGTATATGGGCGCAATTGAATATGTTACAAAAATTATTAAAAATTTGTTATCGTATTTCAATTAAGGTGCAAAAATCTAGTATTAACCCTAAAGTAGACTGCCTATGTCTTGTTCATTAAATTGGTCACAGCTTTAGAGTGTCACATCACACAAATTAGTAATATTTACTTCTAAACTTATCCGTGATAATTCATAATCATTAAATTGAGGGACAAAAAAATCATGCTGCTAGATACTTTGTTATCACTCGCACATACAAATCTTCTGCTAAAAAGTGTAGGTATTTTTACCAGTGTGGGATGATCTAATGACATCATTTGCCGAACAACCAAGTAGGGATATTGAAATTATAAATTTCGGAATATTTTTCCATAATGTAATTGTTTTTATTATAATTACCTAACTATGGATTTAATTACTTCTTTTTATGAGAATAATACGCAATCTTCAGTTGGAAGATGTGGGATGGAAGTCAACAAAAGTATTTCAATATAGAAAAAAATATTATTGCGATATGGTTATTGGAGTAGTTTGAGCAATAGTAGGGGTGTCGGTTAGAGGATGTGTCTTTGTCCATTTAAGCCTGCATTACAAGACTATAATCCATTTTTTACAGCACAATTGGAGCAATTGAATTTGTAAGAAGATAATTCCTAATTTAGCAATATGTTGGTGTAGACTTGTGAAACAGATAGTGGTGTGAACTTGATCAGTGCTGCCAAAAAAAATGAATTTATAATGGCATTCATCGTATATATGTAGCAAATTTAATTATTCTCAGTAGCGAGCCTGTCTGCCAGCATGTCTGACAATCAACAAAACCAACAAATTGGTAACAACTGTGAAAATTATTACACAGGGTAAATTAGTCCAAAGATTGAATATTCCACTCAATTTCCTCATTGCTCCAATGAATATATTTAAAGTAGTCCTAAGAGTGGATAACAAATGCTTAAACATCCTAAATCTAATTTGACTTAAAGCTGTCACAAGGCAATCAATTCTATCATCAAGCGGTACCGTTATTTATACCTTGAACAGTATTCAAATGTATATCAGTGATGATGTAATAATTGTTTGAAAGAAGGTTGTATCCTTAACCATGTGGATTCATATTCCTTGGGTGGCTCTGAGGCTGTTATTTGAGATTACTGTAATGTTGTTAGTGTGCACACCTAATTCAACCTGTTGAAGGCGAGAATTAGGCTATTATTCATATTGTGTAGCTTGCTGTATGGTCATAACCTTTGTGTGTGATACTACCATGGCTATGATGATTGTGTATACATTTTGGTTTCTTATTTGTACATATTTTTTTTATTTACGTGTTCTGCAGCTAGCTGCCTACCAAATCTGTTTCTGAGCTTGTACCTAACTTTGAGAAGCCTAGGTGATGACAGTGATATATAGAGTTGTTTCTTCTAAAATCTTTCATTCAAGTAAGTTTTAGCAGACGGCAAGTGTCGTTATTAATGACTTCTTATTTTTTGTGATGTTTTTATTACGTTCTCTCAAGCAAAGTTTTACTTGTTTTACTCTTTCACTTGAGCTTTTGAGCAGGAAATCTGAGAGTAGCCACGTCTTTGCGTCTTGATCTTGAATAGCTTTCACAGCACAATCAGTTCCTAATTCATAATAAATAAACTATAATCAATAAACTGGCTTGCGCCATAAACAAAAGTAAAATTTAACCCTGTTGTCAGGGAAACACCACAGCCACTTGGATTTGATAAAAAGTTGAAAAGCAATAAATGTATTACAGAATAGGTGCTCAATTAGTCTGTGTCCCAATCTCTTACAACTGTTTCAGTCCAGTGTCCAGCAATGCATTATAAGTAACACAGAGCAATACTTAGTGACTCTGTCAAGGTATGTAGGCTTATTATGATACAATACTGATTTGATATAAATGTGTGGTACCCAGTCATTAGGAAGAGCAGTGAAGTGAAAAAGTTATGTTTGTCATCTAACATGTCAGCTCTTTGTTGTTTGATCTCAACCAAAGTTTGTATGCAGTACATGCCTGGCACTGAGAATTTTACTCTGAATAATAAAATAAAATATGACTGTGTATACAGAAGCTTACTGAATCAGACGAATGATTACTGAAAATAAGCAAAGGCTCTCAAAAGTTATTGATCCTACTAATCTGTGACTTTCCCTTGTACAGAGACAGCTAGAGCTTGTTACTTGTATCATCACAAAATGCAGCGGTGTTTCTTAAATCAGTTAATCATTGATATACAGGCAGCTGAATAGAGTGCTATATTGTTGATTTAAGGTTGATTGTATGATGAGATAGATCTTGACGAAAACTTCCTGAGAAATTTAATCCCCTTGTTTTACAAAATTGTGCCCATTTTCTACCTCAACAGGTATTTTCCAATAAACCCTTATTAATAAATGTTTTATTGGGCTTCGTGAAATATTGAGAGAATGAAAACAGATTTTACATGGAATCACTGGTTGCCAAGAAATTCACATGTAAAGTTTGTTCATGCGAAAGTTTACAAGATCACTTTGCAGTGAAAGTAAGCCAACGACTATCTGAGTGCTAAATTGTGAGTTCAATACTTGCAACAGGGCCAACGATACCAAGTGTCACCACAGCTGCTATCCCTACAAATTCAATACAACTTTACCTCGACTTGATTTTTTCAGGCTCGACCTCATCTTGGCCGACAACTGTAATGTAAAATGATAAGTTATCCTTTTTTTTCAGTTATTTTTTTGTTGTGACAGCTCATGCCCGCCCAATTAATTGTTGATTGTTTTATTCGTTGGTTAATTTTCTAATCAAGTTTTACCTAAAACACGCCTCCAAGACCCAGTAAATTTATTAATTTGCGAGGTCCCGTTGGAGGGAGGGATGGGGAGGGGGGGGGGGGCTTACACCGCCTCTGTCAAACCAAAAAAGCTTTATCTCTTTAACCCAAGAGTTTATTTGGTGTTGAAACTGCGCTGCACAGGATAGTCAATGGTGACAGGATCACATCTGAAAGCTAAAAATCCCTCCTGGTTAGGAAGCCCTAACCTAAGCATCCCTGATTATCACAATAGACATTATTTTAAATGACTTAGATTTAGATATGTTTATAATCTTAGCAATCTTAGAAGTGGTGCCCATTTCATATTTTCTTAAAAGTTAGTAATTGATAGATCATTGAACTGAGGAAGTTCCTGACATTTGACGGGACAACCTGTACTGAAAAGGCATAAGCAGATGGAAAATTTGATTTAATGGACAGACAGTTTTAGCTGGATGGATATACCAAATTGAATGGCCAATTTTTTTTCAGCTCAATGACCTCCTCCCACTTGCTCTAAATTAAATGACATTGGTGGCAAAGCGTTTTTGGACTGATCAATTTAACAATCCACCCGGGAAAGAGGTATGTGTTGGGTATACCATGAATTGGCTACATTTTTATAGAAACAGAGGGGCAACAAAAATAATAACCTAGTATACCACCTGTATTATTGAACCTTATCGGAACAGACCTAAATAGACCTAGATGAACAAACATGCAATGGCTGGTTCATGCCACAAAGTTAAAATTAAACGCCTAAAAAGCTCAATTCATCCTTATATTATCAAATATGGCACTTATCTGTACTTCTTGTGACAAGCCTATTAAGACAATAATAGGGGAATGAGTGACAAAACCGCAGACTGATCAGTTTAAACATTCCTCCTCATCTCTAACCCACATTTTGTGAAACTCACTTTTAATTGAAATCATTGATTTGAGTTTCATATATTGCCAATGCAACGTCAATCGAAGCAAGTCACAAGTTATTGAAGCAGTCTTTTAGAAACCAGTCTTTGATTTAGTCGATCACTTATTTTCTCTTGACATACTCATTTGAGGTCAAAATACTGCCGCCTGTCTAGCAATTCTGGATAAGGGGGCAAGTTGTTATACTGTGGAGAATATTTGAATACTAGATGCATAAAAATAACAAAAAGAGAAGGCAATGTTAAGTATAAAATGTCCAGTCATGTCTATTCACATTACATGAGAGCTCCAATTCAGAGTCGATCAATGAAACTTAATAGATGATCAATTTTGAATTGTGTGCATGATAAATATTGCTAATATTGTTAAATTGTTAATAGTTTATCGTAATATAATTGCATATGTGTGTGCTTTCATTTTCCTTACGCCTAATTAAATCGATTATGCGACAACTAAATTATTTGCACTTAAAACCGGATTTGCCAATTTTAAGTTTTCCTCAAAGGAAAGTTATGTAATGGGGTCAGACCAATGTTTTCCTGACCTTTTTTTTATCGTCGCTATAGGGAAGTGCATCCCGCTTACTCAAAGGTACAACTGTTGCCAGCATCTGTCGCACATGTTTGTTTCAGATATTAATAGGTATTTCTAGTGATGCAAGTTACGTGACTCGGATGTGAAACTCAATCTATAATTGCTGACTAAAAATATAAGCTTATTTTACAAATATAAATGCTGAAAAAACTAACATTGCTATTGATGCTAGTTATGCAATTCAATTTAACAACTTTCACAGTGACATTTCACTCCATCCGTAAAATATGGAACATTCAGTAGACTTGTATAATTGTTATATATTGATACTCATTGCATCAAAGACAGATGTTATGATAGTGTCTTATTTTATTTTGATTTGATTTTCTCAAACTAACTTTTCAGAGCATGTCCTTCATGAAGTTCAAACAAATGTTAATATTTAGGAGAAATTTTAGGTAAAAATATAAATTTAAAATCCCATGTCATTGAGACAAAACCCACTCATAGCAAACTTTAAGACAAATCATGTTATTCAAAGGTAACACACTAATTGCTTACTAACTTATGACTCACACCACTGACTACTCTCATTGAAATACTGGACTGTACTTCTTCATTGTATATTAGCCATCCTACTCCGTTTGTAATTTGTTGCTCCAGTCTTACTCAACTCCAACAATATTTACCGTCACATGAAACAAGTACTCAGTGCTCATTTGATTGTGCATTTGTTACCGTGTTTTCGAGAGTACCCAGCCCCCTTCACCGTGCTCGGCTACCGGCGCCTTGTTGTGGTTGATTTTAGTGTATGGGCAAGGACTTGCTAACCTGATCTGGTCTCGGGTGCCGTGTGGCCTGTTGTCTGATAATCCACTGGATACCCCTACAGTGTTGTCCCAGATTACTAACAAATGTTGTCTTTCAATTTTTCCTTATCATCTCCCTTATATGTTAATAACCCACTGCTGAAAACCCTACGATTGTGAGTGTGACGCCAAAACCCCCCTTGACTTGATCCCTTGCGAGTCGTGGCTGTGAAGCTATACAAAAAACCTAACTGTTACATCTCCGATGACTGATATACTGTTATTTGCATCCAGATAATCAAGTTTCCCTCTGTTATCACTATACAGCGTATCGCCCTTAAAAGAAGACAACTACTCCGACGGCGATCAACCTATCGGAAGAATCGGAAGAATTTTACATACAGTCTGATATAGTACTGTTGCGAGCATCTGACTCACCTGTTTGGAAGGCTGGTCAAGTCACAGCACTTAGCCTTTATAGTCTTCAACGATTGAATTTGCCCCAATTCAGCAGGTAATGTGTGTAGGCCATAATTATGACTGACATCTAACAACTCCAGTCCTTGCAGTTTGGAGATGCTGTTGAGGAGAAATAATGTAATGTTAAAATACCATGCAATACAGCTTGTCAGTTCATGGAGCAAAAACAATTGAGCGACAAACTTGATTAATGAGAGAAAGTTTTAGATTGATTAATTAACTAGGAAGAATTGTACCTATCAGATCTTGATTTTGGTGGCTGAATAGATTTGGGTTTCCTTTTAATGCAAGTATCGGAGGAGTCAATAGTAACCATAAATAAATTGAGTTGCAATCTGACGTTTCAGATATGAATAAGTATTTATAGTGATGCAAGTTATGCGATTCAAATTATCAAGTGACGTTTCACCCCATCCATAAAAAACTGACTAGCATTTGCTTCTGACTGGTATAATTGTAATAAATTGTTACTCAATGCATCAAAGACAGATGTTATGACCTCGTCCTATTTCGATATCGATTTGATTTTCTCAAACTTATTTTTCAGGGCATGTCCTTCAAGCAGGCTGACAAACTAAATCATAAAGCAATTTGAGAAAAAATGAGATGAGATAAATGTATGAACTTTAAATCCAATGTAAATGAGATTGAACGAAACCGAACTCAATCAGAGCAAACTTTGAGAGAAATCGTAAGTTTTGAAATGGAACGTTAGCTGCAGTCGTGTAGGCAGGGGTAAATAAAACCAAAGATTGAATATGCCACTCCATTTCCTTATTGCTCTAATGAATATATTTAAAGTAGTCCTAAGACTCAATAACAGATGCTTAAACATCATAAATCTAAATTGACATAAACCTGAGACAAGACAAAGGCATATCAATTCCACCATCAAGTGGTACCATTGTCTATACCTCTCAACAGTTTTAATATGTATATAAGTGATGATGAAATAATAGTTGAATTAAGGTTGTATCCCTAAACATGTTGATTCATAATTCTTAGGTGGACCTGTGGCTATTATTTGAGATTACTGTAATGTTGTAAGTCCGGAAACCTAATTCAGCCACTTGAAGGCAAGAATTTGGCTTTTATTCAAATCGTGTAGCTTGCTGTATGGTCATAACCTTTGTGTGTGATGCTACCATGGATATGATAATTGTGTATACATTTTTTTGTTTCTAATCAGGATATATTTTCTTATTTAAGTGTTCTGCAGCTAGCTGCGTACCTAATATGTTACTTGGTTTGTACCTAACTTTGAGGAGCCTAGGTGATGACTGTGAGATATAGAGTTGTTTCTTCTAAATTCTTTCATTCAAGTAAGATTTAGCAGAGAGCAAGCGACGTTTTAAATGACGTTAATTTTTGTGATGCTTTTATTACGTTCTCTCAAGCAGAGTTTTACTTGTTTTACTCTTTCACTTGAGCTTTTAAGCAGGCAATCTGAGAGTAGCCACAACTTTGCGTCTTGATCTTGAATATATTTCACAGCACAAGGAGTTCCTAATTCATAATAAATAAGCTATAAGCAATAAATTGGCTCGCGCCATAAACAGAAGTCAAATTTATCCCTGTTGTCAAGGGAACACAACGGCCACTGGGATTTGATAAAAAATTGAAAAGCAATCAAGCTATTACAGAATAGGAGCTCAATTAGTCTGTGTCCCAATCTCTTACAACTCAGATGTTTTTGTCCAGGACCAGTAATCCATTATGAGTGACACCAAACCATACTTAATAACTCTGTCAAGGTATGTAGGCCTATTACGATACAATATAATTCATTCAATATATGTGATGTACCCAGTCATTACGAAGTGCAGTGAAGTGAAAAAGTTATGTTTGTCATCTAACATGTCAGCTCTTTGTTATTTGATCTCAACCAAATTTTGTATGCAGTACATTCATAGCACTGAGAATTTTACTCTGAATAATATAAGAAGATATCACTGTGTATACAGAAGCTTACTGTAGTAGCCGAATGATTACTGAAAAAAAGCGAAGGCTCTTAAAAATTATTGATCCTACTAATCTGTTACATTCCCTTGTACAAAGACAGCTAGAGATTTATAGTTCTATCATCACCAAAATGCAGCGGTGTTTCTTAGATCAATTATTCATTGATATACAGGCAGCTGAATAGAGTGCTATTTTGTTGATTTAAGGTTGATTGTATGATGAGATAGATCTTGACGATAAACTTCCTGGGAAATTTATCCCCCTTGTTTGACAAAATTGTGCCCATTTTCTACCTCAACAGGTATTTTTCAATTAATTCTTATTCATAACTGTCTTACCAGGCTTCGTGAAATATTAAGAGAATGAAAACAGAATTAACCTGGAATCACTGGTTGCCAAGAAATTCATATGTGAAGTTTGTTCATGCGAAAGTTCACAAGATCACTTTGCAGTGAAAGTAAGCCAATGACTAAGTGAGTACTAAATGGTGAGTTCATTACTTGCAACAGGGCCAACTGACACCAAGTGTCACTACAGCTGCTATCCCTACAAATTGAAAAAAAATTAACTCGACTTGATTTTTTTCAGGCATGACCTCATATTGGCCGACAACTAAAATGTAAAATGATAAGTTATTCTATTTTTTCAGTTAATGCTTTTGTTGTGACAGCTCATGCCCGCCCAACTAATTATTGATTGTCGTATTCGTTTGATAATTTTCTAATCAAGTTTTACCTAAAACATGCCTCAAAGACCCGGTTAATTTATTAATTTGTAAGGCCTGTTGGAGGGGAGAGGGGTGGCTTACAGCGCCTCTGTCAAATCAAAAAAGCTTTATCTCTTTAACCCTAGAGTTTATTTGGTTCATTGTCAGAAGATATCCATAGTGTGGTCATGCTGGTTGTCTAAATGCCAATAATACTGATAAGACTAAGGCAGGAAGTAATTTAATTAAAAATGATTATCTGTTGCCAGAGACCTGTGGAAATTGATAATGCATCTTTTATACAGCATATCAACACTACTCTGGATCATCAAATTTTTGCTGTGGCTGGCTGGTGGCTTTAATTTTGGGTGCCTCTGTTGTTTGGTACTTAGGATATGTATAATTGAAAACTTTCAACCATATCAAAATCAGCTGAAAATAGTCAAAATCAAAGACGGCAGCCCCCAGGCCAAGAAGCAGAATCTCAGTAGATGATGATTTTGATGAGATTATTAATGACAGTGACAGTGAAGTAGATTCTTCTGGATCAGATGATGAAGGTGAGTTGTTACTCATTTCATTTTGGAAGTTTTTATCAAACTAGCACTCTTTACAGCCAAGATACAGCCTGTGAAGAGGGTCTCTCAAAAATCAGATTTATTTTGCTGATTTATTGGTGTCAATGTAAACAACACTCACAGCCCTCACCTCCTACCTCAGTGACAACCTAAATATATTACGCCCATGCTAAACTGTCAGACCATCATTCTGGTGTATTGTAACTGACCATGAGTACCTTTTTTCTGTACATTAGATATCTTAGAAAATGATGGGATTCCCAAGATCTGATGATGCATTGAGTCAGTTGAGTCATACTTGTGTGACTCACTAGGCTTACTAGGACTTGTCTCTAAATGCATTCATTTGTATATTATTTTGTTTTAGACAGTGATCCAAATTACATAGATGCTACTGGTGACTCAGATCACTATAGATTTTGTTCGCGACGTACAAGGACTTATTTGTAAGAGTTATCTTCCCAAATAACAATGTAGTCCATGCCATTCGTTGTCAGGATTTACAAAGCAATATTGATACAGGATAACAATACCAACTTCAAACAATTGCAACTCGAGATGTATAACTGGTGATATTTATATATTCATTAGGAAACAGCACAAGCTAAGATTGCACAGCAGTTAAGTCGAGATGACAAGATCTATTTTGTCTCAGAATTGCAATAATTGAGACCGGGTGCAAAATATGGACTTTCTTTTTTGGTTTGAATTTTCTCAACCAAGTGATCATTTTGTGATGTTATTCTATTTAATCAGACAAAATCTGCGACTCGAGTTGTATAACTGGTGATATTTATAGATTCATTAGGAATACAACAGCACATTTTGAGATTCAAACATGGTAGTTTATTACGTGAAAGCTGAGATTGTAAATAGGCATGATGGATTGAAGTGAGGAGTTAAATCACAGCTGACAGAAATTTTTCATAATCAAGCGGTCATTGATTCAGAAAATAATTCGCGAAATTCATACTGACACAAGCCCTCAAAAAATATACCTAGTATTGGTGGTCATCAAAATACACGACAGCCTAATAAGTAAGCATTTGAGAAACTATTATCCAAAGATTGTATGACATTTACATGAAAGCTGAAATTACAATTAGGCTTGATGGACTAAAATAAGGCTTTACTTTAACTGTCAGAAAATGTCTTATCAATGATCACAGTGGAAATCAGGTTTACACTATTATATTGAAGTTGAAAATTAATTTAAGCGTAAATTAAATATTGAATGTCCGGTTTTGTTTCTCATGAGCAATTAAAATGTACAGTTTTTGTTTCCGAACAAATGGCTTGGCATCCGTTTGCGTCGCACACTACCAACAACGCCATCAAGTTGTCTCTCTCTCAATTTAACTTTATCCACAGTCCCGTGTAAATACGCCGTGCAGGACGGTAAACGAAAAGATGGAGGATGGCATACTCCTTCATCCTCTGAAGACATAAGGTCTGTATGTAGCTGTAGGTTATTGATGTCGTCCATGCTCAAACCCAGGCCTTTTTTGATCCTCGTAATCCTATTCCGTAATTTCTAAAATACAGAGCAGAGAAGATTAACATATTTAATAAATTGCAAAAGTTCTAGGAGCGGATGGATGGGAAAGTTGGCATTGTATTATAAATTCTTTGTAAGAAGCTTGGCATCGTCAATATTGCTATAACGTGAGAGGGATCCCAGATTTAAAGTTCAGAGAAAGCTCTGTTTTTGTTCAAAGTTAAAAACTTTTAGCCTCATTCAGAAATCTACTTGACTAAGCAGTTGCCAACAAGTTTCTACAGCAGCCGTCCCAAGAAATAATCCCTAATCACAATTAGCTGTCAGCCGATCAATACAGTCTAAAAATTCCTATCTAGTGATATGACAAATTGGCTACATCAGTTCGCTTTTGATTGATAAGAATAAAATATTTGCACATAATAAATTCACCTACATTTTTCTTTTTTGTTGACTTAGATCGGCTACCCTTTCTTTTGTCTGTATCTTTAATTTTGTGCCTTTCTACATCGTACTTCCGTCTAGTCATAAGCATGATATCCCTGTTCCGTATCCTTTCTATCGGAATTGGCAACTGACGAATTCTGCTGGCATACTCGAGAGCCACTTCCTGGTTCGCAGTATGTTCGTATCTAGAGAAAGATAGTGAACAGTGAGCACAAGCGATAATATGACAGCAGAAGTGCTTGCATTCCAATTTTTTCCGAAAATATAATTAGCTTAGATGAGATTATCAATCCGCTATGATTAATAGTATATAGAAATATATATACATTTTGTCCAATAAATTATAGTCCAGTTGAATAGCGCCAAATTAGCAGGGAAAAAGTATTTTTATTAATGGTTGCAAGTTGCATCTTAATTGAACAAAAATTCTTTGTTAAATCATACATGGAATAAACCTTTAAATAACCAAAGAAACTGCTCCAGGTTATAAGCTTAGAAATGAGCAGCTCAATTAAGAAATTAAGACTGAAGTTATGACTTATCAGATTGAGGCCTTGCTGACGCTGGCACGCGAGCCTTGCGTAGGTTGGTATGATGTCAAAAACCATAAAAAAGCTTAAAACTCATGCTATTTCTTCGAGATTTGATAAAACAAGTTTTAATCACAGAGACTAATCCAAGCCATAAATTTGAAGGATATTGAAGCAGAATTCGAGGTGGAAAAGGTTGGCTTCACTCTAATAGTTTCATTAACGAAAAATGCCGAATATTAGTCGACAACTCTGGTGTGACCTCACGCCCAGGCTTTCCAATCTCATGAGTGAATATTGAAGGGGTCAACTCCAATGCCTCATAGCATTACTGGTGCTCCAAGATGGTCAATTTTGGGCTCATTTTGATGCATGATTAGCTTGAGAAACAGCCTTTATAATCCCAATCTGAAATTCAAAACATTAATCACAAGACTGCTGATATTTTAAAATATGAGGACTTAGGGTAATCCTGGTCAGTGCAGCAATTTATCAGAAGAATTTTTTATACTTACAGGAGTGAAAGATCATATTTTTGCCGCAGATATGCGTAGCAGTTGTAGATTTGTGTTCGATAGAATTTTAGATCCGACTGAGGCAAATAGCGTAAATGTCCCGCTCTCGGCGTTGCTGGGTCAGCGATAATGGATGACCTTCCTAGTACAGGGTCTGATAAAGAATAATTGTTAGTACATTCCATGAGGGACTCTCTGGATAAAAGTATCGCAGAAGGTGGTGTATAAAATATCGAAGCTGTATGATCAATCCTTGTACGTGGGGTAGAGGTGCTGGCAGCGCCATGCCTATAATGACTTCCCTCGTCATCCGAGCTAAAATCAAAAGCTGTTGTATCTTGCAGTGACATATTTACTCATGTGGTTAAATGTTTATGAGTAGACCATTTATCCCAACCAATTTATATAGCTCCAATCCTGTAAACCTTATCTTGCCAGCTTAAATTGAATTCAATTGTTTATTTGTATGACAGTAATTATGATCCACCAAGCGGCGGGGAAACAATAGGAAAATTTTATAATGAAGAAACATGGTGCATCTGGGTTTTCTGACATCTGAGCAAAATAATTCGTCCAAACTTTGACACCCAAAAGTTTTTCACCATCACAGTTGTGGATAGTAGTTAAGTAGGAATGGATGCTACTAAGAAAAGAAAAATTATCAGCTCCTCTTTGCGCGAAGGGTACAGTAATGCCAGTACAATAAGGTTTCTCAAGGAAGTTCTTGAAGAGGATATTCCAAACAGATGGAAAGACTTACTAACTTCTGCAGGTATGCAAAGGATTGTGCATTTATTTCAATTTCTTGTGGTTTTGTGTATGATTGTCTGTCACCTCTTTACAGCCTGCTATATGAACATATCTCAGCAAAACGTTATAAACCTTATCTAGAAACCGGCATTCCCCCTTTGACGTGTGCAAGACTTAGTTATATCAAAATGAAAAAGTAACTTGTAATGCAAAATTATGTATAAATTATTTGTTCTTTACCTAGGTGTTCAGGATCAGTTCTTAAGTATATGGCTATGTCAGAAATGTCGTTGCTGTCATAAAAAGAATGAGGGAGCATGTGGGAATATGTTGAGAGTTGGGAGGAGAAGACAAGCCTGCGGAGCCGACCTGAAGTACTCAGTGCTATATCCTTACCGACCAATCTCAACCTGGATCGTGGATATCATAACTCGTTATGGGGCGCAGAACCTAATTAGACTGTGAGTTGCTTAAAATGTACAGCATTTTTTTTAGCCGCAACTGCATCCATTCTTCACAATTTATTTCAATGGTCTCCTGAGTTGACAGTTAATTTCTAGCTTTATATATTTGCAATTATTCAACAGCCATTCCTGTTAAAGTATTTGATGCATACTATCTTGGCATGACCCTGATTGTACAGTGCTTGTAAAGATCCAAGCTCTTCCTATCCTTGACATCGGGCATAAATTGAGTAAAATATTTGTGGAAATATTTTTAGCTGCAACTGCATCTTAGCGCAGAGGTACCCTCATAAATAATCTTAGCCAAATTCTTTGGCCTTAGCCCATTATTCACAATTCAATAGGTTCCTGAGTTGACAGTAAATTTCCAGCTTTATATAATTGCTATTAATCAACAGCCATTCTAGTTTAATGAGAGTAATTTGATAAAGTAATTGATGCATACTATCTTGGCATGACCCTGATTGCACAGTTCTTGTAAAGGTCCAAGCTCTTCCTATCCTGGACATCGGGCATAAATTGAGTAAAATATTTGTGGAAATATTTTTAGCTGCAACTGCATCTTAGCGCAGAGGTACCCTCATAAATATTCTTAGCCAAATTCTTTGGCCTTAGTCCATTCTTCACAATTCAATAGGTTCCTGAGTTGACAGTAAATTTCCAGCTTTATATAATTGCTATTAATAAACAGCCTTTCCAGTTTAATGAGAGTAATTTGTTAAAGGACTTAATACATATTATCTTGGCAGGAACCTGATTGCACAGTTCTTGTAAAGGTCCAAGCTCTTCCTATCCTTGACATCGGGCATTTAATCAAGTAAAGAAATTTACGGAAATGTATTTAGCTGCAACTGCGGCTTAGCCCAGAAATTCCATTCTCGCCTAGCGTCATCATTATCCAATTCTTTTCTTCCAACATTCAGCAAAGCATTTAAATAACAATTCTTCTAGATTTGATTACAAGCTTGATTTTGTATTTCCCTCAGATGCAATAGTTGGAAAGAACGTGATAGGAGTGATGCTTATCGGGATTGGTTTGATGGTAGCCAATTTTCCGAGCACCGTGACTGGATCAGGGACGAGGCATTCGACCTATCATTGTGTCTGATGATCAATATCGACTGGTGGCAGAAATTCAAAAGAACTGTACACAGCCTTGGTGGTATCTACTCCTCTATTCTAAACCTTCCAAGGGATATTCGCCAAAAACTAGATAATATCTTTACTCTAGGTATGTGTTCGTCAATATTGATATTAGTCTGTCTTGCAAAATTAACGCAGCATTGTCTTATCTCACAGTCTAAGAAGGAAGTTTAGTAATGCTGTGATAGCGGTTGGGAGAGCAATTGGTCTCATGCTTGAATCTATTTAATCATGGACCTATTTATGTGGTATAGGATTATGACAAGCCCGGTAGAAAACGTACATAATTTTGGCTACCTCAGGTACAGATTTTTGCTTATCTTTGAACAGGAAGTTGGCCGGCGCCAGCCCCTCATTTATAAGACTATGTTATGCTGAAGTATAAATATTTGAAGGGGAGGCAGGGAGGCGCTGCTTCCTCTAGAATGATAGATAAAGTGGCCTTAAACACTATTATTGAATAATCCAAGTCAGGATCGACCTTTTTTTATAACTTATAACTGACTGATCAGATCCGACAGGATGAGCTTAAAGCACCCCATCTGGTGTCCCCCACCCGTCAAGGGTTTCATTCTAAACTAACATCTCCCTGCCTCAGAGTATATATGCCCTTTTTACCACAGATTATTTTGATGTTTACAGCAATTATCCCGGGGAAGGAAGAGCCACAATACGGGGCTCAGATGAATAGCATCCTGCAGCCTTTAGTTGAAGAGCTTCAAATATTAGATGAGGGCATAGAAGTATGCGGGTTGAAGGTACGAATGAGGGCTGTGATCTGGGCCTGTGACCTCCCTGCTATTAGAAAGACGCTTGGACTTCTATCTCATTGCGCAAACAAGGGTGAATATGCATGATACAAATAATTATCAGTGATCGAGAATAAGATACATGGGTAAAAAAAAACTGACTCCGACCTCTTTGTTTCTTGGCATTATTTTTGCCTAGGTGAACATAGCAGAAGAACAAAAATTATTGATTATAACATGATTAAACTAATCTGGAATGTTTGTTTGATGTGAATGTTCCATGCAGAATTGTTAGTATTGTTGTGATTGTGTGTCACTGATTTTGGGTGAAATTAGAGCTGTTTAAAAACATTAATTTTGGGTCATTTAAGAGCTCAAACTGTGCAGGAATATCAAGTAGATATATTTTGGTGTAGTATTGCCATAGTATAAAAAGGCAGGGTAAATCCATCGATTCGCATCCCTAGACCTTTGCATGATAGCAGTAGATGCAGTTGCTTGTACTATCAAAGCTCCGTTGATTTCTCTCTGCAATGGTTTGGTCTCTTATTTCATGTAAATAATAATTTTGTTAGAAAATAAAATAATGACAGTAGTCATATTTGCAGGGTGTTCCTTCTGCACAGCAGACATGATCACAGATGATTTACAGTCAAAGCTAAAAAGTGGTGCTTTGAGAACCGATGTGCATACTAGGGAAGTGGCAGAGAGGGTGCAGCTCATAGAAGATAGCAATCTACCTCGGATCACGGCCAAGAACCTCGAGAGGGAGACTGGAGTCAGGTACTCCATACTGAACACGCTGCATTATCACAAGCCTATATCAAATCATGTAGTCGAGCCTATGCACAACCTTCTACTAGGTAATTTTATTATCAACATCACTTCCTCATTTTTGATACACCAACTAAAAACTTTATCTAAAGAGTAAGGATTGTCCCTTGTAGTTGTCTGCCTATTAGGGTCCCCATATAGACTAGAGACCAGTGTAAGATGCTTCGCTTGACCAATTAGTGCAGAGGAAATCATTTGAGATGATAAGTAAATTTAACACTCATCTCATTTCAATCTTCCATTTGGCTCAGCTGTAGCCCCCATTGCCAGTAAAAATGGTGCCTGTGTCTGCATGGCAAAGTAAATCGAAACTGACTAAGACTTTTTTGTCCTTATTACAGGTATAACAGATCGCGTTTTTAAAATGCTACATAATCAAGAAGTTCTCGACTGCAAGAAATTTGCCGACCGTCTAATAAACAAGGTGGAGACCGGTACCATGTGTCGAGTTAGGCTGGGCTTCACCTACATGACGGCCGACGATTGGTTGCAGCTAACTCAGGTCGCAGTTTATTCAATTCAGACACTCCTACCAGAGGACTTACATCGTATGATATGCCAGCTGTGCGAAGCCATCCAAATCTATACCTCAAGGTAAAATAGTTGGAAATGTTCTTTTTTATTTTGATTCATAATCCTGTTGCCAATTAGTTTGAAGGAAAGTGATGGTTGGTAGTGCTAGATTGTCAAGCCTCTGTTGATAGTCATCAGAGAATGGCAGCATAATACGAGTGGCAGAGCTTTGGATCCTCTCAGTCTTGTTTTGCTGGTGTTTGATAGCAGATTGTACAGTGCGGGCAGGCGTAGGCAACTACAGACTTAATATAAGCTACTTAGAAGGTTTTCATGCCAACGCTATCAATGCTCATGATTTGAGATATCTCATTAAGTATAATCGTTGGGAGCATTGAGATATATTATAGTCAACATGATTACTGAATGTCAGTGTGTTGACTATGACAACGCCTAAAACTTGTTGTGCTCAGGGGGAGAAAGAAAGAGATTATCATCTCCACATGTTACACCAAGGTGCATAACAGCATTTTATTCCATGGTGATGTAAGCTAGCATTTTTCCAGTTTAATTCAATAAATCATCGTTTGGGATATCAAGCATAAGGCATGGAGTTCCATCTCGATCATTGCCAATTTGTACGACCATTATCTTTTCAATGCTTCATCATCCATCCAAGTGATGCGGTACAGGGGATGTCAGCAGATATTATTTTTGTTTGAATGGAGTGGTGTTGAATTCATGGATGTTAAATTTTATCTTTAACAGATCAATCACTGAAACAGACATTAGCAGAGCAGCTGGGCTACTTCAGCTTTCTCTAGGAAGATACGTTAGAACATACAATGACTGTCCACCAAACTTTCATATGGCCTGCCACCTACCAGCTACAATACGTCGTTTCGGACCAGCCCATGTGTAAGTTTAGATAAATAACCATCAGATGAAAGCATAGTAACTGAGTAAATTTTTGTATGAAAGAGGATTTGTCAATGGCCATTGATTTTTAGATTGATAAGAATGTGGAATGTCTTTCACGATACATACCAACATTTTAATTATACTGGGATTTGAAAAATTACCGGTACCAGATAATCCAACAAGTAACAATCAATTTGGATAGTACAATTATCCTAGAGTGTTTAGATAGTCTATGGATTAATATTATACCTTGCAATCTGAGCAATTTTTCTGGAGCCAAAATTTGGAAATTCAGTGTGCAAATTACTAGACACTACTTTCTTAATAAAAGACAAAACTTTAATTACTATTCAATAATATTCTGTTAATCCTACCTGGCTCAAATGTAGTGATATATATCAAAGGCATATTTGCAGCACCTATGAAAGGAACGAAGGGTCTTCAAATTCACAAGCAAGCATGCACTATTGTTTTATGGCAACAGCTTACTTTATATGCAGGGGGGGGGGGGGGGGAAATACTGCTGAATCTACTGCATAATCAAACAATATATGGTTATTAGCTCAGAAAAAAAACTTGATTACTACATAATCAGTAGACCACCCCAGGTTTTTATTAGCTATGATAACCAGTAGGCAAGCATTAGCACCATAATTTCAGTGCAAAAGACCTTTATTGGTTGTATTAATTTATATTATAATATATTTCAGATACTGGGCATTTTCTTTTGAGCGGAAAAACGGTCAAGAAGGGAGACAGGTGTTTAATAACAAGGGAGATATAGCAGGACAGGTATGGTTACATCGATTCCAACACAAATCGTCCAAAAATGAGTTTGTTTACGTCTCTATTTATTTATCTATCTATGAGTTAAATTTCAGGGAAATATCTCTCACACTATCATTCCAAAAGCTTATCACCATAAGGTCATTGGTATAGTCATGTTTTAAAACGGCATAAATCTCTTGAGAAGTTGTAAACAACAATTAAATGTTAGAGTTAGCACCTCAAATAGTCCTGCAAGTTAAGCACTCAGGCTTAGATACCTGGGTGATTACTGAACTAATCCTTATTTGTATCACCAAATTTTCAGTAGGCATGATAGTGGCTATCATTGTTTCGGTATCAGGATTAACTTATACATGTTAGCATGAGGACAGAAAATGAGAGGACTGAAAAAGTGGCTGTATGAATATCAAATTTAAAGTGACTGACCGAACATGACGGCTAGAAGATGTCGTGGCCCGGAAATTCTGAAAACAATTCATTCATAGTTTCCATAATTTTATTAATTGCAGCTCATGAGGAAAATAGACAATCGAGCTCAGTGCAGTACAAGCAGCACACAGCCTACAGCGGTAGATGGAATCATTGGTAAACCAAAGGACTTGGCAATGCGCCACATACGACCGGAAGAGCTCACAGAATGTGTGAGTTATCTTTTCACAAGTATCTTTTCTCTTCACACTTTTTTTTGTGTATTATGTAATCTTCTAACAGTGTTTAATTCTAATCCAAAGTATCTATTGGCATATCCCAATCATTAAATAGTATAGAAATTGGCATAGATTTTAGTCTTGCAAATTTTGTTGTTGTTCCACAGTGCATATGTAACCATGATTATAACATCTAAATATATACTAGTAAAAAAATTATGAGGATAATAGCTGAGAACACTATGCGCCTAATTGTTAACAATATCTAGCTGTCTTTAAGGTTAATGCCAAAACTGTATCTGCGCTGTTTGATGGAAATTCCTTTGCCTCTATCAATCAATTAATCCGAGGATTGACGTTAGATTTTGTTACAAGAACTATGCTGTGAAACGACTTCAAAATTTTCACTAGTGTTTCGCTATATTCTTGCAGATGGGGGATCAGAGAGTGATATTCACCGAGGTAATACGTGGTGCAGTTGTCCAGAGAGAAACGATCAAGAAGGGTGCTGCTGTGTTGTGTGCTGGTGTTTATGGGATCGTTGATAGGATGTTATTGGTGAATGGTCAGGTTGTTGTGTTAGAGATGAAAGAACTGTGTGAGAGAATCCTTGAAGGGCCAATTTTCCGAATGTGGTCCGGTGTTTAGGCAGCTAGCATGTGTGTCAAGATATGTAAAATGTGAAGCTGTCCAAGTTTTCAGATACTCCAAGGAGTCAGAGATTTTACATGTGTTGCTGCCTAATAGAAAGAAAAGTTGTTAAATAAGATGGCTGGCATTGGATTTGTAAGACCTCAGAAAGTTTTTTGCTGCTTACAGTTTTATTTGCAAAAGGTAGCTATAAATCTTACATACCTGGCAGTTCACTGTATTTACACATTTGTACAAATTTTAGATAATAGTTTCTCAAACGCTTATTTATCAGGCTGATTTAAATCCTCATTCTAATCCATCATGCCTAACAATAATTTCAGATTTCATGTAATAAACTACACGTTTGAATCTCAACATGTGCTTTTGTGTTCCTAATGATTCCATAAATATCACTGGTCTTATAATTCGAGTCATAGACTTGTTATGTTCTGAAATGACAGAATAATAATATGGCAAAATGTTCACTTGATTGGGAAAATTCAAATATAAAAAGAACGTCCATATTTTACACTCGGTCTTAATAATTGCAATTCTGAGGCAAAACAGATCTTGTCATCTCGACTTTACTGCTGTGCAATCTTAGCTTGTGTTGTTTTCCTTATGAATACATAAATATCACCAGTTATACAATTCCAGTTGCCATTGTTTGATGTTGGGATTGTTATCCTGTATCAATACTGCTTTGTAAATCCTGACAATGAATGGCATGGACTACATTGTAATTTGGGAAGATAACTCTTACAAATAAGTCCTTGTACGTCGCGAACAAAATCTGTAGTGGATAATGAAAGTAGAGTGGGAGATGGCCCAGGGAGTGATGCTGGAGAAGGTAGTGATGGTGCAGGTAGAGAACCAGGTCACATTGGCAGAGATATGATTGATCAACAACTATCATCTGAAGAGGAGGAACCAGGTATGTTCACCGTGCTAATTATGTCCAATGTGATATAGATATATACACATATATATGAAATATATATAATCCATTACGGTTGTGGCGTTTATTTTATAAAATGCCTTCTATTGCTAGACTTACATGCGTCAGATAGAGTTGTTTATTGAAACATGCGAGCCATTGAGACATGAATGTTTATATGAACACTGGTGCAAGGGTTACAGGTTATAGCCTCACTTCATGCATAGGCCTATAATATGAACTATTTTTGCTTGAATAGAACCCGCTGGTAGGGGACGTGGTGGTAGGGGACGTTGTGGTAGAGGACGTGGTTGAGGTGTTCGTGGTGCTGCTGGTAGAGGTGCTGGTGTTAGAGGTGCTTATGGTCGTGTACGGGGTGGGAGAGGACGTGGTCCTGGTGTGAGACGGAATAGACCTGATGGAGGTATGATGTCGACAATTTCGTTTTTGGCTTTTTATCTTTTTCACCTACGTATGCAACTGCTCATCACACTGAGCAGAAAAAACTTTGTACCTCTGAGTATAGAACATGTATTCATAAGTTTATGTCTATTTATCTATCTCTATGCGGTTTCTTACCTTCACGTTTATATACATGTAGATAAGATACCACAGTGACGCCATGCGGCGAGCACTTACCTCCACGTTTATATATATGAAGATAAGTTCTCTTTGCATGGTGACACATGATAATATGTAGTTATGTTATAAATCAAAACAGATTATTGTTTTGTTTTTCTAGATGAATTCGTCTGGCAGATGGCTACTGACGCAGCTCGTCAGGTACCTGACGGTACTGCTCAGCATGGTGTAAATACAACAAAACTTCCAGCAGGATGTAGTGTGATAGATGCATTCTCTGTAATTTTCGATCGTACCTTTTACACTACCGTCAAATCTGAGACCAACCGCTACGCTCGAAGTAACATGTCTGACCCACAGGCCGAATCATGGAAAACTGTAACACTGTCATGCATGTACCGATTCTTCGCCATAATCCTTCACATGTGTATCGTGAAAAAAACAACCATAGCAGACTATTTCTCCACAGATCCTGTACTGTATAGTAGCTTCGCTAGTTCAATTGGCATGGACCGCAACCGATTCCAGCAGATACTTAGGTACTTGCACCTGAATGACAATGCCAATCACGTACCCCGTGATCAGGATGGCCATGACCCACTTTTCAAAGTACGGCTGATATTTGACAGTCTGTTAGCTAAGTTTTGAGAGTTGTATACTCCTTGGTCAAATCTAACTGTCGATGAAGCGATGTGCCCATATGTGGTAGGGTAGGATTTCGGGTTTACATGAAAAATAACCAAACAAGTATGGAATGCGAGTAGAGTGTGTATGCGAATCTAACAGTGGCTATGTATGTCAGATGGAAGTCTACACAGCCACAGGAGACAACACCGTAAATGGCCTGGTCACCCATATACTCAATCCCTTTGAAAATAAAAATACAGAGTTTACATGGACAGACGCTACTCATCTCCTATTCTATTCCGTGAGTTACCGACTAAGAGCATTTATGCAGTTGGTACTTGTATGGTAATTCGTTGAAATTTGCCAGGTGACTTTGCACAAAATCTGCAGAAGGGTGAGAGGGTAGCTAGGCAGTGTGGTGATATTCGGGCTACTAAGTGGAAGGACAAGAGAGACGTAATAACTTTGTCCACCGTAGATGCTGGCGTAATGATCGACACAACAAATCCCAGGTCTAGATTTCATGATCACCAGGTAATGAAGCCGCAGACTGTTCTAACTTACAACAGCAAGAAATTTGAAATCCTTTGTAGACCATTGTTAATCGGACAATATTTAGCTTTGTATCGGCAATATATTTTGGTAATGAACTTTCATGGGGGATGGGGTTGTGCACGAATGTCATTACTGTGGTACATATTGGATGGTTTCACATGTAAAATACCATATTAACAGCAGCCCAATATTTTGAATCTTGAATTCAATCAATCTAAAAGTCATGTCATATCCTCTACCTCCCATGTCAAACCTCATACCCAAACTCTCATACTTGATGGAAATAATTTTGAACGGCCTGAAAAATGAGATACCTTCGTGTAATAGTGGATAAATGTAAAATGTTTCATGAGCATGTGCAATCTGTTTTTATCGGCATCAAGAAGAATGTGTATGTTGTGGATGATTTTGTGTATCTAGCTCTAAACCTATAGCAACTAAGCCCCTGATCCATATTTGTTTACCTTGTATATTTACTATAGCTACACCAATTACAAATAAGGCTATCAGAAGAATGTCAAAATTTCTCAATAGGCTGCAGCCTAACAATTTCAATGGAATAGAGGCAAATCAAGGGAGTTGGGTATATCCTAAGCAACTGCTGTTATGAAATTAATTTTGTTTGTTCGTTCAGATGATCTGAGCCAATGGACTGTGCCAGATGACTGCTTCACAGGTCCTCAAGATGTTCACCCAAACACCGCTGCTTGAAGTCTGAAAATACCTAACAGCTCATCGCGACTACCTGCAGGTTCTGCAAGGCATCCTATTGGCAAAGCGTTTGTGTATTGTGTTTTCATGCATCCAATTCAACTGACATGGCATGCTTACAAAAAAATCAATTTTCATGGGTACTCATTTTCTGCATTGGGTGTGACCGTTCAAAAGCCAATGATGAGAGCAATTTTCTGTTAGTTTTCTCAACAACTTGAAGATGTTATGTATTTGATTGTGTAGATAATTCCGTCCGGTGTATTCTGAATTCCTGCTCAGCAGTTGTGGCTAGAGGGTAGGGAAGTTCAGGTGTATAGGGAAAAAAATCCATTGCAATTCAACCCTGGTTCATACTCTGCAACTCGGAGTGCAAGTGCAAGTGCATCTCTACCTACTGTTTTTCAAAGTTCCTTGTAAAAATTGGATTTTCATGTAATGAATCAAACCGATTTTATTATGATATTTTTGGTCGGACCTAAGAATAGTGGTAGATATGGCAAAGATTCAATAGGTGAATATGAATTGAATTGAAGGAAAAAATTGTTACGATGGTGAAAATAATATGCGAAAAAGAATAGAATATAAGAGTAAGATTAAGTATTAATTTTATATTCCATTAACCTAAATGACAAAAAGTCAATATTATGCATTAATAGTAACTTTTAGCCAAACGGCGCAAAATTCAGATCCCTGTACTCCCGTAAGCAATGCTGTGCTGCCAAAGTAGTAGAACTCAATTTCAAAACAGCCTCTTGAAGACCCCAAGTGGAAGATTTAAAATATCACAAGCATGCTATCCAAATATTGGTGTCGCTCATTGCTGTTCTAACATCCGCTTGTTTCAATGGATCTTTTTCTACTCTTTCTTGTTTGAATTTCATACAGTTTGTTAATGATGTCACAGTTATCTTTTCTTGTGAGAATGAAAAATTGATTGAAATTTGAATTTTTCCATATTCTGCTAGCCATCCTTAAGATTCAGATCACTTTAACTGTTTTATTACAGTACCTCAACCCTTACAGTGTTACGATGTTGTGATGGGATATCTTTCAACGCAATTCCTGAATACATTTAGTTAGGCTTGAGAGTAAAATTGGCTTACTATTTAATATCAATTTTTACCTTGGTATAATATGTGTAGTTGTATATCTTTGCCCAATTTTGTTTTTGGCAGCGTGTTATATTTTGTAATTTATTGAGGTGAGTTTGTGCGTGAGAAATTTCAATAATTTTTTGATATTTGAACTGCATATCGAGTTACCGGCTTTTTAGCATAATTATATTTGTGTTTTCCTTGGCTTTTATGTTTTGAACATCATCTCTATCAATGACAAACCATAGTTGTCATGACGTCAACTACTCCTCATTTGCGTTGCTGGTACTGTGCAGGAACTTATCTACTAATTCAAAGGTGAAACAGGATTGGGGTGCTCACCACCACTAAGCCCTGTTATATCCCATGTCACTTATAACTATGAGATAATGGCCTGTCACGTCTCTAAATGCTGAGACATGATCAGTATTGTATTGTAGGGTGAAATGAGGAAAGTTAAATTATTCTCGCAATATTATCTACTTAAAAACATTTAAAATTTAGATAGTACAGTTGAACTTTGTATGGTTGAGGTGAACAGTAGCTGTTTGGTGTCAGTAATAGGGCACCAATTTGAGCACAATGATAAACACTTATCGGCTTTTCTAGGCTTTTAATATAGATATCTGCGATGAGATCAAACAGCAAATAAAATGAAATGGAACAGCTGTTACAACTACTACTAGTACTACTAGTACAGGAAGTGCGGATATGACTTACCTCTCTGGTAGACAAGTGATGCCGCAATGGTACACGGTCAAGCGCTTTAGAGATTTCAGATCTCCTAACTCTGTGGGTAATGTCCGTAGCTTCACGCTATCCACTAAGTATAACACCTCAAGTTCTTTCAGACTGCAGACACTGTGGTGGAAAAAAAACATGTGAAAAACCATAAATATAATACCATTGTAGGAAATAATGCGCAATAAAAAGCGACAAGAGAACTTCCAACAAAGTCAGAGTTTGATCATACTAGTATCATTGATATTTCAAACTAGAATATAGTAACCTTTGATAGTGAATCATTTGTGACTCTAGACATAATAATATAAACATAATACATTGCTGTATGTAATTTCATGACTCGTGTAACTACACTCTGATATTAAGTTATATAAAGATAAACAAAGATAAGTAGTCTGTTTGCAAAGAGTGAATGGGCTAGGCGAATCAATTCATTTCATTGGCATCTATATCATTACTTGAGAAATTGTTTTTCAAAAGTGCCGAACAAGAAACCAAAAAAATCGACTGAGTGTTTATAGATTATTATTGTAGCATGTAATATTTAATTATGGCTTTCTTGAAAAAAGAAATGCTGCCTCACATTCTTAAAACGATGCCTCCAGGTACCTCGCTTTGCAGATGCTACCTACCCTGGATAAAGTATATGCTATTTTATTATTGAGTTCTGTGCAATAGTGCTAGGAAATAATAAACAATATATTATTGGCAAAGATTCAATTCATCTAGATAATTATCGAGCTTTGGAGTTATCATACTGAAATATTATATATAAGGTTTTTATCAGAGTATTCTAGCCAACAGAATCGGAATTGGTTGATCTATCAACCTGGATAGGGATGGGAGAATGTGAATCTGAACTGAACTCCGTTATTAATGAGAGAAAGTTTTAGATTGATTAATTAACCATGTAACTTGTCATTTTTTCTGATTTAGATTTTGCTGTCTGGATAGATTTGGTTTCCTTGTAATGTAGGTATCGAAGGATATAATAGTAACCATGAATCAATGAATCTCAATCAGATGTTGCAGATAATAATATGAATATCCAGATGTGAAACTTAATCTATCAATGCTGACTTAAACCCACAGTGATGCTGGCTTGACAGTGATTGAAATAAGAAAATATAGCCTCACTCATATGAATGCCGCTATCTTGTAGAGATGTTAATCAATTAATAGTGAATTTTGTACGCTCATTAAATATGCTAATCAATTCTTACAAGCGATTCGTGGTCAATTTATGATTTACCAGTAGTTGATAAAAACTGAGGAAATCAGACAAAGGCGATTAGAGTAAAACAAATATCCCTGAACCAAACTATATTGTTATTTTGAAAACTGTAATAAAATGACATTCATGTCTGTTTGGAGTTGATAATCCAAGTATAACTTTCGAGCTGCACTTTCTAAGGGATTTGCTCTGGAACCTCCACTGACCAAAACCTTCTCAAACTGGTGAATGAAATACGATGTATATCATCTGAAAATATTCCTTGTCAATTTTTAAACCTTGCTGCACTGGACATCAAGAAATCTTTTGACTGTGTAACTCATATAGTAACTGAATTTACTCAAAAATTCAACAGTACACTATTGGTAGCATCCTTTATGAAAAAATCATTTATCAAACAGGTCTTAAACCATGAATGTTAATGGTATTTTTATCGATGATCTTACTAAATTGTTCTCTGTTTGCCAATGACTGTCTCATCATGACCATTGGAAATGGCCCAAACCTTTCCATAAACAATATAGAGTATTCACTAGCCTTAGCTTTCGACTGGTATAATTGTAATAAATTGATACTCAATGCGTCAAAGACAGATGTTATGACCGTCTCAAACAAATTTTCCCTAATCAAATGTTTAGGGCAAGTCATTCAAGCAGTCAGACAAATTAAAATATTTAGGAGTAATTTTAGATAAAAATATGAATTTTGTATCCCATGTCACAGAGATTAAACAAAAACTACACCCAATCATAGCAAATTTTGAGAGAAATTGTAGGGTTCTGAATGAAACCTTAGCTGCAGTCTGGTACACACAGTTAACAAGACCAAACATTGAATATCTTGCTCAATTAGTTTTTGCTCCGATGAATATTATTGAACAAGAGTTGAATACCGATGTTTAAGAATCATAAATCTAAATTGCCCAGAAACTGAGAAAAGGCATTTGAAATTAAATCACCAACGGGTATTATTATTTATCCCTTTTTACATCTTTAATCGATTGACGAAATGGTCTCTATTATCGATGACAATTAATGACTGTAAAATTAGAGACACATACAAGACTTGGTAAAAGTGAGGGCTTGATGCTTTTTATAGACAAATACAGGTTCTTCTTTGTGGAATTTTGTGCAAAATTATTTTATCACTTGCCCCTGACCGTTAAGCTATGCCATGATCTCAAATCATACAAGACGTCAAAAGCCACCTTTTAAGTGCATAAATGTTTGACTTTTCTACTCCTCAATACTTGCATTTTTATTCTTCATTTACTCCATTAGATAGGAAATAGTGCATTCGAAATTTTCTCAATTTTCTCAATTGCCTGTAATCTCTGTATTTTTAAACCTTTGTGTGTCCTAGTATTTCACCCACACATTCATAATTTACTTTTAATTTAATTTTAAAAGAATTTCCTTTCATCTTTGGTTAATGAACAAAAGTTCCTGAACTCATTAATACTACCAGAACAAATATGCAATACATATATAAGTGATGATGTACTAATTGTTTGAATTAAGGTTATATCGCTAACCATGTGGATTCATTTTTCTTAGGTGGATCTGTGGCTGTTATTTGAGATTACTGTAATGTTGTAAGTGAGCACACCTATAATTCAGCCAGTTGAAGGCGATAAGTTGGCTTTTATTCAAATTGTGTAGCCTGCCATATGGTCATAACCTTTGTTTGTGATACCACCATGGCTAAGATAATTGTGAATACATATTCGGTTCTAATTTATATCACTTCGAAAACTAAATCACATGTACGTAGTTTTGAATTTCATATTTTGGGAGTTGTGCTCACTCGCAAGCGAGAAGTGTCAGAATTACTCTCAAAGATAAACAAAGGCTAAAACAAAGAGATCTGAATACCCTAAAAATTTAAATATAAACTGTCTCCAATAACCCTGTTTCATCAATCAATGTTACATTTCCCTAGATATCAATCTCAACTAGGAAAATTAGCGAAGAGTGCTGTGAGAATAACATCACTATCAGAAATGGTCGAATGGACCTAGTTTTCCTTAAAAGTTTTCTATAACTCACTAAATTCCATAAATGCAGTGAAAACTCCTTTATTACACTAAAATTATTAGATTAATCATCAAAGCAAATTTTGCCCTTGCCAAATATTAAATACATATAATATAATGAAGACCAAATAGTGGAGTTGATATGCAAGGTATCAGAGCTTTTATTACTATCATTAAAATCATCCTCTTCCGAAATAGGACAGCTGCCATACATTTGTGAAACATCATAAGGACTGATGGCAATAGATCAGATGAGAAATCCCACTGCAAAGAAGCTATCCATTGTCAGGCAAAATTATATTGCAACCCCACCAGAAACTTTCTTAAATTGTCAGGAAATCTCTTGAATTATTTGCCCTCAAGATCAGGTTTCGTTATTTGAGTTTTCCTCAAAATAACGAAACAAACACTCCTGTTTACTAGTTAATTTTATTTGCTTTTGGCCCCACTTTTTGGAAAAACTTAGGGCTTTTTTAAAGGTTACAAACTTGCGAAGGAGCAAACACGATTGGGCAATACATTGTAAAGATGAGAAAAGGTTTTCTTAAATACCCATACATAGTTTCTCTGACATTATATTTTGCAGTCTAAATAGGTTTGGATGTCCTTGTGATGCATGTATTACAGGAGGTAACATTTACCATAAATAAATTGACTCGATCTAATTTTTTTTGGATATAATGGTTTGTAGGTATTTCTTGTGATGCAGGTGTTGCAAAACAGATATGGAAGTTAATATATGAATGCTCATTTAAACCCACAACTTTGCTTGCTTGAGGACCAATCGGTGTTGTTGAAATGTAGCCTACTTCCTATTTATGTTGATCATTCTCAAAGTAGATTTATATTACCAGACTCAAAAACTCTTTGAATATTTGAATGCTTCATTCTTGCGAGCGATCCCATTTGAAGTTTTGGGTTATGCAAATTCAGGAACGCATTCAAATGTCATCAGAGCAAAAAAATTTACCAAGCTTCAGACTATGGTATTAGCTGCTCGCCGTTGAGTGTTAAGAAAAGTGTTGAAAGTGAAAATGAATGTCGATATGGTTTTTGAATGTAGGTCATGTTACTATTGTTGGCTTGGGTATGAATTGGAAGGAGAAAATATAATCCACATGGATACCCATAATTTTCAGAGATGCTCATCATTTCATAGTGAGATTGACACACTGTCTCGATTCGCAAATTCTTCATTCCAATAAATTTTATAAAAAAAGTATGAAATGCGATCCACTACTGGGTACTTTACCACGAGCTGGCATAAGCCAGCAGTAGGCAGGGGATGAGATGTGCTATATCCCCTTCGCTATTCGTTATGGTGATGGATATAGTTATACAGAATTTACAAAGCAGTGTGAATGGGATTTAGGTTGCGAATAACCAAATACTTCTGCCAATGAGGGCATTTATGGACAAGACTCAGGTTGTGGCTTTAATCTATAGACTGTATGAGTTGATAAAGAGATGTGTGATGCGATTCAAACCTTTCACAAGACAGTCCCTGCCTCTGTGTCAAGGTAAACCTGTACCGAATACCTACTTCATAGAAACAGAGCTTATTTTCACGCATGCAGAGCAGCCTGCGAAGAGCTTAGGAAGATGGTATAGTTTTCTGATCACAGACAGGTTTCGCTGTCACATTATTATCCTGCACACAGCATAGCATTGCTAGGCAGACCATCAATTCAAACATAAAATCAACAAAAACTTAGCCTTAGTCGGACTCAAAGCCCTAAATAATTATTCAACAAGTTATATTTGATCAAAATTTTGCATTTTCATCCTTGTTTTGTCCTCAGGTCAGTTTACGATTCAGTGTTTGATTTTTAAAATAATGTTGGCTAACTCTTCTGATTTGTAAAAGGTTGAATGAGCAAACATTATTTCTTATTATTTCTAACGGTTTCTAGAGAAACCACCTATAATAAAAATAATTATGACGTGTATGTTAATAATGACAGAACACATCATTTAAAATCATTGCCATTATTTGCTCTTACAATAAACCATGTCAACATTTTTTTTCAAAAAAACCTGGACCTTTAATTGATGCAACTACAGAGCCTGTGTAGAAATAAGTTTTAATTTCATATTCAAATGACCATAATGAAAAAAAGTCAATGTTATGCATTATTGGTAACCTTTATCCAAACTGCGAAACATTCAGCTCCCTGTACTCCTTGTCAGAAACGCTGCCAAGGGAGCAGACCTCAAGTTCAAAACAGCACCTATAAAGGAGCAGCCACATGCCTTTGGAAAACTCTTGTGGAAGATCCAAAATATCAAAGGCATGCCATCCAACGAGTTTACAGGCCAGGTAGAATATTGGTTTCTCACTCATAGCTGTCCGAACATTTACTTGTTTCAATGTAATTTTCCTACTCTATCTTGTTTGAATTTACCCACGGGTTGTCAATGATATCGCAAATGTCAGTTCAGTTCAGTGAAACTATGAGAAAAGCAAAGTTTTGTGGTTGTATCGGGAGTGTATTGCAGCTGAAAAATTGAAATTCTAAAGTTTAGCTAATCTAGGGTGACTCATAATATTTATTACCTATTTATTTGTTTAAAGAGGTTTTCTGGAAAGTTTACAGATAACAGAGTAGTTAAAAAGTAACTTGTTGACCTCTAACACACAACTTAATAAAAAAAAAGGGGTTATACACAAATAAATGATGATGTTCTAGAAATAGGAAAGTAAGCTGTATATGGCATTATAGAAAAAGAATATTATATATATATTATCATAATTATTGTACTTGTAATGATTATTAATAATGCATTCCTTAAAAGATAGTGGGTTGTCAGCCGTTTTGCATTTCAATCTGAAATTGTGCAGTAGATTTAAAAGAGCTATTTTGCCAAAATGTGTCCTGAAGGAAGGCTTTATTACTGAAAATTTACGTCTCAGGGAGTGTTGGCGTTTATTAAACTTTTGCACCAGGTGAATAATGCGCTTTGATGCTTTATTTGTGGCTACTTTCTTATGTGTAAATTTGTGAAATAGGTTATTTCTTCTACATTTTAGGGTGAGTAAGTTTTAGAGTGATCTACCAGTTGTGACAGAGAACTTTTTAGGTGTAGATATTATTTTGATTCTAATTTCTTTATTCTGGACTCTTTCAATTGTGTCTGCAGTATTCTAAGATAGATCCAACAAGAAATTTGTAAGTCATGTGTCATATATTTTTTTCAGAATTGAAAGTTGGTATACTACTCTGTTCGCTTTAGTTGCCGTTTCATTGACATGGATATGGAAAGATAAATCAGTATCCGGGTAACCCCCAGTTCATTGATAGAGAGTTTTGTCTCAATTTTTGAGGTTTGAAAACTATTTGGTATAAGTTGTTAATGTTTCTGTTGGAAAATATGCAGAATTGTGTTTTTTCAATGTAGAGTCTCAGTAAGTGGCTATGATACCAATCTGATGCTGTCTGTAGCAGAGTATTGGACTCCGCTAGTACTTCATTTATGCTTGTGGCTGTTCAGTAGATTAGTGTATCACCTGCATAAGTGAATTTTCAAATGTTGATAGAAATCCATTGATAGCTAAGTTAAAGAGGATAGGGCCCAGAATGGAACCTTGAGGTACCCCACAGGTGATTGCTTATGAACTAGATCGTGACAACCCTAGTTTCATTACTTGATATTCATTTTGAAGATAGATCAAAGTAGTGCTGTTGCAGAACTAAAGTATTGTTTTTTTTCCAATATGTATAGAAGAAGTCTGTGATTGATTGTATCTAACGCTTTTTTTGGACATCTAGGGATAAGGCTCCAATGTAACAAGGAGTGGGTTGGTCAAGTTTAATTTCCCATTGTTGCAGCACAGATAGCAACATTTGCTCGGTTGAATGATTCTGAAAAAATCCGAATTGTAAGTCTCAGAATAAGTTGTGTTTCTTTATGTAAGACATCATTTGATTTTTCATGTCAAGTTCAAACATCTTTGACAGGATTGGAAGCAAGGATATTGGTCGATAGTTTGATGGGTCACATTTGTAACCCTTTTTATGAATTGTCGTGACAGGGGAAGGTTTTAAGCGGTCAGGGAAGATTTACCGGAATGGATAGCGGGTAGGCAATTAAGTAAACTATTATTTTATCATTGCTGGTATGCCACTTAACCCACCACTCTTGTCTGCGTTAAGTGAAACTGATATAATATAGGCTTCAGTATAAAAGATGATAAATCTCAAGTCCATGTTTGGACAATCAATTTAGTATATCAAACACATAGAATCAATGATGATCATGACAAAAAGTCCTTTTAATGGTTTTGGTTGAGCCAGTCTTATCAGTCTCTGAATTTGTAGATGTATAATGTATGCTTGCTGGTCAGAGACGTATTATAAACTCAGCCTATGCACCAGAAGGTTCAATCAATCTGATTTTCATCATGTTCTCAGTTTTGCAATCATTTTGGTCAAGTTTTGGATCCTCAAACAACTTAAATTTAGCAAATAATAATATTGTGACAGTGAGTGAGCAGAAGCTTCACATTGTGACAATTAACTTCCAGAGCCATCCTTAAGCTTCAGATAACTATTACTGTTTTGTAAGATACCTGAAGCCCTCACAGTGTTACAATGATAAGTGATGGGGTATCAAGTTATCAAGAAATTTCCAACGCGATGCCTGATTACATTTAATGGGGACTGAGAGTAAAGAGATTGAAATAAAAAGCTTACTCTTAATATCAAATTTTAGCTTGGTATATATTACATATATATATATATTAAGCACTCAAACGGTGGCGGGTTGCTGGTAGAGGCATTTCATTATCAACCACTTTCTGAAGAGAAAGTGGTTGATAATGAAATGCCTCTACCAGCATCCCGTCATCGTTTGAGCGCATAAACTAACCAGTGTCCTGATATTGCGCAGCACAACTGAAGAATACAATTAATGATGACCTTTAATTCACACAACTTATCATAAATTTATCATAACTTTGTTTATAATTGTATGACCCTGTAGCTAAACACTACTCTTAGGTTTTATGGGCCACGGGGTCAAATTTCTAATGTTCAGAGACTAGTTGGAAAATTTGGATATCAAAGTTATATTATTAATAGCATGATCAGCGGTATTCTATACAGAGCGAGAATGACATAAAGCTAACTGGTTAGTCAATGTCTACACGATAGTGATCAACTGCTCTTGAACAAGATAATGGCAGTGGCATTAAACTACTGGGTGAAGAGCAGGATAAATTTGTATTCATCATAATTTGTTTGGTTATTTTGTTAGATTTATGCACTGGTGTTGGCATGATGCTCTGTAAAATTGACAGAAACGCATCGCTGGGTTGTGTTTTTATGATTTCATATTTCGGAGTATTTCATTTGTGATCACCTAAAAATTGCCTAATGTAAACTATAAAGCAACATCATCATTAATGTTGTTATATCAACCTCACAAAAACATTTATGAAGATGATTGTATATTGACTAAAAAAACTCACATCTACTGCTTGTTCTAAATCTCATTACAGTACAGGCAAAACAGATTGGATTCTATCAAATTTTAGAATAACCCGCCCTTCCTACACATGAAGATGAACCTGAGAAGCATTTAAAACATTTTCACCTGGATTGTCAAAAAAAGTGTCAATTCAGTTAGAAACATTTTATCTTGGAAATCGAAATCTCCTCTGATTTATCAGCAATAGGCTATGATTGTTGGTCTAGTTTCACACTATTGAAGAATACATTGGGCATCAGCTCAACCTGCATGATAATTTTTCGTAGTACAGTGTGTAGGCACTCAGTTATGCATAAAACACAACATTGGGTTATACAAACTCAATCGTATATGGTTGAACATTTACCTCTGTAGCTGATCTACATGTGGTGTGTACTCGAGCCAGAGCTCTTTCAGGTGAGGAGCTATCTCATGTAGATAAGGAGGGATATTACCTCTGATCATCATATGTGTGATATGGAGACATTTAGCTTCTGCTGTAAGTTCTGATAATGTCAGAGATCTTAGTGAGTCCTCATCACAGTAAGTTATTTTTTCTATCTCAGGTTCTCCAGCATGTCGGTACCAGACATCATACCCTAGACAACAAGTAAATAATGAAAACAATGCAACGCAAATATCAAATGATTAAGGAGGGAGCGATTTTTAGTGTTAGTCCCTCAATTGAAATTATTTGGTTGTGGGACGGTGTACCTGATCCTCATAAACCTCACCCCATGATTGAGCGCCAGTCAAATAAAAATCTTAAAAATCAGAAATACAAAACAGCAACACTAATAGTGATAAAGGATTTAATTGCTTAATCAAATCCAGATGAATTACACAACACTGCACATTATATTCTCATTTGTTTGCCATTAAATGCATTTGCTAGAAGTAAACTTTGGGCCAAAACTCCTACCTTGGGTCTCATCAGCTCTTGTGCGGCTAACTCTTGGAATATTTAGAGGAGCTCTGAGCCTAGGTTCTTTATCCTGTGGCCTGCTCTTAGGGGGCTTACTTTTAGTGTTTCCCATGATTATCCCTTGGCACCTACAAGCTAAAAGAGGTATAATAAATAGCACACTGATATTTGTGTAGGTATATTGATTTTTTACTCTGTTGCCCAACCATGTATTATGAACATGAAGGGATCATTCTGAGATGAAACACCGATGACTACGAGACAATTGAGCATCTGCGACTAGAAATCAGAATAAGAAATATCAATCAATCCAGTTGGTAAACTGTAATCACATCGCAATTTTCATTACCAATATTCATCTTATGTTGCAGTTGACCAAATTTGATTTGATTAATACGCTAACTAACCTGCACAGTAATTTTATAATTTTCCAAGGCTTACAACAATATAACATGCTTTTAATTAACATCGGCAATGCTTCCCTAACTCGCCACAAACTTGGACGCCACCTCAGCCGCTCACTCTGTAGCCACCATTCTGGTACCATCACTCAGTGGCTGCAAATCATTTATGAAGGCAATGCCCCCCTCTAAGATGTTGAACTATGGACATATTTCTGAGTTCTAATTTGAGACTTTCTTCGGAGTTGTCATCTCTGCAGTTCGGTACTTCTATCTCACGTCGCATAGGAAGAAGGAGTCATAAAAAGGGTAATCTTTAAAACTGCGTATAATAGGATAACAATGATTTTTTATTCAGAATCTTCACCATAGAGATCTGATAGGGATATAGTTTGGGAAATGATTTTGGAATTTGGGTAGTCATTTATATCAAATTCTGCCTGTTTTTCGGACAAATTTCTTGGAGTTTTTCATGAATTTTGTCACTAAAATTGAGATTTATCAGCTTCCAAGCCCCCTGTTGATTTTAAAACCCTGTCCCTCAGGGTTTTCAATAATGCCTATGATGAATCAAGACACAACTTTATCCTAACATAAGCGGTTTTCAAGATAACATGACATTTACACGTATGTTGAGAGAATTTATAGCAATGAGAAACCAAACGTGAATCCTCTTCTACCCTTTCAGACCAGAAATAATCTTCACTCTGATAGCCAGCCGCCAGCTGCCACACTCAGCAACAACACCCAGTAGCAACACTCAGCTGCTGAGTTGTTCTCAGCCTGCATTTCATATATACATTTAGACTGCCAAGCGTGATACATGGGTGGAACTTCAATCCATAAATCTACATCTGCTAAAAGAACCTTTGTTGGCTTGGAATCATCTCAAAGTATCATTTTTAGTATTATGCAACCAGGCTGAAAAAAATTTTGTAACAGAAATCAAGTAATCAAACCTAGTCAACCTCATAGCCAACTGGAACTTAGATGAAGTACGATCCAATTCCCTGCCCTTGAAGTTGCTTCCCCTGTCGAGCAGGCAGTCGCTTACCGTTACAGTTGGAGCATGATTAATCATTCGATTAATTAGCGATTGAATTTCTTAGAAGTAGCTGGGCTAGCTTAAATATCCTGCAACAAAAGTTGCACGTCATACAAGCCATCACTACAGCAGAAAAAAGTCACGAGCAGACCAAGAAAGCGGCATAGTGTGAAAGCACTTACAGAAAAATGTCAAAAGTCAAACATGTGACAAACTGATTGTCTTTCCCTCATGACTATGTTAACATGAGATGCCTTACCTTGCTAATGTTCAGTAGAAAACTCTTTACACGATCTCTCTGTCTGATTAACTTCTCTGAAATGGTATTATATCCCCAGTATGGTAGTAGACCGTCTACACATCCTGATTCTCTAAGTTGCGGAATTATCTGCATTGAAACGAACAATAAGATATAAATAATTATCTTTCCGTTTCCCGGTCAGAGCTCAGCAGTAATAAATGAACTCTGCTACATATTCTGGTAATAAATAGTTAACACCTTGTGGTCCCAAAAATCGTATTCCACATATTTAGAAGGCTACGTAATGTTAACCGGTATGTTACAGGGGTGTACATGAATCACCAAGCAGCCCCAGTTGTGAGTGAGACAAGTACAGTCCTCTATTTCAGGATTCAAGAAATTATTGGCATTGAAGCAATAAAACATTTTCATGCAACAACATTGTAGCATTCTGAAAAATCGAACGGTGTAATTCATAAATCGCTTCATTATATTACCAGTTTCTGAAGAAATGAATGTTTATACATCTCTGACTAACACTATCAACATAAGATAAGATAAGTATGTGGTAGGCTAGAATCGAAAACTCAAATTTCTACACCGAACATGAGTACATGCCACTATCACTAACACTGCCTGTAATCTTGTTATAGGCCTACTTGTACATGTACTTTAGTACAATAGAGTCAAGTCAAGATCGGGCCCTTATTATTGCCAATGAAAAGCTAAGTTAGATTTATGTCCTTATCGACAATGGATGGACAACTTCCAATCTTAAAGTTACATGTATTGGCTTAGAAGCAATGCAAATAGAATAGTAAGGGCCAAGGTAAATTATTTCTAGCTAACAAAAATTAGACCAATTTTATGTCATTTATAGAATAATATGTGCTGTCCCACTCTGTAATCATTGTATCATATGTCAGGTCATATCAAGTATTTGGAGATACTACCCCTGTCAAGCTGGTAGTGGCTTACCAGTAAAATGGGACCAAATGAATATACAGGCATATCGTATCGAAGTTGATTAACTGGCGGCTGACTTCAAAGGAAGTAGTCAGGCCTCATGCTTGAAAACCCTGTGATCATCGCATAAAATCAAGTTGCCGCCTCTGCAGCCTGCAACCGCTAAAGAGATCAAATAAATTGTCTTTAATCAACCTTCCGCCCAAACGATTTTGCAGACCTAACAAATGTGATAGCGAGTTTTCTGCTTACCTCCAAGGGCCAAATTTGACAGCTACGGTAACCTGAACATGTATGTAACAGGGGTGTATCAACATTAATATCCAGCCCTGCGGACGAAACACCGTTCTCATTTTCAGGATTAGGGTTTTCTTAGTAATGAGGCGATAAAAAAGTGTCAGTTCCATTAAATAATCTTGTTACTTTCCAAAAAATCAAACACTGTAAAGATTTTACCTCATCATCATATCACCATTATTCTATATGAAACTTTATACACCCCACACTAACGTTATCAACATGAGATAAGCTAAGTATGTGGTAGAAGGCTGAGAATGAAAACTTAAGCGTGTAAACCAAACATGAGTACATGTCACTGCCTAACACTGCCCGTTATCTATAGCTGCCAGTCTACACTGGTATTTTAGTCCTATCTTCAGTCATAGATGACTGAATATTTCTGTAATGATATGCTGACCTGAACCATAACTTAAATTTGCCGTGTGAAGTTTAATAATCCTAATACCAGCTACCAAATCATCGCCAAAAATGCCCTCATTTATGCCATCAAATAAACTTCTGACCACTTTGAAAATAACCTGTGTAGGTTAAAATCATCGCAAATAGCATCGTTAGGGCCAGGGTGTACAAATTCTAGATATCACAAATCATCAAGTTTAAGCCAACTGGCAACTCTAATGCCCTGTATTTGGAGTTGTTCCCATGTAGAATGCGAGCATGATGACGACCTTAATATTATGAGTTGCCCCACCTTATTGCTGATCAGTATACTGCTCCTCATATGATCACTCTGGCTGATCGACTTGTCTCTAAGTTGTCGGGAGTAGAACGTCTAAGACTCCTGATTCTCCAACTTTTTATTGAATTTTCTGCAAGTAAAATAATAAATAACATGAGTATATGATTGATTGCACTGTTCCGGGCTCAAAAGGATACATTCTGTCGTATTCTTTTATTGCATGTTTATTCACCTCATACAGTCCTTACAGCTGTGATATAGAGTTTTCTGCTTGAGTGCAGGGGCTATATTTAACGGTTACTGCAACCTTAACAGTATGTGACAGGGGTGTATACAAAACCCATCCAGCCCCGAGGATGAAAGATAAAACACACAGCCAGCCCTTAATGGCGTTCGGCCACGCTCGCCATTTAGGGCAGGCCGTGTACTAGGGGTTTGATTTATTTGTGTATACACTGAACACCAATATCTTCATCAGGATTGCAGGAATTCTTAGAGTGAAATAATAAAACATTTCCTTGAAGGAATCATGCTGAATTCCAACAAATCTACCACTGTAAAACCTTAATCACGTCATTATATCACCGTTTTATATGGGTACCTTAATACACCCCTTGGGTAACGCATTATCAACATAATATATGCTTAGTAAGTGGTAGAAGGCCGGGAATGAAAACTCAAATATCTAAACCAAATATAGTACATGACACTGCCTAACACTGCCTGCTATCTAAGGTTGCTTGTTAACGCTGATATTTAGTATTACAGTCTTACAGATTTTTATGAATATACTCAACAGGGTCCTCACTTATTAATGCCGATGTAATGTACAAATTTGATTTATGTCCCTATTGACAAAGGATGGACAACTTCTAATCTTGAAATTTCAAATGATGTCTCAAGGGTGATTTATTGACTAATGATGCTATAATAATTTTTGAGAATCAAAGAAGAAATTTGTGACTTCAAGTAAGAATATTTTGTTTACCACCAAAGAAGGATTTATCGATCACTTTGTGAACCCTCACTACAACACTACAACACTGCAACTTAAAAATATCATGCAGAATTTTATGGGGAAGGTCGAACAACTTACTCACATAAATTACGAATTCAAACCTTGTTTATGACATTTATAGTATATTGTGCGATCTTATTCTCACCAGTCAGAGTTAGTATATTGTGCGATGTTATTCTCTGCATTTGGAGTTACTCTCCCATTGAGCTGGTACAGGCTAACCAGTAAATTGGAACCAACCAAAAATGCAGAAGTATTCGATAAAACTAGTCCAACTGGCCACTGTCCTTCTCAGAAGTACCCAGACCTAACGCTTGAAAACTCTGCTAGTATTGCGTACAATTAAGGTGCCGGCACAGCACCGCTAACAATCCACTAACAGACCATGATCTGTCTTGTACTGGGATAGGATTTACAAAATGAAACTAGTTAATAGATTGATTGCCTTCTCAGCCTATTGGCTATGATCAAAGCGTCATGGCCAATGGCTGACTAGTGCCTGTTTCAGTTTTTGGCATCTTGCTGCACACCCAAGATGAGGAGGTCCACCATGGCCTCACCTTTAGGATGCATTCTAGATCACTAGGATGTATCATATTCTCACTAGGAGGACTTCGGGCAACTTGCGTCCCTCTTTAGGGGCAGCCCACCCTCTGTTTTGTCATAAGCAGGGCCTTCAATGAGTCTTTCACCCAAATGACAGGTTTCACCTGTGTAGTCTTACCTTACTTCTGTTCAGTAGCCGCCTCTTCATATGATCTCTTCGTCTGATCAACTGTTATGTTCTTGATATTGGAGCAGACCGTCTACGCCTTCTGATTCTCTGACTGTCTGCGGTATTGTCTGCATTGAAAAGGACAATTAGATGTGGATATATGATTAATTTGGCTGGTCAGAGCTAAGATATAATAAAGCAACTCTGTCATATGTACTGGTACTGAACGGTTATTTGTCTCTTGCAGTCCATACCGTCAATTTCCGCTCAGTTAAAGGGCTACAGTTTGTAACAGGGGTGTGTTAATATCAAAGCAGCCCGGATTAAGAAAGTAGAGCGATCTTTTTCAGGATTCAAGAAATTATTGGTATTGAAACAATGAAATATTTCCCTCAAATAATCTTTGCTGCATCCCAAAAAAATCTAACACTGTAAAACTCTTACATCTTCATTATATCACCATTTTTTAAAGAAACCTTTATACACCCCTGACTAACATTAAGCCAACTGACAACTCTAATGCCTTGTATTTGGAGTTGCTCGCCACATAGAATGGGAGCCCTTTATATCATGAGTTGCCCCACCTTATTGGGGTTAAGTAGACTCCTCTCGACATCGACCTCTCAGTTTGATCTCTCTGATATCTCTGTCTGATCTCTGTCTGTCTGTTAAAGTGTTGTAGGAGCAGTCAACACACACACACACCTCCTGATTCTCTGTTTATGGAATTATCTGCAATAAATAAAATAATCGATGACAGTATATGTTGCGTTGGCTGTGTCATGGCCTCGCTTCTCGGCCTATTGGCTAAGATCAAAGTGTCACTGCCAATGGCTGATTAGTGCCTGTTTCAGTTTCTGGCAGCTTGCTGCACACTTACAATTAGGAGGTCCACCATGGCCTGCCGCTAACATATACATGCCAACGCAGCAGTCTACATCGAGTTAGAACCAACTAGCCTGCATACTGACCTGAGCACTTTTTGCTGATAAACCAATTAAGGGAGCACTTCAAAGTTCCGGACAACTGGATCAAACTAAATCTAACTGCAGCAGGAACAATCAACGAAAAAAACGAAAGTGGCTTGCTTGATGAAAAGAGTTACAGGAAAAACAAATTGCCTTCTTTACCCCTTCTGACCGGGTGCCTTTATCTTCTTGTGTAGCCTTACCTTATAACTGTTCAGTAGAAACCTCTCCACATGATCTCTCTGATTGGTTCAATCTCTGTATCCAGGTTACATCCTACGGAGCACAGACAGGCTGAGACTAACACCTACACCTTTCTCCTGATTTCCCAGTTGCTTATGTAACTTTCTGCATGCAAAAGAACAAGTGGATATGAACGGATGATTGATGGTGGTGGTCACAGCTCAGGAGTATATAATTATTCTGTTATATACTCTGCTTCTGGCTGCTATTCTACCCTTAGAGTAAGTTCTCCCGATTGTGTAAAAGTGATATCAGCTAAATTAATTGGCTATGGTAACCGTTGGCGTCAAAATATGACGTAGGTTTAAATCACAAAGCATCTCATAGAAAATGTACACTTTCAGCGTTTCCTAAGAGCTATCCATTAGGGTTAGCTGAGTAGAATAAGATTGAGCATTGGCAAGCTTGATTTGATGTAAGAATGAGGAAGCATATCATCCCCTAGGCTATGCTAACCGATTGATATGAACTGTAATGAGATCTATGACTCATTAAAACTGATTACAGCAACCTTACTAATACTGTTGCCTAGAGCTCAGTTTTAGATATAAATTCCTGTGCCTGCATGAATACAAAATTTGGCACACCAACCTTTACTGTTTAATTTTGTCGTACGCGTCGGAATTACGATGAAAGAAAACTGTCAAACGCCTATGAAATTTGTCCTTATCGTCATGGTGTGCGTATAATGCACATCAAAAGCAGTGTAACACTGCCTTGCAAGCAGCAGCAAATCTCAAGCGTTTATATCAAGTGCTGGGGCCAGTTTTGTGCTGCAATACCAACTAGCTATCGGAGTACTTGAGTGACCTCTGGCGTGTAGGCTACATTATTGTGACAGTATTCTGTATAAAAAAGTATAAGCTTGTTGTTCGAACTGCACCACTAGCACTGGCACTGGCCCTAGCACTGGCACTAGCACTAGTACTGGCAATGGCAATAGCGATAGCAATAGCACTTAGGACATGAACCCAATCTAGACACCAGCTTTCTATTACTCATACACGTTCATCTTTGTGTAGCAATATGCCATCTAGACAATATAAATTGGTGATTCAGTTAAGGTTGTAGCTTGATACATTTTTGAGCACCATCGAGACAAGCACCATGTAGGGTTATAGTGTATAGGCTCTAGATGTCATGTCATCTATTGGGAGAGTGTACAATTGTGGTTATTAATGGTCGAAGAGTAATCATCTATAATCTCCTATGTAACAAAACAAGGAAGATTTTTGCTTGCTATCCAAGCTAGTTGTTATCCGCTGTTTGATGTGTGGCAATTTTAAAACTCACAGCAACAACACTAAAACTGTTGCTTAGAGGTCATACTAATCAATCTAAATTGCTGCGGTATCATGAATATAATCACAGAGTAAGGATAAGCAGAGGGGACACTTCAATGATCGTTATAGTGCCTGCGGTTTTTATCCACTGGGGAAATTCATCAATCCTGGCCACCTGCCAATTTCAGAATATATATAAGTTACAGTGGAGTTTTGTCATGCAGACATAGCCACCTTTGATAGGTCATAATTAGGAATACAACAAAGTTGTATTTCTTTTGTTTTGGTTGGATTTATTATTATTAGGAATACAACAAAGTTGTATTTCTTTTGTTTTAGTTGAGTTTATTATTATTATTATTATTATTATTATTCGTCTCGCAACACTTTTTGTCGCATCTATAAGTCAAGAACTACCAGGCAGAATTTGCTGTTACTTGGTCACAACATAGTTCCATATGTGTAGATGAGAAATTACTAAATGAGTTTTTGAATCGTTATGTAATACTTGCTAATTACACTAATTAGTGAAGGTGGTTTTGCCTTTTTTAACGTTTTTACCCAATTTCATTCTGTTATATGTCAAGAACTACTTGGCAGAATTCGATGATATATGGTCACAACATAGTCCCATATGTCAAGATGAGAAATTGCAAAACAAAATTTTGAACTGTTATGTAATATTTGCTAATTACACTAATTAGTGGAGGATGTTTTTTCGATTTTCTTATGGTGATATCTTGAGAACAAATCATGCGATTGAGTTGAAACTTAGGATACATAGGTTATGGCATATACCGAATCTTATGACATCGTCAATTTTAATGTCACATGACCCGATAGCCAAAATGGCCGCCAAAAACATGAAATGGCTGCCGATTAACAGTTCTTAACATGCGATTGCGTTAAAACTTGGGATATGGGGGTTATGACATATACCGAATCTTATGAAATCATAAATTTTCATGTCACATGACCCGAAATACAAAATGGCCGCCATATACTGCAAATTGCAGCTAACTAACAGTTCTTATCATGCGATTGAGTTAAAACTTGGGATATGGGCGTTATGACATATACCGTATCTTATGACATCATCAATTTTAAGGTCACATGACCCGAAATCCAAAATGGCCGCTAGAGATAGTAAACTGCTGCCGATTAACAGTTCTCATCATGCGATTAAGTTACAACTTGGGAGATCGGGGTTTTGGCAGATACCGAGTCTTATGACATCATCAATTATGATGTCACATGACCTCGATATTCAAATATATTGGTTGTATTCCTTTATATTTGCTTGCAAATATGTTTACCGTTTCTAGTTATTATTATTATTTTTGCAACACTTTTGTCGCATCTATAAGTCAAGAACTACCAGGCAGAATTGGATGGAACTTTGTCATAAGATAGTTCCATATGTCTAGATGAGAAATTGAGAAATGAAATTTTAAAATGTTATGTAATACTTGCTAATTACACTAATTAGTGAAGGAGGTTTTGCCTTTTTTAACGTTTTTACCCAATTTCATTTTGCTATATGTCAAGAACTACTTGGTAGAATTCGATGATATATGGTCACAACATAGTCCCATATGTCAAGATGAGAAATTGCACAACGAAATTTTGAAATGTGATGTAATATTTGCTAATTACACTAATTAGTGGAGGCTGTTTTTTCGATTTTCTTTTGGTGATATCTTGAGAACAAATCATGCGATTGAGTTGAAACTTAAGATACAGAGGTTATGGCATATACCGAATCTTATGACATCATCAATTTTAATGTCACATGACCCGATATCCAAAATGGCCGCCATAAACAGTGAATTGCTGCCGATTAACAGTTCCTATCATGCGATTGAGTTAAAACTTGGGATTTGGGGGTTTTGACTCATACCGAATCTTATGACATCATCAATTTCAATGTCACATGACCCGATATACAAAATGGCCGCCATAGACAGTGAATTGCTGCCGATTAACAGTTCTTATCATGCGATATAGTTAAAACTTGGGATATGGGGGTTTTGACATACACCGAATCTTATGACATCATCAATTTTAATGTCACATGACCAGATATCCAAAATGGCTGCCGTAAACAGGAAGTTGCTGCCGATTAACAGTTCTTAACATACGATTGAGTTTAAACTTGGGATTTGGGGGTTATGACATATACCGAATCTTATGACATCAACAATTATAATGTCACATGACCCGATATCCAAAATGGCTGCCACAAACAGGAAGTGGCTGCCGATTAGCAGTTCTTATAATGCGATTGAGTTAAAACTTGGGATATAGGGGCAATGACACATACTGAATCTAATGACATCATCAATTTTAATGTCACATGACCCGAAATCCAATATGGCCGCCATAGACAGTTAATCGCTGCCGATTAGCAGTTCTCATTATGCGATTGAGTTGAGACTTGGGATAAGGGGGTTTTGGCATATATTGAGTCTTATGACATCATCAATTATGATGTCACATGACCTCGATATTCAAATCTATTGGTTGTATTCCTTTATATTTGCTTGCAAATATATTTACCGTTTCTAGTTCATTCTGTATTTATCCTAAAGACTGATTTCTAACTTTTCTGAAATGTCCAATCTTCGAGCTATACACCATATTATTGTCATTTTTTGCTAGGATACATGGGCTATGAGTAATCCAGGTTTATAAAATGAGTTTTATCATATAGATTTACATAGGGCTTAGGTCAATACACGGACATTTCCTAATTTTGATGACCAGCCGTCTATCAATTGTCACATGTAAATCTATATGACAAAACTCATTTAAAAAACCTGGATTACTCTTAGCCTATGAATCCTAGCAAAAAATGTCAACAATGTGGTGTATAGCTTGAAGCTTGGACATTCCAGCAAAGTTGGAAATCAGTCTTTAGGATAAATACAGAATGAATTATGGCCCATCAAAGGTAGGGATGTCTGCAAGAAAAATGCCATTATAACATATAGAGATAATGAGTTTTTGGCATCCAGCTGTGCACAATTTTCCCCCAGTGAATCAAAAACTGCAGGCACTATAACAACCATTGAAGTGTCCCCTCTGCTTATCCTTACTCTGTGATATAATAATTGGGACCGCACCCTTCACTGTTCAGTTTCCTGGTCAATGATTGTCATAAAGATGAAAATTAACTGTGAAATAACAAGGAAGAATCGACGTAAGTTGATTACTGCAGTAGATGAATGCACTTTAATAATATTCTATCATCACTTATGGACAAACGCAAACCACGTCTTCCGTCAGTATGCAAATGTACTTTGGGGGTGATATCGTAATGCGTTGTGCCACAAAACTCCTTCCGACCTCGGGAAGTTCCCCATCACGTGAGAATGAGGATGTATTTTCTAAATTGGATAAAAACGCTGCAGTGCTGGCTCATGAAAAAACTAACTTACTTGCAATCTAATCTTTGGTCTCCTACATTATGTAAAATTCAGTGCCAATAATGGTTATTGAGGTTAGCTGAGCCTTCGGCCATTCATGTTGTATGATGATGCCACTCTGATGAAAAGCAGTCGAATCAAGATTATATTGGTCCGTATGAGTATAAATATTAATAAGCTCTGCTATGGGCCTTTGTATATTCCTGTTATAATGTAGAGTGACCACTGTCCTGGTGACAGCATTGATAAGATAAGCCTACCTTGTATCTGCAGTCAGAAGACGGAAATGAAGATGATCCACGTAATCCTCTCTGTCTCTACCAGTTATATAAGTCTGTATCAGTGGTCACCATCCTATGATTTCTGATTTTCAAACTACCAGTACATGTCTACACAGGGTATCCAGCTTTGAGAAGTTAATGTCTGTTTTCTAGTGATGTAGATGGCTTGATTCTATATGATATAAACACAGAGTAACAATAATATCCTTCATCTGGCCTTGACTTGTTGCTATACAATAGCAGGCGGTGCAGATATTAACACCGCATCATGTCTCTAATTCATCATCTCTTGTGACCTCTGAATTGCCTAATATGATGAGATATGAATGAGCAAACGCATACCAAGGGGCATAAAGAGGTTACAAACCTCCCCTTGTTTGCAAATAGTTCATGATGAGTTTAATATGTCTATGTATGATAGTGTAATTCTCTATAGTGCATTGACAAGGACTGCTCTATCAAGTATTGTCTCATTCAATATGTTGTACGATGAGTGCAACCAGTAATCTGTACTGATGTTTTGTTTTATATTACTACACCTGCTGCTTGTATTACTAGCCAAAATATTTTTTTACAGATATTCATCAAATATTGATTTGCCAGTTGCTTATGTAACTTTCTGCATGCAAAAGAACAAGTGGATATGAATGGATGATTGATGGTGATGGTCACAGCTCAGGAGTATATAATTATTATGTTATATACTCTGCTTCTGGCTGCTATTTTACCCTTACAGTTCTCCCGATTGTGTAAAAGTGATATCAGCTAAATTAATTGGTCATGGTAACCGTCATCATCAAAATGTTACGTATGTTTAAATCACAAAGCATCTCATAGGAAATGTACGACCTTCAGCTTTCCTAAGAACTATCCATTAGGTTAGCGGAGTAGAATAAGATTGAGCATTGTCAAGCTTGATTTGATGTAAGAATGAGGAAGCATATCATCCCCTAGGCTATGCTATCCAATTGATATGAACTGTAATGAGATCTATGACTCATTAAAACTGATTACAGCAACCTTACTAATACTGTTGCCTAGAGCTCAGTTTTAGATATAAATTCCTGTGCCAGCATGAATACAAAATTTGGCACACCAACCTTCACTGTTTAATTTTGTCCTACGTGTTGGCATTACGATGAAAGAAAACTGTCAAACGCCCATGAAATTTGACCTTATCGACATGGTGTGCATATAATGCACTTCAAAAGCAGTGTAACACTGCCTTGCAAGCGGCAGCAAATCTCAAGCGTTTATATCAAGTGCTGGGGCCAGTTTTGTGCTGCAATACCAACTAGCTATCGGAGTACTTGAGTGACCTCTCTACCACACCAGTCTAGCGTGTAGGCTACATTATTGTGACAGTATTCTGTATAAAAAAGTATGAGCTTGTTGTTCGAACTGCACCACTAGCACTGGCACTGGCACTGGCACTGGCCCTGGCACTGGCACTAGCACTTGTACTGGCAATAGCAATAACGATAGCAATAGCACTAAGGACATGAACCCAATCTAGCCACCAGCTTTCTATTACTCATACAAATCCATCTTTGTGTAGCAGTAGGCCATCTAGACAATATAAATTGGTGTTTAAGTTAAGGTTGTAGCTTGATACATTTTTGAGCACCATCGAGACAAGCACAATGTAGCGTTATAGTGTTATAGGCTCTAGATGTCATGTCAACCATTGGGAGAGTGTACTATTCATACTACTTCTGCATGAAGATAATAGTCGAGCAATATTGTAATATCAAGCGCCACAAAATAGGAATGAGGATGAAAACACTGTGCAACAATTAACTGTGCAACAATGCACTGTGCAACAATTATTGTCTCCTCAAAACCGTTTCACTGCAACCATACTTAATTATGTGGTGGCCTATACAACATTTCCAATTGGTGTCAATTGTGGTTATTAATGGTGGAAGAGTAATCATCTATGATCTCCTATGTAAAAATAACAAGGAAGTTATTTTGCTTGCTATCCAAGCTAGTTGTTATCCACTGTATGATGTGTGGCTATTTTAAAACTCACAGCAACAACACTAAACTGTTGCCTAGAGGTCATACTAATCAATCTAAATTCCTGCGGTATCATGAATATAATAATTGGCACTGCACCCTTCCCTTTTCAGTTTTGTGGTTGATAATTGTCATAAAGACGAAAATTAACTGTGAAATAACAAGGAAGAAGCAACGTAAGTTGATTACTGCAGTAGATGAATGCACTTTAATAATATTTTATCATCACTTGTCGACAAACACAAACCAAGGTTGTTTATCTTTTCACTTCCATTGCTTCAAGTCTTCCGACAATATGCAAATGTACTTTAGGGGTGATACCGTAATGCGTCGTGCCAGAAAATTCCTTCCGACCTCAGGAAGTTCCCCATCACATGAGAATGGAGATGTTTTTTCCTATATTGGATCTCAACGCTGCAGTGCTGGCTCGTGAAAAACTAACTAACTTGCAATCTAATCTTTGGTCTCCTACATTATTTAAAATTCAGTGCCGACAATGGTTATTGAGGTTGGTAGCGCCTTCAGCCATTCATGTTGTGTGAAAATGCCACTCCGATGAAAAGCAGTCGAATCAAGATTATATTGGTCCGTATGAGTACAAATATTAATAAGCTCTGCTATGGGTCTTTGAATATTCCTGTTATAATGTAGAGTGACCACTGTCCTGGTGACAGCATTGGTAAGATAAGCTTACCTTGTACCTGTAGTCAGCAGACGGAAATGAAGGTAATACACGTAATCCTCTCTGTCTCTACCAGTAATATAAGTCTGTATCAGCTGTCAACATCCTATGATTTCTGATTTTCAAACTACCAGTACATATCTACACAGGGTATCCAGCTATGAGAAGTTAATGTCTGTTTTCTAGTGATGTAGATGGCTTGATTCTATATGATATAAACACAGAGTAACAGTAAATATCCTTCCTCTGGCCTTGACTTGTTGTTATACAATGGCAGGCGGTGCATTGTGTCTCTAATTCATCATCTCTGGCAACCTTTCAATTGCGCAATATGATGAGATATTAATGAACAAGCGCATACCAAGGGGCGTAAAGAAGTTACAAACCTCCCCTTGTTTGCAAACAGTTCATGATGAGACTAATATGCCTATGTTTGATTGTGTAATTTTCTATTGTGCATTGACAAGGACTGCTCGCTCTATCAAGTATTGTCTCATTCAATGTGTTGAACGGTGGGTGAAACCAGTAATCTGTACTGTTGTTTTATTTTATATTACTACACCTGCTGCTTGTATCACTAGCCAAAACATTTGTGACAGACGTTAATCAAACATTGATACTGATATCAGTTTACATCGAAATCAGTCATGGAATAGAGACCCTACTGGAGCTATGTTAGCTGTTGTATAACAGAAGTCCCAAAGAGGATATTTTGGCTGTTAATTCAAAGCTATAGATATTATTCAATTGATACACTATGACAAACTTGTCTCAAAGGTGTGGTGGGGGGGACAAGTTAAGTTAGTTGGATTAAACAGGAAGTGAGTTTCAACCATAAGGCTAGTTTCGGGAGGGCTGGTAGTAGCATTGGCAAAGTGGTTGATAAAGAAATGCTACTACCAGCTCTCCAAACACCGTTCAAGCTGATGTTATGCTCATGTGTTGTGCTTGATTTGCTGTCAGTATATTGTTTGAGTTAGCGATCTAACACCCAGGCTCAGCTCAGGTACCCTGTGTCAGGGTGGTTACCCTGTAAACTCCTCCCACATTGTAAGGCAAAGGATATGGTTAAATATATCTAGGGCTACACATCCTTGCCATTGCAAACCTTCCATCATGTAACTAGAAACAAACGATGTTAGAATAGGTTTGGATTTGGTATTTTTTGCGGTGACAGAGTTGTAATATAATGCCTTTATAATGGTAATATTTTATTTTCTTGTCAAAATCACAAGAGACGGCAGGTTAATGCATATTTCAAGAGAACTCAAACGCTAGCTATTGCTAATGGTAATCATATCATTAGGAAAGTCACTATTGGGAAGGATGGGGAGGCAGGGTGGCAATTGTAATGTTATTTGAGACCGGTTTTAGAGGTGGAAGGCTGGCTAAACAGATAAAAACTCATTTTGTGTGTGGATGGTGTGACGGCGAGATGGAGCACTCTGTTAGCACGCTTGCCGCTCACTGCCAACGGTCGGTGCGACAGTAGATTTTAGTTTTGAGCCCTGTTAGGAGGTATTTTCAGGTCGATCGTTCTATATCAGCTCCCTGTAATCTCGGTGTCTCTCTCCTGACTCGATGCATGTTGATGAGGTGTAGAATACTTACAGAAATGAGATTAGCTGGCCGTTTCTATGTAATGCAACTGATTAGATGTCATGATGATCTGATAGCTCTGTTTTCATATAAGTAATACAATACCAAATACATCAAGGTCGACCTGTAAGATGTTGGTTAAGTCTTTTTCTTCAGCCCGACATACCAACTGGAATGCAGAGCAAACAGAATATACTTTTATTTGGCCATTGATGGTATTTCCAACTGAACTGAAATATATAATTATTCTAATTTATCTTCCTAATTTGGTAAACCACTTTATGTGAGGTGATGTACGCTGTAAGTTGATGATTTCAATGGAATAGAAAGCAGGTGAAGAATCAAGGGCAATGCCTCAGGCGGAGGACACCTTCATTTAGATTGTTGTCGAATGTTTCTAAATTTATTTTTTTCATAGTTACAAATTAGAGAGAGTGTTGTTGGCTGTGACAAAATAGTGGCTATCTAAAACACCACCCAATGATGCACTCCAGGCCTAAATAAAACAATATAATAAATAAAGTATGTCTATTGGTAATGGTAAGTGGTAAGTGGAGGACAGGAAACTTCAGTGTATAACATTTACATAGAATTGTGAAGGTCATGACGTCATTCAAGCTCCACCAAACTTGATATCCCAAACAGTATGGGGCAAGAGGTAAGCAGATTCCTGTCTTGTCACAATTGGGTGATTGCAGACTGGATCAGTCTCATCGTTACTGTAAGTATAACGCAATATTGGAGCATCCAGATATCTGGCCTTCAATTTTTTAGTTGTAGCCCCGTGCTCAAAAAGAGGAAGTCCGAAAAGAGACTGTGATATATTTGGGTTTGATGGATTTCTCCGTTGAGTTAAAAAGATAATTTGCCCAATATATCCTTCTTCTGGCCTTGACTTGTTGCTATACAATGGCAGGCGTGCAGATATTAACACTGCATTGTGTCTCTAATTCATCATCTCTGGCGACCTCTGAATTGCCCAATAAATGATGAAATATAAATGAACAAGCGCATACCAAGGGGCGTAAAGAAATTACAAACCTCCCCTTGTTTGCAAACAGTTCATGATGAGATTAATATGTCTATGTTTGATTGTGTAATTCTCTATTGTGCATTGACAAGGCCTGCTCTATCAAGTATTGTCTCATTCATTATGTTGTACGGTGAGTGCAACCAGTAATCTGTACTGATGTTTTCTTTTAAAATACTACACCTGTTGCTTGTATCAATAGCCAAAACATTTGTGACAGATGTCAATCAACCATTGATATTGTTGATATCGGTTTACATCGAAATCAGTCATGGAATACAGACCCTACTGGATCTGAGCCAAATTATGTTAGTTGTTGTATAACAATGCGGATATTTTGGCTGTAAATTCAAAGCTACAGATATTATTCAATTGATATGCTATGACAAACTTGTCTCAATGATGTAGTGGAGGGGAAAGTCAAGTTTTAATGTCAAGTTAGTTGGATTAAACAGGAAGTGAGTTTTAACCATGAGGCTAGTTTTAGGACTTAAAAGGTGTCGAGAGAGCCGGTAGTAGCATTGGCATTGGCATTGGCATTGGCAAAGTGGCTGATTTTGAAATGCTACCACCAGCACTCCCGACATCATTTAAGCGCTGATCATGTGTTGTGCTTGATTCACTGCCAGTATTTTGTCTGAGTGAGCGATTTAACAACCAGGCTCAGCTCAGGTGCCTGTGTCAGGATGGTTACCCTGTACAATCCTCCACCATTATCAGGCAAATGATATTGTTAAATATGTCTTGGGCTACACATCCTTGCCATTGCAAACCTTCCATCATGTAACTAAAATAAAACGGTGTTGAAATAGGTTTGATTTTGGTATTTTTTGCGGTGACAGAGTTGTAATAAAATGCCTTTATAATGGTAATATTTTATTTTCATGTCAAAATCGCAGGAGGAGGCAGTTTAATGCATATTCAAGAGAACTCAAATGCTAAATATTGGTAATCACATTTTTAATAAAATCACTCCTGGGAATGATGGACAGGGAGGGTGGCAATTGTAATGTTATTTGAGACCGATTTTAGAGGTGGAAGGCTGGCTAAACAGAAAAAAACTAATTTTGTGTGTGGATGGTGTCACTACGAGATGGAGCGCTCTGTTAGCATGCTTACAGCACACTGCCAGCGGTTGGTGCCACAGGAGCTTTTAGTTTTGAGTCGTGTTAGGAGATCTTTTCAGGTCGATTGTTTCATATCCAGCCCCTGTATCCTCGGTGTCTCTCTCCTGACTCGAAGATCACATACTGGCAAGATGCGTGCAGAATACTCACAGAATAAGATTAGCTGGCCGTTTCTATGTAATGCAACCAATTAGATGTCATGATGATCTTATAGCTCTGTTTTAATATAAGCATTACAATACCAAATACATGGAGGTCGACCTGTAAGATGTTGGGTAAGTCTTTTTCCTAAGCCTGACAGGACAACTGGAATGCAGAGCAACCAGTAATACTTTTATTTGGCCATTGTTTGTATTTCGAATTCAACTGAAATATATACTATTCTAATTTATCTCCCTTATTTGGTAAACCACTATGTGAGATGATATACGCTTAAGTCGATGATTTCAGTTGAATAGAGAGCAGGTGAAGAATCAAGAGCGATGCCTCTGACGGAAGACACCTTCATTTAGATTGCTGTCGAGTGTTTCTAAATTTGTTTTTTTCATATTTACAAATTAGAGAGAGTGTTGCTGGCTGTGACAAAGTAGTGGCTATCTAAAGCACCACCCACCCAATGATGCACTCCAGGCCTATATAAACCAATATAATAAATTAATTATGTCTATTGGTAATGTTAAGTGGTAAGTGTAATACAGGAAACTTCAGTGTATAACATTTACATAGAATTGTGAAGGTCATGAACCTCATTCAAGCTCCACCAAACTTGATATCCCAAACAGTATGGGGTAAGAGGTAAGCAGATTCCTGTCTTGGCACAATTGGGTGATTGCAGACTGGATCAGTCTCATCGTTACTGTACGTATAATGAGATATTGGAGCATCCAGACATATGGCCTTCAATTTTTTAGTTGTAACCCAGTGCTCAAAAAGAGGACAAGTCCGAAAAGAAACTGTGATGCATTATTGTGTTTGAAGGATTTCTTCGTTGAGGTAAAAAGATAATTTGTGAGTTATTATAATTTATATATGATGTGTGTTATGAAAATTTCTAAGTTCAAGATTCTTACAACCAGATTATCTATGCAGTCACACCTGACATCACCAAAAAGTGATTTAAGTGAAAGCGGTATATTTTGTATATATTCTGCTATCACCAATTCCAAATTAGGCCATCAAAGAATGGAGGTGTTGATATCTGTAGTAAACCAAACCCTCTTATATATTTATGATAGAATAACCACGAACGGCAACAACCTGAGAGTTGCTGTAGAGAATATATGGAAGGTAATAGCAGTAGAACTTGGAAATAGAGCTTATCCTGACATGACATCAATAGTATGGCATCTGAAAATCAATTTTGCAATAGACCAAAATGACATTTGGTAAAGATCAAGATGGAGAGCACATTCAACATGGCCTTTGTTTGCCCTTAAAATCTTTTCGGTCAATCTAGGCACCTGACCCATAACCCAATTTAAATCAACAGACTGACTGTTTCGTACAATTAATATGGCTGTCTAGTAGTGAGATCGGTCGATCCTCCGATACTGGGCGTCGACCTGTAATAAAGTCGCTGTGTATAGTCACAGCTTCATTGCTGAGAAGAACATACAGAGTTTAAAAAACCAGCTAGCCATGTACTTGTGATTAAGAGGTCGGATTTGCGTTTGAAATTGGCTTATTTTTATAGGAAAAACAAAATTGAGTCCACTGACTGCCAGTGAGTTTTCTTGCAAGCGACCAACATGGTGTCACATGAACAATTTCCCGAAAAATAGCAATATTTACTGAAATTTCATGCTTAAGGTAGAGCCACGTGGGTCAGCATATATGTATTGACTTTCTATATGCTGTTGGAAAGCTCTCGAGACAAGGAATTGTGAATCCAAATTAAGGTATAGCTGCTTCATTTGACCTTGCGCTATTCACCAAAGCAATGACATTTCGTGTCAATAGTTCGGGTGATTGAAGCAATATGGTGGTGGTATGGTGGAGATTGATGGCCTGAATCTGCAGTTACAGGCGAATTCGTCTTACTACAAGATGAGACAAATCGAGGAATTCTATTGATGAGAAGAATCACAAAATCTCGACTGAAAATACAATTTTCTACAACCCTTGAATATCGATGTCTGTCTATAACATAGTATAAGTGCTCACACTCTGTCAGGGTAGCTGAAAGTGAAACTCAAGGGCAGACTTTCAGCACTTTAACTTTGCCATTACTTAACTAACACCTACAGCATAAACACACCTATTATGTCAAAATACCAAAGCTGATAATATACATTGAGGGCTGGAAGTGTTTGAATGAGATGCTCGTCAACACACAGGGGTGGCTTCACGTTGTGGGGCCGGCCATGAGGAGGTTGCACTAGAGAACGCCTCAAAATAGCGCTTGACTCAAGGTTTCTAGCTGGAGAACTGTGTATAGAGCAGTGGTATGTGGACTGCTGTAAGTATGTTGTATGTATGAATGAGAATACAACGTAAACAGCAGTCATACAGGTCAAGTCAAAACCTCATGCTGCATAAGAGTGTTAATACCATGACCATGGAAAGAAAACTCCTGAAAACATCTATAAAGAATAAAATTGCATTTATCAAAAAATTTGCAGAATAGTAAAAACGCTGAACCTATGATTGCAAAACTGAATTGAGCTCGACATCCAAGCGACCACAATACTCTAATCGCTTAAAAAGTGTTTAACCCATATGATATTTCTATGTCAAAACTGGAATATATAATAAGAGTATTATATAATAACATTTTGTCTTCTTACACGCCGGGAACCTCAGGTTCGGACAAAATATCACATAATCTATCAGTGATTGTCTTAACTTCTGCCATCGCCCCGTTCCCTTTATCTCCACAGGCTAACAGTTTGGATACAGTGGGGATCTCTGTGTACCCCCAACTTATAAGAGTGTCTATATGAGGTTTTGTTATTGGGTGCTCCAGCATACGAGTGTCCATAGCTGCAGCAAACAGGAGAGGCTTGCTAATATCCCACGCTCTCACAGTACAGGTCTATAAACACAAAAGAACTAAAAAATAAAATTGACATTTTATTAGGATTTCATATTGAGCCACAGACTTCAAATATTTAATATTGTAGCCTGAAAATCTACCTGAACAATTGGATTGAATTTGCAGTCTGTTGTGCAAGCTATTAAAAGGAATACAGGATCGTTTGTAGACATGTAGACAGAGATAAGATGGAGATTGAATCCCTGTTGACTATGAAAGACTAAAAGAACTTTCTATGAATGCAATTTGAACGGAAACGCAAGGCTATAAAAATTAAGATCTACCCATGTTGCACATGATAGCAAAAAGCATGCTCTTCTTAATGATTGTCATGGAAATAAGATGCTAAAAACAGACTATGTCAAGAGGTCCACTCCAGCTGACGACACATAATACTTTTCTATGGATTTACAAAGTAATCTCCATCGTGAAATGGGAGTTGTGTGCTATGCATTAGAGAGTGGACAACTACAAAAAAATCCATCATTTCTTAAACAAAATTAAATGAGAAATATAAAGATACATGAAGGGTGCAATCTGGTTTTGAATTTACGTTGTTTATTCCTAAAACATTAAATTTCCCCGTACCTTGTATAACATCTCGAGACCACCCGACAGGCAATATTACTTCAATTAAGCTTTGGTTGTTTCTCTACAAACAAACAAATCCTCAAGGCGACAGAGGTTCGAACTAACAAACTTTATGATTTTCACAAGAACACTTACTACAACTTTGTGAATATTATCGCCCAGTGGTATATTAGGGGTGGAGGAGACTGTGAGGTATTGAGGGGTTCGGGGTAGATTCTGGGGCCCGAAAAGTTACACTCACCAGTAGATTGTCACAGAGGCCATTGGCTATCTTTGCTCAGGGGAGCTATCAACATTACATCCGCCCATTTACCGAGTTCTATGTGCAGAACATCATCACCAAGTTTACTCCAGGCCTGCAAAATTTATAAATATCAGTAGCTGCCAGCTGAATATCTAATTTCATTCATATGTGGAACTTTACATCTCCGGAAATTGCGGTGTGGAGCCTGGGTGCAAAGTTGACGTGCACAAATTTCTATCTGGTTGTATTTATTCAGTCTCAACTCTGTGATCTATATACAGACAAATAACCAAAATAATTAAACTGTAAATGATCATTGCAGTTGAAAGAATCTTACACATAGAATCAAACCTTGACAGAACACATGTCGTAAAGTCACCAACAACTAAATGCCTCACTTTTGCTGTGCTGTCCAGTCTATAGTCTTACATTGTCAGTCAGGTCAGATTCTGTTAAAGTAATGATGTTGAGCACAAGGATTAATTGGTATACTATCGCATGTATATCTCTGATCCATGGAGAGTGAAGTAATTCATTTAGCATGAGTACCATGACAAGAAATTTGGTGTGACAACCCAAGTGCAATTTTACAAATTGGGGGCAAGTACATGCTAGGAAGTCATACTAAATTGACTCTAACACCACAGATTATTGACAGCATTTTTATTGAACGAGGCACATCTTTATGCACCACATTAATTGCACCATTTTTCAATTCCAATTTCACGGATCCTTCATGGATTAGAATAAAACCTGTGATCCTGTGATACTATAAGTAATCTCTCACATCTCGTGTAAATTAATCAAGAAGCCTTGTAGCCCAGAACAAGTATCATGACAAGAAATTTGGTGTGACAACCCAAGTTCAATTTTACAAATAAGGGGCAAGTACATGTTAGGTAGTCATACTAAATAGACTCTAACACCACAGATGTTTCAAATAAAGATACTTGCAGAATCATGAGATATTGCTGTAAATTTCCTAAAGTGAATTTTGTTTGTATGTTTCTAGCATGATTTGTAAGTAATTTCATCATATAGTTAGATTGTATGTATGAGTTCCAAATAACTTTAAATTATTCAATAGAGAATTTCATGGTCTCAGTGTTGCACAATAGAGACCTTCATGGTCTCAGTGTTGCACAATAGAGACCTTCATGGTCTCAGTGTTGCACAATAGAGACCTTCATGGTCTCAGTGTTGCACAATAGAGACCTTCATGGTCTCAGTGTTGCACAATAGAGACCTTCATGGTCTCAGTGTTGCACAATAGAGACCTTCATGGTCTCAGTGTTGCACAATAGAGACCTTCATGGTCTCAGTGTTGCACAATAGAGACCTTCATGGTCTCAGTGTTGCACAATAGAGACCTTCATGGTCTCAGTGTTGCACAATAGAGACCTTCATGGTCTCAGTGTTGCACAATAGAGACCTTCATGGTCTCAGTGTTGCACAATAGAGACCTTCATGGTCTCAGTGTTGCACAATAGAGACCTTCATGGTCTCAGTGTTGCACAATAGAGACCTTCATGGTCTCAGTGTTGCACAATAGAGACCTTCATGGTCTCAGTGTTGCACAATAGAGACCTTCATGGTCTCAGTGTTGCACAATAGAGACCTTCATGGTCTCAGTGTTGCACAATAGAGACCTTCATGGTCTCAGTGTTGCACAATAGAGACCTTCATGGTCTCAGTGTTGCACAATAGAGACCTTCATGGTCTCAGTGTTGCACAATAGAGACCTTCATGGTCTCAGTGTTGCACAATAGAGACCTTCATGGTCTCAGTGTTGCACAATAGAGACCTTCATGGTCTCAGTGTTGCACAATAGAGACCTTCATGGTCTCAGTGTTGCACAATAGAGACCTTCATGGTCTCAGTGTTGCACAATAGAGACCTTCATGGTCTCAGTGTTGCACAATAGAGACCTTCATGGTCTCAGTGTTGCACAATAGAGACCTTCATGGTCTCAGTGTTGCACAATAGAGACCTTCATGGTCTCAGTGTTGCACAATAGAGACCTTCATGGTCTCAGTGTTGCACAATAGAGACCTTCATGGTCTCAGTGTTGCACAATAGAGACCTTCATGGTCTCAGTGTTGCACAATAGAGACCTTCATAGTCTCAGTGTTGCACAATAGAGACCTTCATGGTCTCAGTGTTGCACAATAGAGAATTTCATAGTCTCAGTGTTGCACAATAGCATATTTAACAATGAAGACAGCTAAAAGCTTAGACTAGTAGAAAGACTGGAATTCAGCCCAAAATTTTGGAGTTATCTACAAACAAAACCAAACAAGAACAGACAACTCCACACAACAATAAACCAAAGTCCATCAGCCAAACAAAAACGGAACAGAAATACAAGCACATGGGTCTATTCAGAAATGTAAAGTAGTGATACATGAGTGGATAACACAACAGAAGCACTATCTAACACAACCAATAATACAGACGAGGCCCCATTGTTGGCCTGAAACCCAGGCTAGATGTCTATATGTAGCGATCTAAGAGCTCAGACCGCACATCATATATAATATATATATACTCTCCTTCAACAAGGTTAATTTTCATCAAATTCCAACATACGGAGTGATCCTCTCAAATTTGAATTTATTAAAATATTCGGAGTTGTCTTCTTCAAGACTCATAAGTTGAGACTGATATCCTTATCCTGCAATATTTCTTATATGACGGGGGGGGGGGGATAGGCTTGGAGATATGAAAGGTTTTTTGCTTTGTCAAGGTAATTTGAAAATCATAAAAGAGAAAAATTTCCCAGAGACAGGGAATGAGACACTCTTTATATCACCATATCAATCATTGCTGTACCACTGGATGCAAAGAAGAAAGGAAAGGTAATCAACTGCCAGGCCTTGTTTATTCTGATTGAATATGGAAGAAAGACTTGTGGTATGTTAAGAAATATCCAATAATTATTTATTCTATTTTTTGTTCCCCGGACTGTTTTAGTGATTCTGATTGATTATTATTCCAGTCATACTGTACATTTATTTGTAATGTACTCATCAGGTACATGTCTGATGCCAGTTACAGTCATATACCTGCTTCATCATACTAATTAACTAATCAAGACATTATTATTTTCAGTTCAGAAGTACTAGCTAGGCTAAATTTCTCACTTTTATCCAATCGAATCTATTGCACTCACTCTCGTCTCATAATAATTAGAGTATCATAAGAAATTTGTCACATGCTAGGCCAATTACTATCAATTTGAGAATCTTATCATAGTCTTCATTTTACTGTTACTGTACCCCTCATTCATTATATGATTAGAGGATTATCTTAAAGGGATCGTTGCGTCAGAATTGTGCTATTCCATAAACCACTAGAAGAGGCAGCAATAATTTAGAATAGCACTTCTCTTTACTTATGAGAAACAAAAAATTTTGAAATTGAGTTGTAATTAAAAATTTAATTAGTCGGTTATTAAAAAAAATATATGGCAAGTCTGATACTTTTCCAGGCAGGTCTGAACTGGATTCCCCAAAGCTATAGTTGTTGTTGTTACATTGCCATGGTAACACCTGAATGATTCGGCTTCAATGCAAACATTGTGATGTGACACAATGTTTGCTGCAGACCACAAATGTTTATAGGGAACTCTGATCATACCAAAAGGCTAATATGACATACACCAGTGTTATAGTTTATATTACCCACAGATTGTTTCTATCAACAATTATTCAACATACATCCTTCACTGATGATAAAATGATGAATAGTGTGTCTTGTTCATAGCTTGAAAGCTATTGCAACCATCCTAGGCAAGTGTTTGTATAACTGTAATAAACTTATTTTCATAATAATGATACATTTAGATAAAGAAACAACTGCTTCCTAAACAGTGAGTTCGATGATTTGAATACCATACAGTTACAAAACTACGATCTGACTCAGATCTGACTCAGATCTTGGTTAAACACAAACAATTACTTAGCTGGTTCGATGACTCAATGACCCACGCTGCTCTTATTTTACCAACATCTAATGCTAGGGCTTGTGAAAAGAGTTGTTATCCATTCTGGATCACTGATAAATAATATGCAAGGTGAAATGGAACGTGATTAACCTAATCCAAAGATTATAAATATTCTGTCAGGCAAGATTGCATTGTGGTCAAAATAAAATAAGCCCCCAACAACAGCCTGTTTATTTATTTTAGCACTATGGTGTGAAATTGTTTGGAATACAGATATATTTGTATAACATGCTAGTTCATAGATTGCAAAGATGCCAAGGAAGTTCTTATTCATAAGCTGATTATGGCTAGGAGGTTCACCATCGCTGATTCAAGGTTAAGTGATGGTGAGGGTGATGATTATGCTCTGGGGCGACTATAGAGGCTTCCATCAAATAATGATCGGTGAATCAAAGGCAATATTTCTCCTGGATGGAATGGCGAACAGCCAGCGCAACCTGGAGAGTTAGCTGCTGCGCAGTCGAGGCAAGACCGAGATTGTTTGAGCAGTATACTACAGCAGCTGTATACTGGTGTCTCTGTAATGGTTGCTGAGTGCCAGGGATGTTTGCCAAAAATCCTTCAAAGTAAGCTGCTGCCAGGAGTCTGAAGAAATAAAGGCAATGTGTGCTGAGAACGGCTGTGATGCTAAACACACCATTGCCTGATAGATGATAAACGATTCAAACACCTAAAAATATTGTTGTTATGAGTGCAAGTTAATCAGGGACTGGGTTGCTTGTTGGTCAGTTGTTTTACGCATTCTGATAACGAACCCAAACAATCTCATATCATTGAGTGGAAAAAAACAATATTTCTAAATTCTTGGAAAACGTTCAATCACGCAGTAGCTACAGACTCTCAATATATCAAACAGCTTCGATATTGGGATGATCGCATTAGCCTCATCTGTTGGGTGGCCTAGTTTGCTAAAATAGAGTTGAGTGAAGTAATTCACATTTTGACGATGATTACTTAACATCGTCTAAGACTATTCTGCAATACTGCTACAGTTTACTCAACCAAAATTTAGGTTGTAATATTTTCTAGTTTGCCAAATCCATGAAAAAATACTCACTATTTTGCGAAATCTGGAAATCTGGAAGCTGAGATGCTGACCCAGATTGTATATCCTGGTCTTGCATTTCTTCTGGAAACCACTCATCATCGGCAAGAATACCAGAGACTGTATCACCTGTGTCAGATTCTGGTTCAGAACACCCATCCTCTATAATAATTAATTCCTATCATCATATCAAAAGATACATTACAGTTTCAAAGACGCTGTAATTTTCCATAGTTGCTTTCAATTCATCATGACCTTCATTCCGGTGCTTGTGCAATCATGTTGCTGCATAGAAATGAATTATAAATACACACCCAGTGCACCCTATAGAGACTAAAATAAACAAAACGGCATCATTTTCTTATGGCAGATAAAATTTACTATTACGGATAATAGTTTCAAAGATACTAATTGATATCTTAGCTCAAGATGAAGACCACTAAGATAACACCATGTCAAAACATGACAAGCGAAATTTTGATTCACGCTACCAAATTTTCTTTACAAATCGATCGGAGCAGAGTACAATCATGGGTAGCACATAAATTATCATTCGTACCTGTAAAAGATGTCTGCGCATTGGAACTTGAATATGGAGAGAGAATATCTCTTACAATCCGTCTTGAGGCCCTAGTACTACCGCTGCCTTCCTCAGGCACTGCTGGCTCAGGGTTTCGAAGGGTTTACCAGCTCGGGGAATAGCATCTTTTTTTAACTTCAATCTAATCAAAAATGAACCAGAATTCAGAAAATGTGATAATAGCAATCATAATATAGTCTTGTCTGTTCGAAAGCGCACAATACACAGGCATACCTGATGCCATTTCATATAATGTGATCAAAGTGACTGTTTTTGCGTGATAATGCAACACTAGTAGAAATCAGCGCTTTTGTGCTCAAAACACAGCATTATGCATCTCTTTGGCATACCTACACAAAAAACACAGTGATAGATGAAACATAAATGGAAGACCAACATCTTGAGTCAGGGGTGTTGTTTGCTTTACCGTCATTTGTTGTTCCACCCATCAAAAACTATAAATAGCTACTTTTACTGGTCAAGTTTGCATTATTACTGGATTGATTACAGAGCAGCACCGATTGTATCATAAACACAATACCAATACCAATATTCTATCTACCATATCAAATATTATTTTCAATACTTACTTAGAGTATAGGTTGGCTGCTGCTCTGTCGATGTGTTTATCCTAATGCAGAATAAGAGTATAAACAGGTCCGGAAGGAAGCCTATTATCATGCGTATAATATCCTTCTATGTATGCTGACAGCTTTTGACATCTTACCTGCTTGGCTTGAACAATTGATTGGATCGGATTGAAAGTAGTGCATCATATCACGCTGGTTGACTATTTGTTGTTGACCTAGCCTTTGAAAAATCACTTGAGAAATTTGCCGGCTCATCGATAGATATGGTGTCGTATTTACTATCTAATACCTTTCATAACCTAACCAGACTATAAAACTGCAAATAGACAAACACAAAATACTAACATGTCATTGGCTAATCCAAAGACCATGCTGTGAAAGCAACCGAATTAATTAGTATATTCATGAGCAATACCAAAACAATGTTCCATTGGGTCACCCAAAAAATGAAGTTTAGCAAAATTTTTTACTTCTAGATGATAGACAATGTTTCAATTAGTGGACACAGAAGATCATTTGGAGAAATCCCACTTAGTTTTCGAGATATGACAATTTGTATGAATTCAATAACATCACTATAATGCATGAATAGCCTTTGTTATTACTGCCTTGAGTCATGAGCAATAATATAAGGACCCTCCTACGTCACAGGGTCATTAACCAGACACATCACTTGGGTTAAATAGAAAGCCATGGGCAATAACTATCTACTGCCCAATCCTTGGTACAGGGAATTTCTGACGCAACGATCCCTTTAACAAAAATGGCGAGACTGAATAAGACTAGCCTAGTCGATGTGAATTTGATTCACCACATTAGCAACAGCTCCTAGGGTCTGCAAGCCTGGATTTTTCCTATCTCTGGTATCATCCAGATGGGTAGGTAATGTTGACAGTTGCCACAGGGCTGTCCTGTAGAATGGATGATGCCGGATTGGTATTTTTAATAGGCAGACGGCCCTTTTGCAGAAGGGGTTGATGGTTGACTACAGGACATATTTTACTATTGCATCAACCACCTCAAAGGAGGGAGGAGGGTTGATCTAATGTGAATGTTGTTTGTTTGCCTTGTATGTTAAGATATGACATGCTTCCTACTCTGCTGGGTGGCTGGTGCTGATTGATACTAGATTTGATTAAAACATGAATCCATTTTATAGCATTGAACCAGCCAGATTGGTATTCAGACCCGTAAAAAAGTATCGATCGGGATATGTTGGTACTACACGCTACACAGACCCAGGATATCTTTCAGAGAGCAAAAGTAATCACTCTCAACTCCCCATTTGTATAGCCCTAAATAATGACGGACTCATAATCATAACAATGAGGCCTACTTCACCTAAACTTAAATTGTTTAATTGGTTTCAGGACATAATACAATGCCGCCAAACACAGTCTTTATCACCGCATTGGGGGTTTACGAAGACAACTTGCAAGGATTGCTTCAAATATTATTATTCTGATATTGTATAGTGGTATAATATATTTTCAATAGTTTGACCATATTTCTATTAACAGCCCGAATTCGGCTGCAGCTGTGTCAACGTTACTACATTGGTAAGTTGAGATGAGCAGGCCTACCATGTAAGTTTCATACGTTGGTCAATGGAGAACTCTCGTTCAGCTTATATCAACATGGCTCCAATGGTAGAGCTTTCATGTCACAGTGTGATACTGTTATACAGATTTAAACATCTTATCTCAGTTTCCCTCATTTGAGTGTGGACATTATTTACTGAATGGTGGTTTTTATTGTGTGTTTGTGTTGTGCTGGGAATTTGGTGTTCACAAAGTTTCATCAAACATAACATGTTTCAATACTAGCTAAAGTGTGTTGGTATTTGGTGTGTGTGGTCTTATGTATCAATATTAATGTGTACCAGCTGCTCACTTTATACCCTTGATCCTTTTAGGCATGTGTCTCCCTTCAGAAAACTGAACAATACCCGGAAATAAATTCTCCACCAGGTTTGTGTCGATTCAAACATGTTACCACTCGAACGAAAGTTAATTACTGAGTTATTTTGATTCGCTTGTTGACTCCAACTAGTATGCCTCATTTCTCCAATCTCAACTTCACAGCCTGCATGTAATTAGATAATATTACTCGACTGACCTTTAGAGAAATAGGAGATTGGACATCAGTATAGTGTTTTTATTTTCTGTTTGTCATAGGTTGTCTTCTCTAAAATCAGTCTAAGAGAACTCCTCGTCTTTCAGTACTTGGATATAAATTGATATGAGAAATGTTAGGAATTGGGCCAAACTTAGTGTTAGCACTAGATAGGATACAGTTAACTTTAGATAAATGGAATGGTAGATTCACTTACTACCAAATAATCAGTTATTTGTATAAGGACTGAGATAACAAATAGTGATATGTTTCAATTTTGTTTGAAGAGTAGTGGCTTATATTACTGACACAGGATGACCTCGGAGATCAAAATACTCTTACTAAGCCAGCACTAGCTCTATATTCATTGGTAATAAAGAGGTATACTAAATTTCATATTGTGTGCATTAAATTTTGAATGTATCGTTAGTCTGGCATCCTCCTTATGGTTGAACGCCTGGAGTGTGCATCACACACATCATCCAATATTCTTATCACTCAATAAACAACAATAACGATGACATAGTCCTACCTTCCTTCATGGTGTTGTTGATACCCAGCTTGCCACAAAGACCCCATATCCCAGGTATTTCCATCTTCTCAATTGCAACTCTTACGCATAATTAGAACAAAATGCTTAGATTACACATTTTATGTTTTAGACTGTCGGTGGAAAGTATTGTAATAACACAATGATGACAAACCCTGCAGAAGAGCAGACAGCACTGGGTAATAGTTATTTCACCAGGTTTGTGTAAATACTTTCTTGCGTTCACTCCATCAAACACAAACACCACATAAATTATCTTGTCAGCTGCCATGTACATCAGCAATCTAATGTCGTGTCATCATATCAAAATGGACAGCATAGACAGAATTAGAATACAATATCTTTCTGACATTTGCAGTTTTCTGTCCTTACAAAATTTGTGAACGGACAACTATACATTGTTTACATTTTGTTCATGTGAGAAGACAATCACGCATAAACAAAAACATATTACGATCAATGCATATTTGTCTGATCACCAATATTGTATGGGCAGAGAATTGTTATTGCCAGGAGGATCATCGCATCCTGAACTAGTCGTGGGCGTCTACTCACTTTTTGGTTGTGATGTGAGTAACTTTTGTTCATCGCGCTTTACCCACTGTGCGTACCAGCTGCGAGACAATTCACACTCAATTAGGGTTGTTATATCCTAATGCTATGCGAATATTCTAGGGATTTGTTAGTTATCTAGTTTAATAACGATAAAAGGCTTGAAAACAAAGCCCTCCTAAGCTTGTGGTTGAAAATGTTGAAAATAATGCATCCAGATATGATGACTTTGTGTCCTAATTTCACACTATTTGACTCACTACATTATTATTTATTTTCAGTATGGAAACATGGTGACATCTGACGTAACCTCTATAGCTCAACACTTTGTCGTGCTTTGACCATGACGCCATTTTGGAGTCGGAAAGTATCAGATAACGGTATGTCATTTCACAATTTTTGCACTGTATTGGAAAAGTAATGTTGCAAGGGGAGTGGTCAAGGGAGCTCGCCAACTGTTTTATTCAATACCCCAGGGTATTTCAACACAGGATTATATATAATATGTAAAACAAAGATCCCCTAAAGTCCAATTTCCAATAACTACCAGAGAAATTTAATATAATCAGGTCAGTGATGACATTATAACATTTAACTAAATTTGCTATGACATCCTGGACAAAATACCATAGAGAATTTTGATGATATAATATAGATGATTAGATGCCTACCTGTCTGGTCTCATTGAACCCAAGAAATTTGCAGCACCATACTAATGCTTGCTGCTAATGCTGCTTAGAGTGTTATAACCCTCATATTGCAGTTCAAGAAACGTATTTCCAAAATTTACAAGGACGCAAAAAAAAGGTGTAGCTTTAGGTGATGATAAATATCAAATTTTTTGGTTAGCATGTCTGTCATGGAGGCAAGTTCACCCCTAGTGTTACCTCATGTGAACCCTTTAGCTTGTGATATTCTAAACTGTAGGCCATATGTATGTAGGCCAAAGGTACACACTATGTACCCCAAGGGTACCTATGTCATATGAACCCTAAAAATCTGGGCAACCGTAAAGTTGTTTGCCTACAAATACCATCAATGATGCATTGATGAATGAAGATCAAAGAGATTGCCCATTGATATTTACGGAGAGGTCTGCACATACTGACAAAGCTTCCCAGTAGATTGCTCATGGTGAAGGCTCCATAGTGGCAAATCTTCCACGATGAGGAATCTGCTATGTTTAGATTGTACAAACGTCATTATCTGTCTAGTTGTCCATTTGTGCTATTGATATATAAACCTATCAGAGTTAATAGCATGATATGTTTCGTAGTTGTCTCAGCTCCCACAAAAGAAGAGAAACCCCTTGACCTTTATAACACAATACTGGTAACTATAAAGTTTATCGAAATAGGATTAGTCATATCTGCATGATGTTCCAAGCCGAACAAGGATACAGTTTCCTAACATATCGAACAAAGCTGTTTTCCTATCTGTGGTACACATTCAATTTTATTTTTTGTCGAATTTAGGACCTGTTGGTGACGGTGTTCACATAGTCAGTGGGAGTGATTGTGGAGATACCAAACAAATTTCTCCTTGTGATGGCGCATTAGAATGTTGCACCATCAAACAACATGCAAATGAAAGGAGGATATACTTCAGCGCTATTTCATCCACTTGTCCCAACCATCGGGTGAGGGTTTTGGAACAAAATTATACACTCTTTAAACCTGGTAAGTTTGAGTGTGTGTCATACCTCATGATGACTTTGAATATGAAAGTTTAATTCCTCAATTTATTATAGTCAAAGTAGCTGTGTACTGACTTTCCAGTCCAGAGTAATTGCCATACAAAATTCAACCCGCTTCAAAATGAGGCAAAAAATGCCATTTTATGAAAAAATTATTATCTTAATAATACTAAAATGTGGTTCGTAATGAGAAAACAGAGAGGCTTGTTTATAATAAAACATAATTTTTTGTAACATTGTAGGTGTTGTTTTGTTAAGGCAGAGAGTTTCTGGTAACATCAAGCAGCTCATTCTAAGGTCAGTCAGTATCTATCAGTATCTACCGAAACATCAGTTATCAGATAAGTGTTTGAAGGACAATGTGGTGCCATATTGTCAAAAGTTTCATTCACTTATGGCTCATCGTTTTAAGTGGTGCTAAAAAACGCAAACATAGTTCAATGCTTCTTGTGAACACTAAGGACAGGTTTGCTGGTGCCAAGCTCTTGTGTTCTCTGTAGTGATCCCTTTCGAGATCATCAAGCTTTGCTTGGTACCTTGACTCCACAGCTTTTAATTTATCTTTTATTTCCCTATACAATAGTTGGTATCCTACTTTCGCAACTCTGCTTTGGGGGTTCTTCTTGCATTCTTTTCGATTTTTTAGGTAATTCTTTAATTGTAGTGCTGAAGTTTTTACCTCAAATGTCCATAACTCTATCAACGCTTGCTCATCTAAAAAGAGAATTCACATTATAATCAAATCTGACAGTGTTTATATTGCAAAAGATAAATTTACTTGTTTCTAATATTTAGGGATGAAACTCATTGACACAATTACAAACAACATCAATACAGTAGATGGTTGACTGTCGTGTGTGATGCCTACTAACTGAACTCACTAAGGGCTACCTAATCATCCAACGTCTAAAATCATGTGAGTTTTCTTGTTGCAAACTATAGTTCCCTAGTTGATCCACAATACCAAACACAGTGTTAGCAGCATCGAACTGCTAATGGTCGTGTTAATATGAGTAAACATTTATGCTCACTCGCTGTCCAGGTTTGTTCATCTTTTTTTGCCCTTGCCATCATGAGCTAGAAATAAAAATATCGACTAGTAGCATAAAACTTGTGTCATTTGGAAGCAACAGTTTGTACCAGCTATCAAATTCACATGTTGGGCATGAGGCATTATATCAACTCGCTATGAAACCGGAACTCAAGATCTATGTCAAAAGACGCTTTGTATGATCATGAGGGAGTGAGGGGTTTTTTTGTCATTAAACGAGGTGAGGCAGGGATCAAATCGAACGCATTGATTGGTACAGAAATAGAGAGCTGACACTGATTCAATATTTACCATATTCCTACCTCATAGCACATTTAACCCGAGCTGTTCTCTCTTTGCCTTTATAACCATGTAACCCATGATAGATGCATATGGACATGATAGACTTGATATATATTTATTTTTACTTATCAGTAGCCGAAACTTCAGGAGAGGCAGGTACATCATCTGACTTTCCTATGTGAACAAGAAATCAGAAGTCATTGAACAGCGAAAGTTATAGGTAAGTAACATTTAATTTCTCTTGGGTGAACCTAATGATCACATTACTATCCATTCTCTTGGCCTTTATAAACATTTAATCAAAAAAATATATGGCTCAAAAAATGGTGTACCAGATTCTTACAGTGCAAATTTTTTGTTTTTCGTTACCGGCTAACAAATTCATGCGGCGGCATTATAATGAATGTTTAATTCATACAGATTTTGATATTAAGATATACTGCCTGAATACAAGCTGTAGCAGGAAAAAAAATTATTTGTGGTGAGGCTGTATACTGACTCTCGTGATCCTGACTGGGCATGTAGATTTATTGGTGAGGCTAAGTTTTTTGCATGACAATGACAGACTTGGATCTACTTATTTTTACTTTCCAGTAGCCGAATCTTCAGGAGAGGCAGTTACGTCATCTGACTTTCCTATGTGAACAAGAAATCAGAAGTCATCAAACAGTGCAAACTATGGGTATGTGTTTTTGGTCTAGAACAAATTTGGTTATTTCATCGCAAATAGGAAATTCACAGTCAGTCACCATTCACAGTGGAATCTCATAAATAATAGAAAATGATAAGTCCAACACATCACCATTATACGAGAATATTTTCTACATCAGCATTATAGGTTCCTTGTTCCTGTGACAGTGCTTGATCGCCATATAAGATTGGTTCGACACTTTGATATTTGTTATGCAATGTTGTATTCCTCAAACAGAGCTTCATTAAACCCGCTAGCCTTATGTCACTTTACTTGTCTCAGGAATAGGTTATATCAGGTAAAATAATTTAACATGCCAATGTTTTATGGTTGATTTGTTTTCAGCACCTACCTGAAGCTATATCAGTTGAGATGTTCTTGGGGAATACTTCAACACGTGATGTTGACTCTGTGGGAGGTTTGACAGCATCCAGTGATAATCCTTCTACGATGCCTGCAAAATGAACGGCACCCGATGTCTATATGAGTGGTAAGTGATACCCATTGGTCACAGTCTCAAGTCTCAAGAGCATGGCAAATAAGTCTTCATTTGGTCAGAAATCCTGAAGACTCAAGTCCCTGTCTTAAAACTTGAGAACAAATTACCTGACTCAGTCTGAATGCATTAGCAGGCTTGAGATTATGTATTATGACAAAGTGATATCAAGTCCCTTAATGCAAAACTTACTTTCGTCTTCCCAGTCAGTGCCACTATCGTAATGGTCCTCACCATCCTGACAATCTATCTCCTTTATCTCATCTATCTCTCTATTTTAGCGTCTTGTCTTATCTATCCAAAGCTATCTAGTGATACCAAAAAAGTATGAGGTGTTATTATCTTACTACAGCAGAGTAAAATGATATCCCGGCTAGACTGCAGTATGGGAGCCTCTCATTCCATTCATCAACTTACCTTGTTCTCTGACATAAACTTACGTGTCAGAATCGTTCTGCTGTTTTTTTGTTTACTCAGTCTCAAATCTGCTGCTGCCAGAGATACCATTGAGTCCTTAGATTTAGAAACTGTTGCATCAATGATGATCTTGTATCGCCTCTCTTCATCTTCAATGGCACTCCTAGACTGCATGCGAGTGATAGATGTCAGCAGATAGTTCATATTCTGATGATTACTACATTCCCCAAAGCCTCTGCAATCGCAAAAATGTATTTACCATCTCAACCTGCCAATGTTAGGTTGTAATCAAAATGGATCAGTAAAGCACTGCACATAAATTAATAGAGTCATGTCCAATTATGAACATGTTATCAAATTATTTATACAAGGGTAATGTCAATGATTATCTCAAGTCTACTAGTTTCCATCTCTGGTATAAAATTTTAATGTAAAATTGTCCTCCACAGCGATAGCCCACTAGATTAATAATTAACTCTAATTAGCTCTATGTATGTAACCAACGCTTCGACCTATTAGTTACTCACCTCAAGTCATGGAACTGTCCCTCTTCCGCTTCTACAGCTACAGTCAGAAGAGATATATACCTGTACATCAATGGCATATGAGCGATTACAGAATGATATGGAGCCCCGAATATCTTTCTGAGAGAGGCAGCTGGATTTTTCGGTTTTCCAAAGATTATTTCGTATCCTGTCGCAAACTCCAAGACCTTCAGCTGAAAGCGTAAGACCTTGGTTTCGGTTCTCTTATGGTCCACCTCATATGCCATTTCCTGTATTTGGCACAGGCTGTACAGGGTCTTATAGATATGCCTGCATTGACTGTAATAGTAATTGTAATTTGTTATGGTCCAACATTTATTTCCAACAGCAATACTTGGGAACTTTTGAGTTCTAGTTAGGCTTTTGAGGCCAACCGATCACTTGAATCACTTGATCATTGAAATCCATATTCATCATCATAATTACACATGTAAAAAGAAATGTCAATGATACCGGCAGTACGGCTTCCTCTTTTTAGCTAATTCTTAATTGCTGCACTAAGCAAGCAAAATAGTTTATCATTGAAACGTCAAACCTGAGGTTTGTGGAGTTCCGATAAACATAATCAAGTCATGCTCCCTGGTAACATATCAGATTCAAAAACTGTTCAAAATTGAACCTAGAAGGAGAGATTCTAAAACCGTCTAGTCTGACCAATTGAAGTGTCTTGATTCCAAATCTGGTTACAGTTTTCTTCTAGGCCTAGTGGATCACGAGGTACAGGAGCTGGAAACCATTCCAAATTATGTGAAAGTCACATATAAGTTTACTATATGTTTTATATAAGAATTATCATTGAGCGAAATTTGCAAAATTATGAAGTACGACTCTGGAGCTCAATATCTCGGCTTTTAAGGTACCTAGATTCGAATTTCAACTTCCTGTGGGTGCGGAAGACCTTCCTTGACAACCTCCATTTTGACTCTAGGACTCTTAGATTTTCCACAATCGACCGTTTTATACACTAAGCTTTCACCTGCGATTTGGGGACATATTTCAATGCACAGTTTTGTGAATTATGCACACTACTAACTGGAGTATTTGTAGTGCCTATAGTAGTAGAAGTTGTAGCAGCCAGGCCTGCCAACACCCAACCTCAGACTGGGGTATTGGAGCAATGATATAAATTGATTGGAGTGAGATTTCACAGTCAGAGAAATTATTCTCCAAATGATCATGATGCTGATATAATCTCACTCATAAATCATAGCCACTGTTTTCGTATGCTGACATTATTTCACCACTCTATATTTCGCTACTACCACATTATTTTTAAGGGTTTGGGGAAGGGTGTTTGTGGTTTGGGCTATTGGATTTGTGGTTTGGTCAATTTGAGCTTGGGGTAGTGGCGAAATGTTATTGGCGAAATGTGTCGCGTTCACTGTTTTCAGTGGGGGATCGGGCTGGGCTGTAGATTGTTCACAGCTAAGCAGCAGTTATGTTTCCCTTTCATTAGATCTACGATCGCCCTCTAACCATTCATTCACCACCACTGTCACAGGCATTCGTATGGTGTTTGGCACCTGACAATAGCTTGACGCAGACTGGTTGTTGGCCAATGGCTACTGCATAAAAAAGGTATTCATCCATTTGGGGCAGTTTGGGGCCCCAGGGGTTCAGCTTTCAAAAAAACATACACCATGCTCAAGTCATTTTCAACGTCTAGGGGGGCCTTCTAACGTCAACGTATCCTTTTTGGTCTGAGTAGTAAAATGATTCTTGGCGCAAATAAAAGCATCCACAAAGAAACGAACGTGAGAAATGGCTGCTCTGAATGAGCAAATATTGTGTGAATACTTTATTTTCAGGATGAGTACAAGAAAAACTCGAAAACGTGTAGCAGAGGTAAGCTGATAATAATTTAGCATTAACATTCGCATTTCGTGCTGTAATGGTGCATTAGCTGATTAATGTCTAACTGGTAAACTGCCTAACAAAGCCAAAGCTTGGTTGTTTACACCTAAACAGAAAAATGTGGGTAACATTGACTCACTGGTATTGTCATTACAGGTTTCTGTCAGTTTCGAGGTAGGAGAGAATGTGTCGGCGCTCTGGCCACCGGATGGCAGGTGGCACAATGCAGTTATATAGAAGTGGTGAGCACCAGTGGAATCAGTGAGAAATTTGATGATAGTTTCACAAGGACCCTTAAAGTGCATCAAGTAAGTGAGAATGGAGTAGAGTTGTGTAATGTGTACATGCGATAAAGTGAGCAGGATGTACTTTTTTAAGTCATTATCCTACTGTTAAATTCAGCATAGGATCGCTATTCGTTTTGACTTAAGGTTAAAAGTGTATAAGGTAACCTGCACTAGGACCTTTTTGCCGGTCAGGAAAGCTTTGAAGCAAGTCAACAACAGTGTCTGTCTACTTCTGTTTTCTTGAATTTGTATGTTTAGCAAGTATTTCTCTAACAGGTGTGTCTATGGCCAGGTAAAGAATTGCTATGAGCTATGATTCATTGTTTTGAATGTTACAGTTTGATGGATTGATACCTATTATAGTTAGTATTCACATGACAGTTATATGCTAATATTTTGATGCAATTGCAGAAAGCTTTGTTACAATTTTGAAACCTTCACATGATGTAAAATTATGTCATAATCCACAGGAGCTGCCATTCTTTGCCTGATAGTGCTCTCCACAATAATGACTCTGTGTAAGGCGTTAAGTTTAGTTGGAACATTGTCAAGATGGGGTGGACTCAGTGGTCAATGCTTTCCGGCTGATTGTATTGTACTAATCGGCAGATACAGAAAATGTCGTAGATGACCTCGTGTGAATCTTGACTTGTGTTTGTTGCAGACGTAAAAACTCAGAGAACACATAAGAATGTGAGAGATCCCGCCCCAGCTGGTCCGTTGCAGTTATCATCTGCCTCAAGGAGAGAAGTCTCTAGTAAGTATACATGTTAGCCAGAATGGAGATATGCAAATCTGATGTCTCCCTACCCATTTATTTTATGCAGCCGTCAGCCATCTGCGACCTACAATTAGGCTTTGACCTGGAATTGTCTAAGTCTGCTGGTGTGTTAGCTTGGAATGATAAGGCTATAATCACTATTCACTGTGCAGTCTATAGTATTGCAGGTATAGCATTGCTAGAATACATACTTATACAATAACCTGTAGGTAGATATTCTATACTATTGTATGTATCTTGTCTTGTGCTTGTTGCAGAACTAACAACTCATAGTACGGACAAGAATGTGAGAGTGCCCATCCCAGCTGGTCAGTTGCAGTCATCATATGAGCCGAACGCTGGCAGCGGTGTACTAATTTCTTCTGCCTCTAGTAGAGAAGTCTCTAGTAGAGGAGTCTCTAGTAAGTATATTGTTGGCTAGCTCAGAGATACACAACTTTGTGGCCACCCTACCCATTATATGTTGGCCACAGCCGTCTGTGGCCTACAATTAGGTTTGACTTGGAATTGTCTAAGTCTGCTGGTGTGTTTGCTTGGAATGCTAAGGCTATGATTACTATTCACTGTACAGTATATAATATTGCAGGTATAGCATAGCCAGAATGCGTACTTATACAATAACCTTTAGGTAGATATTCTATACTTTTGTATGCATCTTGTCTTGTGTTTGTTGCAGAACTAACAACTCAGAGTACGGACAAGAATGTGAGAGAGCCCATCCTAGCTGGTCAGTTGCAGTCATCATATGAGCCGAACGCTGACAGCGGTGTACTGATTTCTTCTGCCTCTAGTAGAGAAGTCTGTAGTAGAGAAGTCTCTAGTAAGTACATATGTTGGCTAGCTCAGAGATACACAAATTTGTGACCACACTACCCATTATATGTTGGCCACAGTCGTCTGCGGCCTACAATTAGGCTTTGATATGTAATTGTCTAAGTCTGCTGGTGCTAGTGCGTTAGCGTGGAATGCTAAGGCTATGATCACTATTCACTGTACCGTATATAGTATTGCGGGTATAGCATACAGTAACCTTTAGGTAGATATTCTATACTCTTCTATGTATCTTGTCTTGTGTTTGTTACAGACCTAACAACTCAGAGTCTCAGTACGGACAAGACTGTGAGAGAGCCCATCCCAGCTGGTCAGTTGCGGGTAGGTACGAAAAGCCGAACCACGAACTCACGAACTACGAACCCTCATAAAACAGAACCCAGGATTATCCTCTCCTTCTTAAATCAGTTTAAATTGTCAGTGGCCAATGAAATGTCATTATTTGGATAAGTGACCAATAATATAACAGATATCAAACTTTGACTTTTAACAGAGCTCATTGCATCTTAGCTTGGTGCACAAGCTCAAGGTCATTTGATTAAAAATTATGGAGAGCAAGGTGGCACAGTTTGGTGCACACCAAGTAGATGTCAAATTTGAAATTAGTAATGATGAATCCAAATGAACTTTTGCATTAGAGAGAGGAATGGTTTGACTATATATTCCTGCAAGTTTGAAAATGATTGAAGTATTTGGAGCTACTAGAGAAGGCTGTAATGGAGGACAAACCTCACTTATTATTATCTATTAGAAAAAGAATGGTCACAGTTTAGTATATTGGAGTCTCTTGACTTGACTCTTCACTGGAGCAGAAGGCTATCTCCTGCATCATCAAATCTCAACAGAGTTAACAAGTATGTTCTATTGGTGTTAGCCTATCTTGAAATATTGTTTTGAATGTTCATGGCTGTTCTTTGGCTGTTCTTCAAAGCATGAGGGGGGAAAGTAGCCTGACCTCTGAATATACATTATTATTCTCTTCTATAAAAATTAGGTCATACATACAGCATTTCGTGCTACTCTAAGAGATATCAGATCAGTGTTGCCTTTACATTAGCATCATCTCTGAAATGATTCTATGAAAGTGGTTAGGCAAATACTTATATGAACTGCATAGGGCCTATTGCAATGATTAACATAAGAAATCTTCTGTTTGTAGATGTCCATGCGGGCCCTTACTCATCACAACTTCAGCTATTGATTTCTCTTACTCGTACCACAGAATACCAAAAAATGCCTGTTTTCCTCCTAATAATATAGTGCGACAATGGGTATTTTGGGTTTGATGGTCAGACTCACATGCTGTTCTATAGCTGTGTAACGAAGTCAGGTTCAAGCTGAGGTGGCCCGGCCTAAACTGATAATGATAATATCCTAGTCTTCTGCAACGGCCTCGTGTAATTAAGCTGGAAGTTGGGTCAGGTATGTATCAAAATAAATTGTGTATTACTCATTTTATCCCGGCCGAGCATGATTGATATATAATGTGGTATGAGGTTCACCAGTCACCATCTAGCCATAAAAAAGCAAATAATATTAACCGGCAATGACGAAACTGCGAGCTTAACTCATGCTGCCCTAAAGCTAGGAGTAGAGTGAGGTGAGCAAAAAAGTGAGTTATAAATTTTAACTCATAATAACATGACATATAATATCAAACACTTCTCTTTGGATTCATATGCGATATTTTCTGGTTTTTTTAGTTGCACAGTACCAGAAGACACAGCACGATCCTCGTGATAGCTGGTGTGCAACAGTGATGGCTTGATAGTTAGCTTACTGTCATTAACAACATACATTGCCACTACGATTGGATAGGAACTGCTTTATGTCCCCAATGGTTTACCATCACATGTGTATTCACAGCCATGAATGCTCACACTTCAGTTAAAATCCACCCGAGCCATTACTATTCTCTCAGGCCTTGTGTCTGCCTCTCATTTTGCCGCTATTTCAGGCAACATAATATACAAATAAGTTCATTGAATACACATATAAACACCATCAACAGTCTCTTCTCTGAACCATTACCTTTATTTAAATGGGCATATAATATATTATCTGCTTGGATCACCTTATCACTCACATAAACAGAGTATTTGCAAGCATCATTTAATGAGTAAAAGGATTACTGCGAGCGCCACTTGTGCATAACCACTCAATTTTCCAGGATCAGTCGCACCACCGTGGTAATGATCACTAAGTATGAACTCGGTGGCTCCCAGCTCTCCGGAACCTCTGTCTCAATCTGGAAATCGTTCAAGCCATGATCTTGCCTGGTGTCTTTTCTAGAATAAAATCCCCTTCTTTGTTCAGTTGGGGACAAACTCCCTGCTCCCCTCCCTTTTCCCCTCCCACCCTCCCTGCTGCTACTATGTCCCAAACTGTCTGCTGGGATGGGAGTTGTCACCCTACCATTTGCCTAAGTGCAAGAGAGGATAACCCTGTTCTTCAAAGGTCCAATTTTGTTACGAAGCATGTCATTGGACAAAATTATGTTATCAGACACAGAAGGTTCGGTTTTTTAAAGGTTCGTAGCTTGAGAGTTCGTGGTTCGGTTTTTCGTACCTACCGGTCAGTTGCAGTCATCATATGAGCTGAACGCTGGCAGCGGTGTACTAATTTCTTCTGCATCTAGTAGAGAAGACTCTAGTAAGTATATATGTTGGCTAGCTCAGAGATACACAAATTTGTGGCCACCCTACCCATTATATGTTGGCCACAGTCGTCTGCGCCCTACAATTAGGCTTTGACTTGGAATTGTCTAAGTCTGCTGGTGCTAGTGCGTTAGCTTGGAATGCTAAGGCTATGATCACTATTCACTGTACAGTATATAGTATTGCAGGTATAGCATAGCCAGAATGCGTACTTATACAATAACCTTTAGGTAGATATTCTATACTCTTTTATGTATCTTGTCTTGTGTTTGTTACAGACCTAACAACTCAGAGTACGGACAAGAATGTGAGAGAGCCCATCCCAGCTGGTCAGTTGCAGTCATCATATGAGCCGAACGCTGGCAGCGGTGTACTAATTTCTGCTGCCTCTAGTAGAGAAGTCTTTAGTAGAGAAGTCTCTAGTAGAGAAGTCTCTAGTAAGTATATATGTTGGCTAGCTCAGAGATACACAAATTTGTGGCCACCCTACCCATTATATGTTGGCCACAGTCGTCTGCGCCCTACAATTAGGCTTTGACTTGGAATTGTCTAAGTCTGCTGGTGCTAGTGCGTTAGCTTGGAATGCTAAGGCTATGATCACTATTCACTGTACAGTATAGAGTATTGCAGGTATAGCATAGCCAGAATGCGTACTTATACAATAACCTTTAGGTAGACTACGGCAGACGAGCTGCGCCATGTGTGTAAAATATTTCAGAATAGCGCAGCTCGGCTACATGAGTTTTACATATGGCGCAGCTTGGCTAGGTGAAGTTTACGTGTGGCGCAGCTCGGCTAGAAGCAATTTTCTGATGGCGCAGCTCGGCTAGAGGCACATTTTCACGTGTTGCAGCTCGGCTAGAGCCATATTTATCAATCAAGAGGACACGACTCCCAAATTGAATAGTCTGGTAGTAGGCAATCGGAAGGATGGGCGGAGTCTCTGTCTTTTGGAGGTGTTAAACGTTACACTATTTTCAACTTGGTCTGCATACACATTCATTCACAGATAGCAACTCACACAGACTAGTAGTACCTACTCAACCTAATAATGGCTAATAATCTTAATAACAACATCGATATGTTTGGAAAGTCACGAGGTGCCTGTCAGGTCAGCTGCTGTGAGTGTAAGCAATTTAGTCACAACAAGGGACTTCACACCTGCCAGGTATGCCTGCATTGAGCTAGGCATCATGCGGTTATCAGAACTGAAAAAGAGGAGGAAACCATAAGAGTCAGGAAGCCACAGGTGAGTCTCTTTGATTTTGAACAACAACTCAGCTGTGCCTTAGGTAAGGTTTTTCTAATGCAAACCATGCTCATTGATTTATTGTTGTTTGACCTGGTCCAAGGAGTTAGAGAACACCTTGGTGTGGTGGTTTAACCAATAATTTAATAATGGGTTGAGTTGTGATCAGTGTTTGTAACCAGTTAGTTTGAACAGGGAGGATTTGAAGTTATCAGTGACTTATTCATTGGCACTTTGGAAACTATCTTCCTGACTATCAACCTTACTCAGAAGAGCATTTATTTTAGATATAAATAAGTGATCTCATTTGGTTCTGCTGGCAAATCCACTTTTTAAAAAGGAAGCTATATATATACTATACAAAAATGGAATTTTCATTGCTATCTTACTAATGGGAAAGTCATAAAATTTATTCTTCCACTCATTGCCAATAATCGATTTCCATGAAATTTCTATAAAGACCAATATAACATTTAAAAAAAATGAAGCAATGTGTGAACATTGTTTTCTGCTAGCTTGACAATATGAATTCTGCAGCAATCTAAGTGAGGTCACTACAATTAAATGGGCTTATGGTTTTGCTGGCCTCAATCCTTACCCGAAAACCTAATTCAATCTGTTAGCACGAGTCTGACCTAATACCACAATTTCAAACAATTTGTCAAACTTTTAATTGATATTGATACAAACATGACAATTCACACCAGTGGGTTGCTGCATAACCACACAGGAGATAACACTACTTTGATAATATGGACAAGCTAAAATTGCAGTTCAAGAAAACATCCCAATACATTAGGGAAATTTATTGGGAGTTTTTACCTAGGTAATACATACAGATGTACATACTCAGACTCATACATGATAATAGCTTAGCTTCAGCGTATAGTCTAACGAAATTTGTGAAAGAATGGGTCTGAAGAGAATGGGACTTTCTGTCTGTTGAGGCAATGAACAATTTCTATGATACACTTTTCACATTTATGTGCTGGACGGGTTTAGAATCCAACATACATGAAGAAATAATAATCTGTCTAGAAAAGCAAACAGATGGTCTCCCTGTATAAACCAGTTTAAATAGAGATTTCTGAAATGAAAGCCTATTGACTATGAACTATTGGTAGACTGAGGACCTACATACAGCAATATATAATATAGGGTGGTTGATATCAATGGAGCGGAAAAGTTAGGTTCAAAGTAGAAAAGTTTGATTCAGAGTCGAAAAGTTTGATGCAGAGTAGAAAAGTTTGATGCAGAACAGAAAAGTTTGATGCACAGAAGTATGATTAAATTCAATGAAATGTTTAATTCAATTCAGGCCTTTTTAAATTAAATTCACAGCAGATAAGTTTAGTTTTATCCGGCTTTCTGGGCCACGGTACAATTGAAGATATTTTAAATATGAGAACAAACCATGAACACTCGATCCAACAATTTTTTTAAATTATTAAAACCAACAACAAGGAAGGATAGAGTTCCATGTTGAGCAATGGCATAACCTTATTCCACATGTACCTTTTTGATGTTGGATGGGGCCAGTTTGGCCGACGGAGCATCTCTGGCCGTGTGGTGGATAGCAGATACTGTTGGCACTTTTTATCTGGGCTCTTCATGATGTTCGTGTGATGATTCTGTATTTAGTTGGAGGGTTGGCCGCCACTCTAGTCACAGACTATCTGCATGACCCATGCTAATTTACTTTCTTTTGATCATTTTTACAATGTCTCCTCATAGCAGAATCCAAACAGAAAAATTTCCAATGTTTACCAAAATCCTTCATCATTGCATAGTCTAGCCTTCTCTTGAAATCGAGAAGTTATCAGCAATAAATTTTATCCAGAAAATCTGGCAAAAAATGAATTCGATGAGTTACTCTTATTTATTTGACGAAGGACAAGTCTTGTTTGCAGAGTATTCACGGTTTATCTAATCCATAAAATTACCTTACTGTTCCGAAAACTTATTCCAAGTTAGTCCCTTTTTAGAAGAGAGAAAAGAAGCAAGATAGCCTGATGCCCTGGTGAGTAACAAGCCAACATCTGTGATAAGTTGACTTTATCTTTCTCTGGCCCTTGTCCATTCATTACACACCAAATAATCATGTGTGACATATGGCACGTTGTGGTCTCCAATTAAATAAGGCCAGTCTATGAAAGGCACAAACTGCCGAATTTCGTGATAAATGTTTCAATCTTGATATATTTATATTATTTACATTTACCAATCATCATTCAGCCTTCATCTTTGCATTTTTTGGTGGTGGAACATACCGCCCAACCACTTAGCAAGATACGCTCCCTAGTCATTGATGACGGGTACGATCTTTGCTGCCAACTGCACAAAGACATTCCCGCTATGTGCAACTACGCAATCCGATTTATTAATTATTTTTTATTTCAAGGGGGTTGAGGTTGTTTTCCAAGAGAGCGACGGGACCAAGACTCGTGTCAAGGGCCTGTGCGTGGATTACGTAAGTTAATTTATTGAATTTTATTCACTGCTACATGTGGTTATTTCCTTTCTATTATTGAAAAAGTAAACATTTTCCCTGAAGTTTTATTTTAGGAATTTGTCAATAATTAACTGTATAACATGTCATATATCGAGTCTTCTCTCTTGTCTTTACAACTTGCTAGGGGCATTATTATTCTTAGTCAGTTGTTAATGGTGTCATAGTCAGTATCATTGTTATCCTCCTGTGTAGTGGAGTCCTCAGGAGTACATCTTTGCTATCAGCTCATCAATCTAAGATGTAATCTATAGTTTACTTTATTTGTTGTTGCGCTGAGCTATTATATTACTTTTACTAATCCTTTGGTTTAAACTTGGAATTGTGGTGAGTTGTCTACTGAAATTGTCTCAGTTATTAAGTCTATTCTTTAGAAGTTGTGTAATATGAATAGAATTATTTTCTATTCATAAATATTCCAGTGAATGTTTTCCCTTTCCAACTCTGTTTTTTGGGAACAATTATTGGTTATTAAAATAATTTATTGATTTTCAAATTACTAATTCACAACTTGACTAGAGTTACGATCATCACAACTATTTTTGTTGATGTGGCATTCATTGGCTGATACACATTCTTCTAAAAAGTTTGAGAGTAAGGAGGTGTCATGTTAATTGCACAAGCACAAGCTGCAGATATTAGAGTTTTAAAACTGTCATTTTTATTTATTGTAGGTGCTGCCTAAAGACAGGACATCCCTGTCACTATATGAGCAGTGTTTAGTAAAGAAAGGATGGGCCAGCGGGAGGATGCTCCTAAGAAAAGAAGGCCTTCATGTTGATAAGGATACTCCCGGCAACATCCCTAACAAACTTTTTTTCAGAAAATGTAAGTATTATTTGTTATATACCATTTTACTACCATACCACCCACGTTCTCAATTTGGGCACTGTAGATCAGCTATGGGCATCCTGCGGCTGTTCTGTGTCTTATTGTGGCTGCATGCCTGTAAAAGTAGTTACACATTAATTTTGATTCCCATTTTGTTATGCGGATATCCAAGAAGGCATAGCACTCTGTAATCATAATATATTTCAAAAATGTGGCCATTCTGTATTATGCATGTAGCTTAGCTTCCTAACCCGTCATTTTTAAGTCGACAGGCAGATTTGTAGCAAAAAACTCTCATGTTACCTGCATTTCGGTTTCTCACATCACAAACATTGGCGAAAATTTCCGCTTTGCCCTTTTGCCATACACATGAAACACTGGGATACAAACATGTACACAACCAAATCCTGAAAATCATTAGGTAACATGACGCAGCAAAACCTCAGAAGATTAGATAAAACAGTATTTCTGTTTGGCTGATGTTTCTAGCTACATACCGCAGTTTTTACTCATAAATCTGTTTTAGTTTGTACAAAATAGGAAGTGCCAAAACTTTCACCCCTGTTCCAATTTTATGCCTGAAAGATATGTTGCCGACTTTTGAGTTGCTCCTGTGTAAAATGTGACCAGTTTCGGAAAAGGTAGCCCACCCATGCTGTACAATATAGATATACCCATTGCAGAAATATTGTGTTGAGTTGTTGCAGCATTTAATTGGGATTCAAGCAAGGACCACAAGATTGGGTCTCCTCTAGATGATCTGATGAGCTACAATTGTGAAAGTAAATCCTGGCTGGTCAGTTTGACATAAAGATTTTTAATATTGAGTCAATATGGCATAATCCACTGCTGCACAAATGTTTATAATACTCATTATGATAATCTTACTATTGGTTGGAGGGTGTCTGTCAAATCGAAAGACTTGGGATATATTGGATTGAGGATTTTTTTTGACATACTTAATTTTCGCACAGCTGAGATAGCCAGTTGATAAACCAGAAATCAAAGATCTGAATGAAACTGAATGAAATTGCAGTGAAGACAATTAGACGAGGATTATCCATGTGAATACAATTGATTTGAATCTGTTTCAGACCCAAGCACCATTGTATCATTTGTGTATACCAAGCTTATGAGCCAAGATTCAAAGCGTCAACTCAGAATCCTTATTTTTTGCTCTAAAACATTTGTTCAAAAAAGAGGTGTATAGTCAACCTCCTGTACTTTTTCTGTAAATGAATTATTACCTCATAGGAACAAAAGACCCCAGGACCCTATTTTGTTCCTAATGAGTTTGTACTACCTCATTGATGTTCTATGTTCTGATGTGTGAGATCTGTTTCTTTTCCATAGGTGATAATGCTCACGAGAATGACAGAGAGTGTGTTGTGTTAAATTTGAGGTGAGCCTTTATTTGATTTTCACTAGGTTTGGTACATTTTTTAAATCAATTGTTTAATTCAACTTAATTGATGATGATGTGTTTATTTGTCTCATCAATTAGAGAAATAAAATGCTTCATGTGAGTGCTCTCTTGTTAAAAGTATGGACGGTAAAAATAAATGGATAAAAATTCACATAAAAAGTTTACTTTTTTGAAAAAACGCTATTTAGATAGTGAACACAGTTAGCTCTAAAACAAAGTTTGCGAAGGTTTACTCTGTACCGGATGGTGGAATATCGGCCTGATGGGCATTGAGTAAATGTCAACATGGGAGTTTGTTCGGTTGCCACCATGCAAAGACTCTTTGTAGCGAGTTTGTTGTGGTAGAGATCGGCTACTGCGGTGAAGGTGATATCTCCTGCGAGGCGACCGGCTGAGCGCACCACTCGCTGTAGATGTTTTTTAGAGTCTGCACTAAGATGAGAATATATCACTACTAGATGATAGAGTAGGATGCTTTCGATGAAGGATTTGTAGCATGATGTAATCAATCTGGTATCTATTCCCAGATGATACAGCTTGCTCATAATGTGAAGTCGAGTTCTAGCTTTCTTTACAGTTCGGTTGGCAGAGGCTGTAAAGTCAAGTTTAGTAGTTAGCGTAGTACCAAGATACACGAACTCCGTTACTTGATCGATCGGGGAACCATTTATTACCAGCTGTTGTGTGGTCGGGTTATCCCGTGCATTGCTGAAAACCAGTTCTTTGGTCTTCTTTGAGTTAAGAAGCAGGTCATGTTCGCAGCACCAAGCATATAGATGATCTGCTTCTTGTTGGAGACACGATGGCTGGGTACTCGTGAGAAACTCTAGTATGACTGTGTCATCAGCATATTTGAGGATTTCGGTATTGGAGTTGAGTGTTGGCATACTGGATACATAGAATGAGAAAAGTAGCGGACTGAGCACACAGCCTTGAGGGCTCCCAGTAGATGTTGTCGTAGATGCTGATACATTGGACGTTGTTATAACACGTTGTGTGCGATTTGTGAGGAAACTGTAAAGCCAGTTAAGAATATTCGGATGAATATCATAATCACAGAGTCTGGAGATTAGCAGGGACGGATTTATAGTATTAAAGGCGCTGGTGTAGTCAATGAATAGTGTTCGAACATAGTTTTTAGCATTATTGTCTAGATGGAGACTTACTGAGTCAATAAGAGTGATGAGTGCATCTTCAGTCGACCGATTCTGCTGATATGCAAACTGTGATGAGTCATCGAGATGTGGGGCTATGCGCCTCACTATCAGCTTCCCCATACACTTTGCTACGACTGATGTCAAAGCTATGGGCCGGAAGTCTTTCGGTTCTGATGCACCGGACAGTTTTGGTAAAGGCTTGATAGTGGCTGCTTTCCATGCTGATGGCATAGTACCTTGCTTCACTGACATATTGAATAACGCCAGCAGCGGTTCGGTGAGCGAGGATGCAGCTGTCTTCAGCAATCGTGCAGTCAGATGGTCTGGTCCAGGGCTCTTATTCGTCTGGAGACTGCGCACTACAGCATAAACTTCAGAAAACGTAAAGAAATCATCACGGTTAACAATATCAGGCAAAAAAGGACTTTCATTAGCCTTTTCAAAACGATTATAGAAAACATTCAAAATATCAGCATCGAGAGAGCACTCTTGTTTAGAATCTTTCAATTTCAATAAAGATTTCAAATTAGACCATGCTATTCTGCTATTAGATTGCATAGATTGTTCAACAGTGGAGGCATATTGTCTCTTGGCATGTCTGATTTCCCGTTGGACCTGGGCTTTCAGTTTAGGGTGGTCAGAGGACTGATCTTTAAAACATTCATTTCTGTAATCAATCAACCTTATGATTTTGGGAGTAATCCAGGTTTTATCATTTGCTGGGATTGTCACATTTACTGTTGGAATGCATTCTTTAATGCAAAAGTTCATATAGTCAATGAAGGTATCAGTAGCTACATTGACATCAGCATCAGGTGAGTTGAGAAGAACAGGCCAGTCGGTATCATCAAGGCAGCTGAGGAGCTTGTTAGTATTGGTCTCATTCCAAACCTGCCTGGCTACTTTGACAGGCTTACTGGTCAGGGCTTTATGCTTGTATGTTGGTAGGAGCAGTACAGAGTGGTGGTCAGATTTACCCACTTTTGGCAGCTTAGTGGTAGTGTAGCTCTTCTTCTGGATATTAACATAACATTTGTCAAGGGTTTTCTCACCCCTGGTTGAACAGGTCACTTGCTGTTTGAAGTGAGGTAGGCTGATGGATGCACTGTTGAAATCGCCCAAAGCAATGATAGTAGCCTGGGGATTTCCTCTCTCTAGTGTTTCTATTTGATGATTTATCTTTGAAACTGCTTCCTTGACAACGGTTGAAGTTGAAGGTCCAAAAAGAGAGCAGTAAATAACCAATAAGATGATACAAGGGATTTCCCTTGGCAACCAGAATGGTCTTAGTCTGATTGCCATCATCTCCAGTGTAGGATCGGTGTGGATCGATATTTGATTACCTATGTCGCACCAGCTATTGTTTATATAAACAATTAAACCACCACCCTTTGTTTTATCAGTGGCTCTATTGTCTCTATCGTGCCTTATAGACCAGTATCCGGTCAGAGTGATTAAACTGTCTAAATGATTTTCAGTGAGCCATGTTTCAGTCAAGGCTAACACACAGCAATTCTGGAGGAATTTTGATGTCACTATGGCCTCCAGATGATCTACCTTGTTGTAAAGTCTATTCACATTTGAGAGATAAATGCTAGGTAATGCTGACTTGATCTTGCCATGGTATTTTGACTCTCTTACTCTGTTCCTGGTGCCTGATCTTTTGCCTCTTATTTTACTCCGCAAAATCTCAGGTGATTGTGCTTTCACTAAATCCTTGTATTTAGTGCTCCAGAGTGTCTTTTGGATGGTTTTAGACTTCCTTCCTATGCTTAATAGTGTTCTACGATCAATGTTGATACAGTAGGCTGTTATTATGTGCCTATACTGATATAAAACTTGATAAATTCAGAGAAGCTTGGAGAGCAAAGTCAAAGCACGGCCGCCATTTTTCGGCGCCAAAAGTAATTCTATGCAACATCAGTAAAATAGACTAAACATGCAGGGCTCTTTGATAAATCTGTGAGGTAGTAATAGATATTGTTCTCACACAAAAATTGAATTCTAAATAGTTTGTTTTACCTAAATAATTTCTGCCTCCTCTCTTTACTCCAATAAGCTTCTCTCCCAAAGGACAATAAATATTATTCATATTTAGTCATTTCACTTTTGAGTCCAGTTTTGTTTGATAGTGGAGGTGAGTTCTCACTTCTGTTAGATAATTAATTTGTTCCGTGATCTTACAGCCCTCCTTTGCCACTGCCAGCACTACAGTTTAACAAACCCCCCCCCCCCCCCCCCGTAAGAGAGGTGATGGAGAAACTGGCAAGTGAGGACCATAATTTGTGCAGGTTTTACACCATAACTTAATGCGGCAATGTCAATAAGTAATTAGAAAATTATAAATTAGAGAGGGCGTTGCAGCAGACTGCATGCCCTGATACTATGTCTGCAACAATCTGTTCACTGTGTTTGTTAGTAGCTCACCAGAAATTTTATTTCTAAGTTATCAGATGAAGACAAAATGCAAATAGGCATTTTTGTATCATTACATAAACATATACACATATATTCTCACACGTTGATAGTGATATGGCTTGCCATGACGCTAAATCTCAATTGGATTCGGAAGTATAAAGAGGTTTTCATTTGTTGCCACCTACTGAACAAAGCCACCGATTGAGTGATCTCCGGCTTACAGTCAACTAAATTTGGGGTACAAAAAAACTGTAACATTGACTAGAAATAAACCCCAATATATAATTGGTACTCTCATTAAAAAACTGTTGTTTTTAGAACGGATAAAGCTGCAAGCAAGAGCAGACCCATGGGAATTATGTACCGTCAGCTGAATGGATGTAAGTCAATGTTTTGTGTATGACATATCAAATCTTATATTAGCTTTATAATGAAACAGGCGACTGGTCAAATGAGACTAAGGAAATATAACACCCAAATGCCTGCTACAGCTTCTGGTATGCCTCGAACAAGATCGGAATAAATATCATCAAAAAAGACAATCCACTTTCTAACAAAGTGATGACAATGTCGATTTCTGGCTGCAGTCACACATTGGACAGACACTTTGATTCTCATCTCTATAATAAGCTATTTTTATCTTTCATGCTAAATATTTTTTTAGGTTTTATCAATTGAAAAATAAAAAATTCGGTTGAAATTACATTTGTTTTTACCATTGAAGTGCCAACATGTAGCCAAGCTGAGATCAAAGACCCAGAGAGGAGATTGGAGCAGGAGAATGAGACAGCCCAAGAGAGGAGAGCGGAGCCGGAGAATGAGACAGCCCAAGAGAGGAGACCGGAGAATGAGACAGCCCAACAGAGGAGGCCGGAGAATGAGACAACCCAACAGAGGAGGCCGGAGAATGAGACAGCCTAACAGAGGAGGCCGGAGAATGAGACAGCCCAACAGAGGAGGCCGGAGAATGAGACAGCCCAACAGAGGAGGCCGGAGAATGAGACAGCCCAACAGAGGAGGCCGGAGAATGAGACAGCCCAACAGAGGAGGCCGGAGAATGAGACACACCAACAGAGGAGACCGGAGAATGAGACAGCCAAACAGAGGAGGCCGGAGAATGAGACAGCCCAACAGAGGAGGCCGGAGAATGAGACACACCAACAGAGGAGACCGGAGAATGAGACAGCCAAACAGAGGAGGCTGGAGAATGAGATAGCCCAACAGAGGAGGCCGGAGAATGAGACAGCCAAACAGAGGAGGCCGGAGAATGAGACAGCCCAAGAGGGGAGATCGGAGCTGGCAAAGAGACCTGTAGCTGCCAGCCCAGATGAATGGGAGCAGAGGAGTATGAAGATAGGACAGTACAAAATTTCCAACTGTTTGCATGAGGTTGTTATTAAATTTGACCTTGTGTTGTTTGTACCTCAAGTTATCAAGCGAGTATGCAGATATATGGTTCAATCAATGTGCCACCACGGCTGTAAATTTAACCCAAGACTTTTGGCACTACCACAAATCAACTACATACATTGCTCCTTGCTTTAGCTGTATCATCCAGAGCATTGATGCTAGACAACTAATGCAGCTTTTTTTGCTAACATCTGGCTAACATCAGATGGCACCATCACCACACCATAGCGGTACATCAAATATTCTACTCAAATATAAAACTGATCTCCTTTTACCTTCCAGATCAGTAGGTTGGAGAAAGAGGTGGAATGTCTGAAACGAGAGGTAAGATTATATAGCATGATGGCCTCTATGTAGGTTATGATATTACAACTTCTCTCTTAGACACTCTGTAAAACTGTGTTCAAATCCTACGAAATTTTTTTAAGATTAATTATCATACTCAAATCTAGAGACCTACCGCTACGCTCCTTTGTTTTCCCCATCAATCAACGCTCAGGGCATGTTTAACCGGCCAGTTCTCTCAGTTGTGGAAGCTCATCAACGTGTGCGTCGCTTATATACTTGTGGGATCTTCACCAAGTTCACACTCCTAGCATTGACTTAGGATAAAATACATATTTAAATTATTGCTTTTTAGAAACAGTTGAGAGATGAGAGGGATAGGTCCAATAAAGAACTGGACCAGCTGCTATGTAAGTTTCCACATAATCAGTTTTAATAAAATTGCCTTCATCTAAATGCCAAAGCATAATCTTGATTAACACTGAGGTATATATCAATTGTTGTTGAAAAAATATACCGGTATTTCGGCTTGATCAATGACTTGGCTAGAATTCAGAAAAATCATCATTCTGCAGAGATGCTAAGTCGGTTTTTAAAGGATAGGGTTAATTCAAGAATGCGTTTTGTTACTTTGTTTCAATAGATATATTGTTATCCTACATGTTGACATATTTGTACTTTGATATTATATGTTGTGATTGTATAATGATAATTTTCTGCTGTTTGGTGATACAATGTGCCTGCATTTTGGAGTGTAATCTTTCAGTGTTGAAGGGTGTTTCCGTGGACTACAATAAGGGACTTGGAGCTGGTATTTCGGCCCAGGTATCACTGTGCAAAATCGGTTCCTATTCAGAGCTTATTCCAAGCGGGATAATGATTGTATAAATAGATGAAGTTATACCTACATTGTATAATTACAATTGAAATGAATAAGTTGTCTACTTATACCATACATTGAATAATTATAGTTGCATAATTTTGCCAGGAATGTGGTATAATCGTTGTATAAAGTGGAATAATGAAGGTATAAACATGATTATTCAGACTTATGCCGAGTGCATAATCATTAAATAGGAACTGATTTTGCACAGTGTATACGGAGGAACGTTTGAAGGAGGAGAAGTAGCAGTGAAAGTTATGCGCCAGAAGATGGAGGTCGGGGACATACTGGATGACCCGGAGATTCAGTATCTTTTGTAAGTCATCATTACGCACAATGAAATCATCAACTAGGATCTCGAAACCACTAGCACTTGAATCTCTTCCACTTCAGCAGTGATATATTGTCATGGCATCTTTATCAATTTAGGTATAGACAAATTGTATCGCAACCGAAAACTTGTAATCTGAAGATGTAACTTTTTTTCCATCTTTCAACATTCATCCTTACCTGGTGATAGAAACATTATTACAAATCTTTTACATTTTATAGGCTGTCAAAATTTACTGAACACATTGATATTATGTGATTCATATATGATTTTTGTAGGAGAGTGAGTCACAAGAATATTGTTGGGATCATTGGGGTTATTCAAGTCGGAACCCAGGTGGGAGTAGTTATGGGGCGAGCATCATCAGACTTAGAGAAGTATATTCAGAGTAGGACGACACGCCAAGTGACTGCACAGTGTAAAGTAAGTTACATTACAACCCTACAGGCTTGCAACGTTCGTAATTCATGATCCTCAACCACTCAAATTCACTCTAGGTTACTCAGGTTTCTTCATTTCTCCCATGCCAGGGTTATTTTTAAAATTTGCTTGAAACTGAGATGTGCTATCACACCATTATTCATGGTTTTCATTGCATTCATGTGTATGCCTTTTTCGTTGCAGGACTTTGGTACAAAGCTAAGATACTCTAGAGATATGGCATGCGGGCTGGCATACCTTCACCTCAAGAAAATTGTCCATCAGGACATAAAGCCACTGAATATTTTGGTAAGAATACAAACACTTCTCCGATGCCACCTAATACCATTACAGCAATTTTTATGCAAGTTGAAATATTTTTAGTATCGCGTTTACCCAGAGCACCTGTGATCCTTTTCTTTTATCACATGGTAATATTGGATCTGATGATACACTAAAAAAAAACTGAACAGATTCAAATTGTTAAGATTATTCTCCCCTTTTCCTTTTCTTCTTGAATGAATAAAGTGGTAAAAATGATGTATTATCATAAATATAAACACATTTAGGGACCCACAGCTTTTTATCAAGTATTTTAAAAACTTGTAATTAGAGTTATTGAATGGCGTTCTGTTGACGGATTTTGGTATTTATATTCTACTTATTGACATTGGATTTATAATTTTTGGTACACCACCATTCTCTATGACTGTATGAGCCTATTCTCATTTTACATTATTAATTCTTTTTACCCAACCTAGCCGTCTACAAGTGTATTATTTTTAAATTTTAGATTTTCAATGGTGTTGTCAAAATTGCTGATCTTGGCTTTGCGGCCTTCACCAGCTCCATGACAAGGATCTCAGCTGGTGGACACTCAGGTACGACATTCCAGAACAAAGAGCTAAAATGAGTTAGATATTAGAACAGAAATACCTTTATTTGAAGTAATTTGGCTCAGTTAATGCTATTTTGCTGTTCCTGAAATAGCAGAAAGAAAACGAGACAGACACAGGGAAAAATCCACTTTCAACGCACTCAGAAAATTCCGTTCCTCTCTTGAAATCTTAACATTGCTTGTTGGTTTGATCTGTGGGTTTTCCACAGAAAATACACATATGTGATATTAGTTTTCCACCATTCCATTAGACAGACTCGAATGCATCGATCTAATCGGACCACAAAATCAACCAGTCTTGTTCTGAGTGGAGCCTTCCAACATGAAAGACAACGTACCAAAAATGAATACCTGTAAACTACCTAGCGTCCTAGAAGGTACATACCACATCAGCTAGCAGTGTACAATGTGATAATAATGTCTTTACAAATTCATCTATCTTAGGTACAGTGTACTACATGGCGCTTGAGCTGCTCCTCCGAAGAACACGCGTCTCTACTCACTGTGATATCTGGTCCCTGGGAGTAACAATTTGCATGAGCTATTCACAGGTGTGTAAATTACATGCATCCATAGGGTTGATACTGAAGCGCACTGCTCAGAGAACAGGGGATTCTTGATCATAGTGCTAATAAACAGCTTGAAATTGTGATCTGCACACTGAGTTGATAGACATTTTCTTTGGAATTATTAGTAGTTGACAATGTATCATCCTAGCAAGTCGTTCAGTAAGCACTTGCTCAGCAGATTATAACAATTATTTTTGTTTTAGATAAAAGAGCATGGGGTACACAGACCGTGAAAATACCAGGGACACACGTGCGTGTGCCCAAGGAGATATACGATAATCACCTTCCTAGCACGCACAAGATTCTGCCACCGCTGATGCAGAAACTGCTATCCAGCTTGATGGAGTACGGACAGGAGAGGCAGCCTTCTGCCAAGGCCATTCTCGGACAGCTTGATGAAATGCGCTAACAGACAATATGTTTATTTATTATTATACAGACCAGTGTAAAACAAAAACAAAATATACTGAGGCTAAAAATATGATAATTAATACATGTCAAGAGGATACATGGCAACGCTACTCTGCATTGACATTAGCTACATCTGTACATGACATATCTGTAAATAAAATATTTTTGGAAATTTTTACATTTAAAAAGTTAACAAGCCATCAATTCTTTATTTAACATTATTTTGATTTTGCGAGTCTGGGTAACTTATGTTCATACATGTGTGTAGTAAAACATGCATAAATATTTGTGCACAATATATTATGATTTATACATATCTACAATATATCAATTTTATATGTACCTGCGACCATATACTGTTAGTTAAAATTCAAACACTGTGCAAGCTATGATTTTCGTATTAAATACATTGTTTTGAGAGTTTGTAACTAACTAGTTGGTCGGTATTTGTTACTAGCCCTGTTCACACGGCCACGGGTTTTGGTTCTTTTGGTTTTGTGCCAACAAAACCAAAACCCGTGGCCGTGTGAACAGGGCTAATTTGTTACAATACATGAGATCTCAGCTATATCTGATAAATTTATTTATTACATAATGTTCTGTCTGATATTTATATAAAGCTCCTTGCAGCTCTCCTTGGTTGGTGTTACCATTAAATGAGCTGGTAGTACGTATTTGTCCAGATCCAGCCCTGCAGAGGATGGGATGTCCGGACGCTGCATCAGTGGCTCCATGTAGTCCTCTATAAATTGAATGAATACAATATTGAGGATGTCATTGTTATACAAAAGAAACGGACATAAGTTCTCAACACTCACAAGTTCAAAGCAGCCACAACTTGAATGCTAGTTAACCATGCTTTCCCTTTATCGATGAAGCTCAAAAACCTACCAGAATTGAGCATATGTGGGTGCTCCCACATATGGTTAGGGGAATATCCACTTGGTAAGAGCAGGTTTTTTTGTTTACTGATCCTGCTTGTGTTATGGGTGATCTTGTACTGGTTAAGTGAGCTCTGTATCATCGAAAATGTCCTCCATACTATCCACCTGTAACATTTTAAGAAGATAGTTGTACTCATATAAGCCTACCTTCACTATAAGATTTATGTTGAACTTAAATGCAGATAAGCCAAATTATATGTATCAAAACCGGTCCCATTTTTCAATAAGTTTACCATTGATGAATTAGAATTGAAGAAATTATTCCAGTCACCCGATCTAAGTAACCTACTTGTCTAATTCTGCGTTCCTGTCGAAAAAGCCGCCAGTCTCAAGCTCTCTCAATACTTCTCTATACCATCGCATGTCTGAGTGTGCGTTGAAATTGCCCCAAAACGCTTCAATTTTCTACAACATTGAAATCATATCTAAATGTTCCCTCGCCGGCCGTAAACGCTTGAGTCACATCCTGAATATATAAGCGGCTTGCAAATAAGACAACAACAGAAACATTCGACAGCCATTTCTGTTCAATTCAGTTATGTCCCTAACAACAAGTCATACCACACGCTTATTCCCCATAATAGTCCAGGTTATCCCTGATGAATGTCTCAAATGGTAACCAGTAAACTGAGAAAAGGGGCTTATAACCCACTACTAGCCAAGATTGAGCATACAAGAGTAGTAGTAGATACTGGCAGCAACTAACCGTGACATTTGGAGAAACTCCAACTGCAGGTTACTCTGATAACACTCAATCTCGTTAAACGTCATTATGTATGACTGGATTATTTTCAAAATATTGCTCACCTGATTAAATACACTTGACATCTGAATGATGTTGACAGCATCCACCACCATGTTCCACTCGGTTCCCTTATCTACCATTATCTGATTCGGAAGCCCTGGATAAAGAATTGCACATACATCATAAAATTGCAATTAAAACGATGAGGCGGTTCATTGGTTTAATCGCTGCTAGGTTGCTTATCAAAAAGCAGGTTGGTTTTCTATAGGAGTTATGTCCTCTCTGAGCAAATATTCAAGGAGGGCACAACTCACACAGAAGATAAAGCTATGAGCGACCGGTGAAAGGGTAACAGTAGGGAGCTTGACCCAAACTCCCTGCTGTTACACGGTCATAAAATATTTACCCAAATAAATGTCCTATCTTACATTTCATACATGCATCATAGCACAAAGCAGTGGATAAAAAATAATGACAATGGCAATATTATTTCAAACATACCTCCAATATGGCAGATCTCGTTTAGCAGCCAATTACCTACTGTTTCCTTCTTCTTGTCACGCAAGACATGCAGGGCCAAAATCTTTCTTGAGAATGTGTCAATGATTCCGTAGATATACACTCCGAATGGCTGAGCCTGCTTCTCATGACCATCTACTGACCACAACCAATTCGGACCCTTAATCAAAAAAGAAGTCATTTGAAAGATGGTAACAACTAAGTTTAATTTGGCAGGGATAATTTAGTTGTTAACAGAGTATTAAACTTATTGAACAAGATTAGTTTAGTGTGATATCAAGAGGTCGGTATAATATATATATATATATATATATATATATCAGAGCATACTTTTGATATAAACTGCTTCTGGTGGAGCCTGCCCCTTCCAAGTTTAGGGTCAACTCCTCTCGGAAACTCGTAAGATATAATTAAGTCAGTCACCCGATCTCTACAAAATTCCAGGCGAGTTATAAATGTCGTTATTCTGATCAACTTAAACCGACCCACACTATTAACACCTCTCAAAAAGTCACACATATCTCAAACATACCCAACTCATAAATTACAACACTTCCAACAAATAAACTGTGTGATAAAAAGGATTTTCCGTATAAGCAGATGGACTAGCAAGGCTACATTGAGCGACAATCGTCTGTTCTCCGCAGAGTAAACTCTCATACAACTACCCTCCCCTGCAGGTCATGACAAACATATTTAATTAAAATAAAAGTGGAAAAATACAGCCCAAAGCAGCCAAACTGAACATGCCCTAAAAGTCATAGGAGACTGACTAGACCAAGTTGTTTCCAGGTTGAAACCAAAACATGTGAACTTGTGACTGGATCTATATCAACTGACCTGGTCACCGCTAGGTTGTGTTTGATCCTCAAATTAGAATGTAATCTTCTGTAACCATACACTCCCAAAGCATTCTCTTTCTAAAATGTATAATGTTACCTGATAAAAATCTGTAGCAAAGGGATAATCGTACAGATTCACTACGATGGTCTGAAGTGATTTTCTGGTACATTATCCCCATTTAAGTATCAACGATGAACATGCTCACCCTCACAGCTTCCAGTATCTGCTCATCAGTTATTTCTTTGTCCTCAGAGTATTTAATTCCGTATAGATGTAATCTTCGCTGCAAAGTCCTCCGACTGTAATTTATAATAGGTACAACTAAAACATAAAGCTATAATACTCCAGACTTGTCCGGATATGATTTTGAGAGAGAACCGGATATGCAGTAAGCAGACCAGTGCATCAATAATGGATATTCCATTCTTCGTGGTAATAATCATTGTTTCCCGTATTGGATGTTCAAAGATATTGTCATTTACATGCGCCTTCATTTAAGCCATAACAAATAGGTATTGTTCAGTTATTGCAACATGTAGGCCTATGTGCTGTCTACCTTATGTCTTTTATATATCTCTCCACAAACAGTCTGCGCACGACTTCGATTTTGTGCCCCTCCAGCACCCATCGACGGACAGATTCTTCCTCGTCAGAACCTAATCAAAAGTGATATACCTTAGTCGTTTTCAGGAATTGAAGGAGGGCTATAAAACTAGACTCTCAATATCATCAACAAATTACAATAACTGAGTAGCAATCTGTAATGTACCACAGGCACAAGACATGTCATTGCAGTTTTCTACATTACCTCTGGAAGATTGTGCATGGGAGGCTGGATAATGGAGACAGTGATAGCACTGTGCAACTGCTCCTGCAGTAAGGAATCCAGGACATTTTTCTGTGCCATCATCATTATCTTCACATTCATTGCACATGCCCAGTTTGATCTAGATCAAAAACAACATATAGCTATGAGCCATCTTTATCAATTGATATCCAAATGAAATCTTGTATGATTGATTGTTTGCGTAGATAAATGAATAATGCAGCAATGTAGTGTGCGTTGACTTGTATGAGTTGAATATGACAGTTGAGTTGACACTGACATGAGAGTTCTGTGCCAAAAGAACTGATTTATTTATATGACTATTCTCACTTTCTGCTACTTAGTACTATTATTATTATAACATCTATCTTTCCATATGGAAACAAATAGTCATTGATCAGGAGCCAACAGACATAGACAGTAGTAGTTATGGTAGAAGTGATGATAATTATTGGTAGTAGATATTTATATATAGATAATGATAGTAGTTGGAGTTGTGAGGTTAAAACATTCACTTTCAGCCCTTCTTTTAAGTCCCTGGCTGCTTACTTACATGCACATCGAAGTCATGTCCACACCCACACAGATGATTGGAACTTCCAATAAATGAACATTCACACAGCCTGCACTCTCCATAAAAAGTACCCTTAAGATTCTCAGCAGCCATAATAAGATGTTGAAGAGCCAAAACTATGTTCTCTACAACTAAATTTAAGCTATGTATAATCCATTTCCCGCCGGAGATGTGGACACCCATTGGCCTAAGTCAAATTCCGACATATGAGTAAGCAAGTACAAGTCTATAACTATTAGGAATCATGTCCTCTTGGTTAATAAATGGTCCTCTAGCCGAGCTGCCCCACGTGAAAATTGCCTCTAGCCGAGCTGCGCCACACGTAAACTTCACCTAGCCGAGCTGCGCCACATGTGAAACTCATGTAGCCGAGCTGCGCCATTCCGAAATATTTTCAACACATGGCGCAGCTCGTCTGCCGAAGACACCAATACCATACGCTACTCTCAGAATTCAGGTTAATCTCACAAACAGCCTAAACCACACTGACGCCCATAGCATGAGCTACTGATAGAACTCAGGCTAATCTCACAAACAAACAAACTACACTATATTGACGCCCATAGCATGAGCTACTGTCAGAACTCAGGCTAATCTCACAAACAGCCTAACCACACTGACGGCCATACCATGTGCTACTGTCAGAACTCAGGCTAACCTCACGCACTGCCTTAACCGCACTGACATCCATGTCATACGGTCAGAAGAGGTCTGGCTCACAAACTGCCTAAACTACACTGACGCCCATAGCATAAGCTACTGTCAGAGCTCAGGCTAATCTCACAAACAGCCTTAGCTACACTGACGCCCATAGCATGAGCTACTGTCAGAACTCAGGCTAATCTCACAAACAGCCTAAACCACACTGACGCCCATAGCATGAGCTACTGTCAGAACACACGCTGATCTCACAAACAGCCTAAACTACACTGACGCCCATAGCATAAGCTACTGTCAGAACTCAGGCTACTCTCACTAACAGCCTAAACTGCACTGACGTGCATAGCATAAGCTACTGTCAGAACTCAGGCTAATCCCGCAAAGTGCCTAAACTACACGGAAACCCATATCATACCGTCAGTAGAAGTCTGGCTCACAAACTGCGTAAACTACACGGACACCAATACCATACGTTACTGTCAGAAGTCAGGCTAACCTCACGCACTGCCTTAACCCCACTGACATCCATATCATACGGTCGGAAGAAGTCTGGCTCACAAACTGCCTAAACTACACTGACGCCCATATCATACCGTCAGAAGAAGTCGGGCTCACAAACTGTCTAAACTATTCGGACACCAATACCATACGCTACTCTCAGAGCTCAGGCTAATCTCACAAACAAACAAACTACACTATATTGACGCCCATAGCATGAGCTACTGTCACAACTCAGGCTAATCTCACAAACAGCCTTAACCACACTGACGCCCATACCATACGCTACTGTCAGAACTCAGGCAAACCTCACGCACTGCCTTAACCGCACTGATATCCATGTCATATGGTCAGAAGAAGTCTGGCTCACAAACTTCCTAAACTACACTGACGCCCATATCATACGCTACTGTCAGAACTCAGGCTAATCTCACAAACAGCCTAAACTACACTGACGCCCATAGCATAAGCTACTGTCAGAACTCAGGCTAATCTCACAAACAGCCTAAACCACACTGACGCCCATAGCATGAGCTACTGTCAGAACTCAGGCTAATCTCACAGACAGCCTAAACTACACTGACGCCCATAACATGAGCTACTGTCAGAACTCAGGCTCATCTCACAAACAGCCTAAACTACACTGACGCCCATAGCATACACTACTCTCAGAACCCAGGCTAATCTCACAAACAAACAAACTACACTATATTGATGCCCATAGCATGAGCTACTGTCAGAACTCAGGCTCATCTCACAAACATCCTAAACTACATTGACGCCCACAGCATGAGCTACTGTCGGAACTCAGGCTAACCTCACGCATTGCCTTAACCGCACTGACACCCATATCATACTGTCAGAAGAAGTCTGGCTCACAAACTGCCTAAACTACACTGACGCCCATATCATAGGCTACTGTCAGAACTCAGGCTAATCTCACAAACAAACAAACTACACTGACTTCAATAGAATAAGTTACTGTCAGAACTCAGGCTAAGCTCACAAAGTGCCTAAACTATACTGACGCCCATATCATACCGTCAGAAGAAGTCGGGCTCACAAACTGTCTAAACTGTACGGACACCAATACTATACGCTACTCTCAGAACTCAGGCTAATCTCACAATGTGCCTAAACTACACGGACACCCATATCATACCCTCAGAAGAAGTCTGGCTCACAAACTGCGTACACTACACGAACACCAATACCATACGCTACTGTCAGAACTCAGGCTAACCTCACGCACTGCCTTAACCCCACTGACGTCCATATCATACGGTCGGAAGAAGTCTGGCTCACACACTGCGTAAACTACACGGACACCAATACCATATGCTACTGTCAGAATTCAGACTAACCTCACGCACTGCGTTAACCCCACTGACATCCATATCATACGGTCGGAAGAAGTCTGGCTCACAAACTGCCTAAACTACACTGACACCCATATCATACCGTCAGAAGGAGTCGGGCTCACAAACTGTCTAAACTATTCGGACACCAATACCATACGCTACTCTCAGAACTCAGGCTAATCTCACAAACAAACAAACTACACTATATTGACGCCCATAGCATGAGCTACTGTCAGATCTCAGGCTAATCTCACAAAACTTTCCCTACCTATGATATGGCTGTAAGTATAGTATTCTCCACAATAAGGTATCAAAGTTATATTATTAAGGTAGTGATTAAGTATCATTATCATCATGTGAAGGAATGATTGGATTGGATGTGTTGATTATTTCAATAGGGCTACTTACTACTTGTACTACGTACTTCTCTCTTCTACCAAGTCCAAGGAGTATCAGCTTCCTTGGATGCTCCTTGCTTCTGTCGTGTATTCAACTTACATGTATAGTTGTATGGGTCCTCCTAGCTCCCTAGTTCTTTATGTAACTCAGTATGTCTCTCCTTAGTACTTCTTCTCTCAGTCCACGTTTATCGTAATCCCCTCTCTTTGCGCATCCGGATATAGTCCGAGTCTGCCTCCTTTGCTAATCTCTTTCACCTGCTGTCTAGATCCCTTATGCTAGTATCCGGTTCCACCACAGCTTCTACCACTCACATCATTGCATTTTCTTATTTTTGTTAGTTTGGGCTCTATTGTGTGGGTGCACAAACAAAGCAATGAGCTGCCCAATGTTTTGATAGTTGGTAAGGATGTTGATGAAATATGTATCAATCAAGAGTGACTACTCACACTCACAGGCTACCTAGTACTAGTACTACAGGCTGCTACTGAGTGAGTAATGGTCACCGGCCTACTCCAACATCTGGGTCAATGGCAGTGAGTATTTGACTGCCCTTTTGGGTTTTTCGTTGTTTGAAACCCAACAGTCAGTACCAAAAATGGGCACTTGAGATATGTAGTTATATTCAGCCAGCCGCTGAAGTCAGAGGGTACAGATAGAGATGGAAACAAATGCACCCAGTAACCTCCATGGTATTTTGTAGTCACAAGCATACACAACGAGCAGAGAGACTCAGAAGTAATCCATCAAAGATGTAGCGAAGATAACCGCAGCATGCTAATCCGGTCAGAAAATAGGACTTCCAGTGACGCAGTAATTTGGTTTTCCAACACATCATAGTACCAAGTACCAAGTAATCTCCAGGGTGACACAGAAGTAATAAACCAGGAAGTAACAACAACAAAGTCAGCCCAAAAATAGAACAACAAATTCCAGAGGGTAGACTGAGGAACAGCAGCAATATACCACGTGATGTGACCACAGAACGGTTTCATATAACAGAGCCACAAGAGACACTAATCCTAGTACCAAGTACCAATTAATCTTCAGGAATTTGGTTTTCCAAAACGTCATAGCACCAAGTACCAAGTAATCTCCAGGGTGACACGGAAGTAATTAATCTTGGAGTAACAACAACAAAGTCAGCCCAAAATTAGAACAATAGATTCCAGAAGGTAGACTGAGGAACAGCAGTCATATACCACGTGACGTGACCACAGAACGGTTTCATATAACAAAGCCACAAGAGACACTAATCCACTAATCCGCTGACAGCTAATCAAACGACAACAAGCAGAGTCAGCACAAAAATCGGCACCTATATAAAGGCCGAAATTTTGAACAGTAAATTAGTACAGTTTAATTCTTTGAGCAGCACAGTCAACGTTTTACATAGCTAGTAAAAGACATTATATTTTGATTTAATAAATGCTAGCTTTAAATCAGAGATCTTTGTTGGAACGCTAGAACTAAAGTGGAGTCTAAGGACCAATATATACTGTGAGGATCATTTGAATTACATTATCATTTTTTTATAAGTATCAATACAATAAACAATAACTTTAGTGAATATACTGTTATAATTAATTTCTATGCATATAGTAATTGGCAAAGTAATTAGGGACAGTTCGTCAGGTACTCAGACGTTAGGTCATATTCACTAAGAGTTTATAAGGCAATCTTGCAATCAACTAAAGTAAGTCGTTGTTAATTGTTACTATAACAACACTCTGAAACAGGATTCAAAATTAACTTTAGGAGGTTTAATCATTGTGACCCACCATAAACGCAGGTATTTCGCGTAGGTGCTCATATCAAAGTCGGAAATCATTGTGACCCACCATAAAACACATGCAATTCGCGTTGGTGCTCATATCAAGTCGGAAATCATTGTGACCCAAAGTTAAACGCAGGTAATTCGCGTCTGTGATCATATCAAGTCGGAAATCATTTAGAAGTATCATTGGGACTATTGTTAAAGCAGAACAGAATTAATTAGTATTCATATTTGCTTGGGGGTTAAATAGATTAAGTTTCGGAATAATAGTTTAGGATTAGATTCTTGTGTTTTAAAGAAGTAGGACGCTACCGATTTAAGATAAGATACCTCTAATCTGTGAAACATTAATTCAACATTGAATATAGAAATTGAACATCAATTTTAGAGTGACCACAGACTGATACCTCTTTCCTTCACTAGAAATTGGGTTGGAGTCTTTAGCTAATTTAACTTGGCTAAGAGGCCTGTGATACTGATACACCGCCTTGATTACCTGATTGGGCTTCCAGGCACTATACAGAGATCAAGTAGGTGCTCATAATTAAAATCAGTCACCTAAGTTGAATAACAAAAATATCAAACGTACCTGAACACATTCATAAATAGTGATTGTGCCATATTAACATCTAAGGATAATATTGACTTTGTGGTGTAAGAGTATTGTCTCGAAACTCAACAAGAGTTTTACTGTTAGAACAAGACAGGGGTCTTAGCAGGTTATCGGCAGGAACCTTTCTTAAACAACTTGAAGGCAACTTCTAGTGAAGCTAAGAAGAGGTCAGGCTCAATAACAACCCCTTAGTAGATTGCTTTGTGGAGTAGTGGGAACCAGCTGTTCGTCACTAGAAATTGATAAGTTAAATACCTCGTACTCACCAGAGTGCTAGCATTACCAATTGGAACCACGTTTTAATAGATTTGAGCGATCTTGTCTTTCTTCAGTGCATGAAAGAGGAGGTAACTCCAAATTAGAACTACCAATAAATTACACAACAATAACGTGACATTTTGAAGTGTCCGGAGTGCAAGATTTAAAACCATAACTACAAACATAGTTAGAACCAATTTATAAGTAGGACGGTTATAGAACAACTATACATACTAATAATACACGGAATATATATACTTTAGTATAGGATAGTACCAATTCCGTTCCTCACAGCATATACTCTCCTAAAGTATATGCACAGTGAGTGAGTATATGCTCACAGTGAGTGAGTTATCATTTTCCGTTCCTCACACAACCAGGTGGGGGAGGGGGCAGACGTTGCCAGAGACCAACCCAGGCTTTGGAGTAACTCGTGTATACAGTGTAAGGTGTATAGTCATGTCTGCTAGATGTAGGGCATATACTGCAAGCGTAGAGAGGGCTTTAGAGCTCATCAAGTTACTTTGTTTAAAGTTTGACTGTGATTGATGTGTCAGTAATCTGTCCAAATAACATTTTTGTATGTTTACATGTTTTATTTTACAGCCTGTATGATTATGAAGGAGCATTTTAGAGATTAACCAGAGATAAGCCATAGGAATCATATGCAATCATCACTAGACCGACTTAATCTTTGATCCCATATAAACCTCAACATGTATCAGGATTGCATTGGTAAGACAAAGGAGTTAGAGGGAACTCCTTGGTAAGACAGTGGCTGGTTCATTTAGCCGGATTTTAAGATACTGAGACTTCGCCAAGTAAAAGTATTTTCCAATGAACAACTAGAGATCCATGAGAATTTATACACAATAATAATGCCGTAGCACAGCTCATCTCCTAGTCTTGCAACATCTAATTGTAAGCTGTAGATGATAAATCAATGTCAAGCATGCAACTTCAGTTAGTATCCAATGCTGTTGATGGTGATACCTAGGGAGTTTTTGCGGTATCAATTAGATGAACAAACTTCACCAGGGTGCTTGGTCACTCGGTGCAGGCCCCAGGTCCTCCCACCCTGCTATACTCTGCTTAAATCTATCAATGATAACCAGATCAAATGATTCACAGTGTTTTGTGCTGATCATTTTTATTTTTAGGTACATTGAATATAATATGTATAACGGCCACAGGTATTCTGGCTCGTAGTCACATTGATCCAACTTTTTTGGGTCAAACCAAACGCATATCCTTACTTTGGAGAGTGATGGTAAGTCCTTGGGTGAACAAAAGATATCAGGGACTATGTATGATCTAGGAGTTGGGGACAAAATATAACATTTGTCCCTAACTCCCTGGTATGATTGTATCAGACATACGAGTTGTCCTCTCAACTAAAGTCAATCCTCCTCCCAAGGTAGTCTGGTCATTTAGCTCAATTAGACAATTCGTGGACAAATCGTTTACTCAGAATGCATAGGTATAGTTTTATCTATGAGAGAGCGATTTGGGAACGAGACCTAAGTAGGGCACCTAAGGTTTTTTTATTCAAAGAACTTTTAGTCACTCTTGACAAAATTCTCATCCATCTATGCATTATTCTGTAGACCAAACAGCCAAGTCATATCATCCCTGCATGAATATAGATGGTAATACAGCTGTCACAAAAATGCGTCAAGTGAACTTTCTTAGGCATAGTATAATTGTTATTGTGCTTAAATTACGTTACACAAAACAAACAAACAAAACAATAACGAAAAAAGAAATAAAGGAACCAGTTATGTCAGCTCAACAACAAACAAACATGGTATGTAAGAAGAAAAAATAAAAATCCGACCAGAGAGAAAACTTTGATAATAATTTGGTACCCACTTACAGATTACAGTTGTCAAGTCAGTTCACCGATGTATTTGTTTCTATTAGAACTCACGATTGATTTGAATCAGCTTATCAGTGGCACTTTGGGCATTTACAATTCAAATGTGCTTGACTGCTTGAGGTCCTAAACTGAAAACCTAACCCACAAGCAATCATAAAAATCAATAGATATTAAGACCGAGGAGTTAGACTTCTGTAAAGAGGTCATCTGGCTTCATTCTTTGTGGCACTACGTTGCGGACTCGTATCTCATAGTTGATCGGCAAGTTGCGTGTCGGCATATTGATCATCCAGATGAATTTATTTCCAACAATATTATGTTAGACCACTGGGCCATAGGCTGGTTTTAATTTTGTGGTCATCACCTTGTCTTCAACCGTTCTGAAAGGGAAAATTATAATAGGATTAATTAATGCAGAAACCAAATGAGATGCTCAACTGTGTAAAAAAGTTCATATTCCTGGGTTAGAGATAGAACTAAGAGGTCATTGAATGAAAGAATTGAATGTAATATGAAAGTCAAACGTTGCTACATACCCAGACAGGTTTTGGAGTAGGACCATGGGGTCATAGATAGATAAGATAGTAGACTGCCAGTGAGGGTGCTGCTGCATCATCATCAACATTCCACCAATTCTTTGACTCCCATTCACTGTAACAATGAGCGATTCAATGACAAAAATTAAATACATTCATACATAGATTCTACAGATTGGTCCAGGAACTGTCTGTAGTGAAAGATCAAGGAGTGCTCCTAGCTAATCCCTGCTGGTCCGACTCCTTGGTAAGAGAGATTGGTTGGTGACAGTTCATCTGATAGACACCTCTCCTCTGCATATATCTTTTCTAAGGTGGCTCTATATTGACAATATCTGATAGTGATAATATTAAAAAGGTCACCTTTCAGTGATCAGGCCAGTGAGTGATGCTCTAACCTCAAAGTCAGGCCTAGGACCCAATTATCAGACTCAGCTATCATGATGGTGCAGACTTAGTGTTGTTAACAATCATACCTCCAAAACCCAAGTTGACTCTAACTTTTTCCGACTGAGTAGTGACAGACTATCAAATTCATGAGTTGTGTTCTCATGGCTTCAAAATTTGAAACTAGCCGAGCTGCGCCACACATAAATTGCCTCTAGCTGAGCTGCGCCACATGTAAATTGCATGTAGCCGAGCTGCGCCATTCCGAATTATTTTTACGCATGGCGCAGCTCGTCTGCCGTACTGACGCCCATGGCATAAGCTACTGTCAGAACTCAGGCTACTCTCCCAAACAGCCTAAACGGCACTGACGTGCATAGCATAAGCTACTGTCAGAACTCATGCTAATCTCACAAACAGCCTAAACAACACGGACACCCATATCATACCGTCAGAAGTAGTCGGGCTCACTAACTGTCTAAACTATACGGACACCAATACCATAAGCTACTGTCAGAACTCACGCTAATCTCACAAACAGCCTACACTACACGGACACCCATATCATACCGTCAGAAGAAGTCGGGCTCACTAACTGTCTAAATTATACGGACACCAATACCATACGCTACTGTCAGAACTCAGGCTAATCTCACAACCAGCCTAAACTACACTGACACCCATGGCATAGCTACTGTCAGAACTCAGGCTACTCTCACAAACAGGCTAAACGGCACTGGCGTGCATAGCCTAAGCTACTGTCAGAACTCAGGCTAATCTCACAAAGTGCCTAAACTACACAGACACCCATATCATACCGTCAGATGAAGTCTGGCTCACAAACTGAGTAAACTACACGGACACCAATACCATACGCTACTGTCAGAACTCAGGCTAACCTCACGCACTGCCTTAACCCCGCTGACGTCCATATCATACGGTAGGAAGAAGTCTGGCTCACAAACTGCCTAAACTACACTGACGCCCATGTCATAGGCTACTGTCATAACTCAGGCTAACCTCACGTACTGCCTTAACCAAACTGACACCCATATGATACCGTCAAAAGAATTCGGGCTCACAAACTGTCTAAACTATTCAGGCACCAATACCATACGCTACTCTTAGAACTCAGGCTTATCTCACAAACCGCTTAAACTACACTGACGCCCATAGCATAAGCTACTGTCAGAACTCACGCTAATCTCACAAACAGCCTAAACTACACGGACACCCATATCACACCGTCAGAAGAAGTCGGGCTCACTAACTGTCTAAATTACACGGACACCAATACCATACGCTACTGTCAGAACTCAGGCTAATCTCACAAGCAGCCTAAACTACACTGACGCCCATGGCATAGCTACTGTCAGAACTCAGGCTACTCTCACAAACAGCCTTAACGGCAGTGATGTGCATAGCATAAGCTACTGTCAGAGCTCAGGCTAATCTCACAAAGTGTCTTAACCCCGCTGACGTCCATATCATACGGTCGGAAGAAGTCTGGCTCACAAACTTCCTAAACTACACTGACGCCCATGTCATAGGCTACTGTCATAACTCAGGCTAACCTCACGTACTGCCTTAACCAAACTGACACCCATATCATACCGTTAAAAGAATTCGGGCTCACAAAGTGTCTAAACTATTCAGGCACCAATACCATACGCTACTCTTAGAACTCAGGCTTATCTCACAAACCGCTTAAACTATACTGAGGCCCGTAGCATAAGCTACTGTCAGAACTCAAACTAATCTCACAAACAGCCTAAATAACACTGACGCCTATAGCATGAGCAACTGTCAGAACTCACGCTAATCTCACAAACAGCCTAAACTACACGGACACCGATATCATACCGTCAGAAGAAGTCGGGCTCACAAACTGTGTAAACTACAGGGACACCAATACCATACGCTACTGTCAGAACTCAAGCTAACCTCACGCACTGCCTTAACCCCGCTGACGTCCATATCATACGGTCGGAAGAAGTCTGGCTCACAAACTGACTAAACTTCACTGACGCCCATGTCATAGGCTTCTGTCAGAACTCAGGCTAACCTCACGTACTGCCTTAACCAAACTGACACCCATATCATACCGTCAAAAGAATTCGGGCTCACAAACTGTCTAAACTATTCGAACACCAATACCATACGCTACTCTTAGAACTCAGGCTTATCTCACAAACCGCTTAAACTACACTGACGCCCATAGCATAAGCTACTGTCAGAACTCAAGCTAATCTCACAAACAGCCTAAATAACACTGACGCCTATAGCATGAGCTACTGTCAGAACTCACGCAAATCTCACAAACAGCCCACACTACACGGACACCCATATCATACCGTCAGAAGAAGTCGGGCTCACTAACTGTCTAAATTATACGGACACCAATACCATACGCTACTGTCAGAACTCAGGCTAACCTCACGCATTGAATTAACCGCACTGACACCCATATCATACTGTCAGAAGAAGTCGGGCTCACTAACTGTCTAAACTATACGGTCACCAATACCATACGCTACTCTCAGAACTCAGGTTAATCTCACAAACAAACAAACTACACTAACGCCCATAGCATGAGCTACTGTCAGAACTCAGGCTAATCTCACATACTGCCTAAACTACACTCTGTCCATAGCATAGGCTACTGTCAGAACTCAGGCTAATCTCATAAACTGCCTAAACAATGTGTATGTATGTCATCGTATTCATCTCATTTACTGCGAAATAAAATGCGTTTGTAATGTGCTCTGGGTAAAAGCTTATAAAATATTGCACCAACAATAATAAATAAATATAATAAAAGACACACAATGTATTTAGTTATCTAGTAAAGAGTATACTATTCAAAAGTCTGCACACTTTCCGCCCTGAAACATTTGGCAAGGATTTGAACTCTGTGTCTTATGGCAGTGTAAAGACCTGATGGAAGTATTGTATTCATCTCATTTACTGCGAAATAAAATGTTTTTGTAATGTGCCCTGGGTAAAAACTTATAAAATGTTGCACCAAAAATAATAAATAAATAATATAATAAAATACACACAATGTATTTAGTTATCTAGTAAAGAGTATACTATTCAAAAGTCTGCACACTTTCCGCCCTGAAACATTTGGCAAGGATTTGAACTCTGTGTCTTATGGCAGTGTAAAGACCTGATGGAAGTTGGTCAAGTATCAGTACAGGCTGAACAGCGTGTTCAAAGACTCTAAACACCTCAACATCAATATGTACATCGACTTGCAGCTCCCAAGGCTGCGTGATCAGTCCCCTCCTCTTCTCTGTGTATGTTGTTGACATGCCGAAAACTAGTGAAAACACCGGACTGGTTAAGCGTGCCGATGGTACTGTTATTATGAAGCCTCTCTGCTAATGCTACCTCTGATCCTCAATCTGCTGCAGACTCTGTTAGCCATGGTGTGCTGATAATGACCTCATCCTGAACGCCACTCCCGAGATGACCCTACGCAGCCAGCAGTCGTTATTAACAACAGCGAGATTGAACAAGTAGATCAGTTCACCTACTTCGGGACCATAGTCACCAAGAAACTTGACTACTGTCAAAACCACTAAGCAGGTACGGCAAAGACTCTATATCAGGGGTGCCCAACCTTTTCTCTCACATGAGCCATTTAAAAAATCAATCACACCAAATGAGCTGACCACGTCGCATCACGTGTAGACAACATGGAAACAGTCAGTGATATAAATGTGTAATATTCATTCATGTATAAGTGCTGGCAAAATTACCAAAGCAAAGTCACTGTGTGAGATTTTGCGCGTAGCGCGAAAATTTTTTTGAGGCAATTTCTGGTCATATGAGGCGCCCTGGAGTTTGGTAAGCATTTTAAGCATTTTGCAAATTTTTATAAGCATTTTGGAAAAATTAGGTTGGCAAGTCTGCAAGAAGACAACTCTACACACATATGTACAATGCAGGCACCCAGTACAATGAACTTGTATACACTATACATACATTTAATGTACATTGTACATGCATGAATTGAATGCATGAAATTCGCGCCAAAAAGTGCGTGAAATTTGCAAATATTAAAATGAGCCACCCAAAAAGCCAAAATGAGCCGAGGTGGCACTTGAGCCATAGGTTGGGCACCCCTGCTCTATATCATATCGAAACTCTATCACCTAGGAGTTAACGAAAAACTGATTAACACCTGCTATAAGTCTTTTATCGTAACCGTCCTAACCTATCATCTTGTGGCCTTATACCAACACATGTCAGCTGATTCAAAGAGAAAAGTTAGGTCTGTCATAAAATCTGCTGAATATTTCTCAGGCGACCTAAGCTTTACGCCCCTCAAAGAACTTTACATTAGTAACTCAAGACTGAAAGTCTTCGAATGGTTGCCACCTCCAGCAAGCCTGGTGAGAAAATCGAATACCCAATTAGTGATGTTTGGATGAATGTCATAGGTTTTGAGTTTTCTTATCATGGTAGCCGGGTTTATTGTGTTAAATGCGCTGGAGAAGTCTATGAACAGTGCTCTCACATTATTTTTTGCATTTCTGTCTAGGTGTTCGGTAACAGTGTCTAATACAGATATCAACGCCTCTTCAGTGGATTTGTTAGGCTGATATGGGAACTGAGTGGGATCGTTAAGATTAGGGGCTAAGCGTTTCATTACTAGTTGCTCAAGACACGTCCCAACTACAGAAGTTAACGCTCTTGGACGAAAGTCTTTTGGTTTAACGGCACCTGCACATTTTGGTATGGGTTTGATCGTCGCGGTCATCCATATCTGAGGCATAGTACCCTGCTGGATTGATCTATTGAATATGGTTGTCAACGGCTCAGCTAGGACCGGTGCAGCCGACTTCAGCAGTCAACCGGTGAAAGTATCAGGTCCTGGACTCCTGTTGACTTTCACACCACGCAGGGTTGCGTAAATTTCCTCAAAAGAAAACTAATCAAACTACACTGACAACCATACCATACCGTCAGAAGAATTCGCGCTCACAAACTGCCTAAACTATACGGACACCAATACCATTCTGCGCATGCTCAGCTCTGGGCATGAGCTGATCTCTGCAAAATTGAGTCTCGGAATTCCGAAGCCATCTGATTGGCAACCTGCTCTGGTGGCACACTCTCAAATGCGTGCGGAATTGTTAGAAAGAGTTATCTTCTATTGTCACTATTAGCTAAATTTGACTGGCAATTTATGCAGGGGGTGTCCTCTCTCCCCAGACCAAAATTGCAATCAGAACCCAGACCAAACTCATTGTTCTTGCACATGCGCAAATTCAAGTCACGCATGATACATACTTAGCCTTACGACATTCTCTTTGTGGTAATGATAGCCTAGTTTATCAGTGATCTACATGCCCAGTCAGATCACGAGAGTCAGTATGCACCAATAACATACGCTACTCTCAGAACTCAGGCTAATCTCACAAACAGCCTAAACTACACTGACGTCCATAGCATGAGCAACTGTCAGAACTCAGGCTAATCTCACAAACAGCCTAAACTACACTGACGCCCATAACATGAGCAACTGCCAGAACTCAGGCTAATCTCACAAACTGCCTAAACTACACTGACACCCATATCATACCGCCAGAAGAAATCGGGCTCATAAACTGCCTAAACTATACGGACACCATTACCATACGCTACTCTCGGAACTCAGGCTAATCTTACAAACAAACAAACTACACTGACGCCCATAGCATGAGCTACTGTCAGAACTCAGGCTAATCTCACAAACAGCCTAAACTACACTGACGCCCATAGCATGAGCAACTGCCAGAACTCAGGCTAATATCACAATCTGCCTAAACTACACTGACACCCATATCATACCGCCAGAAGAAATCGGGCTCATAAACTGCCTAAACTACTCGGACACCAATACCATACCCTACTCTCAGAACTCAGGCTAATCTAACAAACAATCTAAACTACACTGACGCCCATAGCATAAGCTTCTGTGAGAGCTCAGGCTAATCTCACATACAGCCTAAACTACACTGAAGCCAATGGCATAGGCTACTGTCAGAACTCAGGCTTATCTCACAAACTGCCTAAACTACATCGACGCCCATAGCATAGGCTGTTTTCAGAACTCAGGCTAATCTCACAAACGGCCTAAACTACACTGATGCCCAAGGCATAAGCTACTGTCAGAACTCAGGCTAATATCACAAACAACCTAAACTACACTGACGCCCATAGCATGAGCTACTGTCAGAACTCAGGCTAATCTCACAAACAGCCTAAACTACACTGACGCCCATAGCATGAGCAAATGCCAGAACTCAGGCTAATCTCACAAACTGCCTAAACTACACTGACACCCATATCATACCGCCAGAAGAGATCGGGCTCATAAACTGCCTAAACTATACGGACACCATTACCATACGCTACTCTCGGAACTCAGGCTAATCTTACAAACAAACAAACTACACTGACGCCCATAGCATGAGCTACTGTCAGAACTCAGGCTAATCTCACAAACAGCCTAAACTACACTGACGCCCATAGCATGAGCAACTGCCAGAACTCAGGCTAATATCACAATCTGCCTAAACTACACTGACACCCATATCATACCGCCAGAAGAAATCGGGCTCATAAACTGCCTAAACTACTCGGACACCAATACCATACCCTACTCTCAGAACTCAGGCTAATCTAACAAACAATCTAAACTACACTGACGCCCATAGCATAAGCTTCTGTGAGAGCTCAGGCTAATCTCACATACAGCCTAAACTACACTGAAGCCAATGGCATAGGCTACTGTCAGAACTCAGGCTTATCTCACAAACTGCCTAAACTACATCGACGCCCATAGCATAGGCTGTTTTCAGAACTCAGGCTAATCTCACAAACGGCCTAAACTACACTGATGCCCAAGGCATAAGCTACTGTCAGAACTCAGGCTAATATCACAAACAACCTAAACTACACTGACGCCCATAGCATGAGCTACTGTCAGAACTCAGGCTAATCTCACAAACAGCCTAAACTACACTGACGCCCATAGCATGAGCAAATGCCAGAACTCAGGCTAATCTCACAAACTGCCTAAACTACACTGACACCCATATCATACCGCCAGAAGAAATCGGGCTCATAAACTGCCTAAACTACTCGGACACCAATACCATACGCTACTCTCAGAACTCAGGCTAATCTCACAAACAGCCTAAACTACACTGACGCCCATAGCATAAGCTTCTGTCAGAACTCAGGCTAATCTCACAAACAGCCTAAACTACACTGAAGCCAATGGCATAGGCTACCGTCAGAACTCAGGCTAATCTCACAAACTGCCTAAACTATACCGACGCCCATAGCATAGGCTATTTTCAGAACTCAGGCTAATCTCACAAACGGCCTAAACTACACTGACGCCCATATCATGAGCTACTGTCAGAACTCAGGCTAATCTCACAACCTGCCTTAACTACACTGACGCCCATAGCATAGGCTACTGTCAGAACTCAGTCTAATCTTACAACCTGCCTAAACTACACTGAAGCCAATGGCATAGGCTACCGTCAGAACTCAGGCTAATCTCACAAACGGCCTAAACTACACTGACGCCCATATCATAAGCTACTGTCAGAACTCAGGCTAATCTCACAACCTGCCTAAACTACACTGACACCCATATCATACCGCCAGAAGAAATCGGCTCATAAACTGCCTAAACTACACGGACACCAATACCATAGGCTACTCTCAGATCTCAGGCTAATCTCATAAAAAACCTTAACTACACTGATGCCCATAGCGTGAGCTACTGTCAGATCTCAGGCTATTCTCACAAACAGGCTAATCTCACAAACTGCCTAAACTACCCTGACGCCCATAGCATAGGCTACTCTCAGAACTCAGGCTTATATCACACACTGCTTTAACAACAGTGACCCCCATATCATAAGGTGAGATATATGATCAGTGACACATTCTTAGTCACTGTGACGAACAATATCATATTTCTCTGCTGTTAAAATGCAGGCTATTATCATGCGCCCCTGGGACTTACATGTCTTGACTTTGCCAATGTCCACTATCAACCACCCAAGAAACATCAAACAGGAAAAGACACAAAAAAATTATTTTTGACAACCGACCTTGAAATCTCTCACAATAACTCTCTCCTCCTTCCTCTTTCATTTGCTTCAGGTATGAAGTTTCTAGCACAAACAGAGCTGACTTTATGGCCCAGAGAAAAAAGATGCTCTCTTGCATCTAGATGCCAGATCATGTGACATGTCATAGCAATCGAGGACGATTGCAACCAAGGGAGTGCAGATGTCACATCTACAGAGCAAACAGGAGGATTTTCTATATCATCACCAGTACACTCAAACTCAACTTGAGGACACGCTAGTAACAGACAGGACATTTAACCTCGATCAAAGTCAACTGAATCAAAGTGAACATCGATCAAAGGCAACTGAATTAAATCAAAGCGCTAATTTTAATATCTGTACCCACTCTTGGGACCGATCAACCCACTCTTGGGGCAGATGTATTTTGTTGTTTTTCTTGTGTTTGTTTACTGATGAGTGTCAGCAGATTTTTAATGGGTTTGGAACCATGCTATATAAGAACATGGTTGACCAATGGAAAGGCCTCTTCGTTTGCAACTTCATTTGGAGACCGGTCAGTTTTTAAACATGGAAGCTTTACAGTTTTTATCATAATATTCTCATTTTACATTAGTTATATTTATAGGGAAATAGAACTTGCTTATTTTTGATAAAGGCACAGTATAACACTTGGTTGGATAATTTTTATCATCAATCAATTTAGTTAAATGAATTAAATTGAGCATGCATGGCATCATCAACTAGAAATAATAACTTGTTGAAATCAGACATGTATTGTTAAGTTGAATTGCGCTTGATTCTAAACTTGAACGAACTAAAAGACACGCTCTTAAGTCGAGTGTTTAATCGCGACATCAAATGAGATCACATCTAAATAAGTCAGTGTCGCATAGTGAGAATCATCATGCCAAGCTCATGAGCACAGATCTCAGTAGCGGAGAGTTAATGTGGTACTTATTTTTTATTTCACTAAATTGGTTCTTTTTACACTCATATATGAGTTCTAAATTATATTCGTTAATTTTTAAGCTACTAATAAACTATGAGAAACCATATATGAGTATAAAAGAACCAATTTAGTGAAATAAAAAAAAAATACAATAATCATGTGGGGATGTCAATACTCATGCAGTCATTTCAGCCTACTCAGACTATGTGAATTTTGTAGAGGCATCTTTTTTCTCTGCTCCATAAAGTCAGCTCCGTTTGTGCTAGAAACTTCCAACCTGAAGGAGGAGTGAGTTAGTGTGAGAGAGTTCAAGGTGGGTTGTGAAAAAATTCTTTTTGTGTCTTACCCTGTTTGGTGTTTTTGGGTGGTTGATGGTGGACATTGGCAAAGTAAAGACATGTAAGTCCCAGGGGCCCATGGCTATTATCCATTTGTGCATATAAGTTACATCGTGTGAATAAACTTGGTCATATTTGAATAATCTAATCCATCGAGCCCAAAACACATATCACATCCTTGTTCATCATTTATTGCATTGTTGTTATCGCCCTCCTCGCATTCTCTCATAATAAGTTTATCAACTGGTGGAGCGTATGTAGTGCATTGCACTAACTTGTGCGCAGCAGGCCAAAGTGAAGCGTTGATCGTTGATTTCTCTTGGTAATCTCAGTCTAAGCATGGATGCCGTTTTTCAAAGGTTCCTAGGCAGTATGTCTAACTCGGACATTTCAGCCTTAAAATCCAAATGTAGGTTTAGAGGCATTGATTTTAATGGTGACAAGAGCACCTTCTTATCTCGGCTACAGCAGTTACTTGAAAAGGAGTCTTTCGCACCGGTGCCATCTCAGAGTCAGCAAAACCAAACTCTGGCAGCAACTGACTACACATACATGTCTGTAGCTGCGGAGCACATGTCAGGAAACGCTGATTAGATACAGCCTGAACAATATAACGGAAGCCTATCAACAGGACAGCACTCACTACTAGATGGAGACCAGCCAAGATATCAACATTCAGGAATACATATGTATCAACACCCAGCACAAGTTAGCTTAGCAGAAGCAGAATCTCTAGAAGGCTCTATTCTTTAATATGATAACCAGACAGATACAAAAGCTCTCCAGATTATCTAGGATTAGCTCATTATGCATGAGGTTCACAATTTACTCAACTTTTCTAGGTTATCAAACCATATCAAGTACTAGGCACACCATCACTAACACCACGGCAACTAGACCATCAGATTTGCAGGCGACAGTTAATTGCTCACCAGGGGTGTAACACCAGCCCCTCGATCTCCAGGTTTGCAAGCATCATATCCACTACAAAGTCATCACTTAAAGGGATAATACACTTCTGATCTCTGTTTTGCAGCCAATGGAGCACAGAAAAATGTATGTACATACATAAACTCCTTATTTGTAATTCAAAACCCCTTGTTCTGCTCAAATGTGCATTCTAAATTGTAGTTGTGCATCTCCAACAAGAAATAAGACAACTAACAGAATTGCTTGTGATCTGAAAAAAGCTGATTTTTATGAGCAGTTGTGTTATGGTAGTAAAAGTGTTGAGGTGGGCTGTTAGGAAATAACAAGCTAAAGTCCAAAGGTCATCATTATTGCACATGCGCACTTTGAGTATCTGTACAATTGAAACGCTAACCAAGAGGTAGGAGCACACAACTGCTCACAAAATAAGCTTTTTCAGATCACAAACAATTCTGTTAGTTGTCTTATCTTGTTGGACATGCACAACTACAATTTAAAATGCACATTTGAGCAGAACAAGGGGTTTTGAATTACAAATAAGGAGTTTATGTATGTACATACATTTTTCTGTGCTCCATTGGCTCCCAAACAGAGATCAGAAGTGTATTATCCCTTTAACTATGCGTTCTTCTACAGGTTTGAATTAATCAGCCAGCAACAGGTCATCCTGTACCAGCACAAAAACTCGAATTATTATCAAAAACCCCGCAGCGTCAGCTAACATACAACCTGGTACCCTACTATCAGCAACCTCACCAGTACTCCTACACCCAAATACTATTACAAGGCTTACAAATTAAGGAAATTCATATCACATATACCCAATGTGCATCTGTCATATTGTTTATCCGATGAGTGAGAGTCGAAAATAGAGTCTCTGACTCCTTGGTTTACCTGATTTTTTAAAATTAATTTATATCATGTGGGTCTATGTTAGTCAATGATATGATATAACTAATTTCAAAAACCAAGATTACTGAAAGCGTAGTATGACTTGTGTCTCAGCACTAATTGGCTACGCTAAGATGTATAGCTTCGAGGTTGGATTATAAGTGAAAGTTGGAAAGGTGTCCTTGCTCAAATATCAAATGAATTTATGGCCAATCACAGGAAGGTATGTCTGCAGGACAAATTGCCATTGCAACAGATACCTAAAGATAATGTGCCCGCTTTTCTCTCACTGAACCAAACCGCAGGCGGTATAACAATCATTGAGGTGTCTTCTCTGTGATATATACTCTGTGATTTAAAATACCAACAAAAATCATGCTGATATAATTAGTTCTTAAAAGAACAGTTGAGTCACTGTCACACATGGCACATGAGCAGCCCCTCAACGGTAACAACGGCAACAACCCCCCCCCCTCCCTTACACGCTAGTTATTTCTCATAGAATTATTTCATTTGCAGAACTATGAGGAGTATGTCGAAGATAAATCAGGTAGGCCTAAAGTTAAATCTAGTAAGGATTCCATTTCTGTGCCATACATCTTTAGGGGTGGCAAAACATTTCCAGCTTTATGTCACAAGGCGAAACACTGGCTTTCTTGGACCCTCTCATGATAGTATAGATGGGTAGTATAGAGGAGAGAAGGTAGTTGATAGAGAGCTGACATTTAAACCTTGGAATGAGTGAGAGTTATTTTTTGTGCTTGTCGAGTCAAACTGCTTGTGGTATGTTCCAAAAGCCCAAGTTCCTGTTTTCTCCTAATGTGATGCAAATTGGAGATTAGCTTTTAACACTAACAATCATTGTACTATGGCAGGTTCTGACGATGTTTACCCACCATTCAAACACCCTTTCAGCAAAATGTCATTATCATTCAGAGTTGTGCATCCCCGCTCACTTTGCGCATGTATGTGCATCAATCAGTTCAGGGTGGTTACCTTTGCGACTGAACTAATTCGATTGTGCTTGAGTTTTCAAACTAAAAGGTCATTCCACCCGTACTGGGAAAAAAATAGCTTTTTACGGGCGAAATTTAAATGTATCATTTGGGCCAGTTTGTGGCACTGTAGCTATGGTACAGAGAGACTCGTATCACAGAGTCGATCTGAAAGAAGTGTGGACAGCCAGGTTTTTATTAGATATAACAGGGCTGAGATCTATGGCATATAGCCATGTTTCTGGGGTAGATAATTTACCTGATAGTACAGGTATGGCGTCTGCTGCCGAGCACATCGACTACTCACATGATGAGTCTGTATACCACTCATCTAACGAAGAGTTCAATGAATCAGTACAGACCATCATAACACATCAAACCGGATATACTGATGAGCAGCAGGAATCGGAATATCAAGGTTTGTGATTGTAGCGGCTTTGAATAGTATTCCCTATGTGTTATAATTGTCTCCCTGCATTGTATTGTATTGTATTGTATTGTATTAACTTTATTATATTTTGGATGTTTCTTTTTTGATTTTGATCTTTTTTGCACATCAGGGAGAACATCTTTCAATGATGGTAGCTGCAAATAATAATTTATATATATATATAAGTGAAGCGATCCTCGGACAACATTCATTGATAAGTTGGCAATTTCACCATTGTTTCCGTCACTCTAGACCCGTAGCTGTATAATCATGCACAACCACTGCAAGTTTTTCTTTGTTTTCTGCCTTTCCTCATATTTTAAGTTATTTGTTCTGTCACTGCATGAAAAATGTTCAAACAGATGATTGCAGATCGGCAATAAAAAAAATATATAAGCCTATCTAAGATAATACAGCTTTATTCAACTTCCTAAACAAACTCTTGTTCCAGAAAAAATACAAGCTGTTTATTGTGACATAATCTGATAGCTTTTTGTTGCTGCTGATGCTGACTGCTGAGACAAGCAGTTTTATAAAGACAATATAATATATAATATAATATAATGTAATATAATAATATTAGTTAGATATATTAATGGATTGGGGAAACATATCTGACCGTGAACAAGCATATGGCAATTTATCTATGATTGCTTGAAGCATTTCTCATATTTGATTGGTTCTGTAATGCTACAGCCAACCCTTTGCAATCATATTGGCAAGTACCTCATCTGAGATTTCAAAGGTTGTTATTGGGACATCAGTCAATGTGTAATGTTAAAGCGGCAAGAATTTTATCTAGATCTAATTTCTTGCTCAAAGTTATATACTGATGTATTTTCCGACAAATAGCCATACTGTGTATTTCACCACTAATCCATGAATTCATATCGATTATTGTAGTAGCTGCGATGAAGCTCACTCTCAAAGCGTGGCGTACTCTCCGACAGCAGACATCGCCAACGCTTCGACTATATATAACGATGTGACCCCTCAGTGTGTTCCCTATGGAACATGAGATCCCAACTCTCATCACAAACCATCTCCTCGTCCTTACAGACCTGCCATATACAGCTGTAAATCACCGCTAGTCCTCGAGGTATCAATACTTAACTAATACCATGTGTCTCTCTGATTGTTGAAGTCAATTCTTAGTACGAGTACCTTACATATGCCCACCCCTTACTAATGAAGTTGACCTCCTTCCTTCACACCAAATTCCATCTGATGGTTCTCAAGCTAAGATAAATTATTCACTCTCTATCAATCAGAGATGTAGATGCTGTAGTATTTCATGTGAAAAGTGCGTCACGGAACTTAATATTGCTTACACATAGATCGGGCCAACCTCAGCCTGGCGCCTTGTTTGTTTTTCTGTTCATGAGCAATTAACAACCCTCCATGGTTATTTTGCCATTGGAAATTCTCATGATATTGTTAGAATTACTATGAAGGTGATGATGATATCGACAGGCGGACTCATACCACGACGACTACAGGTAACATATAAAATATAACATACCATATATAGCGTTTAAAAACGACTTAAAATCATCTAAAAATACCAAGTTGTCTGCTCAATGTCAGTGAGATGATAATCCTTCATTGATATTGTCTGCAGAGCTACAGTTGGTAACTAATAAACAGAGGATTAGGGTCCCATTTTTTGAGGATTTTTGATGATATATATTACTATAATATAAAATAATGAGGTACATAATAATACAGCCTGAGTATTATTCTGCGCTGCAGGTACATTGAGCCGTAGATCTTACAGTAGAGGATCAGGGGTAGATCACTTAGCAGACAGTCATACTGTGCATGTATATAATGAGGAGACTGACTATGAGATTACTAACAGATGAAGAGGAGGGGCAGGAGGGGGACAACTCAGTATATCACTCATCTAATGGAGACATGCAGAGTACCTCCGCCTACGCTCATCACTCTGAGCCGACTACTGATGCGGGTAAAGTATAATCTAATTAACAGAGAATCAGGTTATCAGAAGCCAGGGAATTGTTATTTCTAGGTGCAGACACGATTGTACTGCAGTCTGTTCAGTTTTGATGTGTGCGATTTGAAATAGTAATATCACTCTTTGACAACTTCCGATAGGTTGGGTTTTTCATTGTTTTTGGAGACTTTCTAGAGGTATCATACCCAAATCACCACTGCTTGATAGAACCAGTATAATAAATCTATTTTGTATTTTTGCTATATTCATTTTATTTATATTATTATTTGAGTATTTTGCTCGGAAATAAGACCAATTGAGTAAAGATAAAAGGAGATAACCTTGCTAAATCTGATCATATGCCATCCCCCCTCGCCTACCAGAATTTCTTTTACTCACATTTATTATTGTAATATACAGTGTGAGCTGGTTTAAATTCAGAACTCCTGTTTATTCAGACAAGGAAAATTGGTACCTTTAGCAAGATCTCAATGGATTCTAATGTCACTTAATTCAGACTCTGCATAATTAGGACCATTTTTTGTGGTCCCCAACAGAGGCTTCAATTAAGCTGCGTTATACTTTAAATAGGCGATCAAGATGACACGACGAGTCATTTTCCCGCAGTATACGAGGATGACGCTCCTGCACACAAAGCACCGGCTCCTTATTCTCAATTCGGTGAGTAAATCGGTGTTTGACAAATTGCCAGGGGTTACAAAGTGAACATAATACAATGAAAATTGGTAGTGTATAAAATTTAAGCTCTTTGAAATTCTAACTGGGCATAGAATGCAAAGGGTAAATCAAAAATACATTTCACTTTTCATTAGGAGCTCTCCAGCTGCCTTTACAGGACATGAAGCACATTAAATAGAAACATATACACACACAATTTAACTCACCTCCATTAGCAGCATAAGTGGATGGATGGATTTTATTACTATCACTGACAGCATTATTAAAAGAAAAAATGAGTCGCGAAATACAGTGTAATTGCTGGCACTTTGAATTAGTGACAGGGATTCGAACCAGCAACCCTCAGATTGTCTAGCTCAAATCCTGACCATCACACCATCCATAATGTATAATTGTAGCATCATATGTATCATCATTTTTATCATCTGTTTCAGTTTGTAATGTAAACCATCATCTGCTTTTGATAGGCTAAATTTGAAGTTTTTAATAATATAAGTATATTATAAATGCATACAATGAATAAGCTCTACATGACAATACTTACATACATTTATCTCTCTATCGTACACTGATAGGATTAGGAGGGGCGATGATTAGACAGAGGAGACAAACCTATTCCTGTAACAGTCCGTTTATACTTCATCGTCCCAGCAAGCATTCATCTCCTATCGATATGTCTGTAAGGCATAGTAATACCCCTCGTGTGTGGTGAGTGGAGCTATGCGCCCCTGATATCACCTTTATATAATGATGGTAATATTATTGATGATAATAGGTGAATTCGCGCCCTTGGTATCTATATTAAATAATCATTAATCATAATCATTTTCATGGGGAAATCCAACTGAATTTAACTTGAATTCAAGTTGTCTCCCTATTACCAATGAGGAGATAAAACTAAGTTTCATGTCAATATCATTGAAAAACCTTATACCTAATCAAAAAATCTATTCAGCTGGATTTCCCCATGAAAATGATTATAATTAATGATTATTTAATAGGTAACTTCGCGACCTTGGTATCTATATTAAATAATCATTAATAATAATCATTTTCATGGGGAAATCCAACTGAATAGATTTTATGATTAGGTTTACGGTTTTTCAATGATATTGACATGAAACTTAGAATTATCTCCTCATTGGTAATAGGGAGACAACTTGAATTCAAGTTGGATTCAGTTGGGTTTCCCTATGAAAATGATTATAATTAATGATTATTTAATATAGATACCAAGGTCGCGAAGTTACCTATTATAGATATCCAAGGGCCGAAGTTACCTTATAATATCAATATTAATAATATTGATAATAAAAAAAGATTTTATTGCTATTCTCGGCCCCTTCCGTGACAAATGAGAAAATTTTTTAGTAGCGCACCACTGGGAATGCTACTTGTTGATTTGATTTTACGGAGTTGAATGGAAAAACACAGATCTGAAGCATTGTATATTTAGCGGAGAGCAACTGCTCACCGCCTGCACCCTATTGGCTTCATTCTTGTGATTTTTGGTGTAAGCTGGTACCTAGTCTGAGCCACCAGACTTTCTCACCGCCCGACAGCCCCTCATGTTGATAGGTCTGTAAGGCATAGTAGTATGTGGTAAGTTTGTTTAGTAAGTGGAATGCTGGATAAAATGTCTAAATTCTAGGCCTAATCTCCCTTTTGGCCTTTCAAAATCTTAATGTTACTTTTGATTTTGAGTTGGAAACCGAGAGACAAAACCTTCTAGTGAGTACCATATGAGAACACAACATCTCTCAGTTTGTAACCAAATGTATCTTCAAATCCCTCTGTTTGCTAATTTGTTGTGTCATCGTTCTGTGTTATATTTAGTCCAGACTATGATGATCGTAATTGATCAGTGAAGGTAATCCATAAATTGGCATGGCAAAGTTGTCAACCACCTTCTTCCTTTCATATTATATCCATTAATGTCTCATTTTACATATTGTAAAGTTTCGAGTATGGATGCGCACAACTTACTGGGATATTGCCGGACAAAAATTGTTTCTCCAGATTTTGTCTATTCACCTGTTTTGATGGCTCCCTCCAGGTCCCATGACTTGTCACAACGTAATCTTATTTCAGTCTAATGAAAGTTATGGTTGTCGATGGTATCGATAAAGATAGCTTAGAAAATTGTCCTTGAGCTATTCTACACACCGTGTAGCCCTATAGTTCTTTGTCATATCGATATTAAAACATCTCATTTCAGTCTCGTTTAGCTTACCTACTGTATTGTAGCTGGACACAAAGTTAATCTGACCGGGCTGACACACATCAACAGGGTCACAGAGACAGACACATACGCAATCAGATTAAAAAATCAGTAAATACATGCTGCTTTGCTGCTGTTGTTCTTTTTGTAAACTCTTTTATTGGCACACTATATCATCCCAAAAGTGAAATGTTTTTCAAATAGTGCGGAAAAAAAGGTGAAAAGTAAAAAATAGCAAAAATGTTAGAGCGAGAATATAGTAACGTAAGAATGAAATCTGAATGTATCTTTACTTCCTATCATATATGTATATATATACTTTTATTGGCAACCAAAGTCATCTCATTAGAAATGTTTTGCATTCAGTGCCAGAAAAAAAATTGAAAATAAAACAGAATAGAGTAGCATTAACGCTGTCGATTAATTTGATATTTGTACAGACACCGCTGACCTCGCCGAACCCGCTGACCTCGCTGACCCCTATTGACAGCTGAGGCAGCAGCCTCACAGCGTAAAAGATATGGAGAGAGAAGAAGAAGACCACATGACTACAGAGACAGGAGCTGCTATATTAGATGAGATAAGATATATGCAGGTCATACTAGATCAAGCTCAAGGTAAATTATCAACGCTGATATGAAACTACCCTGAAGAAGTGAAGTATTATGAGAGGAAAAAAATCCACCATCATCCATAGTCTTGAAACAGCATGATTTATGGATGGCTAGCATACATTTACAAACTTCAATATTTTACATAGACTCCCAGACTAGCAATTTTTGCTTGCTAACATTCACTTCACTTCAAACTAACTGAACTGTTTTTTTTAGGTCGTTATATGGCAACAAGGTTAAATATCAGCAAGTTATAATTGTTTTCAATGTAGTCTATAAAATTCATGCTAATCAAAGCTGAAACTCATTAAACATATGCAAAAGTCCGCAGACCAGTCGAGTTTAGCTGCCTTCTGGGCATAAAACTGTAGTGTGTATATTAAATGCTTCAAATAATTTATGTATGAACTGATTATCAACATAAGCTAACATTTACATAAAAGATGACTCATGCTGCCATTTCCGCATGCTTTGGAAAGGGTAACCACCATAGCAGGTGGCCAATCAAGTGGGCTTTGGAACTCCGAGACGCAATTTTGCAGAGATCAGCTCAGAGCTGCAGATGTGCAGAATGAAAAGTGCTCCCATTTTGCTGTTCAAATTTTTTCAGAAGCCAGAGAGTATGAAATGTCGTCGGCAGCGGTTTATGATGACTTGGCGGAGGTCGTCAGCAGCTCACAGATTTATGAATACTCAGCTCCAGATTACTGAGTACCAATGGCCTGTTCTCTATCTCCCGCTGATGGCGAGTCACGACATCACTGATACATGAAGCTTACTGTACTAAACGACAGCGCAACAAAGAAGGTTAATTTGCATTTTGATTTTTGAAGTTGATAATTTTTTTTCGATGCCGGCGGATACATAATTAAAACTATTGTTGGATGGTTTAGGTTGAGTTGAGTTAAGTTCATCATATCCCGCTCAGAGTGAGTGACAACCACACTGTTGTAGGAGTCTATCCACACCAAACACACTGCACTAAGAAGACCGTGATAATGAATTATTTACAATTTGTCGCTGGATGCTGACATTTGTCAATGGTGTATAGCTGAGATCAAGTGTCTCTACCAATGGCCGTTTTATGCCAGTCTCAGTTTTGGCAGCTTGCTGCATACCCAGTTCAGGAGGACTTTTATAGCCTCACATCTAGGATGCATTCTAGTTTTCTAGGATGTAACACATTCTCAGTATGAGGTTTTAGGGCACCTTGCGTCCCTCTTTAGGGGCAGCCCAATCTTCTGTTTCTCACTTAACAGCAAGATGGGTCAGGTTTTCAGTTTAGGTTTAGAGTTAAGTTAATTATCTCCCCCAAGGGCGGGTACCCCCCCCCCCCACACAACTTTTCTATCTATCTCTGAGATGCAAGTCTATCAGCAGTATAGCGACGTACATATAAGAAGGCCTACTTGAGTAAATTACGCGGGTCGGTCAGGTTTTAAGTTGGGAGCTCAAGCACATTTGAATTAACTAAGTGGCTATGATGTAAATATAACCAACCCGAATTGATGAGATTCATCAAATGTCCCAGTCCCCCTTGGTTCTATCTGATTTCTACATATTGAAGTCAGAGTTTTCTAATGTTGCTTGGGTTTGATATGACATCTCAGCTAGGTCAGTTATTAAGTCCATACACCGTGTTTGCTGAGTCTCCAGATCTGTAGAGTTATGAGTATCTCTACACCCTGTGACAGGTGGTAGTTACAATGATAGCAGTAGTCTCTGTAGTGAGCCGATAGCTAAGAGAAGAAGATGAGGAGCAGCAGGAGGAGGCAGAGTATGTTAGGGTAAACTTTACTCTAGCTCTGACTGTAAGTAAACAATATAAACTTAAGCGTATTTACTAACACTACACACGGCTCCTGATTAAATTCATCCACAAACAATGCAAGCTCATAACATACTACATCAAGTACATCATAACATATGATACACATCATAAAGGTTACTGTATCAAGATGAGCCTGTTGTTGCGGAGTTATCACACTGCGTTTCATACCCAAGAATTGTTGGACAATTCTGTACAATGCTAGAATTGTTCGAAACTGACCCATATATCATTACCCAACCAGCAACCATTATTGTGTAATTAACCCTGCCTGCTTAATAAATTACATTCATTATTGCTATTGTATATATGTAGTACAAGCCTTTACAGTTCTAGTCAATATTATATAATTGGATTGACATTGTATTCAATGAGTTTGTATTTCGATGTCCAGGCAAGAGCTGCTGTAATGAACAGATATTACTGTGCAAGGTAGCATCAAAGTCTATAACGCGGGAAGCCCAGGTTCAAATCCCGGCCGGGGTGAATCTTTTCTTTTCGTTTCATCATGGTGGATATCGAAAGCATTCCAATCGAATTGTCTACTCACAATTTTTGTAAGCACAGAAAACTCTTTGTAATGAGTACGATGACCCAACAAAATCCTTATGTTCAACTCTTCTGTGTTGTTCCCTACCCTACAGTGTATTTTGTGCAATCTGTTGATATTGGCAGCAACTGCATGAATAGAATACATCAGCTAAACTATGCTAGCAGAATTATCAGAAAACTCTGCTACTAATAAAAATGTACAACAGCGCTCACCAGTTGAGCGAGGAAGTACTTTGTATCAATTGTCCTACACGCATAAGTGGATAGAAGTGATATGTGAAGTGGCCATATTTTCCACAGAACCACTGACTACTGAAAATATGCTGACTGATGCTAAAGAAGCTCAAATTTGGTGTCACAGCAAGTAGTATGAGTACTGATTATTGGCATAGTATAAACTACACTCATTGTGATTATTGAGAGTGAAAGGCTTTCAGCTATTTCTATTTGTTAGCCAAAGATGCTCTGAGAATGGAATTAGCTCTGAACGTTATGGTATGTGGGCTGAGGGAGGCAAAGGTAAATCAACTATTGTAAGCCTGGTATATATTCATTACCTGTCTACAAAGGAGCTCTTGACGTTATACTATATCATTCTCAGCCAACTCAGTTATATGGTGTACAGGAGGCAATTTTGGCATTATTGTCTCGCACTCTTGGATGGTAGTTCCCTAGTAGGTGTTGGCACTACTTCAGATAGTGTTAGACTAGTGGCAACACCGTTTAAAGTAATAAATTTTAATCTGTCAGCTTGTGTGCCACAAGCAGGGAGGTTAGCCAATAACAGGCATAATTACATAATTACCTTGATATCCTTGTTGTCAAAATTTTTAATAGACAGTTTTCTGAGCTCTTATTTATGCCTCAATTCGGGGTTGTCCTCTCTCCAGTATGGTACTTTTAACCCACGCCGCATAGGAAAAACCTGCTGAAAGAGGGTTATATTGAAAACCGCTAATTTAAGGATAAAAATGGTTTTTGATTCAGAGTCTGCACCATCGAAAACCCGGTTTCCAATTCATTAGAGGCTCGAATGTTGATATATCTTTATTTTAGTGACGAAACTCATGAACAATTCTGCCAAATTGTCCGCAAAACAGGCGGAAAATGCTATAAGTGACTACCATATACTATAATTAATTCCCAAACTATGTCCATATGGGTTTTCAATGTTGCAGATTCTGAATCAAAAATAATTTTTATCCTATTATAAGCGGTTTTCAAGATAACCCTCTTTTCAGCACGTTTTTCCTATGCGGCGTGGTTTATAAGTACCAAACTGGAGAGAGGAAAACTCGAAATTGAGGCCTAAATCAGAGCTCAGAAAACTGTCTATTGTCCAATGAAGTATAATTAACACTATTTGTTAATCCTTCACACGCATTCCATTGCGCTTGTAACAAGTCATCATGACACACTTTTGGAATCAGAGAGACAGGAGTCATTGTGAGCTGACCTAACATCCTGTCTTTTGCTGCTGATAATGAATGCGGTGAGTTTTTAATTTCGCGAATATTCTTTTTTATAAGGATGGTTGTTTGGGTGGAAGTGCAATCATGATCATTCTTTGACAGTAGAGTGAGTGGGCGGGAAGTTGTAACCTTATATGCAAAATACTAGATAATTGCCCAAATTCCATCTGTATATTATTTATTAAATTAATTCACAACTCTGCTTCAAAGCTTATCATTGTACAGAGTTATTATGCCAAGAATGAGATCGCCTCGCAAAAAAATCTTAAATTGATAATACACTTCTGATCTCTGTTTGGCAGCCAATGGAGCACAGAAAAATGTATGTACATACATAAACTCCTTATTTGTAATTCAAAACCCCTTGTTCTGCTCAAATGTGCATTCTAAATTGTAGCTGTGCCTCTCCAACAAGAAATAAGACAACTAACAGAATTGCTTGTGATCTGAAAAAAGCTGATTTTGTGAGCAGTTGTGTGCTCCTACCTCTTGGTTGGTGTTTCAATTGTACAGATACTCAGAGTGCGCGTGTGCAATAATGATGACCTTTGGACTTTAGCTTGTTATTTTCTCACAGCCCAGCTTAACACTTTTACTACCATAACCGGATATGATAATAAAAGTGTAAAGCTGGGCTGTTAGAATTGGCAAATAGACACTGTGAGAATCTTGTTCAAATTTAATAACCTAATCTTATTTAAAAATCAGGCAGATTTTAACTGTAAATTGTAGCCATTAAATGCATGCATCAAAGAGTTTGGGATGTTAAAAGTTATATCAACCAATCATTTCAACAAATTCCTGCCTAAGGAATCCCAACACTGTAATTTATTCTGTTATATACGAGGCCGGTAGCTTAGACAGGCGGTTGGGTTGCCAGAGTAGGAGTAGGAGGTAGCTCAGTTGGTTAGAGCGCCGTCCCTTCAGCATGCAAATGTTGAAGGTCGTGGGTTCGAATTCCACTGAAGTCTACTGACTGCTGGGGTTTGGTTGGACCCCCAGGTGTGCTCCGACCTGCCTGCAAACTGAGAGCAAAATGGGCGCAGATATTGCAGCCTAGCCCCTAAGGCAACTAGTATTTCGCCGCCCATGCTTCGGGATGTGGCGTGTGATATGTCATCTGATTTTAATCAACCTTTTAATCAACCTTTAAGATTAGGGGTTTGCAGGGCCATTACAGCAGTTAAGACTCAAAGCGATAAATTATTGCCTGGACAGCGTTTAAGCAGATAATCTTTCAAAGCTCTCAGATTATTATTATCGGCTGCATTGATTAATTTAGAATTTACAGTGACCACCAGACATTCTGTACAAACAAGTTCTATTTTGTCATTGAATGATAGGCCTGTTTGATTTACTCTTGCTTTTCTCTACCCGTATACCATACAATTCAGGGCTTACTCCATGCTCAGAGCATCTTCAGCCAACAGAAAGCTGATGAAAGCCATTCACGCTAAAATATGCCGAGGAGTATACCAATGATCACTACTAATACTACATGCTATGACACCAAGTATGTGTTTTTTTTAGCATCAGCCAGCATATTTTCAGCAATATTTTTGTCAATCATTTGTTCTGTGGAGAATATGGCCTCATTCTCATATCACTTCTCTCCACTTAGGCATGTAAAGTTTTTTTACAAAGTAGATCCTCGCTCAACCAGTTAGCGATTTTTTACTTCATAATTAGCAAAGTTTTGTAATAATTCCTCTAGAATAGTTTGGCTGATGCATTCTAAAGATGCAATTGCTGCCAACATTGAAAGATTGCACAAAAGATAATGTAGGGTAGGGTAGAAGGTTGGGATGAAGGGAGTATCACAAGCTTTCATGCAACAGTTTGGCACTAATCACTCTCAACTCAAATGGACTGCTTTCGAGTTAAATTATGATGAAACGAAAAGAAAAGATTTGCCCAAATTGGGAAAGCTCTGAATTGTATGGTACATGAGTAGAGAGAAGCAAGAGTAAATCAAACAGGCCTATCATTCAATGACACAATAGAACTCGTTTGTACAGAATGTCTGGTGGTCACTGTAAATTCTAAAGATGTCAATGCAGCCGATAATAATAATCTGAGAGCTTTGAAAGATTATCTGCTTAAAGGCTTTCCTGGCAATAATTTACCGCTTTAAATCTTAACTGCTGTAATGACCAAGTGTCTCATGATGACTTGTTACAAGTGCAATGGAATGTGTGTAAAGGATTAACAAACAGTGTTAATTATACTTGATTGGACAATTAAAAATTTTGACAACAAGGATATCAAGGTAATTATGTAATTATGCCTGTTATTGGCTAACCTCCCTGCTTGTGGTACTCAAGCTGCCAGATTAAAATTTGTTACTTTAAATGGTGTTGCCACTAGTCTATCATTTTAATACTATCTGTACTAGTGCCAACACCTACTAGGGAACTACCATCCATGAGTGAGATAGGAAAATGCCAAAATTGTTTCCTGTACACCATATAACTGAGATGGCTCAGAATAATTATAGTATAACATCAAGAGCTCCTTTGTAGACAGGAAATGAATATATACCAGGCTTACAATAGTTGATTTACCTTACCTTTCGATTTCCAACATGACAAAAAGAAAAGATTTGCCCCGGCCGGAATTTGAACCTGGGCCTCCCGCATCATGGTCTTCGATGCTACCTTGCACAGCAATATCTATTCATTACAACAGTTCTTGCCTGGTCATCTAAATCCAAATTCATTGAATACAATGTCAATCCAATTATATAATATTGACTAGAACTGTAAAGGCTTGTATTAGAACTATACAATAGCAATAATGAACGTAATTTATATAGCAGGTAGGGTTAATTACTCAATAATGGTTGCTGGTTGGTTAATGATATATGGGTCAGTTTCGAACAATTCAAGAATTGTACAGAATTGTCCAACAAATCTTGGGTATGAAACGCAGTGTTATAAAGCCATACCCTAGAACCCCATTGGTATTTGGGTCTTCCAACTAAAACATACCGTAGAAGAGTAAAGTATTCATCGGAGGTTATGTCCGCATTATTGCACTGCTTGCAAAAGTGAGATTTATGGTTAGCCCACTTTCACTCAACCAACTTTCATATACACCCCAACCTTGACTAGTAAAAGTTGGTGTCAATACTAAGTTACCCCAAAAAAGCTAGACTAAACTCAAGTTTATGTTTAATTATTAATTTATTCGTCAATATACCAACAAGATTATCGCGGATAGTTTAATATAGTATAGACGGCCTCTATTGGATTGCCATCTTGTTAGATGAGGTAAAACAAAAACATTATACTACCAAAAAACTTTAGTTCCACTTATCTTATTTTATATAATATTATTTTGCTGAAAGTGGTCAGTTTGAAATTAGGATTGACTGAAGAGAAAAGCACTTACACAGGTTTTCACCATAAAATTATATGCTATATATAATCATATTTATATATGTTTATGGTCATTGCATAACAATTCGGCGCCTTATGAGTTGGCTGTACACAATGAAAGTTGCTCTGTCCACGAAATCAACTTGAGGGTCAACAAAATTTAAATCTTATCTACAAACTCATTTTAAAGCTATTATTGCCAGTTGTAATTTTTACCTGGATAACGGAAGGAATTACTCTAAATGAAGTTTCCTTAATCTTTTATTCTGTTGTTTGCAGCTGAAGGGAAAGAAGTTTTCAACAGAAAATGGTTGTCGGGACTAAGAAAACTGAGAGTAAGCTTTCTTTGCTACAGCATAATATTGGTTGTATTTTGCAAGTAGGAAATTTCAAATTTTCCCATGCCAATCTCCCCAGAAGTCAGTATAACTCCGGTCCTCCTAGTTAGACTAAGAAGGGAAGTGGATTAGACAACGACAGAGTTTTATCTGTTGTCATTGACTTGTTCTAATTGGAGAATTTCAGAGCATTGCATCATGGGACACTCTGTGATATGCCCACTGTTCACAGACCTCTCTGCTCTCTTTTGGAATCCCAAAAAGTTGCATCATGGGATATTCTAAAACATACCCACTGCTTGTAAGTCTGATCTTTTTACCTGGGAATTCCATAAAATTGCATCATGGGGTGTTCTTCAGAATTCCTACTGTATATAAGCCTGCAAGTTCTACTGAGAAATTTGCGAAAATGACATTATGGTTTTTCTTTGACACGCCTGCAGTTTAAAGAACCTCTTCCTCTACTTGAAAATTCCAGACATTTGAATTGTTTGATGTTCTTTGACACGCCCTTTCGTGGGTATCCTGTTTTGGTGTCACATGGCCTAACTCATTTGGTAGAGAAGAGAACAATACAAAATAGACGGATAAATCTGCAACACAGTAAGGCTGTGTATCTGATATCAGTAGTGAAATCAACCAAGATGTACATTATCGGGGTGAGTGTAGACCTAACATAGACATAGACGTAAATGTCTGTATTGTGTAACATAAGATGATGTTTAAATTAGTAGACAACGGCATTTTGTAACATGTTCACCTGTAAGATAAGTGTCTATCAGTCTCACAGTTATGAATTGCATTTTAATCTCCAATTCAAACACTAAGTAAAAGAATGTTAGGGCAAATCGCAATATATTTTATGCAGATTTGCCGTCAAAAGTTTAATTCGCTTATTGCAATGATGCTTTTAAGATTCATAGAAATCTTATTGGAGAGCATTAGATCAAAAATTAATCAATTTAAATGACTTTTCTATTTTAGACGAGGAGGTAGACCAGTATACACCACCAGGTCAGGGTACCAGTAGTAGAATCTGCTCTGTGACTCCTAACCTATCTCGCTCTTCTAGTAGTATCTAAGTCTCCGGCACATCAAGTCATACAAAGTGAAGACGGATCCTCTGGTGACATCAGCCAATCAGATGACTACCCTGTAGCCAACAACCAATCAGATGACTTCACTGTAGCTGACAGCAAATCAGATGAGCCCGCTGTAGCCGACAACATTCTTGAGTGTGAAGCCAATAAAGCTGTCAGGACAACAGTATCAGGTTCTCCAACACATGCTCAATCAACCAATGACAACTCAGTAGATGATGGAGTTGCTGTCCTCAGCGGAGCTTCCTCAATTGACTACGGGGCAGGAGTCAAACCAGCCCTGACCCTCCCTTCGTCTCAGGCAGTTAGCTGTGCGTCTTTTTTCTTTGAAGTTTGAAGTTTGTTTATTGCCTAAATTCTAATATCCATCCTGGGATAGGTTGATAGCATCGAATGTACAGCACATACATGGAAAAATAAAAATAAAAGGAGTCTGAGCTGCATTAGTTAAAAAATCGCATGTAAAATTCAAAAAAGGTATTTTGTCTTTTGGTTGTTCTACACTTGGATGGCCTATATTTATCTATTTTTGCTCTACGAGCAGATGTTCTGTTTGTGTTTATTTTAATACGAGAGTTCAAGGGGTGATTATCGTTGTCAGCTATTCTAGTGAAATGTTCACTGCAAGTGGTGTGCAGGAATGTTGTGATGGGTGGCAGTGCTAAATGGTCCAGCTTCTGCTCGTAGTTGTCAGAGAATGTTAGTACAATCCGAGTAGCAGAGCGCTGGATCCTCTCGAGTCGAGTGGTTTTTGTTGAGGGTTTCCCGGACAAATTTTCTTTTGTTTTGTCTGAGGAGTCGTTGGCAGATAGTTCTCAGTAGTTTGTGCGATGGGCAGCCTTTACGGTACGCCTCATTTTTGGCACAGATTACTTTGTGTAGTGTGTCGCTCATCCAGGGAGGTTTGTCGACCCGGACTTTGGTGGTTTTTATAGGGCAGTGATTATCAAGAATCTTAGATATAGTTTTGTTCATTTAATGAACTTTGCTGTTTATATCCTGGGTATTTAGTACTGAGGACCAAGACTGTTCAGCTAATCCCTTCAGAACCATAAGCTTTCCAACTGTTGACAATGAAGCTGAGGAAAAACTTGTAGAGAGAGGGACAAAGAAGAAGAAGACAGTCGGGAGTACAGCCAGCGACGTTTCTCAGGCCCACAGTCGTGTTCCAGCAGATTCTTGTAGAGTGTTACCTGAGCCCACTCCTTTTCGAAACGTCCCAATCTTGAGATTAACATCCCAGTGCCAGAGGCCCCAAAATCCAGAAAGAGAAAGAAATCAGTACCCAGACAACAAAAGACACCACGCCCAAGGAAGCAAGCTGCTGCTAAAGCTCTGCAAAGAAAAAGGTAGCAGCGGGGGAAAACTGACACATTCTACTTCGTGTCCCAGGCTGGCTCTTAATGATGGCTTAGAATCATCCAATAAGTCACCTTGGTTCACACCTATTGCTAAAACGAAGCGCATATCCAACATTCAACAAAAAGGTAAGAAGGTTTCTGAGCACAAGCAAGATCAGAATGAGCCCATACAAACAAGTGAAAACACACAGCAAAGACGCTCATTCAGTCAAGATAATAGTATTGTCTATGGCTCAGTAACTTTACCATGGGAAGGAAGGAAAGTGTTCTCTTGAGTTAACCGCTCACATAGCTCTCATAACTCGGCTAGATTGGCTACAAAAGAATCAACTGACCATGTTGTGGTTGATGAGGTTGTTCTACCTAGTGTGGAGAGTGAACGAATGGAGCCTATGCAGAAGCGTGATGACATTGAAGGGAATTCGCACTCTGGGCCTTCTCTGACCCTCAACTCTGTAATTAGTCCACATCAAGAACCTGAGGCCACATCAACAGAAGGCCCAGTGGTTGGGTCTGCTGCACCTGATAACGAATCGATTCTCTGTGAGAATGAAACAAATTTGGAAGTCAAAACCAAACCATTTACACCCAAACAGTTTCTGAAAACAGTTGATATCAAGCTGGCTGACAGCCCAAGTATAACCCAGGATCAACAGCGATCAGATGAAAATGAAATCAATGTTCAGGTTGACCCTGAGCCTGATGTTATGGGAAATCCCCTTTTGGAAAACCCAGGCTTGAGCGTAGCAACAAAAGGAACAACATCAAAAATCATGAAGTTCAAGAAGCCTGTTGCTAAGGCCGACAGTCCCCCAGCGGTTTAATTACGAGATAAGGTATGTGAAAAGTTTGCTGACGTGAGCTTGTCACAACAGATTAAGAATTCCCAAAAAGAACCTGTTGATGAAAGGCCCATCGTGAAAGATAGCATGAAAAAGGTGAACAAGAAAATCACTAAAAGTATGCAATTAAATGTCAGTTGGGCAGTTACTGGTCATTTTAACAATATTGCCTCAACACACATCTAAAACAAAGTACATGACGGTGGTGTCACACCTTCTAGTGCACTCTTATCTCATAGAAATCCATCAGAGAAGCATTGTGCTGTATCAGACGTTACACAGATAGACAACGATACTGTGCCAGAAACACAGGATGCTCCTCCTGTCGCTACAGGAATGGGCGATGATGAGAAGTTTGAAACTGTACCTGAAACCCAACAGTCCAGGCTGGAGACTGGCGGAGATGATGAGGCTGAGGTGTCAAAAACACCATCATAAGTTCAGTGTGACAGCGATAGTGCAGCTGACAAGGAACATGTAAACGCTCAGCCTATTGAAAAAAATTACTGTCCCATCTCCAATCACAGTGCGGCCTAAGCGAGGTAGACCCGCTAAGAACACCCGGACAAGAACGCGATCGGAGCCTACTAAACCAGCTACTACAAAGAGAGCAGCAAGTAAGCGAGCGAGGAGCCTATCAGAGCCACAACCCAGAGCACCTGCTGATGATGAGGAAATCAAAAGTGTGTAAACCAAACCTAGAGTGTCATTCGCTGAAATAGTTAAGTATGCCATGACGCCGCGTACTAGAGGTAAAGCTATAGTGGTTATGTTTGAAACGCCTGAGTTAAGTGGTGCCATCACACCTATCAAGACTATACTGAAGTCAACTGGATCAACTCCTGGTAAAGAGTTACACGCAAATAGCTTTGATTGCTACAATGCTGTGGCCGGAGAGATAACTCCCAAGGCCATGCCTGCCAGTGATGGTTTGGTAGACAAAACTGGAGATGACGGATCGTCCAATTCAGATGACACTACAGTGAAGGCCGATAGTATAGCAGCTCGCACTACGTTGAAGGACCATAATTCAGCAGATTACAACACTAAAGGGAAGGCCCATAATATAATGGATGACACTATAGTGAATGTCTGTAACCCATGTCTGGCTCAACATGAAAACAGCAGCAGCAGTCACTTCATGTTCATCTATCCACCTGTTGAGGTGAGTGATCAGATTGATTTAATCGAATTTTGGTTATGGAGGACAATGAATTGAATTTCTTATGTTTTATTGAATTCTGTGTCTTGTTGTCATCGGGGTTTAACTATTTCCAAACAGAAATGATGAATAATGAGGGACTATCAGCATATGCCCCAATGATTGCTCACAATTACAGATAAAAAGACACATACAACGAATAATTGCGTAAAGTAACAAGGTCTGTCATCAATATACTGCTACGGTATTTGAGCCCATTTCTTCAAACACTTGGGAGTTGCCCTAACCGTCAGAGCTACACTGCCTTTTGTTCTATTGTGTTGGAGGTACTGTCTTGAAGCCCTTCTGATTTGCAAGCATTCATCTGAACAATCACAAATTCGACAAGCTGACACGAAATCATTTCAAGTTCTTTCTCTTTGCTGCAGACAAAACCGAAGACTAAAAACAGGCACAATAAGAGCATTGTCCATGATGTCTCCTCAGCCTTTGATGAGTTTGATAATAAGCTGAGAAACTTTCTACTTGATGAATCTATAAATGAGAATAAGAGAACTACCACACCTACGTCTCACCCTCATACACCCGGTAACTATACCTACATCTCAAAATCCCACAACCGCTAGTTATTTGTTTTTATATGTGTTGTATGAAGCGGGCATTGATTTTAGGAGATATCTGCTCACAACTTAAGGAACGACAATTAATATTAATGATCACTTGCTGCATTGCCTGCTTGGTAAGTTGTATAAGTAAATCTAATATCAAATAAATTGACTAACTGGAGGAATACAAGGTGGCTTGTACATTTTAATATGCCAAATGTTTAAGAAGGTGAATTCGTGACATGGATAGCGTGTTTCTGTGATTTTATTCATACTAATACCTTGACTCAGCAGAGAATGATGAGATGAGAGGTGGTAGTGACGGAGGATTGTTCTTCAGTCGTCAGAGAAAAGAAAGAATCTCCAGATACAGCCTTCTATCAACATGTCACGGCAAGTTCAAGTCTGTCTGTACCAGAAAATCTCTCAATACCAAAACCTCATCACAAAAACCAGCGCGTAAGTTGATAGTTTATTCTTGCAAGGATGTAAAGAAGGAGATGAAATATTAGATGCGCAACCTTTTTGGCTTCCTGCTTCAAGATGTTTTTATTTGTACTGTTTTGGGTTATATTTGTCGAGAGACCGTTCATATATATAATCTTCATTACTGAACCAATGATCAGCTTCTAAAAATTAGAGGCGACATTTAGAGGTTTCATCACAATATAAGTAAGGAAGGCAACCTGGGCATGAAAATAAAAACAGAAAAGAATGAGCAAGATTTTCCGAACAAAGTCCCAAAAATATATGCGCTCAGGATTATCGCTATCTGTTTTTGCTTCATGTTGTAAGATGTTATCTTTACCGCACGTTGGGCTCACATTTTGACAGCAGGGACTTTCAGTTAATATCATTGAGATTATTTCTTGCAATTGGGTTCAACTCTTTCCTAGTCATTTGCTCGGAATATATATTGGAGCTGAGTGATTTGGAAACAATACCTTTAGCAGCTCTCTTTCGTCTAAGCAATGAACAACTGCAGGATCTCGATCCATTTAGCTCCGCACTTGAGATACAACTACATCATGCAGCCGCTGCTGTATCGTCTAAACTCTTCTTTACAGTGACGCTGAGTTCATCTCTGGGTAAAATAAGATCCAGATCAGCATCAATACCTCCGAGTAAGTCGAACTCTAACTCAATCACCACAACACCTCACAAACCTAGAGCGACTGTCTCCAAAACACGGAAATCTAGAGCTGACACTACAACACGAGCAAAGAGTAGTTCTGCATTAACTGCCAAATCGCTCAAGTATACTGGGCTGGCTCCTTCTGTGTCCGCCAAGTAAGTATCTCAGCTGTGTTAGCTATCAAATTGTTGACATAGAGAAGAGAAAGAACGGTGAATTTTTCGGCATGGTTATTCTCAACCTCTTCAGCATCATCGAACTAAATTTTTTTGTTTAGTTGCTGTTTTTCCTAATGTGTGCAGATATTTGCTTGACCCCCTTTCAACTAAACAGAATATGAAACTTTTCTTGTATGTTTCGATGTAATAGGCTTTTATCCATTACATAAATCCCACTACCATCACACTGGCATAGTCTGAGCATCCTATTTGCCGGTGAACAAGTCAGCAAGGGCAACTCCAAATACCGACAAAAATATCAGAGTTAATATCTAAGGTCTCCTTTAAGTTTCTATTATTTTGTGTGGGTATATCTTAGCGAGATTTCGTTATTTGGAATTTGGTTGACTATGGAATGCAACTGCCAGCTACCCAGGTAGAGTTTCAGTGCCTTAACCTTTGCCCCTTTGTTATCTGCATTTCTTGGACAACATTTCACTATTGAAATAAAATAAAAGTAATCAAATAATAGAAAGCACTAATAAAATATAATATAATAATAAAATAAATAATAATAAGTTAATTTTTAATCAAAGGATGAGACACAGCGCCGGAGGAGATGACCCATACAATATGAGCAGTGATAGTTCACTGATAGGGCAGGATACAGACACACTGAGACGTCAGTGTTTCTCTGGTGTAGATAGAGCTCATATACAGAGTGACCTTCAGATGACCTCGTCACTACTGGATATTAGTATTATATCGTCTGTAGAGAGCGAGCAATCTTATACTGATACACTCACAGCTCCTACTTATTTATATCATCAGGTATAATATGATCCTTTAAATCAGGGAGAATTGAAGGGAGAGGAACTTGCACTCCATGGGCCACGCCTCTTTTTATAACATGATCTAACTTTTGTTTTTGAGTTATGCCCCTTCGATTCTTCCTGTTTAAATGTACCAAATGTACCAAATAAGTCCCTCATCATTACAGGAGAGGAAGATTTACCATAGGTCTAGAGGAGTTAGTTTCTTTGCAGGAGAAAAAAATTCACGCTTGAAAAAGCAGAATCTGTGGTTATCTTGCATTTAAGCGGTTATGTGAACCCCTACCTTAACTCGCGAAGAATTTGTGCTTGCTAACATCTAGTCAATCCAAGACTAGCTAATATTTACAACTCTAGGGTGATAGTCTACTATTTGAGATTTACCATAGGTCTGGATTTTGTTCCTGCTTACATGTTTTCAGCAACAGATCCTCCCTTGAATCGGACAACGAGACTTACAATATAAAGTAATAGATTCTAGTCTGCTTTGTGTCCCCTTAAATCATGAAGATGGTAAGAGTATGGGCGAGATACAGAAGTCATGTTGTCTAATCATAACATAATTGAATTGATTGCCACAGTGGGATTTTCTTGGTTACCTGCCACTAAACTTCTCTCCAATGCAGAGAGGTTTGTCCCATCTAGAGTCTTGTGCTGGAAGCCATAATACTCATACAACACCCAGCTTCTCGGATTCCCGGATACACTGGCTTGTTAGAGTTTTAAGGCCAAAATCACAATCTGATTGTTCACTCAATGAATGAGCGATATCTGTTACGGTCTTTCTCAGAACTTTCTCCCTAATTGTTGGAACTATATACATTCTGAGTGAGCGAATTTAAGAGGAATTTTGTAGAATTGAAAGACCAAGTAAGTTTTTTTATCAATGTAGTAGTGATAATTTGCTTCAGTAAAGTATCACTCATTCTAATTGAAGGACACTTTGGCTAGAATGATAGGCCTGCCACTACCAAATTATAATTAATTGCCGGTGCCGTTTATTGAAGCCTGACCTTGGAGATCGCAGGTCCATGAAGTTAACAATTAGTAGACTATTCCTCACACTCAATATCCATGTAGCCGATGAATACTATCACATGTTCTTATTTTTAACAAGGATGGAGACATACCGTTAGTATATTATAACAACGCTGCCCCTTATGACGATGATGATGATGAGAATTGTCCCCCCAGAAGCTCAACAGATGTTATATCTACGGGTCACCACAAACCAGTCAGCAGGTCAGCTGTCAAAACAGAGAGGCTGACTACTGCTTCTATAGACCACCCTGAAGCAGACCACCTAGAAGCAGACCACCTAGATTCAGACCACCTAGAAGCGGACCACCCAGTAGTAGAACATAAAGCTCTGATAAAGGCTGTCAGCTCTACTGTCAAAAGTAGGTGAAACATTTAAATCTAAACCGATGGTCAGTACTAGATCAAGTTCAATCCATACGACTGCCTTCGGAATTGCTCCCTTCTACTGGTCACTGCGGCATGACCAGTGGAGGGGAAGCAACACCTAATGCAGGCAAATAGACAAAACTTTGTGTAGGCCCGTATCCACAACTCAACGTCAAGTTCTGAGAGCTTTAGAGAATCCGATATTTGAATATTATTGCCATGGAAATTCAACTGGTTGATTAGACAGTAGTGTTTAATTTTTGAATCATTCACATAATTGATTTATGCGGTGGGCGTCTGACGAGGGGGGGGGTGAGTTGAGGGGGCTCAGACTAAAGTCTCTTGTTCTTATGCTGTGTACAGGGGAGGCCAAAGATATCAACTCGACAGCTGATAATGTGACAGCATCCGAAGTTAAAGTGGAGAAGAAAACTCCTAAAGTAGTGGATCCGAGCACAGCTAGTAGAGCTAAACAACCTGTTAAATCTAAAGCCATAAGAAAGTCAACAATGAGTGAGTCATGACCTGTGTCAATATTTAATGTGTATGGTTGTGCTTTCACCTTGGGCTATTATCATATTCATATTTCAACACGATGATGCTAAATGGTTGATCACGGGTTGAGGTTGTCGAATGAACCGGCAGAGCTGTCTCTGACAGGGGAAGGTAACAGATGGTGCTGTTACTTTTTTTAAACTGGCTAATATTTGGTTGAATTGAGAGCCTTGTGGTAAGCTGAATAGCAACCTTAGGACACAGTTGATCCTTCAAGCTGAAAGAAAATTCTTCTCAATCTTCTTCAAACACCTAAGTTGTCCCCCATTATAGATTCACAGGTTATAATAAATTGTGACAAATACACTTTTTTTTGAGCATATTCCCTGAATAGCCATAGAATATGTGGTATGAGATAAGTCACATTAAGTATTTGCCACAGTAAATATCTCAACCCTTAGGCGCAACTATTCCTTAAAAGTTGTTCTATATTTGTTTTGTTCAGTTGAAGTGAGGTCAAGGCCATCTAAAAAGCGAAAAATCAAGGTGAAGGAATCCTCTGTGGAGAAGATAACTCCTAGTACAAAAACTTGCTGTCCCTCAGCTACAAGCAAAATGTTGACTGCAACAAGCAAGACTCCTAAAACTAAAACACCAGGTAATGAACTGTATTTTTTATGATAAGATAAGAATTTATTGAAACTCTCGCAGAAACTATTCGGTAGTTTTGAACGAATAAAAGGAGCAAAATTCAAAAATTGGGTCATTGAAAAAAGGTATTGGGGCAGGGAGGGTAGGGGTCTTTGAAGAGACTAATGCCATAATTGATATCAGATTGTTTCTGGCATGAAACCTGCCAAAAGTTTAGTTTCGACTTATTAGCTGGTCATCCGTCATTTTCACAATTTTTAACATGATGTTTCAGATTCAGGTTATCGCTCAGTGAGGAAGCTGTACAACGCTAACTCAGGATACAGACTAGGTAGTGATGATGATCTGAGTCAGACTTCTAAATGTAGTAGTTATCCTAGTCAGGGTACGGGACGCGGGCGTAGAGCCCTCAAACATAACAAGAAATCCAACAAACTTAGGTAATTATAAATATTCTAGTCAAGGTACGGAATGTGGGCGTAGAGCCCTCAAATATACCAAGAAATCCAACAAGCTCAGGTAATTATACATATTCTAGTCAAGGTATGGGACGTGGGCGTAGAATCCCCAAATATAACAAGAAATCCAACAAACTTAGGTAATTATACTTATTCTAGTTAAAGGTGTTGAGCCCTCAAATATAACAAGAGGATTAACAGACTCAGGGAATTGGAACTTCTTACAGTATGATGTGCTCTTATAGGCTTGTATCACTACAATGTAAAATAAATATATATCAATGTCTTACAACGCTATAAGTTTACAGTGTTGAGTTGTCAATTAAATATTTTGAATGATGATCCAATGTAGCATTGGCAAGTAAGTCTGATCAAAAGAACTTTTGATACAAATTATCAATGACTCAACACGTCTAATTATCGTCATGTCATTAGCTAGCCTGTCTTGACAAGCTTTGTTCGGTGGGGGGAGGGAACAAAGCTTGTCAACTCTGGCATGCTCGACTGTCGAGCAGCCGATATTAAATTTTGTCTTCTCTTGCGATCGGGAAGATAACTCCTTTATCTCACTAATCAAATTGTATAGTCGAGCAGCCAATATTAAATATTGTCTTCTCTTTCAATCGAGAAGATAACTCCTTCATCACACTAATCAATTTGTATATATTCCTATACAAATTGATTAGTGTGATGAAAGAGTTATCTTCTCGATCGAAAAAGAAGACAATATTTATTATCGGCTGCTCGACAGTCGAGCATGCAAGAGTTGACAAGCTTTGTTCCCTCCCCCCCACCGAACAAAGCTTGTCAAGACAGGCTAGTCATTAGCATGGGTCAGCATCTTTGATCTGTATGCTGGGTAGTGATATGGAGTTGTCTCCACACAAAACAAGGGAACCTAACTTCTAGTTATTATCAAATTTGAATTGTTTTACCTGCAAACTATATATACTCACTTTACAGTAAGAAAAGAACTCTGGCTACACCATCGAAACTGAAGGAGATTATGAATCTGATCAAGTTCTAAAGCCTGACTATCCTACCATCAAGCTACGGCACTGGGTCATTATCAGTGTTAGCAGTTATTATCTTTTTGTTGATGACCCTAATTTACTATACCTTTTTTTCATACCTTGATGTCTGAGAAAGGGCACACAATCACAAACAAGTTATTTTGATGTATTTTTTCATTGTTTTTTTGTTATTCAAATTGTTCGCTGACTTGTTGACATATTTTTCGGTATTCGTGATTGGTAATTTGTATTCGGATAATAATATTTTTCCCTGTCCAAAAAATGTTAACAACTGTTGTTTCTAGTTTTTATCAACCTGTTTCAAATTAAAAATTATATTTGATAATACCATACAAATATCCAGGCATCCTATTAGGTGTACTGTAAAGTCTGTGTTGTGCAACAAACAGCTCAAAAATTAGTTTGAAAGTATGCAGCAATTACCTAGCTCGTCTTAAAAGGCGTCTAGTCATCATAATCATTGATATAGTGGCATATAATCAACACTTGGTTCTTTTCTTTCAACACACATACTTCATAGCTATCTTATTTTAATGTGGCAACTGTTGGATACAACTTCAACATTGTGCAGTAACTGAGGACAGGGAAATTAGGAATATTCAACCCGAACTCCCTGCTGAGAGTAACTGTACACACAATCATTCACCTAGACCTTATTGAGCTGAAGTGAGGCACTTTTTAATCTTGGGGTGACATAAAGCCGTTGAGTTGTGCAATGGCAATGATGAATGTTATCACTGATTGGGAAATCCAGGTTTTGTTGATTATATTTGTCAGTTTCAATGATAAATGCAGTTCAATTATAACCATAGGAATATAAAATGGGTTTATGTCTATGATTGTAACACTATTGCTTCTGAATAATTGAATGTTGTTACTTCACTATCAAATGACTGGTTCGGTACTATGGCACCATCTAGTGTCTTCTCTAGGATTTTGACTAGGCCTATGAGAATAACCAAACTTCACTGTTTCAATAAAATACCATCGGCTTCAAGTGGACAATATAACCACAGGATTCAAAGTGCTACGGAATACCGTAAACACACTCTGAACACTCCCTTGTAATGATTCAAGGTTACAAATAAGATAAGATGGTAAGAAGTTTATTGAGTTGAATGATATACATTTCTAAACTGATGAAGCAAACCCACCAAAGACTCAAGTACTTAGCATTAAACAATTTATCTGCAGTATGATGTATCTCCTGTTGTCATGGTGATTCTGACACAGAATGTTCAATTCTTGCATTTTTATTCTACTCTATTGAGAAATCTAGAGAAGACAGAGCGCCCCTGCCACCCTTATAGAACTTTGGGCTTGAATCCCTGATCTTACGATCAGATTGACTTGCCATCGCGCTGATCTCCTGAGATTACAGACTTTCTAGCTGAAATTAAAACCAGCTGAGCGGTTGCTTCTCTCAAAATAACACACTGCACACCATCTGTAATGTCTATAATAAACACACTGAACACACTGACATTGAGACTACACTATTATCATGTTTATCTCTGATCGTTAGAGACGATTTAGAAAGAGTAACTAACTTGAACCCGCTGATGATGGTACTTCCCTGAACATACCTAGTGAATCAAATTGAAAGTAGAAATAAATCCATTTCAATAATCCATACTGTCCTGAAGGGGCACTTAAAACAGGTGCTGGTGAGGGGTGTTGTAAGGCCAGTGGTAGGTGCTATATTACAGCACTCGATGTCTATTTTATAGCAGTGTTGTGGTTGCTGTAGGGGCTGCATGAGTGCTTTAAAGCATGTCACACATCATACAACAGTGGCCGTACCGGGCGTGCATCGGTGTTGGATTGGAAAAAGTACCTAAAATATATCCTAGCCTGCACTCTGGACTGGATCCCTCCTCCAAATTGCTATCACATATGACTGGATGTGATGCTGTATTCCTTTGTCCATTATGATGTCTACAATGCAGTGGCTATTCCCCTTTTATAAAAACCATGTTACATGCTAGATGCCTCTGTAATTGCTCCCAATAATAAATCCACAAACACCACAAAAACATACGCAATAATGGTGACACATGCTGGTGAAAGTTTACTCAGACTATGAGGGAGGGATGTAGTATAAGGAAGATGAAATCGAAGAAAAATTCCTGGCAAACCTATACACTGAAAACAGAGCACCTAAGAGAAACTGCTACAACATGTCAATAGGTAGGGTACCTGAATATGATTGTAAAGATAAATAGCCAACGAGGCTGCTAAAAAGAAAAACACTGTTTTGACTGTGGTTGGTAATGAAACTCTGAACTTTCTTATAAGCTTGAGCGTCCAAATCAAAGTAAAGGATTCCAAATTTGATGCTCTTGTTACATTACTGGATCTACATTTAGAGCTGGAGTCAATGCGGTGTCGGAAGCTCTTAGGCTTGACATAAGAAATCAATTGCCTAATGAATCTGTTTCAAATTATATTTTACCTTTATCAAAACTCAGCATGAATGCAAAGTTTGCTACAGGTAACTCTTCATACATCGTCTTCGTATTAAACTGATTTGTGGCCTGCATGTAAGCAAAAGTGAAATTTGTGAGGCATTGATTGATTGATTGATTGATTGATTTCATATATTTTTCATGAGTATTAAAAAAACACTGTGATATTTGTTCTGGGTGTAAACTGTCCATAAAGTAGTGTAAAAAGTGTAAAAATATATACACTAAAGCAGATTGTTTTAATAAAATACGTGAGATTGTGGAAGAGCAGAGGAGGGAAAAAAATAAAACAGCGACCAGAGAGTTAAAACAGGTTTGCATTTATGATGCGGACTAAAACATGATAAAACGAGTCCGTTCCCTTTGACGACCTGATCTTAGGAGCACGCAGGCGTCCTGACGGCATTGTCTCGATGATGCTATGAATAAAATGAGCCTCATCTCGATAGATCGTCAGCACATACTTCTGACATCTTAGTTTGATCGCTTCGTCTAGACTGAGTTGGATATTAGCACCGTGTTTTGTGGCTTCATTCAAAATCGATTGCATAACATTTTGCTGAATACTATGCATGTGGGGATAATATAGAAAAATAGCAAACATCAATTTCGACTCAATAAAAGTTCTATAAAGCTGCGTGACTAGTTTTGTATCTGCACCCAGAGCATGAAAACGCCTCACAACATATAATCTCTGTTTAGCTTTAGAAATGACCATATCTGCATGCTCACTAAATCTTAATGTGTTATCAATCAATATGCCAAGATACCTGACAGAGCTGGAAAGCGTGATAGGCGTGTCGTCTAACACCAGCTGCGGGACATCAGGAGCGACTCGGGCGGAAGAGAAAACCATCTCATGTGTTTTACCTGCGTTCAATAACAGTTCGTCAGCAGCGCAGACACTGGCAATGCGGCTGACTTCATCAAAGTACAGCATGTTGTCGGTAGTAGGGTCAACAATAAAGCCCAGCAGCACTGTATCGTCAGAATACTTTATCACGGTAGCTTGGTCATATGAAGCCCGGATACTATTGGTGTAGAGGATAAAGAGAACAGGACTCAGCAGTGTCCCTTGTGGCATGCCAGTATTAGTGATTAATAAGTCCGAGATTGCATCAGGGCTGGTGCGGGTGTACTGCAGGCGGTTGGTAAAAACTCAAAACCCAGTTCATGATAGAGACGTCGAGGTGAGCCATTCTGGAGATTAGGGTACTAACGTTGATGGTGTTGAAAGCGGAGCTGAAATCTAAGAACAGCGCTCTGACGTAGTTGGTTGGTCTGATGTCGATGAAGCGAGTTATTGTAAGTGAGTAAGTAGACACATCAGGGCATCTTGCGACGATCTTTTGGTCTGATACGCGAACTGCAGCGGGTCGATGTTGGTGTTGGAGATTATATATGGTTTTATCAGCTTCTCAAGCACCTTACATAGATGGCAGGTGATGGCATTTGGTCGGTAGTCTTTGTTGCACGTTGGGTGTGGCACTTTCGGAACAGGCTTGATGACAGCAGTGCGCCACAACTTTGGAGTTGTCCCCTCTTCGATGGCACGATTATAGAAAACACAGACAGTACCTGCTAGTTGATCTGCACAGTATTTCAGCACCTTTGTTATGATCTTATCCGGACCGGGACCTTAATTTGTTGAAAGAGGGTGATGCATTAACCTCAATTATTGTGACATCTATAGACATGACAATTCGGTTGTTGCACATAAGCAACCCAGCTCAAACAAAAGCCAACCAGCAGCAAGCAGCTTGCATACCGGTGTAGTATTGTAAACTGTCCCCCGCGCGAAAACAACCCCGGGACACTTTACAATATTGTAAACTGTCCCGGGGACACTTTACAATAAAAACAGGCCTATTGTAAACTGTCCCCCCCCTATTGTAAACTGTCCCCCCTTATTGTAAACTGTCCCCCCCTATTGTAAACTGTCCCCCCTATTTGTGACTGTCCATATCAAGGGCCCAGCTGTTTATCACCATTCTAAATGGGTCAGATCATCTAACTGGAGCATACCATGATGTTCTGGCTGCCACTATGATGGCCAAAGTTGTACCATGGGGATGGTGGTGGTGTCTCATTGACATTATGAATGAGTGTATAAAGCCTCTTTTTCATATGGTACTTTGTAGATCTATTTTTCGCAAACACTAGTTGTTATTTGAAGCTCCTATGATTTAGAGATGTCTGGTTTGCGAAGAAACGTGCACTAAGCCAACAGTGGATAGATGTGTAGTTGCCACATCACAGAACACACATACTTTCATTGCAGGTTCATGAGCCGCGCGAAAACAACCACCCCCTTCATTAATCATAAAATCTACCTCCGTCAAGCATTTGCCTGGGAGTGATGGCAGTCAGTCACAAGTGTGAGCGGGAGAAATAATTACTTTTGAGCTTTTCAATATGTGAGGCCTGGTATTGCGCTGTAAAATATTGCTTAAGCCGCGCGAAAACAACCACCCCATCTTTTATAAATGCTGATGACCATGGCAAAAGTGGTAACGTGAGTGCTATAGAGATGTTATTCACGCTAGAATTCAATATCATGGCAGATCGTCGCGTACCGATCGATATACCAATGAAGGTTGAAGGCAAATATGTCAATTTATAGTTGGATAAGGGGCGTTGTTGGAGTCTTTTATCATCAAAACTGTATATCGGTCAAAATTCAGTCATTGTAGGTTGTCCGCTTGTTTTGACTTGACATTAATTGATTATAGTGGCAATCCAGTGAAGGTTTTAGGTGAGCTTTCTTTGTTGGGTATCTATTGGGTTGTTGATCGAATTCCCAACCATTATTCTTAACTGACACTGTCCTTCTCTTCTACGGTTTCAAGCCAAAAACTGCATTAAACTGAACTGATAACTCTAACAGAACCTTAGCCTGTCACAGAGAGTATAGTATCTACTGTTGAAGGCACAATAACAGTGAGCTTACCAAAGTAAATAATCCGTCATTTCTGCATGTGGTTTGCCTCACATTGGGTCCTCATCCAGTGAAATAAAGGGACCTACTTTAGCTAAAAAGAAATGCATTAAGGATGATTTTGCCTCTGGTGCGCAATATCCCAGAATGTAGAAATTGCCCCTCATGGGTGCTTCAGAGGTGTCTTTTAAACATTATTCAGTTATTCGTCCAAACAAATCCTCCTCAAAGACGATTATCCCTTATAACAAAATAGCACAACGCCATGACATGACGTCACGCTGAAACCATAATTTTCAGAATCAGTGTTTGATCAAATTCCAATGATATATAAAATGTTCAAATCGGTCAACATTGGAATCATATCCTTAACGCCACCGTGTTCTGCTAAAGTTATCCTCTAACTCTTACTTGAAACTACAGTGCAGTTCACATTATTCAAATCTCTAGAGACCACAAAAATTTGTTCCAATTGAGCAGAGTTTGAAATAAGTGACATGAGAATGCATTGAGTTGAGATCTGACTATAGGGACCAATTTTCCTTTTCTGAATTAACAGGAGTTTTGATTACAAAGTTTGAATTAACCAGCTTACATTGTACTTTGTTTTTTTCTGACTCCTTGATAGGTTTACAAAATTGACAGTCTATCAAAGCCCTACCCTGACCACTGAATGTGTTGCAGGTAATATCCAAACTAAAGAATAATACTACAGAGACAAATTAACCCTGCCACCATTTATTTTGCATAATCTAGCTAGAGAAAAAGAAGAAGAATTAGAAATCGGAAAACATCATGTTTTAAAAAGAATCTAACTAGTGTATATGGTTAATAAAAAATTTATAAAAAGACTAAGTTTAAATACATATCTGAGTTCTGCCTGTCTATTAAACAAAGCATTCAAAACAACTAGAGAAAGGAACCCATCATAGAACTCTCCTTATCAAGTTAATGATAATAGTAATGTGTAGTAAGTAAAACCATAGTGGTTTGTAGAATGTCATGACAAACTTGTCATAGGGATGTCAGTCAATCCTTGAGCATCCTATTCAAAACAAGACGCAAGTTTGTGACATTATGTGTTACCTGCGGATGTATAAATATAAATCAAGACATTAACTCAAAGTATCCAATATCTGATAGGGAAATAATCTAACCTTGTAAAATAACCTTAATCAAACTGAAGCATGATACACATGGGATTGCAGTGTAATATAGGAATGAAGCTCTACTGTCCACTCTCAGCATTATGTTGATAATAAAGTTCAGTGTGAAAAGAAAATGTAAGGAGCAAAAAAACACGTGTAGACATTTTCTATATTAGTCATTACACCAACTTGCTCCCTGAACTGATAGCAGCACATTACTATAAAAATGGTAGAAAATATGTAGCATATGGGTGCCTTTTACGGTATAATGTTAGCTCATTGTAAGAATGTGATTGAATATGATGATGGCGCGCTATTACATTCACCAAGTACCCTTGTCTTGTTGTATGAGTGCAACCACTGTGAGAGGATGGTAGTTATGTATGTGTGACAGTCCACTTATAATACTCAGCAGACTGGACTACACGCCCCCCTCGTTTTATCTCTCTGACTTCTTTCTCTACAAGTAGAAAAAAATCTGATAACAACAGATAGAGATTATTAAATTAGCAGATCAATTCTACTGACAGCATTCAGGATTATTTTGGATATAATTATATACATTATGAAGTTATCGTCAGATGCCCTGCTCATCCATAATAATATCTTTAACTTGCCTCATTTATAGTACTAGTACATGAGTAAAAAATACAGTATCATATAAGCATCCAAATAAGAGGAGTGAGCTTACCTAGAAGTGGTTCAATCCTAGTAACCACCTGGTTTGGCACATTCGCAAACATCTCAGGTGAGTTCTGAATTAGGACTCCAGGTAGCAGATACAGTTTTCTCAGATTAGTGAATGTGCAGACAGTTTTAGGCATCTGAGAGACATAAGAGGCAGCAGTGGGAGCTGCAGCAGCACCTCTGTTCAGGTTCTGATCTGTTCTCTCCACTCCATATCTTGTCACTGATTCTCTTACCTGCAATTTTGATGGTTGAAAATGGTAATGCATCATCTGTAAGAGTTTGAATGACTTCATGATTGGTTAAATGATTTCAGAGAGTGTAAGGTTGAATTATATTTATGAAATATTAGAGGTGAGAATGACTCCGATCAAGAGATTTACTTCAATTGATGCATCAGTAGTTTAGAGTAAGTTGGGTTAGTCAGTTGCATTTATAGGCACTTAACCGTTTGTGTCCATGAAGAAATATCTCAATATAACAAGGAACTTATGCAAGACTTACTATTTCAGCCAGAGATACAACATCATGCCTATGTCCCAGGGTGTATAAGGTCGCCACCAAAGCCCTGATGAAGGGTGATCCAACGCCAGGGTTCCTTGGTGCAGCAAAAGCTACAATAGAAATTACTCTATGATACATAACAAATCCATTGACCCATTAATACCTAAGGTGGCTGTAGTTCTGCTGTAATTTTATTATGGAAGAATTCTTGAAATAATCTTCAAATGATAATACGAGGGATAGTCCCCTCTAGTGCGATGGAATCATGACTGTACTGTACTGACTGTACTGTACAACCCCAAACAACTGCCACTTCTAAACTTATATTGCTGTTTAAGCTGAATTTTTTTGCTGTTGAATACTCACAATCAAAGCTGGACTGCATAATGATCATATCTGATACAGATATGTCTTGTGTATCATTGTCCACTTCAAAGTCATTAGAACTCGGCATTGTCACAACTTGAGTGCTGCTATCAGTTTGGGGAGCTCTAACAGCTGCTGTTCCAGTAGTGAGGTCGTCTCTCAACATTTCCCGATTACCTTTTTGAAAAAACGCGGATATGATCATCAGCTGCAAGACTTAGTAGATATGCTATAAGCCTGTACTGTATTGTATCACTTTCTTGATTTTATAAGCTAACTGTCTTGTTGTTTATGTCCTTTCAGTTTCAACTTCAGACACAATGTTATAAGCTACATTCTACTTAAAAACAAAATCTGGTGTAGCTGCCTGATATTATTTCTCATTCAAGTTTAACAATACTTACTGCCAGCACATGCTTGTATGAACACAATCTTTGGTCGGCCTCTCATCACCAAGAAGTTCTTAGGAGAGAGTAGATTGTAAATATCCGTTAGTCTGATGAAGACTCTGTCAGAGCCAATAATACAGCCCTCGTCTCCATGACTGGTCAGAACGAGTACAAACGCCCCCATATGCTTGTGTACTGATTGACCGACTGGATCTGTTAACTGTGTCTCGTAGTGTATGGCTTCGATGATTTCCTAGTAAAAAAAAACTTACGTAAGTCCTCCATAAAAGGTTTAGTTTCTCAAATTATTGACTGAGATAGTTTACTGCATTGATGTCATAGAGCAGTTACCCTGGAGCGTGGTCTGATATTGTCAAGGAGGGATGATTGTAAAGCCTGGTCATTCGTCATAATCAATCGTACATGTAAACAATTCACAGATTGTAAATGTTCAGCTTACCCTTGCAGTGTAGGTTTTGTGTTCACCTACAGTAACAAACCCTAGTTTGTCAAGCATACACTTGATATTCTGATAGTCATGTTCAGAACCACTCCTTGTCTGGTTGTAGTCGTTAGAGACAATCAGAGCACGTCCTCGGCATTCTGTCATCTGGTAAACAGTCTGAAAATAATCAGAAAATGAAGCCTTGATGATATTTGAACTATTTTGTTGCCTCATAAGCTTTAAGATCTGAGAATTGTACCAAGGAACTTCCGAACCACAGCTGTAATTATTCACTTCATAGACACAGCCTTCTAAGTTTGTGTGAAGACATGAAAATATCGATCAAAATCATAACAAAGTAGCAGCTTTATAAACCTGGCTTTCAGGGATTAAACTCTGATCTGCTTGTTGTGGTTCCATATCTATCTGGGGTTGCCTTCTTTTCATGATCTCCACTACATCCTGAACTTCGGACATCTGGATCTCTGGTATGCTCTGGCCAGGATCATCTGCTGTGAGAACAGGAGGAGGGTCAGGTTTCACATAGTGCTTATTAGAATTTGAATTTTCTCTGCCTGTTTTCTTTTTACCGTAGAAACCAAGTTTCGCATGATAAATTCAGTAAAAGAGAGCTGTTGACTGACCTGATCCCGCAGTTGTCTCCTCCCTTCTTATGTAGTCATCAAGAATTCTGACTCCCTCCTCACTGATCTTAAGACCTGTTTGAAACAACAGCAAAAATGGCAAGGTTAGCACCCCTATTGAAACAATCACTTGGTTAACATGCAATCCCGAAAATTAATGCTACAAATGGTAACAAATGAATTAATCGGATCTGCTGAGGCAGATAATGATATTTTTCCATGAACTTACATGGATATCTGAGAGGTAGCGGGACACGCCTCCTCCCATCGTTGGTGTCACATGGACAAGTCTCCTCTCCAGTGTAGGTGGTATGACAGGGCTCTGGCAGTTTGTATCTGACACGCCTGTTGAACCACTCAGGATTGACAAATGTTGCTGGTGATGACTGTTTGGTCAGTAGGCAATGAGAGCAGTAGAAGACATGGTCATATCGAACTCCTTTCCACACAGAATCCAATTCAGATGTAAGCCGCTTCATTGTTTCTAGTTGGGTCTTCCAAGCATCGCTGATAAGCCTGGCCGGTGTTTGCGTGATGAGTGTCACTTGTTTTTCTTTCTCATTATGCAATAGATACCGCAAGACTCCGTTCATCTCTTGCACACTCGCTCCATTTATACCAGCTTCAGGTGTGTTGAATGGATTGACGCATATGTCTAGAAATCTTGCAGTGATGACATGATATACATATTGCGGAACGTTGAGGCCGTTCAGATACAGATCGACTCTCAGCTGAAGGTGATTTGTGCCTTCTGTTGGGTTTGGTATGTTCTTAGTGCTGAAGTAGGGAACGATGAACTTCTCACTGCCATCACTTTCTATAGGTCCACAGATCAGGTGAAATGTTTTCAGCAGCGTGATACCAACATCAACAGGTAGTTCCGATTCATTGCTGAGCAGATTGTGAAGTAATGCAGCTCTTATGATTCCTGTGGCTTTGAAATCATTGACCATGCTGACATACTCTCTTCTGTCCACAGGTCTTTCCTTATATCTGTAGGGTCTAAATTTGGTTATGCGATGTTCCCATGCTTGAGCATCTGCATGATCGTAAAGTGTCCTTATGACATCAGCAAGAACTGAAGGGCGATGGAATAAATAGTCACTCAGCTTCTCAACGTCCTGAAACCACATTATTCTTCCTGCTTCTTTGACGTACTGCAAAGCATGCTCAATGTGCTTACTGAAACCTTGTATGAAGTCAGTTACAGAAACATAAGGCTTTTGCTCTTCAGCAGTAAGCTTATTCAGCACTTCATACCAACTACCGGGTATATCAGTGATCAGCTCAGCCCCTGCTTCCTTCAGTGCACTCTTTAGTGATTTGATATCCATCTTGCTCGATGAAGCCGAGAGCTCTAGTATTGTTGTGATCAGGGGCTGTGCTCTGTCGATGAAACATGTCATAGCGAAAAATGAGCTGTCAGGCATAGCAACACCCTCTTCTGATTGAATTACATCTAAACGCAGCTTCTCTGTTGCTGATAAAAGCTGTTTCTTCCTCAGTTTGAGGGTCTCGTTGCTAAGCAAATCACCATGAGTCAGTACGAGCACTGGTCTTCCTAGGTTTGGTTGTGATGTATATAGGTGTGCTATCCACTGGAAGCATACATCCTGAGCTGCAGCCTCTACTCCATGCGCATGTACTAAACTGTCAAACTCTGCTATATCTACCACTAGAAGTGGTACAGATTGTACTTTGGCGTTCACTTGATAGGCAAGGTGATACACCTCATGCCCTCCCAAATCAGTGAATACCAACTTCAATTTCTCATCCATGTCAGCCTCGCATACATTGAAGACACGTGTTGCCTCATCAAGCTTGATGTCGATATCGGAACGGGTTGTCAGCACACGCTGATCCTTCTGTACGCTCCTCACAATGCTTGTCTTTCCTGCTTTAGTCTTGCCTATGACTGTTACCGGAATGAGTCTGAAAATGTTATCTTTTTCAGCATGAAGATCATGCAGATACTTCCTTACAGCTTCTATACCCTGTATGCAGACAGCATAGGGAGGAGATACTAGTGCTTCGCAGTCGTCACATTCGAAGGTCTTTAGCGTGCTGATATTGAAGATACTTTCAGGTATAGAGGAGAGTGATCTGTTTCCGCCAATATGAAGTCCTTCCAGTTGGGTGAGTTGCCCCAGGCTGCATGAAAAAATAAAAATATATTTAATTTCAATCATAATGAGCGTTGCCGACATGGGGATGAACTTTTAGTCATGACTAGACAAGTGCAAGGTACAGTGAGTGGTATGGTGGGTTGGCCAAGGTTGCACAAGAAGATACAAATGTGTTGAAATTTGGGGAAAATGGCGCAGTCATTGCAGCCTCGCCCTCAAGGCACACACTATTTCGCCGCCACGATGTGGTGAGTGACTAACCCTTGTGATTTTAACCAACATTTTTAAAGCCAACTAATGACTTACTACTAAATTGTGAGTTTGTTACTTGCAACAGGGCCAAATGATATCCAGCATCACAACACCCGCTATCCCAGCAAATTAAAAAAAAGTTTACTTTCATTTATTTTTCAATGTAATGCAATGTAATGTAGAATAATAAGTCATTCTTTCGTTTGTTATTTATCACTTCTGTTGTGACAGCTCATCCCCACCCTATTAATTTGATCAAAATTGTAGCGCTGATTGTTTTTCATCCTTCTGCTAATATGCTAATCAATTTCAACCTAAGACCACCTCCAGTATGCAGTAAATTTATTACTTTGTGAGGCCTTACGTTGCATTCTAGGCTTTGGGGGTCGGGGTTACTCCCTGAACCCTGAATCGGGGGTGTGGATGGGGAGGGGGGGGGGGGGGGGGCTTACAGCGCTTCTCCCAAAGCTGAGATTAATTGATATTACTGTGCTGCACAGGATAGTCTACGATGGTGGCAGGTTCACATTCAAAAGCTAGAAGTCACTCCTGTTTAGGGAGCCCTGATCTGAGCAACCCTGATTGTCACAATAAACAACATGGAAAATGAATTATGGTGATCTATTGACAATATTAGTAAAATTAGTAATTCAAAGATCCTTGAACTGAGGAAATTTTAAATTTGATAGGCCACATAATCATGATAACAGCGTTATTTCGCTCTTTTTTTCAGTGACAAAGTTCTCTTATTCACTTGTAATTGGCTTCATTTAGTTATTTTTACAGGATAATACACACTTGGCATCGTAACTTTCAACATAATCTTACTTGATAGAGTTGAAAGTCTCAGATTCTCACTATCAAAAAACTTGTCTTATTGACTTACTGTACAAATTATTTTTATTTTAAATTGGTACACAGTTGATTTATTATTACATGAGGTGATGAGGACTAATTAATTTGCTTAATATAGTCTCATCAAACTGCATTTTTGTTCTGGTCGATTTTCTTGCTAATTGCCAAAAATAGATATAATTAATCAAATTAATATTATGCCTTATTGATAACTTCCCTCATACTAGGAAAGGTTGCTCCGACATAATAAAATGATAATAATAATAATGAAAATTTCGCTAGTTATAATAATGAGATATGTTTGTATTATGCACATGTATTATTGGATTAATAAGTATTGCCCCTCATGTGAATGGAAGGAGACAACTCAATAGAGCGATCAAGATTGATACAATACCTGATAGTTATTTTGTATCAAGTTTGCCCTGTAAACTTAACAAAGTTAGAAAAGGTTACAGTCCAGTAGACCTAGGATAGGTAAGATGTACTCCATCCCATAGAAAGCTAAGTAAAGTAGATATTTCATGTCAGCTTGGAAAAGCTCCTTTGGGGTATGTACTGAAATGCCGATAAACTGAAAACCCAACATTAGGAGCATAGGGCACCACTGGAAAGTGCTGCATTGCACCCTCAAGGATTATTACTTTCCCTAGATTTTTTATAGATCAGTTTTTGAGAATTTGCACCGGTATTGTGATATTTCAGACAGTTTAAATGACACATAATATTATATCAAACCTAATTTCAATTCGGTAAATTGCAATTCAAATGTGTATGCAGCATTAATTTGAAGAGTTTTAAGATATAACATCCTTTGCTGGTGTCTTACTGAACATTGTTCCAGTTATGCATCTTCCAAAATACTATTTCCAAGGTGATATAGAAACATTGCGGCAGCAGAATTCATATCCCATTACACTCATGCTATTTGTTGAGAGGACAATCCAATGCTCTAATATTATTGGAATGAAAAGTATCACCATTATGATGAGAAAAAGCACTGAACGTTGTGACAGTTTTATAAAAAAACATTACCACAATGCATCTCATTTTGAACATTATCAGTGGCTATGAGGTGGTTGTCACAGCATTATAAAACAAACTTCATGAGATGATCATAAAATAATGCTGTAGTGATGGAAGAACTGTGATGCTATAACATTGGTAAAATTTGAATACTTTTTGATAGCATGATCATAACATCATGAAAGTGCTAATTATAAGCTGTATTCTCACATTTAACAGTGATGTATCATCATGTCAAAAATAATTTTTGACTAATACTAAGAAGCAAAGATTCTGCTATAACTGAATCTGAACATTGTGATTACCATTCTGTATCCTATTAGACAATAACCCAATCCTATCATTTACACACCATGTAATACTTGAAAAATTTGTATGCGATACGATGTTACATTGTTCACCGTTTGCTGGGTTTTTGACCTTCATTTTTTAACAAGAAGTCAAACAGTTTTTAGGTTATGGAATATAGGGATCACAAAAATTCTCAGGGATCAATATATTATTAGCATTTATAAACTTGGATTGTCAGCATTGTGATAGGTAAACTATAAAAAAATCCTTTTCTTTTATATCTACTGGTAGGTACATATAACAATTGTCTTAAACAAACTGCTCACATGGATTTGTAAATAAAAGGCAATATCTCCTTGTCTAGCATACTCAGCAAGTCATCATGGAAAAGGTAATAAAACTGCCAACACAGGTCTCCAAAATTTAAATTCACACTTCCGCTTTTGAATCTTACTAATCGCAGTCACGTAGATATGTTGGTGGTTGGTTGTTTGACTGATCTAAATACAACAGCTTTATTTTCAGTTTTAACGCTTTGTATATTTGGTATTTATTACAAGTCATTGCCATCATCTTAAGGGCAAATCCTCCACCTGTACTATTTAAATATTTACAAACATATCCAACTGTCAACAAATAGTCCATTGAAATAATGAAAGTGAAAGATTTGAAAGAGTTCCAAAAAAGTCGCCACCTCCATAAATGGGGTGCAATCATAGACTTGATTATACACCTAGACATGACACTATATGGATAGTGAGGCACTAAGGGACTTAATTGTGGGCAACAAACGTCATTGGAAGGTGTAGAGGCAATGATGCTATCATTGATTTTCCGTCCACAATCCAGGTTTTTTAATCATAACTAGATCAATTTCGATCGGATTTTGAGTTTGAAAATTACAATAGATTTAGCAGCTTATCTCATTTACGGCAAAACAGATTTGGAAGTCAGTGACCTGTTACCCCACAAACTTGATATACATATAGAAAGTCTTTTGTTCTGCTACACAAAATCCACAAGAAATTTAGAAGAATAGAAACAAAAGACAGTGGATATTCTAGTTTGTATCAACTGTTGTGTCATTTGATTGAAAGCCCAGCAATTTTGAATTCGGCACCCTATACTAGAATTGAATGTAAATGCTAATTTCATGTATTTAATTTGGCCCTCAAATCGATTCCACACCGAGATATGGAAACATAGTGACTTTGAAATAGAATTTCAATGGGCAAAAAATGTTGCTAAACTGAACTAATACTAAGCAAAAGTAATGGATAAAAATTCATGCAGCAGCGTTGAATTTTTGTCAATTGTAACTTTGATAACATCCGAAAATTAACAAGTGTTATTATTAATACACACAATTAAATTTTATTTTGATTCTGATATTTTTAAATATACCTATCGTATACCATGATCACTGAGTTAGAACTTTATCGACATTGAGTGCCTCACTTTAGCTATATGTAGTGTCCTGTCTAGTTTTATAATTAAGTCTATGGGTAAGTGGCTGACAGGATACCTGACCGTCAGCCTGTGTCCATGCGGACACAGTTAGGGGGGGGGGACAACCTGTACTGTACTGGTACAGACGGAAAGGCACCTTGTTTTAATGATCAGAAAAATTTTGCTGAACAGGCATGGGCGGATAGTCAAAACGGAATGCCCAACTGCTTCAGCTTGATCTGAAGCCTTTACCGACTGGCCCCTAGTGTATTTACATTATTGCTAGCATGGTGCCTAGTTGACATTATGCTGAGAACAGCTTAAAATTAAGAGATTGTATGTGCCAGTCAAAAGTCTTCATCCAAAGGAACAGATGTTATAGCTCGTGTAAAATTTACACAAATTTGGAGCAGTCAAGTGCTCTAAAAAGCAAGATTGCTCTTGTATGATGACTGTAATGACTAAATACTTTAAAACACCACCTGTATTACTGACCCTTATTTGAGCAGACCTAAATAGACCTACATGAGCATGCATGCAATGACTTGTTCATGTTCTAGCTTGAAATTAAAAAATCCAATCAAAGGAAGCAAGTATTTTCACATTTACTGCACGGCACTTAGACGTACTTCTTGTGTTACACTTGTTTAGACAAAGAGGGGAATAAGTGACAATAACAGCTGCAGGTACTCCCATTATTATGTCATAAGACTGATCAGTGTAAACATCCCTCAATCTCTAGCCCACAGTTGGTGATGCTCAGTTCCTTTTGCAATCATTGGTCTAAGCCAAGATCTTGCCAATGCGACGCCCATTGAACTAAGTCACAATATATCGAAACATTCTATTGGAAACCAATCTGATCAAACACCTGTTTTCTCTCGACATACTCATTCGAGAAAAAACTACTGCAGCTCGTCTAGCATTCCTGTTTAAGGAGAGCGAGTTGTGACGTTATGACAGTGTCTTATTTTGATTTTGTTTTTATTTTCTCAAACTAATTTTTCAGAACATGTCCTTCATGCGGTTCGACAAATTTAAATATTTAGGAGAAATTTTGGTAAAAATTTAAATTTAAAATCCCATCTCATTGAGATAAAACCCACTCATAGCAAACTTTAAGAGAAATCATGTTAATCAAAGGTAGCAAAGTAATTGTACAAACAGTCTGATATACTACTGTTGCGAGCATCTGACTCACCTGTTTGGAAGGCTGGTCAAGCCACAGCCCCAAGCCTCTATAGTCTTCAATGATTGAATTTGCCCCAATCCTGCAGGTAGTTTCTTTAGGCCTTTATTGTTACGAACATCTAACGACTCCAGTCCTGGCAGTGTGCAGATGCTGTGGAGGAGAAATAATGTAACGTTAAAATACCATGCAATACTGCTTGTCAGTTGATGGAGTAAACACAGTTGAGCAACACATTTTATTAATGAGAGAAAGTTTTAGATTGATCAATTACCTAGGGAGAGTTGTACCCATCAGATTTAGAGTTTTCTGTCTGAATAAATTTGGGTTTCCGTCTCATTGGATACTCCTGAGACAGGATCTAGACTAGTTCGCTTTAAATCAGTCAGCCAATAAAGAAAAATGGTTGACTACTAAACAAAATGGTTGGTTACATAAATGGTTGACCAATCTGAAGGGGTCTAATAGCGTGTGACATCCCAAAGCATGAGTGGAGTGTTATATTGGATGTCTTAAGGGCGATGCTTCAATTCCTGATGCCAGCGACCTCACTGTTTGTAGGCAGGTCAGAGCACGTATATGGGCTACCCGAACCCATGACCGTCAATGCATGCTCGCTATAAGTGAGTTACACTCTAAACCTATGCCACATTCTCCTAAATCCATCATATTTTTGTTAGCACTCCTAGCAAAGGCGTATACCCATTTGTGTTGGCTAAATAAATCATCACAATACAGAGTCCCTATATAAGGAAGATCTTTCAGGACCGACAGAGCCAGTATATCGTGGAGGCATGTGTCAAATGAGATCCACGGTTACACTAGCTTGATAAGCGCTTCTAGATAGCTGGACTCAGGAGGCTCTACTCGTCTTAGACCAACTTTCCTCAATTGAATAGTATAAAACCCATTCACTTTCCTGACAATCAGATATATGACAAAGTTCAAGATCCTGAGTTAAATTTTGTGTGGATCCAAACTTTATCCGCGGGTGATAAACATAATCTAGCTCAATATCTTGGGCATATACATTGAAATTACAACAATTATATACTTGAATAAACTTGTTAAGATATTAAACATTGAAATAAGATTGGAAACCAACCAAGACCAATTGTGCCTATTGTGCCAATCGAGCCCCACTGGGGGAGCTTTCATTGTTGATTGTTCCAGCCCCCAGCACCCTCGGGTGTATACCTCTCCTTAAACATTGAAATAAGATTGGAAACCAACCAAGGCCAATTGTGCCTAAGACCAGTTTTTAACTTTTGACTTTGCCTGTTGAGATTTTCTGGTAAATTACCACATTTGAATCGTCACCATTGATAATTTAGCTCTTGATCAGAATATTGTTTAAGATGTAGTATTAACAATGTTTAGTCTTTGGTAGTAACAGTATAAGGCTCCCTGTAGCGGATTATAATTGTACTTGTTGCATTTCGGACATAGGATTATTGTGCTCGACATCTTGATCGAATTGAAAGCTTGTCGTATAAGATGCTTTGTTTAGACAAAGAGAGTAGTCGAAGGCTATGCTCTCTGATGTATTGCGCAATTGTAAGTGTTCTGCAGTCCATTGATAAACATGTTAAATGTCTTCTTTGTACAATTCACATTGTAGCAAAAAAACAAAGCTTAATCAGGAAGTGATAATCACTAAATTTAGTCGATACTTAATAAAATGAGGGAGGAATTTGACATGCTGAGTCAAGCTTGGCGCTATCAATTCGTAAGGTTCAATGCTAAGGGTTTATATTTGTAAGATGAGTGATCAAATTGGTGCAAAGCTATAGTATTATTACCTCGAGTGCAAAGACAGTTTTAACTAGATGTACGAGCGAATTTGTTGCCCTCAATTATTTGTTGATTAAGAACAGGCACAAGCTGGCCCAGGATAGCAAATTAAGGTGGAAAAATGATAATGTATTTGAGCATCATGTTATGTTATCATTATCAATGATTCTTCTATACATATGAGTTGTTGCAAAATACTCAATATTAAACTCAGCTCAACTTAAATATTCATTGTTAGAGCTGCGGTGTGAGATAACAATAGCAGCCCAATGGCAATGATATTATTATCATTGAAATGTATAGACAGACAATGCCCTAAGAATGAATGTTATGTGTATTCATTGAATTGTAAGCTTGTCAGTCCAAACTAGGCCTCAACTAAAAGTATAAACTTCTGGAATTTAAACTTCTAAACTTCTAAATTGCTATAAAAATGTACTTTTTTTGCGATAACCCTTCTCAAAGAATGCTGAATCTATTTTAGTAAAAATGTATACCCAGCATCAACATGACGAATAAGTCTGTGAATTTTCGAGTTAACACGGTTATTTTTGACCCTATATAACTTTGTTGAAAGTCAAAAAGTAATAAATGCATCAAAAAGTACTGTTTTTTTAGACTTTATGGTTATTTGTTTTAAGATTTTACAACATAAAACCAAAATAAACATAGTTGCAGGTTAATAGGAAGCTAAGTGAGTTTTTTGAAGAGTATAAGGCAAACTAAGTTTGAGGTAGGGAGAGATAACAAGGAAAGTGGGGAAGAAGTATAAGTCACTGAGTTAGGATGCAAGTTATGCGATTCAATTGATCAGTTGATAGTGACATTTCACTCCATCCAAAAAAATATGGAACATTGACTAGCCTTTGCTTCTGACTGGTATAATTGTTATAAATTGTTACTCAATGCATCAAAGACAGATGTAATGACCTCATCCTATTTCGATACTGATTTGATTTTCTCAAACTTATTTTTCAGGGCATGACCTTCAAGCGGTCTGACAAACTGAAACATAAATCAGTTTGAGAAAAATGAGATAAAAGTATGAAATTTAAATCCAATGTCAATGAGATTGCACGAAACCTAACCCAATCAGAGCAAGCTTTGAGAGAAATCGTAAGTTTTTGAATGGAACGTTAGCTGCAGTCGTGTAGGCAGGGTAAATAAAACCGAAGATTGAATATTCCACTCCATTTCCTTGTTTACCTAATTAATATTTTTAAAAGAGATGCTTAAACATCAGGAATCTAAATTGGCATAAACCTGAGACAAGACAAAGGCATATCAATTCCACCATCAAGTGGTACCATTATTTATACCTCTCAACAGTTTTAAAATGTATATAAGTGATGATGAAATAATAGTTTGAATTAAGGTTGTATCCCTAACCATGTGGATTCATATTTTGTGGGTTGATCTGTGGCTGTTATTTGAGATTACTGTAATGTTGTAAGTGAGCACACCTAATTGAGCAGTTGAAGGCGATAATTTGGCTTTTATTCAAATTGTGTAGCCTGCTATATGTTCATAACCTTTGTTTGGGATACCACCATGGTTAAGATAAGTGTGTATACATATTCAGTTCTAATTTATATCACATCGAAAACTTGTTGTAATAAATTGATACTTAATGCATCAACGACAGATTTTATGGCCTTGTCCTATTTCGATATTGATTTGAATTTCTCAAATTTTTTTTCAGTGAATGTCCTTCAAGCAGTCTGAAAAACTAAAACATAAAGCAATTTGGAGAAAAGTGAGATAAACGTATGAAATTTAAATCCAATGTCAATGAGATTGAACGTAACCTAACCCAATCAGAGCAAACTTTGAGAGAAATCGTAAGTTATGAATGGAACGTAAGCTGCAGTCGTGTAGGCAGGGTAAATAAAACCAAAGATTGAATATTCCACTCTAATTCCTTATTGCTCTAATAAATATAATTGAAGTAGTCCTAAGAGTCGATAACAGATGCTTAAACATCATGAATCTAAATTGACATAAACCTGAGACAAGACAAATGTATATCGATTCCACCATCAAGTGGTACCATTAATTATACCTCTGAACAGTTTTAAAATGTATATAAGGGATGATGAAATAATAGCTGAATTAAGGTTGTATCCCTAACCATGTGGTTTCAAAATTCTTAGGTGGACCCGTGGCCGTTTTTTGAGATTAATGTAATGTTGTAAGTCCGGAAACCTAATTCAGCCAGTTGAATGCGAGAAATTGGCTTTCATTCAAATCGTGTAGCTTGCTGTATTGTCATAACTTTTCTGTGTGATGCTACCATGGTTATGATAATTGTGTATACATTTTTCGTTTTTTATTAGGATATATTTTCTTATTTACGTGTTCTGCGGCTAGCTGTATACCAAACCTGTTTCTCGGTTTGAACTTAACTTTGAGAAGCCTAGGTGATGACAGTGATATATTGAGTTGTTTCTTCTAAAATCTTTCATACAAGTAAGTTTTTGCAGAGAGCAAGTGTCGTTATAAATGACTTCTTAATTGTTGTGATGTTTTTATTACGTCCTCTCAAGCAAAGTTTTATTTGTTTTACTCTTTCACTTGAGCTTTTAAGCAGGCAATCTGAGAGTAGCCACATCTTTGCGTCTTGATCTTAAATATATTTCACAGAGCAAGAAGGTCCTAATTCATAATAAAAAAGCTATAATCAATAATTTGGCTTGCGCCATAAACAGAATCAAATTTATCCCTGTTGTCAGGGGAACACCACGGCCACTTGGATTTAATAAAAAATTGAAAAGTAATAAATGTATTACAGAATAGGTGCTCAATTAGTCTGTGTCGCAATTTCTTACAATTCAGATGTTTCTGTCCAGTGACAAGCAATGTATTATAAGTAACACCAAACAATACTTAATAACTCCGCGAGGTATGTAGGCCTATTACCATACAATACCATTCATTTACTATATGTGTGTTACCCACTCATTACGAAGTGCAGTGAAGTGAAAAAGGTATGTTTGTCATCTAACATGTCAGCTCTTTGTTGTTTGATCTCAATCAAAATTTGAATGCAGTACATGCCTGGCACTTTTACTCTGAATAATATAAGAAAATATGACTGTGTATACAGAAGCTTACTATATCAGCCGAATGATTACTGAAAATAACACGAAGGCTCTCAAAAATGATTGATCCTACTAATCTGTGACTTCCACTTGTACAAAGACAGCCAGAGCTTGACAGTTGTATCATCACGAAATGCAGCGGTGTTTCTTATATCAATTAGTTATTGATATACAGGCAGCTGAATAGGGTGCTATATTGTGGATTTAAGGTTGATTGTATGATGAGACAGATCTTGACGAAAAACTTCCTGAGAAATTTATCCCCCTTGGTTTACAAGATTGTGCCAATTTTCTACCTCAACAGGTATTTTTCAATTAATCCTTATTAATAAATGTTTTATTGGGCTTCGTGAAATATTAAGAGAATGAAAACAGGATTAACATGGAATCACTGGTTGCCAAGAAATTCGCATGTGAAGAGTTTTCATGCAAAAGTTTACAAGATCACTTTGCAGTGAGGGTAAGCCAACGACTAACTGAGTACCAAATTGTGAATTACTTGCAACAGGGTCAACTGGTACCAAGTTGCAGTACACCTCCCATCTCTACAAATTCAATGAAGATTTAGCTCGATTTGATTTTGATTCAGGCATGAACTGATTTTGGCCGACAACCGTAATGTAAAATGATGAGCTATTGGTTTTTTTTGAGATATCACTTTTGTTGTGGCAGCTCATGCCTGCCCATTTAATTGTTGATTGTTTTATTCCTTTGATAATTTTCAAATCAAGTTTTACCTAAAACACGCCTTCAAGACCCAGTAAATTTATTAATTTGTAGGGCCCCGTTGGAGGGAGGGGCGGGGGGCTTACAGCGCCTCTGTCAAACCAAAAAAGCTTTATCTCTTTCACCCTAGAGTTTATTTGGTGTTCCACTGCGTTGAACAGGATAGTCAGTGATGACAGGATCACATCTGAAAGCTAAAAATCCCTCCTGATTTGGAAGCCCTAACCTGAGCAACCCTGATTATCACAACAAACAACATTTTAAATGATTTATATTTAGATATGTTTATAATCTTAGCAATCTAAGAAGTTGTACCCATTTGGTATTTTCTTAAAAAATAGTAATTGATAGATCATTGAACTGAGGAAGTTCTAAGTTGAATTCCTTGTTGAAAAGGATGTCAAATAACTCTATTTTAGTAAAAAGAGTTTTCGTACTTGATAGTTATCGGCTAAATTGTAGTAATTGCTACGGGATAATACACCCTAGGCATTTGTACTTTTGAACTTAATATAACTAAGTGGTGTTGGAAATCTCAGATTATCTTTATCTTTACCAGAAAGTCATGACGTAATGGAATCATTTGCCCATAATCAAGTTATAGATGTTGCTAAACTGGTTTGGCAGATCAAGCAATATTTATCAAGCTGGTCTACATTGCCATACAGAGCAGCACCAACCTTCCTTGCACTAATTAACAACAGTCCAAGGCTGTGAATATCATCCATAAACACTATTGATTTGATGACTGCTGGCCTGATTCATACCTGGGGTGTATTGCTATGTAGGCGAATTGAGCTTTTCAATCCAAGAATATTTCTTGCCAAAGTTATTGTTATTATTATAATTACCAAATTAGGTAAATTCGCGACCTTGGTATATATATTAAATAATCAATAAATAATCAATGGAAATCCCATTTTCATTGGGCAATCCAACTGAATCCAACTTGAATTCAAGTTGTCTCCCTATTACCGATGAGGAGATAATTCTAAGTTTCATGTCAATATCATCGAAAAACCGTATACCTAATCATAAAGTCTATTCAGTTGGGTTTCCCCATGAAAATGATTATAATTAATGATTATTTAATATAGATACCAAGGTCGCGAAGTTACCTATTATAGATTCACTTAGTTGTTTTTATAAATACAGGATATTTAAGTGAGAGATGTGGAGTGAAAGTCATCACACATATTATCCTGAATTAATATAACAAAATATATTATTGTGATAAAATTATTGTTATTAAAGTACTGTACAACCATCGGTTAGAAACTGTGTCGTTTGCTTTTTTAAGCCTGCATGGCAAGAATAAGTACAATTTTTAACAGCCTGGTAAGAGCGCTTGAATTTTTAAGAACAGAATTCCTAATTTGGCAATACGTGGGCGTAGACTTGTGATACAGATAGTAGTTTGAACTTGATCTGTGCTGCTCAAAATTACTTATTATTATTATGATTTATTATGATATTCATTGTTTATTTGAGCCAATTGTTATATATTGAATGAAATTATTTTCAGTTCCACAAACTATGAGCCAGCCTGCCAGCGTGTCCGACAATCAACAAAACTAATCAGGTGGTAACGACTGTGATAATAATTAATTTCCCTTTTTGTTTGCCGTATATACTTTCGAGAAATAAACTGCTTCAGTTACACAAATTAAGAAAGTATAGCCTCATATCTGACTGTGCATTGATACAATGGCAAATAATTGATTTTTTTTAAACACCCACCAGAGGTGTGCGGCTGATGGGATTCCAAACTGTCACCCCGTGTTAATGTGTCTTTTGCCCATCTGTTGGACACATTTGACGGGACAACCTGTACTGAAAAGGCATAGGCAGATGGAAAATTTGTTTTAATGGACTGATAGTTTTAGCTGGACGGTTAGACCAAATTGAATGGCCAATTTTTTTTTCAGCTCAATGACTTCCTCCCACTAGCTCTAAATGAAATTACATTGGCAGCAAAGCGTTTTTGGACTGATCAATCTAGCGAGCCACCTGGGAAAGAGGTATGTGTTGGGTATACCGTTAATTGCCTCCATTTTTTATAGGAACAGAGGGGCAACAAAAATATCCTTCATCTCTAGCCCACATTTTGTGAAACTCACTTCTTTTTGCAATCATTGATTTAAGTTTCATATATTTCCAATGCAACGTCAATCGAACCAAATCACAATAATATTGAAGCAGTCTTTTAGAAACATGTCTTTGATTTGGTCAATCACTGATTTTCTCTTGACATACTCATTCGAGAAGAAAATACTGCAGCCTGTCTAGCAATCCTGTATAAGGAGGGCAAGTTGTGCTACTGTCGAGATATTTGAATACTAGATGCATAAAAATGACACAAAGAGAAGGCAATGTAAATTTTAAAATGTCCAGTTATGTCTTTTCTCTCTACATGAGAGCTCCAATTCAGTGTCGATCAATGAAACTTAATAGATGACCAATTTTGAATTGTGTGCATGATAAATATTGCCAATATTGTTAAATTGCTAATCTCGAAACAAAATATAATTGCATATGTATGTGCTTTCATTTTCCTTGCGCCTAATTGAATCGATGATGCATTAACTAAATTATTTGCACTTAAAACCGGAGTTCCCAATTTGATGTTGTCCTCAAAGGAAAGTTGGCGTAATGGGGTCAGATCAATGTTGTCCTGACCTCTGTTAGCTCCGCTGTAGGGAAGCGCATCTTGGTTACTCAAAGGTAACTGTTGCAAGTATCTGACTCACATATTTGTTTCAGATATTAATAGGTATTTCTAGTGATGCAAGTTGCGTGATTCAGATGTGAAACTCAATCTATAATTGCCGACTAAAAATATAGACTTAATATGTAAATATAAATGCTTAATTAAACTTTTTTTAGTGATGCATTTTATGCGATGTGATTCAATTTATCAATCCATAGTGAAATTGCACTCCATCCATAAAAAATGTGGAATATTCACTAGCCTTAGCTTCTGACTGGTATAATTGTGATGCATTGATACTCTATGCATCAAAGACAAATGTTTTGACAGTCTCCTATTTTGACTTTGAGTTGATTTTCTCTAACTAATTTCTAAGGGCATGTTGTCCTCAAACATTCTGACAAATTTAAATATTTTGGAGTAATTTTAGATAAAAATATGAGTTTCAAATCACATGTCAATGAGATTAAACAAAACCTAACCCAGTCATAGCAAAATTTAAGAGAAATCCCCATACTCAGAGGGAACAAACTAATTGTACAAAAAGTCTGATATACTACAGTTGCAAGCATCTGACTCACCTGTCTGGAAGGCTGGTCAAGCCACAGTCAATCGCACGTATACTCTTCAATGATGGAAGTTCCCCCAATCCTGCAGGTAATGTCTGTAGGCCATTATTGTTACTAACATTCAATAACTCCAGTCTTGGCAGTTTGCAGATGCTGTGGTGGATAAATAACAGAATGTAAAAATACCATGTAATACTGCTTGTCAGTTGATGGAGCAAACACAATTGAGCAATGCATTCTATTAATAGGAGAAAGTTTCAGATTGATCAATTTCCCATCTAAGTTGTAACAATCAGATATAGATAAATGTGTGATTTTTAAATCCCATGACAAAGAGATTAAATGAAGCCTAACCCAATCATAGTAAACTTTGAGAGAAAATGTAAGTTTTTAAATGAAACCTTAGCTGCAGTCGTGTACACAGGGTAAATAAAACTAAAGATTGAATATATCCTTATTACTTTAATTGATATATCTAAAAGAGTCCTAAGAGTCGATAGCAGATATTTAAACATCATGAATCTTAATTGACTTGAACTTAGACAAGGCAAAAGTATATCAATTTCATCATCAAGCGGTACCATTATTTATACCTTTCAACAGTTTTCGAACTGAATTGAATTGGTCTCACTAGTGAACTTTGGTGCCTATTTATTTGATGACTTGCCTCTGACCATTAAGCTGTGCCCTGATCTAAAATTATTCAACTTAGACGCCATAAGCCACCTTTTTTGTGCAGAATTATTAAACTTTTCTACCTCATAATACTTGTATTTTTATTTGTCTTCTTCTAAAAATTTCAGCTGTAATCTCTTTATTTTTATATTTTGGTTTTCCTAGTAGTTCGAACACACTTTCATTATTTATTCTTTTAAAAGAAATCCTTGGTACCCGGGTTATGGACCATATTCCCTTGACTTATTAATACTACCAGCATGAATATGGAATATATATAAGTAATTATGTGAGTATTGTTTTAATTGAGGTTGTATCCCTGTTGATTCATATTACTTGTCATAGGTTTCAAGATTATATGTTACAAAGCAAGAAGATATCCATAGGTTGGTTGTTCCAAATTCCAACAATACTGATAAACCTATGGCATAAAATAATTAAATTAAAAATGTCGATCAGTTGCCACAACTCTGGAATTTAGTATTGCATATCTTTCAGCAAATCAACAACACTCTGAATCATCAAAATCAAAAATATAGTCTGATGTGGCTGGCCGGTGGCTATATTTTTGTGTGCCTAATGCTGTTGCTGACAAAACACTAGAGTCAAGAAGTTTTGAAATATTACAACACAACGCAGTGGAATTCCTGTGTGTGCCCCTGAGCAATGTATGATGGTTGAGATACAATGCTTGGATGCTGCTTGAATTTGCTACTCTGTGACAGGAATTTGCGAGATCTAGTTTCTATCATCAGTGCTAATAGTGTTGCTTGTATGTATGTATGTTTATATTTGGTCTCAATCTCTGAGAAATAAAACTGTCTCTGTAGGGTGCTCTGTAAAAATTGTTAAAACTGTTGATTCTGTAAATATAATTAAAATGATAAGACCATAAAAAAAATACTATTACTTTTGGAAGACACTATTTAGGTATTTTATACATTCTGCTCTAAAACATTTGGCACGGATCTGCACGCGGAACTTGACTGATTGATATCTGCCTGACGGCAGCTGGTTAAGACGGAGTAGTGGTTCATCTTCGGTGGCAATCATACGGAGGCTCTTTACTTTCAGTATATTAGAGTAAAGGTCGTCTACGGGTGTGAACGTAAGTTCTCCTGATAGGTAACCTGCAGTTCTTATCACAGATTTTAACTTTTTCTTAGAGTCTGCGCTCAGATGACTATATAGCACAACCAGGTGGTAGGTGATTACTGACTCTATGAAGGACTTGTAGCAGGTCGTTATTAGTTTCTCAGTGACACCGAGATGGTATAGCTTGGCGATTATATGTAGCCTTTGGCGAGCTTTCGCTGTAGTTTTCAAGGTGTTCAGAGTAAAATCCAGTTTGTTGGTAATAATGGTGCCTAAGTATGTAAATTGTTCTACCTGCTCAATTGAAGTATTGTTTACAAGCAGTTGTGGGTAGCTTGGGTTATCCCTTGCATTGCACATGACCATTTCTTTTGTTTTCTTTGCATTGAGTATTAGGTCATTATCCGCGCACCATGAGTTGGTGGTATTAGTCAATGTTTGAAGTTCAGATGGCTGGTTTTCTGTCAACAATTCAATGATCACAGTGTCGTCGGCATATTTTACTAGTTTGATGTTGCTTGTTGATGGCATATCGACAACATAAAAGGAGAATAGCAGTGGGCTGATGACGCATCCCTGAGCACTTCCAGTTGAAGTGCTCAATGATTTTGACATGTTGGGTGATGTAATAACTCGCTGTGTTCTATTTGTAAGGAAGTTATATAGCCAGTTGATGATGTTAGGATTGATGTTGTAGCTATCGAGTTTGCTGATTATTGTGGCAGGATTGATGGTGTTAAAAGCACTAGAAAAGTCTATAAAAAGAGCTCGGACCCGATTTTTAGCATGGCTGTCAAGATGTTCAGTTACCGAGTCGATCAGAGTGATTAGAGCATCTTCAGTAGACCTACCAGACTTATACGCAAACTGGGTGGGGTCGTCTAGTAATGGTGAGAGTCGTTTAATAACCAGATGCTCGAGACATTTGCCCACGATGGAGGTGGGGGCTATCGGCCTAAAATCTTTAGGATCTGATGCCCCTGCACACTTAGGAATAGGTTTGATATTTGCTGTTTTCCAAACTCTAGGCATAACACCTTCCTGAAGTGATCGATTAAAAAGCAGTGATGTGTAAACTTGCTGTAAGGTTATGATCTGGGCAAGATACTGAAACTTGGTGGCCTGAAGTTAGAAGAAGCAAGCTCATAAGACTTAACAAGTTATCCTATAGGTATTAAATAATTAAGAGTGTACTGTGATACAATATTTCTCTGTCATGTGGAGGTTTCTAAAATTACTAGTTCTCCTATCATACCTAGGTACTCTTTATATTCTGCTTTCACAATTAAATATGGGTTCCATTTTCATATTACGGACAAAAATCTAAGTCGGCATTCGATACTCATAATCTGATATTATTTTAAGTGATGTCATGTTAGAATACAAGACTACAGGTTCACATCAAATCTTCAGTGTGATATTAATATTGTATCATTGTATTGTGCTGAGTGTGAGGCCTCTATACAATTCCATGCTTTTCATTGTTTCAACCTTTGGTAAACAAAAGAATCCTTTATATGCTGTGCCTGATTCTTTTCAATAGATGATAAATGTAGCATGTCAGCTTGCATCCAAAGTTTTTATGAGAAAATTCAGAATAAATTTTCCGAAATGCTTCATTAAAGAAGGGAAAAGACGATAGAGTGACCCTAAATAATTCATCTATTGCCAACGTCACAACGAGGTCACACAGCAAATTTGACGCTTCTAGCATTTGTAGAAGTGCATTTTAATTGAGTCATCTGGTTAATAAAAGATAATTTTTTACCAACTTTTCATTTTGATTTATGAAACTCATGATTTTTTGCATTCCTTTGTGGATTAAATAGTGATTAATCCACCAAGTCCGGACAATAACTTTCAATCATTTTGGGAAGGTTTCTGCATCAAATTTAAAAATTGTAGAGGTCAATAAAGAAGATACCCTATAAGTCACTGAGAAGCAGTTGATAACAAGATGTTGTAAAGTAATTTTGAAACTCGAAATCCGATCGAAATTGCTTGAGTTATTTATGGACATGAAACCTGAATTGTTGACAGTAAGTAAATGACGTTGCGTTGTCCACAATTGAGTGCCTCACTTCAGCTATATGTAGTGTCCTATCTAGGTTTAGAGTTAAGTCCATGGGTGCAATTGATTATGTCACGAATAATAATGTAAATTTGTTATCATATTTCAATTAAGGCGCAATAATCTAGTATTTACCCTGAAATATACAGCCTATATCTTGTTCATAAAAGTGGTCACAGCTTTAGAGTGTCACAATGCACAAATTAGTAATATTTGCCTCTAAACTTATCCGTGATAATTTATAATCATTTAGTTGGGGGACAAAAAATCATGCTGCTAGATATTTTGTTATCACTCGCACATACAAATCCTCTGCAAATAAGTGTAGGTGTACTCTTAATCTTTACCAGTAGGGGATGATTTAATGAAGTCACTTGCCGAACAATCAAGTAGGCCTATTGAGATTTTCAATCTCGGAATATTTTTCCATAAAGTAATTGTTATTATTATAATTATGATAAGGGGGAGATGTGGGATGGAAGTCAAGAAAAGTATTTTGATATAGAAAAACATATTATTGTGATATGGTTTTTAGAGTATTTTGAGCAATAGTAGGGCTTTTGGTTAGGAGATGTGCCTTTGCCCATTTAAGCCTGCATTACAAGATAAAAATACATTTTGTTACAGCACATTTGGAGCAATTGAATTTGTAAGATGATAATTCCTAATATAGCGATATGTAGGTGTAGACTTGTGAAACAGATAGTGGTGTGAACTTGATCAGTGCTGCCAAATAAATGTATTTACTATGGCATTCATAAGCCTGTCCGCCAACATGTCTGACAACAACAAAACCGATAAGGTGGTAACAACTGTGAAAATTATTACACAGGATAAATTAGTCCAAAGATTGAATATTCCGCTCCATTTCCTTATTGCTCCAATGAATATATTTAAAACAGTCCTGAGAGTGGATAACAGATGCTTAAACATCCTAAATCTAAATTGACTTAAAACTTTCACAAGGCATATCAATTCTATCATCAAGCGGTACCGTTATTTATACTTACATCAGTTGTCAAGTGTATGTAAGTGATGACGTAATAATTGTTTGAAATAAGGTTGTATCCCTAACCACGTGGATTCATAATTCTTAGGTGGACCTGTGGCTGTTATTTGAGATTACTGTAATGTTGTAAGTCTGTAAACCTAATTTGAAGTTGAAGGCGAGAATTTGGCTTTTATTCAAATTGTGTAGCTTGCTGTATGGTCATAACCCTTGTGTGTGATGCTACCATGGATATGATAATTGTCTATACATTTTTGTTTCTTATTAAGATATATTTTCTTATTTACGTGTTCTGCAGCTAGCTGCGTACCTAATATGTTTCTCAATTGAGTAATATAAAACACAAGAACTTTCTCGACAATCAGATGGTTGACAAAGGTTAAAAAAGCCTATATTTGGAAATTATAACTAAACTATAAATGAATAAAATTCTTGTTGAGATATTAAACATTGAAATAAGATGGGAAACCAATGAAGACCAGCTGTGCCTAAGACGTATTTCCAAATTTGATATTTAATGATGAGATATTCCGCTAAATTACTGAATTCGAATCAGCGCCATTGATAATTTATTTCACGATCAGAATATTTTCTAAAATATAGAATTAACAATTTATAATGTTTGGTACAAACGGTATTAGGCTACCTGTAGCAAATTATAATTGTACCTGTTCCATTCGGGACATAAGACTATTGTGCCTCATACATTGATTGAATTGAATGCTTGTTATAGGATGGGCTTTGTTTAGACATAGAGAGTATATCAAAGGCTAAGGTCTCTGGCGTATTGCGCAATCGTAAGCATACATCAGGCATACTTTTAAAAAAAAGATATACATGTTACATTTTGCTTGCATGAAACTTACAATGATGCAAAAATCAACATATCTGGACAGCCCTATTGTGAATAACCAAATAAAATTTGGAAGAAATCGGACAATTGGAAGTAGGTGTACGATACCTTACTTAACTAGCAACGGTCATTTTTTGTAGATTTCTTTGAGAAATAATTTTTTTTGAAATTCTATTGTGGCTCATTGGGTTTATATTGGTATAATACATAATGATATGTGGGTTTAATTCATCAATGATAAATACACTCCCCTAGAGTGAAGTTCAAAGTTTGGCCAGGAGGAGATAATCACCAGATTCAGATTCAGATACCTTGAACTGAGTCACTCTGAATAATATCAGAAAATATGACTGTGTATACAGAAGCTTACTGTATTAGCCGAAGGATTACTGGAAATAAGCGAAGGCTGTCAACAAACCGACTCTCAAAATTATTGATCCTACTAATCTGTGACTTTCTCTTGTTCAAAGCCAGTTAGAGCTCAATAGTTGTATCATCACAAGATGCAGCGGTGTTTCATAGACCAAAAAATCATTGGAATACAGGCAGCTGAACAGAGTGCTATATTGTGGATTTAAGAAGGATTGTATGATGAGATAGATCATGACAAACAACTTCCTGAGAATTTTATCCCCTGTGTCTTACAAAATTAAGCCCATTTTCTACCTCAAGAGGTACTTTTCAATTAATCCTAATTAAAAGATCTTTCCTTGGGCTTCGCAAAATATTAAGAGAATGAAAACAGAATTAAAATGGAATCACTGGTTGTCAAGAAATTATCATGTGAAAATCATTCATGCAAAAGTTCACAAGATCACTTTGCAGTGAAAGTAAGCCAACGACTAACTGAGTACCAAATTGTGAGTTTGTTACTTGCAACAGGGCCAACTGGTACCAAGTTGCCCTACAGATGCTATCTCTACAAATTAAATAAAAAATTAACTCGACTTGATTTTGTTTCATACATGAACTCATCTTGGTCGACAACTGTAATGTAAAATGATGAATTATTGTTTTTTTTTCAGTTATTACTTTTGTGGTGGCAGCTCATGCTCGCCCATTTAATTCTTGATCGTTTTATTCCTTTGATAATTTGCTAATCAAGTTTCACCTAAAACACGCCTCCGAGACCCAGTAAATTTATAAATTTGTAAGGTCTTACACCGTTCTCTAGGCTTTGGGGATTGGGCTCCGCCCTGAACCCCGTTGGGGGGAGGAGGGGGGCTTACAGCGCCTCTCTCAAACCAAAAAGCTTTATCTCTCGAACCCAAGAGTAAATTTGGTGTGACCCTGCGCTGCACAGGACAGTCAACTATGACCGGATCATATCTGAAAGTTAGAAGTTCCCCCTGATTGTGAAGCCCTAACCTGAGCAACCCTCGTTATCAAAATAAACAACATTTGAAATGAATTAGGGAGATATGTTTATAATCTTAGTGTAGATGCGGTGCGCTGCATTGTGCCCCCCCCCCCTGCCATTCACTGGGAGTGTTCGCTAATTGTATTGTCATTGTGTGGCCTAAGTTGTGTCAGACTATGTATGCATTCATGCCCAATCAGCTGCACTGTCTTGCTGTGTTTGTGTGGATAAATCACTTGCCCATAGGAGCTTGATGTGTTGTGTCATACGATTTCACTAAAGTACTTATGCTCCGCCGTTCTATTTGGTGTTTATAATTAATATTTCATTTTACTGGGGAAATGTTTTTCTTTAACAAACAGAGGGAGTCAAAAAGGTAAATATAATTTTTATTATCGTTTATGTAAGGTTAGTTTGTTTAGATAATAATGATTGTGATATTTTTCTTGCGTTAGTGGTAAATCTGTTAGTAAACAAAATTGATAAGGTTTAACATTTGTGATAATTGATTTGAGTGTTTTCTCCAACTTTTAGAATTAGCATTAGTTTAATGACGGCGAATTGAGGTACAACAGTTTTCACCTTTTTAGCACCTGACTTTATTTGCTTTTAATTTCAGTCTCACTAAATCGATACAAACAATTATCTGTGAACTTGAGATAACCACACTTCCGTTTAATCCACCCACCGATCGCCAGTACATAGAAACTTTAGCTTGACATCTGTCATCACTGTCAACTCCACATGTATACAACATGTCAACTCGTCACACCAATAATCTCTTGGCAACTCAACTCGCATCATTTCTACATGATGCAGGAAATGATCACGTAACTAAATCCTCTTGCCAGCCTCCACCAGCGTGTTACCAGTACCTATGCAGCAAACGCCGTATACTCCACGTCACTATCGGAGTTCAGATCAAGGAAACCCGTCCTCATATCTCCTTGATCACAACAACACTCCAGTTGTTGTTGACTACATCATCACCAGTAGACAGCTGCAGTAACCCCTCTGCAGCACTCTCCCTCTAATCTGTTGCAGAATCTAGAAAACTGACAGCGCCAATAGATAGAACCTCGGATTATTATCAAATGAACTGCTGCTCGGAAGCTCTGATCTAATGTTTATATTCTCACACTATACTCAGGTGCGTGCCGTCTGTGATTTTTTAGGATAAGGTTATTTTTCTACTTGATCCACACATTCACAGTTAATAGTGCAGATCTTTGGGCTGTTGTGTGCATGGTTGCTGATGCGATTCTTGTCATACTTTGTCAATCTATTGGTTCATACTTCCGGTGTGTTGTGGGTCGCTGTACTCTCGTTCATTGATCCTTGTAGTTTCTGTTACGATGGCCTGTGCGCATTTTTCGCATGCGGGTTTGGTGCAGGTTAGAGTTGTAGATCTCAGGGAGATTTAAAGGTCCATAGGCCTCCCTACAGCAATTCTCAAAAAGGATCTGATTGATCGAATCATACAATATCAGAGCAGATTACAAACTAGCGCGTTATTACTACTCATGTTTGACAGCCCATGTTGCATGATAATGACCCTGAGAAGAAGCCTCAGGAGGAGAAGCCTCAGGAGAAGCAAACCCCAACATGGTTTTCCATAATTCTGTGCATGATAATGTCAATAATGTCAATCATAATGTAGATGCTGCTCGAGAGCAGCGTCAGCATGGTCAGGGTGATAAATTAGGCCAGACTTCATCTGTTATTGTTTCTGATGACATGCTGTTAACATTGCCTCGTGCAAGTAATCCTATTCAGGTCCACGTTCAGGCTAACGAGCCCCGAGCTGGTCTAGAAGCTGGACAAAAATCTTTTGTTCACTCCCAACCCACATCCAATGACTCGGAATGGCTAATCAGAAAGCTATTACAGTCACACAATGAAAACGACTCTGCTACCGGGTTTCATTCTGGTGATAACAATGCATGGCTATATAAATCTAATGTCCGGTCTTCTGTCAATACACAATCGCTCAGTGGATGGCATATCTCTGCTTTACCGCCCGACTCAAAATCTCAGTTCAAAACAACCCAACCCAAATCTAACAAAATTAGCTATCGGATATTCTCATGTCAGTCAAACAAAAAATTAGCTCTTATCCAAATAATAATTCAGGATTGTCTGTTCTGGGTGATATTGGTGCAAATGCTCAATCTGTGGTCCAGTCCAGTAGTGAGACGACTCCAGAGTCTCATGATAGCTCCAAAAAATCCAGTTGCAACCAAAGTGAGGGTATTTATCACGAACTCATTAGAGCTCAGGAGCATAGAGAACTAGATGAGGCTATGAAAGCTCCAACAACAAACCGCCAGGTGGAAGAAAACAGCGGGTAAACCCATCTGCTAGTGGCAAGCTGTATTATCTAGAGCAGCATAACTCAGGTCAGGTTAGCAAGGTTATCCAGTCATATATTTATTTGGACACAAAAAAGGCATAACAGAACGCCATGACAGACATCGATAAGTTTTATTGAAACGATTTTCTCATGGCCCAAGCTTTCAAATCTAGGCTTTCCTCATGGTCCAAGATTGGCAATAATGATGCTATGGGGATATTTAAACTTACAAATTATCTCAAACAGTGCCTGACAGTTCTGAACGAAATCGATGTCTGAATTTAAGTGAGAAAAATCAAGAGATAGTCAATCTGCTTCCCGATCTTATTAGAACTCCAAAACTATGGAATATCAGCTAAGAAATTGGAATAGCTTTCCTCCATTTGGTGTCTTTGTTGAGTTTATGGAGCTGGAATCAGCCAAGGCCAACAATCTTGTAACATCTCAAAATGCTTTGAAGCAAGCTACCCGCTCAAAGCCGCAGTCCTTAGATAGTCAGGCGAAACCCAAACCTAGTGCTCCTCAAGGTGGTAATAAGGCCTCTTTCTCATCAAACAACAGCCGCTGCTGGTCAGAAAGCAAAGTATAAGACACTGCCAATATTTTAAATCTAACGATCATTTTTATGTGTCTAAATGTCCGAAATTCCGAGAGTTGTCTATCGATGGGCGCTGGAATTAAACACCAGCAATCAGATTGTCAAAGGGATTGGAAGTGCAGTAAGTGTTAAACAAAAGCACACCACACGCTGCTCCACCGAGACACTGCTACAGGCTAGCAGTCTAGCACACAGCCATCTGCTAATACTGTTTGTAACGCCACACAACACCATTCGGCTGAACACAGTATCTTTTCTCCAACAGTACCTGTTTGGGTTTCTGCTCTAAGCAACCCACACAATGAAGTGTTGACTTACGCCATGGTAGATTGGCAGTCTAACAAGACATTCATAACTGATGAGGTATCCATTGCTCTTGATGCTAAATCTCTCCCAGGCAATCTTAAGATATCTTCTATGACTAGTGTAAATAAGCAGGTGCAGTGTAATACATACTAAAATCTCAGAATCAGAGGTTTCTATAGCTCAGTGCATTACGACCTACCTAGAACTTAATGTCGTGTCCAAATACCATGTTGTATCTCAGATATACCAACCTCGGAAAATATCAGGGATCTCAAGTGTCTAGAACCAATCGCAAGCTACATAGCACTAAGACTAAACTGTGGTGCTGGTCTGTTGTTAGGTCGTGATTGTACTAAAGCAATTACTATCAAGGAAGTGATTGAACCTCCCGAAGGTTGAGCACAGGCTGTGAGATATGCCCTATTAGACCTAATCAACATGAAACTAATACTGTATTTTCTGATCAAGTCGGATTTAGTCACTTTACATATTCTGTTGCACCTGATGTATCGACCCAGTGTATGTCAACCAACGCCTCTATCTGTTATAAGTCTCACGTCACGGATGTGACACCGCGAGAACATATGAAACAAATAGATGGTCTGGAGTTCCAGGATTTAAATTCAGGTCAAATTGTTTCTCAGGACGATTTAAAATTCCTAAACATTCTTGATGAGGCTACATACCAGGATTAGAACAATTATTATGTCATGCCACTACCGTTCAAAGGCAGTTATACCAGCCTACAGTTAAATTATGAACCAGTGGTCAAGCGTTTTAATGTCACAATTCAAACGTTGTGGTCGAGAATTTAGAAATAAGTATACTGAACTCATGAGCGGTGTCAGATCCAGAGGCGAGGCCAAGCTGGTACCAGATTCCGATTTGAAAGGCGGGAGGGTTGTTGGTATTTGCCACATCATGGAGTATTCCACAGCAAAACCAAAAAACTCCGATGTGTATTTGATTGTAGCAGTAAATACAAAGGCATGAGTATTAATGATGCTTTGTATCAAGGACCCGATCTTAATAACTCACTGTTAGGGGCGCTAATGAGATTCAGACAGAAACCTGTTGCGGTTAGTTGTGACATTGAAAAAATGTATCATAGATTTTGTGTTACACCCGCACATAGAGACTATATGAGATTCTTATGGCTGGACCAAGAAAACAATGTGCAGACCTATCGAATGTGTGTACATATTTTTGGGACCAGATCTTCCCCACGCTGTACCAAATACGAACAACACCGCTTAGCTCAAGATCATGGTAACCAATATCCAGAAGCCCAGAAAATTATCATGCAACATTTCTATGTCGATGATGGTCTGCACAGTGTTGATATTCCAGAAGAGGCTACTAAGCTTCTTAATGACACTAGAGCTATTTGTAGTAAGGGCAACCTCAGGGTTCGTAAGCTGCTATCTAACAATAGTGGTGTGCTCTAGTCATTTCCACAATCGGATGTAAATATTAATCAGTCCGGTGATTTTGAGTTACTGAGCACATAACGCGCCCTCGGGATGCTTTGGTCACTGCAAACAGAGTCATTCAAGTATCAGTATATGCCTAAAGACAACCCATGTACTCGAAGAAGCATATTAGCTAATGTAGCATCTGTGTACGACCCGATGGGTCTAATCTCACCACCGCTTTTGTCTGGCCATAACATGATTCAGCAAACATGTAAATCTGGTCTTGATTGGGATAAGCCTCTAAGTGGCGCCACTGCTGATCAGTGGAAATTATGGGATGCAGAAATGTCAAGAATATCAGAAATACCTATTCCACTGTGTATATACCCTACAGGTTTTGTGCCAGCCTAATGTGAGCTCCACACATTTGCTGATGCCAGCCAGACAGGCTACGGAGCTTGTAGTTATGTACGTGCACTAAACTCTAACCAGGATATACATTGTTCACTGTTACTAGGAAAATCTCGTGTAGCTCCTATGAAGCCCACTACAATACCACGGCTTGAGCTTCAAGCTGCTCTACTAGCGGCCAAAGTGTGTTATCTGAAATGGACTGGAAGTGTGATTCATATTTGTGGTCCGATTCTAAGATAGTTTTAAGGCTACATACACAATGATGCCAAACGCTTCCACACTTCTGTAGCTAATCGTTTGAGCCAAATCCATGACGTCTCAGATTTATCTCAGTGGCATTATGATAGGACAAATAAGAACCCAGCTGATATAGCCTCTAGGGGTGTCAGTTCTGTATATGAGCTTAGTAACTCTCAATGGTTTCAGGGACCTAGTTTTCTGTGGGAGCAATGTGATCTCGAATATTCTGCCAGTAATAAATTTGATGTAGACCCAAATGATCTAGAAACCAAACAGTCGACGACAGTTTTGGCCACTGATACCAAATCTCTATCATGTTTGGAACAAGTAGCTGTAGATATAGCCAATCATTTTTCATCATGGTCAAAGACTCATCACAATGTGGCTGTATTGCTCAAAATCAAATCTTCCCACAAGTTTAAAGGATCTGGCAAAGTCTCTGTCGATGAATATCGGAATGCCTCTAAGCTTATTATCAAGGCTGTACAAAAATCTGAATTCAGTAGGGAAATACAACTCCTACAATCAGATGAAGTTTAATTATGCTGCTAGATACTTTGTTACCACTCGCACATACAAATCTTCTGCAAAAAAGTGAAGGTATCTTTACCAGTAGGGGATGATCTAATGACATCATTTGCCGAACAATCATGTAGGGTTATTGACATTTTAAGTTTCAGAATATTTTTCCATAAAGTAATTGTTATTATTATAATTACCTAACTATGGATTTAATTACTTCTTTTTATGGGAAAAATACGGAATCTTCAGGTTGGAGATGTGGGATGAAAGTCAACAAAAGTATTTTAATATTTTGAGTATTTTGAGCAATAGTAGGGGTGTCGGTTAGAAGATGTCTCTTTGCCGATTTAAGCCTGCATTACAAGACTAAAATCCATGTGTTACAACACAATTGGAGCAATTGAACTTGTAAGAAGATAATTCCTAATTTAGCGATATGTTGGTGTAGACTTGTGAAACAGATACTGGTGTGAACTTGATCAGTACTGCCGAAAAAAATGAATTTATAATGGCATTCATCGTATATATGTAGCAAAATTAATTATTCTCAGTAGCGAGCCTGTCTGCCAGCATGTCTGACAATCAACAAAACCAATAAATTGGTAACAACTGTGAAAATTATTACACAGGGTAAATTAGTCCAAGGATTGAATATTCCACTTGATTTCCTCATTGCTACAATGAAAATATTTAAAATAGTCCTAAGAGTGCATAACAAATGCTTTAACATCCTAAATCTAATTTGACTTAAAACTGTCACAAGGCATATCGATTCTATCATCAAGCGGTACCGTTATTTATACCTTGATCAGTATTCAGATGTATATAAGTGATGATGTAATAATTGTTTGAAATAAGGTTGTATCCCTAACCATGTGGATTCATATTCCTTGGGTGGCTCTGAGGCTGTTATTTGAGATTACTGTAATGTTGTTAGTGTGCACACCTAATTCAACCTATTGAAGGTGAGAATTTGGATATAATTCAAATTGTGTAGCTTGCTGTATGGTCATTACCTTTGTGTGTGATACTACCATGGTTATGATGATTGTGTATACATTTTGGTTTCTTATTTGTACATATTTTTGTATTTACGTGTTCTGCAGCTAGCTGCCTACCAAATCTGTTTCTCGGTTTGTACCTAACTTCGAGAAGCCTAGGTGATGACTGTGAGATATAGAGTTGTTTCTTCTAAAATCTTTCATTCAAGTAAGTTTTAGCAGAGAGCAAGTGTCGTTATTGATGACTTCTTAAATTTTGTGACGTTTTTATTACTTGCTTTACTCTTTCACTTGAGCTTTTGAGCAGGAAATCTGAGAGTAGCCACATCTTTGCGCCTTGATCTTGAATAGCCTTCACAGCACAAGAAGTTCGTAATTCATAATAAATAAGTTATAATCAATAAATTGGCTTGGCCATAAACAGAAGTCAAATTTATCCCTGTTGTCCGGGGAACACCACGGCCACTGGGATTTAATAAATAAATTGAAAAGCAATCAAGCTATTACAGAATAGGTGCTCAATTAGTCTGTGTCCCAATCTCTTACAACTCAGATGTTTTTGTCCAGTGACCAGTAATCTATTATAAGTGACACCAAACAATACTTAATAACTCTGTCAAGGTATGTAGGCCTATTACGATACAATACAATTCATTCTGTATATGTGTGGTACCCGTCATTACTAAGTGCAATGAAGTTGAAATGTTATGTTTATCAGCTGCCATGTCAACTCTTTGTTGTTTGATCTCGACCAAATTTGTATGCAGAACATGCTTGTCACTGAGGATATTACTCTGAATAATATCAGAAAATATGACTGTGTATACAGAAGCTTACTGTATTAGCCGAAGGATTCCTGAAAATTAGCGAAGGCTGTCAACAAACCGGCTCTAAAAAATTATTGATCCTACTAATCTGTGACTTTTTCTTGTTCAAAGACTAGAGCTCGATAGTTGTATCATCACGAGATGCAGCGGTGTTTCATAGATCAATAAATCATTGAAATACAGGCAGCTGAACAGAGTGCTATTTTATTGTGGATTTAAGGTGGATTGTATGATGAGAAGTTTATCCCCGCGTCTTACGAAATTATGCTCATTTTCTACCTCAACTGGTATTTTTCCATTAATCCTAATTAAAAGTTGTTTCATTTGGCTTCGCGACATATTAAGAGAATGAAAACAGATTTAAAATGGAATCACTGTGTGCCAAGAAATTCACATGTGAAGTTCATTCATGCACAAGTTTACACAATCACTTTGCAGTGAACGTACGCCAAAGACTAACGGAGTACTAAAATGTGAGTTTGCTATTTGCAAAAGGGCCAACTGGTACCAAGTTGCACTAGAGCTGTTATCTCTACAAACTCAATAAAAATTTAACTCAACTTAATTTTGTTTCAGGCATGACCTCATATTGGCCGACAACTGTATTGTAAAATGATAAGTTATTCTTTATTTTCAGTTATCAGCTCATGCCCGCCAATTTAATTGTTGATTGTATTATTCCTTTGATAATTTGACAATCAAGTTAATTTATTAATTTGTAAGGTCTTACATTGTTATCTAGGCTTTGGGGAAGGGGCTCTGCCCAGAACTACGTTGGGGAAGGAGGGGTGGGAGGGGTGGCTTACAGCGCCTCTCTCAAACCAAGGAGCTTTATCTCTCAAACGAGTTTATTTGGTGTTTATTTTATTTGGCACTCGTATTTGATAGTAATATGCTACATTTTAATTATTACTAAGGGATAATACACTCTTTGCATCGTACTTTTCAACTTAATATAACTAGATGGTATTGGAAATCCCAGATTATTTTAATCTTCACCTGAAAGGGATGATGTAATTGGTTTGGCACATCAAGCAAAATCAAGCTGGCTTACATTGCCATACAGAACAGTACCAACTTTTCTTGCACCAACAAACAACGGCAAAAGGCTGTGAATATCAACCTGAAACTCTATTGGTTTGATGACTGCTGGCCAAGTCATACCTAGGGGGTATATCGCTATGTAGGCCTATTGAGATTTTCAATCAAAAAATATTTCTTGCCAAAGATATTTGTTATTATTTTAATTACCAAATTATGGATTTACTTAGTTGTTCTTATAAATACAGAATTTTCCAGTTGGAGATGTGGAGTGGTTGTCAAGACAAATATTTTCCTGAACTGATATTGAAAACGATATTATTGTGCTATGGTTATTAGAGTAAAGCACAGCTTTCGGTTAGAAAATGTCCCGTTCCCTTATTTAAGTCTGCATGACAAGAATTATAATACCACTTTTAACAGCATTATTAGATCCTTGGAATTTTTAAGAACACAATTCCTATTCCAGCAACATGTGGGTGTAGACTTGTGATACAGATAGTGGTGTAAACTTGATATGTGCTGCCCAAAACTATATCCATATTTATTATTATTTTTAATTATCGTGATTTTCATCGTTTATTTGAGCCAACGGTTACATATTAAATGCAATTATTTTCGGCTACATAAGTAATGAATCTGCCTGCCAGCATGTCTGACAATCAACAAACCTAATCATGTGGTATCAACCGGGACAATAATTAATTTTCGTTTTTTTATGGTATATACTTTTGAGAAATAAACTCCTTTGGCTCATATGATGGAGAAAGAGTAGCCTCGTATCTGACAGTGCATTTTACAATGAAAAATTGAGCTGTATTGAAACCTTCAGCAGGTACTGATTTTTGTATTTTATCACTCACTCACTGCAGCTGATGGAATTCCAAACTATCCACCTGTGTCCATGCACCCTGTGCCCAAATGTTGGACACTGTTGGCGGGACAACCTGTACTGGACGGGTGTGGGCTGACGGGCAATTTGTTTTAATGGATGGACATTTTTTGCTGGACGGATAGACAAAACGGTATGGCCAATTTTATAAGCTCTAGCGACCTCTTTCGACTGGCGCTAAATAAAATGACTTGGCGGCAAACTGTTTTTGGACTGATCAATTTAGCAAGCCATCTATACCATGAGCTGGTTACATTTTTATAGACACGGAAGGGCAACAAAAAATTACATAGTATCCCACCTGTACTGTTGGTCCTTATTGGAAAAGTCCTAAATAAACCTAGATGAACATGCATGCGATGGCAGGTTCATGCCACAAACTTAAAATTAAAAAAACGATCATTTTATCCTATTATTAACTATATGGCACTTAGATGTACTTCTTGTGTCACACTTATTGAACCAAACCACAATATATTGAAGCAGTCTTTTATAAACAAGTCTTTGATTTGGTCAATCACTTATTTTCTCTTGCCATACTCATTAGAGAACAGAACAGAACATTTAAAACGGAGTTCCCAATTTTAAGTTTTCCTCAAAGGAAAGTTGGTGTAATGGGGTCAGACCAATGTTGTCCTGACCTCTTTTAGTGTCGCTATAGGGAAGCGCATCTCCCTTACTCAAAGGTTCTACTGTTGGAGGCATCTGACTCACATGTTTGTTTCAGATATCAATAGGTATTTCTAGTGATGCAAGTTACGTGACTCGGATGTGAAACTCAATCTATAATTGCTGCCTAAAAATATAAGCTTATTTTACAAATCTAAATGCTGAAAAAACTCACATTGCTAGTAACCATAAATCAATTGAATTGCAATCTGACATTTCAGATATGAATTAGTATTTATAGTGATGCTAGTTATGCGATTCAATTTAGCAATTCCCAGTGAAATTTCACTCCGTCCATGAAAAAATATGAAACATTCACTAGCCTTGGCTTCTGACTGGTATAATTGTTATAAATTGATACTCAATGCATCAAAGACAGATGTTTTGACAGCGTCTTATTATGATTTTGATTTGATTTCCTCAAACTTATTTTTCAGGGCATGTCCTTCAAGCAGTCTGACAAACTAAAACATAAAGCAATTTGAGAAAAATGAAATAAATGTATGAACTTTAAATCCATTGTCAATGAGATTGAAGGAAACCTAACCCAATCAGAGCAAACTTTGAGAGAAATCGTAAGTTTTTGAATGGAACGTTAGCTGCAGTCGTGTAGGCAGGGTAAATAAAACCGAAGATTCCAGTCCATTTCCTTATTGCTCTAATGAATATATTTAAAGTAGTCCTAAGTGTCGATAACAGATGCTTAAACATCATAAATTTAAATTGACATAAACCTGAGACAAGACAAAGGCATATCAATTCCACCATCAATTGGTACCATTATCTATACCTCTCAACAGTTTTAATATATATATAAGTGATGATGAAATAATAGTTGAATTAAGGTTGTATCTCTAACCAGGTGGATTCATAATTCTTAGGTGGACCTGTGGCTGTTATTTGAGATTACTGTAATGTTGTAAGTCCGTAAACCTAATTCAGCCAGTTGAAGGGGAGAATTTGGCTTTTATTCAAATTGTGTAGCTTGCTGTATGGTCATGACCTTTGTGATGCTACCATGGTTATGATAATTGTGTGTGTGTGTGTGTTCTGCAGCTAGCTGCGTACCAAATCTGTTTCTCGGTTTGTACCTAACTTTGAGAAGCCTAGAGGATGACTGTGCGATATAGAGTTGTTTCTTCTAAAATCTTCAATTCAAGTAAGTTTTAGCAGAGAGCAAGTGTCGTTATAAACGACATTAATTTTTCTGATGTCTTTATTACTTTCTCTCAAGCAAAGTTTTACTTGTTTTACTCTTTCACTTGAGCTTTTGAGCAGGAAATCTGAGAGTAGCCCCATCTTTGCGTCTTCATCTTGAATATGTTTCACAGAACAAGAAGTTCCTTATTCATTAAAAATAAGCTATAATCGTTAAATTGGCCTGTGCCATAAACAGAAGTCAAATTTATCCCTGTTGTCAGGGGAACACCACGGCTACTGGGATTTAATAAAAAATTGAAAAACAATAAATCTATTACAGAATAGGTGCTCAATTAGTCTGTGTCCCAATCTCTTACAACTCAGATGTTTCTGTCCAGTGACCAGCAATGCATTATAAGTAACACCAGACAATACTTAATAACTTTGTCAAGGTATGTAGGGCTACTACGATACAATACAATTCATTCTATATATGTGTGGTACCCAGTCATTACGAAGTGCAGTGAAGTGAAAAAGTTATGTTTGTCATCTAACATGTCAGCTCTTTGTTGTTTGATCTCAACCAAATTTTGTATCCAGTACATGCTTGGCACTGAGAATTTCACTCTGAATAGTATAAGAAAATATGACTGTGTATACAGAAGCTTACTGTGCAGGTCCAAACAAATACTTTCCAGAATTGATATTGGAAAGTTTAGTTCGGTTAGAAAATGTGTCGTTCCCTTATTTAAGCCTGCATGACAAGAATTACAATACCATTTTTAACAGCATGATTAGATCGTTTGAATTTGTAAGAACACATTACCTATTTGAGCAATAGGTGGGTGTAGACGTGATACAGATAGTTGTGTGATATGTGCTGCACAAAATTATATTCATATTTATTGTTATTTTTATTTATCGTGATTCATTGTTTAGTTGAGCCAATTGTTACATATTATGGGCCTGCCTGCCAGCATGTCCGACAATCAACAAACCTAATCAGGTGGTAACAACTGTGACAATACTTAATTTCTTTTTTTTACGGTATATACTTTTGAGAAATAAACTCCTTTAGCTCATATAATCGAGAAAGGGCAGCCTCGTAGCTGACAGTGCATTTTACAAGGAAAAATAGAGCTGCATTGAAACCTTCAGCAGGTACTGATTTTCGTATTTGATCACTCACTCACTGCAGCTGATGGAATTCCAAACTATCCACTTGTGCCCACGCATCCTGTGCCCATCTGTTGGACACTGTTGGCATGCAACCTATACTGGACGGGTGTTGACTGACGGGCAATATGTTTTAATGGATGGGCAGGTTTTTGCTGGACGGATAGACAAAGAAGTATGGCCAATTTGTTCAGCTCTTTCCACCTCTTCTGACTCGCGCTAAATAATATTACTTGGCGGCAAAGTGTTTTTAAACTAATCAATTTAGCAAGCCATCTGGGAAAGAGGTGTGTGTTGTGTAGTGCCCCTATACCATGAGCTGGTTACATTGTTATAGACACAGAGGGGCAACAAAAATTACATAGTATACCACCTGTATTATTGGACTAGACCTTATCAAAAAAGATCTAAATAGACCTAGATGAACATGGATGCAATGGCTGGTTCATGCCACAAACTTAAAATTAAAAAACCGATCATTGCATCCTCATATTAACTATATGGCACTTAGATGTAATTCTTGTGTTTTATATATTGCCAATGAAACGTCAATTGAACCAAATCACAATATATTGAAGCAGTCTTTTAGAAACAAGTCTTTGATTTGGTCAATCACTTATTTTCTCTTGACATACTCATTCGAGAACGAAATGCTGCAGCCTGTCTAGCAATCCTGTATAAGGAGGGCTAGTCATGATGGTGAGGTGATTGGACTGTCCACCTGTGTCCATGTGTTGGACGCATTCGATGGGAAAACCTGTACTAAAAAGGCATAAGCAGATGGAAAATTTGTTTTAATGGAAGGACAGTCTTAGCTGGACGGATAGACCAAATTGAAAGGCCAATTTTTTTTCAGCTCAATGACCTCCTCCCACGTGCTCTAAATGAAATTACATTGGCGGCAATTTAACAAGCCACCTGGGAAAGAGGTATGTGTTGGGTACACCATGAATTGGCAAAATTTTTATAGAAACAGAGGGACAAAAAAAAATAACATAGTATACCACCTGTATTATTGAACCTTATCGGAACAGACCTAAATAGACCCAGATGAACATGCATGCAATGGCTGGTTCATGCAACAAAGCTAAATTTAAAAAACGCTCAATTCATCCTTATATTAGTTATATGATAGCATGATCATAATATCATTAAAATGCTAATTATAAGCTGTTTTCTTGCATTTAACAGTGATGTATCATCGTGCCAAAAATAATGTTTGACTAATACTTAGAACCAAAGATTCTGCTATAACTGACTCTGAACATTGTGATTACCATTCTGTATCCTATTAGACAATAACCCAATCCCATCATTTACACACCATGTAACACTTGATAAATTTGTATGCAAAACGATGTTACAATGTTCACCGTTTGCTGGGTTTTTGACCTTCATTTGAAACAAGAATTCAAACAGTTTTTAGGTTATGGAATATAGGGATCACAAAAATTCCCAGGGATCAATATAATATTAGCATTTATAAACTTGGATTGTCAGCTTTGTGATAGGTAAACTATAAAGAATAATCCCTTTTCTTTTATGTCTACTGGTAGGAACATTTTTAATTACCAGGTGCCCAGAGGGCCTCATTGTGAGATTGGTTGGAATTATGAATGGATTACGCTGGTTTACTTTGTTGTGGGCTAGATAGTATCTGGCTTGACTGCTGGAAAGACAGCTGACTGCTGGAAAGACAGCTGACTGCTGGAAAGACAGCTGACTATTGGAAAGACAGTTGACATGGTTGAAAGAAACCCAGGGTGGGACCAGGGTTCGCAGCCCGAAGTCCCGAACATTATGATTATGTCATAATGGGCAACCCACCACTCGCAACAAGTTCGTATATGGAAAAATGCCCCCAAGGTCTACCCGGAAACGAAGGGGAGGATGAGAGACCTACTGGTACCCGGTTAACTGTTATAACGAACTCGGAAATGCCATGGACTTGCGTATGCCAGAGGGGTTTCAAAACTGAGCGTGGTATGAAAATACACAGAACTAAGAAGGGATGCGAAGTGGTGTTAGAGAACCGCAGTGTAGATAACTCTGCACCTAAGACGGATGGTACACTGCCCCAGGTTGAAAACCACAGTGGGCAGACAACCAATTCTCAAACACCCACCGAGCATCATGGGAGCGGTTGTGAAAGGCAGGAGGTTGAGTGGCCAAAGATGAGCAGTGTCAAGACTTGGCGTGAGCTTGACGAATATGCAGTTGTTGCTCTCAACTCTGCATTGACTGGAAGCGGTGAGAAAAAGGCCAAACAACTGTCTGCTATCCTCTTTTCAATTTGTGAGGAGAAGTTTGGCTTAGTTGCGAAACGAGGTGGAACTCAGTGCACCAAAATATCAAATAGACGCCAATATGAGAAAGGCAAACTGAGAACTCAGCAACGCGCGCTGAGAGAGAGAATGAGAAATTGCGCTGAATCAGAAAGGCATGGGCTTTCTGTATTGCTTAACGATGTCAAGGAACGAATAAGAAGGCTAGCCAGAGCTGAGGCCTTGAGGAAGAAGAGGAAGTTGAAGCGAAAGAACTTGAACAATTTCATGAAAAATCCATACGGATTTGCCAAGAAGTTGTTTGAGCAGAGTAAGAGCGGCGAGCTCAAGGCTAGTCAGGCAGAAGTTGAGGCACACTTGGCAAAAGTGTACGGTAACAAGAGCGAGGTGAACACTGATATTGCTGGGCTTAAATGTCCAACATCTCCAGGTTTCAGTTTTGAGATGGGTGATATCAAGCTTGGAGAAGTTGCACATGTAGTTACCAAGGCACGTGCCAAAAGTGCTCCAGGAATTAATGGCATCAGTTATAAGCTATACAAGAAATGTCCAGGCATACTGGAGATCTTGACAAAAGTCCTCAACCAAATCTGGAAGTCTGGCAAGATCCCAGATGAGTGGTGTTGTGCGAATGGTGTGTATATACCGAAAGAGGATAAGGCGGAGTACCTAGGGCAGTTTAGACCAATATCACTGCTAAATGTAGAAGGCAAGATATTCTTCAGCGTTCTGGCAAAACGCCTCACAGATTATCTTATGAACAATGGATTCATTGATCCATCAGTTCAGAAGGCAGGCATTCCAGGATTCCCTGGATGTCTTGAGCATGTGAGCATGATTTGGTCAGCAATAAAGTCTGCTAAACAAGCAAAATCGAACCTTGAGGTAATCTGGTTGGATTTGGCGAATGCCTATGGTTCTGTACCGCACAGCATAATTGACCTCGCACTATCACACTTCTGGGTGCCCGACAGGCTAAGGGTTATGGTTGAGCGCTACTATAAAAAGTTCAAAATGCGATTCACTACTAAGAACTTTACCACGAGCTGGCAAGAGCTGGCAGTAGGCATCCCTATGGGATGTGCTATATCACCTTTGCTATTCGTTATGGTGATGGAGATAGTTATACGGAATTCGCAAGGCAGTGTGAATGGGATCCAGGTTGCGAATAACCAGATACTACCGCCGATGAGGGCCTTTATGGACGATATTACAATAATATCACCAGATAAGGCCCAGGTTGTAGCTTCAATCGATAGACTGCATGAGTTGATAGAGAGATGTGCGATGCGATTCAAACCTAGCAAGAGCCGGTCCCTGTCTTTGTGTAAAGGCAAACCTGTACCAAATACCTACTTCATAGGAACAGAGCGTATTCCCACGCTTGCAGAGCAGCCTGTGAAGAGCTTAGGAAGATGGTATAGTTTACCGATCACAGACAGGTTTCGCGGAAACGAGGTGAAAAAGCAACTCATTACAGGGCTGGACGCGATTGAAAAATGTGGTCTGTCTGGCAAATACAAAGCCTGGATTCTCAACTTTGCACTCATGCCTCGAATTCTGTGGCCTCTGACAGTTTATGATATTCCGCTAACACCAGTTGAGAGAATGGAGCAAATGATTAACAAGCACATGCGTAAGTGGCTTGGAGTTCCAAGGAGCTTCAACACTAATGCACTGTATGCCAGTTCGTTTACTCTTTCACTACCTATGAAATCGCTTGTGGAAGAGTACAAAACATCAAAGGCGAGACTGGATATGATGTTGAACGAGTCACCAGACCAGGTGATAAGGGAATGTGCTCCAACACTTGACACTGGTAAAAAATGGTCTGTCACAGAGACTGTCAGAGATGCCAAATCTCGACTGGAGATAAGTGAGATTGTGGGTGCTGTGACAACTGCACGTCATGGCATCGGCTGGGAAGCAAACCGGTGGTTCTCAAAGGAAAGCCCAAAGGTTAGACGGGAGATGGTAGTTGATGAGGTGCGCAAGATGGAAGAGGAGCGCCGCCAGACACAAGCTGTAGGCCAAGCCCAACAAGGCAGGTGGACTTGTTGGGAGTCTGTTGAGCAGCGTCAGCTCAAATGGACAGAATTGTGGTCGATGGAGCCACAAAGGATCAGCTTTCTGGTTGGTGCAGCTTATGATCAACTACCGACCCCGGCAAACCTGGAACGCTGGAATTTGACCGAGAACTCGAAATGCGCCGAGTGCTCGGCTAAGGGCACACTTCGACATATACTGTCGAATTGCCAACAGAGCCTGGGAAGATACACGTATAGGCATAATCAAGTCCTGAAAGTGTTGTGTAAATATGTCACGGAGAAGTGTGAATATGCTAATGCTGGTGGTGAAGCGCGTGAAAAGATTTTGCGCAAAAAGGGATTGATGAACAGCGGAGAATGGCAGGTGAGATGCGACCTCACAGAGCAGCTCAGCATGCCACAGCATATTGTGATCACGAACCAAAGACCAGACTTAATTGTGTGGTCTGACAAAGAAAAAGCACTAATACTGATGGAATTGACGGTGCCTTGGGAAGAAAATCTCTCATATGCGCATGAGAGAAAACTGACAAGATACGAAGATCTGGTCACACAATGCCAAGACAAAGGTTGGAATTGCGAATTATTCGCAGTGGAAGTTGGCTGCCGTGGATTCATGGCTAGATCAGCTACCAAATTTCTGACCAGAGTTGGGCTTTCAGGAAGAGCACTCAAACAAGCCACAAAAAGCATAGTACATGAGGCAGAAAGCGCATCTGCATGGATATGGCAACAGCACTGTGTGAAGACAAAAGCTAAGTAATCCTATTACTTGTAAGCTGGGGTTTAACACACTCACTTTGTTTTGTGGAGTTGGCCAGCATTTAATTCCTTTTGTTATAATCCTTGTAAGGATTAGAATGAGGGGATTAAGTGATGATAAGCAAATTGCTTGGGGTAGAAGGCTAAGCAAGATTATGCCTTTAATACTCAAATTAAAGTAGTTTAATCTCTGCAGAGTGAAAATCAAAGTGAGTCTGAGTTAGATCTAAGGTTTTACAAACATAGGATTAAAAGCTTGGCCCTCGCATAAAAGGCAGGCAGAGCGAGACAGGAAATCACAGTCAGCCCACTGGCTGTAGCGCAAACAAGTCATCTCTCTGACTTGTGTATGAGTTGTACTATGCTCAATGTGGTGAATTTGAGTAGCGAACGAGTGGCACGAGGGGCGGGTGCCTTGACGATAGCGACTTTGCGCCGATGAGTTGATGGAAAGCAAACCTCCCTGCACTGGTTTGGCTTAGAGTATAAGCATGAGAGTGATGGGGCGAACATTGTTGCACTGAAACAATGAAGAGTTGGCAGCCTCCCTGGTTGCGCAACAGCGTAAACACACCAATTATGTCAAACCACCGAAACTGACAAAATGCACTGAGGGATCGATGAGATTGATTGAGATGCTCAGCAACACACAGGGGTGGCTTCATGCTGCTGGGGCCGGCCATGAGGAGGTTGTACTAGAGAAGGCCTCGAAACAGCGTTTGACTCATGGTTTCTAGCTGAAGACCTGTGTGTTGTGCAGTGGTACGCGCACCACTGTATGTTGTATCTCCTACTTGGTGCAATAGCCAATTACAATAATTTTCCCCTTTGACTGCCGTTAAAAGAGGATTGCATCATGATATTCCTGTGACGTAGAATAGTATGTAATGTATTTCCTATGTTTGTGCCTACAATCTGAGCATCTGACTATAGCCAACGTCACCAGGCACAGATTTTCTTCATCCTTGATTTGGGTACACCAATCTACACATATTTAAAATTAAGACCAATAAAACGATGTTCTTTTATAAAAGACTCAATCAAATTAGAGTCCATAATTGCAAACAAAATGATATGGTCTTCTACTCTTTAGCTCATCTGCAGGAGTGAACTCTCACTGCAGGAGCCATTGAATATTCTCAGGGTAGATAATAACAGGATCATCTCATTTATTGAACCCACCATACAAAGACCATTTATAAGAGATGTTATGAAGGAACATTACACAGGACACTTTTTTTGTGTAAATACCTAGTGATAATAATCAGCCTTCACTCTATTGTTTCTTGGGGGATTAGGCATCTATTCGAAACGTCACAACGAGGGCAGAAAAAAAGTTGACGTTTCTAGCATGTTTAGAAGTGCATTTTATTTGAGTTATCTGGTTAATAAAAGATAATGTTTTGCCAACATTTCATCATGTTTTATGAAATTCATGATTTTTTGCATTCATTTTGTGGATTAAATAGTAATTAAACCACCAAGCCTTAAGAATAACTTTCAATCATTTTAAGCTTATTCGCCTGTCAATAGACGTCCGTTGTCAAGGCGACCACATTATTTACTAGGCGTGCATTCAGGTGAATGTAATGGCACTTAAAATTATTTTTAGCCAATAATAGAGGCGACCAAGTCTGATGGAAACAGATTTAGAACAGCGATTCGAATAAACACATTAATCACAATTTTACCATGTTTGTTTTTGAGTAATGGCTGGTGACCTTGACTTCTTTGCTGCTGTCCTGTTATCATAACCTTGACGCCTAGAATTAAATCTGTTAGCCACTTGTTAGGCGTGCTATTATTAAGGGGTCTAAAATTAACTCAAGCAGGTTTGATCACGGCCAGGTTTTATTGAGTGCCTCTCCTTCAATAAATGCCTATAAATCATTTATTGAATTATTATCTTGGACGTGTATTAACCAGCGAATAAGTTTTTTGTGATGGTTTCTGCATCAAATTTAAAAAGACGTAGGGGGAGATAAAGAGGAAACCATATAAGTCACTGAGAAGCAGAAATAACATCAAGTTGATAACAAGATGCTGCTGTGTGTTAAGCAATTTTGAAACTCGAAAGCCGATCAAAATTGATTGGGTTTATAATAAAGTATGTGGGTGCAATTGATTGTGTTACAGAAAATAATAAAACATTGTTACCATTATTTCAATTAAGGTGCAATAATCTAGTATTTACCCTAAAATATACAGCCTATATCTCGCTCATAGAACTGGTCACAGCATTAGAGTGTCACTATAAACACATTAGTAATATTTACTTCTAAACTTATCTGTGATAATTTATAATCATTTAGTTGAGGGACAAAAAATCATGCTGCTAGATATTTTGTTATCCCTTGCGCATACAAATCTTCTGTAAATAAGTGTAGGTATGTATACTTTTAATCTTTACCAGTAGGGGATGATGTAATGAAGTCATTTGCCTAACAATCAAGTAGGCCTATTGAGATTTTCAATCTTGGTATATTTTTCCGTAAAGTAATTGTTATTATTATCATTACCTAACTAAGGATTTAATTACTTCTTTTCATAAGAATAATACAGAATCTTCAAGTGGGAGATGTGGGATGGAAGTCAAAAGTATATTGATATAGAAAAACATATTATTGTAATAATTATGGTTATTAGATTATTTTAAACAATAGTATGGCTTTTGGTTAGAAGATGCGTCTTTGCCCATTTAAGCCTGCGTTACAAGATTAAAATCCATTTTTCAACAGCACAATTGGAGCAATTGAATTTGTAAGAAGATAATTCCTAATTTAGCGATAATATGTTGGTGAATTTAATTATTTTCAATAACTTTGACTATGAGCCTGTCTGCTAACATGTCTGACAACCAACAAAACTGTAAGTGCATGGCTGACAGGATACCCGACCGTCAGCCTGTTTCCATGCAGACACAGTGGGGGGAAAACCTGCACTGAACCGGTACAGGAAGGGCAACTTGTTTTACATTTGGCCATTCAATTTGGTCTATCCGTCCAGCTAAAACTGGTCGGATAGACCAAATTGAATGGCCAATTCTTTTCCGCTCAATGACCTCCTCCCACTTGCTCCAAATTAAGTTACATTGGCTGCAAAGCAATTTTGGACAGATCAATTTAACAATCCGCCTGGGAAAGAGGTATGTGTTGGGTATACCATGAATTGGGTACATTTTTTTATAGAAACAGAGGGGCAACAAAAAATTACATAGTATACCACCTGTATTATTGAACCTTATGGGAACAGACCTAAATTAGACCTATATGAACATGCATGCAATGGCTGGTTCATGCCACAAAGTTAAAATTAAAAAACCTCCCAATTCATCCTTATATTAACAAATAAGGTACTTATATGAACTTCTTGTGACACGCCTATTAAGACAATTATAGGGGAATGAGTGACAAAACAGCAGACCGATCAGTTTGAACAATCCTCCATCTCTAGCCCACATTTTGTGAAACTCACTTCTCTTTGCAACCATTGATTTAAGTCTCATATATTGCCAATGCAGCGTCAATCGAACCAAGTCACAATTTATTGAAGCAGTCTTATAGAAACAAGTCTTTGATTTGGTCAATCACTTATTTTCTCTTGACATACTCATTTGGGAACAAAATACTGTAGCATGTCTAGCAATCATGTATAAGGAGAACAAGTTGTGATACTGTTGAGATATTTGAATACTAGATACAACAATTTACATACTTAGGCACCATTATTACCAACAAACTGGATTTTACTCTGAACACCTTGAAAACTACAGCGAAAGCTCGCCAAAGGCTACATATGATCGCCAAGCTATACCATCTCGGTGTCACTGAGAAACTAATAACGACCTTCTACAAGTCCTTCATAGAGTCAGTAATCACCTACCACCTGGTTGTGCTATATAGTCATCTGAGCGCAGACTCTAAGAAAAAGTTAAAATCTGTGATAAGAACTGCAGGTTACCTATCAGGCGAACTTACGTTCACACCCGTAGACGACCTTTACTCTAATATACTGAAAGTAAAGAGCCTCCGTACGATTGCCACCGAAGATGAACCACTACTCCGTCTTAACCAGCTGCCGTCAGGCAGATATCAATCAGTCAAGTTCCGCGTGCAGATCCGTGCCAAATGTTTTAGAGCAGAATTCATCAAATACCTAAATAGTGTCTTCCAAAAGTAATAGTATTTTTTTTATGGTCTTATCATTTTATTTATATTTACAGAATCAACAGTTTTAACAATTTTTACAGAGCACCCTACAGAGACAGTTTTATTTCTCAGAGATTGAGACCAAATATAAACATACATACATAAAAATGACAAAAAGAGAAGGTAAATTTAATTTTAAAATGTCCAGTTATGTCTTTTCTCTTTACATGAGAGCTCCAATTCGGTGTCGATCAATGAAACTTAATAGATGACCAATTTTGAAATTTGTGCATGATAAATATTGCTAATATTGTTAAAGTGTTAATATCGAATCGTAATATAATTGCATATGTATGTGCTTTCATTTTCCTTGCGCCTAATTAAATTGATGAGGCACCGACTAAATTATTTGCACTGAAGACCGGAGTTCCCAATTTTAAGTTTTCAAAGGAAAGTTAGTGTAATGGGGTCAGACCAATGTTGTCCTGACCTCTTTTAGAGCCGCTGTAGGGAAGCGCATCTTTTTTACTGAAAGGTACTACTGTTGCAAGCATCTGACTCACATTCACGTTCGTTTCAGATATCAATAGGTATATCTAGTGATGCAAGTTGCATGATTCAGATGTGAAACTCAATCTATAATTGCTGACTAGAAATATAGACTTAATATGTAAATATAAATGCTTAACTAAACTTTCTTTCTAGTGATGCAATTTATCAATCCATAGTGACTTTTCAATCCATCCATAATAAAATGTGGAATATTCATTAGCCTTAGCTTCTGACTGGTATAATTGTGATGCATTGACACTCGATGCATCAAAAACAGATGTTATGACAGTCTCCTATTTAGGAGTAATTTTAGATAAAAATATGAGTTTAAATCCCATGTCAATGAGATTAAACAAAACCTAACCCAGTCATAGCAAACTTTAAGAGAAGTCACCATACTCAGAGGGAACAAACTAATTGTACAAAAAGTCTGATATACTACTGTTGCAAGCATCTGACTCACCTGTCTGGAAGGCCAGTTAATCCACAGTAACTGGCATCTATACTCTTCAATGATTGAATTTCCCCCAATCCTGCAGGTAATGTCTGTAGACCCTCATTCCCACTAACATCTAACGACTCCAGACCTGGCAGTTTGCAGATGCTGTGGTGGATAAATAACAGAATGTTAAAATGCCTTGCAATACTGGTTGTTAGTTGATGGAGCAAAGACAATTGAGCAAACGCATTCTATTAATAGGAGGGAGTTTGAGATTGATCAATTACCCATGTAAGTTGTAACTATCAGATAAATATCTGTATGAATTTTACAGCGCTTCTCCCAAAGCTGAGATTAATTGGTATGACATTGCGATGCACAGGATAGTCAATAATGGCAGGTTCACATTCAAAAGCTAGAAGTCCCCCCCCCCCCTGTTTAGGGAGCCCTAATCTGAGCAGCCCTGATTGTCACAATGACCAACATGGAAAATGAATTATGGTGATCTATTAATAATATTAGTAAAATTAGTAATTGAAAGATCATTGACCTGAGGAAATTTTAAGTTTCATAGGTCACATAATCATAAAGACAGAGTCATTTCGCTCTATTTTTCAGTAACAAAGCTTTCTTATTCAATGGTAATCGGCTACATTAAGTTATATTTAAAGGATAATACACCCGTGGCATCGTAACTTTTAACATAATATTACTTGATAGAGTTGAAAGTCTCAGATTATCACTATCAAAAAACTTCTCTCATTGACTAAATGTACAAATGATTTTTATTTTAAATTGGTACAGAGTTGACTTATTATTACACGAGGTGATGAGGACTAATTAATTTGCTAAATATAGTCTCATCATACTGCATTTTTGTTCTGGTCGATTTTCTTGCTAATTGTCAAAAATAGATATAATTAATTAAATTAATATTATGCCTTATTGATAACTTCCCTCATACCAGGAAAGGTTGCTCCAACATAATAAAATGATAATAATAATGGAAATTTAGATAGTTATAATAATGATATATGTTTGTATTATGCACACATATTATTGGACTAATAAGTATTGCCCCTCATGTGAATGGAAGAAGACAACTCAATTGAGCGATCAAGATGTAAGGTCATTGATACAATATCTGATAATTATTTTGTATCAAGTTCGCCCTGTGTACTTAACAAAGTTAGAAAAGGTTACAGTCCAGTAGACCTAGGATAGGCAAGATGTATTCCATCCCACAGAAAGCTAAGTAAAGTAGATATTTTATGTCAGCTTGGAAAAGCTCCATTAGGGTATGTACTGAAATGCCGATAAACTGAAAACCCAACATTAGGAGCATAGAGCACCATTGAAAAGTGCTGCTTTGCACCCTCAAGGATTATTACTTTCCCTAGATTTTTTATAGATCAGTTTTTGAGAATTGGCACCGGTATTGTGATATTTCAGACAGTTTATATGACACATAATATTATATCAAACCTAATTTCAATTCGGGAAATTACAATTCAAATCTGTATGCAGCATTAATTTGAAGAATATAAAGATATTAGATCATTTGCTGGTGTCTTGCTGAACATCGTTCCAGCTATGCATCTTCCAAAATACTATTTCCAAGGTGGTATAGAAACATTGCGGCAGCAGAACTCATATCCCATTACACTCATGCTATTTGTTGAGAGGACAATCCAATGCTCTAATATTATTGGAATAAAAAGTATCACCATTATGATGAGAGAAAGCACTGAACGTTGTGACAGTTTTATGAAAACACATTACCACAATGCATCTCATTTTGAACATTATCGGTGGCTATGAGGTGGTTGTCACAGCATCATAAAACAAACTTCATGAGATGATCATAAAATAATGCTGTAGTGATGGAAGAACTGTGATGCTATAACATTGTTAAAATTGAATATTTTTTGATAGCATGATCATAACATCATGAAAGTGCTAATTATAAGCTGTATTCTCACATTTAACAGTGATGTATCATCATGTCAAAAATAATGTTTGACTAATACTAAGAACCAAAGATTCTGCTATAACTGACTCTGAACATTGCGAATACCATTCTATATCCTATTAGACAATAACCCAATCCCATCATTTACACACCATGTAATACTTGATAAATTTGTATGCAAGACGTTGTTACAATGTTCACCATTTGCTGGGTTTTTGACCTTCATTTGTAACATGAAGTCAAGCAGTTTTTAGGTTATGGAATATAGGGATGACAAAAATTCCCAGGGATCAATGTATTATTAGCATTAATTATAAACTTGGATTGTCAGCTTTTTGATAGGTAAACTGTAAATCCCTTTGTTTTATATCTACTGGTAGGAACATATAACAATTGTCTTAAACAAACTGCTCATATGGATTTGTAAATAAAAGGCAATATCACCTTGACTAGCATACTCTGCAAGTCCTCATCGAAAAGGTAATAAAACTGCCAACACAGGTCTCCAAAATTTAAATTCACTTTTCTGCTTTTAAAGTTTATGTTATGCGATTCAATTTATCAATCCGTAGTGACATTTCACTCCATCCATAAAAAATGTGGAATATTCATTAGCCTTAGCTTCTGACTGGTATAATTGTGATGCATTATTACTCCATGCATCAAAGACAGATGTTATGACAGTCTCCTATTTTGATTTGAGTTGATTTTCTCTAACTAATTGTTCAGGGCATGTTGTCCTCAAATATTCTGACAATTCCAATTATTTAGGAGTAATTTTAGAAAAAAATATGAGTTTTAAATCCCATGTCAATGAGATTAAATGAAGCCTAACCCAATCATAGCAAACCTTGAGAGAAAACGTAAGTTTTTGAATGAAACCATAGCTGCAGTCGTGTACACAGGGTAAATAAAACCAAAGATTGAATATAACCTTATTGCTCTAATTAATATATCTAAAAGAGTCCTAAGAGTCGATAGCAGATGTTTAACCATCATAAATCTAAATTGACTTAAATATAGACAAGGCGAAAGCATATCAATTCAATCATCAAGCGGTACCATTATTTATACCTTTTTGTACAGTTTTCAAACTGAATTGAATTGGACTCACTACTGAACTTTGGTGCAAATTATTTAGTGACTTGCCTCTGACCATAAAGCTGTGCCCTGATCTCAAATTCTTCAAGTTAGACGTCGAAAGCCACTTTTTTGTGAAGAATTATTAAACTTTTCTACCTCATAATACTTGTATTTTTATTCTTCTTCTTCTAAAATTTTCGGCTGTAATCTCTGTATTTTTATGTTTTGGTTTTCCTAGTAGTTCAAACACACGTTCATTATTTATTCTTTTAAGAGATAACCTTGGTACCCGGGTCATGGACCATATTCCCTTGACTTATTAATACTACCAGAATGAATATGGAATATATATAAGTGATTATGTGAGCATTGTTTTAATTAAGGTCGTATCCCTGTTGTTTCATATTACTTGTCACAAGTTTCAAGATTATATATTACAAAGCTAGAAGATATCCATAGGTTGGTTGTCCCAAATGCCAATAATACTGATATACCTATGGCATAAAATAATTAAATTAAAAAGGGCAAACAGTTACCTCAACTCACGAAATTGGTATTGCATATTCTTTTCAACATATCAACAACACTCTGAATCATCAAAATCAAAAATATAGTCTGCTGTGGCTGGCCGGTGGCTTTATTTTTGTGTGCCTAATGCTGTTTGCTGACAAAACACTAGAGTCTAGAAGTTTTGAAATATTACGACACAACGCAGTGGAATTGCTGTGTGTGCCCCTGAGCAATGTAAGATGGTTGAGATACAATGCTTGGATGCTGCTTGAATTTGCTACTCTGTGACAGGGATTTGCGAGATCTAGTTTCTATTATCAGTGCTAATAGTGTTGCTTGATGTGTTAATTTGCTGTAAGGTTATGATCTGGGCAAGATACTGAAACTTGGTGGCCTGGAGTTAGAAGAGGCAAGCTCATATAATATATATGTTTTTATGAGAAAATTCAGAATGAATTTTCCAAAATGCTTCATTAAAGAAGGGAAAAGATGATAGAGTGACCCTAAATGATTCATCTATTGCCAACGTCACAACGAGGTCATACAACAAATTTGACGCTTTTAGTATTTGTAGAAGTACATTTTAACTGAGTCATCTGGTTATTAAAAGATAATTTTTTGCCAACATTTTATCATGTTTTATGAACTTCATCATTTTTCGCATTCATTTCATGAATTGAACAGTGATTAACCAACCAAGTCCGGACAATAACTTTCAATCATTTTGGGAAGGTTTCTGCATCAAATTTAAAAATTGTAGAGGTCAATAAAGAGGATGTTGTAAAGCAATTTTGAAACTCGAAATCCGATCGAAATTGCTTGAGTTATTTATGGACATGAAACCTGAATTGTTGACAGTAAGTAAATGATTATATCATTGCTTACTACACCCTCCAATGACGTTGCGTTGTCCACAATTGAGCGCCTCACTTCAGTTATATGTAGTGTCCTGTCTAGGTTTAGAGTTAAGTCTATGGGTGGAATTGATTATGTCACGAAAAATAATGTAAATTTGTTATCATATGTCAATTAAGGCGCAATAATCTAGTATTTACCCTGAAATATACAGCCTATATCTTGTTCATAAAAGTGGTCACAGCTTTAGAGTGTCACGATACACAAATTAGTAATATTTTCTTCTAAACTTATCCGTGATAATTTATAATCATTTAGTTTGGGGACAAAAAATCATGCTGCTAGATATTTTGTTATCACTCGCACATACAAATCCTTTACCAGTAGGGGATGATTTAATGAAGTCACTTGCCGAACAATCAAGTAGCCCTATTGAGATTTTCCATCTCGGAATATTTTTCCATAAAGTACTTGTTATTATTATAATTATAATAAGGGGGAGATGTGGGATGGAAGTCAAGAAAAGTATTTTGACATAGAAAAACATAATATTGTGATATGGTCATTAGAGTATTTTGAGCAATAGTAGGGCTTTCGGTTAGAAGATGTGTCTTTGCCCATTTAAGCCTGCATTACAAGATTAAAATCCATTTTGTTACAGCACATTTGTAGCAATTGAATTTGTAAGAAGATAATTCCTAATTTAGCAATATGTTGGTGTAGACTTGTGAAACAGATAGTGGTGTGAACTTGATCAGTGCTGCCAAAAAAAAAAGAATTTATAATGGCATTCATCGTATATATGTAGCAAATTTAATTATTCTCAGTAGCGAGCCTGTCTGCCAGCATGTCTGACAATCAACAAAACCAATAAATTGGTAACAACTGTGAAAATTATTGCACAGGGTAGATAAGTCCAAAGATTGAATATTCCACTCAAATTCCTCATTGCTCCAATGAATATATATAACATAGTCCTAAGGGTGGATAACAAATGCTTAAACATCCTAAATCTAATTTGACTTAAAACTGTCACAAGGCAAAGGCATATCAATTCTATCATCAAGCGGTACCGTTATTTATACCTAGATCAGTATTCAAATGCATGTAAGTGATGATGTAATAATTGTTTGAAATAAGGTTGTATCCCTAACCAAGTTGATTCATATTCTTTGGGTGGCTCTGAGGCTGTTATTTGAGATTACTGTAATGTTGTTAGTGTGCACACCTAATTCAACCTGTTTAAGGCGAGAATTTGGCTATTATTCATATTGTGTAGCTAGCTGTATGGTCATAACCTTTGTGTGATACTACCATGGCTATGATGATTGTGTATACATTTTGGTTTCTTATTTGTACAAATTTTTTTTTTACGTGTTCTGCAGCTAGCTGCCTACCTAATATGTTTCTCGGTTTTTACCTAACTTTGAGAAGCCTAGGTGATGACTGTGAGATATAGAGTTGTTTCTTCTAAATTCTTTCATTAAAGTAAGTTTTAGCAGAGAGCAAGTGTCGTTATAAATGACACTAATATTTGTGATGTTTTTGTTACGTTCATTCAAGCGAAGTTTTACTTGTTTTACACTTTCACTTGAGCTTTTGAGCAGGAAATCTGAGAGTAGCCACATCTTTGCGTCTTGATCTTGAATATCTTTCATAGAACAAGCAGTTCTTATTCATAATAAATAAGCTATAATCAATAAATTGGCTTGCGCCATAAACAGAAGTCAAATTTATCCCTGTTGTCAGGGGAACACCACAGCCACTGGCATTTAATAAAAAATTGAAAATCAATAAATCTATTACAGAATAGGTGCTCAATTAGTCTGTGTCCAAATCTCTTACAACTCAGATGTGTCTGTCCAGTGACCAGCAATGCATTATAACTAACACCAAACAATAATTAATAACTCTGTCAAGGTATGTAGGCTTATTACGATACAATACAATTCATTTAATATATATGTGGTACCCAGTCATTACGAAGTGCAGTGAAGTGAACAAGTTATGTTTGTCATCTAACATGTCAGCTCTTTGTTGTTTGATCTCAACCAAAGTTTGTATGCAGAACATGCTTGGTACTGAGAGTTTTACTGAAAATATGCGAAGGCTCTCAAAAAATATTGATCCTACTAATCTGTGCTTTTGCTTTGTACAGAGACAGGTAGAGCTTGATAGTTGTTTCATAACTAAATGCAGCAGTGTTTCTTAGATCAATAAATCATTGAAATACAGGTAGCTGAACAGAGTGCTATATTGTGGATTTAAGGTTGATTGTATGATGAGATAGATATTGACGAAAAACTTCCTGATAAATTTACCCCCCTTGTCTTACAAAATTGAGCCCATTATCTACCTAAACAGGTATTTTTAAATTAATCCTTATTAATAAGTGTTTTATTGAGCTTTGTTAAATATTAAGATAATGAAAACAGGATTAACATGGAATCACTGGTTGCCAAGAAATTCACATGTGAAGTTTGTTCATGCGAAAGTTTACAAGATCACTTTGCAGTGAAAGTAACCCAACGACTAACCGAGTACTAAATTGTGAGTTCATTACTTGCAATAGGGCCAACTTATACCAAGTGTCACTTCAGCTGCTATCCCTACAAATTCAATACAAATTTAACTCGACTTGATTTTTCTCAAGCATGACCTCATTTTGGCCGACAACTGTAATGTAAAGTGATAAGTTATTCTTTTTTTGTCAGTTATCGCTTTTGTTGTGACAGCTTATGCCCGCCCAATTAATTGTTGATTGTTTTATTCGTTTGATAAGTTTTACCTAAAACAAGCCTCCAAGACCCAGTAAATTTATTCATTTGTAAGGCCCCGTTGGAGGGGAGGGGGGGGGGCTTACAGCGCCCTTGCCAAACAAAAAAAGCTGTATCTCTTTAACCCGAGAGTTTATTTAGTGTTCCACTCCGCTGCACAGGATAGTCAACTATGACAGGATCACATCTGAAAGTGAGAAGTCCACCCTGACTGGGAAGCCCTAACCTGAGAAGCCCTGATTATCACAATAAACAACATTTTAAATGATTTAGATTTATATATGTTTATAATCTTAGCAATCTTAGAAGTTGGGCCAATTTCATATTTTCCTAAAAATAAGTAATTGATAGATCATTGAACTGTGGAAGTTCTAAGTTGAGTTCTTTGTTGAAAAGGTTGTCAAATAACTCTATTTTAGTAAAAAGGTTTTCGTACTTGATAGTAATCGGATACATTTTAGTAATTGCTACGGGATAATACACCCTAGGCATCGTACTTTTGAACTTAATATAACTAATTGGTATTGGCAATCTCAGATTATCTTAATCTTAACCAGAACGTGATGATGTAATGGAGTCATTTGCCCAATAATCAAGTTATTGATGTTCCTAAACTGGTTCGGCAGATCAAGCAATATTTATCAAGTTGATCTATATTGCCATACAGAACAGCACCAACCTTTCTTGGACAAACTAATAACAGTCCAAGGCTGTGAATATCATGCAAAAAACTCTATTAATTTGATGACTGCTGGCCTGATTCACACCTGGGGTGTATTGCTATGTAGGAGAATTGAGATTTTCAATCCAAGTATATTTCTTGCCAAAGTAATTGTTTTTATTATAATTACCAAATTTTAGATTCACTTAGTTGTTTTCATAAATACAGGATTTTCAAGGATCTCAAATATTTTCCTGAATTAATATGAAAAATATATATTATTGTGATAAACTTATGGTTATTAAAGTACTGCACAACTATCGGTTAGAAACTGTGTCGTTCGCTTATTTAAGCCTGCATGACAAAAATAAGCACCTTTTTAACAGCATGATAAGAGCATATGAATTTGTAAGAACAGAATTCCTAATTTGGCAATACAGGGGGGTAGACTTGTGATACAGATAGCAGTTTGAACTTGATCTGTGCTGCCCAAAATTACTCATTGTTATTATGATACATTATGATATTCATTGTGTATTTGAGCCAATTGTTACATAATAAATGAAATTATTTTCAGTTACATAGACTATGAGCCAGCCTGCCAGCATGTCCGACAATCAAAAAAACTAATCAGGTGGTAACGACTGTGACAATAAATAATTTCCCCTTTTGTTTGCGGTATATACTTTTGAGAAATAAACTGCGTTAGTTCATCAAATTAAGAAAGTATAGCCTGATATCTGACTGTGCATTGATACAATGGTAAATCGTTGATTTTTGTTTTTAAACATCCACCAGAGGTGTGCAGCTGATGGGTGTCCAAACTGTCCACCTGGGTCCATGTATCTTTGCCCATCTGTTGGACACATTTGACAGGACAACCTGTACTGAAAAGGCATAAGCAGATGGAAAACTTGTTTTAATGGACAGAAAGTTTTAGCTGGACGGTTAGACCAAATTGAATGGCCAATTTTTTTCAGCATAACGACCTCCTCCCACTTGATCTAAATGAAATTACATTGGCGGCAAAGCGTTTTTGGACTGATCAATTTAATAAGCTGGGAAAGAGGTATGAGTTGGGTACACCATGGATTGGCTACATTTTTTTATAGAAACAGAGGGGCAACAAAAAATTACATAGTATACCACCTGCATTATTGAACATTATCGGAACAGACCTAAACGGACCTAGATGAACATGCATGCAATGGCTGGTTTATGCCACATAGTAAATATTGAAAAACCGCTCAATTCATCCTTATATTAACTAATATGGCACTTATATGTACTTCTTGTGACTCACCTATTATGACAGTAATAGGGGTATGAGTGACAAAACAGCAGACTGATCAGTTTAAACATTCCTCCATCTCTAGCTCACATTTTGTGAGACTCACTTCTTTTTGCAATCATTGATTTAAATTTCATATATTGCCAATGCAACGTCAATCGAACCAAGTCACAATTTATTAAAGCAGTCTTTTTGAAACCAGTCTTTGAAGTGGCCGAACACTTATTTTCTCTTGACATACTCATTCGAGAACTAACTACTGCAGCCTGTCTAGCAATCCTGTATAAGGAGAGGAAGTTGTGATACTGTTGAGATAGTTGAATACTAGATACATAAAAATGACAAAAAGAGAAGGTAATGTTAATTTTAAAATTTCCAGTTATGTCTTTTTTCCTTACACGAGAGCTCCAATTCAGAGTCGATCAATGAAACTTAACAGATGACCAATTTTGAATTGTGTGCATGATAAATATTGGTAATATTGTTAACTTGCTAGTAGTGAATCGTAATATAATTGAATATGTATGTGCTTTCATTATCCTTACGCCTAATTACATTGATGATGCGACAACTAAATTATTAGCACTGAAAACCGGAGTTCCCAATTTTAAGTGTTCCTCAAAGGAAAATTATTGTAATGGGGTCAGACCATAGTTTTTCTGACCTCTTTCTGCGCCGCTGTAGGGAAGCGCATCTCACTTACTCAAAGTTACTACTGTTGCAAGCATTTGACTCACATGTTGGTTTCAGATATTCATTAGGTATTTGTAGAGATGCAAGTCACGTTCAATCTATAATTGCTTACAAAAAATATAGACTTAATATGTAAATATAAATGCTTAATTAAACTTGTTTTCTAGTGATGCATGCCATGCGATTTAATTTACCAATCCATAGTGACATTTCACTCGATCCATACAAAATGTGGAATATTCACTAGCCTTAGCTTCTGATTAGTATAATTTTCATGCGTTGATACTCAATGTATCAAAGATAGATGCCAGTTATTACAGTCTCATATTTGGATTTTGAGTTGATTTTCTCTAACTAATTTTTTAGGGCATGTGGTCCTCAAACATTCTGATAAACTTAATTATTTAGGATTAATTTTACTTAAAAATATGGTTTCAAATCCCATGTCCATTGAAAAGTGCTACTTTGCACCCTCAAGGATTATTACTTTCCTTAAATTTTTTATAGATCAGTTTTTGAGAAATGGCACCAGTATTGTGATATTTCAGACAGTTTAAATGACACATAATATTATATCAAACCTACACAGTGTAGTTAAGGTCAGATTGTTGTCCAAGATGAGAAGTTTTGAAACTTTTACCTCAAACACAAAAATCCCTTCCCTACCTGGGAGTCGAACCCAGGACCTTGTGCATTCTAAGCCAAAGCCATACCACTGTGCTAAACTTGACACACTATCACATGAGCAAATACACAGCATAACTTCCAAGTGATGATCTCCATACAAGTACTTGTGGTTAGGGCATTGTGGTTAGTGCTATGAATAGTTGTGGTTATGGTTAGAGCGATGAATAACTATGATATGAAGCTTACGCTATGAATTATTTTGTGAGCAGTGACATTGAAAAATGTTTGCATTTGTCTGGCAAACTAATCGCAGTCACGTAGATATGTTGGTGGTTGGTTGTTTGACTGATCTAAATACAACAGTTTTTTTTTCAGTTTCAACGCTTTGTATATTTGGTATTTATTACAGGTCATTGCCATCATCTTAAGGGCAAATCCTCCACCTGTACTATTTAAATATTTACAGACATATTCAACTGTCAACAAATAATAGTCCATTGAAATAATGAAAGTAAAAGATGTGAAAGAGTTCCAATAAAGTCGCCACCTCCATAAATGGGGTGCAATCATAGACTTGATTATAAACCTAGATATGACACTATATGGATATTGAGGCACTGAGGGACTTTATTGTGGGCAACAAACGTCATTGGAAGGTGTAGAAGCAATGATGCTATCATTGATTTTCTGTCCACAATGCACGTTTTTTGATCATAACTCGATGAATTTTGATCGGATTTTGAGTTTGAAAATTACAATAGGTTTAGCAGCTTATCTCATTTACGGCAAAACAGATTTGGAAGTCAGTGACCTGTTACCCCACAAACTTGATATACATATAGAAAGTCTTTTGTTCTGCTACACAAAATCCACAAGAAATTTGTAAGAATAGAAACAAAAGACAGTGGATATTCTAGTTTGTATCAACTGTTGTGTCTTTTGATTGAAAGCCCAGCAGTTTTGAATTCGACACCCTATACTAGAATTAAATATAAATGCTAGTTTCATGTATTCAATTTGGCCCTCAAATCGATTCCACACCGAGATATGGAAACGTAGTGACTTTGAAATAGAATTTCAATGGGCAAAAAATGTTGCTAAACTGAACTAATACTAAGCAAAAGTAATGGATAAAAATTCATGCAGCAGCAGTGAATTTTCGTCAATTGTAACTTCAATAAAATCTGAAAACTAACAAGTGTTATTATTAATACACACAATTAAATTTTAATTTGATTCTGCAAGGTTTTGGTCTTTATATTTTTAAATATGCCTAACGTATACCATGCTCATTGAGTTAGAACTTTATCGACAGAGGACTGAGGACTAGGAGGTATAAAGATCCTTTAGCAAAACTTTTCAAATTGATGATAATCCAGAGCGGCAGAATTTCACTCAGGATGGCAGCATTAGAGCTGCAACAATTTAATATCCAACAGTTTCCTCTACTCTTTTGTCTCTATGATACTTTTGAATTTCTTGCCACAAGCTGGTATTGCTGGTATGTCGGGTAGATTCAGTAGTGAATTCGCCTAGGTGACTTGACCCTACCAATTTTCAGCGTGTCGATTTTGAAAAACCTCCTGTTTTTAATCACCAAGTGCCCAGAGGGCCTCATTGTGAGATTAGTTGGAATTATGAATGGATTACGCTGGTTCACTTGGTGCAATAGCCAATTACCACGATTTTCCCCTTTGATTGGCCTTAAGAGAGGATTGCATCATGTATTCCTGTGACGTAGAATTGATGTCTTTCATATGTTTTTGCCCACAATCTGAGCAAATAACTATAGCCAAAGTCACTAGGCACTGATTTTCTCCTCCTTGATTTTGGTTCACCAATCTACACATATTTAAAATTGAGACCAATAAAACGATGGTCTTTTATAAAAGATTCAGGCAATCAAATTTGGGTCCATAATTGCAAACAATTTGATATGGTCTTCTACTATATAGCTAATCTGCAGGAGTGAACTCTTACTGCAGGAACCATTGAATATTCTCAGAGTATACAATAACAGGATGATGTCATTTATTGAACACACCATACACAGACCATTCATAAGAGAATTTTAAAGGAACATTATAAAGGACACTTTTATGTGTAAATATCTTGAGATAATAATCAGCCTTCACTCTATTGTTTCTTTGGAGATTACGCATCACATCCATTGTAAATTTTATGTAAATTAAATTATCCTAAGAAGACAGGAGACACCTATACTTGTTTAGGTGAATAAACTCAGAGTAGCTCTCACAAGATGATGTCTCAATAGCAATAACAAACCCAGGTGAAATCAACAAGCGGGATTTATGGTTATGGTTTATCTATCACATTTGGCCTATTTTAAAACTGGCAATATACAAAAAATGTAAACAATTTGTATTTAAGTGTTAATAGCTGAGAATAAATGTGTTTCCCTGATCTGACAAAACACTAGAGTCTAGAAGTTTGAAATATTACAACATAACGCAATGGAATAGAATCTAGTTTCTATCATCAGTGCTAATAGTGTTGCTTGATGTGTAAATTATCTGTAAGGTTATGATCTTGGCAAGACACTGAAACTTGGTGGCCTTAAGTTAGAAGAGGGATTCTCATAAGACTTGAAGAGTTATCTTATAGTGATGTCATGTTAGAAGACAAGACTACAGATTCACATCAAATGATCATTGTGGTATTAATATTGCACCATCGTGTTGTGCTGAGTGTGAGGCTTCTATACAATTCAATCCCTTTCATTGTTTTAACTTTTGGTAAACAAAAGAGTCCTTTATATGCTGAGCCTGATTTTTTTCAATAGAGGATAAATGTAGCATGTCAGCTTGCAGCCAAAGTTTATATGAGAAAACTGAGAATTAATTTTAAGAAATGCTGCATTAAATGAATGGAAAATACGATAGAGTGACCCTAAATGATTCATCCATAGGTAACGTCACAACTAGGTCACACAAAAAATTTGACGCTTCTAGCATTTGTAGAAGCGTATTTTAATTGAATCATCTGGTTAATAAAAGATCATTTTTTGCCAACATTTCATCATGTTTTATGAAATTCATGATTTTTTGCATTCATTTATGGATTTATTAGTAATTAAACCACCAAGCCTGGACAATAACTTTCAAACATTTTGCGATGGTCTATGCATCAAATTTTAAAAACGTAGGGGGAGATAAAGAGGAAACCATAAAAGTCACTGAGAAGCAGAAATAACATCAAGTTGATAACAAGATGCTGCTGTTTTTAAAGCAATTTTGAAACTCGAAATCCGATCGAAATTGATTGAGTTCTGAACATAAAACCTGATTTGTTGACAGTAAATCAATGATAATATCATTGCTTACTACACCTGCCAACGACGTTGCATTGCCCACAATTGAGGCCCCACTTCAGCTATATGTAGTGTCCTGTCTAAGTGTATAATTAAGTCTATGGGTGCTATTGATAATGTTACAAAAATTAATACAAATTTGTTATCATATTTAAATTAAGGTGCAATAATCTAGTATTTACCCTGAAATATACAGCCTATATCTTGCTCATAAAATTGGTCACAGCTTTAGAGTTTCACAATACACAAGTTGTTAATATTTGCTTCTAAACTTATCCGTGATAATTTATTATCATTTCGTTGAGGGACAAAAAATTATGCTGCTAGATACATTGTTACCACTCGCACATACAAATCTTCTGCAAAAAAGTGTAGGTATCTTTACCAGTAGGGGATGATCTAATGACGTCATTTGCCGAAAAATCATGTAGGGTTATTGACATTTTAAATTTCGGAATATTTTTACATTAAGTAATTGTTATTATTATAATTACCTAACTATGGATTTAATTACTTCTTTTTATGAGAATAATACGGAATCTTCAGGTGGGAGATGTGGGATGAAAGTCAACAAAAGTATTTTAATGTAGAAACAAATATTTTTGTGGTATGGTTATTGGAGTATTTTGAGCAATAGTAGGGGTGTCGGTTAGAAGATGTCTCTTTGCCGATTTAAGCCTGCATTACAAGACTAAAATCAATTTTTACAGCACAATTTGAGCAATTGAATTTGTAAGAAGATAATTCCTAATTTAGCGATATGTTGGTGTAGACTTGTGAAACAGATAGTGGTGTGAACTTGATCAGTGCTGCCAAAAAAAAAGAATTTATAATGGCATATATGGTATATATGTAGCAAATTTAATCATTCTCAGTAGCGAGCCTGTCTGCCAGCATGTCTGACAATCAACAAAACCAATAAATTGGTAACAACTGTGAAAATTATTACATAGGGTAAATTAGTCCAATGATTGAATATTCCACTTGATTTCCTCATTGCTCCAATGAATATATTCAAAATAGTCCTAAGAGTGGATAACAACTGCTTTAACATCCTAAATCTAATTTGACTTAAAACTGTCACAAGGCATATCAATTCTATCATCAAGCGGTACCGTTATTTATACCTTGAACAGTATTCAAATATATGTAAGTGATGATGTAATAATTGTTTGAAATAAGGTTGTATCCCTAACCATGTGGATTCATATTTTTTGGGTGGCTCTGAGGCTGTTATTTGAGACTACTGTAATGTTGTTAGTGTGCACACCTAATTCAACCTGTTGAAGGCGAGAATTTGGCTATTATTCAAATGTTATGTTTATCATCTGACATGTCAGCTCTTTGTTGTTTGATCTCAACCAAATTTTTTAATGCAGTACATGCTTGTCACTGAGAATTTTACTCTGAATAATATTAGGAAATATGACTGCGTATACAGAAGCTTACTGTATTAGTCGAAGGATTACAGAAAAAATACGCGTAGGCTGTCAACAAACTGGCTCTTAAAAATTATTGATCCTCCTAATCTGCGACTTTCTCTTGTTCAAAGACAGCTAGATATTGATAGATGTATCATCCCAAGATGCAGCGGTGTTTCATAGATCAATCACTGAAATACAGGCGGCTGAACAGAGCGCTATATGGTGGATTTAATGTGGATTGTATGTCAAGTACAAATATCTCAGGACAATCCTAACTCCCAAACTTGACTTGACCGAGAATACTGCTCTAACTGTGGAGAAGGCAAGCAAGCGTCTCTATATAATGAAGCGTTTATCATCAATGAACGTCAAATACAGCGATACTCATCTAGCCTATGAGTCATTTGAGAAAATGTGCTTGCCTTTCACCTCAGTATTATCCACGGCCATATGTGAGTCGAAAACCGCAATGAGCTGAACCATGTCATAAAATCAGCCTACAGACTCAGTAATAAAAATCTCAAATGTAAGAGCCTCGATGAGCTGTACCAGTAGCGTTTTAAAAGTAAATGTCTGCGTACCTATACTAGCTTCGATCCACCAATTGAGCTAGTGAGACTGCACTCTGATATGTTCTCTATTCCCAAGCAGTGAGTAAACATTCGTAAAAACTGTTTCCAAACAGAGTGTGCTCGGCTGCTTAATTCCATCTTATAAGTTTTAAAGATACTTTTTATATGTTTTATTTATAATTTATTTTATATTTTTTTGGCATCACAGAGCAAAACAACAATGAATTTTTATAAAGTATTGAGATGAGATAAATTATGACAAACAACTTCCTGAATAATTTATCCCCCGTGTCTTACAAAATCATGCTCATTGTCTACCTCAAGAGATATTTTCCAATTAATCCTAATTAAAAGATATTTCATTGGGCTTTGCAAAATATTAAGAGAATGAAAACAGAATTAAAATGGAATCACTGGTTGCCAAGAAATTCACATGTGAAGTTCATTCCTGCAAATGTGTACAAGATCACTCTGCATTGAGACTAAGCCAATGACTAACTGAGTACTAAATTGTGAGTTTGTTACTTGCAACAGGGCCAAATGCTACCAAGTTGCACTACAGCTGCTATCTCTACAAATTCAATAGAAAGTTAATCAATTTTCACCTAAAACACACCTCCAAGACCCAGTTAATTTATTAATTTGTAAGGTCTTACATTGTTCTCTAGGCTTTGGGGATGGGGCTCCACCCTGAACCCCGTTGGGGGGATGAGGGGGGGGGGGGGGCTAACAGCGCCTCTCTCTAACAAAAAAACTTTATCTCTCCAACCCAAGAGTCTATTTGGGGTGACCCTGCGCTGCATATGATATTCAACTAGGACAGGATCACATCTAAAAGTTAGAAGTCCACCTGATTGGGAACCCCTAACCTGAGCAACCCTGAATATCACAATAAACAACATTTTAAATGATTTAGGGGGATATGTTTATAATCTTAGCAATCTTAGAAGTTGTTCCCATTTCGTGTTTTTTTAAAAATTAGTAATTGATAGATCATTGAACTGAGAAAATTCTAAGTTGAATTCCTTGCAGAAAAGGATGTCAAATAACTCTATTTTAGCGTACAAGTTTTCGTATTTGATAGGAAACGGCTACATTTTAATTATTACCACTGGATAATAGACCCTTAGTATCGTACTTTTGAGCTTAATATAACTATATGGTATTGGAAATCTCAGATTAACTTAATCTTCACCGAAAAGGAATGATGTAATTGGTTTGGCAGATCAAGCAAAATCAGGCTGGCCTACACTGCCATACAGAGCAGCACCAACTTTTCTTGCACCAATAAACAACGGCCAAAGGCTGTGAATATCATCCTGAAACTCTATTAATTTGATGACTGCTGGCCAAGTCATACCTAGGGTATAATGCTATGCAGGCCTATTGAGATTTTCAATTGTTATTATTATAATTACCAAATTATGGATTTACTTAGTTGTTTTTATAAATACAGAATTTTCAAGTGGTAGATGTGGAGTGGAAGTCAACACAATTTCCTGAATTGATATCGAAAATAATATTATTGTGCTGTGGTAAATAGAGTACTGTACGGCTTTCGGTTATTTATTATGACTGGTATTATTGTTATAAATTGATACCCAATGTATAAAATACAGATGTTATGACCATTTCCAATTTCAATAGCATAAATTGTCCCAAGTCATTCAAGCAGTCAGACAAATTGAAACATTTAGGAGTAATTTTAGATAAAAATATGAATTTTTAAACCCATATCAACGAGATTAAACGGAAACTATACCAAATCAAAGCAAATTTTTCAGAGACATTGTAAGGTTCTGAATAAAACCTTAGCTGCAGTCTGATAGACACAGTTAACAACACCAGACATTGAATATTTTGCTCCATTACTTCATTGCTCTAATGAATATTATTGAAAAAGAGTTGATAACCGATGTTAAGAAATCATAGATCTAAATTGCCCAAAAGTTGAGAAAAGGAAAAAGAAATCACCAAGGGGTATTATAATTATTTTATCCTTTTGACATTTTTTCAACTGAAAACCGGATCGGTCTCAATTATTGATGCAAGTTTTATGACTGTAAACTTAGAAAGACATATAGGACTTGGTAAAAGTGAGGGTTTGATGCTATCTAAAGACAAATACAGGTTCTCCCCTGTGATTTTTGGCAAAGAAATTTGTTATTATTTCAATTACCAAATTATAGAGTCACTTTGTTGTTTTTATAAATACCGAATTTTCAAGGGGGAGATGTGGAGTGGAGGTCAACATGAATAGTTTCCTGAATTGATATTGAAAACAATATTATTGTTCCATGGTTATTAGAGTAATATAGGGCCTTGGGTTAGAAAATGTGTTGTTCCCTTATTTAAGCCTGCAGGACAAGAATAATAATACCATTTTTAAGAGCATGATTAGATCGTTGGAATTTGTAAGAACTCAATTCCTCTTTCAGCAATATGTTGGTGTAGACTTGTGATACAGATAGTGGTGTGAACTTGATATGTGCTGCCCAAAATAATATTAATATTTATTGTTATTTTTATTTATCGTGATATTCATTGTTTATTTGAGCCAATTGTTACATATTAAATACAATTATTTTCAGATACATAGATTATGAGCCTGCTCAGGTGGTAACAACTGTGAAAATATTAAATTTCCTCTTTTTTCGGTATATACTTTAGAGAAATCAACTCCTTTAGATCATACAATCGAGAAAGTGTAGTCTCGTATCTAACAGTGCATTTTACAATGATAAAATAGAGCTGTATTGAAACCTTCAGCAGGTACTGATTTTGTATTTGATCACTCACTCACTGCAGCTGATGGAATTCCAAACTATCCACCTGTGTCCATGCGTTCTGTGCCCATCTGTTGGACACTGTTGGCGGGACGACCTGTAATGGACGGGTGTGGGCTGACGGGCAATATGTTTTAATGGATGAACAGTTTTTTGCTGGATGGATAGACAAAACGGCATGGCCTATTTTTTCAGCTCCATCAACCTCTTCCGACTGGCGCTAAATAAAATTACTTATTTTTGGACTGATCAATTTAGCAAGCCATCTGGGAAAGAGGTGTGTGTTGTGTAGCGCCCCTCTAATATGAGCTTGTTACATTTTTATAGACACAGAGAGGCAATAACAAATTACAGAGTATACCACCTGTATTATTGGACCTTATCGGAAAAGACCTAAATACACCTAGAGGAATATGCATGCGATGGCTTGTTCATGCCACAAACTTAAAATAACAAAACCGATCATTGCATCCTCATATTGACTATATGGCACTTAGATGTACTTCTTGTGTCACACTTATTTAGACAAATGGGGGAATGATTGACAATAATAGCAGATACTCCCGTTGATATGTCATAGGACTGATCAGTTTAAACATTCCTCCATCTCTAGTCAACATTTTGTGAAGCTCACTTCTTTTTGCAATCATTGATTTAAGTTTCATACATTGCCAATGCAATGTGAATCAAACCAAATCACAATAAATTGAAGCAGTCTTTTTGAAACAAGTCTTTGATTTGGTCAATCACTTATTTTCTCTTGACATACACATTCGAGAACAACATAATGCAGCCTGTCTAGCAATCCTGTAGGGCAAGTTGTGATACTGTTGAGATTATTTGAATACTAGATGCATAAAAATGACAAAAAGAGAAGGCTATGTTAATTTTAAAATGTCCAGTTTTGTCTATACTCTTTACATGAGAGCTCCAATTCAGAGTCGATCAATGAAACCTAATAGATGACCAATTTTGAATCGTGTGCATGATAAATATTGCTAATATTGTTAAATTGCTAATAGTGAATCGTAATATAATTGCATATGTATGTGCTTACATTTGCCTTACGCCTAATTAAATCAATGATGTGACAACTAAATTATTTGCGCTTAAAACCGGAGTTCCCAATTTTAAGTTTTCCTCAAAGGAAAGTTATTGTAATGGGTCAGACCAATGTTTTCCTGACCTCTTTTTCGCGCCGCTGTAGGGAAGCGCATCTCGCTTACTCAAAGTTACTGCTGTTGCAAGTCGTCATTTTCATGCGTTGATACTCAATGCATCAAAGACAGATGTTATGAAAGTCTCATATTTTGATTTTGAATTGATTTTCTCTAACGAAATTTTTAGGGCATGTTGTCCTCAAACATTCTGAAAAACTTAATTATTTAGGAGTAATTTTACTTAAAAATATGAGTTTCAAACCCCATGTCAATTAGATTAAACAAAACCTCACCCAGTCATAGCAAACATAAAGAGAAATCACCATACTCAGAGGGAACAAACTAATTACAAAAAGTCTGATATACTACTGTTGCAAGCATCTGACTTACCTCTCCGGAAGGCCAGTTAATCCACAGTAACTCGCATCTATACTCTTCAATGATTGAATTTGCCCCAATGCTGCAGGTAATGTCTGTAGGCCTTCATTATCACGAACATCTAACAACTCCAGTCCTGGCAGTGTGCAGATGCTGTGGTGGATAAATGACGCAATGTTAAAATACCATGCAATACTGCTTGTCAGTTGATGGAGCAAACACAATTGAGCAATGCATTCTATTAATATGATAGAGTTTTAGATTGATCAATTACCCATGTGAGTTGTAACTATCAGATAGAGATATCTGAATGAATTTTACAGCGCCTCTCCCAAAGCTGAGATTTATTGATATGACACTGCGGTTCATAGGATAGTCAATTATGGCAGGTTGACATTCAAAAGCCAGAAGTTAGTTCATAACATTAAGAAAGTTTAGCGGCACATCTGGCAGTTCAATGATTCAATAAAAAAGAAGCTGTGTTGATACCTTTAGTCAGCGTTGATTTTTATATTTAGGCACTCACCACCAGGTAAGTGGCTGACAGGATACCCGACCATTAGCCCCCCAACTGTGTCCATGCGGACACAGTTGGGGGGCAACCTGTACTGGACCGGTATAGACGGAAGGGCAACTTGTTTTATTGGACTGACCAATTTCGCTGAATAGGCATGGGCGGATAGTCAAAACGGAATGCCCAACTGCTTCAGCTTGATCTGAAGCCTTTACCGACAGGCCCCTAGTGAAATTACATTATTGCTAGCAAGGTGCTTAGTTGACATTATGCTGAGAACAGCTTATATTAAGAGATTGTATGTGCCAGTTAAAAGTCTTCATCCACAAGAAGAGATGTTAAAACACCACCTGTATTACTGACCCTTATTTGAGCAGACCAGAAAAGACCTAGATGAGCATGCATGCAATGACTGGTTCATGTTCTAGCTTGAATTTAAAAAACCTATCATAGCAAGCAAGCATTTTCACATTTACTACACGGCACTTAGACGTACTTCTTGTGTTACACTTGTTTAGACAAAGAGGGGAATAAGTGACAATAACAGCAGGTACTCCTATTATTATGTCATAAGACTGATCAGTGTAAACAACCCTCAATTTCTAGCCCACATTTGGTGATGCTCGCTTCCTTTTGCCATCATTTATCTAAACCATGGATCTTGCCAATGCGACGCCCATCGAATTAAGTCACATATATTGAAATAGTCTTGTAGAAACCCGGTCTGCTCAAACACCTGTTTTCTCTTGACATACTCATTCGAGAACAAACTACTGCAGCCTTTCTAGCATTCCTGTTTAAGGAGAGCGAGGTGTGAAACTGCATAAAAATGACATAAAGAGGAAGCAATCGTACTTGGAAAATAGCCAGTCTTGTCTTTTCTCTTTACATGAGAGCTCCAATTCAGAATCGATCAATCAAACTTAATGTAGATGATCAATTGAAATGTGCGCATGATAAATATTTGTAGAGTTTCCAAAAAATTATATATACGCAAAAGGAAGTTATTAAGTATTAAATCAAAATCAGAGTTCCCAATTTTAGGTTTTTTTCAAAAGACAGTTAATCATATTTATCCCTGTTGTCAGGGAACACCACGGCCACTGGGATTCAATAAAAAATTGAAAAGCAATAACTCTAATACAGCATAGGTGCTCAATTAGTCTGTGTCCCAATCTCTTACAACTCAGATATTTCTGTCCAGTGACCACCAATGCATTATAAGTAACACCAAACAATACTTAACAACTCTGTCAAGGTCTGTAGGCCTATTATGATACAATACAATTCATTTAATATATGTGGTATCCAGTCATTACGAAGTGCGGTGAAGTTGTATCATCAAAGAATGCAGCGGTGTTTCCGTTGGAGGGGAGGGGAAGGGGGGGGCCTCACAGCACCTCTGTCAAACCAAAAAAGCTTTATCTCTTTAACCCAAGAGTTCATTTGGTGTTCCACTGTGCTGCACAGGATAGTCAATGATGACAGGATCACATCTGAAAGCTAAAACTCCATCCTGATTAGGAAGCCCTAACCTGAGCAACCCTGATTATCTCAATAAACAACATTTTAAATGAGTTAGATTTAGATATGTTTATAATCTTAGCAATCTTAGAAGCTGTGCCCATTTCATATTTCATTGATAGTACATTTTATTAATTACTATGTGATAATACACCCTAGGCATCGTAATTTTGAACTTAATATAACTAATTGGTATTGGAAATCTCAGATTATCTTAATTTTTACCAGAAAGTAATGACGTAACGGAGTCATTTGCCCAATAATCAAGTTATTGATGTTCCTAAACTGGTGTGGCAGATCAAGCAACATTTATCAAGCTGGTCTACATTGCCATACAGAGCAGCGCCAACCTTTCTTGCACTAATTAACAACAGTCCAAGGCTGTGAATATCATCCTGAAACTCTGTTGATTTGATGACTGCTGGCCTGATTCATACCTGGGGTGTATTGCTATGTAGGCGAATTGAGATTTTCAATCCAAGCATAATTCTTGCCAAAGTAATTGTTATTATTATAATTACGAAATTATAGATTCACTTGGTTGTTTTATAAATAGAGGATTTTCAAGTGGGAGATATGGAGTTAAAGTAATCACAATTATTTTCCTGAATTAATATCACAAAACATATTATTGTGATAAAATTATGGTTATTAATGTACTGTACAACTATCGGTTAGAAACTGTGTCGTTTGCTTATTTAAGCCTGCATGACAAGAATAAGTACCACTTTTAACAGGATGATAAGAGCGTTTGAATTTGTAAGAACAGGATTCCTAATTTGGCAATAAGTGGGCGTAGACTTGTGATACAGATAGTAGTTTGAACTTGATCTGTGCTGCCCAAAATTGCTTATTATTATTATGATTTATTATGATATTGATTGTTTATTTGAGCCAATTGTTACATATTAAATGAAATTATTTTCAGTTGCATTGACTATGAGCCAGCCTGCCAGCGTGTCAGACAATGAACAAAACTAATATCTGACTGTGCATTGATACAATGGTAAATCGTTGATTTTTATTTTTAAATACCCAACCGAGGTGTGTGGCTTATGGGATTCGAAACGTTTCACATGTGTCCATGTGCCCCTTGACCATCTGTTGGACAAATTTAACGGGACAACCTGTACTAAAAAGGCATAAGCAGATGAAAAATTTGTTTTAATGGACATACAGTTTTAGCTGAATGGATAAACCAAATTGAATGGCGAATCTTTTTTCAGCTCAATCCAACAAGCCACCTGGGAAAGAGGTATGAGTTGGGTATACCATGAATTGGCTACAATTTTTTATAGAAACAGAGGGGCAACAAAAAATTACATAGTATACAACATGTATTATTGAACCTCATCGGTACAGACCTAAATAGACCAAGATGAACATGCATGCTATGGCTGGTTCATGCCACGAAGTTAAAATTAAAAAACCGCTCAATTTATCCTTATATTAACTGATATGGCACTTGTACGCACTTCTTGTGACACGCCTATTAGGACAATAATGGGGGAATGAGTGGCAAAACAGCAGACTGATCAGTTTAATTGTTCCTCTATCTCGAGCCCACATTTTGGGAAACTCACTCCATTTTGCAATCATTGATTTAAGTTTCATATATTGCCAATGCAACGCCAATCGAACCAAGTCACAATTTATTGAAGCAGTCTTTTAGAAATCAGTCTTTGATTTGGTCAAACACCTATTTTCTCTTGACATACTCATTCGAGAACAATCTACTGCAGCCTGTCTAGCAATCCTGTTTAAGGAGAGCAAGTTGTGATACTGTTGAGATATTTGAATACTAGATGTATAAAAATGACAAAAAGAGAAGGTACACACTCAAAAATCATAACCTTAAAATAATCCTTTGATAGTATCAAGTTAAACTTCCTCGCATTCGATCCAATTAAAATATTGTTTTGAGCCAATGCACATATTCTAATTGACTACATGACCAGAGAAACACTTGCATCTATTAGACATGAACTGAACAAAGTTTCAAAACTATTCTTTCCTGTAAAATTCTAATTAGGTTAATTTGAAACCATGGTCAACAAATTAAAAAAAAAGTTTACTTTTATTTATTTTTTAATGTAATGCAATGTAATGTAGAATAATGAGTCATTCTTTCGTTTGTTATTTATCGCTTCTGTTGTGACAACTCATGCCCACCCTATTAATTTGATCAAAATTTTTAGCGCTGCTTGTTTTTCAATCTTTAGCTAATCTGCTAATCAATTTCAACCTAAGACCACCTCCAGTATGCAGTAAATTTATTACTTTGTGAGGCCTTACGTTGTTCTCTAGGCTTTGAGAGTCGAGGTTCCACCCTGAACCCCGTATCGGGAGGTTGTGGGTGGGGGGGGGGCTTACAGCGCTTCTACCAAAGCTGAGAATAATTGATTTGACACTGCGCTGCACAGGATAGTCAATGATGGCAGGTTCACATTCAAAAGTTAGAAGTCTGTTTAGGGAGCCCAAATCTGAGCAGCCCTGATTGTCATAATGAACAACATGGAAAATGAATTATGGTGATCTATTAATATTATTAGTAAAATAAGTAATTGAAAGATCATGGAACTGAGGAAATTTTAAGTTGGATAGGCCAGATAATCGTGAAAACAGCGTCATTTCGCTCTATTTTTCAGTAACAAAGTTTTCTTATTCACTGGTAATCGGCTACATTTAGTTATTTTTACAGGATAACATACCCTTGGCATAGTAAATGTTAACATACTACTACTTGATAGAGTTGAAAGTCTCAGATTATCATGTCTTATTGACTTACTGTACAAATTATTTTTATTTCAAATTGGTACAGAGTTGATTTTTTATTACATGAGGTGATGAGGACTAATTAATTTGCTAAATATAGTCTCATCATACTACATTTTTGTTCTGGTCGATTTTCTTGCTAATTGATTCAATATCTGATAGTTATTTTGTATCAAGTTTGCCCTGTATACTTAAGAAAGTTTGAAAAGGTTACTGTCCAGTAGATTTAGGATAGGTAAGATGTATTCCATCCCATAGAAAGATAAGCAAAGTAGATATTTCATGTCAGCTTGGAAAAGCTCCATTGGGCTATGTACTGAAATGCCGATAAACTACAAACCCAACATGAGGAGCATAGAGCACCATTGAAAAGTGCTGCTTTGCACCCTCAAGGATTATTACTTTCCCTATATTATTTATAGATCAGTCTTTGAGAATCGGCACCGGTGTTGTAATATTTCAGATAGTTTAAACGACACATAATACTATATCATACCTAATTTCAATTCGGTAAAATCGCAATTCCAATCTGTCTGCAGCATTACTTTGAAGAGTATTAAGAAACCACATCACTTGCTGGTGTCTTGCTGAACATTGTTCCAGTATGTTGTTATACATCTTTTAAAATACTATTCCCAAGGTGGTATAGAAACATTGCGGCAGCAGAAATCCTATCCCATTACACTCATGCTATTGGTTGAGAGGAAAATCCAATGCTCGCATATTATTGGAATGAGCATTATGATGAGAGAAAGCACTGAACGTTGTGACAGTTTTATGAAAAAACATTACCACAATGCATTTCATTTTGAAAATTATTGGTGGCTATGAGTCGGTTGTCACAGCATTATAAAACAAACTTCATGGGATGATTATAATATAATGCTGTAGTGATAGAAAAACTGTGATGCTATAATATTGTTAACATTGAATTCTTTTTGATAGCATGATCATAACATCATTAAAGTGCTAATTATAAGCTGTTTTCTCGCATTTTACAGTGATGTATCATCATATCAAAAATAATGTTTGACTATTACTAAGAACCAAATATTCTGCTACAACTGAATCTGAACATTGTGATTACCATTCTGTATCCTATTAGACAATAACCCAATCCTATCATTTACACACCGTGTAATACTTGATACATTTGTATGCAAAACATTGTTACAATGTTCACCGTTTGCTGGGTTTTTGACCTTCATTTGTAACAAAAAGTCAAATAGCTTTTAGGTTATTGAATATAAGGATCACAACAATTCCAAGGGAGCAGTATTTATTAGCATTTATAAACTTGGATTTTCAGCTTTTTGATAGGTAAACTATAAAGAATAATCCCTCTTCTTTTATATCTACTGGTAGGAACAATAACAATTGTCTTAAACAAACTGCTCTCATGGATTTGTAAATAAAAGGCAATGTCACCTTGTCTAGCATACTCTGCAAGTCCTCATCGAAAAGGTAATAAAACTGCCAACACAGGTTTCCAAAATTTAAATTCACACTTCCGCCTTTGAATTTTATTAATCGCAGTCACATAGATATGTTGGTAGTTGGTTGTAAGACTGATCTGAATACAACAGCTTTATTTTCAGTTTTAACGCTTTTTATATTTGGTATATATTGCAGGTCATTGCCATCATTTTAAGGGCAATTCCTCCACCTGTACCATTTAAATATTTACAAACGTATTCAACTGTCAACAAATAGTCCATTGAAATAGTGAAAGTGAAAGATTTGAAAGAGTTCAAAAAAGTTTCCACCTCTATAAATGGGGCACAATCATAGACTTGATTATAAGCCTAGACATGACACTATATGGATATTGAGGCACTGAGGGACTTAATTGTGGGCAACGTAGCGTCATTGGAAGGTGTAGAAGCAATGTTGCTATCATTGATTTTCGGTCCACAATCCAGGTTTTTTGATCATAACTCGATCAATTTTGATCGGATTTTGAGTTTGAAAATTACAATAGATTTAGCAGCCTATCTCATTTACGGCAAAACAGTTTTGGAAGTCAGTGACTTGTTACCCCACAAACTTGATATACATATAGAAAGTCTTTTGTTCAGCTACACAAACTCCACAAGAAATTTAGAAGAATAGAATCAAAAGACAGTGGAAGTGGATATTCTAGTTTGTATCAACTGTTGTGTCTTTTGATTGAAAGCCCAGCAATTTTGAATTCGGCACCCTATACTAGAATTAAATGTAAATGCTAATTTCATGTATTCAATTTGGCCCTCAAATCGATTCCACACCGAGAAATGGAAACATAGTGACTTTGAAATAGAATTTCAATGGGCAAAAATGTTGCTAAACTGAACTAATACTAAGCAAAAGTAATGGATGAAAATTCATGCAGCAGCAGTGAATTTTTGTCAATTGTAACTTTGATAACATCCGAAAATTAACAAGTGTTATTATTAATAGACACAATTAAATTTTATTTAGATTCTGATAATTTTAAATATACCTATCGTATACCATGATCACTGAGTTAGAACTTTATCGACATTGAGTGCCTCACTTCAGCTATATGTAGTGTCCTGTCTAGTTTTATAATTAAGTCTATGGGTAATTGGCTGACAGGATACCTGACCGTCAGCCTGTGTCCATGCGGACACAGTTAGGGGGGACAACCTGTACTGGACCGGTATAGACGGAAGGGCAACTTGTTTTAATGGACAGACCAATTTTGCTGAACAGGCATAGGCGGATAGTCAAAACGGAATGCCCAACTTCTTCAGCATGACCCGAAGCCTTTACCGACTGGCCCCTAGTGAAATTACATTGTTGCTAGCATGGTGCCTAGTTGACGTTATGCTGAGAACAGCTTAAAATTAAGAGATTGTATGTGCCAGTTAGCAGTCTTCATCCACAAGAAGAGACGCTAGAGCTCGTGTAAAATTTACACAAATTTGGAGCAGTCAAGTGCTCTAAAAAGCAAGATTGCTCTTGTATGATGACTGTAATGACTAAATACTTTAAAACACCACCTGTATTACTGACCCTTATTTGAGCAGACCTAAATAGACCTACATGAGCATGCATGCAATGACTTGTTCATGTTCTAGCTTGAAATTAAAAAATCCAATCAAAGGAAGCAAGCATTTTCACATTTACTACACTGCACTTAGACATACTTCTTGTGTTACACTTATTTAGTCTAAGAGGGGAATAAGTGACAATAGCAGCAGGTACTCCCATTATTATGTCATAAGACTGATCAGTGTAAACATCCCTCAATCTCTAGCCCACATTTGGTGATGCTCACTTCCTTTTGCAATAATTGGTCTAAGCCAAGATCTTGCCAATGCTAAGCCCATTGAACTTAGTCACAATATATCGAAACATTCTATTGGAAACCAATCTGATCAAACACCTGTTTTCTCTTGACATACTCATTCGAGAAAAAACTACTGCAGCTCGTCTAGCATTCCTGTTTAAGGAGAGCGAGTTGTGACGTTATGACAGTGTCTTATTTTGATTTTGATTTTATTTTCTCCAACTAATTTTTCAGAACATGTCCTTCATGCAGTTCGACAAACTTAAATATTTAGGAGAAATTTTGGTAAAAATTTAAATTTAAAATCCCATCTCATTGAGATAAAACCCACTCATAGCAAACTTTAAGAGAAATCATGTTAATCAAAGGTAGCAAAGTAATTGCACAAACAGTCTGATATACTACTGTTGCGAGCATCTGACTCACCTGTTTGGAAGGCTGGTCAAGCCACAGCCCCAAGCCTCTATAGTCTTCAATGATTGATTTTGCCCCAATCCTGCAGGTAGTTTCTTTAGGCCTTTATTGTCACGAACATCTAACGACTCCAGTCCTGGCAGTGTGCAGATGCTGTTGAGGAGAAATAATGTAACGTTAAAATACCATGCAATACTGCTTGTCAGTTGATGGAGTAAACACAGTTGAGCAACACATTTTATTAATGAGAGAAAGTTTTAGATTGATCAATTACCTAGGGAGAGTTGTACCCATCAGATTTAGAGTTTTCTGTCTGAATAAATTTGGGTTTCCGTCTCATTGGATACTCCTGAGACAGGATCTAGACTAGTTCGCTTTAAATCGGTCAGCCAATAAAGAAAAATGGTTGACTACTAAACAAAATGGTTGGTTACATAAATGGTTGACCAATCTGAAGGGGTCTAATAGCGTGTGACATCCCAAAGCATGAGTGGAGTGTTATATTGGATGTCTTAAGGGCGATGCTTCAATTCCTGATGCCAGCGACCTCACTGTTTGTAGGCAGGTCAGAGCACATATATGGGCTACCCAAACCCATGACCGTCAATGCATGCTCGCTAAGTGAGTTACACTCTAAACCTATGCCACATTCTCCTAAATCCATCATATTTTTGTTAGCACTCCTAGCAAAGGCGTATACCCATTTGTGTTGGCTAAATAAATCATCACAATTACAGAGTCCCTATATAAGGAAGATCTTTCAGGACCGACAGAGCCAGTATATCGTGGAGGCATGTGTCAAATGAGATCCACGGTTACACTAGCTTGATAAGCGCTTCTAGATAGCTGGACTCAGGAGGCTCTACTCGTCTTAGACCAACTTTCCTCAATTGAATAGTATAAAACCCATTCACTTTCCTGACAATCAGATATATGACAAAGTTCAAGATCCTGAGTTAAATTTTGTGTGGATCCAAACTTTATCCGCGGGTGATAAACATAATCTAGCTCAATATCTTGGGCATATACATTGAAATTACAACAATTATATACTTGAATAAACTTGTTAAGATATTAAACATTGAAATAAGATTGGAAACCAACCAAGACCAATTGTGCCTATTGTGCCAATCGAGCCCCACTGGGGGAGCTTTCATTGTTGATTGTTCCAGCCCCCAGCACCCTCGGGTGTATACCTCTCCTTAAACATTGAAATAAGATTGGAAACCAACCAAGACCAATTGTGCCTAAGACTAATTTTCACTTTTGACTTTGCCTGTTGAGATTTTCTGGTAAATTACCACATTTGAATCATCACCATTGATAATTTAGCTCTTGATCAGAATATTGTTTAAGATGTAGTATTAACAATTTTTAGTCTTTGGTAGTAACAGTATAAGGCTCCCTGTAGCGGATTATAATTGTACTTGTTGCATTTCGGACATAGGATTATTGTGCTCGACATCTTGATCGAATTGAAAGCTTGTCGTATAAGATGCTTTGTTTAGACAAAGAGAGTAATCGAAGGCTATGCTCTCTGATGTATTGCGCAATTGTAAGTGTTCTGCAGTCTATTGATAAACATGTTAAATGTCTTCTTTGTACAATTCACATTGTAGCAAAAAACAAAGCTTAATCAGGAAGTGATAATCACTAAATTTAGTCGATACTTAATAAAATGAGGGAGGAATTTGACATGCTGAGTCAAGCTTGGCGCTATCAATTTGTAAGGTTCAATGCTAAGGGTTTATATTTGTAAGATGAGTGATCAAATTGGTGCAAAGCCCTAGTATTATTACCTCGAGTGCAAATACAGTTTTAACTAGATGTACGAGCGAATTTGTTGCCCTCAATTATTTGTTGATTAAGAACAGGCACAAGCTGGCCCAGGATAGCAAATTAAGGTGGAAAAATGATAATTTATTTGAGCATCATGTTATGTCATCATTATCAATGATTCTTCTATACATATGAGTTGTTGCAAAATACTCAATATTAAACTCAGCTCAACTTAAATATTCATTGTTAGAGCTGCGGTGTGAGATAACAATAGCAGCCCAATGGCAATGATATTATTATCATTGAAATGTATAGACAGACAATGCCCTAAGAATGAATGTTATGTGTATTCAATGAATTGTAAGCTTGTCAGTCCAAACTAGGCCTCAACTAGAAGTATAAACTTCTGGAATTTAAACTTCTAAACTTCTAAATTGCTATAAAAATGTACTTTTTTTGCGATAACCCTTCTCAAAGAATGCAGAATCTATTTTAGTAAAAATGTATACCCAGCATCAACATGACGAATAAGTCTGTGAATTTTCGAGTTAACACGGTTATTTTTGACCCTATATAACTTTGTTGAAAGTCAAAAAGTAATAAATGCATCAAAAAGTACTGTTTTTTTAGACTTTATGGTTATTTGTTTTAAGATTTTACAACATAAAACCAAAATAAACATAGTTGCAGGTTAATAGGAAGCTATGTGAGTTTTTGAAGAGTATAAGGCAAACTAAGTTTGAGGTAGGGAGAGATAACAAGGAAAGTGGGGGAGAAGTATGATGCAAGTTATGCGATTCAATTGATCAGTTGATAGTGACATTTCACTCCATCCATAAAAAAATATGGAACATTGACTAGCCTTTGCTTCTGACTGGTATAATTGTTATAAATTGTTACTCAATGCATCAAAGACAGATGTAATGACCTCATCCTATTTCGATACTGATTTGATTTTCTCAAACTTGTTTTTCAGGGCATGACCTTCAAGCGGTCTGACAAACTGAAACATAAATCAGTTTGAGAAAAATGAGATAAAAGTATGAAATTTAAATCCAATGTCAATGAGATTGAACGAAACCTAACCCAATCAGAGCAAGCTTTGAGAGAAATCGTAAGTTTTTGAATGGAACGTTAGCTGCAGTCGTGTAGGCAGGGTAAATAAAACCGAAGATTGAATATTCCACTCCATTTCCTTGTTTCCCTAATTAATATTTTTAAAAGAGATGCTTAAACATCAGGAATCTAAATTGGCATAAACCTGAGACAAGACAAAGGCATATCAATTCCACCATCAAGTGGTTCCATTATTTATACCTCTCAACAGATTTAATATGTATATAAGTGATGATGAAATAATAGTTTGAATTAAGGTTGTATCCCTAACCATGTGGATTCATATTTCGTGGGTTGATCTGTGGCTGTTATTTGAGATTACTGTAATGTTGTAAGTGAGCACACCTAATTGAGCAGTTGAAGGCGATAATTTGTCTTTTATTCAAATTGTGTAGCCTGCTATATGTTCATAACCTTTGTTTGGGATACCACCATGGTTAAGATAAGTGTGTATACATATTCAGTTCTAATTTATATCACATCGAAAACTTGTTGTAATAAATTGATACTTAATGCATCTACGACAGATTTTATGGCCTTGTCCTATTTCGATATTGATTTGAATTTCTCAAATTTTTTTTCAGTGAATGTCCTTCAAGCAGTCTGAAAAACTAAAACATAAAGCAATTTGGAGAAAAGTGAGATAAACGTATGAAATTTAAATCCAATGTCAAAGAGATTGAACGTAACCTAACCCAATCAGAGCAAACTTTGAGAGAAATCGTAAGTTATGAATGGAATGTAAGCTGCAGTCGTGTAGGCAGGGTAAATAAAACCAAAGATTGAATAATCCACTCTAATTCCTTATTGCTCTAATAAATATAGTTGAAGTAGTCCTAAGAGTCGATAACAGATGCTTAAACATCATGAATCTAAATTGACATAAACCTGAGACAAGACAAATGTATATCGATTCCACCATCAAGTGGTACCATTAATTATACCTCTGAACAGTTTAAAAATGTATATAAGGGATGATGAAATAATAGCTGAATGAAGGTTGTATCCCTAACCATGTGGTTTCAAAATTCTTAGGTGGACCCGTGGCCGTTTTTTGAGATTAATGAAATGTTGTAAGTCCGGAAACCTAATTCAGCCAGTTGAATGCGAGAAATTGGCTTTCATTCAAATCGTGTAGCTTGCTGTATTGTCATAACTTTTGTGTGTGATGCTACCATGGTTATGATAATTGTGTATACATTTTTCGTTTTTTATTAGGATATATTTTCTTATTTACGTGTTCTGCGGCTAGCTGTATACCAAACCTGTTTCTCGGTTTGAACCTAACTTTGAGAAGCCTAGGTGATGACAGTGATATATTGAGTTGTTTCTTCTAAAATCTTTCATTCAAGTAAGTTTTTGCAGAGAGCAAGTGTCGTTATAAATGACTTCTTAATTTTTGTGATGTTTTTATTACGTCCTCTCAAGCAAAGTTTTATTTGTTTTACTCTTTCACTTGAGCTTTTAAGCAGGCAATCTGAGAGTAGCCACATCTTTGCGTCTTGATCTTAAATATATTTCACAGAGCAAGAAGGTCCTAATTCATAATAAAAAAGCTATAATCAATAATTTGGCTTGCGCCATAAACAGAATCAAATTTATCCCTGTTGTCAGGGGAACACCACGGCCACTTGGATTTAATAAAAAATTGAAAAGTAATAAATGTATTACAGAATAGGTGCTCAATTAGTCTGTGTCGCAATTTCTTACAATTCAGATGTTTCTGTCCAGTGACAAGCAATGTATTATAAGTAACACCAAACAATACTTAATAACTCTGTCGAGGTATGTAGGCCTATTACCATACAATACAATTCATTTAATATATGTGTGTTACCCACTCATTATGAAGTGCAGTGAAGTGAAAAAGGTATGTTTGTCATCTAACATGTCACCTCTTTGTTGTTTGATCTCAATCAAAATTTGAATGCAGTACATGCCTGGCACTTTTACTCTGAATAATATAAGAAAATATGACTGTGTATACAGAAGCTTACTATATCAGCCAAATGATTACTGAAAATAACACAAAGGCTCTCAAAAATGATTGATCCTACTAATCTGTGACTTCCACTTGTACAAAGACAGCCAGAGCTTGACAGTTGTATCATCACAAAATGCAGCGGTGTTTCTTATATCAATTAGTTATTGATATACAGGCGGCTGAATAGGGTGCTATATTGTGGATTTAAGGTTGATTGTATGATGAGACAGATCTTGACGAAAAACTTCCTGAGAAATTTATCCCCCTTGGTTTACAAGATTGTGCCAATTTTCTACCTCAACAGGTATTTTTCAATTTATCCTTATTAATAAATGTTTTATTGGGCTTCGTGAAATATTAAGAGAATGAAAACAGGATTAACATGGAATCACTGGTTGCCAAGAAATTCGCATGTGAAGAGTTTTCATGCAAAAGTTTACAAGATCACTTTGCAGTGAGGGTAAGCCAACGACTAACTGAGTACTAAATTGTGAGTTACTTGCAACAGGGTCAACTGGTACCAAGTTGCAGTACACCTCCCATCTCTACAAATTCAATAAAGATTTAGCTCGATCTGATTTTGATTCAGGCATGAACTGATTTTGGCCGACAACCGTAATGTAAAATGATGAGTTATTGTTTTTTTTTGAGATATCACTTTTGTTGTGGCAGCTCATGCCTGCCCATTTAATTGTTGATTGTTTTATTCCTTTGATAATTTTCAAATCAAGTTTTACCTAAAACACGCCTTCAAGACCCAGTAAATTTATTAATTTGTAGGGCCCCGTTGGAGGGAGGGGGGGGGGGGGCTTACGGCGCCTCTGTCAAACCAAAAAAGCTTTATCTCTTTCACCCTAGAGTTTATTTGGTGTTCCACTGCGTTGCACAGGATAGTCAGTGATGACAGGATCACATCTGAAAGCTAAAAATCCCTCCTGATTTGCAAGCCCTAACCTGAGCAACCCTGATTATCACAATAAACAACATTTTAAATGATTTATATTTAGTTATGTTTATAATCTTAGCAATCTAAGAAGTTGTACCCATTTGGTATTTTCTTAAAAAATAGTAATTGATAGATCATTGAACTGAGGAAGTTCTAAGTTGAATTCCTTGTTGAAAAGGATGTCAAATAACTCTATTTTAGTAAAAAGAGTTTTCGTACTTGATAGTTATCGGCTAAATTGTAGTAATTGCTACGGGATAATACACCCTAGGCATTTGTACTTTTGAACTTAATATAACTAAGTGGTGTTGGAAATCTCAGATTATCTTAATCTTTACCAGAAAGTCATGACGTAATGGAATCATTTGCCCATAATCAAGTTATTGATGTTGCTAAACTGGTTTGGCAGATCAAGCAATATTTATCAAGCTGGTCTACATTGCCATACAGAGCAGCACCAACCTTCCTTGCACTAATTAACAACAGTCCAAGGCTGTGAATATCATCCATAAACACTATTGATTTGATGACTGCTGGCCTGATTCATACCTGGGGTGTATTGCTATGTAGGCGAATTGAGCTTTTCAATCCAAGAATATTTCTTGCCAAAGTTATTGTTATTATTATAATTACCAAATTAGGTAAATTCGCGACCTTGGTATATATATTAAATAATCAATAAATAATCAATGGAAATCCCATTTTCATTGGGCAATCCAACTGAATCCAACTTGAATTCAAGTTGTCTCCCTATTACCGATGAGGAGATAATTCTAAGTTTCATGTCAATATCATCGAAAAACCGTATACCTAATCATAAAGTCTATTCAGTTGGGTTTCCCCATGAAAATGATTATAATTAATGATTATTTAATATAGATACCAAGGTCGCGAAGTTACCTATTATAGATTCACTTCGTTGTTTTTATAAATACAGGATATTTAAGTGAGAGATGTGGAGTGAAAGTCATCACACATATTTTCCTGAATTAATATAACAAAATATATTATTGTGATAAAATTATTGTTATTAAAGTACTGTACAACCATCGGTTAGAAACTGTGTCGTTTGCTTATTTAAGCCTGCATGGCAAGAATAAGTACAATTTTTAACAGCCTGGTAAGAGCGCTTGAATTTGTAAGAACAGAATTCCTAATTTGGCAATACGTGGGCGTAGACTTGTGATACAGATAGTAGTTTGAACTTGATCTGTGCTGCTCAAAATTACTTATTATTATTATGATTTATTATGATATTAATTGTTTATTTGAGCCAATTGTTACATATTGAATGAAATTATTTTCAGTTCCACAAACTATGAGCTAGCCTGCCAGCATGTCCGACAATCAACAAAACTAATCAGGTGGTAACGACAGTGACAATAATTAATTCCCCTTTTTGTTTCCGGTATATACTTTTGAGAAATAAACTGCTTTATTTCATCAAATTAAGAAAGTATAGCCTCATATCTAACTGTGCATTAATACAATGCTAAATCGTTGATTATTATTTTTAAACACCCACCAGAGGTGTGGGGCTGATGGGATTCCAAACTGTCCACCTGTGTCCATGTGTCCTTTGCCCATCTGTTGGACATATTTGACGGGACAACCTGTACTGAAAAGGCATAGGCAGATGAAAAACTTGTTTCAGTGGACACACAGTTTTACCTGGACAGATAGACCAAATTGAATGGCCAATTTTTTTTCAGCTCAATGACCTCCTCTCACTTGCTCTAAATTAAATGACATTGGCGGCGAAGCAATTTTGGACTGATCAATTTAACAATTCACCCGGGAAAGAGGTATGTGTTGTGTATACCATGAATCGGCTACATTTTTATAGAAACAGAGGGGCAACAACAAATAACATAGTACACCACCTGTATTATTGAACCTTATCGGAACAGACCTAAATAGACCTAGATGAACATGCATGCAATGGCCACAAAGTAAATATTAAAAAACCGCTCAATTCATCCTTATATTAACTAATATGGCACTTATATGTACTTCGTGTGACTCGCCTATTAAGACAATAATAGGGGAATGAGTGACAAAACAGCAAACTGATCAGTTTAAACATTGCTCCATCTCTAGCTCACATTTTGTGAGACTCACTTCTTTTTGCAATCACTGTTTAGGGAGCCCTAATCTGAGCAACCCTGATTGTCACAATGATCAACATTGAAAATGAATTATGGTGATCTATTGATAATATTAGTAAAATTAGTAATTGAAAGATCATTGAACTGAGGAAATTTAAAGTTTGATAGGCCAAATAATCATTTAATCAGAGTCATTTCGCTCTATTTTTCAGTAACCAAGTTCTCTTATTCAATGGTAATCGGCTGTATTAAGTTATTTTTACAGGGTATTACACCCTTGGCATCGTAAATTTTAACATACTATTACTTGATAGAGTTGAAAGTCTCAGATTATCACTATCAAAAAACTTGTCTTATTGACTTACTGTACAAATTATTTTTATTTCAAATTGGTACAGAGTTGATTTATTATTACATGAGGTGATGAGGACTAATTAATTTGCTAAATATAGTCTCATCATACTGCATTTTTGTTCCGGTCGATTTTCTTGCTAATTGATTCAATATCCGATAGTTATTTTGTATCAAGTTTGCCCTGTATACTTAAGAAAGTTTGAAAAGGTTACTGTCCAGTAGATTTAGGATAGGCAAGATGTATTCCGTAGAAAGATAAGCAAAGTAGATATTTCATGTCAGCTTGGAAAAGCTCCATTGGGCTATGTACTGAAATGCCGATAAACTACAAACCCAACATGAGGAGCATAGAGCACCATTGAAAAGTGCTGCTTTGCACCCTCAAGGATTATTACTTTCCTTATATTATTTATAGATCAGTCTTTGAGAATTGGCACCGGTGTTGTAATATTTCAGATAGTTTAAACGACACATAATATTATATCATACCTAATTTCAATTCGGCAAAATCGCAATTCAAATCCGTATGCAGCATTACTTTGAAGATTATTAAGAAACCACATCACTTGCTGGTGTCTTGCTGAACATTGTTCCAGTATGTTGTTTATACATCTTCCAAAATACTATTTCCAAGGTGGTAGAGAGACATTGCGGCAGCAGAAATCATATCCCATTACACTCATGCTATTTGTTGAGAGGACAATCCAATGCTCTAATATTATTGGAATGAAAAGTATCACCATTATGATGAGAGAAAGCAGTGAACGTTGTGACAGTTTTATGAAAAAACATTACCACAATGCATCTCATTTTGAACATTATCGGTGGCTATGAGGTGGTTGTCACAGCATTATAAAACAAACTTCATGAGATGATCATTAAATAATGCTGTAGTGATGGAAGAACTGTGATGCTATAACATTGTTAACATTGAAAACTTTTTGATAGCATGATCATAACCTCATGAAAGTGCTAATTATAAGCTGTATTCTCACATTTAACAGTGATGTATCATCATGTCAAAAATAATGTTTGACTAATACTAAGAACCAGAGATTCTGCTATAACTGAATCTGAACATTGTGATTACCATTCTGTATCTTTTTAGACAATAACCTTATCCTATCATTTACACACCATGTAATACTTGAAAAATTTGTATGCAATACGTTGTTACAATGTTCACCGTTTGCTGGGTTTTTGACCTTTATTTTTAACAAGAAGTCAAACAGTTTTAGGTTATGGAATATAGGGATCACAAAAATTCTCAGGGATCAATATATTATTAGCATTTATGAACTTGGATTGTCAGCATTGTGATAGGTAAACTATAAAAAAAAATTCCCTTTACTTTTATATCTACTGGTAGGTACATATAACAATTGTCTTAAAAACAAACTGCTCACATGGATTTGTAAATAAAAGGCAATATCTCCTTGTCTAGCATACTCTGCAAGTCCTCGTCGAAAAGGTATTAAAACTACCAACACAGGTCTCCAAAATTTAAATTCACACTTCTGCTTTTGAATTTTACTAATCGCAGTGACGTAGATATGTTGGTGGTTGGCTGTTTGGCTGATCTAAATACAACAGCTTTATTTTCAGTTTCAACGCTCTGTTAGTATTTATTACGGGTCATTGCCATCATCTGAAGGGCAAATCCTCCACCTGTACTTTTTAAATATTTACAAAAATATTCAACTGTCAACAAATTGTCCATTGAAATAATTAAAGTGAAAGTTTTGAAAGAGTTCCAAAAAAGTTGCCACCTCTATAAATGGGGTGCAATCATAAACTTGATTATAAACCTAGACATGACACTATATGGATATTGAGGCACTGAGGGACTTTATTGTGGGCAATGTAACGTCATTGGAAGGTGTAGAAGCAATGATGCGATCATTGATTTTCTGTCTACAATCCAGATTTTTTGTTCATAACTCGATCAATTTTGATCGGATTTTGAGATTGAAAATTACAATAGATTTAGCAGCTTATCTCATTTACGCCAAAAAAAGATTTGGAACTCAGTGACTTGTTACCCCACAAATTTGATATACATATAGAAAGTCTTTTGTTCTGCTATAAAAAATCCACAAGAAATTTAGAAGAATAGAAACAAAAGACAGTGGATATTCTAGTTTGTATCAACTGTTGTGTCTTTTGATTGAAAGCCCAGCAGTTTTGAATTTGACACCCTATACTAAAATTAAATGTAAATGCTAATTTCATGTATTCAATTTGGCCCTCTAATCGATTCCACACCGAGATATGGAAACAAAGTGACTTTGAAATAGAATTACAATGTGCAAAAAATGTTGCTAAACTGAACTAATACTAAGCAAAAGTAATGGATAAAAATCCATGCGGCAGAAGTGAGTTTTTGTCAATTGTAACTTCAATGACATCCGAAAATCAATAAGTGTTATTATTAATACACACAATTAAATTTTATTTTGATTCTGCAAGGTTTTGGTAGCTTTGGTCTTAGCCTTGTATGATAGGTATAAAGTTTCCTTAGCAAAACTTTTCAAATTGATGATAATCCAGAGCAGCAGCATTTCACTCAGGATGGCAGCATTAGAGCTGCAAAAATTTAGTATCCAACAGTTTCCTCTACTCTTTTTTTTCTATGATACTTTTGAATTTCTTGCCACAAGCTGGTATTGCTGGTATGTCGGGTAGATTCAGTAGTGAATTCACCTAGGGGACTTGACCCTATCGATTTTCAGTGTGTCAATTTTGAAAAACCTCTTGTTTTTAATTACCAGGTGCCCAGAGGGCCTCATTGTGAGATTAGTTGGAATAATGAATGGAGTACGCTGGTTTACTTGGTGCAATAGCCAATTACCATGATTTTCCCCTTTGACTGCCCTTCAAAGAGGATTGCATCATGATATTCCTGTGAAGTAGAATAGATGTCGTTCATATGTTTGTGCCTACAATCTGAGCAAATAACTATAGCCAACGTGACTAGGCACCGATTTTCTTCATCCTTGATTTGGGTTCACCAATCTACACATATTTAAAATTGAGACCAATAAAACGATGGTATTTTTTAAAAGACTCAGGCAATCAAATTTGAGTCCATAATTGCAAGCAATTTGATATGGTCGTCTACTATTTATAGCTAATCTGCAGGAGTGAACTCTCACTGCAGGAGCCATTGAATATTCTCAGAGTAGACAATAACAGGATGATCTCATTTATTGAACCCACCATACACAGACCATTTATAAGAAAGTTTATAAAGGAACATTACACATGACACTTTTATGTGTAAAAACCTAGAGATAATAATCAGCCTTCACTCTATTGTTTCTTGGGGGATGAGGCATCAGATCGATTGTAAATTAAAATGTAAATGAAATTATTCTAAGAAGACAGGTGACACCTATACTTGCTTAGGTGAACAAACTCAGAGTACTTCTCACAAGATGATGTCTCAATAATAATAACAAACCCAGGTGAAATCAACAAGCGGGGTTTATGGTTATGGTTAATCTCTCACATTTGGCCTATTTTAAAACTGGCAATACACAGTATACAAAAATGTAAACAATTTGTATTTAAGCGTTGACAGCTGAGAAGAAATGTGTTTCCCTGATCTGACAAAACACTAGAGTCTAGAAGTTTTGAAATATTACAACACAACACAGTGGAATTGCTGTGTGTGCCCCTGCGCGATGTTAGATGGTTGAGATACAATGCTTGGACGCTGCTTGAAATTGCTACTTTGTGACAGGGATTTGCGAGATCTAGTTTCTATTATCAGTGCTTATAGTGTTGCATGATGTGTACATTTGCTGTAAGGGTATGATCTGGCCAAGATACTGAAACTTGGTGGCCTGAAGTTAGAAGAGGCAAGCTCATAAGACTTGACAAGTTATCTTATAGGTATTATGAAAATTAAGAGTGTTCTGTGATCACATTTACCCCCTTCATGTGTACTGAAATGACTTAGGTAAAATAATGAATAAATCTGCCGGTCCCTGTTTTAGAATCCCATCGTTTCTCTGACATGTTGAGGTTTCTAAAATTACTGGTCCTACTATCATACCTAGGTACTTTTTTATATTCTGCATTCACAATTAAATATGGGGTTCCATTTTCATATTAGGAACAATAATCTAAGTCGGCATTCAATAGTCATAATCTGATATTATTTTAGGTGATGTCATGTTAGAAGACAAGACTACCGGTTCACATCAAATCTTCATTGTGATATTAATATTGTATCATTGAATTACGCTGAGTGTGAGGCCTCTATACAATTCGATTCCTTTCATTGTTTCAACTTTTGGTAAACAAAAGAATCCTTTATATGCTGTGCCTGATTCTTTTCAATAGAGGATAAATGTAGCATGTCAGCTTGCATCCAAAGTTTATATGAGAAAACTGAGAATAAATGTTAAGAAATGATGCATTTAATGGAGGGAAAATACGACAGAGTGACCCTAAGTGATTTATCTATTCGCAACGTCACAACGAGGTCAGACAAAAAATTTGACGCTTCTAGCATTTTTAGAAGTGCATTTTAATTGAGTCATCTGGTTAATAAAAGATAATGTTTTGCCAACATTTCATCATGTTTTATGAAATTCATGATTCTTTGCATTCATTTGGTGGATTAAATTATAATTAAACCACCAAGCCTGGACAATAACTTTCAATCATTTTGTGATGGTTTCTGCATAAAATTTAAAAAAATTAGGGGGAGATAAAGAGGAAACCATACCATAACTCGAAATCCGATGAAAATTGATTGGGTTGTGAAGATAAAACCTGAATTGTTGACAGTAAACCAATGATAATATCATTGCTTACTACACCTTCCAATGACTTTGAGTCGCCCACAATTTAGTGCCTCACTTCAGCTATATGTAGTGTCCTGTCTAGGTTTATAATTAAGTACGTGGGTGCCATTGATTGTGTTACAGAAAATAATAAAACATTGTTATCATTATTTCAATTAAGGTGCAATAATCTAGTATTTACCCTAAAATATACAGCCTTTATCATGCTCATAGAACCGGTCACATCTTTAGAGTGTCACAATACACACATTACTAATATTTTTTTCTAAACTTATCTGTGATAATTTATAATCATTTAGTAGAGAGCCAAAAAATCATGCTGCTAGATATTTTGTTATCACTCGCACATACAGATCTTCTGTAAATAAGTGTAGGTATACTCTTAATCTTTACCAGTAAGGGATGATCTGATGAAGTCATTTGCACAACAATCAAGTAGGCCTATTGAGTTTTTCAATCTCGCAATATTTTTCCATAAAGTAATTGTTATTATTATAATTACCTAACTATGGATTGAATTACTTCTCTTTAAGGATAATACGTAATCTTCAAGTGGGAGACGTGGGGTGGAAGTCAACAAAAGTATTTTGATATAGAAAAGCATATTATTGCGATATGGTTATTAGATTATTTTGAGCAATAGAAGGGCTTTCGGTTAGAAGATGTGTCTTTGCCCATTTAAGCCTGAATTACAGGACTTAAATCCATTTTAACAGCACAAGTTGAGCAATTGAACTTGTAAGAAATTAGATTCCTAATTTAGCGATATGTTGGTGTAGACTTGAGAAACATATAGTATTGTGAACTTGATCAGTGCTGCCAAAAAAATGAGTTTACAATGGTATTCATCGTATATATGTAGCAAATGGGTACATATTGAATTTAATTATTTTTAATAACTTGGACTATGAGCCTGTCTGCTTATATGTCTGACAAACAACAAAACTGATAAGGTGGTAAGAACAGTAATCGTTTTGTCTTTTTGTCCTGTGACAGTAATTATTTTATCTTTTTGTTTTTGTAAATACTTAGAGAGAAATTGAGATAGTGTAGCGGGTCATCTGGCAGTTCAATGATTCTATGAAATATCAAGCTGTGTTGATACCTTTAGTCGGTGTTGATTTTTATTTTTAAACACTCACCACCAGGTAAGTGGCTGTTAGGATACCCAACCGTCAGCCTGTGTTCATGCGGACACAGTTGGGGGGACAACCTGTGCTGGTATAGACGGAAGGGCAACTTGTTTTAATGGACAGACAAATTTTGCTGAACAGGCATGGGCGGATAGTCAAAACGGAATGCCCAACTTCTTCAGCTTGACCCGAAGCCTTTACCGACTGGCCCCTAGTGAAATTACATTGTTGCTAGCATAGCGCGAAGTTGCCTTAAAGCTGAGAACAGCTTAAATTAAGAGATTGTATGTGTATTATCCACAAGAAGAGATGTTAGAGCCCGTGTAAAATTTAAACAAATTTGGAGCAGTCCAGTGCTCTAAACAGCAAGATTGCTCTTGTATGATGACTGTAATGACTAAATACTTTAAAACACCACCTGTATTACTGACCCTTAATTGAGCACACCTAAATAGACCTAGATGAGCATGCATGCAATGACTGGTTCACGTTCTAGCTTGAATTTAAAAAAACAATCATAGCAAGCAAGCATTTTCACATTTACTACACGGCACTTAGACATACTTCTTGTGTTACACTGGTTTAGACAAAGAGGGGAATAAGTGACATTAACAGCAGGTACTCCCATTATTAAGCCATAAGACGGATCACTGTAAACATCCCTCGATCTCTAGCCCACATTTGTTGATACTCACTTTCTTTTGCGATCATTGATCTAAGCCAAGATCCTGCCAATGCGACGCCCATCGAATTAAGTCACGATATATCGAAACAGTCATTCAGAAACCAATCTGATTAAACACCTGTTTTCTCTTGACATACTCATTTGAGAACAAACTACTGCAGCCTGTCTAGCATTCCTGTTTAAGGAGAGCGAGTTGTGAAACTGCATAAAAATGACAAAAAGAGGAAGCAATCTTACTTGGAAAATATCCAGTCTTGTCTTTTCTCTTTACAAGAGAGCTCCAATTCAGAATGGATTAATCAAACTTAATGTAGTTGATCAATTGAATTGTGTGCATGATAAATATTTGTAGAGTTTCCAAAAAAATATGTATACGGAAAATCAGAGTTCCAAATTTTAGGTTTTTTTCAAAAGACAGTTAGTCAAGTTTATCACTGTTGTCAGGGGAACACCACGGCCAACGGGATTTTTAAAAAAAATTTGAAAAGGAATAAATCTATTACAGAATAGGTGCTCAATTAGTCTGTGTCCAAATCTCTTACAACTCAGATGTTTCGGCGCAGCGACCAGCAATGCATTATAAGTAACACCAAACAATACTTAATAACTCTGTCAAGGTATGTAGGCCTATTACGATACAATAAAATTCATTTAATATATGTGTGGTAGCCATTCATTACTAAGTGCAGTTAAGTGAAAAAGTTATGTTTGTCATCTAACATGTGAGCTCTTTGTTGTTTGATCTCAAACTAATGTTGTATGCAGAACATGCTTGGCACTGAGACTTTTACTCTGCATAGTAAAAGAAAATATGACTGTGTATACAGAAGCTTACTGTATTAAAAATTATTGATCCTACTAATCTGTGACTTTCCATTGTACAGAGGCAGCTAGAGCTTGATAGTTGTATCATCACCAAATGCAGCAGTGTTTCTTAGATCAATTAATCATTGATATACTAGCAGCTGAATAGAGTGCAATATCGTGGATTTAAGGTTGATTGTATGATGAGATACATCTTGAAGAAAAACTTCCTGAGAAATTTATCCTCCTTGTTTTTCATAACTGTGCCCATTTTTTACTTCAACAGGTTTTTTTCAATTAATCCTTATTAATAGATGTTTTATTGGGCTAGTATCTGACAGTGCATTTTACAATGAAAAATTGAGCTGTATTGAAACCTTCAGCAGGTACCGATTTTTGTATTTGATCACACACTCACTGCAGTTAATGGAATTCCAAACTATCCACCTGTGTCTATGCGTCCTGTGCCCATCTGTTTGACACTGTTGGCGGGACAACCTGTACTGGATGGGTGTGGGATGACGGGCAATTTGTATTAATGGATGGACAGGATATTGCTGGACGGATAGATAAAATGGTCTGGCCAATTTTTACAGCTCCATCGACTTCTTCCGACTGACGCTAAATAAAATTACTTGGCGGCAAAGTGTTTTGGGACTGATCAATTTAGCAAGCCATCTGGGAAAGAGGTGTCTGTTGTGTAGTGCCCCTATACCATGAGCTGGTTACATTTCATAGACACAGAGGGGCAACAAAAAGTTACATAGTATACCACCTGTATTATTGGACCTTATCAGAAAAGACCTAAATAGACCTAGATGAACACGCATGCAATGGCTGGTTCATGCCACAAACTTAAAATTAAAAAACCGATCATTGCATCCTCATACTAACTATAGATGTGCTTCTTGTGTCACACTTATTTAGAGGATAATAGAGGAATGATTGACAATAACAGCAGATACTCATACTGATATGTCATAGGTCTAATCAGTTTATACATTCCTCCATCTCTAGTCAACACTTTGTGAAGCTCACTTCTTTTTGAAATCATTGATTTACGTTTCATATTTATTGCCAATGCAACGTCAATCGAACCAAATGACAAAATTTGAAGCAGTCTTTTAGAAACAAGTCTGTCTAGCGATCCTGTATAAGGAGGGCAAGTGGTGATACTGTTGAGATTATTTGCATACTAGATGCATAAAAATGACAAAAAGAGAAGGCAATGTTAATTATAAAATGTCCAGTTATGTCTATTCGCTTTACATAAGAGCTCCAATTCAGAGTCGATCAATGAAACTTAATAGATGATCAATTTTGGTTGTGTGCACAATAAATATTGCTAATATTGTCAAACTGTTAATATCGAATCGTAATATAAATGCATATGTATGGGCTTTCATTTTCCTTGCGCCTATTTGAAGCGATGATGCACTAACTAAAACTTTTTGCTTTCAAAACCGGAGTTCCCTATTTTAAGTTTTCCTCAAAGGAAAGTTGGTGTAATGGGGTCAGACCAATGTTGTCCTGACCACTTTTAGCGTCGCGATAGGGAAGAGCATCTCGCTTACTCAAAGGTACAACTGTTGCAAGCAGCTGACTCACATGTTTGTTTCAGATATTAATAGGTATTTCTAGTGATGCAAGTTACGTGACTTGGATGTGAAACTCAATTCATAATTGCTGACTAAAAATATAGACTTAATATGTAAATATAAATGCTTAATTAAACCTGTTTTCTAGTGATGCATGTTATGCGATTCAATTTATCAATTCATAGTGACATTTCACTCAATCCATTAGAAAATGTGGAAGATTCACTAGCCTTAGCTTCTGACTGGTATAATTGTGAAGCATTGGCACTCGATGCATCAAAGACAGATGTTATGACAGTCTCCTATTTTGATTTCGAGTTGATTTTCTCTAACTAATTTTTCAGGGCATGTTGTCCTCAAACATTCTGACAAATTTAAATATTTAGGAGTGATTATAAATAAAAATATCAGTTTTAAATCCCATGTCAATGAGATTAAACTAAACCTAACCCAGTCATAGCAAACTTTAAGATAAATCACCATACTCACAGGGAAGAAACTAATTGTACTAAAAATCTGATATACTACAGTTGCAAGCATCTGACTCACCTGTCTGGAAGGCTGGTCAAGGCACAGCTCCTCGCTTCTATTCTCTTCAATGATGAAATTTCCCCCAATCCTGCAGGTAATGTCTGTAGACCCTTATTACGACTAACATCTAACGACTCCAGTCCTTGCAGTGTGCAGATGCTGTGGTGGATAAATTGCAGAATGTTAAAATACCATGCAATACTGCTTGTCAGTTGATGGAGCAAAGACAATTGAGCAACGCATTCTAACAATAGGAGAAAGTTTCAGTTTGATCAATTAACCATGTAAGTTGTAACTATCAGATATAGATGTTAGATGATTATATGTACTATGCATTTTTTAATCCCATGTCAAAGAGATTAAATGAAACCTAACTCAATCATAGCAAACATTGAGAGAAAGCGTAAGTTTTTGAATGAAACCTTAGCTGCAGTCGTGTACACAAGGTAAATAAAACCAAAGATTGAATATAACCTTATTGCTCTACTTAATATGTCTAAAAGAGTCCTAAGAGTCGATAGCAGATGTTTAAACATCATTAATCTAAATTATCTTAAATTTAGGCAAGGAAAAAGCATATCAATTTGATCATAAAGCGGTACCATTATTTATACCTTTTAACCGTTTTCAAACTGACTTGAATTGGTCTCACTAGTGAACTTTGGTGCCAAATTATTTAATGACTTGCCTCTGACCATTAAGCTGTGCCCTGAGCTCGAATTATAAAAGTTAGACATCAAAATCCACTTTTTTGTGCAGAATTATTAAACTTTTCTACCTCATAATACTTGTATTTTTATTCTTCTTATTCTAAAGATTTCAACTGTAATCTCTATATTTTTTACGTTTTGGTTTTCCTAGTAGTTCAAACACACTTTCATTATTTATTCTTTTAAAAGAGATCCTTGGTACCCATGTTATGGACCATATTCCCTTGACTTATTAATACTACCAGAATGAATATGCAATATATATAAGTGATTATGTGAGCATTGTTTTAATTAAGGTTGTATACCTGTTGATTCATATTACTTTTCACAGGTTTCAAGATTATATATCACAAAGCTAGAAGATATCCATAGATTGGTTCTCCCAAATGCCAATAATGCTGATATACCTATGGCATAAAATAATTAAATTAAAAATGGCAATCAGTTGCCAAAACTCTGGAAATTGGTATTGCATATCTTTTTCAGCATATCAGCAACACTCTGAATCATCAAAATCAAAAATATATTCTGCTGTGGCTGACCGGTGGCTTTATTTTTGTGTGCCTAATGCTGTTTGCTGACAAAACACTAGGGTCTAGAAGTTTTGAAATATTACAACATAACGCAGTGGAATTGCTGTGTGTGCCCCTGAGCGATGTAAGATGGTTGAGATACAATGCTTGGATGCTGCTTGAATTTGCTACTCTGCGACAGGGATTTGCGAGATCTAGTTTCTATTATCAGTGCTAATAGTGTTGCTTGATGTGTAAATTTGATGTAAGGTTGTGATCTGGGCAAGATGCTGAAACTTGGTGGCCTGAACATAGAAGAGGCAAGCTCGTAAGACTTGACTAGTTATCTTATGGGTATTAAAAAATTTAGAGTGTATTGTGATCAGATTAACTCCCCTGTACTGAAATGACTTAGGTAAAATAATGAATAAATCTGCCAGACCATGTTTTACAATCCCAATTTTTCTCTGTCATGTGGAGGTTTCTAAAATCACTGGTTCTTCTATCATACCTAGGTACTCTTTATATTCTGCTTTCACAATTAAATGTGGGTTCCATTTTCATATTACGAACAAAAATCTAAGTCGGCATTCAATACTCATAATCTGATATTATTTTAAGTGATGTCATGTTAGAAGACAAGACTACAGGTTCACATCAAATCTTCAGTGTGATATTAATATTGTATCACTGTATTGTGCTGAGTGTGAGGTCTCTATACAATTCAATGCTTTTCATTGTTTCAACCTTTGGTAAACAAAAGAATCTTTTATATGCTGTGTCTGATTCTTTTCAATAGAGGATAAATGTAGCACGTCAGCTTGAATCCAAAGTTTATATGAGAAAACTAAGAATAAATTTTAAGAAATGCTGCATTAAATGAAGGGAAAATATGATAGAGTGACCCTAAATGATTCATCTATTGGTAACGTCACAGCGAGGTTACACGAAAAATTTGACGCGTCTAGCATTTGTAGAAGTGCATTTTAATTGATTCATCTGGTTAATAAAAGATAATTTTTTGCCAACATTCCATCATGTTTAATGAAATTCATCATTTTTCGCATTCATTTCATTAATTGAGTAGTGATTAAACCACCAAGTGTGGACAATAACTGTCAATCATTTTGTGATGGTTTCTGCATCAAATTGTAGAGGGAGATAAAGAAGGTACCATATAAGTCACTGGGAAGCAGAAATAAGATCAAGTTGATAACAAGATGCTGCTGTTTGTAAAGTAATTTTTGAAAATAGAAATTGGATCAAGTTGATTGAGTTATTTATGGACATGAAACCTGAATTGTTGACAGTAAGTAAATGATGATATAATTGCGTACTACACCTTCCAATGACGTTGCGTTGCCCTCAATTGTGTGCCTCACTTCAGCTATATGTAGTGTCCCGTCTAGGTTTATAATTAAGTCTATTGGTGCAATTGATTATGTTACAAATAATAATATAAGTTTGTTACCATATTTCAATTAAGGCCAAATAATCTAGTATTTACACTAAAATATACAGCCTATATCTTCTTCATAAAAGTGGCCACAGCTTTAGAGTGCCACGATACACAAATTAGTAATATTTTCTTCTAAACCTATCCGTGATAATTTATAATAATTTAGTTGGGGGACAAAAAGCCATGCTGCTAGATATTTTGTTATCACTCTCACATACCAATCTTCTGCAAATAAGTATAGGTGTACTCTTCATCTTTACCAGTACGGGATGCTCTAATTAAGTCATTTGCCTAGTAGGCCTGTTGAGATTTTCAATCTCGGAATATTTTTCCATAAAGTAAGTGTTATTATTATAATTACCTAACTATGGATTTAATCACTTCATTTCATAAGAACAATACGGAATCTTCAAGTGGGAGATGTCGGATGGAAGTCAACAAAAGTATTTTGATATAGAGAAACATATTATAGTGATATGGCTTGGAGTGTTTTGAGCAATAGTAGGGCTTTTGGTTAGAAGATGTGTCTTTGCCCATTTAAGCCTGCATTACAAGACTAAAATCCATTTTTTACAGCACAATTGGAGCAATTTAATTAGTAAGAAGATACTTCCTAATTTAGCGATATGTTGGTGTAGACTTGTGAAACAGATAGTGGTGTGAACTTGATCAGTGCTGCCAAAAAAAAAATTTCCTATGATATTCATCGTATATATGTAGCAAATTGGTACATATTGAATTTAATTCTTTTCAATAACTTGGACTATGAGCCTGTCTGCTAACATGTCTGACAAGCAACAAAACATATAAGGTGATAACAACAGTAATTATTTTGTCTTTTTGTAATGTGATGTAATGTGATGTAATCATTTTATCTTTTTTATTTTTTTTAAATACTCTTGAGAGAGAAACTGCTTTAGTTCATAAAATAAAGAAAGTGTAGCGGCACATCTGGCAGTTCAATGATTCGATGAAAAATCAAAATGTGTTGATACCTTTAGTCGGTGTTGATTTTTATTTTAAAGCACTCACCACCAGGTAAGTGGCTGACAGGATACCTGACCGTCAGCCTGTGTCCATGCAAACACAGTTGGGGGGGGGGGGACAACCTGTACTGGACCGGTATAGACGGAAGGGCAACTTGTTTTATTGGACAGACCAATTTTGCTGAACAGGCATGAGCGGATAGTCAAAACGGAATGCCAAACTTCTTCAGCTTGATCCGAAGCCTTTACCGACTGGCCCCTAGTGAAATTACATTGTTGCTAGCATGGTGCCTAGTTGACATTATGCTGAGAACAGCTTAAATTCAGAGATTGTATGTGCCAGTTAGACGTCTTCATCCATAAGAAGAGATGTTGGAGCCTGTGTAAAATTGCACAGGATAGTGAATGATGACAGGAGCACATCTGAAAGCAAAAAAATCCCTCCTGGTGAGGAAGCCCTAACCTGAGCAACCCTGATTATCACAATAGACAACATTTTAAATGACTTAGATTTAGATATGTTTATAATCTTAGCAATCTTAGAAGTTGTGCCCATTTCATATTTTCTTAAAAGTTAGTAATTGATAGATCATTGAACTGAGGCAGTTCTTGACATTTGACGGGACAACCTGTACTGAAAAGGCATAAGCAGATGAAAAACTTGTTTTAATGGACAGACAGTTTTAGCTGGACGGATATACCAAATTGAATGGCCAATATTTTTTTCAGCTCAATGACCTCCTCCCACTTGCTCTAAATTAAATGACATTGGCGGCAAAGCAATTTTGGACTGATCATTTTAACAATTCACCCGGGAAAGAGGTATATGTTGGGTATACCATGAATTGGCTACATTTTTATAGAAATATAGGGGCAACAACAAATAACATAGTATACCACCTGTATTATTGAACCTTATCGGAACAGACCTAAATAGACCTAGATGAACATGCATGCAATGGCTGGTTTATGCCACAAAGTAAATATTAAAAAACCGCTCAATTCATCCTCTTAATAACTAATATGGCACTTATATGTACTTCGTGTGACTCGCCTATTAAGACAATAATAGGGGAATGAGTGACAAAACAGCAAACTGATCAGTTTAAACATTGCTCCATCTCTAGCTCACATTTTGTGAGACTCACTTCTTTTTGCAATCACTGTTTAGGGAGCCCTAATCTGAGCAACCCTGATTGTCACAATGATCAACATTGAAAATGAATTATGGTGATCTATTGATAATATTAGTAAAATTAGTAATTGAAAGATCATTGAACTGAGGAAATTCAAAGTTTGATAGGCCAAATAATCATTTAATCAGAAGCATTTCGCTCTATTTTTCAGTAACCAAGTTCTCTTATTCAATGGTAATCGGCTATATTGAGTTATTTTTACAGGATATTACATCCTTGGCATCGTAACTTTTATCATAATTTTACTTGATCGAGTTGAAAGTCTCAGATGATCACTATCAAAAAATTTGTCTTATTGACTTACTGTACAAACTATTTTTATTTTAAATTGGTAATGAGTGGATTTATTATCACATGAGGTGATGAGGACCAATTAATTTGCTAAATATAGTCTCATCATACTGCATTTTTGTTCTCTTCGATTTTCCTGCTAATAATGAAAAATAGATATAATTAATCAAAATAATATTATGCCTTATTGATAACTTCCCTCATACTAGGAAAGGTTGCTCCAACACAATAAACTGATAATCATAAAAACGAAAATTTAAATAATAATAAAAATGATATAAATATTTTTATTATGTACACGTATCTTATTGGATTAGTAAGTATTGCCCCTCATGTTCATGGAAGAAGACAGCTCAATAGAGCGATCAAGATGGAAGGTCATTGATATAATATCTGATAGTTATTTTGTATCAAGTTTGCCCTGTATACTGAACAAAGTTCGAAAAAGTTACTGTCCAGTAGATTTAGGATAGGCTTGATGTATTCCATCCCATAGAAAGCTAAGTAAAGTAGATATTTCATGTCAGCTTGGAAAAGCTCCATTGGGGTATGTACTGAAATGCCGATAAACTGCAAACCCAACATTAGGAGCATAGAGCACCATTGAAAAGTGCTGCTTTACACTCTCAAGGATATGCTATATTATTTATAGATCAGTTTTAGAGAATTGACATCGGTTTTGTAATATTTCAGATAGTTTAAGTGACACATAATATTATATCATTCATTACACAATCCATTACACGAATCCATTACAACTCCTACCTCTTCCTAAGCTTGTTTGTTATTTCGCTTCACTTTTTGCGCATAAGATAAACAATTTTTTAACACCTCCATTTATATATAGAGGATTTAAAAACACTACCAAGTTCAATTTTCATGATAAACATTTACTTTTATATCATACAGACAATCTAAGATACAAAGTTTCTGCTACATAAAATTCTTTACCCTTACATTTGAGATCTAAAGAGAAGTTCAGTTCATTCAAAACTTTACTTTTCAACCATATATTATCGACTTGACCAAAATCATTGATGATATTATTTCCCTTCTGTTTCTCTTTTTTTTGTTTTAAAAAAAATTGTTTTCTGGCACTGAGTGCAAAACATTTCGAATGAGATGACTTTGGATGCCAATAAAAAGTATATATACCTAATTTAAATTCGGTAAATGGCAATTCAAATCTGTATGCAGCATTATTTTGAAGAGTATTTAGAAATCATATCATTTGCTGGTGTCTTGCTGACCATTGTTCCAGTATGTTGTTATACATTCCCAAAACACTATTTCCAAGGAGGTATCGAAACATTGCGGCAGCAGAAATCATATCCCATTACACTCATGCTATTGGTTGAGAAGACAATCCAATGCTCTCATATTATTGGAATGAGAAATGTCACCATTTTGATGAGAGAAAGCACTGAACGTTGTGACAGTTTTATGAAAAAAGCATTACCACAATGCATCTCATTTTGAACATTATCGGTGGCTATGAGGTGGTTGTCACAGCATTATAAAACAAACTTCATGAGATGATCATAAAATAATGCTGTAGTGATTGAAGAACTGTGATGCTATAACATTTTTAAAAATGAATACTTTTTGATAGCATGATCATAACATCATTAAAGTGCTAATTATAAGCTGCTTTTTTGCAAGTAACAGTGATGTATCCTGTCAATAATAATGTTTGACTAATACTTAGAACCAAGGATTCTGCCATAACTGACACTGAACATTGTGAATACCATTCTGTATCCTATTAGACCATAACCCAATCCCATCATTTACACACCATGTAATACTTGGTAAATTTGTATGCAAAACGTTGTTACAATGTTCACCGTTTGCTGGGTTTTTGACCTTCATTTGTAACAAGAAGTCAAACAGTTTTTATGTTATGGAATAAAGGGATCACAAAAATTCCCAGGGATCAATACATTATTAGCATTTATAAACTTGGATTGTTAGCTTTGTTATAGGTAAACTATAAAGAATAATCCCTTTTCTTTTATATCTACTGGTAGGAACATATAACAATTGTCTAAAACAAACTGCTCACATGGGTTTGTAAATAAAAGGCAATATCAACTTGTCTAGCATACTCTGCAAGTCCTCATCGAAAAGGTAATAAAACTGCCAACACAGGTCTCCAAAGTTTAAATCCACAGTTCTGCTTTTAAATTTTATCAATCGCAGTCACGTAGATATGTTGGTAGTTGGTTGTTTGACTGATCTAAATACAACAGCTTTATTTTCAGTTTTAACGCTTTGTATATTTGGTATTTATTGCAGGTCATTGCCATCATCTTAAGGGCAAATCCTCCTCCTGTACCATTTGAATATTTACAAACATATTCAACTGTCAACAAATAGTCCATTGAAATAATGAAAGTGAAAGATTTGAAAGAGTTCAACAGATTTGCCACCTCTATAAATGGGCTGCAATCATAGACTTGACTATAAACCTAGAAACTATATCGATATTGAGGCACTGAGGGACTTAATTGTGGGCAACGTCAGGTCATTGGAAGGTGTATAAGCAATGATGCTATCATTGATTTTCTGTCCACAATCCAGGTTTTTTGTTCAAAACTCGATCAATTTTGATCGGATTTTGAGTTCGAAAATCACAATAGATTAAGCAGCTTATCTCATTTACGATTTGGAACTCAGTGACTTATATATATTTTGTAGTCCAATAGCTGTAGGAATCATCATCTCCTTATTTGTATAAATATTTAAACTAGAGTTGTTACCCCACAAATTTGATATACATATAAAAAGTCTTTTGTTCTGCTAAACAAAATCCACAAAAAATTTAGAAGAATAGAAACAAAAGACAGTGGATATTCTAGCTTGTATCAACTGATGTGTCTTTTGATTGAAAGCCCAGCAGTTTTGATTTCGAAACCCTATACTAGAATTAAATGTAAATGCTAATTTCATGTATTCAATTTTGCCCTCAAATCGATTCCACACCGAGATATGGAAACAAAGTGATTTTGATTTAGAATTTCAATGGGCAAAATATGTTGCTAAACTGAACTAATAGTAAGCAAAAGTAATGAATAAAAATTCATGCAGTTGCAGTGAATTTTTTTTCAATTGTAACTTTAATAACATCCGAAAATTAACAAGTGTTATTATTAATCCACACAATTAAATTTCATTTTGATTCTGCAAGGGTTTGGTAGCTTTGGTAGCATTGTATGATATTTTTAAATATGCCTATCGTACACCATGCTCACTGAGCTAGAACTTTATCGACAGAGGACTTAGGAATAGGAGGTATAAAGTTTCCTTAGCAAAATTTTTTGAATTGATGATAATCCAGAGTGGCAGCATTTCACTCAGGATGGTAGCATTAGAGCTGCGACAATTTAGTATCCAACAGTTTCCTCTATTCTTTTTTCTCTATGATACTTTTGAATTTTTCGCCACAAGCTGGTATTGCTGGTATGTCGGGTAGATTCAGTAGTGAATTTGCCATAAGGGCTAGGGGACTTGACCCTACCAATTTTCAGTGTGTCAATTTTGAAAAACCTCTTGTTTTTAATTACCAGGTGCCCAGAGGGCCTCATTGTGAGATTAGTTGGAATTATGAATGGATTACGCTAGTTTACTTGGTGCAATAGCCAATTACCAGGATTTTCCCCATTGACTGCCCGTAACAGACGATATCATCATGATATTCCTGTGACGTAGAAAAGATGTCTTTTATATGTTCGTGCCTACAATCTGAGCAAATAACTATAGCCAACGTCGCTAGGCACTAATTTTCTTCATCCTTGATTTGGGTACACCAATCTAAACATATTTACAATTAAGACCAATAAAACGATGGTCTTTTATAAAAGACTCAGGAAATCAAATTTGAGTCCATAATTGCAAACAATTTGATATGGTCTTCTACTATGTAGCTAATCTGCAGGAGTGAACTCTCACTGTAGGAGCCATTGAATATTCTCAGAGTTGACAATAACAGGATAATCCCATTTATCGAATCCACCATGCACAGACCATTTATAAGAGATTTTATAAAGGAACATTACACAGAACAATTTTAAATGTGTAAATACCTAGAGATAACAATCAGCCATCACTCTATTGTTTCTTGGGGGATTAGGCATCACATCCATTGTAAATTCAATTTAAATGAAATTATTCTATGGAGACAGAAGTCACCTATACTTGTTTAGGTGAACAAACTCAGAGTAGTTCTCACAAGATGATGTCTCAATAACAAACCCAGGTGAAATCACCAAGCAGGTTTTATGGTTATGGTTAATCACATTGGGCCTGTTTGAAAACTGGCAATACACAGTATACAAAACATGTAAAATATTTGTATTTAAGTGTTAACAGCTGAGAAGAAATGTGTTTCCTGATCTGACAAAACACTTGAGTCTAGAAGTTTTGAAATGTTATAACAGAACGCAGTGGAATTGCTGTGTGTGCCCCTGTGCGATGTGAGATGGTTGAGATACAATGCTTGGATGCTGCTTGAATTTGCTACTCTGTGACAGGAATTGCGAGATATAGTTTCTGTTATCAGTGCTTATAGTGTTGCTTGATGTGTAAATTTGCTGTAAATTTATGATCTGGGGAAGATACTGAAACTTGGTGGCCTGAAGTTAGAAGAGGGATTCTCATGAGACTTGACAAGTTATCTTATAGGTATTAAAAAATTAAGAGTGTACTGTGATCACATTAACCCCCTTAATGTGTACTGAAATGACTTAGGTAAAATAATATATAAATCTGTCGGTCCCTGATTTAGAATCCCAATATTTCTCTGTCATGTGGAGGTTTCTAAGATTACTGGTTCTTCTATCATACCTAGTTACTTTTTGTATTCTGCTTTCACAATTAAATTTGGGTTCCATTTTCATATTAGGAACAATCATCTAAGTCAGCATTCAACACTCATAATCTGATATTATTTTAAGTGATGCCATGTTAGAAGACAAGACTACAGGTTCACATCAAATCTTCATTGTGATATTAATATTGTATCATTGTATTGTGCTGAGTGTGAGGCTTCTACACGATTCAATGCTTTTCATTGTTTAAACTTTTGGAAAACAAAAGAATCCTTTGTATGCTGTTCCTGATTCTTTCCAATAGAGGATAAATGTAGCATGTCAGCTTGCATCCAAAGTTTATATGAGAAAATTGAGAATAAATTTTAAGAAATGCTGCATTAAATGAAGGGAAAATACGATAGAGTGACCCTATATGATCCATCTATTGGCAACATCACAACAAGGTCACACAAAAAATTTGACACTTCCAGCATTTGTAGAAGTGCCTTTTAATTAAGTCATCTGGTTAAAAAAAGTTAATTTTTTGCCAACATTTCATCATGTTTTATGAAATTCATGATTTTTTGCATTCATCTCGTCGATTAAATAGTAATTAAACCACCAAGCCTTCAATCATTTTGTGATGCTTTCTGCACCGATTTAAAAAAATGTAGGGGGAGATAAAGAGGAAACCATATAATAATCACTGAGAAGAAAAAATAACATCGAGTTAATAACAATATGCAGCTGTTTGTAAAGCAAATTGAAACTCGAAATCCGATAAATATTGATTGAGTTATGAACATAAAACCTGAATTGTTGACAGTAAATCAATGATAATATCATTGCTTACTACACCTTCCAATGACGTTGCCCAAAATTGAGTGCCTCACTTCAGCTATATGTAGTGTCCTGCCCTGTTTATAATTAAGTATATGGGTGCAATTGATTATGTTACATAAATTCATAAAAATTTGTTTTCATATTTCAATTAAGGTGCAATAATCTAGTATTTACCCTAAAATATATAGCCTATATCTTGCTCATAAAATTGGTCACAGCTTTAGAGTGTCACAATACACAAATTAGTAATATATACTTCCAAACTTATCGGTGATAATTTATCATCATTTAATTGAGGGACAAAAATTCATGCTGCTAGATATTTGGTTATCACTCGCACATACAAATCTTCTGCAAATAAGTGCAGGTATACTCTTAATCTTTACTATTAGGGGATGATCTAATGAATTCATTTGCCGAGCATTCAAGTAGGCCTTTTGAGATTTTCAATCTCAGAATATTTTTCCATAAGGTAATTGTTATTATTAAAATTACCTAACTATTGATTTAATTACTTCTTTTTATAAGAATAATACGGAATCTTCAAGTGGGAGATGTGGGATGGAAGTCAACAAAAGTAATTTGATATAGAAAAACATATTATTGTGATATGGATATTAGAGTATTTTGAGCAATAGTAGGGCTTTCGGTTAGAAGATGTGTCTTTGCCCATTTAAGCCTGCATTAAAAGAGTAAAATCCATTTTTTACAGCACAAATGAAGCAATTGAATATGTATGAAGATAATTCCTAATTTAGCGATATGTTGGTGTAGACTTGTGCAACAGATAGTGGTGTGAACTTGATCAGTGCTGCCAAAAAAATGAATTTACTATGGTATTCATGAGCCTGTCTGCCAACATGTCCGACAAACGACAAAACCGATAAGGTGGAAGCAACAGTAATTATTTTGTCTTTCTGTCCTGTGACAGTAATTAGTTTCTCTTTCTCTTTTTGTTTTTTGTAAATACTATTGAGAGAGAAACTGCTTTAATTCATAAAATTAAGAAAATGTAGCGGCACTTCTGGCAGTTCAATGATTCAATGAAAAATCAAGCTGTGTTGATACCTTTAGTTGGCGTTGATTTTTATTTTTAAGCACTAACCACCAGGTAAGTGGCTGAAAGGATACCCAACCGTCAGCCTGTGTCCTGTGTCCTGTGTCCTGTGTCCTGTGTCCTGTGTCCTGTGTCTTGGTATAGACGGAAGGGCCATTTGTTTTAATGGACAGACCAATTTTGCTGAACAGGTTTGGGCGGATAGTCAAAACTGATCTGATCCGAAGCCTTTACCAACTGGCCCCTAGTGAAATTAAATTGTTGCTAGCATGGTGCCTAGTTGACATTATGCTGAGAACAGCTTAAACTAATCATAATCAAATCAAAGTGCACATATCTCTAGACTGCATTGAGTTTAGACTGTGAAAGTCCCCCAAATGAATCAAGCCCTAGGTTCACTATTTGTTCGACCTTATATTTCTCATGACTAGCACCGCTTTCCCTCCAAAAATCAATGGATGGTCTGCTTTTATAACCATTGTCCTTACTTTGCTGTCAACACACACTTATGCCCTTGAGCTTGTACCGTGTAATGGTAATCTGAGTTGGTTTATGATTTTTCGTCAAATATGGGAGTGTGAAGTAATTTTGTATCAGAATGATACAATTTCTACCCCGCCAAATAGCCTGAATCTTATTATATTGCATACCTACATACATTCATGAGTGGGCATCTATGTAAAATTTATGTTGCATGGTGTGTTTAAATGTCTGAGGTAATATAGACAGCTTGTCCTATCTTGTGTAAGGGATATAGTATTGAACAATAGCAGGTTGAAACAAATAGAAGTGACAATTGTCACCACCTAGCGTTTTTTATCTAATATTTGATACAGCCCTATACATAATAACTATCAATTGATTGGATTCTATAGCATCTTTGGACGTTAACTATTCCTTGTTAGCCGTGGACAACATTTGAAGTGGTGGTAGCTTAGGAGAACAAATCTAGATGAATTTGGCGATGTCGTGAGAGAAATTTAACACTTTTTGTTTGACCATAGGAACAGTAAGAATTGGGGTGCCAAAAAGATCTGTATCGGCCCCATTCTCATTTGATTTTTATTAATGATCCTAATGATAATATTGGCATCGCAACTGGAATATACATTACTTTCAGATGACACTAATATTTTATGTTCAGACCCACCAACCTCAAAACAACATGTTTGTAATGATGAAGAGTGCAGGTGCGCAGCAAAGCACTTCATAATAAACACCAACAAAACTTTTAAGCTCGTGTTTACAGTTCACAATAAAATAGCATGATGAACCTCTAATACACATTTTTTTACTTACACATTATATATGGCCTGGAATTTTGGGACTACGCATCACTCAAGTTCACTGACATGTAAAAATTGTGTATAAGTACTGGCCTGTGGCTTTTCTTTTTGGTGCCTTCAGCAACTTTGTTGAAGTTGATGTGGTATACTGTTAGCACTTGTAACCTAGGATTCGCATAATCTTTGCGTTAGTCAGATGTTAGAGAGAAATTTGAGCAATTTTTATTGACATTCTATAATACATAATACATACCTGTAAACATGGTAGACTAATACGATCTGCTTTAGTCTACATAATTTTGTTACATTATTTTCACCTGGTGTGATACTTAAAAGCATTTTCGTTGGTGTTGATGAATGGCTGAAGTGACTCAGCCATACCCGCCAGTCAGTCAAATAACCACTACAATAATAGTTTAAGCGCTCAAACGGCGGCGAGATGCTGGTAGAAGCATTTCATTATCAAACCCTTTCTTTTCTCAGTTTGGTACTTACCCCAATAATATGGAAGTAATGGCACTAAATTAATGAGGACAACTCCAAACAGTTCGTAAAATGGAGATGAAGCTAGATAAAAAGACTGTTCATACAAGAGAAAAAGGTTCTGAGCAAGCTGATGGACAGTTATGTATAGGCAATCAAGACATATTGTTTCATATCCACCATACCAATATGCTGACATAATGTTTTCTTGAGAAGCAGGGTGTGAATGAACATTACTACACACATCTCAAGATAAACTCGGTCAATAGCTGCCAGCCAAAGAAGAAGTAAAGCTTAGTGCATAAATTGATACTAAATGCATCAAAGACAGATGTTATAACAGTGTCTTATTTCGATTTTGATTTGATTTTCTCAAACTTATTTTTCAGGGCATGTCCTTCAAGCAGTCTGACAAACTAAAACATAAAGCAATTTGAGAAAAATGAGATAAATTTATAAACTTTAAATCCAATGTCAATGAGATTGAACGAAACCTAACCCAATCAGAGCAAGTATTGAGAGAAATCGTATTGATGTATGGTCATGACTTTAGTGTGTGATGCTACCATGGTTATGATAATCGTTTCATACATTTTTTGTTCCTTATTAGGATATATTTTCTTATTTACGTGTTCTGCAGCTAACTGCGTACCTAATCTCTTTTTCGGTTTGTACCTAACTTTGAGAAGCCTAGGTGATGACTGTGAGATATAGAGATGCTTCTTCTAAAATCTTTCATTCAAGTAAGTTTTAGCAAAGTGTCGTTATAAATGACATTAATATTTGTTATGTTTTTATTACTTTCTCTCAAGCAAAGTTTTACTTGTTTTACTCTTTCACTTGAGCTTTTGAGAGGAAATCTGAGAATAGCCACATCTTTGCGTCCTGATCTTGAATATCTTTCGCAGAACAATATGTTCCTAATTCTTAATAAATAAGCTATAATCAATAAATTTGCTTGCGCCATAAGCAGAAGTCGAATTTATCCCTGTTGTTAGGGGAACACCACAGCCACTGGGATTTAATAAAACATTGAAAATCAATAAATCTATTACAGAATAGGTGCTCAATTAGTCTGTGTCCCAATCTCTTACAACTCAGATGTTTCTGTCCAGTGACCAACAATGCATTATAACTGACACCAAACAATAATTATTAACTCTGTCAAGGTATGTAGGCTTCCTACGATGCAATACAATTCATTTAATATATATGTGGTACCCAGTCATTACGAAGCGCGGTGAAGTGAACAAGTTATGTTTGTCATCTAACATGTCAGCTCTTTGTTGTTTGATCTCAACCAAAGTTTGAATGCAGTACATGCTTGGCACTGAGAGTTTTACTCTGAATAATAAAAAAATATATGACTGTGTATACAGAATCTTACTGTATCAGCCGACTTATTACTGAAAATAAGCGAAGGCTCTCAAAAATTATTGATCCTACTATTCTGTGACTTTCCCTTGTACAGAGACAGCTAGAGCTTGATAGTTGTTTCATAACTAAATGCAGCGGTGTTTCTTAGACCAATTAATCATTGATATACAGGCAGCTGAATAGAGTGCTATATTGTGGATTTAAGGTTGATTGTAAGATGAGATAGATCTTGACGGAAAACTTCCTGAGAAATTCATCCCCCTCGTTATACAAAATTGTACCCATTTTCTACCTCAACGGGTATTTTTGGATTAATCCTTATCAATAAATGTTTTATTTGGCTTCGTAAAATATTAAGAGAATGAACACAGAATTAACATGGAATCACTGGTTGCAAAGAAATTCACATGTGAAGTTTTTTCATGCGAAAGTTTACAAGATCACTTTGCAGTGAAAGTAAGCCAACGGCTAACTGACTACTAAATTGTGAGTTCATCACTTGCAACAGGGCCAACTGATACCAAGTGTCACTACAGCTGCTATCCCTAGAAATTCAATGCAAATTTAACTCGATTTCTTCAGGCATGACCTCATCTTGGCCGACAACTGTAATCCAAAATGATATATGTTATGTTATTCTTTTTTTTTCAGTTATCGCTTTTGTTGTGACAGATTATGCCCGCCCAATTAAATTTTGATTGGTTTATTCGTTTGATAATTATCTAATCAAGCTGTACCTAAAACACGCCTCCAAGACCCAGTAAATTTTTCTTTGTAAGGCCCTGTTGGAGAGGAGGGGGGGGGATTACAGGGCCTCTTTCAAACCATAAAAGCTTTATCTCTTTAACCCAAGAGTTTATTTGGTGTTCCACTGCGCTGCACAGGATAGTCAATGATGATAGGATCACATCTGAAAGCTAAAAAACCCTTCTGACTAGGAAGCACTAACCTGAGCAACCCTGATTATCACAATAAACAACATTTCAAATGATTTAGATTTAGATATGTTTATAATCTTAGCAATCTTAGAATTTGTGACCATTTCATATTTTCCTAAATTTTAGTAATTGATAGATAATTGAACTGAGTAAGTTCTAAATTGAATTCCTCGTAGAAAACAAAATGGTATTGGAAATCTCAGATTATCTTAATCTTTACAGGAAAGTGATGACATAATGGAGGCATTTGATCAATAATCAAGTTATTGATGTTTCTAAACTGGTTTGGCAGATCAAGCAAAATTTATCTAGCTGGTCTACATTGCCATACAGAGCAGCACCAACCTTTCTTGCACCAGTTAACAACAGTCCAAGGCTGTGAATATCATCCAAAAACTCTATAGATTTGATGACTGCTTGCCTGATTCATACATGCGGTGTATTGCTATGTAGACGAATTGAGAATTCCAATCCAAGAATATTTCTTGCCAAAGTAATTGTTATTATTATAATTACCAAGTTATTGATTCGCTTCATTGTTTTTACAAATACAGGATTTTCAAGTCGGAGATGTGGAGTGAAAGTCATCACAAATATTTTCCTTAATCAATATGAAAAATATATATTATTGTGAGAAAATTATGGTTATTAAACTACTGCACAACTATCGGTTAGAAACTGTGTCGTTCGCTTATTTAAGCCTGCATGACAAAAATAAGTACCCTTTTTAACAGCATGATAAGAGAATATGAATTTGTAAGAACAGAATTCCTAATTTGGCAATACGTGGGGGTAGACTTGTGATAAAGAAAGCAGTTTGAACTTGATCTGTGCTGCCCAAAATAACTCATTATTATTATGATATATTATGATATTCATTGTGTATTTGAGCCAATTGTTACATAATAAATGAAATTATTTTCAGTTACATAGACTATGAGCCAGCCTGCCAGCATGTCCGACAATCAACAAAACTAATCAGGTGGTAATGACAACCTGTACTGAAAAGGCATAGGCAGATGGAAAAATTGTTTTAATGGACAGAAAGTTTTAGCTGGACGGTTAGACCAAATTGAATGGCCAATTTTATTCAGCACAACGACCTCCTCCCACTTGCTCTAAATGAAATTACATTGGCGGCAAAGCGTTTTTGGACTGATCAATTTAACAAGCTGGGAAAGAGGTATGAGTTGGGTATACCTTGAATTGGCTACATTTTTTTATAGAAACAGAGGGACAACAAAAAATTACATAGTATACCACCTGTATTATTGAACCTTATCGGAACAGACCTAGATGAACATGCATGTAATGGCTGGTTCATGCAACAAAATTAAAATTAAAAAAAACGCTCAATTCATCCCTGTATCAACTAATATGGCACTTATATGTACTTCTTGTGACACGCCTATTAAGACAATAATAGGAGGATGAGTGACAGAACAGCAGACTGATCAGTTTAAACATTGCTCCATCTCTAGCCCACATTTTGTGAAACTCACTTCTTTTTGCAATCATTGATTTAAGTTTCATATATTGCCAATGCAACGTCAATCGAACCAAATCACAATAATATTGAAGCAGTCTTTTAGAACCAGGACTTTGATTTGGTCAATCACTGATTTTCTCTTGACATACTCATTCGAGAACAAAATACTGCAGCCTGTCTAGCAATCCTGTATAAGGAGGGCAAGTTGTGCTACTGTCGAGATAGTTGAATACTAGATGCATAAAAATGACAAAAAGAGAAGGCAATGTTAATTATAAAATTCCAGTTATGCTTTTCTCTCTACATGAGAGCTCCAATTCAGTGTTGATCAATGAAACTTAATAGATGACCAATTTTGAATTGTGTGCATGAGAAATATTGCCAATATTATTAAATTGCTAATCTCGAATCAAAATATAATTGCATGTGTATGTGCTTTCATTTTCCTTGCGCCTAATTGAATTGATGATGCATTAACTAAATTATTTGCATTTAAAACCGGAGTTCCCAATTTGAAGTTGTCCACAAAGGAAAGTTGGCGTAATGGGGTCAGATCAATGTTGTCCTGACCTCTGTTAGCGCCGCTGTAGGGAAGCGCATCTTGCTTACTCAAAGGTACTACTGTTGCAAGCATCTGACTCACATATTTGTTTCAGATATTATTAGGTATTTCTAGTGATGCAGGTTGCGTGATTCAGATGTGAAACTCAATCTATAATTGCCGACTAAAAATATAGAATTAATATTTAAATGTAAATGTAAATATATAAATGCTTAATTACCCTTTTTTTTAGTGATGCATGTTATGCGATGCGATTCAATTTATCAATCCATAGTGAAATTGCACTCCATCCATAAAAAATGTGGAATATTCACTACCCTTAGCTTCTGACTGGTATAATTGTGATGCATTGATACTCGATGCATCAAAGACAAATGTTATGACAGTCTCCTATTTTGACTTTGAGTTGATTTTCTCTAACTAATTTTTCAGGGCATGTTGTCCTCAAACATTCTGACAAATTTAAATATTTTGGAGCAATTTAAGATAAAAATATGAGTTTTAAATCACATGTCATTGAGATTAAACAAGACCTAACCCAGTCATAGCAAACTTTAAGAGAAATCACCATACTCAGAGGGAACAAACCAATTATACAAAAAGTCTGGTATACTACAGTTGCAAGTATCTGACTCACCTGTCTGGAAGGCTGGTCAAGCCACAGTTACTTGCATCTATACTCTTCAATGATCGAATTTCCCCCAATCCTGCTGGTAACGTCTGTAGGCCTTTATTGAATCTAACATCTATCAACTCCAGTCTCGGCAGTTTGCAGATGCTGTGGTGGATAAATAACAGAATGTTACAATACCGTGCAATTCTGCTTGTCAGTTGATGGAGCAAACACAATTGAACACCGCATTCTGTCAATAGGAGAAAGATTCATATTGATCAACTAACCATGTAAGTTGTAACTATCAGGTATAGATGTTAGATAATTAAATGTATGTATTTTTAATCCCATGTCAAAGAGATCAAATGAATCCTAACTCAATCATAGCAAACATTGAGAGAAAACGTAAGTTTTTGAATGAAACCTTAGCTGCAGTCGTGTACACAAGGTAAATAAAGATTGAATATAACCTCATTGCTCTACTTAATATAACTAAAAAAGAGTCCTAAGAGTCGATAGCAGATGTTTAAACATCATAAATCTAAATTATCTTAAGTTTAGACAAGGAAAAAGCATTTAAATTTCATCATCAAGCGGTACCATTATTTATACCTTTTAACCGTTTTCAAACTGACTTGAATTGGTCTCACTAGTGAAATTTGGTGCCAAATTATTTAATGACTTGCCTCTGACCATTAAGCTGTGCCCTGAGCTCAAATTATTCAAGTTAGACGTCAAAATCCACTTTTTTGTGCAGAATTATTAAACTTTTCTACATCATAATACTTGTATTTTTATTCTTCTTATTCTAAAAATTTCAACTGTAATCTCTATATTTTTTACGTTTTGGTTTTCCTAGTAGTTCAAACACACTTTCATTATTTATTCTTTTAATAGAAATCCTTGGTACCCATGTTATGGACCATATTCCCTTGACTTATTAATACTACCAGAATGAATATGCAATATATATTATGATTATGTGAGCATTGTTTTAATTAAGGTTGTATACCCGTTGATTCATATTACTTTTCACAGGTTTCAAGATTATATATCACAAAGCTAGAAGATATCCATAGATTGGTTCTCCCAAATGCCAATAATACTGATATACCTACGGCATAAAATAATTAAATTAAAAATGGCAATCAGTTGCCAAAACTCTGGAAATTGGTATTGCATATCTTTTTCAGCATATCAGCAACACTCTGAATCATCAAAATCAAAGATATATTCTGCTGTGGCTGACCGGTGGCTTTATTTTTGTGTGCCTAATGCTGTTTGCTGACAAAACACTAGGGTCTAGAAGTTTTGAAATATTACAACATAACGCAGTGGAATTGCTGTGTGTGCCCCTGAGCGATGTAAGATGGTTGAGATACAATGCTTGGATGCTGCTTGAATTTGCTACTCTGCGACAGGGATTTGCGAGATCTATTTTCTATTATCAGTGCTAATAGTGTCGCTTGATGTGTAAAATTGATGTAAGGTTGTGATCTGGGCAAGATGCTGAAACTTGGTGGCCTGAACATAGAAGAGGCAAGCTCGTAAGACTTGACTAGTTATCTTATGGGTATTAAAAAATTTAGAGTGTATTGTGATCAGATTAACTCCCCTGTACTGAAATGACTTAGGTAAAATAATGAATAAATCTGCCAGACCATGTTTTACAATCCCAATATTTCTCTGTCATGTGGAGGTTTCTAAAATCACTGGTTCTTCTATCATACCTAGGTACTCTTTATATTCTGCTTTCTCAATTAAATATGGGTTCCATTTTCATATTACGAACAAAAATCTAAGTCGGCATTCAATACTCATAATCTGATATTATTCTAAGTGATGTCATGTTAGAAGACAAGACTACAGGTTCACATCAAATCTTCAGTGTGATAATAATATTGTATCACTGTATTGTGCTGAGTGTGAGGCCTCTATACTATTCAATGCTTTTCATTGTTTCAGCCTTTGGTAAACAAAAGAATCTTTTATATGCTGTGCCTGATTCTTTTCAATAGAGGATAGATGTAGCATGTCAGCTTGAATCCAAAGTTTTTATGAGAAAACTAAGAATAAATTTTAAGAAATGCTGCATTAAATGAAGGGAAGATATGATAGAGTGACCCTAAATGATTCATCTATTGATAACGTCACAGCGAGGTCACAAGAAAAATTTGACGCTTTTAGCATTAGTAGAAGTGCATTTTAATTGATTCATCTGTTTAATAAAAGATAATTGTTTGCCAACGTTCCATCATGTTTAATGAAATTCATCATTTCTTGCATTCATTTCATTGATTGAATAGTGATTAAACCACCAAGTGTGGACAATAACTGTCAATCATTTTCTGATGGTTTCTGCATCAAATTGTAGAGGGAGATAAAGAGGGTAACATATAAGTCACCGAGAAGCAGAAATAAGATCAAGTTGATAACAAGATGCTGCTGTTTGTAAAGTAATTTAGAAACTAGATATCGGATCGATTTGATTGAGTTATTTATGGACATGCACCCTGAATTGTTGACAGTAAGTAAATGATAATATAATTGCTTACTACACCTTCCAATGACGTTGCATTGCCCTCAATTGAGTGCCTCACTTCAGCTATATGTAGTGTAGTAGGCGAAATAATCTAGTATTTACTCTAAAATATACAGCCTATATCTTCTTTATAAAAGTGGTCACAGCTTTAGAGTGTCACGATACACAAATTTGTAATATTTTCTTCTAAACTTAACCGTGATAATTTATAATAATTCAGTTGGGGGACAAAAAGCCATGCTGCTAGATATTTTGTTATCACTCTCACATACAAATCTTCTGCAAATAAGTGTAGGTGTACTCTTAATCTTTACCAGTAGGGGATGCTCTAATTAAGTCATTTGTCGAACACTCAAGTAGGCCTGTTGAGATTTTCAATCTCGGAATATTTTTCAATAAAGTAAGTGTTATTATTATAATTACCTAACTCTGGATTTTATTACTTCATTTCATAAGAACAATACGGAATCTTCAAGTGGGAGATGTCGGATGGAAGTCAACAAAAGTATTCTGATATAGAAAAGCATATCATTGTGATATAGTTATTAGAATATTTTGACCAATAGTAGGGCTTTCGGTTAGAAGATGTGTCTTTGCCCATTTAAGCCTGCATTACAGGACTAAAATCAATTTTTACAGCACAATTTCAGCAATTCAATTTGTAAGAAAATAATTCCTAATTTAGCGATATGTTGGTGTAAACTTGCGAAACAGATAGTGGTGTGAACTTGATCAGTGCTGCCAAAACATGAATTTACTATGGTATTCATCGTATATATGTAGCAAATTGGTATATATTAAATTTAATTTTTTTCAATAACTTGGACTATGAGCCTGTCTGAAACCATGTCTGACAAACAACAAAACCGATAAGGTGGTAACAACAGTAATCGTTTTGGCTTTCTGTCATGTGAGATTAATTATTTTATCCTTTTGTTTTTTGTAATACTTTTGAGAGAGAAACTGCTTTAGCTCATGAAATTAAGAAAGTATAGCGGCACATCTGGCAGTTCAATGGGTCAATGAAAAAATCAAGCTATGTTGATACATTTAGTCGTTGTTGAATTTTAATTTTAAGCACTCACCACCAGGTAAGTGGCTGACAGGATACCCGACCGTCAGCCTGTGTCCATGCGGACACATTAGGGGGGACAACCTGTACTGGACCGGTATAGACGGAAGGGCAACTTGTTTCAATGGACCGACCAGTTTAAGCTGGACGGATCGACCAAATTGAATAGCCAATTTTTTTTCCGCTCAATGACCTCCTCCCACTTGCTCTAAATTAAGTTACATTGGCATCAAAGCAATTTTGGGCTGATCAATTTAACAAGCCACCTGGGAGAGAGGTATGTGTTGGGTATACCATGAATTGGTTACATTTTTTATAGAAACAGAGGGGCAACAAAAAATTACATAGTATACCACCTGTATTATTGAACCTTATCGGAACAGACCTAAGTTAGAACTATATGAACATAAAAAAGACAAAAAGAAAAGGTAATTAGAAAATGTCCAGTTATGTCTTTTCTCTTTACATGAGAGCTCCAATTCAGAATCGATCAATGAAACTTAATGTAGATGATCAATTCTAAATTGTGGGCATGATAAATATTGCTAAAATTGTTAAATTGTTAATATCGAATCGTAATATAATTGCATATGTATGTGCTTTCATTTTCCTTGCGCCTAATTAAATTGATGATGCACCAACTAAATTATTTGCACTTCAAACCGGAGTTCCCAATTTTAAGTTTTCCTCAATGGAAAGTTAGTGTAATGGGGTCAGACAAAAGTTGTTTTGACCTCTTTTAGCGCCGCTGTAGGGAAGCGCATCTTGCTTACTCAAAGGTACTACTTTTCCAAGCATCTGACTCACATGTTTGTTTCAGATATTAATAGGTATTTCTAGTGATGCAAGTTGCGTGATTCAGATTTGAAACTCAATCTATAATTGCTGACTAAAAATATAGACTTAATATGTAAATATAAATGCTTAATCAAACTTGTTTTCTAGTGATGTATGTTATGCGATTCAATTTATCAATCCATAGTGACATTTCACTCCATCCATAAAAATGTGGAATATTCACTAGCTTTAGCTTCTGACTGGAATCTGAAATCAACCTTCAATTTTAATCAGATGAAATAATGCCTTAATACATGAATATCATAAGAAGCAACAAGTCTTGAGACACAAAGATTATCCTCAGGTTTTTATATTCTAATATTACATTGCCTTTAAATCTTTTGGAAAAGATTAACAAGGCACAACAGTAACAAATTCTTTCCCTGTAATGAAAGACAGTGACTGCAATACAACTGGTTGTTTATAATTAAGATTTTCTTGAGGGATTAGAACATTTACTCTGAGAAAACAATGTCTGTAATGGCTCTAACTGATATCTTCATCCAGCTTAGGTCTCAATTGTACTTGGATCGTTTTAATGCACTGCTTGGAGAATTGCTTCCAATTTTGTTTACAGGCCATCTCAGATTTCTTGTTTATTTAGGCAGCCCACCGGTTTGGCTAACCGAATCCTCAAAACAAACAACATTATAACTTGTTGCAGTATAGATGCAGTCCCTGGGCGCCCTCTTCTTGATTGTGCAATAACTCCCAGGGTTTACCCGGCTAGCCAAGAGTGAAGTGATCGCAACCTTGTATAACTTTTTAGAAGCATGGACCATAGTGTTGTTGAGTAAAGAGAGTGTGGATAATTCAATTTCGACAAGGTGTCATGGTCGATTGCAAAAATGTAAATATATGAGAAGCCAGCCACTAGAGCATATTGATTCAACAAAATATTATATCATATTTAAGATGCAATAAAATTGGTATAAAAAACGGGACACACTCAATATGGGCCAATTTTTGTATCAGAACTGGGGTTTCGGGCTTGGAATACTGGTTGGAAAATATGTTTTGACTGAGCAGGAATTACAAATTATCTAGCACTGGGCTTTGGTAGGCACCCAGGTGCGCTCCGACCTGCCTGCAAACAGAGAGCAACCTGGCGCAGATATTGCGGCCTGGCCACTAAGGCAACAAATTTTGCAGCCTATGCTTCAGGATGTGGCTTGTGACAAGACATCTGATTTAAATCAACCTTCAATCTCAATCTGAAGTAATAATGCCATAATACATAAATATCATAAGAAGCAACAAGTCTTGAGACACAAAGGTTATCCTCAGGTTTTGATATTCCTATAAATCCTTTGGTAAAGATAAACAAGGCACAAAAGTAACAAATTCTTTCCCTGTAATGAAAGACAGAGACTGGTTGGTTACAATTAAGAATTTCTTGAGGGATTAGAAAATTTACTCTGAGAAAACAATATCTTCATCCATCTTAGGTCTCAATTGTACTTGGATCGTTTCAATGCACTGCGTGAAGAACTGCTTCAAATTTTGTTTGGAGGCCATCTCAGATTTGTTTTACATTGAGGCAGCCCACCTATTTGGCTAACCGAATCCTCAAAAGTAACAACATTATTATCTTGTTGCAGTATAGATACAGTCCTAGGGCACGATTTTGAAAAAATGTACAAATTCAACCGTAACAGGAATGCTGTCAATGGTTATTTCTAGACTGCAATTCATAAATGGTGATAAATACACCAAGGTTGACCATACAGATACCAGCTCACTGAAAATGCAGCAGAATATTTCACAAAGAATATTATGTGTGTTATTAGGGGTGAGCCCTCCAGACACACAATTGTCATAATCCTATACTCATCCAGCATAATTACATTAGTATTTTTCAATAATAAAAATATTGGGATGACATTCGTGTAAAATTTAAGCTAAAAATATTTGGGTGTATTTTGAAAATGCTATCGTTGAACAGTATCCACTGAAAAAGCCATACACAAACCATGTTTCGGAATATAGAAACATACGAAGTGAGGATGGTAAAGCATAAACACCTCTCCCCCGAGCGCAATAACTCCCGGAAGAAGGTTTACCCAGCTAGCCAAGAGTGAAGTGATCGCAATATTGTATAACTTTTTTATAAGCATGGACCATGGTTTTGTTGAGTAGAGCGAGTGTGGATAATTGAATGTCGACAAGGTGTCATGGTCGATTTCAAAAATGTGAAGTCGGTTAGTCGGTGTTGATTTTTATTTTTAAGCACCCACCACCAGGTAAGTGGCTGACAGGATACCCGACCGTCAGCTTATGTCCATGCGGACACAGTTGGGGGGGGGGGACGACAACCTGTACTGGTGTAGACGGAAGGGCAACTTGTTTTAATGGACAGACCAATTATGCTGAACAGGCATAGGCGCATAGTCAAAACGGAATGCCCAACTTCTTCAGCATGATCCGAAGCCTTTACCGACTGGCCCCTAGTGAAATTACATTGCTGCTAGCATGGTGCCTAGTTGACATTATGCTGAGAACAGCTTAAATTAAGAGATTGTATGTGCCAGTCAAAAGTCTTCATCCAAAGGAACAGATGTTATAGCTCGTGTAAAATTTACACAAATTTGGAGCAGTCAAGTGCTCTAAATAGCAAGATTGCTCTTGTATGATGACTGTAATGACTAAATACTTTAAAACACCACTGACTATTACTGACCCTTATTTGAGCGGACCTAAATAGACCTACATGAGCATGCATGCAATGACTTGTTCATGTTCTAGCTTGGAATTAAATATCCAATCAAAGGAAGCAAGCATTTTCACATTTACTACACGGCACTTAGACATACTTCTTGTGTTACACTTATTTAGTCTAAGAGGGGAATAAGTGACAATAACAGCAGGTACTCCCATTATTATGTCATAAGCCTGATCAGTGTAAACATCCCTCAATCTCTAGCCCATATTTGGTGATGCTCACTTCCTTTTGCCATTATTGATCTAAGCCAAGATCTTGCCAATGTGACGCTCATCGAATTAAGTCACAATATATCGAAACAGACTTTTAGAAACCAATCTGATCAAACACTATTTTCTCTTGACAGACTCATTCGAGAACAAACTACTGCAGCATGTCTAGCAATCCTGTTTCAGGAGAGCGAGTTGTGAAACTGAATGAAAATGACAAAAGGAGGGGGCATTCTTACTTGGAAAATAGCCAGTCTTGTCTTTTCTAATTAAATGAGAGCTCCAATTCAGGATTGATTAATCAAACTTAATTGAATTGTGTGCATGATAGATTTTTGTAGAGTTTCCGAAAAAAAAAATATATAAGCAAAAGGAAGTTAAATATTAAATCAAAATCAGACTTCCCAATTTTAGGTTCTTCTCAAAAGACAGTTAGTCAAATTTATCCCTGTTGTCAGGGGAATACCACGGCCACTGGGATTTAATAAAAACACTGAAAGGCAATAAATCTATTACAAAATGGGTGCTCAATCAGTCTGTGTCACAATCCCAATGTTTCTGTCCAGCGACCAGCAATGCATTATAAGTAACACCAAACAATACTGAATATACTGAAAATATGACTGTGTATACAGAAGCCTACTGTATCAGCCGAATGATTACTGAAAATAAGCGAATGCTCTCATAAATGATTGATCCTACTAATCTGTGACTTTCACTTGTACAGAGACAGCTAGAGCTTGATAGTTGTATCATCACAAAATGCAGGGGTGTTTCTTAGATCAAATAATCATTGATATACAGGCAGCTGAATAGAGTGCTATATTGTGGATTTAAGGTTGATTGTATGAAATTTATCCCCTTGGTTTACAAGATTGTGCCAATTTCTTACCTCAACAGGTACTTTTAAATTAATCCTTATTAATAAATGTCTTATTTGGCTTCGTGAAATATTAATAGAATGAAAACAGAATTAACACGGTATCAAGAAATTCGCATGTGAAGTTTTTTAATGCGAAAGTTTACAAGATCACTTTGCAGTGAGGGTAAGCCAAAGACTAACTGAGTACTACATTGATAGTTCATTACTTGCCACAGGGCCAACTGATACCTAATGTAACTACAGCTGCTATCCCGACAAATTCAATACAAATTCAACTCGACTTGTTTTTTTCAGGCATGACCTCATCTTGGCCGACAACTGTAATGTAAAATGAGCAGTTATTCTTTTTTTTTCAGTTATCGCTTTTGTTGTTACAGCTCATGCCCGCCCCATTAATTTTTGATTGTTTTACTCGTTTGATAATTTTCCAATCAATTTTTACCTAAAACACGCCACCAAGACCAGTAAATTAATTAATTTGTAAGGCCCAGTTATAGGGGAGCGGGGGACTTACAGCACCTCTGTCAAACCCAAAAAGCTTCATCTCTTTAACCCAAAAAAGTTTATTTGGTGTTCCACTGCGCTGCGCTGCACAGGATAGTCATCGATGACAGGATCACATCTGGAAGCTGAAAATCCCTCCTGATTAGGAAGCCTTAACCTAAGCAACCCTGATTATCACAATAAGCAACATTTTAAATGATTTAGATTTATTTATGATTATAATCTTAGCAATCTTAGAAGTTGTGCCCGTTTCAGATTTTCTTAAGGATGTCAAATAACTCTATTTCAGTAAAAAAAGTGATCATACTTGATAGTAGTCGGCTACATTTTAGTAATTGCTACGGGAAATACACCCTAGGCATCGTACTTTTGAACTTGAGATGACTAAATGGTATTGGAAATCTCAGTTTATCTTACTCTTTACCAGAAAGTGATGACGATGAATGGAGTCAGTTGCCCAATAATCAAGTTATTGATGTTCCTAAACTCGTTTGGCAGATCAAGCAATATTTATCAAGCTGGTCTACATGGCCATACAGAGCAGCACAAACCTTTCTTGCACAAATTAACAACAGTTCAAGGCTGTGAATGCCTTCCCAAAACTCTCCTGATTTGATGACTGCTGGCCTGATTCATGCCTGGGTTGTATTGCTATTTAGGTGAACTGAGATTTTCAGTCCAAGAATATTTCTTGCCAAAGTAATTGTTATTATTATGATTACCAAATTTTAGATTCACTAAGTTATTTTTATAAATACAGGATTTTCAAGTGGGAGATGTGGAGTGAACGCCATCACAAATACTTTCAAGAATTAATATCAAAAAACATATTATTGTGATAAAATTATGGTTATTTAAGTACTGCACAACTATCCGGTAGAAACTGTGTCGTTTGCTTATTTAAGCCTGCATGACAAGAATAAGTACCATTTTCAACAGCATGATAAGAGCGTTTGAATTTGTAAGAACAGAATTCCTAATTTGGCAATACGTGAGTGTAGACTTGTGATACAGATAGTAGTTTGAACTCAATCTGTGCTGCCCATAATTATTTATTATTATTATGAATTTGTAGGATATTCATTCTTAATATGAGCCAATTGTTACATTTTAAATGAAATTATTTTCAGATACATAGACTTTGAGCTAGCCTGCCAGCATGTCCGACAATCAATAAAACTAATCAGGTGTTAACGACTGTGATAATAATTAATTTCCCTTTTTGTTTGCGGTATATACTTTTGAGAAATAAACTGCTTTAGCTCATCAAATTAAGAAAGTATAGCCTCATATCTGACTGTGCATTGATACAATGGTAAATCGTTAATTTTCATTTTTAAACAGCAACCAGAGGTGTTCGGCTGATGGGATTCCATGCTGTCCACCTGTGTCCATTTGTCCTTTGCCCATCTGTTGGACACAATTGATGGGACAAACTGTACTGAAAAGGCATAAGCAGATGAAAAATTTGTTTTAATGGACAGGCAGTTTTAGCTGGACGGATAGACCAAATTGAATGGCCAATTTCTTTTCAGCTCCATGACCTCCCACGTGCTCTAAATGAAATTACATTGGCGGCAAAGCGTTTTTGGACTTATCAATTTAACAAGCCACCTGGGAAAGAGGTATGTGTTGGGTACACCATGAATTGGCTAAATTTTTTATAGAAACATTGGGACAACAAAAAATAACATAGTATACCACCTGTATTATTGAACCTTATCGGAGCAGACCTAAATAGACCTAGATGAACATGCATGCAATGGCTGGTTCATGCAACAAAGCTAAATTTAAAAAACCGCTCAATTCATCCTTATATTAGCTATATAGGCACTTAGATTGAATACTCTTTGATAGCATGATCATAACATCATTAAAATGCTAATTATAAGCTGTTTTCTCGCATTTAACAGTGATGTATCATCATGTCAAAAATAATGTTTGACTAATACTTAGAACCAAAGATTCTGCTATAACTGACTCTGAACTCGTTTGCTGGGTTTGTGACCTTCATTTGTAACAAGAAGTCAAATAGTTTTTAGGTTATGGAATATAGGGATCACAAAAATTCCCAGGGATCAATATATTATTAGCATTTATAAACTTGGATTGTCAGCTTTGTGATAGGTAAACTATAAAGAACAATCCCTTTTCTTTTATGTCTACTGGTAGGAACATTTTTAATTACCAGGTGCCCAGAGAGTCTCATTGTGAGATTGGTTGGAATTATGAATGGATTACGCTGGTTTACTTGGTGCAATAGCCAATTACAATAATTTTCCCCTTTGACTGCCGTAACAAAGAGGATTGCATCATGATATTCCTGTGACGTAGAATAGTATGTAATGTATTTCCTATGTTTGTGCCTACAATCTGAGCAATTGACTATAGCCAACGTCACCAGGCACTGATTTTCTTCATCCTTGATTTGGGTACACCAATCTACACATATTTCAAATTAAGACCAACAAAACGATGTTCTTTTATAAAAGACTCAGGCAATCAAATTAGAGTCCATAATTGCAAACAGTATGATATGGTCTTCTACTCTTTAGCTCATCTGCAGGAGTGAACTCTCACTGCAGGAGCCATTGAATATTCTCAGGGTAGATAATAATAGGATAATCTCATTTATTGAACCCACCATACACAGACCATTTATAAGAGATGTTATGAAGGAACATTACACAGGTCACTAGAGATAATAATCAGCCTTCACTCTATTGTTTCTTAGGGGATTAGGCATCTATTTGCAACATCACAACGAGGGCAGAAAAAAAAGTTGACGTTTCTAGCATGTTTAGAAGTGCATTTTATTTGAGTTATCTGGTTAATAAAAGATAATGTTTTGCCAACATTTCATCATGTTTTATGAAATTCATGATTTTTTGCATTTATTTCGTGGATTAAATAGTAATTAAACCACCAAGCCTTAACAATAACTTTCAATCATTTTAAGCTTATTCGCCTGTCAATAGACGTCTGTTGTCAAGGCGACCATATTATTTACTAGGCGTGCATTCAGGTGAATGTAATGGCACTAAAAATTATTTTTAGCCAATAATAGAGGCGACCAAGTCTGATGAAAACAGATTTACAACAGCGATTCGAATAAACACATTAATCACAATTTTACCATGTTTGTTTTTGAGTAATGGCTGGTGACCTTGACTTCTTTGCTGCTGTCCTGTTATCATAACATTGACGCCTAGAATTAAATCTGTTAGCCACTTGTTAGGCGTGCTATTATTAAGGGGTCCAAAATTAACTCAAGCATGTTTGATCACGGCCAGGTTTTATTGAGTGCCTCTCCTTCAATAAATGCCTATAAATCATTTATTGAATTATTATCTTGGACGTGTATTAACCAGCGAATAAGATTTTTGTGATGGTTTCTGCATCAAATTTAAAAAAATGTAGGGGGAGATAAAGAGGAAACCATATAAGTCACTGAGAAGCTGAAATAACATCAAGTTGATAACAAGATGCTGCTGTTTGTAAAGGAATTTTGAAACTCGAAATCCGATCAAAATTGATTGGGTTTATAATTAAGTATGTGGGTGCAATTGATTGTGTTACAGAAAATAATAAAACATTGTTACCATTATTTCAATTAAGGTGCAATAATCTAGTATCTACCCTAAAATATACAGCCTATATCTTGCTCATAGAACTGGTCACAGCATTAGAGTGTCACTATACACACATTAGTTGAGGGACAAAAAATCATGCTGCTAGATATTTTGTTATCACTTGCGCATACAAATCTTCTGTAAATAAGTGTAGGTATACTTTTAATCTTTACCAGTAGGGGATGATGTAATGAAGTCATTTGCCGAACAATCAAGTAGGCCTATTGAGATTTTCAATCTTGGTATATTTTTCCGTAAAGTAATTGTTATTATAATCATTACCTAACTATGGATTTAATTACTTCTTTTTATAAGAATAATACAGAATCTTCAAGTGGGAGATGTGGGATGGAAGTCAAAAGTATATTGATATAGAAAAACATATTATTGTAATATGGTTATTAGAGTATTTTAAACAATAGTATGGCTTTTGGTTAGAAGATGTGTCTTTGCCCATTTAAGCCTGTGTTACAAGATTAAAATCCATTTTTCAACAGCACAATTGGAGCAATTGAATTTGTAAGAAGATAATTCCTAATTAAGCGATATGTTGGTGTAGACTTGTGAAACAGATAGGTGTGTGAACTTGATCTTTGCTACCAAAAAAAAATGAATTTACAATGGTATTCATCGTATATATGAAGCAAATCGGTACATATTGAATTTAATTATTTTCAATAACTTGGACTATGAGCATGTCTGCCAACATGTCTGACAAACAACAAACCGATAAGGTGGTAACAACAGTAATAATTTTGTATTTTTGTCCTGGGACAGTAGTAATTTTCTCTTTTTTGTTTTTGTAAGTACTTTTGAGAGAGAAATTGCTTTAGTTTATATAATTAGGAAAGTGTAGCGAAACATTTGGCAGTTCAATGATTCAATGAAAAATCAAGCTGTGTTGATACCTTAAGTCGTGTTGATTTTTATTTTTAAGCACTCACCACCAGGTAAGTGGCTGAAAGGATACCCGACCGTCAGCCTGTGTCCATGCGGACACAGTTTGGGGGACAACCTGTACTGGTACAGACGGAAAGGCAACTTGTTTTAATGATCAGAAAAATTTTGCTGAACAGGCATGGGCGGATAGTCAAAACGGAATGCCCAACTGCTTCAGCTTGATCTGAAGCCTTTACCGACTGGCCCCTAGTGTATTTACATTATTGCTAGCATGGTGCCTAGTTGACATTATGCTGAGAACAGCTGAAATTAAGAGATTGTATGTGCCAATTAAAAGTCTTCATCCACAAGAAGAGATGTTAGAGCCCGTGTAAAATTTACACAAATTTGGAGCAGTCCAGTGCTCTAAATAGCAAGATTGCTGTTGTATGATAACTGTAATGACTAGATTCTTTAAAACACCACCTGTATTACTGACCCTTATTTGAGCAGACCTAAATAGACCTAGATGAGCATGCAATGACTGGTTCATGTTCTAGCTTGAATTTAAAAAAGCAATCATAACAAGCAAGCATTTTCACATTTACTACACAGCACTTAGACGTGCTTCTTGTGTTACACTTGTTTAGACTAAGAGGGGAATAGGTGACAATAACAGCAGGTAATCCCATTATTATGTCTTAAGACTGATCAGTGTAAACATCCCTCAATCTCTAGCCAACATTTGGTGATGTTCACTTCCTTGTGCCATCATTGATCTAAGCCATGATCTTGCCAATGCGACACCGATCGAATTAAGTCACAAACCAATCTGATCAAACACCTGTTTTCTCTTGACATACTCATTCGAAAAAAACTACTGCAGCCTGTCTAGCATTCCTGTTTAAGTAGAGCGAGTTGTGAAAATGCATAAAAAGGACAAAATGAGGAGGCAATCTTACTTGGAAAATAGCCAGTCTTGTCTTTTCTCTTTTCATGAGAGCTCCAATTCAGAATCGATCAATCAAACTTAATGTAGATGATCAATTTAATTGTGTGCATGATAAATAAATGTGTTTTGAGTTTCCAAAAAAATATATGTACGCCAAAGGAAAGTTGTTAAATATTAAATCAAAATCAGAGTTCCCAATTTTAGGTTTCTTTTTCAAAAGACAGTTAGTCAAGTTTATCCCTGTTGTCAGGGGAACACCACGGCGCTGGGATTTAATAAAAAATTGAAAAGCAATAAATCTATTACAGAATAGGTGCTCAATTAGTCTGTGTCCCAATTTCTTACAACCCAGATGTTTCGGTCCAGTGCCCAGCATTGCATTATAAGTAGCACCAAACAATACTTAATAACTCTGTCAAGGTGTGAATGCCTATTACGATACAATACAATTAATTTAACATAAGTGCGGTACCCAGTCATTACAATGTGCAGTGAAGTGAAAAGTTATGTTTCTTATCTAACATGTCAGCTCTTTGTTGTTTGATCTGAACCAAATTTAGTTTGCAGAACGTGATTGGCACTGAAATATTAAGAGAATGAAAACAGAATTATCATGGAATCACTGGTTGCCAAGAAATTCACACGTGAAGTTTGTTCATGCAAAAGTTTACAAGATCACTTTGCAGTGAAAGTATGCCAACGGCTAACCGAGTACTAAATTGTGAGTTCATTACTTGCAACAGGGCCAACTAATACCAAGGGTCACTTCAGCTGCTATTCCTGCAAATTCAATACAAATTTAACTTGACTTGATTTTTTTTCAGGAATGACTTCATCTTGGCCAACAACTGTAATGTAAAATGATAAGTTATTCTGTTTTTTCAGTTATCGCTTTTGTTGTGACAGCTCATGCCTGCCCAATTAATTGTTGATTGTTTTATTCGTTTGATAATTTTCTAATCAAGTTTTACCTATAAAACGCCTCCAAGACCCAGTCAATTTATTATTTTGTTAGGCCCGTTGGAGGGGAAGGGGGGGGGGTCTTACAGTGTCCCTGTCAAACCAAAGAAGCTTAATCTCTTTAACTTAAGAGTTTATTTGGTGTTCCACTGTGCTGCACAGGATAGTCAATAATGACAGGATCACATCTGAAAGCCAAAAATCCCTCCTGATTAGGAAGCCCTAACCTGAGCAACCCTTATTATCACGATAAACAACATTGTAAATGATTTAGATTTAGATAAGTTTATAATCTTAGCAATCTTAGAAGTTGTGCCCATTTCTTATTTTCTTAAAAATTAGTATTTGATAGATCATTGAAATGAGGAAGTTCTAAGTTGAGTTTCCTGTTGAAAATGATGTCAAATAACTCTGTTATAGTTAAAAAAGTTTTCGTACTTGATAGTAATCGGCTGCATTTTAGTAATTGCTAAGGGATAATACACCCGCTATGTAGGCGAATTCAGATTTTCAATCCAAGAATATTTCTTGCCAATGTAGTTGTTATTATTATAATTACCAATTTATATATTCACTTAGCTGTTTTTATAAATACAGGATTTTCAAGTGGGTGATATGGAGTGAAAGTCATCACAAATATTTTCCTGAATTAATATCAAAAAATATATTATTTGATAAAATTATGGTTATTAAAGTACTGTACAACTATCGGTTAGAAACTGCGTTGTTTGCTTATTCAAGCCTGCATTACAAGAATAACTACCCTCTTCAACAGCATGATAAGAGCGTTTGAATTTGTAAGAAGAGAATTCCTAATTTGGCAATACATGGGCGTAGACTTGTGATCCGTGCTGCCCAAAGTTACTTATTATTATTATGATTATGATATTCATTGTTTATTTGAGCCAATTGTTACATTTTAAAAGCATTTAATTTCTGTTGCATAGGCTATGAGACAGCCTGCCAGCTATCCGACAATCAACAAAAACTAATCAGGTGGTAACGACTGTGACAATAGTTAATTTCCCTTTTTGCTTGCGGTATATACTTTTGAGAAATAAACTGCTTTAGTTCATCAAATTAAGAAATAATAGCCTCATATCTGACTGTGCATTGATACAATGGTAAATCGTTGATTTTCATTTTTAACCACCCACCAGAGGTGTGCGGCTGATGGGATTCCAAACCGTCCAAGTGTGTCCATGTGTCCTTTGCCCATCTGTTGAACACATTTGACGGGACAACCTCTATTGAAAAGGCATAAGCAGATTGAAAATTTGTTTTAATGGACAGACCGTTTTAGCTGGACGGATAAACAGATGGGCAACAAAAATTACATAGTATACCACCTGTATTATTGAACCTTATCGGACCAGAACTAAATAGACCTAGATGAACATGCATGTAATGGCTGGTTCATGCCAGAAAAATTAAAAAACCGCTTGATTCATCCTTAAATTAACTAATATGGCACTTATATGTATTTCTTGTGACACGCCTATTAAGACAATAATAGGGGCATGAGTGACAAAACAGCAGACTGATCAGTTTAAACATTCCTCCATCTCTAGCCCCCAATTTGTGAAACTCACTTCTTTTTGCAATCATTGATTTAAGTTTCATATATTGCCAATGCAGCGTCAATCGAACCAAGTCACAATTTATTAAAGCAGTATTTTAGAAACGAGTCTTTGATTTGGTCAAACACTTATTTTCAATTGACATACTCATTCGAGAACAAATTACTGCAGCCTGTCTAGTAATCCTGTATAAGGAGAGCAAGTTGTGATACTGTTGAGATATTTGTATACTAGATGCATAAAAATGACAAAAGGAGAAGGTGATGTTAATTTTAAAATGTCCAGTTATGTCTTTTCTCTTTACATGAGAGCTCCAATTCAGTGTCGATCAATGAAACTTAATAGATGGCCAATTTTAAATTTTGTGCACAATAAATATTGCTAATATTGTCAATTGTTAATATCGAATCGTAATATAATTGCATATGTATCTGCTCACATTTTCCTTGCTCCTAGTTGAATCGATGATGTACTAACTAAAATATTTGCATATAGATCCGGAGTATCAGACCAATGTTGTCCTAACCTCTTTTAGCGTCGCTATAGGGAAGCGCATCTTGCTTACTCAAAGGTACTACTGTTGCAAGCATCTGACTCACATGTTTCTTTCTAGGTATTTCTAGTGGTGCAAGTTACGTGACTCGGGTGTGAAACTCAATCTATAATTGCTGACTAAAAATATAAGCTTATTTTACAAATATAAATGCTGAAAACACGCATATTGCTAGTGATCCTAGTTGTGCGATTCAATTTAACAATTCACAGTGACATTTCACTCCTTCCATAAAAAAAGTACGGAACATTCCCTAGCCTTGGCTTCTTACTGGTATAATTGTTATGAATTGTAACTCAATGCATCATTGACAGATGTTATGACAGTGTCTTATTTTGATTTTGATTGCATTTTCTCAAACCAATTTTTCAGAGCACGTCCTTCATGCAGTTTGACAAATTTAAATATTTACGAGAAATTTTAGATGAAAATATGAATTTAAAATCCTGTGTCATTGAGATAAAACCCACTTAAAGAAAACTTTTAAGACAAATCATGTTACTCAAAGGTAGCAAACCAATTGTACAAACAGTGTGATATACTACCGTTGCGAGCATCCCACTCACCTGTCTGGAAGGCTGGTCAAGCCACAGTCCCAAGCGATTATCTTCTTCAATGATTGAATTTGCCCCAATCCTGCAGGTAACTTCTGTAGGCCCTTATTCCAACCGAACTCTAACGACTCCAGTCCTGGCAGTGAGCAGATGCTGTGGAGGAGAAAAAATGTGATGTTAAAATATCATGCAACACTGCTTGTCAGTTCATGGAGCGCACACAATTGAGCAACACATTTGATGAATGAGTTTTGATTGATCAATTACCTAGGAAGAATTGTACCTATCAGATTTAGATATTGCTGTCTGAATAGATTTGGGTCTCCTTTTAATGCAAGTATCGGATGAGATAATAGTAAGCATAAATCAATTGAATTGCAATCTGACGTTTCAGATATGAATAAGTATTTATAGTGATGCAAGTTATGCGATTCAAGTTATCAAGTGATGTTTCACCTCATCCATAAAAAAATATGGAACATTGACTAGCCTTTGCTTCTGACTGGTATAATTGTAATAAATTGTTACTCAATGCATCAAAGACATATGTTATGACCTCATCCTATTTCGATATTGATTTGACTTTCTCAAACTTAGTTTTCAGGGCATGTCCTTCAAGCAGTCTGACAGACTATATCATAAAGCAATTTGAGATAAAATGAGATGAGATAAATGTATGAACTTTGAATCCGATGTCTATGAGATTGAACGAAACCTAACCCAATCAGAGCAAAGAGAAAGAGAGAAATCGTAAGTTTTTGAATGGAATGTTAGCTGCAGTCGTGTAGGCAGGGTAAATAAAACCAAAGATTAAATAATCCACTCCATTTCCTAATTGCTCAAATGAATATATTTAAAGTAGTCCAAAGAGTCGATAACAGATGCTTAAACATCATAAATCTAAATTGACATAAACCTGAGACAAGACAAAGGCATATCAATTCCACCATCAAGTGGTACCATTATTTATACCTCTCAACAATTTTAAAATGTATATAAGTGATCATGAAATAATAGTTGAATTAAGGTTGTATCCCTAACCATGTGGATTCATAATTCTTAGGTGGACCTCTGGTTGTTATTTGAGATTACTGTAATGTTGTAAGTGTGAACACCTAATTCAGCCAGATGAAGGCGAGAATTTGGCTTTTATTCAAATTGTGTTGCTTGCTGTATGGTCATAACCTTTGTGTGTGATACCACCATGTTTAAGATAATTGTGTATACATTTATTCAGTTCCAATTTATATATATTATTTTCTTTTTCACGTTTTCTGCAGCTAGCTGTGTACCAAATCTTTTCTTGGTTTGTACCTAACTTCGAGGAGCCTAGGTGATGACTGTGATATATAGAGTTGTTTCTTCTAAAATCTTTCATTCAAGTAAGTTTTAGCAGAGAGCAAGTCTCGTTATAAATGACATTAATTTTTATGATGTTTTTTATTACGTTCTCTCTAGAAAAGTTTTAACTGTTTTACTCTTTCACTTGAGCTTTTGAGCAGGAGATCTGAGAGTAGCCACATCTTTGCATCTTGATCTTGAATATCTTTCACAGAACAAGATGTTCCTAATTCATAATAAATAAGCTATAATCAACAAATTGGCTTGCGCTATAAACAGAAGTCAAATTTATTCCTGTTGTCAGGGAAACACCGCGGCCACTGGGATTTAATAAAAATTGAAAGGCAATAAATCTATTACAGAATAGGTGCTCAATTAGTCTATGTCCCAATCTCTTACAACTCAGATGTTTCTGTCCAGTGACCTGCAATGCATTATAAGTAACACCAAACAATACTTAATAACTCTGTCAAGGTATGTAGGCCTATTACGATACAATACAATTCATTCTATATATGTGTGGTACCCAGTCATTACGATGTGCAGTGAAGTGAAAAAGTTATGTTTGTCATCTAACATGTCAGCTCTTTGTTGTTAGATCTCAACCAAATTTTGAATGCAGTACATGCTTGGCATTGAAAATGTTTACCCTCAATAATAAAAGAAAATATGACTCTGTATACAGAAGCTTACTGTATCAGCGGAATGATTACTGGAAATAAGCGAAGGCTCCCAAAAATTATTGATCCTACTAATCTGTGACTTTCCCTTGTACAGAGACAGCTAGAGCTTGATAGTTGTATCATCACATCACATGCAGCGGTGTTTCTCAATTCAATTAGTCATTGATATACAGGCAGCTGAATAGAGTGCTATATTGTGGATTGAAGGTTGATTGTATGATGAGATAGATCTTGAGGAAAAACTTCCTGAGAAATTTAACCGCCTTGATTAACAATTTGTGCCCATTTTCTACCCCAACAGGTATCTTTGCAATTAATCCTTATTAATATATGTTTTAATGGGCTTCGTGAAATATTAAGAGAATGAAAACAGAATTAACATGGAGTCACTGGTTGCCAAGAAATTCACATGTGGCGTTGGTTCATGCGAAAGTTTACAAGATCACTTTTGGTTGGTTGGTTTATTTGGTTTAAATTAGGTATGCTGCCAGATTGAGTGTTTATACTGTTACATGTGTAGGGAACACCAAAAAGAAACATAAACAAAATGAGTGAAAGTAAGCCAACGACTAACTGAGTACCAAAATGTGAGTTTGTTATTTGCAACAGGGCCAACTGATACCAAGTGTCACTACAGCTGCTACCTCTACAATTTCAATAAAAATTTAACTCGACTTGATTTTATTCAGGCATGACCTCATCTTGGCTGACAACTGTAATGTAAAATGATAAGTTATTCTTTTTTTTCAGTTATTGCTTTTGTTGTGACAGCTCATGCTCACCCAATTAATTTTTGATTGTTTGATTTGTTTGATAATTTTCCAATCATGTTTTACCTAAAACACGCCTCCTAGACCCAGTAAATTTATAAATTTGTAAGGCCCCGTTGGAGGGGAGGGGGGGGGGGGGGCTTACAGCGCCTCTGTCAAATCAAAAAAACCTTATCTCTTTAACCCAAGAGTTTATTTGGTGTTCCACTGCGCTGCACAGGATAGTCAATGACGAAAGGATCACATCTGAAAACTAAAAATCCACATCAACATATTAAATGATTTAGATTTAGACATGTATATAATCTTAGCAATCTTAGAAGTTGTGCCCATTTCTTATTTTCTTAAAAATTAGTAATTTATAGATCATTGAACTGATGAAGTTCTAAGTTGAGTTCCTTGTTGAAAAGGATGTCAAATAATTCAATTTTAGTAAAAAAAGTTTTGGTACTTGATAGTAATCGGCTACCTTTTAGTAATTGCTACGGGAAAATACACCCTAGTCATCGCACTTTTGAACTTAGTATAACTAAATGGTATTGTAAATCTCAGATTATCTCAATATTTATCTGAAAGTGATGACGTAATGGAGTCATTTGCCAAATAATCAAGTTATTGATGTTCCTAAACAGGTTTGGCAGATCAAGCAATATTTATCAAGCTGGTCTACATTGCCATACAGATCCACATCAACCTTTCTTGCACTGATTTACAACAGTCCAAGGCTGTGAAAATCATGCAAAAAACTCTATTAATTTGATGACTGCTGGCCTGATTCACACCTGGGGTGTATTGCTATGTAGGAGAATTGAGATTTTCAATCCAAGTATATTTCTTGCCAAAGTAATTGTTATTATTATAATTACCAAATTTTAGATTCACTTAGTTGTTTTCATAAATAGATGATTTTCAAGTGGGAGATGTGGAGTGAAACTCATCTCATATATTTTCCTGAATTAATACGAAAAATATATATTATTGTGATAAACTTATGGTTATTAAAGTACTGCACAACTATCGGTTAGAAACTGTGTCGTTCGCTTATTTAAGTCTGCATGACAAAAATAAGTACCCTTTTTAACAGCATGATAAGAGCATATGAATTTGTAAGAACATAATTCCTAATTTGGCAATACGTGGGGGTAGACTTGTGATACAGATAGCAGTTTGAACTTGATCTGTGCTGCCCAAAATTACCCATTATTATTATGATACATTATGATATTCATTGTGTATTTGAGCCAATTGTTACATAATAAATTAAATTATTTTCAGTTACATAGACTATGAGCCAGCCTGCCAGCTTGTCCGACAATCAACAAAACTAATCAGGTGGTAACGACTGTGACAGTAATTAATTTCCCTTTTTGTTTGTGGTGTATACTTTTGAGAAATAAACTGCTTTAGTTCATCAAATTAAGAAAGTATAGCCTCATATCTGACTGTGCATTGATACAATGGTAAATCGTTAATTTTCATTTTTAAACACCAACCAGAGGTGTTCGGCTGATGGGATTCCATGCTGTCCACCTGTGTCCATTTGTCCTTTGACCATCTGTTGGACACAATTGACGGGACAAACTGTACTGAAAAGGCATAAGCAGATGAAAAATTTGTTTTAATGGACAGGCAGTTTTAGCTGGACGGATAGACCAAATTGAATGTCCAATTTCTTTTCAGCTCAATGACCTCCTCCCACGTGCTCTAAATGAAATTACATTGGCGGCAATGCGTTTTTGGACTGATCAATCTAACAAGCCACCTGGGAATGAGGTATGTGTTGGGTACACCATGAATTGGCTACATTTTTTATAGAAGCAGAGGGACAACAAAAAATAACATAGTATACCGCATGTATTATTGAACCTTATCGGAACAGACCTAAATAGACCTAGATGAACATGCATGCAATGGCTGGTTCATGCAACAAAGCTAAATTTAAAAAACCGCTCAATTCATCCTTATATTAGCTATATAGGCACTTAGATTGAATACTTTTTGATAGCATGATCATAACATCATTAAAATGCTAATTATAAGCTGTTTTTCGCATTTAAGAGTGATCTATCATCATGTAAAAAATAATGTTTGACTAATACTTAGAACCAAAGATTCTGTTATAACTGAATCTAAACATTGTGATTACCATTCTGTATCCTATCAGACAATAACTCGATCCTATCATTTACACACCATGTAATACTTGATAATTTTTGATGCAAAACATTGTTACAATGTAACAAGAAGTCGAACAGTTTTTAGGTTATGGAATATAGGGATCACAAAAATTCCCAGGGATCAATATATTACTAGCATTTATAAACTTGGGTTGTCAGCTTTTTGACAGGTAATCCATAAAGAATTATTCCTTTTCTTTTATATCTACTGGTAGGAACATATAACAATTGTCTTAAACATATAACAATTGTCTTAAACATATAACAATTGTCTTAAAGAAACTGCTCACATGGATTTGTAAATAAAAGGCAATATCACCTTGTCTAGCATACTCCGCGAGTCCTCATTGAAAAGGTAGTAAAAGTGCCAACACAGGTCTCCAAAATTTAAATTCACACTTCTGTTTTTAAATTTTACTAATCGCAGTCATGTAGATATGTTGGTAGTTTGACTGATCAAAAACAACAGCTTTATTTTCAGTTTTAACGCTTTGTATATTTGGTATTTATTGCAGGTCATTTCCATCATCTTAAGGGCAAATCCTCCACCTGTACCATTCAAATATTTACATAGAGATGACACTATACATATACTGAGGCACAGAGGGACTTAATTAAGGGCAAAGTTATGTCATTGGAAGGTGTAGAAGTAATGATGCAATCATTGATTTTCTGTCCACAATCCAGGTTTTTTGTTCATAACTCGATCAATTTTGATCGGATTTCGAGATTGAAAATTACAATAGTTTTAGATGCTTATCTCATTTGCGGCAATTACGATTTGGAACTCAGTGACTTATATTGATTTTGTAGTTCTATAGCTGTAGGAATCTTCATCTCCTTATTTGTATAAATCCTTAAACAAGAGTTGTTACCACACAAATTTGATATACATATAGAAAGTCTTTTGTTCTGCTAAACAAAGTCAACAAGAAATTTAGAAGAATAGAAAAAAAAGACAGTGGATATTCTAGTTTGTATCAACTCGATTCCACACCGAGATATGGAAACATAGTGATTTTGAAATAGAATTTAATACTATTTATAATACTAAGCAAAAGTAATGGATACAAATTCATGCAGCAGCAGTGAATTTTTTTCAATTGTAACTTTAATAACATCCGAAAATTAAAAAGTGTTATTATTAATGCACACAATTAAATTTTATTTTGATTCTGCAAGGTTTTGGTAGCTTTGGTTTTAGCCTTGTATGATATTTTAAAATATGCCTATCGTATACCGTGCGCACTGAGTTAGAACATTATCGACAGAGGACTGAGGACTAGGAGGTATAAAGTTTCCTAAGCAAAACTGTTCAAATTGATGATAATCCAGAGCGGCAGTATTTCACTCAGGATGACAGAATTAGAGCTGCAACAATTTAGAATCCAACAGTTTCCTCTACTCTTTTGTTTCGATGATACTTTTGAATTTCTTGCCAAAAGCTGGTATTATCTGGTATGTAAGATTCAGTAGTGAACTCGCAAAAGGGGCTAGGGGACTTGACCCTACCAATTTTCTGTGTGTTAATTTTGAAAAACCTCTTGTTTTTAATTACCAGGTGCCCAGAGGGCCTCATTGTTAGATTGGTTGGAATTATGAATGGATTAGGCTGGTATACTTGGTGCAATAACCAATTTCCATGATTTTCCCCTTTGACTGCCCTTAAAAGAGGAGTGCATCATGATATTCCTGTGACATAGAATAGATGTCTTTCATATGTTTGTGCCTACAATCTGAGCAAATAACTATAGCCAACGTCACAAAGCACTTATTTTCTTCATCCTTGATTTGGGACACCAATATACACATATTTAAAATTAAGACCAATAAAACGATGGTCTTTTATAAAAGACTCAGGCAATCAAATTAGAGTCCATAATTGCAAACAATTTGATATGGTCTTCTACTATATAGCAAATCTGCAGGAGTGAACTCTCACTGCAGGAGCCATTGAATATTCTCAGAGTTGACAATAACAGGATAACCTCATTTATTGAACCCACCATACACAACCATTTATAAGAGATTTTATAAAGGAACATTACACAGGACACTTTTATGTGTAATTACCTACAGATAATAATCGGCCTTCCCTCTATTCTTTTTTGGGGGATGAGGCATCAGATCCATTGTAAATTTAATTAATGTAAATCAAATTGTTCTAAGGAGACAGGTGACAGCTATACTTGCTTAGGTGAACAAACCCAGAGTACGTCTTACAAGATGATGTCTCAATAACAATAACAAACCCAGGTGAAATCACCAAGCAGGGTTTATGGCTATGGTTAATCTATCACATTGGGCCTAATTTAATACTGGCAATACACAGTATACAGAACATGTAAAAATATTGCATTTACGTGTCAACAGCTGAGAAGAAATGTGTTTCCCTGATCTGACAAAACACTAGAGTCTAGAAGTTTTGAAATATTACAACATAACGCAGTGGAATTGCTGTGTGTGCCCCTGTGCGATGTAAGATGGTTGAGATACAATGCTTGGATGCTGCTTGAATTTGCTACTCTGTGACAGGAATTTGCGAGATCTAGATTCTATTATCAGTGCTAATAGTGGTGCTTGATGTGTAAAATTGCTGTAAGGTTACGATCTGGGCAATATACTGAACCTTGGTGGCCTGAAGTTAGAAGAGGCAATCTCATAAGACTTGACAAGTTATCTTATAGGTATTAAAAAAATTAAGAGTGTACTGTGATCACATTGACCCCCTTCATGTGTACTGAAATGACTTAGGTAAAATAATGAATAAATCTGCCGGTCCCCGTTTTAGAATCCAAATATTTCTCTGTCATGTGGAGGTTTCTAAAATTACTGGTTCTTCTATCATTTCTAGGTACTTTTTTATATTCTACTTTCACAATTAAATATGGGTTCCATTTTCAAATTAGTAACAATAATCTAAGTCGGCATTCAATACTCATAATCTGATATTATATTAAGAGATGTCATGTTAGAAGACAAGACTACAGGTTCACATCAAATCTTCATTGTGATATTAATATTGTATCATTGTATTGTGCTGAGTGTGAGGCCTCCATACAATTCAATTGTATTGTATTCAATTGTGAGGCCTCCATACAATATTATCGACTTGACCAACATCATTGATGATACTATTTCCCTTCTGTTTCTCTTTTTTTGTTATAAAAAAAATTGTTTTCTGGCACTGAGTGCAAAACATTTCGAATGAGATGACTTTTGATGCCAATAAAAAGTATATATATATTCAATGCTTTTCATTGTTTCAACTTTTGGTAAACAAAAGAATCCTTTATATGCTGTGCCTGATTCTTTTCAATAGAAGATAAATGTAGCATGTCAGCTTGCATCCAAAGTTTATATGAGAAAACTGAGAATAAATTTTAAGAAATGCTGTTTTAAATGAAGGGAAAATACGATAGAGAGACCCTAAATGATCCATCTTTTGGCAGCGTCACCACAAGGTCACACCAACTATTTGAGGCTTCTAGCATTTGCATAAGTGCATTTTAATTGAGTCATCTGGTTAATAAAAGATAATTTTTTACCAACTTTTCATTTTGATTTATGAAACTCATGATTTTTTGCATTCCTTTGTGGATTAAATAGTAACTAAACCATTAAGCATGGACAATAACGTTCAATCATTTTGTGATTATTTCTGCATCAACTTATACAAATGTACTGGGAGATAAAGAGGAAACTATATAAGTTATGATCATAAAATTTGAATTGTTGACAGTAAATCAATGATAATATTATTGCTTATTACACCTCCCAATGACATTGCGCTGCCTACAATTTAGTGCCTCACTTCAGCTAAATGTAGTGTCATGTCTAGGTTTATAATTAAGTCTATGGGTGCAATTGAATATGTTACAAAAATTATTAAAAATTTGTTATCATATTTAATTAATTAAGGTGTAATAATCTAGTATTAACCCTAAAATAGACAGCCTATATCTTGCCCATTAAATTGGTCACAGCTTTAGAGTGTCACAATACACAAATTATTAATATTCACTTCTAAATTTATATCCGTGATAATTTATAATCATTAAGTTGAGGGACAAAGAATCATACGGCTAGATATTTTGTTATCACTCGCACATACAAATCTTCTGTTAAAAAGTGTAGGTATCTTTACCAGTATGGGATGATCTAATGACATCATTTGGCGAACAATCAAGTAGGGATATTGAAATTTTAAATTTCGGAATATTTTTCCATGAAGTAATTGTTATTATTATAATTACCTAACTATGGATTTAATTACCTCTTTTTATGAGAATAATACGGAATCTTCAGGTGGAAGATGTGGGATGAAAGTCAACAAAAGTATTTTAATAAAGAAAAAAACATTATTGCGATATGGTCATTGGAGTATTTTGAGCGATAGTAGGGGTGTCGGTTAGAGGATGTGTCTTTGTCCATTTAAGCCTGCATTGCAAGACTAAAATCCATTTTTACAGCACAATTGGAGCAATTGAATTTGTAAGAAGATAATTCCTAATTTAGCGATATGTTGGTCTAGACTTGTGAAACAGATAGTGGTGTGAACTTGATCAGTGCTGCCAAAAAAAATTAATTTATAATGGCATTCATCGTATATATGTAGCAAATTTAAAGGGCAACCAAGGTTTCAAACAACTTCTCATTGATGGCCATTAATTAATAGCAGATTGCACCTTCTGCATGGGGAAAAAGACAAAATATAATTCGGATGATTATTCAGCCAGAATTATTGTAAAACATTTCTTCCATCAGGTACTCAAACTCAGCTAAAAGAGAATATCACATAGCAGTTTCCTGTTCCTGTTGTTATTTAGCCTGTGCTCTATAATTATTACAGCAAAGCCTTGGAACCTCCCCTAAACTGAAGTGTTACCCAGCTAAGAGTTAGCAACTACTTTGAGTTTTGCATCACGTGATGCACAAAGCTGATGCTGCCAAGCACATTATTCGCTACCCATTAATGCATTGCTGCGAAACTTTGGTTGCCCTTTAATTATTCTCAGTAGCAAGCCTGTCTGCCAGCATGTCTGGCAATCAACAAAACCAATAAATTGGTAACAACTGTGAAAATTATTAAACAGGGTAAATTAGTCCAAAGATTGAATATTCCACTCAATTTCCTCATTGCTCCAATGAATATATTTAAAATAGTTCTAAGAGGGATAACAAATGCTTAAACATCCTAAATCTAATTTGACTTGAAACTGTCACAAGGCATATCGATTCTATCATCAAGCGGTACCGTTATTTATACCTTGATCAGTATTCAAATGTATATAAGTGATGATGTAATAATTGTTTGAAATAAGGTTGTATCCCTAACCATGTGGATTCATATTCCTTGGGTGGCTCTGAGGCTGTTATTCGAGATTACTGTACTGTTGTTAGTGTGCACACCTAATTCAACCTATTGCAGGCGAGAATTTGGATATTATTCAAATTGTGTAGCTAGCTGTATGTTCATAACCTTTGTGTGATACTACCATGGTTATGATGATTGTGTATACATTTTGGTTTCTTATTTGTACATATTTTTGTATTTACGTGTTCTGCAGCTAGCTGCCTACCAAATCTGTTTCTCGGTTCGTACCCAATTTTGAGAAGCCTAGGTGATGACTGTGAGATATAGAGTTGTTTCTTCCAAAATCTTCCATTCAAGTAAGTTTAAGCAGAGAGCAAGTGTCGTTATTAATGACTTCTTAAATTTTGTGACGTTTTTATTACTTGCTTTACTCATTCACTTGAGCTTTTGAGCAGGAAATCTGAGAGTAGCAACATCTTTGCGTCTTGATCTTGAATAGCCTTCACAGCACAAGAAGTTCGTAATTCATAATAAATAAGCTATAATCAATAAATTGGCTCGGCCATAAACAGAAGTCAAATTTATCCCTGTTGTCAGGGGAACACCACGGCCACTGGGATTTAATAAATAAATTGAAGAGCAATCAAGCTATTACAGAATAGGTGCTCAATTAGTCTGTGTCCCAATCTCTTACAACTCAGATGTTTTTGTCCAGTGACCAGTAATCTATTATAAGTGACACCAAACAATACTTAATAACTCTGTCAAGGTATGTAGGCCTATTACGATACAATACAATTCAATCTGTATATGTGTGGTACCCCGTCATTACAAAGTGCAATGAAGTTGAAATGTTATGTTTATCAGCTGACATGTCAACTCTTTGTTGTTTGATCTTGACCAAATTTGTATGCAGAACATGCTTGTCACTGAGGATATTACTCAGAATTATATCAGAAAATATGACTGTGTATACAGAAGCTTACTGTATTAGCCGAAGGATTACTGAAAATAAGCGAAGGCTGTCAACAAACCGGCTCTCAAAAATTATTGATCCTACTAATCTGTGACTTTCTCTTGTTCAAAGACTAGAGCTCGATAGTTGTATCATCACGAGATGCTGCGGTGTTTCATAGATCAATAAATCATTGAAATACAGGCAGCTGACCAGAATGCTATATTGTGGATTTAAGGTGGATTGTATGATGAGAAGTTTATCCCCGCGTCTTACGAGATTATGCTCATTTTCTACCTCAACTGGTATTTTTCCATTAATCCTAATTAAAAGTTGTTTCATTTGGCTTCGCGACATATTAAGAGAATGAAAACAGATTTAAAATGGAATCACTGTGTGCCAAGAAATTCACATGTGAAGTTCATTCATGCACAAGTTTACACAATCACTTTGCAGTGAACGTACGCCAAAGACTAACTGAGTACTAAAATGTGAGTTTGCTACTTGCAAAAGGGTCAACTGGTACCAAGTTGCACTACAGCTGTTATCTCTACAAACTCAATAAAAATTTAACTCAACTTGATTTTGTTTCAGGCATGACCTCATATTGGCCGACAACTGTATTGTAAAATGATAAGTTATTCTTCTCTGTCAGTTATCAGCTCATGCCCGCCAATTTAATTGTTGATTGTTTTATTCCTTTGATAATTTGACAATCAAGTTAATTTATTAATTTGTAAGGTCTTACATTGTTATCTAGGCTTTGGGGAAGGGGCTACGTTGGGGAAGGAGGGGTGGGGTGGGGGGGGGCTTACAGCGCCTCTCTCAAACCAAGGAGCTTTATCTCTCAAACCCAAGAGTTTATTTGGTGTGACGCTGCGCTGCACAGGATAGTAAACTATGACAGGATCACATCTGGAAGTTGGAAATCCCCCCTGATTGGGAAGCCCTAACCTGAGCAACCCTGATTATCACAATAAACAACATTTAAATGAATTAGGGAGATATGTTTATAATCTTAGCAAACGTAATTGGTTTGGCACATCAAGCAAAATCAAGCTGGCTTACATTGCCATACAGAACAGTACCAACTTTTCTTGCACCAACAAACAACGGCAAAAGGCTGTGAATATCATCCTGAAACTCTATTGGTTTGATGACTGCTGGCCAAGTCATACCTAGGGGGTATGTCGCTATGTAGGCCTATTGAGATTTTCAATCAAAAAATATTTCTTGCCAAAGAAATTTGTTATTATTTTAATTACGAAATTATGGATTTACTTAGTTTTTATAAATACAGAATTTTCCAGTTGGAGATGTGGAGTGGTTGTCAAGACAAATATTTTCCTGAACTGATATTGAAAACGATATTATTGTGCTATGGTTATTAGAGTAAAGCACAGCTTTCGGCTAGAAAATGTCCCGTTCCCTTATTTAAGTCTGCATGACAAGAATTATAATACCACTTTTAACAGCATTATTAGATCCTTGGAATTTTTAAGAACACAATTCCTATTTCAGCAACATGTGGGTGTAGACTTGTGATACAGATAGTGGTGTATACTTGATATGTGCTGCCCAAAACTATATCCATATTTATTATTATTTTTAATTATCGTGATTTTCATCGTTTATTTGAGCCAACGGTTACATATTAAATGCAATTATTTTCGGCTACATAAGTAATGAATCTGCCTGCCAGCATGTCTGACAATCAACAAACCTAATCATGTGGTATCAACCGGGACAATAATTAATTTTCGTTTTTTTACGGTATATACTTTTGAGAAATAAACTCCTTTGGCTCATATGATGGAGAAAGAGTAGCCTCGTATCTGACAGTGCATTTTACAATGAAAAATTGAGCTGTATTGAAACCTTCAGCAGGTACTGATTTTTGTATTTTATCACTCACTCACTGCAGCTGATGGAATTCCAAACTATCCACCTGTGTCCATGCACCCTGTGCCCAAATGTTGGACACTGTTGGCGGGACAACCTGTACTGGACGGGTGTGGGCTGACGGGCAATTTGTTTTAATGGATGGACATTTTTTGCTGGACGGATAGACAAAACGGTATGGCCAATTTTTTAAGCTCTAGCGACCTCTTTCGACTGGCGCTAAATAAAATGACTTGGCGGCAAACTGTTTTTGGACTGATCAATTTAGCAAGCCATCTGGGAAAGAGGTGTGTGTTATGTAGTGCCCCTATACCATGAGCTGGTTACATTTTTATAGACACGGAAGGGCAACAAAAAATTACATAGTATCCCACCTGTACTATTGGTCCTTATTGGAAAAGTCCTAAATAAACCTAGATGAACATGCATGCGATGGCAGGTTCATGCCACAAACTTAAAATTAAAAAAACGATCATTGTATCCTATTATTAACTATATGGCACTTAGATGTACTTTTTGTGTCACACTTATTGAACCAAACCACAATATATTGAAGCAGTCTTTTATAAACAAGTCTTTGATTTGGTCAATCACTTATTTTCTCTTGCCATACTCATTAGAGAACAGAACAGAAAATTTAAAACGGAGTTCCAAATTTTAAGTTTTCCTCAAAGGAAAGTTGGTGTAATGGGGTCAGACCAATGTTGTCCTGACCTCTTTTAGTGTCGCTATAGGGAAGCGCATCTCCCTTACTCAAAGGTACTACTGTTGGAGGCATCTGACTCACATGTTTGTTTCAGATATCAATAGGTATTTCTAGTGATGCAAGTTACGTGACTCGGATGTGAAACTCAATCTATAATTGCTGCCTAAAAATATAAGCTTATTTTACAAATATAAATGCTGAAAAAACTCACATTGCTAGTAACCATAAATCAATTGAATTGCAATCTGACATTTCAGATATGAATTAGTATTTATAGTGATGCTAGTTATGCGATTCAATTTAGCAATTCCCAGTGAAATTTCACTCCGTCCATGAAAAAATATGAAACATTCACTAGCCTTGGCTTCTGACTGGTATAATTGTTATAAATTGATACTCAATGCATCAAAGACAGATGTTATGACAGTGTCTTATTATGATTTTGATTTGATTTCCTCAAACTTATTTTTCAGGGCATGTCCTTCGAGCAGTCTGGCAAACTAAAACATAAAGCAATTTGAGAAAAATGAGATAAATGTATGAACTTTAAATCCATTGTCAATGACAAGACAAAGGCATATCAATTCCACCATCAAGTGGTACCATGATTTATACCTCTCAACAGTGTTAAAATGTATATAAGTGATGATGAAATAATGGTTGAATTAAGGTTGTATCCCTAACCATGTGGATTCAAAATTCTTAGGTGGACCTGTGGCCGTTATTTAAGATTACTGTAATGTTGCAAGTCCAGAAACCTAATTCAGCCAGTTTAAGGCAAGAATTTGGCTTTTATTCAAGTTGTGTAGTTTGCTGAATGGTCATAACCTTCGTGTGTGATGCTACCATGGCTATGATTATTGCGTATACATTTTTCGTTTCTTATTAGGATATACTTTCTCATTTACGTGTTCTCCAGCTAGCCGCGTACCAAATCTGTTTCTTGGTTTGTACGTTTGTACGTACGTACGTAAGTTTGAGAAGCCTAGGTGATGACTGTGAGATATAGAGTTGTTTCTTCTAAAATCTTTCATTCAAGTAAGTTTTAGCAGAGAGCAAGTTTTGTTATAAATGACATTAATTTTTGGGATGTTTTTATTACTTTCTCTCAAGCAAAGTTTTACTTGTTTTACTCTTTCTCTTGAGTTTTTGAGCAGGAAATCTGAGATTAGCCACATCTTTGTGTGTTGATCTTGAATATTTTTCACAGAACAAGAAGTTCCTAATTCATAATAAATAAGCTACAATCAATAAATTGGCTTGCGCCATAAACACAAGTCAAATTTATCCCTGTTGTCAGGGGAACACCACGGCCACTAGGATTTTAAAAAAAATTTGGAAAGCAATAAATCTATTACAGATTAGGTGCTCAATTAGTCTGTGTCCCAATCTCTTACAACTCAGACGTTTCTCTCCAGTGACCAGCAATACATTAGATGTAACACCGAACAACACTTGATAACTCTGTCAAGGTATATGGGCCTATTACGATGCAATACAATTCATTTAATATAAATGTTTGGTACTCAGTTATTACAAAGTGCAATGAAGTGAAAATGTTATGTTTATCATCTGACATGTCAGCTCTTTGTTGTTTGATCTCAACCAAATTTTGTATGCAGTACATGCTTGTCACTGAGAATTTAATAATATCAGAAAATATGACTGCGTATACAGAAGCATACTGTATCAGCCGAATGATTACTGAAAATAAGCGATGGCTCTCAAAGATGATTGATCCTACTAATCTGTGACTTCCACTTGTACAGAGACAGCCAGAGCTTGACAGTTGTATCATCACAAAATGCTACGGTGTTTCTTAGATCACTTAGTCATTGATATACAGGCAGCTGAATAGAGTGCTATATTGTGGATTTAAGGTTGATTGTATGATGAGATAGATCTTGACGATAAACTTCCTGGGAAATTTATCCCCCTTGTTTGACAAAATTGTGCCCATTTTCTACCTCAACAGGTATTTTTCAATTAATTCTTATTAATAAATGTCTTACCAGGCTTCGTGAAATATTAAGAGAATGAAAACAGAATTAACCTGGAATCACTGGTTGCCAAGAGATTCACATGTGAAGTTAGTTCATGCGAAAGTTTACAAGATCACTTTGCAGTGAAAGTAAGTCAATGACTAACTGAGTACTAAATGGTGAGTTCATTACATGCAACAAGACCAACTGACACCACATGTCACTACAGCTACTATATTTACAAATTCAAGACAAACTTAACTAGTCTTGATCTTTTTGCAGGCATGACCTCATCTTGGCCGACAACTGTAATGTAAAATGATAAGTTATTCTATTTTTTCAGTTATTGCTTTTGTTGTGACAGCTCATGCCCGCCCAATTAATTATTGATTGTCGTATTCGTTTGATAATTTTCTAATCAAGTTTTACCTACAACACGCCTCAAAGACCCGGTTTATTTTATAATTTGTAAGACCCGTTGGAGGGGAGGGGGGTGGCTTACAGCGCCTCTGTCAAATCAAAAAAGCTTTATCTCTTTAACCCTAGAGTTTATTTGGTGTTCCACTGGATCACATCTGAAAGCGAGAAATCCCCCCTGATTAGGAAGCCCTAACCTGGGCATATGTTTATTATCTTTGCAATCTTAGAAGTTGTGCCCATTTCATATTTTCCTAAAAATTAGTAATTGATAGATCATTGAACTGAGGAAGTTTGAGTTCCTTGTAGAAAAGCATGTCAAATAACTCTATTTAAGTAAACAAGTTTTCGTATTTTCTAGTTTTCGGCTACATTTTAGTTATTGCTACGGGATAATACACCCTGAGCATCGTACTTTTTAATCCAATATAACTTGATGGTATTGGAAATCCCATAGTATCTTAATCTTTACCAGAAAGGGATGACGTAATTGAGTCATTTGCGCAATAATCAAGTTATTGATTTTCCTAAATTGGTTTGGCAGATCGGACAAAATTTATCAAGCTAGCCTACATTGCCATACAGAGCAGCATCAACTATTCTTGTACTAATTATCAAGGGTCAATGGTTGTGAACATCATCCTGAAACTCTATTGATTTGATGACTGCTGGCCTGATTCATACCTGGGCTATGTAGGCCTATTGAGATTTTCAATCCAAGAATATTTCTTGCCAAAGTAATTGTTATTGTTATAGTTACCATATTGTGGATTTACTTGGTTGTTATTTTTAATACAGAGTTTTCAAGTGGGAGATGTGGAGTGGAAGTCAACACAAATTAATGAATTGATATCGGAAATAATATTATTGTCTTATGGTTGATAGAGTACTGTACGGCTTTCGGTTAGAAAATGTGTCGTTCCTTATTTATTATGACTGGTATTATTGTAATAAATTGATAGCCAATGCATAAAATAGAGATGTTATGACCGTTTCCAATTTCAATAGCACAAATTGTCCCAAATCGAATTTTAAGAACAAGTCATTCAAGCAGTCAGACAAATTAAAACATTTAGGACTAATTTTAGATAAAAATATGAATTTTAACACCCATATCAACAAGGTTATACGAAAACTATACCAAATCAAAGCATATTTTGAGAGACATTGTAAGGTTCTGAATAAAACCTTAGTTGTAGTCTGATAGACACAGTTAACAACACCAAACATTGAATATTTTGCTCCAATACTTCATTGCTCTAATGAATATTATTGAAAGAGAGTTGATAACCGATGTTTAGAAATCATAAATCTACATTGCCCAAAAGTTGAGATAAGGCAAAAGAAATCACCAAGGGGTATTATGATTTATTCTTTTGACATTTTTTCAACTTAAAAACAGATCGTTCTCAATTATTGATGCCAGTTTTATGACTGTAAACTTAGAAAGACATATATTAGGACTTGGTAAGAGTGAGAGTTTGATGCAGGTTCTCCCTTGTGATTTTTGGTGATGGTATCAGGATTATATTTTACGTCATCAGATCGAAGATATCCATAGTGTGGTCATGTTGGTTGTCTAAATGCCAATAATATTGATAAGACTAAGGGAGGAAGTAATTAAATTAAAAATTATTAACTGTCGCCAAGGAACTCTGGAAATTGATAATGCATATTTTATACAGCATATTAACGAAACTCTCGATCATCAAATATCTGCTCTGGCTGGCTAGTGGCTTCAATTTTGGGTGCCTTTGTTGTTTGGTACATAGCTTTTTGTGAGTGTTTGCTGTATTCACCTGTGGTTTGATACAGGGATTGTCAAATTATCTAAGATACTCAGAATAACCTAAAAATGAATTGTGAGGAGGGGGCAGAATCAGAAAAATATCATCTTTAAAATCAATCGGAATGAAAATTGCCATTGCAAATATCGATTATCTTGAATGGAATATTATATTGGCATCAGTTCATACTCAAATGTTTCATTCATGTATTTGGATTCATAAATTTGTTGCATTGTTACCAAACCAATTCTAGATTAATCTGGAGTCTTAGAGTCAACTCAATTGAACTGAGAGGGGGATCTGTATAATTGAAAACTTTCAACCATATCAAAATCAGCTGAAAATAGTCAAAATCAAAGATGGCAGCCCCCAGGCCAAGAAGCAGAATCTCAGTAGATGATGATTTTGATGAGATTATGAATGACAGTGACAGTGAAGTAGATTCTTCTGGATCAGATGATGAAGGTGAGTTGTTACTCATTTCATTTTGGAAGTTTTTATCAAACTAGCACTCTTTACAGCCAAGATACAGCCTGTGAAGAGGGTGTCTCAAAAACCAGATTTATTTTGCTGATTTATTGGTGTCAATGTAAACAACACTCACAGCCCTCACCTCCTACCTCAGTGAAAACCTAAATATACTACACCCATGCTAAACTGTCAGACCATCATTCTGGTGTATTGTAACTGACCATGAGTAGCTTTTTTCTGTACATTAGATCTCTTAGAAAATGATGGGATCCCAAGATCTGATGATGCATTGAGTCAGTTGACTAGGCTTACTACGACTTGTCTCTAAATGCAATCATTTGTATATTATTTTGTTTTAGACAGTGATCCAAATTACATAGATGCTACTGGTGACTCAGATAATGAAAGTAGAGTGGGAGATGGCCCAGGGAGTGATGCTGGAGAAGGTAGTGATGGTGCAGGTAGTGAACCAGGTCACATTGGCAGAGATATGATTGATCAACAACTATCATCTGATGAGGAGGAACCAGGTATGTTCACCGTGCTAATTTTGTCCAATGCAATATCATACTACAATGTGATATAGATATATACATATATTTATGATATATATATACTCCATTACGGTTGTGGCGTTTATTTTATAAAAAGCCTTCTATCGCTAGACTTACATGCGTCAGATGGAGTTGTTTATTGAAACATGCGAGCCATTGAGACATGAATGTTTATATGAACACTGGTGCAAGGGTTACATGTTATAGCCTCACTTCATGCATAGGCCTATAATATGAACTATTTTTGCTTGAATAGAACCCGCTGGTAAAGGACGTGGTGGTAGGGGACGTGGCGGTAGAGGAGGTGTTGGTAGAGGAGGTGGTGGTAGAGGACGTGGTGGTCGAGTTGGTTGTGGTGCTGCTGGTAGAGGTGCTGGTGTTCGAGGTGCTTATGGTCGTGTACGGGGTGGGAGAGGACGTGGTCCTGGTGTGAGACGGAATAGACCTGATGGAGGTATGATGTCGACAATTACGTTTTTGGCTTTTTATCTTTTCACCTACGAATGCAACTGCTCATCACACTGAGCAGAAAAAACTTTGTACCTCTGAATATAGAACATGTGTTCATAAGTTTATGTCTATTTATCGATCTCTATGCGGTTTCTTACCTTCACGTTTATATACATGGAGATAAGATACCACAGTGACGCCATGCGGAGACCACTTACCTTCATGTTTATATATATGAAGATAAGTGCTTTTTGCATGGTGACACATGATATGTAGTTATGTTATAAATCAAAACAGATAATTGTTTTGTTTTTCTAGATGAATTCGTCTGGCAGATGGCTACTGACGCAGCTCATCAGGTACCTGACTGTACTGCTCAGCATGGTGTAAATACAACAAAACCTTCAGCAGGATGTAGTGAGATAGATGCATTCATGTAATTTTCGATCGAACCTTTTACACTACCGTCAAATCTGAGACCAACCGCTACACTCGAAGTAACATGTCTGACGCACAGGCCGAATCATGGAAAACTGTAACACTGTCATGCATGTACCGATTCTTCGCCATAATCCTTCACATGTGTATCGTGAAAAAACCAACCATAGCGGACTATTTCTCCACAGATCCTGTACTGCATAGTAGCTTCGCAAGTTCAACTGGCATGGGCCGCAACCGATATCAGCAGATAATTAGGTACTTGCACCTGAATGACAATGCCGATCACGTACCCCATGATCAGGATGGTCATGACCCACTTTTCAAAGTACGACCGATATTTGACAGTCTGTTAGCTAAGTTTGGAGAGTTGTATACTCCTTGGTCAAATCGTCGACGAAGCGATGTGACCATTTCGTGGTAGGGTAGGATTTCGGGTTTACATGAAAAATAAACCAAACAAGTATGGAATGCGAGTAGAGTGTGTATGCGAATCTAACAGTGGCTATGTATGTCAGATGGAAGTCTACACAGCCACAGGAGACAACGCCGTAAATAGCCTGGTCACCCGTATACTCAATCCCTTTGAAAATAAAAACTACAGAGTTTACATGGACAGACGCTACTCATCTCCTATTCTATTCCGTGAGTTACCGACTAAAGGCATTTATGCAGTTGGTACTTGTATGTCAAATCGTCGAAATTTGCCAGGTGACGATGCACAAAATCTGCAGAAGGGTGAGAGGGTAGCTAGGCAGTGGGGTGATATTCGGACAAGAGAGACGTAATAACTTTGTCCACCGTAGATGCTGACGTAATGATCGACACAACAAATCCCAGGTCTAGATTTCACGATCACCAGGTAATGAAGCCGCAGACTGTCCTAACCTACAACAGCAATAAAGCTGGTGTTGAAAGACGAAAGTCGCTCAAATGGTGGAAGAAGCTCTTCTTCTGGCTGTACGTCATGGGAGTTGTAAACTCATTCAATATCTAAAAATCCTCAAATCCAACATCCAAACTCAGACTATCACAATACATCATAACATTGGCCAAAGAACTATTGAAAGAAGCTGGTATCGAAGAGCGAAATCAACCCCCGAATGCTGCAGCTGAACCACGCAGGCATGTAACTGGCAATCACTTTCCCGCCCCTTTACCACCGAACCCTGTAAAGCAGAACCCCATTCGACTTTGTGTGAACTGTTCATCCGAGCCCGGCCCTAATGGCAAGAAACCTAGACGTGAATCAAGATACATATGTCTGGAATGCCAGGTAGCTCTTTGCTTGTTATGTCTTCATCCATATCACCGTCCTCATAGCAGACGATCTTTAGGTTATCTTTGACCTTTGCTGACATTCATATATATATTACGCTTAGCTTCATTGATATTACATTTCAGAACTTGTCATGCATGGTATATAACATATTTTATTATACAATCATATTTCAATATGTTACTTCATGGCTTTTGTCTTTTGAAATGCTCGTAATTTTTCCACAATCTTCTCATACATCGAATATAGAATTTTCTAACAGTCTGACGCTCTTTTATACCTGTATTTCTTTTGTCTTTTACTGTCTCTCACAATTGAAAAGAAATAGAGATGTCACCACAGCATTTTTGATCCCTCCTGACAAAAAAACCCATGATAATCTTTGGTTCAGACTTGAGATTTAGCATGAATTCAAGCATACACGACCAGTCAATCGGGGAAAAAAAAAAATTATCTTCTCAGCTGATTACGGCCTCCACTTTACCCCTACCCTAGCAAGCTATATATTTCTCTAACCCTGGAATATTTATGCTCATTGGAACGATCATGAGCTGGGCATTCCAATGATATGCATGATAACAGGGCTACTACCAGCTGTGTTTCGGTTATGCTGCATTGAAAATCCCTGAAAGCGCCCGGTCACAGCATGTATTGTTATATAATAGGCGGTCGGTAGTCAAAGTGTTAATCATGTATTTGTAAGTAATCTGAGTTGGTTTATGATTATGAAGTAATTCTGTATCAGAATGATAGGATTTCTATACCGCTAAGTAGCCTGAATCTTATTATATTGCATACCTACATACATTCATGAGTGGGCATCTATGTAAAATTCATGTTTCATGGTGTGTCTAAATGTCTGAGGTAATATAGACAGCTTGTTCTTTCTTGTGTAAGGGATATAGTATTGAACAATAGCAGGTATAAACAAATAGAAGTGACAATTGTCACCAGCCAGTGTTTTTTTCTAATATTTGATACAGCCCTATACATAATAACTATCAATTGATTGGATTCTATAGCATTTTGGGACGATAACTATTTCTTGTTCGCTGTGAACAAAATTTGAAGTGTTGGTAGCTTAGGAGAACAAATCTAGATGAACTTGGCGATGTCTCGAGAGAAAATTAACACTTTTTGTTTGACCAAAGGAACAGTAAGAATCGCAACGCAATGCATCGCAACTGGATATATATTATTTGCAGATGACACTAATAATTTATGCTCAGACCCACCAACTTCAAAATAACATCTTTGTAATGATGAAGAGTGCAGGTCCACAGCAAATCACTTCAGACTAAACACCAACAAAACTTTTAAGCTCGTTTTTAAAGCTCACAATAAAATAGGATGATGAACCTCTAATACAGATTGTTTTAACTACACATTATAAATGGCCTGGAATTTTGGGACTACACATCACTCAAGTTCACTGACATGTAAAAATTGTGTATTAGTACTGGCCTGTGGCTTTTCTTTTCGGTGCCTTTGGCAACTTTGCTGAAGTTGATGTGGTATACTGTTAGCCTAATTTGTCATATCCCGTCCTTGTATCGGGCTAAACATACAAACTTAAATGAGAGAATTCTTTAAAGAAGAAGAATCTAGGATCAAAATCAACCACCAAGCGGAACAATCAATTGTGTCAATCTGGTTAGATAACTCTTCATAAACCCCTTATACTTGCGTGATAGCAATAGAATAGAATAGATAGCGATATAGCGATATAGCGATATAGCGATATAGCGATATAGCGATTTACTATTTCCAATCTAAATTCAATACAGCTGGTTTTAAATTTTGCTGGACCAGGTCAAAGTTTTTGAGTGGGTGTATTAAATGAGGTGGCATGATTTTTCTACTGGTACTTGAATCAACCCACCTTATGCAGCGATATGAATAAAATCTGAGCAAGAGATACCCAACCAAAAATTATGAAATATTTTAATACACAAGAAGGCTTGACACTATCACATTTCAAACAAGGATTGATCGAGGAAACAATGTCAAATAAAAATTATTGATGTTTATTAGGGTTGTTTCAAACATAAATTACTGTCTTTCAAGCCAAATATTTAAGTATGGATTCGGCAGTGTGTCTGATTTGAGCAAAAATAAGTGTCACATTCAGATCCGAAATCCTTCCCTCAAAAAAGTGCTAATGGTAGTAGTATTGCTATTATGAAGGTATTTTATATCAGATATAAAATACTTCTAGTTTCTAGTTACTATTTGATAATGATCAGGTAAACACCAGAGATGGCATGAGGGATTTTAATTTAGAAAATTTCCAAATGCAGTCACCAATAGCTCCGTGGCCATATGCCATCAACAGAAGTCAATATAATTAGTTTGGTATCCAGATAAATCACAGTATGAAAGGTATTTACTATGGTATCTACCTGTCATGAGGATATTGCTCATTGTGTTAATGGCTTTAATCCCATACAGAGAGCAAGGAGTTACAGGGGCCCACCTGTATATAGGAGAGCAGCAGAAAGCAAATCATTTGATTTTATGACTAAACAGGGAGACATTGCGACGACACAAACCAACATAACTATGAATCTTTTCACCAAACAGTATCTCATTCCCTGTTTTTAAAAATAATTTTAATTAGCCACACAAATACACAATATGTTATGAAAGGCAACACATGATAACACTCTATGAGAAGAATGCCTCTGCTAACAACTGAAACTGCTAGCATAATGAATTACGCTGTGTTAAACACTGTCTAGCTGTTCCATCTCAATTTTAACTTATAAATCCCTATGCTCAGTACAAATATATGCACAAATTTTGGTCACCTTCGATTTATCATAATAGGTAAACTGCAATTCGGTATTCATAGATAAGTTTCTTGCAAAAATCCGTAATCAAAGAGAAACCTGTGCCTCTCTATTGATAAGCCCTCGGGGCTTACCAAACCCATGACCTCCAACGCATGTGCGCTGAGCAACTGACACTCTTAACGTATGCCACCAACTCTTAAGTCCGTCTCATTCTTGATAGCAAGCTTCCTGCATTAAATAATCGAAGCCAATAATGTATATTCTATTTTAGCCACAATTTCTAAATTGGAAGATGCATATCCGTTTGTGTTGACCAACTAAGCCATCACCAAATTACAAAGAAGATCTTTCTGAACACAAAGAGTGAGTATATTATTGTGAAGGCAGTGTAATATGAGATTAAAATATAATAATAACCATTCACGTCATGGTTACACTAGCTTGCCATGCACTTCTAGTAGCTTGGCTCTGGAGACTCTACTGGTCAAGGAGCATGTCAATTGAGTAGTATAAAACACAAGTACTTTCTCGACAATCAGATGGTTGACAAGGTGAAAAAAACCTATATTTGGAAATTATAGCTAAACTACAAATGAATAAAATTCTTGTTGAGATATTAAACATCAAATTAAGATCGGAAACCAAACAAGACCAACTGTGCCTAAGACTTGTTTCTACATGTGATGTTGAATGATGAGATTTTCTGCTTCATTACTGATTTCGAATCGGCACCATCAATATTTTATTTCATGATCAGAATACTTTGTAAAATGTATTATTAACAGTTTATAATCCTTGGTATCAACAGTATTAGGCTACCTGTAGCAGATTGTAACTGAACTTGTTGTATTAGGGACATGGGATCATTGTGCCTCATACATTGATTGAATTGAAAGCTTGTTATAGAACGGGTTTTGTTTAGACAAAGAGAGTATATCAAAGGCAAAGGTCTCTGGTGTATTGCGCGCTCGTAAGCATACATCAGGCATAGTTTTAAAAAACAGATATGCATGTCACATTTTGCTCGAATGCAACTTACAATGATGCCAATATTGGCACATCTGGACAGCCCTATTCTGAATAACCAAAAACATTTTTGAAGAAATCGGACTATTGGAAATAGGTTTGTGATACATTGTTGGTAAAGGCCGTTTTTTGTAGATTTCTTTGAGAAATAATATATTTCTAAATATTATTGTGGGTCATCGGGTTTATATTGGTATATTGCATAATTGGATGTGGGTTAAATTCACCGATGATAAATACACTTCTGTAGAGTGAAGTTCAAAGTTTGGTCAGGAGGAAATAATCACCAAATTGAGCCCATACTTTTGATGAACTGAGTAAGTTAGATTAAAGCCCTAAATAATTATTCCACATGTTATATTTGATAAAAAGTTTGCATTTTTTATCCGTGTTTTGTCCTCAGGTCAGTTTACAATTCAGTGATTCACTTTTAAACATTTTCTGGCTAACTTTTCTGAGTTGTATAAGGATGTATGAGGAAAGGTCTTGAATTTCTTGACCTTGTCTGAGTACCAAATTTTAGAGAACGATGGTCACCAACGTTGTGTTCCACAGTAAATCTATGTCACATTATCATCCTGCGCACAGGATTGATGGTTACTAGGCAGACCATCAATCAAATCATAAAATCAACAAAAAATTTGCCTAAGTCAGATTCAAATGCAGGAGCAAATTTTCACATTGGCCTATACCACCATATATAATAAGTGATAAATGGATTCATGTAGAATGCAATGTGTATTGTTTTACAATAAAGTATACCTAGCGTGCTGACTTATGATGAATTACAACGCATTGGAGTATGCTTATCGTGGTAAGGTTAAGGCAAAATCTGTAAGTGAGATACATAATGGTCAGCTGCAACAAATCCTAGACAAAATGAACGAGAACAAGAGGTCAGCTGACAACCAGCGCAAGGCCTTAATAACAGCAGCAAGCAAGATCAACACTCGTCTGAATGCCATCGAGTCTGATTAAAGAGCTTTCTTCACTTCACTGGAATATGCACAATGAGATGTAACTGGTGTAAAAGCAAGGTTTGAAGAACTCAACAAATACAACAACTACAAGCTTATAATGAAGACAAATCAGAAAAAGCTTTGGCCGTCATCCACACTGTCGATATAATCAACGAACGCTGTAAATAGCAAATATCCCGGAGAGCCGCAATGAAGCACATCAAAAGTTGTTCTATCCCTAGCAAGTCACCTGGATACTACCATCTCACCAAGTGACATAGATGCCTTGTAAGCCTTTCATTATATTTAAATAATTGGTCTGGTACGCTAGAAATTTGAAATCCTTTGTAGACCATTGTTCATCGGACAATATTTAGCTTTGTATCGGCAATATATTTTGGTAATGAACTTTCATGGGGGATGGGGTTGTGCGCGAATGTCATAACTGTGGTACATATTGGATGGTATCACATGTAAAATACCATATTAACAGCAGCCCAATATTTTGAATCTTGAATTCAATCAATCTAAAAGTCATGTCATATCCTCTACCTCCCATGTCAAACCTCATACCCACACTCTCACACTTGATTGAAATAATTTTGAACGGCCTGAAAAATGAGATACCTTCGTGTAATAGTGGATAAATGTAAAATGTTTCATGAGTATGTGCAATCTGTTTTTTATCGGCATCAAGAAGAATGTATGTCATGGATGATTTTGTGTATCTAGCTCTAAACCTATAGCAACTATGTTTTTCAAAAGCCCCTGATCCATATTTGTTTACCTTGTATATTTACTGTAGCTACGCCAATTACCAATAAGGCTATCAGAAGAATATCAAAATTTCTCAATAGGCTGCAGCCCAAAAATTTCAATGGAATAGAGGCAAATCAAGGGAGTTGGGTATATCCTAAGCAACTGCTGTTATGAAATTAATTTTGTTTGTTCGTTCAGATGATCCGAGCCAATGCACTATGCCAGATGACTGCTTCACAGGTCCTCAAGATGTTCACCCAAACACCGCTGCTTGAATTCTGAAAATACCTCACAGCTCATCGCGACTACCTGCAGGTTCTGCAAGGCATCCTATTGGCAAAGCGTTTGTGTATTGTGTTTTCATGCATCCAATTCAAATGACATGGCATGCTTACAAAAATCAATTGTCATGGGTACTCATTTTCTGCATTGGGTGTGACCGTTCAAAAGCCAATGATGAGAGCAATTTTCTGTTAGTTTTCTCAACAACTTGAAGGTGTTATGTATTTGATTGTGTAGATAATTCCGTCGGGTGTATTCTGAATTCCTGCTCAGCAGTTGTGGCTAGAGGGTAGGGAAAATCAGGTGTATAGGGAAAAAGTTCATTGCAATTCAACCCTGGTTCTTACTCTGCAACTCGGAGTGCAAGTGCAAGTGCATCTCTACCTACTGTTTTTCAAATTTCCTTGTAAAAATTGAATTTTCATGTAATGAATCAAGCCGAATTTATGATGATAATTTTGGTCGAACCTAAGAATAGTGGTAGGTATGGCAAAGATATTCAATAGGTGAATATGAATTGAATGTCAGTAGCAAATACATAGGTGTATGCATTGCGGAGGAAGGAAAAAATTGTTACGATGGTGAAAATAATATGCGAAAAAGAATAAAATATAAGAGTAAAATTAAGTATTAATTTTATATTCCAATAACCTAAATGACAAAAAGTCAATATTATGCATTAATAGTAACTTTTAGCCAAACGGCGCAAAATTCAGCTCCCTGTACTCCCGTCAGCAATGCTGTGCCGCCAAAGGAGTAGACCTCAATTTCAAAACAGCCTCTTGAAGACCCCAAGTGGAAGATCCAAAATATCACAAGCATGCTATCCAAATAGGTTACAGGCCAGGTAGAATATTGGTGTCGCTCATTGCTGTTCTAACATCCGCTTGTTTCAATGGATCTTTTTCTACTCTTTCTTGTTTGAATTTCATACAGGTTGTCAATGATGTCACAGTTATCTTTTCTTGTGAGAATGAAAATTTGATTGAAATTTGAACTTTTCCATATTCTGCTAGCCATCCTTAAGATTCAGATCACTTTAACAGTTTTATTACAGTACCTCAACCCTTACAGTGTTACAATGTTGTGCTGGGATATCTTTCCACGCAATTCCTGAATACATTTAGTTAGGCTTGAGAGTAAAATTGGCTTACTACTTAATATCAATTTTTAGCTTGGTATAATATGTGTAGTTGTATATCTTTGCCCAATTTTGTTTTTGGCAGCGTGTTATATTTTGTATTTTATTGAGGTGAGTTTGTGCGTGAGAAATTTCAATAATTTTAGATATTTGAACTGCATATCGAGTTACCAGCTTTTTAGCATATTTATATTTGTGTTTTCCTTGGCTTTTATGTTTTGAACATCATCTCTATCAATGACAAACCATAGTTGTCATGACGTCAACTACTCCTCATTTGCGTTGCTGGTACTGTGCAGGAACTTATCTACTAATTCAAAGGTGAAACAGGATTGGGGTGCTCACCACCACTAAGCCCTGTTATATCCCATGTCACTTATAACTATGAGATAATGGCCTGTCACGTCTCTAAATGCTGAGACATTATCAGTATTGTATTGTAGGGTGAAATGAGGAAATTAACATCTTTGTACTCAGTGTCTTGGACTTTGAGTGAGTTATTAGCTGCCAGTATTTATCTCACAAGTTAAATTATTCTCGCAATATTATCTACTTAAAAACATTTAAAATTTAGATAGTACAGTTGAACTTTGTATGGTTGAGGTAAACAGTAGCTGTTTGGTGTCAGTAATAGGGCACCAATTTGAGCACAATGATAAACACTTATCAGCTTTTCTAGGCTTTTAATATAGATATCAGCGATGAGATCAAACAGCAAATAAAATGAAATTGAACAGCTGTTACAACTACTACTAGTACTACAAGTACTACTAGTACAGGAAGTGCGGATATGACTTACCTCCCTGGTAGACTAGTGATGCCGCAATAGTTCACAGACAAAAACTTTAGTGATTTCAGCTTTCCTAACTCTGTGGGTAATGTCTTTAGCTTGCTGCTACTCAATAAAGATAACACCTCAAGTTCTTTCAGACTGCAGACACTGTGGTGGAAAAAAAAACATGTGAAAAACCATAAATATAATACCATTGTGGGAAATAATGCGCAATAAAAAGCGACAAGAGAACTTCCAACAAAGTCAGAGTTTGATCATACTAGTATCATTGATATCTCAAACTAGAATATAGTAACCTTTGATAGTGAATCATATGTGACTCTAGACATAATAATATAAACATAATACATTGTTGTATGTAATTTCATGACTCGTGTTACTACACTCTGATATTAAGTTATATAAAGATAAACAAAGATAAGTAGTCTGTTTGCAAAGAGTGAATGGGCTAGGCGAAAAAATTCATTTCATTGGCATCTATATCATTACTTGAGAAATTGTTTTTCAAAAGTGCCGAACAAGAAACCAAAAAAATTGACTGAGTGTTTATAGACTATTATTGTAGCATGTAATATTTAATTATGGCTTTCTTGAAAAAAGAAATGCTGCCTCACATTCTTAAAACGATGCCTCCAGGTACCCCGCTTTGCAGATGCTACCCTGGATAAAGTATATGCTATTTTCTTATTGAGTACTGTGCAATAGTGCTAGGAAATAATAAACAATATATTATTGGCAAAGATTAAATTCATCTAGATAATTATCGAGCTGTGGAGTTATCATACTTAGATATTATATATAAGGTTTTTATCAGAGTATTCTAGCCTACAGAATCGGAATTGGTTGATCTATCAACCTGGATAGGGATGGGAGAATGTGAATCTGAACTGAACTCCCTCATTAATGAGAGAAAGTTTTAGATTGATCAATTAACCATGTAACTTGTCATTTTTTCTGATTTAGATTTTGCTGTCTGGATAGATTTGCTTTCCTTGTAATGTAGGTATCGAAGGATATAATAGTAACCATGAATCAATGAATCTCAGATGTTGCAGATAATAATATGAATTTCTGGTGTTGCAAGTTAGGTGATCCAGATGTGAAACTTAATCTATAAATGCTGACTTAAACCCACAGTGATGCTGGCTTGACAATGATTGAAATATGAAAATATAGCCTCACTCATATGAATGCCGCTATCTTGTAGAGATGTTAATCAATTAATAGTGAGTTTTGTACGCTCATTGAATATGCTAATCAATTCTTACAAGCGATTCGTGGTCAATTTATGATTTACCAGTAGTTGATAAAAACTGAGGAAATCAGACAAAGGCGATTAGAGTAAAACAAATATCCCAGAACCAAACTATATTGTTATTTTGAAAACTGTAATAAAATGACATTCATGTCTGTTTGGAGTTGATAATCCAAGTATAACTTTTGAGCTGCACTTTCTAAGGGATTTGCTCAGAAACCTCCACTGACTAAAACCTTCTCAAACTGGTGAATGAAATATGATGTATATCATCTGAAGATATTCCTTGTCAATTTTTAAACCTTACTGCACTGGACATCAAGAAATTTTTTGACTGTGTAACTCATATAGTAACTGAATTTACTCAAAAATTCAACAGTACACTACTGGTAGCATCCTTTATGAAAAAATCATTTATCAAACAGATCTTAAACCATGAAGGTTAATGGTATTTTTATCGATGACGTTACTAAATTGTTCTCTATTCGCCAATGACTGCCTCATTCAAGCAGTAAGACAAATTAAAATATTTACGAGTAATTTTAGATAAAAATATGAATTTTGTATCCCATGTCACAGAGATTCAACAAAAACTACACCCAATCATAGCAAATTTTATGAGAAATTGTAGGGTTCTGAATGAAACCTTAGCTGCAGTCTGGTACACACAGTTAACAAGACCAAACATTGAATATCTTGCTCAATTACTTTTTGCTCCGATGAATACCGAATACTGAGTTGAATACCGATGTTTAAGGATCATAAATCAAAATTGCCCAAAACTCAGTGACTTATATGGATTTTGTAGTTCAATAGCTGCAGGAAGTATCATCTCCTTGTTTGTATAAATATTTAAACCAGAGTTATTACCCCACAAAGTTTATAGAAAGTCTTTTGTTCTGCTAAACAAAATCCACAAGAAATTTAGAAGAATAGAAACAAAAGACAGTGGATATTCTAGTTTGTATCAACTGATTTGTCTGTTGATTGAAAGCCCAGCAGTTTTGAATTTGACACGCTATACTAACATTAAGTGTTGATGCTAATTCCATGTATCCAATTCGGCACTCAAATGATGCCACACCAACATATGGAAACATTGTGATTTTGAAATAGAATTCAATGCACAAAAAATTTTGCTTTACTGAACTATTACTAAGCAAAAGTAACGGAGAAAAATTCATGCAGCAGCAGTGAATTTTTGTCAATTTAAACTTTAATAAGATCCGAAAATTAACAAGTGATATTATCAATACACATAATTACTGGTCAATTAAATTTGATTTTGATTCTGCAAGGTTTTGGTAGCTTTGGTCTTAGCCTTGTATGGTATTTTTAAATCAGCCTATCGTATACCATGCTCATTGAGTTGGAACTTTATCGACAGAGGACTGGGGACTAGGAGGTATAAAGTTTCCTTAAAAAACTTGTCAAATTGATGATAATCTAGAGCAGCAGCATTTAACTCCGGATGGCAGCATTAGAGCTGCAACAACTTAGTATCCAATAGTTTCCTCTACTCTTTTTTCTCTATGATACTTTTAAATTTCTAGCCACATGTGGGGTAGAGTCAACAGTGTATCCTCTTAAACCTTTCATAACCAGGCGCCCAGAGGGGCCATTGTGAGATTGGTTGGGGTTATGAATGGATTAGGCTGGTTGATATGGTGTGATTTGCCAATTCTTACTTGTTTTGAGGTTAAGATGTCATCAATGAGTTTTAAACCAATATTTTTGACATAAGGTAGGCTATGGCCAGAAATGTGATATTGCCACTGTCTGAATCATTTTCAAGCATGTCTCAATTTAAGATGTCCGTCGAATGAAATAACACCCATGCAAAAAGTTTGTTGCAGCAAAGTCAAAATCATCAAGCAGCTCATGAATGAGCTCCCTAATTCGATAAATTTTCCAAGCCAATCTATAATTTTCCTTCCAAAATGGGCTGGAACACATTAAACTACCTCTATTCCTCAGATAGTTCCTCAATATCCTTCCCTGCGGGAAGACTTTCCAACGCATTTCCTGTACCCAGCCTGGTTTGCCTACTCAAAATCCATGGATGCAGCCCTGGGTAGAATAGGCAGACCAGTGCAATAGCCAATTACCATGATTTTTCCCTTGGACTGGCCTTAAACCAGGCTTGCATCATGAAATTCCTGTGACACAGAATAATAATGTCTTACATATGTTTTTGCCTACAATCTGAGCAAATAGCTATAGCCAACGTCACTAGGCACTGATTTTCTTCATCCTTGATTTTGGTACACCAATCTACACATATTTAAAATTAATACCAATAAAATGATGGTCTGAACTAACCAGGGAGGGTGGGATATACCCTCTCCCACCCTCCCTGAAATATCAAACTCAAGCAATTAAATTTGAGTCCATAATTGCGAACAATATGATATTGTCTTCTACAATATAGCTAGTCTACAGGAGCGAACTCTCACTGCAGGAGCCATTGCAAATTTTTGGCAATAACAGGATAATCTCATTCATTGAACCCACCATACACAGACCATTTATAAGAATTTTTTTCAAGTAACATAACATAGCACAGATTGATGTGTAAATACCTAGAGATAATAATCAGCCTTCACTCTATTGTTTCTTAGGGGATTAGGCTTCACATCCATTGTAAACTCAATGTCAATGAAACTATTTCAAAGAGACAGGAGACACCTATCCTTGTTTAGGTGAACAAACTCAGAGTAGTTTTCACAAGAAGATGTTTCAATAACAAACCCAGGTGAAAGCACCAAGCAGGGTTTATGGTTATGGTTAATCTATTACATTGGGCCTATTTGAAACGCTGGCAATACACAGTACTCAAAACATGTGAAAGATAAGTAATCAAGTGTCAACAGCTGAGAAGAAATGTGTTTCCCTGATCTGACAAAACACTAGAGTCTAGAAGTATTGAAATATGACAACATAACGCAGTGGAATTGCTCTGTGTGCCCCTGTACGATGTAAAATGGTATGAGATACAATGCTTGGATGCTGCTTGAATTTGTTACTCTTTGACAGGGATTTGCGAGATCTTGTTACTATTGTCATTGCTAATAGTGCTGCTTGATGTGTACATTTGCTGTAAGGTTATGATCTTGGCGAGATACTGAAATTTGGTGGCACGAAAGTGGAAGAGGCAAGCTCATAAGACTTGACAAATTATCTTATAGGTATTAAAAAATGAAGAGTGTACTGTGATCACATTAACCCCCATTCATGCGTACTGAAATAACTAAGGTAAAATATTGAATAAATCTGCCGGTCCCTGTTTTAGAATCGTAATATTCGCTGCCATGTGGAGGTTTCTAAAATCACTGGTTTTTCTACCATACCTAAGTAATTTTTATATTTTGCTTTCACAATTAAATAAGGGTTCCATCTTCATTTTAGGAACAATAATCTAAGTCAGCATTCCATGCTCATAATCTGTTATCATTTTAAGTGATGTAATGTTAGAAGACAATACTACGGGTTCACATAAAATCTTCATTGTGATATTTATTCTGTATTGTGTATTGTGCTGAGTGTGAGGCCTCTATACGATTCAATGCTTTTCATTGTTTTAACATTTGGTAAACAAAGGAATCCTTTATATGCTGTGCCTAGTTCTATGCAATAGAGGATAAATGTACCATGTCAGCTTGCATCTAAAGTTTATATGAGAAAACTGAGAATAAATTTTAAGATATGCTGCATTAAATGAAGGGAAATAGCGATAGAATGACCCAAAATGATTCATATATTGATATCGTCATAATGTGGTTAGCAAAAAAATTTGACGCTTCTAGCATATGTAGAAGTGCATTTTAATTGAGTCATCTGGTTAATAAAAGATAATTTCATCATTTTTTATGAAATTCATGATTTTTTGCATTCATTTCGTGGATTAAATAGTAATTCAACCACCAAGCCTGGACAATAACTTTCAATCAATTTGTGATGGTTTCTGCATCAAATTTAAAAAATGTAGGGGGAGATAACGAGGAAAGCATATAAGTCACTAAGAAGTTGAGAAAAGGCATTTGAAATGAAATCAGCAACGGGTATTATTATTTATCCCTTTTTACATTTTCAATCGATTGACGAATTTGTCTCTATTATCGATGACAATTAATGACTGTAAAATTAGAAACACATACAAGACTTGGTAAAAGTGAGGGCTTGATGCTTTTTATAGACAAAACAGGTTCTTCTTTGTGGAATTTTGTGCAAAATTATTTTATCACTTGCCCCTAACTGTTAAGCTATGCCATGATCTCAAATCATACAAGACGTCAAAAGCCACCTTTTAAGTGCATAAATTTTTAACTTTTCTACTCCTCAATACTTGCATTTTTATTCTTCATTTACTTCATTAGATAGGAAATAGTTCATTCAAAATTTTCTCAATTTTCTCAATTGCCTGTAATCTCTGTATTTTTAAACCTTTGTGTGTCCTAGTATTTCACCCACACTTTCATAATTACTTTTAATTTAATTTTAAAAGAAATTCTTTTCATCTTTGGTTAATGAACAAAAGTTCCTGAACTTATTAATACTACCAGAACAAATATGCAATACATATATAAGTGATGATGTAATAATTGTTCGAAATAAGGTTATATCGCTAACCATGTGGCTTCATTATTCTTAGGTGGATCTGTGGCTGTTATTTGAGATTACTGTAATGTTGTAAGTGAGCACACCTATAATTCAGCCAGTTGAAGGCGATAAGTTGGCTTTTATTCAAATTGTGTAGCCTGCCGTATGGTCATAACCTTTGTTTGTGATACCACCATAGCTAAGATAATTGTGAATACATATTCGGTTCTAATTTATATCACTTCGAAAACTAAATCACATGTACGTAGTTTTGCTTTTCATATTTTGGGAGTTGTGCTCACTCGCAAGCGAGAAGTGTCAGAATTACTCTCAAAGATAAACAAAGGCTAAAACAAAGGGATCTGAATACCCTAAAAATTTAAATATAAACTGTCTCCAATAACCCTGTTTCGTCAATCAATGTTACATTTCCCTAGATATCAATCTCAACTAGGAAAATTAGCGTAGAGTGCTATGAGAATAACATCACTATCAGAAATGGTCGAATGGACCTATTTTTCCTTAAAAGTTTTCTATAACTCACTAAATTCCATAAATGCAGTGAAAACTCCTTTATTACACTAAAATTATTAGATTAAATATCAAAGCAAATTTTGTCCTTGCCAAATATAAAATACATATTATAATATAAAGAAGACCAAATAGTGGAGTTGATATGCAAGGTATCAGAGCTTTTATTACTAACATTAAAATCATCCTCTCCTGAAATAGGACAGCTGCCATACATTTTTGAAACATCATAAGGACTGCTGGCAGTAGATCAGATGAGAAATCCCACTGCAAAGAAGCTATCCATTGTCAGGCAAAATTATATTGCAACCCCACCAGAAACTTTCTTAAATTGTCAGGAAATCTCTTGAATTATTTGCCCTCAAGATCAGGTTTCGTTATTTGAGTTTTCCTCAAAATAACGAAACAAACACTCCTGTTTACTAGTTAATTTTGTTTGCTTTTCGCCCCACTTTTTGGAAAACTTAGGGCTTTTTTAAAGGTTACAAACTTGCGAAGGAGCAAACACGATTGGGCAATACATTCTAAAGATGAGAAAAGGTTTTCTCAAATACCCATACATAGTATCTCTGACATTATATTTTGCAGTCTAAATAGGTTTGGATGTCCTTGTGATGCATGTATTGCAGGAGGTAACATTTACCATAAATAAATTGACTCGATCTAATTTTTTTTGGATTTAATGGTTTATAGGTATTTCTTGTGATGCAAGTGTTGCAAAACAGATATGGAAGTTAATATATGAATGCTAGTTTAAACCCACAACTTTGCTTGCTTGAGGACCAGTCGGTGTTGTTGAAATGTAGCCTACTTCCTATTTATGCTGATCATTCTCAAAGTAGATTTTATATTACCAGACTCAAAAACTCTTTGAATATTTGAATGCTTTATTCTTGCGAGCGATCCCATTTGAAGTTTTGGGTTATGCAAATTCAGGAACGCATTCAAATGTCATCAGAGCAAAAAAATTTACCAAGCTTCAGACTATGGTATTAGCTGCTTGCCGTTGAGTGTTAAGAAAAGTGTTGAAAGTGAAAATGAATATCGATTTGGTTTTTGAATGTAGGTCATGTTACTATTGTTGGCCTGAGTATGAATTGGAAGGAGAAAATATAATCCACATGGATACCCATAATTTTCAGAGATGCTCATCATTTCATAGTGAGATTGACACACTGTCTCGATTCGCAAATTCTTCATTCCAATATTTTTTTATAAAAAACTACGAAATGCGATCCACTACTGGGTACTTTACCACGAGCTGGCATAAGCCAGCAGTAGGCATGGGATGGGATGTGCTATATCCCCTTCGCTATTCGTTATAGTGATGGATATAGTTATACAGAATTCACAAAGCAGTGTGAATGGGATCCAGGTTGCAAATAACCAAATACTTCTGCCAATGAGGGCATTTATGGACAAGGCTCAGGTTGTGGCTTCAATCTATAGACTGTATGAGTTGATAAAGAGATAAAGAGATGTGCGATGCGATTCAAACCTTTCACGAGACAGTCCCTGCCTCTGTGTCAAGGCTAACCTGTACCAAATACCTACTTCATAGAAACAGAGCTTATTTTCACGCCTGCAGAGCAGCCTGCAAAGAGCTTAGGAAGATGGTATAGTTTGCTGATCACAGACAGGTTTCGCTGTCACATTATTATCCTGCACACAGCATAGCATTGCTAGGCAGACCATCAATTCAAACATAAAATCAACCAAAAAACTTAGCTTTAGTCGGATTCAAAGCCCTAAATAATTATTCAACAAGTTATATTTGATCAAAATTTTGCATTTTCATCCTTGTTTTGTCCTCAGGTCAGTTTACGATTCAGTGTTTGATTTTTAAAAAAATGTTGGCTAAATTTTCTGATTTGTATAAGGTTGAATGAGCAAACATTATTTCTTATTATTTCTAACGTTTTCTAGAGAAACCACCTATAATAAAAATAATTATGACGTGTATGTTAATAATGACAGAACACATCATTTAAAATCATTGCCATTATTTGCTCTTACAATAAACCATGTCAACAGTTTTTTTCAAAAAAACCTGGACCTTTAATTGACGCAACTACAGAGCCCGTGTAGAAATAAGTATCAATTTCATATTCGAATGACCATAATGACAAAAAGTCAATGTTATGCATTATTGGTAACCTTTAGCCAAACTGCGAAACATTCAGCTCCCTGTACTCCTTGTCAGAAGCGCTGCCAAGGGACCAGACCTCAAGTTCATGCCACATGCCTCTGGAAAACTCTTGTGGAAGATCCAAAATATCAGAGGCATGCCATCCAAAGAGTTTACAGGCCTGGTAGAATATTGGTCTCTCACTCATAGCTGTCCGAACAATAACTTGTTTCAATGTAATTTTCCTACTCTATCTTGTTTGAATTTCACACGGGTTGTCAATGATATCGCAAATGTCTTCTCTTGTGAGAATGAAATTCTGAATGAAATTTGAAGTAGATGATTCAAAGTTCAGTGAAACTATGAGAAACGCAAAGTTTTGTGGTTGTATCGGGAGTGTATTGCAGTTAACAGAGTAGTTAAAAAGTAACTTGTTGACCTCTAACACACAACTTAATAAAAAAAAAGGGGTTATACACGAATAAATGATGATTTTCTAGAAATAGGAAAGTAAACTATAAATGGCTTTATAGAAAAAGAATATCATATATATATATTATCATAATTATTGTACTTGTAATGATTATTATCAAAAGTATTCCTTAAAAGATAGTGGGCTGTCAGCCGTTTTGCATTTCAATCTGAAATTGTGCAGCAGATTTAAAAGAGCTATTTTGCCAAAATGTGTCCTGAAGGAAGGCTTTATTACTGAAAATTTACGTCTCAGGGAGTGTTGGTGTTTATTAAACTTTTGCACCAGGTGAATAATGCGCTTTGATGCTTTATTTGTGGCTACTTTCTTATGTGTAAATTTGTGAAATAGGTTATGTCTTCTACATTTTAGGGTGAGTAAGTTTTAGAGTGATCTACCAGTTGTGACAGAGAACTTTTTAGGTGTAGATATTATGATTCTAATTTCTTTATTCTGGTCTCTTTCAATTGTGTCGGATGTTTTTTGTGTGCCTTCTAGGTTGATAGATGAGCAGTATTCTAAGATAGATCCAACAAGAAATTTGTAAGTCATGTATCATATTTTTTTCAGATTTGAAAGTAGGTATACTACTCTGTTCGCTTAAGTTGCCGTTTCATTGACATGGATATGGAGAGATAAATCGGTATCCAGGGTAACCCCCAGTTCATTGATAGAGAGTTTTGTCTCAATTTTTGAGGTTTGAACACTATTCGGTAAAATTTGTTAATGTTTCTTTTGGAAAATATGCAGAATTGTGTTGTTTCGATGTAGAGTCTCGATAAGTGGCTATGATACCAATCTGATGCTGTCTGTAGCAGAGTATTGGACTCCGCTAGTACTTCAGTACCAAGTTTAATTTCCCATTGTTGCAGCACAGATAGCAACATTTGCTCGGTTGAATGATTCTGACAAAATCCGAATTGTAAGTCTCAGAATAAGTTGTGTTTCTCTATGTAAGACATCATTTGATTTTTCATGTCAAGTTCAAACATCTTTGACAGGATTGGAAGCGAGGATATTGGTCGATAGTTTGACGGGTCACACTTGTAACCCTTTTTATGAATTGTCGTGACAGGGGAAGATTTTAAGCAGTCAGGGAAGATTTACCGGAATGGATAGCGGGTAGGCAATTAATTAAAGTATTATTTTATCATTGCTGGTATGCCACTTAGACCACAACTCTTGTCTGCGTTAAGTAAAACTGATATAATATAGGCTTCAGTTTAAAAGATGTAAAATCTCAAGTCCATGTTTGGACAATCAATATAGTATATCAAACACATAGAATCAATGATGATCATGACAAAAAGTCCTTTTAATGGTTTTGGTTGAGCCAGTCTTATCAGTCTCTGAATTTGTAGATGTATAATGTATGCTTGCTGGTCAGATACATATTATAAACTCAGCCTATGCACCAGAAGGTTCAATCAATCTGATTTTCATCATGTTCTCAGTTTTGCAATCATTTTGATCAAGTTTTGGATCCTCAAACAACTTAAATTTAGCGAATATAATATTGTGACAGTGAGTGAGCAGAAGCTTCATCATGTGACAATTATCTTCCAGAGCCATCCTTAAGCTTCAGATAACTATTACTGTTTTGTAAGATGCCTGAAGCCCTCACAGTGTTACAATGATAAGTGATGGGGTATCAAGTTATCAAGAAATTTCCCGTGCGATGCCTGACTACATTTAGTGGGGACTGCGAGTAAAGAGAGTGAAATAAAAAGCTTACTCTTAATATCAAATTTTAGCTTGGTATATATTATATAGTTATATATATATTAAGCGCTCAAATGGTGGCGGGTTGCTGGTAGAGGCATTTCATTATAAACCACTTTCTGAAGAGAAAGTGGTTGATAATGAAATGCCTCTACCAGCATCCCGTCATCGTTTGAGCGCTTAAACTAACCAGTATCCTGATATTGCGCAGCACAACTGAAGAATATTACAATTAATGATGACATTTAATTCACACAACTTATCATAAATGTATCATAACTTTGTTTATAATTGTATGACCCTGTAGCTAAACACTACTCTTAGGTTTTATGGGCCGCGGGGACAAATTTCCAATGTTCAGGGACTAGTTGGAAAATTTGGATATCAAAGTTATATTATTAATAGCATGATCAGCGGTAATCTATACAGAGCGAGAATGACATAAAGCTAACTGGTTAGTCAATGTCTACACAATAGTAATCAACTACTCTTGAACAAGATAATGGTAGTGGCATTAAACTACTGGGTGAAGAGCAGGATAAATTTGTATTCATCATAATTTGTTTGGTTTTTTTGTTAGAGTTATGCACTGGTGTTGGCATGATGCTCTGCAAGACTGACAGAAACGCTGGGTTGTGTTTTTATGATCTTATATTCCCATGTATTTCATGCCTAACCTAATCAATAGAACAACATCATCATTTATGTTGCCATAACAACCTTACAACAACAGTGATAATGATGATTGTGTATTGACAAGAAAAAAAACAAAAAACCTCACATCTAACGCTTGTTCAAAATCTCATAACAGTACATGTACATTCTATCAATTTTTAGAATAATTCACCCTTCCTACACATGAAAATGAACCTCAGAAGCATTTAAAACATTTTCACCAGGATTGTCAAAAATAGCGTCAATTCAACAGTTAGAAACATTTTATCTTGGAAATCAAAATTTCATCTGATTTATCAGCAATAGAGCATTATTTTGGCCCAGTTTAACACTATTTAATATTACATTGGGGATCAGCTCAACCCGCAAGATCAAATCTGTAATACAGTGTGAGGCACTCAGTTATACATAAAACATAGTATGGTGTTATACAAACTCAATCATACATATTTGAACTCTTACCTTTGTAGCTGATCTACATGTAGTATATGGTGGAGCCCGAGCTTTATCAGGTGAGGAGCAATCTCATGTAGATTAGGAGGGATATTACCACTGATGAGCATATGTGTGATATGGAGACCTCGAGCTTCTGCTGTAAGCTCTGATAATGACAGGTATTTTAGTGTCACCTGATGAATGATAGGCATTTTATCAATCTCAGGTTCTCCAGTATGCCGGTACCAGACCTCATACCCTGGACAGCAAGTAAAGACTAAAAATGAAACAAAATGTTATAGGACTTAAGTGGGACTGACTGGTCAAGCTGTAGTCATCAATTACCAATATTTGGTTATGGGATCGGATGCCTGATCCTCATAATACGAACCATGTCCTCAACTTAGCACCCGTCCAACAAAAATCTCGAAATCCAGAATATAGTCCAGTCAGATGAATTACACAACACTGCACTTTTGACTATCGTTTGTTTCTCATTAACAAATTTGCTTGTCATCAACTTTGTGCTAAAACTCCTACCTTGGGTCTCATTAGCTCTTGTATGGGTGTCTCTTAAGATACTTAAACGAGCCCCGAGCCTAGGTTCTTCATCCTGTGGCCTGATCTCAGGGGGCTTACTTTTATTGTTTCCCATGATTATCACTTGGCACCTACAAGCTATAAGAAGTATGATAAATAAGACACTGATATATCGCTGCCCTAGAATGCAAATGTCCTAAAAGATGAAAATTTCAAAATTCATGTTCGTGAAGTTTGGTGAAATTGGAGCTTATTTTACAGTTTGGTCTTTGTTTGAGTTAATTTGGTTAAATATTTTAGTTTTTATCAACGTGTAAAGATCCTATCTCATCACCCTTCTCAACTAAAATTTAGAACGTCCTAAATGATTATCCAATCACTCTAAGCCTTATGTAAACAATGATCCAATGAAAAAGGTTGTGAGAAGCCATTGAACAGAAATTTTAATGTAGATTGGAATAAGAAAATGGCCTGGCTGTGAGGTTTGATGTAAATTTTCTTCCCATGATGTACAAAAATTAGCTATATTTTATTCTTTTTGGAATTGAAGACCATATTTGTAACCTCACAAAACACAAACCTCACAAACAGATATCATTCAAATGAATGTCTAAAAATCATTCAGTAATTATTGCGAAATGGTGACCGTGAACTGCTCAGACTGTTCAATCATAAAAGCTACCAGAGTGTGAAGTTTAGCTAGTTCGGAATCATCCAAAGAGTTCCCCATACTGTGAGCCCGACTCTTTGGGAAAAGCAACGGTAGGATTTAATGTCGAAGGGGTCTTACAATCTCTCATAAATTATTTGTAATGTGTACAAGAACCGGTTAGTGTCTGAAAACCAAAGTTATGAGATTGTGAAAGGATGGAAATACTGTCACTTGATAGAACATCTCACTCAAGTCACTAGATAAAGAATGTTGTGAGTTCTGATGCAGGTCAGCTGCACGCCTAACCCCAACTAATCCTTTAGACATCAACACATCAAGTACATTAAGGCTCAGTTCTAGGCCTCATCTTATTTCTAATATTTATTAATGATCTTATAAAAGCAGCTCCTGACCTTGAATATATTTTATTTGCAGATGACACAAACATTTTTTCAACAGATTCCCATTTAGTGCAAGAAAATCTGCACGAAGTAGAAACTTGGTGTATTGCAAACAAGCTCATATTGAATTACTCTAAAACTTTCCAGGTCAATTTTAAAGCTCCAAATAAACTGATTAAAGCTCCGGAAAACTACATTTTAAATATGGGTGGAAACCAGCTTGATAATAATTTGAAATAAAAATTCTTAGGGATTGAGCTTGACAATAACATAACTTTTAAACCTCATATTGTACAAATTTGTAGAAAGCTCAATTTTATACTGTTGCTCATGCGTTCCATAAGACCATATTTAGATATTCCAATGATGATAAATTTAAACTACACATTTTTTTACCCACACTTAATTTACGGCATCGAGTTCTGGGGCCATGCAGCTGAATGCCAGATAAACCAAATTTTACTTTTACAAAAATCAGCACTCCGTGTCATTTTAGAAATTCATCCACGAGGCCATGTAACTTCATTCTTTGAGCACCTTAAAATTATGCTGGTGCAAATGCTATTTAAATATCACTTTTTAATATTATATTCAAAAACAATTGCAAATTGTGAGATCTGTGTGAGCTCACCAAATGTTAGTTTCACAAGAAGTAAACTTGGAGTTGTCCCTCAAAGAGCCAAAAACTGCAGGGGGGCATGGTCCCTGTTGACGACAGGTGTAAACCTGCTCAACAGGTACCTTCCTGGTAAAGGGGTTTGTGAGCCCCTTGGTCTGCGTGGTCGGCTGACCAGGGCCCTGTGGGGGTGTGGTGCATAGTCAACAGGCGCGGCGGGCGGGGTTCCTTGGGCTGTCTTCGGCCACATAGTTCTTGATCATACTGTTAATCGGCGGTCGCAATTCTAGTCTCTGACTACCTGATCGCTCCGATGTCATCATTTTATTTTAGAAGAACCTTTTATTACAAATAAACACAAACAGAAACCGGAAAAAAAACAATGGCAATGCTTCCCTAACTCGCCGCAAACTTGGACACCACCTCGGCCGCTCACTCTGTAGCCACCCCTCTGGGGCCCACACTCGGTCGCCGCAAATCATTTATGAAGGCAATGTCCCCCTCTAAGATGTTGAACTATGGACATATTTCTGAGTTCCAATTTGAGACTTTCTCTGGAGTTGTCATCTCTCCAGTTTGGCACTTTTATCCCACGCCGCACAAGAATAAGGAGTCAAAGAAAGGGTTATCTTGAAATCGTTTGTAATAGGATGACAATGATTTTTGATTCAGAATCTTCACCATAGAGATCTGATAGGGACATAGTTTGCGAAATAATTTTGGTATTTGGATAGTCATTTATATCAATTTCTGCCTGTTTCCGGACAAATTTCATGGAATTTTTCATGAATTTTGTCACTAAAATTGACATTTATCAGTTTCCAAGCCCCTGTTGCTTTTGAAACCCTGAGGGACAGGATTTTAAAATCAATAGGGGCTTGTGAGTGAGATAAGTACAGTCGTCTATTTCAGGATTCAAGAAATTCTTGGCATTGAAGCAATAAAACATTTTTGTGCAATAACATTGTAGCATTCCGAAAAATCAAACAGTGTAATTCATAAATCGCTTCATTATATCACCACTTTCTGAAGAAATGAATGTTTATACATCTCTGACTAACACTATCAACATAAGATAAGATAAGTATGTGGTAGGCTAGGAGTGAAAACTCAAATTTCTACACCGAACATGAATACGTGCCACTATCACTAAAACTGCCTGTAATCTTGTTATAGGCCTACTTGTACTTGTACTTTAGTACAATAGAGTCAAGTCAAGATCGGGCCCTTATTATTGCCAATGAAAAGCTAAGTTAGATTTATGTCCTTATCGACAATGGATGGACAACTTCCAATCTTAAAGTCACATGTATTGGCTTAGAAGAGTTGCAAATAGAATAGTAAGGGCCAAGGTAAATATTTTCTAGCTAACATAAATTAGACCAATTTTATGTCATTTATAGAATCATATGTGCTGTCCCACTCTGTAATCATTGTATCATATGTCAGGTCATACCGAGTATTTGGAGATACTCCCCCTGTCAAGCTGGTAGTGGCTTACCAGTAAAATGGGACCAAATGAATATACAGGCATATCGTATCAAAGTTGATTAACTGGCGGCTGACTTCAAAGGAAGTAGTCAGGCCTCATGCTTGAAAACCCTGCTATCATCGCATAAAATCAAGTTGCCGCCTCTGCAGCCTGCAACCGCTAATGAGATCAAATAAATTGTCTTTAATCAACCTTCCCCCCAAACGATTTTGCAGACCTAACAAATGTGATGGCGAGTTTTCTGCTTACCTGCAAGGGCCAAATTTGACAGCTATGGTAACCTGAACATGTATGTAACAGGGGTGTATGAACATTAATATCCAGCCCTGCGGATGAAACACCGTTCTCATTTTCAGGATGAGGGTTTTCTTAGTAATGAGGCGATAAAAAAGTGTCAGTTCAATTAAATAATCTTGTTACTTTCCAAAAAATCAAACACTGTAAAGATTTTACCGCATCATCATATCACCATTATTCTATATGAAACTTTATACACCCCACACTAACGTTATCAACATGAGATAAGCTAAGTATGTGGTAGAAGGCTGAGAATGAAAACTTAAGCGTGTAAACCAAACATGAGTACATGTCACTGCCTAACACTGCCCGTTATCTATAGCTGCCAGTCTACATTGGTATTTTAGTCCTACTGAGTTGAGGACAATATTCAATAGGGCCCCTTATCAATAAGAATATTTATCTTCAGTCATAGATGACTGAATATTTCTGTAATGATATGCTGACCTAAACCATAACTTAAATTTGCCGTGTGAAGTTTAATAATCCTAATACCAGCTACCAAATCATCGCCAAAAAAGCCCTCATTTATGCCATCAAATAAACCTCTGACCTCTTTGAAAATAACCTGTGTAGGTTAAAATCATCGCAAATAGCATCGTTAGGGCCAGGGTGTACAAATTCTAGATATCACAAATCATCAAGTTTAAGCCAACTGACAACTCTACTGCCCTGTATTTGGAGTTGTTCCCACGTAGAATGCGAGTATTACGATGACCTTAATATTATGAGTTGCCACACCTTATTGCTGATCAGTATACTGCTCTTCATATGATCACTCTGGCTGATCGACTTGTCTCTAAGTTGTCGGGAGGAGAACGTCTAAGACTCCTGATTCTCCAACTTTTTATTGAACCTTCTGCAAGTAAAATAATAAATAACATGAGTATATGATTAATTGCACTGTTCCGGGCTCAGAAGGATACATTCTGTCTTATTCTTTTATTCACCTCATGCAGCCCTTACAGCTGTGATATAGAGTTTTCCGCTTGATTGCTAGTGCTAAAATTAACGGTTATTGTAACCTTAACAGTATGTAACAGGGGTGTATACAAAAACCAATCCAGCCCCGAGGATGAAAGATAAAACACACAGCCAGCCCTTAATGGCGTTCGGCCACAATCGCCATGCTGAACACCATTTAGGGCAGGACGTGTACTAGGGGTTTGATTTATTTGTGTATACACTGAATACTGTTATCTTCATCAGGATTGCAGGAATTCTTAGAGTGAAAAAATCTACCACTGTAAAACCTTAATCACATCATTATATCAGCATTTTCTATGGGTACCTTAATACACCCCTTGGGTAACGCATTATCAACATGATATAAACTAAGTAAGTGGTAGAAGGCTGGGAATGAAAACTCAAATATCTAAACCAAATATAGTACATGACACTGCCTAACACTACACAACACTGCCTGCTATCTAAGGTTGCTTGTTAACGCTGATATTTAGTATTACAGTTTTACAGATTTTTAAGAATATACTCAACATGGTCCTCACTTATTAATGCCAATGTAATGTACAAATTTGATTTATGTCCCTATGGACAAAGGATGGACAACTTCTAATCTTGAAATATCAAATAATGTTTCAAGGGTCATTTATTCACTAATTATGCTATAATAATTTTGAAAATCAAAAGAAAGAAAAGAAATTTGTTTGTGATTCAAAGTAAGAATAATTTGTTTACCACCAAAGAAGGATTTTTCGATCACTTTGATAACTCTCACGACAACACTGCAACTTAAAAATGTCATGCAAAATGTGACTTTCATGAACGTAAATTTTACTAAATCATCGCTGATAATGCCTCCCTTGCACTCGGCGTTTAGTCGCTGGCAAAATAGCAAGTGGTAAGATCACCACAGTTGCATTTATATCACCTTCCCTTGGTAGTCAAACTGTCGTTAGTCATTTTTCCCCTCAAACGCTATGATAAGGCCAATGTCACTTAGTTGATCCTACAGTGTACTTTATAGTTTTTTACCAAATCTTGCAATAAGATCCTACGATATCCTCTCGAGTAAGATCCATTCTAACTCGATACTCAAAAATTTGAATTCATTTTCAAAGAAACTGACCTGTGCATTGACATAGACTGCACTTATTCAGTAATATTGATAGTCCATGTTTAGATGTGCTGAGTAACTGTGGTGCACAAATGGACAAGATCTGATGCCACAAAACAGAAAGCTTCTCCAAGTCACCCACTGCTAACACATTTCAATACTACTCTCTAGGAGGCCGTCAAATTCATTTGGATTTTTTATCACCCTGAAGACTGAAATAACTAGATAACACATTTATTTACATGGATCTACTTTAAGACATGCAAATACTAGTTTTTGATGTAAAGAGAACTGTTTATCTGAGTAAGTCTTGTGTGTCAAAACATCTTAAAGTTTGTAAAGATTGCTAAAAAACATCTTCAAAACTCAAAATCACTTGTTAGTAATCATCACATGATTTTGATTTTTACATCATTGAGATGCCTGAAATGAAGTTTCAGTGAAATTTGGAAATACATAATTTTCATGAAAAACAAACAGGCTACCTGTGTAAATTTTGAATTTCCTATTGAAATTCTATTGAAAGCCACTAATCATAAAGCTCATAATTGAAGCGTAACACTCGTTTTCATGCGGCCGCTTGCCTATTCAACTGAAGACCGCAGTTTGATATGAGTGTCATATCTTAGTATTTATAATCTTTGCTAAAACTGTTGCCTAGAGGTCATAGTAATCAATCTAAACTCCTGCGGGTATCATGAATAAAATAATTGGCACTGCACCCTTCACTGTTCAGTTTCGTGGTCAATGATTATCATGAAGATGAAAATTGACTGTGAAATAACAGGGAAGAATCAACGTAAGTTGATTACTGCAGTAGATGAATGCACTTTAATAATATTTTATTATCAGTTGTCAACAAACACAAACCAAGGATGTTTTTCTTTGCACTTCCATTGCGAAAGCTTCAAGTCTTCCGTCAGTATGCAAATGTACTTTGGGGGTGATTTCGTAATGCGTTGTGCCACAAAATTCCTTCCGACCTCGGGAAGTTCCCCATCAAGTGAGAATGAGGATGTTTTTGCTATATTGGATAACAACGCTGCAGTGCTGGCTCGTGAAAAACTAACTAACTAACTTGCAATCTCATCTTTGGTCTGCTAGATTATGTAAAATTCAGTGCCGATAATGGTTATTGAGGTTGGCAGAGCCTTCGGCCATTCATGTTGTGTGATAATGCCACTCCGATGAAAAGCAGTCGATTCAAGATTATATTGGTCTGTATGAGTATAAATATTAAAAAGCTCTGCTATGGGTCTTTGAATATTCCTGTTATAATGTAGAGTGACCACTGTCCTGGTGACAGCATTGATAAGATAAGCTTACCTTGTATCTGTAGTCAGCAGACGGAAATGAAGGTGATCCACGTAATCCTCTCTGTCTCTACCAGTAATATAAGTCTGTAGCAGTGGTCACCATCCAATGATTTCTGATTTTCCAGTACTACCAGTACATGTCTACACAGGGTATCCAGCTTTGAGAAGTTAATATCTGTTTTCTAGTGATGTAGATGGCTTGATTCTATATGATATAAACACAGAGTAACAGTAAATATCCTTCCTCTGGCCTTGACTTGTTGTTATACAATGGCAGGCGGTGCATTGTGTCTCTAATTCATCATCTCTGGCAACCTTTCAATTGCGCAATATGATGAGATATTAATGAACAAGCGCATACCAAGGGGCGTAAAGAAGTTACAAACCTCCCCTTGTTTGCAAACAGTTCATGATGCGATTAATATGTCTATGTTTGATTGTGTAATTCTCTATTGTGCATTGACAAGGGCTGCTCTATCAAGTATTGTCTCATTAATTATGTTGTACGGTGAGTGCAACCAGTAATCTTTACTGATGTTTTCTTTTATAATACTACACCTGTTGCTTGTATCACTAGCCAAAACATTTGTGACAGACGTCAATCAACCATTGATATTGTTGATATCGGTTTACATCGACATCAGTCATAGAATACAGACCCTACTGGATCTGAGCCAAATTATGTTAGTTGTTGTATAGCAATGCGGATATTTTGGCTGTAAATTCAAAGCTACAGATATTATTCAATTGATATGCTATGACAAACTTGTCTCAATGATGTAGTGGGGGGGGGAATTAAGTTTTAATGTCAAGTTAGTTGGATTAAACAGGAAGTGAGTTTTAACCATGAGGCTAGTTTTAGCACTTAAAAGGTGTCGAGAGAGCTGGTAGTAGCATTGGCATTGGCATTGGCAAAGTGGCTGATTATGAAATGCTACCACCAGCACTCCCGACATCATTTAAGCGCTTAAACTACTATTAGGCTGATCATGTGTTGTGCTTGATTCACTGCCAGTATTTTGTCTGAGTGAGCGATTTAACAACATGGGTCAGCTCAGGTGCCTGTGTCAGGATGGTTACCCTGTACAATCCTCCACCATTATCAGGCAAATGATATTGTTAAATATGTCTTGGGCTACACATCCTTGCCATTGCAAACCTTCCATCATGTAACTAGAGAAAAACGGTGTTAAAATAGATTTGTTTTGGTATTCTTTGCGGTGACAGAGTTGTAATAAAATGCCTTTATAAAGGTCTAAGCACACCTGCCCGATTTCAGTGAGACGACCGAGGGCAAAACCGTTTCCGGGCCTAAACGGCCGTTATGGGCAAAACACACGTGACCGCTTTCAACCGAGCCGATTTTATAAACCCGATCAGTGTTAGGTTCAGAGGTCAAGTTAATCCAATCAGAAGAGTCTCATATTTTCACACACTTCGTGAGACAATAATATTATCAATTTACCTTGCTGCTTGTGTCTAAATTTCTCTGAGCTTTGCTTTACTTTCCAATCCACTACTTTACTAACTTTGTGACTCTTCAACATGAGACCTGATCAGGTTATTGCTGCAATAGGGTTGCATCTTGTTAACCTGTACCAGCTTCTGCTGCAGGTTATTGGTGGAGAGGAGAGACAGGAAAGAAGGTATTGGGTACACCCAATCAATGCCAGCAGGTGAGAGGACTACATAAAATAATTATATTTAGGTTGTATACTAACTTTCTTACTACTTTTAGAACCACTTCATTCATTTTAAAGACACCATCTTTCAGCAAGCTCATATATGTAGTGTGCTAGTTCAGTTGGTGTAGGTGGGCTATGGGCATGAAGTTGTTGTAATTGTGTCTTCAATATGGTGTGATCACTCTCTCTGAGAGTTCTCACTACACAACAACTGCAGTCAGTCTGTCATGGGCCCCTGCTGGGGCTTTGCAAGCTGGACTTTGTAAATCAATTTTTGTCCAGTATCAACCACATTGGTACATACGGATATGCAGGTCCCAGGGGCTTATGACTATGCCTGTCCATGTCAAGATTGTATCCTTAGTCAATTTGTTTTTGTGTACCAAGTTCCATTTCATACCTTGTATGTATGTGAGAAAAAATGCCTGACCAATCTTTGGTGATGATTCAATGGCTTTCTTTGTAATGATTCAGTTTAAAGTAGTAAAATGTCAGAGAGTGAGTTGCATTTGTAATCACATTTTACAAACATCAAAACATTGAAAGCCACCCATCACAATCATTTTGAAATTCTTTTCTTTTTCACAGAGATGAACTGGGATTGTTTGGCAACCTGGTGCAGGAGCTGCGGAACTATCCGGAGAAACACCAGGAATACTTCCGGATGTCAAAACAATCTTTCGACCATATCTTAAGCATGATTCAGGAAGATATCACCAAAGAGGACACGGAAATGCGCAAAGCGATCAAACCCATGCTCAAGCTCGCAGTAACACTTCATCACCTAGCAACAGGATCCGACTACGGGACAATACACAAACACTACCGACTCGGTGCTTCTAGTGTCCGTGGGATAGTCCACGACGTCTGTGATGCCATCTGGAAACGAATGCAGCCAGTATACCTGCGACAACCTGAGACAGAGGCTGATTGGAAAACTATTGCAGACGGGTAGGCTTTAAATTGATAAAGTTAATGATGTTTAGTTGTTCATGCATGGTTGAAAACATGTGTTTGTAATCATTCATCAGCCTATTGTGGCCTAATATTAATTAAAATCGAGGCTGTCTCCAGCGAGCAGAACCCATTTTCAATTGTTGCTGCTAACATAATCCAGTGTGTGACCAACAACAGGTGTACCAGTGCTGTTTGCATTCAGTTCGAACATCAGTGTCTCATTCTATCGGTAGTCGACTGTTTGGCAGTTTACTGATGACTTGCTGCAATATTTGACAATTGACAAGCATGCGTCCCAACTACTAATACAAACCTTTACCGCCAGCTTTTGATGTGACTGATGGTGTAGCACCTCTGTCATTAGCCACTCAATTGCAAACGGTATACAGTCTTATTAACCATCCAACTCTACTGCATGATCCAGTGTGTGACCAACAACAGATGTATCAGCGCTGTTTGCATTCAGTTCGAATGTCGATGTTGTCATTCTATCGACAGTCGACTGTTTGTCAACTGATGATTTGTTTGTTATATTGGAAATTCAACAAGCATGTAGCCTTCCCGCTAATACAAACCTTTACCGCCGGCTTTTGATGTGACTGATGGTGTAGCACCTCTGTCATTAGCCACTCAATTGCAAACGGTATATAGTCTTATTAACCATCCAGCTCTACTGCATGATCCAGTGTGTGACCAACAACAGGTGAATGAGCGCTGTTCGCATTCAGTTCGAACATCGATGTTGTGATTTATCGACAGTCGACTGTTTGTTAACTGATGATTTTGTAAGGATGACATCAGATGTGAATAGACAAATTCATATCATCATCATTAATATGTCATCATGTTAAGAATGTGCCAAGATTCATGACTGATTGTGCTGTCATCGAAATTAATTGATTGAATATTCATTTGCTCGCTGTATCCTGATTACATTTTGTTACCATCATATGAACTGCTGTATTACTATTGGTTTAGATATTTTATGTCTCATATATATATATATATATAAGTTTTACTATCAAATAAACCAGTTAATAAGTTGCAACGAAGTAGCGTAGTACTTCTAAATGATCACAAATACCCACCACAACTTGTAAGGACAGCGCACCCTTACATCTGGTGACAGAACTGGGATTTGAAAGTTGAGACAATGGATCCCGGAAATCGCAATGAATATGACGGTGGCGAGGAGGTCAACCGCAATGAAAAAAACGGTGGCGAGGAGGTCGACCGCAATGAATATGACGGTGGCGAGGAGGTCAACCGCAATGAAAAAGACGGTGGCGAGGAGGTCAACCGCAACGAAAAAGACGGTGGCGAGGAGGTCGACCGCAATGAAAAAGACGGTGGCGAGGAGGTCGACCGCAATGAAAAAGACGGTGGCGAGGAGGTCAACCGCAATGAAAAAGACGGTGGCGAGCAGGTCGACCGCAACCTCGAGAACGAGGAAGAGGAGCCAGTAGACAAGGCTCTGCAACAAATAAATGATTACTTGGGAGCTATCAGGCAGGATATGCAAGCCCAGGAGGAAGCGTGGAAGGAGGACCTTGCGCAGTTAACAATGACATTTGCTGCTCAACAAAAACAGCTAATGGAACAGCTCACTGAGCAGGTGACCAAGCAAATTGAGGAGATGGGGAAACAGATGATGACAAAAATGGCAAATGAGCCAGTAGACGAGGCTCTGCAACAAATAAATGATGGCTTGGGAGCTATCAGGCAGGATATGCAAGCCCAGGAGGAAGCGTGGAAGGAGGACCTTGTGCAGTTTACAATGACATTTGCTGCTCAACAAAAACAGCTAATGGAACAGCTCACTGAGCAGGTGACCAAGCAAATTGAGGAGATGGGGAAACAGATGATGACAAAAATGGCAAATGAGAGATCATGGACGACAATGGGACGAATGGCTACAGCACCAGTAATAAACACAAACATGAGGACACAGACACAGCTGAATGTTGAACAAACACCAAGCCCAGGTAAGAGTTATCCATCAGCAAGCAGTAATTCAAATAATTCAGGAAAGAAAGATTGGGTACAGTTAGGTCTCAAATTTACTGCCAAATCCATCCAGCAACAATCAGGTGAAAATGTGAAAACCAGTCAACATGGTAATATTAGAGATCATAATCAATTTAGAGAACACGCCCGTGGTAGAGGCAGAAGTAGAGGAGGTCGTGGTACACACACTATGGCCAATTCTCAGGTCCCTCAGGAGCCTCCAGATCCAGGAATTAATCAACCATCTGAAAATACAAATAATAGGCATTATGAGGAGTTTGACAATCGCATATTTGACACATGTGCCATTGATGTGATTGATGACATTGACTATGACAATAGGAATGTGACCACTGGATTTTCAAATGACACGCAACAGTATGTGTCAAAGAAAACAATGACTGGGACAAAAATTTCCAAATATAGACTAACATCTGGACTTGTTTTTATCATCTTAGCTATTTGTATGACCCTACTAGGTTTTGTCGGTAACGTGAATGTAACAACACCAATGATATGCAAAACTGATCATCCGGTTGCTAAATTCAGACTGCCAAAACTATCAGGTAGTGATTTCAAACGTAGCCACATGGACTTGCATGCACCAATAGACCAGAATGTGACTTTGTTCAAACCGAATCTGATTCAATATAAATCCAAGGCACATCACTGTAACATACACAACACATGCAGGATTTTTGGTGAGTATAGGAATAGGACGACTACACACACAAATGAACTCGTGACAATGGAAACTTGCAAAAACATGGTACAATTTAAAAGGGCACCTTTTGGTGACATGACTGAAGTAGGTGGTATATACCAAACTCAAATTGCAACTGATTTTAAATATCACATAGGATTTAAGTGCTGCACTGACTATGACTTTTCATCTAAGAATGCTTTTCTCTATGAATCTGTGGTAATTATCAGACATGGCAAAGATGAGGACATGCAGAGCCAGGTGGGTAGCACAGCTCACTGTGACTACCATTCAGGTTTTTGTAATTTGTTTGATGAATCAGGACTGTTATGGACACAAAATAAAAAAGAAAAATGTCTCTATTTACCGCATATATTCTATCAAGGAAAACTACTGCAGAGGACTTGGCTATCAAATGACGGGGAATTGGCCTTGGCTTTTGCAAACCCAAAGCGTATTCAGCAAAATGAGGACTGTGGCAGGTTTGTAGACATAACTGACCAGGGTGTCGCAGTTAAAGTTGGTGACCTAACTAAGACAAGGGAGAAACGACAGATAAAGGGGACCGTTTTAGCGACTGAATTGAATTCTAGACTACAGGCAATTGGAATACATGGTTCACAGAATTTTAACAAGATGTTTCACACAACATTTAGGCTAACTTGTCAAAATATGATGAAGATGGCGGATCTTTTACTTGTATCACTTGATGAACATCCTATTCTGTCTGGGAGACATCTGTTGAATAATTCATACATTTATGCACAGAAACCACATGATTTCATAACCATCTATCCTTGTCAGCCAGTGGACCACTATGAGATTATCTCTTCACCAGAACAATGCACGAAACGAATTCCAATGGCTGTTTCATTAGGTGTCACCAACAGGACTATGTGGTTAAACCCTCATGACAACAATCTGCATGACACTCCAAGCCTCATTGACTTTGCATTAAATCAGGAGATTCCAATGGTAATTGGTGGAGATTTATTCTTCTATGCACATATTTATGGGACTGTCAGGAGGGCCAGTGGCATTGACAAGCTGAATACGATAGCGCTTGATTTTTCTGATTTGGGAAACAATATTGGTCAACCTGTCATACATAAACTACTATTATATGATTGGCATTTATTTAGAGGAAAATTTACATTGAATGACTTGACAGGTGCCATGCAATATCAACATACGATACTTGGGAATCTAATAGGCATTACAGACAATAATAATGCAAACAAAAACCCCCTTGAGGAAATGCATGATTCCTTGAAGGTTGCATGGGCATTGGCAAGGGATAACTTGGAATGTGCGCAAACTAACTATAAATACTACCATGATCTTAATACTAACAGACATCAATATAAGGTTGGGGATGTGGTTTACGTGAAGGTTCCCCATATGGCAGTTGGCAATATTAAGAAATTTTCTTCTTCATATCAAAGGCCTTATCTGATTGTTATGTTAAATTGATTAAATGCTGATGTTAGGGCACTAGGCACAACTGGTTTGCCAGTGGGCACTCAGTTCACTACCCACCTGTGCGTTTGAAGAAAGCTAAGGCACCTTTGACATCTGATTTTACTCCTGCCAGCTATGTATCTGTAAAGAGGAAACCTGCAACTAATCCTGCTGTGGCCGTTCCAGCTTCTAACTCTGCTACACCAGCTCAGAATGATTCTACTAAGACAAGTTCACATGGCTATAATCTACGAGCTAGGAATAACTAATCCCTTCGCACATACACTTATGACAGCTTATGACAGCTTATGCAATTATTATTCTATTTATAAATGTATCTGACTTAATAATAACCGCTATAAACTAACTGCTTCATCGCTATGGCATGGGCATATACAATAACATTGGTGATGTCTGGCTGAATGATGTGTTATTCAATTGACATGTAATTGTGCCCAAAAATTATTACCCACAATTAATACCCACAATTAATACCCAAAATCATCACACGAGCTTATTACAAAAAAAAAAATAAATAAATAAAAGAGAATTGGTATCTAAGACGAAAATGGTCCCACCTGAATATTTTGAGTGCGTTTTGAGTTGTTGTGCACTCTTTTGGCTGGCCACTTGGATTGAGCAGTCTCTCTTCTGTGGATCTGGAGTCTTGACGCTCTATGGAGGAGTGGTATGGCGTATCCTGGACTGGAAAGTTGCTTGGATGGAAACATTGCACACTGTGGACATGCAAAACAGTGCTGCGTGGATTTGGAATCTTCACACTCTATGGACGAGTGGTATGGCGGGACCTGGACTGGTAAATTGCTTGGATGGAGACATCGCACACTGTGGACAGGGAAAACAGTGCTGCGTGGATCTGGAATCTTTCTTCTGACCTCACCAAGTTCAAAGAGATGGTCGTATATAGGATAAAGAAGCCAGGGGAGTTTGGCGCCTCCTACTACTGGTCTGCCGAAGACTTCCATCTCTGGTGTGTGTCACAGCTCTTGATTGTCAAGATGGGCTGTACCTGTGTGCATTCAGCACCTGGATTTCCGATGGAGTGAAGGATGAATCGGCATGGTAGTGGAATGTGAAGGACATTGTAATGGATGGTCTGAGTGATGGAACCCTCTACTATGACTGGATCGGAGAAGAGATGGAGTGGAATAATAACCCTTAAGTTAAGTTTAAAGATATGACATATTGACATTGAAACTTGAGAGGGGAGGGATGCATTCTATTGATAGACAACCATAAAAACAAAAAGAAAATGCATTCCTCATGTATTTAGTGGCATGAATCACCTTCATAATTAAATGATCTATAAAATTTTAATATCTTTATATCGGATACAACCAATGCATAACATAATATTCTTTACATTGAACATTTACATGTAGATTAGCTGATTAATATTTTTAATGAATACATTTTATTACTTTCAGAGACAGAATAGTCCTTCGGACTTTCTTGAGTAAAACCATACTAGTGCGACTGATCCCTATGATGGTAACCGAAAGTAATCCAGTATACACAGCGGAAGCGTTAAACCCTGAGTTGAAAAGGCAGTACAATTTTAGTGAAGTATGGCACAAACAATGAAGTCTACCCAACATAATAACCTTCATTACACAACTAAGACAAGTCATGTTCTCCTACAGTAAAAGAGGACAACTCCTGATACATCAACAGAATACACCAGAGATGAACACTGAAGGCTGATTAAGAACCAACAACACCACATCAACAAACAGCAGCCTCATCAACAACCAACATACCAAGAAATCCCCAACAACACCAAACAACAACAAAGAACAATCTAAGCTGAGAGATAAACCTACAAGAACCAAAGCTCCCCCCCCCCCCCCTTTACCTGACCACAATAGATCTTCACCAACTAAAACATCGACTACCAACTACTCAACAATTCCAGAAGCTAACATTACCACAAGATACAACTAACTCTATCGGCTTCGCCTGAGAGGGGAGGTGTAAGGATGACATCAGATGTGAATAGACAAATTCATATCATCATCATTAATATGTCATCATGTTAAGAATGTGCCAAGATTCATGACTGATTGTGCTGTCATCGAAATTGATTGATTGAATATTCATTTGCTCGCTGTATCCTGATTACATTTTGTTACCATCATATGAACTGCTGTATTACTATTGGTTTAGATATTTTATGTCTCATATATATATATATATAAGTTTTACTATCAAATAAACCAGTTAATAAGTTGCAACGAAGTAGCGTAGTACTTCTAAATGATCACAAATACCCACCACAACTTGTAAGGACAGCGCACCCTTACAATTTGTTTGTTATATTGGAAATTCAACAAGCATGTAGCCTTCCCGCTAATACAAACCTTTACCGCCGGCTTTTGATGTGACTGATGGTGTGGCACTTCTGTCATTAATCACTCAATTGCAAACGGTATATAGTCTTATTAACCATCCAACTCTACTGCATGATCTAGTGTGTGGCCAACAACAGATGTACCAGTGCTGTTTGGTATCAATAGTCTAATTAACCATCCGGTCCTGACAACATGATTATATGATCAGTATGGGTCCTACTATTTTCTGTATAGTCTATATTTTCTAAATGTAATTTGGAACAAATAGATTACACATGTCACTCAATTGACAACAATAGCAAACTGTTCTATCCTGGAGTCGGAAAGCATGTCTTCAAAATAGCTGGACACTGCATACATGGAGCCGGTATTTGAAATTAACAAATTAATGATTAAAATTGTTTGGTCTAGTATCGGACTTGCCTGGAGGTATATAATTGAGTAACCACTCTTTGAATAGGCAAATGATTGCAAATTCACCATTGCAATGTCATTTTTTTCGGTGCATACAATGACAGCACTAAATGCTTTTGGTTGTTGTTTTTATCACAAAAAAGTTTTTCTGCATCGATTCTCTACTTTGAATTTTAGGTTCAGTGAGAACTGGAACTTTCCACACTGCGTTGGAGCGCTAGACGGTAAATAACAGTTCTCAAAATTAATTGGCCATGACCTTTGAATAACCATCATAGAATATAATGTGTGGTATTAAAGCCTGGTGACAAATTGCAGCCAAATTGCAAGACTTTTGGTCTTGCAAGGATTTGCAACAGTTCTTCTATTCTGAACCACATCTCAGCGTCTCAAGACTCTTGCAAGCCTTGCAAGACTAATCTCAGAAGTCTGACGGCGTCAGAATTCTAAGATATTTGCAAGACAGTTGCAACAGAATATCTTAGAAAACTAACTGTGAACCAAAGGGCAGAGATTTTGGCTGTATATGCGATATGGACTAAGATTTGATAAAACTCAGAGATTCTGCAATCAATTGATAACTGCAGTCTTGGAAGTTGTAAGATTATTGTGCAACTGCTGCAAGAATTCTAGAGTAAATTTTTTGCAATTTGAACTACAAAATCTCAAGACTGGTAGGACAATTGCAAGAGCGTTGCAAGAGTTTCGAGACTCTTGAGATTGCCCACTGCAATTGGGCACCAGGCTTTATTTGATATCTGCTAGGAAATAATTAAATTTCAAGTGTTTTTTTATTACTGGATCTCTGAGATAAGTATATTCGATAGTATCCAATCTATAACTGTCCAAGTCTGGCAAAATAAAAGCCGAGTCATCTTACACCATCAAGTGACTTTCGAATATCCTTTCTAATGATTTTCTTTGAACAGGAAAGCATGTTATTATCCAGAAACCCCATGGAGCTGGTTCTCAGTGGTACAACTATAAAGGAACTCACTCGATGAACCTGATGGCCATGGCTGACTCTTGTTATCGTTTTATCTCTGTGGACATTGGACAGCTTGGTTGTGAGGCGGATGGGGGTGTCTGGGAGTGGTCCAACTTCAATCGTAGAATGCAGAGTGGTAGGGTTCAACTAAGATATAAGAAATTTCTTGCACATAATAGGCTACATTTTGAGTCCCATCCATTTTTTGGGCTGATTCGCAAATGTAAATCCCTTCATCTCATGATGTCAACCCTATCTCCTATTTCACAGAGATTGAGACCGAATATAAACATACATACATTCAACAATCAAACTTGGGTACATCCTCAGCTGTACACTTATAAAGCTAGGCAAAGATTGCAGCTACATATATAATATTCAGTAATTTATCTTCTTTCATTTTTATTATCCTATTTGACCTTGAAAATGGCAACATAAGCATTGTTATCTTTCAGCTCGACTTCCTATTTCATTAGTAATGTTCTGCTTTCAGGAGAAGTGAGGTTACCATGTCCCGAACCAGTTGGCGAGCATATGCTACCATATGTCATTGTCGGGGACGAGGCCTTCCCTCTCAAGCCCTACCTCATGCGTCATTTCCCTGGTAGAGATATTAGGAATAATGAGGAACGGAGAATATATAACTATAGACTGTCTAGAGCTCGCAGGGTCATTGAAAACGCTTTTGGTGAGTTCAAAATTTGGAGTCGTAGCAACTTGCGTGCAGCATAATACATAATTGAGCGTGTTGTATGAATAGGCTTGTTCCACTATCACTTTTTTCTCAATAGAAAATCAAATCTGGCCGTATCACAAGGTTGGGGTGTTATGATGTACTAAAGTTTTAATTTCTAAATAGCCTATAGCTATGATGACAGTTGAAGTTGTGCTGTAGTGTGATTCAGCTGAAAAGTCACTTGCATTTTTGTTTTCAAACTGACAGGTCAAGCCCACCTGTAATGTCAAAATTAATATTTGAGTTTTTGCACAGGCATCTCTCTGTAAACCGAACTGAATGAAAATCACTACTATATAACAAAACTACTCTTGGATATATACTGAATGTGAAAGGTTTATGTAAGCATCCTGATGTTCCCTTTTCCTGACGGTGGTTGTGTGATGCGTGCCAATGTTTATCATAGACTCAATCACACCCATTACGCCTGTTGGGGACACTCACATCGTCCCTCACACATCCATGACTGTTTAAATCAATGTGCGTTATATAATGTAATTTTTGTTTTGGCAGGTATTTTGACACAGCGGTGGACGTTGTTGAAGAAGCCAATGATGGGACTTCCAGTCAACATTGAAAGGAAAGTTGGTGCAATGACTGTACTACACAATTATCTATTGATAAACCATGACCGAAGTTATCTTCCTCCTGGCGTGGCGGATATGATCAATGGCAATGATGAAGGTGGACAGAATGGCATCTGGCGCCAGGAAGCTGGTCTTCCGCAGGCTGAGGCCACACAACAGCGAAATTGGGAGGCTACTGCGAGTGCAGTTAGAAACGTTTTTGTTGAATATTTTAATCGGCCTGGGACTGTGCCATGGCAGCAGGAAATGCTGGCCAGAAAGCGGCCAACCCTGCCATGAAATTAAACCATAATATTGTCACAGAATATTTTATCATCTATATTTTCAAGTTATTTTTTATATATCTTTGCAAGCTACTTTCAATCTATACATCTTACTAAAATGTACAACAAAAATAGCAGAACTCTAACTTTTCATCACATTTATTATGATTTAAATTAATAATTAATCATCTTTGCAATGTAAATATTATAATCTATTTTTGTGTATATATATATGTATATATAAATAAATGAGCATAAGACAGAATATTATAACATGATGTGGTAAGAGTATGATTGCTGCTCACATTTGACCCATGTACTCTGAATAGTTAAAAGGCGTGGCAAGCTCAAATTTCGCTCGCGGAGTCGTTGTTATTGAGGATGTTGTTTGTGATTGATATTTTGTTTCAAATATCACTTGCTGGATTTTCAGTTTCAAATTGTCTTTTTCGTATCCTCATTTCGGAAGCTATAAAGCTTCCGAAGGCATCGTCCGCGTCCTTGCTGTCCACTGCTGATTTTAGCATTTTAGTTGTGTCCTGTATCTCGCTCAGGAGTGTGTCTTGTATACCAGTCGTTGCCTTGTTGCCTGTTGATCTTTTTTTCTTGTGATAAGTGCTGGCCGGGCCGGGCCTACAACATGAATATAAACACTGGGATAACATTACAAATACATGAGGTGCTGTGGGCGGACTGCAGCCTTTATGCCAGTGCGGCCTAATAAGAAACTTTTTGCTGCCTTATTGTGGCCATGCCTGTAAAAAACTATTGCACATATTTGATTCCCGTATCGTTACTTGGATGTCCAAGTATGCATAGCGCTATGTAATCGCAATAAATATTCCAAAATAGTGGCCATTCTGTATTATGCATGTAGCTAAGCTTCCCAAGTCGTGCTGCACAAAAAATCATAACTGTACTGGTGCCAAATACTTTTTCAAAATAATCCAGAACAGTGAACTTTGAATGTTGAAATTACAGCGTTTTGTAATATTACTGTTTTATTATTCTTTGCAAATCTGTCATTTTGAACAAGAAAGGCAGATTTGTATCAAAAAGTTCTCACGTTACAAGAGCTTCTGCATATTGTCTGAAATGTTCCAGATTTCCTCTCATTTCACAAGTGTTTGCAAAGCACCCGTTCCCACAACCACCCTGCCCTATACCATACACACCAAACACAGGGATACAGACATTATACAAGCAAATCCCAGAAACCATTATGTAATATGATGTAACAAAACTTCAGAAGATTAAACCAGTAGTTCTGTTGAGCTGATGTTTCTTTCCACATACCGCACAGTGCTTAAAATGCTGCATAATTTAAATAAAGGATGCCCACCCATGCCCTAGAGGAGTAAATGTTAGCTAGAGTTTTATGTTAAGCTAGTTCGTCGGTGACTTAATGTAAGCTATCACAAACATTTGGCTAGCTGTAGTGTTGGTGTATGTACAGGCAATGAAGTGAGTGTATGTAAGCCAAACGTAAATGTCGCTATTTCAATAATGAGAGAAATAGCAAAGACTTAACTCCTTATATGTATGTGTATATATATATATATATATATATATATATGTATACATAAATATAAGAAAGCTGCCCTCTTGTCTAACGATAATTGTATCAAGGCCAACAAATTATCAAAAATTCAACTGTTTGTTTTAAATTATTCGGATTCAAGCATTTTGGTTAAAATTGAGGCTTACGTTTTCCTGATGAGGGAACAGTAACCGGCTCGTCTTGGCTGGCTGGGCTTTCAGCAGGTAAGGTTGTTGCTGGCGGGCTCAACAGGGCAAGAAGTCTATCACTCACTGTAAAAAAACGTACCGTTAAGATCAAAGGAATGAACTCAAAATACCTGAATCATGAAGAAGAGCAGCAGCCTAGGAGCACTGGCTACAGAGACAGAAGAATTGATGCTGATAGTCTTAATGTGTCTGGTTACAGAACTGACATGTTATCTATGATGCAAGAAGAGCTGTGATGTTTTACTAATCACATGGTATACACAGATAGTACACACCACAAGTCTCTGGTAGTTGTTACGGAATAATCATGATGCCGAGGCACTTACCAGACTGGGACGTAACCAATGGTGTATCTCTGCTGGATGCCTGAAAGGGCGAAACCTGGTTTACTCGGGTAAGACAATGCTGAGCTTGCTCTTGTGCTGCTTTCAGAGCTTTCTGAGGCGGGGGCATTGCTTCGTCCTCTGTCACCTCTGCTGCTGTTATCTAGTGTTCTGTGAACAAGATTTAAAGAACTGTGTTAAATCTCATCAGAGCTGACAAAGCACCGCAGGTACAATATACAATGTTAAAATTATGCAGAAACCTCTAATAAAAATGAAGTATAGAAAAATAAAGATCAGAGGTTACCAAAATATTGCTTACAAAATTGAAAAAAGAATTTCGTACTTTTAGCAGTTCTACACAGGTTTGGTCTAAAAATTGTAGGCTTACGAGAGGATATTCTAGCAGATTTCGTTTAATATAGTTAAAAAAGGATTCATCGGATCATTGGCTATTTTCATAAAATGTTTGGCGCTGATATTAGTTGTAAAAACAGATGGAGTGGTCAGATTTAAAACTTCTAAGCGCTCATCATAACGAAGATCAGGTAAAATCGTTCTGGTTGCTGACCTTTGAATTCTTTCTAGCCTGGTCTTATCAGTGTCCGATAAAATTGAATGGATATTATTCTTGGTAGGATAGGCTTGATGCAGCTTACTACCAGGTCTCTAATACTAGAACATATGTTTGGAAGATATGCCAAATATTCTGTATGATTAAGGTAGCATGAAAAACTTTATATTACCTCCTCTTTTTCTTGTAGTCAAGCAGCCAGAGCATCTGCTGATAGTAAACATATGGCTTCCACCCAGTCAGGGCTCCAGCTGCACTGGCACTTTGTCTTTCTTTCGAGGCTATCAATTTGGTAAAACCATCCCTGATGCTCCCCCACTTTTCTTTGCACACTTGACCAGCTGTGATAAGGAAAGTAGAGAAAAAACATGTTTTAATAGACAGGTCAACGACGATAGCGGCAAACAATGCAATTGTGTTGGTGTATGTTGTGTTATTATTTAATGCGAAGCCTTGCCAGGAGGTGATACGCCTGTCATATCCAGCTATACTGAAGATACCAAAGCATGAACCCAATTCATGATGGCTTCAAAAACTCCGACTGATAAAGAACTACAATGAAAACTGACTTGTCTCCCTTCCAGCAAGATTCATGTGGCCGTCGGTGATAAGGGATGTAGAAACGGCTTCCCAGGCATAAAAGTTTGTCTCAGCATCTTTTTTTCCAGGTGCAGTACGATCATAAAGAACAGGGTGTGCCTTTACCGCCTCTATTAAAAGCTCCTGCCATGAAGAGGCTGCCCTCTGCAGCCGAAGGCTCTCTTGCTCCTCGGAGTAAAAATCTAAATCTTCGTCCTGGTGTTCCATTGTTGTGAATGATGACCAGTCCCTGCAGCAACAACAGCTAGGCCTTTTGTTGTTGTGACCAATCCCATTCTAACCAGAGCTAATATATCAATAGAGCTTCGAAACTGGTGCGTGGTCTGGGCGTGTACTATATTATGACCTGAAAAAATAGCACTGTACACTAACTAATGGCAAAATATGACTCGCTTAGCAAATCTGGTGTATGTAATGTTATCTATAGAAAATTTAACTATAAAGACAATCTGATTCTAACTACAACAATGTGAGCAAGGAGTTGGATGAGTTGATGTGAGTGCAATGGTGTTTGTTTCAGATGACAAAGTTATTTAGGCAAGAAGTACATGCTAATACCATAGTAGTAAGAAAGATGAAAAGTGAGGAGTTATTTTGATTTATTAAGAGGGACTCTCACGGTGTAATTCCGTCACATCCAGTCTGCTGGAACAGGGAGGTTGGAAGCACAACTTTCTGTAGTACAGTTGAATCAACTCCAGTTGTTTAGGCCTTGACCACTCGGGCATTCAACCACTGGACTTGCACCAAATACAGATGGCCTGTGGTTGGAAGATAGTCTAGAGCTGCACATGACCAGAAAAGAAGACTATAAATTTTATTCCTTATTTCTCTCTAGGCACTCTGGATCTCTCTGTTGCAAATGAACTCGAGAATGCGGTGAGATATTCGGCTACCATAGAATTAATACAGATTTCCAATGATGATTCGATGTACTGAACATCCGATACAGGTCTGAGGGATGGAACTCAAGAAACAAGTACAAGATGTCGCATAGAATCTCCTACAGATTAGCGATTCAAGGTAGGAATTATTTCTTACAAATATGACAGACTAGTCAAATATTTCAATGTTTTTTATCGACACGCCAGGTTTTTCTTAGGCATGGATATCCAACAAGCGCTTTAAAGTTATACAGGGGGTCTTTCAATTAGAAACAGCCAAAATCACAATTTGATCGCTCACTCCCTGAGTGAGTGATACCTGCTAGGCTCTCACTTTCAGATCGCTCACTCACTTGATGGAACTATATACATTCAGAGTGAACGATTTGAGAGCGATTTTGTCTAATTGAAAGACCAAGTGAGTGATAATTTTGGAGCGATGTGATAGTGATAACTTGCTTTAGTAAAGGATCGCTCTCTCTAATTGAAAGACCCCCCTGATTAGAAATCTAAATCATAGCTTTAATACTTATATCACAGTATTTCTCTGATGTTACAGTTCATCGAAGACTTTCTTGACTGGCAAACTAAATTGGAGGACGAAGTATATGGTGTCGACATCACGGATGCAGATAGGTCAAAATGTCTGCTTTGCATTCAGACAAGAATCAGCTGGAGAATCACTTGTAAGTACACTTTACAATGTGATGCAAAATCTGTGATATTGATCAAGATTGTGGAAATCAAGATCTACATAGAATGCCATTTTGCACATACTTCTTCTCACCTAGCCGGCTGTATCCTTAGCACATACTATATTAGGCTAAATTCAAGTCTAGCTCAACATCTTTACTTTATTATAGACTCCCACCTCAATTAACCAAGATTAAGTGTGAGCTATCATTACGCCATTATAATATTCTTACAGGGCACTCCTTCTTAGCGCTCACTAAGGAGTTTTTGACTGAGAAAACGCTTTGTCAAGATAGCTTGGAGCAGTACTTTGGTCACCAAAGAGCCAAAACTGGCAGTAACAATGCTCCAACTTTGAGCGAGTTTCTAAATACAGCCAGGATACTGACAGTGACACAAGAGGCTGAATGTACTATATCCAAAGGGAACTACACTAAACTTTAAAAAGACACTATGGTGATCTCTGAGGAGCCAATGGAGAAAGGAAGTTGACAAAAGAAATGAGTCATGAGTTTTTGTTAACCATTGTTGGGCTGAGAATGTAAAGTATTACATAGCAATAGTATTTGAATAAAATTGCAGAAGTAAAATTACATAAAAGAGACTTAGAAAAAATTAGATACAGATTTTCCTGAAACCACAAGATCAGTTTGATTCTTTTATTGTGAACTCTGTCTAAAAACTGGCAGAAGGATTTTTTTTCTTATTGCTGTCTATTTATTGTTTACATCTATTTATAAATGCCACACACCTCACTCTGGAAAACTTTTGCACTACCTTATGAAATTAATCAAAGGCATCAGAACTTGGTATGTTACAATCTACTGTGAGCCACTGGTTGTGAGCCTTGTCAGCGTGCAGTATAGAGTCCATGACAAGATCTCTTACGTTGCAATTACTGCTCACATTGGAAAGAGTGGCAGATGAATGAGAATCAAGCGCAATGAGAAATGTAGAAAGCTGGCTGATACATATGTAAGTGCACCACGATCTAGAGGCAAAGAATTTCCCCCTATTAGACTAGCGAGAGAGTTCCCCTGAGGTTGAGTTGAGGTACTGCTTGCTTGCTCAGGATAATTCTGTTGTGCAGCCTGCAAAAGAGACATCATATATTGGTTTGAGTAAGTCTAAAGCCATTAAAACACAAATTGGTTTTATCACAATAAGAACTTGTGGTTATGGAGACAAACTAAATTTTAACTTAAAATAAGTTAAGTAAAGTTAAATGTTGCATAGCCGACCTCTGTGCTTCAATTCATAAATTAGCCGTTCAAAAGTAATGGGTTGATATTCCTAAGATCGTTTTGGGTTGTTGATGTGAAAAACTTACGGCTTGCAGCGGGTATAGTCTCCAGCCTCAAAATGTTGAGCGCAATATGCCTTCTACTGAGCATTCCATTCACGTATGTGTTGACTAGGTCTTGCCTCACGACAGCTTTTAACCAATTCAATCCCCTATAACATTCCAAAAATAGGTGTGAATAATCAGGGCCATTGTACATATTAACGTTGAGCAATGATTATACAGGCTGACTTGATGGATTGTAAATTTGTAGCATTTGCTCACTACAACCTATAACCTTCTGTTAGTTTATCAGAATCCTCTCTAGTTGGTTAATTATTATTGTATAACTAGTAGGGTCAGTGCACTGCTGTAGTAACCTGAAATACATGGCCAAATATCAATCATTCCTATCTGTACCTATCAAACCCATTCTTATGCTCTGGTTGAGACAGGCTAAGAGAAAGAAAGCATGGGTCATATGTCTTCAATAACCTAAAACAAAGAAATACTAAAGCAATGATGAAAATTTGATATCTTGGAGAGCAAGTGCTACTCCTATCTAGGTAGATGCAATGTGATTTACCTGACTCTATCTTTTCTAGGTACTACAAACAATCAAACCATCTCCAAAACACCCGTCTGCTATTTTCTTTCTTCTAGTTTGAGTGCAGTGCAGCAGAAAATACTTGCTTTTGTGTGATTGGTTCATTTAACTCCAGTCACAGCTATTCTTATTATTACTACAATGGCTGTACAGTGCTATTTTTTTCAGGTGACACCTGATTGGTCAATTCTGAGCTGGCCCATATTCTGCCTGCTGATATATAGATAAAGGGACAGTAGAAGCTTAGGACTGCGTAAGCTTTGATTCTAACCACACATAACCAGAGTTTGCTTCTATGGCATATTGAGTTTTAGAATAACCCCTCCAACAATGATTGCTGCCCTTGTATACATTGCAATGTCAGGAGTCTGGAGAGGAAACTTACCTCAGTCTACAGGTTTATAGATATCCATGGTGATCAGGCTCATCAGGTAGCATTGCTTATAAATATCCATGGTTTCCATGCAAAAAAAGCTACCATGTTACATAACATGGCAATCTGGCAATCCAGATTGTGTAGATTCCATCCAAATTCATGACAAACAAGGGAACACAGCATGCTTACTGGCCCACTGCGTGGTTGATCTGTGGCCAGTTCAATTTCCTATTGCTTTATTTTGAGGTAGCTATGCAACAATGTCACATGATTGTCACGTGACTTTCCTTGGGCCAATCAAACCACAGCAGATCACTGAACCGTTTGAGAAATATATAACCAGCCAGATATGCCCGTTCCGTTGGCAGGCACATGTTCCGGCCGTGATTGAGATCGGAATGTGCAATGAAATCGGGCAGGTTGCCAAAAACGTGTCACTATCGGCTACGTGTGCTTAGACCTTAATGGTAATATTTTATTTTCATGTCAAAATCGCAGGAGGAGGCAGTTCAATGCATATTCAAGAGAACTCAAATGCTAGATATTGGTAATCACATTTCTAATAAAATCACTCCTGGGAATGATGGGGAGGGAGGGTGGCAATTGTAATGTCATTTGAGACCGATTTTAGAGGTGGAAGGCTGGCTAAACAGATAAAAACTAATTTTGTGTGTGGATGGTGTGACTACGAGATGGAGCGCTCTGTTAGCATGCTTACAGCACACTGCCAGCGGTTGGTGCCACAGGAGCTTTTAGTTTTGAGTCGTGTTAGGAGATCTTTTCAGGTCGATTGTTCTATATCCAGCCCCTGTATCCTTGGTGTCTCTCTCCTGACTCGAAGATCACATACTGGCAAGATGCGTGCAGAATACTCACATAAATAAGATTAGCTGGCCGTTTCTATGTAATGCAACCAATTATTGATGTCATGATGATCTGATATCTCTGTTTTATATATAAGTATTACAATACCAAATACATGGAGGTCGACCTGTAAGATGTTGGCTAAGTCTTTTTCTTAAGCCTGACAGGACAACTGGAATGCAGAGCAAACTGTAAATACTTTTGTTTGGCCATTGTTTGTATTTCGAATTCAACTGAAATATATACTATTCTTATTTATCTTCCTTATTTGGTAAACCACTATGTGAGGTGATATACGCTTAAGTCAATGATTTCAGTTGAATAGAGAGCAGGTGAAGAATCAAGAGCGATGCCTCTGGCGGAGGACACCTTCATTTAGATTGCTGTCGAGTGTTTCTAAATTTGTTTTTTTCATATTTACAAAATAGAGAGAGTGTTGCTGGCTGTGACAAAGTAGTGGCTATCTAAAGCACCACCCACCCAACGATGCACTCCAGGCCTATATAAACCAATATAATAAATTAATTATGTCTATTGGTAATGTTAAGTGGTAAGTGTAATACAGGAAACTTCAGTGTATAACATTTACATAGAATTGTGAAGGTCATGAACCTCACTCAAGCTCCACCAAACTTGATATCCCAAACAGTATTGGGTAAGAGGTAAGCAGATTCCTGTCCTGGCACAATTGGGTGATTGCAGACTGGATCAGTCTCATCGTTACTGTACGTATAATGAGATATTGGAGCATCCAGACATATGGCCTTCAATTTTTTAGTTGTAACCCAGTGCTCAAAAAGAGGACAAGTCCGAAAAGAAACTGTGATGCATTATTGTGTTTGAAGGATTTCTTCGTTGAGGTAAAAAGATAATTTGTGAGTTATTATAATTTATATATGATATGTGTTATGAAAAGTTCTAAGTTCAAGATTCTTACAATCAGATTATCTATGCAGTCACACCTGACATCACCAAAAAGTGATTAAAGTGAAAGCGGTATATTTTGTATATATTCTGCTATCACCAATTCCAAATTAGGCCATCAAAGAATGGAGGTGTTGATATCTGTAGTAAACCAAACCCTCTTATATATTTATGATAGAAATACCACGAACGGCAACAACCTGAGAGTTGCTGTAGAGAATATATGGAAGGTAATAGCAGTAGAACTTGGAAATAGAGGTTATCCTGACATGACATCAATAGTATGGCATCTGAAAATCAATTTTGCAACAGACCAAAATTACATTTGGTAAAGATCAAGATGGAGAGCACATTCAACATGGCCTTTGTTTGCCCTTAAAATCTTTTCGGTCAATCTAGGCACCTGACCCATAACCCAATTTAAATCAACAGACTGACTGTTTCGTACAATTGTTATGGCTGTCTAGTAGTGAGATCGGTCGATCCTCCGATACTGGGCGTCGACCTGTAATAAAATCACTGTGTATAGTCACAGCTTCATTGCTGAGAAGAACATACAGAGTTTAAAAAACCAGCTAGCCATGTACTTGTGATTAAGAGGTCGGATTTGCGTTTGAAATTGGCTTATTTCTATAGGAAAAACAAAATTGAGTCCACTGACTGCCAGTGAGTTTTCTTGCAAGCGACCAACATGGTGTCACATGAACAATTTCCCGAAAAATAGCAATATTTACTCTAAAAACTGAATTTCATGCTTAAGGTAGAGCCACGTGGGTCAGCATATATATATTGACTTTCTATATGCCGTTGGAAAGCTCTCGATACAAGGAAATGTGAACCCAAATTAAAGTATAGCTGCTTCATTTGACCTTGCGATATTCACCAAAGCAATGACATTTTGTGTCAATAGTTCGGGTGATTGAAGCAATATGGTGGTGGTATGGTGGAGATTGATGGCCTGAAACTGCAGTTACAGGCGAATTCGTCTTACTACAAGATGAGACAAATCGAGGAATTCTATTGATGAGAAGAATCACAAAATCTCGACTAAAAACACAATTTTCTACAACCTTTGAAAATTGATGTCTGTCTATAACATAGTATAAGTGCTCCCACTCTGTCAGAGTAGCCTAAAGTGAAACTCAAGGGCAGACTTTCAGCACTTCAACTTTGCCATTACTTAACTAACACCTACATCATCAACACACCTATTATGTCAAAATACCTGATAATATGCATTGAGGGTTTGAAGTGTTTGAATGAGATGCTCATCAACACACAGGGGTGGCTTCACGGCCATGAGGAGCTTGCACTAGAGAACGCCTCAAAATAGCGTTTGACTCAAGGTTTCTAGCTGAAGAACTGTGTATTGTGCAGTGGTATGTGCACTACTGTATGTTGTATGTATGAGTGAGAACACAACGTAAACAGCAGTCATACAGGTCAAGTCAAAGACCTCATGCTACATAAGAGTGTTAATACCATGACCACGGAAAGAAAACTCCTGAAAACATCTATAGAGAATAGAATTGTATTTATCAAAAAATTTGCAGAATAGTAAAAACGTTGAACCTATGATTGCAAAACTGAATTGAGCTCGGCATCCAAGTGTTTAACCCATATGATATTTCTATTTCTAAACTGGAATATATAATAAGAGTAATAAATAGTAACATTTTGTCATCTTACACGCCAGGAACCTCAGGTTCGGACAAAATATCACATAATCTATCAGTGATTGTCTTAACTTCTGCCATAGCCCCGTTCCCTTTATCTCCACAGGCTAACAGTTTGGATACAGTGGGGATCTCCGTGTACCCCCAACTTATAAGAGTGTCTATATGAGGTTTTGTTATTGGGTGCTCCAGCATACGAGTGTTCATAGCTGCAGCAAACAGGAGAGGCTTGCTAATATCCCACGCTCTCACAGTACAGGTCTATAAACAGAAAGGACTAAAAAATAAAATTGACATTTTATTAGGATTTCATATTGAACCATAGACTTCAAATATTTAATTTTGTAGCCTGAAAATCTACCTGAACAATTGGATTGAATTTGCAATCTGTTGCGCAAGCAATTAAAAGGAACACAGGATCGTTTGTAGACATGTAGACAGAGATAAGATCGAGATTGAATTCCTGTTGACCATGAAAGACTAAAAGAACTTTCTATCGATGCAATTTGAACGGAAACGCAAGGCTATAAAAATTAAGATCTACCCATGTTGCATATGATAGCAAAGAGCATGCTCTTCTTAATGATTGTCATGGAAATAAGATGCTAAAACAGACTATGTCAAGAGGTCCACTCCAGCTAACGACACATAATACTTTTCTATGGATTTACAAAGTAATCTCCATAATGAAATGGGAGTTGTGTGCTATGCATTAGAGAGTGGACAACTACAAAAAACATCATCATGTCTTAAAAAAAATTAAATGACAAATATAAAGATACATGAAGGGTGCAATCTGGTTTTGAATTTACGTTGTTTATTCCTAAAACATTGAATTTCCCCGTACCTTGTATAACATCTCGAGACCACCTGACAGGCAATATTACTTCAATTAAGCATTGGATGTTTCTCTACAAACAAACAAATCCTCAAGGCGACAGAGGTTCGAACTAACAAACTTTATGATTTTCACAAGCACACTTACTACAACTGTGGTATATTAGGGGTGGAGAAAAGTTACACTCACCAGTAGATTGTCACAGAGGCCATTGGCTATCTTTGCTCAGGGGCGCTATCAACATTACATCCGCCCATTTACCGAGTTCTATGTGCAGAACATCATCACCAAGTTTACTCCAGGCCTGCAAAATTTATAAATATCAGTAGCTGCCAGTTGGATATCTAATTTCATTCATATGTGAAACTTTACATCTCCGGAAATTGCGGTGTGGAGCCTGGGTGCAAAGTTGACATGCAAAAATTTCTATCTGGTTGTATTTATTCAGTCACAACTCTGTGATCTATATACAGACGAATAACCAAAATAATTAAACTGTAAATGATCATTGCCGTTGAAAGAATCTTACACGTAGAAATAAACCTAGACAGAACACATGTCGTAAAGTCACCAACAACTAAATGCCTCACTTTTGCTGTGCTGTCCAGTCTATGGTCTTACATTGTCAGTCAAGTCAGATTGTTTTAGAGTAAATGATGTTGAGCACAAGGATTTATTGGTATACTATAGCATGTATATCTCTGATCCATGAAGAGTGAAGTAATGAGTACCATGACAAGAAAAATTGTGTGACATCCCAAGTTCAATTTTCACAAATTAGGTGCAAGTACATGTTAGGTAGTCATACTAAATAGACTCTAACACCACAGATGTTTCAAATAAAGATACTTGCAGAATCATGAGATATTGCTGTAAATTTCCTAAAGTGAATTTTGTTTGTATGTTTCTAGCAAGAGTTGTAAGTAATTTCATCATATAGTTAGATTGTATGCATGAGTTCCAAATAACTTTAAATTATTCAATAGAGACCTTCATGGTCTCAGTGTTGCACAATAGAGACCTTCATAGTCTCAGTGTTGCACAATAGAGACCTTCATGGTCTCAGTGTTGCACAATAGAGACCTTCATGGTCTCAGTGTTGCACAATAGAGACCTTCATAGTCTCAGTGTTGCACAATAGAGACCTTCATGGTCTCAGTGTTGCACAATAGAGACCTTCATAGTCTCAGTGTTGCACAATAGAGACCTTCATAGTCTCAGTGTTGCACAATAGAGACCTTCATGGTCTCAGTGTTGCACAATAGAGACCTTCATGGTCTCAGTGTTGCACAATAGCATATTTAACAATGAAGACAGCTAAAAGCTTAGACTAGTAGAAAGACTGGAATTCAGCCCAACATTTTGGAGTTATCTACAAACAAAACCCAACAAGAACTGACAACTCCACTCAACAATAAACCAAAGTCCATCAGCCAAACAAAAACGGAACCGAAATACAAGCACATGGGTCTATTCAGAAATGTAAAATAGTGATACATGAGTGGATAACACAACAGAAGCACTATCTAACACAACCAATAATACAGACGAGGCCCCATTGTTGGCCTGAAACCCAGGCTAGATGTCTATATGTAGCGATCTAAGAGCTCAGACCGCACATCATATATAATATATATATACTCTCCTTCAACAAGGTTAATTTTCATCAAATTCCAACATACGGAGTGATCCTCTCAAATTTGAATTTATTAAAATATTCGGAGTTGTCTTCTTCAAGACTCATAAGTTGAGACTGATATCCTTATCCTGCAATATTTCTTATATGACGGGGGGGGATAGGCTTGGAGATATGAAAGGTTTTTTGCTTTGTCAAGGTAATTTGAAAATCATAAAAGAGAAAAATTTCCCAGAGACAGGGAATGAGACACTCTTTATATCACCATATCAATCATTGCTGTACCACTGGATGCAAAGAAGAAAGGAAAGGTAATCAACTGCCAGGCCTTGTTTATTCTGATTAAATATGGAAGAAAGACTTGTGGTATGTTAAGAAATATCCTATAATTATTTATTCTATTTTTTTGTTCCCCGGACTGTTTTAGTGATTCTGATTGATTATTATTCCAGTCATACTGTACATTTATTTGTAATGTATTCATCAGGTACATGTCTGATGCCTGTTACAGTCATATACCTGCTTCATCATACTAATTAACTAATCAAGACATTATTATTTTCAGTCCAGAAGTACTAGGCTAAATTTCTTACTTTTATCCAATCGAATCTATTGCACTCACTCTCGTCTCATAATGTTTAGAGCATCATAAGAAATTTGTCACATGCTAGGCCTATTACTATTAATTTGAGAATCTTATCATAGTATTCATTTTACTGTTACTGTACCCCTCATGCATTATTTGATTAGAGGATTATCTTACCAAAATAGGCGAGACTGAATAAGACTAGCCTAGTCGTTGTGAATTTGATTCACCACATTAGCAACAGCTCCTAGGGTCTGCAAGCCTGGATTTTTCCTATCTCTGGTATCATCCAGATGGGTAGGTAATGTTGACAGTTGCCACAGGGCTGTCCTGTAGAATGGATGATGCCGGATTGGTATTTTTAATAGGCAGACGGCCCTTTTGCAGAAGGGGTTGATGGTTGACTACAGGACATATTTTTACTATTGCATCAACCACCTCAAAGGAGGGAGGAGGGTTGATCTAATGTGAATGTTGTTTATTTGCCTTGTATGTTAAGATATGACATGCTTCCTACTCTGCTGGGTGGCTTGTGCTGATTGATACTAGATTTGATTAAAACATGAATCCATTTTATAGCATTGAACCAGCCAGATTGGTATTCAGACCCGTAAAAAAGTATCGATCGGGATATGTTGGTACTACACGCTACACAGACCCAGGATATCTTTCAGAGAGCGAAAGTTATCACTCCTAACTCCCCATTTGTATAGCCCTAAATAATGACGGACTCATAATATAACAATGAGGCCTACTTCACCTAAACTTAAATGGTTTAATTGGTTACAGGACATAATACAATGCCGCCAAACACAGTCTTTATCACCGCATTGGGGGTTTACGAAGACAACTTGCAAGGACTGCTTCAAATATTATTATTCTGATATTGTATAGTGGCATAATATATTTTCAATAGTTTGACCATATTTCTATTTACAGCCCGAATTCGGCTGCAGCTGTGTCAACCTTACTACAGTGGTAAGTTGAGATGAGTAGGCCTACCATGTAAGTTTCATACGTTGGTCAATGGAGAACTCTCGTTCAGCTTATATCAACATGGCTCTATAAACCTCTAATGGTAGAGCTTTCATGCCACAGTGTGATACTGTTATACAGATTTAAACATCTTATCTCAGTTTCCCTCTTTTGAGTGTGGAAATTATTTACTGAATGGTGGTTTTTATTTTGTGTTTGTGTTGTGCTGGGAATTTGGTGTTCACAAAATTTCATCACACATAACATGTTTCAATACTAGCTAAAGTGTGTTGGTATTTGGTGTGTGTGGTCTTATGTATCAATATTAATGTGTACCAGCTGCTCACTTTATACCCTTTATCCTTTTAGGCATGTGTCTCCCTTCAGAGAACTGAACAATACCTGGCAATAAATTCTCCACCAGGTTTGTGTCGATTAAAACATGTTACCACTCGAACGAAAGTTAATTACTGAGTTATTTTGATTCGCTTGTTGACTCCAACTAGTATGCCTCATTTCTCCAATCTCAACTTCACAGCCTGTATGTAATTAGATAATATTACTCGACTGACCTTTAGAGAAATAGGAGATTGGACATCAGTATATTGTTTTTATTTTCTGTTTGTCGTAGGTTGTCTTCTCTAAAATCAGTCTAAGAAAACTCCTCGTCTTTCAGTACTTGGATATAAATTGATATGAGAAATATTAGGAATTGGGCCAAACTTAGTGTTAGCACTAGATAGGATACAGTTAACTTTAGATAAATGGAATGGTAGATTCACTTAGTACCAAATAATCAGTTATTTGTATAAGGACTGATATAACAAATAGTGATATGTTTCAATTTTGTTTGAAGAGTAGTGGCTTATATTACTGACACAGGATGACCTCGGAGATCAAAATACTAAGCCAGCACTAGCTCTATATTCGTTGGTAATAAAGAGGTATACTAAATTTCATATTGTGTGCATTAAATTTTGAATGTATCGTTAGTCTGGCATCCTCCTTATGGTGGAACGCTTGGAGTGTGCATCACACACATCTTCCAATATTCTAATCACTCAATAAACAACAATAACGATGACATAGTCCTACCTTCCTTCATGGTGATGTTGATACCCAGCTTGCCACAAAGACCCCACATCCCAGGTATTCCAATCTACTTAATTGCAACTCTTACGCATAATTAGAACAAAATGCTTAGATTACACATTTTATGTTTTAGACTGTCGGTGGTAATAACACAAGAATGACAAACCCTGCAGAAGAGCAGACAGCACTGGGTAATAGTTATTTCACCAGGTTTGTGTAAATACTTTCTTACGTTCACTCCATCAAACACAAACACCACATAAATTATCTTGTCAGCTACTATTAATGTACATCAGCAATCTAATGTCGTGTCATCATATCAAAATCGACAGCATAGACAGAATTAGAATACAATATCTTTCTGACATTTGCAGTTTTCTGTCCTTACAAAATTTGTGAACAGACAAGCTATACATTGTTTACATTTTGTTCATGTGAGAAGACAATCATGCATAAACAAAAACATACAAACAATGCATATTTGTCTGATCTCCAATATTGTATGGGCAGAGGACTGTTATTGCCAGGTGGATCATCGCATCCTGAACTTGTCGTGGGGGTCTACTCACTTTTTGGTTGTGATGTGAGTAACTTTTGTTCATTGCGCTTTACCCACTGTGCGTACTAGCTGCGAGACAATTCACACTCAATTAGGGTTGTTATATCCTAATGCTATGCGAATATTCTAGAGATTTGTTAGTTATCTAGTTTAATAACAATAAAAGGCTTGAAAACAAAGCCCTCCTCAGCTTGTGGTTGAAAATGTTGAAAATAAGACTATCGTAATGCATCCAGATATGATGACTCTGTGTCCAAATTTCACACTATTTGACTCACTACATTATTATTTATTTTCAGTATGGAAACATGATGACATCTGACGTAACCTCTATAGCTCAACACTTTGTCGTGCATTGACCATGACGCCATTTTGGAGTCGGAAAGTATCAGATAACGGTATGTCATTTCACAATTTTTGCACTGTATTTGAAAAGTGATGTTGCAAGGGGAGTGGTCAAGGGAGCTCGCCAACTGTTTTATTCAATACCCCAGGGTATTTCAACACAGGATTATATATAATCTGTAAAACAAAGGTCCCCTAAAGTCCAATTTCCAATAACTACCAGAGAAATTTAATCTTATCAGGTCAATGATGACATTATAACATTTAACTAAATTTGCTATGAAATCCTGGACAAAATACCATAGAGAATTTTGATGATATAATATAGATGATTAGATGCCTACCTGCCTGGTCTCATTGAACCCAAGAAATTTGCAGCACCATACTAATGCTTGCTGCTAATGCTGCTTAGAGTGTTATAACCCTCATATTGCAGTTCAAGAAACGTATTTCCTTTAAATTTATTTGACTTTTTCAAAATTTACAGGGACGCGAAAAAAGGTGTAGCTTTAGGTGATGATAAATATCAAATTTTGTGTTTAGCATGTCTGTCATGGAGGCAAGTTCACCCCTAGGGTTACCTCATGTGAACCCTTTAGCGTGTGATATTCAAAACTGTTCAATAGTACACATATGTAGGCCAAAGGTACACACTATGTACCCCAAGGGTACCTATGTCATATGAACCCTAAAAATCTGGGCAACCGTAAAGTTGTTGCCAACAAATACAATCAATGATGCATTGATGAATGAAGACCAAATAGATTGCCCATTGATATTTACGGAGAGGTCTGCACATACTGACAAAGCTTCCCAGTAGATTGCTCATGGTGAAGGCTCCATAGTGGCAAATCTTCCACGATGAGGAATCTGCTATGTTTAGATTGTACAAACGTCATTATCTGTCTAGTTGTCCATTTGTGCTATTGATATATAAACCTATCAGAGTTAATAACATGATATGTTTCGTAGTTGTCTCAGCTCCCACAAAAGAAGGGAAACCCCTTGACCTTTATAGCACAATACTGGTAACTATAAAGTTTATCGAAATAGGATTAATCATATCTGCATGATGTTCCAAGCCGAACAAGGATATAGTTTCCTAACATATCGAACAAAGCATGTTTTCTTATCTGTGGTACACATTCAATTTTATTTTTTGTCGAATTTAGGACCTGTTGGTGACAGTGTTCACATAGCCAGTGGGAGTGATTGTGGAGGTACCAACCAAATATCTCCTTGTGATGGCGCATTAGAATGTTTCACCATCAAACAACATGCAAATGAAAGGAGGATATACTTCAGCGCTATTTCATCCACTTGTCCCAACCATCGGGTAAGTGTTTTAGAACAAAATTATACACTCTTGAAACCTGGTAAGTTTGAGTGTGTGTCATACCTCATGATGACTTTGAACATGAAAGTTTAATTTCTCAATTTATTATAGTCAAAGTAGCTGTGTACTGACTTTCCAGACCAGAGTAATTGCTATACAAAATTCAACCCGCTCCGAAATGAGGCAAAATGCCATTTTATGACAAAGTTATTATCTTAATAATACTAAATGTGGTTCGTAATGAGAAAACAGAGAGGCTTGTTTATAATAAAATATAATTTTTTGTAACATTGTAGGTCTTGTTTTGTTAAGGCAGAGAGTTTCTGGTAACATCAAGCAGCTCATTCTAAGGTCAGTCAGTATCTATCAGTATCTACCGAAACATCAGTTATCAGATAAGTGTTTGAAGGACAATGTGGTGCCATATTGTCAAAAGTTTCATTCACTTATGGCTCATCGTTTTAAGTGGTGCTAAAAAACGCAAACATAGTTCAATGTTTCTTGTGAACACTAAGGACAGGTTTGCAGGTGCCAAGCTCTTGTGTTCTCTGTAGTGATCCCTTTCGAGATCATCAAGTTTTGCTTGGTACCTTGACTCCACAGCTTTTAATTTATCTTTTATTTCCCTATACAATAGTTGGTATCCTACTTTCGCAACTCTGTTTTGGGGGTTCTTCTTGCATTCTTTTCGATTCTTTAGGTAATTCTTAAATTGTAGTGCTGAAGTTTTGACCTCAAATGTCCATAACTCTATCAACGCTTGCTCATCTAAAAAGAGAATTCACATTATAATCAAATCTGACAGTGTTTATATTGCAAAAGATAAATTTACTTGTTTCTATTATGTAGGGATGAAACTCATTGACACAATTACAAACAACATCAATACAGTACATGGTTGACTGTCGTGTGTGATGCCTACTAACTGAACTCACTAAGGGCTACCTAATCATCCAACGTCTAAAATCATGTGAGTTTTCTTGTTGCAAACTATAGTTCCCTAGTTGATCCACAATACCAAACACAGTGTTAGCAGCATCGAACTGCTAATGGTCCTGTTAATATGAGTAAAAATTTATGCTCACCCGCTGTCCAGGTTTGTCCATCTTTTTTGCCCTTGCCATCATGAGCTAGAAATAAAAATATCGACTAGTAGCATAAAACTTGTGTCATTTGGAAGCAACAGTTTGTACCAGCTATCAAATTCACATGTTGGGCATGAGGCATTATATCAACTCGCTATGAAACCGGAACTCAAGATCTATGTCAAAAGACGCTTTGTTATGATCATGAGGGAGTGAGGGTTTTTTTTGTCATTAAACGAGGTGAGGCAGGGATCAAATCTAATGCGTTGGTACAGAAATAGAGAGCTGACACTGATTCAATATTTACCATATTCCTACCTCATAGCACATTTAACCCGAGCTGTTCTCTCTTGGCCTTTATAACCATGTAACCCATGATAGATGCATATGGACATGATAGACTTGATATATATTTATTTTTACTTACCAGTAGCCGAAACTTCAGGAGAGGCAGGTACATCATCTGACTTTCCTATGTGAACAAGAAATCAGAAGTCATTGAACAGCGAAAGTTATAGGTAAGTAAACATTTTATTTCTCTTGGGTGAACCTAATGGTCGCATTACTATCCATTCTCTTGGCCTTTATAAACATTTAATCAAACAAAATATATGCTCAGTTCATTAAAAGTATTGGCTGATTTTGGTGATTATCTCCTCCTGACCAAACTTTGAACTTCACTCTAGGGAAGTGTATTTAACATGGGTGAACTAAACCCACACATAATTATGTATTATACCAATATAAACCCAATGAGCCACAATAATATTTAAAAAAATATTATTTCTCAAAGAAATCTACAAAAAACAGCCGTTACTATCAAAGTAATGTATCGCACACCTATTTCCAATAGTCCGATTACTTGCAAATTTTTTTTAGTTATTCAGAATAGGTCTGTCCAGATATGCCGATTTTTGCATCATTGTAAGTTGCATGCAAGCAAAATGTAACATGTATATCTGTTTTTTGAAAGTATGCCTGATGTGTGCTTACGATTGCGCATTACACCAGAGACCTTAGCCTTTGATATACTCTCTTTGTCTAAACAAAGCCTCTTCTATAACAAGCTTTCAATTCAATCGATGTATGAGGCACAATAATCCTATGTCCCAAATGCAGCAAGTACAATTATCTGCTACTGGTAGCCTAATACTGTGATTACCAAAGATTATAAATTGTTAATACTACATTTTACAAAATATTCTGATCAAGAATTACATGATTCGAATTCAGTAATTTAGCAGGAAATCTCATCATTCAACTTCAAATGTGGAAATAAATCTTAGGCACAAATGGTCTTGATTGGTTTCCCATCTAATTCAATGATTAATATCTCAACAAAATTTTTATTCATGTGTAGTTTAGTTGTAATTTCATGTATATATAGGTTTTTTCACCTTTGTCAAACATTTGATCGTCTAGAAAGTGCTGGAGTTTTATAATATTCAATCGACTTGCTCCACGACCAGTAGAGCCTCCTGAGTCAAGCTACTAGAAGTGCATGGCAAGCTAGTGCAACCATAGTCTAAGTGCTCAGACTCCAAGGCGCAGGGAGTTGCTTGCGCAAACTATAATAGTTTGCGCAAGTAACTCCCTGCGCCTTGGAGTCTAGGCACTTAGACTAGTGCAACCATGATGCGAATGGCTATTATTATTATTATTATAATCTCACATGACACATGCCTCCAAAATATACTGACTCTGTGGGTTCGGAAAGATCTTCTTTGAAATTTTGTGATGGCTTATTTAGTCAACACAAACGGGTATGAATCTTTCAATTTAGAAATTGTGGTTAAAATAGATTATATTTTATTAGCTTCGATTGTTTGATGCAGAAAGCGTGCTATCAAGAATGAGATGGATTTAAGAGTTGGTGACATACGTTAGAGTGTCAGTTTCACAGCGCGAATGCGTTTGAGGTCATGGGTTTTGTTAGCCCCGAGAGCTTGTCATTTGGGATGCATGGGTTTCTCTTTGATTATAGATTATAGCAAGAAGCTGATCTATGAATACTGAATTGCAATCTAACTATTATGATAAATGGAAGGTTACCAAAATATGTGCATATCTTGGCACTGAGCATAGGGATTCATAAGTTAAAATTGAGATAGGAGCTGGAAAGTGTTTGGGGTTTGGGGTTTGGGGTAATTCATTATGCTAGCAATATCAATTGTAAGCAGAGGCTGTACACGCAGCATTCTTCTCATTGAGTGTTATCATTTGTTGCTATTCACAATAAAATATCTAATTGTGTGGCTAATTAAAATTGTTTTTAAAAACAGGAGGACACGCTATTGTTTGGTGACAAGATTGAGTCAACATAATCTCATAATTGTGTTGGTTTGTGATGGTTTGTGTTGTTGCAATGTCTCTCTGTTTAGTCATACAATCAAAAGATTTACTATGTAGTGCTCTCATATTTACAGGTAGGCATACTAGTAGTGATTGCTTATTTATTTATTTATAGAGGCTTACAAAAGGATGGCTAATAATTTAGGTTAGCACAATACAATTTTGAATATTATCATGGGCTAAGGCCCCTGTAACTCCTTGCTCTCTGTATGGTATCACAACCATTAACACAGTGAGCAATATCCTCATGACAGTAGATACAATAGTAAAAACCTTCCATACTGTGATTTATCTAGATACCCAACTAACTATATTGACTTCAAGCTGTTGATGGCATATGGCCGAGGAGCTATTGGTGACTGCATTTGGAAAACTTCTAACTCAAATTAAGCTGCAAAACAAAATCCCTCCCCTGCCTTCTCTGGTCTTCTCCTGATTGATTTGATTGATTTATTACATATCACAGACAATATTATTACCAGGGCTCTCAACCACTCAGATTTAGCCCGAGTTACTCAATTTTTTGGGTTCAACTCAGGCTTCTCAGGGGATTTTAAAATGTGAGCTAAAACTCAGATTTTGCTCGTTGGCAGAGATGAATAATATATAAACAATGCTAAATGTTGCCTTACAATAATTTATGTCATATTATTAATGAATGATCAGGTATTAGATTCTAGTTGTGATAAGCTATGCTCTCACTGCGCTACCTATTCAAGTCATTTATGTGAGATTCCAATTTGTATTTGAGAACGCTTTTAAAATTTAGCTTGTAATGAACTTGACATGATTGAATGAACCTAGTCTTTAATTTGAATATCAACACATTACACCCAACTTGCCTTTCTGTCAAAGCATCTCGGTTCAGACTGAGATGACATCAAACTTTTGCATGTGAATAATGTGTGGTATTTGTTCTGGGTATTTGATTTCATTTGTGATAAGCTATGCTCTTATTGCTCTCCCAGTGATTTGCAAATAGATTATTATGGCTAAATAGAAATTTGAATTTTAGGAATGTTACAAAAGTCATTTGGCAGGTGAACCGGATAAATCCAGGCAATGATTTCAATAGCATCACATTACATCAATTATATGCCTTTCTACCCTGCAGGGGCGTATATTCTAAAAATTTTCACCCACTGACTTTTTAGAGATGAGCATAATGATCGGGCGCAGCCCGATCCACACGCCGTAGGCGTGGCGGGGAGGGTGTGGGAGGGGCGCTTAAGCGCCCTCCCACCACGGAAATTTTTGCATATCGGTAGCAAAATAGTGCAAGCAGAGAGGTATTTCAATAGCTCACTGAGCTGTTGGGTACTTTCAGAAAACAACTCAATAGCAGTAGAAGATTACAGTAAAAATGCTCCAGTTATAAAGCACCCATTTGAAAAAAAACTGTCCTTGATGGGATTTGAACCCACAACAATCTGATTATAAGGCAGACGCTCTACACACTGAGCTATTCAGCCACTCACGAAAATCCTTGGGCCGTGAGTGCTAATATACGCCACTGCTACCCTGGCGGCTCGATTCGTCAGCCTTTAAAACAATATTTTTACAAACATATTTTTACATCATGGGGATTCATTTTGACCTGTGGCGATGGCCTTGGTTAGTCCATACGAATTGGTTCATCTGGATCAAATCTAAAATTATTTACGATTTTATGTTTACAAGCAATGCTCTAGGTTTTTATTGATTTACTAGCTATCACAAACATGAAATGTTGTGAGAAAAGGATGCATATACTTTGTCATTAAAAGAGCTTGCTACTAATGTATGGAACTTGCATTTGAGGGCATCGCTCTAGGAAATTTTGTATGATGTGATGCTCATCAGCAGAACAGCACAATAATATCGAGGTCGCCTACGTCAAGCCTCAAATTCTTGGCAACATTAAAAACTTTTCTTAGTAATTTCTTGTCTATGGTACATATGCTCGTGTGCAAAACAGGCAGACAATACATCAAGAGGGAAACTACAAAACTTTTGAACATCATGGAAGCTAATGGCTTTGTACTTAGATGCAACATTTTTTTAACAACATACATTCTTTGACTTGCTTTGCCAGCTATTCTTTGCACATAATCTTCAAATCCCAGGTATTTCACCCGACAATGTTTCGGTACCATCTCAGACATACCCTCAGCTGTTTATGCTCAGGGCGTTTTACACCATTAAAGTAGCACTATGGGACATGCTAATATCAAAACTAAGGTTTCGAATCCTCCCAGGTTGAGAGCCCTGATATTTCATAATCAAATAGTAACTAGAAACCAGAAGTATTTTATATCTGATATCATATGCCTTCATAATAACAATACTACTACTATTAAGGCTTCTTTGAGGGAAGCACTACCAAATCTATTCTTAAAAATTTTACTTGAAAGACAGTAATTTATGTTTGAAACAACCCTAATAATCTTCAATAATTTTTAATTGACATTGTTTCCTCAATCAATCCTTGTTTAAAATGTGATAGTGTCAGGCCTTCTTGTGTATTTCTTAGGATTGAAATATTTCATAATTGTTTGATGGGTATCCCTGGCTTAAATTTAATTCATATCACTGGGCAAGGTCGGTTGACACAAGTACCAGTAGATGAATTATGCGTCCTCATTTAATCCCCCCACTCAAAAACTTTGACCCCATCCAGCAAAAATTAGAACCAGTAGTATTGAATTTGGATTGGAAATAGTAAATCAAATATCTATCGCTACCTATTCTCTTGCTATCTTGCAAGTATAAGGGTTTACGGAGAGTTATTTAACAAGATTGACACAATCTGCTTGGTGCTTGTAGTTTGAAATAAAATCTGTATACAGGGAGTACTTGTATGCTGGTATAATTTCTGATATTTGGAGACATTCAATTTTGATGCTAGATTCTTCCTCTTCCTCATTTAAGTTTGTATGTTTACCTGGATACAAGGACGGATTATGATAAATAAGGCAAAGTGGGATAACTTCTAACTCATATTAAGTACGACATTGTATGAAAATGAGAAGATAACTCTACAGCAACTTGAAGCCAAAATACTTTTAATGAACTGAGTGGCTCAAAAAATGGTGTACCAGATTCTTACAATGCAAAATTTTTGTTTTTTGGTACCGGCTAACAAATTCATGCGGCGGCATTATAATGAATGTTTAATTCATACAGATTTTTATATTTTGGCCATTATATAAGATATACTGCCTGAATACAAGCTGTAGCAGGAAAAAAATTATTTGTGGTGAGGCTGTATACTGACTCTCGTGATCCTGACTGGGCATGTACCCTCAGAATATCCAAAAAGGTCTATTAAAACTTCGAATCCAAGGCTCTCATAGTCTCTCTTGATGGATACCCAGTGTCGCTCGGCCTCCTTTTCCACCTGTTTCATATTGCAATTCCTAAAAATAAATTTGGTCTCTATATTTTAAAGAAAAAATGAATTCAAACATATCAAGAGCCACAACTGACCTTTCAAGTTAACCTTTGACAAGCCTTACTTTTAATCTACAACACTATTTATCTCATAATGGAAATTGAGGTCACAAACTAACTAACTCTAACTCTTATGATAGCAGCCATCGTGAGGTCTTAATGACATAGATTTCATGCAATCAATGCACTATGAAAGTAAACTCTTCCCAGTTAATGGCCAGATTAATACGCAACCCTAAATATTGTTTTTTAATGAAATATAATATACCTCATGTTACGGACACTTCCATGTCCACAGACACTATCTTCTTCACTGTCATGAAACACGATAGCCCCATTCTCTAGAGTAGTGTACCAAACACCTGGCCCATGCTTAATGTAGTCAGCAATACGTTTTAATGTCCATACGGTTGCCATCTGTAATAAAGTAAAATATTTGTTGCAATGGAATGCATTCAAATCTATTCCGGAGATTTTAGCGTCTTATCTTATCTATCCAAAGCTATCTAGTGATACCAAAAAAGTATGAGGTGTTATTATCTTACTACAGCAGAGTAAAACGATATCCTGGCTAGACTGCAGTATGGGAGCCTCTCATTCCATTCATCAACTTACCTTTTTCTCTGACATAAACTTTCGCGTCAGAATCGTTCTGCTGTTTTTTGGTTTACTCAGTCTCAAATCTGCTGCTGCCAGAGATACCATTGAGTCCTTAGATTTAGAAGCTGTTGCATCAATGATGATCTTGTATCGTCTCTCTTCATCTTCAATGGCACTCCTAGACTGCATGCGAGTGATAGATGTCAGCAGGTAGTTCATATTCTGACGATTACTACATTCCCCAAAGCCTCTGCAATCGCAAATTGGTTAAAAAATGTATTTACCATCTCAACCTGCCAATGTTAGGTTGTAATGAAAATGGAACAGTAAAGCACTGCACATAATTTTATAGTGTCATGTCCAATTATGAACATGTTATCAAATTATTTATACAAGGGTAATGTCAATGATTATCTCAAGTCTACTAGTTTCAATCTCTGGTATTAAATTTTAATGTAAAATTGTCCTCCACAGCGATAGCCCACTAGATTAATAATTAACTCTAATTAGCTCTATGTATGTAACCAACGCTTCGACTTATTAGTTACTCACCTCAAGTCATGGAACTGTCCCTCTTCCGCTTCTACAGCTACAGTCAGAAGAGATATATACCTGTACATCAATGGCATATGAGCGATTACAGAATGATATGGAGCCCCGAATATCTTTCTGAGAGAGGCAGCTGGATTCTTCGGTTTTCCAAAGATTATTTCGTTTCCTGTCGCAAACTCCAAGACCTTCAGCTGAAAGCGTAAGACCTTGGTTTCGGTTCTCTTATGGTCCACCTCATATGCCATTTCCTGTATTTGGCACAGGCTGTACAGGGTCTTATAGATATGCCTGCATTGACTGTAATAGTAATTGTAATTTGTTATGGTCCAACATTGATTTCCAACAGCAATACTTGGGAACTTTTGAGTTCTAGTTAGGCTTTTGAGGCCAACCGATCACTTGAATCACTTGATCATTGAAATCAATATTCATCATCATTATTAAACATGTAAAAAGAAATGTCAATGATACCGGCAGTACGGCTTCCTCTTTTTAGCTAATTCTTAATTGCTGCACTAAGCAAGCAAAATACTTTATCATTGAAACGTCAAACCTGAGGTTTGTGGAGTTCCGATTAACATAAACAAGTCATGCTCCCTGGTAACATATCAGATTCAAAAACTGTTCATATGACAGTCTATGATCGAAAAACCTCATTTAATGATTTCTTTTAAACAATAATTATAAGAGTCTCCATGTCTATTTGCAATGTGGTCTGATATAAGAATCAACTCTGAAACGAAACAAAGTGTATGCCCGTTATGGTCATAGAATAATTAAATGCATATTTTTTCTCACCATGTTTGACACCAACTAGACTACTTACTGATAACAAGGTCACCTGTTGTTTTGATACTTGTCTGCTTGCAGATGCTGAGTCAGGTTTATCAGGCCTAGCCTATAGTCGCATCCTTGCATAAGTGGCTTTTGACCTGAAAATGAATGATGGAGTGGTAGAGCGGTTCAGCAAAATCCGTTGAAAAGAACAAGATGTGAATAACAAAGATGTTTAGGTAAGAGCCTCCCCAAACATGACCGATATCTCTCAACCTCAATCAAGCATTTATGTGAGGATGTCGTCCATCGAGATCATTATAGTTATATTTGTGCCAAGGTTCAAAAACTTTGAGCGTGACCTCTGTGTCAGCTTTGTCATCAGATCATGTAAAACAGAATATCTCCACTCATCTATTCTTTTGTCCAGCTAATAGTGAAGCTCAATGCACTAAGTGTCACTCAAAAATAGGGAGTCATTTATATGACCCACAAAAAATCATGTCTTAAATCCTCTTAAATAATCATGTTGGGCATCCTCAACCCAATAGTAATTAATGGTAGATAAAATAGCCTGACATGGTCGGACATCTCCGATGCAAAGATCTGCCCTACACACTGATAGCCACTATATATGTGTATAAATATATATATTTATATCTTTCATTAAACTTGCCATACAGACTTTAAAATTTCAGGAGGCTTGCTCTAATTATTTATTTATGACATACTAACTACATAGAGGGTGACCATATATCGTGCCTTCTAGCTTAAATGCCACCGTGACAACACTAAATTATTGAAATTATCTCTCAAGTCAGACTTATGCTCTCTTTTCACAAGGATAAACAACTCTACACCTGGTTATATATAGAAAATACATTGAAGGTTCGGAGTTGTCCTACTACAAAAAAGAAAAGAAAGAAATCTTGCCTAACAGGAAACACATGAACAAGTGGCCATGCTTTCTTTTGCAAATAGATTGTGCTTGCTCTCTGCAGCAAATCACACACACAATACAAGGGCTTATGGGCTGTGGGCATGGATCCCGCATGGATAATAATATCAAATAGGATGTAACATAGCACCATAGCACATAGCACCACTGGTAGCAGAAATAGTTCTTGAGTGGAGCAATGTTATATGCTATGGTCAATCAAGCCATGTGGTAATGGTATACGGCAGTGTAGGTTGGTGGTATCTAATCCTGTTGGTTGAACCATGATGATGGTGGTGGTGGACGTAGTGGTGGTGGTGATGATGCTGATAATGACTTATTATAATAATAGTTATTATAATTGTTATATTATCATTATTAGCAACATTAGGCTATTATATGCACATTGGTAGCAGGGTAGTACTAGTAGCAAGGAGTACTCCTTGGTAGTAGTTAGGCAAAACAAGTCCAAAATTGAACCTAGAATGAGAGATTCTAAAACCGTCTAGTCTGACCAATTGAAGTGTCCTGATTCCAAATCTGGTTACAGTTTTCTTCTAGGCCTAGTGGATCACTAGATACAGGAGCTGGAAACCATTCCAACTTATGTGAAAGTCTCATATAAGTTTACTATATGTTTTATATAAGGATTATCATTGAGCGAAATTCGCAAAATTATGAAGTACGACTCTGGAGCCCAATATCTCGGCTTCTAAGGTACCTAGATTCGAATTTCAACTTCCTGTGGGTGCGGAAGACCTTGACCTTGACCTTGACAACCTCCAAGTTGAATTTTGACTCTAGGACTCTTAGATTTTCCACAATCGGCCGTTTTATACACTAAGCTATCACCTGCGATTTGGGGACATATTATTTCAATGCAAAGTTTTGTGCATTATGCACACTACTAACTGGAGTATTTGTAGTGCCTATAGTAGTAGAAGTTGTAGCAGCCAGGCCTGCCAACATCCAACCTCAGACTGGGGTATTGGAGCAATGATATAAATTGATTGGAGTGAGATTTCACAGTCAGAGAAATTATTCTCCAAATGATCATGATGCTGATATAATCTCACTCATAAATCATAGCCACTGTTTGCGTATGCTGACATCATTTCACCACTCTGTATTTCGCTACTACCACATTATTTTTAAGGGCTTGGGGAAGGGTGTTTGTGGTTTGGGCTATTTGATTTGTGGTTTGGTCAATTTGAGCTTGGGGTAGTGGCGAAATGTTATTGGCGAAATGTGTCGCGTTCACTGTTTTCAGTGGGGGATCGGGCTGGGCTGTAGATTGTTCACAGCTAAGCAGCAGTTATGTTTCCCTTTCATTAGATCTACGATCTCCCTCTAGCCATTCATTCACCACCACTGTCACAGGCATTCGTATGGTGTTTGGCACCTGACAATAGCTTGACACAGACTGGTTGTTGGCCAATGGCTACTGCATAAAAAAGGTATCATCCATTTGGGGCAGTTTGGGGCCCCAGGGGTTCAGCCCTCAAAAAAACATACACCATGCTCAAGTCATTTTCAAAGTCTAGGGGGGCCTTCTAACGTCAACGTATCCTTTTTGGTCTGAGTAGTAAAATGCTTCTTGGCACAAATAAAAGCATCTACAAAGAAACGAACGTGAGAAATGGCTGCTCTGAATGAGTAAATATTGTGTGAATACTTTATTTTCAGGATGAGTACAAGAAAAACTCGAAAACGTGTAGCAGAGGTAAGCTGATAATAATTTAGCATTGACATTCGCATTTCGTGCTGTAATGGTGCATTAGCTGATTAATGTCTAACTGGTAAACTGCCTAACACAGCCAAAGCTTGGTTGTTTACACCTAAACAGAAAAATGTCGGTAACATTGACTCACTGGTATTGTCATTACAGGTTTCTGTCAGTTACGAGGTAGGAGAGAATGTGTTGGCGCTCTGGCCACCGGATGGCAGATGGTACAATGCAGTTATTATAGAAGTGGTGAGCACCAGTGGAATCAGTGAGAAATTCGATGATGGTTTCACAAGGACACTTAAAGTGCATCAAGTAAATGAGAATGGAGTAGAGTTGTGTAATGTGTACATGCGATAAAGTGAGCAGGATGTGCTTTTAAGTCATTATCCTACTGTTAAATTCAGCATAGGATCGCTATTCGTTTTGAATTAAGGTTAAAAGTGTATTAGGTAAACTGCACTAGGACCTTTTTGTCGGTCAGGAAAGCTTTGAAGCAAGTCCACAACAGTGTCTGTCTACTTCTGTTTTCTTGAATTTGTACTATGTTTAACAAGTATTTCTCTAACAGGTGTGTCTAAGGTAAAGAATTGCTATGAGCTATGATTCATTGTTTTGAATGTTACAGTTTGATGGATTGATACCTATTATAGTTAGTATTCACGTGACAGTTATATGCTAATTTTTTGATGCGATTGCAGAAAGCTTTGTTACAATTTTGAAACCTTCACATGATGTAAAATTATGTCATAATCCACAGGAGCTGCCATTCTTTGCCTGATAGTACTCTCCACAATAATGACTCTGGGTAAGGCGTAAGTTTAGTTGGAACATTGTCAAGTTGGGTGTTCTTTTTTTGATGGGGTGGACTCAGTGGTCAATGCTTTCCGGCTGGTTGTATTGTACTAATCGGCAGATACAGAAAATGTCGTAGATGACCTCGTGTGAATCTTGTCTTGTGTTTGTTGCAGACGTAAAAACTCAGAGAACGCATAAGAATGTGAGAGATCCCGCCCCAGCTGGTCCGTTGCAGTCATCATCTGCCTCAAGGAGAGAAGTCTCTAGTAAGTATACATGTTGGCCAGAACGGAGATATGCAAATCTGATGTCTCACTACCCATTTATTTTATGCAGCCGTCAGCCATCTGCGACCTATGAGGGGTTATTTAGCGGGAGTACACTGTAGATGCATACATAGAGACACTACGTGGTTTGAACAACCCTAGATATAATACAGGCTTAGATTCCTTCACGTGTGAACAATGATCAATTGCATTTTATTTGGACCCCCAGTATGCCTTTTTTTAAAACTATTGCAAATCTTTGTATAACTTTTCACCGTGTATAATAATGCATAATAGTATTTGTTCGTTGGAGTTGAACCTATCTATATCAAAGATTGACATTGTTCGATGTTGACTCTTCATTTATCAAATATTTGGGATTACCTAGCCATAATTGCAGTAGAGGATACGGTAGTGGATACAGCTACAGTATATTGAATTCACTTTATATCCATTTTGATTTAGACTATCTTACCTGCTTTTTTTTGACTCAGTGACACATGGGAAGAGTTAAGAGAAGGAACTTTCAGACCCGACAACTTTCAGTACCCATACAAATGCTGGTCAGTTGCAGTCATCATATGAGCCGAACGCTGACAGCGGTGTACTAATTTCTTCTGCCTCTAGTAGAGAAGTCTCTAGTAAGTAAAAATGTTGGCTAGCGCAGAGATACACAAATTTGTGGCCACCCTACCCATATTATATGTTGGCCACAGCCGTCTGCGGCCTACAATTAGGCTTTGACTTGGAATTGTCTAAGACCGCTGGTGTGTTAACTTGGAATGCTAAGGCTATGATCACTATTCACTGTACAGTCTATAGTATTGCAGGTATAGCATAACCAGAATGGGTACTTATACAATAACCTTTAGGTAGATATTATATACTCTTGTATGTACCTTTTCTTGTGTTTGTTACAGACCTAACAACTCAGAGTGCGGACAAGAATGTGAGAGAGCCAATCCCAGCTGGTCAGTTGCAGTCATCATATGAGCCGAACGCTTGCAGCGGTGTACTAATTTCTCCTGCCTCTAGTAGAGAAGTCTCTAGTAGCGAAGTCTCTAGTAAGTATATTTATGTTGGCTAGCTCAGAGATACACAACTTTGTGGCCACCCTACCCATTATATGTTGGCCACAGTCGTCTGCGGCCTACAATTAGGCTTTGATATGGAATTGTCTAAGTCCACTGGTGCTAGTGCATTAGCATGGAATGCTAAGGCTATGATCACTATTCACTGTACAGTCTATAGTATTGCAGGTATAGCATAGCCAGAATGCGTACTTATACAATAACCTTTAGGTAGATATTCTATACTCTTGTATGTATCTTGTCTTGTGTTTGTTGCAGACCTAACAACTCAGAGTCTCAGTACGGACAAGAATGTGAGAGAGCCCATCCCAGCTGGACAGTTGCAGTCATCATATGAGCCAAACGCTGGCAGCAGTGTACTAATTTCTTCTGCATCTAGTAGAGAAGTCTCTAGTTAGTATATAATGTTGGCTAGCTCAGAGATACACAAATTTGTGGCCGCCCTACCCATTATATGTTGGCCACAGCCGTCTGCGGCCTACAATTAGGCTTTGACTTGGAATTGTCTAAGACTGCTGGTGTGTTAGCTTGGAATGCTAAGGCTATGATCACTATTCACTCTACAGTATATAGTATTGCAGGTATAGCATAGCCAGAATGCGTACTTATACAATAAACTTTAGGTAGATATTCTGTACTCTTGTATGCATCTTGTCTTGTGTTTGTTGCAGACCTAACAACATAGAGTCTCAGTACGGACAAGATTGTGAGACAGCCCATCCCAGCTGGTCAGTTGCTGTCATCATATGCGCCGAACGCTGACAGCGGTGTACTCATTACTTCTGCATCTAGTAGAGAAGTCTCTAGTAAGTGTATATGTTGGCTAGCTCAGAGATACACAAATTTGTGGACACCCTACCCATTATATGTTGGCCACAGTCGTCTGCGGCCTACAATTAGGCTTTGATATGGAATTGTCTAAGTCTGCTGGTGCTAGTGCGTTAGCGTGGAATGCTAAGGCTATGATCACTATTCACTGTACAGTATATAGTATTGCAGGTATAGCATAGCCAGAATGCGTACTTATACAAAAACCTTTAGGTAGATATTCTACACTCTTGTATGTATCTTATCTTGTGTTTGTTGCAGACCTAACAACTCAGAGTACGGACAAGAATGTGAGAGAGCCCATCCCAGCTGGTCAGTTGCAGTCATCATATGAGCCGAACGCTTGCAGCGGTGTACTAATTTCTTCTGCCTCTACTAGAGAAGTCTCTAGTAGAGAAGTCTCTAGTAAATATATATGTTGGCTAGCTCAGAGATACACAAATTTGTGACCACCCTACCCATTTTATGTTGGCCACAGTCGTCTGCGGCCTACAATTAGGCTTTGATATGGAATTGTCTAAGTCTGCTGGTGCGTTAGCGTGGAATGATAAGGCTATGACCACTATTCACTGTGCAGTATATAGTATTGCAGGTATAGCATAGCCAGAATGCGTACTTATACAATAAACTTTAGGTAGATATTCTATACTCTTCTATGTATCTTGTCTTGTGTTTGTTGCAGAACTAACAACTCAGAGTGCGGACAAGAATGTGAGAGACCCCATCCCAGATGGTCAGTTGCAGTCATCACATGAGCCGAACGCTGGCAGCGGTGTACTAATTTCTTCTGCCTCTAGTAGAGAAGTCTCTAGTAAGTATATATGTTGGCTAGCTCAGAGACACACTAATTTGTGGCCACCCTACCCATTATATGTTGGCCACAGCCGTCTGTGGCCTCCAATTAGGCTTTGACTTGAAATTGTTTAAGTCTGCTGGTGCTAGTGCGTTAGCGTGGAATGCTAAGGCTATGATCACTATTCACTGTACAGTATATAGTATTGCAGGTATAGCATAGCCAGAATGCGTACTTATACAATAACCTTTAGGTAGATATTCTCTACTCTTGTATGTATCTTGTCTTGTGTTTGTTGCAGACCTAAGAACTCAGAGTCTAAGTACCGACAAGAATGTGAGAGAGCCCATCCCAGCTGGTCAGTTACAGTCATCGTATGAGCCGAACGCTGACAGCGGTGTACTAATTTCTTCTGCATCTAGTAGAGAAGTCTCTAGTAAGTATTTATGTTGGCTAGCTCAGAGATACACAAATTTGTGGCCACCCTACCCATTATATGTTGGCCACCGTCGTCTGCGGCCTACAATTAGGCTTTGATATGGAATTGTCTAAGTCTGCTGGTGCTAGTGCGTTAGCGTGGAATGGTAAGGCTATGATCACTATTCACTGTACAGTATATAGTATTGCAGGTATAGCATAGCCAGAATGCCTACTTACATAATAACCTTTAGGTAAATATTCTATGCTCTTGTATGCATCTTGTCTTGTGTTTGTTGCAGACCTAACAACTCAGAGTACGGACAAGAATGTGAGAGGCCCATCCCAGCTGGTCCGTTGCAGTCATCATATGAGCCAAACGCTGGCAGCGGTGTACTAATTTCTTCTGCCTCTAGTAGAGAAGTCTCTAGTAAGTATATGTGTTGGCTAGCTCAGAGATACACAACTTTGTGGCCACCCTTCCCATTATATGTTGGCCACAGCCGTCTGCGGCCTACAATTAGGCCTTGACTTCGAACTGTCTAAGTCTGCTGGTGTGTTAGCTTTGAATGCTAAGGCTATGATCACTATTCACTGTACAATATATGGTATTGCAAGTATAGCATAGCAAGAATGCGTACTTATACAATAACCTTTAGGTAGATATTCTATACTCTTGTATGCATCTTGTCTTGTGTTTGTTGCAGACCTAGCAACTCAGAGTACGGACAGGAATGTGAGAGGCCCATTCCAGATGGTCAGTTGAAGTCATCATATGAGCCGAACGCTGGCAGCGGTGTACTAATTTCTTCTGCCTCTAGTAGAAAAGTCTCTAGTAGAGAAGTCTCTAGTAAGTATATATGTTGGCTAGCTCAGAGATACACAAATTTGTGACCACCCTACCCATTATATGTTGGCCATCGTCGTCTGCGGCCTACAAATAGGCTTTGATATGGAATTGTCTAAGTCTGCTGGTGTGTGAGCTTGGAATGCTAAGGCTATGATCACTATTCACTGTACAGTATATAGTATTGCAGGTATAGCATAGCCAGAATGCGTACTTATACAATAACCTTTAGGTAGATATTCTCTACTCTTGTATGTATCTTGTCTTGTGTTTGTTGCAGACCTAACAACTCAGATTCTCAGTACGGACAAGAATGTGAGAGAGCCCATCCCAGCTGGTCAGTTGCAGTCATCATATGAGCCCAACGCTGGCAGCGGTGTACTAATTTCTTCTGCCTCTAGTAGAGAAGTCTCTAGTAAGTATATATTATGTTGGCTAGCTCAGAGATACACAAATTTGTTGCCACCCTACCCATTATATGAATGCCACAGCCGTCTGCGGCCTACAATTAGGCTTTGACTTGGAATTGTCTAAGACTGCTGGTGCTAGTGCGTTAGCGTGGAATGCTAAGGCTATGATCACTATTCACTCTACAGTATATAGTATTGCAGGTATAGCATAGCCAGAATGTGTACTTATACAATAACATTTAGGTAGATATTCTATACTCTTGTATGTATCTTGTCTTGTGTTTGTTGCAGAACTAACAACTCAGAGTACGGACAAGAATGTGAGAGAGCCCATCCCAGCTGGTCAGTTGCAGTCATCATATGAGCCGAACCATGAAGATGTTCCCAGACTTTTCAATAATGCACCTGACCTTGTAGCAAACAATCCCAAACAAATTCCTTCTCAATATGCATAGGAATGCTTAGCAGCACAGTTTCAGGCTTGCTTTGGACAAGGAATATTTCTTGAGGAATGAACTTCCTTGCTCTTGAAAAGACAGGCGATTGTAAAACCTAACCCATTGCTTGTTTGATCTACTAATCCCAACTCCCAAGTTATGCCGGCATCACATGATTTAATATTCAACGTAATCAAATGTAAACTTAATCATATTAGTGCAGGTGGTGTTGCATTTATCAATGTAGTCCAAAAAAATTGAAAATTGATTTTGAGTTGCTGGTTCTAATCCAATCAGAGGTGATTATTTGATCGAGCAAACAAGTATCTGATGAAATATATTCTGTGAGACTTTTTTTTCAACTCTACAGGACAAGAGCTATCCAAGTGCGTGGTAAAAGTACGAATGGGGATACGACAGGTGTTCGTTGTTATTCCAGACTTCTTTTTACCCAAACTGGAACATCTGCAGACTTGCCAACCTAATTTTTCCAAAATGAGTACAAAAATTTGCAAAATGCTTAAAAATGAGTACAAAACTCCAGGGTGCCTCAAATGACCAGAAAACGCCCCAAAAAATTTTTCGCGCTACGCGCGAAATATGCTATTATCACAGTAAGTGGTCCTTAGTAGCGTAGGAGTGCAGATCACTCAACATTAGTCTTTTTCCCTTTGCGTTGTAAGGTGCAATCTGTTAATAATAAATGTGAAGTTGTTTGTAACCTAGCCTGTCTGGACAAGACAGGCTATTTGAAACCCTGTTTGCCCATCCTCCCTGGTTTGCCCTTGAAACACTGGGGCAGGAGATCTGAGTTATCTCACCCCAACAAGGGGGTAGACAACTTTGTTTCTCTGATTAAAGAAAAGTTGAAGTTGGCAGAACCACCATATTCTACAATGGATTACTAGTTATGTTGTGTCTCATTGAAGAAAAGTTGCAATTTGGCTCATGCAAAACTTGGACAGGTAAAAAGTCAACTGTAAATCAACATCATGGTTTTCTGCAGCCAATACCAGATTTTTAGACTATTATTTAACAATGACAACCAAGTAAACACTAAAGATAAAAGATGCGTTTTTGATTGCCTAATTAGATGAACAGGCGTTTGGAAAACCATAAATGAGTACAACTAGCGTTTTGCGTTTAAAACTCAATTAGTGTCAAATAAGCGTTTACAAACGCTTTATGCGTACAGGTTGGCAAGTATGACATCTGGCAGCAGAGAAGAAGCACTTCTTGTTTTTTGGGTAATTACACTGTAGGCTGAATATATTATAGTCAATTAATGAACATCCCTATTATCTAGCAAATAGATTGTATGCCCATTGGGTATGGGAATCCTTTACAATAGTTATATCCTTGGCTGAATGGCTTACTTACTATTGATGGTTTTGTGGAACATAGCTTATACATCATTTTTGATTTTAAACTGACTGGCAGACTGACGTTTACTAAGCAGGATCAAATCAGCCAAGCGAATCTGGCTAGCAACCAGTAAAAATCATATAAGCTATCATGTGTACCGAATTCGCCCTAATATCAAACATTGCTTGATATCATGGCGGAATACGCTTGGTCAATTGATAGTACATGTATAGTTTCGCTCCACTAATTATTAGGGCAATTACAGTACAGATTCTCCAGTCTGTTTCTAACTTTACCAATGATCTAGCTAAGTCTATTTCATTGCTCTCACTACCTCTGCCCTGTTGTATTGTTGAACTGTTGGATGGCTTTGTGCTTACATACAGGACTACGCAAAAGCCGCTGATAGGGACAGTGATAGTAAAGGAGATGGTCGACGAGTGTTGTCAATCAATGGAACTCCAAAGACCCGACTTATTACACAGCCAAATGTTCAGAAAATATTTAGCAACGGTTTGTCAAGTAGGTTCAAATCATTTATCAAAGTACCTAGCACCTTTTGGGATGTTATATGAATAAAATTGAATGACGCATTATCAATGCTATTTTGATTAGGTCAATGATTGGTAACTACATTTAGCTAATGGCGTCTATTATCCCAGAGTGGCTACCTAGCCAATGTCTGTCTCATCTGAATGGAATAGTGGTAGAAATAGGAAGATTGGTCCATATCACCACCCATTTGACCTTGACATGGCCAGTCTCATCCCTTACCTAGTCATCCCTTTTCTCCTTGTGTTAAAATATTTCAACAACAATAATGGCTATATTCAGCAATAAAGGGTTATGTTTTCATAATCAACAACGAAAATAATAAGAGTTAAGTAGTTGGCACACACTTTGCGTAATCTGTTAGATAATTGAATCAGCTTAGTATATGATTGATAAGAGAATTACTGAACTGTCTATTTGTATAGGTTGCAGATATGACTAGAGATGAACTAGAGATGGTGGCGGACCACCTTGGTCACTCCGTAAATATTCACACAGGTGTTTATAAGATGCAACAAAATTTGATTGAAAGTTGCTCTTGTTCTATCCGGAGTAGAAAATGGGCTATACAAGAAAACGGAACAAAAGGTGTATCTTGACACTCTGAATATCAGAGATCTAGGTGAGTTTTCTCCATCTTGCTCCTCTCATCCAATCAAGTTCTGAATATGGGATAGAACTTTTCATGGTTCAATGTGTCTATGAATTCAATTATAAGCGGAGTTGATTAACACAAAATTTACTTTCTCGATAAACCCCCCCCCCAACTTCCAGGAATGAACTGCTTTATATACCATATAGGTAGCAAACAACCAACTCTCGTATGATTGCATTAGTAGTATTGTGCATGATGAATGCTGTGCCATGGAGGTATAGTTTATGTTATGAGTACAACATATGTCGTTTATTTGAACGGCAATCGAACATAAAACTCGCTCGGCTTGTTGCAGACTAACGGGAACATGTATCACTATTGGGACAGTTGTAGACGCTATGTACTAAATGTTCGGTGACAATGCCAAACCTAACCATTGGTTTCCATTCAGCATAAGCAGTCAACTCTGTTGTTAAAGTGTGACGTTTTTTCTAGCTGACAATCTTTTTCTTTGCGTTTAAGCTTCATGTGCGGCAGAAGAGGAGATTGATGATGAAGCATCGACCTCTCAAGTTGTGCATATCGTGAATCGACCGGGCACTCCAGTTGATACTGTAACAGACACCGATTCAACTTCTCAGGTCAGTAATGTTTCTATATATCTATAAACAAGTATAAGCGATCCTTTGACAAGCTGGCTAAGTAGTCTATCGGGAGCAAAACCCAAAGCTCTGGCTTTTTGCAGATAGAATCTTTTGGGCAGCATTCATTTGGCTCATAGTTCCATCACTACAGAAAACTGTTTCCTCTGAACAGTAAGTTGTGAGCACAGCATGTCCTTAAAGTCCCAATAGTGGCTATGTAATCTAGGTTAAAGGGCTTGAGACATGAACAGGCATTTGCCGGAGGTTGTTAGAAAGCTAAGAAATTGTAAGAAATAAAAAGCTAACGACAGCTACAGAAAAAATTGTTTTATATTGAGAAGCCTTGACAAGCCTCAAAGGGTAGGGTGTTACTAAACCCAGACATATGTTAGGCAATTACAGACCTCTGGAAATAGCTGTTCATGTGACTAGTACGTATTAACTCTTGACTACTCTGAGCCTCGCATTTTACTTTACTGCTGAACATGATAGCTTAAAATCATCCTGATACCAATTGTATGCATGATTTCTTTGAAATTGCAGTCAGATCAGGAACAGAGTACAGATTCAGAATCGGAATCGGAAGAAGATCAGGCGCACAGAGGTAAATATGCAAGACTTGGAATCATACCCCAAGTTTAACAAAGAAAAAGCTAACATAAGCTAATGAAAGCTGATAATGAAAGCAGAGATAGCTTAGCTTCAAATTGCACAGCCTTGACAAGTCTTATAAGGGATTGTGTCACTAATCCCAAACACATGTTAGAAACTTGTCATATATAGGTCACAATTGGGTATGATTCCAATTCTACCGGTAAATATTCTAACCGTTTTGGCAATACTTGTGACATCATCAATGTTGCGAGGAATACCTTAAAAAGAGAGTTGTCTTCGGTCGTATTACGTAATGTATTTGAACCCATAATATTTATGTGGCAGAGTAGCTGACATGGTAGTGAGCTTTTCCTCTAGGCTACGGTAATACTCGTAGTGCTCGCCATAAGATCCTACTACCACAGGAGGGATCAGCTGTACGCTCTCATGATTTATTGTCAGAGTTTCTAAACTGAAATTACGTGTCAGTTCATTATAATAATTCAACAATGCGATAACATTGAAGGAAGCTACGCATTGAATGTGTTTTTGGTGGATTTGATAAACTAAAACAAAGTAAATAGTTTACGTCTCAATCTAATTGAGCGTGGCAGCTTATTCCTTTGTGTTATCCGAATTTTTCAGTAAAATAAGAGTTGTCTCCAAATGACTTGTATTATCTGTATCACTAGCATGTGCAGTAACTTCTACTAGGTCTATTGACCCCCAGTTGTACAGGTTTGCAAACAACTAAAAAGAAACAAGAATGTTATGTTGCATTGCATTTTTACAATCGTTGTTACATATCCATTTGCGTGACCTTGGTTGTAGGTAGAGGTAATCAGAGAATGGGAGCTGAGCAGAGTAGTCAGGCTGGTACTGGGAGAGGTGAGTGTGTGGGAACTTTGGTAGATCATTTTGGAACTGTATTTAATCGCTGAGCGGGGTATTTAGAACTGTGCATTGGTGTACATGGGTTATGCACCTATATGCTGAGCGACAAGGTTGAGAAACAGTGCAGAAAAACATAGATATACAATGTTAGAAAGCCTATCCAACTTCAGATAGAAATGATTTATCTTTTGCCGATTGTCTAGCTAAGGCCACACCAAATTGATGACTTGATCTAGATTAAAAAGAAGAACCAAGCACAGAGGAGGGAGGAGGTGTATTATTTGTCATTTTATGCCAAAATACTAGAGGACGCTGGAGGGAAATTCATTTTATCACATATTTTGTGTTATTTTTACAACAATTTAGAGAATGATCAACTGGAGGAAGCTTTTTTAGTTTATTTCTATAATAATCCAGACAATATTTTAGAGGAGGGAGGTTAATCTAGATCAAGACATCAATTTGGTGTGGCCAAAAGCTCATTGATACAATCTGCCTGTGTCTACAATGAGGCCCAATGCTTTCAGTCTGCTGACGTATCACCTGTTATTCGTTTTACTTCATAGGAAAGAGTAAGATTGCCTGGACGGCATCAGAGACGGCGGTTGTCCTGAAATATTGGGACCCAGATAGTGGGGGACTACCCAAGAAAGAGGCTCTAGAGAAGATGGCGGCATGTCTACCAAGAAGATCTGTACTAGTGATACGAGCTCACTGTGCCAACCTGAGGCGGCATAAATCCAACAAACCATAAGCATATAAGATATTACAACATAAAAATTAAACTTGTAATTCATAAATATTTCTGGCAGTTCCAGGCCCTTGTTAATAAAGCACTGGCACTGGCATGTGTATCGTAGTAAGTATGTTCTACACTCTGCAATAATTATGTGTTATAGTTTGTCATTATTTGCTAATGTTCTAGTTGAGACTTTTTCTGTTTCAACCGCAGATGCATAGAGTTTTGTTTTATCTTATTGTCCCAAAATCTGAAAATATATGTAAAAAACTAGTATGATCAAGACCATTTGCATTTTTTTAATTTGTGTTTTCATCTTTGATATATGGACGGTGTACCATGTGCTTTTTATAAAAGATCAAATTTTTTTAAATAGATGCAACAATACACGTATAACCCAAATAAAACACGACTGGTGTAAGATACTCTCATGCGTGAAATATAAATTATGTTTTATGAGCGACATCAATAACCACCATTTCTACATTGGTGCTAAGCCATATGATAATTCTGCCTCTAAGCAAATGAATTTTCATCTTCCATGATTAAAGTCGCAGGCTGTAGAATCCTCAGATTTTGCTGTTGAAGATGGATCTTGCTGACGTCCTGGGAATGCACTCAAATTGCGTAATAATATGCGTTGTCTCACAACTCTTGACTACAATCGCTTCATTTCTGATGATAAATGCTGTCATCTGTTCTTTGGCTCGCACTCAAAATTTGTTTATGAGTGATGCTGAAATGCAAAATGGCAGTCTGTAAAGTTCTGGTATTGATTCAATTCGCCAGTTTTATTACTGATGAGGAATTTTGGCAACACTCAAAGAATTAGAGAAACCATCAAGGCAGCATTGTGAATTCTATCGCAGCTACCATGTTAGTCTTCAATCACTCTAGCGTACTTGCAAGCACAAACCCTAGTCTGATATGATTGTAGCATCAATGCGAATAGCCTCCTATCCAATAAGAATGTTTGTTTTTTCAAATTACCTCTGGTTGGGAATAGTTTCAACCTTATCCATAATGATTCTACATCTTCTGATTTCAAGGAATTGTTCTGAAATTATATGGAAATATGATAAATTGACAGAGCAAGGGAGGCAAAATTGGACAGGCAACTGTAATTTGCTGATATCCATAGTGCTGTGTTCTGGAAATTCGGATAATTAGCCAAGCAAGAGAGGCCTATTAGACAGATAACTCTAAATTACAGAACTTGGATGCATTAAACCTGCAATATAAATTTGTAAAATGAATCTGATGTTTGGAGGTTGGCCTATATAAAAGGTCTGCCTCCCTGACTATCAATGTTCTATCATTTATGGATTGTAAGTTATCCCCCCAATGAAATTCAGTTCGTTTATCAAGGTAGCATCCAAATTTTCATTTATCATTCATTAAAAGTGGCCAATATGACTATTTTGTATAGGTACAGGAGGCTCACTCATAGGAGGCCCCGAAAAGGCCTCCTATCATATATGGGCCTCCTTTCTTATCAGAATTATATGATCTTGCCTCCTATGAAGCAGGATATAAATCTATATATATATATATGAATGACTCATTGTCCAGGGTTTTTATGGGTACAATAGTGGGATATATAATATATGACACTGTATTGCACATATGTGTGTATATATATATACACAATCCAGTTTTTCTGCGCTGATTAAAGAGCATTGCATTGATTCAGTATCAAGTCACCTAGGATCTTACCTGTATAGGCAGCACAAAACTCTTTCATGGACTTCCTCAATGCCTCATTATCTATCTGCCAGTGCAGCTCTTCAAAAATCACTGCAATGACATTCTTCATATCATGGAGTGGCTCACACATGGCAACTTCATAAAGCTCTAGATTGAGGTCTGATAGGGTGTGCCCCTCTGTTAGTAAGGCAGGTAGCGAGGTAAGACCTGTAATATAATAATAACATTTATATCACCAATGTGCAGACTAACTGTTGGTTTGTAGGCCGATGATTTTACGATTGACATATAGTTGCAGTGTTGCTGGCGGCGTTTGTTCAAAGCTTACCTCTTAACTCCTTCGCAAGTTTATCTTTGACCTTGTCCCTTAGCCATGTCGGTGGCACATCTCGACCTCTGCGCTCGAACTCATTGATGCACTCGTTTTTCTGTTGAAAAGATGTATAATGTTTTACAGTTACCAGTTTATTATGTACAGGAAATGTATATCATGAAATCCTAAATTGTTACAAAGCCTTTTTTTAAATTCATATTCTGATACTGATTTTATGAATCTATTGGCGGCATGATTTGTTTTCGAATAATTGGATGTTGCTTTTTGCAGGCAAGTTGTGTAACTCACCTTTTTCGAAGCTCTGAAAGAGTATTCCGGTTTCCGGTCTCCAAAATGTGTGATTCTCTCTTCAAGGCTGGAGAAATATCCGAACTTCAGACATGAGTCTGAATGCCTGAACGTCTGACAATGAGCTCTGCACCAGCAGGGATGATGGCTCTTTGGGCCTAACTGGCCCACCTCGAAGGCTCTAGCCGGTATGTCACCTGTTGTTGAGTGAAAAATTTTTGTATCTATCAAAATTATCCATGTAATGAGACAATAAGAATCCATATTTAAGTTTAGATTACCTCACAGAACCTCCCCCCTCCCCAAGGTCCACATTCTTAGGGTTTCTGTAGGCTAATCCGTGAAGTTTTGTCTCTCTGTCGCTCAATGCCGTGCAGAGTGCAATATATGGTGCACTTAAATTTTCCTCTTGTTTACAAATATTGGAAACAGTTGCATCAGCCTTCTTATATACGAGAGGCTTCATTGTCATCTAATTGTCACATATCAGATATATTTATAATTTTGTATTGTATTTACCAGCAAAGAGCCTGGGAGCGGCCCAGTATGTCCTGCCTTCAAACACCACACCATTCATGGTGGACACAATCTCGTCTATCCTTTCGGCAGTGTAATGCTGCATATCTTCTGATGAGGCTGACGATCTTCCGATCATGTGCCGATATGGCCTCTCTACCATTGCCTGAATGTTTTCCCTAAAAACATAAAGATAGCTGTACAGAGAAATTGGAGACAATAGATAGATTACATATGATCGCTGGCTGGTAAGAATCTTATATAAAAGAAATCATTAAGAGCAATGAAGAATCTATGTTGTGTCAATAGGAACCATGAAATTTGTTGTAATGCTTAATTTTTAACTTACATTTTTGAATCTGTCTCTGTAAGGTACATGGCCTTGTCGTAGATGAACCCCACACTAATAAGGAATGTGCTGTGGCCATTGAGGGTGCTGTGGTCATGCCACACTTTCACATAGCTAGTAGTTTCCAGATCTTCTATTCTTTCTTTGATATCACTGATGCAGTCATCGTCATTAACTTTCTCTGTAAGGGCAAAAGTACATTAATAATGTTGTTAGTAGTGCACAAAAAAAGTTCTGGCTTCATCAGCAGGGAATGCTCACTAACGCAATTGATCGAGTTTGAATATTTCAACATAGCTGCTGTTTACTTGTTTGCCAAATTAAGGGCAGTTCTAAGTAAGGCTTTTGCATCATCATCAGTTCGCAACAACAGTTATAGAGCTAGATAGAAACCTTATACCTATCTGTATGAAGAGGATATCTGGCTGATGCGGGGATAGGCTATGTTTTATTTAGAAATAACTGCTTGTTTATCGTGTCCCTCTAGCTATTTCTATTATGCTCAGTCAGTGATTTGTAGATAATAATATTATCAAGTTAACATCTAAATATCTACAAGGTTAAGTTTGAATATATATTTGGAACAGTGTTTCCGACATTGAATTTACAAGCTAACAGGGTTTTCTTCCGCCTGTAATACATTGAGATTTTCAGTTGGTGTTCAGAAATTTGTATCAGGATGACACAACTATGCCTGAAATAGGTAGCTTGCTTATTTTAGATACACTTCGTTGAAACTCGGACCACTATTCCACCTTGTCGGATAACTCTGTCATTGCCAACTAACCTCCGCTGTCTTTGAGAAATTGTGCACATTGCTGTTGGTTCAGCTGTGACAAATCTGTTTTTTTCTCAGAATTCCCATGTTCCCCATTTGTTGCAAATGGATTTGCCTGATGACTGCTAATGATATGACTCTGCCATAAATCTGCTTTTCTTCTTTTTGTCCATTTCTGAATGTGAACGTAGTGATCGGACAAATCGCTCGGCCAATGTTTATATCCCCACTTAAAATCCTTCTGTCTCGTTCTTTCACTGCAAATAACCCAAATATTTACTATGCTGGGTTAGAGTATCAGACAATTATATTGGCTAAGTTGTTACAAATATCATCTTCCATTGCTCACCCATATCATATCCTTTATTTTTTCCACATCAGGAGTTGTTGTCCTGCCCTTAACTAACCAATGTTGTAACAATTGAAGGTGGTACCCTACTGAGGATACATTTAATCAGTGTTTTCAAACTACTCTGTTCATACCTAGCTCGTCTGGGTTGAGAGTAGTGCGCATTGCAACACCATCAACTTTCCTGTACGTTGTTCTAGCTTGCTTTCTTGTATTGAAAGAGTATCCTAGAGACTTGGCATATTCTTGTATTACCTAAAAGTGTATGTTAAATTTTCCATGATTAGTTAACAGTTGGTGGTACAGTATAAAGCTACGATATTTTTCCAACAATATTTAATTCTAAATGTTTTTTCTAATTGTTACAGATCTAAATAGACTTGGATGGTTTGTGGGTGTGCAGTATGTTCACAAACGATGATATGATATATCAGGTTTGCATCAATATAATGGCAGCTGACAACCATCTCTATAAGATTTTTAACCTTTACTAATCATTACAAGTATGAGAAAAAAGGCAGGTTTTCTTACTATGATTTGCCACCCCACGCTCTACTATATAACTCAGCGGTTTCATGGGATTGATTCTAATTCTTCCCAAATATTATATTGTAATTTAAATCTTGGTAAGGATAGGACGTAGTTGCTATGATGTCATATTCTCACCTGCTCTCTATTTTTCTCTAACATCGGCCCAGCTTTGCGAGACAGTTGGGCCCACCTTCTGGCCATTTCCTTCCCTAGCTGTTTGCTGTTCGGCGATAGCTTCCTCAAATATTCAGCGACACACTGGCGATCAAAATTGTAAGACCTTAAAGGACCAATATGGCTCTTGGCACGGTGCCTTACATAAGTACAGCTCTGTCGAATCCTCAACTTTGCGTATTTGTTCATAGACAAGTTGGATGAATAGAGTGCCGTCGTATGAGCTTGCACGGACTCATCCCGCATTTTTTTTAGAAAGTTTTGCTCAATCTTCCTACGTGCTGCAGCTGAAACTTCTGGTGTTCTAACTCTAGGTGTTCTCTCGTTTACTGTTCTAATGACTATTCTAGCTGGTGTAAGTTTGTCCTTTTCTGTTGTGATGAAAAGAGCGTTTGACTTCATCAATTCGAACTCAGGAATCATAGCACAAGCCTTACAGTCAAAGGCACTGTGTGTTGGCCTATCTTTATCTGCCATTTCATACCAGCTTGCCAAACTGAATCTATCCCTGAACTTCCTTTGCCCTTGTTCTCGCTGCAGAAACTTTCCTCTACCCATCCTGTTAAATATTCAATAAACCAACAATACATTGCCCTTCTAAGTACACACTATACCCTGACTTAATGATCTTAACTACACTTCAACTCTTACCTGAAAATCAAAATCATTATCTTGCTTCATAATCTGATCTTAATTTAGAAGCTAAATGTACCTCTAAGGGGATGTATGTAGCCCCAATAACAAAGTGTTTATAATATGGAAATCAGTGGCGTGGATTAAATATCATGCTAAAAAATGCTACAATATTGCAATAAATGCTAGTTTAGGGTTGACATGATTTCAGCTGACACCAATTTTCACTAGCTGAGGTTGTGTAAATGTTAGCGAGTAACGTATTTCACTATTGAAAGCCATTGCAAAAGGCGATATTTTCTCTCAGCCTGTACTTCACTCTTCCAAGGTGACGGATAATGCTAAATACTGCAAATAGTTTCCCTCTTCGTTGGTATAGGATACGTCTTGTTAGTTCCTAATAATTCATGCAAAATGTGACATAACTCCCCCAATTACAGATATCCTTTGCAAGTTATGCTGAATTATGAAATCATATGTCCACATGTGAGTGATAAGACATCCGATTTTTTTTAACCTCTTAAATATTGATCAAAGAGATACTTTTAGCCCACCATGAATATCCAGTGTGGCCAACTGATTGTAATCTCATAAATTCATTGGAAAGGTTTGATTTTTAATTGATATAGTTAGACTTCAGGGAAGGTACTGTGTAAACAAAAATAATCATTTTGTTACCATAGTTATAGAGCAGAAACTTCGGTCAAATAGTGCTACTGTATGCTCTCAATGTTTTTTTTTTTTACAGGCTTGGTTCCTGGTGGTGGCGAAGTCTCACATCATAAGGAAAGTCTGGTCCTGTATAGAAGCTTTGGATTAGAAACGTCAACAACGAATACCTCTATCTATTTTAGATCAGGTAATATTTGGGAATATACAGTAGTGTTAATGTCATTTTAATGCCAGTACAATTTTTTTGCATAACCAGCTGGCACTGTCATGCAATTGGCCCAGATCATGGGGCTAGTTTATCCTTAGCCAATACCCTGGTACTTCACCAGTATATGAGAAACATAGGGGTAATCAATGTTGTATAAATTTGCCTGTTAATTGTCAGATTTGTCACCTTGTGTCAACATCACAATCACAGAAGTAGATAGACATGAATGGTTTACTATTTTCTGCACTTTGAATTGATAGGCAGCAGTTGCTCTGAAGCGACAATCCTCTGTGTATTACGACTGAACAGATGACACCACCAGCTAACTGTCAATGGATGTGCAAAGACATCTGATCTGGACGGGCCTACTCCAGGTAAGGAACACTTTTTCAATAGACCATTTTGGCACACAACCAAGTTAGTTGCTGAATTCCTTTCTTACTGCTGCTTGTGCTGCTGCAGAATATGTATCAGCTTTTCAAATTGGTAATCAAAAGTCCTATACTTCCTCCTTACCCAATAATTTACCTAGCGTTGATCATCATCTGTACCAGCACAGAAAGCATTGACTACCCATTGTTGCTTTATTGGTAGGCTAATCAGCAGAGCAAACTCAAATTGACCCAAAGTGGCAAAATCATTTGATACTTTCGCTGGCTTAGTTGCTGCTTATGGCATACATCAAAAAGCGGTGGGACCTGCTGGGTTTTTGGTGGTGAAGTTGACTGGGGTCCAGTATTACAGAGTATCAATAGATCAAGTTTGATCCATTTACCAGCGTTCGGCATTACCAGTGGAGGGGGGGGGGCAACTCCACACGCTGGCAAATGGATAAAACTTGATCTAGGTATCACTACCAAAATTGGTATAATTCACAAGAAGACTTTTGAGGACTATTCAGATGTATAGAGCACCAACTTAAAATATTGGTATATTCCAGCATCTAGCTGCCGATAAATGCCACTGGTCACGCTGCACAGAATTACCAGTTGGTTTTATGAATGTTGTTACACAGAAATGTTAGCCATTGCGATATATACTCTGGTCTGCGAATTGTGTGTATAACAGCTGGGTATTTCAATGCAGCTCAATAGTTACTTACAATCTGAAGAGCTCTTTTGCTTTCTTTTTATTACGTTCAAAGTAGTCTTGTGTCACCTGCATCCAGGGTATATCTGCCATAAGTTCTACGTTATAAAACCTTAAGTTTCTTAGATTCAAAAACTGTTGCTCTGAGAATAAAATCATTGTGGTATAACCACACAAAGCAGCAGGTTTTTTCCTTCCCCTTCCACTCATGTTGAGGTCTCAGTGAACAATGACCACATCACACCCAAAAGTTCCCTCCAAATTTCATTTCATAGCCTGATTGGTGCAAATTCCCTCCCTTTATTCCTATCTATAGTAAAACCATTATAGAAGAGGTTTGTCTAAGGTTTTCTTATGCAAATCATGTCATTAGTCATAAGTCATATCTAGAGGATTTGTCAAAGTTTTATAATGAGACAAAATCTCCCTGGTGCAGAGCGTAGCATTTGCAGCAAACCCCCTCCCCCCTCCGCCACTCATGATGCAATTTTTACCAGTCGTGGGAACTTTTGGTCAAAAGGTTTATGCGGGGAGGGGGACTGATTCTGACATAGGGATGTTTGAATATATTACAGCTCTTCACGGTTTTATTCTTGTTATTTTGTTGGTGATGAGTCCAGGAGATGCTGATAGCTTGAAGCAGCTCATTGTGATGCACAGAGTACTGATAATCAGATATCAGATAAGACAACAGAGTCATTACTTATACAAGGCAACAAATCGGCAGCAAGATGATGTAGGATTTGAGGTAAGCTTTCTGACCAGCTGCTATCTCATAGAAAGCCCCATGTACAACATGTTTGTATTTTCGTCTTTAATGCTTTATGCTAGCCAGGTGATACGGCGCTGCTGCCTAGTGAGCTGCGAATAATTTATATAGCATTTTTTGTTGTCTCAAAGTGTAATTGTTATAACAACAATGGCTACGGTCTCAAGTGATCTAAATTTCCTCCTCCTTCTACAAGATGGTAATAGCTCGCATTAGAAAAGAAAACCTCAAGATTGCGCCATAAGAGTAGCATCAAATTATATTGTGATATGGAGTATCCCACAATGCAATTTTGTTTTAGTTGTCTTCACTTGTAAGATCTAAACAATAGCTATTTGTGATGATCCTAGGAATTCATTGTCAGAGTTATAAACATGATAATAATTAAGTAATTGGATAGAGGTTTTAGATTTTTCTAATACCATATCTTTGCCTGTTATCTACAGTGGTAGGAACAATATTTTAATGAATGACTCAACACATGGGAGATGGAGGTTCAAGTACATTTATTGACCAGACAGCAGAATATACAAGCACCACTCTATCAGTAGATGATTTGCAGCTGGAGAATGAACATGTGCGTTTAATTGGTAACTTAGTGTTTTTTATCCATTTGAATTACATTGTTATTCCAGAAAAACCATAAACTTATGGCTCTCTTATACATTGAATCTATACTCATTGCTCAAGTAAATCTTTGGTAGGAGGAAGAGGTCCAACTCTGACCCCCTCAAATGATATAAAAGTGCTATCAGCTTATATCATCAACAAACTTGTGAACCGTTACTCAGCAGTATTTTAAATTGAATTTTGAATATTTAGCAAGTCTTTTAGGATAGTCCTGTAGGGTACTCTTCCATACATACACCATTGAGTGCAGCTATATTTTTATGTTTGTTTTGCATAACCACAAATATGCTGTCCAACTGGCCATTATCTTAGAGTGTTGTTTTATTTTGTTTTATATGCAAAATTTACCCAGGATTTTTCTACATTGCCCTGGCTCCAATATTCCTAATTTGTCTTAGCGCGTGAACTGTACAAGTAGAAGCAGTCTTTTACATTCTATAGTCCCGTCTGACTTGATATATCTTGTTGCATACATAATTCTTCGTTTTTTTTTACTGTAGACAAGGCTACGGGCGTGACTGTAAATCACAAGATGATATAGAGAAGACATATGGAAAGGCATTGTATATAATGCAAACACTCATTGCTTGCCACCTAACATGACTACATCGGTATGGACCATGGGTATATATTATACATTCTTAAACACAAATCTACCCATCGCTCATCAATGTAAAGTTCTTTGACTCATAACACTATTCTATATTATATGAAACATATATGCTTTTCGCCTCGGTGATGTTTAATGTCAATGTTCACAGACAATAAATATACATTACAAACTATACATTTATTCATTGATCCTGGCATGCATTGTAACCAAATTGCATAGAGGGATATGATGTATGTGGCTGCAAAAGGTCCATTAAATAGTAATAATTAAAACTTGCAGCAGCAACTTGCAGGCATTTGTGGCCTGCGGGAATCCTTAGCCTTCAAAATTGAAAATCAGCAGGATGTAGCCTTGATTATTTTTGGTCAGGACCATTGCGTGTACAACGGGTTCAACAGTACCGACTCTACCCTTCCTCTATGACCTGAGTATAAACTGGTTCTAATAAAGTTTTAGCTTGGATGCGACCCATCAACCTTGATGTTCATGACTTTCCTGCTAACCGCTACCACTGATCCATAATATCTAGATAAAACAACCAAATGTAATTGAGAATTAATCAGAATTAACTTGGCAACGCTGTACAAACTCTGTAGTAACGCCTTTCCATCTATAACATACTGCACCAAGTCTATCTGCTTTGAGGCTGTATTAATCAAATTTTGACATTTGTAAGTGGCTGAAACTTGAAAGTTGCAGTGTAACCACATTTTATTATGAGCAGCAGCAATGTCATTGACTGTCTGAGTGTAAGCTTTGAAGCAGCGAGATCACAAAACCATTCTGATAGAATATAGGTGTGGGGCAGAAGCGATGAATCAGGGCCCACAAGAAAAAATAGCACCACAGCTGTCTATTAATGGCATATCTGTTAAAATAATAGTTCTATAGGTTGACTTCGGACCTCTCATAACTATAAGCAGATCTTTTAAGTGCCTAAAGTGGGATTTGATCCAGCAACCTCTTTATCATCTGCCACCAACCACCAACCAACCAATCAAGACCATGCCAATCAAATAAAACATGCTCGATCAAGATCAAATTTAGCCTTAGCCTCAGTTCTTAGCAACCAATTATTGTCATAGGTAGGGTGGTTATCCAGTATATTGCCCTGAGGCTACATATTTCACATTCTGCAGCATTGGCAGCTACGGGTGAGGGGGCTAAGTCCAATAGCTACAGTGGGGGGGGGGTTACCAAAACAGCAAGCTGCAATGCGTGGAGTCAATAATTTGTCTTTCGATTAATAATAAACTTCATTGACTCTATTTACACTGAAAGTTTATTAAATTTCATGAAACCTCAATGACACAGAGAAAGTAACAGTTTTTTATATCAAACTCATGGTTGCTTTCGAAGCATGTGCAAAAAAAGCTACAATACCTGATTATTTCAGATGCTGATTCTTAAAAAAATTATAAGATAAGACTGATGGCTACCGGCCTTTATTGTTTGCAACGATATAATATAAGTGTATAAATTCAATTCAGTGCTTACGTAAATATATTTATTAAACTTGATCTAGGTGTACATGAAAACGCTAAGACAAACATAACTATTGAGAGGAACTTGTTGTGACTCATAACGTCACTCTGGGACTTTTACATCAGCAGATTTTATATCTCTTAGCGAGCTATGAACAATAATTTACAAAAATAACCATTGAATATTATTTGCATTGTCATCTGCATTCATTTTCATGTGGCAGAAAATGAATAATAAAAATCTATCGTGTTAAATGTTAACAGGGTATAGATTATGTGTTGACAAGAATTCAAGGTTTTAAAACATCATCATTCTGGTGATTTTCAATTTATCAGCCCATGGTATCGAATGTGTCGAGGAAAGTTTATGGTAACTTATTGGCCTTGCACAGTGCACCAGATGCTGCCATAAAACTTTATATTTTCAGAAAGTGATTTGAGTAATTTGAATGAAAATAGAGTGTCACATGTCATGCAAGCTGTGTTGTTGTTGTCTGGATGAGGCTGCCACAAATGCTGCTGATGTAAAAGGCCTTATGGTTTTATCACCAGGGTCAGTGATGAAATTTTGACCTACAAAATAAAACAACTATGTATGAATAAGAATATAAGATGATCTGCATGCAGGATGTCAACAAATGTATTTTAAGAATTTGGATAGCCATGTCGGGTTATGAAGAATCTGTAAACTAGCTGTAAATTGATGTGTTGGATGTCCAGCTTGATTAAATGAATTTTCAATACCCAAAAGTTTAATTATGTGATATGACCATGAAAAATAATAGCAAAAGTAGTTTATTGATTGATATTGTTTCTAGGTATTCCGATGATTTCTTTCATTCCAGCATGATGACTCTACTGATTTGGTTGCAGCGGAAAACTTCTCACAGCTGGTAACGGTTACCTGGTTCTCCATAACATATCTGGTTTCTGATGGCTTTCAAAAATAGAGAGGCAGCATTAGGTAGCTCACCAGTAGAGAATCATCTGGAAAAGAAAGAGTGAAACTCTGGTTTACTGACTCGCCGCTAATATGCCACTCATGCAGTTGCTGAGGCATTCCACAGCATGAGAGAACCCAAAATCAAAAAAGTCGATATAATTTATGTAATCAATCAATACTTAGCTAGTCTTCCAACAACAGAGTGTCATGAGCAAAAGTTACTTAGCCCCATACAGCTGCTGAGGCATTTCACAGCATGAGAGTATCCAAAAATTAAAATCGAAATCAATATAATTCACACACCCAATCAATACTTGTTTCCTGTTCCTGTTATTATTTAGCCTGTGCTTTATAATTATTACAGCAAAGTCTTGGAACCTCCCCTAAACTGAAGTGTTACCCAGCTTAGAGTCAGCAACTACTTTGAGTTTTGCATCGCGTAATGCACAAAGCTGATGCTGCCCAGCACATTATTTGCTACCCATTAATGCATTGCTGCGAAACCTTGGTAAATTCATATTCTGTCAAATCAGCTGCACAGCTGAATTTCACAATGAAGATACTTCAAGATCATGACTTTTGCGAATCTAAGTTTAGTATCATACAATTTTGAGCTGTTTGAGAACAGATTGAACGTGGAGCTGAACTGAACTAATTCTCGGTTCACCAGCCTATATATCATTTAAATAATAACTTTGTCTGGCATCACACAAAATAACTCATGTTCTCCTTTCATCGTCAATTGATATCAACCAAATTCAGTTATTCTAATTGAATCGATCAATCGATGAATATCCGCTGAACACGATGATACACTTTATAAGCTGAACGCCCTCAGCTTGCAGCAAGTGTCAATCTCTTCACAATTCAAAACCACAGATTGATATAAAAACTATAACTATGCATACAAAAATGGGAAGAATATCTCACTAGAGACTATTGACAAGATAGGAGGCAACTTACCAAATTCTGGGGAGTACTGTCTGCTTCAATTACTTGACTGGCGATGAAATTAATCCTTAGAGAGTTTGTAGAGATTCGCCGAAACTGAGATGTAACATTTTTGCTAAAGAAAAAAAAAGGTGAAATATCAAAGCCGTACTTCATCTTTGGCTGGCGAACAAGCAACTGACCACTTCATCCTAAGATGTTTGTAATAATGTTGATTCATACCTTGCATCTCGTGAAAACATTATGTAATATTTTCATTGATCCGTATCTTTTACAATAAACTGACCGCTGAGCTCTAGCTGTTACTGTTAGTAAATAAATATATTTGATGGGAATTAAGGGGAATGCCTTTGATCAGTGTTCAAGTTTTGTCATAAAGATAACATAATTATTTTATCTCTGTAGCATTGGTATAGTTTTCAAATGATAAAGTCATTTCTCGAACCCTAGTGCTCCCACTGATCTCAGACCTTTGACAAGGTTTCAGGTGTTGAAACACTAGCGAAAAGTTGAGACAGATATTTAGGGCTTTATTAGAACAAGTTTGTTCCTTCTGTGGTGACCGATGGATATTGCAAATGTTTGTTGTCGCGGTGCCTAAATAGTTGTTCTAGGGTTTGATATGGTGGTAAGTGGCTCTTTGCAAGCCTTTAGTGTTATCTAAAACCTTAGAATAATGGTATGGAAAGATATGAGGTATATGGCTGGAAAACATTTCAACAATCACAATAATATCACTTATAACTGGTTTACACAGAGTGAATAATTAGAACCTACAACTGGACAATTTGTGGCCTGCTGAAATCCTAAGCATGCAGCACCACTTGATATGGCGTGAACAGCAGAATATAACCCCATTTCCTTTTGATCAGGAGCATCGCATATAATTTTTCAACAGTACCTACCTAGAACAAGTTTAATCCAATTGCCTGCATTCAAGTTGCTCCCTTCCACTGGTCACGCCGCAGCGTGACTAGTGGATCGGGAGCAACTCTGAATGCAGGCAAATGGGCCAAACTTGGTCTAGTACCAACTCTACCCTTACCCCATGGCCTAAGTTTAAACTGGGTTCTAAAAAGTTTTAGCCTGGATGTAATCCAGCAATCTTGTTCATGACTGTCCTGCTGCACGGTACCACTGATCCACAACATCTGTATCAAACAATAAAATGTAATTGAGAATTAATCAGAATTAACTTGGCAATATGTACAAACTCTGTAGTATTGCGTCTTCCATCTATAACATACTGCACCAAGTATAACTGATTATAGGTTGTATAAATCAGACATTGATATTTGTGAGTGGCTAAAACTTGCAGGCTGCGATGTAACCAAATTTTCTTTTGAGCAGCAGCAATGCCATCGACTGTCTGGGTGTATCATTTTTTATACCATTAGACTGTCGTGTAGACTATGCTGGTACAAAGTTTGAAGCTGTGAGGTCACAAAACCATTCTGATAGAATTTAGGTGTGGGGCAGAAAGACACAACCACCCACCCGATACTGTATAATGATTCGATATCCTAAACTAAAATCCCCTTCTGATGTAAGCATGCATAACAGTCAATTATTCATGGTCCATGCTATATTGCACAAGGACCACAGCTATGAGCTGCAAATAAATAAACATCAGCAGCCAATATGATGATGTATTACTGTTACCATATTTCTTTCGAACAGCATTAAGACATAAAATTGCCTGACAGCTTCAATTTATATACTGTTTGATTTAATTTTGGCTGTAGCATGTATTTTTTGAAGCTGTTGGATTATATCAGTATTTTCCAATGTCAAAAAACCTTTCTCGTAAAAAAAAACAACTGTAAATGCGTTCCCTTCTGACAGAACAATCTAATATACCACTATATTCCCTGTTGTGGATAAATTACGCTCGTATAAGTTTAGAAGACGAAAGATCAGACAGTATTTTCAAGGCCAAATATCCATTAACTTTTAAAGCTACCACCTCAATGGTGTTATGACTGGCAGAAGAGATGGATCAGAATTCTCAAAATAAATAGCATCATGTTTCAAATCACTAGTGAGAATTTTTGACAGGTAATAATTCTATTCTCCTCAGCCTTTGGTCCACGCATTTTATTACTCAAGCACTAACAACCCTATCGGTGTCCCAAGCATAATGTTGGTGCTGGTTTCGATCCAGTGACCTTCAGCTTATTAACCAAGGACTCTACCATTGACCCACATATCCATTTAGATTGGGAAGCAGTACCTTTTAATTAATGTACCAATGTGCACTACATCACATAATGTGTTCTCTATGCCATACAAGGATTATCGCTATGACAATAAATCAATAAATCTCTAGGACAATAAATCTAATGTTGGCATTTTTGTGGTTGGTTAAAAAGTGGAAACAAAATCTTACGTATGACCACATCTTATTTTGAGCAGCAGCAAGGCATCAAATCATCTGACAGCCTCAGATTGTATACTGATGAACTCCAGATTGCCTGAAGATTAAGCTCATATAATTTTTGGAGCGGTGACGTATAAACATGATTTTATACGGTCAAAAAACCATTCTCTGAAAAACTGCTGCCATAATATGGAGCTGAGGCAGCAGCATTGAACAAGGGTCCTCAAGACTAAATGAGCACCAGGTTCAGACCTCCATTGATGAGTATGTGAAAGCCTCCTAGCTGGAATATTACTTTGTACTCTTTTAAGTTTTGGTCAATGGTTTTTCATTGTTTTCAGCTCAGGTATGCCATTCATTGTGTACTAATTTTCCAGGGAGATAATCGAGAGTTTACCGAGCAACCTGGTTGAAGGGAAGTAAAATAACCTCTTATATCGGTATAAGCCAATGTGACAACTGAATGTTGTGATATTCCTTGAATCAGTTTGCAGCGCAAATTGCGTGAAACCTTCCTTCATGTCTAATTTGCTGAAAACCTTGCTGCCATTCATATCCTGTAATAAATCATCAACAGTCGGCATGGAATGTCTTTCCCCAATAATTGCCTGGTTTGCCCTATGCATATCAACACATAGCCTAATATCCCGATTAGCCTTAGGTACAGAAATCAAAGGTGAAATCCACTGTGTAGGCTTTGCTACTACCTCTATGATATCTGATTTAACTAGCTGTTCTAGTTTAGCCTCTACTTTACTCCTCAGTGCGAATGGAACGCGATTATATGGTTGACACACTGGAGCTTCATTAGGATCTATTCCTATTTTTATATCTGGGCGTTTGAATTTACCTACGCCTGAAAATAAATTCTTATAGTTATCTAGCAGACTACCGTAATTAGTGACATTACTGGTATTAGAATCTAAGCTGTTTACTCCTACATTGTAGCCTATTTTGATTAGTTTTAGTGCATGAGATGTATCATTACTCAACAACGACGACTGATTCCTATCATTAATAATTATGATTTCAGCTGTTGCCCGCTGATTTCCTGCTTCTAGTTCCACATTGAAGCATCCGAACAAGTCTAAGGGCTTATCAGCAGTATACGGAAACAGTTCCAGGTCTGTCGGCTCTACTTTGGCTCTAAGACCTCTTGTCACAAGTAAATCAAATGTGTCTTTACTAATCACATTGCTCTGTGAGCCAGAATCTACAAGCACATCAAGCGGAATGTTTCCTACTCTGATTTCAAGCTTGTCTAGATTAAACTTCGGCCTCATAGTTCTGCACTGAAATGCTGCCTGACCTTGATCAGCATTTTGACTACCTGCTGACAATTTAGAATGTACCTTTTTCTAAGGTTCAACACTCCTACACACAATAGCAAAATGACCTATTTTTGAGCATTTATTACACTGTTTATCCTTAGCTGGGCAGTTAGTATCACTACCAATATGAATGGAAGAACCCCACCTATAGCATGATTCAGCGTTCTTACGGTTTGATGTACCTCTGTAGGATTTACCACCATTGGAGTTTTCATATCTGGGTTTTGGCTTGCCGCCACAATTTCCATGCCTAACAAATGAGCCTAGTTGGTTGACACCACCTGTTGCATTGGGAAATTCATGAGCATTACTTTTAGCATTAGCGCTAGCACTAGGGTTTTTGGCCATTTCTCATTTCCCTATTTTGCATTTCGACCGCTTCATGTGATGCTGAAATACTCATTAGCTTTGCTAGGTCAAGAGTTGCCCCTGCTTCTAAGACCTTTTTTCAAGACATCGTAAAAGCAGCCTGAAACAATCTGATCAAATATCGAGTCATTAACATCAACGTACTCAAAGCCTACAGAACCTTTCATAAGTCTACCTACGAATTGAGCTATCGTCTCACCTGCAGTCTGACACATTTGCCTAAACACATGATGCATGAACCTTTTATTTGGTTTTACCAAATGCGCGTTCAAGATTTGAATTGTGCCATCATAATCATCTGGCTGACATTTTTCAGTAACCTCCTCGATTGAATCGTTATGATTCTTAAGCACCTCCCGAACACGTGGTCCACAACAGAACAACAAAAATGCCTGGCCTTGTCTCCTAAGCGATGTCTCCTTAGCGGAAGTTCCACTGGGGTTGAACAAACCCTTACAATCAGCATAGCAATCGAACTCCTAGATCCATGCCAACCAGGCTGTAGCTACTACACTTGCCTCACCTTCTTCCTCAAAATTACCTGGGCGTCCTATATCTAGACTCATCTTTGATGATCTGATATGCGCTATTCAGTGAAAATTTTCTAATGAGTAGAGGTTTACAATTAGTACTACAAGTAATCGGATATCAAATTATCTTATTCTGATAGTCCTTTCTGTCTCCATCACTGTAATGGGCTTCAAATCGGTTCTTCGCTTAGTCTGTGTCTGTGTTTGGCTGCGTACCGTCTGTTTATGGATCTATCACCCTCTTTGGCATAGTCTCCTTCTCCACCTCAATCTTTTTGAGTTTTATCCTTGTCGCCAATGTTTATTTTGTGTTTTGTTGGTTGTATATAAATCAAGCTGTTTGATTTGTTTTTGGAGCATGTACATTTATTTTGTGAACATTGTGTATATGTGATCAACTGTATATCAACTTAATATCAACTGTACATTAACTGTACATCAACTGTATATCAACTGATTATAATTGTGATGCGCATGCCTTATTTATACTATCGGCAGCATGCTAAATGAGCACTTGACTCAATTAGTGGTCACTGCACATGAGGACACAACAGTAGCCTACTATTTGAGGTTTACCATAGGTCTGGATTTTGTTCATGCTTACATCTTTCAGCAACAGATCCTCCCTTGAATCGGGCAACGAGACTAACAATATAAAGTAATAGATTCTAGTCTGCATTGTGTCCCCTTAAATCATGAAGATAATCAAGAGTATGGGCGAGATACAGAACTCATGTTGTCTAATCATAACATTATTGAATTGATTCCCACAGTGGGATTTTCTTGGTTACCTGCCACTAAATTTATCTTCAATGCAGAGAGGTTTTTCCAATCTAGAGTCTCATGCAGGAAGCCATAATACTCATACAACACCCAGCTACCCGGATTCCCGGATACCCTGGCTTGTTGGAGTTTACAGGCCAAAATCACAATCTGATTGTTCACTCAATGAATGAGCGATATCTGTTACTGTCTTGCTCAGAAATTGCTCACTCATTGATGGAACCATATACATTCTGAGTGAACGAATTTAGGAGGGATTTTGTAGAATTGAAAGACCAAGTAAGTGCTACTTTTTATCTATGTAGTAGTGATAATTTGCTTTAGAAAAGTATCACTCATTCTATTTGAAGGACCCTCTGGCTAGAATGATAGGCCTGCCACTACCAAATTATAATTAATTGCCGCCGCGGTTTATTGAAGCCTGACACTGGAGATCGCAGGTCCATGAAGTTAACCATTAGCAGACCATTCCTCACTCTCAATATCCAGTAGCCGATGAAAACTATCACATGTTCTTATCTTTAACAAGGATGGAGACATACCCTTAGGATATTATAATAAGGCTGCCCCTTATGACGATGATGAGGATGAGATTTGTTCCCCCAGAAGCTCAACAGATGTTATATCTAAGGGTCACCACAAACCGAGAGGCTGACTGCTGCTTCTATAGACCACGCTGAAGCAGACCACCCAGAAGCAGACCACTTAGAAGCGGACCACCCAGTAGTAGAACATAAAGCTATGTTAAAGGCTGTCAGCTCTACTGTCAAAAGTAGGTGAAACATTTAAATCTAAACCGATGGTCAGTACTAAATCAAGTTTAATCCATATGCCTGCCTTCGGAGTTGCTCCCATCTACTGGTCACTGCAGCATGACCAGTGGAGGGGAAGCAACTCCTAATGCAGGCAAATAGAACAAACTTGGTATAGGCTCGTACCCACAACTCAACGTTAGGTTCTGAAAGCTCTAGACAAACCGATATTTGAATATTATTGCCATGGAAGTGTTACTGGTTGTTTAGCAATCACTGTTTTATTTTTAAATCATTTACATTATTGATTTGTGGGGGGGGGGGGCGTCTGACGGGGGTGGAGTCGATGGAGCTCAGACTAATGTCTCTTGTCCTTATGCTATGTACAGGGGAGGCCAAAGATATCAACTTGACAGCTGATAATGTGACAGCATCCGAAGTTAAAGTAGAGAAGAAAACTCCTAACGTAGTGGATCCGAGCACAGCTAGTAGAGCTAAACAACCTGCTAAATCTAAAGCCAAAAGAAAGTCAACAATAAGTGAGTCATGACCTGTGTCAATATTTAATGTGTGTGGTTGTGCTTTCACCTTGAGCTATTATCATATTCATATTTCAACACCATGATGTTAAACTGTTGATCACTGGTTGAGGTTGTTGAATGAACCGGCAGGGCTGTCTCTGGCACGGGAAGGTAACAGATGGTGCTGTTACTTTGTTGAAACTGGCTAATATTTGGTCGAATTGAGAGCCTTGTGGTTGGCTGAACAGCAACCTTAGGAAACAGTTTGATCCTTCAAGCAGAAAGAAAATTCTTCTCAATCTTCTTCAAACACCTGAGTTGTCCCCCATTATAGATTTACAGGTTATAATAAATTGTGACAAATACACTTTTTTTTGAGCATATTCCCTGAATAGCCATAGAATATGTGATATGAGATAAGTCACATTAAGTATTTGCCACAGTAAATATCTCAACCCTTAGGCGCAACTATTCCTTAAAAGTTGTTCTATATGTGTCCTGTTCAGTTGAAGTGAGTTCAAGGCCATCTAAAAAGCGAGAAATCAAGGTGAAGGAATCCTCTGTGGAGAAGATAACTCCTAATGCAAAAACTTGCTGTCCCTCAGCTACAAGCAAAATATCGACTGCAACAAGCAAGACGCCTAAAACTAAAACACCAGGTAATGAACTGTATTTTTATGATAAGATAAGATTTTATTGAAACTCTCGCAGAAACTATTCGGTAGTTTTGAACGAATAAAAGGAAAAAAAAAAATGGGGTTATTATAAAAAAGGTATTGGGGCAGGGAGGGGAAGGGTCTTTGAAGAGACTAATGCCATAATGATATCAGATTGTTTCTGGCATGAAACCTGCCAAAAGTTTCGTTTCGATTTATTAGCTGGTCAACCGTCATTTTCACAGTTTTCTAACATGATGTTTCAGATTCAGGTTATCGCACAGTGAGGAAGCTGTACAACGCTAACTCTGGATGCAGACTAGGTAGTGATGATGATCTGAGTCAGACTTCTACATGTAGTAGTTATCCTAGTCAGGGTACGGGACGCGGGCGTAAAGCCCTCAAATATAACAAGAAATCGAACAAGCTCAGGTAATTTTACATATTCTAGTCAAGGTACGATACGTTGGCGAAGAGCCCTCAAATATAACAAGAAATCCAACAAGCTCAGGTAATTATACATCTAGTCAAAGTATGGGACGTGGGCGTAGAGCCCCCAAATATAACAAGAAATCCAACATACTTAGGTAATTATAAATATTCTAGTCAGGGTACAGGACGCGGGCGTAGAACCCTCAAACATAACAAGAAATCCAACAAGCTCAGGTAATTATATTCTAGTCAATGTATGGGACATGGGCATAGAGCCCTCAAACATAACAAGAAATCCAACAAGTACAGGACCCAGGTGTTGAGCCCTCAAATATAACAAGACGATTAACAGACTCCGGGAAATGAAACTTCTTACAGTATGCTGTGCTCTTATAGGCGTGTATCACTACAATGTAAAATAAAGATATATCAATGTCTTACAACGCTATAATTTTACAGTGTTGAGTTGTCGATTAAATTTTTTGAATGATGATCCAATGTAGCAGTGGCAATTAAGTCTGATCACAAGAACTTTCGGTACAAATTATCAATTACTCAACACGTCTAATTATCGTCATGTCCTTAGCATGGGTCAGCATCTTTGATCTGTATGCTGGGTAGTGATATGGAGTTGTCTCCACACAAAACAAGGCAACCTAACTTCTAGTTATTATCAAATTTGAAATGTTTTACCTGCAAACTATATATACTCACTTTACAGTAAGAAAAGAACTCTGGCTACACCAACTAAACTGAAGGAGACCATGAATCTGATCAAGTTCTAAAGCTTGACTATCCTACCATCACGCTACGGCACTGGGTCATTATCAGTGTTAGCAGTTATTATCTTTTTGTTGATGACCCTAATTTACTATACCTTTTTTTCATACCTTGATGTCTGAGAAAGGGCACACGATCACAAACAAGTTATTTTGATGTATTTTTTCATTGTTTTTTTGTTATTCAAATTGTTCGATGACTTGTTGACATATTTTTTGGTATTCGTGATTGGTAATTTGTATTCGGATAATAACATTTTTCCCTCTCCAAAAAATGTTAACAACTGTTGTTTCTAGTTTTTATCAACCTGTTTCAAATTGAAAATTATATTTGATAATACCATACAAATATCAAGGCATCCTATTAGGTGTACTGTAAAGTCTGTGTTGTGCAACAAACAGCTCAAAAATTAGTTTGAAAGTATGCAGCAATTACCTAGCTGGTCTTAAAAGGCGTCTAGTCATCATAATCATTGATATATAGGCATATAATCAACACTTGGTTCTTTTCTTTCAACACACATACTTCATAGCTATCTTATTTTAATGTGGCAACTGTTGGATACAACTTCAACATTGTGCAGTAACTGAGGACAGGGAAATTAGGAATATTCAACCCGAACTCCCTGCTGAGAGTAACTGTACACATAATCATTCACCTAGACCTTATTGAGCTGAAGTGAGGCACTTTTTAATCTTGGGGTGACATAAAGCCGTTGAGTTGTGCAATGGCAATGATGTATGTTATCACTGATTGGGAAATCCAGGTTTTGTTGATTATATTTGTCAGTTTCAATGATAAATGCAGTTCAATTATAACCATAGGAATATAAAATGGTTTTATGTCTACGATTGTAACACTATTGCTTCTGAATAATTGAATGTTGTTACTTCACTATCAAATGACTGGTTCGATACTATGGCACCATATAGTGTCTTCTCTAGGATTTTGACTAGGCCTATGAGAATAACCAAACTTCACTGTTTCAGTAAAACACCATCAGCTTCCAGTGAACAACATAACCACAGGATTCAAAGTGCTACGGAGTACCGTAAATACACTCTGAACACTCCCTTGTAATGATTCAAGGTTACAAACAAGATAAGATGGTAAGAAGTTTATTGAGTTGAATGATATACATTTCTAAACTGATAAAGCAAACCCACCAAAGACTCAAGTACTTAGCATAAAACAATTTATCTGCAGTATGATGTATCTCCTGTTGTCATGGTGATTCTGACACGGAATGTTCAATTCTTGCATTTTTATTCTACTCTATTGAGAAATCTAGAGAAGACAGAGCTCCCCTGCCTCCCTTCTAGAACTTTGGGCTTGAATCCCTGATCTATCGATCAGATTGACTTACCATCGCGCTGATCTCCTGAGATTACAGATTTTCTAGCTGAAAATAAAACCAAAATAACACACTGCACACAATCTGTAATGTCTATAAAAAACACACTGAACACACTGACATTGAGACTACACTATTATCATGTTTATCTCTGATCGATAGAGACGATTTAGAAAGAGTACCTAACTTGAACCCGCTGATGATGGTACTTCCCTGAACATACCTAGTGAATCAAATTGAAAGTAGAAATAAAGCTATTTCAATAATCCATACTGTTCTGAAGGGGCACTTAAAACAGGTGCTGGCGAGGGGTGTTGTGTGGCCAGTGGCAGGTGCTATATTACAGCACTCGATGTCTATATAGCAGTGTTGTGGTTGCTGTAGGGGCTGCATAAGTGCTGTAAAGCATGTCCCACATCCTACAACAGTGGCCGTACTGGGCGTACATCGGTGTTGAATTGTAAAAAGTACCTAAAATATATCCTAGCATGCACTATGGACTGCACAATCGAATCCCTCCTCTAAATTGCTATCACATATGACTGGATGTGATGCTGTATTCCTTTTTCAATCATGATGTCTACAATGCAGTGGCTATTACTTTTTTATAAGAACCATGTTACATGCTAGATGCCTCTGTAATTGCTCCCAAAAATAAATCCATTAACAACACAAACAAACATACGCAATAATGGTGACACAGGCTGGTGAAAGTTTACTCAGACTATGAGGGAAGCATGCAGTATATTGAAGATAAACTAGAAGACAAATTCCTGGCAAACCTATACACTGAAAACAGAGCACCTAAGAGAAACTGCTACAACATGTCAATAGGTAAGGTACCTGAATATGATTGTAAAGATAAATAGCCAACGAGGCAACTGCGGCTGCTAAAAAGAAAAACATTGTTTTAACTGTGATTGGTAATGAAACTCTGAACTTAATTATAAGTTTGAGCGTCCAAATCAAGTAAAGGATTCCACATTTGATGCTCTTGTTACAATACTGGATTACATTTAGAGCTGGAGTCAATGCGGTGTCGGAAGCTCTTAGGCTTGACATAAGAAATCAATTGCCTAATGAATCTGTTTCAAATAATATTGTAGCTTTATCAAACTCAGCATGAATGCAGGGTTTGCTAAAGTAACTCTTCATACATCCTCTTCGTAATAAACTGATTTGTGGCCTGCATGTTAGCCAAAATGAATTGTGAGGCATTGTTGAAAGAGGGTGATGCATTAACCTAAATTATTGTGACATCTATAGACATGACAATTGGGATGTGGAACATAAGCAACCCAGCTCAAACAATAGCCATCCAGCAGCAAGCAGCTTGCATACTGGCGTGAATAGAATGCGTCTTGAAAAACCTCATCATAGTAGAGAAACACCCATTTGCTGGTCCCAACAAGGTTGATGACTGTCAAAATGAGCACATGGTCATGATATGTTCTAAAATAGGTAATTTCCTAAATGCTGATGACCATGGCAAAAGTGGTAACTTGAGTGCTGTAGAGATGGTCTTCACGCTAGAAATCAATATCATGGCTGATCGTCGCATACCAATCAATATACCAATGAATGTTGAAGGTAAATTTGTCAATTTATATTTGGATACGGGGTGTTGTTGGTGTCTTTTATCATAAGAAACGTATACCAGTCAAAATTCAGTCATTGTAAGTTCTCTGCTTGTTTTGACTTGACATTAAATGATTATAGTGGCAATCCATTGAAGGTTTTAGGTGAGCTTTCTTTGTTGGGTATCTATTTTGGGTTGTTGATCGAATCCCCAACCATTATTCTTAACTGACACTGTCCTTCTCTTCTACGGTTTCAAGCCAAAAACTGCATTAAGGTGAACTGATAACTCTAACAGAACCTTTGCCTGTCACAGTGAATATGGTAACTACTGTTGAAGTCACAATAACAGTGAGCTTCCCAAAGTAAGTTATCCGTCATTTCTACATGTGGTTTGCCTCACATTGGGTCCTCATCCAGTGAACCAAAGGGACCTACTTGAGCTAAAAAGAAATGCATAAAAGATGATTTTGCCTCTGGTGCGCAATGTCCCAGAATATAGAAAATTGCCCTTCATGGGTGCTTCAGAGGTGTCTTTTAAACATTATTCAGGTATTCGTCCCAAAAAATCCTTCTCGAAGCTGATTATCACTTTTAACAAAATAGCACAACGCCATGACATGACGTCACGCTGAAACCATGATTTTCAGACTCAGTGTTTGATCAAATTTCCAATGATATATAAAATGTTCAGATCGGTCAACATTGGAATCATAACCTTAACGCCACCGTGTTCTGCTCAAGTTATCCTCTAACTCTTACTTGAAACTACAGTGCAGTTCACTTAATTCAAATCTCTTGAGACCCAAAAAAATTGGTTCTAATTAAGCAGAGTTTTAAATAAGTGACATGAGAATGCATTGAGTTGAGATCAGACTATAGGGACCAATTTTCCTTGTCTGAATAAACAGGAATTTTGCATTACAAAGTTTGAATTAACCAGCTTACACCGAACTTTCTTTTTTTCTGACTCCTTGATAGGTTTACAAAATTGACAGTCTAACAAAGTCCTTCCCTGACCATTGAATGTGTTGCAGGTAATATCCAGACTAAAGAATAATACTACAGAGACAAATTAACCCTGCCACCATTTATTTTGCATAATCTAGCTAGAGAAAAAGAAGAAGAATTAGAAATCGGAAACCATCATGTTTTAAAAAGAATCTAACTATTGTATATGGTTAATAAAAAAATTTAAAATACTAAGTTTAAATACATATCTGAGTTCTGCCTGTCTATTAAACAAAGCATTCAAAACAACTAGAGAAAGGAACCCATCATAGAACTCTTCTTATCAAGTTAATGATAATAGTAATGTGTAGTAAGTAAAACCATAGTGGTTTGTAGAATGTCATGACAAACTTGTCATAGGGATGTCAGTCAATCCTTGAGCATCCTATTCAAAACAAGACGCAAGTTTGTGACATTATGTGTTACCTGCGGATGTATAAATATAAATCAAGACATTAACTCAAAGTATCCAATATCTGATAGGGAAATAATCTAACCTTGTAAAATAACCTTAATCAAACTGAAGCATGATACACATGGGATTGCAGTGTAATATAGGAATGAAGCTCTACTGTCCACTCTAAGCATTATGTTGATAATAAGGTTCAGTGTGAAAAGAAAATGTAAGGAGCAAAAAAACATGTGTAGACATTTTCTATATTAGTCATTACACCAACTTGCTCCCTGAACTGATAGCAGCAGATTACTATAAAAATGGTAGAAAATATGTAGCATATGGGTGCCTTTTACGGTATAATGTTAGCTCATTGTAAGAATGTGATTGAATATGATGATGGCGCGCTATTACATTCACCAAGTACCCTTGTCTTGTTGTATGAGTGCAACCACTGTGAGAGGATGGTAGTTATGTATGTGTGACAGTCCACTTATAATACTCAGCAGACTGGACTACACGCCCCCCTCGTTTTATCTCTCTGACTTCTTTCTCTACAAGTAGAAAAAAATCTGATAACAACAGATAGAGATTATTAAATTAGCAGATCAATTCTACTGACAGCATTCAGGATTATTTTGGATATAATTATATACATTGTGAAGTTATCGTCAGATGCCCTGCTCATCCATAATAATATCTTTAACTTGCCTCATTTATAGTACTAGTACATGAGTCAAAAATACAGTATCATATAAGCATCCAAATAAGAGGAGTGAGCTTACCTAGAAGTGGTTCAATCCTAGTAACCACCTGGTTTGGCACATTCGCAAACATCTCTGCTGAGTTCTGAATTTGGACTCCAGGTAGCAGATACAGTTTTCTCAGATTAGTGAATGTGCAGACAGTTTTAGGCATCTGAGAGACATAAGAGGCAGCAGTGGGAGCTGCAGCAGCACCTCTGTTCAGGTTCTGATCTGTTCTCTTCACTCCATATCTTGTCACTGATTCTCTTACCTGCAATTTTGATGGTTGAAAATGGTAATGTATCATCTGTAAGAGTTTGAATGACTTCATGATTGGTTAAATGATTTCAGAGAGTGTAAGGTTGAATTATATTTATGAAATATTAGAGGTGAGAATGACTCCGATCAAGAGATTTACTTCAATTGATGCATCAGTAGTTTAGAGTAAGTTGGGTTAGTCAGTTGCATTTATAGGCACTTAACCGTTGTGTCCATGAAGAAATATCTCAATATAACAAGGAACTTATGCAAGACTTACTATTTCAGCCAGAGATACAACATCATGCCTATGTCCCAGGGTGTATAGGGTCGCCACCAAAGCCCTGATGAAGGGTGATCCAACGCCAGGGTTCCTTGGTGCAGCAAAAGCTACAATAGAAATTACTCTATGATACATAACAAATCCATTGACCCATTAATACCTAAGGTGGCTGTAGTCCTGCTGTAATTTTATTATGGAAGAATTCTTGAAATAATCTTGAAATGATAATATGAGGGATAGTCCCCTCTAGTGCGATGGAATCATGACTGTACTGTACTGACTGTACTGTACAACCCCAAACAACTGCCACTTCTAAACTTATATTGCTGTTTAAGCTGAATTTTTCTGCTGTTGAATACTCACAATCAAAGCTGGACTGCATAATGATCATATCTGATACAGATATGTCTTGTGTATCATTGTCCACTTCAAAGTCATTAGAACTCGGCATTGTCACAACTTGAGTGCTGCTATCAGTTTGGGGAGCTCTAACAGCTGCTGTTCCAGTAGTGAGGTCGTCTCTCAACATTTCCCGATTACCTTTTTGAAAAAACGCGGATATGATCATCAGCTGCAAGACTTAGTAGATATGCTATAAGCCTGTACTGTATTGTATCAATTTCTTGATTTTATAAGCTAACTGTCTTGTTGTTTATGTCCTTTCAGTTTCAACTTCAGACATAATGTTATAAGCTACATTCTACTTAAAAACAAAATCTGGTGCTGCTGCCTGATATTATTTCTCATTCAAGTTTAACAATACTTACTGCCAGCACATGCTTGTATGATCACAATCTTTGGTCGGCCTCTCATCACCGAGAAGTTCTTAGGAGAGAGTAGATTGTAAATATCCGTTAGTCTGATGAAGACTCTGTCAGAGCCAATAATACAGCCCTCGTCTCCATGACTGGTCAGAACGAGTACAAACGCCCCCATATGCTTGTGTACTGATTGACCGACTGGATCTGTTAACTGTGTCTCGCAGTGTATGGCTTCGATGATTTCCTAGTAAAAAAAAACTAACGTAAGTCCTCCATAAAAGGTTTAGTTTCTCAAATTATTGACTGAGATAGTTTACTGCGTTGATGTCATAGAGCAGTTACCCTGGAGCGTGGTCTGATATTGTCAAGGAGGGATGATTCTAAAGCCTGGTCATTCGTAACAATCAATCGTACATGTAAACAATTCACAGATTGTAAATGTTTAGCTTACCCTTGCAGTGTAGGTTTTATGTTCACCTACAGTAACAAACCCTAGTTTGTCAAGCATACACTTGATATTCTGATAGTCATGTTCAGAACCTCTCCTTGTCTGGTTGCAGTCGTTAGAGACAATCAGAGCACGTCCTCGGCATTCTGTCATCTGGTAAACAGTCTGAAAATAATCAGAAAATGAAGCCTTGATGATATTTGAACTATTTTGTTGCCTCGTAAGCTTTAAGATCTGAGAATTGTACCAAGGAACTTCCGAACCACAGCTGTAATTATTCACTTCATAGACACAGCCTTCTAAGTTTGTGTGAATACATGAAAATATCGATCAAAATCATAACAAAGTAGCAGCTTTATAAACCTGGCTTTCAGGGATTAAACTCTGATCTGCTTGTTGTGGTTCCATATCTATCTGGGGTTGTCTTCTTTTCATGATCTCCACTACATCCTGAACTTCGGACATCTGGATCTCTGGTATGCTCTGGCCAGGATCATCTGCTGTGAGAACAGGAGGAGGGTCAGGTTTTACATAGTGCTTATTAAAATTTGAATTTTCTCTGCCTGTTTTCTTTTTACCGTAGAAACCAAGTTTCGCATGATAAATTCAGTAAAAGACAGCTGTTGACTGACCTGATCCCGCAGTTGTCTCCTCCCTTCTTATGTAGTCATCAAGAATTCTGACTCCCTCCTCACTGATCTTAAGACCTGTTCGAAACAACAGCAAAAATGGCAAGGTTAGCACCCTTATTGAAACAATCACTTGGTTAACATGCAATCCCGAAAATTAATGCTACAAATGGTAACAAATGAATTAATCGGATCTGCTGAGGCAGATAATGATATTTTTCCATGAACTTACATGGATATCTGAGAGGTAGCGGGACACGCCTCCTCCCATCGTTGGTGTCACATGAACAAGTCTCCTCTCCAGTGTAGGTGGTATGACGGGGCTCTGGCAGTTTGTATCCGACACTCCTGTTGAACCACTCAGGATTGACAAATGTTGCTGGTGATGACTGTTTGGTCAGTAGGCAATGAGAGCAGTAGAAGACATGGTCATATCGAACTCCTTTCCACACGGAATCCAATTCAGATGTAAGCCGCTTCATTGTTTCTAGTTGGGTCTTCCAAGCATCGCTGATAAGCCTGGCCGGTGTTTGCGTGATGAGTGTCACTTGTTTTTCTTTCTCATTATGCAATAGATACCGCAAGACTCCGCTCATCTCTTGCACACTCGCTCCATTTATACCAGCTTCAGGTGTGTTGAATGGATTGACACATATGTCTAGAAATCCTGCAGTGATTACATGATATACGTATTGCGGCACGGTGAGGCCGTTTAGATACAGATCGACTCTCAGCTGAAGGTGATTTGTGCCTTCTGTTGGGTTTGGTATGTTCTTAGTGCTGAAGTAGGGAACGATGAACTTCTCACTGCCATCACTTTCTTTAGGTCCAATGATCAGGTGAAATGTTTTCAGCAGGGTGATACCAACATCAGCAGGTAGTTCCGATTCTTTGCTGAGCAGATTGTGTAGTAATGCAGCTCTTATGATTCCTGTGGCTTTGAAATCATTGACCATGCTGACATACTCTCTTCTTTCCACAGGTCTTCCCTTGTATCTGTAGGGTCTAAATTTGGTTATGCGATGTTCCCATGCTTGAGAATCTGCATGATCGTAAAGTGTCCTTATGACATCAGCAAGAACTGAAGGGCGATGGAATGAATAGTCACTCAGCTTCTCAACGTCCTGAAACCACATTATTCTTCCTGCTTCTTTGACGTACTGCAAAGCATGCTCACTGTTCTTACTGAAACCTTGTATGAAGTCAGTAACAGAAACATAAGGCTTTTGCTCTTCAGCAGTAAGCTTATTCAGCACTTCATACCAACTACCGGGTATATCAGTGATCAGCTTAGCCCCTGCTTCCTTTAGTGCGCTCTTTAATGATTTGATATCCATCTTGCTCGATGAAGCCGAGAGCTCTAGTATTGTTGTGATCAGGGGCTGTGCTGTGTCGATGAAAGATGTCATTGAAAAAAATGAGCTGTCAGGCATAGCAACACCCTCTTCTGATTGAATTACATCTAAACGCAGCTTCTCTGTTGCTGATAAAAGCTGTTTCTTCCTCAGTTTGAGGGTCTCGTTGCTAAGCAGATCACCATGAGTCAGTACGAGCACTGGTCTTCCTAGATTTGGTTGTGATGTATATAGGTGCGCTATCCACCGGAAGCATACATCCTGAGCTGCAGCCTCTACTCCATGCGCAGGTACTAAACTGTCAAACTCTGCTATATCTACCACTAGAAGTGGTACAGATTGTACTTTGGCGTTCACTTGATAGGCAAGGTGATACACCTCATGCCCTCCCAAATCAGTGAATACCAACTTCAATTTCTCATCAATGTCAGCCTCGCATACATTGAAGACACGTGTTGCCTCATCAAGCTTGATGTCGATATCCGAACGGGTTGTCAGCACACGCTGATCCTTCTGTACGCTCCTCACAACGCTTGTTTTTCCTGCTTTAGTCTTGCCTATGACTGTTACCGGAATGAGCCTGAAAATGTTATCTTTTTCAGCATGAAGATCCTGCAGATACTTCCTTACAGCTTTTAAACCCCGTTTGCAGACAGCATAGGGAGGAGATACTAGTGCTTCGCATTGGTTACATTTGAAGGTCGTTAGCGTGCTGATATTGAAGATACTTTCAGGTATAGAGGAGAGTGATCTGTTTCCGCTAATATGAAGTCCTTCCAGTTTGGTGAGTTGCCCCAGGCTGCATGAAAAAATAAAAATATATTTACTTTCAATCATAATGAGCGTTGCCGACATGGGGATGAACTTTCAATCATGACTAGACAAGTGCAAGGTACAATGAGTGGTATGGTGGGATGGCCAATGTTGCACAAGAAGATACAAATGTGTTTAAATTCAAAATTGATGCCATATTGCATAAACAACTTCCCAGCAGTGTCGAACAGGTCCTGGCATATTTGAAATTTGGGGAAATTGGCGCAGTCATTGCAGCCTCGCCCTCAAGGCACACACTATTTCACAGCCACGATGTGGTGAGTGACAAACACTTGTGATTTTATCCAAAATTTTTAAAGCCAACTAATGACTGAGTACTAAATTGTGAGTTTGTTACTCGCAGCAGGGCCAAATGATAGCAAGTATCACAACACCCGCTATCCCAACAAATTAAAGAAAAAGTTTGCTTTTATTTCTTTTTCGATGAAATGCAATGTTATGTAGAATAATAAGGCATTCTTTCGTTTGTTATTTATCACTTCTGTTGTGACAGCCCATGACCACCCTATTAATTTGATCAAAATTGTAGCGCTGATTGTTTTTCATTCTTTTGCTAATCTGCTAACCAATTTCAACATAAGACCACCTCCAGTATGCAGTGAATTTATTACTTTGTGAGGCCTTATGCTGTTCTCTAGGCTTTGGGAGTCAAGGTTCAACCCTGAACCCCGTATCGGGGGGTTGGGGGGGGGGCTTACAGCGCTTTTCCCAAAGCTGAGAATAATTGATATGACACTGCGCTGCACAGGATACTCAATGATGGCAGGTTCACATTCATCATTGAACTTGGGAAATTTTAAGTTCGATAGGCCACATAATCGTGAAAACACCGTCATTTCGCTCTATTTTTCAGTAACAAAGTTTTCTTATTCAATGGTAATCGGCTGCATTTAGTTATTTTAACAGGATAATACACCCTTGGCATCGTAACTTTTAACATAATATTACTTGATAGAGTTAAAAGTCTCAGATTATCACTATCAAAAAACTTGTCTTCTTGAGTTACTGTACAAATTATTTTATTTTAAATTGAGGAGGACTAATAAATTTGCTAAATATAGTCTCATCATAATGCATTTCCGTTCTGGTCGATTTTCTTGCTAATTGCCAAAAATAGATATAATTAATTAAATTAATATTATGCCTTATTGATAACTTCCCTCTTACTAGGAAAGGTTGCTCCAACATAATAAAATGATAATAATAATAATGAAAATTTAAATAAAGATAATAATGATATATGTTTGTATTATGCACAAGTATCTTATTGGATTAATAAGTATTGCCCCTCATGTTAATGGAAGATGACAACTCAATAGAGCGATCAAGGTCATTGATACAATATCTGATAGTTATTTTGTTTCAAGTTTACCCTGTTTACTTAACAAAGTTTGAAAAGGTTACAGTCCAGAAGATCTAGGATAGGCAAGATATATTCCATCCCACAGAAAGATAAGTAAAGTAGATATTTCATGTCACCTTGGAAAAGCTCCATTGGGGTATGTACTGAAATGCCGATAAGCTGCAAACCCGACATGAGGAGCATAGAGCACCATTGACAAGTGCTGCTTTACACCCTCAAGGATTATTACTTTCCCTATGTTAATTATAGATCAGTTTTTGAGAATTGGCACCGGTATCGTAATATTTCGGATAGTTTAAATGACACATAATATTATATCATACCTAATTTCAATCCGGCAAAGTCGTAATTCAAATCCGTATGCAGCATTACTTTGAAGAGTATTAAGAAACCACATCACTTGCTGGTGTCTCGCTGAACATTGTTCCGGTATGTTGTTTATACTTGTCTTCCAAAATACTATTTCCAAGATGGTATAGAAACATTGCGACAGCAGAAATCATATCCCATTACACTGATTATATTGGTTGAGAGGACAATCTAATGTTCTCATATTATTGGAATGAGAAGTGTCAGCATTATGAGGAGAGAAAGCACTGTACGTTGTGACAGTTTTACGAAAAAAACATTACCACAATGCATTTAATTTTGAAAATCATCGGTGGCTATGAGGTGGTTGTCACGGCATTATAAAACAAACTTCATGGGATGATCATAAAATAATTCTGTAGTGATAGAAGAACTGTGATGCTATAACATTGTTAACATTGAAAACTTTTTGATAGCATGATCATAACATCATTAAAGTGCTAATTATAAGCTGTTTTCTCGCATTTAACAGTGATGTACCGTCATGTCAAAAATAATGTTTGACTAATACTTAGATTCAAAGATTCTGCTATATCTGAATCTGAACATTGTGATTACCATTCTGTATCCTATTAGGCAATAGCCAAATCCCATCATTTACACACCATGTAATACTTGATAAAATTTTGTGCAAAACAATGTTACAATGTTCACCGTTCACCTGCATTTGTAACAAGAAGTCAAAAAGTTATGAGGTTCTGGAATATAGGGATCACAAAAATTCCCAGGGATCAATTAGCATTTATAAACTTGGATTTTTAGCTTTGTGATAGGTAAACTATAAAGATTAATCCCTTTTCTTTTATATCTACTGGTAGGAACACATAACAATTGTCTTAAACAAACTGCTCACATGGATTTGTAAATAAAAGGCAGTATCACCATGTCTACCATACTCTGCAAGTCCTCGTCGAAAAGGTAATAAAACTGCCAACACAGGTCTCCAAAATTTAAATTCACACTTCTGCTTTTAAATTTTACTAATCGCAGTCACGTAGATATGTTGGTAGTTGGTTGTTTGACTGAACTAAATACAACATCTTTATTTTCAGTTTTAACGCTTTGTATATTTGGTATTTTTTCAGGTCCTTGCCATCATTTTAAGGACAAATCCTCCACCTGTACCATTTAAACATTTGTAAATATATTCAACTGTCAACAAATTGATTATAAACCTAGACATGACACTATATGGATATTGAGGCACTGAGGGACTTAATTGTGGGCAACGTTACGTCATTGGAAGGTGTAAAAGCAATGATGCTATCATTGATTTTCTGTCTACAATCCAGATTTTTTGTTCATAACTCGATCAATTTTGATCGGATTTTGAGATTAAAAATTACAATAGATTTAGCAGCTCATCTCATTTACGCCATAAAAGATTTGGAACTCAGTGACCTGTTACCCCACAAATTTGATATACATATAGAAAGTCTTTTGTTCTGCTATGAAAAATCCACATGAAATTTAGAAGATTAGAAACAAAAGACAGTGGATATTCTAGTTTGTATCAACTGTTGTGTCTTTTGATTGAAAGCCCAGCAGTTTTGAATTTGACACCCTATACTAGAATTAAATATAGATTTAATTTCACGCAGTTAAATTTTAATTTGATTCTGCAAGGTTTTGGTCTTTATATTTTTAAATATGCCTATCGTATACCATGCTCACTGAGTTAGAACTTTATCGACAGAGGACTGAGGACTAGGGGGTATAAAGATTCCTTAGCAAAACTTTTCAAATTGATGATAATCCAGAGCGGCAGAATTTCACTCAGGATGGCAGCATTAGAGCTGCAACAGTTTAATATCCAACAGTTTCCTCTACTCTTTTGTCTCTATGATAATTTTGAATTTCTTGCCTCAAGCTGGTATTGTTGGTGTGTCGGGTAGATGCAGTAGTGAATTCACCTAGGGGACTTGACCCTACCAATTTTCAGCGTGTCAATTTTGAAAAACCTCTTGTTTTTAATTACCAAGTGCCCAGAGGGCCTCATTGTGAGATTAGTTGGAATTATGAATGGATTACGCTGGTTTACTTGGTGCAATAGCCGATTACCATGATTTTCCCCTTTGATCTGAGCAAATAACTATAGCCAACGTCACTAGGCACTGATTTTCTTCATCCTTGATTTCGGTACACCAATCTACACATATTTAAAATTAAGACCAATAAAACGATGGTCTTTTATAAAAGACTCAGGCAATAAAATTGGAGTCCATAATGGCAAACAATATGATATGGTCTTCTACTCTAAAGCTCATCTGCAGGAGTGAACTCTCACTGCAGGAGCCATCGAATGTTCTCAGGGTTGACAATAACAGGATAATCTCATTTATTGAACCCACCATACACAGACCATTTATGAGAGATTTCACAAAGGAACATTAAACAGGACACTTTTTTGTGTAAATACCTAGAGATAATAATCAGCCTTTACTCTATTGTTTCTTTGGAGATTAGGCATCACATCCGTTTTAAATTTAATGTAAATGAAATTATCCTAAGAAGACAGGAGACACCTATACTTGTTTAGGTGAACAAACTCAGAGTAGTTCTCACAAGATGATGTCTCAATAACAATAACAAACCCAGGTGAAAACAACAAGTGGAACTTATGGTTATGGTTAATCTATCACATTTGGCCTGTTTTAAAACTGGCAATATACAAAAAATGTAAACAATTTGTATTTAAGTGTTAACAGCTGAGAATAAATGTGTTCCCCTGATCTGACAAGACACTAAGACTTGACGAGTTATCTTAAAGGTATTAAAAAATTAAGAGTTTACTGTGATAACATTAACCCCCTTCAGGTGTACTGAAATGACTTAGGTAAAATAATGAATAAATCTGCCGGTCCCTGTTTTAGAATCCCAATGTTTCTCTGTCATGTGGAGGTTTCCAAGATTTCTGGTTCTTCTATCATACTTGAGTACTTTTTGTATTCTGCTCTCACAATTAAATTTTGGTTCCATTTTCATATTAGGAACAATAATTTAAGTCGGCATTCAATAATCTGATATTATTTTAAGTGATGTCATGTTAGAAGACAGGACTACAGGTTCACATCAAATCATCATTGTGATATTAATATTGCATCATCGTATTGTGCTGAGTGTGAGGCTTCTACACGATTCAATCCCTTTCATTGTTTTAACCTTTTGTAAACAAAAGAATCCTTTATATGCTGAGCCTGATTTTTTTCAATAGAGGATAAATGTAGGATGTCAGCTTGCATCCAAAGTTTATATGAGAAAACTGAGAATAAATTTTAAGAAATGCTGCATCTTTCAATCGTTTCGTGATGGTTTTTGCATCAAATTAAAAAAATGTAGGGGGAGATAAGGAGGAAACCATATAAGTCACTGAGAAGCAGAAATAACATCAATTTGATAACAAGATGCTGCTGTTTGTAAAGCAATTTTGAAACTCGATATCCGATCGAAATTGATTGAGTTATGAACATAAAACCTGAATTGTTGACAGTAAATCAATGATAATATCATTGCTTACTACACCTGCCAACGACGTTGCATTGCCCACAATTGAGGCCTCACTTCAGCTATATGTAGTGTCCTGTCTAATTGTATAATTAAGTCTATGGGTGCTATTGATAATGTTACAAAAATTAATACAAATTTGTTATCATATTTCAATTAAGGTGCAATAATCAGTAGATAATCAATAGAGTTTCACAATACACAAGTTAGTAATATTTACATCTAAACTTATCCGTGATAATATATTATCATTTCGTTGAGGGACAAAAAATTATGCTGCTAGATACTTTTTTACCACTCGCACATACAAATCTTCTGCAAAAAAGTGTAGGTATCTTTACCAGTAAGGGATGATCTAATGACGTCATTTGCCGAACAATCATGTAGGGTTATTGACATTTTAACTTTCGGAATATTTTTCAATAATGTAATTGTTATTATTATAATTACCTAACTATGGATTTAATTACTTCTTTTTATGAGAACAATCTTCAGGTGGGAGATGTGGGATGAACGTCAACAAAAGTATTTTGATATAGAAAGAAATATTATTGTGATATGGTTATTGGAGTATTTTGAACAATAGTAGGGGCGTCGGTTAGAAGATGTGTCTTTGCCGATTTAAGGCTGCATTACAAGACTAAAATCAATTTTTACAGCACAATTGGAGCAATTGAATTTGTAAGAAGATAATTCCTAATTAAGCGATATGTTGGTGTAGACTTGTGAAACAGATAGTGGTGTGAACTTGATCAGTGCTGCCAAAAAAATGAATTTATAATGGCATTCATCGTATATATGTAGCAAATTTAATTATTCTCAGTAGCGAGCCTGTCTGCCAGCGTGTCTGACAATCAACAAAACCAATAAATTGGTAACAACTGTTAAAATTATTACACAGGGTAAATTAGTCCAAAGATTAAATATTCCACTCAATTTCCTCATTGCTCCAATAAATATATTTAAAATACTCCTAAGAGGGATAACAAATGCTTAAACATCCTAAATCTAATTTGACTAAAAGCTGTCACAAGGCATATCAATTCTTTAATCAAGCGGTACCGTTATTTATACCTTGAACAGTATTCAAATGTATGTAAGTGATGATGTAGTAATTGTCTGAAATAAGGTTGAATCCCTAACCATGTTGATTCATATTCCTTGGGTGGCTCTGAGGCTGTTATTTGAGATTACTGTAATGTTGTTAGTGTGCACACCTAATTAAACCTGTTGACGGCGATAATTTGGCTATTATTCATATTGTCTAGCTTGCTGTATGGTCATAACCTTTGTGTGTGATACTACCATGGCTATGATGATTGTGTATACATTTTGGTTTCTTATTTGTACATATTTTTTAACTTACGTGTTCTGCAGCTGGCTGCGTACAAAATCTGTTTCTCAGTTTGTACCTAACTTTGAGAAGCCTAGGTGATGACAATGAGCTACAGAGTTGTTTCTTCTAAAATCTTTCATTCAAGTAAGTTTTAGCAGAGAGCAAGTGTCGTTATTAATGACTTCTTAATATTTGTGATGTCTTTATTACATTCTCTCAAGCAAAATTTTACTTGTTTTACTTTTTCATTTGAGCAGGAAATCTGAGAGTAGCCACATCTTTGCGTCCTGATCTTGAATGTCTTTCACAGAACAAGAAGTTCCTAATTCATAATAAATAAGCTATAATCAATAAATTGGCTTGCCCCATAAACAGAAGTCAAACTTATCCCTGTTGTCAGGGGAACACCACAGCCACTGGGATTTAATAAATTGAAAATTGAAAGGCAATCAAGGTCTTACAGAATAGGCGCTCAATTAGTCTGTGTCCCAATCTCTTACAACTCAGATGTTTTTGTCCAGTGACCAGTAATCTATTATAAGTGACACCAAACAATACTTAATAACTCTGTCAAGGTATGTAGGCCTATTACGATACAATACAATTCATTCTGTATATGTGTGGTACCCCGTCATTACAAAGTGCAATGAAGTTGAAATGTTATGTTTATCAGCTGACATGTCAACTCTTTGTTGTCTGATCACGACCAAATTTGTATGCAGAACATGCTTGTCCCTGAGGATATTACTCTGAATAATATCAGAAAATATGACTGTGTATACAGAAGCTTACTGTATTAGCCGAAGGATTACTGAAAATAAGCGAAGGCTGTCAACAAACCGGCTCTCAAAAATTATTGATCCTACTAATCTGTGACTTTCTCTTGTTCAAAGACTAGAGCTCGATAGTTGTATCATCACGAGATGCAGCGGTGTTTCATAGATCAATAAATCATTGAAATACAGGCAGCTGAACAGAATGCTATATTGTGGATTTACAGTGGATTGTATGATGAGAAGTTTATCCCCGCGTCTTACGAAATTATGCTCATTTTCTACCTCAACCGGTATTTTTCCATTAATCCCATTATCCAATTAAAAGTTGTTTCATTTGGCTTCGCGACATATTAAGAGAATGAAAACAGATTTAAAATGGAATCACTGTGTGCCAAGAAATTCACATGTGAAGTTCATTCATGCACAAGTCTACACAATCACTTTGCAGTGAACGTACGCCAAAGACTAACTGAGTACTAAAATGTGAGTTTGCTACTTGCAAAAGGGTCAACTGGTACCAAGTTGCACAGCTGCTATCTCTACAAACTCAATAAAAATTTAACTCAACTTGATTTTGTTTCAGGCATGACCTCATATTGGCCGACAACTGTATTGTAAAATGATAAGTTATTCTTTATTTTCAGTTATCAGCTCATGCCCGCCAATTTAATTGTTGATTGTTTTATTCCTTTGATAATTTGACAATCAAGTTAATTTATTAATTTGTATGGTCTTACATTGTTATCTAGGCTTTGGGGAAGGGGCTCTGCCCAGAACTACATTGGGGAAGGAGGGGTGGGGGGGGGGGCTTACAGCGCCTCTCTCAAACCAAGGAGCTTTATCTCTCAAACCCAAGAGTTTATTTGGTGTGACGCTGCTTAGCAATCTTAGAAGTTGTGCCCATTTCGTATTTTCTTAACAATTAGTCATTGATAGATCATTGAACTGAAGAAATTCTAAGTTGGGTTCCTTGTAGAAAAGGATGTCAAATAACTCTATTATGGTGTACAAACTCTCGTATTTGATAGTCATATGCTACCTTTTAATTATTACTAAGGGATAATACACCCTTTGCATCGTACTTTTCAACTTAATATAACTAGATGGTATTGGAAATCCCAGATTATCTTAATCTTCACCTGAAAGGGATGACGTAATTGGTTTGGCACATCAAGCAAAACCAAGCTGGCTTACATTGCCATACAGAACAGTACCAACTTTTCTTGCACCAACAAACAACGTCAAAAGGCTGTGAATATCATCCTGAAACTCTATTGGTTTGATGACTGCTGGCCAAGTCATACCTAGGGTATATCGCTTAGTTACTTAGTTGTTTATAAATACAGAATTTTCCAGTTGGAGATGTGGAGTGGTTGTCAACACAAATATTTTCCCGAACTGATATTGAAAACGATCTTATTGTGCTATGGTTATTAGAGTAAAGTACAGCTTTCGGTTAGAAAATGTGCCGTTCCCTTATTTAAGTCTGCATGACAAGAATTATAATACCATTTTTAACAGCATGATTAGATCATTGGAATTTTTAAAAACACAATTCCTATTTCAGCAACATGTGGGTGTAGACTTGTGATACAGATAGTGGTGTAAACTTGATATGTGCTGCCCAAAACTATATCCATATTTATTATTATTCTTAATTATCGTGATTTTCATCGTTTTTTCGAGCCAACGGTTACATATTAAATGCAATTATTTTCGGCTACATAAGTAATGAATCTGCCTGCCAGCATGTCCGACAATCAACAAACCTAATCAGGTGGTATCAACTGGGACAATAATTAATTTCCGTCTTTTTAAGGTATATACTTTTGAGAAATAAACTCCTTTGGCTCATATAATGGAGAAAGAGTAGCCTCGTATCTGACAGTGCATTTTACAATGAAAAATTAAGCTGTATTGAAACCTTCAGCAGGTACTGACTTTTGTATTTGATCACTCACTCACTGCAGCTGATGGAATTCCAAACTATCCACCTGTGTCCATGCACCCTGTGCCCATATGTTGGACACTGTTGGCGGGACAACCTTTACTGGACGGGTGTGGGCTGACGGGCAATTTGTTTTAATGGATGGACATTTTTTACTGGACGGATAGACAGAACAGTATGGCCAATTTCATCAGCTCTATCGACTTCTTCCGACTGGCGCTAAATAAAATGACTTGGCGGCAAACTGTTTTTGGACTGATCAATTTAGCAAGCCATCTGGGAAAGAGGTGTGTGTTATGAAGTGCCCCTATACCATGAGCTGGTTACATTTTTATAGACACGGAGGGGCAACAAAAAATTACATAGTATACCACCTGTACTATTGGACCTAATTGGAAAAGACCTAAATAGACCAAATAGATGAACATGCATGCGATGGCAGGTTCATGCCACAAACTTGAAAATAAAAAACGATCATTGTATCCTAATATCAACTATATGGCACTTAGATGTACTTCTTGTGTCACAATTATTGAACCAAACCACAATATATTGAAGCAGTCTTTTATAAACTCTGTCTTTGATTTGGTCAACCGCTTATTTTCTCTTGACATACTCACTAGAGAACAAAATACTGTAGCCTGTCTAGCAATCCTGTATAAGGAGGGCAAGTCGTGATACTGTTGAGATTATTTGAATACTAAATGCATAAAAATGGCAAAAAGAGAAGGCAATTTTAATTATAAAATGTCCAGTTATGTCTATTCTCTTTACATGAGAGCTCCAATTCAGAGTAAATCAGTGAAACTTAATAGATAATCAATTTTTGAATTGTGTGCACAATAAACATTGCTAATTATTGTCAAATTGTTAATATCAAATCGTAATATAATTGCATATGTATGTGCTTTCATTTTCCTTGCGCCTTATTGAATCGATGATGCACTAACTAAGGTATTTGCATTTAAAACGGAGTTCCCAATTTTAAGTTTTCCTCAAAGGAAAGTTGGTGTAATGGGGTCAGACCAATGTTGTCCTGACCTCTTTTAGTGTCGCTATAGGGAAGCGCATCTCCCTTACTCAAAGGTACTACTGTTGGAGGCATCTGACTCACATGTTTGTTTCAGATATCAATAGATATTTCTAGTGATGCAAGTTTCGTAACTCGGATGTGAAACTCAATCTATAATTGCTGACTAAAAATATAAGCTTATTTTACAAATATAAATGCTGAAAAAACTCACATTGCTAGTAACCATAAATCAATTGATTTGCAATCTGACATTTCAGATATGAATAAGTATTTGTAGTGATGCTAGTTATGCGATTTAATTTAGCAATTCACAGTGAAATTTCACTCCGTCCATAAAAAAATATGAAACATTCACTAGCCTTGGCTTCTGACTGGTATAATTGTTATAAATTGATACTCGATGCATCAAAGACAGATGTTATGACAGTGTCTTATTATGATTTTGATTTGATTTCCTCAAACTTATTTTTCAGGGCATGTCCTTCAAGCAGTCTGACAAACTAAAACATAAAGCAATTTGAGAAAAATGAGATAAATGTATGAACTTTAAATCCATTGTCAATGAGATTGAACGAAACCTAACCCAATCAGAGCAAACTTTGAGAAAAAGCGTAAGTTTTTGAATGGAACGTTAGCTGCAGTCGTGTAGGCAGGGTAAATAAAGATTCCACTCCATTTCCTTATTGCTCTAATGAATATATTTAAAGTAGTCCTAAGTGTCGATAACAGATGCTTAAACATCATAAATTTAAATTGACATATACATGAGACAAGACATAGGCAAGGCACACATACACAAGGCATATCAATTCCACCATCAAGTAGTACCATTATCTATACCTCTCAACAGTGTTCAAATGTATATAAGTGATGATGAAATAATAGTTGAATTAAGGTTGTATCCCTAACCATGTGGATTCATATTTCTTAGGTAGACCTGTGGCCGTTATTTAAGATTACTGTAATGTTGCAAGTCCGGAAACCTAATTCAGCCAGTTTAAGGCAAGAATTTGGCTTTTATTCAAATTGTGTAGTTTGCTGTATGGTCATAACCTTGTGTGTGATACTACCATGGATATGATAATTGTGTATACATTTTTCGTTTCTTATTAGGATATACTTTCTCATTTACGTGTTCTGCAGCTAGCTGCGTTCCAAATCTGTTTCTCGGTTTGTACTTAAGTTTGAGAAGCCTAGGTGATGACTGTGAGATATAGAGTTGTTTCTTCTAAGATCTTTCATTCAAGTAAGTTTTAGCGGAGAGCAAGTTTTGTTATAAATGACATTAATTTTTGGGATGTTTTTATTACTTTCTCTCAAGCAAAGTTTTTTCTTGTTTTACTCTTTCTCTTGAGTTTTTGAGCAGGAAATCTGAGAGTAGCCACATATTTGTGTGTTGATCTTGAATATTTTTCACAGAACAAGAAGTTCCTAATTCATAATAAATAAGCTATAATCAATAAATTGGCTTGCGCCATAAACAGAAGTCAAATTTATCCCTGTTGTGAGGGGAACACCAGGCCACTAGGATTTAAAAAAAAATTGAAAAGCAATAAATCTATTACAGATTAGGTGCTCAATTAGTCTGTGTCCCAATCTCTTACAACTCAGATGTTTCTCTCCAGTGACCAGCAATACATTATAAGTAACACCAAACAACACTTGATAACTCTGTCAAGGTATATAGGCCTATTACGATGCAATACGATTCATTTAATATAAATGTTTGGTACTCAGTCACTACAAAGTGCAATAAAGTGAAAATGTTATGTTTATCATCTGACATGTCAGCTCTTTGTTGGTTGGTTGGTCAAAGATGATTGATCCTACTAATCTGTGACTTTCACTTGTACAGAGACAGCCAGAGCTTGACAGTTGTATCATCACAAAATGCTACGGTGTTTCTTAGATCAATTAGTCATTGATATACAGGCAGCTGCTATATTGTGGATTTAAGGTTGATTGTATGATGAGATAGATCTTGATGGAAAACTTCCTGAGATATTTATCCCACTTGGTTTACAAGATTGTGCCAATTTTCTACCTCAACAGGTATTTTTCAACTAATCCTTATTAATGAATGTTTTATTGGGCTTCTTGAAATATTGATAGAATGAAAACAGAATTAACACGGAATCACTGATTGCCAAGAAATTTGCATGTGAAGTTTTTTCATGCGAAAGTTTACAAAATCACTTTGCAGTGAGGGTAAGCCAACGACTAACTCAGTACTAAATTGTGAGTTCATTACTTGCCACAGGGCCAACTGATACCAAATGTCACTACAGCTGCTATCCCGACAAATTCGAAACAAATTTAACTTGCCTTGTATTTTTTCAGGCATGCCCTCATCTTGGCCGACAACTGTAATGTAAAATTATAAGTTACTCTTTTTTTTCAGTTATGACTTTTGTTGTGACAGCTCATGCCCGCCCATTAAATTGTTGATTGTTTTATTCGTCTGTTAATTTTCTAATCAAGTTTTACCTAAACACACCTCCAAGGGGCAGTCTTTTAGAAACCAGTCTTTGATTTGAAATATTACAACATAATGCCGTGGAATTGCTGTGTGTGCCCCTGTGCGATGTAAGATGGTTGAGATACAATGCTTGGATGCTGCTTGAATTTGCTACTCTGTGACAGGGATTTGCAAGATCTAGTTTCTATTATCAGTGCTAATAGTGTTGCTTGATGTCTAAATCTTCTGTAAGGTTATGGTCTGAGCAACATGAAACTAGGTGGTCTGAAGTAAGAAGAGGCAAGCTCATAAGACTTGACAAGTAATCTTAAAGGTATTAAAAAAATTAAGAGTGTACTGTGATCACATTAACCCCCTTCATGTGTACTGAAAAGACTTAGGTAAAAAAATGAATTAATCTACCGGGCCCTGTTTTAGAATCCCAATACTTTTCTGTCATGTGGAGGTGTCTAACATTACTGGTTCCTCTATCATACCTAGGTACTTTTTATATTCTGCTTTCACAATTAAATATGCGTTCCATTTCCATATTAGGAACAATAATCTAAGCCGGCATTCAATACCCATAACCTGATATTATTATAAGTGATGTCATGTTAGAAGACAAAACTTCAGGTTCACGTCGAATCTTCATTGTGATTCAAAAATTGTATCATTGTATTGTGCTTAGTGTGAGGCCTCTATACAATTCAATGCTTTTCATTGTTTCAACTTTTGGTAAACAAAAGAATCCTTTATATGCTGTACCTGATTCTTTTCAATAGAGGATAAATGTAGCATGTCAGCTTGCATCCAAAGTTTAAATGAGAAACTGAGAATAAATTTTAAGAAATGCTGCATTAAATGAAGGGGAAATACGGTAGAGTGACCCTAAATGATTCATCTATTGGCAATGTCACAACGAAGTCACACAAACAAATTTGACGCTTCAAGCATCTGTAGAAGTGCATTTTAATCGAGTCATCTGGTCAATAAAAGATAACTTTTTGCCAACATTTCATTATTGTTTTATGAAATCCATGATTTTGCGCATTCATTTTGTGGATTAAATAGTAATTACACCACCAAGCCTGGACAATAACTTTCAATCATTTTGTGATGGCTTTTGCATCAAATTTGAAAAATGTAGGGCGGAGATAAAGAGGAAACCATTTAAGTCACTTAGAAGCAGAAATAACATCAAATTGACAACAAGATGCTGCTGTTTGTAAAGGAATTTTGAAACTCTAAATCTGATCAAAATTGATAAGTTATGAACATAAAACCTGAATTGTCGACAGTTAATCAATGATCATATCATTGCTTATTACACCTTCCAATGACATTGCTTTGCCCGCAATTGAGTGCCTCACTTCAGCTATATTTAGTGTCCTGTCTAGGTTAATAATTAAGTCTATTGGTGCTATTGATTATCTTAAAAAAATTAATTAAAATTTGTTATCATATTTTAATTGAGGTGCAATAATCTAGTATTTACCCTACAATATACAGCCTATATCTCGCTCATAAAATTGGTCACAGCTTTAGAGTGTCACAATACACAAATTAGTAATATTTACTTCTAAACTTATAAGTGATAATTTATAATCATTTAGTTGAGGGACAAAAGTCATGCTGCTAGATATTTTGTTATCACTCGCACATACAAATCTTCTGCAAATAAGTGTAGGTATACTCTTAAACTTTACCAGTAGGGGATGATCTATTGAAGTCATTTGCCGAACAATCATGTAGGGTTATTGACATTTAAAATTTCAGAATAATATTTTTTCAATAAATTATTGTTATTATAATTACCTAACTATGGATTTAATTACTTCCTGTTATGAGAATAATACAGAATCTTCAAGTGGGAGATGTGGGATGGAAGTCAAAAAAAGTATTTTGATATAGAAAAACATATTATTGCGATATGGTCATTAGAGTATTTTAAGCAATAGTAGGGCTTTTGGTTAGAAGATGCGTCTTTGCCCATTTAAGCCTGCATTAGAACATTAAAATCCATTTTTCAACAGCAAAATTGGAGCAATGGAATTTGTAAGAAGATATTTCCTAATTAGGCGACATGTTGGTGTAGACTTGCGAAACAGACAGTGATGTGAACTTGATCTATGCTGCCATAAAAAATGAATTTACTATTGTAATAATCGTATATATGTAGCAAATTAAGATATATTGAATTTAATAATTTTCAATAACTTTGACTATGAGCCTGTCTGCCAACATGTCTGACAAGCAACAAAACCGATAAGGTGGTAACAACAGTAATTGTTTTTGTCTTTTTGTCCTGTGACAGTAATTATTTTCTCTTTTTGCTTTTGTAAATACTTTTGAGAGAGAGACTGTTTTATTTCATGAAATTAAGAAAGTGTAGCGGCACATCTAACAGTTCAATGATTGAATGAAAAATCAAGCTGTGTTGATACATTTAGTCGGTGTTGATTTTTATTTTTAAGCACTCACCATCAGGTAAGTGGCTGACAGGATACCCGACCGTCAGCCTGTGTCCATGCGGACACAGTTGGGGGGGGATAACCTGTACTGGACCGGTATAGACGGAAGGGCAAATTGTTTTAACGGGCAGACCAATTTTGTTGAACAGGCATGGGCGGATAGTCAAAACGGAATGTCTAACTTCTTCAGCATGATCCGAAGCCTTTACCGACTGGCCCGTAGTGAAATAACATTGTTGCTAGCATGGTGCCTAGTTGACATTATGCTGAGAACAGCTTGAATTAAGAGATTTTGTGTGCCAGTTATAAGTCTTCATCCACATTTTCTACCTGAACAGGAATTTTTTAATTAATCCTTATTTATAAATGTTTTAATGGGCTTCTAGAAATACTAAGAGAATGAAAAAAGAATTAACATGGAATCACTGGTTGCCACGAAATGCACATGTGAAGTTGTTCATGCGAAAGTTTACAAGATCACTTTGCAGTGAAAGTAAGCCAACGACTAACTGAATACTTAATTGTGAGTTCATTATTTGTGTTTTAAATCCCATGTCAATGAGATTAAACCTAACCCAGTCATAGCAAACTTTAAGAGAAATCACCATACTCAGAGGGAACAAGCTAGTTGTACAAAAAGTCAGATATACTACTGTTGCAAGCACCTGTCTCACCTCTCAAGGCCAGTTAATCCACAGTAAAGCGCATCTATCTATACCAATACTGCTTGTCAGTTAATGTAGCAAAGACAATTGAGCAACAAATTCGATTTATGAGAGAAATTTTTAGACTGATAAATTACCAAGGAAAAATTGTACCTATCAGATTTAGATTTTGCTGTCTGAATAGATTTGGGTTTGCTTTTAATGCAAGTATCGGAGGAGATAATAGTAACCATATACCATATGAACTGCAATCTGACGTTTCAGATATAAATAAGTATTTATAGTGATGCCAGTTATTTGATTCAATTTATCAATTGATAGTGACATCTCACTCCAACCATAAAAAAAGATGGAACATTGTCTGGCCTTTGCTTTTGACTGGAATAATTGTTATAAATTGATACTCAATGCATCAAAGACAGATTGTATGACAGTGTCTCATTTTGATTTTGAGTTGATTTTCTCAAACTAATTTTTCAGAGCATGTCCTTCATGCAGTTCGAAAAATTTAAATATTTAGGAGAAATTTTAGGTAAAAATATAAATTTAAAATCCCATGTCATTGAGATATGACCCACTCATAGCAAATTATATAGTATACCACCTGTATTATTGGACCTTATCGGAAAACACCTAAATAGACCTAGATGAACATGCATGCAATGGCTGGTTCATGCCACAAACTTAAAATTGAAAAACCGATCATTGCATCCTCATATTAACTATATGGCATTTATATGTACTTCTTGTGACACACCTATTAAGGCAATAATAGGGGAATGAGTGAGAAAACAGCAGACTGATCAGTTTAAACATTTCTCCATCTCTACCCCACATTGGGTGAAACTGACTACTTTTTGCAATCATTGATTTAAGTTTCATATATTGCCAATGCAACGTCAATCGAACCAAGTCACAATTTATTGAAGCAGTCTTTTAGAAACCAGTCTTTGATTTAGTCAATCACTTATTTTCTCTTGACATACTCATTTGAGATCAAAATACTGCAGCCTGTCTAGCAATTCTGTATAAGGAGGGCAAGTTGTTATACTGTGGAGAATATTTGAATACTAGATGCATAAAAGTAACAAAAATAGAAGACAATGTTAATTATAAAATGTCCAGTTATGTCTTTTCTCTTGACATGAGAGCTAAAATTCAGTGTCGATCAATGAAACTTAATAGATGACCAATTTTGAATTGTGTGTGCGATAAAAATTGCTAATATTGTTAAATTGTTAATATCGAATCGTAATATAATTGCATATGTATTTGCTTTCATTTTCCTTGTGCCTAATTGAATTGATGATGCACTAACTAACACCTGACTCATATGTTTGCTTCAGATATTCATAGGTATGTCTAGTGATGCAAGTTTCGTAACTCGGATGTGAAACTCAATCTATAATTGCTGACTAAAAATATAAGCTTATTTTACAAATATAAATGCTGAAAAAACTCACATTGCTAGTGATGCTAGTTATGCAATTCAATTTAACAATTCACAGTGAAATTTCACTTCATCCATAATAAAATATGGAACATTCACTAGCCTTGGCTTCTGACTGGTATAATTGTTATAAATTGATACTCAATGCATCAAAGACAGATGTTATGACAGTGTCTTTTTTTGATTTGGATTTGAATTTCTCAAACTAATTCTTATAGAGCATGTCCTTCATGCAGTTTGACAAATTTAAATATTTAGGAGAACTTTTAGGTAGAAATATAAATTTAAAATCCCATGTCATTGAGATAAAACCCACTCATAGCAAACTTTAGGAGAAATCATGTTTCTCTAAGGTAGCAAACTAATTATAAAAACAGTCTGATATACTACTGTTGCAAGCATCTGACTCACCTGTCTGGAAGGCTGGTCAAGCCACAGCCCAAAGCCCTTATAGTCTTCAATGATTGAATTTGTCCCAATCCTGCAGGTAACTTTTGTAGGCCCTCATTCAGACTAACATCTAACGACTCCAGTCCTGGCAGTGTGCAGATGCTGTGGAGGAGAAATATTGTAATGATAAAATACCATGCAATACTGCTTGTCAGTTCATGGAGCAAACACAATTGAGCAACACATTTGATTAATGTAAGAAAGTTTTAGATTGATCGATTACCTAGGAAGAATTGTACCTATCAGATTTAGATTTTGCTGTCTGAATAGATTTGGGTTTCCTTTTAATGCAAGTATCGGAGGATATAATAGTAACCATAAATCAATCGAATTGCAATCTGATGTTTCAGATATGAATAAGTATTTATAGTGATGCAAGTTATGCGATTCAATTTATCAATTGATAGTGGCATTACACTCAATCCATAAAAGAATATGGAGCATTGACTAGTCTTTGCTTCTGACTGGTGTAATTGTAATTAATTGTTGCTCAATGCATCAAAGACAGATGTTATGACGTCGTCCTATTTTGATATTGATTTTATTTTCTCAAACTTGTTTTTCAGGGCATGTCTTTCAAGCAGTCTGAGATAATGCAAATGAGATAAATGTATGAACTTTCAATTCAATGTCAATGAGATTGAACGAAACCTATCCCCATCAGAGCAAACTTTGAGAGAAATCGTAAGTTATTGAATGGAACGTTAGCTGCAGTCGTGTAGGCAGGGTAAATAAAACCCAAGATTGAATATTCCACTCCATTTCCTTATTGCTCTAATGAATATATTTCAAGTAGTCCTAAGAGTCGATAACAGATGCTTAAACATCATAAATCTTAATTGACATAAACCTGAGACAAGACAAAGGCATATCAAATCCACCATCAAGTGGTACCATTATTTATACCTCTCAGCAGTTTTAAAATGTATATTAGTGATGATGAAATAACAGTCGAATTTAGGTTGCATCTCTAACCAGGTGGATTCATAATTCATAGTAATTAAGCTATAATCAATAAATTTCCTTGCGCCATAAACAGAAGTCAAATTTATCCCTGTTGTCAGGGGAACACCACTGCCACTGGGATTTAATAAAAAAATTGAAAAGCAATAAATCTATTACAGAATAGTGCTCAATTAGTCTGTGTCCCGATCTCTTACAACTCAGATGTTTTTGTCCAGTGACCTGCAATGCATTATAAGTGACACCAAACAATACTTAATAACACTGTCAAGGTATGTAGGCCTATCACGATACAATACAATTCATTTAATATATGGGTGGTACCCAGTCATTACGAAGTGCAGTGAAGTGAAAAAGGTATGTTTGTCATCAAACATGTCAGCTCTTTGTTGTTCGATCTCAACCAAATTTTGTATGAAGAACATGCTTGGCACTTAGAATTTTACTCTGAATAATATAAAAAAATATGACTATGTATACAGAAGCTTACTGTATTAGCCGAATGATTACTGAAAATAAGCGAAGGCTCTCAAAAATTATTGATCTTACTAATCTGTGACTTTCCCTTGTACAGAGACAGCTAGAGCTTGATAGTTGTATCATCACAAAAGGCAGCTGTGTTTCTTAGGTCAATTACTCATTGAGATACAGGCAACAGTAATCAAGTTATTGATGTTGCTAAACTGGTTTGGCAGATCAAGCAATATTTATCAAGCTGGTGTACATTGCCATACAGAGCAGAACCAACCTTCCTTGCACTAATTAACAACAGTCCAAGGCTGTGAATATCATCCAAAAACTCTATTGATTTGATGACTGCTGGCCTGATTCATACCTGGGGTGTAGTGCTATGTAGGCGAATTGAGATTTTCAATCCAAGACTATTTCTTGTCAAAGTAATTGTTATTATTATAATTACCAAATTATAGATTCACTTAGTTGATTTTATAAATACAGGATTTTCAAGTGGGAGATGTGGAGTGAATGTCATCACAAATATTTTCCTGATTTAATATCAAAAAATATATTATTGTGATAAAATTATGGTTATTAATGTACTGTACAACTATCGGTTAGAAATTGTGTCGTTTGCTTATTTAAGCCTGCATGACAAGAATAAGTACCATTTTCAACACCATGATGAGAGCGTTTGAATTTGTAAGAGCAGAATTCCTGATACGTGGGCGTGGGCGTAGACTTGTGATACAGATAGTACTTTGAACTTGATCTGTGCTGCCAGAATTACTTATTATTATTATGATTTTTTATGATATTCATTGTTTATTTGTTACATTTTGAATGAAATTATTTTCAGATACATAGACTATGACCAGCCTGCCACCGTGTCCGACAATCAACAAAACTAATCAGGTGTTAACGACTGTGATAATAATTAATTTCCCTTTTTGTTTGTGGTGTATACTTTCGAGAAATAAACTGCTTTAGTTCATCAAATTAAGAAAGTATAGCCTCATATCTGACTGTGCATTGATACAATGGTAAATCGTTGATTTTTAATTTTTAACACCCAACAGAGGTGTGCGGATGATGAGATTCCAAACTGTCCACCTGTCTCAATGTGTCTTTTGCCCATCTGTCGGGCACATTTGATGGGACAACCTGTACTGAAAAAGCATAAGCAGATGGAAAATTTGTTTCAACGGACAGACAGGTTTAGCTGGACGGTTAGACCAAATTGAATGGCCAATTTTTTTCAGCTCAATGACCTGCTCCCACTTGCTCTAAACGAATATGCATTGGCGGCAGAGCGTTTTTTGACTGATCAATTTGACAAGCCACCTGGGAAAGAGGTATGTGTTTGGTATACCATGGATTGGCCTGGTTCATGCCACAAAGTTATAATTAAAAAACCACTCAATTCATCCTTATATTAACTAATATGGCACTTATATGTACTTCTTGTGACACTCCTATTAAAACAATAATAGGCTAATGAGTGACAAAACCGCAGACTGATCAGTTTAAACATTCCTCCATCTCTAGCCCACATTTTGTGAAGCTCACTTCTTTTTGCAATCATTGATTTAAGTTTCATATATTGACAATGCAACCTCAATCGAACCAAGTCACAATTTATTGAAGCAGTCTTTTAGAAACCAGTCTTTGATTTGGTCAAAACTAATTTCTTATAGTGACATAGACATTCGAGAACAAACTACTGAAGCCTGTCTAGCAATCCTGTATAAGGAGAGCAAGTTGTGATACTGTTGAGATATTTGAATACTAGATGTATAAAAATGACAAAAAGAGAGGGTAATGTTAATTTTAAAATGTCCAATTATGTCTTTTCTCCTTACATGAGAGCTCCAATTCAGTGTTGATCAATGAAACTTAATATAATATGACCAATTTTGGATTGTGTGCATAATAAATATTGTTAATATTGAATCGTAATATAATTGCATATGTATGTGGTTTCATTTTCCTTGCGCCTAATTAAATCGGTGAAGCACCAACTAAATTATTCACACTTAAAACCGGAGTTCCCAATTTTAAGTTTTCCTCATAGGAAGATTAGTGTAATGGGGTCAGACCAATGTTGCCCTGACAAAGTGTTTTGGGACTGATCAATTTAGCAAACCATCTGGGAAAGAGGTGTCTGTTGTGTAGTGCCCCTATACCAGGAGCTGGTTACATTTTTTATAGACACAGAGGGGCAACAAAAAATTACATAGTATACCACCTGTATTATTGGACCTTATCGGAAAAGTCCTAAATAGACCTAGATGAACATACATGCAATGGCTGGTTCATGCCACAAACTTAAAATTAAAAAACCGATCGTTGCATCCTCATACTAACTATAGATGTACTTCTTGTGTCACACTCATTGAGAGGATAATAGAGGAATGATTGACAATAACAGCAGATACTCATATTGATATGTCATAGGTCTGATCAGTTTAAACATTCCTCCATCTTTAGTCAACATTTCGTAAAGCTCACTTCTTTTTGCAATCATTGATTTAAGTTTCATATTTGTTGCGAATGCAACGTCAATCGAACCAAGTCACAATTTATTGAAGCGGTCTTTCAGAAACCAGTCTTTGATTTGGTCAATCACTTATTTTCTCTTGACATACTCATTCGAGAACAAAATACTGTAGCCTGTCTAGCAATCCTGTATAAGGAGGACAAGTTGTGATACTGTTGAGATTATTTGAATACTAAATGCATAAAAATGACAAAAAGAGAAGGCAATGTTAATTATAAAATGTCCAGTTATGTCTATTCTCTTTACATGAGAGCTCCAATTCAGAGTCGATCAATGAAACTTAATAGATGATCAATTTTGAATTGTGTGCATGATAAATATTGCTAATATTGTTAAATTGTCAATAGTTGATCGTAATATAATTGCATATGTATGTGCTTTTATTTTCCTTATGCCTAATTAAATTGATGATGCGACAACTAAATTATTTGCACTTAAAACCGGAGTTCCCAATTTTAAGTTTTCCTCAAAGGAAAGTTATTGTAATGGGGTAAGACCAATGTTTTCCTGACCTCTTTTAGCGTCGCTGTAGGGAAGCGCATCTCGGATAATCAGAGGTACTAATGTTGCAAGCATCTGACTCACATGTTTGTTTCAGATATTCATAGGTATTTCTAGTGATGTAAGATCTATAATTGCTTACAAAAAATATAGACTTAATATGTAAATATAAATGTTTAATAAATCTTGTTTTCTAGTGATGCATGCCATGCGATTTAATTTATCAATCCATAGTGACTTTTCACTCCATCCATAAAAAATGTGGAATAATCACTAGCCTTAGCTTCTGACTGGTATAATTTTCATGCATTGATACTCAATGCATCAAAGACAGATGTTATGACAGTGTCATATTTTGATTCTGAGTTGATTTTCTGTAACTAATTTTTAGGGCATGTTGTCCTAAAACTTTCTGATAAACTTAAATATTTAGGAGTAATTTTAGATAAAAATATGAGTTTTAAATCCAATGTCAATTAGATTGAACAAAACCTAACCAATTCATAGCAAACTTTAAGAGAAATAACCAAACTCAGAGGGAACAAACTAATTGTACAAAATGTCCGATATACTACTGTTTCAAGCATCTGACTCACCTCTCCGGAAGGCCAGTTAATCCACAGTAACTCGCATCTATACTCTTCAATGATCGAATTTCCCCCAATCCTGCAGGTAATGTCTGTAGACAATTATTCCACCTAACTTTTAACGACTCCAGTCTTGGCAGATTGCAGATGCTGTGGTGAATAAATAACAGAATGTTAAAATGCCTTGCAATACTGCTTGTTAGTTGATGGAGCAAAGACAATTGAGCAAACGCATTCTATTAATAGAAGAGAGTTTTAGATTGATCAATTACCTAGGAAGAGTTAGACCTATCACATTTAGATTTTGCTGTCTGAATAAATTGGGTTTCCTTTTAATGCAAGTATCGGAGGAGATAATAGTAACCATAACTCAATTGAATTGCAATCTGACGTTTCAGATATGAATAAGTATTTATATTCAGTGAATTATACTTCTCAGTCCGAATATGACCCTTAGGAGTTGTCTTTCCTAATTATTGCTAAATTTCCTACATCAAAATTGCGCTCTCTCGTTCACAATTTGACCTGTGTTGACCTTAGAGTTTATTAACATGATTGTTTAGGGTGTTCATCAATCAATTCTTCAACTGGTTTATTATCACGAACAAAAAGGACAATAGTTATGTCTCTCAAATAATCACTATCGGTTGGAAGTGAACGCTTACTTTTTGCATTAAATACTAAGTACATCCGGCAGACATATCATAACAGGTATTATGCAAACTGATAAAAAATTTGGTTATGATCAATCAAAAATTAAATGTCTCCAAATATCAGAATCTTTACACACATACAAGGTTATGCCTGTACACAGTATTACTCCAATCTCAAAGCGCCAAGCAGAACAATCAATCGCGTCAACTTTGTTAAATAACTTTCCAACAACCCTATCACTAGCAAGATGGCAATAAAGAATTGCTGCCAGTGCAAGCAGTTAGACACACGCTTGAATTACTTTTCACAGTCCAAATTCAACGCTAGTGGCTCTGAATCAACCCACTTTTTGCGTTTGTGTTCACAATTTTTATGAGTCAATGATAACCACCAAATAATTGTAAAAGATTTTAATCTTAAGAAACACACAAGAATTCCTGAGTCCTGACACTATCAAATTTCAAACAAGGATTAAGTGAGGACACAATGTCTGTATTATTGAAGTTTATTGAAGATGGTTGAAGATTATTGAAGTTTACTGGGGATGTTTCAAAAATTAATCACTGTCTCCAAAGCAAAATATTTTGGAATCGGTTGGGCAGTGCGATTGATTTCGGCAACATAAATTTGTCACTTTCAAACCCAAACACCCTTCCTCAAAGAAGCCCAAATAGTAGTAGTATTGTTAATATGAAGACATTTATTACTCTGTATAATAGCTCAGTTTTTTCGTCACGATTTGATTATGATTAGGTAAACACCAGAGAAGGCATGAGGGGTTTCACAGCTTAATTTGACCTTAATTTCAGCATAGAATCTTCATAATGGAATAACCAATAGCTTCTCAGCCATCAACAGCTTGAAGTCAATACGATTAGTTGGGAATCCAGAAGAAATCACAGTTTGAAAGGTATTAACTATGGTATCTACTGCCATGAGGATGTTGTTCACTGTTTGCTTGATTGTAGTGATGCTACACTGAGAGCAAGTGGTATCAGGGGCTGTATCCGTTGCCTATGATACTATTCAAAATTATATTGCGTTAGCCTTAGATTTAAGCCATCGTTTTATGAGCCCAATGCCACTAATCATATTGTGTATGCCTACATGTAAAGGGAAGAGCACTGCATAGTAAGTCATTTGATTGTAGGACTAAACAGAGAGACATTGCGACAACGCAACCCAACGCAATTATGGGATTATGTTGACTAAATCTTTTCACCAAACACTAGCTAAAGCACCTGTGTAAAATTTTTTTAATTAGCCACACAATTACACATTATATTATGAAAAGCAACACATGATAACACTCTCTGAGAAGAATGCTATGTTAAATTGTAACTGCTAGCTGCGTTAAAATTTGTCCAGCTCCAATCATAAATCCCTAGGGACAGTGTTGAGACCTATACATGTTTTGATAACCTTCATATCATGATATGTTCAAAGCAATTCAGTAATAATAGATCAGGTTCTTGCAAAAATCTGTAATCAACAAGTAACCCATGTCTGCATATTTGACAAGCCTAGAGCCCAGCAGAAGCTTAACAACCGTTATGTCAGACACTTTTAATTTTCGCCAAATTTTAGGTGACACCCAAATAACTGGCGAAACTACTCCAGGTATACAATTTGTCAATGGTCAAGTGTCCGTGAATTCTATCTTGTAGGGCAAAAATCCTGTCTCATTGGATACTCCTGAGACAGGATCTAGACTAGTTCCCTTTAAATCAGTCAGCCAATAAAGAAAAATGGTTGACTACTAAACAAAATGGTTGGTTACATAAATGGTTGACCAATCTGAAGGGGTCTTATAGCGTGTGACATCCCAAAGCATCAGTGGAGTGTTATATTGGATGTCTTAAGGGCGAGGCTTCAATTCCTGCTGCCAAGAGAATGAAAACGGATTTAACATGGAATCACTGGTTGCCAAGAGATTCACATGTGAAGTTTGTTCATGCGAAAGTTTACAAGGTCACTTTGCAGTGAAAGTAAGCCAACGACTAAGTGAGTGCTAAATTGTGAGTTCAATACTTGCAACAGGGCCAACTGATACCAAGTGTCACTACCGCTGCTATCCCTACAAATTCAATACAAATTTAACTCGACTTGATTTTTTCAGGCACGACCTCATCTTGGCCGACAACTGTAATGTAAAAAGATAAGTTATTCTTTTTTTCAGTTATTTTTTTGTTGTTACAGCTCATGCCCGCTCAATTAATTGTTGATTGTTTTATTTGTTTGTTAATTTTCTAATCAAGTTTTACCTAAAACACGCCTCAAAGACCCAGTAAATTTATTAATTTGCGAGGTCCCGTTGGAGGGAGGGGTGGGGGGGCTTACACCGCCTCTGTCAAACCAAAAAAGCTTTATCTCTTTAACCCAAGAGTTCATTTGGTGTTGAAACTGCGCTGCACAGGATAGTCAATGATGACAGGATCACATCTGAAAGCTAAAAATCCCTCCTGGTTAGGAAGCCCTAACCTGAGCAACCCTGATTATCACAATAGACATTATTTTAAATGACTTAGATTTAGATATGTTTATAATCTTAGCAATCTTAGAAGTTATACCCATTTCATATTTTCTTAAAGGTTAGTAATTGATAGATCATTGAACTGAGGCAGTTCTTGACATTTGACGGGACAACCTGTACTGAAAAGGCATAAGCAGATGGAAAATTTGTTTTAATGGACAGACAGTTTTAGCTGGACGGATATACCAAATTGAATGGCCAATTTTTTTCCAGCTCAATGACCTCCTCCCACTTGCTCTAAATTAAATGACATTGGCAGCAAAGCAATTTTGGACTGATCAATTTAACAATCCACCAGGGAAATAGGTATGTGTTGGGTATACCAATGTTTTCCTGACCTTTTTTTTATGGTCGCTGTAGGGAAGTGCATCCTGCTTAGTCAATGGTACTACTGTTGCCAGCATCTGCCGCACATGTTTGTTTCAGATATTAATAGGTATTTCTAGTGATGCAAGTTACGTGACTCGGATGTGAAACTCAATCTATAATTGCTGACTAAAAATATAAGCTTATTTTACAAATATAAATGCTGAAAAAACTAACATTGCTATTGATGCTAGTTATGCAATTCAATTTAACAACTTTCACAGTGACATTTCACTCCATCCGTAAAATATGGAACATTCAGTAGACTTGTATAATTGTTATAAATTGATACTCAATGCATCAAAGACAGATGTTATGATAGTGTCTTATTTTGATTTTGATTTGATTTTCTCAAACTAATTTTTCAGAGCATGTCCTTCATGAAGTTCAAACAAATGTAAATATTTAGGAGAAATTTTAGGTAAAAATATAAATTTAAAATCCCATGTCATTGAGATAAAACCCACTCATAGCAAACTTTAAGACAAATCATGTTATTCAAAGGTAACACACTGCAATTGCTTACTAACTTATGACTCACACCACTGACTACTCTCATTGACATACTGGACTTTCCTTCTTCATTGTATATTAGCCATCCTACTCCGTTTGTAATTTGGTGCTCCCGTCTTACTGAACTCCAACAATATTTACCGCCACATGAAACAAGTACTCAGTGCTCATTTGATTGTGCATTTGTTACCGTGTTTTCGAGAGTACCCAGCCCCCTTCACCGTGCTCGGCTACCGGCGCCTTGTTGTGGTTGATTTTAGTGTATGGGCAAGGACTTGCTAACCTGATCTGGTCTCGGGTGCCATGTGGCCTGTTGTCTGATAATCCACTGGATACCCCTACGGTGTTGGCCCAGATTACTAACAAATGTTGTCTTTCAATTTTCCCTTATCATCCCCCTTATATGTTAATAACCCACTGCTGAAAACCCTACGATTGTGAGTGTGATGCCAAAACCACCCTTGACTTGATCCCTTGCGAGTCGTGGCTGTGAAGCTATACAAAAAACCTAACTGTTACATCTCCGATGACTGGTATACTGTTATTTGCATCCAGATAATCAAATCTCCCTCTGTTATCACTATACAGCGTATCGCCCTTAAAAGGAGACAACTACTCCGACGGCGATCAACCTATCGGAAGAATCGGAAGAATTTTACATACAGTCTGATATAGTACTGTTGCAAGCATCTGACTCACCTGTCTGGAAGGCTGGTCAAGTCACAGCGCGTAGCCTTTATAGTCTTCAATGATTGAATTTGCCCCAATTCAGCAGGTAATGTGTGTAGGCCATAATTATAACTGACATCTAACAACTCCAGTCCTTGCAGTTTGGAGATGCTGTTGAGGAGAAATAATGTAATGTTAAAATACCATGCAATACAGCTTGTCAGTTCATGGAGCAAAAACAATTGAGCAACAAACTTGATTAATGAGAGAAAGTTTAAGATTGATCAATTACCTAGGAAGAATTGTACCTATCAGATTTTGATTTTGGTGGCTGAATAGATTTGGGTTTCCTTTTAATGCAAGTATCGGAGGAGTCAATAGTAACCATAAATAAATTGAGTTGCAATCTGACGTTTCAGATATGAATAAGTATTTATAGTGATGCAAGTTATGCGATTCAAATTATCAAGTGACGTTTCACCCCATCCATAAAAAACATGGAACATTGACTAGCATTTGCTTCTGACTGGTATAATTGTAATAAATTGTTACTCAATGCATCAAAGACAGATGTTATGACCTCGTCCTATTTCGATATTGAGTTGATTTTCTCAAACTTATTTTTCAGGGCATGTCCTTCAAGCAGGCTGACAAACTAAATCATAAAGCAATTTGAGAAAGAATGAGGTGAGATAAATGTATGAACTTTAAATCCAATGTAAATGAGATTGAACGAAACCGAACTCAATCAGAGCAAACTTTGAGAGAAATCGTAAGTTTTGAAATGGAACGTTAGCTGCAGCCGTGTAGGCAGGGTAAATAAAACCAAAGATTGAATATGCATCTTCATTTCCTTATTGCTCTAATGAATCTATTTAAAGTAGTCCTAAGGCTCAATAACAGATGCTTAAACATCATAAATCTAAATTGACATAAACCTGAGACAAGACAAAGGCATATCAATTCCACCATCAAGTGGTACCATTATTTATACCTCTCAACACTTTTAATATGTATATAAGTGATCATGAAATACTAGTTGAATTAAGGTTGCGTCCCTAACCATGTGGATTCATAATTCTTAGATGGACCTGTGGCTGTTATTTAAGATTACTGTAATGTTTTAAGTGTGAACACCTAATTCAGCCAGATGACGGCGAGAAATTGGCTTTAATTCAACTTGTGTAGCTTGCTATATGGTCACAACTTTTGTGTGTGATACCACCAAGGTTAAGATAATTTTGTATACATATTCAGTTCTAATTTATATATATTTTCTTTTTCACGTTTTCTGCAGCTAGCTACGTACCAAAGCTGTTGAGATTATTTGAATATTAGATGCATAAAAATGACAAAAAAACGGAAGGTAATGTTAATTTTAAAACGTCCAGTTATGTCTTTTCTCTTTACATGAGATATTGTAATATTTCAGATATTTAAATGTCACATAATATTATATTATACCTAATTTCAATTCGGTAAATTGCAATTCAAATCTGTATGCAGCATTACTTTGAAGAGTATTAAGAAATCACATCATTTGCTGGTGTCTTGCTGAACATTGTTCCAGTATGTTGTTTATACATCTTCAAAAATACTATTTCCAAGGTGTTATAGAAACATTGCGGCAGCAGAAATCATATCTCATTACACTCATGCTATTGGTTGAGAGGACAATCCAATGCTCTCATATTATTGGAATGAGAAGTGTCACCATTATGAGGAGAGAAAGCACTGAACGCTGTGACAGTTTTATGAAAAAAAGAATACCACAATGCATCTCATTTTGAACATTATCGGTGGCTATGAGGTGGTTGTCACAGCATTATAAAACAAACTTCATGAGATGATCATAAAATAATGCTGTAGTGATGGAAGAACTGTGATGCTATAACATTGTTAAAATTGGATACTTTTTGATAGCATGATCATAACATCATTAAAGTGCTAATTATAAGCTGTTTTCTCGCATTTAACAATGATGTATCATCATGTCAAAAATAATGTTTGACTAATACTGAGAACCAAAGATTCTGCTATAACTGAATCTGAACATTGTGATTACCATTCTGTATCCTATTAGACAATAACCCAATCCTATCATTTACACACCATGTAATACTTGATAAATTTGTATGCAAAACATTGTTACAATGTTCTCCATTTGCTGGGTTTTTTACCTTCATTTTGTAACAAGATGTCAAAAAGTTTTTAGGTTATGGAATACAGAGATCACAAAATTTACAGGGATCATCATATTATTAGCATTTATAAACTTGGATTGTCAGCTTTGTGATAGGTAAACTATAAAGAACAATCCCTTTTCTTTTATCTAATTGGTAGGCACATATAACAATTGTCTTAAACAAACTGCTCACATGGGGTTGTAAATAAAAGGCAATATCACCTTGTCTAGCATACTCTGCAAGTCCTCATCGAAAAGGTAGTAAAACTGCCAACACAGGTCTCCAAAATTTAAATTCACACTTCTGCTTTTAAATAATATCAATCGCAGTCACGTAGATATGTTGTTAGTTGGTTGTTTGACTGATCTAAATACAACAGCTTTATTTTCAGTTTTAACACTTTGTATATTTGGTATTGGTATTGGTATTTATTGCAGGTCATTGCCATCATCTTAAGGGCGAACCCTCCACCTGTACCGTTCAAATATTTACGAACATATTCAACTGTCAACAAATTGTCCATTGAAATAATGAAAGTGAAAGATTTGAAAGAGTTAAAAAGATTTGCCACCTCTATAAATGGGGTGCAATCATAGACTTGATTATAAACCTAGAAACTATATAGATATTGAGGCACTGAGGGACTTAATTGTGGGCAACGTAAGGTCATTGGAAGGTGTATCAGCAATGATGCTATCATTGATTTTCTGTCCACAATCCAGGTTTTTTGTTCATAACTCGATCAATTTTGATCGGATTTTGAGTTTGAAAATCACAATAGATTAAGCAGCTTATGTCATTAACGATTTGGAACTCAGTGATTTATATGAATTTTGTAGTCCAATAGCTGTAGGAATCATCATCTCCTTATTTGTATAAATATTTAAACTAGAGTTGTTACCCCACAAATTTGATATACATATAAAAAGTCTTTTGTTCTGCTAAACAAAATCCACAAAAATTTAGAAGAATAGAAACAGAAGACAGTGGATATTCTAGCTTGTATCAACTGATGTGTCCTTTGATTGAAAGCCCAGCAGTTTTGATTTCGGCATCCTATACTAAAATTATATGTAAATTCTAATTTCATGTATCCAATTTGGCCCTCAAATCGATTCCACACCGAGATATGGAACCATAGTGATTTTGAAATAGAATTAAAATGTGCAAAATGTTGCTAAACTGAACTAATACTAAGCAAAAGTAATGGATAAAAATTTATGCAGCAGCAGTGAATTTTTGTCAATTGTAACTTTGATAACATCCAAAAATTAACAAGTGTTATTATTAATACACACCATTACATTTTATTTTGATTCTGCAAGGATTTGGTAGCTTTGGTCTTAGCCTTGTATGGATATTTTTAAATATGCCTATCGTATACCACGCTCACTGAGTTAGAACTTTATCGACAGAGGACTGAGGACTAGGAGGTATAAAGTTTCCCAAGCAAAACTTTTCAAATTGATGACAATCCAGAGCGGCAGCGTTTCACTCAGGATGGTAGCATTAGAGCTACAACAATTTAGTATCCAACAGTTTCCTCTACTCATTTTTCTCTATGATACTTATGAATTTCTTGCCACAAGCTGGTATTGTTGGTATGTCGGGTAGATTCAGTAGGCTAGTGAATTCGCCATAAAGGCTAGGGGACTTGACCCTACCAATTTTCAGCGTGTCAATTCTGAAAAACCTCTTGTTTTTAATTACCAGGTGCCCAGAGGGCCTCATTGTGAGATTGGTTGGAATTATGAATGGATTACGCTAGTTTACTGGGTGCAATAGCCGATTACCATGATTTTCCCCATTGACTGCCCTTTAAAGAGGATATCATCATGATATTCCTGTGACTTAGAATAGATGTCTTTATATGTTTGTGCCTACAATCTGAGCAAATAACTATAGCCAACGTCACTAGGCACTGATTTGCTTCATCCTTGATTTGGGTACACTCTATACTTATTAACAATTAAGACCATTGAAACAATGGTCTTTTATAAAAGATTCAGGCAATCAAATTCGAGTCCATAATTGCAAACAATTTGATATGGTCTTCTACTATATAGCTAATCTGCAGGAGTGAACTCTCACTGCAGGAGCCATTGAATATTCTCAGAGTTGACAATAACAGGATAATCGCATTTATTGAACCCACCATGCACAGACCATTTATAAGAGATTTTATAAAGGAAAATTACACAGGACACTTTTATGTGTAAATACCTAGAGATAATAATCGGCCTTCCCTCTATTCTTTCTTGGGGGATGAGGCATCAGATCCATTGTAAATTTAATGTAAATGAAATTGTTCTAAGGAGACAGGAGACACCTATACTTGTTTATGTGAACAAACTCAGAGTAGTTCTCACAAGATGATGTCTCAATAACAAACCAAGGTGAAATCACCAAGCAGGGTTTATGGCTATGGTTAATCTATCACATTGGGCCTATTTTAAAACTGGCAATACACGGTATACAAAACATGTAAAAAATTTGTATTTAAGTGTTAACAGCTGAGAAGGAATGTTTTTCCCTGATCTGACAAAACACTAGAGTCTAGAAGCTTTGAAATATTACAACATAACGCAGTGGGATTGCTGTGTGTGCCCCCGCGCGATGTAAGAAGGTTGAGATACATTGCTTGGATGCTGCTTGAATTTGCTAATCTGTGACAGGGATTTGCGAGATCTAGTTTCTAATATCAGTGCTTACAGTATTGGTTAATTCGCTGTAAAGTTATGATCTGGGCAAGATACTGAAACTTGGAGGCCTGAAGTTAGAAGAGGCAAGCTTGACAAGGTATTAAAAAAATTAAGGGTGTACTGTGGTCACATTAACCCCCCTCATCTGTACTGAAAGGACTTAGGAAAAATAATGAATATATCTTCTTGTCCCTGATTGGAATCCGAATATTTCTCTGTCATGTGGAGGTTTCTAAAATTACTGGTTCTTCTATCATTCCTAGGTACTTTTTTAAATTCTGCCTTCACAATTAAATATTGGTTCCATTTTCAAATTAGTAACAATAATCTAAGTCGGCATTCAATACTCATAATCTGATATTATTTTAAGTGATGTCATGTTAGAAGACAAGACTACAGGTTCACATCAAATCTTCATTGTGATATTAATATTGTATCATTGTATTGTCCTGAGTGTGAGGCCTCTATACAATTCAATGCTTTTCATTGTTTCAACTTTCGGTAAACAAAAGAATCCTTTATATACTGTGCCTGATTCTTTTCAATATAAGATAAATGTAGCATGTCAGCTTGCATCCAAAGTTTATATGAGAAAACTGAGAATGAATTTTAAGAAATGCTGCTTTAAATGAAGGGAAAATACGATATAGTGACCCTAAATGATCCATCTATTGGCAGCGTCACCACAAAGTCACACGAACTATTTGAGGCTTCTAGCATTTGCATAAGTGCATTTTAATTGAGTCATCTGGTTAATGAAAGATAATTTTTTGCCAACTTTTCATTATGTTTTATGAAACTCATGATTTTTTTACATTCCTTCGTGGATTAAATAGTAACTAAACCATTAAGCCTGGACAATAACTTTCAATCATTTTGTGATTATTTCAGCATCAAATTATAAAAATGTAGGGGGAGATAAAGAGGAAACTATATAAGTCATGAACATAAAACCTGAATTGTTGACAGTAAATCAATGATAATATCATTGCTTATTACACCTTCCAATGACGTTGCGTTGCCCACAATTGAGTGTCTCTTTTCAGCTAAATGTAGTGTCATGTCTAGGTTTATAATTAAGTCTATGGGTGCAATTGAATATGTTACAAAAATTATTAAAAAGTTGTTATCATATTTCAATTAATGTGCAATAATCTAGTGTTAACCCTAAAATAGACAGCCTATATCTTCCTCAATAAATTGGTCACAGCTTAAGAGTGTCACAACACACAAATTAGTAATATTTACTTCTAAACTTATAATTTATAGTCATTAAGTTGAGGGACAAAAAATCATGCTGCTAGATACTTTGTTATCACTCACACATACAAATCTTCTGCTAAAAAGTGGGGGTATCTTTACCAGTATGGGATGATCTAATGACGTCATTTGCTGAACAATCATGTCGGGTTATTGACATTTTAAATATCGGAATATTTTTCCATAAAGTAATTGTTATTATTATAATTACCTTACTATGGATTTAATAACTTCTTTTTATGAGAATAATACGGAATATTCAGGTGGGAGATGTGGGATGAACGTCAACAAAAGTGTTTTAATATAGAAAAAAATATTATTGTGATATGGTTATTGGAGTATTTTGAGCAATAGTAGGGGTGTCGGTTAGAAGATGTTTCTTTGCCCATTTAAGCCTGCATTACAAGACTAAAATCCATTTTTTACAGCACAATTGGAGCAATTGAATTTGTAAGAAGATAATTCCTAATTTTGTGATATGTTGGTGTAGACTTGTGAAACAGATAGTGGTGTGAACTTGATCAATGCTGCCACCAAAATGAATATATAATGGCATTCATCGTATAGATGTAGCAAATTTAATTATTCTCAGTAGCGAGCCTGTCTGCCAGCATGTCTGACAATCAACAGAACCAATAAATTGGTAACAACTGTGAAAAATATTACACAGGGTAAATTAGTCCAAGGATTGAATATTCCACTTGATTTCCTCATTGCTCCAATGGATATATTTAAAATAGTCCTAAGATTGGGTAACAAATGCTTAAACATCCTAAATCTAATTTGACTTAAAACTGTCACAAGGCATATCAGTTCTATCATCAAGCGGTACCGTTATTTATACCTTGAACAGTATTCAAATGTATGTAAGTGATGATGTAATAATTGTCTGAAATAAGGTTGTATCCCTAACCATGTGGATTCATATACCTTGGGTGGCTCTGAGGCTGTTATTTGAAATTTCTGTAATGTTGTTAGTGTGCACAACTAATTCAACCTGTTGAAGGCGAGAATTTGGCTATTATTCAAATTGTGTAGCATTCTGTATGGACATAACCTTTGTGTGTGATACTACCATGGCTATGATAATTGTGTATACATTTTTTCTTTCTTATTAGGATATATTTTCTTATTTACGTGTTCTGCAGCTAGCTGCGTACCTAATATGTTTCTCGGTTTGTACCTAACTTTGAGAAGCCTAGGTGATGACTGTGAGATATAGAGTTGTTTCTTCTAAATTCTTTCATTCAAGTAAGATTTAGCAGAGAGCAAGTGTCGTTATTAATGACATTAATATTTGTTATATTTTTATTACGTCCTCTCAAGCAAAGTTTTACTTGTTTTACTCTTTCACTTGAGCTTTTGAGCAGGAAATCTGAGAGTAGCCACATCTTTGCGTTTTGATCTTGAATATCTTTCACAGAACAAGAAGTTCCTTATTCATAAAAAATAAGCTATAATCAATAAATTGGCCTGTGCCATAAACAGAAGTCAAATTTATTTACCTATTTGAGCAATGTGTGGGTGCAGACGTGTGATACAGATAGTGATGTGATATGTGCTGCCCAAAATTATATTCATATTTATTATTATTTTTATTTATCGTGATATTCATTGTTTAGTTGAGCCAATTGTTACATATTAAATGCAATTATTTTCATTTACATAGATTATGAGCCTGCCTGCCAGCATGTCCGACAATCAACAAACCTAATCAGGTGGTAACAACTGTAACAATACTTAATTTCCATTTTTTACGGTATATAATTTTGAGAAATAAACTCCTTCAGCTCATATAATCAAGAAAGGGTAGCCTCGTAGCTGACAGTGCATTTTACAAGGAATAATAGAGCTGCATTGAAACCTTCAGCAGGTACTGATTTTCGTATTTGATCACTCACTCACTGCAGCTGATGGAATTCCAAACTATCCACCTGTGTCCATGCATCCTGTGCCCATCTGATGGACACTGTTGGCATGCAACCTGTACTGGACGGGTGTTGACTGACGGGCAATATGTTTTAATGGATGGACAGGTTTTTGCTGGACGGATAGACAAAGAAGTATGGCCAATTTCTTCAGCTCTTTCCACCTCTTCTGACTCGCGCTAAATAATATTACTTGGCGGCAAAGTGTTTTTAAACTAATCAATTTAGCAAGCCATCTGGGAAAGAGGTGTGTGTTGTGTAGTGCCCCTATACCATGTGCTGGTTACATTGTTATAGACACAGAGGGGCAACAAAAAATTACATAGTATACCACCTGTATTATTGGACTAGACCTTATCAAAAAAGACCTAAATTGACCTAGATGAACATCGATGCAATGGCTGGTTCATGCCACAAACTTGAAATTAAAAAACCGATCATTGCATCCTCATATGACACTTAGATGTACTTCTTGTGTTTTATATATTGCCAATGAAACGTCAATCGAATCAAATCACAATATATTGAAGCAGTCTTTTAGTAACAAGTCTTTGATTTGGTCAATCACTTATTTTCTCTTGACATACTCATTCGAGAACGAACTGCTGCCTGTGCTGACTGTGCATTGATACAATGGTAAATCGTTTATTTTTATTTTTAAACACCCAGCAGAGGAGTGCGGCTAGTGGGATTCCAAATTGTCCACCTGTGTCCACGTGTCCTTTGCCTATCTGTTGGACACATTCGATGGGAAAACCTGTACTAAAAAGGCATGAGCAGACGGAAAATTTGTTTTAATGGAAGGACAGTACTAACTGGACGGTAGACCAAATTGAATGGCCAATTTTTTTTCAGCTCAATGACCCCCTCCAACTTGCTCTAAATGAAAATACATTGGCGGCAAAGCGTCTTTAGACTGATCAATTTAACAAGCCACCTGGGAAAGAGGTATGCGTTTGGTATACCATGAATTGGGTACATTTTTTTATAGAAACAGAGGGGCAACAAAAAATTACATAGTATACCACCTGTATTATTGAACCTTATTGGAACAGACCTAAACGGACCTAGATGAACATGCATGCAATGGCTGGTTTATGCCACAAAGTTAAAATTAAAAAAACGCTCAATTCATCCTTATATTAACTAATATGGCACTTGTATGTACTTCTTGTGACACGCCTATTAAGACAACTATAGGGGAATGAGTGACAAAACAGCAGACTGATCAGTTTAAACATTCCTACATCTCTAGCTCAAATTTTGTGAATCTCACTTCTTTTTGCAATCATTGATTTAAGTTTCGTATATCGCCAATGCAACGTCAATCGAACCAAGTCACAATTTATTGAAGCAGTCTTTTAGAAACCAGTCTTTGATTTGGTCAAACACTTATTTTCTCTTGACACACTCATTCGAGAAAAAACTACTGCAGCCTGTCTAGCAATCCTGTATAAGGAGAGCTAGTTGTGATACTGTCGAGATATTTGAAAACTAGAAGCATAAAAATGACAAAAAGAGTAGGTAATGGTAATTTTAAAATGTCCAGTTATGTCTTTTCACTTTACATGTGAGCTCCAATTCGGTGTCGATCAATGAAACTTAAAAGATGACCAATTTTGAATTGTGTGCATGATAAATATTGCTAATATTGTTAAATTGTTAATATTGAATCGTAATATAATTGCACATGTATGTCCTTTCATTTTCCTTGCGCCTAATTAAATCGATGATGCACCAACTAAATTATTTGCACTTTAAACCGAAGTTCCTAATTTCAAGGTTTCCTGAAAGGAAATTTGGTGTAATGGGGTCAGACCATTGTTGTCCTGACCTCTTTTAGTGTCGCTATGGGGAAGCGCATCTCACTTACTCAAAAGTACTAATGTTGCAAGCATCTGACTCACATTTTTTTTTCAGATATTCATAGGTATTTCTAGTGATGCAAGTTACACGATTCAGATGTGAAACTTAATCTATAATTGCTGACTAAAAATATAGACTTAATATGTAAATATAAATGCTTAATTAAACTTGTTTTTTAGTGATGCATGTTATGCGATTCAATTTATCAATCCATCGTGACATTTCACTCTATCCATCAAAATGTGGAATATTCACTAGCCTTACCTTCGAACTGGTATAATTGTGATGCATTGATACTCGATGCATCAAAGAGAGATATTATGACAGTCTCCCACTTTGATTTTCAGTTGATTTTCTCTAACTAATATTTCAGGGCACGTAGTCCTCAAATATTCCGACATATTTACATATTTAGAATAATTTTAGATAAGAATATGAGTTTTATGCAATAATTTGTATGTCATATTGTAATATGCTACCGGTATCTCAAGTTGTCAGATTTGATGTCAATTACGGACTGAGTACCTGTGCTTCCTGCTTCTTTTAGACTTATTTCACTGCCTTAGGTAGAGGTTATTATTACTTCCATACCAATTATCCTAACTAGGAAGAGTTACGCAACATATGTAAGAGGGTGATAATTTTGTAATTTTATTGTGTATTTACATGTAGCATAACCACATTATGTTCATCTGTTCATTGTCCCATCGTATTGTTATTTTATGGTCATGTCACAGTGTTTCAATATGTAACGGTCGGAATTCATCGGCTACTGAATTTTATCGACTAATGACTTTGATAATTACTAAAAAATATCCTGCTTGTATTTTAAACAATTTTCCAAGGAATGTTCTTTCCAATGCATAAATGAATTGTTTTTAATTCACAGGGTACAAAAACCAATAAAATGTTCGTTGACGACCCCCTCTATGTGTATGCTGTCTAGCCTAGCGTCTCTATGGTAGTACACTTATAACTCTCAATGGATTAATTTCACCGCAGCAAAGGATTGAAACAGTCAGTACTCCCAAGAAAATGGTAAGTTGCCTCCTATTATGTCAATAATCATTAATGTGATATGCGTGCCATTTTTTATGCGTAGTTTTTTTTTATCTTCCTGCTGTTTTGAATTGTGAAGAGATTGACCCTTGTTGCAAGCTGAGGGTGTTTTTCTTGATTGTAAAGTGCATGATCGTATCAAGTGTACTTTCATTGTGTTGGCACCTCTGTGTCAGTAACTGGATATAGCTAAAAATCCGGTAGCTTCTACTTTGAGCCTTGATTGACATGCCAGTAATACCCTTTATAAACTCAAGCATGCTACTTGACTTCAGTTTCACAAGGGTCGGTTGTAGGAAGTTGAATGAAGTAAAACTGTGTATGTGTTTAGGAGATGCAAAAATTCATTGTCAAATTGATATTCTATTGTATTGTAGGGGCACTGATACAGCAGTGTTGTACCCAGAAGGAAATAGATATGAAAACAGCCGACGTACTGAGAGATGCCCTTCACTAAAAGGGTGGCAAAAAATAAAAGGTAACTTTTTTGAAGTACTTGATATATGAAAAGAGTTCTCTCAATTGAATTTTGTTTATCCTAAACATGTTTTGCATGCAAATATTCTGGCAAGCACAATTTATTGCAAAGGATTGACTTCTGAATTACCAATTGTTTTTTGATATTTCGCATTTGATATTCAAATTAAACTTGGAGTTGTAATGACACTGACAATTGGCAGACAGCTCAGTATTCACATAATAAACCTTTTCTCACATTGTCACTCACCACTTAGAAATAGTTGCTGAAATTGTTTTGTAATTATTTGCGGTATTCATAAAAACCATCGCTATAATCCATCAAATATGATATAGCTACGAATTTGAAGTGTAACTTATTGTGAATATATATCTAACATACCCTTTTTTCTATTTTCTGTTACAGCTTCTGTCTAACAGGGCTCAAAGGAATCCCGAGATGATTGGATGACTCTGAAAGATAGATGCTAGATTCCTCCCAATTTCCAATACTAAATTTTCTTATCTTCTTCCCTTATTTTCATAAGTTTTTGCATCATTTCAATTGAATGCCCCATGCATTATCAGTTATTACAACATATTTTGTTCTTATTTTTGTGGATTTCTTATATTCTTATATTTTGTAGATATTAATAAAATGTAGAATTATTACCTGATGATTCGTAAATTTTTCTTTCAAGATTTCATGATCTTATAAAGTTGCACACTACTTGTCTTTGATGCAGAGTTTGACAAGTTATAATTTTGATTTAATTCTTGACAATTAAAAAATATGCATTTAATAATATGGCAATGTTGCTAAAATGTTACCATGCCATATAAATAGGGTTCCTCATGAAAACGATACTGAACCATCATTCTTTTATGTTATTTCATAGCATTTTTATAACATGGAAATCTGCTGTCACCTGGCGTTATTGTATTGTTATAAAATAATAATGTTCTCACGATTTCGGGTAACAATATTTGAAAGCTGTTAATCAGCAATATTTAAAATAACATGATCATAACATTGAAACATGTCCACAGTTTTCGCAACTATAACATCACACAAAATCGCTCTGACGAGGAATCTTGAAAGTGATAGCAACGTTATCATACTGGTAAAGAAATGTTTGCCGTTTACTGGGATGTTGTCCTGACCTCTTTTAGCGTCGCTATAGGGAAGGGCATCTCGCTTACTACTGTTGCAAGCATCTGACTGACATGTTTGTTTCAGATATTGATAAGTATTTTTAGTGATACAAGTTATGTGCCTCGGATGTGAAACTCAATCTATAATTGCTGACTAGTGATGCTAGTTATGCAATTCAATTTAACAATTCACAGTGACATTTCACTCCATCCATAAAAAAATATGGAACATTGACAAGCCTTTGCTTCTGACTGGTATAAATGTGTAATTGTAATATATTGTTACTCAATGCATCAAAGACAGATGCAATGACCTAGTCCTATTTTGATATTGATTTGATTTTCTCAAACTTATTTTTCAGGGCATGTCCTTCTAGCAGTCTGACAAACTTAAACATGAACCAATTTGAGAAAAATGAGATATATGTACGAAATTTAAATCCAATCTCAATGATATTGAACGAAACCTAACCCTATCAGAGCAAACTTTGAGAGAAATCGTAAGTTTTTGAATAGAACGTTAGCTGCAGTCGTGTAGGCAGGGTAAATAAAACCAAAGATTGAATATTCTACTCCATTTCCTTATTGCCCTAATTGATATAAATTTAAAAGAGATGCTTAAACCTCATGAGCCTAAACCGACATAAACCTGAGACAAGACAAAGGCATATCAATTCCACCATCAAGTGGTACCATTAATTTTACCTCTCAACAGATTTAAAATGTATATAAGTGATGATGAAATAATAGTTGAATTAAGGTTGTATCCCATACCTGGTGGATTCAAAATACCTAGGTGGACCTGTGGCCGTTATTTGAGATTACTGTAAAGTTGTAAGTTTGGAAGCCTACTTCAGCCAGTTGAAGGCGAGAATTTGGCTTTTATTCAAATTGTGTGTCTTGCTATATGGTCATAACCTTATGTGTGATGCTACCATGGTTATGATAATTGTGTATACATTTTTCTTTTCTTATTAGGATATATCTTCTTATTCATGTGTTCTGCAGCTAGCTGCGTACTAAATCTGTTTCTCGGTTTGTATCAAATATTTCTTGTTTTTCTTGTTTTACTCTTTCACTTGAGCTTTTGAGCAGGAAATCTGAGAGTAGCCACATCTTTGCGTCTTGATCTTGAATATCTTTCACAGAACAAGAAATTCCTTGTTCATAATAAATAAGCTATTAATCAATAAATTGGCTTGCGCCATAAACAGAAGTCAAATTTATCCCTGTTGTCAGTGGAACACCACAGCCACTAGGATTTAATACCAAATTGAAAATCAATAAATCTATAACAGAATAGGTGCTCAAATAGGCTGTGTTCCAATCTCTTACAACTCAGATTTTGTATGCAGTCCATGCTTGGCACTAAGAATTTTACTCTGAATAATATCCGAAAATATGACTGTGTATACAGAAGACTACTGTATTGGCTGTATGATGACTGAAAAAAAGCGAAGGCTCTCAAAAATTATTGATCCTACTAATCTGCGACTTTCCCTTGTACAGCTAGAGCTTGATAGTTGTATCATCACGAAATGTAGTGGTGGTTCTTAGATCAATTAATCATCGATATACTGGCAGCAGAATAGAGTGCTATATTGTGGATTAAAGGTTGATTGTATGATGAGATAAATCTTGACAAAAAACTTCCAAAGAAATTTATCCCCCTTGTTTTACAAGATTGTGCCAATTTTCTACCTCAACAGGTATTTTTCAATCAATCCTTATTAATAAATGTTTTATTGGGCTTCCTGAAATATTAATAGAATGAAAGCAGAATTAACACGGAATCACTGGTTGCCAAGAAATTCACATGTGAAGTTTTCTCATGCGAAAGTGTACAACATCACTTTGCAGTGAAAGTAAGCCAACGACTAACTGAGTACTAAATTGTGAATTCATTACTAGCCACATGGCCAACTGATTCCAAGTGTCACTACAGCTGCTATCCTTACAAATTCAATACAAACTTAACTCCACTTCATTTGTTTCAGGCATGACCTCATCTTGGCCGACAACTGTAATGTAAGATGATAAGTTATTCTTTTTTTTCAGTTATCGCTTTTGTTGTGACAGCGCATGCCCGCCCAATTAATTGTTGATTGTTCTATTCGTATGATAATTTTCTAATCAAGTTTTACCTAAAACACGCCTCCAAGACCCCGTTAATTTATAAATTTGTAAGACTCCGTTGGAGGGGAGGGGGGGGGGGGCTTAAAGCGCCTCTGTAAAACCAAAAAAAGCTTTATCTCTTTAACCCAAGAGTTTATTCGGTGTTCCACTGCGCTGCACAGGATAGTCAATGATGACAGGATCACATCTGAAAGCTAAAAATCCCTCCTTCTGATTACGAAGCGCTAACCTGAGCAACCCTGATTATCACAAGAAACAACATTTTAAATGATTTAGATATGTTCATAATCTTAGCAATCTTAGAAGTCGCGCCCATTTCATATTTTTTCATTTCAAGTTTTCATACTTGATAGTAGTCGGCTACAATTTAATAATTGCTATGTGATAATACACCCTAGACATTGTACTTCTGAACTTAATATAACTAATTTGTATTGGAAATCTCAGATTATCTTAATCTTTACCAGAAAGTGATGACGTAATGGAGTCATTTGCCCAATAATCAAGATATTGATGTTCCTAAACTGGTTTGGCAGATCAAGCAATATTTGTCAAGCTGGTCTACATTGCCATACAAAGCAGCACCAACCTTTCTTGCACTAATTAACAACAGTCCTAGGCTGTGAATATCATCCAAAAACTCTATTGATTTGATGACTGCTTGCCTGATTCATACCTGGGTTGTATTGCTATGTAGGCGAATTGAGATTTTCAATCCAAGAATATTTCTTGCCAAATTAATTCTTATTATTATAATTACCAAATTACGTGGTTGTTATTATAGGATATATAGGATTTTCAAGTGGGAGATGTGGAGTGAAAGTCATCACAAATATTTTCCTGAATTAATATTAAAAAAATTATGGTTGTGATAAAGTTATGGTTATTAAAGTATTGTACAACTATCGGTTAGCAACTGTGGCGTTTGCTTATTTAAGCCTGCTCAACAAGAATAAGTACTATTTCTAACAGCATGATAAGAGCGTTTGAATTTGTAAGAACAGAATGCCTAATTTGGCAATACGTGGGCGTAGACTTGTGATACAGATAGTAGTTTGAACTTGATCTGTGCTATATTTATCTTATTGGATTAATGAGTATTGCCCTTCATGTTAATTGAAGAAGACAACTCAAGAGAGCGATCAAGATGTAAGGTCATTGATACAATATCAGACAATTATTTTGTATCAAGTTTACCCTGTATACTCAACAAAGTTTGAAAAGGTTACAGTCCAGTAGATCTAGGATAGGCAAGATGTATTCCATCGCATAGAAACCTGGGTAAAGTAGATATTTCATGTCAGCTTGGAAAAGCTCCGTTGGGGTATGTACTGAATGCCGATAAACTGCAAAACCAACATGAGGAGCATAGAGCACCATTGAAAAGTGCTGCTTCGCACCCTCAAGGATTATTACTTTCCCTATATTATTTATAGATCAGTTTTTGAGAATTGGCACCGGTATTGTAATATTTCAGATAGTTTGAATGACACATAATATTATATCATACCTAATTTAAATTCGGTAAATTGCAATTCAAATCTGTATGCAGCATTACTTTGAAGAGTATTAAGAAATCATATCATTTGCTGGTGTCTTGCTGAACATTGTTCCAGTATGTTGTTATACATCTTCTAAAATACTATTTCCAAGGTGGTATCGAAACATTGCGGCAGCAGAAATCATATCCCGTTACACTCATGCTATTGGTTGAGAGGACAATCCAATGTTCTCATATTATTGGAATGAGAACTGTCACCATTATGATGAGAGAAAGCACTGAACGTTGTGACAGTTTTATGAAAAAACATTACCACAATGCATCTCATTTTGAACATTATCGGTGGCTATGAGGTGGTTGTCACAGCGTTATAAAACAAACTTCATGAGATAATCATAAATAATAATGCTGTAGTGATGGAAGAACTGTGATGCTATAACATTGTTAAAATTGAATACTTTTTGATAGCATGATCATAACATCATTAAAGTGCTAATTATAAGCTGTTTTCTCGCAATTGACAGTGATGTATCATGTCAAAAATAATGTTTGACTAATACCTAGAACCAAAGATTCTGCTATAACTGACTCTGAACATTGTGAATACCATTCTGTATCCTATTAGACCATAACCCAATCCCATCATTTACACACCATGTAATACTTGATAAATTTGTATGCAAAACATTGTTACCATGTTCACCGTTTGCTGGGTTTTTGACCTTCATTTGTAACAAGACGTCAAACAGTTTTTAGGTTATGGAATATAGGGATCACAAGAATTCCCAGGGATCAATATATTATTAGCTTTTATAAACTTGGATTGTCATCTTTGTGATAGGTAAACTATAAAGAATAATCCCTTTTCTTTTATATCTACTGGTAGGAACATATAACAATTGTCTTAAACAAACTGCTCACATGGATTTGTAAATCATTTGCAATATCACCTTGTCTAACATACTCTGCAAGTCCTCATCGAAAAAGTAATAAACCTGCCAACACAGGTCTCCAAAATTTAAATTTACACTTTTGCTTTTAAATTGTACTAATCGCAGTCACGTAGATATGTTGGTAGTTGGTTGTTTGACTGATCTAAATACAACAGCTTTATTGTCATTTTTAACGCTTTGTATATTTGGTATTTATTGCAGGTCATTGCCATCATCTTAAGGGCAAATCTTCCACCTTTACCATTCAAATATTTACAAACATATTCAACTGTCAACAAATATTGAAATAGTGAAAGTGAAAGATTTGAAAGAGTTCAACAAAGTTGCCACCTCTATAAATGGGGTGCAATCATAGACTTGATTATAAACCTAGACATGACACAGTATGGATATTGAAGCACAGAGGGACTTAATTGTCGGCAACGTAACGTCATTGGAAGGTGTAGAAGCAATTGTTCATAACTCAATCAATTTTTATCGGATTTTGAGTTTGAAAATTACGATAGATTTAGCAGCTTATCTCATTTACGGCTAAACAAATTTTGAACTCAGTGACTTATATGGATTTTGTAGTTCAATAGCTGTAGGAATCATCATCTCCATATTTGTATAAATATTTAAACAAGAGTTGTTACCCCGCAAATTTGATATACATATAGTAAGTATTTTGTTCTGCTAAACCACAAGAAATTTAGCAGGATAGAAACAAACGACATTGGATATTCTAGTTTGTATTAACTGATGTGTCTTTGATTGAAAGGCCAGCAGTTTTGAATTCGACACCCTATACTAGAATTAAATGTAAATGCTAATTTCATGTATCCAATTTGGCCCTCAAATCCATTCCATACCGAGATATGGAAACATAGTGATTTTGAAATAGAAGTGCAACGGGCAAAAAAATTTGCTAAACTGAACTAATACTAAGCACAAGTAATGGCTAACATTTCATGCAGCAGCAGTGAATTTTTGTCAATTGTAACTTCACTAACATCCGTAAATTAACAATTAATTTTTATTTTGATTCTACAAGGGAAATTATTCTAAGAAGACAGGAGACACCTATACTTGTTTAGGAGAACAAACTCAGAGTAGTTCTCACAAGATGATGTCTCAATAACAATAACAAGCCCAGCTGAAATCAACAATCAGGGTTTATGGTTTTGGTAAATCTATCGCATTGGGCCTACTTTAAAATTGGCAATACACAGTATACAAAACGAGTAAGAAAATTGTATTCAAGTGTTAACAGCTGAGAAGAAATGTGTTTCCCTGATCTGACAAAACACTAGAGTCTAGAAGTTATAAAACATTCCAACATAACGCAGTGGAATTGCTGTGGGTGCCCCCGCGCGATGTTTGATGGTTGAGATACAATGCTTGGATGCTGCTTGAATTTGCTACTTTGTGACAGGGATTTGCGAGATCTAGTTTCTATTATCAGTGCTAATAGTGTTGCTTGATGTGTAAATTTGCTGTAAGGTTATGATCTGGGCAAGATATTGAAACTTGGTGGCCTGAATTTAGAAGAGGCAAGCTCAGAAGACTTGACAAGTTACCTCATAGGTATTGAAAAAATTAAGAGCGTACTGTGATCAAATTAACCCCCTTCATGTGTACTGAACTGACTTAGGTAAAATAATGAATAAATCTGCCAGACCATGTTTTAGAATCCCAATATTTCTCTGCCATGTGGAGGTTTCTAAAATCACTGGTTCTTCTATCATACCTAGATACTCTTATATTCTGCTTTCACAATTAAATATGGGTTCCATTTTCATATTACGAACAAAAATCTAAGTCGGCACTCGATACTCATAATCTGATATTATTTCAGGTGATGTCATGTTAGAAGACAAGACTACAGGTTCACATCAAATCTTCATTGTGATATTAATATTGCATCATTGTATTGTGCTGAGTGTGAGGCCTCTATACAATTCAATCCCTCTCATTGTTTTAACTTTTGGTAAACAAAAGAATCCTTTATATGCTAAGCCTGATTCTTTTCAATAGAGGATAAATGTAGCATGTCAGCTTGCATCCAAAGTTTATACGAGAAATGCTGCATTAAATGAAGGGAAAATACGATAGAGTGATACTAAATATTTCATCAATTGGCAACGTCACAACGAGGTCACACATAAAATTTGACACTGCCAGCATTTGTAGAAGTGCCTTTTAATTGAGTCATATGGTTAAAAAAAGTTAATTTTTTGCCAACATTTCATCATGTTTTATGAAATTCATGATTTTTTGCATTCATCTCGTCGATTAAATAGTAATTAAACCACCAAGCCTTCAATCATTTTGTGATGGTTTCTGCATCGATTTAAAAAAATTTAGGGGGAGATAAAGAGGAAACCATATAATAATCACTGAGAAGAAGAAACAACATCAAGTTAATAACAATATGCAGCTGTTTGTAGAGCAATTTTGAAATTCGAAATCCGATAAAAATTGATTGAGTTATGAACATAAAACCTGAATTGTTGACAGTAAATCAATGATAATATTATTGCTTACTACACCTTCCAATGACATCACTTCAGCTATATGTAGTGTCCTGCCCTGTTTTTAATTATGTCTATGGGTGCAATTGATTATGTTACAAAAATTCATAAACATTTGTTTTCATATTTCAATTAAGGTGCAATAATCTAGTATTCACCCTAAAATATATAGCCTATGTCTTGCTCATGAAATTGGTCACAGCTTTAGAGTGTCACAATACACAAATTAGTAATATTTACTTCCAAACTTATCGGTGATAATTTATCATCATTTAATTGAGGGACAAAAATTCATGCTGCTAGATATTTTGTTATCACTTGCGCATAAAAATCTTCTGCAAATAAGTGTAGGTATACTCTTAATATTTACCAGTAGGGGATGGTCTAATAAATTCATTTGCCGAGCAATCAAGTAGGCCTATTGAGATTTTCAATCTCAGAATATTTTTCCATAAAGTAATTGTTATTATTATAATTACCTAACTATGGATTTAATTACTTCTTTTTATAAGAATAATACGGAATCTTCAAGTGGGAGATATGGGATGGAAGTCAACAAAAGCAATTTGATATAGAAAAACATATTATTGTGATATGGATATTAGAGTATATTGAGCAATAGTAGGGCTTTCGGTTAGAAGATGTGTCTTTGCCCATTACAAGAGTAAAATCCATTTGTTACAGCACAAATGGAGCAATTGAATATGTATGAAGATAATTCCTAATTTAGCGATATTTTGGTGTAGACTAGTGCTACAGATAGTGGTGTGAACTTGATCAGTGCTGCCAAAAAAATGAATTTACTATGGTATTCATGACACTATCTGCCAACATGTCTGACATTCAACAAAACCGATAAGGTGGTTACAACTGTAATTATTTTGTTTTTTTGTCCTGTGACAGTAATTATTTTCTCTTTTTGTTTTTGTAAATACTTTTGATAGAGAAAGTGCTTTAGTTCATAAAATTAAGAAAGTGTAGCGGCACATCTGGCAGTCCAATGATTCAATGAAAAATCAAGCCTCTACCAACTGGCCCCTAGTGAAATTAAATTGTTGCTAGCATGGTACCTAGTTGACATTATGCTGAGAACAGCTTAAATTAAGAGATTGTATGTGCCAGTTAAAAGTCTTCATCCACAAGAAGAGATGTTAGAGCTCGTGTAAAATTTACACAAATTTGGAGCAGTCCAGTGCCCTAAATAGCAAGACTGCTCTTGTATAATGACTGTAATGACTAATTACTTTATAAGACCACTTGTATAACTGACCCTTATTTGAGCAGACCTAAATAGACCTAGATGAGCATGTATGCAGTGACTGGTTCATGTTCTGGCTTGAATGTAAAAAACCAATCATAGCAAGCAAGCATTTTCACATTTACTACACGGCACTTAGACATACTTCTTGTGTTAAACTTGTTTAGACAAAGAGGTGAATAAGTGACAATAACAGCAGGTACTCCCATTATTATGTCATAAGACTGATCAGTGTAAACATCCCTCAATCGCTAGCCCACATGTGGTGATGCTCACTTCCTTGCCAAGATCTTACCAATGCTACGCCCATCGAATTAAGTCACAATTGAAAACAGTCTTTAAGAAACCAGTCTGATCAAAAACCTGATATCTCTTGACATACTCATTTGAGAACAAACTACTACAGCCTGTCTAGCATTCCTGTTTAAGGCGAGCGAGTTGTGAAACTGCTTAAAATTGATAAAAAGAAGAGGCAATCTTACTTGGAAAATGTCCAGTCTTGTCTTCTCTGTTTACATGAGAGCTCTAATTCAGAATCGATCAATCAAACTTAATGTAGATGATCAATTGAATTGTGTACATGATAAATATTTGTAGAGTTTGGCCTGACACTATCACATTTCAAACAAGGATTAGTTGAGGAAACAATGTCAATCAAAAATTAGTGAAGTTAGTTAGGGTTGTTTCAAAAATAATTTACTGTCTTTCAAGCAAACTGTTTAAGAGTAGATTGGGCAGTGCTTCTGATTTGAGCAAAAATAAGTGTCACATTCAAATCCCAAATCATTCCCTCAAAGAAGCCCTAATAGTAGTAGTATTGATATTATAGAGGCATATTATATCAGATATAAAATACTTTCTAGTTACTATTCGATTATGATCAGGTAAACACCATGACCATATGCCATCGACAGCTTGAAGTCAATATGGTTGGTTGGGTATCCAGATAAATCACAGTATGAAAGGTATTTACTATGGTATCTACCTGTCATGAGGATATTATTGTTCACTGTGTTGAGGGCTGTGATGCCATACAGAGAGCAAGGAGTTACAGGTAGCGCTGTCACGATGTTGTATTTGGCTAGGACTGCTTCGATTCTGATTGTGGCATCGATTTTCCCGATTTCGATTTTTCGATTTCACATCTTCGCATTCAACCAACCCTTGTCCCAATCTCGATTTTCAATTTCTCCTTATCGGTATTTTCGATTTTAGGTATAGATATATGGTTATAATCTTTGAGATTAGTTAGCAGGTGAATTGAAGTGTGATAAGGTATTGTGTGAATGAAAAGAGGAATCGTTATAACCATATATCAACCATAGTAACCGTGACAATGAATTTACCGCTGTGCAATCAACTTCAGCTGTCACCTTATTAAATCGTGATAATGAGGTGTGATCGATTAGGTATTCCCAATATGAATCGTATTAGTAACAGTGGGTCTTAGCCCATGATTATATTCAAAATTATATTGCGCTAGCCTAAATTATTAGCCATTGTTTTGTAAGCCTAATGCCAGCAATGACTCCTGGTATGCCTACCTGTAAATATGAGAGCACTACATAGCAAATCATTGATTGTAGAACTAAACAGAGAGACATTGTGACAATGCAAAGCAACACAATTATGAGATTATGTCCATTCAATCTTGTGACCAAACAATAGCTCAAGCGCCTGTTTTTAAAACAGTTTTAATTAGCCACACAATTACATATCATTATGAAAAGCAGCACATAATAACCTATATGAAGAGAGTGCTGTGTGCACAGCCTCTGATTACAATTGAAATTGCTAGAATAATAAATTATGCTGTATTAAACATTGTCCAGCCCCTATCTCAATTTTAACTTATGAATCCCTACGCTCAGTATCAAGACATGCACATATTTTGGTAACCTTCCCTTTATCATAATAGATAGATTGCAATTCAGTATTCATAGATCAGTTTCTTGTAATCAAAGAGTTACCCATTCCTGCCTAATTGTCAAGCCCTGGGGACTAACCAAACCCATGACCTCCAATACATGCGCGCTTTACGACTGACACTCTTAGCGTATACCACCAACTCTTAAATCAATTTCATTCTTCTTAGCACGCTTTCTGCATTAATAAATAATCAAAGCAACTAAAATGTAATCTATTTTAGCCACAATTTCTAAATTTAAAGATGCATTGCCGTTTGACTAAATAAGCCATCACAAAAGTACAAGGAAGACCTTTTCTTACCGACAGAGTCAGTATATTGTGGAAGCATGTGTCATATGAGATTATAATAATATTAACAACAATTCACGCCATGGTTTCACTGTCTTGTTATGCTTGGCTCAGGGAGGTTCTACTGGTCGTGGAGCAAGTCAATTGAATAGTATAAAACTCATGCACTTTCCCCGACAATCTGTTGCTTGACAAAGGTGAGCTAACTTATATATACATGGAAATTACAACTTAACTACACATGAATAAAAAATCTTGTTGAGATATTAAACATTGAAATAAGATGGGAAACCAAACAAGACCAATTGCCCCCAAGACTCATTTCCACATTTGATGTTAAATGATGAGATTTTCTGCTAAATTTCTAGATTCGAATCAGCACCATCAATAATTTATTTTAAAATCAGAATATTTTGTAAAATGTAGTATGTGCTTGTATGCAATGTACAATGATTTTTGGACAGCCCTATTCTAAACGACCAAACAAATTTTGGAAGGAATAGGACTATTGGAAGTAGGTTGCGATACATTACCCTGTCAGTAAAGGCTGTTTTTTGTAGATTTCTTTGAGAAATAATATTTTTTTAAATATTATTGTTGCTCATTGGGTTTATATTGGTATAATGCATAATTACATGTGGGTCTAATTCACCTATGACAAATACACTTCCCTAGAGTGAAGTTCAAAGTTTGGTCAGGAGGAGATAATCACTAAATTCAGCCAATACTTTTAATAACCTGAGACAGAATTCCTAATTTGGCAATACGTGGGCGTAGACTGGTGATACAGATAGTTCTTTGAACTTGATCTGTGCTGCCCAAAATTACTTATTATTATTATGATTTATTATGATATTCATTATTTATTTGAGCCAATTGTTACATATTAAATGAACCTATTTTCAGTTGCATAGACTATGAGCCAGCCTTCCAGCATGTCCGACAATCAACAAAACTAATCAGGTGGTAACAACTGTGACAATAATTAATTTCCCTTTTTGTCCATGTGTCCTTTGCCCAACTGTTGGACACGTTTGACGGGACAACCTGTACTGAAAAGGCATAAGCAGATGGAAAATTTCTTTTAATGGAAAGACAGTTTTAGCTGGACGGATAGTCCAAATTGAATGGCCAACTTTTTTTCAGCTCAATGACCTCCTCCCACTTGCTCTAAATGAAATTATATTGGCGGCAAAGCATTTTTGGACTCATCAATTTAACAAGCCAACTGGGAAAGAGGTATGTGTTGGGTATACCCTGACTTGGCTCCATTTTCTATAGAAACAGAGGGGCAACAAAAAATAGCATAGTATACAAACTTGTATCATTGAACCTTATCGGAACAGACCTAAATAGACCTAGATGAACATGCATGCAATGGCTGGTTCATGCCACAAAGTTAAAATTACAAACCCGCTCAATTCATCCTTATATTAACTAATATGGCAATTATATGTACTTCTTGTGACACGCCTATTAAGACAATAATAGAGGAATAGGTGACAAAACAGCAGACTGATCAGTTTAAATATTCATCCATCTCTAGCCCATATTTTGTGAAACTCACTTCTTTTTGCAATCATTGATTTAAGTTTCATATATTGCCAATGCAACGTCAATCGAACCAAGTCACAATTTATTGAAGCGGTCTTTCAGAGACCAGTCTTTGATTTGGTCAAACACTTATTTTCAATTGACATACTCATTCCAGAACGAACTACTGCAGCCTGTCTAGCAATTCTGTATAAGGAGAGCAAGTTGTGATACTGTTGAGTTGAGACATTTGAATACTAGAAGCATAAAAATGACAAAAAGAGAAGGTATTGTTAACTTTAAAATGTCCAGTTTTGTCTTTTCTCTTAACATGAGAGCTCCAATTCAGTGTTAATCAATGACTTAATAGATGAGCAATTTTGAATTGTGTGCATGATAAATATTGCTAATATTGTTAAATTGTTAATATTGAATCGTAATATAATTGCATATGTATGTGCTTTAATTTTCCTTGCGCCTAATTAAATCACTGATGCACCAACTAAAATATTTGCACTTAAAACCGGAGTTCCCAATTTTATGTTTGCCTCAAAGGAAAGTTAGTGTAATGGGGTCCTGAACTCTTTTAGCGCCGCTGTAGGGAAGCGCATCTTGCTTACTCAAAGGTACTACTGTTGCAATCATCTGATTTGAAACTCGATCATTAATTGCTCACTAAAAATATAGACTTAATTTGTAAACATAAATGCTTAATTATTTCAATTTATCAATCCATAGTGACATTTCACTCAATCCATAAAAAATGAGGAATATTCACTAGCCTTAGCTTCTGACTGGTATAATTTTGATGCATTGATAGTCGACGCATCAAAGACAGATGTTATGAAAGTCTCCTATTTTGATTTTGGGTTGATTTCTTTAACTAATTTTTTGTCCTCAATCATTCTGACAAATTTAAATATTTAGGAGTAATTTTTGATAAAAATATGAGTTTCAAATCCAATGTCAATGTCAATGCTGACCCTTTTATGAGTAAAAATTGACTGCAAATATAATTTGATATTTATTATATTATATAATATAATAAATATATCATTAAAATAAAGCGAAACCATAATATTCCAGCTTTGAATTTTGAATTTTATATAAATCCAACCTGAAAATATTGATTCGGAATAAAAAATATATATTTTATGTTATTGTAATACAAAACAATTCTATATTTAGTACAATCACTTAATATATATATGGAATTTTTTACAAAACAAACTTAGCTGTATATTCATGACACCTTCCTTCCTGATACAGAAATTCATTGTGATTGATAAGGTTTTTTTATAATTTGATGTATTATTATTCAATTTTAATTGTATTAAAAATCAAGATTTTCCGATACCTTTTTTATTTCAGCATAAAGGTCAGATTTATGGATTTCCGAATATAAATATCAATTGAAGTTAGCAGAAACCGAGGAGTTTTTACAGCAAGATGTCTCATCTGCCTCCTTTATGGCTTATGTAAAACTTTGCAAAAGTATGGTCTCATCTGTAAATAATGAAGGGAAATTACTCCGAAAAACACAACCCTATTGTACAAAAAGTCCGATATATTACTGTTGCAAGCATCTGACTCACCTGTCTGGAAGGCTGGTCAAGCCACAGCCCCAAGCGTCTATACTCTTCAATGATTGAATTTCCCCCAATTTTGCAGGTAATGTCTGTAGACCCTTATTCCCAGTAACATCTAACGACTCCAGTCCTGGCAGATTGCAGATGCTGTGGTGGATAAATAACAGAATGTTAAAATACCATGCAATACTGCTTGTCAGTTGATGGAGCAAACACAATTGAGCAACACATTCTATTATTGGGAGAAAGTTCCAGATTGATCAATTACCCATGTAAGTTGTAACTATCAGATATAGATAAATGTCTGAATTTTAAATCCCATGTCAAAGACACTTTGAGAGAAAAGGTAAGTTTTTGAATGAAACCTTAGCTGCAGTCGTGTAGACAGGGTAAGTAAAACCAAAGATTGAATATAACCTTATTGCTCTTATTAATATATCTAAAAGAGTCGATAGCAGATGTTTAAACATCATAAATCTAAATTGACTTAAACTTAGACAAGGCAAAAGCATATCAATTTCATCATCAAGCGGTACCATTATTTATACCTTTTAACAGTTTTTGAACTGAGTTAATTTGGTCTCACCAGTGAACATTGGTGCCAAATTATTTAATGACTTGTCTCTGATCAGTAAGCTATGCCCTGATCTCAAATTAGTCAAGTTAGACGTCATAAGCCACCCTTTTTGAGCAGAATTATTAAAATTTTCTACCTCATAATATTTGTATTTTTGATCTTCTTCTGAAAATTTCATCTGTAATCTCTGAATTTTTATCTTTTGGTTTTCCTAGTAGTTCAAACACACTTTCATTATTTATTCTTTTAAGAGAAATCCTTGGTACCCGGTTAATGGACCATATTCCCTTGACTTATTACTACTACCAGAATGAATATTGAATATATATAGGTGATTATTTGAGTATTGTTTTAATTAAGGCTATATCCCTGTTGATTCATATTACTTGTCACAGGTTTCAAGATTATATATTACAAAGTTAGAAGATATCCATAGGTTGGTTGTCTCAAATGCCAATAATACTGATAAACCTGTGGCATAAAATAATTCAATTAAAAATGGCAATCAGTTGCCACATTTTTGGAAATTGGTATTGCATATCTTTTTTCAGCATATCAAAAGCACTCATCAAAATGAAAAATATAGGCTGCTGTGGCTGGCCGGTGGCTTCATTTTTGTGTGCCTAATGCTGTTTGGTGACAAAACACTAGAGTCTAGAAGTTTTAAAATATTGCAACATAACGCAGTGGAATTGCTGTGTGTGCCCCTGTGCGATGTAAGATGGTTGAGATACAATGCTTGGATGCTGCTTGAATTTGCTACTCTGTGACAGGGATTTGCAAGATCTAGTTTCTATTATCAGTGATAATAGTGTTGCTCGATGCGTAAATTTGCTGTAAGGTTATGTTTTGGGCAACATACCGTAACTTGGTGGCCTGAGGTTAGAAGAGGCAAGCTCATAAGACTTAGCAAGTTATCTTATAGGTATTAAAAGAATTAAGAGTGTACTGTGATCACATTAACCCCCATCATGTGTACAAAAATGACATAGGTAAAATAATGAATAAATCTGCCGGTCCTTTTTTTAGAATCCCAATATTTCTCGGTCATGTGGAGGTTTCTAAAATTACTGGTTCTTCTATCATACCTAGGTACTTTTTATATTCTGCTTTCATAATTAAATATGGGTTCCATTTTCATATTAGGAACAATAATCTAAGTCGGCATTCAATACATATAATCTGATATTATTTTAGCATGCCAGCTTGCATCCGAGGTTTATATGAGAAAACTGAGAATAAATTTTAAGAAATGCTGCATTAAATGAAGGAAAAATAGGATAGAGTGACCCTAAATGATTCATCTATTGGCAACGCCACAACGAGGTCAAACAAAAAATTCGTCGCTTCTAGCATTTGTAGAAGTGCTTTTTAATTGAGTCATCTGGTTAATAACAGATAATTTTTTGCCAACAATTCATCATGTTTTATGAAATCCATGATTTTTTGCAGTCATTTCGTGGATTAAACAGTAATTAAACCACCAAGCCTGGACAATAACTTTCAATCATTGTGTGATGGTTTCTGCATCAAATTAAAATAATGTAGGGGGAGATAAAGAGGAAACCATATTATAAGTCACTGAGAAGCATAAATAACATCAAGTTGATAACAAGATGCAAGAAGCTATTTTGAAACTCAAAATCCGATCAAAATTGATTGAGTTATGAACATAAATCCTGAATTGTTGACAGTAAACCAATGATAATATCATTGCTTACTACACCTTCCAATGACCATGCGTTGCCCACAATTGAGTGCCTCACTTCAGCTATATGTAGTGTCCTGTCTGGGTTTATAATTAAGTCTATGGGTGTAATTGATTATGTTACAAAAATTCATAAGAGTGTGTTATCATATTTCAATTAAGGTGCAATAATCTAGTATTTACCCTAAAATATACAGCCTATATCTTGCTCATAAAGTTGGCCACAGGTTTAGAGTGTCACAATACACAAATTAGTAATATTTACTTCTAAACTTATCGGTGATAATGTATAATCATTTAGTTGAGGGACAAAAATCATGCTGCTAGATATTTTGTTATCACTCGGACATACAAATCTTCTGCAAATAAGTGTAGGTATACTCTTGATCTTTACTAGTAGGGGATGATCTAATGAAGTCATTTGCCAAACAATCAAGTAGGCCTATTGAGATTTTCAATCTCGGAATATTTTTCCATAAGTAAGTAATTGTTAATAGGTAAATTCGCACCCTTGGTATCTATATTAAATAATCATTTATTATAATCATTTTCATGGGAAAATCCGACTGAATAGATTTTATGATTAGGTATACGGTTTTTCAATGATATCGACATGAAACTTAGAATTATCTCCTCATTGGTAATAGGGAGACAACTTGAATTCAAGTTGGATTCAGTTGGATTTCCCCATGAAAATGATAATGATTAATGATTATTTAATATAGATACCAAGGGCGCGAATTTACCTATTATTATAATTACCTAACTATGGATTTAATTACTTCTTTTTATAAGAATAATACGGAATCTTCAAGTGGGAGATGTGGGATGGAAGTCAACAAAAGTATTTTGATATAGAAAAACATATTATTGTGATATGGTTATTAGAGTATTTTGAGCGATAGTAGGGCTTTGGGTTAGAAGATGTGTCTTTGCCCATTTGAGCCTGTAATACAAGACTAAAATCCACAGCACAATTGGAGCAATTGAATTTGTAAGAAGATAATTCCTAATTTAGCGATACGTTGGTGTAGACTGAAAAATGAATTTACTATGGAATCATCGTATATATGTAGCAAATCGGTACATATTGATTATTATTATTTTCAATAACTTGGACTATGCGCCTGTCTCCCAACATGTCCGACAAACGACAAAACCGATAAGGTGGTAACATCAGTAATTATTTTGTCTTTCTGTCCTGTAACAGTAATTATTATCTCTTTTTGTTTTTGTAAATACTATTGAGAGAGAAACTGCTTTAGTTCATAAAAATAAGAAAATGTAGCGGCACTTCTGGCAGTTCAATGATTCAATGAAAAATCAAGCTGTGTTGATACCTTTAGTCGGCGTTGATTTTGATTTTTAAGCACTCACCACCAGGTAAGTGGCTGACAGGATACCCAACCTTCAGCCGGTGTCCTGTGTCCTGTGTCCTGTGTTCTGTGTCCTGTGTCCTGTGTCCTGTGTCTTGGTGTAGACGGAAGGGCAATTTGTTTTAATGGACAGACCAATTTTGCTGAACAGGCATGGGCGGATAGTCAAAACGGAATGCCCAACTTGTTAAGTCTCATCCGAAGCCTTTACCGACTGGCCCCTGGTGAAATTAAATTGTTGCTAGCATGGTGCCTAGTTGAGATTATGCTGAGAACAGCTTAAACTGATCACAATCAAATCAAAGTGCACATATCTCTAGACTTCATTGATTTTAGATTGTGAAAGTCCCCTAAATGAATCAAGCCCTAGCTTTATTATTCTTTCGACCTTATATTGTCCACGACTAGCACCGCTTTCCCTCCAAAAATCAATGGTCTGCTTTTATAATCACTGTCCTTACTTTGCTGTCAAAACACGCCTATGCCCTTGACCTTGTACCTTGTAATTGCATAAATTTGACGGGCTCGATGGTGTCACACCTGTGGTTTGATTGCTTGGCCATTATTTTGTATGTAATCTGAGTTGCCCTGATCTCATTTTTCCCTCTAGCTGGTTTATCATTTATCATCAAATATGGGAGTGTGAAGTAATTTTCCGAATGATAGGATTTCTACCCCGCTAAATAGCCTGAATCTAATTATATTGCATACCGATATACATTCATGAGTGGGCATCAATGTAAAATTTATATTGCATTTTGTGTCTAAATGTCTGAGGTAATATAGACAGCTTGTCCTATCTTGTGTAAGGAATATAGTATTGAACAATAGCAATAAACAATGGAAGTGAAAATTGTAACCAGTTGGTATTTTTTTCTAATATTTGATACAGCCCTATACATAACAACTATCAATTGATTGGATTTTATAACGATAACAATTCCTTGTTCATTGTGAACAAAGTTTGAAGTGGTGATAGCCTAGGAGAACAAATCTAGATGACCTTGGCGATGCCGTGAGAGAAAATTAACGCTTTTTGTATAACCATAGAAACAGTAACAATTGGAGTGCCACAAAGATCAGTATCGGCCCCATTTGGTTTTTATTAATGATCCTAATGATAATATTGGCATCGCAACTGGAGTATATATTATTTGCAGATGACACTAATAATTTATGCTCAGACCCACCAACTTCAAAATACTATCTTTGTAATGATGAAGAGTGCAGGTGCGCAGCAAATCACTTCATACTAAACACCAACAAAACGTTTAAGCATATTTTTAAAGCTCACAATAAAATAGCATGATACACATTTTTTTACCCACACATTATATAGGGCGTGGAATTTTGGGACTACGCGTCGTTCCAGATCATTGACACGTAAAAGTTGTGTATAAGTGCTGGCCTGTTGCTTTTCTTTTTGGTGCCTTCGCTAACTTTGCTAAAGGTGATGTGGTGTACTGTTAGGAACCTAGGATTGGCATAATATTTGCGTTAGGCCGATGTTAGAGAGAAATTTGAGCTAGCTTTATTGACATTCTATATATATATATATATATATATATATATATAAAAATGATATACCTGCTGTACACATTGTATACTAATAAGATCTGCTTTGGTCTACATAACTTTGTTACATTGTTAAGACTTGGTGTGGTATTCAAAAGCGTTTTTGTTGGTGTTGATGAATGGCTGATTTAATTCAGCCATACGTGTTTTGGACTGATCAATTTAACAAGCCACCTGGGAAAGAAGTATGTGTTGGGTAACGCCCCTTTACCATGAACTGGTTATATTTTTTACAGAAACAGAGGGGCAACAAAAATTACATAGTACACCACCTTATCGGCACAGACCTAAGTAGCTCTAGATGAACTTGCATGCAATGACTGGTTCATGCCACAAACTTAGAATTAAAAGAAATGATCATCGCATTCTCATAATTATTAACTATATGACACTTAGATGTACCTCTTGTGACACGCTTATTTAGACAATAATAGGGGAATGAGTGACAATAACAGCAGGTGCTCTCTAGAATTTATCGAAACTATCAGCTATCACCACTTCCTAAGAAGCAAAATTCGTCGTGCAATGATGATTACAGACAAATAGCGCTAACATCTGTGGTGATGAAATGTTTTGAGAAAGTTTTAAAATCAAAACTTTTAACTATTATAACCCTAGATGACTGTCAATTTGCGTACAAAAAGAATCGCAGTAGCAAAGACGCATGTATTAGTATTGATTATTTTTTACTGTCTCAACTGGAACAACAATCAAGTTTTGTTAGAATTTATTTGTTGATTTTATGGCCGCTTTTAACACCATTGTGCCTAAGATTTTAATTGAAAAGCTGAAAGCCATGAGTGTTCCTCACTCTTTACTGTCAATTATTAAAGCTTTTCTTGTTGGCCGCCAGCAATTTGTAAATTTTGGTAATGCCCGATCTAAAAAGCTAAGATGTGATATTGACCGCCCACAAAGCTGTGTTTTATCTCCTATTTTGTGATCTGTGTACATTGATTTTATCAAATCCAACTGTGATAATGTGAAGATTTCTAAATATGCTGATGACATTGCCATCATAGGACTTTTGAATTTTTAACAACCAACTATATCCAAAATTATTTTGATGCCATACTACATTTGACTGAGCAATGCTTATGTGAATCTTATTCTTAACAAAGCAAAAACCAAAGAGTTTGTGTATTTTAGCAAATTTTGTGCCTTATACGACTATATTTTTTATAAATGGTAACCCAATAGGAAATGTAGATAGTTTTAAATACCTAATAACTTTTTTAGACTGTGATATTGAATGGTGCTCAAACACTGAATATGTCTATAATAATCTAAAGAAAAGATTTTATGCTTTTTCTAGATTCAAACAATTTAAACGTAACCAGTATCAACAACATAATTTTATCCCATCACTGATCCAACCTGTTTTTACCTATAATATTTGACTCTGGTATACTGGTGCTACAGAAAGACAAAAGAAAATGCTTTTAAGTCAATTTTTGATGTACAACTACATTTTTGGCGCTGACTGTTTTGTTGACATGAGTATATTTGATTTAAAAAATTGTAATAATTTGATACTCAATGCATCAAAGACAGATGTTCTGACGTCTCAAAGTTGAATAGCACAAATTTTCCCAAACTAAAGTTTCAGGGCATGTCTTGTCTTGTCTTCAAGGGGGGATAATACAACATGATTGTATTATCAGAGTACAGGTACAGGTCCCATAGTACTCAGAAGCCCCGGAAAGCAAGTTTTCTCTTGCATCTAATGGTTATCAAACTATCATGACTGACGAATGAAGTCAACAACATCTGGAACCTTGAAGCATCTTTCAGTTTACTGGATTACAGATGGTTTATCCAGAGTTTGAGTGGTTTTTTGAAATTGTCTAATGCTATTGTATTTGGGACAATGGTAAGCGTAATGAATATGGTCATCCTGGTTGGCACCACAACCAGGACATGAGGACTCATCGGCTATTCCTAATTTAGTCAGGTGATACCTGAACTGTCCATGGTCTGTGATTGTGTTGATTGTTTGTGAGATGAGTGGTGTGCATAGATTTGTTAATTTTGGAAGGCTTTACATATTCAGGGTGAGCAAAAATTCATTGGTGCCTTTACATTTTAGGTTTTGGAGCCACTTTAAATGCACCACTGTTCCTGCATCCATTGCTTTGTTTGAGCTTTCATCTAGCTTAAAGGAATTGGAGGAGCAGGGTCAGGACCCATGGCGTCAAGTGCTGCACCAATGTTAGCGAGTTCATCCCTGGATACCTCTGTGACCAGGCATAGGAAATGAAATCACCAACAGGTTTCATTATTTATCCCTTTTCTACATTTTCAATTGATCGACGAATGGGTCTCAATTATTGATGCCAATCATGACTGTAAAATTAGAAAGACATACAAGACTTGGTAAAAGTGAGGGTTTGATGCTATTTATAAACAAATACAGGTTTGTCTTTGTGAAATTCTGTGCAAAATTATTTGATGACTTGTCCCTGACCGTTAAGCTATGCCATGATCCCGAATCATACAATCATACAGCATAAATTTTAAACTTTTCTGGTTCTCAATACTTTAAAAGAAATTCTTTTCATCATCGGTTCATGGACAAAAATTCCTGGACTGATTAATACTACCAGAACAAATATGCAATGCATAATATATAAGGGATGATGTAATAATTGTTTGAAATACGGTTATATCCCTAACAATGTTGATTCATATTTCTTAGGTGGATCTGTGGCTGTTATTTGAGATTATCGTAATGTTGCTAGTGTGCAAACCCGAAAAACGCCTCCAAGACCCGGTAGATTTATTAATTTGTACGACCTTACATTGTTCTCTAGGCTTTGGGGGCCAGGGCTCCGTCCTGAACCCCATTGCAGGGGAGGGGGGTTTACAGCGCCTCTGTCAAACCAATTAGTTTATTTGGTGTTCCACTGCGGTGCACATGATAGTCAATGATGACAGGGTCACATCTGAAAGCTAGTAATCTCCCCTGACTACGTTTTGCCATAAACTGAGCAACCCTGATTGTCACAATGAACAACTTGTAAAATGAATTATAGTGATCTATTGATAATCTTAGCTATCTTAAGAATTGCGCCCATTACACATTTTCATTAAAATTAGTAATTTATCTGAGAAAATTCTAAGCTGTATTGTCAACATAATCATAAGTTAGTATAAAACCCTTGGCAGCATACTTTTTAGCTTAAAATAACTTGATGGTATCGGAAATCTCAGATTAATACTATCAAAAAACTGACTTACTGACTCACTGTACAAATAATTTTTATTTTTACTTAATTTTTAATTTATTATTACACAAGGTGATGAGGACCAAATTTTACCAGTTTATCATGGTGTTCATTGTATATATGAGCCAATTATTACATATTTGTATGTTTAATTGCTTACAGTAACTTAGACTTCCAGCCGGCCTGCCAGCATGTCCGACAATAAACGAAACCAAACATGACGACTCTAACAATAAATAATTTCCCATTTTGTTTGTGGTAATTACCTCTGAGGGATACGCTGCTCTAGCTCATACAATCAAGAAAGTGTAGCCTCATATCTGGCAGTGCATCGGTACTATGAAAAATAAAGCTGCCTTGTAACTTCCAGTCAGTGTTGGTCTTTTTATTGTTGAGCATTCACCCGAGGCATGCAGCTGACGGAACTCACTACTTTCTGATAGTGTCCATGTGTCCTGTGCCCATCTGTTGACGGGACAACTTGTACTTGATGGGCATGTGCTGGACGCTAATGAACGGAAAGACAAAACCATACGGCCAATTTTTTTAGATCTTTTTAGGTTTTTAGTGAAATTACTATGTTGCTAGCATGGCGCCTAGCTGCCATTACACTGAGAATAGCTTTAATTAAGAGATTGTATGTGTAGGTTGAAAATCTTCATAAACATGAGGAGAAACTTGATCTTAAGCAAATGCCTCAATTTTACTAGTGTGATTACTACATTACTAAACGCTCTGATTTTTGCTGTGAGTTATAAAGGCAGCATCCACTGTTTCTTAACTGACATCAGATCTTGCAGCAGTATAGATGCAGTCTTGGGCCAAGAAGTTCTGCACTGTATAAATGGTATATGATCATCAGCAGTCAACACAACAAATACCTTCCTTTAATTAATAAAATATAATGAAAAATTATGAAGTTGTATATGGGGAACAGTACATGTGTCAATAGCAGACAGAAGTAAGTGTTGTCTCGATGCGGCATAGGAATTTTGAGCCGCTCAAATTAACAGGCCCATTGGGTAATACCTGTATACCGAGAACTGGCTAATTTTTTATAGACTCAATAGGAAAATTTGAACTAATTTTAAAAAGTTACACAAAACACCACCCCTATTATTGAACCTTATCCAAGCAGAACCAAACAAACCTAGTTGTACATGCGTTCAATCACTGGTTCATGTCAAAAACTTTAAATTTAAAAAAAAACAATCAAAGCATCCTAATATCAACTCTCATACTTGATGGAAATAATTTTTAACGGCCTGAAAAAATGAGATACCTTCGTGTAATAGTGGATAAATGAAAAAATGTTTCATGGGCATGTGCAATCTGTTTTTATCGACATCAAGAAGAATGTATGTTATGGATAATTTTGTGTATCTAGCTCTAAGCCTCTAGCAATTATGTTTCTCAAGAGTCCCTGATCCATATTTGTTTACCTTTTATATTTACTGTAGCTACGCCAATTACCAATAAGGCTCTCAGAAGAATATAAAAATGTCTCAATAGGCTGCAGCCAAAACATTTAAATAGAATAGAGGCAAATTAACGGAGGTGGGTATATCCTAAGCAACTGCTGTCATAAAATTTAGTTCATTTTGTTTGTTCGTTCAGATGATCTGAGCCGATACACTATGCCAGATGACTGCTTCACAGGACCTCAAGATGTTCACCCCAACACCGCTGCTTGAAGTTTGAAAATACCTCACAGCTCATCGCAACTACCTGCAGGGTCTGCAAGGCATCATATTGGCAAAGCTTTTGTGTATTGTGTTTTCATGCATCCAATTCCAATGACATGGTATGCTTGCATATTGTAACCAAAATCAATTGTCATGGGTATTCATTTTCTGCATTGGGTGTGACCGTTTAAAAGCCAACAATGATAAGGTGTTATGTATTTGATTGAGCAGATAATTCCGTCAGGTGTATTCTGAATTCCTACTCAGCAGATGTGGCTGGAGGGTATGGAAAATCAGGTCTATAGGAAAAAAACTTCATTGCGTTTCAACCTTTGTTCTTACACTGCAACTCGGAGTGCAAGTGCAAGTGCAACTCTACCTACTTTTTTTCAAATGTCCTTGCTAAAAATTGAACTTTCATGTAATGAATCAAGCCGTTTTTATGATGATATTGTTGGTCGGAATCCGCGACAACTTGGCCCGGGCCAAACTTGGCCCGAGCCAAACTTGGCCCGAGCCAAACTTGGCCAGAGCCAAACTTGGCCCGAGCCAAACTTGGCCCGAGACAAACTGGGCCAGAGCCAAACTTGGCCCGATGCAATGAAACTTGGCCCCAAATATGAAACTTGACCCAATGCAATGAAACTTGGCCCGAAATATAAAACTTGGCCTCATGTACTGAAAATTTGCCTCAATTACTAAAACTTGGCCCCATATACTGAAACTTGGCCCCAATTAGTAAAACTTGGCCCCAAATATGAAACTTGGCCCCATATAATGAAACTTGGCCCCAAGTAGTAAAACTTGGCCCCAAATATAAAATTTGGCCCCATGTACTGAAACCTGGCCCCAATTAGTAAAACTTGGCCCCTCATATAAAACTTGGCCCCATGGAATGAAACTTGGTCTCAATTATGAAATCTTGGCCCCAAATATAAAACTTAGCCCCATGGAATGAAACTTGGCCCAAGTTAGTAAAACCTTTCATCATTTTACATGGTGGTACCTATGTATTAATTATCTCTTAGGAGACTGTGAAACTAAGTTTTGTAAATAGCTAACAATCTAACTTACTGCCCATAATGTTTCATCTATATTTTTGCAACAACCACTGTAATTGTCTTATTGTTACCTCACTTCTAATCTCAGAAGAAATTTTATTTTGTCTCTCAATAGTTTTCATCTTAGTACATGGTAGTACCGAAGTATTATCACTTGAAAGCCAAATTTTTGTGTTGCATAAAACTCAAAGAACTATTGGTTTAAGCTCAGGTTTAGATATTACATAAATACTCTAGCTGCTTACTCTATTTTATATTTTGCATCAAACTTTATAAACATCTCATTTTTAATCACACACCCAATCTCAAAAAATTCATTATGTCTCTATAATGGAAACAATGTTTAATTTTGCAAGAACGGATTATCATTTTTGCCTGCATACAGTGGCTTTTGTGTTCTTCTGTAGTTTTATATTCAATAATAAGGTAACTATTACTACACATGCATAATTCTCTTTCATTTTTTTAAATCGATGCTTCTGATAATTAATTGTATTAAATAAAAGTTTATTGCAGCTACACACACGTTTATTTCATAATCTAAACGCATGACAAAGATAATAGCATATGTCTTAACGACCAGATAAGGTATTTGACTTTGGTATTTTACTAATTTTACTATGTGGGGCCAAGTTTTGTATTTGGAGCCAAGTTTTACTGTTTGGGGTAAGGCTTCATTAGATTGGGCCAATTTTCAGTACATGGGGCCAATTTCTTTATTTTGGGCCAAGTTTCATTGCATTGGGCCAAGTTTCATATTTGGGGCAAATTTTTATCAATTAGGGCCAAGTTTTACTAATTGGGGACAAGTTTCACTATATGCAGCCTAGTTTTATATAGGGGCCAAGTTATAGTAATTGGGGCCAAGTTTCATTACATAGGACCAAGTTTCAGTACATGGGGCCAAGTTTCATTACATGGAGCCAAGTTTCAGTACATGGGGCCAAGTTTTATATTTTGGGCCAAGTTTCATTGCATGGGCCAACTTTCATATTTGGGGCCAACTTTTACTTATTGGGGCCGAGTTTTACTAATTGGGGCCAAGTTTTAGTAATTGGGGCAAAGTTTCATTGCGTGGGGCCAAGTTTTCTATTCGGACCAAGTCTTAGTTATGGGGGCCAAGTTTCATAACATGGGGCCAAGTTTTATATTTGGGGCCAAGTTTTACTGTTTGGGGTAAGGCTTCATTAGATTGGGCCAATTTTCAGTACATGGGGCCAATTTCTTTATTTTGGGCCAAGTTTCATTGCATTGGGCCAAGTTTCATATTTGGGGCAAATTTTTATCAATTAGGGCCAAGTTTTACTAATTGGGGACAAGTTTCACTATATGCAGCCTAGTTTTATATAGGGGCCAAGTTATAGTAATTGGGGCCAAGTTTCATTACATAGGACCAAGTTTCAGTACATGGGGCCAAGTTTCATTACATGGAGCCAAGTTTCAGTACATGGGGCCAAGTTTTATATTTTGGGCCAAGTTTCATTGCATGGGCCAACTTTCATATTTGGGGCCAACTTTTACTTATTGGGGCCGAGTTTTACTAATTGGGGCCAAGTTTTAGTAATTGGGGCAAAGTTTCATTGCGTGGGGCCAAGTTTTCTATTCGGACCAAGTCTTAGTTATGGGGGCCAAGTTTCATAACATGGGGCCAAGTTTTATATTTGGGGCCAAGTTTTACTAATTGGGGCCAAGTTTCAGTACATGGGGCCAAGTTTTATATTTGGGGCCAAGTCTTACTAATTTGGGCCAAGTTCCAGTACTTGGGGGCAAGTTTTACTAATTGGGGCCAAGTTTCAGTACTTGGGGCCAAGTTTTACTAATTGGGGCCAAGTTTCATTGCATGGGGCCAAGTTTTACTAATTGGGGCCAAGATTTACTAATTTGGGCCAAGTTTCATTGCATCGGGCCAAGTTATATATTTGGGGCCAAGTTTGGCTCGGGCCAAGTTTGGCTCGGGCCAAGTTTGGCTCGGGCCAAGTTTGGCTCTGGCCAAGTTTGGCTCGGGCCAAGTTTGGCTCAGGCCCAGTTGTCGCGCTTCCGTTGGTCGGACCTAAGAATAGTGGTAGGTATGGCAAAGATATTCATTAGGTGAATATGAATTGAATGTCAGTAGCAAATACGTAGGTGTATGCATTGTGGAAGAAAAAAAATATTGTTACGATGGTGAAAATAATATGCAGAAAAGAATAGAATATAAGAGTAAAATTAAGTATTAATTTTATATTCCAATAACCTAAATGACAAAAAGTCAATATTATGCATTATTAGTAACTTTTAGCCGAATGGCGCAACATTCAGCTCCCTGTACTCCCCGTCAGATATGCTGTGCTGCCAAGGGAGTAGACCTCAAGTTCAAAATAGCTCCTACAAAGGAGCAGCCAATTGCCTCTTGAAGACCCCAAGTGGAAGACCCAAAATATCCAAAATATCACAAGCTTGCCACCCAAATAGGTTACAGGCCAGGTAGAATATTGGTGTCGCTCATTGATGTTCTAACATCCCCTTGTTTCAATAGATTTTTTTCTGCTCTTTCTTGTTTGAATTTCAGACAGGATGTCAATGATGTCACAGTTCTCTTTTCTTGTGAGAATGAAAATTTTATTGAAATTTGAACTTTTCCATATTCTGCTAGCCATCCTTAAGCTTCAGTTCACTTTAACTGTTTTATTTGCTACCTCAACCCTTACAGTGTTACGATGTTGTGATGGGAAATCTTTCCAGGTAATTCCTGATTACATTTAGTTAGGCCTGAGAGTAAAATTGGCTTAATTCCAGTAACAAAATTTTAGTTGGTATATGTGTAGTTTTATATCTTTTCCCAATTTTGTTTTTGGCAGCGTGTTATATTTTGTAATTTATTGAGGTGAGTTTGTGCGTGAGAAATTTCAATGATTTTACATGTTTGAGCTGCATATCGAGTTACCAGCTTTTTAGCATGATTCTATTTGTGTGTACCTTGGCTTTCATATTTTGAACATTGTCATCTCTATCAATGACAAAACAAAGTTGTCATGACGTCAACTACTCCTCATTTGAGTTGCTGGTACTGTGCAGAAACTTATCTACTAATTCAAAGGTGAAACAGGATTGGGGTGCTGACCACCGCTAAGCCCTGTTATATCCCATGTCACTTATAACTTTGAGATAATGGCCTGTCACGTCTCTAAATGCTGATACATTATCAGTATTGTATTGTAGGGTGAAATGAGGAAATTAACATCTTTCTACTCAGTGTCTTGGACTTTGAGTGAGTTATTAGCTGCCAGTATTTATCTCACAAGTTAAATTATTCTCGCAATATTATCTACTTAAAAACATTTAAAATTTAGATAGTACAGTTGAACTTTGTATGGTTGAGGTAAACAGTAGCTGTTTGGTGTCAGTAATAGGGCACCAATTTGAGCACAATGATAAACACTTATCAGCTTTTCTAGGCTTTTAATATAGATATCTGCGATGAGATCAAACAGCAAATAAAATGAAATTGAACAGCTGTTACAACTACTACTAGTACTACTAGTACAGGAAGTGCAGATATGACTTACCTCTCTGGTAGACAAGTGATGCCGCATCGGAGCACGGACAAGCGCTTTAGAGATTTCAGATCTCCTAACTCGGTGGGTAATGTCCGTAGCTTCACGCCATCCACTAAGTATAACACCTCAAGTTCTTTCAGACTGCAGACACTGTGGTGGAAAAAAAACATGTGAAAAACCATAAATATAATACCATTGTAGGAAATAATGGCGCAATAAAAAGCGACAAGAGAACTTCCAACAAAGTCAGAGTTTGATCATACTAGTATCATTGATATCTCAAACTAGAATAGAGTAACCTTTGATAGTGAATCATATGTGACTCTAGACATAATAATATAAACATAATACATTGCTGTATGTAATTTCATGACTCGCGTAACTACACTCTGATACTAAGTTATATAAAGATAAACAAAGATAAGTAGTCTGTTTGCAAAGAGTGAATGGGCTAGGCGAAACAATTCATTTCATTGGCATCTATATCATTACTTGAGAAATTGTTTTTCAAAAGTGCCGAACAAGAAACCAAAAAAATCGACTGAGTGTTTATAGATTATTATTGTAGCATGTAATATTTAATTATGGCTTTCTTGAAAAAATAAATGCTGCCTCACATTCTCAAAACGATGCCTCCAGGTACCTCGCTTTGCAGATGCTACCCTGGATAAAGTATATGCTATTTTCTTATTGAGTACTGTGCAATAGTGCTAGGAAATAATAAACAATATATTATTGGCAAAGATTCAATTCATCTAGATAATTATCGAGCTTTGGAGTTATCATACTGAAATATTATATATAAGTTTTTTACCAGAGTATTCTAGCCTACAGAATCGGAATTGGTTGATCTATCAACCTGGATAGGGATGGGAGAATGTGAATCTGAACTGAACTCCCTCATTAATGAGAGAAAGTTTTAGATTGATCAATTAACCATGTAACTTGTCAGTTTTTCTGATTTAGATTTTGCTGTCTGGATAGATTTGCTTTCCTTGTAATGTAGGTATCGAAGGATATAATAGTAACCATGGATCAATGAATCTCAATCAGATGTTGCAGATAATAATATGAATTTCTGGTGTTGCAAGTTAGGTGATCCAGATGTGAAACTTAATTTTTAAATGCTGACTTAAACCCCCAGTGATGCTGGCTAGACAATGATTGAAATAAGAAAATATAGCCTCACTCATATGAATGCCGCTATCTTGTAGAGATGTTAATCAATTATTAGTGAATTTTGTACGCTCATTGAATATGCTAATCAATTCTTACAAGCGATTGGTGGTCAATTTATGATTTACCAGTAGTTGATAAAAACTGAGGAAATCAGACAAAGGCGATTAGAGTAAAACAAATATCCCTGAACCAAACTATTTTGTTATTTTGAAAACTGTAATAAAATGACATTCATGTCTGTTTGGAGTTGATAATCCAAGTATAACTTTCGAGCTGCACTCTCTAAAAGGATTTGCTCTGGAACCTCCACTGACCAAAACCTTCTCAAACTGGTGAATGAAATATGATGTATATCATCTGAAGATAATCCTTGTCAATTTTTAAACCTTGCTGCACTGGACATCAAGAAATTTTTTGACTGTGTAACTCATATAGTAACTGAATTTACTCAAAAATTCAAAAGTACACTATTGGTAGCATCCTTTATGAAAAAATCATTTATCAAACAGGTCTTAAACCATGAAGGTTATTGGTATTTTTATCGATGATCTCACTAAACTGTTCTCTGTTCGCCAATGACTGCCTCATCGTGTCCAGTGGAAATGGCCCAAACCTGTCCTTAAACAATATAGAGTATTCACTAGCCTTAGCTTCGGACTGGTATAATTGTAATAAATTGATACTCAATGCGTCATAGACAGATGTTATGACCGTCTCAAACAAATTTTCCCTAAGCAAATGTTTAGGGCAAGTCATTCAAGCAGTCAGACAAATTAAAATATTTAGGAGTTATTTTAGATAAAAATATGATTTTTGTATCCCATGTCACAGAGATTAAACAAAAACTACACCCATTCACAGCAAATTTTGAGAGAAATTGTAGGGTTCTGAATGAAACCTTAGCTGCAGTCTGGTACACACAGTTAACAAGACCAAACATTGAATATCTTGCTCAATTACTCTTTGCTCCGATGAATATTATTGAACAAGAGTTGAATATCGATGTTTAAGAATCATAAATCTAAATTGCCCAAAAGTTGAGAAAAGGCATTTGAAATGAAATCACCAACGGATATTATTATTTATCCCTTTTTACATTTTCAATCGATTGACGTATTGGTCTCTATTATCGATGACAATTAATGACTGTAAAATTAGAAACACATACAAGACTTGGTAAAAGTGAGGGCTTGATGCTTTTTATTGACAAATACAGGTTCTTCTTTGTGGAATTTGGTGCAAAATTATTTGCCCCTGACCGTTAAGCTATGCCATGATCTCAAATCATACAAATCGTCAAAAGCCACCTTTTAAGTGCATAAATTTTTGACTTTTCTACTCAATACTTGCATTTTGATTCTTCATTTACTCCATTAGATAGGAAATAGTTCATTCGAAATTTTCTCAATTTTCTCAATTGCCTGTAATCTCTGTATTTTTAAACCTTTGTGTGTCCTAGTATTTCACCCACACATTCATAATTTACTTTTAATTTAATTTTAAAAGAATTTCCTTTCATCTTTGGTTAATGAACAAAAGTTCCTGAACTCATTAATACTACCAGAACAAATATGCAATACATATATAAGTGATGATGTACTAATTGTTTGAAATAAGGTTATATCGCTAACCATGTGGATTCATTATTCTTAGGTGGATCTGCGGCTGTTATTTGAGATTACTGTAATGTTGTAAGTGAGCACACCCTGTTTCATCCATCAATGTTACATTTCCCTAGATATCAATCTCAACTAGGAAAATTAGCGTAGAGTGCTATGAGAATAACATCACTATCAGAAATGGTCGAATGGACCTAGTTTTCCTTAAAAGGTTTCTATAACTCACTAAATTTCATAAATGCAGTGAAAACTCCTTTATTACACTAAAATTATTAGATTAATTATCAAAGCAAATTATGTCCTTGCCAAATATTAAATACATATAATATAATGAAGACCAAATAGTGGAGTTGATATGCAAGGTATCAGAGCTTTTATTACTATCATCAAAATCATCCTCTCCCGAAATAGGACAGCTGCCATACATTTGTGAAACATCATAAGGACTGCTGGCAATAGATCAGATGAGAAATCCCCCTGCAAAGAAGCTATCTATTGTCAGGCAAAATTATATTGCAACCCAACCAGAAACTTTCTTAAATTGTCAGGAAATCTCTTGAATTATTTGCCCTCAAGATCAGGTTTCGTTATTTGAGTTTTCCTCAAAATAACGAAACAAACACTCCTGTTTACTAGTTAATTTTATTTGCTTTTGGCCCCACTTTTTGGAAAAACTTAGGGCTTTTTTAAAGGTTACAAACTTGCGAAGGAGCAAACACGATTGGGCAATACATTCTAAAGATGAGAAAAGGTTTTCTTAAATACCCATACATAGTTTCTCTGACATTATATTTTGCAGTCTAAATAGGTTTGGATGTCCTTGTGATGCATGTATTACAGGAGGTAACATTTACCATAAATAAATTGACTCGATCTAATTTTTTTTGGATATAATGGTTTATAGGTATTTCTTGTGATGCAGGTGTTGCAAAACAGATATGGAAGTTAATATATGAATGCTCGTTTAAACCCACAACTTTGCTTGCTTGAGGACCAATCGGTGTTGTTGAAATGTAGCCTACTTCCTATTTATGTTGATCATTCTCAAAGTAGATTTATATTACCAGACTCAAAAATTCTTTGAATATTTGAATGCTTCATTCTTGCGAGCGATCCCATTTGAAGTTTTGGGTTATGCAAATTCAGGAACGCATTCAAATGTCATCAGAGCAAAAAAATTTACCAAGCTTCAGACTATGGTATTAGCTGCTTGCCGTTGAGTGTTAAGAAAAGTGTTGAAAGTGAAAATGAATGTCGATATGGTTTTTGAATGTAGGTCATGTTACTATTGTTGGCTTGGGTATGAATTGGAAGGAGAAAATATAATCCACATAGATACCCATAATTTTCAGAGATGCTCATCATTTCATAGTGAGATTGACACACTGTCTCAATTCGCAAATTCTTCATTCCAATAAATTTTATAAAAAAGTATGAAATGCGATCCACTACTGGGTACTTTACCACGAGCTGGCATAAGCCAGCAGTAGGCAGGGGATGAGATGTGCTATATCCCCTTCGCTATTCGTTATGGTGATGGATATAGTTATACAGAATTTACAAAGCAGTGTGAATGGGATCCAGGTTGCAAATAACCAAATACTTCTGCTAATGAGGGCATTTATGGACAAGACTCAGGTTGTGGCTTCAATCTATAGACTGCATGAGTTGATAAAGAGATGTGTGATGCAATTCAAACCTTTCACAAGACAGTCCCTGCCTCTGTGTCAAGGTAAACCTGTACCGAATACCTACTTCATAGAAACAGAGCTTATTTTCACGCCTGCAGAGCAGCCTGTGAAGAGCTTAGGAAGATGGTATAGTTTGCTGATCACAGACAGGTTTCGCTGTCACATTATTTTCCTGCACACAGCATAGCATTGCTAGGCAGACCATCAATTCAAACATAAAATCAACAAAAACTTAGCCTTAGTCGGATTCAAAGCCCTAAATAATTATTCAACAAGTTATATTTGATCAAAATGTTGCATTTTCATCCTTGTTTTGTCCTCAGGTCAGTTTACGATTCAGTGTTTGATTTTTAAAATAATGTTGGCTAACTCTTCTGATTTGTAAAAGGTTGAATGAGCAAACATTATTTTTTATTATTTCTAACAGTTTCTAGAGAAACCACCTGTAATAAAAATAATTATGACGTGTATGTTAATAATGACAGAACACATCATTTAAAATCATTGCCATTATTTGCTCTTACAATAAACCATGTCAACATTCTTTTTCAAAAAAACCTGGACCTTTAATTGATGCAACTACAGAGCCTGTGTAGAAATAAGTATTAATTTCATATTCGAATGACCATACTGACAAAAAGTCAATGTTATGCATTATTGGTAACCTTTAGCCAAACTGCGAAACATTCAGCTCCCTGTACTCCTTGTCAGAAACGCTGCCAAGGGAGCAGACCTCAAGTTCGAAACAGCACCTATAAAGGAGCAGCCACATGCCTCTGGAAAACTCTTGTGGAAGATCCAAAATATCAAAGGCATGCCATCCAAAGAGTTTACAGGCCAGGTAGAATATTGGTCTCTCACTCATAGCTGTCCGAACATTAACTTGTTTCAATGTAATTTTCCTACTCTATCTTGTTTGAATTTCACACGGGTTGTCAATGATATCGCAAATGTCTTCTCTTGTGAGAATGAAATTCTGAATGAAATTTGAAGTGGATGATTCAAAGTTCAGTGAAACTATGAGAAACGCAAAGTTTTGTGGTTGTATCGGGAGTGGATTGCATTTGAAAAATTGAAATTCTAAAGTTTAGCTAATCTAGGGTGACCCATAATATTTATTACCTATTTATTTGTTTAAAGAGGTTTTTCTGGAAAGTTTACAGATAACAGAGTAGTTAAAAAGTAACTTGTTGACCTCTAACACACAACTTAATAAAAAAAAAGGTGTTATACACGAATAAATGATGATGTTCTAGAAATAGGAAAGTAAGCTATATATGGCTTTATAGAAAAAGAAAATTATATATATTATTATAATTATTGTACTTGTAAAGATTATCATCAAAACTATTCCTTAAAAGATAGTGGGCTATCAGCCGTTTTGCATTTAATCCGAAATTGTACAACAGATTTAAAAGAGCTATTTTGCCAAAACGTGTCCTAAAGGAAGGCTTTATTACTGAAAATTTATGTCCAAGGGAGCGATGGTGTTTATTGGACTTTTGCACCAGGCGAATAATGTGCTTTGATGCTATATTTGTGGCTACTTTTCTATGTGTAAATTTGTGAAATAGGTTATGTCTTCTACATTTAAGGGCTATCTACCAGTTGTGACAGAGAACTTTTTAGGTGCAGATATTATGACTCCAATTTCCTTATTCTGGACTCTTTCAATTGTGTCGGATGTTTTTTGTGTGACTTCTAGGTTGATAGATGAGCAGTATTCTAGGATAGGTCCAACAAGAAATTTGTAAGTCATGTATCATGTATTTTTTCAGATTTGAAAGTAGGTATACTACTTTGTTCGCTTTAGTTGCCGTTTCATTGGCATGGATATGGAAAGATAAATCAGTATTGCTAGAGAGTTTTGTCTCAATTTTTGAGGTTTGAATATTATGTGGTAAAAGTTTTAAATATTTCTGTTGGAAAATATGCAGAATTGTGTTTTTTCAATGTAGAGTCTCAATAAGTGGCTCTGATACCATTCTGATGCTGTCTGTAGCAGAGTATTGGACTCCGCTAGTACTTCATTTATGCTTGTGGCTGTTCATTAGATTAGTGTATCACCTGCATAAGTTAATTGTCAAATGTTGATAGAAATCCATTGATGGCTAAGTTAAAGAGGATAGGGCCCAGAATGGGGCCTTGAGGTACCCCACAGGTGATTGCTTATGCTTATATTACTTGAGATTGAAGATAGATCAAAGTAGTGCTGTTGAAGAACTAAAGAATTGGTTTTTTTTCCAATATGTGTAGAAGAAGTCGAAGAAGATTGATTGTATCTAATGCTGTTTTCGGACATCTAGGGATGAGGCTCCAATGTAACAAGGAGTGGGTTGGTCAAGTTTAATTTCCCATTATTGCAGCACAGATAGCAACATTTGCTCGGTTGAATGATTCTGACAAAATCCGAATTGTAAGTCTCAGAATAAGTTGTGTTTCTCTATGTAAGACATCATTTGATTTTTCATGTCAAGTTCAAACATCTTTGACAGGATTGGAAGCGAGGATGTTGGTCGATAGTTTGATGGGTCACATTTGTAACCCTTTTTATGAATTGTCGTGACAGGGGAAGATTTTAAGCAGTCAGGGAAGATTTACCGGAATGGATAGCGGGTAGGCAATCAAGTAAACTATTATTTTATCATTGCTGGTATGCCACTTAGACCACCACTCTTGTCTGCGTTAAGTGAAACTGATATAATATAGGCTTCAGTATCAAAGATGAAAAATCTCGAGTCCATGTTTGGACAATCAATTTAGTATATCAAAGACATAGAATCAATGATGATCATGACAAAAAGTCCTTTTAATGGTTTTGGTTGAGCCAGTCTTATCAGTCTCTGAATTTGTAGATGTATAATGTATGCTTGCTGGTCAGAGACATATTATAAACTCAGCCTTTGCACCAGAAGGTTCAATCAATCTGATTTTCATCATGTTCTCAGTTGTGCAATCATTTTGGTCAAGTTTTGGATCCTCAAACATCTTAAATTTAGCAAATAATAATATTGTGACAGTGAGTGAGCAGAAGCTTCATCATGTGACAATTAACTTCCAGAGCCATCCTTAAGCTTCAGATAACCATTACTGTTTTGTAAGATACCTGAAGCCCTCACAGTGTTACAATGATAAGTGATGGGGTATCAAGTTATCAAGAAATTTCCCACGCGATGCCTGATTACATTTAGTGGGGACTGAGAGTAAAGAGATTGAAATAAAAAGCTTACTCTTAATATCAAATTTTAGCTTGGTATATATTATATAGTTATATATATATATTAAGCGCTCAAACGGTGGCGGGTTGCTGGTAGAGGCATTTCATTATCAACCACTTTCTGAAGAGAAAGTGGTTGATAATGAAATGCCTCTACCAGCATCCCGTCATCGTTTGAGCACATAAACTAACCAGTATCCTGATATTGCGCAGCACAACTAAAGAATACAATTAATGATGACATTTAATTCACACATAAATTTATCATAACTTTGTTTATAATTGTATGACCCTGTAGCTAAACACTACTCTTAGGTTTTATGGGCCGCGGGGACAAATTTCCAATGTCCAGAGACTAGTTGGAAAATTTGGATATCAAAGTTATATTATTAATAGCATGATCAGCGGTATTCTATACAGAGCGAGAATGACATAAAGCTAACTGGTTAGTCAATGTCTACACAATAGTAATCAACTACTCTTGAACATGATAATGGCAGTGGCATTAAACTACTGGGTGAAGAGCAGGATAAATTTGTATTCATCATAATTTGTTTGGTTATTTTGTTAGAGTTATGCACTGGTGTTGGCATTATGCTCTGTAAGATTGACAGAAACACATCGCTGGGTTGTGTTTTTATTATTTCATATTTCCGAGGATTTCATTTGCGATCACCTAGAAATTGCCTAACGTAAACTATGAAGCAACATCATCATTTATGTTGTTATATCAACCTCACAAAAACATTCATAAAGATGATTGTATATTGACCAAAAAGTAACTCACATCTACTGCTTGTTCTAAATCTCATAACACTACAGGCAAAACGGATTGGATTCTATGAAATTGGAAAATAACCCACCCTTCCTACACATAAAGATGAACCTCAGAAGCCTTTAAAACATTTTCACCAGGATTGTCAAAAATAGCTTCAATTCAACAGTTAGAAACATTTTATCTTGGAAATCAAAATCTCATCTGATTTATCAGCAATAGAGCATGATTTGGTCCTGTTTCACACTATCGAACAATAAATTGGGCATCAGCTCAACCTGCAAGATCAAATTTGTAATACAGTGTGTAGGCACTCAGTTATACATAAAACATATCACGGCGTTATACAAACTCAATAATATATATATGAACTCTTACCTCTGTAGCTGATCTACATGTGGTATTTCGTAGAGCCTGAGCTTTATCAGGTGAGGAGCAATCTCATGTAGATTAGGAGGGATATTACCACTGACAAGCATATGTGTGATATGGAGACCTCGAGCTTCTGCTGTCAGTTCTGATAATAACAGTGATTTTAGTGTCACCTCACTAAGGTGAGGTACTTCATCAATCTCAGGTTGTCCAGTATGCCGGTACCAGACCTCATACCCTAGACAGCAAGCAAAGAATAAGAATGAAACAAAATGTTATAGGACTTACTTAAGAGGGACTAACTGGTCGAGACGTAGTCATCAATTACTAATATTTCGTTATGGGATCGGATGCCTGATCCTCATAATACTAACCCTGTCCTCAACTTGGCACCCGTCCAATAGAAATCTCAAAATCAAGAATATAGTCCAGTCAGATGAATTACACAACACTGCACTTAGGACTATAATTGTTTCTCATTAACAAATTTGCTTGTCATCAGTTTTGTGCTAAAACTCCTACCTTGGGTCTCATCAGCTCTTGTATGGGTGTCTCTTGAGATACTTAAACAAGCCCCGAGCTCTTCATCCTGTGGCCTGATCTCAGGGGGCTTACTTTTATTGTTGTCCATGATTATCACTTGGCACCTACAAGCTAAAATAAGTATGATAAATAACACACTGATATATGTGTCTATGTATACTGATTTTTTACTCAGTTGCCCGACCATGCAGTATGAACATGAAGGGGATCAGTTTGAGATGAAAAACCAACACTACAAGCTAATTGAGCATGTGCGAATAGAAATCAGAATTCGAAAATACCAATCAATCCAGTTGCAAATCCGTAATCCTATCCTAATTTTACTATAATTACTAATATTTATCTTCTGTTGCAGATGACCAAATTTCATTTGATTAATACACTAACCTGCACCAAAATTTCTAACTGTCAAAATCTTAAAACAATAAAACATGTTTACAATTAACACCGGCAATGCTTCCTTAAATCGCCGCAAACTTGGACGCCACCTCGGCCGCTCACTCTGCAGCCACCATTCTGGGGCCCACACTCGGTCGCCGTAAATGATTTATGAAAGCAATGTCCCCCTCTTAGGATTTGAACTAAAGACAGTTTTTTAGCTCTAATTTGAAACTCTATTCGGAGCTGTCCTCTTTGCAGCATTCAGTGTATTCCACGCGGCATAGGCTTAGGCATAGGAAAAAGGCGTCAAAAAGAGGGTTATCTTGAAAAGCGCTAACTATAGAATAGAAACGATCTTCAATCCAGAATCTGCACCAAAAAAACTCATAGGGACATAGTTTGCGAAACAATTGTGGTATTTGGATAGTCATTTATATCATTATTTGCCGGTTTTGCGGACAAAATTCTTGGAATTTCTCATGAATTTTGTCACTAAACTTGAGATTTATCAGCTTTTCGAGATCTTTGATTTTGGAATTGCTCCCCTGGCAAGTACGCTCTGAAAAACATTCAGCACATAACTAGCCAGAGTAGGTTATTCACCCTGCAACAGGGCACAGCACATAAATACAAGTTAACACAGCAGCCAACACCAGCCACTAGCAGACTATGCCGTTTACTTGTATGATGAGATAATTTATTGCAAAGAGAAGTCAAGCGTGAATCCCCCTTCTACCCTGTCAGACCAGAAATAATCTTCAGTCTGATAGCCAGCCGCCGTCTGCCACACTCAGCCACAAAACTCAGCAACAACACCCAGCACCAACGCTCAGCTGCTGAGATGTTCTCAGGCTACATTTGAGATATACATTTAGGCTCCCAAGACCCCTAAAACAAGCGTGATACATGGGTGGCACTTCAATCAATAAATCTACCTCTGCTGAAACAAACTTTGTTGGCTTGGAATCATCTGAAAGTATCATGTCTAGTATTATGCAACCAGGCTGAAATAACCTTTGATAACAGAAATCAAGTAATCAAACCTAGTCACCCTCACAGCCAACTGGAACTTAGATGAAGTACGATCCAATTCCCTCCCTGCCTTTGAAGTTGCTCCCCCTGTTGAGCAGGCAGTCAATACCGTTAGAATCGAAGCAAATCAAATGCAGGCATAATTTATCATTTGATTACTTAGCGATTGACTTTCTTAGAAGTAGCTGGGATAGGTTGAAAACCCTGCAACAAAAGTTCCGCATACATGCAAGCTAACACCAGAAACAAGCCACTAGCAGACCAAAAAAGTGACCTAGGCAGAAAGATTTTAAAGCAAAATGAAGTCAACCATGTGACAAATTAATTGTCTTTTCCCTCATGACTTCGATGTTATAGGGTTATATCCCAAGTACGGGAGAATACAACATACACCTCCTTATTATCAAACTGTTTGCGAATTATCTGCATCGAAAAGAACAATAAGATATGTAAAATTATGTTTCGTTTTGTTGTTCAGAGCACAAGAATTACAAATCAACTCTGCCATATATTTCGAAAATGACTGGTAGCTCACACCCTTTAGCCCTAACAAACTTTTCCTGCCTAGTTATGGTATGTTAATGTAACAGGGGTGCATGTGAATCACAGAGCAGCCCCGAGGTATGAAAGAGAAAAGTACACTGTTATCTATTTCAGCATTCTAGAAATTTTTGGTATTCAAGCGAGCTTAATACACCCCTGACTAGCATTATCAATATTAGATAAGCTAAGTATGCTGTAGACTGGGAGTGAAAACTCAAACATCTAAACCAAACAAGAGTACATGTCACTGCCTAACACTGCCTGTAATCTTTAGTTGCTAGAATACACTTGTACTTTAGTGCGATGTAGTCTTGTGAAAATAGAGCCCTTATTATTGCCAACGAAAAGATAAAGTTAGATTTATGTCCTCATGGACAATGGATGGACAACTTCCAGTCTTAAAGTAACGTGTATTGCCTTAGGGCTTAGAAGCATTGCAAATAGAATAGTAAGGGCCGAGGTGAATGATTTTTAGCTAACACAAAGAGGACCAATTTAAGGTCATTTATAGAATCATATGTGCTGTCCCACTCTGTATTTATATAATCATATGTGCTATCCCACTCCGTATTTATAGAATCATATGTGCTGTCCCACCCTGTATTTAGTCATGTCAGGTCATACTTAGTATTTGGAGATACTCCCCCTGTCAAGCTGTAGTGGCTTACCAGTAAAATGGGGCCAAATGAATATACAGGCATATCGTATCAAAGTTGATTAACTGGGGGCTGACTTCATAGGAAGTGGTCAGGCCTCACGCTTGAAAACCCTGCGATCTTCGCATAAAATCAAGTTGCCGCCTCTGCAGCCTGCAACCGCTAAAGAGATAGATTGTCTTTAATCAACCTTTCGCCCAAACAATCAATTTTCCTGACCTAACAAATGTGATAGCGAGTTTTCTGCTCACCTGCAAGGACCAAATTTAACAGCTACGTTAACCTGAACATGTATGTAACAGGGGTGTATGAACATTAATATCCAACCCCGCGGATGAAACACTGTTATAATTTTCATGATTGGGGTATTCTTAGCAATGAGGCGATAAAACAGTGTCAGTTCCATCAAATAATCTTGTTACTTTCCAAAAAATCAAACACTGTAAAGATTTTACCCCATCATCATATCACCATTATTCTATATGAAACTTTATACACCCCTGACTAGCATGAGATAAGCAAGCAAGTATGTGGTAGAAGGCTGAGAATGAAAACTTAAGCGTGTAAACCAAACATGAGTACATGTCACTGCCTAACACTGCCTGTTATCTATCGTTGCCAGTCTACACTGGTATTTTAGTCCTACTTAGTTGAGGACAATATTCAATAGTGCCCCTTATCAACAAGAATATTTATCTTCAGTCATAGATGACTGAATATTTCTCTAATTATATGCTAACCTAAAACATAACGTAAATTTGCCTTGTGACTTTTAATAAACCTAATACCAGCTACCAAATCATCGCCGATAATGCCTTCATTTATGCCATCAAATAAACTTCTGACCTCTTTGAAAATAACCTGTGTTGGTTAAAATCATCGCAAAAAAGCATTGTCAGGGCCAGAGTGAACAAATTCTAAATATCTTAAAACAACAAGTTTAAGCTAACTGACAACTCTAATGCCCTGTATTAGGAGTTGTTCCCACGTAGAATGCGAGCATGACGATAAGCTTAATATTATGAGTTGCCCCACCTTATTGCTGATCAGTATACCGCTCTTCATATGATCACCCAGGCTGATCGACTTGTTTTTAAGTTGTCGGGAGGAGAACTTCTAAGACTCCTGATTCTCCAACTTTTTTTTTAATTTTCTGCAAGTAAAATAATAAATCACATTAGTATATGATGGATGCACTGTTCCGGGCTCAGAAGGATACATTCTGTCTTATTCTTTTATTCACCTCATGCAGTCCTTACAGCTGTGATATAGAGTTTTCCGCTTGATTGCTAGGGCTAAATTTAACGGTTACTGCAAGTATGTAACAGGGGTGTATACAAAAACCAACCCAGCCCGAGGATGAAAGATAAAACACGCAGCCAGCCCTAAATGACGTTCGGCCACGATTGCCATGCTGGACACCATTGGCTGGCCGTGTACTAGGGGTTTGATTTACTTGTGTATACACTGAACAATGTTATCTTCATCAGGATTGCAGGAATTCTTAGAGTGAAATAATTAAACATTTCCTTCAAGGAATCATGCTGAATTCCAAAAATCTACCACTGTAAAACCTTAATCACATCATTATATCACCATTTTCTATGGGTACCTTAATACACCCCTTGGGTAATGCATTATCTACATGATATAAGCTAAGTAAGTGGTAGAAGGCTGGGAATGAAAACTCAAATATCTAAACCAAATATAGTACATGATACTGCCTAACACTGCATAACACTTCCTGCTATCTAAGGTTGCTTTTTAACGCTGATATTTAGTATTACAGTCTTAAAGGTTTTTATGGATATACTCAACAGGGTCCTCACTTATCAATGCCGCTGTAATGTACAAATTCGATTTATCTCCCTATGTACAAAGGATGGACAACTTCCAATCTTGGAATTTCAAATAATGTTTCAATGGTCATTTATTGACTAATTATGCTATAATAATTTTTGAAAATCAAAGATGAAATTTGTTTGTGATTTCAAGTAAGAATATTTTGTTTACCACCAAAGAAGGATTTTCCTATCACTTTGTTAACCCTCACTGCGACTTAAAAATGTCATATAGAGTTTTAAGGGCCAGGGTAAACAACCTACTCACACAAATTACGAATTCAAACTTTGTATATGACATTTATTGTATATTGTGCGATCCTATTCTCAGCATTATGAGTTACTCCCCCATCGAGCTGGCAGAGGCTGACCAGTAAATTGGGACCAACCAAAAATGCAGAAGTATTGGATAAACCTAGTCCAACTGGCCACTGTCATTTTTGGAAGTACCCAAACCTAACGCTTGAAAACCCTGCTAGTATTGCGTACAATTAAGGTGCTGGCACAGCACTGCTAACAATCCACTAACAGACCATGATCTGTCTTGTACTAGGATAGGATTTGCAAAATGAAACTGGTAAATAGATTGATTGCCTTCTCGGCATATTGGCTAAGATCAAAGTGTCATGGCCAATGGCTGACTAGTGCCTGTTTCAGTTTTTTGCAGCTTGCTGCACACTTACGATTAGGAGGTCCTCTATTGCCTCACCTCTAGGGTGCATTCTAGTTTACTAGGGTGTATCACACTTTCAGTACGAGGATTTCTAGCAACTTGCGTCCCTCTTTAGGGGCAGCCCACCCTCTGATTTGTCATAAGCTGGGCCTTCAATGAGTCTTTCACCCAAATGACTGGTTTCACCTGTGTAGTCTTACCTTACTTCTGTTCAGTAGCCGCCTCTTCATATGATCTCTTTGTCTGAACAACTGTTATGTTCTTGATTTTGGAGCAGACCGTCTACACCTTCTGATTCTCTGACTGTCTGCGGTATTGTCTGCATAGAAAAGTACAATAAGATATGGATATATGATTAATTTGGCTGGTCAGAGCTAAGATATAATAAAGCACCTCTGTCATATGTTCTGGTACTGAATGGTTATTCCCCTCTTGCAGTCCTTACAGTCAATGTCCGCTAAGTTAAAGGGCTGTAAACCCAACCAGTTTGTAACAGGGGTGTATTTATATCAAAGCAGCCCGGATTAAGAAAGTAGAGCGATATATTCAAGAAATTATTGGTATTGAAACAATGAAACATTTCCATCAAATAATCTTTGCTGCATCCCAAAAAAATCAAACACTGTAAAACTCTTACCTCTTCATTATATCAGCATTTTATGAGGAAACCTTTATACACCCCTGACTAACATTATCAACATGAGATAAGCTAAGTATGTGGTAGAAGGCTGGGAATGAAACCTCAAATATCTAAACCAAACATGAGTACATGACACGGCCTAACACTGCCTGTTATCTATTGTAGCCAGTCTACACTGGTTTATTTAGTATTATATAGTTTAGCATATTCAACCAGGCCACTTATTGATAAGAATATGACTCAAGGTTTCACGATTAATATGCTAAGATGCACTGTCGAAACTGTCAAAGTGATTTTCATGAACGTAAAATTTACCAAATCATCGCTGATAATGCCTCCCTTGCACTCTGCCACCACACTCAGTCTCCATCCTCGACCACCACATGGGTTAGAGGGCAGTAGCTTTAATCAACTGCGCTACATATAATGCCATCGAATAAAATTTTGACCTTTCTGAAAGTAACCTGTTCTGGTTGGAATCATTGCAAATAGCAATGTGAGGGCCACAATTGGATTGGCAATAAAGATTAAGAATGGTCTAATGCCTTGTATTTTGAGTTGCTCCCCACATAAAATAGGAGCCCTATATATCATGACTTGCCCCACCTTATTTGGGTTTAATAGACTCCTCTCGACATTGATCTCTCTGTCTGATCTCTCTGATCTCTCTGTCTGATCTCTCTGATCTCTCTGTCTGATCTCTCTCTGTCTGTTAAAGTGTTGTAGGAGCAGTCAACACACACACCTCCTGATTCTCTGTTTATGGAATTATCTACAATAAATAAAATAAAAGATGACAGTATATGTTGCGTTGGCTGTGTCATGGCCAATGGCTGATTAGTGCCTGTTTCAGTGTCTGGCAGCTTGCTGCACTCCTACGATTAGGAGGTCAACCATGGCCTCACCTCTAGGATGCATTCTAGTTTTCTATAATGTATCACACTCTCAGTGCGAGGACTTCGGGCAACTTGCGTCCCTCTTTAGGGGCGGCCCACCCTCTGTTTGTCATAAACAGGGTGTTCCTGTGTGCTTGGAAATATACATTCTGTCATATACCCTTTTACCCCATTGACCATTGCAGTCATATAGTTATGCTTAGTTAAAAGGCTAAGGTAAACGTAACCGGTATGTCCAAGGGGTGTATAAAATTACAAAGCAGCCCCGAGTCTGAAAGAGAAAAGTGCTCCGTTATATTTTTAGGACTCTAGAAATTCTTAACAGTGAAACAAGAAAACATTTCCACCAAAATAATCTTGTTGTCTTTCAAAAGATGAAACACTGTAAAACTCTTACCTCTTCATTATATCACCATATTTTATACCCCTGGCTAACATTATCAACATGAGATAAGCTAAGTATGTGGTAGAAGGCTGGGAATGAAAACTCAAATATCAAAACCAAACATGAGTACATGACACGGCCTAACACTGCCTGTTATCTATCGTAGCCAGTCTACACTGTTTTATTTAGTATTATATAGTTTAGCATATTCAACCAGGCCACATATTGATAAGAATATGACTCAATGTTTCACGATTAATATGCTAAGATGCACTGTCGAAACTGTCAAAGTGATTTTCATGAACGTAAAATTTACTAAATCATCGCTGATAATGCCTCCCTTGTACTCGGCCACCACACTCAGTCTCCATCCTCGACCACCACTTGGGTTAGAGGGCAGTAGCTTTAATCAACTGCGTTACATTTAATGCCATCGAATAAAATTCTGACCTTTCTGAAAGTAACCTGTTCTGGTTGGAATCATTGCAAATAGCATTGTGAGGGCCACAATTGGATTGGCAATAAAGATTAAGAATGGTCTCATGCCTTGTATTTGGAATTGCTCTCCACATAAAATGAGAGCCCTATATATCATGACTTGCCCCACCTTATTTGGGTTTAATAGACTCCTCTCGACATTGATCTCTCTGTCTGATCTCTCTGTCTGATTTCTCTGATCTCTCTGTCTGATCTCTCTCTGTCTGTTAAAGTGTTGTAGGAGCAGTCAACATACACACCTCCTGATTCTCTGTTTATGGAATTATCTGCTATAAATAAAATCAAAGATGACAGTATATGTTGCGTTGGCTGTGCCATGGCCAATGGCTGATTAGTGCCTGTTTCAGTTTCTGGCAGCTTGCTGCACTCCTACGATTAGGAGGTCAACCATGGCCTCACCTCTAGGATACATTCCAGTTTTCTAAGATGTATCACACTCTCAGTGCGAGGACTTCGGGCAACTTGCGTCCCTCTTTAGGGGCGGCCCACCCTCTGTTTGTCACAAACAGGGTGTTCCTGTGTGCTTGGAAATATACATTCTGTCATATACCCTTTTACCCCATTGACCATTGCGGTCATATAGTTCTGTTTACTTAAAAGGCTAAGGTAACCTTAACCAGTATGTCCAAGGGGTGTATAAAATTACAAAGCAGCCCCGAGTCTGAAAGAGAAAAGTGCACCGTTAATTTTAAGGACTCCACAAAATTATTAACATTGAACCAATGAAACATTTCCACCAAAATAATCTTGCTGTATTCCAAAAAATGACACGCGGTAAACATTTAACCACTTCATTATATCACCATTTTCTCAAGCGAGCTTAATACACCCCTGACTAGCATTTTCAATATTAGATAAGCTAAGTATGCTGTAGACTGGGAGTAAAAATTCAAATATCTAAACCAAACATGAGTACATGACACAACCTAACACTGCCTGTTATCTATTATTGCTGGTCAACGCTGATATTTAGTATTACGCAAATGGGCCCCTTTTTAATACCACTATAGCTAGAAGCTAAATACCGATTACTGATCGACGTTTAGGGGTACATGCTGGCGGCATCATAAAGGAACTGTCAAAATCAAGACTTATCATGCAATGCTGTTCTTATGTCATGATCACCAAGACCCTGTGCTCAAGGTTATCAAAACATACGTATATCTGTCCCATGCCAATCAAAACAAAAACAAAAAGTTGAGGATGTTTTTACAAGCAGAGAAATATCAGAGAAGCTATAGCCTTTGGAGCAATAGCGTAAGAGTGGCACAATGTTGGTGTGATTGTTTGGTAAATAGGAATCAATTGATGTTTTCGGGAATTGAAGCAGTCAAGTCAACAGAAAGACGGGATAAAATGAAACTTCTGAAAATTCAAAAACTAGCAGCTGTAATACTTAATTGCTTCCTCTCATCGCCTAAGGTAAGGGCAGCAGTTTCACTGACCGCTATATTTATCTCAGTCTGCCCTGTACACACAATTTACATGATTACACTTACCTAAACACCGGTCGGTAGGTGACTATCTACTTGACCCCTCTGCTCCGCAGATCTGTCTTTAGGAGCGTCACATCCCAGGTTAACAGGAGGAGCTCATTTAATGACATCTGATGTCTAACTGGTTATTGGTGTACCTGTGTGGGAGAGAAAATCTGCTGCTCACAGATCAGATGTCTAGTATTCTGTGATACACTCTCTGGACCTAAGGTGCTTCTTCCCCTCACAGTCCTCTCAATTGTGAGAAAATGACATCCGCTAAATTAGACGGCTACATGAACGGTAAAACTTGAGGTAACAGGGGTGTATACAAATTACTGATCATCCCCTAGGTGTGAAAGAAAGGATGGACAACTTGATTCTCAAAGTTGAACTTCAAGGTAGGGAAACAACAAACATTTAAATCGACAATTTTTGTTGCTACCAAAATATCACTATTCATTAAACAATCGTGAAATAGCCTACTGCTTCATATTTAAAGCTCTTCTTGGAGGCATCTTTATACACCCCTGGCTAGCATTATCACTGTAAGATAAGCCAAGTGCGTGGTAAAATTCTATCAACATCCTAACTGACTAAAACAAACATGAGTACGTGATGAGGCCTCACATTGCCTGTTTCTACGGTTGCTGTGTCTGTCTAGCCCCTCACTATTATCAGAAATATTGAGAACTGCGGCTAATTGGGAAGATATGAAGTAAAGCAGCATAAAACGAAAAGCCGATGCTTGTTGTTTGTTGTTTATAGAGGGAGGAAAGCTGCAGGTAAATATGCTGCTCCTTTTCAGGCAGGAGGGATTAAATCACTTTCACATGGTGTTCCTCTGTACCGATGAGTTTCTAGAAATGATGGCTGTTATGGCCTGATGGCCTCTACATAAAGATGAAGCCCTAATAATAATACTAATAATCCCATAGCCCAAAACGCTATTTCAGAATAAAAGAATGCCAAAAAGAGTAGGAGACGGTCGACATGACGATTGTAAGGAGGATGTCTCTCAGATTGTAGAAGAGAAGGCATTTTGTATGATGCCGTAATAGGACCACACTATTAATTAACCTAAAGCTTAAACTAAACAGACACCAACACCATACGCTACTCTCAGAACTCAGGCTAATCTCACAAACATCCTAAACTACCATGACGCCCATAGCATAAGCTACTGTCAGAACTCAGGCTAATCTCACAAACAGCCTAAACCACACTGACGCCCATAGCCTAAGCTACTGTCAGAACTCAGGATAATCTCACAAACAGCCTAAATTACACTGACGCCCACATCATGAGCTACTGTCAGAACTCAGGCTAAACTCACAAACAGCCTAAACTACACTGACGCCCATAGCATAAGCTACTGTCAGAACACACGCTAATCTCACAAACAGCCTTAACCACACTGACACCCATATCATAACATCAGAAGAATTCGGGATCACAAACTGCCTAAACTACACTGACGCCCATATCATACCGTCAGAAGAAGTCGGGCTCACAAACTGCCTAAACTACGCTGACGCCCATATTATAGGCTACTGTCAGAACTCAGGCTAACCTCACGTACTGCCTTCACCAAACCGACACCCATATCATACCGTCAGAAGCATTCAGGATCACAAAGTGCCTAAACTACACGGACAAACGTATCATACCGTCAGAAGAAGTCTGGCTCACAAACTGCGTAAACTACACGGACACCGATACCATACGCTACTGTCAGAACTCAGGCTAATCTCACAAAGTGCCTAAACTACACTGACACCCATTTATCATTCCGTCAGAAGAAGTCTAGCTCACAAACTGCGTAAGCTACACGGACACCAATACCATAAGCTACTGTCAGAACTCAGGCTAATCTCACAAACAGCCTAAACTACACTGACGCCCATAGCATGAGCTACTGTCAGAACTCACGCTAATCTCACAAACAGCCTAAACTACAGGGACGCCCATATCATACCGTCAGAAGAAGTCGGGCTCACTAACTGTCTAAACTATACGGACAACAATATCATACGCTACTCTCAGAACTCAGGCTAGTCTCACAAACAGCCTAGATTACACTGACGCCCATAGCATGAGCTACTGTCAGAATTCAGGCTAATCTCACAAACAGCCTAAACCATACTGACGCCCATAGCATTAGGTACTGTCAGAACTCAGGCTAATCTCACAAACAGCCTAAATTACACTGACGCCCATAGCATGATCTACTGTCAGAACTTAGGCTAATCTCACAAACAGCCTAAACTACACTGACGCCCATAGCATGAGCTACTGTCAGAATTCAGGCTAATCTCACAAACAGCCTAAACCATACTGACGCCCATATCATACGCTACTCTCAGAACTCAGGCTAATCTCACAAACAGCCTAGATTACACTGACGCCCATAGCATGAGCTACTGTCAGAACTCAGGCTAATCTCACAAACAACCTAAACCATACTGACGCCCATAGCATTAGGTACTGTCAGAACTCAGGCTAGTCTCACAAACAGCCTAAATTACACTGTCGCCCATAGCATGAGCTACTGTCAGAACTCAGGCTAATCTCACAAACAGCCTAAACTACACTGACACCCATAGCAAAAGCTACTGTCAGAACACACGCTAATCTCACAAACAGCCTAAACTACACGGACACCCATATCATACCGTCAGAAGAAGTCGGGCTCACTAACTGTCCAAACTATACGGACAACAATATCATACGCTACTCTCAGAACTCAGGCTAATCTCACAAACAGCCTAAACCATACTGACGCCCATAGCATTAGCTACTGTCAGAACTCAGGCTACTCTCACAAACAAACAAACTACACTGACGCCTACGGCAGACGAGCTGCGCCACATGGGAAAATAAACTGGGAATGGCGCAGCTCGGCTACATGCAATTTACATGTGGCGCAGCTCGGCTAGGGGCAATTTATGTGTGGCGCAGCTCGGCTAGTTTCAAATTTTGAAGACATGAGAACACAACTCATGAATTTGATAGTCTGACACTACTCAGTCGGAAAAGAGTTGGAGTCAACTTGGGTTTTGGAGGTATGATTGTTAACAACTAAGTCTGCACCATCTTGATAGCTGAGTCTGATAATTGGGTCCAAGGCCTGACTTTGAGTTTAGAGGATCACTCACTGGCCTGAGCACTGAAAGGTGACCTTTTTAATGTTATCACTATCAGTCACTCTCAACATAGAGCCACCTTGGAAAAGATATATGCAGAGGAGAGGTGTCTGTCATGTGAACTGTACTGTTCTGATTGTCACTACCCAATCTACTATCTTACCAAGGACTGGCAAGGACTAGCTAGGAGTACTCCTTGATCTTTCACTACAGACAGCTCCTGGACCAATCAGTAGGATCTATGTATGTAGTTAATTTTTGTCATTGTTACAGTGAATCGGAGTCAAAGAATTGGTGGAATGTTGTTGACGATGCAGCAGCACCCTCACTGGCAGACTATCTATCTATGACCCAATGGTCCTCCTTATCCAAAACCTGTCTGGGACTGTGGCAATGTTTGACGGTCGTATTACGTTCAATTCTTTCATTCAATGACCTCATAGCTCTATCGCTAACACAGGAACAGTTGAGCATCTCATTTGGTTTCTGCATTGATTGATCAAATTATCATTTTCCCTTTCAGAACGGTTGAAGACAAGGTGATGACAACAAAATTAAAACCAGCCTATGGCCCAGTGGTCTATCATAATATTGATGGAAATAAAGTCATCTGGATGATCAATATGCCGACAAACAACTTGCCGATCAACTATGAGATACGAGTCTGCAACGTAGTGCCACAAAGAAGGTCAAATGACCTCTTTACATAAGTCTAACTCCTTGGTCTTAGTATCTATGCATTTTTTGATTGCTTGTGGGTCAGGTTTTCAGTTTAGGGACTCAAGCAGTCAAGCACATTTGAATTGTAAATGCCCAAAGTGCCACTGATAAGCTGATTCAAATCAATCGTTAGTTCTAATAGCAAACAAATACAACGATGAACAGACTTGACAACTGTAATCTGTAAGTGGGTACCAAATTATTTCAAAGTTTTCTCTCTGGTCGGATTTAACTTTTTTTTTCTTACATACCATGTTTGTTTGTTGATGAGGAGCTGACATAAATGGTTCCTTTATTTCTTTTTTCGTTATCTGTTTTGTGTAACGTATTTTAAGCATAATAATAATTATACTATGCCTAAGAAAGTCTACAGAATAACGTATAGATAGATGCGAATTTGTCAACAGTGACTGAAAGTTCTTTGAATAAAAAACAGCTTAGGTGCCCTACTTAGGTCTCGTCCCCAAATCACTCTCTCATAGATAGAACTATACCTATGCATTCTGAGTAAATGCCTTGTGCACGAATTGTCTAATTGAGCCAAGTGACCAGACTACCTTGGGAGAAAGATTGATTTTTGCTGAGAGAACTTGGAGCCGTGTTTACAAGAACTATGGTAGGACAACCCATATGTCTGATACAATCATACCAGGGAGTTTAGGACAAATGTTATATTGTGTCCCCAACTCCCTGATCATACAAACTCCCTGATATCTTTAGTTCACCCAAGGACTTACTATCACTCTCCTACATCTGTCTGCCCATTTTGTTCACCTCTATTTATGCTAAGATAAGAAACGACTGAGAAAGTTTTTCAAAGACGCTAATAATCTGAATATTCAAAACATAAGTGTCCTTGATACCATTATAGATAATTGAACTCAAAACCTGATACTAAATTACATACATGATGATGAACATTTTATAAATGAATTTTTACCAAAGCTTCCATCAGGAAGATTCAGGACATTAAAATATCGATCTTCTTGGGGGAAAGACAGTTTTGTAAGCAACATGATTTTATCCATCAATAATATCATTTTAACCCAATCCACGATGAGATGTCAGCTTTTTTTCACGTATTTTTTTCTTTGCTCTATGTGAACAGCAGTGTATCAAACAACAAATTTCGCAACATACTTATATGTGAGTGACACATAAACTAATCAATCAATCCAAAGTTGGAGTAAGGATAGGGGTTTGGTTTGACCCAAAAAAGTTGGATCAATGTGACTACGAGCCAGAATACCTGTCGCTGTTATGCATATTATATTCGATGTACCTGAAAATAAAAATTAAAAGCACAATACACTGTGAATCATTCGATCTTGTTACTATTGATAGATCTAAGCAGAGTATAGCAGGGTGCGAGGACTGCCTTACGCAATGAACCTTCTTTTCAGTTCCCCGGGGCCTGCACCCAGTGACCAAGCACCCTGATGAAGTTTGTTCATTTATTTGATACCGCAAAAAATCTCTAGGTATCACCATCAACAGTATTGAATACCAACTGAAGTCCACAGCTTGACATTAATTTATCATCTACATCCTTCAGCCATGTTACAAGGGTAGCCTATATGAAGCACTTACAGTGAGATGTGGCAGGACTAGGAGATGAGCTGTGCAACAGCATTATTGTTGTGTATAAAATCTCCTTGATCTCTCGTTGTTCATTGGAAAACACTTTAACTCGGTGAAGTCTCAGCATCTTAAATCCGGCTAAGAGTACCAGCCACTGTCTTACCAATGCAATCCTGATACATGTGATCAAAGATTAACTCAGTCTGGTGTTGATTGCATATCATTCCTATGGCTTATCTCTGGTTAATATCTAAAATGCTCCTTCATAATCATACAGGCTGTAAAATAAAAGTACACATACATACACATGTTGTTTGGACTTTGTCAGATTACAGACACATCAATCACAGTCAAACTTTGAACTAAGTAACTTGATGCGGTAACTGTAAATTGCTGAACAGGCTGAACATGCTGAACAGCTGAACAGAATTTCTCAGACTATTAATTATGCACAAGCCTGGACAACTCCTTATATTCTGCTGAATACTTATATTAAGTTTGCAATTGCCTTTGTTTCTTTCTATTATTTTATCCACAGTAAGTATTTGGGTGTTACACTTAGTGAATGGATGAATTCATTTTGTTTTCCCTCATTCATGAGGGAAAACAAATGAAGCAATTAATCTACCAAATCTGAAAATTTTAGGAAACTAGAAACACTATTCAGCACAATGCCATCCTTTCATCTAGGCAGTCTTGACAAGCTTTGTTGGGGGGGGGGGGGGTGGGTGTTGTTGGTTCCTTCCATCCATTCACTAAGTGTAACACCCAAATACTTACTGTGGATAAAATAATAGAAAGTAACAAAGGCAATTGCAAACTTAATATAAGTGACTGGTCTATATTATCATTAACCTGAGAATTTGGTTTATATTATGTAGATTGAACACTTGCCTATAAAATTCGTAATTCTGCATAAGATTTAGATAACCAATTGATATATTTCAATATCAAATATTATCATGAGTTATGTCAGCACAATAATAATGAGATTTCTTGATGACTACATTTTACAAGGGAGACAGAAATTAATAATTTGATTATCTCTTACAGCTGGCACATATATATATATATATGTATTATATATGAATTTATGGATCAGTGGAAAAACACATAGCGTTGCTATTTGTGAAGATATGCCATCAGTATAAAGCCTTGTGTGAGGATATAACTAAAGTTATAAATCTTGCAGCTTGTACATTACGCATGATTGAAGTTCCAGTAACAACCTTCAAAAACTCAGGCAAGCGCTGCTTGACAAAAGTTTACGAGTGTCAGCTATAACAGATTCTGAACTTGTGGACCATTTAAAGATGAGAAATGCTGCCCAGCAACCACGCATGAAATAGCCATACGCCTCCTAAGGGTTAGATATGTACCCCACGTTCGTGTAATATATATCAGTGATGCTCTAAAACAAATATTTTAGGTGCCAGCAGGAACTTAGGATTGATTCATTATACTCATTAAATCATTTGGCTGAGAGGAATGTGTTTGAGAAGTTATAGTCAGCCACTGAAAATAATACAAAAACTAATTTTAGTCTGAGAAATTCTGTTCAGCTGTTCAGCCTGTTCAGCAATTTACAGTTACCGAGCTCCGCATTATTAGTTCTCTTTTCTGAGCTTAGGCTAGCAATACACAGTTTCGATGTCACTTTTCTTGTCAAAAACATGTGCTAAATGCTCTTCTAAAACTGTTAAAAGGTGATATAAGATTTTCTAAATATAAATTAGAATATTCTAACAAAGAATGAGAAAATGATAAGTGTATATCCAAGAGTTTGGGTAATCATCCATACGTCTCCTTAATACTGAATTTCAGCTGCACTCAAGCTAAGTGAATTAATTCACTCTCTATCGATCAGAGATATACATGCAATAGTATATCACGTCATCAGTGTGAACTTATAGTAGCAGTAGGTGAGTGACTGGACCAATCAGATCATGATACACTGGTTATGGAGAGGTTAGTAATTCGCATTATAACATATAGGGCTAGTAGTAGTAAGTAGGTGAGTGGCGAACTGGCTAACTAGAACTTACATAGTAACTTATAGTAGCAGTAGGTGAGTGACTGGACCAATCAGATCATGATACAATGGTTATGGCGAGGTTAGTAATTCGCATTATAACATATATGCCTAGTAGTAGTAAGTAAGTGAGTGAGGGGCAAACTGACTCACTAGAACTTACATAGTAAGTTATAGTAGCGGTAGGTGAATGACTGACCCTATCAGATCATGACACACTGGTTATGACAAGGTTAGTAATTCGCATTATAACTAAAAGGCCTAGTAGTAGTAAGTAGGTGAGTGAGAGCCGAACTAGTTTACTAGGACTTATATGGTAACCTATAGTAGCAGTAGGTGAGTGACTGGCCCAATCAGATCATGATACACTGGTTATGGAAAGGTTAGTAATTCGCATTATAACATATAGGCCTAGTAGTAGTAAGTAGATGAGTGAGAGGCGAACTGGCTTACTAGAACTTACATAGTAACTTATAGTAGCAGTAGGTGAGTGACTGGTCCTATCATATCATGATACACATGTTATGGCGAGGTTAGTAATTCGCATTATAACTAAACGGCCTAGTAGTAGTAAGTAGGTGAGTGAGAGGCGAACTTATTTCATGAGACTGATAGATTTTGAACTTACAGAGTAACTTAAAGTAGCAGTAAGTTAGTGACTGGCCCCATCAGATCATGATACAATGGTTATGGCGAGGTAAGTAGCTCACATAGTTAAATATTGACCTAGTAATAGTAAGCAAGTGAGTGAGAGGCGAACTAGTTTACTAGAACTTACATAGTACCTTATAGTGGCAGTAGGTGAGTGACTTGCCCTATCAGATCATGATACAATGGTTATGGCGAGGTAAGTGGCTCACATAGTTACATATTGGCCTAGTAATAGTAAGCAAGTGAGTGAGAGGCGAACTAGTTTACTAGAACTTACATAGTAACTTATAGTAACAGTAGGTGAGTGACTGGCTCTATCAGATCATGATACACTGGTTATGGCGAGGTTAGTAACTCACATATTAACATATAGGCCTAGGAGTAGTAAGTAAGTGAGTGAGGGGCGAACTGGCTCACTAGAACTTACATAGTACCTTAAAGTAGCAGTAGGTGAGTGACTGGTCCTATCATATCATGATACACTTGTTATGGCGAGGTTAGTAATTCGCATTATAACTAATCGGCCTAGTAGAAGTTAGTAGGTGAGTGAGAGGCGAACTAATTTCATGAGACACTGATAGATTTTGAACTTACATAGTAACTTAAAGTAGCAGTAGGTGAGTGACTGGACCAATCAGATCATGATACACTGGTTATGGCGAGGTTAGTAATTCGCATTATAACATATAGGCCTAGTAGTAGTAAGTGAGTGAGTGAGGGGCGAACTGGCTCACTAGAACTTACATAGTAGCTTATAGTAGCAGTAGGTGAGTGACTGGCCCTATCAGATCATGACACACTGGTTATGGCGAGGTTTGATGGTCCCATCTCTGTTAGTACTTTATCTAACCACTGTAAAGGTCCTTTTAGATGTATCTCTATCCAACATGGCGTATTGGTAACGTCCTGTCTGTGGTACTCTGCTCCCCATCCCTAACAACAATCATTCGATAAAGAATCAAAATATTAGTGTCAGACCTACTAGGCCATGTTTGGTATGGTTTGATAGATCTCAGGCTGGTGATTTATTGCTTCACCTGACCAATATGTTCCACTATGATCCTTGCTAATATATTAAAAAAAAAGAACCTAAAATGTTATTTTCTACAATTTTTATTTTCCTAATTTTTCATTTGCTTTACGAACTCACAATATGTGATTTACTGGGGTATTATATTCAATTTTCTAATAGGAATAAAACTGGATTTAAGTATTATAAAATTGGTCACGTACATCGTGTCCTAGAGAACCTAAAGTGGTTTCGTAAGAGGAAAAGTGCCCCATTTCACACAGGCTTGAAATTTTTGCTAACACAGCTTCATGCTAACACTAACTCCAAATCATTACTTTACATTTCAGTAAGCACAGAAAGATTTATCTTATCCATCATGGCCGGAAGTTGTCCAAATCAAAAATGTGTCAACACGCTCTGAAATAGTGTGTTTTAGCTGCAGTATTACAATTGCCCAAGGTAAAATGACTTGAACAGTAAAATTAAATAATGAAAATGAAAGTTTGAGGTGTACAAACAAAACTAATCATGATGTGTATGTTTCTGATCGACAACCTAATTAGTAATTTAGGTAGCCAAAGTAATTTTAGAGAGTATTTGGTGTGACGGACTGAAGTCAAATTTTAAAGTTACAGGTGGGTACACATTGCATCCCAGGGGGGGGGGGACAAATTTATGCAAATATTTTTAACTCGACGCTAGCCTGGTACACACCTTGACAAAGCTCATTCTGATGGTACACATCTTTGTGAGCTCATAGACAGCCTCAAATCCATGATTTACTGACCGAGCAAGAAGGGCGGCAAACTCCTGATAGTTAAATATCTTTAAACTGCAACCTGTTGAAGAAACAAAATATGACAATGTTGCAAACTTTGTTCGATCTTTCACAGTTCCAGATAAAGTTATAGGAGTCTTCTGATTAAATACAAAGCGATGATCTTTGGTACCGCGTATGTATAATGAAATTCTAAACGGTTCATAAGAAAAGCCGTGGTCAATCCTCACAACAAAAACTATCACAAACACAAGTACACAATGCAGTATATCCGCAATCATACACGACATGTGAATTCATTAAGGCCAAGTTTAATCATGCACAGCACCATATGAATTGATCGGAGATTAACTCTGGCCTATGAGTATTTATGCACCGTAGGGACACTGCCACAAAGAAGGCCAAATGACCTGTTTGTATCTCCTAAAAAGGACACGCCCCTTTTTTTCAAGCATATGTGGCTTTCATCTTAAGGTAAGTTCATACTAGGGTGTTTTCTGATTATTTTTAAAAATCACCAGCATTTCTGAAAAAGTTGTCTTCTCTTTCTGATATTCTCATATTTTCCATAATCAAAAACATTGCGATGGTAAGACACTCTCCGATATCATCCAAAAATCGTCAGCATTGCTTAAAACAACAAAAAACGTCCTAGTGTAAACTCACCTTTAGGAACTCATTCCCATTTGAATTTATTATACCGCTAAGGTGTAAAAAATAACCGCCGAGCTGAATGGATTGGTGTGCAGATGGACAGTAGTAGGTGAACGTACCTGGTGGTATTTTACAGACTGTTGTTGGGTGAAAGTTATGATGATAATTACAGCTTCTACTTTGTATGAATATACTGGTATCACTTAGACACTCAGCGTACACCTCTCCTCCTACGTAATACAGCTGTGCTCCTGTAACAACGAGCAAACAAACATCAACAATAACAACGAGCAAACAAACATTAACAATAGACAAACATAAAATAACATTCCATCAGGGGGAGATAATATGAGTTTTTATAATCGAGGATTGCGTAAAACAAACAGTTAGTTCTCACACTGATCATGTGATATACTATTGCATGTATATCTCTGATCAATAGAGGGTTAATTAATTCACTTAGTAGTAGTACCATCACAAGGAATTCGGTGTGACGACCCATGTTTAATTCTTTTCCATTAGGGGTGGGTACATGTTGGGTACTGCTACTCAATTGACTCTAACGATCAGAGATACACATGTTAATAGTGTAATCTCCATATCAGTGTGGTTAGTTCTAGTAATTATTACAGTATGGGGTTGCTTTTCGGAGTAATCCCCCTTGATCACTTACAGATGAGACTATAACTTCTCAAAATTTGCCAGGCCAAAATTTGGGATCTGCTCCAATGATAGAATATATAAAAAAATTGCAAATTCATGGTTCCATCTGTTCAGCGCCACTTATAATGAGGGACAACTCCTGACACAACCCCACTGCATGCATGGCAAAACAACATCAACATTGACAACAACTTTGTGTCATGCGAGTTCATAACAGTGACTGAATATTTTTATGACGTATTTTGAATCGGATTTGAGGCAAAAACTCTGAAACTATGTGTTCTCTTCCTTATGGGACGTCATAAAAACGAGGATTGGATTTAGTTTTTTCCAATTGGCAATTTAATACCATTGTAATACATTAGAGTTTCATGGAAGGACAACTGCAAAGAAGCTCAACTTCCAAAACAAACATCACATCACAACATTATTGATAACATGTAAAATCCATTACATTGACAGAACCTTCGCCGGAACTAAATAATCACAAAGTCAGCAAAGTGTATATGTGAATCTCAGGAGAATACATTTTGTGTGAGGCATCGTTAAATTTGTATATAATTTGGGTTAAGAGTTTATAGTGGTAACTTTTCCAAATTGTGAATTAGCTCACAATCTAACTCGGATTGCATATGCCAGAACTATATCTATTGATACTGAATCCTGGGTCTAAGTGCATAGCACGAAAACGAATTTAGTGAAGGCTGACAAAGTCATTGATAAGAGGGAGGTGAGGTGGCGCCTCCAACCAATACTAGTGACAATAAACCACAAGCTAACTAACCTCTGCCTATATGACGTCGTGTATTCTCTATAGTTGAGTTTCTGTTGACGTTACTGAGCAGACCCAGACAGAACCTGCTGTTGTTACTTGGGTCTGTGAACCCATCTATGGTCACCGAGTTACTGCGCGCCTAAAACGAATATTCAGTGTAAACTGGTTAATTTAAACTTGATAATTCAAAATTCCTGTTAGTTCATACAAGGAAATTTGGTCCCTTCAGCCAGATCTCAATGCATTCTAATTTCACATAATTCTTACTTGCTTAATTAGAACAAATTTTGGTGGTCCCCAGAGGTTTGAATTAAGTGAACTGCACTGTATTAACGGTGAAATAAGCTTGTCCATCACTGCGTCTCAAGTTCACTTGATATACTATTGCATGTACATACATGTACATCTCTGATCATTAGCAAGTGAATTAATTCACTTAGCGCGAGTACCATTACAAGGAATTCGGTGTGACGACCCGAGTTCAATTGTACTAATTAAGGATGGATACATGCGAGGTACTCATAATAAATTGACTCTAACGATCAGAGATACACATGATAATAGTGTAGTCGGGATGTCAGTGTGTTGTCCATTTGCATGTCAAGTCTTCATTGAAAGATTTGAATAATTTCACAAATAACAACATCTTAACTTAATTTCCATTGGCAAAAACGAAAGATAACTCCTCTCACAATGAACATTCCCCGCAATTAGTGTATCATATTAAATCTGTGCCACAGCAAAAAGGTACATGTATAGTTCACATAACAAGTCTGAATATGTATAAGTCAAGAGATGTGCATATAAGGATGCTTTTTCCGAGATGTGTTTGTTATGCTTTGCTCATTCTCAACATTGACAGAGTTGATTGGTAGTCTTCATAATATTGAGACCGGGACCTTTCTTTGACACTTTTTATTGGCAACTATCATTTCAAATGGAAATCTTGTCCACAATACGCTACCACTTGTATCTATTTTAGGGAACCTTACTGTAAAGGTTAATGGACTAAGTTATATACTATTGTACCATGTTCTGACACTGAAAATATTTTTTTTATTTTTAACTGATGTGGTAGAGTTGTGCGCTGATACAGCACTAGACTTTGAAATAATCAAACTTTCCTAACGGAGTTCCAAAAGAAATACAAAAAAAAGGAATTAATCAATAATCAATTAAACAGATCAGTCACTGTACCTGGTATAGTTCTCCCACGCGGTTATTGAGCTCATAATAGACTATAGAACACCAATGTATCGGCTCCTGGTAGCTCACAGGTTGTACTTTCTGTCAACATAAAGTAAACAACTGTCAGCATGATTAAAATAATGATAATGATTAAAAATTAAATAAAATGTTCACATAAGAGTTCACCATTGTATCTTGGAATTATCCTCCCTAAGGTTGTAACATTCAAAGAGCAAACAACTCCATCTTTGGTACTATCGTCGCGCAGATATATGCTACCGCCCTTGTATATACATAAAGGGAGAGGCAATGAACTTCACATATCCACACAACTAACTGCATCATGCTAGACAATATCATTGTTTCCACTTTCAATGACATACCAATACATGCTCGTTCATCATTGAATGTCAAATGTTTTCAAAATGCAGTCTAAATTGTCATGCTTCACTTTTGTTTGATTAATTATTGCTTTGTTTTTTCAGAGTTTTTTATTTTGGGCTTATTCTCCAAAACATTACAAACGAATGATATTTATGTCTTATCTGTAAAGAGTAATCTTAACCACCGCGCCGTGAAAATCACAAAATTAGCTCATATATATTACAGGAGAATAGCAGAGCACCCCGTGTGTAAGTGTCTTAGAAGCGCTGACATTTGACGCTTTGCTTACGGGCATCAATAAATTCAGGTTGGTTATCTTGGAACCGTAGCAACAGCACTTATTCAAATGTGCTTGAGTTCTTAAACTGAAAAGTCGCCCCACCTGCACTGGAAAAAGATTAGCTTTCATGGGCAAATATAAATAGCTCAATTGGGCTGGTTTTAGCACTGTCCGTACGGTGCAGAGAGGCTCGTATTACAGAGTCGATCCGCAACATTGTGGCCTTTTATTAACTTACCGTATTTGAGGAGACGGACGATGGTAGCCCTGGAGAGGCGGCTCCTTGTGAGGCCGATGGGCCGGTCTGTTGATGATCCATATCCTCGTTGGAGTTTGGGGGTCCGCCCCCGTTACTGCTGCTAGCCTGTGGTGAGGGGACTGAGGCTGGAGAGCCTATCATAGATCTATCATCTATCACCTGATAGCCAGGTGGAGGGGAATCAGCTGTAAAAGCAAAGAAAACAAGAGGTAAGTGAGAATCATTGCTAACAACAAGTTCTTGATCTTAAAGTGTTGGTACTCTGCAATATAAAGATTGTCATTGGAATGAAATTTTGCCATTTTGATTATTGAAAAACCACTAATAATGTTAGTTCCACGTTTTACTGAACTTGGCAAATTTGTTCTAGTCTCATCCTCCAGTATAATGGATAACTTTATAAGGATCGAGCTGGCTAAAAAGAAGTTCGCAAGTTTCCCTAAATTACTCATACATCCTAGAGACTAGAAAGCAACTGAGGAGTGTGAGGCTATAAATAAACCCCCTAGAGAATGCAGCAAGCTTTCAAATACTGCATTAGGCAGCCTTATAGACAACGTTATAGACAACGTTATAGACACAGTTATAGACAACGTTATGGACAACCTTAGAGGCAACCTTATAGGCAACCTTATGGACAACCTTACAGGCAATCTTACAGGCAACCTTTAGTTAAAGGCTGATATAGTGAAGTTCCACATACCTGGTAAGTTTGAGTATTGACTGTTGGGGCTGGCCGGACCTGGACTGTTAGCAGTAGCTGGACTCTGTGGGAAGCCTTGTGGATAGCTGACATTATGAGGCATAGATAGCTCCTGCACCTGTTGGTATGGTAGTAGTGAGTGTGGTGGTGGGTTAGCTGGATACTCCGAGTAACGAGGCACCAACACCGGGGGTAAAACTACAAAAATAATCAACACCTGCCGTAAAGCTACAATAATATACAACAACACCGGCGACAAAACTACAATAAACAACACTGGCGGTAAAACTACAATATAAAACAACACCAGCGGTAAAACCACAATATATACAATAAATTATAAGAATAATGTATAGGATATAATGTTAGATAAGAAAACAATAAAAATGCAGGAAGTTAGCCATTTCAGAGGCTTGAAATAGCGAAATTTATGGCTATCTTACATAGTATTATAAACTCCAACCATAGCTAGTGAAAATTGAGGCTAGCTGACGTTAATTCACCCCAAAATTCTTTATTTTTGCGGCAATCTTCCACGACATCCAAATAGGATATTATAAGGTCTATGTTAACAAGTCCCAACATGATAAAATATAGAACATCAAAATTTTGCTTTGGCAAATTGCAAATCGAGGATATGGTTCAGTCAATACAGGGATATGCAACTCAAATTGGTCAATCTTCCAAGAAATAACTGAATTTGTAAGACATTCCAGGAAATCACATGAAATACCCACTGGCTGTATGGCTTGAGCATAGGAGCATAACAGTCTGCGAATTTAACATTTAATTATTTCTGTCAGTACCAGCAAAGTTTGGTATTTTTCTCAAGTGGAGGCTGTCTTCATCTGTGACCAATTAAACACAGGATACCAGACTTAATCCATAAGTTTGACATTTAATTTTATGAGCCATTTATTCAAAAATATTTGACAGGTTAGACTGATATTTAACGCATTTATGCCACCACCTCGTTGCCAACTGTAGAATCCTTGATTAATTTGTTATAGCTTAGACAAACAGGCTGGAAAATTGGATTTAGACTCTTCAAAAACTCAAGATTATTGACTCCGCCACTGGCACGGCCCAAGGGGAGGTAAAACGGAGGTAAGGTGATGTATTATTAACGAAACAAAATTCATATTCCAACATTTTCTGTTGATTTGTCATAGCACCATGTTTATCTCAAAAACAGTCCCGGCCTGACAGCGAAAAGTAACAACAAATAGTCATATACTTCCTGATCAGAAAAAAAACCAAACGGTTGGAATTTTGTTTTGTTAAACTGCCACTAGCTAGTAAGGAGATCCGTATTGCACTGTTGACTAACACAAATTTTAAAAGTACACATCAATCAGTCATCCTGTAACAGCGGGAGGAAACATGGTTCCCTAAACGAAAAAACTATTTTTTTTGTAAATTCCCCATAGACATGTAAATTTTCCCTGACCAAGGAGTTAAAGACTTTAACTCTTTGCCCTGACAGTATATCTTTGCCAGATTTTTTTTTGTACTGATCAATTGACTGACAGGACCCTTTAGTTTAAAAGTACACAAACCAGTCATCCTACGACAGCGGAGGTAACCTCAATTGCTGACTCATATGTATATATATATTTACATGTATATACACACTGAAGACAAATACTGCATATTTAAATGGATACACATTGTATGCATCTCATGTCTACATACATGTTGTATATAGGCATATACATGTATACATCATATAAACACAAACAGCATTTTTGTGAGTTGAGCAAGTCATGATTCAACAGGGTCCCATATGTTGAGGTAATCCAAATTGAATGAATTTTTAACTTATTCATGACGGTTTTAATATGTCAATGAAAAACTACCACTGCAGTGCTAAACATGCTTGAAACAAGCTATCGATTCAATTTGACAATTTCTTGGACAGGTTGCTCCATTCAGACCTGTGAATATTACACTCATGTTTGGCTTGGTATGGTGTCTTTAGATCTGCCTGGACTCTGCACCCTCTCGTGTTAATTTTACAAGAGTTCTGAATTAAGCCGAGAAGACTACACTGATGACGTGATATACTAGAAATGTATGTATATCTCTGATCGATAGATGGTGAAGTAAATCATTTAGTAGGAGTACCATCACGAGAAATTTGGTGTAAAGGCCCGTGTTCAATTTTAACAAATAGGGGTGGGTACCCGTTAGGTACTAATATTAAAGTGACTATAATGATCAGAAATAGACATGTAAATAGTGTAGTCTCAATGTCAATGTGCGAGTACACTGACATCGTTATTGAGACACCAAGGACCACTACCTGGACACTCCAAGTCTTTAACTTCTTGGACACTCTAACCTCCAATTTGGAATTTATCAGAAGTTTTGGTTGAATTAAGCTGGTAAATTATATCCCCGTTGCGACATCAAGGACGACTTCCTGGTTACACCCTCCAATTTGAAATCGAACAGGAGTTTGTATGTCTAGAACAGTGCACTATATCCGTGTTGCAATGTCTAGAACAGTACACAGTATCCGTATTGCAATGTCTAGAACAGTACACTATGTCCCCATTGCGATGGCCAGAACAGTACATTGTATCCCCATTGTGATCTCTAGAACGGAACCCTATAGCCCCATTGCGATGTCTAGAACAGATCACTATATCCCCATTGTGATGTCTAGAACAGTACACCATATCCCCATTGTGATGTCTAGAACAGTACACTGTATCCCCATTGCGATGTTGAGGACTTACCTGGACTCTCTACCCTCTTGTAGTGGTAGGGGTTTATACAGACGCTCTTATTCTCCTTGTTATTGAAAGAGAATTTACAGCACTCTAACGGTTTGAGCTCGTGGTGAGACTGTAAGTCGGGCCATCTCCATACTCGACAGTATATCACATGGGGTAAGCCTTTACGATGAGATACCTGACAATATAAAAGAGAATATGTCATATAATTATATAGAGTGTAAGCTGGTTAATTCAGAATTAATAATGCAAAACTCCTGTTAATTCAGACAAGGAAAATTGGTCCATTCAGGCAGGATCTCAATGCATTCTAATGTCACTTAATTCAGACTGTGTTTAATTAGAAGAAATTTTTGTTGCTCCAGAGGTTTGAATTAAGTGAGCTGCAATGTAATATACTAATGACAAGTCTTGTTGGCATGTTGTAAGTCTTTTTAATGAGACACCCAGCTGCAATACACAACATCAACTTCGATCAAATTTGCCTGCATAGGGGGAAACTCCAAATGCAGGCAAATTTCATCAAGCTTCATCTAGCAATATACATTAATGCTACTACCTGAACTTCCAATCAACAAAATAGGATGGCGTATCGATACAGAGATAATTCACCATAATAATCATGCTCAGAAAAGCTGCTGAATCCCAAGAATCTACACACAGTAAGTATTTTCCACATGTTGGGCAGCGGCAGAAAGTCTTGTTTATTTCAAATATAAAGAAGCAAACTTGCGAAAGATGCATCGCATGTGGCATGAATTTTCTTTTCATAAACAGTGATTATCCCAAGCAAGTTCCAGTAGACACACATTTCCTCATCATAGACATCTAGTGCAACTTTCACAGAGAGTATGAGGAAAACATAAACATATTATGTCTATGGAGGAAAATGACTATTCCTAATCATAAAAAAACGTCAGAAAAAAAACATATTGCCACTTTTTAAGGGGAGATTATACAGGTCCATTTCGTATATGCACTAACCTGAAGCCTTCCATCTAGTGATCGAGGTATACACACACATTTACTGGGCTCTCCTGGTCGACTCAGAGCCTTCTCCAAATCCTCCAATGCACCTAAAATAAGTGAAATACTTGTAATAATTAAAGGCTACCCAAAGACCAAGGCATGTTATAGTCAGGCAGTTACTTATGATAAAGTTTTGACAGATTTGCTTGGTAAAGAATTCAATGGTCTACTTGGCATGAATTATTAATGGTGGAAAAAGTGCCTCCTATAATGGAGGGTAACTCTCATTCTCTGCATTATGATGTCACAATCTCTTGGAAGTGCCTGTTCCTTGTATTGCACTTCCTGGTAACTGTGACATCATTATGCAGAGAATGCATCAATAATTCATGCCACGTAGAGCATTGAATTTTTGAAAATCATTGAATATCTGACAATATTTTATCATAGCCCAAGTAACTAACTGCCTGATTATAACATGCTTCGGTCTTTGGGTGGTCTTTAAACACATAATTAATGGTGTTGTGTAGATATTGGTACCACCACACCATCTACACGGATCAAGAAATAGCTACTGGTCAGGGTAGGCCATGACACAAATTCGTCTACAAGACGGGCTAGACCGACTAGACCCGCTCCATCTAGTCTTAAAGGGGTCAATGCACCCAAATAAACATTCTGAAACAATAATTCATTGCATTGAACAACAGCCTGTTAACCATTCAGCTCACCTCCCAACTCATATTCTAAAGAAGGGGTACAAGCTCTCCGCCTGGGCCAAAATAGCATGGCATAATGTAGGACCTAGCCATTGAACTAGCTACGTGGTATGGAGATAACTCCCAAAATAAAACGGGCATACTGAAATTTGACGTAGCATAGATTCAACATTATAAGCCTTCTTGCAAAAAATTTCATAGCCAGGGTGTGACCTTGCAACAGCGCTGATAACTAAAGCAATGGGATTATCTAACGTTCAAACGATTACAACGTCCAACTATCAAACACATAGAATTATTATTACACTCTATTATATAAACTCACGTCCATTTTTTCTTTGAGGTTATATAATAGACTATATAAAAACTCTATGTGTTAGACAGAATATATTAGAAATAGAATATAGTCTTCTATATAACTCTGTGACTAGACATACTTCCTCACTTACCTTTTTCTTTTTTAAGCTTTTTGACGAGGGAGTCGACAGCTTTCTCCGCCCATTTCTCCTCCTCGTCTCCCTGCTTCCAGCCGAGGAGTTTCTTAACAGCTGGAGATGTGAAGGAGAAGAGAGAGTTGAGACTGGACAGTCCGGTACTCATCCTGCTGCTGCCTCTTCTAGTGCTGCTGCTGCCTCAAAACTCTGACCTTATAACCTCAGCCTGTTGGAGAAACGAAAATAAGTTTTATACTACCAGCCTAGCTTAAAAGTCTGGCTACACATGCCTTATTTTCCATAGCATTAGGAAACATGAAATTAGCTGCCCAATCCTTATCGTACTGAAAGTGCCACTGATCGTACTGAAAGTGCCCGATGGAAAATACGGCGTGTGTAGTCACAGCATAAATCATATTACCAGGGGTCTTTAAATTAAAAAAAGCCATAGTTGCAGTCAGATTGCTCACGAAATGAGTGAGTGATAGCTGCTAGGGTCTCGTTCAAACATCGTTCGCTCATTGATGGAACTATCCGCATTCTGAGTGAACGATTTGGGAGCGGTCTTGTCTAATTGAAAGACCAAGAGGGTGATGATTTGCTGGGACTGTTGTTCTGTGGTTTGTGCAGTGAGAAAATGAAATTACAACTGTAAGTCTTAATAGTATTAAATGTTCCAACTTTGTTTACAGTCAACACAGAACTTTTCCGCCAAAAGATTTATATATTCTTTTATAATGTGTCCTCCTCAAACAAGCTATAGGGGTGATACGGTAGTAATCACCATCATCCACACCACGAACCGCAGCTCATGATTATCAATGCTGCAAGATCTGGAAGGGCCTAGCTGACTTGTGCGTGGTCAATGGATGGTCTTCCCCCTCCCTATTCAACAGAGCCGTCAACAATAGAAGAGCTTACTGATCCTGCAACTCGGTTAATGGTGAATCACAAACAGCTGCAGTCCACCAATCCTTGCCATATCAGATTAAAAAGGCAAAAAATGACAAATTTAAAAGCCTGCAAGAATAATCTGTCAATACTCAAATCTGTCAGAACAATCAACTAGACTAAACTAAACTAGCTACACAGAATCCCTTACAGAATCCCTTACAGAACACATCGGACTATTTGCAGAATGCCAAAGAGGACAGCATCAAATAGCGTTGAAATACTTCCAACTCTAAAATCCATTTGTAAACTGAAGCTTTTTATTGCACCAAACAGTGACATAGTTGGCTAATGGTGTAAATTTATCGTTTTGCACCGAGCTAAAAAGAATGAGTGATAGCCTGCAGCCAAAGTTAAAACTCTTTATGACAAAGCCATTGAAGTAAGGGATTATAATGTGAGATGGTTATCAAAAAAAAAGCTTATAATGAGCTCCTGTACAAAGGAAGCAAGGTGATGTGCACAAGCTCAGCGAAGTGCAGTCTTAGAGAAACAACAAAAAATCAAGATGCTACGGGCAGCTAGATCTCCATGAAACCAAGAAGTCCTATGAAGTTCCAGCAGAACATTGCCTTTTCTCAACAACAGGAACAAGAAGAAAGTGGGCCAATTAGTTGATCACCGCAATAACCAGACTTGTGGCAAACCAACACTATCCATAAAACATGTCTAGATCACTTTCAGATCAGGTCACACACACTTGTCTTATTCTTGGCAGCTACTGGCAGCTAAATCTGGAAATATTAAGGTCCCAGGTGTAGTGTCTAGCCTCAAGCCAACACAAAACGCTCAGCCGTCAAAACAAAAGCCATGCTTTGCAAGGAAATGAAATTCCTGCAGCACATTGAGTAATTCCCTAATCACGTCTTCAGGTGATTTTGAGCGACAAACCTCGCACGATGTCGAGAGGAAATTAAATCATTCCAGGCCGACAAACTTTTTCTAGGTGCTCATCTCAGAGCATCAAGAGTATGCCGTGACATTATGTAAGCCTGTCTAAATGTGACAGCGGCCTAGTCTTAAACTGAAGCGAGCTCACAAAGGGCAAGGTCAACTCATAAACACAGGGCAAGACCTGGTGGCAATAACCAAACCCTGACAGTCAAGATAAAGATATTAAAACAATAGCCCAGCTGTGCAGATATGAAAATCAGACAGACATTGAGGATGAAATTGTGGTCAAAGAACAGTTTAGGGTGGAATACCCTGCCACCACCCTGAGCAATCAACAATGAACGAAGAGCCAAACAATGAAATCATGAGCTACAATCTCTAAAAAAAACTCCCAAAAACTAGTTCAAATAGATCACAGAATCACTAATGAAACATCATTAAGTGCCACTAATGAGTATCAGTGTGGATAGCTTTTGTGCTCAAGATGCATGTTGGGGGTTGTATGTGGGACAACACCTAGTACCCCCAACAGTCTCTCACCAAAAAGTGTAGAGTACCCAAGCTTGGAAGAAAGCACTGCAGTTCTTTAATTGGGTACAATTTGTATCCAAAGTGCTCAACAGTGCACATAGGACATAAATTCAGGGCATTATCTTGCACAGCGCCAAATGAAATGCTTAAATGAAATGCGTTTGAGAATTGCTGTTCATAATCACTACATTAATACAGTGATATAGGGTCTGATTGATCATCAGATCCGGACAGCACGGAACCAGGAAACTGCATACACCCTGACTGTATGTTGCATACCTTAAATACAAGCATGTCTCCAACCGACCAACAGTAACTGTTAATAATGCTGCAGACAGTCTGCAAGCTCTAACTGATCATTAACTTTCAAATTACACGCTGAACAATGTTAGCAAAATCTGACAGACAAAAGGGTAGAGTGTGCTTCTTCCACAAGATTGAAATGGCTGGCATTCAAACTATGTATGACAAAATAACGAAAAATAGCTGAATCCCAAGTATATAGGCTACTTGATGAACAAAGAGCAACGATCAAATGAAACTGAACGGATATTGATGTCCCAGAAAGCTATGCATTGAACCACTTTGCAACACGTTAGACTCCACTAACTTGATTTTCCACCAAAGGCTGCTGGAAATACCCTAAAGATGAGATATATGTTAATATCATCAGGGATCAAGGTGAGCCAAACCTTCCTAGTCATTATGCCTTTAGACCGAATTGGGTAAGATATTGTAAAAGTTCGCATCAGGTTAGATCTACAATGACATACATATGGAACCAAATCATCACATAGCTTAGGTGATGACTCATTGTCCTCTTGGAAAGCACATCACAAGATCGTTAATTTTGATTATTTGAGAGAACCCTATCTGCTCAAACGCACAAAAATATACACAGTGTATATTCTACCATCAAACATACATGGTCAGAATCAAAAGAAATGGATTTCAATTGATGGTTTGGAAGCCTAACTTGATAGATAGTAGTAGCAGCCCATGTGTCTGTAGCGATACATTTTCTCCTCCAATCTGGTCCATTAACTAAATGAATTCCATCACCATCTGGCATTGAATTGCTTGGGAGCCTCTAAATTCTTTGTAGAAGCCTACAGAGTAGGTACAGGTACCACAGGCCAAACTACTCTGTCCCACTGGCTTGCAAACCCTGACTCTCACCATGGTGGTGAAACCGGTATCCTGAACTTGGAACGGATTACATACAAACAGAGTGCCACATTACCTGAGCATTCAAAACTATGAAGCGGTGATCATGCCGGCAAGTACCAAGTACCGTTTGTTCCTTTTTTTAACTCGTACACAAACAGGGTTCCTGGTGATCAGACAGACGGTCACAGTGTCATTCATGTAAATTATTATTGTCCTCACTTTACTAGGTCTAGTAAGACTCAGGCAAATGGAGTAAGTATTACACTACTACTCTGTTGTCAGCTGACTTTCTCAGAACAGAACGACTACACTAACTTTAACTAACTTAGTCTTAGAGTTAGGTTAGTCCCATTTACAAAATTTATGAATAAAAAAATGATTCAGGCCAATGTGAAACAAACAAACCAAGTTATAATGATTATTATAATGTATACATGACTGGATTCCACTCAATAAACACAGCCACTGGATCAACATCAATGCAATCCACCACCGCCACACCATGAGTGATCAACAAACAACAATAATTGTGAATTTACTGAAATATATATATAATAAAAATAAAGACATGAAATAAAAATAATTTCAGCAAGCAACTTTTATGACTTACCAAACACTTTTTGAGCAATCTCAATCTGTTACACCAATCACAAGAGTGTGACCTTCAACACTGAGTCACAATTGGATTTCATTTGCTATTGTCAGTCACTACAGTCTATTATGCAGCACATTCACTGTTTTTTTGGGTTGATAAATTTGGCAAAATGAGTGAATCACTTCATCTCATTACACTTTAGTGATTTGCCCAGGATATTGATGCGCAAACCTATAAATGCTCTTTTCACCTTCCCAGATTACCAATTATGAATAATGAATCAAATCTTAATACATTTTAGGAACAAAAATCCTCAATTTCAACTCCAAAATTAGTATTTTATCAACAAATCTTGTGAAGTGAACAAAGTCAAAGTGTTTTAATTTCAGAGTAGTGATACAAATTAGGGGCCAGACAGTCTGGCGCCAGTGGACCATGTAATCAACTAGAGTGTGGGGGTTTCAAAAGCCAGACAGCATATATCTTATGAATTGAAAAGAGTCTCAGTCTACACCGGATACAGCATGGTAACTGTTGTTGTTGTAACAAATTTTCTATTTTCCGTACTGTCCAGACTTCACAGAATATGTACATGTAAGCAGGGAGAATGGAAGGGGGAGGAGCCTGCACTCGATAGGCCACACCTCTTTTTATAACATCATCTTACTTACGTTTTGGAGTTGTGCCCTCACAACGAAACCATGATTAATGAATGGAAAAGTGTGGGTTGACAACTTCTCAAGTGACAAATCTATGACTTTCCAATGGAAAGTTCAAAAATAAAATATCATTTATGTTGTATTGTAGAATGAAATTATTCTTTATTATTCTTCTTATGGCTGAAGAATACATGTGAAAGGGTAGTAAAACAATTCTTAGAGCTAAAAACAATCATCTTGATAAACAAATCTTACAGGGCAAGGTACCCATAATAGTATCAATTTTTCGAGTTGTTTCATTGAGGAAAAGAAACTTAGCTTGTGAATCTGAATATTATTTCAGCACATGTGGTTAGGGGGTGTTGAGAGCTGTCCAACAATATCCCATTTACATACCTACTGTCACTAGAAGGCTGGGAATCTTACAGAATGTGGTGGTTTAAGGAGCGAAATATGTCGGCATGGGCCTTTCATTGATGATTAATGAGTGTTATTAGCACAATTGTGTTGTAATAACTTGTCCAGTACATAATTCAAGTGCTCTGGATTAGTTGGTGACAATAATTTTTAATGGATTGGTATATTTCATGGCTAAAGCATAAAAAAATGAGTGTGATGTATCTATTAAAATACTTATTTCAGCCGTAATCAACATCTATTCACCAGTACTTGTCTGTGATTGGCTAATACTACTAGTGCAAGCTCCTCCCCTTCCATTCTCCCTGATGTAAGTGAGAATTTGTTTTATTCGGAATTTGTATGACATGAGTTATGGGTAACTGTCTTGCTGATGATCGATCTGCTTGTATACGGATATATCTAACGTATTTGCCATATGTTTATGTATAGTATTTCTATCAATAGTTAGTGTAACAGTGAGTAGGCTACAAGTACATTCAATCAAGGACTCCTGAGTCCCTCCTTAGGGCTATTCTAGGTCTGAAGTCTTGATGTTGCTGTCATCAGGGAGGGTGTAAGGCTGTCTTGACAAGCTTTGTTCGAACTAAGCTTGTCAAGACAGGCTAGGAGGGTGCATATATGTCATACATTCACTTTGTACATGAATTTAGGAGTTGTCAAGTTTGTGTATACTGTAAGTCATGAATTTCAGAATTAATTCAAATTAAATTGGATAATCATCAAGTCGTTGAAAGAAGTGGCCACCACTGCACTGGTGATATAACTAGTTTTGCTTACTATGAAGTAATGAGATTGCCTGGCTTCAGTAAGGATGCCAAGTTTGCGGCTCTGTTCTTGTATATGGGCATTGATGCTCATGAGGTGATGTCGTTGCTCGGTGCTGACATGCTTCCCACGTTTTTGAATCGGTCTTTTGGGTAGTATTTAATTTTATCATTCTACCCAACGTAAAAATATGTATGACATAACCGATTTACATTGTATGGGTTTTATATAGCCTTGAAGTGTCAACATATGCATTTATCATTATAATAAATTCCACATTAGGGTAGCCATTGTTTTAACTCATATTAAGATAAGTGGTGTTTTGAAACTATGAAAAATCCCTTACAAATGTTCATATCTATTTCACGCCATGATAGCTTGATCATGTATTCTCCGTTTTGCCTGCGTTCGGAGTTGCCTCATTCGAAAATGGGATCAACCAGATAACAGGAAAATTTGATTAATATTTATTTATTGCAGAGCTAGGTGTTGGCCAGCAGTTGTGCCCCCTTTGCTTCTTTTTAACAAAAAATTGTTTTTCTATTCCAGCCTATTGAAGAAAACAAGATACAGAAATGGCTACCGCATCTAAGAGTAAGAATGTCTTGATTGGGTGTAGTGGAAGCGTTGCCTCAGTAAAACTTGAACCTCTTGTTGCCTCAATCAAGAGTTGGTTGGAAAATGCCTCCATCAAAGTTATTCTTACGGAGTCAGCTCAGCACTTCACAGCAGTCAGAGAATGCACCGAGGCTGTACAGTATTACACAGACGCTGATGAATGGGCCGTGAGTATCAATTCAGTTCAATGGATCGACCTGACATTTTTTTCAGGACTCGAGCCATGGAGATACCACCCGGGCGAGCGGATAGCATCAAAGAACATTAGCATGGCCTTTCAAGTCCAGGTGACAGCAGATTTTTTTTATGTTTTCATCTCAGCTCTATATGGGCCTATGGGAATGTATGTATGTTTCAAGGGCGAGCCAAGAGGTGACGACTCAGCTCAAGCTAGGCCGACCTCAAAATCCACATAGAAACGGATGGTGTATGTCACATGTGCAATCTGAGCCTTTAGATAGCTACATATATGACATCTAGTCTGAGCCTTTAGATGTCTCCTTGGTAAAATATGCTGTTGTGCAACACTGAGATCACACGTGCTGGTAGAGGGGGGGGGCTATTCGAACGCTGGAAAAATGGATAAAACTTGATCTATGTTCTCTCTAAATTTATTTTTATGTGACCCTTTCAAAGGCTATGATCTTTACAGTTTAATAATTGCAATTAGTTGTCTGTATATAGATCACAGAGTTGTGACTGAATTGATACAGTCAGCTAGAGATTCTTGCACGTCAACTTAGCACCCAGGCTCCACACTACAATTGTTGAAGACCTAACATTTCACATATTAATAAAAGTAGATATTCGACCCTGCAGATACTGATATTTATATTTGTTGCAGGCCTGGAGTAAACTTGGTGATGACGTTCTGCACATAGAGCTCGGTAAATGGGCGGATGTAATGTTGATCGCTCCCCTGAGCGCTAACACTCTAGCAAAGATAGCTAATGGCCTCTGTGACAATCTACTGGTGAGTGAAACCTTCTAAAACCCCCAGTCTCGATCCCCCCACCCCCTGATATCCCCACAGTCTCCCCCAGATATCCCCACAGTCTCCCCCAGATATCCCTACAGTCTCCCCTCCCCCGCCCTGATAACTCACAGTGTAAAAACATTTAGAAAGTTGTATTAAGTGACCGTGTGAAAATTATAAAATTTGTCAGTTTTAACTTCTGCGGCTTTGAGGATTTGCTTATAGAGGAACACCCAATGAATAATGGAGGTAATATTTTTCCGTTAGAAAAATCAATGATTCAATGGCAACCTTTCTGCCTGTCGGGTAGTCTTATGATGTAATATATGATACGTCAAAATTTAAAGTTCTTGAGAATGACCAAAGTAAATTCAAAACCAGATTGCACACTATATGTATGTATCTAAGGAGTGTCTCAAAATTTTAGGAAATGTTGGTAGATTTTGAAATTGTCCACGCTTTAATGCATAGCACATTACTCACGATTCATCATGGTGATTATTCATATCTCAGGTGCTAGGATATTTCGGGACAAAACTTTCCCAAAACTTCCAAATGTCCCAAATGCCCAAGTGATATGGCACTAATAATCTTCTATGTCATTTTGTGCAGTCAAGAAGTTGTTCTGTAAATCCATTGGAAAGCATCAGTATGGGTCACTGGAGCTCTTGACATGATGTGTTTTAGCATCTTGTTCCCGTGACAACCACTAAGCACAGCATGCTCTTTGCTATGATATGCAACATGGCTAGATCTGAATTTGTATATCCTTGCATTTACTTTCAAGTATCATTGATATATAGTTTCTCTAGTCTTTTATGGTCAACAGGAAACCTATCTCCATCGTTACGAGCGATCCTGTATCTTCGAAAATGCTTGCAGAACTGACTGCGATTTTGAGGCTCCAATATTTAATCTATAGCCTACTTTCTGGTCGATGTGAAATCACAGTTTAATGTTATTTTAATTTTATTTTTGTGTTTATAGACTTGTACAGTTAGAGCGTGGGATATTAACAAGCCTCTCCTGTTTGCTGCAGCTATGAACACTCGTATGCTGGAACACCCGATAACAAAGCCTCATATAGACACTCTAATAAGTTGGGGGTACACTGAGATACCTACTGTATCCAAACTGTTAGCCTGTGGAGATAAAGGAAATGGGGCTATGGCAGAAGTAAAGACAATCACTGATAAATTGTGTGACGTTCTGTCTCAACCTGAGGTTCCCGGCGTGTAACATGACAGAATGTTATTATTTTTAACTCTTATAATATATATCAGTTTTGACATAGAAATATCATATGGGTTAAACACTTTTTAAGCGATTAAAGTATTGTGGTCGCTTGGATGCCGGGATCAATTCAGTTTTTGCAATCATAGGTTTAACGTTTTTAATAGTCTGCAAATTTTCCCTGGTGTTTTATTTTAATAAATGCAATTCAAGAACGAACTCGACTTTTTAAACATTTTATCCGTCATAATTTTTCTGTAGATATAACTAGCTACGTAGTCGAAAGGATTCGTATTTTAGCCACGAATTATGCCAACTGGGATGAACATATTTTAAATAACTGCTATTCATGCCCAAGAGTTCAATACCTTTTGCTAAAAGTAAGGACCAGCAGATTTCTAAATAGTTTTATACCTGTTAGTACTATGATTTTAAATAACAGAGACATTCCAACACTTTCATTGTAATATGTCATTGACAATATTACCAAATAAATCTAATCTAAATCTAAATCCTTTCTCTATAGATGTATTCAGGAATTTTCTTTCCACGGTCATGGTATTAACACTCCTATGTAGCATGAGGTCTTTGACTTGACCTGTATGACTGATTACGTTGTGTTCTCACTCATACATACAACATACATACAGTAGTGCACATACCACTGCACAATACACAGTTCTTCAGCTAGAAACCTTGAGTCAAACGCTATTTTGAGGCGTTCTCTAGTGCAACCTCCTTATGGCCGCCAGCCCCAGCAACGTGAAGCCACCCCTGTGTGTTGATGAGCATCTCATTCAAACACTTCCAGCCCTTAATGCATATTATCAGCTTCGGTATTTTGACATAATAGGTGTGTTAATGATGTAGGTGTTAGTTAAGTAATGGCAAAGTTGAAGTGCTGAAAGTCTGCCCTTGAGTTTCACTTTAGGCTACTCTGACAGAGTGTGAGCACTTGTACTATGTTATAAACAGACATCAATTTTCAAAGGTTGTAGAAAATTGTGTTTTTAGTCGAGATTTTGCGATTCTTCTCATCAATAGAATTCCTCGATTTGTCTCATCTTGTAGTAAGACGAATTCGCCTGTAACTGCAGTTTTAGGCCATCAATCTCCACCATACCACCACCATATTGCTTCAATCACCCGAACTATTGACACGAAATGTCATTGCTTTGGTGAATAGCGCAAGGTCAAATGAAGCAGCTATACTTTAATTTGGATTCACATTTCCTTGTATTGAGAGCTTTCCAAAGGCATATAGAAAGTCAATACATCTATGCTGACCCACGTGGCTCTACCTTAAGCATGAAATTTCAGTTTTTAGAGTAAATATTGCTATTTTTCGGGAAATTGTTCATGTAACACCATGTTGGTCGCTTGCAAGAAAACTCACTGGCAGTCAGTGGACTCAATTTTGTTTTTCCTATAAAAATAAGCCAATTTCAAACGCAAATCCGACCTCTTAATCACAAGTACATGGCTAGCTGGTTTTTTTAAACTCTGCATGTTCTTCTCAGCAATGAAGCTGTGACTATACACAGTGATTTTATTACAGGTCGACGCCCAGTATCGGAGGATCGACCGATCTCACTACTAGACAGCCATATTAATTGTACAAAACAGTCAGTCTGTTGATTTAAATTGGGTTATGGGTCAGGTGCCTAGATTGACCGAAGAGATTTTAAGGGCAAACAAAGGCCATGTTGAATGTGCTCTCCATCTTGATCGTTACCAAATAAAATTTTGGTCTATTGCAAAATTGATTTTCAGATGCCATACTATTGATGTCATGTCAGGATAACCTCTATTTCCAAGTTCTACTGCTATTACCTTCCATATATTCTCTACAGCACCTCTCAGGTTGTTGCCGTTCGTGGTTATTCTATCATAAATATATAAGAGGGTTTGGTTTACTACAGATATCAACACCTCCATTTTTTGATGGCCTAATTTGGAATTGGTGATAGCAGAATATATACAAAATATACCGCTTTCACTTAAATCACTTTTTGGTGATTTCAGGTGTGACTGCATAGATAATCTGATTGTAAGAATGTTGAACTTAGAACTTTTCATAACACACATCATATATAAATTATAATAACTTACAAATTATCTTTTTACCTCAACGAAGAAATCCTTCAAACACAATAATATATCACAGTTTCTTTTCGGACTTGTCCTCTTTTTGAGCACTGGGTTACAACTAAAAAATTGAAGGCCATATGTCTGGATGCTCCAATATTTCATTATACTTACAGTAATGATGAGACTGATCCAGTCTGCAATCACCCAATTGGGCCAAGACAGGAATCTGCTTACCTCTTGCTCCATACTGTTTGGGATATCAAGTTTGGTGGAGCTTGAATGAGGTCATGACCTTCACAATTCTATGTAAATGTTATACACTGAAGTTTCCTGTACTACACTTACCCCTTACCATTACCAATAGACATACTTAATTTATTATATTGGTTTATTTAGGCCTGGAGTGCATCATTGGGTCCTGTTATAGATAGCCACTACTTTGTCACACACGGCAACACTCTCTCTAATTTGTAAATTTATGAAAAGAAAAGAAATTTAGAAACATTTGATAGCAATCTAAATAAAGGTGTCCTCTGCCAGAGGCATCGCTCTTGATTCTTCACCTGCTCTCTATTCAACTGAAATCATCGACTTAAGCGTATATCATCTCACATAGTGGTTTACCAAATTAGGAAGATAAATTAGAATAAGTATATATTTCAGTTGAGTTCGAAATACCAACAATGGCCAAATAAAAGTATTTACTGTTTGCTCTGCATTCCAGTTGTCCTGTCAGGCTTAAGAAAAAGACGTAGCCAACATCTTACAGGTCGACCTCCATGTATTTGGTATTGTAATACTTATATTAAAACAGAGCTATCAGATCATCATGACATCTAATTGGTTGCATTACATAGAAACGGCCAGCCAATCTTATTTCTGTGAATATTCTGCACGCATCTTGCCAGTATGTGATCATCAGCATGCATCGAGTCAGGAGAGAGACACCGAGGATACAGGGAGCAGGATATAAAACAATCGACCTGAAAAGATCTCCTAACACGACTCAAAACTAAAAGCTCCTGTGGCACCAACCGCTGGCAGTGAGCGGTAAGCATGCTAACAGAGCGCTCCATCTCGTAGTGACACCATCCACACACAAAATTAGTTTTTATCTGTTTAGCCAGCCTTCCACCTTTAAAATCGGTCTCAAATGACATTACAATTGCCACCCTCCCTCCCCATCCTTCCCACAGGAGTGATGTTATTAAAAATGTGATTACCAATATCTAGCATTTGAGTTCTCTTGAAACACGCATTAAACTGCCTCCTCCTGCGATTTTGACATGAAAGTATAATATTACCATTATAAAGGCATTTTATTACAACTCCGTCACCACAAAAAATACCAAAATCAAACCTATTTTAACACCGTTTTTCTCTAGTTACTTGATGCTCAGTTCATTAAAAGTATTTTGGCTTCAAGTTGCTGTAGAGTTATCTTCTCATTTTCATACAATGTCGTACTTATTACGAATTAGAAGTTATCCCACTTTGCCTTATTTATCATATCCCGTCCTTGTATCCAGGTAAACATACAAACTTAAATGAGAGAATTCGTTACAGAAGAAGAATCTAAGATCCAAATTGAATGTCTCCAATATCAGAACTTATACCAGCATACAAGTTCTCCCTGTATACAAGTTTTATTTCAAACTCCAAGCACCAAGCAGAACAATCAATTGTGTCAATCTGATTAAATAACTCTCCGTAAGATAGCTGCAAGATAGCAAGAGAATAGGTAGTGATAGATATTTGATTTACTATTTCCAATCCAAATTCAATACTACTGGTTCTAAATTTTGCTGGATGGGGTCAAAGTTTTTGAGGGGGGTTTAAATGAGGTCGCATAATTCATCTACTGGTACTTGTGTCAACCGACCTTACCAAGTGATATGAATTAAATTTAAGCCAGGGATACCCATCAAACATTTATGAAATATTTCAATCCTAAAAAATACACAAGAAGGCCTGACACTATCACATTTTAAACAAGAATTGATTGAGGAAACAATTTGTCAATTAAAAATTATTGAAGATTATTAGGGTTGTTTCAAACATAAATTACTGTCTTTCAAGTAAAATTTTTAAGAATAGATTGGGCAGTGCTTCTGAATTGTGCGAAAATAAATGTCACGTTAAAATCCCAAATCCTTCCATCAAAGAAGCCTTAATAGTAGTAGTATTGTTATAATGAAGGCATATTAAATCAGATATAAAATACTTCTGGTTTCTAGTTACTATTTGATTATGTAATATCAGGGCTCTCAACCTGGGAGGATTCGAAACCTGAGTTTTGATATAAGCATGTCCCATAGTGGTATTTTAAAGGTGTAAGATGCCCTGAGCATAAACAGCTGAGGGTACGTCTGAGATGGCACCGAAATGTTGTCGGTTGAAATACCTGAGATTTGAAGATTATGTGCAAAGAATAGCTGGCAAAGCAAGTCAAAGAATGTATGTTGCATCTAAGTACAAAGCCATTAGCTTCCATGATGTTCAAAAGTTTTTTAGTTTCCCTCTTGATGTATTGTCTGCCTGCCTGAATAAAAATTTTGTTGAGATATTAATCATTGAAATAAGATGGGAAACCAATCAAGACCATTTGTGCCTAAGACTTATTTCCACATTTGATGTTGAATGATGAGATTTCCTGCTAAATTACTGAATTCGAATCATTTAATTCATGATCAGAATATTTTATAAAATGTAGTATTAACAATCCTTCCATCAAAGAAGCCTTAATAGTAGTACTATTGTTATAATGAAGGCATATTAAATCAGATATAAAGTACTTCTGGTTTCTAGTTACTATTTGATTATGTAATATCAGGGCTCTCAACCTGGGAGGATTCGAAACCTGAGTTTTGATATAAGCATGTCCCATAGTGGTATTTTAAAGGTGTAAAATGCCCTGAGCATAAACAGCTGAGGGTACGTCTGAGATGGCACCGAAATGTTGTCGGTTGAAATACCTGAGATTTGAAGATTATGTGCAAAGAATAGCTGGCAAAGCAAGTCAAAGAATGTATGTTGCATCTAAGTACAAAGCCATTAGCTTCCATGATGTTCAAAAGTTTTTTAGTTTCCCTCTTGATGTATTGTCTGCCTGCCTGAATAAAAATTTTGTTGAGATATTAATCATTGAAATAAGATGGGAAACCAATCAAGACCATTTGTGCCTAAGACTTATTTCCACATTTGATGTTGAATGATGAGATTTCCTGCTAAATTACTGAATTCGAATCATTTAATTCATGATCAGAATATTTTATAAAATGTAGTATTAACAATCCTTCCATCAAAGAAGCCTTAATAGTAGTACTATTGTTATAATGAAGGCATATTAAATCATATATAAAGTACTTCTGGTTTCTAGTTACTATTTGATTATGTAATATCAGGGCTCTCAACCTTGGAGGATTCGAAACCTGAGTTTTGATATAAGCATGTCCCATAGTGGTATTTTAAAGGTGTAAAATGCCCTGAGCATATACAGCTGAGGGTACGTCTGAGATGGCACCGAAATGTTGTCGGGTGAAATACCTGAGATTTGAAGATTATGTGCAAAGAATAGCTGGCAAAGCAAGTCAAAGAATGTATGTTGCATCTAAGTACAAAGTTCAAAAGTGTTTTAGTTTCCCTCTTGATGTATTGTCTGCCTGTTTTGCACACGAGCATATGTACCATAGACAAAAATTAAATTACTAAGAAAGGTTTTTAATGTTGCCAAGAATTTGAGGCTTGACGAAGGCGACCTCGATATTATTGTGCTGTTTTGCTGATGAGCATCACATCATACACAATTTTCTAGAGCGATGCCCTCAAATGCATGTTCCATACATTAGTAGCAAGTATATGTATAAGTATATGCATCCTTTTCTCGCAACATTTCATGTTTGTGATAGCAAGTAAATCAATAAAAACCTAGAGCATTTCTTGTAAACATAAAATCGTAAATAATTTTAGATTTGATCCAGATGAACCAATTCATATGGACTAACCAAGGCCATCGCCACAGGTGAAAATGAATCCCCATGATGTAAAAATATGTTTGTAAAAATATTGATTTAAAGGCTGACGAATCGAGCCGCCAGGGTAGAAAGGCATACGTTTGATGTAATTTTATGCTATTGAAGCCATTGCCTGGATTTATCCGGTTCACCCGCAAATTCACTTTTTTAACATTCCTAAAATTCAAATTTCTATTTAGCCATAATGATCTATTTCGCAAATCACTGGGATTGGCAGTGCAGTAAGAGCAGAGCTTATCACAAATGAAATCAAATACCCACAACAAATACCACACATAATTCTCATGCAAAAGTTTGATTTTATCTTTATTATTCATCTCTGCCAAAAATTAGCAATTCAAGCAATGTGATCTAGAATAGAGCACACAATGCAGTTGCAAATTCCTTGTCACCAATGAATTAATTATTTCAATGGGCTGTCACAACTATCCACACCAAGAAATAATTTAGATACGATCATTTTGGATATTATTAGTAATGCCCGAGAACATGGCTTCTCAATTTTAAGACGCTGCCAAGCTGAAAGTAAATCTATCGGCTATTAAACAAGCAGATAAGACTTTCCTGGGAAAGCGCATTATTTTGCCACCTTCCAATGACATAAATGTCCAACTATCTGCTTAAAACATCAAGCAGTGTTGACCCTGTGATCAAATATGCATGTCATCTCAGTCTGAATCGAGATGCTTTGACAGAAAGGCAAGTTGGGGTGTAATGTGTTGATATTCAAATTAAATACTAGATTCATTCAATCATGTCAAGTTCATTACAAGCTAAATTTTAAAAGCATTCTCAAATGCAAATTGGAATTAAGCCATATCAATTTCACATAAATGACTTGATTAGGCAGCGCAGTGAAAGCATAGCTTATGACAACTAGAATCTAATACCTGGTCATTCATTAATAATATGACATAAATTATTGTAAGGCAACATTTACCATTGTTTATATATTATTCATCTCTGCCAACGAGCAAAATCTGAGTTTTTAGCTCACATTCTAAAATTCCCCGAGAAGCCTGAGTTGAACCCCAAAATCTGAGTAACTCGGGCTAAACCTGAGTGGTTGAGAGCCCTGGTATTATTGTCTGTGATATGTAATAAATCAATCAAATCAATCAGGTGAAGACCAGAGAAGGCAGGGGAGGGATTTTGTTTTGCAGCTTAATTTGAGTTCGAAATCTTCTAAGTGCAGTCACCAATAGCTCCTCGGCCATATGCCATTAACAGCTTGAAGTCAATATGGTTAGTTGGGTATCCAGATGAATCACAGTATGAAAGGTTTTTACTATGGTATCTACTGTCGTGAGAATATTGCTCATTGTGTTAATGGCTGTGATGCCATAAGGAGAGCAAGGAGTTACAGGGGCCTTAGCCCATGATAATATTCAAAATTGTATTGTGCTAACCTAAATTATTAACCATCCTTTGTAAGCCTCTATAAATAAATAAATAAGCATTCACTATTAGTATGCCTACCTGTAAATATGAGAGCACTATGTAGTAAATCATTTTATTGTATGACATAAACAGAGAGACATTGCGACAACACAAACCATCACAAACCAACACAATTATGAGATTATATTGACTTAATCTTGTCACCAAACAATAGCTCATGGGCCTGTTTTTAAAAACAATTTGAATTAGCCACACATATTTTATTATGAATAGCAATAAATGATAACACTCTATGAGAAGAATGCTGTGTGTACAGCCTCTGCTTCCAATTGATATTGCTAGCATAATGAATTACGCTGTGTTAAACACTTTCCAGCTCCTATCTCAATTTTAACTTATGAATCCCTATGCTCAGTACCAAGATATACACATAGTTTGGTAACCTTCCATTTATCATAATAGTTAGATTGCAATTCAGTATTCATAGATCAGCTTCTTGCTATAATCTGTAATCAAAGAGAAACCCATGCATCCCAATTGACAAGCCCTCGGGGCTAACCAAACCCATGACCTCCAACGCATGCGCTGTGCGACTGACACTCTTAACGTATGTCACCAACTCTTAAATCCATCTCATTCTTGATAGCACGCTTTCTGCATCAAACAATCGAAGCTAAAAAAATAAACTCTATTTTAACCACAATTTCTAAATTGAAAGATTCATACCCATTTGTGTTGACTAAATAAGCCATCACAAAATTACAAAGAAGATCTTTCCGAGCCCACAGAGTCAGTATATTTTGGAGGCATGTGTCTTGTGAGATTATAGTAATAATAATAATAGCCATTCACATCATGGTTGCACTAGCTTGCCATGCACTTCTAGTAGCTTGACTTAGGAGGCTCTACTGGTCGTGGAGCAAGTCGATTGAATAGTAAAAATTCAAGCACTTTCTGGACGATCAGACGTTTGACAAAGGTGGAAAAACCTATATATACATGAAATTACAACCAAACTACACATGAATAAAAATTTTGTTGAGATATTAATCATTGAAATAAGATGGGAAACCAATCAAGACCATTTGTGCCTAAGACTTATTTCCACATTTGATGTTGAATGATGAGATTTCCTGCTAAATTACTGAATTTGAATAATTTACTTCATGATCAGAATATTTTGTAAAATGTAGTATTAACAATTTATAATCTTTGGTAATCACGGTATTAGGCTACCAGTAGCAGATTATAATTGTACTTGTTGCATTGGGGACATAGGATTTTTGTGCATCATACATAGATTGAATTGAAAGCTTGATATAGAAGAGGCTTTGTTTAGACAAAGAGAGTATATCAAAGGCTAAGGTCTCTGGTGTATTGCGCAATCGTAAGCACACATCAGGCATAATTTCAAAAAGCAGATATACATAACACATTTTGCTTGCATGCAACTTGCAATGATGCAAAAATCGGAATATCTGGACAGCCCTATTCTGGATAACCAAAAGAAATTTGAAAGTAATTGGACTATTGGAAGTAGGTTTGCGATACATTACTTTGTTAGTAATGGCTGTTTTTTGTAGATTTCTTTGAGAAATAATAATTTTTTAAAGATTATTCTGGCTCATTGGGTTTATATTGGTATAATATATAATTATATGTGGGTTTAGTTCACCCATGATAAATAAACTTCCCTAGAGTGAAGTTCAAAGTTTGGTCAGGAGGAGATAATCACAAAATCAGCCAGTACTTTTAATGAACTGAGTGGAAGGTTTGCAATGGCAAGGATGTGTAGCCCAAGACATATTTAACATTATCCTTTGCCTGACAATGGTGGAGGATTGTACAGGGTAACCACCCTGGCACAGGGCACCTGAGCTGAGCCTGGTTGTTAAATCACTCACTCAGACAAAATACTGACAGTGCATCAAGCACAACACATGATCAGCCTGATGGTAGTTTAAGCGCTAACATGATGTCCGGAGAGCTGGTGGTAGCATTTCATTATCAACCACTTTGCCAATGCCAATGCTACTACCAGCTCTCCGACACCTATTAAGCGCTAAAACCAGTCTCATGGTTAAAACTCACTTCCTGTTTAATCCAACTAACTTGACATTAAAACTTAACTTGTCCCCCCCCCACTACACCATTGAGACAAGTTTGTCTTAGCATATCAATTGAATAATATCCGTAGCTTTGAATTTACAGCCAAAATATCCTCATAGTTATACAACAACTAGCATAATCTGGCTCAGATCCAGTAGGGTCGGTATTCCAAGACTGATTTCGATGTAAACCGATATCAATATCAATATCAATGTTTGATTGTCGTCTGTCACAAATGTTTTGGCTAGTGATACAAGCAACAGGTGTAGTATTATAAAAGAAAACATCAGTACAGATTACTGGTTGCACTCACTGTACAACATAATGAATGAGACAATATTTGATAGAGCAGTCCTTGTCAATGCACAATAGAGAATTACACAATCAAACATAGGCATATTAATCTCATCATGAACTGTTTGCAAACAAGGGGAGGTTCGTAACTTCTGTACGTCCCTTGGTATGCGCTTGTTCATTATATCTCATCATATTGCGCAATTCAGAGGTCGCCAGAGATGATGAATTAGAGACACAATGCAGTGTTAATATCTGCGCCGCCTGCCATTGTATAGCAACAAGTCAAGGCCAGAGGAAGGATATATTGTTACTCTGTGTTTATATCATATAGAATCAAGCCATCTACATCACTAGAAAACAGATATTAACTTCTCAAAGCTGGATACCCTGTGTAGACATGTACTGGTAGTTTGAAAATCAGAAATCATAGGATGGTGACCACTGATACAGACTTATATTACTGGTAGAGACAGATAGGATTATGTGGATCACCTTCATTTCTGTCTTCTGACTGCAGATACCAGGTAAGCTTATCTAATCAATGCTGTCACCACGACAGTGGTCACTCTACATCAGCTGTGGGCAACCTACGGCCTTTTTGCCAGTGCGGCCTAATTGGTAATATTTTGCGGCCTAATTGTGGCCTTTTGCCTATAAAAGTTGGTACGCATTAATTTTATTTCCCGTTTTGTTATGTGGATACCAAGTTTACATAGCGCTCTGATAGCACAATATTCATTTAAAAAAATGGTGGCCATTCTGTACTATGCATGTAGCTTTGCTTCCCAAGCTATTCTACACAAAAATATTTTCAAGTGCTTTATTTTCAAATTAAACCAGAACAGTGGCCTCTGGATGTTGAAATCACAAAGTTGTATAATACTATATTAATTATTATTTTGCAAAACTGTCATTTTGAACAAGAAAGCCAAAATTGTATCAACGTGTTACAAGAGTGATGCTGCATTTTGGCTAAAAATTTCCAGATTCGTACCTCTTATTTCACAAAAAATTCTCCTTGCGGGAGGGCGCTACAGCACCCACCCTGCCCTATGCCATACACATGACACACAGGTGTATGATCATGTATACACAACCAAATCAAATCATGAGAAATATGACACCATAAAACATCAGAAGATTCGATAAACCAGTAATTTTGTTAAGATGATATTTCTTGCAAAATAATATTATTACAGTTTATAATTTATACAAAAGAATTGCCAAAAATTGTTACGCCTGTTCCAAATCCAAGCTTGTAAGATATGTTGCGGCCTTTTGAGTTGAGACTTCGTAAAATGTGGCCTTTTTCATAAAAGGTTGCCCACCCATGCTCTACATTATAACAGGAATAATCAAAGACCCATAGCAGAGCTTATTAATATTTATACTCATACGGACCAATACAATCTTGATTCAACTGCTTTCATCGGAGTGGCATTATCACACAACATGGATGGCCAAAGGCTCTGCCAACCTCAATAACCATTATCGGCACTGAATTTTACATAATGTAGGAGACCAAAGATCAGATTGCAAGTTAGTTAGTTAGTTTCTTATGAGCCAGCACCATACTGACTCTCGTGATCTGACTGGGCATGTAGATCAATGATAAACTATGCTATAATTACCACAAAGCAGGTGTCGTAAAGCTAAGTATGCATCATGCGTGACTTGTATTTGCGCATGTGCAAGAACAATGAGTTTAGTTTGGGTTCTGATTGCAACTTTGGAAAGGGGAAATGGGATATCCCCTGCATAAACTGTCAATCAAAATCAGCTAATAATGACAAGAGAGGATAACTATTAATAACAAATCCGCACGCTTTGGGGAGGATGTCACCAGAGCAGGTAGCCAATCAGATGGCTTCGGAATTCCGAGGCTCAATTTTGCAGAGATCAGTTCATGCCCAGAGCTGAGCATGCGCAGAATGAGCCAGCACTGCAGCGTCGTCATCCAATATAGCAAATACATCCTCATTCTCACGTGAAACTACACTGACGTCCATAGCATGAGCAACTGTCAGAACTCAGGCTAATCTCACAAACAGCCTAAACTACACTGATGCCCATAGCATGAGCAACTGCCAGAACTCAGGCTAATCTCACAAACTGCCTATACTACACTGACACCCATATCATACCGCCAGAAGAAATCGGGCTCATAAACTGCCTAAACTACTCGGACACCAATACCATACGCTACTCTCAGAACTCAGGCTAATCTCACAAACAGCCTAAATTACACTGACGTCCATAGCATGAGCAACTGTTAGATCTCAGGCCAATCTCACAAACAGCCTAAACTACACTGACGCCCATAGCATGAGCAACTGCCAGAATTCAGGCTAATCTCACAAACTGCCTAAACTACACTGACACCCATATCATACCGCCAGAAAAAATCGGGCTCACAACCTGCCTAAACTACACGAACACCCATATCATACCGTCAGAAGAAATCGGCTCATAAACTGCCTAAACTACACCGACGCCCATGGCATAGGCTATTCTCAGAACTCAGGCTAATCTCACAAACGGCCTAAACTACACTGATGCCCAAGGCATAAGCTACTGTCAGATCTCAGGCCAATCTCACAAACAGGCTAATCTCACAAACTGCCTAAACTACCCTGACGCCCATAGCATAGGCTACTCTCAGAACTCAGGCTAATCTCACAAAAAACCTTAACTACACCGATGCCCATAGCGTGAGCTACTGTCAGATCTCAGGCCAATCTCACAAACAGGCTAATCTCACAAACTGCCTAAACTACCCTGACGCCCATAGCATAGGCTACTCTCAGAACTCAGGCTAATCTCACACACTGCTTTAACAACACTGACCCCCATATCATAAGGTGAGATATCTGATCAGTGACACATTCTTAGTCACTGTGACGAACAATATCATATTTCTCTGCTGTGAAAATGCAGGCATTATCATGGGCCCCACGGACTTACATGTCTTTACTTTGCCAATGTCCACTATCAACCACCCAAGAAACACCAAACAGGAAAAGACACAAAAAAATTATTTTGACAACCGACCTTGAAATATCTCACAATATCTCTCCCCTCCTTCCTCTTTCATTTGCTTCAGGTATGAAGTTTCTAGCACAAACAGAGCTGACTTTATGGACCAGAGAAAAAAGATGCTTTCTTGCATCTAGATGCCAGATCATGTGACATGTCATAGCAATCGAGGACGATTGCAACCAAGGGAGTGCAGATGTCACATCTACAGAGCATACAGGAGAATTTTCTATATCATCATCAGTACACTCAAACTCAACTTGAGGACACGCTAGTAACAGACAGGACATTTAACCTCGATCAAAGTTAACTGAATCAAAGTGAACATCGATCAAAGGCAACTGAATTAAATCAAAGCGCTAATTTTAATATCTGTACCCACTCTTGGGACCGATCAACCCACTCTTGGGGCAGATGTATTTTGTTGTTTTTCTTGTGTTTGTTTACTGATGAGTGTCAGCAGTGTTTTAATGGGTTTGGAACCATGCTATATAAGAACATGGTTCACGAATGGAAAGGCCTCTTCGTTTGCAACTTCATTTGGAGGCAGGTCAGTTTTTAAACATGGAAGTTTTACAGTTTTTATCATAATATTATTCTCATTTTACATTAGTTATATTTATAGGGAAATAGAACTTGCCTTGTTTTTGATAATGGCACAGTATAACACTTGGTTGGATTATTTGTATCATCAATTAATTTAGTTAAATGAATTAAAGTGAGCATGCATGGCATCATCAACTAGAAAGAATAACTTGTTGAAATCAGACATGTACTGTTAAGTTGAATTAATTACGCTTGATTCTAAACTTGAACGAACTAAAAGACACGCTCTTAAGTCAAGTGTTTAATCGCGACATCAAATGAGATCACATCTAAATAAGTCAGTGTCGCATAGTGAGAATCATCATGCCAAGCTCATGAGCACAGATCTCAGTAGCGGAGAGTTAATGCGGTGACTCCATAACCCGGAATCCCACAGTTTCTACAAAATTCACAAAACCTGAGTAGGCTGAAATGGCTGCATGAGTATTGACATCCCCACATGATTATTGTACTTATATTTTATTTCACTAAATTGGTTCTTTTTACACTCATATATGAGTTCTAAATTATATTCGTTAATTTTTAAGCTACTAATAAACTATGAGAAACCATATATGAGTATAAAAAGAACCAATTTAGTGAAATAAAAAAAATAATCATGTGGGGATGTCAATACTCATGCAGTCATTTCAGCCTACTCAGATTTTGTGAATTTTGTAGAGGCATCTTTTTTCTCTGCTCAATAAAGTCAGCTCCGTTTGTGCTAGAAACTTTAAACCTGAAGGAGGAGTGAGTTAGTGTGAGAGAGTTCAAGGTGGGTTGTAAAAAAATTCTTTTTGTGTCTTACCCTGTTTGGTGTTTTTGAGTGGTTGATAGTGGACATTGGCAAAGTAAAGACATGTAAGTCCCAGGGGCCCATGGCTATTATCCATTAATGCATATGAGTTACATCGTGTGAATAAACTTGGTCATATTTGAATAATCTAATCCATCGAGCCCAAAACACATATCATATCCTTGTTCATCATTTATTGCATTGTTGTTATCGCCCTCCTCGCATTCTCTCATAATAAGTTTATCAACAGGTTGAGCGTATGTAGTGCATTGCACTAACTTGTGCGCAGCAGGCCAAAGCGAAGCGTTGATCGTTGATTTCTCTTGGTAATCTCAGTCTAAGCATGGACGCCGTTTTTCAAAGGTTCCTAGGTAGTATGTCTAACTCGGACATTTCAGCCTTAAAATCCAAATGTAGGTTTAGAGGCATTGATTTTAATGGTGACAAGAGCACCTTCTTATCTCGGCTACAGCAGTTACTTGAAAAGGAGTCTTTCGCACCGGTGCCATCTCAGAGTCAGCAAATCCAAACTCTGGCAGCAACTGACTACACATACATGTCTGTAGCTGCGGAGCACATGTCAGGATACGCTGATTAGATACAGCCTGAACAATATAACGGAAGCCTATCAACAGGACAGCACTCACTACTAGATGGAGACCAGCCAAGATATCAACATTCAGGAATACAATGTATCAACACCCAGCACAAGTCAGCTTAGCAGAAGCAGAATCTCTAGAAGGCTCTATTCTTTAATATGATAACTAGACAGATACAAAAGCTCTCCAGATTATCTAGCATTAGCTCATTATGATGAGGTTCACAATTTACTCAACTTCTCTAGGTTATCAAACCACATCAAGTACTAGGCACACCATCACTAACACCACGGCAACTAGACCATCAGATTTGCAGGCGACAGTTAATTGATCACCAGGAGTGTAACACCAGCCCCTCGATCTCCAGGTTTGCAAGCATCATCTCCACTACAAAGTCATCACTTAAAGGGATAATACACTTCTGATCTCTGTTTTGCAGCCAATGGAGCACAGAAAAATGTATGCAAAACTACAATTTAGAATGCACATTTGAGCAGAACAAGGGGTTTTGAATTACAAATAAGGAGTTTATGTATGTACATACATTTTTCTGTGCTCCATTGGCTGCCAAACAGAGATCAGAAGTGTATTATCCCTTTAACTATGCGTTCTTCTACAGGTTTGAATTAATCAGCCAGCAACAGGTCATCCTGTACCAGCACAAAGACTCGAATTATTATAAAAAAACTCTGCAGCGTCAGCTAACATACAACCTGATACTATCAGCAACCTCACCAGTACGATCCTACAGCCAAATACTATTACAAGGCGTACAAATTAAGGAAATTCATATCACATATACCCAATGTGCATCTGTCATATTGTTTATCCGATGAGTGAGAGTCGAAAATAGAGTCTCTGACTCCTTGGCTTACCTGATGTTTAAAAATTAATTTGCATCATGTGGGTGTATGTTAGACAGTGATATGACATAACTCATTTCAAAAATCCAGATTACTGAAAGTGTAGTATGACTTGTGTCTTAGCACTAATTGGCTACGCTAAGATGTATAGCTTCGAGGTTGGATGATAAGTGAAAGTTGGAAAGGTGTCCTTGCTCAATTATCAAATGAATTTATGGCCAATCACAGGAAGGTATGTGTGCAGGACAAATTGCCATTGCAACAGATACCTAAAGATAATGTGCCCGCTTTTCTCCCACTGGACCAAACCGCAGGCGGTATAACAATCATTGAGGTGTCTTCTCTGATATATATACTCTGTGATTTAAAATACCAAAAAAAATCATGCTGATATAATTTGTCTTTAAAAGAACAGTTGAGTCACTGTCACACCTGGCACATGAGCAGCCCCTCAACGGTAATCACTAAGGGGTTGATCTTATGAAACACCACATCGGCAACAGCACTCTGCTCCCTTACGTGCTAGTTATTTCTCATATAATTATTTCGTTTGTAGGAAAATAAGGAGTATGTCAAAGATAAATCAGGTAGGACTAAAGTTTAATCTATTAAGGATTCCATTTCTGTGACATACATCTTTAGGGGTGGCAAAACATTTCCAGCTTTATGTCACAAGGCGAAACACTGGCTTTCTTTGACCCTCTCATGATAGTATAGATGGGTAGTATAGAGGAGAGATGGTAGTTGATAGACAGCTGACATTTAAACCTTGGAATGAGTGAGAGTTAGTTTTTGTGCTTGTCTAGCCAAACTGCTTGTGACATGTTCCAAAAGCCCAAGTTCCTGTTTTCTCCTAATGTGATGCAAATTGGAGATTAGCTTCTAACACTAACAATCATTGTACTATGGCTGCCGAACACACGGACTACTCTCATGATGAGTCTGTATACCACTCATCTAATGAAGACTTTGACGAATCAGTACCGACTTTTACAACTCATCAAACTGGATATACGGATGAGCAACAGGAATCGGAATATCAAGGTTTGTGATTGTAGCGGCTTTGAATAGTATTCCCTGTGTGTGCTATAATTGTCTCCCTGCATTGGAGGTGGACATTTTACAGTTCAGAGATATGTAACTTGCATCATATTCGAACAGAAGGTGAATCTGCTATTCACTATGCAGTATCAATTCAAATAATCAAACATGAAATCATCAGGGGTAGGAATGGGAATAAATCAAGGTGAACGATTGTAACAGTTATATCAATAGTACACCTGTTCTAAGGGTGTGTTTAATTGTTCCCCTGCATTGGATGTATTGGAATATCAAGGTGAGTGATTGTGAAAGTTATATCAATAGTGCACGGGTTCTAAGGGTCTGTTTAATTGTCCCCCTGCATTGGAGGTATTGGAATATCAAGGTGAGTGATTGTAGCTGTTGGTTGATTAATATGGCAAGGTATAGTCACTCACCACATTTCGAAGAATGAGCAGTGAAATAGTGGGCGCCTTAGGGGCTAGGTCGTGATGCCTGCGCCATTTTGCTCTCAGTTTGTAGGCAGGTCGGAGCACACCTGGGGGTCCAACAAGTCCCAGTTGTCAGTGGACTGCAGTAGGATTCGAAACCCACGACCTTCAACATTACTTGTTGAAGGGACAGCGCTCTTAACAAACTGAGCCACCTCCTACTCCTTGTGATTGTAGCGGTTATATCAATAGTACCGTGAGTTCTCAGTGTCTGCTATAGCTGTCTCCCTGTATTGGAGGCAGAAGTATGTAACTTGTTGTCATTCTGCCCGAGGAGTTAGGTAGAACTCCTTGTTCCACCCACTATATCGGAACGCAATGCGAAGCTGGTCATCACTTTGCAGTCTCCATTTCAGTATACATACAAGACATCCAGGTTATTCGACCCAGCCATTGCCAGGGGTCCTATAGTGGGATGGGAGTAGACTTACAAGCATGCAGTTGCGAAGAAACAGCTCATGTCCAGAAGGTGTTACTGCTCAAACTTCCGCTCTTCGTTTTGTTGAAAGTCATCCTACCCCCAGGAGATATAAATATAACAAACTCACTGTGACTGGTCTTTCAATGCTCAGTATATGTATATGACCATTATATCAGCAAAAAATGAGATTCTTTTCACATAAACTACTTGTTTAGAGTTTAGACAAAGGAATATGTACCTGGCAAAGATTATGTTGAGAGACCATCTGAGACCATGTTTTGGAATATCAACACAGCATGCAAACTTGAGAATTGATGCAATTCATACCATGTGGAAGAACCATTTTGACGGCATTGTCAAACCATTGTTTTCACTAGATCGAGTTAGATATTTTATTGCCTTGATTTTATTTTTGTTGTATTATTTTGATTTTGGTCTTTTTCGCACATCAGGGAGAACATCTTTCGATGATGGTAGCTGCATATAGTAATGTATATATATATATATACATATATATAAGTGAAGTGACCCTTGAAAAACATTCATTGATAAGTTTTTCATGTATTTTTTAGATTCTTTAGAGGGGTCACCAGCATATGATGGCAGCTTTTACGAGGATGATTTCCACCAAGCCATGGGTAGGCTAAAATATACATGTAAAAGTCCATATTTGCTGGATAAGCTGACAGGTCACAATAGAAATGAGACTCTACATCTTACCAACAGGTAATTATGGCAAAGTCAGCATCTTTCTGACACTCTTGGTCTGGTTTGGTTTCTATTTCATCGAACAAATTAAAATATAAAAAAACTCAAAATATTAGGTAAAGTGGTGTTGAGGCCTACATGCGCAATAGCTTTGACAATCTTGTAGCTAGTAGAGGCGCAAGGCCGAATTGTCGTAAAAGATGCGGCAATAGAATTCAATTATTTTACAATGAAGCAAGTTCCAACCTCAAAGCCAAGAGGTGACACTCTAGCCCTCGTCTGTATAATCAGGAGTAACCACTGTAAGTTTCTCTATGTCTCTCTGCGTTTCCTCAATTTTAAGTTATTTGTTCTGTCACTGCATGAAAAACATTCAAAAATATGATTGCAGATTGCCAACAAAAGTATAATTATATATATATATATATATATATATATAAGTCTCTATCCACAATAATACCGCTTTATTCAGCTTGCTATCCAAATTCTCTTCCAGAATAAAATACAGGCTGTTAACTGTGAGGCCTGTTCAGATATAACAATAATATGATAATTTTTTGTTGATGCTAATGACTAAGACAAAACAGATGTCCAAAGACCAGATATTTACCATTGTAATCAATGATATTCATGGATTGGGAAAACATATCTGACCCTGGACAAGTATATGGCAGTTTATGTATGAATGCTGGAAAAAATTTCTCATCTCTGATTGGTCCCAAAGCTCCCTAATGCTCATTTGTCAAGTAGCTTGTCTGAGTTTTTAAAGGTCGTTTCTGGGACGTCATTCAATGCATTACGTTAAAGCTGCCAAAATTTACTTATTACTTATTTTCTTATATACTGATGTATTTCCCCACAAATAGCCGTACTGTGTATTTTACCACTAATCCATGAATTCATATTAATGATTGTAGTAGCTGCGATGAAGCTCACTCTCAGAGCGTGGCGTACTCTCCGACAGCAGACATCACCAACGCTTCGACTATATACAACGATGTGACGCCGCAGTGTGTTCCCTACGGTAGATCTGATCCCGAGTCACATCATGAACCATCTCTTCATCCTTACAGACCTGCCATATACAGCTGTAAATCACCTCTAGTCCTCGAGGTATGTGGACTGTATCCCTGCACTGAACTTGTGATATTCTATTGCATGATTATCTCAAATCAGATCATGAATCAATTATGCCCCTCAATTTTGGTGATTTTTGGCTGGAAATCAGATAATAGAAGACCAGGACATAAGAGGTACTTTGATCAAATTGACTCTAACTATCAAAGATACAGATTCTTAAAGTGCGATTTTGAGATCAAGGTGAACACATCGTAAGCTGCAGCTTTTTTGCTCAGAAACTCAATTATTCAAATTACTTGAGATCAAAGTATAACATATCCATATGACTGCTCTAAACCAATTACTGCCATCTCATAGATTAAGTCAGCCTTGGTCTCGTGCCTTGTTCCTTTTATGTGTTTTTTAAAATAAACAACCCTCCACAATCCACTACCTGTCATTGTTTTGCTGTTAAACATTCTAATGATATTATTAGAATTACTATGAAGGTGATGATGATGATATCGACAGGCGGACTCGTACCGCAACAACTACAGGTAATAAATATAACACAAATACTACAGGTTATATTACCACAGCTGCAACATGATCCATTCAGCAGACAATTGTTACAGGTTATTTACATGCTACATACTTGAAATAAAAGTAATCTCAAAATACTGAGTTGTCTGCTTAATGTCAAGTAGCAGACAACTTTATACTACCAAGTTGATGTTCACGTTGGAGTTTTTTACTACAGTATAAAATTTCCTTTATGAAAATCAAGGTGCGATTAATCTGCCTGCTATAAAACTGACTTCTTATGCGATGTTTGATTATGTATAACCACTAACATATATTCATATCAGTATATCTAACATTATATTATATTATTTATATTATATATATAATACAAAATATATACATTGATATATTATTTCTGCTTTGCAGGTACATTGAGCCGTAGATCTTACAGTAGAGTATCAGGGGTAGATAACTTAGCAGACAGTCATACTGTAGTATATAATGAGGAAACTGACTACGAGAATACTACAGATGAAGAGGAGGGACAGGAGGGGGACAACTCAGTATATCACTCATCTAATGAAGACATGCAGAGTACCTCCGCTTACTCTCATCACTCTGAGCCGACTACTGATGCAGGTAACAGTTAGATCAAGTATAGTTTAGTTTATTATCAGATCTGATATTATCATGTGATAACAAAAATGGATCACGGGGTGCTCTTGGTAAAAATTGCACTAGAAATTTATCAGCTTACATAATAAAAGTTGGCACGGTATGACGTAAAAAGATTAAAAAAGCTCCTAGGTCTCTTCTCAGTGCAATATCGCTTTTGTATAAAATTACTGACTGTCCAAGAAGATTTTGTGAGGAGTCATTAAAATATTATATTGTGTAACGGGTGGGTAGGATCATTTAAAACTTTACTAAAGTATGACCTAATTTGCCTGTAATTTGGGTTCGCGCCTCACCAATAGACTGGGAACAACTGGAATGCAGGCAAGTTGGATGAAAACTGATCTAGGTAATAATATTATGAAACCTTTATGTTCAAGCTTGGAAGGGAGAGGACAAACACAGAAGATTTGATGTTTGTACAACGTATATTATAGGTAGCAAGGGTGCAGCCTGTTGGATAAAGGTTAAGGCTTGGGAGCTTTATCAAAATGCACCGGCAACTGCCCCCTAAAAACTAGCAAATGTGACTGCTAGATTTCTTGGTCCAAAAACCTGGATACAAAGGATCAGGTTTTCAGAAGCCAGTGAGGGGATCTTTTAAAGCTGCAGGCATGATAATACAGTAATTTGGTCAGTTTTAACGTGTAGAGAGTTCTGAGTGTGCCGGAAATGGATGCATATCGCATAAGTTTATTTCTCGTGATTCACAATAGTAACATATCATTTCCTCGACTTCAGGGTGGTGCGGTTTCTCATTTTTATACAAAACTTATGAAATGATACTAGCTAGAGCTTATTATCCTAAAATCACCACTGCTTGATAGGCAAAATATATATATTTTTAGTGACCAATTCAGGATTGATTTCACCTGGAGGTTAGACCACAGAAGAGAAAAGGAGCAACTGGCTCTAAAATCCTCACTAATTCTGATCGAATGACACCGCCCTTCCCTCCTGGACTAGCTTTTACTCATAGTTGTTAATTTCACTCACAGTTATTATTGAAATATACTTTTAATAGGTGATCAAGATGATGCAACCAGTCTTTGTTGCACAGCAGATGAGGATGAGGCTTCTGCACCCGAAGCGCTAGCTCCTTTTTCCCAATTCGGTAAGTAAATCTGTGTTTGGTAAATTGCCAGGGGTTGCCAAGTGCACAAAATGGGGTATGAAAATAAAACCCTTCAAGATTTGCTGTTTAGTAAGAAACAGAAGATTGGGCTGCCCCTAAAGAGGGACGCAAGGTGCCCTAAATCCTCATACTGAGAATGTGATACATCCTAGAAAACTAGAATACATCCTAGAGGTGAGGCCATAGAAGACCTAATCATGGGTGTGCAGCGAGCTGCCAAAACTGAACTTGCACTAATCGGCCATTGGTAATGACACTTTGATCTTAGGCAATAGGCTGAGATTTGCATGTATCTTCATTATCATCATCTTAAATCTTTCTCAGTTTGTAATGTAAACCTGCTTGGTTAACTTTTAAATGTAGTTTATACATATTTAATAGTACAATAGTTATAGATAATAAAATAGCTTGATGAGACAACTCTGAAACAGAAGAATAGTCTATATTCACCTTTCTCTTACTCTGACAGGATTAGGAGGGGCGATAGTTGGAGGTATGATTAGACAGAGGAGACAAACCTATTCCTGTAACAGCCCGTTTATACTACATCGCCACAGTGAGCACACATCTCCTATCGATATGTCTGCTAGGCATAGTAATACACCTCGTGTGTGGTGAGTGGAGCTATGCACCCCTGAGGTCACCTTCGATATAATGCTTAATTAACCATAGAGCAGAACAAAGACTCACTCATCACCTAAGCCTTTTGGCTTCATTCCTGTGATCTTTGAGTGTAGTGGGTATCTACTGTCGATAAGACTGTTGATAAGTCTGTCAGGCACAGTATTACACCTTCTGAGAACACATAACTAACAGTGTATCAAAATTCCTCAACTCTTTTAGTAAGATATATCTACTGATAAGTTACTATCATCACAGTCTGGAATCAATATTACACCAAATGATAACACAACAATGGTCCCTGTTTTTATCTGTATCCTCTTCCCTGTGGCTCATTTCTAGTTAGGTGACTTTGTGTGTTGTAGCTTGGCAGGGTTGAGCCGGTTGAGATTTCAGTCCAGAGAGATGCTCTACTTGGATACGAATGAGATGTTAGTCCTTCCCTCAACTGTTGGTGGGCCTGCTGACCAGGTGATGCCTGAGCACCACCTGGAGCAGCCGTTACTCGCCACAGAACATAATCAGTCAGAACGATCATCTCTTCAGGAGAAGAGAACTTCACATTGCTCATCAGATACAAGAATTAATATAGACATGAATGGTCTCGGAGCAGGTATTGCTAGCTACTGTATTGTTAGCTACTGTGTTGTTGGCTACTTGTATTGTTAGCTATTTTCACCTACACTTAGCCAATGTGTTGGCACTGATTGGCTGGTGGGAGAGGGAGATTCAATGCTAGGTCAGATGGTACTTTCCTGAAATAACCTATTAGTGTTATAGTGACATGTAAGAGTAATTCATTTTCACTTTCACTGTATTTCACTTGTTATATTTTGTGAGCTAGCATTGGCTCTCTCTCCCACCCAAAAGTCGATTAGATAAGAGCCCTCACTTTGGCTACCTACCTTGTGGGAAATATTAAATTGAAGCAAACTTGATAAGCTTGTAAAACTCATAATTTATCTAACAGACTCTCTGTGTATACACCAAGTGGTGAAGTGACACAAAAACTTGGACACAGTTGTAACGAGCTGTTAAAGATTGGCAGTTGGTGAATCTTTTGAACTTACTTTTAACTTCAGACTCTACAGACTCTGAGGCAGAGAAGCAGTCTCAGAGTATAGGTGAACGTTTACTGAAGCAGGCCAGTCCTCATATAGCAGAGTATCTCAACTCTCAGTCTGAACTTTATAACAACAAATCTACCGCTGAGACAGGGGAGCTTAGTCATCGGTCGGCAGACCCGGCTCATCATCAGTCGGCAGACCCGGCTCATCATCAGTCCGCTGACCCAGCTCCTAACATGGAGGGTTTGGTGGAAGGTGAAAGCGATCAACTTCCCGAGGAGTATACTGCGGGTAAATCTCCCAATGAAGCTCATGTAGCAAGACTACGCAATGAATCTGTAAGTTTAGGGTAAAATATGTAAATAGACGTTGGGCAATTTTCTACTAGGTCTATGTTCAAAATATTTAAGAGCCAAACATTACAACAATGATATTCTGGACACAAAGTTAATCTGACCGCGCTGACACTCATCAACAGGCTCACGGAGAGAGACTCATACACAATAAGATTAAAAAATCAGTAAATACATGCTGCTTTGCTGCTGTTATTCTTTTTGTAAACTCTTTATTGGCAGTCTATATCATTACAACATTGAAATGATTTCTAAATAGTGCGGGAAAAAAGGTGAAAAGTAAAAAATAGCAAAAATGTTAGAGTGAGAATATAGTAACGTAAGAATGAAATCTGAATGTATCTTTACTTCATATCATGTGAATATATAAACTTTTATTGGCAACCAAAGTCATCTCATTAGTAATGTTTTTCATTCAGTGCCAGAAAAAAAATTGAAAATAAATTGAATAGAGTAGCATTAACATTGTCGATTAATTTGATAACATTTGGTTGAATAGCAATGCTCTAAATGATCTGAACTCCTATTTGTACAGACACCAAGGAAATCTGACCTCGCTGACCCTGATCGGCAGCTGAGGCAGCAGGCTGATAGTCTAGTAGATATGGAGAGAGAAGAAGCCCAAATGACTACAGAGACAGGAGCTGCTATATTAGACGAGATTAGAGATATGCAGTTTATACTAGATCAAGCACAAGGTATGATAGTTATATAATATGAAAAATAATATGAAATAAAGTATGAAGTTTCAAAAAAGGCAAAAAAGGTCATCATTATTACTGATTCAAATATAGTGCCCGCAAGGAGATAAGTATCCGCAAGACAACAAGTTTGCTTATATGCACAGTTTTATAACAGCAAAATTTGTGGCTAGCTGAAATTCATAAACCTTATAACATTACGCTTAGCTTCTGGTAAGTGCAGGCTGACATTGAATCACCCAAGACTTGCTGAACTGAACTCTAACCCATATTTCCTCTCTTAGGATTTGCTCACTCAGTAAATACAAGCTGAGAGAATAAGATTGTAGAGTCACTACTAGTGACCTGTTTTTTATTTTTTTAAAGAGGAACAATACACTTCAGATTTCTGTTTGACAGCCAACGCAGCTCTGAAAAATGTATGCACATACTAAAACTCTGGTATTATAGTGTAAAAACCCCTGTTCTGCTCAAATATGCATTCAAAATTGAAGTTGTGCATCCCCAACAAGAAATAAGACAACTAATAGAATCAAGTTTTTAGCTGACATAGTCTGATTTTCTCGATAGGTTGTCTGCTCCTACCTTATGAAATAATACAGATGTATCATAATGCGCATGTGCATGATGTCATATTTTCTAGCCACCCAAACATTTTGCTTTTAAGCCACATCCGGGAGGTTTTTCAACAGAAATGACTTGCAGCAATCAGAGGATTTTCTGAGTTTTATCAAACATTCACTGTTGAAACTAAAGGATGACTTCAAAACCTTATGCTTTTGCTCCAACCAAGAATGGCCAGAAGCTTCCTTGGGAATTGGGGATACCTGAAGATGGCAGAGTTCTGCCTCCTGTCCCAACTGGACACAGAAATACTAGTGGGAGTACCAGTCAGGATCACCATCATCTGCTACTGGGAGTGCTGACCCCTCACCTTACCGACCAGGCAGGATGTGGGAGGCCTTTAGAGAGCAACAGAATGAGCAACAACATGTTGATCAGGTAATGTTTTGTAAAATTGCTTCAAGCTTTCATATAACATTGATCGCATCTGCATCCATATTCACACTTACATTACATTGGTCAGATCCTATAAATCTAAAACAGCTAAGCAAATACAATCCTTATTCAGTAAGATCAAGACCATGATAGATTTTGTTGCTAAATACCTATTTCAGAAGTGGTTAGAAGGGTTGCCTCAATTCTGGCAGCATGTGAAATGGTAGATACTTTTTTATTAGAGCATGATTCCAGGTTGAGGTAGTATATTGACTTCCCTTTGATTATTATTTAGGTCGAACAAAGACCATCGCCGCCGCCTCCACCACCACAGTGCAGGCAGATGTTGTAGTCAGGAGGAGAGATGTCTGTACCTGCCAGAGATGTCCAGCAGATCCAATCACAACACACACCCACATGCATGGCACAGCATCAAAACAAAACGATCACACTTTTATTATACATAAATTTCCCCAAATCCCGGCTATCGAGGATACATAGATACCTTGTCATATTGGGTGTAAGGGGTATAATTGTACGGAGGCAGCTGTTAACAGTGAGAAAGTCCGTTGTTAGCAGTTAGAACTTTATCTATAATAATTGTTACAGCCCTGTATATCCAGCCCTGATTGGGACGAATTAATTTAGAATTTGTGAAGATGAAGCTTCCATTTGACTCCGTGCTTGTTACGTGCAAAATAAGTAGTATATGAGCAATATTATTTCAGCATTATTGCTCTCATGTTTATAGAAAACATAATTGTGCCTTTGGTTCTCCGCTAGCAACTCATAATTTTTACAGAATAACGTTTTAATCATAAGTCGTGTTCATAAGTCAACCGTGTCGCACTGTGTTAGTGGTGAACATGGAAACCTTGTACATATGTGTAATTTTATTAAGAATTCTTGCTCTCATGGTTGTAAAAAACATAACTCTTTGACTTGATTCTTTCCATGCAACTCAGGAAAAATCAAGATGATATTATGTGCAGCTAATTTTATGTGTACATTTATAAGCATTTTTTACAGAATAGTATTTCAACTTTTTGTAAGAATCTAGCTGTATTTCGGATTCATATTTTTCAAACTCAGTGGTGTCTTTTTATGTATAGTGTGTTATTTATTGTCTTGTATGTCTGCTGAATCCTGTATTTCCTGGAAAAAAAAACTATTTAGGATAATAAAAAAGTTCATAATCATTATTGGCTTCAATAGTTGTCTGTTGTGAAGCACCAGATATTTTTAGTTCTAAATCTGCACTGACCCACTTGCACATGGCCGCTCAGAGCAATGAACTCCCTCTCATTGCTCAGAGGGTCTCTATCATGAAACTTGGTTCTAGAGTCAATGGTCCATTTACATTGCAGTGGCCAGTAAAAGTTTATTTTCAGTGGCAACATTCTGTACACCATTGCAAGAATTTGTTGAAATTGTCTTTTGATGCTGACTATACTTACTCCGACTAACCTCAGCATCAAGTACTTCAAATTTTTCACAGTTTGGCATCAGCTGTTGACCTTGAACCACGTTCAGCTCTTATTAGCACAATGACAGGACACATCTAGCGTGTAAAATCATCCAACATCTTCCTGTGGGAGGTTGTGCTAGTCTCTGTTCAACCTAGATAAAAATGTCCCAGTAGCAGATGATGATGATCCTGTGTACTGGTACTCCCACTAGTATTTCTGTGTCTAGTTGGGACAGGAGGCAGAACTCTCCCATCTTCAGGTATCCCCAATTCTCAAGGAAGCTTCTGGCCATTCTTGGTTGGAGCAAAAGCATAAGGTGTTGGTTTTGAACTCATCTTTTAGTTTCAACAGTGAATGTTTGATAAAACTCAGAAAATCCTATGATTGCTGAAGTAATTTCTGCTGAAAAACCTCCCGGATGTGGCTTAAAAGCAAATTGTTTGGGTGGCTAGAAAATATTACATCATGCACATGCACATTATGATACATCTGTATTATTTCATCAGGTAGGAGCAGACAACCTATTGAGAAAATCAGACTATTTAAGCTAAAAACTTGATTCTATTAGTTGTCTTATTTCTTGTTGGGGATGCACAACTTCAATTTTGAATGCATATTTGAGCAGAACAGGGGTTTTTAAACTATAATACCAGAGTTTTAGTATGTGTATACATTTTTCAGAGCTGCGTTGGCTGTCAAACAGAAATCAGAAGTGTATTGTTCCTTAAATACTTTATTTTCAATCTAAATCATTTTGCCGAAACAGAAGAAAAAAAGACAATGGAAAGAAAGCATAATGGTTTTACCAGAAATACTGCATTTTATTCAATCTCATAATAATAGCTCATGAAAATTTGCAAAAAGCCTTAAACCCCAGTCAAGTTTATCTACCTTCAGGTCATACAACTATAGAGTGTAAATTAAATGCTTTAACAAATTTTGCACGGTCGCTTCAAGATTAAGGCTTTGTGATGATTTTGATGTGCAAATTAATAATCTACCCTCCCCATCCCAATAACTACAGGAAAAACTTTTGTATAAGATCAAATCTTTTTTTTGTGTGAATAAAGTAAACGGAAACAAGTAAAATTCGGATGTGCATAAAACAACTTAGGAAAGACCAGACAATTCAAATGAGCAGAATAATTTTGTTGTATTTTAGAAGCCAGAGGGTATGAGATGTCGGCAGCAGCAGCAGTGTTGTATGAAGAGCCAGCGGAGATTGGCAGCAGCTCACAAATTTATAATTACTCAGTACCAGATCACTCTGTACCGCGGGCCTGTTCACTATCTCCCGCTGAGGGTGAGTCATAGCTACACTGATTAAAGGTTGATTTAAATCTAGCTGTTGCACGCCACATCGTCAAGTGTGTGTAGAGAAATTTGAATTGCCTTAAGGTTGGTCGTAGTTTGTAGGTAAGTCGGAGCACACCTGGGGGCCAACCAAACCCAGTGGTCGGTGGAATGCAGTGGGTATCGAACCCACGACCTTCAGCATTTGCGTGCTGAAGGACCTGTGTTCTAACCGACTGAGCCACCTTCTACTGATATACGAGTTGATCCACACAAAGCGACAATGCCACAAAGAAGACCAATAAACAATATTTTGCTGAGGAAGCTGATATTTTCCAAAGGCAGATAGATCAGTTTCAAGTTCAGGCTGAGTTATGTTATGTTCACTATCTCTTGCTGAGGGTAACACCAACACTGCTGGTTTACTATCTCTGAGATGCAAGTCTCTCTACAGCATAGTGACGTACATATAAGAAGACCTACTGGTTAGGTTTTGTTTATCTGTCTGGTTTTAAGTTTAGGAACTCCAGCACATTTGAATCAATTCAGTAGCTACTGCAATGTGAATATAACCAACAGTAATTGATAGCTTGCACATGCGCAAAGTTGGTGAGCGGCTGAGTTTCTCAGTACCCTGTTGCTTTTCTGCGATTAACAAAACCAAAATGTACGAAATGATCCATCAGAAGAAGTGAGGTTAAAGTGGCAGCACACCATCTGACCCTCCTGTTGTACGCAAAATGTTTCGTTGACTGACCTCTCCAGAGGCGCGCTGATATCACTCATACTACAGGAAGACACAATCAGGCATCAATACATTTCAATAACAGATTTCATTTCTGTTGTGTTGATTACATAGTCATGGGTTCAAGCCCATGAATTGAACAATCATAATCGAATGTCCCGTCCGCAACACATTTTGGTCTATCTAATTTCTACATGTTGAAGGCAGATATTTCTTATGTTTGTTTTGTTAGTTATGAGACATCAGCTATGTCAGCTATTTGGTCCGTATTTTCTGTCTGCCTATAACCCTTATATTTTGAGCTCTGAGTCATTATACTACGATACCTACAATGATTTAGCTAGTATTATATTTTGTTGCAAGAGTTTTCATCTGTTATGGCATTGGTTGTTAGATCTCAGCCAGGTCATTTGCTAAGTCCGTACTTCCTGTTTGTTCAGTGCCATGATCCCACGAGCCTGAGAGTTATCATACTATTTTACCTACAATGTATTAGTTAGTATCATATGTTTATCATACATTACAAAGTCCATACACCCTGTTTGCTGAGTCTCCAGATCTGTAGAGCTATGAGTATCTCTATACCCTGTGACAGGTGGTAGTTACAATGATGGCAGTAGTCTCTCTAGTGAGCCGATAGTTAAAAGAAGAAGAAGAGCAGCAGCAGGAGGAGGCAGAGTATGTAAGGGTAAACTATACTCTAGCTCTGACTGTAAGTAAACAATACAAACTTAAACGTATTTACTAAAACTACACAGGCCTCACGTGTTTATTCATTCACAAACAATGCAAACTTGAACCTCCGAATGTAAGCTACACATGATAATAAGTGACATTGTGTCGGGGTTATAAAAATACAATACCCTAGAACTCCACTGGTATTTGGGTCTTCCAACTACAACATACCTTAGAATAGTAAAGTTTTCCCAGCAGGAAATGTGCCTATTATTGCAGATGCTTGCAAAATTACCACACATATTATAATATAGTATAGTACTGCCTCTACCAGATTGCCATCTTGTTGGATGTAAAACAAACACATAATACCACCGAAAGATTTCGGTTCAACTTATCATCTTATTTTATACAATATTTGGCCAGTCTGATAATAGGATTGACTAAAGAGAGAAAAGTTATATATGTTATTGCCATAAACATATAAACGCTATATATATTTATATGTTATTGCTAGGCATAGGCTAGGCTATTGCATAACAAATTTGGCATTTGTCTTCTTAATGCCTTCTAAGTTTGGCTGTACATAGTGGAAGTTGATAGGTTCTCAAACTCATCCTGAGGGTAAACAATTCTCTAATTTTCTCATGGGAATTCATTTATATTTATCTACACACATACGAGTTGTAGTTATTTTCATTTGGATAAAAGAAGGAATTACTCCGAATGAAAATTGCTAGATTTTTGTACTGTTGTTAACAGCTGAAGGAGAGGGAAGTGCTCAACAGAAAATGGTTGTCAGGACTAAGAAAACTAAGAGTAAGCTTCGCTACAGCATAATATTGGTTGCATTTTGCAAGTAGAAAATTTCAAATTTTCCCATGCCAATCTCCCCAGAAGTCAGTATAAATCTGGTCCTCCTAGTTAGACTAAGAAGTGGATTAGACCATGACAGAGTTTTATCTGTTGTCATTGACTTGTTTTAATTGGAGAATTTCAGAGCATTGTATTGTGGGATACTCTGTGATATGCCCATTGTTCACAGACCTTCCTGCTTTTTTTGGGAATTTCAAAAAAATGAGTTATGGGATATTTTTAAGAACGCCCACGGATCATAAGCCCACCCATTCTAGTTGGGAATTACAGAATGGTGCATCATGGGATATTCTTTGACATGCCCAAAGTTTGCGTTATGGGGTATTCTTTAATACGCCCTCTTATTGGTATCCTGTTTTGACGACACATAATCTGTACGAATCAATTTATAGAGAAGAAAAGAGTACAAAATAGCCGGAGAAATCTCCGGCGCTGTAAGGCTATAATTTCTGATATCAGTAGTGAAAACAACCGAGACGTTCATTATCAGGGTGAGTGTGAACCATAGACGTAGGCGTAAACTTGGACTTGGACTTGGACTTGGACTTGGACTTGGGCTTAGTATGAGATGTTACATGACTGCTGTTTCCATTTGAAGAGAAAAGCATATTGTTGTATCTTCAACTGTAAGATGTGTGTGTGTGTGTGTGCTTTTCACGGGTGTCAATCAGGACAGCCCAACCTGTAGTAGTCTACACCAAGTTTGGTCCATTTGCGGGCGTGATCAGTTGAAGGAAGTAACTGGAATGCAGGCAATTGGATTAAACATGATCTAGTAGTAGTCGGACTCTCTGGCGGAGCCCTTGCTTTTGCTTTGCTAACTTTTTGTTTTATTCAACATCTAAATTAATGGCATAAATATTCAAAAAGAGAAGAAAAAATGCTTTTTGGATATCGACAATGTCAGCTGACAGTTACTGATTGACTCCTTGCTTCTGTATTTTGCGCTGATTTGATCGTAAAATGAGTTTATATTACTATTGCCAATTCTTTTAGATATTCATAGATACCTTATTGGAGAGCATCAATTTTTCTTTTTAAATACTGGTTGGACTGAGTGATTGTACTTTTCTATTTTAGACAAGGGGGATGGAGACCAGTATACACCACCAGGTCAGAGTACCAGTAGTAAAATCTGCTCTGTGACTCCAAACCCATCACACTCACTTAGTAAGTTAGTCTCTAAATCTCCGGCACAGCAAGTCATACAAAGTGAAGATGGATCCTCTGGTGACATCAACCAATCATATGTCTACCCTGTAGCCGGCAGCCGATCAGATGACACCCCTGTAGCAGCAAACATTCCTCAGTATAAAGCCGAGAAAGATGTCAGCACAGCCGAAGCTTCCCAACATTCATCTAATGAAGAGCTTTCTATCTCAAGAAAAAGAAACCGTGTTCTGCCATTTCCCTCATCTCAATCTGGCAGTGATGTCTCTATTGATTATGGGGCTGCTGCAGCACAAGCTAAGCGTTCTGTTGATTATGAGACCGCAGTATCAGGTTCTCCAACACCTGCTCAATCAACCGATGACGACTCAGTAGATGATGGAGTTGCTGTCCTCAGCGGAGCTCCCTCTATTGACTACGGGGCAGGAGTCAAACCAGCCCTGACCCTCCCTTCGTCTCAGGCAGTTAGCTGTGCGCCTGTTGACTACGGAGCTGAGGAAGAACTTGTAGAGAGAGGCACAAGGAAGAAAATGACAGTCGGGGGTACAGCCAGCGATGTTTCTGAGGACCACAGTCGTGTTCCTGCAGATTCTTGTAGAGTGTTACCTGAGCCCAAAGTTGACTGCACTCCTATTTTGATAGGTCCTAATCTGGAGATTAATATCCCAGTGCCAGAAGCCCCAAAATCTAGAAAGAGAAAGAAATCAGTGTCCAGACAACAGAAGACACCCCGCCCAAGGAGGCAAGCTGCTGCTAAAGCTCTACAAAGAATAAGTAGTGAGGTGAAGAACTATGAGGCTGTCAATAAAATGCCAGACATATCAGACAACTTACCTGATGTTGTGATACAGCATACAACACCTGTACCTAACCTCTCATTTTCAGTAGCTCTAGCAGGTAGCACTGGGGGAAGACTGACACATTCCACTCCATGTCCCACGCTGGCTTTTAATGATGGCCTTAAATCATCCAATAAGTCACCTGGGTTCACACATATTGCTAAAAAGAAGCGCATATCCAACATCCAACCAAAAAATAAAAAGGTTTCTGAGCACAAGCAAGATCAGAATGAGCCCATACAACCACGTGAAAACACACAGCCAAGACGCTCATTCAGTCATGATAAAAGTATTGAGAGTGTCATTGGCTCAGTAACTTTACCATGGGAAGGAAGGAAAGTGTTCTCTCGAGTTAACCGCTCACAAAGCTCTCATAACTCGGTTAGATTAGCTACAAAAGAATCAACTGACCATGTTGTGGTTGATAGTGTGGAGAGCGAACGAATGAAGCCTATGCAGAAGCCCGTTGACATTGAAGGCACCTCACACTCTGGGCCTTCTCTGACCCTCAACTCTGTAATCAGTCGGCATCAAGAACCTGACGTCACACTGAAAGAAGGCGCAGCGGTTGGGTCTGCTGCACCTGATAACGATATGATTCTCGCTGAGAATAAAACAAATTTGGAAGTCAAAACCAAACCATTTACACCCAAACAGTTTCAGAAAACGGTCCGTATCGAGCTGGATGACAGCCCAAGTATAACCTGGGATCAACAGCGATCAGATGAAATCAATGTTCAGGTTGACCCTGAGTCTGATGTTATGAGAAATCCCCTTTTTGAAAACCAAGGTGTAAGTGTAGCAACAAAAGGAACAACATCAAAAATCATGAAATTAAAGAAGCCTGTTGCTAAGTCCGACAGTCCCCCAGCGGTTTATATACGAGATCAGGTATGTGATAAATTTGCTGACGTGAGCTTGTCGCAACAGATTGAAAGCTCCCCACAGGAACCTATTGATAGAAGACCCATCGTGAAACAGAACAAGCAAAAGATGAAAAAGAAGATCACAAAGAAAACATTTACTCTAAAGAAAATAGAGAATGATGAAGTTGTTACTAATAATTCACTAAATTCTAGTCGCATCAGGACAACCAGAAGTGGCCGATGGCTCAAAGTGTTGCCCTTAACAGTCGGTCCTGAGTCATCGATCCTGAGTGCAACAGAACCCGATCAAGTAACAACTAAGGTGATACCTACTGATATTAGTCATAATGTCTCAAAGGGTCAAATGCATAAAAGTGCTTCAGGCAGAGGTCGTTCCATGTCGGCTGCGAATGAACAAGGTGATGTGGAGGATGAGAAAAGGCGATGCGACAGAGCTTCACTTACAGCGGACATTGTAGTTACAGAAGTGAAGCACAGCCCTGGAGGTAATCAGAGTGTTCCTGGCATTAATCCCAGATATAAAGATGATGATCTAAATATATCACCAGAAACTAGGCAAATATGTAACACCACATTTACCGTTTGTCGACCGGCTCATTCTAACAAGTCCTCTATATCTGTATATGAAGCAACGAGTGGTCAAGATAATTCAAGTAGCTCAAACAACAAAACACCCAACTCCCCACTTCATGAATCTACTGCAGTGAAGACCTATAATAATGAACTACATGTTAGTGTGGAATCCTCATATACAGAGAGTCCAAGTGTGTCATTTATAAGTCAGAAGCGCTTGTCACGCAGTTCGCTGAACCTCTCTGGAGGTTCCATACCTCAGCCTTCTCCCTCAGAATCAGATGAGCCTGAGACCCATGTTTCCTAGGCAGCTAAAGAATCCCTCCTCTCTGAGAATGTACCGGCTATGGATAACACTAACGAGATTATTGATGATATCATGAAGTCTTCTGATATGAACTCCATGGTTTATGATATGACCACTCTTCTGTCTGAACCTGGACGACCAGTTCGGAGTCGATCCTTCCTCACCCCAACCGGAAACCCATCGGATCAGGTAGATCAGGGAAATGGTCAAGCAGACACGCGACCTCTAACACAATTAGTACCTGTAACCCCTTCCTCACCTTTACTGATTAAAATGGCTCAACCTTCAAAAACTAGGAAAGTGAAACGAGCTGACCCTGTAATGTATGCAGTAAAAAACATGCAATTAAATGCCAGTTTGGCAGTTACTGGTCATTCTAACAATATTGCCTCAGCACTCATCTCAAACAAAGCACATGACAATGATGTCAAACCTTCTAGTACAGCCCTACATCACAGTTTAGCTCATAGAAATCCATCAGAGAAGCTCTGTGCTGTATCAGATATTACACCAATAGACAACGATATTGTGCCAGAAACACAAAATGCTCCTCCTGTCGCTACAGTTATGAGCGATGATGAAACGAAGTTTGAAACTGTACCTGAAACTCATCAGTCTACGCTGGAGACTGGCCGAGATGTTGAGGCTGAGGTGTCAAAAACACCATCACAAGTTCAGTGTGACAGCAATCATGTGACTAACAAAGAAAATGTGAATTCTCAGCCTATTGAGGGTAATACTGACCCATCTCCAATCAGTGAGCGCCCTAAGCGCAGGAGACCTGCTATGAAAACCTGTACAAGAACACGATCAGAGCCTGCTAAACCAGCTACTACAACATGGGCAGCAAGTAAGCGAACGAGGAGCCTATCAGAGCCTCAACCCAGAGCACCTGCTGGTGATGGTGATGAGGAAATCATAAGTGTGTCGACAAAACCTAGAGTATCATTTGCTGACATAGTGAAGTATGCCATGACGCCGCGCTCTAGAGGTAAAGCTATAGTAGCTATGTTTGACACGCCCGAGCCAAGTAGTGCCATCACGCCTAAGTCTATACTGAAGTCAACTGGATCAACTCCAAGTAAAGAGTTACATGCAGCCAGCTTTGATTGCTACAATGCTGTGGCCAGAGAGATAACTCCCAAGCCCATGCCAGCCAGTGATGGTTTGGTAAAGGAGACTAGAGATGAAGTATCATGCAATTCAGATGACACTACAGTGAAGGCCCATCGTATAGCAGCTGTCACAACAGGGAAGGCCCATAATATAGCAGATGACACCACTACAATGAAGGCCCATAATATAGAGGATGACCCTACAGTGAATGTCTGTAACCCATGTCCGACTCAACATGAAAACAGCAACAGCAGTCACTTCATGTTCATCCATCCACCTGTTGAGGTGAGTGATCAGTATGATTTAATCTAATTTTGGTTATGGAGGACCATAAATTGAAATTCTTATGTTTTATTGAATTCTGTGTCTTGTTGTCATCGACGTTTAACTATTTCCAAACAGAAATGATGATTAATGAGGGACTATCAGAATATGCCCCAATGATTGCTCACAGTTACAGATAAAAAGACACATACAACGAATAATTGCGTAAAGTAACAAGGTCTGTCATCAATATACTGCTATGGGATTTGGGCCCATTGCTTCAAACACTTGCGAGTTGCCCTAACCGTCAGAGCTACACTGCCTTCTGTTCTATTGTGTTGGAAGTACTGTCTTGAAGCCCTTCTGATTTGCAAGCATTCATCTGAACAATCACGAATTCGACAAGCTGACATGAAATCATTTCAAGTTCTTTCTCTTTGCTGCAGACAAAACCGAAGACTAAAAACAGGCGCAATAAGAGCAGTGTCCATGATGTCTCCTCAGCCTTTGATGAGTTTGATAATAAGCTGAGAAACTTTCTACTTGATGAGTCTATAAATGAGAATAAGAGAACTACCACACCTACGTCTCACCCTCATACACCCGGTAACTATACCTACATCTCAAAATCCCACAACCGGTAGTTATTTGTTTTTATATGTGTCGTATGAAGCGGGCATTGATTTTAGGAGATATCTGCTCACAAACGACAATTAATATTAATGTTTATTTGCTGCATTGCCTGCTTGGTAAGTTGTATAAGTAAATCGAATATAAAATAAATTGACTAACTGGAGGAATACAAGGTGGCTTGTACATGTTAATATGCCAAATGTTTAAGAAGGTGAATTCGTGACATGGATAGAGTGTTTCTGTGATTTTATTCATACTGATACCTTGACTCAGCAGAGAATGATGAGATGAGAGGTGGTAGTGACGGAGGATTGTTCTTCAGTCGACGGAGAAAAGAAAGAATCTCCAGATACAGCCTTCTATCAACATGTCACGGCAAGTTCAAGTCTGTCTGTACCAGACAATCTCTCAATACCAAAACCCCACAACAAAAACCAGCGCGTAAGTTGATAGTTTATTCTTGCAAGGATGAAAATGAGATGAAATAATAGATGCCCAACCTTTTTGGCTTCCTGCTTCAAGATGTTTTTATTTGAACTGTTTTGGGTTATATTTGTCAAGAGACCGTTCATATAGAATGAGCAAGATTTTCCGATCAAAGTCCCAAAAATATATGCGCTCAGGATTATCGCTATCTGTTATTGCTTCATGTTGTAAGATGTTATCTTTACCGCACGTTGGGCTCACATTTTGACAGCAGGGACTTTGAATTAATATCATTGAGATTGTTTCTTGCAATTGGGTTCAACTCTTTCCTAGTCATTTGCTCGGAATATATATTGGAGCTGAGTGATTTGGAAACAATACCTTTAGCAGCTCTCTTTCATCTAAGCAATGAACAACTGCAGGATCTCGATCCATTTAGCTCCCCACTTAAGATACAACTACATCATGCAGCCGCTGCTGTATCGTCTAAACTCTTCTTTACAGTGACGCTGAGTTCATCTCTGGGTAAAATAAGATCCAGATCAGCATCAATACCTCCGAGTAAGTCAAACTCTAACTCCATCACCACAACACCTCACAAACCTAGAGTGACTGTCTCCAAAACACGGAAATCTAGAGCTGACACTACAACACGAGGAAAGAGTAGTTCTGCAATAAATGCCAAATCTCTCAAGTATACTGGGCTGGCTCCTTCTGTGTCCGCCAAGTAAGTATCTCAGCTGTGTTAGCTATCAAATTGTCGACATAGAGAAGAGAAATGGAAGTGACTTTTTGGGCATGGTTATTCTCAACCTCTTCAGCATCATCAAACTAAATTTCTTGTTTAGTTGCTGTCTTTCCTAATGTGTGCAGATATTTGCTTGACCCCCTATCAACTAAACAGAATATGAAACTTTTCTTGTATGTTTCGATGTAATAGGCTTTTATCCAATACATAAATGCCACTACCATCACACTGGCATAGTCTGAGCATCCTATTTGCCGGTGAACAAGTCCGCAGGGGCAACTCCAAATACCGACAAAAATATCAGAGTTAATATCTAAGGTCTCCTTTTTTGTGTGGGTATATTTCGTTATATGAATTTGGTTGACTATGGAATGCAACTGCCAGCTACTCAGGTAGAGTTTCAGTACCTAAACCTTTGCCCCTTTGTTTTCTGCATTTCTTGGACAACAGTTCACTATAGAAATAAATCAAAGGTAATAAAATAATAGAAAGCACTAATAAAATATAATATAATAATAAAATAAATATTAATAAGTTATTTTTAAATCAAAGGATGAGACACAGCGCCGGAGGAGATGACCCATACAATATGAGCAGTGATAGTTCACTGATAGGGCAGGATACAGACACACTTAGACGTCAGTGTTTCTCTGGTGTAGATAGAGCTCATATACAGTGTGACCTTCAGATGACCTCGTCACTACTGGATATTAGTATTATATCGTCTGTAGAGAGCGAGCAATCTTATACTGATACACTCACAGCTCCTACTTATTTATATCATCAGGTATAATATGATCCTTTAAATCAGGGAGAATTGAAGGGGGAGGAACTTGCACTCCATGGGCCACGCCTCTTTTTATAACATGATCTAACTTTTGTTTTTGAGTTATGCCCCTTCGATTCTTCCTGTTTAAATGTACCAAATAAGTCCCTCATCATTACAGGAGAGGAAGATTTACCATAGGTCTAGAGGAGTTAGTTTCTTTGCAGGAGAAAAAAATTCACGCTTGAAAAAGCAGAATCTGTGGTTATCTTGCATTTAGGCGGTTATGTGAACCCCTACCTTAACTCGCGAAGAATTTGTGCTTGCTAACATCTAGTCAATCCAAGACTAGCTAATATTTACAACTCTAGGGTGGTAGTCTACTATTTGAGATTTACCATAGGTCTGGATTTTGTTCATGCTTACATGTTTTCAGCAACAGATCCTCCCTTGAATCGGACAACGAGACTTACAATATAAAGTAATAGATTCTAGTCTGCTTTGTGTCCCCTTAAATCATGAAATTGGTAAGAGTATGGGCGAGATACAGAAGTCATGTTGTCTAATCATAACATAATTGAATTAATTGCCACAGTGGGATTTTTCTTGGTTACCTGCCACTAAACTTCTCTCCAATGCAGAGAGGTTTGTCCCATCTAGAGTCTTGTGCTGGAAGCCATAATACTCATACAACTCCCAGCTTCTCGGATTCCCGGATACACTGGCTTGTTGTAGTTTTAAGGCCAAAATCACAATCTGATTGTTCACTCAATGAATTAGCGATATCTGTTACGGTCTTTCTCAGAAATTGCTCCCTCATTGTTGGAACTATATACATTCTGAGTGAGTGAATTTAGGAGGGATTTTGTAGAATTGAAAGACCAAGTAAGTGCTACTTTTTTTATCAATGTAGTAGTGATAATTTGCTTCAGTAAAGTATCACTCATTCTAATTTAAGGACACTTTGGCTAGAATGATAGGCCTGCCACTACCAAATTATAATTAATTGCCGATGCCGTTTATTGAATCCTGACCTTGGAGATCGCAGGTCCATGAAGTTAACAATTAGTAGACTATTCCTCACACTCAATATCCATGTAGCCGATGAATACTATCACATGTTTTTATCTTTAACAAGGATGGAGACATACCGTTAGTATATTATAATAAGGCTGCCCCTTATGACGATGATGATGATGAGAATTGTTCACCCAGGAGCTCAACAGATGTTATATCTAAAGGTAACCACAAAACAGTCAGCAAGTCAGCTGTCAAAACCGAGCGGCTGATTTATGCTTCTATGGACCACCCAGAAGTAGACCAACCAGAAGCAGACCACCCTGATATAGACCACCCTGATGTAGAGCAAAAAGCTCTGATAAAGGCTGTCAGCTCTACTGTCAAAAGTAGGTGAAACATTTAAATCTAAACCGATGGTCAGTACTAAATCAAGTTTAATCCATATGCCTGCCTTCAGAGTTGCTCCCTTCTACTGGTCACTCCGGCGTGACCAGTGGAGGGGATGCAACTCCTAATGCAGGCAAATGGAACAAACTTGGTCTAGGCTCGTACCCACAACTCAACGTCAGGTTCTGAAAGCTCTAGACAAACCGATATTTGAATATTATTGCTATGGAAGTGTTACTGGTTGTTTAGCAATCGCTTTTTTATTTTTAAATCATTTAAATTATTGATTTATGGGGGGGGGGGCGTCTGACTGGGGCGAAGTCGATGGGGCTCAGACTAATGTCTCTTGTCCTTATCGTATATACAGGGGAGGCCAAAAATAATAACTTGACAGCTGATAATGTGACAGCATCCGAAGTTAAAGTGGAGAAGAAAACTCCTAAAGTAGTGGATCCGAGCACAGCTAGTAGAGCTAAACAACCTGCCAAATCTAAAGCCATAAGAAAGTCAACAATAAGTGAGTCATGACCTGTCAATATTTAATGTGTATGGTTGTGCTTTAACCTTGAGCTATTATGATATTCATATTTCAACACGATGATGGTAAATGGTTGATCACGGGTTGGTGCTGTTACTTTGTTGAAACTGGCTAATATTTGGTCGAATTGAGAGCCTTGTGGTAGGCTGAATAGCGACCTTAGGACACAGTTGATCCTTCAAGCTGAAAGAAAATTCTTCTCAATCTTCTTCAAACACCTGAGTTGTCCCCCATTATAGATTTACAGGTTATAATAAATTGTGACAAATAAACTTTTTTTAGCATATTCCCTGAATAGCCATAGAATATGTGGTATGAGATAAGTCACATTAAGTATTTGCCACAGTAAATATCTCAACCCTTAGGCGCAACTATTCCTTAAAAGTTGTTCTATATGTGTTTTGTTCAGTTGAAGTGAGGTCAAGGCCTTCTAAAAAGCGAGAAATCAAGGTGAAGGAATCCTCTGTGGAGAAGATAACTCCTAGTACAAAAACTTGCTGTCCCTCAGCTACAAGCAAAATGTTGACTGCAACAAGCAAGACTCCTAAAACTAAAACACCAGGTAATGAACTGTATTTTTTATGATAAGATAAGAATTTATTGAAACTCTCGCAGAAACTATTCGGTAGTTTTGAACGAATAAAAGGGGAAAAATTCAAAAATTGGGTCATTGAAAAAAGGTATTGGGGCAGGGAGGGGAGGGGTCTTTGAAGAGACTAATGCCATAATTGATATCAGATTGTTTCTGGCATGAAACCTGCCAAAAGTTTCGTTTCGACTTATAAGCTGGTCATCCGTCATTTTCACAATTTCTAACATGATGTTTCAGATTCAGGTTATCGCTCAGTGAGGAAGCTGTACAACGCTAACTCAGGATACAGACTAGGTAGTGATGATGATCTGAGTCAGACTTCTAAATGTAGTAGTTATCCTAGTCATGGTACGGGACGCGGGCGTAGAGCCCTCAAACATAACAAGAAATCCAACAAACTTAGGTAATTATAAATATTCTAGTCAAGGTACGGAATGTGGGCGAAGGGCCCTCAAATATACCAAGAAATCCAACAAGCTCAGGTAATTATACATATTCTAGTCAAGGCATGGGACGTGGGCGTAGAATCCCCAAATATAACAAGAAATCCAACAAACTTAGGTAATTATACTTATTCTAGTTAAAGGTGTTGAGCCCTCAAATATAACAAGAGGATTAACAGACTCAGGGAATTGGAACTTCTTACAGTATGATGTGCTCTTATAGGCTTGTATCACTACAATGTAAAATAAATATATATCAATGTCTTACAACGCTATAAGTTTACAGTGTTGAGTTGTCAATTAAATATTTTGAATGATGATCGTATGTGGCATTGGCAAGTAGGTCTGATCAAAAGAACTTTTGATACAAATTATCAATGACTCAACACGTCTAATTATCGTCATGTCATTAGCTAGCCTGTCTTGACAAGCTTTGTTCGGTGGGGGGAGGGAACAAAGCTTGTCAACTCTGGCATGCTCGACTGTCGAGCAGCCGATATTAAATTTTCTCTTCTCTTGCGATCGAGAAGATAACTCCTTTATCTCACTAATCAAATTGTATAGTCGAGCAGCCGATATTAAATATTGTCTTCTCTTTCAATCGAGAAGATAACTCCTTCATCACACTAATCAATTTGTATAAATTCCTGTACAAATTGATTAGTGTGATGAAAGAGTTATCTTCTCGATCGAAAGAGAAGACAATATTTATTATCGGCTGCTCGACAGTCGAGCATGCAAGAGTTGACAAGCTTTGTTCCCTCCCCCCCCACCGAACAAAGCTTGTCATTAGCATGGGTCAGCATCTTTGATCTGTATGCTGGGTAGTGATATGGAGTTGTCTCCACACAAAACAAGGGAACCTAACTTCTAGTTATTATCAAATTTGAATTGTTTTACCTGCAAACTATATATACTCACTTTACAGTAAGAAAAGAACTCTGGCTACACCATCGAAACTGAAGGAGATTATGAATCTGATCAAGTTCTAAAGCCTGACTATCCTACCATCAAGCTACGGCACTGGGTCATTATCAGTGTTAGCAGTTATTATCTTTTTGTTGATGACCCTAATTTACTATACCTTTTTTTCATACCTTGATGTCTGAGAAAGGGCACACAATCACAAACAAGTTATTTTGATGTATTTTTTCATTGTTTTTTTGTTATTCAAATTGTTCGATGACTTGTTGACATATTTTTCGGTATTTGTGATTGGTAATTTGTATTCGGATAATAATATTTTTCCCTGTCCAAAAAATGTTAACAACTGTTGTTTCTAGTTTTTATCAACCTGTTCCAAATTAAAAATTATATTTGATAATACCATACAAATATTAGGTGTACTGTAAAGTCTGTGTTGTGCAACAAACAGCTCAAAAATTAGTTTGAAAGTATGCAGCAATTACCTAGCTCGTCTTAAAAGGCGTCTAGTCATCATAATCATTGATATAGTGGCATATAATCAACACATGGTTCTTTTCTTTCAACACACATACTTCATAGCTATCTTATTTTAATGTGGCAACTGTTGGATACAACTTCAACATTGTGCAGTAACTGAGGACAGGGAAATTAGGAATATTCAACCCGAACTCCCTGCTGAGAGTAACTGTACACACAATCATTCACCTAGACCTTATTGAGCTGAAGTGAGGCACTTTTTAATCTTGGGGTGACATAAAGCCGTTGAGTTGTGCAATGGCAATGATGAATGTTATCACTGATTGGGAAATCCAGGTTTTGTTGATTATATTTGTCAGTTTCAATGATAAATGCAGTTCAATTATAACCATAGGAATATAAAATGGGTTTATGTCTATGATTGTAACACTATTGCTTCTGAATAATTGAATGTTGTTACTTCACTATCAAATGACTGGTTCGATACTATGGCACCATATAGTGTCTTCTCTAGGATTTTGACTAGGCCTATGAGAATAACCAAACTTCACTGTTTCAGTAAAACACCATCAGCTTCCAGTGAACAACATGACCACAGGATTCAAAGTGCTTTGGAGTACCGTAAATACACTCTGAACACTCCCTTGTAATGATTCAAGGTTACAAATAAGATAAGATGGTAAGAAGTGTATTGAGTTGAATGATATACATTTCTAAACTGATAAAGCAAACCCACCAAAGACTCAAGTACTTAGCATAAAACAATTTATCTGCAGTATGATGTATCTCCTGTTGTCATGGTGATTCTGACAGGATATGTTCAATTCTTGCATTTTTATTCTACCCGATTGAGAAATCTAGAGAAGACAGAGCGCCCCTGCCTCCCTTATAGAACTTTGGGCTTGAATCCCTGATCTAACGATCAGATTGACATGCCATCGCGCTGATCTCCTGAGATTACAGACTTTCTAGCTTAAATTAAAACCAGTTGAGCGGTTGCTTCACTCAAAATAACACACTGCACACAATCTGTAAATGTCTATAATAAACACACTGAACACACTGACATTAAGACTACACTAGAAAGAGTAATTAAGTTGAACCCGCTGATGATGGTACTTCCCTGAACATACCTAGTGAATCAAATTGAAAGTAGAAATAAATCCATTTCAATAATCCATACTGTCCTGAAGGGGCACTTAAAACAGGTGCTGGTGAGGGGTGTTGTAAGGCCAGTGGCAGGTGCTATATTACAGCACTCGATGTCTATTTTATAGCAGTGTTGTGGTTGCTGTAGGGGCTGCATGAGTGCTTTAAAGCATGTCACACATCATACAACAGTGGCCGTACCGGGCGTGCATCGGTGTTGGATTGGAAAAAGTACCTAAAATATATCCTAGCCTGCACTCTGGACTGCACCAACGGATCCCTCCTCCAAATTGCTATCACATATGACTGGATGTGATGCTGTATTCCTTTGTCCATTATGATGTCTACAATGCAGTGGCTATACCCCTTTTATAAAAACCATGTTACATGCTAGATGCCTCTGTAATTGCTCCCAATAATAAATCCATAAACACCACAAAAACATACGCAATAATGGTGACACATGCTGGTGAAAGTTTACTCAGACTATGAGGGAGGCATGCAGTATAAGGAAGATGAACTCGAAGACAAATTCCTGGCAAACCTATACACTGAAAACAGAGCACCTAAGAGAAACTGCTACAACATGTCAATAGGTAAGGTACTTGAATATGATTGTAAAGATAAATAGCCAACGAGGCTGCTAAAAAGAAAAACATTGTTTTGACTGTGATTGGTAATGAAACTCTGAACTTACTTATAAGCTTGAGCGTCCAAATCAAAGTAAAGGATTCCAAATTTGATGCTCTTGTTACATTACTGGATCTACATTTAGAGCTGGAGTCAATGCGGTGTCGGAAGCTCTTAGGCTTGACATAAGAAATCAATTGCCTAATGAATCTGTTTCAAATTATATTTTACCTTTATCAAAACTCAGCATGAATGCAAAGTTTGCTACAGGTAACTCTTCATACATCGTCTTCGTATTAAACTGATTTGTGGCCTGCATGTAAGCAAAAGTGAAATTTGTGAGGCATTGATTGATTGATTGATTGATTGATTTCATATATTTTTCATGAGTATTAAAAAAACACTGTGATATTTGTTCTGGGTGTAAACTGTCCATAAAGTAGTGTAAAAAGTGTAAAAATATATACACTAAAGCAGATTGTTTTAATAAAATACGTGAGATTGTGGAAGAGCAGAGGAGGGAAAAAAATAAAACAGCGACCAGAGAGTTAAAACAGGTTTGCATTTATGATGCGGACTAAAACATGATAAAACGAGTCCGTTCCCTTTGACGACCTGATCTTAGGAGCACGCAGGCGTCCTGACGGCATTGTCTCGATGATGCTATGAATAAAATGAGCCTCATCTCAATAGATCGTCAGCACATACTTCTGACATCTTAGTTTGATCGCTTCGTCTAGACTGAGTTGGATATTAGCACCGTGTTTTGTGGCTTCATTCAAAATCGATTGCATAGCATTTTGCTGAATACTATGCATGTGGGGATAATATAGAAAAATAGCAAACATCAATTTCCACTCAATAAAAGTTCTATAAAGCTGCGTGACTAGTTTTGTATCTGCACCCAGAGCATGAAAACGCCTCACAACATATAATCTCTGTTTAGCTTTAGAAATGACCATATCTGCATGCTCACTAAATCTTAATGTGTTATCAATCAATATGCCAAGATACCTGACAGAGCTGGAAAGCTCGATAGGCGTGTCGTCTAACACCAGCTGCGGGACATCAGGAGCGACTCGGGCGGAAGAGAAAACCGTCTCATGTGTTTTACCTGCGTTCAATAACAGTTCGTCAGCAGCGCGAACACTGGCATTGCGGCTGACTTCATCAAAGTACAGCATGTTGTCGGTAGTAGGGTCACCAATAAAGCCCAGCAGCACTGTATCGTCAGCATACTTTATCACGGTAGCTTGGTCATATGAAGCCCGGATACTATTGGTGTAGAGGATAAAGAGAACATGACTCAGCAGTGTCCCTTGTGGCATGCCGGTATTAGTGATTAATAAGTCCGAGATGGCATCAGGGCTGGTGCGGGTGTACTGCAGGCAGTTGGTAAAAACTCAAAACCCAGTTCATGATAGAGACGTCGAGGTGAGCCATTCTGGAGATTAGGGTACTAACGTTGATGGTGTTGAAAGCGGAGCTGAAATCTAAGAACAGCGCTCTGACGTAGTTGGTTGGTCTGACGTCGATGAAGCGAGTTATTGTAAGTGAGTAAGTAGACACATCAGGGCATCTTGCGACGATCTTTTGGTCTGATACGCGAACTGCAGCGGGTCGATGTTGGCGTTGGAGATTATATATGGTTTTATCAGCTTCTCAAGCACCTTACATAGATGGCAGGTGATGGCATTTGGTCGGTAGTCTTTGTTGCACTTTGGGTGTGGCACTTTCAGAACAGGCTTGATGACAGCAGTGCGCCACAACTTTGGAGTTGTCCCCTCTTCGATGGCACGATTATAGAAAGCACAGACAGTACCTACTAGTCGATCTGCACAGTATTTCAACACCTTTGTTATGATCTTATCCGGAACGGGACCTTAATTTGTTGAAAGAGGGTGATGCATTAACCTTAATTATTGTGACATCTATAGACATGACAATTGGGTTGTTGCACATAAGCAACCCAGCTCAAACAATAGCCAACCAGCAGCAAGCAGCTTGCATACCGGCGTGAATAGAATGCGTCTTGAAGAACCTCATGATAGTAGAGAAACACGCATTTGCTGGTCCCCACAAGGTTGATGACTGTCAAAATGAGCACATGATCATGATATGTAGAAATTGTTCTAAAAAAAATTTTGTAAATGCTGATGACCATGGCAAAAGTGGTAACGTGAGTGCTATAGAGATGGTATTCACGCTAGAATTCAATATCATGGCAGATCGTCACATACCGATCGATATACAAATGAAGGTTGAAGGTAAATATGTCAATTTATAGTTGGATACGGGGCGTTGTTGGAGTCTTTTATCATTAAAATTGTAAACCCGTCAAAATTCAGTCATTGTAAGTTGTCTGCTTGTTTTGACTTGACATTAAATGATTATAGTGGCAATCCAGTAAAGGTGTTAGGTGAGCTTTCTTCGTTGGGTATCGATTGGGTTGTTGATCGAGTTCCCAACCATTATTCTTAACTGACACTGTCCTTCTCTTCTATGGTTTCAAGCCAAAAGCTGCATTAAAGTGAACTGATAACTCTAACAGAACCTTTGCCGGTCACAGAGAATATCGTATCTACTGTTGAAGTCACAATAACAGTGAGCTTCCCAAAGTAAATAATCCGTCATTTCTACATGTGGTTTGCCTCACATTGGGTCCTCATCCAGTGAACCAAAGGGACCTACTTGAGATGAAAAGAAATGCATAGACGATGATTTTGCCTCTGGTGTGCAATGTCCCAGAATATAGAAATTGCCCCTCATGGGTGCTTCAGAGATGTTTTTTAAACATTATTCAGTTAATCGTCCTAAAAAATCCTCCTCGAAGACGATTATCCCTTTTAACAAAATAGCACAACGCCATGACATGGCGTCACGCTGAAACCATAATTTTCAGAATCAGTGTTTGATCAAATTTCCAATGATATACAAAATGTTCAAATCGGTCAACATTGGAATCATATCCTTAAGGCCACCGTGCTCTGCTCAAGTTATCCTCTAGCTCTTACTTGAAACTACAGTCAGTACAGTTCACTTAATTCAAATTTTTGGAGACCACAAAAATTTGTTCTAATTAAGCAGAGTTTGAAATAAGTGACATGAGAATGCATTGAGTTGAGAACTGACTATAGGGACCAATTTTCCTTGTCTGAATTAACAGGAGTTTTGAATTACAAAGTTTGAATTAACCAGCTTACACTGTACTTTGTTTTTTTCTGACTCCTTGATAGGTTTACAAAAATGACAGTCTATCAAAGTCCTTCCCTGACCATTGAATGTGTTGCAGGTAATATCCAAACTAAAGAATAATACTACAGAGACAAATTAACCCTGCCACCATTTATTTTGCATCATCTAGCTAGAGAAAAAGAAGAAAACTTAGAAATCGGAAAACATCATGTTTTAAAAAGAATCTAACTATTGTATATGGTTAATAAAAATATTAAAATACTAAGTTTGAATACATATCTGACTTCTGTCTATTAAACAAAGCATTCAAAACAACTAGAGAAAGGAACCCATCATAGAACTCTCCTTATCAAGTTAATGATAATAGTAATGTGTAGTAAGTAAAACCATAGTGGTTTGTAGAATGTTATGACAAAGTTGTCATAGGGATATCAGTCATCCTTGAGCATCATATTCAAAATAAACGCAAGTTTGTGTTACCTGCGGATGTATAAATATAAATCAAGACAATAACTCAAAGTATCCAATATCTGATAGGGAAATAATCTAACCTTGTAAAATAATCTTAATCAAACTGAAGCATGATACACATGGGATTGTAGTGTAATATAGGAATGAAGCTCTACTGTCTACCCTAAGCATTATGTTGATAATAAGGTTCAGTGTGAATAGAAAATGTAAGGAGCAAAAAAACACGTGTAGACATTTTCTATATTAGTCATTACACCAACTTGCTCCCTGAACTGATAGCAGCAGATTACTATAAAAATGGTAGAAAATATGTAGCATATGGGTGCCTTTTACGGTATAATGTTAGCTCATTGTAAGAATGTGATTGAATATTATGATGGCGCGCTATTACATTCACCAAGTACCCTTGTCTTGTTGTATGAGTGCAACCACTGTGAGAGGATGGTAGTTATGTATGTGTGACAGTCCACTTATAATACTCAGCAGACTGGACTACACGCCCCCCTCGTTTTATCTCTCTGACTTCTTTCTCTACAAGTAGAAAAAAATCTGATAACAACAGATAGAGATTATTAAATTAGCAGATCAATTCTACGGACAGCATTCAGGATTATTTTGGATATAATTATATACATTATGAAGTTATCGTCAGATGCCCTGCTCATCCATAATAATATCTTTCACTTGCCTCATTTATAGTACTAGTACATGAGTCAAAAATACAGTATCATATAAGCATCCAAATAAGAGGAGTGAGCTTACCTAGAAGTGGTTCAATCCTAGTAACCACCTGGTTTGGCACATTCGCAAACATCTCAGGTGAGTTCTGAATTTGGACTCCAGGTAGCAGATACAGTTTTCTCAGATTAGTGAATGTGCAGACAGTTTTAGGCATCTGAGAGACATAAGAGGCAGCAGTGGGAGCTGCAGCAGCACCTCTGTTCAGGTTCTGATCTGTTCTCTCCACTCCATATCTTGTCACTGATTCTCTTACCTGCAATTTTGATGGTTGAAAATGGTAATGCATCATCTGTAAGAGTTTGAATGACTTCATGATTGGTTAAATGATTTCAGAGAGTGTAAGGTTGAATTATATTTATGAAATATTGGAGGTGAGAATGACTCCGATCAAGAGATTTACTTCAATTGATGCATCAGTAGTTTAGAGTAAGTTGGGTTAGTCAGTTGCATTTATAGGCACTTAACCGTTTGTGTCCATGAAGAAATATCTCAATATAACAAGGAACTTATGCAAGACTTACTATTTCAGCCAGAGATACAACATCATGCCTATGTCCCAGGGTGTATAAGGTCGCCACCAAAGCTCTGATGAAGGGTGATCCAACGCCAGGGTTCCTTGGTGCAGCAAAAGCTACAATAGAAATTACTCTATGATACATAACAAATCCATTGACCCATTAATACCTAAGGTGGCTGTAGTTCTGCTGTAATTTTATAATGGAAGAATTCTTGAAATAATCTTCAAATGATAATACGAGGGATAGTCCCCTCTAGTGCGATGGATTCATGACTGTACTGTACTGACTGTACTGTACAACCCCAAATAACTGCCACTTCTAGAATTATATTGCTGTTTAAGCTGAACTTTTATGCTGTTGAATACTCACAATCAAAGCTGGACTGCATAATGATCATATCTGATATAGATATGTCTTGTGTATCATTGTCCACTTCAAAGTCATTAGAACTCGGCATTGTCACAACCTGAGTGCTGCTATCAGTTTGGGGAGCTCTAACAGCTGCTGCTCCAGTAGTGAGGTCGTCTCTCAGCATTTCCCGATTACCTTTGTGAAAAAATGCGGATAATGATCATGAGCTGCAATAATTAGTAGATATGCTATCAGCCTGTACTGTATTGTATCACTTTCTTGATTGTATAAGCAAACTGTCTTGTTGTCCTTGTTATGTCCTTTCAGTTTCAACTTCAACATGATGTTATAAGCTGCACTCTACTTAAAAACCAAATTTGGTGCTGCTGCCTGATATTATTTCTCATTCAAGTTTAACAATACTTACTGCCAGCACATGCTTGTATGATCACAATCTTTGGTCGGCCTCTCATCACAGAGAAGTTCTTAGGGGAGAGTAGATTGTAAATATCCGTTAGTCTGATGAAGACTCTGTCAGAGCCAATAATACAGCCCTCGTCTCCATGACTGGTTAGCACGAGTACAAACGTCCCTATATGCCTGTGTACTGATTGACCGACTGCATCTGTTAACTGTGTCTCGCAGTGGATAGCTTCGATGATTTCCTAGTTAAAGAAAACTAGCGTAAGCCCCCAATAAAAGGTTTAGTTTCTCAAATTATTGGCTGAGATAGTTTACTGCATTGATGACATAGAGCGGTTACCCTGGAACGTGATCAGATATTGTCAAGGAGGGATGATTCTAAACCCTGGTCATTCGTAACAATCAATCGTACATGTAAACAAATCACAGATTGTAAATCTTTAGCTTACCCTTGCAGTGAAGCTTTTATGATCACCTACAGTAACAAACCCTAATTTATCAAGCATACACTTGATATTCTGATAGTCATGTTCGGAACCTCTCCTTGTCTGGTTATAGTCGTTAGAGACAATCAGAGCACGTCCTCGGCATTCTGTCATCTGGTAAGCAGTCTGAATATAATCAAAAAATAAAGCCTTGATGATCTTTGAACTATTTTGTTGCCTCGTAAGCTTTAAGATTGGAGAATTGTACCCAGGAACTTCCGAAAAACAGCTGTAATTATTCACTTCATAGACACAGCCTTCGAAGTTTGTGTAAAGACATGAAAATATCGATCAAAATAATAACAAAGTAGCAGCTTTATAAACCTGGCTTTCAGGGATTAAACTCTGATCTGCTTGTTGTGGTTCCATATCTATCTGGGGTTGTATTCTTTGCATGATCTCCACTACATCCTGAACTTCGGACATCTGGATCTCTGGTATGCTCTGGCCAGGATCATCTGCTGTGAGAACAGGAGGAGGGTCAGGTTTTACATAGTGCTTATTAGAATTTGAATTTTCTCTGCCTGTTTTCTTTTCACCGTAGAAACCAAGTTTCGCATGATTAATTCAGTAAAAGAGAGCTGTTGACTGACCTGATCCCGCAGTTGTCTCCTCCCTTCTTATGTAGTCATCAAGAATTCTGACTCCCTCCTCACTGATCTTAAGACCTGTTAGAAACAACAGCAAAAATGGCAAGGTTAGCACCCCTATTGAAACAATCACTTGGTTAACATGCAATCCCGAAAATAAATGCTACAAATGGTAACAAATGAATTAATCGGATCTGCTGAGGCAGATAATGATATTTTTCCATGAACTTACATGGATATCTGAGAGGTAGCGGGACACGCCTCCTCCCATCGTTGGTGTCACATGGACAAGTCTCCTCTCCAGTGTAGGTGGTATGACGGGGCTCTGGCAGTTTGTATCTGACACTCCTGTTGAACCACTCAGGATTGACAAATGTTGCTGGTGATGACTGTTTGGTCAGTAGACAATGGGTGCAGTAGAAGACATGTTCATATCGAACTCCTTTCCACACAGAATCCAATTCAGATGTAAGCCGCTTCATTGTTTCTAGTTGGGTCTTCCAAGCATCGCTGATAAGCCTGGCCGGTGTTTGCGTGATGAGTGTCACTCGTTTTTCTTTCACATTATGCAATAGATACCGCAAGACACCGTTCATCTCTTGCACACTCGCTCCATTTATACCAGCTTCAGGTGTGTTGAATGGATTGACGCATATGTCTAGAAATCTTGCAGTGATTACATGATATACGTATTGGGGTACGCTGAGGCCGTTTAGATACAGATCGACTCTCAGCTGAAGGTGATTTGTGCCTTCTGTTGGGTTTAGTATGTTCTTAGTGCTGAAATAGGGAACGATGAACTTCTCACTGCCATCACTTTCTATAGGTCCACAGATCAGGTGAAATGTTTTCAGCAGCGTGATACCAACATCAACAGGTAGTTCCGATTCATTGCTGAGCAGATTGTGTAGTAATGCACCTCTTATGATTCCTGTGGCTTTGAAATCATTGACCATGCTGACATACTCTAATCTGTCCACAGGTCTTTCCTTATATCTGTAGGGTCTAAATTTGGTTATGCGATGTTCCCATGCTTGAGCATCTGCATGATCGTAAAGTGTCCTTATGACATCAGCAAGAACTGAAGGGCGATGGAATAAATAGTCACTCATCTTCTCAATGTCCTGAAACCACATTATTCTTCCTGCTTCTTTGACGTACTGCAAAGCATGCTCACTGTTCTTACTGAAACCTTGTATGAATTCAGTAACAGAAACATAAGGCTTTTGCTCCTCAGCAGTAAGCTTATTCAGCACTTCATACCAACTACCGGGTATATCAGTGATCAGCTTAGCCCCTGCTTCCTTCAGTGCACTCTTTAGTGATTTGATATCCATCTTGCTCGATGAAGCCGAGAGCTCTAGTATTGTTGTGATCAGGGGCTGTGCTCTGTCGATGAAACATGTCATAGAGAAAAATGAGCTGTCAGGCATAGCAACACCCTCTTCTGATTGAATTACATCTAAACGCAGCTTCTCTGTTGCTGATAAAAGCTGTTTCTTCCTCAGTTTGAGGGTCTCGTTGCTAAGCAAATCACCATGAGTCAGTACGAGCACTGGTCTTCCTAGGTTTGGTTGTGATGTATATAGGTGCGCTATCCACTGGAAGCATACATCCTGAGCTGCAGCCTCTACTCCATGCGCATGTACTAAACTGTCAAACTCTGCTATATCTACCACTAGAAGTGGTACAGATTGTACTTTGGCGTTCACTTGATAGGCAAGGTGATACACCTCATGCCCTCCCAAATCAGTGAATACCAACTTCAATTTCTCATCAATGTCAGCCTCGCATACATTGAAGACACGTGTTGCCTCATCAAGCTTGATGTCGATATTGGAACGGGTTGTCAGCACACGCTGATCCTTCTGTATGCTCCTCACAATGCTTGTCTTTCCTGCTTTAGTCTTGCCTATGACTGTTACCGGAATGAGTCTGAAAATGTTATCTTTTTCAGCATGAAGATCATGCAGATACTTCCTTACAGCTTCTATACCCTGTATGCAGACAGCATAGGGAGGAGATACTAGTGCTTCGCAGTCGTCACATGTGAAGGTCTTTAGCGTGCTGATATTGAAGATACTTTCAGGTATAGAGGAGAGTGACCCGTTTTCTCTAATATCAAGTACTTCCAGTTTGGTGAGTTGCCCCAGGCTGTTTAAAAGATAAAAATATATTTACTTTCAATCATAATGAGCGTTGCCGACATGGGGATGAACTTTTAGTCATGACTAGACAAGTGCAAGGTACAGTGAGTGGTATGGTGGGTTGGCCAAGGTTGCACAAGAAGATACAAATGTGTTGAAATTTGGGGAAAATGGCGCAGTCATTGCAGCCTCGCCCTCAAGGCACACACTATTTCGCCGCCACGGTGTGGTGAGTGACTAACCCTTGTGATTTTAACCAACATTTTTAAAGCCAACTAATGACTTACTACTAAATTGTGAGTTTGTTACTTGCAACAGGGCCAAATGATATCCAGCATCACAACACCCGCTATCCCAGCAAATTAAAAAAAAAGTTTACTTTTATTTATTTTTCAATGTAATGCAATGTAACGTAGAATAATAAGTCATTCTTTCGTTTGTTATTTATCACTTCTGTTGTGACAGCTCATCCCCACCCTATTAATTTGATCAAAATTGTAGCGCTGATTGTTTTTCATCCTTTTGCTAATATGCTAATCAATTTCAACCTAAGACCACCTCCAGTATGCAGTAAATTTATTACTTTGTGAGGCCTTACGTTGCATTCTAGGCTTTGGGGGTCGGGGTTACTCCCTGAACCCTGAATCGGGGGTGTGGATGGGGGAGGGGGGCTTACAGCGCTTCTCCCAAAGCTGAGATTAATTGATATTACTGTGCTGCACAGGATAGTCTACGATGGTGGCAGGTTCACATTCAAAAGCTAGAAGTCACTCCTGTTTAGGGAGCCCTGATCTGAGCAACCCTGATTGTCACAATAAACAACATGGAAAATGAATTATGGTGATCTATTGACAATATTAGTAAAATTAGTAATTTAAAGATCCTTGAACTGAGGAAATTTTAAATTTGATAGGCCACATAATCATGATAACAGCGTTATTTCGCTCTTTTTTTCAGTGACAAAGTTCTCTTATTCACTTGTAATCGGCTACATTTAGTTATTTTTACAGGATAATACACACTTGGCATCGTAACTTTCAACATAATCTTACTTGATAGAGTTGAAAGTCTCAGATTCTCACTATCAAAAAACTTGTCTTATTGACTTACTGTACAAATTATTTTTATTTTAAATTGGTACACAGTTGATTTATTATTACATGAGGTGATGAGGACTAATTAATTTGCTAAATATAGTCTCATCAAACTGCATTTTTGTTCTGGTCGATTTTCTTGCTAATTGCCAAAAATAGATATAATTAATCAAATTAATATTATGCCTTATTGATAACTTCCCTCATACTAGGAAAGGTTGCTCCAACATAATAAAATGATAATAATAATAATGAAAATTTCGCTAGTTATAATAATGATATATGTTTGTATTATGCACATGTATTATTGGATTAATAAGTATTGCCCCTCATGTGAATGGAAGGAGACAACTCAATAGAGCGATCAAGATTGATACAATATCTGATAGTTATTTTGTATCAAGTTTGCCCTGTAAACTTAACAAATTTAGAAAAGGTTACAGTCCAGTAGACCTAGGATAGGTAGGATGTACTCCATCCCATAGAAAGCTAAGTAAAGTAGATATTTCATGTCAGCTTGGAAAAGCTCCTTTGGGGTATGTACTGAAATGCCGATAAACTGAAAACCCAACATGAGAAGCATAGGGCACCATTGAAAAGTGCTGCTTTGCACCCTCAAGGATTATTACTTTCCCTAGATTTTTTATAGATCAGTTTTTGAGAATTGGCACCGGTATTGTGATATTTCAGACAGTTTAAATGACACATAATATTATATCAAACCTAATTTCAATTCGGTAAATTGCAATTCAAATCTGTATGCAGCATTAATTTGAAGAGTTTTAAGATATAACATCCTTTGCTGGTGTCTTACTGAACATTGTTCCAGTTATGCATCTTCCAAAATACTATTTCCAAGGTGGTATAGAAACATTGCGGCAGCAGAAATCATATCCCATTACACTCATGCTACTTGTTGAGAGGACAATCCAATGCTCTAATATTATTGGAATGAAAAGTATCACCATTATGATGAGAAAAAGCACTGAACGTTGTGACAGTTTTATGAAAAAACATTACCACAATGCATCTCATTTTGAACATTATCAGTGGCTATGAGATGGTTGTCACAGCATTATAAAACAAACTTCATGAGATGATCATAAAATAATGCTGTAGTGATGGAAGAACTGTGATGCTATAACATTGTTAAAATTGAATACTTTTTGATAGCATGATCATAACATCATGAAAGTGCTAATTATAAGCTGTATTCTCACATTTAACAGTGATGTATCATCATGTCAAAAATAATTTTTGACTAATACTAAGAAGCAAAGATTCTGCTATAACTGAATCTGAACATTGTGATTACCATTCTGTATCCTATTAGACAATAACCCAATCCTATCATTTACACACCATGTAATACTTGAAAAATTTGTATGCAATACGATGTTACAATGTTCACCGTTTGCTGGGTTTTGACCTTCATTTTTTAACAAGAAGTCAAACAGTTTTTAGGTTATGGAATATAGGGATCACAAAAATTCTCAGGGATCAATATATTATTAGCATTTATAAACTTGGATTGTCAGCATTGTGATAGGTAAACTATAAAAAAATCCTTTTCTTTTATATCTACTGGTAGGTACATATAACAATTGCCTTAAACAAACTGCTCACATGGATTTGTAAACAAAAGTCAATATCTCCTTGTCTAGCATACTCAGCAAGTCATCATGGAAAAGGTAATAAAACTGCCAACACAGGTCTCCAAAATTTAAATTCACACTTCCGCTTTTGAATTTTACTAATCGCAGTCACGTAGATATGTTGGTGGTTGGTTGTTTGACTGATCTAAATACAACAGCTTTATTTTCAGTTTTAACGCTTTGTATATTTGGTATTTATTACAAGTCATTGCCATCATCTTAAGGGCAAATCCTCCACCTGTACTATTTAAATATTTACAAACATATCCAACTGTCAACAAATAGTCCATTGAAATAATGAAAGTGAAAGATTTGAAAGAGTTCCAAAAAAGTCGCCACCTCCATAAATGGGGTGCAATCATAGACTTGATTATAAACCTAGACATGACACTATATGGATAGTGAGGCACTAAGGGACTTAATTGTGGGCAACAAACGTCATTGGAAGGTGTAGAAGCAATGATGCTATCATTGATTTTCCGTCCACAATCCAGGTTTTTTAATCATAACTAGATCAATTTCGATCGGATTTTGAGTTTGAAAATTACAATAGATTTAGCAGCTTATCTCATTTACGGCAAAACAGATTTGGAAGTCAGTGACCTGTTACCCCACAAACTTGATATACATATAGAAAGTCTTTTGTTCTGCTACACAAAATCCACAAGAAATTTAGAAGAATAGAAACAAAAGACAGTGGATATTCTAGTTTGTATCAACTGTTGTGTCATTTGATTGAAAGCCCAGCAATTTTGAATTCGGCACCCTATACTAGAATTGAATGTAAATGCTAATTTCATGTATTTAATTTGGCCCTCAAATCGATTCCACACCAAAATATGGAAACATAGTGATTTTGAAAAATAATTTCGATGGGCAAAAACTGTTGCTAAACTGAACTAATACTAGGCAAAAGTAATGGATAAAAATTCATGCAGCAGCAGTGAATTTTTGTCGATTGTAACTTCAATAACATCCGAAAATTAACAAGTGTTATTATTAATCCACACAATTAAATTTCATTTTGATTCTGCAAGGGTTTGGTAGCTTTGGTCTTAACCTTGTATGATATTTTTAAATATGCCTATCGTACACCATGCTCACTGAGCTAGAACTTTATCGACAGAGGACTTAGGAATAGGAGGTATAAAGTTTCCTTAGCAAAATTTTTTGAATTGATGATAATCCAGAGTGGCAGCATTTCACTCAGGATGGTAGCATTAGAGCTGGGACAATTTAGTATCCAACAGTTTCCTCTATTCTTTTTTCTCTATGATAATTTTGAATTATTCGCCACAAGCTGGTATGCGTATACAGAAACTTACTGTATTAGCCAAATGATTACTGAAAATAAGCGAAGGCTCTCAAAAATTATTGATCCTACTAATCTGTGCCTTTCCCTTGTACAGAGACAGCTAGAGATTGATAGTTGTATCATCAAAGAATACAGCGGTGTTTCCGTTGGAGGGGAGGGGAGGGGGGGGGGGGCCTCACAGCGCCTCTGTCAAACCAAAAAAGCTTTATTCTTTTAATCCAAGAGTTCATTTCGTGTTCCACTGCGCTGCACAGGATAGTCAATGAAGACAGGATCACATCTGAAAGCTAAAACTCCATCCTGATTAGGAAGCCCTAACCTGAGCAACCCTGATTATCAGAATAAACAACATTTTAAATGAGTTAGATTTAGATATTTTCATAATCAAAGCAATCTTAGAAGCTGTGCCCATTACATATTTTCTTAAGGATGTCAAATAACTCTATTTAAGTAAAAAAAAATTCGTACTTGTTAGTACATTTTAGTAATTACTACGAGATAATACACCCTAGGCATCGTAATTTTGTACTTAATATAACTAATTGGTATTGGAAATCTCAGATTATCTTAATTTTTACCAGAAAGTGATGACGTAACAGAGTCATTTGCCCAATAATCAAGTTATTGATGTTCCTAAACTGGTTTGGCAGATCAAGCAACATTTATCAAGCTGGTCTACATTGCCATACAGAGCAGCGCCAACCTTTCTTGCACTAATTAACAACATTCCAAGGCTGTGAATATCATTCTAGAACTCTGTTGGTTTGATGACTGCTGGCCTGATTCATACCTGGGGTGTATTGCTATGTAGGCAAATTGAGATTTTCAATCCAAGAATAATTCTTGCCAAAGTAATTGTTATTATTATAATTACGAAATTATAGATTCACTTGGTTGTTTTATAAATACAGGATTTTCAAGTGGGAGATATGGAGTTAAAGTTATCACAAATATTTTCCTGAATTAATATCACAAAACATATTATTGTGATAAAATTATGGTTATTAATGTACTGTGCAACTATCTGTTTGAAACTGTGTCGTTTGATTATTTAAGCCTGCATGACAAGAATAAGTACCACTTTTAACAGCATGATAAGAGCGTTTGAATTTGTAAGAACAGGATTCCGAATTTGGCAATACGTGGGCGTAGACTTGTGATACAGATAGTCGTTTGAACTTGATCTGTGCTGCCCAGTATTGCTTATTATTATTATGATTTATTATGATATTGATTGTTTATTTTTGCCAATTGTTACATATTAAATGAAATTATTTTCAGTTGCATAGACTATGAGCCAGCCTGCCAGCGCGTCAGACAATGAACAAAACTAATTAAGGAAGTATAGCCTCATATCTGATTGTGCATTGATACAATTGTAAATCGTTGATTTTAATTTTTAAACACCCACCCGAGGTGTGTGGCTGATGGGATTCGAAACGTTCCACGTTGACCATCTGTTGAACAAATTTAACGGGACAACCTGTACTAAAAAGGCATAAGCAGATGGAAAATTTGTTTTAATGGACATACAGTTTTAGCTGAATGGATAAACCAAATTGAATGGCGAATCTTTTTTCAGCTCAATGACCTCCTCCCACTTGCCCTAAATGAAATTACATTGGTGTCAGAGCATTTTTGGACTGATCAATCCAACAAGCCACCTGGGAAAGAGGTATGTGTTGGGTATACCATGAATTGGCTACATTGTTTTTATAGAAACAGAGGGGCAACAAATATTACATAGTATACAACATGTATTATTGAACCTCATCGGGACAGACCTAAATAGACCAAGATGAACATGCATGCTATGGCTGGTTCATGCCACAAAGTTAAAATTAAAAAACCGCTCAATTTATCCTTATATTAACTGATATGGCACTTGTATGCGCTTCTTGTGACACGCCTATTAAGACAATAATAGGGGAATGAGTGGCAAAACAGCAGACTGATCAGTTTAATTTTTCCTCCCTCTCGAGCCCACATTTTGTGAAACTCACTTCATTTTGCAATCATTGATATAAGTTTCATATATTGCCAATGCAACGTCAATCGAACCAAGTCACAATTTATTGAAGCAGTCTTTTAGAAACCAGTCTTTTATTTGGTCAAACACCTATTTTCTCTTGACATACTCATTCGAGAACAATCTACTGCAGCCTGTCTAGCAATCCTGTATAAGGAGAGCAAGTTGTGATACTGTTGAGATATTTGAATACTAGATGTATAAAAATGACAAAAAGAGAAGCTACACACTCAAAAATCATAACCGTGAAATAATCCTTTGAAAGTATCAAGTTAAAGAAGATACAAATGTGTTTAAGTTTAAAATTGATGCCATGTTGCATACACAACAACCCGGCAGTGTCGAACAGATCCTGGCATATTTGAAATTTAGGGAAATTGGCGCAGTCATTGCACACTCGCCCTCAAGGCACACATTATTTCGCTGCCACGATGTGGTCAGTGACTAATCCTCGTGATTTAACCAACATTTTTTAAGCCAACTAATGACTTAGTACTAAATTGTGAGTTTGATACCCAGCATCACAACACCCTCTATCCCAACAAATTAAAAAAAAAGTTCACTATATTTATTTTTCAATGTAATGCAATGTAATGTAGAATAATATGTCATTCTTTCGTTTGTTATTTATCACTTCTGTTGTGACAGCCCATGACCACCCTATTAATTTGATCAAAATTGTAGCGCTGATTGTTTTTCATTCTTTTGCTAATCTGCTAACCAATATCAACATAAGACCACCTCCAGTATGCAGTGAATTTATTACTTTGTGAGGCCTTATGCTGTTCTCTAGGCTTTGGGAGTCAAGGTTCAACCCTGAACCCCGTATCGGGGGGTTGTTGGGGGGGGGGGGGGGGCTTACAGCGCTTTTCCCAAAGCTGAGAATAATTGATATGACACTGCGCTGCACAGGATACTCAATGATGGCAGGTTCACATTCATCATTGAACTTGGGAAATTTTAAGTTCGATAGGCCACATAATCGTGAAAACACCGTCATTTCGCTCTATTTTTCAGTAACAAAGTTTTCTTATTCAATGGTAATCGGCTACATTTAGTTATTTTTACAGGATAATACACCCTTGGCATCGTAACTTTTAACATAATATTACTTGATAGAGTTAAAAGTCTCAGATTATCGCTATCAAAAAACTTGTCTTCTTGAGTTACTGTACAAATTATTTTATTTTAAATTGAGGAGGACCAATAAATTTGCTAAATATAGTCTCATCATAATGCATTTTCGTTCTGGTCGATTTTCTTGCTAATTGCCAAAAATAGATATAATTAATTAAATTAATATTATGCCTTATTGATAACTTCCCTCTTACTAGGAAAGGTTGCTCCAACATAATAAAATGATAATAATAATAATGAAAATTTAAATAAAGATAATAATGATATATGTTTGTATTATGCACAAGTATCTTATTGGATTAATAAGTATTGCCCCTCATGTTAATGGAAGATGACAACTAAATAGAGCGATCAAGGTGTAAGGTCATTGATACAATATCTGATAGTTATTTTGTATCAAGTTTACCCTGTTTACTTAACAAAGTTTGAAAAGGTTACAGTCCAGTAGATCTAGGATAGGCAAGATGTATTCCATCCCATAGAAAGATAAGTAAAGTAGATATTTCATGTCATCTTGGAAAAGCTCCATTGGGGTATGTACTGAAATGCCGATAAGCTGCAAACCCAACATGAGGAGCATAGAGCACCATTGACAAGTGCTGCTTTACACCCTCAAGGATTATTACTTTCCCTATGTTAATTATAGATCAGTTTTTGAGAATTGGCACCGGTATCGTAATATTTCGGATAGTTTAAATGACACATAATATTATATCATACCTAATTTCAATCCGGCAAAGTCGCAATTCAAATCCGTATGCAGCATTACTTTGAAGAGTATTAAGAAACCACATCACTTGCTGGTGTCTCGCTGAACATTGTTCCGGTATGTTGTTTATACTTGTCTTCCAAAATACTATTTCCAAGGTGGTATAGAAACATTGCGACAGCAGAAATCATATCCCATTACACTGATTATATTGGTTGAGAGGACAATCTAATGTTCTCATATTATTGGAATGAGAAGTGTCACCATTATGAGGAGAGAAAGCACTGTACGTTGTGACAGTTTTACGAAAAAAACATTACCACAATGCATTTAATTTTGAAAATCATCGGTGGCTATGAGGTGGTTGTCACGGCATTATAAAACAAACTTCATGGGATGATCATAAAATAATTCTGTAGTGATAGAAGAACTGTGATGCTATAACATTGTTAACATTGAAAACTTTTTGATAGCATGACCATAACATCATTAAAGTGCTAATTATAAGCTGTTTTCTCGCATTTAACAGTGATGTACCGTCATGTCAAAAATAATGTTTGACTAATACTTAGAACCAAAGATTCTGCTATATCTGAATCTGAACATTGTGATTACCATTCTGTATCCTATTAGGCAATAACCAAATCCCGTCATTTACACACCATGTAATACTTGATAAAATTTTATGCAAAACAATGTTACAATGTTCACCGTTTGCTGGGTTTTTGACCTGCATTTGTAACAAGAAGTCAAAAAGTTATGAGTTTCTGGAATATAGGGATCACAAAAATTCCCAGGGATCAATTAGCATTTATAAACTTGGATTTTTAGCTTTGTGATAGGTAAACTATAAAGATTAATCCCTTTTCTTTTATATCTACTGGTAGGAACACATAACAATTGTCTTAAACAAACTGCTCATATGGATTTGTAAATAAAAGGCAGTATCACCATGTCTAGCATACTCTGCAAGTCCTCGTCGAAAAGGTAATAAAACTGCCAACACAGGTCTCCAAAATTTAAATTCACACTTCTGCTTTTAAATTTTACTAATCGCAGTCACGTAGATATGTTGGTAGTTGGTTGTTTGACTGAACTAAATACAACATCTTTATTTTCAGTTTTAACGCTTTGTATATTTGGTATTTTTTCAGGTCCTTGCCATCATTTTAAGGACAAATCCTCCACCTGTACCATTTAAACATTTGTAAATATATTCAACTGTCAACAAATTGATTATAAACCTAGACATGACACTATATGGATATTGAGGCACTGAGGGACTTAATTGTGGGCAACGTTACGTCATTGGAAGGTGTAGAAGCAATGATGCTATCATTGATTTTCTGTCTACAATCCAGATTTTTGTTCATAACTCGATCAATTTTGATCGGATTTTGAGATTAAAAATTACAATCGATTTAGCAGCTCATCTCATTTACGCCATAAAAGATTTGGAACTCAGTGACCTGTTACCCCACAAATTTGATATACATATAGAAAGTCTTTTGTTCTGCTATGAAAAATCCACATGAAACTTAGAAGAATAGAAACAAAAGACAGTGGATATTCTAGTTTGTATCAACTGTTGTGTCTTTTGATTGAAAGCCCAGCAGTTTTGAATTTGACACCCTATACTAGAATTAAATATAGATTTAATTTCACGCAGTTAAATTTTAATTTGATTCTGCAAGGTTTTGGTCTTTATATTTTTAAATATGCCTATCGTATACCATGCTCACTGAGTTAGAACTTTATCGACAGAGGACTGAGGACTAGGAGGTATAAAGTTTCCCAAGCAAAACTTTTCAAATTGATGATAATCCAGAGCGGCAGCGTTTCACTCAGGATGGTAGCATTAGAGCTACAACAATTTAGTATCCAACAGTTTCCTCTACTCACTTTTCTCTATGATACTTATGAATTTCTTGCCACAAGCTGGTATTGTTGGTATGTCGGGTAGATTCAGTAGTGAATTCGCCATAAAGGCTAGGGGACTTGACCCTACCAATTTTCAGCGTGTCAATTTTGAAAAACCTCTTGTTTTTAATTACCAGGTGCCCATGGGGCCTCATTGTGAGATTGGTTGGAATTATGAATGGATTACGCTAGTTTACTGGGTGCAATAGCCGATTACCATGATTTTCCCCATTGACTGCCCTTTAAAGAGGATATCATCATGATATTCCTGTGACTTAGAATAGATGTCTTTTATATGTTTGTGCCTACAATCTGAGCAAATAACTATAGCCAACGTCACTAGGCACTGATTTGCTTCATCCTTGATTTGGGTACACTTTACACTTATTAACAATTAAGACCATTGAAACAACGGTCTTTTATAAAAGATTCAGGCAATCAAATTTGAGTCCATAATTGCAAACAATTTGATATGGTCTTCTACTATATAGCTAATCTGCAGGAGTGAACTCTCACTGCAGGAGCCATTGAATATTCTCAGAGTTGACAATAACAGGATAATCTCACTTATTGAACCCACCATGCACAGACCATTTATAAGAGATTTTATAAAGGAACATTACACAGGACACTTTTATGTGTAAATACCTAGAGATAATAATCGGCCTTCCCTCTATTCTTTCTTGGGGGATGAGGCATCAGATCCATTGTAAATTTAATGTAAATGAAATTGTTCTAAGGAGACAGGAGACACCTATACTTGTTTATGTGAACAAACTCAGAGTAGTTCTCACAAGATGATGTCTCAATAACAAACAAAGGTGAAATCACCAAGCAGGGTTTATGGATATGGTTAATCTATCACATTGGGCCTATTTTAAAACTGGCAATACACGGTGTACAAAACATGTAAAAAATTTGTATTTAAGTGTTAACAGCTGAGAAGGAATGTTTTTCCCTGATCTGACAAAACACTAGAGTCTAGAAGCTTTGAAATATTACAACATAACGCAGTGGGATTGCTGTGTGTGCCCCTGTGCGATGTAAGAAGGTTGAGATACATTGCTTGGATGCTGCTTGAATTTGTTAATCTGTGACAGGGATTTGAGAGATCTAGTTTCTAATATCAGTGCTTACAGTATTGGTTAATTCGCTGTAAAGTTATGATCTGGGCAAGATACTGAAACTTGGAGGCCTGAAGTTAGAAGAGGCAAGCTTGACAAGGTATTAAAAAAATTAAGGGTGTACTGTGGTCACATTAACCCCCCTCATGTGTACTGAAAGGACTTAGGAAAAATAATGAATAATTATATCCTCTTGTCCCTGATTGGAATCCGAATATTTCTCTGTCATGTGGAGGTTTCTAAATCTACTGGTTCTTCTATCAAACCTAGGTAGTTTTTATATTCTGCTTTCACAATTAAATATGGGTTCAATTTTCATATTAGGAACAATAATCTAAGTCAGCATTCAATACTCATAATCTGATATTATTTTAAGTGATGTCATGTTAGAAGACAAGACTACAGGTTCACATCAAAACTTCAGTGTGATATTAATATTGTATCACTGTATTGTGCTGAGTGTGAGGCCTCTATTCAATTCAATGCTTTTCATCGTTACAACCTTTGGTAAACAAAAGAATCCTTTATATGCTGTACCTGATTCTTTTCAATAGAGGATAAATGTAGCGTGTCAGCTTGCATCCAAAGTTTATATGAGAAAATTGAGAAAAAATTTTAAGAAATGCTGCATTAAATGAAGGGAAAATACGATAGAGTGACCCTATATGATTCATCTATTGGCAACGTCACAACAAGGTCACACAGAAAATTTGACGCTTCTAGCATTTGTAGAAAAGCATTTTAATTGAGTCATCTGGTTAATAAAAGTTAATTTTTTGCCAACATTTCATCATGTTTTATGAAATTCGTGATTTTTTGCATTGATTTCGTGGATTAAATAGTAATTAAACCACCAAGCCTGGAAAATAACCTCCAATTATTTTGTGATGATTTCAGCATCAAATTTAAAAAATGTAGGAGGAGTTAAAGAGGAGACCATATAAGTCACAGAGAAGCAGAAATATCATCGTGTTGATAACAAGACGCTGCTGTTTGTAAAGCAATTTTAAACTCGAAACACGATCAAAATTGATTGAGTTATGAACATAAATTCTAAATCGTTGACAGTAAATGATAATATCATTGCTTACTACACCTTCCAATGACGTTGTGTTGCCCATTTCAGCTATATGTAGTGTCCTGTCTAGGTTTATAATTAAGTCTATGGGTGCAATTGATTATGTTACAAAATTTAATAGAAATTTGTTATCATATTTCAATTAATGTGCAATAATTTAGTATTTACCCTAAAATATACAGCCTATATCTTGCTCATGAAATTCGTCACAGCTTTAGAGTGTCACAATACACAAATAAGTAATATTTACTTCTAAACTTCTAACTACTGATAGCTTATAATCGTTTAGTTGAGGGACGAAAACTCATGCTGCTAGATATTTCGTCATCACTTGCACATACAAATCTTCTGCAAATAACTATAGCTATACTCTTAATATTTACAAGTAGGGGATGATCTAATGAAGTCATTTGCCGAACAATCAAGCAGGCCTATTGAGATTTTCAATCTTGAAATATTTTTCCATAAAGTAATTTTTATTGTTATAATTACCTAACTATGGATTTAATTACTTCTTTTTATAAGAATATTACGGAATCTTCAAGTGGGAGATGTGTGATGGAAGTCAACAAAAGTATTTTGATATAGAAAAACATATTATTGTTATATGGTTAGTAGGGCTTTCGGTTAGAAGATGTGTCTTTGCCCATTCAAGCCTGCATTACCAGACTAAAATCCATTTTTTACAGCACAATTGGTGTGAACTTGATTAGTGCTGCCACAAAAAATGAATTTACTGTGATATTCAAGAGCCTGTCTGCCAACATGTCTACAAACAACAAAACCGATAAGGTGGTAACAACAGTAATTATTTTGTCTTTTTGTCCTGTGACGGTAATTATTTTCTCCTTCTTGTTTTTGTAAATACTTTTGAGAGAGAAACTGCTTTAGTTCATAACATTAAGAAAGTTTCGACTGCTTGCTGAACAACGAAAACAAGAAAAAGGAGTTACCAGTAATGCTGCCAGTAGAAGGTCCCATAAATGAAATCAGTGAAACAGAAGTCAAGATCCAGCTAGAGAAGATGAAAGCACACAAAGCCACAGGACCTGACCAACTACCAATAGAGGTTGTGAAACTGCTCAAAGAGAGAGGGATATCATGGATGACAGCATGTTTGAATAACATCATTTCAGACAGGATACCACAAGAATGGAGAGAAAGTGTGATAACACCTATATACAAAGAAAAAGGAGACCCCTTGGAATGCGGAAACTATCGCGGTATAAAGCTTCTGAGCCACTGTTTGAAGCTTCTGAATCCACATAGAAGTCGGACTACACCAAGGATCTGCGCTGAGCCCGTTGCTCTTCATAATAATCATGGACGTGATAACGGAGGACATTGACGAGGACCCACCGTGGGCAATGCTATTTGCCGACAAATCTGGTTCTATGCGATGAAGATAGAGGGAGCTTAGAGAGGAGGTTAGAGATCTGGAGGGAGAAAATGGAGAGTGTCGGACTCAAGCTAAGCAGAAAGAAGACAGAGTACCTACAACCTGAAGGAAACCAAGGAGACATCTATTTGAAGAAGTATGACAGTGAGGAGAGGGTTCCATTGCCAAAGTGTTCTCAATTTAAACCACTATTCATCAAGAGGGAGGGTGCCGCAAGGAAGTGGAGCTGAGGATATCGAAGGCATGGAGCAAATGGAGAGAGCTCACAGGGTGATTATGTGAGAAAAAGATGCCATGCAAACTGAAAGTTCTAATCTACAAAACATCAATACGACCAACCCTTCTCTACGGAAACGAAAAATGGCCAATAACGGGACATCTGTCAGATAAGATGGCCTCATGCGAAATGCGCATGGTCCGGTACTGTCTTGGGATCAGCCTTGAGGAACATAGGAGGAACGAAGATATTGTACAAGAAGCAAAAGTGGTGCCAATTGAAGACCTGATGAGAAGAAAGAGAATGCAGTGGTTTGGACATGTTCAAAGACGAGATAGTCAGGAAGACATCAGAAAAGTATGTGAGATGGAGATAGATGGCAATAGACCTAGAGGCCGCCCTAAGCAGAGATGGAGTGATACAATAAATGCGGACCTCAGATGGCTGGATCTTGATAGCAGCGATTGGGAAGACCGGAGCAGATGGAGAAGTCTGGTTGAGCTTGGTATCAAGCAAAAACCCGCCACCCATACAGGACAAAGGCGGTGAAAGGTGAAATTAAGAAAGTTTAGCGGCACATCTGGCAGTTCAATGATTCAATGAAAAAGAAGCTGCGTTGATACCTTTAGTAGGCGTTGATTTTTATTTTTAAGCACTCACCACTAGGTAAGTGGCTGACAGGATACCCGACCGTTAGCCTGTGTCCATGCGGACACAGTTGGGGGGACAACCTGTACTGGACCGGTATAGACCGGTATAGACCGGTATAGAAGGAAGGGCAACTTGTTTTATTGGACAGACCAATTTTGCTGAATAGGCATGGGCGGATAGTCAAAACGGAATGCCCAACTGCTTCAGCTTGATCTGAAGCCTTTACCGACTGGCCCCTAGTGAAATTACATTATTGCTAGCAAGGTGCTTAGTTGACATTATGCTGAGAACAGCTTAAATTAAGAGATTGTATGTGCCAGTTAAAAGTCTTCATCCACAAGAAGAGATGTTAGGGCCCGTGTAAAATTTACACAAATTTGGAGCAGTCCAGTGCTCTAAATAGCAAGATTGCTCTTGTATGATGACTGTAATGACTGAATACTTTAAAACACCACCTGTATTACTGACCCTTATTTGAGCAGACCAGAATAGACCTAGATGAGCATGCATGCAATGACTGGTTCATGTTCTAGCTTGAATTTAAAAAACCTATCATAGCAAGCAAGCATTTTCACATTATTACTACACAGCACTTAGACATACTTCTTGTGTTACACTTGTTTAGACAAAGAGGGGAATAAGTGACAATAACAGCAGTTACTCCCATTATTATGTCATAAGACTGATCAGTGTAAACATCCCTCAATCTCTAGCCCACATTTGGTGATGCTCGCAGCCTTTCGCCATCATTTATCTTAGCCTTGAATGTTGCCAATGCGACGCCCATCGAATTAAGTCACAACATATCGAAACATTATTTTTGAAACCAATCTGATCAAGCACCTGTTTTCTCTTGACATAATCATTCGAGAAAAAACTACTGCAGCTTGTCTAGCATTCCTGTTTAAGGAGAGCGAGTTGTGACGTTATGACAGCGTCTTATTTTGATTTTGATTTGATTTTCTCAAACTAATTTTTCAGAACATGTCCTTCATGCAGTTCGACAAATTAAAATATTTAGGAGAAGTTTTAGGTAAAAATTTCAATTTAAAATCCCATCTCATCCCATCTGTTTGGAAAGCTGGTCAAACCACAGCCCCAAGCCTTTATTGTCTTCAATGATCGAATTTGCCCCAATCCTGCAGGTATATTCTGTAGGCCCTCATTCCCACTAACCTCTAATGACTCCAGTCCTGACAGTGTGCAGATGCTGTGGAGGAGAAATAATGTAACGTTAAGATCCCATGCAATACTGTTTGTCAGTTCATGGTGCAAACACGATTGGGCGACACATTTGATTAATGAGAGAAAGTTTTAGATTGAACATTTATCTAGGAAGAATTGTACCTATCAGATTTAGATTTTGCTGTCCGAATAGATTTGGGTTTCCTTTTAATGCAAGTATCTGACGAGATAGCAGTAACCATAAATCAATTGAATTGCAATCTGACGTTTCAGATATGAATAAGTATTTATATTGATGCAAGTAATGCGATTCAATTTATCAATTGATAGTGAAATTTCAGTCAATCCATAAAAAATATGGAACATTGACTAGCCTTTGCTTCTGACTGGTATATTTGTAATAAATTGTTACTCAATGCATCAAAGTCAGATGTTATGACCTCGTCCTATTTCGATATTGATTTTCTCAATTTTATTTTTCAGGGCATGTCCTTCAAGCAGTCTGACAAACTAAAAGCAATTTGAGAAAAATGAGATAAATGTATGAACTTTAAATCAAATGTCAATGAGATTGAAAGAAACCTAACCCAATCAGAGCAAACTTTGAGAGAAATTGTAGGTTTTTGAATGGAACGTTAGCTGCAGTCGTGTAGGCAGGGTAAATAAAACCAAAGATGGAATATTCCACTCCATTTCCTTTTGCTCTAATGAATATATTTAAAGTAGTCCTAAGAGTCGATAACAGATGGTTAAACACCATAAATACATATTGACATAAACCTGCGACAAGATAAAGGCATATCAATTCCACCATCAAGTGGTAGCATTATTTATACCTCTCAACTATTATAAAATGTATATAAGTGGTGATGAAATAATAGTTGAATTGAGGTTGTATCCCTAGGGTGGACCTGCGGCCGTTATTTGAGATTAGTGTAATGTTGTAAGTCCGGAAACCTAATTCAGCCAGTTGAAGGCAGGAATTTGGCTTTTATTCAAATTGTGTAGCTTGCTGTATGTTCATAACCTTTGCGTGTGATAGTACCATGGATATGATAATTGTGTATACATTTTTTGTTTCTTATTAGGATATATTTTGTTATTTACGTGTTCTGCACCTAGCTGCGTACTAAATCTGTTTCTCGGTTTGTACCTAACTATAGAGTTGTTTCTTCTAAAATCTTTCATTCAAGTAAGTTTTTGCAGAGAGCAAGTGTCGTTATAAACGACTTCTTAATTTTTGTGATGTTTTTATTACGTCCTCTCAAGCAAAGTTTTACTTGTTTTACTCTTTCACTTGAGCTTTTAAGCAGGAAATCTGAGATTAGCCCCATCTTTGCGTCTTGATCTTGAATATGTTTCACAGAACAAGAAGTTCCTTATTCATTAAAAATAAGCTATAATCGTTAAATTGGCCTGTGCCATAAACAGAAGTCAAATTTATCCCTGTTGTCAGGGGAATACCACGGCTACTGGGATTTAATAAAAAATTGAAAGACAATAAATCTATTACAGAATAGGTGCTCAATTAGTCTGTGTCCCAATCTCTTACAACTCAGATGTTTCTGTCCAGTGACCAGCAGTGCATTATAAGTAACACCAGACAATACTTAATAACTTTGTCAAGGTATGTAGGCCTACCACGATACAATACAATTCATTCTATATATGTGTGGTACCCAGTCAAGTGCAGTGAAGTGAAAAAGTTATGTTTGTCATCTAACATGTCAGCTCTTTGTTGTTTGATCTCAACCAAATTTTGTATGCAGTACATGCTTGGCACTGAGAATTTTACTCTGAATAATATAAGAAAATATGACTGTGTATACAGAAGCTTACTGTTCAGGTCAAAACAAATACTTTCCAGAATTGATATTGGAAACAATATTATTGTGCTGATGTTATTAGAGTAATGTACAGCTTTCGGTTAGAAAATGTGTCGTTCCCTTATTTAAGCCTGCATGACAAGAATTATAATACCATTTTTAACAGCATGATTAGATCGTTTGAATTTGTAAGAACACATTACCTATTTGAGCAATATGTGGGTGTAGACGTGTGATACAGATAGTGGTGTGATATGTGCTGCCCAAAATTGTATTCATATTTATTATTATTTTTATTTATCGTGATATTCATTGTTTAGTTGAGCCAATTGTTGCATATTATGAGCCTGCCTGCAAGCACGTCCGACAATCAACAAACCTAATCAGGTGGTAACAACTGTGAGAATACTTAATTTCCATTTTTTACGGTATATACTTTTGAGAAATAAACTCCTTTAGCTCATATAATCGAGAAAGGGTAGCCTAGTAGCTGACAGTGCATTTTACAAGGAAAAATACAGCTGCATTGAAACCTTCAGCAGGTACTGATTTTCGTATTTGATCACTCACTCACTGCAGCTGATGGAATTCCAAACTATCCACCTGTCTCCATGCATCCTGTGCCCATCTGATGGACACTGTTGGCATGCAACCTGTACTGGACGGGTGTTGACTGACGGGCAATATGTTTTGATGGATGGACAGGTTTTGCTGGACGGATAGACAAAGAAGTATGGCCAATTTTTTTCAGCACTTTCCACCTCTTCTGACTTGCGCTAAATAATATCACTTGGCGGCAAAGTGTTTTTAAACTAATCAATTTAGCAAGCCATCTGGGAAAGAGGTGTGTGTTGTGTAGTGCCCCTATACCATGAGCTGGTTACATTGTTATAGACACAGAGGGGCAACAAAAAATTACATAGTATACCTCCTGTATTATTGGACTAGACCTTATCAAAAAAGACCTAAATAGACCTAGATGAACATGGATGCAATGGCTGGTTCATGCCACAAACTTAAATTGAAAAACCGATCATTGCATCCTCATATGACACTTAGATGTACTTCTTGTGTTTTATATATTGCCAATGAAACGTCAATCGAACCAAATCACAATATATTGAAGCAGTCTTTTAGAAACAAGTCTTTCATTTTGGTCATTCACTTATTTTCTCTTGACATACGCATTCGAGAACGAAATGCTGCAGCCTGTCTAGCAATCCTGTATAAGGAGAGCTAGTTGAATTGGTGAGGTGATTGGACTGTCCACCTGTGTCCATGTGTCCTTGCCCATCTGTTGGACGCATTCGATGGGAAAACCTGTACTAAAAAGGCATAAGCAGATGGAAAATTTGTTTTAATGGAAGGACAGTCTTAGCTGGACGGAGAGACTAAATTGAATGGCCAATTTTTTTTCAGCTCAATGACCTCCTCCCACTTGCTCTAAATGAAATTACATTGGGGGCAAACCGTTTTTAGACTGATCAATTTAACAAGCCACCTGGGAAAGAGGTATGTGTTGGGTATACCATGAATTGGGTACATTTTTTTATAGAAACAGAGGGGCAACAAAAAATTACATAGTGTACCACCTGTATTATTGAACCTTATCGGAACAGACCTATATAGACCTAGATGAACATGCATGCAATGGCTGGTTTATGCCACATAGTAAATATTAATAAACCGCTCAATTCATCCTTATATTAACTAATATGGCACTTATATGTCCATCTTGTGACTCACCTATTATGACAGTAATAGGGGAATGAGTGACAAAACAGCAGACTGATCAGTTTAAACATTCCTCCATCTCTAGCTCACATTTTGTGAGACTCACTTCTTTTGCAATCATTGATTTAAGTTTCATATATTGCCAATGCAACGTCAATCGAACCAAGTCACAATTTATTAAAGCAGTCTTTTTGAAACCAGTCTTTGATTTGGCCAAACACTTATTTTCTCTTGACACACTCATTCGAGAACAAACTACTGCAGCCTGTCTAGCAATCCTGTATAAGGAGAGGAAGTTGTGACACTGTTGAGATAGTTGAATACTAGATGCATAAAAATGAGAAAAAGAGAAGGTAATGCTAATTTTAAAATGTCCAGTTATGTCTTTTTTCTTTACATGAGAGCTCCAATTCAGAGTCGATCAATGAAACTTAATAGATGACCAATTTTGAATTGTGTGCATGATACATATTATTGCTAATATTGTTAAATTGTTAGTAGTGAATCATAATATAATTGCATATGTATGTGCTTTCATTATCCTTACGCCTAATTAAACCGATGATGCGAGAACTAAATCATTAGCACTAAAAACCGGAGTTCCCAATTTTAAGTTTTCCTCAAAGGAAAATTATTGTAATGGGGTCAGACCATTGTTTTCCTCACCTCTTTTTAGGGAAGCGCATGTCGTTTACTCAAAGTTACTACTGTTGCAAACATCTGACTCACATGTATGTTTCAGATATTCATAGGTATTTGTAGTGATGCAAGTTACGTTCAATCTATAATTGCTTACAAAAATATAGACTTATTATGTAGATATAAATGCTTAATTAAACTTGTTTTCTAGTGATGCATGCCATGCGATTTAATTTATCAATCCATAGTGACATTTCACTCCATCCATAAAAACTGTGGAATATTCACTAGCCTTAGCTTCTGACTAGTATAATTTTCATGCGTTGCTACTCAATGCATCAAAGATAGATGTTATGACAGTCTCATATTTTGATTTTGAGTTGATTTTCTCTAACTAATTTTTTAGGGCATGTTGTCCTCAAACATTCTGATAAACTTAATTATTTAGGATTAATTTTACTTAAAAATACGGCTTCAAATCCCATGTCAATTAGAATAAACAAATCCTAACCCCGTCATAGCAAACATAAAGAGAAATCACCATACTCAGAAGGAACAAACTAATTGTAAAAAAAGTCTGATATACTACTGTTGCAAGCATCTGACTCACCTGTCTGGAAGGCTGGTCAAGCCACAGTCCATCGCATATATACTCTTCAATGATGGAATTTCCCCCAATCCTGCAGGTAACTTCTGTAGGCCCTGATTCCGGCTAACCATTAACGACTCCAGTCCTGGCAGTGTGCAGATGCTGTGGAGGAGAAACAATGTAATGATAAAATACCATGCAATACTGCTTGTCAGTTGATGAAGGAAACACAATTGAGCAACGCATTCAATTTATAGGAGAAAATTTCAGATTGATCAATTACCCATGTAAGATGCAAGGCTGTCTGTAGGCCATAATTGTTACTAACACTCAACAACTCCAGTCTTGGCAGTTTGCAGATGCTGTGGTGGATAAATAACAGAATGTTAAAATACCATGCAGTACTGCTTGTCAGTTGATGGAGCAAATACAATTGAGCAACAAATTCGATTCATGAGAGAAAGTTTTAGACTGATCAATTACCCAGGAAGAATTGTACCTATCATATTTAGATTTTGCTCTCTGAATAGATTTGGGCTTCCTTTTAATGCAAGTATCGGAGGAGATAATAGTGACCATAACTCAATTGAATTGCAATCTGACGTTTCAGATATGAATAAGTATTTATAGTGATGCAAGTTATTTGATTCAATTTATCAATTGATAGTGACATTTCACTCCATCCATAAACAAGTATGGAAAATTGACTAGCCTTTGCTTCTGACTGGTCTATTTGTATTAACTTGTTACTCAATGCATCAAAGACAGATGATTTGACCTCGTCCTATTTCGATATTGATTTCATTTTCTCGAACTCATTTTTCAGGGCATGTCCTACACGCAGTCTGACAAACTAAAACCTAAAGGTTTCAAGATTATATATTACAATGTTAAAAGATATCCATAGGTTGGTTGTCTCAAATGCCAATAATACTGATAAACCTATGGCATAAAGTAATCAAATAAAAAATAGCAATCTCTTGCCACAACTCTGGAAATTGGTATTGCATGTCTTTTTCAGCATATCCACAACACTCTGAATCATCAAAATGAAAAATATTGTCCGCTGTGGCTGGCCTGTGGCTTCATTTTTGGGTGCCTAATGCTGTTTGCTGACAGAACACTAGAGTCTAGAAGTTTTTAAATATTACAACATAACGCAGTGGAATCGCTGTGTGTGCCCCTATGCGATGTATGATGGTTGAGATACAATGCTTGGATGCTGCTTGAATTTACTCTGTGACAGGGATCTGCGAGATCTAGTTTCTATTATCAGTGCTAATAGTGTTGCTTGATGTGTAAATTTGCTGTAAGGTTATGATCTGGGCAAGATACTGAAACCTGGTGGCCTGAAGTTAGAAGAGGCAAGCTCATAAGACTTGACAAGTTACCTCATAGGTATTAAAAAAATTAAGAGTGTACTGTGATCACATTAACCCCCTTCATGTGTACTGAACTGCCTTAAGTAAAATAATGAATAATTTTGCCGGTCCCTGTTTTAGAATCCCAATATTTCTCGGTCATGTGGAGGTTCTAAAATTACTGGTCCTTCTATCATGCCTAGGTACTTTTTATTTTCTGCTTTCACAATAAAACATGGGTTCCATTTTCAAATTAGGAACAATAATCTAAGTCGGCATTCAATACTCATAATCTGATATTATTTTAAGGGATGTCATTTTAGAAGACAAGACTACAGGTTCACATCAAATCTTTATTGTGATATGAATATTGTATCATTGTATTGTGCTGAGTGTGAGGCCTCTATACAATTCAATGCTTCTCATTGTTTCAACTTTTGGTAAACAAAAGAATCCTTTATATGCTGCGTCTGATTCTTTCCAATAGAGGATAAATGTAGCATCTCAGCTGGCATCCAAAGTTTATATGAGAAAACTGAGAATACATTTATATTTTAGAAATGCTGCATTAAATGAAGGGTTAATACAATAGAGTGACCCTAAATGATTCTTCTACTGACAACGTCACAAGGAGGTCACACACAACGCTTTTAGCGTTTGTAGAAGTGCATTTTAATTGAGTCATCTGGTTAAAAAAAGATAATATTTTGCCAACATTTCACCACGTTGTATGACATCCACGATTTTTTGCATTCATTTCGTGGATTAAAAAGTAATTACACCACCAAGCCTGGACAATAACTTTCAATCATTTCGTGATGGTTTTTGCATCAAATTAAAAAGATGTAGGGGGAGATAAGGAGCAACCATATAAGTCACTGAGAAGCAGAAATAACATCAGGTTGATAACAAGATGCTGCTGTTTGTAAAGCAATTTTGAAACTCGAAATCTGATCAAAATTGATTGAGTTATGTTGACAGTAAATCAATGATAATATCATTGATTACTACACCTTCCAATGACGTTGCGTTGCCTACAATTGAGTGCCTCACTTCATATGTATAGTGTCCTGTCTAGGTTTATAATTATTAAAAAGCTGTTATCCTATTTCAATTAATCCATGTCTGTATCTTGCTCATAAAATTGGTCACAGCTAAGAGTGTCACAAGACACAAATTAGTGATATTTTGTTATCACTCGCACATACATATCTTCTGCAAATAATTGTAGGTATACTTTTGATCTTTACATGTAGGGGATGATCTAATGAAGTCATTTGGCGAACAATCAAGTGGGCCTATTGAGATTTTCAATCTTGGAATATTTTTCCATAAAGTAACTGTTGTTATTATAATTACCTAACTATGGATTTAATTACTTCTTCTTATAAGAATAATACCGAATCTTCAAGTGTGAGATGTGGGATGGAAGTCAACAAAAGTGTTTTGATATAGAAAAGCATATTATTGCGATATGGTTATTAGATTATTTTGAGCAATAGAAGGGCTTTCGGTTAGAAGATGTGTCTTTGCCCATTTAAGCCTGCATTACAGGACTAAAATGCATTTTTACAGCACAATTTGAGCAATTGAATTTGTAAGAAGATAATTCCTAATTTAGCGATATGTTGGTCTAGACTTGTGAAACAAATAGTGGTGTGATCTTGATCAGTGCCGCAAAAAAAATGAGTTTACTATGATATTCATCGTAATATATATGTAGCAAATTGGTACATACTGAATGCAATTATCTTCAATAACTTGGACTATGAGCCTGTCTGCCAACATGTCTGACAAACAACAAAACCGATAAGGTGGTAACAACAGTAATCATTTTGTCTCTTTGTCCTGTGAGAGTAATTATTTTATCTTTTTATTTTTGTAAATACTTTTGAGAGAGAAACTGCTTTAGTTCATGAAATTAAGAAAGTTTAGCGGCACATCTAACAGTTCAATGATTCAATGACAAATCAAGCTGTGTTGATACCTTTAGTCGGTGTTGATTTTTATTTTTAAGCACTCACAACCAGGTAAGTGGCTGACAAGATACCCGACCGTCAGCCTGTGTCCGTACGGACACAGTTGGGGGACAACCTGTACTGGTATAGACGGAAGGGCAACTTGTTTTAATTGACAGACCAATTTTGCTGATCAGGCATGGGCGGATAGTCAAAACGGAATGCCCAACGTCTTCAGCTTGGTCCGAAGCCTTTACCGACTGGCCCCTAGTGAAATTAAATTGTTGCTAGTATGATGCCTACCTGACATTATGCTGAGAACAGCTTAAATTAAGAGATTTTATGTGCAAGTTAAAAGTCTTTATCCACAAGAAGAGATGTTAGAGCCCGTGTAAAATTTACAAAATTTTGGAGCAGTCCAGTGCTCTAAATAGCAAGATTGCTCTTGTATGATGACTGTAATGACTAAATACTTAAAAACACCACCTGTATTACTGACCATTATTTGAGCAGACCAGAATAGACCTAGATGAGCATGCATACAATGACTGGTTCATGTTCTAGCTTGAATTTAAAAACCAATCATAGCAATGAAGCATTTTTACATTTACTACACGTCACTTAGGCATACTTCTTGTGTTACACTTGTTAAGACAAAGAGGGGAATAAGTGACAATAACAGCAGGTACTCCCATTATTATGTCATAAGACTGATCAATGTAAACATCCCTCAATCTCTAGCCCACATTTGGTGATGCTCACTTCCTTTTGCCATCATTGATCTATGCAAAGATCTTGACAATGCGATGCCCATCGAATTAAGTCACAATAATATCGAAACAGTCTTTAAGAATCCAATCTGATCAAACACCTGTTTTCTCTTGACATACTCATTCGAGAACAAACTACTGCAGCATGTCTAGCAATCCTGTTTCAGGAGAGCGAGTTGTGAAACTGAATGAAAATGACAAAAGGAGGGGGCATTCTTACTTGGAAAATAGCCAGTCTTGTCTTTTCTAATTAAATGAGAGCTCCAATTCAGGATTGATTAATCAAACTTAATTGAATTGTGTGCATGATAGATATTTGTAGAGTTTCCGAACAAAAATATATATAAGCAAAAGGAAGTTAAATATTAAATCAAAATCAGACTTCCCAATTTTAGGTTCTTCTCAAAAGACAGTTAGTCAAATTTATCCCTGTTGTCAGGGGAATACCACGGCCACTGGGATTTAATAAAAACACTGAAAGGCAATAAATCTATTACAAAATGGGTGCTCAATCAGTCTGTGTCCCAATCCCAATGTTTCTGTCCAGTGACCAGCAATGCATTATAAGTAACACCAAACAATACTGAATATACTGAAAATATGACTGTGTATACAGAAGCCTACTGTATCAGCCGAATGATTACTGAAAATAAGCGAATGCTCTCATAAATGATTGATCCTACTAATCTGTGACTTTCACTTGATAGTTGTATCATCACAAAATGCAGGGGTGTTTCTTAGATCAAATAATCATTGATATACAGGCAGCTGAATAGAGTGCTATATTGTGGATTTAAGGTTGATTGTATGAAATTTATCCCCTTGGTTTACAAGATTGTGCCAATTTCTTACCTCAACAGGTACTTTTAAATTAATCCTTATTAATAAATGTTTTATTTGGCTTCGTGAAATATTAATAGAATGAAAACAGAATTAACACGGTATCAAGAAATTCGCATGTGAAGTTTTTTGATGCGAAAGTTTACAAGATCACTTTGCAGTGAGGGTAAGCCAAAGACTAACTGAGTACTACATTGATAGTTCATTACTTGCCACAGGGCCAACTGATACCTAATGTAACTACAGCTGCTATCCCGACAAATTCAATACAAATTCAACTCGACTTGTTTTTTTCAGGCATGACCTCATCTTGGCCGACAACTGTAATGTAAAATGAGCAGTTATTCTTTTTTTTTCAGTTAACGCTTTTGTTGTTACAGCTCATGCCCGCCCCATCAATTTTTGATTGTTTTACTCGTTTGATAATTTTCCAATCAAGTTTTACCTAAAACACGCCACCGAGACCAGTAAATTAATTAATTTGTAAGGCCCAGTTATAGGGGAGGGGGGGACTTACAGCGCCTCTGTCAAACCCAAAAAGCTTCATCTCTTTAACCCAAAAACGTTTATTTGGTGTTCCACTGCGCTGCGCATCTGGAAGCTGAAAATCCCTCTTGATTAGGAAGCCTTAACCTAAGCAACCCTGATTATCACAATAAGCAACATTTTAAATGATTTAGATTTATTTATGATTATAATCTTAGCAATCTTAGAAGTTGTGCCCGTTTCAGATTTTCTTAAGGATGTCAAATAACTCTATTTCAGTAAAAAAAGTGATCATACTTGATAGTAGTCGGCTACATTTTAGTAATTGCTACGGGAAATACACCCTAGGCATCGTACTTTTGAACTTGAGATGACTAAATGGTATTGGAAATCTCAGTTTATCTTACTCTTTACCAGAAAGTGATGACGATGAATGGAGTCATTTGCCCAATAATCAAGTTATTGATGTTCCTAAACTCGTTTGGCAGATCAAGCAATATTTATCAAGCTGGTCTACATGGCCATACAGAGCAGCACAAACCTTTCTTGCACTAATTAACAACTGTTCAAGGCTGTGAATGCCTTCCCAAAACTCTCCTGATTTGATGACTGCTGGCCTGATTCATGCCTTGGTTGTATTGCTATTTAGGTGAAATGAGATTTTCAGTCCAAGAATATTTCTTGCCAAAGTAATTGTTATTATTATGATTACCAAATTCTAGATTCACTTAGTTATTTTTATAAATACAGGATTTTCAAGTGGGAGATGTGGAGTGAACGCCATCACAAATATTTTCAAGAATTAATATCAAAAAACATATTATTGTGATAAAATTATGGTTATTTAAGTACTGCACAACTATCCGGTAGAAACTGTGTCGTTTGCTTATTTAAGCCTGCATGACAAGAATAAGTACCATTTTCAACAGCATGATAAGAGCGTTTGAATTTGTAAGAACAGAATTCCTAATTTGGCAATACGTGGGTGTAGACTTATGATACAGATAGTAGTTTGAACTTGATCTGTATTATTGAACCTTATCGGAACAGACCTAGATGAACATGCATGCAATGGCTGGTTCATGCAACATAGTTAAATATAAAAAAAACGCTCAATTCATCCTTTTATTAACTAATATGGCACTTATATGTTTTTGTGACACCCCTATTAAGAGAATAATAGGGGAATGAGTGACAAAACCGTAGGCTGATCAGTTTAAACATTCCTCCATCTCTAGTCCAAAATTTGTGAAACTCACATCTTTTTGCAATCATTGTTTTAAGTATCTGATGGTTATCATTTATCAAGTCTCCCCTGCGTACTTAACAGACCTTGAAAGAAATACTCATGGTGACTTGATATGGTCAATTTAACCAACCCCCTGGGAAAGAGGTGTGTGTGTGTTGGGTAGTGCCCACATACCAAGACCTGGTTACATTTTCTAAAAACACAAAGGGGCAAATTAAAACTGTATTAAAAGTTATACAATGCACCCCTTGTTTTACTGAACCATCATATCCAAACAGAACTAAATACACCTAAATGAACATGCATGTCATGGCTGGTTATATGCCGCAAGTTTTCAATTAAATAACCAGTCATCCTCATATTACCTACATGGCACTAAGATGTACTTCTTGTGTAACGATTGTTTAGACAAAATATAGGGGAACAAGTTCAATAAATGCAGGAACTCTCATTGATAGGTCATAAGACTTTTCAGTTTTAACATTTCCCCACCTCTAGCCCAAATTTTAAGAGGCTTACTTAAATTTGCAATCATTGATTTAAGATTCATGTGTTGCCTATGCAACGTCAATGGAACTAAATCACAATATATTGAAGCAGTCTTTTAGAAACAAGTCTTTGGTTTGGTCAATCACTTATATTCTCTTGACATACTCATCCGAGAACAAAATACTGCAGCCTGTCTAGCAATCATGTATTAGGAGAGCAGGTTGTGGTGCTGTTGAGATATTTGAATACTAGATGCACAAAAATGACAAAAAGAGAAGGTAACGTTAATTATAAAATGTCCAGTTATGTCTATTCTCTTTACATGAGAGCTCCAATTCAGATTCGATCAATGAAACTTAATAGATGATCAATTTTGAATTGTGTGCACAATAAATGTTGCTAATATTGTCAATTTTTTAATATCAAATCGTAATATGATTGCATATGTATGTGCTTTCATTTCCCTTTCGCCTAATTAAATCAATGATGCACCAACTAAACTATTTGCACTTAAAACGGGAGTTCCCAATTTTGAGTTTTCCTCAAAGGAAAGTTAGTGCAATGCGGTCAGACCAATTTTGTCCTGAACTCTTTTAGCGCCGCTGTAGGGAAGCTCAAAGGTACTACTGTTGCAAGCATCTGACTCACATGTTTGTTTCAGATATTCATAGGTATTTCTAGTCATGCAAGTTAGGTGATTCAGATGTGAAACTCAATCTATAATTGCTGACTAAAAATATAGACTTAATATGTTAGTATAAATGCTTAATTAAACTTGTTTTCTTGTGATGAATGTTATGCGATTCAATTTATCAGTCCATAATGACATCATTTCACTCCATCAATAAAAAATGTGGAATATTCACTAGCCTTAGCTTCTGACTGGTATAATTGTGATGCATTGATACTCGATGCATTAAAGACAGATGTTATGACAGTGTCCTGTTTTGATTTTGAGTTGATTTTCTCTAACTAATTTTTCAGGGCATGTTGTCCTCAAACATTCTGACAAATTTAAATATTTGGAAGTAATTTTAGATTAAAATATGAGTTTTAAATCCCATGTCAATGAGATAAAACAAAACCCAACCCAGTCATAGCAAACCTTAGGAGAATTCACCATACTCAGAGGGAACAAACTAATTGTACTAAAAGTCTGATATACTACTGTTGCAAGCATCTGACTCACCTCTCCGGAAGGCAAGTTAATCCACAGTAACGTGCATCTATACTCTTCAATGATGGAATTTTCCCCAATCCTGCAGGTAGTGTCTGTAGGCCCGTATTGCCAAAGAGGTTTAACGACTCCAGTCCTGGCAGTTTGCAGATGCTGTGGTGGATAAATAAAATATGTTAAAATACCATGCAATACTGCTTGTCAGTTGATGGAGCAAACACAATTGAGCAACGCATTCTATTAATAGGAGAAAGTTTCAGATTGATCAATTACCCATGTAAGTTGTAACTATCAGATATAGATAAATGTATGAATTTTAACTCCCATGTCAAAGAGATTAAATGAAAGCTAACCCAATCATAGTAAAGTTTGAGAGAAGACGTAAGTTTTTGAATGAAACCGTACCTGCAGTCGTGTACACAGGGTAAATAAAACCAAAGATTGAGTATAACCTTATTGCTCTAATTAATATATCTAAAAGAGTCCTCAGAGTCGATAGCAGATGTTTAAACATCATAAATCTAAATTGACTTAAACTTAGCAAAAGCAAAAGCATATCAATTTCATCATCAAGCGGTACCATTATTTATACCTTTTAACCGTTTTCAAACTGACTTGAATTGGTTTCACTAGTGAACTTTGGTGCCAAATTATTTAATGACTTGCCTCTGACCATTAAGCTGTGCCCTGAGCTGAAATTATTCAAGTTAGACGTCAAAATCCTAAAATTCTAAAATTTTCAACTGTAAAATCTATATTTTTTACGTTTTGGTTTTCCTAGTAGTTCAAACACACTTTCATTATTGATTCTTTTAAAAAAATTCTTGGTACCCGGATTTTGGACCATATTCCCTCGACTCAGATTATTTTAATCTTCAAGAGAAAGGGATGACGTAATTCGTTTGGCAGATCACACAAAATCAGGCTGGCCTACATCGCCATACAGAGAAGCACCAACTTTTCTTGCACCAATAAACATCCTGAAACTCTATTGATTTGATGACTGCTGGCCAAGTCATACAGTCCTAGGGTATAATGCTATGTAGGCCTATTGAGATTTTCAATCCAAGAATATTTCTTGCCAAAGTAATTGTTATTATAATATTTACCAAATTATGGATTTACTTAGTTGTTTCTATAAATACAGAATGTTCAAGTGGGAAATGTGGAGTGGAAGTTAACATAAACATTTTCCTGAATTGATATTGAAAACAATATTATTGCGCTATGGTTATGAGAGTAATGTACAGCTTTCGGTTAGAAAATGTGCCGTTCCCTTATGTAAGCCTGCAGGACAAGAATAATAATACCATTTTTAAGGGCATGATTAGATCGTTGGAATTTGTAAGAACACAATTCCTATTTCAGCAATATGTGGGTGTAGACTTGTGATACAGATAGTGGTGTGAACTTGATTTATTATTATTTTTATTTATTGTGATATTCATTGTCTCTTTGAGCCAATTGTTACATATTAAATGCAATTACTTTCAGTTACATTGATTATGAGCCTGCCTGCCAGCATGTCTGAAAATCAACAAACCTACTCAGGTGGTTACAACTGTGACAAAATTTAATATAACCTTATTGCTCTACTTAATATATCTAAAAGAGTCCTAAGAGTTGATAGCAGATGTTTAAACATCATGAATCTAAATTATCTAGGTATTAAGGCAGGTATTAGGTATTGAAAAAAAGTGTACTGTGATCACATTAACCCCTCTGTACTGAAATGACTTAGGTAAAAATAATGAATAAATCTGCCAGACCATGTTTTAGAATCCCAATATTTCTCTGTCATGTAGAGGTTTCTAAAATCACTGGTTCTTCTATCATACCTAGGTACTCTTTATATTCTGCTTTCGCAATTAAATATGGGTTCCATTTTCATATTACGAACAAAAATCTAATCTGGACAAAAACTTTCAATCATTCTGTGATGGTTTCTGCATCAAAGTTAAAAAATGTCGGGGGAGATAAAGAGGAAACCACATAAGTCAGTGAGAACCAGAAATAACATCAAGTTGATAACAAGATGCTGCTGTTTGTAAAGCAATTTTGAAACTCGAAATCCGATCAAAATTGATTGAGTTATGAAGATAAAACCTGAATTGTTGACAATAAATCAATGATAATATCATTGCTTACTGCACCTTCCAATGACAATGCTTTGCCCACAATTGAGTGCCTCACTTCAGCTGTATGTAGTGTCCTGTCTAGGTTTATAATTAAGTCTTTTGGTGCAATTGATTATGTTACAAAAATTAATAAAAGTTTGTTATCATATTATTTCAATTAAGGTGCAATAATCTAGTATTTCCCCTAAAATATACATATCCGTGATAATTTATAATAATTTAGTTGGGGGACAAAATGACATGCTGCTAGATATTTTGTTATCACTCTCAAATACAAACTTTCTGCAAATAAGTGTAGGTGTACTCTTAATCTTTACCAGTAGGGGATGCTCTAATTAAGTCATTTGCCGAACACTCAAGTAGGCCTGTTGAGAATTTCAATCTCGGAATATTTTTTCATAAAGTAAATGTTATTATTATAATTACCTAACTATGGATTGAATTATTTCTTTTTATAAGAATAATACGGAATCTTCAAGTGGGAGATGTCGGATGGAAGTCAACAAAACTATTTCGATATAGAAAAACATATTATGGTGATATGGTATGGAGTGTTTTGAGCAATAGTAGGGATTTTGGTTAGAAGATGTGTCTTTGCCCATTTAAGCCTGCATTACAAGACTAAAATCCATTTTTTACAGCACAATTGGAGCAATTGAATTAGTAAGAAGATACTTCCTAATTTAACGATATCTTGGTGTAGACTTGTGAAACAGATAGTGGTGTGAACTTGATCAGTGCTGCCAAAAAAATGAGTTTACTATGGTATTCATTATATATATGTAGCAAATTGGTATATATTGAATATAATTATTTTCAATAACTTGGACTATGGGCCTGTCTGTTCACATGTCTGACAAGCAACAAAACCGATAAAGTAATAACAACAGTAATTATTTTGTCTTTTTGTAATGTGACAGTGATTATTTTCTCTTTTTGTTTTTGTAAATACTCTTGAGAGAGAAACTGCTTTAGTTCATAAAATTAAGAAAGTGTAGCGGCACATCTGGCAGTTCAATGATTCAATGAAAAATCAATATGTGTTGATTGATACCTTTAGTCCGTGACACCGGACACAATTGGGCGGACAACCTGTACTGGACCGGTATAGACGGAAGAGCAACTTGTTTTATTGGACTGACTAATTTTGCTGAACAGGCATGTGCGGATAGTCAAAACGGAATGCTAAACTTCTTCAGCTTGATCCGAAGCCTTTACTGACTGGCCCCTAGTGAAATTTAATTGTTGCTAGCATGGTGCCTAGTTGACATTATGCTGCGAACAGCTTAAATTAAGAGACTTTATGTGCCAGTTAAAAGAAGAGATGCTAGAGCCCCTGTAAAATTTATACAAATTTGGAGCAGTCCAGCGCTCTAAATAGCGAGATTGCTCTTGTAAGATGACTGTAATGACTAAATACTTGAAGACACCACCTGTATTACTGACCCTTATTTGAGCAGACCTAAATAGACCTAGATGACCATGCATGCAATGACTGGTTCATGTTCTAGCTTGAATTCAAACTCCGATCATAGCAAGCAAGCATTTTCACACTTACTACACGGCACTTAGACATACTTCTTGTGTTACACTTGTTTAGACAAAGAGCGGAATAAGTGAAAATAACAGCAGGTACTCCCATTATTATGTCATAAGACTGATCAGTGTAAACATCCCTCAATCTCTAGCCCACATTTGTTGATACTCACTTTCTTTTGCCATCATTAATCTAAGCCAAGATCCTGCCAATGCGACGCCCATCGAATTAAGTCACGATATATCGAAACAGTCATTCAGAAACCAATCTGATCAAACACCTGTTTTCTCTTGACATACTCATTTGAGAACAAACTACTGCGGCCTGTCTAGCATTCCTGTTTAAGGAGAGCGAGTTGTGAAACTGCATAAAAATGACAAAAAGAGGAGGCAATCTTACTTGGAAAATATCCAGTCTTGTCTTTTCTCTTTACAAGAGAGCTCCAATTCAGAATCGATTAATCAAACTTAATGTAGACGATCAATTGAATTGTGTGCATGATAAATATTTGTAGAGTTTCCAAAAAAATATGTACACGCAAAATCAAAATCAGAGTTCCAAATTTTAGGTTTTTTTCAAAAGACAGTTAGTCAAGTTTATCACTGTTGTCAGGGGAACACCACGGCCACTGGGATTTTTAAAAAAAATTTGAAAAGGAATAAATCTATTACAGTATAGGTGCTCAATTAGTCTGTGTCCCAATCTCTTACAACTCAGATGTTTCGGTTCAGCGACCAGCAATGCATTATAAGTAACACCAAAAAATACTTAATAACTCTGAAAAAATTCATTTAATATATGTGTGGTAGCCAGTCATTACAAAGTGCAGTTAAGTGAAAAAGTTATGTTTGTCATCTAACATGTGAGCTCTTTGTTGTTTGATCTCAAACTAATGTTGTATGCAGAACATGCATGGCACTGAGACTTTAACTCTGAATAGTAAAAGAAAATATGACTGTGTATACAGAAGCTTACTGTATTAGCCGAGTGATTACTGAAAATAAGCGAAGGCTCTAAAAAATCATTGATCCTACTAATCTGTGACTTTCCATTGTACAGAGGCAGCTAGAGCTTGATAGTTGTATCATCACCAAATGCAGCGGTGTTTCTTAGATCAATTAATCATTGATATACAAGCAGCTGAATAGAGTGCAATATTGTTGATTTAAGGTTGATTGTATGATGAGATAGATCTTGAAGAAAAACTTCCTGAGAAATTTATTCCCCTTGTTTTACAAAACTGTGCCCATTTTTTACTTCAACAGGTTTTTTTCAATTAATCCTTATTGATAAATGTTTTATTGGGCTCTTATCTGACAGTGCATTTTACAATGAAAAATTGAGCTGTATTGAAACCTTCAGCAGGTACCGATTTTTGTATTTGATATCACACTCACTGCAGCTAATGGAATTCCAAACCATCCACCTGTGTCCATGCGTCCTGTGCCCATCTGTTTGACACTGTTGGCGGGACAACCTGTACTGGATGGGTGTGGGATGACGGGCAATTTGTTTTAATGGCTGGACAGGTTATTGCTGGACGGATAGACAAAATGGTCTGGCCAATTTTTTCAGCTCCATCGTCTTCTTCCGACTGACGCTAAATAAAATTACTTGGCGGCAAAGTGTTTTGGGACTGATCAATTTAGCAAGCCATCTGGGAAAGAGGTGTCTGTTGTGTAGTGCCTCTATACCAAGAGCTGGTTACATTTCATAGACACAGAGGGGCAACAAAAAATTACATAGTATACCACCTGTATTTTTGGACCTTATCGGAAAAGACCTATACAGACCTAAATGAACATGCATGCAATGGCTGGTTCATGCAACAAACTTAAAACTAAAAAACCGATCATTGCATCCTCATACTAACTATAGCTGATGTACTTCTTGTGTCACACTCATTTAGAGGATAATAGAGGAATGATTGACAATAACAGCAGATACTCATATTGATATGTCATAGGTCTGATCAGTTTAAACATTCCTCCATCTCTAGTCAACATTTTGTGAAGCTCACTTCTTTTTCCAATCATTGATTTAAGTTTCATATTTGTTGCCAATGCAACGTCAATCGAACCAAATGACAAAATTTGAAGCAGTCTTTTAGTAACAAGTCTTTGATTTCACTGCGCATAATCGGTTCCTATTCAGAGCTTATTCCATGCGGGATAATGATTGTATAAATAGATGAAGTAATACCTACATGGTATAATTACAACTGAATTGAATAAGTTATCTACTTATACCATACATTGAATAATTATAGTTGCATAATTTTGCCAGGAATGTGGTATAATCATTGTATAAAGTGGAAAAATGAATGTATAAATATGATTATTCAAACTTATGCCCTTTGTATTATCATTGAATAGGAACTTATTTTGCACAGTGTTTGGTCAATCACGTATTTTCTCTCGACCTACAAGAACAAAATACTGCAGCCTGTCTAGCGATCCTGTATAATGAGGGCAAGTGGTGATACTGTTGAGATTATTTGCATACTAGATGCATAAAAATGACCAAAAGAGAAGGCAATGCTAATTATAAAATGTCCAGTTATGTCTATTCCCTTTACATAAGAGCTCCAATTCAGAGTCGATCAATGAAACTTAGTAGATGATCAATTTTGGTTGTGTGCACAATAAATATTGCTAATATTATCAAACTGTTAATATCGAATCGTAATATGATTGCATATGTATGGGCTTTCATTTTCCTTGCCCCTATTTGAAGCGATGATGCACTAACTTAAACTTTTTGCTTTGAAAACCGGAGTTCCCTATTTTAAGTTTTCCTCAAAGGAATGTTGGTGTAATGGGGTCAGACCCATGTTGTCCCGACCACTTTTAGCGTCGCGATAGGGAAGAGCATCTCGCTTACTCAAAGGTACAACTGTTGCAAGCATCTGACTCACATGTTTGTTTCAGATATTAATAGGCATTTCTAGTGATGCAAGTTACGTGACTTGGATGTGAAACTCAATTCAATTGCTGACTAAAAATATAGACTTAATATGTAAATATAAATGCTTAATTTAACCTGTTTTCTTGTGATGCATGTTATGCGATTCAATTTATCAATTCAATGTGACATTTCACTCCATCCATAAGAAAATTTGGAAGATTCACTAGCCTTAGCTTCTGACTGGTATAATTGTGAAGCATTGATACTCGATGCATCAAAGACAGATGTTATGACAGTCTCCTATTTTGATTTCGAGTTAATTTTCTCTAACTAATTTTTCAGGGCATGTTGTCCTCAAACATTCTGACAAATTCGAATATTTAGGAGTAATTATAAATAAAAATACGAGTTTTAAATCCCATGTCACTGAGATTAAACTAATCCTAACCCAGTCAGAGTAAACTTTAAGATAAATCACCATACTTACAGGGAAGAAACTAATTGTACTAAAAATCTGATATACTACAGTTGCAAGCATCTGACTCACCTGTCTGGAAGGCTGGTCAAGCCACAGTTCCTCGCATCTATTCTCTTCAATGATGGAATTTCCCCCAATCTTGCAGGTAATGTCTGTAGACCCTTATTCAGACTAACATCTAACGACTCCAGTCCTGGCAGTGTGCAGATGCTGTGGTGGATAAATAGCAGAATGTTAAAATAGCATGCAATACTGCTTGTCAGTTGATGGAGCAAACACAATTGAGCAATGCATTCTATTAATAGGAGAAAGTTTCAGATTGATCAATTAACCATGTAAGTTGTAACTATCAGATATAGATGTTAGATGATTAAATGTATGTATTTTTGATCCCATGTCAAAGAGATCAAATGAATCCTAACTCAATCATAGCAAACATTGAGAGAAAACGTAAGTTTTTGAATGAAACCTTAGCTGCAGTCGTGTACACAAGGTAAATAAAGATTGAATATAACCTTATTGCTCTACTTAATATATCTAAAAGAGTCCTAAGAGTCGATAGCAGATGTTTAAACATCATAAATCTAAATTATCTTAAATTTAGACAAGGAAAAAGCATATAAATTTCATCATCAAGCGGTACCATCATTTATACCTTTTACCCGTTTTCAAACTGACTTGAATTGGTCTCACTAGTGAAGTTTGGTGCCAAATTATTTAATGACTTGCCTCTGACCATTAAGCTGTGCCCTGAGCTCAAATTATTCAAGTTAGACATCAAAATCCACTTTTTGTGCAGAATTATTAAACTTTTCTACCTCATAATACTTGTATTTTTATTTTTCTTATTCTAAAAATTTCAACTGTAATCTCTATATTTTTTACGTTTTGGTTTTCCTAGTAGTTCAAACACACTTTCATTTTTATTCTTTTAAAAGAAATCATTGGTACCCAGGTTATGGACCATATTCCCTTGACTCATTAATACTACCAGAATGAATATGGAATATATATAAGTGATTATGTGAGCATTGTTTTAATTAAGGTTGTATACCTGTTGATTCATATTACTTTTCACAGGTTTCAAGATTATATATCACAAAGCTAGAAGATATCCATAGATTGGTTCTCCCAAATGCCAATAATACTGATATATCTATGGCATAAAATAATTAAATTAAAAACTCTGGAAATTGGTATTGCATATCTTTTCCAACACTCTGAATCATCAAAATCAAAAATATAGTCTGCTGTGGCTGGCCGGTGGCTTTATTTTTTTTTAGTGCCTGACAAAACACTAGGGTCAAGAAGTTTTGAAATATTACAACACAACGCAGTGGAATTGCTGTGTGTGCCCCTGAGCGATGTAAGATGGTTGAGATACAATGCTTGGATGCTGCTTGAATTTGCTACTCTGTGACAGGGATTTAGATCTAGTTTCTATTATCAGTGCTAATAGTGTTGCTTGATGTGTAAACTTGCTGTAAGGTTATGATCTGGGCAAGATGCTGAAACTTGGTGGCCTGAAGTAAGAAGAGGCAAGCTCATAAGACTTGACTAGTTATCTTATAGGTATTAACAAAATTTAGAGTGTATTGTGATCAGATTACCCCCCCTGTACTGAAGTGACTTAGGTAAAATAATGAATAAATCTGCCAGACCATGTTTTACAATCCCAATATTTCTCTGTCATGTGGAGGTTTCTAAAATCACTGGTTCTTCTATCATACCTAGGTACTCTTTATATTCTGCTTTCACAATTAAATATGGGTTCCATTTTCATATTACTTATAAAAATCTAAGTCGGCATTCAATACTCATAATCTGATATTATTTTAAGTGATGTCATGTTAGAAGACAAGACTACAAGCTCATATCAAATCTTCAGTCTGATATTAATATTGTATCACTGTATTGTGCTGAGTGTGAGGCCTCTATACAATTCAATGCTTTTCATTGTTTCAACCTTTGGTAAACAAAAGAATCCTTTATATGCTGCACCTGATTCTTTTCAATAGAGGATAAATGTAGCATGTCTGCTTGAATCCAAAGTTTATATGAGGAAATGCTGCATTAAATGAAGGGAAAATATGATAGAGTGACCCTAAATGATTCATCTATTGCTAACGTCACAACGAGGTCACACAAAAAATTTGACGCTTCTAGCATTTGTAGAAGTGCATTTTAATTGATTCATCTGGTTAATAAAAGATAATGTTTTGCCAACATTACATCATGTTTAATGAAATTCATCATTTTTCGAATTCATTTCATTAATTGAATAGTGATTAAACCACCAAGTCTGGACAATAACTGTAAATCATTTTGTGATGGTTCCTGCATCAAATTAAAAAAATGTAGAGGGAGATAAAGAGGATACCATATAAGTCACTGAGAAGCAGAAATAAGATCAAGTTGTTGACATGATGCTGCTGTTTATAAAGTAATTTTGAAACTCGAAATCGAATCGATTTGATTGAGTTATTTATGGAAATGAAACTTGAATTGTTGACAGTAAGTAAATGATAATATAATTGCTTACTACACCTGCCAACGACGTTGCGTTGCCCACAATGGAGTACCTCACTTCATCTATATGTAGTGTCCTGTCTAGGTTTATAATTAAGTCTATGGGTGCAATTGATTATGTTACAAAAAATAATATAAATTTGTTATCATATTTCAATGAAGGCGAAATAATCTAGTATTTACACTAAAATATACAGCCTATATCTTTTTCATAAAAGTGGTCACAGCTTTAGAGTGTCACGATACACAAAATAGTAATACTTTCTTCTAATGTTATCCGTGATAATTTATAATAATTTAGTTGGGGGACAAAAACCCATGCTGCTAGATATTTTGTTATCACTCTCACATACAAATCTTCTGCAAATAAGTGTAGGTGTACTCTGAATCTTTACCAGTAGGGGATGCTCTAATTAAGTCATTTGCCGAACACTCAAGTAGGCCTGTTGAGATTTTCAATCTCGGAATATTTTTCCATAAAGTAAGTGTTATTATTATAATTACCTAACTATGGATTTAATTACTCAACAAATTAGTCAACAAAAGTATTTTGATATAGAGAGACATATTATAGTGATATGGTATAGAGTGTTTTGAGCAATAGTAGGGCTTTTGGTTAGAAGATGTGTCTTTGCCCATTTAAGCCTGCATTACAAGACTAAAATCCATTTTTTACAGCACAATTGGAGCAATTTAATGAGTAAGAAGATACTTCCTAATTTAGCGATTTGTTGGTGTAGACTTGTGAAACAGATAGTGGCGTGAACTTGATCAGTGCTGCCAAAAAAATGAATTTCCTATGGTATTCATCGTATATCTGTAGCAAATTGATACATATTGAATTTAATTATTTTCAATAACTTGGACTATGAGCCTGTCTGCTAACATGTCTGACAAGCAACAAAACAAAACTTTGCTGAATAGGCATGGGCGGATAGTCAAAACGGAATACCCAAATTCTTCCGCTTGATCCGAAGCTTTTACCAAGTGGCATTATGACATTATGCTGAGAACAGCTTAAATTAAGAGATTGTATGTGCCAGTTAAAAGTCTTCATCCACAAGAAGAGATGATAGAGCTCGTGTAAAATTTACACAAATAGCAAGATTGCTCTTGTATGATGACTGTAATGACTAAATACTTTAAAACACCACCTGTATTACTGACCCTTATTTGAGCAGACCTAAATAGACCTAGATGAGCATGCATGCAATGACTGGTTCATTTTCTAGCTTGATATTAAATAACCAATCAAAGCGAGCAAGCATTTTCACATTTACTACACGGCACTTAGACATACTTTTTGTGCTACACTTGTTTAGACAAAGAGGGGAATAAGTGACAATAACAGCAAGTACTCCCATTATTATATCATAATACTGATCACATCCCTCAATATCTAGCCAAAATTTGGCGATGATCAATTCTTTTTGCCATGATTGATATAAGCCAAAATCTTGCCAATGCGACACCCATCGAATTAAGTCACAATATATCGAAACAGTCTTTTACGATCTGATCAAACACCTGTTTTTTTCTTGAAGTACTCATTCTACTCATTCTACTGCAGCCTGTCTAGCATTCCTGTTTAAGGAGATCGAGTTGTGAAACTGCATAAAAATGACAAAAAGAGGAGGCAGTCTTACTCGGAAAATGTCGAGTCTCGTCTTTACTCTTTACATGAGAGCTCCGATCGGCCACTGGGATTTAGTAAAAAAATTGAAAAGAAATAAAATCTATTATATAATAGGTGCTCAATTAGTCTGTGTCCCAATCTCTTACAACTCAGATGTTTCTGTCCAGTGACCAGCAATGCATTATAAGTAACACCAAACAATACTTATTAACTCTGTCAAGGTATGTAGGCCTATGGCGATACATTACAATTCATTTAATATATGTGTTGTACCCAGTCATTACGAAGTGCAGTGAAGTGAAAAAGTTATGTTTGTCATCTAACATGTCAGCTCTTTGTTGTTAGATCTCAACCAAATTTTGAATGCAGTACATGCTTGGCACTGAAAATTTTAACTCTCAATAATAAAAGAAAATATGACTCTGTATACAGAAGCTTACTGTATCAGCGGAATGATTACTGGAAATAAGCGAAGGCTCTCAAAAATTATTGATCCTACTAATCTGTGACTTTCCCTTGTACAGAGACAGCTAGAGCTTGATAGTTGTATCATCACATCACATGCAGCGGTGTTTCTAAGATCAATTAGTCATTGATATACAGGCAGCTGAATAGAGTGCTATATTGTGGATTGAAGGTTGATTGTATGATGAGATAGATCTTGAGGAAAAACTTCCTGAGAAATTTAACCGCCTTGTTTTACAATTTGTGCCCATTTTCTACCCCAACAGGTATTTTTGCAATAAATCCTTATTAATGTATGTTTTAATGGGCTTCGTGAAATATTAATAGAATGAAAACAGAATTAACACGGAATCAAGAAATTCGCATGTGAAGTTTTTTCATGCGAAAGTTTACAAGATCACTTTGCAGTGAGGGTAAGCCAAGGACTAACTGAGTACTAAATTGTTAGTTCATTACTTGCCACAGGGCCAACTGATACCAAATGTCACTGCAGCTGCTATCCCGACAAATTCAATACAAATTTAACTCGACTTGTTTTTTTTCAAGCATGACCTCATCTTGGCCGACAACTGTAATGTAAAATCAGCAGTTATTCTATTTGTTTCAGTTATCGCTTTTGTTGTGAGAGCTCATGCCCTCCCAATTAATTTTTGATTGTTTTACTCGTTTGATAATTTTCTAATCAAGTTTTACCTAAAACACGCCTCCAAGACCAGTAAATTAATTGATTTGTAAGGCCCAGTTATAGGGGATGGGGGGTGGGACTTACAGCGCCTCTGTCAAACCCAAAAACCTTCATCTCTTTAACCCCAAAAGTTTATTTGGTGTTCCACTGCGCTACGCTGCACAGGATAGTCATTGATGACATGATCACATCTGGAAGCTGAAAATCCCTCCTTATTAGGATGCCCTAATCCGAGCAACCCTGATTATCACAATAAGCAACATTTTAAATGATTTAGATTTAGATATGATTATAATCTTAGAAATCTTAGAGGTTGTGCCCATTTCAGATTTTCTTAAGGATGTCAAATAACTCTATTTCAGTAAAAAAAGTTTTCATACTTGATAGTAGTCGGCTACATTTTAGTAATTGCTAGGGGATAATACACCCTAGGTTTCGTACTTTTGAACTTGATATAACTAAATGGTATTGGAAATCTCAGTTTATCTTAATCTTTACCAGAAAGTGATGACGTAATTGAGTCATTTGCCCAATAATAAAGTTATTGATGTTCCTAAACTCGTTTGGCAGATCAAGCAATATTTATCAAGCTGGTCTACATTGCCATACAGAGCAGCACCAACCTCTCTTGCACTAATTAACAATAGTCCAAGGCTGTGAATACCTTCCAAAAACTCTCCTGATTTGATGACTGCTGGCCTGATTCATACCTGGGTTGTATTGCTATTTAGGTGAATTGAGATTTTCAGTCCAAGAATATTTCTTGCCAAAGTAATTGTAATTATTATGATTACCAAATTTTAGATTCACTTAGTGGTTTTTATAAATACAGGATTTTCAAGTGGGAGATGTCGAGTGAACGCCATCACAAATATTTTCAAGAATTAATATCAAAAAACATATTATTGTGATAAAATATGGTTATTTATGTACTGCACAACTATCGGGTAGAAACTGTGTCGTTTGCTTATTTAAGCCTGCATGACAAGAATAAGTACCATTTTCAACAGCATGATAAGAGCGTTTGAATTTGTAAGAACAGAATTCCTAATTTGGCAATACGTGAGTGTAGACTTGTGATACAGATAGTAGTTTGAACTTGATCTGTGCTGCCCATAATTATTTATTATTATTATGAATTTGTATGATATTCATTCTTAATATGAGCCAATTGTTACATTTTAAATGAAATTATTTTCAGATACATAGACTTTGAGCTAGCCTGCCAGCGTGTCCGACAATCAACAAAACTAATCAGGTGGTAACGACTGTGATAATAATTAATTTCCCTTTTTGTTTGCGGTATATACTTTCGAGAAATAAACTGCTTTAGTTCTTCAAATTAAGAAAGTATAGCCTCATATCTGACTGTGCATCGATACAATGCTAAATCGTTGATTATTATTTTTAAACACCCACCAGAGGTGTGGGGCTGAAGGGATTCCAAACTGTCCACCTGTGTCCATGTGTCCTTTGCCCATCTGTTGGACATATTTGACGGGACAACCTGTACTGAAAAGGCATAGGCAGATGAAAAACTTGTTTCAGTGGACACACAGTTTTACCTGGACATATAGACCAAATTGAATGGCCAATTTTTTTTCAGCTCAATGACCTCCTCCCACTTGCTCTAAATTAAATGACATTGGCGGCGAAGCAATTTTGGACTGATCAATTTAACAATTCACCCGGGAAAGAGGTATGGGTTGGGTATACCATGAATCGGCTACATTTTTATAGAAACAGAGGGGCAACAACAAATAACATAGTATACCACCTGTATTATTGAACCTTATCGGAACAGACCTAAATAGACCTAGATGAACATGCATGCAATGGCCACAAAGTAAATATTAAAAAACCGCTCAATTCATCCTTATATTAACTAATATGGCACTTATATGTACTTCGTGTGACTCGCCTATTAAGACAATAATAGGGGAATGAGTGACAAAACAGCAAACTGATCAGTTTAAACATTGCTCCATCTCTAGCTCACATTTTGTGAGACTCACTTCTTTTTGCAATCACTGTTTAGGGAGCCCTAATCTGAGCAACCCTGATTGTCACAATGATCAACATTGAAAATGAATTATGGTGATCTATTGATAATATTAGTAAAATTAGTAATTGAAAGATCATTGAACTGAGGAAATTTAAAGTTTGATAGGCCAAATAATCATTTAATCAGAGTCATTTCGCTCTATTTTTCAGTAACCAAGTTCTCTTATTCAATGGTAATCGGCTGTATTAAGTTATTTTTACAGGGTATTACACCCTTGGCATCGTAAATTTTAACATACTATTACTTGATAGAGTTGAAAGTCTCAGATTATCACTATCAAAAAACTTGTCTTATTGACTTACTGTACAAATTATTTTTATTTCAAATTGGTACAGAGTTGATTTATTATTACATGAGGTGATGAGGACTAATTAATTTGCTAAATATAGTATCATCATACTGCATTTTTGTTCCGGTCGATTTTCTTGCTAATTGATTCAATATCCGATAGTTATTTTGTATCAAGTTTGCCCTGTATACTTAAGAAAGTTTGAAAAGGTTACTGTCCAGTAGATTTAGGATAGGCAAGATGTACTCCGTAGAAAGATAAGCAAAGTAGATATTTCATGTCAGCTTGGAAAAGCTCCATTGGGCTATGTACTGAAATGCCGATAAACTACAAACCCAACATGAGGAGCATAGAGCACCATTGAAAAGTGCTGCTTTGCACCCTCAAGGATTATTACTTTCCTTATATTATTTATAGATCAGTCTTTGAGAATTGGCACCGGTGTTGTAATATTTCAGATAGTTTAAACGACACATAATATTATATCATACCTAATTTCAATTCGGTAAAATCGCAATTCCAATCTGTATGCAGCATTAAGATTATTAAGAAACCACATCACTTGCTGGTGTCTTGCTGAACATTGTTCCAGTATGTTGTTTATACATCTTCCAAAATACTATTTCCAAGGTGGTAGAGAGACATTGCGGCAGCAGAAATCATATCCCATTACACTCATGCTATTTGTTGAGAGGACAATCCAATGCTCTAATATTATTGGAATGAAAAGTATCACCATTATGATGAGAGAAAGCAGTGAACGTTGTGACAGTTTTATGAAAAAACATTACCACAATGCATCTCATTTTGAACATTATCGGTGGCTATGAGGTGGTTGTCACAGCATTATAAAACAAACTTCATGAGATGATCATTAAATAAAGCTGTAGTGATGGAAGAACTGTGATGCTATAACATTGTTAACATTGAAAACTTTTTGATAGCATGATCATAACCTCATGAAAGTGCTAATTATAAGCTGTATTCTCACATTTAACAGTGATGTATCATCATGTCAAAAATAATGTTTGACTAATACTAAGAACCAGAGATTCTGCTATAACTGAATCTGAACATTGTGATTACCATTCTGTATCTTTTTAGACAATAACCTAATCCTATCATTTACACACCATGTAATACTTGAAAAATTTGTATGCAATACGTTGTTACAATGTTCACCGTTTGCTGGGTTTTTGACCTTCATTTTTAACAACAAGTCAAACAGTTTTTAGGTTATGGAATATAGGGATCACAAAAATTCTCAGGGATCAATATATTATTAGCATTTATGAACTTGGATTGTCAGCATTGTGATAGGTAAACTAGAAAAAAAAATTCCCTTTACTTTTATATCTACTGGTAGGTACATATAACAATTGTCTTAAAAACAAACTGCTCACATGGATTTGTAAATAAAAGGCAATATCTCCTTGTCTAGCATACTCTGCAAGTCCTCGTCGAAAAGGTAATAAAACTGCCAACGCAGGTCTCCAAAATTTAAATTCACACTTCTGCTTTTGAATTTTACTAATCGCAGTGACGTAGATATGTTGGTGGTTGGCTGTTTGGCTGATCTAAATACAACAGCTTTATTTTCAGTTTTAACGCTCTGTTGGTATTTATTACGGGTCATTGCCATCATCTGAAGGGCAAATCCTCCACCTGTACTTTTTAAATATTTACAAACATATTCAACTGTCAACAAATTGTCCATTGAAATAATTAAAGTGAAAGTTTTGAAAGAGTTCCAAAAAAGTTGCCACCTCTATAAATGGGGTGCAATCATAGACTTGATTATAAACCTAGACATGACACTATATGGATATTGAGGCACTGAGGGACTTTATTGTGGGCAATGTAACGTCATTGGAAGGTGTAGAAGCAATGATGCGATCATTGATTTTCTGTCTACAATCCAGATTTTTTGTTCATAACTCGATCAATTTTGATCGGATTTTGAGATTGAAAATTACAATAGATTTAGCAGCTTATCTCATTTACGCCAAAAAAAGATTTGGAACTCAGTGACTTGTTACCCCACAAATTTGATATACATAAAGAAAGTCTTTTGTTCTGCTATAAAAAATCCACAAGAAATTTAGAAGAATAGAAACAAAAGACAGTGGATATTCTAGTTTGTATCAACTGTTGTGTCTTTTGATTGAAAGCCCAGCAGTTTTGAATTTGACACCCTATACTAAAATTAAATGTAAATGCTAATTTCATGTATTCAATTTGGCCCTCTTATCGATTCCACACCGAGATATGGAAACAAAGTGACTTTGAAATAGAATTACAATGTGCAAAAAATGTTGCTAAACTGAACTAATACTAAGCAAAAGTAATGGATAAAAATCCATGCAGCAGCAGTGAGTTTTTGTCAATTGTAACTTCAATGACATCCGAAAATCAATAAGTGTTATTATTAATACACACAATTAAATTTTATTTTGATTCTGCAAGGTTTTGGTAGCTTTGGTCTTAGCCTTGTATGATAGGTATAAAGTTTCCTTAGCAAAACTTTTCAAATTGATGATAATCCAGAGCAGCAGCATTTCACTCAGGATGGCAGCATTAGAGCTGCAAAAATTTAGTATCCAACAGTTTCCTCTACTCTTTTTTTTCTATGATACTTTTGAATTTCTTGCCACAAGCTGGTATTGCTGGTATGTCGGGTAGATTCAGTAGTGAATTCACCTAGGGGACTTGACCCTACCAATTTTCAGCGTGTCAATTTTGAAAAACCTCTTGTTTTTAATTACCAGGTGCCCAGAGGGCCTCATTGTGAGATTAGTTGGAATAATGAATGGATTACGCTGGTTTACTTGGTGCAATAACCAATTACCATGATTCTCCCCTTTGACTGCCCTTAAGAGAGGATTGCATCATGATATTCCTGTGACGCAGAATAGATGTCTTTCATATGTTTATGCCTACAATCTGAGCAAATAACTATAGCCAACGTCACTAGGCACTGATTTTCTTCATCCATGATTTGGGTTCACCAATCTACACATATTTAAAATCGAGAGCAATAAAACGATGGTCATTTATAAAAGACTCAGGCAATCAAATTTGAGTCCATAATTGCAAACAATTTGATATGGTCTTCTAATATATAGCTAATCTGCAGGAGTGAACTCCCACTGCAAGAGCCATTGAATAATCTCAGAGTTGACAATAACAGGATAACCTCATTTATTGAACCCACCATACACAGACCATTTATAAGAGATTTTATAAAGGAACATTACACTGGACACTTTTCTGTGTAAATAGAGATAATAATCAGCCTTCACTCTATTGTTTCTTGGGGGATTAGGCATCACATCCATTGTAAATTTAATGTAAATGAAATTATCCTAAGAAGACAGGAGACACCTATACTTGTTTAGGTGAACAAACTCAGAGTAGTTCTCACAAGATGATGTCTCAATAACAAAAACAAACCCAGGTGAAATCAACAAGCGGGGTTTTTGGTTATGGTTAATCTATCACATTTGGCCTATTTTAAAACTGGCAATTTTGTATTTAAGTGTTAGCAGCTGAGAAGAAATGTGTTTCCCTGATCTGACAAAACACTAGAGTCTAGAAGTTTTGAAATATTACAACATAATGCAGTGGTATTGTTGTGTGCGCCCCTGTGCGATGTAAGATGATTGAGATCAATGCTTGGATGCTGCTTGAATTTGCTACTCTGTGCCAGGGATTTGCGAGATCTAGTTTTTATTATCAGTGCTAATAGTGTTGCTTGATTTGCTGTAAGGTTATGATCTGGCCAAGATAAATAAACTTGGTGGCCTGAAGTTAGAAGAGGGATTCTCATAAGACTTGACAAGTTATCTTATAGGTATTAAAAAATTAAGAGTGTACTGTGATCATATTAACCCCCTTCAGGTGTACTGAAATGACTTAGGTAAAATAATGAATAAATCTGCCGGTGCCTATTTTAGAATCCCAATATTTCTCTGTCATGTGGAGGTTTCTGAGATTACTGGTTTTTTTTTTATCATACCTAGGTACTTTTCGTATTCTGCTTTTACAATTAAATTTGGGTTACATTTTCATATTAGGAACAATAATCTAAGTTGGCATCCAATAATGTGATATTATTTTAAGTGATGTCATGCTAGAAGACAAGACTACAGGTTCACATCAAATCTTCAGTGTGATATTAATATTGTGTCACTGTATTGTGCTGAGTGTGAGGCCTCTATACAATTCAATGCTTTTCATTTTTTCAACCTTTGGTAAACAAGAGAATCCTTTATATGCTGTGCCTGATTCTTTTCAATAGATGATAAATGTAGCATGTCAGCTTGCATCCAAAGTTTATATGAGAAAACTAAGAATAGATTTTAAGAAATGCTGCATTAAATGAATGGAAAATATGATAGAGTGACCCTAAATGATTCATCCATAGGCAACGTCACAACTAGGTCACACAAAAAATTTGACGGTCGTAGCATTTGTAAAAGTGCATTTTAATTGATTCATCTGGTTAATAAAAGATAATTTTTTGCCAACATTCCATCATGTTAAATGAAATTCATCATTTTTCGCATTCATTTCATTAATTTAATAGTGATTAAACCACCAAGTGTGGACAATAACTGTCAATCATTTTGTGATGGTTTCTGCATCAAATTGTAGAGGGAGATAAAGAGGGTACCATATAAGTCACTGAGAAGCAGAAATAAGATCAAGTTGATAACAAGATGCTGCTGTTTGTAAAGTAAATTTGAAACTAGATCGATCGATTTGATTGAGTTATTTAAGGACATGAAACCTGAATTGTTGACAGCAAGTAAATGATAATATAATTGCTTACTACACCTTCCAATGACGTTGCGTTGCCCCCAATTGAGTGCCTCACTTCAGCTATATGTAGTGTCCTGTCTAGGTTTATAATTAAGTCTATTGGTGCAATTGATTATGTTACAAATAATAATATAAATTTGTTACCATATTTCAATTAAGGCGAAATGATCTAGTATTTACACTAAAATATACAGCTTTAGAGTGTCACGATACACAAATTAGTAATATTTTCTTCAAAACTTATCCGTGATAATTTATAATAATTTAGTTGAGGGACAAAAAGCCATGCTGCTAGATATTTTGTTATCACTCTCACATACAAATGTTCTGCAAATAAGTGTAGGTGTACTCTTTATCTATACCAGTAGGGGATGATCTAATGAAATCATTTGCCAAACAATCAAGTAGGCCTGTTGAGAATTTCAATCTCGGAATATTTTTTCATAAAGTAAATGTTATTATTATAATTACCTAACTATGGATTGAATTATTTCTTTTTATAAGAATAATACGGAATCTTCAAGTGGGAGATGTCGGATGGAAGTCAACAAAAGTATTTTGATATAGAAAAACATATTGTTATGGTGATATGGTATGGAGTGTTTTGAGCAATAGTAGGGATTTTGGTTAGAAGATGTGTCTTTGCCCATTTAAGCCTGCATTACAAGACTAAAATCCATTTTTTACAGCGCAATTGGAGCAATTGAATTAGTAAGAAGATACTTCCTAATTTAACGATATCTTGGTGTAGACTTGTGAAACAGATAGTGGTGTGAACTTGATCAGTGCTGCCAAAAAATGAGTTTACTATGGTGTTCATTATATATATGTAGCAAATCGTTATATATTGAATATAATTATTTTCAATAACTTGGACTATGGGCCTGTCTGTTAACATGTCTGACAAGCAACAAAACCGATAAGGTGGTAACAACAGTAATTATTTTGTCTTTTTGTAATGTGACAGTGATTATTTTCTCTTTTTGTTTTTGTAAATACTCTTGAGAGAGAAACTGCTTTAGTTCATAAAATTAAGAAAGTGTAGCGGCACATCTGGCAGTTCAATGATTCAATGAAAAATCAATATGTGTTGATACCTTTAGTCCGTGACACCGGACACAATTGGGCGGACAACCTGTACTGGACCGGTATAGACAGAAGAGCAACTTGTTTTATTGGACAGACCAATTTTGCTGAACAGGCATGTGCGGATAGTCAAAACAGAATGCCAAACTTCTTCAGCTTGATCCGAAGCCTTTACTGACTGGCCCCTAGTGAAATTTAATTGTTGCTAGCATGGTGCCTAGTTGACATTATGCTGCGAACAGCTTAAATTAAGAGACTTTATGTGCCAGTTAAAAGAAGAGATGTTAGAGCCCCTGTAAAATTTATACAAATTTGGAGCAGTCCAGCGCTCTAAATAGCGAGATTGCTCTTGTAAGATGACTGTAATGACTAAATACTTGAAAACACCACCTGTATTACTGACCCTTATTTGAGCAGACCTAAATAGACCTAGATGACCATGCATGCAATGACCGGTTCATGTTCTAGCTTGAATTCAAACTCCGATCATAGCAAGCAAGCATTTTCACACTTACTACACGGCACTTAGACGTACTTCTTGTGTTACACTTGTTTAGACAAAGAGGGGAATAAGTGACAATAGCAGCAGGTACTCCCATTATTATGCCATAAGACTTATCAGTGTAAACATCCCTCAATCTCTAGCTCACATTTGGTGATGCTCGCTTCCTTTTGCCATCATTGATCTAAGCCAAGATCTTACCAATGCGACGCCTATGGAATTAAGTCACAATATATCGAAACATTCTTTTGGAAACCAATCTTATCAGTCACCTGTTTTCTCTTGTCATACTCATTCGAGAAAAAACTACTGCAGCTTGTCTAGCATTCCTGTTTAAGGAGAGCGAGTTGTGACGTTATGACAGTGTCTTATTTTGATTTTGGTTTGATTTTCTCAAACTAATTTTTCAGAACATGTCCTTCATGCAGTTCGACAGATTTAAATATTTAGGAGAAATTTTAGGTAAAAATTTAAATTTAAAATCCCTTCTCATAGAGATAAAACACACTCATAGCAAACTTTAAGAGGAATCATGTTACTCAAAGGTAACAAAGTAATTGTACAAACAGTCTGATATACTACTGTTGCGGGCATCTGACTCACCTGTCTGGAATGCTGGTCAAGCCACAGCTCGAAGCCTTTAGAGTCTTCAATGATTGAATTTGCCCCAATCCTGCAGGTAACTTCTGTAGGCCCTTATTCCCACTAACCTCTAACCACTCCAGTCCTGGCAGTGTAAAGATGCTGTGGAAGAGAAATAATGCAACGTTAAAACACCATGCAATACTGCTTGTCAGTTCATGGAGCAAACACAATTGAGCAACACATTTGATTAATGGGAGAAAGTTTTAGATTGATCAATTACCTAGGAAGAATTGTAACTATAAGATTTAGATTTTGCTGGCTTAATAGATTTGAGTTTCCTTTTAATGCAAGTATCGGAGGACATAATAGTAACCATAAATCAATTGAATTGCAATCTGACATTTCAGATATGAACAAGTATTTATAGTGATGCAAGTTATGCAATTCAATTTATCAATTGACAGTGACATTTCACTCCATCCATAAGAAATATGGAACATTGACTAGCCTTTGCTTCTGACTGGTATATTTGTAATAACTTGTTACTCAATGCATCAAAGACAGATGTTTTGACCTCGTCCTATTTCGATATTGATTTGATTTTCTCAAACTTATTTTTCAGGGCATGTCCTTCAAGTAGTCTGACAAACTAAAACATAGAGCAATTTGAGAAAAATAGGATAAATGTATGAACTTTGAATCAAATGTCCATGAGATTGAACGAAACCTAACCCAATCAGAGCAAACTTTCAGAGAAATCGTAAGTTTTTGAATGGAACGTTAGCTGCAGTCGTGTAGGCAAGGTAAATAAAATTAAAGTTTGAATATTCAACTCAATTTCCTTATTGCTCTAATGAATATATTTAAAGTAGTCCTAAGAGTCGATAACAGATGCTTAAACATCATAAATCTAAATTGACATTAACCTGGGACAAGACAAAGGCTTATCAATTCCACCATCAAGTGGTACCATTATTTATACCTCCGAACAGATTAAAAATGCATATAAGTGGTGATGAAATAATATATCAATTAAGGTTGCATCCCTAACCATGTGGATTCATAATTCTTAGGTGGACCTGTGGCTGTTATTTAAGATTACTGTAATGTTTTAAGTGTGAACACCTAATTCAGCCAGATGACGGCGAGAAATTGGCTTTAATTCAACTTGTGTAGCTTGCTATATGGTCAAAACTTTTGTGTGTGATACCACCAAGGTTAAGATAATTTTGTATACAAATTCAGTTCTAATTTATAGATAAATTCTTTTTTACACGTTTTCTGCAGCTAGCTACGTACCAAAGCTGTTGAGATTATTTGAATATTAGATGCATAAAAATGACAAAAAAACAGAAGGTAATGATAATTTTAAAACGTCCAGTTATGTCTTTTCTTTTTACATGAGAGCTCCGATTCATTGTCGATCAATGAAACTTAATAGATGACCAATTTTGAATTGTGTGTATGATAAATATTGCTAATAATATTATTGTTAAATTGTTAATATCGAATCATAATATAATTGCATATGTATGTGCATTCATTTTCCGTGCGCCTAATTGAATCGATGATGCACTTACTAAATTATTTGCATTTAAAACCGGAGTTCCCCATTTTAAGTTTTTCCTCACAGGAAAGTTGGTGTAATGGGGTCAGACCAATGTTGTCCTGACCTCTTTAAGCTATAGGGGAGCGCATCTCGCTTACTCAAAGGTACTACTGTTGCAAGCATCTGAGTCACATGTTTGTTTCAGATATCAATAGGTATTTTCAGTGATGCAAGTTACGTGAATCAGATGTGAAACTCAATCTATAATTGCTGACATAAAATATAGATTTAATATGTAAATATAAATGTTTAATTAAACTTGTTTTCAAGTGATGTATGTTATGCGATTCAATTTATCAATCCATAATGTAGAATATTCACTAGCCTTAGCTTCTGACTGGTATAAATGTGATGCATTGATATTGATACTATATAGGAGTAATTTTAAAATAAAAATACGAGTGCTAAATCCCATGTCAATGAGATTAAACAAAACCTAACCCAGTCATAGCAAACCTTTAGAGAATTCACCATACTCAGAGGGAACAAACTAATTGTACTAAAAGTCTGATATACTATTGTTGCAAGCATCTGACTCACCTCTGCGGAAGGCCAGTTAATCCACAGTAACTCGCATCTATTCTCTTCAATGATGGAATTTCCCCCAATCCTGCAGGTAACTTCTGTATGCCCCTATTCGATTTAACAACTAACGACTCCAGTCCTGGCAGTTTGCAGATACTGTTGTGGATAAATAACAGAACGTTAAAATATCATGCAATATTGCTTATCAGTTGATGGAGCAAACACAATTTAGAAACGCATTCTATTAATAGGAGAGAGTTTTGAATTGATCAATTACCCATATAAGTTGTAACTATCAGATATAGATAAATGTATGAAATTTACACCGCTTCTCCCAAAGCTGAGATTAATTGATATGTCACTGCGCTGCACAGGATAGTCAATGATGGCAGGTTCACATTCAAAAGCTGGAAGTCCCCCCTGTTTAGGGAGCCTTAATCTGAGCAACCCTGATTGTCACAATGATCAACATGGAAAAATAATTATGGTGATCTATTAATAATATAAATAAAAATTTGTAATTGAAAGATCATTGAACTAAGGAAATTTTAAGTATGATAAGCCACATAATCATGAAAACAGAGTCATTTCACTCTATTTTTCAGTAACAAAGTTTTCTTATTCAATGGTAATCAGCTACATTAAGTTGTTTTTACAGGATAATACGCCCTTGGCATCGTAAATGATTTTACTTGATAGAGTTGAAAGTCTCAGATTATCACGATCAAAAAACTTGTCTCATTGACTTACTGTACGAATTATTTTCATTTTAAATCGGTACAGAGTTGATTTATTATTACATGAGGTGATGAGGACTAATTAATTTGCTAAATAATTTCTCATCTTACTGCATTTTTGTTCCGGTCGATTTTCTTGCTAATTGCCAAAAATAGATATAATTAATTACATTAATATTATGCCTTATTGATAACTTCCCTCATACTAGGAAAGATTGCTTCAACATAATAAAATGACAATAATAATGATGAAAATTTAAATAACAATAATAATGATATATGTTTGTATAATACACATGTAAGGTCATTGATACAATATCAGATAGTTAATTTGTATCAAGTTTACCCTGTATACTTAACAAAGTTTGAAAAGGTTACAGTCCAGTAGATCTAGGATAGGCAAGATGTATTACATCCGATAGACAGCTGAGTAAAGTAGATATTCCAATGTCAGCTTGGAAAAGCTCCGTTGGGGTATGTACTGAAATGCCGATAAACTGCAAACCCGACATGAGGAGCATAGAGCACCATTGAAAAGTGCTGCTTTGCACCCTCAAGGATTATTACTTTCCCTATTTTATTTATAGATCAGTTTTTGAGAATTGGCACCGGTATTGTAATATTTCAGATATTTAAATGTCACATAATATTATATTATACCTAATTTCAATTCGGTAAATTGCAATTCAAATCTGTATGCAGCATTACTTTGAAGAGTATTAAGAAATCACATCATTTGCTGGTGTCTTGCTGAACATTGTTCCAGTATGTTGTTTATACATCTTCAAAAATCCTGTTTCCAAGGTGGTATAGAAACATTGCGACAGCAGAAATCATATCCCATTACACTCATGCTATTTGTTGATATGACAATCCAATGCTCTCATATTATTGGAATGAGAAGTGTCACCATTATGATGAGAGAAAGCACTGAACGCTGTGACAGTTTTATGAAAAAAACAATACCACAATGCATCTCATTTTGAACATTATCGGTGGCTATGAGGTGGTTGTCACAGCATTATAAAACAAACTTCATGAGATGATCATGAAATAATGCTGTAGTGATGGAAGAACTGTGATGCTATAACATTGTTAAAATTGAATACTTTTTGATAGCATGATCATAACATCATTAAAGTGCTAATTATAAGCTGTTTTCTCGCATTTAACAATGATGTATCATCATGTCAAAAATAATTTTTGACTAATACTGAGAACCAAAGATTCTGCTATAACTGAATCTGAACATTGTGATTACCATTCTGTATCCTATTAGACAACACCCAATCCTATCATTTACACACCATGTAATACTTGATAAATTTGTATGCAAAACATTGTTACAATGTTCTCCGTTTGCTGGGTTTTTGACCTTCATTTTGTAACAAGATGTCAAAAAGTTTTTAGGTTATGGAATACAGAGATCACAAAATTTACAGGGATCATCATATTATTAGCATTTATAAACTTGGATTGTCAGCTTTGTGATAGGTAAACTATAAAGAATTATCCCTTTTCTTTTATCTAATTGGTAGGCACATATAACAATTGTCTTAAACAAACTGCTCACATGGGGTTGTAAATAAAAGGCAATATCACCTTGTCTAGCATACTCTGCAAGTCCTCATCGAAAAGGTAGTAAAACTGCTAACACAGGTCTCCAAAATTTAAATTCATACTTCTGCTTTTAAATAATATCAATCGCAGTCACGTATATATGTTGTTAGTTGGTTGTTTGACTGATCTAAATACAACAGCTTTATTTTCAGTTTTAACACTTTGTATATTTGGTATTTTTTGCAGGTCATTGCCATCATCTAAAGGGCGAACCCTCCACCTGTACCGTTCAAATATTTACGAACATATTCAACTGTCAACAAATAGTCCATTGAAATAATGAAAGTGAAAGATTTGAAAGAGTCAAAAAGATTTGCCACCTCAATAAATGGGGTGCAATCATAGACTTGATTATAAACCTAGAAACTATATAGATATTGAAGCACTGAGGGACTTAATTGTGGGCAACGTAAGGTCATTGGAAGGTGTATCAGCAATGATGCTATCATTGATTTTCTGTCCACAATCCAGGTTTTTTGTTCATAACTCGATCAATTTTGATCGGATTTTGAGTTTGAAAATCACAATAGATTAAGCAGCTTATGTCATTAACGATTTGGAACTCAGTGATTTATATGAATTTTGTAGTCCAATAGCTGTAGGAATCATCATCTCCTTATTTGTATAAATATTTAAACTAGAGTTGTTACCCCACAAATTTGATATACATATAAAAAGTCTTTTGTTCTGCTAAACAAAATCCACAAAAATTTAAAAGAATAGAAACAGAAGACAGTGGATATTCTAGCTTGTATCAACTGATGTGTCTTTTGATTGAAAGCCCAGCAGTTTTGATTTCGGCATCCTATACTAAAATTATATGTAAATTCTAATTTCATGTATCCAATTTGGCCCTCAAATCGATTCCACACCGAGATATGGAACCATAGTGATTTTGAAATAGAATTAAAATGTGCAAAATGTTGCTAAACTGAACTAATACTAAGCAAAAGTAATGGATAAAAATTTATGCAGCAGCAGTGAATTTTTGTCAATTGTAACTTTGATAACATCCAAAAATTAACAAGTGTTATTATTAATACACACAATTACATTTTATTTTGATTCTGCAAGGTTTTGGTAGCTTTGGTCTTAGCCTTGTATGGATATTTTCAAATATGCCTATCGTATACCACGCTCACTGAGTTAGAACTTTATCGACAGAGGACTGAGGACTAGGAGGTATAAAGTTTCCCAAGCAAAACTTTTCAAATTGATGACAATCCAGAGCGGCAGCGTTTCACTCAGGATGGTAGCATTAGAGCTACAACAATTTAGTATCCAACAGTTTCCTCTACTCATTTTTCTCTATGATACTTATGAATTTCTTGCCACAAGCTGGTATTGTTGGTATGTCGGGTAGATGCAGTAGTGAATTTGCCTAGGGGACTTGACCCTACCAATTTTCAGTGTGTCAATTTTGAAAAACCTCTTGTTTTTAATTACCAAGTGCCCAGAGGGCCTCATTGTGAGATTAGTTGGAATTATGAATGGATTACGCTGGTTTACTTGGTGCAATAGCCAATTACCATGATTTTCCCCTTTGATCTGAGCAAATAACTATAGCCAACGTCACTAGGCACTGATTTTCTTCATCCTTGATTTCGGTACACCAATCTACACATATTTAAAATTGAGACCAATAAAACGATGGTCTTTTATAAAAGACTCAGGCAATAAAATTTGAGACCATAATGGCAAACAATATGATATGGTCTTCTACTCTAAAGCTCATCTGCAGGAGTGAACTCTCACTGCAGGTGCCATCGAATGTTCTCAGGGTTGACAATAACAGGATAATCTCATTTATTGAACCCACCATACACAGACCATTTATGAGAGATTTCACAAAGGAACATTACACAGGACACTTTTTTGTGTAAATACCTAGAGATAATAATCAGCCTTCACTCTATTGTTTCTTTGGAGATTAGGCTTCACATCCATTTAAATTTTTAAGGTAAATGAAATTATCCTTAGAAGACAGGAGACAACTATACTTGTTTAGGTGAACAAACTCAGAGTAGTTCTCACCAGATGATGTCTCAATAACAATAACAAACCCAGGTGAAATCAACAAGCGGAATTTATGGTTATGGTTAATCTATCACATTTGGCCTATTTTAAAATTGGCAATTTACAAAAAATGTAAACAATTTGTATTTAAGTGTTAACAGCTGAGAATAAATGTGTTCCCCTGATCTGACAAGACACTAAGACTTTACGAGTTATCTTATAGGTATTAAAAAATTAAGAGTTTACTGTGATAACATTAACCCCCTTCAGGTGTACTGAAATGACTTAGGTAAAATAATGAATAAATCTGCCGGTCCCTGTTTTAGAATCCCAATGTTTCTCTGTCATGTGGAGGTTTCCAAGATTTCTGGTTCTTCTATCATACTTGAGTACTTTTTGTATTCTGCTTTCACAATTAAATTTTGGTTCCATTTTCATATTAGGAACAATTATTTAAGTCGGCATTCAATAATCTGATATTATTTTAAGTGATGTCATGTTAGAAGACAAGACTACAGGTTCACATCAAATCATCATTGTGATATTAATATTGCATCATCGTATTGTGCTGAGTGTGAGGCTTCTACACGATTCAATCCCTTTCATTGTTTTAACCTTTTGTAAACAAAAGAAATCCTTTATATGCTGAGCCTGATTTTTTTCAATAGAGGATAAATGTAGCATGTCAGCTTGCATCCAAAGTTTATATGAGAAAACTGAAAATAAATTTTAAGAAATGCTGCATTAAATGAATGGAAAATGCGATAGAGTGACCCTAAATGATTCATCCATAGGCAACGTCACAACTAAGTCACACAAAAAATTTGACGCTTCTAGCATTTGTAGAAGTGAATTTTAATTGAATGATCTGGTCAATAAAAGATATTTTTTTGCCAACATTTCATCTTGTTGTATGAAATTCATGATTTTTTGCATTCATTTCGTTTATCAAATAGTAATTACACCACAAAGCCTGGACAATAACTTTCAATCGTTTGGTGATGGTTTTTGCATCAAATTTAAAAAATGTAGGGGGAGATAAGGAGGAAACCATATAAGTCACTGAGAAGCAGAAATAACATCAATTTGATAACAAGATGCTGTTGTTTGTAAAGCAATTTTGAAACTCGATATCCGATCGAAATTGATTGAGTTATGAACATACAACCTGAATTGTTGACAGTAAATCAATGATAATATCATTGCTTACTACACCTGCCAACGACCTTGCATTGCCCACAATTGAGGCCTCACTTCAGCTATATGTAGTGTCCTGTCTAATTGTATAATTAAGTCTATGGGTGCTGTTGATAATGTTACAAAAATTAATACAAATTTGTTATCATATTTCAATTAAGGTGCAATAATCTAGTATTTACCCTGAAATATACAGCCTATATCTTGCTCATAAAATTGGTCACAGCTTTAGAGTTTCACAATACACAAGTTAGTATTATTTACATCTTAACTTATCCGTGATAATTTATTATCAGTTCGTTGAGGGACAAAAAATTATGCTGCTAGATACTTTTTTACCACTCGCACATACACATCTTCTGCAAAAAAGTGTAGGTATCTTCATCAGTAGGGGATGATCTAATGACGTCATTTGCCGAACAATCATGTAGGGTTATTGACATTTTAAATTTCGGAATGTTTTTCCATAAAGTGATTGTTATTATTATAATTACCTAACTATGGCATTAATTACTTCTTGTTATGAGAATAATACGGAATCTTCAGGTGGGAGATGTGGGATGAAAGTCAACAAAAGTATTTTAATATAGAAAAAAATTTTTGCGTGATATAGTTATTGCAGTATTTTGAGCAATAGTAGGGGTGTTGGTTAGAAGATGTCTCTTTGCCGATTTAAGCCTGCATTACAAGACTAAAATCCATGTTTTACAGCACAATTGGAGCAATTGAACTTGTAAGAAGATAATTCCTAATTTAGCGATATGTTGGTCAGTGCTGCCAAAAAAATGAATTTATAATGTCATTCATCGTAAATATGTAGCAAATTTAATTATTCTCAGTAGCGAGCCTGTCTGCCAACATGTCTGACAATCAACAAAACCAATAAATTGGTAACAACTGTGAAAATTATTACACAGGGTAAACTAGTCAAGGATTGAATATTCCACTTGATTTCCTCATTGCTCCAATGAATATATTTAAAATAGTCCTAAGAGTGGATAACAAATGCTTAAACATCCTAAATCTAATTTGACTTAAAACTGTCACAAGGCAAAGGCATATCAATTCTATCATCAAGCGGTACCGTTATTTATACCTTGAACAGTATTCAAATGCATGTAAGTGATGATGTAATAATTGTTTGAAATAAGGTTGTATTCATAACCATGTGGATTCATATTCCTTGGGTGGCTCTGAGGCTGTTATTTGAGATTACTGTAATGTTGTTAGTGTGCACACCTAATTCAACCTGTTGAAGGCGAGAATTTGGCTATTATTCATATTGTGTAGCTTGCTGTATGGTCATTACCTTTGTGTGTGATACTACCATGGTTATGATGATTGTGTATACATTTTGGATTCCTATTTGTATATATTTTTTTGTTTACGTGTTCTGCAGCTAGCTGCCTACCAAATCTGTTTCTCAGTTTGTACCTAACTTTGAGAAGCCTAGGTGATGACAGTGATATATTGAGTTGTTTCTTCTAAAATCTTTCATTCAAGTAAGTTTTTGCAAAGAGCAAGTGTCGTTATAAATGACTTCTTAATTTTTGTGATGATTTTGTTACGTCCTCTCAAGCAAAGTTTTATTTGTTTTACTCTTTCACTTGAGCTTTTAAGCAGGAAATCTGAGAGTTGCCACATCTTTGCGTCTTGATCTTGAATATCTTTCACAGAACAAGAAGTTCCTTATCCATAAAAAATAAGCTATAATCAATAAATTGGCCTGTGCCATAAACAGAAGTCAAATTTATCCCTGTTGTCAGGGGAACACCATGGCTACTGGGATTTAATAAAAAATTGAAAAACAATAAATCTATTACAGAATAGGTGCTCAATTAGTCTGTGTCCCAATCTCTTACAACTCAGATGTTTCTGTCCAGTGACCAGCAATGCTTTATAAGTAACACCAGACAATACTTAATAACTTTGTCAAGGTATGTAGGCCTACTACGATACAATACAATTCATTCTATATATGTGTGGTACCCAGTCACAGGTTACGAAGTGCAGTGAAGTGAATAAGTTATGGTTGTCATCTAACATGTCAGCCCTTTGTTGTTTGATCTCAACCAAATTTTGTATGCAGTACATGCTTGGCGCTGAGAATAATATAAGAAAATATGACTGTGTATACAGAAGCTTACTGTGCAAGTCAACACAAATATTTTCCTGAATTGATATTGGAAACAATATTATTGTGCTGATGTTATTAGAGTAATGTACGGCTTTCGGTTAGAAAATGTGTTGTTCCCTTATTTAAGCCTGCATGACAAGAATAATAATACCATTTTTAACAGCATGATTAGATCGTTTGAATTTGTAAGAACACATTACCTATTTGAGCAATATGTGGGTGTAGACGTGTGATACAGATAGTGGTGTGATATGTGCTGCCCAAAATTATATTCATATTTATTTTTATTTTTATTTATCGTGATATTCATTGTTTAGTTGAGCCAATTGTAACATATTAAAGGCTATTATTTTCAGTTACATATACAATCAACAAACCTAAACCTAAAACTTAATTTCCTTTTTTTACGGTATATGCTTTTGAGAAATAAACTCCTTTAGCTCATATAATGGAGAAAGGGTAGCCTAGTAGCTGACAGTGCATTTTACAAGGAAAAATAGAGCTGCATTGAAACCTTCAGCAGGTACTGATTTTCGTATTTGATCAGTCACTCACTGCAGCTGATGGAATTCCAAACTATCCACCTGTGTCCATGCATCCTGTGCCCATCTGTTGGACACTGTTGGCATGCAACCTGTACTGGACGGGTGTTGACTGACGGGCAATATGTTTTAATGGATGGACAGGTTTTTGCTGGACGGATAGACAAAGTAGTATGGCCAATTTTTTTCAGCATTTTCCACCTCTTCTGACTTGCGCTAAATAATATCACTTGGCGGCAAAGTGTTTTTAAACTAATCAATTTAGCAAGCCATCTGGGAAAGAGGTGTGTGTTGTGTAGTGCCCCTATACCATGAGTTATAGACACAGAGGGGCAACAAAAAATTACATAGTATACCACCTGTTTTATTGGACTAGACCTTATCAAAAAAGACCTAAATAGACCTAGATGAACATGGATGCAATGGCTGGTTCATGCCACAAACTTAAAATTGAAAAACCGATCATTGCATCCTCATATGACACTTAGATGTACTTCTTGTGTTTTATATATTGCCAATGAAACGTCAATCAAACCAAATCACAATATATTGAAGCAGTCTTTTAGAAACAAGTCTTTGATTTGGTTAATCACTTATTTTCTCTTGACATACTCATTCGAGAACGAAATGCTGCAGCCTGTCTAGCAATCCTGTATAAGGAGGGCTAGTCGTGATGGTGAGGTGATTGGACTGTCCCCCTGTGTCCATGTGTCATTGCCCATCTGTTGAACGCATTCGATGGGAAAACCTGTACTAAAAAGGCATAAGCAGATGGAAAATTTATTTTAATGGAAGGACAGTCTTAGCTGGACGGATAGACCAAATTGAATGGCCAATTTTTTTTCAGCTCAATGACTTCCTCCCACGTGCTCTAAATGAAATTACATTGGCGGCAAAGCGTTTTTGGACTGATCAATTTAACAAGCCACCTGGGAAAGAGGTATGTGTTGGGTACACCATGAATTGGCTACATTTTTTATAGAAACAGAGGGACAAAAAAAAATAACATAGTATAACACCTGTATTATTGAACCTTATCGGAACAGACCTAAATAGACCTAGATGAACATGCATGCAATGGCTGGTTCATGCAACAAAGCTAAATTTAAAAAACGCTCAATTGATCCTTATATTAGTTATATGATAGCATGATCATAATATCATTAAAATGCTAATTATAAGCTGTTTTCTTGCATTTAACAGTGATGTATCATCGTGCCAAAAATAATGTTTGACTAATACTTAGAACCAAAGATTCTGCTATAACTGACTCTGAACATTGTGATTACCATTCTGTATCTTTTTAGACAATAACCCAATCCTATCATTTACACACCATGTAATACTTGAAAAATTTGTATGCAAAACGCTGTTACAATGTTCACCGTTTGCTGGGTTTGGGCTGCATTTATAAACTTGGATTGTCAGCTTTGTGATAGGTAAACCATAAAGAATAATCCCTTTTCTTTTATGTCTACTGGTAGGAACATTTTTAATTACCAGGTGCCCAGAGGGCCTCATTGTGAGATTGGTTGGAATTATGAATGGATTACGCTGGTTTACTTGTTGCAATAGCCAATTACAATAATTTTCCCCTTTGACTGCCGTTAAAAGAGGATTGCATCATGATATTCCTGTGACGTAGAATAGTATGTAATGTATTTCCTATGTTTGTGCCTACAATCTGAGCATCTGACTATAGCCAACGTCACCAGGCACAGATTTTCTTCATCCTTGATTTGGGTACACCAATCTACACATATTTAAAATTAAGACCAATAAAACGATGTTCTTTTATAAAAGACTCAATCAAATTAGAGTCCATAATTGCAAACAAAATGATATGGTCTTCTACTCTTTAGCTCATCTGCAGGAGTGAACTCACACTGCAGGAGCCATTGAATATTCTCAGGGTAGATAATAACAGGATCATCTCATTTATTGAACCCACCATACAAAGACCATTTATAAGAGATGTTATGAAGGAACATTACACAGGACACTTTTTTGTGTAAATACCTAGTGATAATAATCAGCCTTCACTCTATTGTTTCTTGGGGGATTAGGCATCTATTCGAAACGTCACAACGAGGGCAGAAAAAAAAGTTGACGTTTCTAGCATGTTTAGAAGTGCATTTTATTTGAGTTATCTGGTTAATAAAAGATAATGTTTTGCCAAAATTTCATCATGTTTTATGAAATTCATGATTTTTTGCATTCATTTCGTGGATTAAATAGTAATTAAACCACCAAGCCTTAAGAATAACTTTCAATCATTTTAAGCTTATTCGCCTGTCAATAGACGTCCGTTGTCAAGGCGACCACATTATTTACTAGGCGTGCATTCAGGTGAATGTAATGGCACTTAAAATTATTTTTAGCCAATAATAGAGGCGACCAAGTCTGATGGAAACAGATTTACAACAGCGATTCGAATAAACACATTAATCACAATTTTACCATGTTTATTTTTGAGTAATGGCTGGTGACCTTGACTTCTTTGCTGCTGTCCTGTTATCATAACCTTGACGCCTAGAATTAAATCTGTTAGCCACTTGTTAGGCGTGCTATTATTAAGGGGTCTAAAATTAACTAAAGCAGGTTTGATCACGGCCAGGTTTTATTGAGTGCCTCTCCTTCAATAAATGCCTATAAATCATTTATTGAATTATTATCTTGGACATGTATTAACCAGCGAATAAGCTTTTTGTGATGGTTTCTGCATCAAATTTAAAAAGACGTAGGAGGAGATAAAGAGGAAACCATATAAGTCACTGAGAAGCAGAAATAACATCAAGTTGATAACAAGATGCTGCTGTGTGTTAAGCAATTTTGAAACTCGAAAGCCGATCAAAATTGATTGGGTTTATAATTAAGTATGTGGGTGCAATTGATTGTGTTACAGAAAATAATAAAACATTGTTACCATTATTTCAATTAAGGTGCAATAATCTAGTATTTACCCTAAAATATACAGCCTATATCTTGCTCATAGAACTGGTCACAGCATTAGAGTGTCACTATACACACATTAGTAATATTTACTTCTACACTAATCTGTGATAATTTATAATCATTTAGTTGAGGGACAAAAAATCATGCTGCTAGATATTTTGTTATCCCTTGCGCATACAAATCTTCTGTAAATAAGTGTATGTATGTATTCTTTTAATCTTTACCAGTAGGGGATGATGTAATGAAGTCATTTGCCGAACAGTCAAGTAGGCCTATTGAGATTTTCAATCTTGGTATATTTTTCCGTAAAGTAATTGTTATTATTATCATTACCTAACTAAGGATTTAATTACTTCTTTTCATAAGAATAATACAGAATCTTCAAGTGGGAGATGTGGGATGGAAGTCAAAAGTATATTGATATAGAAAAACATATTATTGTAATAATTATGGTTATTAGAGTATTTTAAACAATAGTAGGGCTTTTGGTTAGAAGATGCGTCTTTGCCCATTTAAGCCTGCGTTACAAGATTAAAATCCATTTTTTACAGCACAATTGGAGCAATTGAATTTGTAAGAAGATAATTCCTAATTTAGCGATAATAATATGTTGGTGAAAACTTGTGAAACAGATAGTTGTGTGAACTTGATCAGTGCTACCAAAAAAATGAATTTACTATTGTATCCATCGTATATATGTAGCAAATTGCTACATATTGAATTTAATTATTTTCAATAACTTGGACTATGAGCCTGTCTGCCAACATGTCTGACGAACAACAAAACTGTAAGTGCATGGCTGACAGGATACCCGACCGTCAGCCTGTTTCCATGCGGACACAGTGGGGGGAAAACCTGCACTGGACCGGTATAGGAAGGGCAACTTGTTTTACAATTGGCCATTCATATTGGTCTATCTGTCCAGCTAAAACTGGTCGGATAGACCAAATTGAATGGCCAATTCTTTTCCGCTCAATGACCTCCTCCCACTTGCTCTAAATTAAGTTACATTGGCTGCAAAGCGATTTTGGACTGATCAATTTAACAATCCACCTGGGAAAGAGGTATGTGTTGGGTATACCATGAATTGGGTACATTTTTTTATAGAAACAGAGGGGCAACAAAAAATTACATAGTATACCACCTGTATTATTGAACCTTATGGGAACAGACCTAAATTAGACCTATATGAACATGCATGCAATGGCTGGTTCATGCCACAAAGTTAAAATTAAAAAACCTCCCAATTCATCCTTATATTAACAAATAGGGTACTTATATGAACTTCTTGTGACACGCCTATTAAGACAAATATAGGGGAATGAGTGACAAAACAGCAGACCGATCAGTTTAAACAATCCCTCATCTCTAGCCCACATTTTGTGAAACTCACTTCTCTTTGCAACCATTGATTTAAGTTTCATATATTGCCAATGCAGCGTCAAACGAACCAAGTCACAATTTATTGAAGCAGTCTTATAGAAACAAGTCTTTGATTTGGTCAATCACTTATTTTCTCTTGACATACTCATTTGGGAACAAAATACTGTAGCATGTCTAGCAATCATGTATAAGGAGAACAAGTTGTGATACTGTTGAGATATTTGAATACTAGATGCAACAATTTACATACTTAGGCACCATTATTACCAACAAACTGGATTTTACTCTGAACACCTTGAAAACTACAGCGAAAGCTCGCCAAATGCTACATATAATCGCCAAGCTATACCATCTCGGTGTCACTGAGAAACTAATAACGACCTGCTACAAGTCCTTCATAGAGTCAGTAATCACCTACCACCTGGTTGTGCTATATAGTCATCTGAGCGCAGACTCTAAGAAAAAGTTAAAATCTGTGATAAGAACTGCGGGTTACCTATCAGGCGAACTTACGTTCACACCCGTAGACGACCTTTACTCTAATATACTGAAAGTAAAGAGCCTCCGTATGATTGCCACCGAAGATGAACCACTACTCCGTCTTAACCAGCTGCCGTCAGGCAGATATCAATCAGTCAAGTTCCGCGTGCAGATCCGTGCCAAATGTTTTAGAGCAGAATGTATCAAATACCTAAATAGTGTCTTCCAAAAGTAATGGTATTTTTTTCATGGTCTTTTATCATTTTATTTATTTTTACAGAATCAACAGTTTTAACAATTTTTACAGAGCACCCTACAGAGACAATTTTATTTCTCAGAGATTGAGACCAAAGATAAACATACATACATAAAAATGACAAAAAGAGAAGGTAAATTTAATTTTAAAATGTCCAGTTATGTCTTTTCTCTTTACATGAGAGCTCCAATTCGGTGTCGATCAGTGAAACTTAATAGATGACCAATTTTGAAATTTGTGCATGATAAATATTGCTAATATTGTTAAATTGTTAATATCGAATCGTAATATAATTGCATATGTATGTGCTTTCATTTTCCTTGCGCCTAATTAAATTGATGAGGCACCGACTAAATTATTTGCACTGAAGACCGGAGTTCCCAATTTTAAGTTTTCAAAGGAAAGTTAGTGTAATGATGTCAGACCAATGTTGCCCTGACCCCTTTTAGAGCCGCTGTAGGGAAGCGCATCTTTTTTACTGAAAGGTACTACTGTTGCAAGCATCTGACTCACATTCACGTTAGTTTCAGATATCAATAGGTATATCTAGTGATGCAAGTTGCATGATTCAGATGTGAAACTCAATCTATAATTGCTGACTAGAAATATAGACTTAATATGTAAATATAAATGCTTAACTAAACTTTCTTTCTAGTGATGCAATTTATCAATCCATAGTGACTTTTCACTCCATCCATAAAAAATGTGGAATAATCACTAGCCTGAGCTTCTGACTGGTATAATTTTCATGCATTGATACTCAATGCATCAAAGACAGATGTTATGACAGTCTCATATTTTGATTTCGTGTTGATTTTCTGTAACTAATTTTTTAGGGCATGTTGTCCTCAAACTTTCTGATAAACTTAAATATTTAGGAGTAATTTTACTTAAAAAGATGAGCTTCAAATCCAATGTCAATTAGATTGAACAAAAGGTAACCCAGTCATAGCAAACTTTAAGAGAAATAACCAAACTCGGAGGGAACAAACTAATTGTACAAAATGCCTGATATACTACTGTTTCAAGCATCTGACTCACCTGTCTGGAAGGCCAGTTAATCCACAGTCACTCGCCTTTAGACTCTTCAATGATTGAATTTCCCCCAATCCTGCAGGTAATGTCTGTGGACCCTTATTCCCACTAACATCTAACGACTTCAGTCCTGGCAGTTTGCAGATGCTGTGGTGGATAAATAACAGAATGTTAAAATGCCTTGCAATACTGGTTGTTAGTTGATGGAGCAAAGACAATTGAGCAAACGCATTCTATTAATAGGAGGGAGTTTTAGATTGATCAATTACCCATGTAAGTTGTAACTATCAGATAGATATCTGAATGAATTTTACAGCGCTTCTCCCAAAGCTGAGATTAATTGGTATGACATTGCGCTGCACAGGATAGTCAATAATGGCAGGTTCACATTCAAAAGCTAGAAGTCCCCCCCTGTTTAGGGAGCCCTAATCTGAGCAGCCCTGATTGTCACAATGATCAACATGGAAAATGAATTATGGTGATCTATTAATAATATTAGTAAAATTCGTAATTGAAAGATCATTGACCTGAGGAAATTTTAAGTTTCATAGGCCACATAATCATAAAGACAGCGTCATTTCGCTCTATTTTTCAGTAACAAAGCTTTCTTATTCAATGGTAATCGGCTACATTAAGATATATTTACAGGATAATACACCCGTGGCATCGTAACTTTTAACATAATATTACTTGATAGAGTTGAAAGTCTCAGATTTTCACTATCAAAAAACTTCTTTTATTGACTAAATGTACAATTGATTTTTATTTTAAGTTGGTACAGAGTTGATTTATTATTACATGAGGTGATGAGGACTAATTAATTTGCTAAATATAGTCTCATCATACTGCATTTTTGTTCTGGTCGATTTTCTTGCTAATTGTCAAAAATTAATATAATAATATAATTAATTAAATTAATATTATGCCTTATTGATAACTTCTCTCATACCAGGAAAGGTTGCTCCAACATAATAAAATGATAATAATAATGGAAATTTAGATAGTTATAATAATGATATATGTTTGTATTATGCACACATATTATTGGACTAATAAGTATTGCCCCTCATGTGAATGGAAGAAGACAACTCAATTGAGCGATCAAGATGTAAGGTCATTGATACAATATCTGATAGTTATTTTGTATCAAGTTTGCCCTGTGTACTTAACAAAGTTAGAAAAGGTTACAGTCCAGTAGACCTAGGATAGGCAAGATGTATTCCATCCCACAGAAAGCTAAGTAAAGTAGATATTTTATGTCAGCTTGGAAAAGCTCCATTGGGGTATGTACTGAAATGCCGATAAACTGAAAACCCAACATTAGGAGCATAGAGCACCATTGAAAAGTGCTGCTTTGCACCCTCAAGGATTATTACTTTCCCTAGATTTTTTATAGATCAGTTTTGGAGAATTGGCACCGGTATTGTGATATTTCAGACAGTATATATGACACATAATATTATATCAAACCTAATTTCAATTCGGTAAATTGCAATTCAAATCTGTATGCAGCATCAATTTGAAGAGTATAAAGGTATGAGATCATTTGCTGGTGTCTTGCTGAACATCGTTCCAGCTATGCATCTTCCAAAATACTATTTCCAAGGTGGTATAGAAGCATTGCGGCAGCAGAACTCATATCCCATTACACTCATGCTATTTGTTGAGAGGACAATCCAATGCTCTAATATTATTGGAATGAAAAGTATCACCATTATGATGAGAGAAAGCACTGAACGTTGTGACAGTTTTATGAAAACACATTACCACAATGCATCTCATTTTGAACATTATCGGTGGCTATGAGGTGGTTGTCACATCATTATATAACAAACTTCATGAGATGATCACAAAATAATGCTGTAGTGATGGAAGAACTGCGATGCTATAACATTGTTAACATTGAATACTTTTTGATAGCATGATCATAACATCATGAAAGTGCTAATTATAAGCTGTATTCTCACATTTAACAGTGATGTATCATTATGTCAAAAATAATGTTTGACTAATACTAAGAACCAAAAATTCTGCTATAACTGAATCTGAACATTGTGATTACCATTCTGAATCTTTTTAGACAATAACCCAATCCTATCATTTACACACCATGTAATACTTGAAAAATTTGTATGCAATACGTTGTTACAATGTTCACCGTTTGCTGGGTTTTTGACCTTCATTTTTAACAAGAAGTCAAACAGTTTTTAGGTTATGGAATATAGGGATCACAAAAATTCTCAGGGATCAATATATTATTGGCATTTATAAACTTGGATTGTCAGCATTGTGATAAGTAAACTATAAAAAAAAATCCCTTTACTTTTATATCTACTGGTAGGTACATATAACAATTGTCTTAAACAAACTGCTCACATGGATTTGTAAATAAAAGGCAATATCTCCTTGTCTAGCATACTCTGCAAGTCATCATCGAAAAGGTAATAAAACTGCCAACACAGGTCTCCAAAATTTAAATTCACACTTCCGCTTTTGAATTTTACTAATCGCAGTCACGTAGATATGTTGGTGGTTGGTTGTTTGGCTGATCTAAATACAACAGCTTTATTTTCAGTTTTAACGCTTTGTATATTTGGTATTTATTACAGGTCATTGCCATCATCTTAAGGGCAAATCCGCCACCTGTACTATTTAAATATTTACAAACATAATATTCAACTGTCAACAAATAGTCCATTGAAATAATGAAAGTGAAAGATTTGAAAGAGTTCCAAAAAATTTGCCACCTCTATAAATGGGGTGCAATCATAGACTTGATTATAAACCTAGACATGACACTATATGGTTATTGAGGCACTGAGGGACTTAATTGTGGGCAACGTAAGGTCATTGGAAGGTGTATAAGCAATGATGCTATCGTTGATTTTCTGCCTACAATCCAGATTTTTTGTTCATAACTTGATCAATTTTGATCGGATTTTGAGATTGAAAATTACAATAGGTTTAGCAGCTTATCTCATTTACGCCAAAAAAAGATTTGGAACTCAGTGACTTGTTACCCCACAAATTTGATATACATAAAGAAAGTCTTTTGTTCTGCTATAAAAAATCCACAAGAAATTTAGAAGAATAGAAACAAAAGACAGTGGATATTCTAGTTTGTATCAACTGTTGTGTCTTTTGATTGAAAGCCCAGCAGTTTTGAATTTGAAACCCTATACTAAAATTAAATGTAAATGCTAATTTCATGTATCCAATTTGGCACTCTAATCGATTCCACACCGAGATATGGAAACATAGTGATTTTGAGATAGAATTACAATGGGCAAAAAATGTTGCTAAACTGAACTAATACTAAGCAAAACTAATGGATACAAATCCATGCAGCAGCAGTGAATTTTTGTCAATTGTAACTTCAATAACATCCGAAAATTGACAAGTGTTATTATTAATCCACACAATTGAATTTTATTTTGATTCTGCAAGGATTTGGTAGCTTTGGTCTTAGCCTTGTATTATATTTTTAAATATGCCTATCGTATACCATGATCACTTTATCGACAGAGGACTGAGGACTAGGAGGTATTAAGTTTCCTTTGCAAAACTTTTCAAATTGATGATAATCCAGAGCGGCAGCATTTCACTCAGGATGGCAGCATTAGAGCTGCAACAATTTAGTATCCAACAGTTTCCTCTACTCTTTTTTCTCTATGATACTTTTGAATTTCTTGCCACAAGCTGGTATTGTTTGTATGTTGAGTAGATTCAGTAGTGAATTCGCCATAAGGGCTAGGGGACTTGACCCTACAAATTTTCAGCGTGTCAATATTGAAAAACCTCTTGTTTTTAATTACCAGGTGCCCAGAGGGCCTCATTGTGAGATTGGTTGGAATTATGAATGGCTTACGCTAGTTTACTTGGTGCGATAGGAATTTGCCATGATTTTCCATATTGACTGCCCTTAAAAGAGGATTGCATCATGATATTCCTGTGATGTAGAATAGATGTATTTCATATGTTTGTGCCTACAATCTGAGAAAATAACTATAGCCAACGCCACTAGGCACTGATTTTCTTCATCCTTGATTTCGATACACCAATCTACACATATTTAAAATTAAGACCAATAAAACGATGGTCTTTTATAAAAGACTCAGGCAATCAAATTTGAATCCATAAATGTAAACAATTTGTCATAGTCTTCTAATATATAGCTAATCTGCGGGAGTGAACTCTCACTGCAAGAGCCATTGAATATTCTCAGAGTTGACAATAACCCGATAATATCATTTATTGAACCCACCATACACAGACAATTTATGAGAGATCTTATAAAGGAACATTACACAGGAAACTCTATGTGTTAATACGTAGAGATAATAATCAGTGTTCACTCTATTGTTTCTTGGGGGATTAGGCATCACATCCATTGTAAGTTTAATGTAAATGAAAATATTCTAAGAAGACAGGATATATCTATACTTGTTTAGGTGAACAAACTCAGAGTAGTTCTCACAAGATGATGTCTCAATAACAATAACAAACCCAGGTGGAATCAACAAGCAGGGTACAACGTTATGGTTAGTCTATCACATACGGCCTATTTTAAAACTGGCAATACACAGTATACAAAACATGTGAAAAAATTGTATTTAAGTGTTAACAGCTGAGAAGAAATGTGTTTCCCTGATCTGACAAAACACTAGAGTCTAGAAGTTTTGAAATATTACAACATAACACAGTGGAATTGCTGTGCCCCTGTGCCCCTGTGCAATGTAAGAGGGTTGAGATACAATGCTTGCATGGTGCTTGAATTTGCTACTCTGTGACAGGGATTTGCGAGATCTGGTTTCTATTATCAGTGCTTATAGTGTTGCTTGATGTGTAAATTTGCTGTAAGGTTATGATCTGGGCAAGATAATGGAACTCGATGGCCTGAAGTTAGAAGAGGCAAGCTCATAAGACTTGAAAACTTATATTTTAGATATAATAAAAATTAAGAGTGTTCTGTGATCACATTAACCCCATTCATGTGTAATGAAATGACTTAGGTAAAATAATGAATAAATCAGTCGGTCCCTGTTTTAGAATCCACATATTTCTCTGACATGTGGAGGTTTGTAAAATTACTGGTCCTTCAATCAAACCTAGGTACTTTTTATATTCTGCTTTCACAATTAAATATGGGTTCCATTTTCATATTAGGAACAATAATCTAAGTCGGCATTCAATACTCATAATCTGATATTATTTCAGGTGATGTCATGTTAGAAGACAAGACGACAGGTTCACATGAAATCTTCGGTGTGATATTAATATTGTATGATTGTATTATGCTTAGTGTGAGGCCTCCATACAATTCATTTCTTTTCATCGTTTCAACTTTTGGTAAACATAAGAATCCTTTATATGTGCCTGATTCTTTTCAATAGAGGATAAATGTAGCATGTCAGCTGGCATCCAAAGTTTATATGAGAAAACTTGGAATAAATGTAAAGGAATGCTGCATTAAATGAAGGGAAAATACGATAGAGTGACCCTAAATGATTCATCTACTGGCAACGTCACAACGAGGTCACACAAAAAAATTTGACGCTTCTAGCATTTGTAGAAGATAATTTTTTGCCAACATTTCATAATGTTTTATGAAATTCATAATTTTTTACATTCATTTTGTGGATTTAATAGTAATTAAACCACCAAGCCTGAACAATAACTTTCAATCATTTTTTGATGGTTTTTGCATCAAATTAAAAAAATGTAGGGGGAGATAAAGAGGAAACCATAAAAGTCACTGAGAAGCAGAAATAAAATCAAGTTGATAACAAGATGCTGCTGTTTGTTAAGCAATTTTGAAACTCGAAATCCGATCAAAATTGATTGAGTTAGGAACATAAAACCTGAATTGTTGACAGTAAACCAATGATAATATCCTTGCTTACTACACTTTCCAATGACGTTGCGCTGCCTACAATTGAGTACCTCACTTCAGCTATATGTAGTGTCCTTTCTAGGTTTATAAATTAGTATATCGGTGCAATTGATTATGTTACAAAAATTAATAAAAATTTGTTATCATATTTCAATTAAGGCGCAATAATCTAGTATCTACCCTAAAATATACAGCCTATAACTTGCTCATGAAATTGGTCACAGCTTGAGAGTGTCACAATACACAAATTAGTAATATTTACTTCTGAACTTATCCGTGATAATTTATCATCATTTAGCTGAGGGACAAATAATCATGCCGCTAGATATTTTGTTATCACTCCCACATACAAATCGTCTGCAAATAAGTGTAGGTATACTCCTAATATTTACCAGTAGGGGATGATCTGATGAAGTCATTGGCCGAACAATCAAGTAGGCCTATTGAGATTTTCAATCTTGGAATATTTTTCCAGAAAGTATTTATTATTATTATAATTACCTAACTATGGATTTAAATACTTCTTTTTATAAGAATAATACAGAATCTTCAAGTGGGAGATGTGGGATGGAAGTCAACAAAAGTATTTTGATATAGAAAAACATGTTATTGTGATGTGGTTAGTAGGGCTTTCGGTTAGAAGATGTGTCTTTGCCCATTTAAGCCTGCATTACAAGACTAAAATTCATTTTTTCACACACAATTTGTGTGAACTTGATCAGTGCTGTCATAAAAAAAGAATTTACTATGGTATTCATGAGTCTCCAAACATGTCTGACAAACAACAAAACCGATAAGGTGGTAACAACAGTATTTATTTTGTCTTTTTGTCCTGTGACAGTAACTATTATTTTCTTTTGCAAATACTTTTGAGAGAGAAACTGCTTTAGTTCATAATATTAAGAAAGTTTAGCGGCACATCTGGCAGTTCAATGATTCAATGAAAATGAATCTGTGTTGATAGTTTTAGTCGGTGTTGACTTTTTTATTTTTAAGCACTCACCACCAGGTAAGTGGCTGACAGGATACCCGACCGTCAGCCTTTGTCCATGCGGACACAGTTGGGGGGACAACCTGTACTGGACCGGTATAGAAGGAAGGTCAACTTGTTTTATTGGACAGACCAACTTTGCTGAAAAGGCATGGGCGGATAGTCAAAACGGAATGCCCAACTTCTTCCGCTTGATCCGAAGCTGTTACCAACTGGCCCCTAGTGAAATTAAATTGTTGCTAGCATGGTGCCTAGTTGACATTATGCTGAGAACAGCTTAAATTAAGAGATTGTATGTGCCAGTTAAAAGTCTTCATCCACAAGAAGAGATGATAGAGCTCGTGTAAAATTTACACAAATTGGGAGCAGTCAAGTGCTCTAAATAGCAAGATTGCTCCTGTATGATGACTGTAATGACTAAATACTTTAAAACACCACCTGTATTACTGACCCTTATTTGAGCAGACCTAAATAGACCTAGATGAGCATGCATGCAATGACTGGTTCATTTTCTAGATTGAAATTAAATAACCAATCAAAGCAAGCAAGCACTTTCACATTTACTACATGGCACTTAGACATACTTTTTGTGCTACACTTGTTTAGACGAAGAGGGGAATAAGTGACAATAGCAGCAGGTACTCCCATTATTATATCATAAGACTGATCACTGTAAACATACCTCTATCTCTAGCCAGCATTTGGTGATGCTCAATTCTTTTTGCCATGATTGATATAAGCCAAGATCTTGCCAATGCGACACCCATCGAATTAAGTCACAATATATCGAAACAGTCTTTTACGAACCAATCTGATCAAACACCTGTTTTTTTCTTGAATTACTCATTCGAGAACAAACTACTGCAGCCTGTCTAGCATTCCTGTTTAAGGAGAGCGTGTTGTGAAACTGCATAAAAATGACAAAAGAGGAGGCAATCTTACTCGGAAAATGCTCGTCTTTACTATTTACATGAGAGGTCCGATCGGCCACTGGGATTAAGTAAAAAATTGTTTTTGTTACGTCCTCTCAAGCAAAGTTTTATTTGTTTTACTCTTTCACTTGAGCTTTTAAGCAGGAAATCTGAGAGTTGCCACATCTTTGCGTCTTGATCTTGAATATCTTTCACAGAACAAGAAGTTCCTTATCCATAAAAAATAAGCTATAATCAATAAATTGGCCTGTGCCATAAACAGAAGTCAAATTTATCCCTGTTGTCAGGGGAACACCATGGCTACTGGGATTTAATAAAAAATTGAAAAACAATAAATCTATTACATAATAGGTGCTCAATTAGTCTGTGTCCCAATCTCTTACAACTCAGATGTTTCTGTCCAGTGACCAGCAATGCATTATAAGTAACACCAAACAATACTTAATAACTCTGTCAAGGTATGTAGGCCAATTGCGATACATTACAATTCATTTAATATATGTGTTGTACCCAGTCATTACGAAGTGCAGTGAAGTGAAAAAGTTATGTTTGTCATCTAACATGTCAGCTCTTTGTTGTTAGATCTCAACCAAATTTTGAATGCAGTACATGCTTGGCACTGAAAATTTTAACTCTCAATAATAAAAGAAAATATGACTCTGTATACAGAAGCTTACTGTATCAGCGGAATGATTACTGGAAATAAGCGAAGGCTCTCAAAAATTATTGATCCTACTAATCTGTGACTTTCCCTTGTACAGAGACAGCTGGAGCTTGATAGCTGTATCATCACATCACATGCAGCAGTGTTTCTAAGATCAATTAGTCATTGATATACAGGCAGCTGAATAGAGTGCTATATTGTGTATTTAAGGCTGATTGTATGATGAGATAGATCTTGAGGAAAGACTTCCTGAGAAATTTAACCGCCTTTTCTTACAATTTGTGCCCATTTTCTACCCTAACAGGTATTTTTGCAATTAATCCTTATTAATATATGTTTTAATGGGCTTCGTGAAATATTAAGAGAATGAAAACGGAATTAACATGGGATCACTGGTTGCCAAGAAATTCACATGTAAAGTTGGTTCATGCGAAAGTTTACAAGATCACTTTGTAGTGAAAGTAAGCCAACGACTAACTGAGTACCAAATTGTGAGTTTGTTATTTGCAACAGGGCCAACAGATACCAAGTGTCACTACAGCTGCTACCTCTACAAGTTCAATGAAAATTTAACTCGACTTGATTTTTTTCAGGCATGACCTCATCTTGGACGACAACTGTAATGTAAAATGATAAGTTATTCTTTTTTTTCAGTTATCGCTTTTGTTGTGACAGCTCATGCTCGCTTAATTAATTTTTGATTGTTTGATTTGTTTGATAATTTTCTAATCAAGTTTTACCTAAAACACGCCTCCTAGACCCAGTAAATTTATTGATTTGTAAGGCCCCGTTGGAGGGGAGGGGGGGGGGCTTACAGCGCCTGTGTCAAATCAAAAAAACTTTATCTCTTTAACCCAAGAATTTATTTGGTGTTCCACTGCGCTGCACAGGATAGTCAGTGACGAAAGGATCACATCTGAAAACTAAAAATCCACATCAACATTATAAATGATTTAGATTTAGATATGTATATAATCTTAGCAATCTTAGATGTTGTGCCCATTTCTTATTTTCTTAAAAATTAGTAATTTATAGATCATTGAACTGATGAAGTTCTAAGTTGAGTTTGTTGGAAAGGATGTCAAATAACATAATTTAAGTAAAAAAAGTTTTCGTACTTGATAGTAATTGGCTACCTTTTAGTAATTGCTACGGGAAAATACATCCTAGTCATCGCACTTTTGAACTTAGTTTAACTAAATGGTATTGTAAATCTCAGATTATCTCAATCTTTACCTGAAAGTGATGACGCAATGGAGTCATTTGCCAAATAATCAAGTTATTGATGTTCCTAAACTGGTTTGGCAGATCAAGCAATATTTATCAAGCTGGTCTACCTTGCCATACAGATCCGCATCAACCCTTCTTGCACTAATTAACAACAGTCCAAAGCTGTGAATATCATCCAAAAACTCTACTGATTTGATGACTGCTGGCCTGATTCATACCTCGGGTGTATTGCTATGTAGGCGAATTGAGATTTTCAACCCAAGAATATTTCTTGCCAAAGTAATTGTTATTATTATAATTACCAAACTATAGATTCACTTAGTTGTTCTTATAAATACATGATTTTCAAGTGGGAGATGTGGAATGAAGGTCATCACAAATATTTTTCTGAATGAACATCAAAAATTTATTATTGTAATACAATTATGGTTATTAAAGTGCTGTACAACTATCGGTTAGAAACTGTGACGTTTGCTTATTTAAGCCTGCATGAAAAGAATAAGTACCATTTTTAACAGCATTTTAAGAGCGTTTGAATTTGTAAGAACAGAATTCCTAATTTGGCAATACGTGGACGTAGACTTCTGATACAGATAGTAGTTTGAACTTGATCTGTGCTGCCAAAAATCACTTATTATTTTTATGATTTATTATGATATTCATTTTTTATTTGAGCCAATTGTTACATATAAAATGAAATTATTTTCAGTTACATAGACTATGAGCCAGCCTGCAAGCATGTCCGACAATCAACAAAACTAATCAGGTGGTAGCGACTGTGACAATAATTAATAATTAATTAATAATTTGTTTGCAGTATATACTTTTGAGAATTATACTGCTTTAGTTCATCAGATTAAGAAAGTGATGCCTCATGTCTGACTGTGCATTGATACAATGGTAAATCGTTGATTTTCATATTTAAACACCCACCAGAGGTGTGCGGCTGATGGGATTCCAAACTGTCCAAATGTGTCCTTTGCCCATCTGTTGTACACATTTGACGGGACAACCTGTACTGAAAAGGCATAAGCAGATGGAAAATTTGTTTTAATGGACAGTTTTAGCTGGAGTGACAGAGCAAATTGAATGGCCAATTTTTCTTCAGGTCAATGACCTCCTCCCACTTGCTCTAAATGAAATTACATTTGCGCCAATGTGTTTTTGGACTGATCAATTTAACAAGCCACCTGGGAAAGAATCAAGTGTTGGGTTAAACCACGGATTGCCTACATTTTTTATAGAAACAGAGGGGCAAAAAAACATGGTATACCACCTGTATTATTGAGCCTCGTCGGAACAGACCTAAATAGACCTAGATGAACATGCATGCAATGGCTGGTTCATGCCACAAAGTTAAAATCAAAAAACGCTCAATTCATCCTTATATTAACAAATATATATATATATTAACTAATGTGGCACTTATATGTACTCCTTGTGACACGCCTATTAAGAAGGGGAATGAGTGGGGGAATGACTGACAAAACAGCAGACTGATCAGTTTGAACATTGCTCCATCTCTAGCCCACATTGTGTGAAACTAATTTCTTTTTGCGATCATTGATTTAAGTTTTATATATTGTTATGTTGTTGATATCGAATCGTAATATAATTGCATATGTATGTGCTTTCATTTTCCTTGCGCCTAATTAAATCGATGATGCACCGTCTAAATTATTTGCACTTAAAACCGGAGTTCCCAACTTTAAGTTCTCCTCAAAGGAGAGTTAGTGTAATGGGGCCAGACCAATGGTGTCCTGAACTCTTTTAGCGCCGCTGTGGGGAAGCGCATCTCGCTTACTCAAAGGTACTACTGTTGCAAGCATCTGACTCACATGTTTGTTTCAGATATTCATAGGTATTTCTAGTAATGCAATTTACGTGATTCAGATGTGAAACTCAATCTATAATTGCTGACTAAAAATATAAACTTAATATGTAAATATAAATGCTCAATTAAACTTGTTTTCTAGTGATGCATGTTATGCGACTCAATTTATCAATCCGTAGTGATATTTCACTCCATCCATACAAAATGTGGAATATTCACTAGCTTTAGCTTCTGACTGGTATAATTGTGATGCATTGATACTCGATGCATCAAAGACAGATATTATGACAGTCTCCTATTTTGATTGTGAGTTGATTTTCTTTAACTAATTTTTCAGGGCATGTTGTCCTCAAACATTCTGACAAATTTAAATATTTAGAAATAATTTTATATGAGTTTTAAATCCCTATGAGATCAATGAGATTAAACAAAACCTAACTCAGTCATAGCAAACTTTAAGAGAAATCACCATGTTCAGAGGAAACAAACTAATAAGTCTAATAAGTCTGATATACTACTGTTGCAAGCATCTGACTCACCTGTCTGGAAGGCCAGTTAATCCACAGTTAGCCACATCTATAATCTTCAATGATTGAATTTGCCCCAATCCTGCAGGTAACTTCTGTAGGCCCTGATTCCGGCTAACCCATAACGACTCCAGTCCTGGCAGTGTGCAGATGCTGTGGAGGAGAAACAATGTAATGATAAAATACCATGCAATACTGCTTGTCAGTTGATGAAGGAAACACAATTGAGCAACGCATTCAATTTATAGGAGAAAATTTCAGATTGATCAATTACCCATGTAAGATGCAACTATCAGATATAGATAAATGTATGAATTTTGAATCCCATGTCAACAGATTAAATGAAACCTATCCCGATCATAGCAAACTTTGAGAGAAAATGTAAGTTTTTGAATAAAACCTTAGCTACAGTTGTGTACACAGGGTAAATAAAACCAAAGATTGAATTTAACTTTATCGCTCTAATTAATATATCTAAAAGAGTCCTAAGAGTCGATATCAGATGTTTAAACTTCATAAATCTAAATTGACATAAACGTAGACAAGGCAAAAGCATAACAATTTCATCATCAAGCGGTACCATTATTTATACCTTTTTACAGTTTTCAAACTGAATTGAATTGGTCTAACTAGTGAACTTTGGTGCCAAATTATTTAATGACTTGCCTCTGACCATTAAGCTGTGCTTTGATCTCAAATTGTTTAAGTTAGACGTCATAAGCCCCCTTTTTTGTGCAGATTTATAAAACTTTCCTACTTCATAATACTTGTATTTTTATTCTTCTTCTATTAAAAATTTCAGCTTTAATCTCTGTATTTTTTGTTTTGGTTTTCCTAGTAGTTCAAACACACTTTCATTCTTGATTCTTTTAAAAGAAATCCTTGGTACCCGGGTTATAGACCATATTCCATTGACTTATTTATACTACCAGATTGAATATAGAATATATATAAGTGATTACGTGAGCATTGTTTTAATTAAGGTTGTAACCCTGTTGATTCATATTACTTGCCACAGGTTTCCAGATTATATATTAAGAAGTTAGAAGATATCCATAGGTTGGTTGTCCCAAATGCCAATAATACTGATAAACCTATGGCATAAAATGACTAAATTAAAGATACAGGTGCGATACATCCGATGTATGTACTGAGAGTTTGTTGAATTTTTTCAGTCAATTATTGCTCGGTATTGCCTCCTTATTAATAAAGGTTATCTTAACAATAAGAAATTTATTGATGCATGATTAAGCATCAAACTCGACCTGCTACCTAATCATAATTATGCTTGGATCATGTGAAACCTTACTGATTGATAGACAAAGATACGGAGCAATGTGTTTTTGATAACCTGGCATTGGACAAATCTTACAATACCGACATCTTTTTTGTTGATAACAGAAATAAGTCTCAAGTTTGTCTAGCGTGAGGAAAAAAACAGAAAGTTTGCGCAATAAAATTTATGCCTTGTTTCCACGGCGTTTCAAAAACTGAGTTCATTCGTTCTTTTCTTTGCTCACTTATCTAATAGACTCAGTGCTTAGCAAATTTTCCCCATTTTTTTAGCCTTTTAGGTTGTGCACTTACAAATTATGTCCCCAGACGAACAAATAATGGTTTAAAAGGGTGATCTTCCAAAGTTGCTAAAAAATTCATTCGATCGGTTCCTAACATTTACGAATCATAGCATAAAAGCATAATAGCAACTGCTAACATTGATCACTCACAGGTGCTATTGTGAAACGTTATATCCTTTCCATCCAAAAGGACAGGACAATGATTAACTGTGTACTAAATTGTGTGTTAGTTACTTGCAACAAGGCCAACTGATACCAAATGTCACTACAGCTGCTATCCCTAAAAATTCAATAAAAATAAAACTCTGATTTTTTCTCAAGCATGACCTCATCTTGGCCAACAACTGAATTGTAAAATGATAAGTTATTCATTTTTTTCAGTTATCAGCTCATGCCCGCCAAATTAATTGTTGATTGTTTTATTCGTTTGATAATTTCCTAATCAAGTTTTACCCAAAACACGCCTCCAAGACCCAGTTAATTTATTAATTTGTAAGGCCTTACATTGTTCTCTGAGCTTTGGGGCCCAGGGCTCCGTCCTTAAAACCGTTGGAGGGGAGGAAGGGGGGGGGGGCTTACAGCATCTCTGTCAAACCAGCAAGCTTTATCTCTCTAACCCAAGAGTTTATTTGGTGTTCCACTGCGCTGCACAGGATAGTCAATGATGACAGGATCACATCTGAAAGCTAGAAATCCCCCCTGATTAGGAAGCCCTAACCTGAGCAATCCTGATTATCAAAATAAACCATATTTTAAATTATTTAAGGAGATATGTTTACTATCTTTGCAATCTTAGAAGTTGTGCTCATTTCCTATTTTCCTACAAATTAGTAATTGATTGATCATTGAACTGAGGAAGTTCTAACTTGAGTTCTTTGTAGAAAAGGATGTCAAATAACTCTATTTTAGTAAACAAGTTTTCGTATTTGATAGTATTCGGCTACATTTTAGTTATTGCTACGGGATAATGCACCCTAAGGATCGTACTTTTTAATCTAATATAACTTGATGATATTGGAAATCTCATATTATGTCAATATTTACCAGGAAGGGATAACGTGGTTGTGTCGTTTGCCCAATAATCAAGTTATTGATTTTCCTAAATTGGTTTGGTTGATCGAACAAAGTTTATCAAGCTGGCCTACATTGCCATACAGAGCAGCACCAACCATTATTGTACTAATTAACAACGGTCAATGGTTGTGAACATCATCCTGAAACTCTATTGATTTGATGACTGCAGGCCTGATTCATACCTGGGGTGCATGGCTATGTAGGCCTATTGAGATTTTCAATCCAAGAATATTTATGTCCTAAGTAATTCTTATCATTATAAATACAAAATAATGGATTAGTTGTTTTTATAAATACAGAATTTTCAAGTGAGAGATGTGGAGTGGAAGTCAACACAAATTCCTGAATTGATATCAAAAATGATATTATTGTGCTTTGGTTAATAGAGTACTGTACGGCTTTCGGTTAGAAAATGTTTCGTTTCCTTATTTATTATGACTGGTATTATTGTAATAAATTGATACCCGATGTATAAAATACAGATGTTTCCAATTTCAATAGCACAAATTGTCCCAAATCAAATTTTTAGGGTAAGTAATTCAATTAGTCAGACAGATTAATTCATTTAGGACTAATTTTAGATAAAAACCCATATCAACGAGATTACACGAAAACTATACCTAATCAAATCAAATTTTGAGAGACATTGTAAGGTTCTGAATAAAACCTTAGCTGCAGTCTGATAGACACAGTTAACAAGACCAAACATTGAATATTTTGCTCCATTACTTCATTGCTTTAATGAATATTATTGAAAAAGAGTTGATAACCGAAGTTTAGAAATCATAAATCTATATTGCCCAAAATTTGAGAAAAGGCGAAAAAAATCACCAAAGGGTCTTATCATTTATTCTTTTGACATTTTTTCAACTGAAAACGGATCGGTCTCAATTATTGATGACAGTTTTATGACTGTAAACTTAGAAAGACGTATTATAGGACTTGGTAAAAGTGAGGGATTTGATGCTATCTGAAGACAAATACAGGTTCTCCCTTATGAATTTTGGTGCTGGTATCAGGATTATATTTTACATCGTCAGAAGATATCCATAGTGTGGTCATGCTGGTTGTCTAAATGCCAAAAATACTGATAAGACTAAGGCAGGAAGTAATTAAATTAAAAATTATTGTCCGTTCCCAAAGACCTCTGGAAATTGAAAATGCATCTTTTATACAGCATATCATCAAAATTCTGCTGTGGCTGGCTGGTGGCTTTAATTTCGGGTGCCTTTGTTGTTTGGTACTTAGCTTTCTGTTAGTGTTTGCTGTATTCACCTGTGATTTGATACAGGGATTGTGAAACTATCTAAGATACTCAGAATAACCAAAAAATCAATTGTGAGGAGGGGGCAGAATCAGAAAAATATCATGTTTAAAATCAATCGGAAAGAAAATTGCCATTGCAAATATGGATTATCTTGAATGGAATATTATATTGGCATCAGTTCATACTCAAATGTTTCATTCATGTATTGGATTTATACATTTGTTGCAATGTTACGAAACCAATTCTAGATTAATCTGGTTTTCAAATAGAAACTTAGGAAGACATCCTCAGATCTGATTTAAAATCTTGTGCAATGTTTGTTACCTGTGCCTTCTGGACTGTCCATAAGCATTCCCAAAACATAAATATAGCGAGAATGTAATAAAAAGAGGGAATCACAATCAAATCAAAGTGCACATAACTCCAGACTACATTGAGTTTAGACTGTGAAAGTCCCCATAATGAATCAAAACCTAGCTTCATTTTTCTTTCGACATTATATTTTCCACGACTAGCACCGCTTTCATAACCACTCCCCTTACATTGCTGTCAACACACACCTATGCCCTTGATCTTGTAACTTGTTATTGCATAAGTTTGACGGGATTGATGGTGTTACACCTGTGGTTTAATTGCTTGACCTTTATTGTGTATGTAATCTGAGTTGGTTTATGATTTTTCATCAAATATGGGAGTGTGAAGTAATTTTGTATCCGAATGATAGGATTTCTACCAAGCTAAATAGCCTGAATCTTATTATATTGCGTACCTACATACATTCATGAGTGGGCATCTATGTAAAATTCATGTTGCATGGTGTGTCTAAATGTCTGAGGTAATATAGACAGCTTGTCCTATCTTGTGTAAGGGATATAGTAGTGAACAATAGCAGGTATAAACAATTAAAAGTGACAATTGTCTCTAGCTAGTGTTATTTTCTAATATTTGATACAGCCCTATACATAATAACTATCAATTGATTGGATTCTATAGAATTTTGGGACGATAACTATTCCTTGTTAGCCGTGAACAAAGTTTGAAGTGGTGGTAGCTTAGGAGAACAAATCTAGATGACCTAGGCGATGCCGTGAGAGAAAATTAACACTTTTTGTTTGACCATAGGAACAGTAAGAATTGGAGTGCCACAAAGATCAGTATCAGTCCCATTCTAATTTGTTTTTTATTAATGATCCTAATGATAATATTGGCATCGCAACTGGAATATATATATTATTTGCAGATGACATTAATATTTTATGCTCAGACCCACCAATTTCAAAATAACATATTTGTAATGAACGACAGTGCAGGTGCGCAGCAAATCACTTCATACTCAACACAACAAATCTTTTAAGCTAATTGTTAATGCTCACAATAAAAAAGCATGATAAACCTCTAATAGACATTTTTTTACCCGCACATTATATGGGGCCTGGAATTATTGGATTACGCAGCATTCAAGATCACTGACATGTAAAAATTGTGTATTAGCACTGGCCTGTGGCTTTTCTTTTTGGTGCCTTCGGTAACTTTGCTAAAGGTGATGTGGTATACTGTTAGCACTTGTAACCTAGGATTGGCATAATCTTTGCGTTAGGCCGATGTTAGAGAGAAATTTGAGCAAGCTTTATTGACATTCTATATATATATATATATACTTAGAAATTGTAGGATACGGGGGAATGTAAAATACCTGCCCTGTGGGGGTAGTAAAAATCCTGCCTTGTGGGCCATATATATCCATATATATATATGGTTTTATATGGCCCACAGAGTGTCAAATTTATATACATCAGTTATCCCCCAAATGCATTATATATTATTTCGTCATTGTTCAAAAGAAGATAACTCCATGTAATGTGAGAGATAACTTTAGCAATTACGCTAAGCATCCCTTCAATGTCAGGATGGGCTGAGGTGGTTGTACCATTTTCTTGACTGAAAACGAAAACCAGATCTGGTTCTACACATTGATAAACACTAAAATACTCCAACTACTATATTAGAATACCAAACTGATTTGGCAGATCAAGCAATATTTATCAAGCTGGAGAATATCATCCAAAAACTCTATTGATTTGATGACTGCTGACCTGATTCATACCTGTGGTGTATTGCTATGTAGGCGAATTGAGATTTTCAATCCAAGTATATTTCTTGCCAAAGTAATTGTTATTATTATAATTACCAATTTATAGATTCACTTAGTTGTTTTCATAAATACAGGATTTTCAAGTGGGAGATGTGAGTGAAACTCATCTCAAATATTTTCCTGAATTAATATGAAAAATTTTTTTTTTGTGATAAACTTATGGTTATTAAAGTACTGCACAACTATCGGTTAGAGACTGTGTCGTTTGCTTATTTAAGCATGCATGACAAGAATAAGTACCCTTTTTAACAGCATGATAAGAGCATATGAATTTGTAAGAACAGAATTCCTAATTTGGCAATACGTGGGCGTAGACTTGTGATACAGATAGCAGTTTGAACTTGATCTGTGCTGCCAAAAATTACTCATTATTATTATGATATATTATGATATTCATTGTGTATTTGAGCCAATTGTTACATAATAAATGAAATTATTTTCAGTTGACCAGCCTGCCAGCATGTCCGACAATCAAGAAAACTAATCAGGTGGTAACGACTGTGACAGTAATCAATTTCCCTTTTTGTTTGTGGTATATACTTTTGAGAAATTAACTGCTTTAGTTCATCAAATTAAGAAAGTATAGCCTCATATCTGACTGTGCATTGATACAATGGTAAATCGTTAATTTTCATTTTTAAACACCAACCAGAGGTGTTCGGCTGATGGGATTCCATGCTGTCCACCTGTGTCCATTTGTCCTTTGCCCATCTGTTGGACACAATTGACGGGACAAACTGTACTGAAAAGGCATAAGCAGATGAAAAATTTGTTTTAATGGACAATTTGTTTTAACGGATAGACCAAATTGAATGTCCAATTTCTTTTCAGCTCAATGACCTCCTCCCACGTGCTCTAAATGAAATTACATTGGCGGCAATGCGTTTTTGGACTGATCAATTTAACAAGCCACCTGGGAATGAGGTATGTGTTGGGTACACCATGAATTGGCTACATTTTTTATAGAAGCAGAGGGACAACAAAAAATAACATAGTATACCGCATGTATTATTGAACCTTATCGGAACAGACCTAAATAGACCTAGATGAACATGCATGCAATGGCTGGTTCATGCAACAAAGCTAAATTTAAAAAACCGCTCAATTCATCCTTATATTAGCTATATTGGCACTTAGATTGAATACTTTTTGATAGCATGATCATAACATCATTAAAATGCTAATTATAAGCTGTTTTTCGCATTTAAGAGTGATCTATCATCATGTAAAAAATAATGTTTGACTAATACTTAGAACCAAAGATTCTGTTATAACTGAATCTAAACATTGTGATTACCATTCTGTATCCTTTTAGACAATAACCCAATCCTATCATTTACACACAGTGTAATACTTGATAAATTTTGATGCAAAACATTCTCAGTTATTTAAAGTCAAAAATGCTCAGTTGTAGTTATCTCCTCCTTACTTTTCCAAAAGCTATCTCCTTCCTACAGGTTTTTAATTCAGAATAACCACATTTGGTCACCTGGATCGTTAGTCAATCAGCTAACTATTCATATATTTTTTTCTGCAAAAAACTCCAAATCTGACAAAAAATCTCCAAGTTCATGTTTTTCTGCTTGGGCAGAACTACACTTCGACATGGTAACTCACAGAGATCTGGTTTTTTTTGGAGCATCAGTTCATCACATTATCTAAATGAGTTTTTGAGGGCATGTTTGAAATATTTTTTTATCATATTTAAAATTGCGGTTTACTTTTTCATTACAGTGTTTATTTCATCCACCAGTGCAGTGGCAATGTTGCGCAAGGCAGTGCAAAGAGCCTATATAATTGTAGTTTCTATGCCATTGTGTACAGTTTCAAACAAATTTTAATTGCCTTTTATCAAAGGAGTGGAGCAATTTACAAATGACAATGGAGATGCTATACTGAACTTAAACAAAAGAATATTTCTGTTGATTGATATAAGTTTTCAGTATAGATTGTGGTGACCCATCAGACACCCATCAAATTCTATCAGAATGACTATATACCTCAAAATAATTAATCTTCATCATTCTATATACATATTCAGAAATTTCCAGAATCTATATCCGATTCATACTCTGTTTGTCTTGTAGTATAGTATTGCACTTTTAGCCAGTCAGATCTGCACTTTTAACTCGATAGAATTTTTTATTTATATACGCAGCGTTAGATATCTTGTAATTCCTGCTCAGACCAAATATGTTTTCCAACCAGTATTCCAAGCCCGAAACCCCAGTTCTGATACAAAAATTGGCCCATATTGAGTGTATCCCGTTTTTTTATACCAATTATATTGCACCTAAGATACCATATCATTATTATGTTGAATCAATAGGCTCTAGTGGCTGGCTGCTCATAAATTTACATTTTTGAAAACTTTGTCGACATTCAATGATCCACACTCTCTTTACTCAACAAAACCATGGTCCATGCTTCTAAAAAAGTGATACAAGGTTGCGATCACTTCACTCTTGGCTAGCCGGGTAAACCTTCTTCCGGGAGTTATCGCACAATCAAGTAGACGGTGCTCGGGGGAGAGGTGTTTATGCTATACCATCCTCACTTTGTATGTTTCTATATTCCGAAACATGGTTTGGATTTGGCTTTTTCAGTGGATACTGTTCAATGATAGCATTTTCAAAATAGACCCAAATGTTTGAGCTTAAATGTTACACGAATGTCATCCCAATATTTTTATTATTGAAAAACACTAATGTAATTATGCTGGATGCGTATAGGATTATGATAACTGTGTGTCTGGAGGGCTAACCCCTAATAAACTTATAATAAACACATAATATTCTTTGTGAAATATTCTGCTGCATTTTCAGTGAGCTGGTATCTGTGTGGTCTACCTTGGTGTTCAATTTGTACATTTTTTCAAAATCATGCCCTGGGACTGTATCTATACTGCCACAAGTTATAATGTTGTTACTTTTGAGGATTCGGTTAGCCAAACAGGTGGGCTGCCTCAATAAACAACAAATCTGAGATGGCCTCCAAACAAAATTGGAAGCAGTTCGAGCTGGATGAAGATATCAGTTAGAGCAATTACAGACATTGTTTTCTCAGAGTAAATTTTCTAATCCTTCAAGAAAATCTCATTTGTAAACAACCTGTTGTATTGCAGTCTCTGTCTTTCATTACAGGGAAAGAGTTTGTTACCTTTGTGCCTTTTCAAAGGCAATGTAATATTAGAATATCAAAACCTGAGGATAACCTTTGTGTCTCAAGACTTGTTGCTTCTTATGATATTTATGTATTAAGGCATTATTAGATCTGATTAAAATTGAAGGTTGATTTAAATCAGACGTCTTGTCACAAGCCACATCCCGGAGCATAGGCGGCAAGATTTGTTGCCTTAGTGGCCAGGCCGCAATATCTGCGCCAGCTTGCTCTCTGTTTGCTGGTAGGTCGGCGCACACCTGGGTGCCAACCAAAGCCCAGTGCTAGATAATTCGTAATTCCTGCTCAGACCAAATGTATTTTCCTACCAGTATTCCAAGCCTGAAACCCAGTTCTGATACAAAAATTTGCCCATATTGAGTGTGCCCGGTTTTTTTATACCAAATTATATTGCATATAAAATATCATATCATATTATGTTGAATCAATAGACTTTAGTGGCTGGCTACTCATATATTTACATTTTTGCAATCGACCATGACACCTCGTCGACATTCAATTATCCACACTCTCTTTACTTAACAAAACCATGGTCCATGCTTCTAAAAAGTTATACAAGGTTGCAGTCACTTCACTCTTGGTTAGCCGGGTAAACCTTCTACCGGGAGTTATTACACAATCAAGTAGAAGATGCCCTGGGACTGCATCTATACTGCAACGAGTTATGATGTTGCTACTTTTGAGGATTCGGTTAGCCAAACAGGTGGCCTGCCTCAATAAATAACAAATCTGAGATGGCCTCCAAACAAAATTGGAAGCAATTCTTCACGCAGTGCATTGAAACGATCCAAGTACAATTGAGACCTAAGCTGGATGAAGATATCAGTAAGAGCAATTACAGGCATTGTTTTCTCAGAGTCAATTTCCTAATCCCTCAAGAAAATCTTATTTGTAAACAACCAGTTGTATTGCAGTCTCTGTCTTTCATTACAGGGAAGGAATTTGTTACTTTTGTGCCTTTCCAAAGGATTTAAAGGCAATGTAATATTCGAATATCAAAACCTGAGGATAACCTTTGTGTCTCAAGACTTGTTGCTTCTTATGATATTTATGTATTATTGCATTATTACATCTGATTAAAATTGAAAGTTGATTTAAATCAGATGTCTTGTCACAAGCCACATCCCGGAGCATGGGCGGCGAAATTCGTTGCCTTGTGGCCAGGGCACAATATCTGCGCCAGGTTGCTCTCTGTTTGCAGGCAGGTCGGAGCACACCTGGCTGTCAACCAAAGCCCAGTCGACATTGGATCGCAGATACATTTGATATGAGGTCCTTTCGATTAATGTAAGGTTCAATGATTGCATAGACCAAGGGTATATTGTGGCAGCATTGTTCAAGGATTGTAAAAGTTAATCCTATTATAATAACTGCCACAATGCTGCCTTCCTAGCTATACCCACCTTACCAATTTAGCTAGGATAGTTACAGGTGTAATTTAAGCATAAAACATCAAGTCTAATCGTGGAGTAAGGCTGTACAAAAAGAAACTTTTACATGAGAGCCTGCATATTCTATTATTTACTGTAATCAAAAACTTTGAATTCAGGTCATTCTCCAGAACCCTATAATTGTGACAAATAGATGAAAGGAGTGTTTTGCATCAAGCTTCACGTAACTTTCCCCTTGACACAAAGCTTGCAGGTACCTTGACCAAGGAGTAAAAAACTCTCTCCTTGACTATTGTTAAAAAATTTACTCTGTATCCCTTCACTCTGTGAAGCAGTCTAGCCACATGCTTGAAACTAAAATGTTTTACACAGATAGATAGATGGGTGATAACTCTATACTGCAAATGAGCCACCAAATTTCAACAATAAGAGAGGACAACTTCTTTGCCCAAGATTTGCCAAAATTGACTTTAATGAACTGAGTTGTTACAATGTAACAAGAAGTCGAACAGTTTTTAGGTTATGGAATATAGGGATCGCAAAAATTCCCAGGGATCAATATATTACTAGCATTTATAAACTTGGGTTGTCAGCTTTTTGATAGGTAATCCATAAATAATTATTCCTTTTCTTTTATATCTACTGGTAGGAACATATAACAATTGTCTTAAACATATAACAATTGTCTTAAACATATAACAATTGTCTTAAAGAAACTGCTCACATGGATTTGTAAATAAAAGGCAATATCACCTTGTCTAGCATACTCCGCAAGTCCTCATTGAAAAGGTAGTAAAAGTGCCAACACAGGTCTCCAAAATTTAAATTCACACTTCTGTTTTTAAATTTTACTAATCGCAGTCATGTAGATATGTTGGTAGTTTGACTGATCAAAAACAACAGCTTTATTTTCAGTTTTTACGCTTTGTATATTTGGTATTTATTGCAGGTCATTTCCATCATCTTAAGGGCAAATCCTCCACCTGTACCATTCAAATATTTACAAACATATTCAACTGTCAACAAAAAGTCCATTGAAATGGTGAAAGTGAAAGATTCGAAAGAGTTCAAAAAAGTTGCCAAAACTATAAATTGGGTGCAATCATAGACTTGATTATAAACCTAGAGATGACACTATACAGATATTGAGGCACAGAGGGACTTAATTAAGGGCAAAGTTATGTCATTGGAAGGTGTAGAAGTAATGATGCAATCATTGATTTTCTGTCCACAATCCAGGTTTTTTGTTCATAACTCGATCAATTTTGATCGGATTTCGAGATTGAAAATTACAATAGTTTTAGATGCTTATCTCATTTGCGGCAATTACGATTTGGAACTCAGTGACCTATATTGATTTTGTAGTTCTATAGCTGTAGGAATCATCATCTCCTTATTTGTATAAATCCTTAAACAAGAGTTGTTACCACACAAATTTGATATACATATAGAAAGTCTTTTGTTCTGCTAAACAAAGTCAACAAGAAATTTAGAAGAATAGAAAAAAAAGACAGTGGATATTCTAGTTTGTATCAACTCGATTCCACACCGAGATATGGAAACATAGTGATTTTGAAATAGAATTTAATACTAATTCTAATACTAAGCAAAAGTAATTGATACAAATTCATGCAGCAGCAGTGAATTTTTTTCAATTGTCACTTTAATAACATCCGAAAAGTAGAAAGTGTTATTATTAATGCACACAATTAAATTTTATTTTGATTCTGCAAGGTTTTGGTAGCTTTGGTTTTAGCCTTGTATGATATTTTAAAATATGCCTATCGTATACCGTGCGCACTGAGTTAGAACTTTATCAACAGAGGACTGAGGACTAGGAGGTATAAAGTTTCCTAAGCAAAACTGTTCAAATTGATGATAATCCAGAGCAGCAGTATTTCACTCAGGATGACAGAATTAGAGCTGCAACAATTTAGTATCCAACAGTTTCCTCTACTCTTTTGTTTCGATGATACTTTTGAATTTCTTGCCACAAGCTGGTATTGCTGGTATGTCCGGAAGATTCAGTAGTGAACTCGCAAAAGGGGCTAGGGGACTTGACCCTACCAATTTTCTGTGTGTTAATTTTGAAAAACCTCTTGTTTTTAATTACCAGGTGCCCAGAGGGCCTCATTGTTAGATTGGTTGGAATTATGAATGGATTAGGCTGGTATACTTGGTGCAATAACCAATTTCCATGATTTTCCCCTTTGACTGCCCTTAAAAGAGGAGTGCATCATGATATTCCTGTGACATAGAATAGATGTCTTTCATATGTTTGTACCTACAATCTGAGCAAATAACTATAGCCAACGTCACAAAGCACTTATTTTCTTCATCCTTGATTTGGGACACCAATCTACACATATTTAAAATTAAGACCAATAAAACGATGGTCTTTTATAAAAGACTCAGGCAGTCAAATTAGAGTCCATAATTGCAAACAATTTGATATGGTCTTCTACTATATAGCAAGTCTGCAGGAGTGAACTCTCACTGCAGGAGCCATTGAATATTCTCAGAGTTGACAATAACAGGATAACCTCATTTATTGAACCCACCATACACAACCATTTATAAGAGATTTTATAAAGGAACATTACACCGGACACTTTTATGTGTAAATACCTTGAGATAATAATCAGCCATCACTCTATTGTTTCTTGGGGGATGAGGGATCACATCCATTGTAAATTAAATGTAAATGAAATTGTTCTAAGGAGACAGGTGACACCTATACTTGCTTAGGTGAACAAACCCAGAGTACGTCTTACAAGATGATGTCTCAATAACAATAACAAACCCAGGTGAAATCACCAAGCAGGGTTTATGGCTATGGTTAATCTATCACATTGGGCCTAATTTAAAACTGGCAATACACAGTATACAGAACATGTAAACAAAATTGCATTTACGTGTCAACAGCTGAGAAGAAATGTGTTTCCCTGATCTGACAAAACACTAGAGTCTAGAAGTTTTGAAATATTACAACATAACGCAGTGGAATTGCTGTGTGTGCCCCTGTGCGATGTAAGATGGTTGAGATGCAATGCTTGGATGCTGCTTGAATTTGCTACTCTGTGACAGGAATTTGCGAGATCTAGATTCTATTATCAGTGCTAATAGTGGTGCTTGTTGTGTAAAATTGCTGTAAGGTTACGATCTGGGCAATATACTGAACCTTGGTGGCCTGAAGTTAGAAGAGGCAATCTCATAAGACTTGACAAGTTATCTTATAGGTATTAAAAAAATTAAGAGTGTACTGTGATCACATTGACCCCCTTCATGTGTACTGAAATGACTTAGGTAAAATAATGAATAAATCTGCCGGTCCCTGTTTTAGAATCCCAATATTTCTCTGTCATGTGGAGGTTTCTAAAATTACTGGTTCTTCTATCATTTCTAGGTACTTTTTATATTCTACTTTCGCAATTAAATATGGGTTCCATTTTCAAATTAGAAACAATAATCTAAGTCGGCATTCAATACTCATAATCTGATATTATATTAAGAGATGTCATGTTAGAAGACAAGACTACAGGTTCACATCAAATCTTCATTGTGATATTAATATTGTATCATTGTATTGTGCTGAGTGTGAGGCCTCCATACAATTCAATGCTTTTCATTGTTTCAACTTTTGGTAAACAAAAGAATCCTTTATAATGCTGTGCCTGATTCTTTTCAATAGAAGATAAATGTAGCATGTCAGCTTGCATCCAAAGTTTATATGAGAAAACTGAGAATAAATTTTAAGAAATGCTGTTTTAAATGAAGGGAAAATATGATAGAGTGACCCTAAATGATCCATCTTTTGGCAGCGTCACCACAAGGTCACACAAACTATTTGAGGCTTCTAGCATTTGCATAAGTGCATTTTAATTGAGTCATCTGGTTAATAAAGGATAATTTTTTACCAACTTTTCATTTTGATTTATGAAACTCATGATTTTTTGCATTCCTTTGTGGATTAAATAGTAACTAAACCATTAAGCATGGACAATAACTTTCAATCATTTTGTGATTATTTCTGCATCAACTTATACAAATGTACTGGGAGATAAAGAGGAAACTATATAAGTTATGAACATAAAATTTGAATTGTTGACAGTAAATCAATGATAATATTATTGCTTATTACACCTCCCAATGACATTGCGCTGCCTACAATTTAGTGCCTCACTTCAGCTAAATGTAGTGTCATGTCTAGGTTTATAATTAAGTCTATGGGTGCAATTGAATATGTTACAAAAATTATTAAAAATTTGTTATCATATTTAATTAATTAAGGTGCAATAATCTAGTATTAACCCTAAAATAGACAGCCTATATCTTGCCCATTAAATTGGTCACAGCTTTAGAGTGTCACATTACACAAATTATTAATATTTACTTAAAAATTTATATCCGTGATAATTTATAATAATTAAGTTGAGGGACAAAGAATCATACGGCTAGATATTTTGTTATCACTCGCACATACAAATCTTCTGTTAAAAAGTGTAGGTATCTTTACCAGTATGGGATGATCTAATGACATCATTTGCCGAACAATCAAGTAGGGATATTGAAATTTTAAATTTCGGAATATTTTTCCATGAAGTAATTGTTATTATTATAATTACCTAACTATGGATTTAATTACCTCTTTTTATGAGAATAATACGGAATCTTCAGGTGGAAGATGTGGGATGAAAGTCAACAAAAGTATTTTAATAAAGAAAAAAACATTATTGCGATATGGTTATTGGAGTATTTTGAGCAATAGTAGGGGTGTCGGTTAGAGGATGTGTCTTTGTCCATTTAAGCCTGCATTGCAAGACTAAAATCCATTTTTACAGCACAATTGGAGCAATTGAATTTGTAAGAAGATAATTCCTAATTTAGCGATATGTTGGTCTAGACTTGTGAAACAGATAGTGGTGTGAACTTGATCAGTGCTGCCAAAAAAAATTAATTTATAATGGCATTCATCGTATATATGTAGCAAATTTAAAGGGCAACCAAGGTTTCAAACAACTTCTCATTGATGGCCATTAATTAATAGCAGATTGCACCTTCTGCATGGGGAAAAAGACAAAATATAATTCGGATGATTATTCAGCCAGAATTCTTGTGAAACATTTCTTCCATCAGGTACTCAAACTCAGCTAAAAGAGAATATCACATAGCAGTTTCCTGTTCCTGTTATTATTTAGCCTGTGCTCTTTAATTATTACAGCAAAGCCTTGGAACCTCCCCTAAACTGAAGTGTTACCCAGCTAAGAGTTAGCAACTACTTTGAGTTTTGCATCACGTGATGCACAAAGCTGATGCTGCCCAGCACATTATTCGCTACCCATTAATGCATTGCTGCGAAACTTTGGTTGCCCTTTAATTATTCTCAGTAGCAAGCCTGTCTGCCAGCATGTCTGGCAATCAACAAAACCAATAAATTGGTAACAACTGTGAAAATTATTAAACAGGGTAAATTAGTCCAAAGATTGAATATTCCACTCAATTTCCTCATTGCTCCAATGAATATATTTAAAATAGTTCTAAGAGGGATAACAAATGCTTAAACATCCTAAATCTAATTTGACTTAAAACTGTCACAAGGCATATCGATTCTATCATCAAGCGGTACCGTTATTTATACCTTGATCAGTATTCAAATGTATATAAGTGATGATGTAATAATTGTTTGAAATAATGTTGTATCCCTAACCATGTGGATTCATATTCCTTGGGTGGCTCTGAGGCTGTTATTCGAGATTACTGTAATGTTGTTAGTGTGCACACCTAATTCAACCTATTGAAGGCGAGAATTTGGATATTATTCAAATTGTGTAGCTTGCTGTATGTTCATAACCTTTGTGTGATACTACCATGGTTATGATGATTGTGTATACATTTTGGTTTCTTATTTGTACATATTTTTGTATTTCCGTGTTCTGCAGCTAGCTGCCTACCAAATCTGTTTCTCGGTTCGTACCCAATTTTGAGAAGCCTAGGTGATGACTGTGAGATATAGAGTTGTTTCTTCCAAAATCTTCCATTCAAGTAAGTTTAAATGTTGTGACGTTTTTATTACTTGCTTTACTCATTCACTTGAGCTTTTGAGCAGGAAATCTGAGAGTAGCAACATCTTTGGGTCTTGATCTTGAATAGCCTTCACAGCACAAGAAGTTCGTAATTCATAATAAATAAGCTATAATCAATAAATTGGCTTGGCCATAAACAGAAGTCAAATTTATCCCTGTTGTCAGGGGAACACCACGGCCACTGGGATTTAATAAATAAATTGAAGAGCAATCAAGCTATTACAGAATAGGTGCTCAATTAGTCTGTGTCCCAATCTCTTACAACTCAGATGTTTTTGTCCAGTGACCAGTAATCTATTATAAGTTACACCCAACAATACTTAATAACTCTGTCAAGGTATGTAGGCCTATTACGATACAATACAATTCAATCTGTATATGTGTGGTACCCCGTCATTACAAAGTGCAATGAAGTTGAAATGTTATGTTTATCAGCTGACATGTCAACTCTTTGTTGTTTGATCTTGACCAAATTTGTATGCAGAACATGCTTGTCACTGAGGATATTACTCTGAATAATATCAGAAAATATGACTGTGTATACAGAAGCTTACTGTATTATCCGAAGGATTACTGAAAATAAGCGAAGGCTGTCAACAAACCGGCTCTCAAAAATTATTGATCCTACTAATCTGTGACTTTCTCTTGTTCAAAGACTAGAGCTCGATAGTTGTATCATCACGAGATGCCGCGGTGTTTCATAGATCAATAAATCATTGAAATACAGGCAGCTGAACAGAATGCTATATTGTGGATTTAAGGTGGATTGTATGATGAGAAGTTTATCCCCGCGTCTTACGAAATTATGCTCATTTTCTACCTCAACTGGTATTTTTCCATTAATCCTAATTAAAAGTTGTTTCATTTGGCTTCGCGACATATTAAGAGAATGAAAACAGATTTAAAATGGAATCACTGTGTGCCAAGAAATTCACATGTGAAGTTCATTCATGCACAAGTTTACACAATCACTTTGCAGTGAACGTACGCCAAAGACTAACTGAGTACTAAAATGTGAGTTTGCTACTTGCAAAAGGGTAAACTGGTACCAAGTTGCACTACAGCTGTTATCTCTACAAACTCAATAAAAATTTAACTGAACTTGATTTTGTTTCAGGCATGACCTCATATTGGCCGACAACTGTATTGTAAAATGATAAGTTATTCTTTATTTTCAGTTATCAGCTCATGCCCGCCAATTTAATTGTTGATCATTTTATTCCTTTGATAATTTGACAATCAAGTTAATTTATTGTTTTGTAAGGTCTTACATTGTTATCTAGGCTTTGGGGAAGGGGCTCTGCCCAGAATTACGTTGGGGAAGGAGGGGTGGGGGGGGGGGGGGGCTTACAGCGCCTCTCTCAAACCAAGGAGCTTTATCTCTCAAACCCAAGAGTTTATTTGGTGTGACGCTGCGCTGCACAGGATAGTAAACTATGACAGGATCACATCTGGAAGTTGGAAATCCCCCCTGATTGGGAAGCCCTAACCTGAGCAACCCTGATTATCACAATAAACAGCATTTAAATGAATTAGGGAGATATGTTTATAATCTTAGCAATCTTAGAATTTGTGCCCATTTCGTATTTTCTTAACAATTAGTCATTGATAGATCATTGAACTGAGGAACTTCTAAGTTGGGTTCCTTGTAGAAAAGGATGTCAAATAACTCTATTTTGGTGTACAAACTCTCGTATTTGATAGTAATATGCTACATTTTAAATATTACTAAGGGATAATACACCCTTTGCATCGTACTTTTCAACTTAATATAACTAGATGGTATTGGAAATCCCAGATTCTCTTAATCTTCACCTGAAAGGGATGACGTAATTGGTTTGGCACATCAAGCAAAATCAAGCTGGCTTACATTGCCATACAGAACAGTACCAACTTTTCTTGCACCAACAAACAACGGCAAAAGGCTGTGAATATCATCCTGAAACTCTATTGGTTTGATGACTGCTGGCCAAGTCATACCTAGGGTATATCGCTTAGTTACTTAGCTGTTTTTATAAATACAGAATTTTCCAGTTGGAGATGTGGAGTGGTTGTCAACACAAATATTTTCCTGAACTGATATTGAAAACGATATTATTGTGCTATGGTTATTAGAGTAAAGTACAGCTTTCAGTTAGAAAATGTGCCGTTCCCTTATTTAAGTCTGCATGACAAGAATTATAATACCATTTTTAACAGCATGATTAGATCATTGGAATTTTTAAGAACACAATTCCTATTTCAGCAACATGTGGGTGTAGACTTGTGATACAGATAGTGGTGTATACTTGATATGTGCTGCCCAAAACTATATCCATATTTATTATTATCTTTAATTATCGTGATTTTCATCGTTTATTCGAGCCAACGGTTACATATTAAATGCAATTATTTTCGGCTACATAAGTAATGAATCTGCCTGCCAGCATGTCCGACAATCAACAAACCTAATCAGGTGGTATCAACCGGGACAATAAATAATTTCCGTCTTTTTAAGGTATATACTTTAGAGAAATAAACTCCTTTGGCTCATATGATGGAGAAAGAGTAGCCTCGTATCTGACAGTGCATTTTACAATGAAAAATTGAGCTGTATTGAAACCTTCAGCAGGTACTGATTTTTGTATTTTATCACTCACTCACTGCAGCTGATGGAATTCCAAACTATCCACCTGTGTCCATGCACCCTGTGCCCAAATGTTGGACACTGTTGGCGGGACAACCTGTACTGGACGGGTGTGGGCTGACGGGCAATTTGTTTTAATGGATGGACATTTTTTGCTGGACGGATAGACAAAACGGTATGGCCAATTTTTTAAGCTCTAGCGACCTCTTTCGACTGGCGCTAAATAAAATGACTTGGCGGCAAACTGTTTTTGGACTGATCAATTTAGCAAGCCATCTGGGAAAGAGGTGTGTGTTATGTAGTGCCCCTATACCATGAGCTGGTTACATTTTTATAGACACGGAAGGGCAACAAAAAATTACATAGTATCCCACCTGTACTATTGGTCCTTATTGGAAAAGTCCTAAATAAACTTAGATGAACATGCATGCGATGGCAGGTTCATGCCACAAACTTAAAATTAAAAAAACGATCATTGTATCCTATTATTAACCATATGGCACTTAGATGTACTTTTTGTGTCACACTTATTGAACCAAACCACAATATATTGAAGCAGTCTTTTATAAACAAGTCTTTGATTTGGTCAATCACTTATTTTCTCTTGCCATACTCATTAGAGAACAGAACAGAACATTTAAAACGGAGTTCCAAATTTTAAGTTTTCCTCAAAGGAAAGTTGGTGTAATGGGGTCAGACCAATGTTGTCCTGACCTCTTTTAGTGTCGCTATAGGGAAGCGCATCTCCCTTACTCAAAGGTACTACTGTTGGAGGCATCTGACTCACATGTTTGTTTCAGATATTAATAGGTATTTCTAGTGATGCAAGTTACGTGACTCGGATGTGAAACTCAATCTATAATTGCTGCCTAAAAATATAAGCTTATTTTACAAATATAAATGCTGAAAAAACTCACATTGCTAGTAACCATAAATCAATTGAATTGCAATCTGACATTTCAGATATGAATTAGTATTTATAGTGATGCTAGTTATGCGATTCAATTTAGCAATTCCCAGTGAAAGTTCACTCCGTCCATGAAAAAATATGAAACATTCACTAGCCTTGGCTTCTGACTGGTATAATTGTTATAAATTGATACTCAATGCATCAAAGACAGATGTTATGACAGTGTCTTATTATGATTTTGATTTGATTTCCTCAAACTTATTTTTCAGGGCATGTCCTTCGAGCAGTCTGGCAAACTAAAACATAAAGCAATTTGAGAAAAATGAGATAAATGTATGAACTTTAAATCCATTGTCAATGACAAGACAAAGGCATATCAATTCCACCATCAAGTGGTACCATGATTTATACCTCTCAACAGTTTTAATATGTATATAAGTGATGATGAAATAATAGTTTGAATTAAGGTTGTATCCCTAACCATGTGGATTCATATTTCGTGGGTTGATATGTGGCTGTTATTTGAGATTACTGTAATGTTGTAAGTCTGTAAACCTAATTCAGCCAGTTGAAGGCGAGAATTTGGCTTTTATTCAAATTGTGTAGCTTGCTGTATGGTCATAACCCTTGTGTGTGATGCTACCATGGATATGATAATTGTCTATACATTTTTGTTTCTTATTAAGATATATTTTCTTATTTACGTGTTCTGCAGCTAGCCGCGTACCAAATCTGTGTCTTGGTTTGTACTTCAGTTTGAGAAGCCTAGGTGATGACTGTGAGATATAGAGTTGTTTCTTCTAAAATTTTTCATTCAAGTAAGTTTTAGCAGAGAGCAAGTTTTGTTATAAATGACATTAATTTTTGGGATGTTTTTATTACGTTCTCTCAAGCAAAGTTTTACTTGTTTTACTCTTTCTCTTGAGTTTTTGAGCAGGAAATCTGAGATTAGCCACATCTTTGTGTGTTGATCTTGAATATTTTTCACAGAACAAGAAGTTCCTAATTCATAATAAATAAACTATAATCAATAAATTGGCTTGCGCCATAAACAGAAGTCAAATTTATCCCTGTTGTCAGGGGAACACCACGGCCACTAGGATTTTTAAAAAAATTTGGAAAGCAATAAATCTATTACAGATTAGGTGCTCAATTAGTCTGTGTCCCAATCTCTTACAACTCAGACGTTTCTCTCCAGTGACCAGCAATACATTAGATGTAACACCAAACAACACTTGATAACTCTGTCAAGGTATATGGGCCTATTACGATGCAATACAATTAATTTAATATAAATGTTTGGTACTCAGTCATTACAAAGTGCAATGAAGTGAAAATGTTATGTTTATCATCTGACATGTCAGCTCTTTGTTGTTTGATCTCAACCAAATTTTGTATGCAGTACATGCTTGTCACTGAGAATTTAATAATATCAGAAAATATGACTGCGTATACAGAAGCTTACTGTATCAGCCGAATGATTACTGAAAATAAGCGATGGCTCTCAAAGATGATTGATCCTACTAATCTGTGACTTCCACTTGTACAGAGACAGCCAGAGCTTGACAGTTGTATCATCACAAAATGCTACGGTGTCTCTTAGATCACTTAGTCATTGATATACAGGCAGCTGAATAGAGTGCTATATTGTGGATTTAAGGTTGATTGTATGATGAGATAGATCTTGACGATAAACTTCCTGGGAAATTTATCCCCCTTGTTAGACAAAATTGTGCCCATTTTCTACCTCAACAGGTATTTTTCAATTAATTCTTATTAATAAATGTCTTACCAGGCTTCGTGAAATATTAAGAGAATGAAAACAGAATTAACCTGGAATCACTGGTTGCCAAGAGATTCACATGTGAAGTTAGTTCATGCGAAAGTTTACAAGATCACTTTGCAGTGAAAGTAAGTCAATGACTAACTGAGTTCTAAATGGTGAGTTCATTACATGCAACAAGGCCAACTGACACCGCATGTCAATACAGCTACTATCTTTACAAATTCAAGACAAACTTAACTAGTCTTGATCTTTTTGCAGGCATGACCTCATCTTGGCCGACAACTGTACAGTAAAATGAGAAGTTATTCTTTTTTTTCAGTTATTGCTTTTGTTGTGACAGCTCATGCCCGCCCAATTAATTATTGATTGCCGTATTCGTTTGATAATTTTCTAATCAAGTTTTACTTACAACACGCCTCAAAGACCCGGTTTATTTTATAATTTGTTAGACCCGTTGGAGGGGAGGGGGGTGGCTTACAGCGCCTCTGTCAAATCAAAAAAGCTTTATCTCTTTAACCCTAGAGTTTATTTGGTGTTCCACTGGATCACATCTGAAAGCGAGAAATCCCCCCTGATTAGGAAGCCCTAACCTGGGCATATGTTTATTATCTTTGCAATCTTAGAAGTTGTGCCCATTTCATATTTTCCTAAAAATTAGTAATTGATAGATCATTGAACTGAGGAAGTTTGAGTTCCTTGTAGAAAAGCATGTCAAATAACTCTATTTAAGTAAACAAGTTTTCGTATTTTCTAGTATTCGGCCACATTTTAGTTATTGCTACATGATAATACACCCTGAGCATCGTACTTTTTAATCCAATATAACTTGATGGTATTGGAAATCCCATAGTATCTTAATCTTTACCAGAAAGGGATGACGTAATTGAGTCATTTGCGCAATAATCAAGTTATTGATTTTCCTAAATCGGTTTGGCAGATCGGACAAAATTTATCAAGCTAGCCTACATTGCCATACAGAGCAGAATCAACTATTCTTGTACTAATTATCGAGGGTCAATGGTTGTGAACATCATCCTGAAACTCTATTGATTTGATGACTGCTGGCCTGATTCATACCTGGGCTATGTAGGCCTATTGAGATTTTCAATCCAAGAATATTTCTTGCCAAAGTAATTGTTATTGTTATAGTTACCATATTGTGGATTTACTTGGTTGTTATTTTTAATACAGAGTTTTCAAGTGGGAGATGTGGAGTGGAAGTCAACACAAATTCATGAATTGATATCGGAAATAATATTATTGTGTTATGGTTGATAGAGTACTGTACGGCTTTCGGTTAGAAAATGTGTCGTTCCTTATTTATTATGACTGGTATTATTGTAATAAATTGGTAGCCAATGCATAAAATAGAGATGTTATGACCGTTTCCAATTTCAATAGCACAAATTGTCCCAAATCGAATTTTTAGGACAAGTCATTCAAGCAGTCAGACAAATTAAAACATTTAGGACTAATTTTAGATAAAAATATGAATTTTAACACCCATATCAACAAGGTTATACGAAAACTATACCAAATCAAAGCATATTTTGAGAGACATTGTAATGTTCTGAATAAAACCTTAGTTGTAGTCTGATAGACACAGTTAACAAGACCAAACATTGAATATTTTGCTCCAATACTTCATTGCTCTAATGAATATTATTGAAAGAGAGTTGATAACCGATGTTTAGAAATCATAAATCTACATTGCCCAAAAGTTGAGATAAGGCAAAAGAAATCACCAAGGGGTATTATGATTTATTCTTTTTTTCAACTTAAAAACAGATCGTTCTCAATTATTGATGCCAGTTTTATGACTGTAAACTTAGAAAGACATATATTAGGACTTGGTAAGAGTGAGAGTTTGATGCAGGTTCTCCCTTGTGATTTTTGGTGATGGTATCAGGATTATATTTTACATCATCAGATCGAAGATATCCATAGTGTGGTCATGTTGGTTGTCTAAATGCCAATAATATTGATAAGACTAAGGGAGGAAGTAATTAATTTAAAAATGATTAACTGTTGCCAAAGAACTCTGGAAATTGATAATGCATATTTTATACAGCATATTAACAAAACTCTGGATCATCAAATATCTGCTCTGGCTGGCTAGTGGCTTCAATTTTGGGTGCCTTTGTTGTTTGGTACATAGCTTTTTGTGAGTGTTTGCTGTATTCACCTGTGGTTCGATACAGGGATTGTCAAATTATCTAAGATACTCAGAATAACCTAAAAATGAATTGTGAGGAGGGGGCAGAATCAGAAGAATATCATCTTTAAAATCAATCGGAATGAAAATTGCCATTGCAATATCGATTATCTTGAATGGAATATTATATTGGCATCAGTTCATACTCAAATGTTTCATTCATGTATATGGATTCATACATTTGTTGCATTGTTACCAAACCAATTCTAGATTAATCTGGAGTCTTAGAGTCAACTCAATTGAACTGAGAGGGGGACCTGTTTAATTGAAAACTTTCAACCATATCAAAATCAGCTGAAAATAGTCAAAATCAAAGATGGCAGCCCCCAGGCCAAGAAGCAGAATCTCAGTAGATGATGATTTTGATGAGATTATGAATGACAGTGACAGTGAAGTAGATTCTTCTGGATCAGATGATGAAGGTGAGTTGTTACTCATTTGATTTTGGAAGTTTTTATCAAACTAGCACTCTTTACAGCCAAGATACAGCCTGTGAAGAGGGTGTCTCAAAAACCAGATTTATTTTGCTGATTTATTGGTGTCAATGTAAACAACACTCACAGCCCTCACCTCCTACCTCAGTGAAAACCTAAATATACTACACCCATGCTAAACTGTCAGACCATCATTTTGGTGTATTGTAACTGACCATGAGTAGCTTTTTTCTGTACATTAGATCTCTTAGAAAATGATGGGATCCCAAGATCTGATGATGCATTGAGTCAGTTGACTAGGCTTACTACGACTTGTCTCTAAATGCATTCATTTGTATATTATTTTGTTTTAGACAGTGATCCAAATGACATAGACGCTACTGGTGACTCAGATAATGAAAGTAGAGTGGGAGATGGCCCAGGGAGTGATGCTGGAGAAGGTAGTGATGGTGCAGGTAGTGAACCAGGTCACATTGGCAGAGATATGATTGATCAACAACTATCATCTGATGAGGAGGAACCAGGTATGTTCACCGTGCTAATTATGTCCAATGCAATATCATACTACAATGTGATATAGATATATACAAATATTTATGATATATATATACTCCATTACGGTTGTGGCGTTTATTTTATAAAAAAGCCTTCTATCGCTAGACTTACATGCGTCAGATGGAGTTGTTTATTGAAACATGCGAGCCATTGAGACATGAATGTTTATATGAACACTGGTGCAAGGGTTACATGTTATAGCCTCACTTCATGCATAGGCCTATAATATGAACTATTTTTGCTTGAATAGAACCCGCTGGTAGGGGACGTGGTGGTAGGGGACGTGGTGGTAGAGGAGGTGTTGGTAGAGGAGGTGGTGGTAGAGGACGTGGTGGTCGAGTTGGTTGTGGTTCTGCTGGTAGAGGTGCTGGTGTTAGAGGTGCTTATGGTCGTGTACGGGGTGGGAGAGGACGTGGTCCTGGTGTGAGACGGAATAGACCTGATGGAGGTATGATGTCGACAATTACGTTTTTGGCCTTTTATCTTTTTCACACTGATCAGAAAAAACTTTGTACCTCTGAATATAGAACATGTGTTCATAAGTTTATGTCAATTTATCTATCTCTATGCGGTTTCTTACCTTCACGTTTATATACATGGAGATAAGATACCACAGTGACGCCATGCGGAGAGCACTTACCTTCATGTTTATATATATGAAGATAAGTGCTTTTTGCATGGTGACACATGATATGTAGTTATGTTATAAATCAAAACAGATAATTGTTTTGTTTTTCTAGATGAATTCGTCTGGCAGATGGCTACTGACGCAGCTCGTCAGGTACCTGACTGTACTGCTCAGCATGGTGTAAATACAACAAAACTTTCAGCAGGATGTAGTGAGATAGATGCATTCATGTAATTTTCGATCGTACCTACCTTACACTACTGTCAAATCTGAGACCAACCGCTACACTCGAAGTAACATGTCTGACGCACAGGCCGAATCATGGAAAACTGTAACACTGTCATGCATGCACCGATTCTTCGCCATAATCCTTCACATGTGTATCGTGAAAAAACCAACCATAGCGGACTATTTCTTCCCAGATCCTGTACTGCATAGTAGCTTCGCTAGTTCAACTGGCATGGGCCGCAACCGATTCCAGCAGATAATTAGGTACTTGCACCTGAATGACAATGCCGATCACGTACCCCATGATCAGGATGGTCATGACCCACTTTTCAAAGTACGACCGATATTTGACAGTCTGTTAGCTAAGTTCGGAGAGTTGTATACTCCTTGGTCAAATCGTCGATGAAGCGATGTGACCATTTCGTGGTAGGGTAGGATTTCGGGTTTACATGAAAAATAAACCAAACAAGTATGGAATGCGAGTAGAGTGTGTATGCGAATCTAACAGTGGCTATGTATGTCAGATGGAAGTCTACACAGCCACAGGAGACAACACCGTAAATAGCCTGTTCACCCGTATACTCAATCCCTTTGAAAATAAAAACTACAGAGTTTCCATGGACAGACGCTACTCATCTCCTATTCTATTCCGTGAGTTACCGACTAAAGGCATTTATGCAGTTGGTACTTGTATGTCAAATCGTCGAAATTTGCCAGGTGACGATGAACAAAATCTGCAGAAGGGTGAGAGGGTAGCTAGGCAGTGGGGTGATATTCGGGCTACTAAGTGGAAGGACAAGAGAGACGTAATAACTTTGTCCACTGTAGATGCTGACGTAATGATCGACACAACAAATCCCAGGTCTAGATTTCACGATCACCAGGTAATGAAGCCGCAGACTGTCCTAACCTACAACAACAATAAAGCTGGTGTTGACAAGCACAACCAGATGGCGAGCTACTACCCAATGTGCCGAAAGTCGCTCAAATGGTGGAAGAAGCTCTTCTTCTGGCTGTACGTCATGGGAGTTGTAAACTCATTCAAAATCTAAAAATTCTCAAATCCAACATCCAAACTCAGACTATCACAATACATCATAACATTGGCCAAAGAACTATTGAAAGAAGCTGGTATCGAAGAGCGAAATCAACCCCCGAATGCTGCAGCTGAACCACGCAGGCATGTAACTGGCAATCACTTTCCCGCCCCTTTACCACCGAACCCTGTAAAGCAGAACCCCATTCGACTTTGTGTGAACTGTTCATCCGAGCCCGGCCCTAATGGCAAGAAACCTAGACGTGAATCAAGATACATATGTCTGGAATGCCAGGTAGCTCTTTGCTTGTTATGCCTTCATCCATATCACCGTCCTCATAGCAGACAATCTTTAGGTAATCTTTGACCTTTGCTGACATTCTTGTATATATTACGCTTAGCTTCATTGATATTACATTTCAGAACTTGTCATGCATGGTATATAACATATTTTATTATACAATCATATTCCAATATGTTACTTCATGGCTTTTGTCTTTTGAAATGCTCTTAATTTTTCCACAATCTTCTCATACGTCGAATATAGAATTTTCTAACAGTCTGACGCTCTTTTATACCTGTATTTCTTTTGTTTTTTACTGTCTCTCACAATTGAAAAGAAATAGAGATGTCACCACAGCATTTTTTATCCCTCCTGACAAAAAAACCAGTGATAATCTTTGGTTCAGACTTGAGATTTAGCATGAATTCAAGCATACACGACCAGTCAATCGGGGAAAAAAAATTATCTTCTCAGCTGATTACGGCCTCCACTTTACCCCTACCCTAGCAAGCTATATATTTCTCTAACCCTGGAAAATTTATGCTCATTGGAACGATCATGAGCTGGGCATTCCAATGATATGCATGATAACAGGGCTACTACCAGCTGTGTTTCGGTTATGCTGCATTGAAAATCCCTGAAAGCGCCCGGTCACAGCATGTATTGTTATATAATAGGCGGTCGGTAGTCAAAGTGTTAATCATGTATTTGTAAGTAATTTGAGTTGGTTTATGATTATGAAGTAATTTTTTATCAGAATGATAGGATTTCTAGTAGCCTGAATCTTATTATATTGCATACCTACATACATTCATGAGTGGGCATCTATGTAAAATTCATGTTTCATGGTGTGTCTAAATATCTGAGGTAATATAGACAGCTTGTCCTTTCTTGTGTAAGGGATATAGTATTGAACAATAGCAGGTATAAACAAATAGAAGTGACAATTGTCACCAGCGAGTTTTTTTATTTCTAATATTTGATACAGCCCTGTACATAATAACTATCAATTGATTGGATTCTAAAGCATTTTGGGACGATAACTATTCCTTGTTCGCTGTGAACAAAATTTGAAGTGTTGGTAGCTTAAGAGAACAAATCTAGATGAACTTGGCGATGTCTCGAGAGAAAATTAACACATTTGGTTTGAACAAAGGAATAGTAAGAATCGCAACGCAATGCATCGCAAATGGATATATTTTATTTGCAGATGACACTAATAATTTATGCTCAGACCCACCAACTTCAAAATAACATCTTTATAATGGTGAAGAGTGCAGGTCAGCTGAAGTTGATGTGGTAAACTGTTAGCACTTGTAACCTAGGATTGGCATTATCTTTGCGTTAGGCCGATGTTAGAGAGAAATGAGAATGAATTGGAAGGAGGAAACATAGCCCAACTGACATGGACACCAATAATTTTCAGAGATGCTCATCATTTCATGGTGAGATTGACACACTGTCCGGATTTGCCAATTCTTTATTCCAATTATATTATGAAAAGTTCAGAATGTGATCCACTACTGAATACTTTACCACGAGCTTGCAAGAGCCAGCAGTAGGCACCCCCGTGCTATATCTTATGCTATGTGCTATGGTGATGGAAATAGTTATACAGAATTCACAAGGCAGTGTGAATGGGATTTAGGTTGCGAATAACCAAATACTTCTGCCAATGAGGGCATTTATGGACAAGGCTAAGGTTGTGGCTTCAATCTTTAGACTGTATGAGTTGATAAAGAGATGTGCGATGCGATTCAAACCTAGCTAGAACCAGTCCCTGCCTTTGTGTTGAGGCAAACCTGTACCATATACCTAGAAACTGAGCTTATTCCCACGCCTGCAGAGCAGCCGGCGAAGTGCTTACGAAGATGTTATAGCTTGCTGATCACAGACAGGTTTCGCTGTCACATTTTTATCCTGCACACAGTATTGGTTGTTGCTAGGCAGACCATTACAAGACATAAAATGGGCAAGAACCTACTCAGTTCATTAAAAGTATTTTGGCTTCAAGTTGCTGTAGAGTTATCTTCTCATTTTCATAAAATGTCGTACCAGGGACCTATTATGAATTAGAAGTTATCTCACTATGCCTAATTTGTCATATCCCGTCCTTGTATCCGGCTAAACATACAAACTTAAATGAGACAATTATTTAAAGAAGAAGAATCTAGGATCAAAATCAAGCACCAAGCGGAACAATCAATTGTGTCAATCTGATTAGATAACTCTTCATAAACCCCTTATACTTGCGTGATAGCAATAGAATAGAATAGATAGCAATATTGCGATATAGTGATTTACTATTTCCATTCTAAATTCAATACAACTGGTTTTAAATTTTGCTGGACCAGGTCAAAGTTTTTGAGTGGGTGTATTAAATGAGGTGGCATGATTTTTCTACTGGTACTTGAATCAACCCACCTTATGCAGCGATATGAATAAAATCTGGGCAAGAGACACCCAACCAAAAATTATGAAATATTTTAATACACAAGAAGGCTTGACACTATCACATTTCAAACAAGGATTGATCGAGGAAACAATGTCAAATAAAAATTATTGAAGTTTATTAGGGTTGTTTCAGACATAAATTACTGTCTTTCAAGCCAAATATTTAAGTATGGATTCGGCAGTGTGTCTGATTTGAGCAAAAATAAGTGTCACATTCAGATCTGAAATCTCACCATATATAATAAGTGATAAATGGATTCATGTAGAATGTAATGTGTATTGTTTTACAATAAAGTATACCTAGCGTGCTGACTTATGATGAATTACAACACATTGGAGTACGCTTATCATGGTAAGGTTAAGGCAAAATCTGTAAGTGAGATACATAATGGTCAGCTGCAACAAATCCTAGACAAAATGAACGAGAACAAGAGGTCAGCTGACAACCAGCACAAGGCCTTAATGACAGCAGCAAGCAAGATCAACACTCGTCTGAATGCCATCGAGTCTGATTAAAGAGGTTTCTTCACTTCACTGGAATATGCACAATGAGATGTAACTGGTGTAAAAGCAAGGTTTGAAGAACTCAACAAATACAACAACTACAAGCTTATAATGAAGACAAATCAGAAAAAGCTTAGGCCGTCATCCACACTGTCGATAAAATCAACGAACGCTGTAAATATCTAATATCCCGGAGAGCCGCAATGAAGCACATCCAAAATTGTTCTATCACTAGCAAGTCACCTGGATACTACCATCTCACCAAGTGACATAGATGCCCCGTAAGCCTTTCATTATATTTAAATAATTGGTCTGGTATGCTAGAACTTTGAAATCCTTTGTAGACCATTGTTCATTGGACAATATTTAGCTTTGTATCGGCAATATATTTTGGTAATGAACTTTCATGGGGGATGGGGTTGTGCGTGAATGTCATAAATGTGGTACATATTGGATGGTATCATACATCATACTTGATTGAAATAATTTTGAACGGCCTGAAAAATGAGATACCTTCGTGTAATAGTGGATAAATGTCAAATGTTTCATGAGCATGTGCAATCTGTTTTTATCGGCATCAAGAAGAATGTATGTTATGGATGATTTTGTGTATCTAGCTCTAAACCTATAGCAACTATGTTTTTCGAAAGCCCCTGATCCATATTTGTTTACCTTGTATATTTACTGTAGCTACGCCAATTACCAATAAGGCTATCAGAAGAATATCAAAAATTCTCAATAGGCTGCAGCCCAAAAATTTCCATGGAATAGAGGCAAATCAAGGGAGTTGGGTATATCCTAAGCAACTGCTGTTATGAAATTAATTTTGTTTGTTCGTTCAGATGATCCAAGCCAATGCACTATGCCAGATGACTGCTTCACAGGTCCTCAAGATGTTCACCCAAACACCGCTGCATGAATTCTGAAAATACCTCACAGCTCATCGCGACTACCTGCAGGTTCTGCAAGGCATCCTATTGGCAAAGCGTTTGTGTATTGTGTTTTCATGCATCCAATTCAAATGACATGGCATGCTTACAAAAATCAATTGTCATGGGTACTCGTTTTCTGCATTAGGTGTGACCGTTCGAAAGCCAATGATGAGAGCAATTTTCTGTTAGTTTTCGCAACAACTTGAAGGTGTTATGTATTTGATTGTGTAGATAATTCCTTCGGGTGTATTCTGAATTCCTGCTCAGCAGTTGTGGCTAGAGGGTAGGGAAAATCAGGTGTATAGGGAAAAAATCCATTGCAATTCAACCCTGGTTCTTACTCTGAAACTCGGAGTATGCATTGCGGAGGAAGGAGAAAATTGTTACGATGGTGAAAATAATATGCGGAAATGAATAGAATATAAGAGTAAAATTAAGTATTAATTTTATATTCCAATAACCTCAATGACAAAAAGTCAATATTATGCATTGATAGTAACTTTTAGCCAAACGGCGCAAAATTCAGCTCCCTGTACTCCTGTCAGCAATGCTGTGCTGCCAAAAGAGTGAACCTCAATTTTAAAACAGCCTCTTGAAGACCCCAAGTGGAAGATCCAAAATATCACAAGCATGCTATCCAAATAGGTTACAGGCCAGGAAGAATATTGGTGTCGCTCATCGCTGTTCTAACATCCGCTTGTTTCAATGGATCTTTTTCTACTCTTTCTTGTTTGAATTTCATACAGGTTGTCAATGATGTCACAGTTATCTTTTCTTGTGAGAATGGAAAATTGATTGAAATTTTAATTTTTCCATATTCTGCTAGCCATCCTTAAGATTCAGATCACTTTAACTGTTTTATTACAGTACCTCAACCCTTACAGTGTTACAATGTTGTGATGGGATATCTTTCCACGCAATTCCTGAATACATTTAGTTAGGCTTGAGAGTGAAATTGGCTTACTATTTAATATCGATTATGGCTTGGTATAATATTATGTGTAGTTGTATATCTTTGCCCAATTTTGTTTTTGGCAGCGTGTTATATTTTGTAATTTATTGAGGTGAGTTTGTGCGTGAGAAATTTCAATAATTTTAGATATTTGAACTGCATATCGAGTTACCGGCTTTTTAGCATAATTATATTTGTGTTTTCCTTGGCTTTTATGTTTTGAACATTGTCATCTCTATCAATGACAAACCATAGTTGTCATGACGTCAACTACTCCTCATTTGAGTTGCTGGTACTGTGCAGGAACTTATCTACTAATTCAAAGGTGAAACAGGATTGGGGTGCTCACCACTGCTAAGCCCTGTTATATCCCATGTCACTTATAACTATGAGATAATGGCCTGTCACGTCTCTAAATGCTGAGACATTATCAGTATTGTATTGTAGGGTGAAATGAGGAAATTAACATCTTTCTACTCAGTGTCTTGGACTTTGAGTGAGTTATTAGCTGCCAGTATTTATCTCACAAGTTAAATTATTCTCGCAATATTATCTACTTAAAAAAATATGAAATTTAGATAGTACAGTTGAACTTTGTATGGTTGAGGTAAACAGTAGCTGTTTGGTGTCAGTAATAGGGCACCAATTTGAGCACAATGATAAACACTTATCAGCTTTTCTAGGCTTTTAATATAGCTATCTGCGATGAGATCAAACAGCAAATAAAATGAAATTGAACAGCTGTTACAACTACTACTAGTACTACTAGTACAGGAAGTGCGGATATGACTTACCTCTTTGGTAGACAAGTGATGCCGCATTGGACCACGGACAAGCGCTTTAGAGATTTCAGATCTCCTAACTCTGTGGGTAATGTCTGTAGCTTCATGCTATCCGCTAAATATAACCACTCAAGTTCTTTCAGACTGCAGACACTGTGGTGGAAAAATAAACATGTGAAAAACATAAATATATACCATTGTAGGAAATAATGAGCAATAAAAAGCGACAAGAGAACTTCCAACAAAGTCAGAGTTTGATCATATGTGACTCTAGACATAATAATATAAACATAATACATTGTTGTATGTAATTCCATGACTCGTGTAACTACACTCTGATATTAAGTTATATAAAGATAAACAAAGATAAGTAGTCTGTTTGCAAAGAGTGAATGGGCTAGGCGAAACAATTCATTTCATTGGCATCTATATCATTACTTGAGAAATTGTTTTTCAAAAGTGCCGAACAAGAAACCAAAAAAATCAGGTGTAAAGGGAAAAAAATCCATTGCAATTCAACCCTGGTTCTTACTCTGCAACTCGGAGTGCAAGTGCAAGTGCATCTCTACCTACTGTTTTTCAAATTTCCTTGTAAAAATTGAATTTTCATGTAATGAATCAAGCCGATTTTATGATGATATTTTTGGTCGGACCTAAGAATAGTGGTAGGTATGGCAAAGATTCAATAGGTGAATATGAATTAAATGTCAGTAGCAAATACATAGGTGTATGCATTGCGGAGGAAGGAAAAAATTGTTACGATGGTGAAAATAATATGCGGAAAAGAATAGAATATAAGAGTAAGATTAAGTATCAATTTTATATTCCATTAACCTAAATGACAAAAAGTCAATATTTTGCATTAATAGTAACTTTTAGCCAAACGGCGCAAAATTCAGCTCCCTGTACTCCCGTAAGCAATGCTGTGCTGCCAAAGGAGTAGAACTCAATTTCAAAACAGCCTCTTGAAGACCCCAAGTGGAAGATCCAAAATATCACAAGCATGCTATCCAAATAGGTTACAGGCCAGGTAGAATATTGGTGTCGCTCATCGCTGTTCTAACATCCGCTTGTTTCAATGGATCTTTTTCTACTCTTTCTTGTTTGAATTTCATACAGGTTGTCAATAATGTCACAGTTATCTTTTCTTGTGAGAATGGAAAATTGATTGAAATTTTAATTTTTCCATATTCTGCTAGCCATCCTTAAGATTCAGATCACTTTAACTGTTTTATTACAGTACCTCAACCCTTACAGTGTTACAATGTTGTGATGGGATATCTTTCCACGCAATTCCTGAATACATTTAGTTAGGCTTGAGAGTAAAATTGGCTTACTATTTAATATCGATTTTGGCTTGGTATAATATTATGTGTAGTTGTATATCTTTGCCCAATTTTGATTTTGGCAGCATGTTATATTTTGTAATTTATTGAGGTGAGTTTGTGCGTGAGAAATTTCAATAATTTTAGATATTTGAACTGCATATCGAGTTACCGGCTTTTTAGCATAATAATATTTGTGTTTTCCTTGGCTTTTATGTTTTGAACATTGTCATCTCTATCAATGACAAACCATAGTTGTCATGACGTCAACTACTCCTCATTTGAGTTGCTGGTACTGTGCAGGAACTTATCTACTAATTCAAAGGTGAAACAGGATTGGGGTGCTCACCACTGCTAAGCCCTGTTATATCCCATGTCACTTATAACTATGAGATAATGGCCTGTCACGTCTCTAAATGCTGAGACATTATCAGTATTGTATTGTAGGGTGAAATGAGGAAATTAACATCTTTCTACTCAGTGTCTTGGACTTTGAGTGAGTTATTAGCTGCCAGTATTTATCTCACAAGTTAAATTATTCTCGCAATATTATCGACTTAAAAAAATATGAAATTTAGATAGTACAGTTGAACTTTGTATGGTTGAGGTAAACAGTAGCTGTTTGGTGTCAGTAATAGGGCACCAATTTGAGCACAATGATAAACACTTATCAGCTTTTCTAGGCTTTTAATATAGCTATCTGCGATGAGATCAAACAGCAAATAAAATGAAATTGAACAGCTGTTACAACTACTACTAGTACTACTAGTACAGGAAGTGCGGATATGACTTACCTCTTTGGTAGACAAGTGATGCCGCATTGGACCACGGACAAGCGCTTTAGAGATTTCAGATCTCCTAACTCTGTGGGTAATGTCTGTAGCTTCATGCTATCCGCTAAATATAACCACTCAAGTTCTTTCAGACTGCAGACACTGTGGTGGAAAAAAAAACATGTGAAAAACCATAAATATAATACCATTGTAGGAAATAATGAGCAATAAAAAGCGACAAGAGAACTTCCAACAAAGTCAGAGTTTGATCATATGTGACTCTAGACATAATAATATAAACATAATACATTGTTGTATGTAATTCCATGACTCGTGTAACTACACTCTGATATTAAGTTATATAAAGATAAACAAAGATAAGTAGTCTGTTTGCAAAGAGTGAATGGGCTAGGCGAAACAATTCATTTCATTGGCATCTATATCATTACTTGAGAAATTGTTTTTCAAAAGTGCCGAACAAGAAACCAAAAAAATCGACTGAGTGTTTATAGATTATAATTGTAGTATGTAATATTTAATTATGGCTTTCTTGAAAAAAGAAATGCTGCCTCAAAGTCTTAAAACAATGCCTCCAGGTACCTCGCTTTGCAGATGCTACCCTGGATAAAGTATATGCTATTTTCTTATTGAGTACTGTGCAATAGTGCTAGGAAATAATAAACAATATATTATTGGCAAAGATTAAATTCATCTAGATAATTATCGAGCTTTGGAGTTATCATACTTAAATATTATATATAAGGTTTTTATCGGAGTATACTAGCCTACAGACTCAGAATTGGTTGATCTATCAACCTGGATAGGGATGGGAGAATGTGAATCTGAACTGAACTCCCTCATTAATGAGAGAAAGTTTTAGATTGATCAATTAACCATGTAACTTGTCATTTTTCTGATTTAGATTTTGCTGTCTGGATAGATTTGCTTTCCTTGTAATGTAGGTATCGAAGGATATAATAGTAACCATGAATCATCGAATCTCAATCAGATGTTGCAGATAATAATATGAATTTCTGGTGTTGCAAGTTAGGTGATCCAGATGGGAAACTTAATCTATAAATGATGACTTAAACCCACAGTGATGCTGGCTTGACAATGATTGAAATAAGAAAATATAGCCTCACTCATATTATGAATGCCGCTATCTTGTAGAGATGTTAATCAATTAATAGGGAATTTTGTACGCTCATTGAATATGCTAATCAATTCTTACAAGCGATTCCTGGTCAATTTATGATTTACCAGTAGTTGATAAAACTGAGGAAATCAGACAAAGGCGATTAGAGTAAAACAAATATCCCTGAACCAAACTATTTTGTTATTTTGAAAACTGTAATAAAATGACATTCATGTCTGTTTGGAGTTGATAATCAAAGTATAACTTTCGAGCGGCACTTTCTAAGGGATTTGCTCTGGAACCTCCACTGACCAAAACCTTCTCAAACTGGTGAATGAAATATGATGTATATCATCTGAAGATATTCCTTGTCAATTTTTAAACCTTGCTGCACTGGACATCAAGAAATTTTTTGACTGTGTAACTCATATAGTAACTGAATGTACTCAAAAATTCAACAGTACACTATTGGTAGCATCCTCTATGAAAAAATCATTTATCAAACAGGTCTTAAACCATGAAGGTTAATGGTATTTTTATCGATGATCTCACTAAATTGTTTTCTGTTCGCCAATGACTGTCTCATCATGTCCAGTTGAAATGGCCCAAACCTGTCCATAAACAATATAGAGTATTCACTAGCCTTAGCTTTTGACTGGTATAATTGTAATAAATTGATACTCAATGCGTCAAAGACAGATGTTATGACCGTCTCAAACAAATTTTCCCTAAGCAAATGTTTAGGGCAAGTCATTCAAGCAGTCAGACAAATTAAAATATTTAGGATTAATTTTAGATAAAAATATGAATTTTGTATCCCATGTCACAGAGATTAAACAAAAACTACACCCAATCATAGCAAATTTTGAGAGAAATTGTAGGGTTCTGAATGAAACCTTAGCTGCAGTCTGGTACACACAGTTAACAAGACCAAGCATTGAATATCTTGCTCAATTACTTTTTGCTCCGATGAATATTATTGAACAAGAGTTGAATACCGATGTTTAAGAATCATAAATCTAAATTGCCCAAAAGTTGAGAAAAGGCATTTGAAATGAAATCACCAACGGGTATTATTATTTATCCCTTTTTACATTGTCAATCGATTGACGAATTGGTCTCTGTTATCGATGACAATTAATAACTGTAAAATTAGAAACACATACAAGACTTGGTAAAAGTGAGGGCTTTTTATAGACAAATACAGGTTCTTCTTTGTGGAATGTTGTGCAAAATTATTTTATCACTTGCCCCTGACCGTTAAGCTATGCCATGATCTCAAATCATACAAGATGTCAAAAGCCACCTTTTAGTGCATAAATTTTTAACTTTTCTACTCCTCAATACTTGCATTTTTATTCTTCATTTACTCCATTAGATAGGAAATAGTTCATAATTTACTTTTAATTTAATTTTAAAAGAAATTCTTTTCATCTTTGGTTTATGAACAAAACTTATTAATACTGCTCAGTTATTTAAAGTCAAAAATGCTCAGTTGTAGTTATCTCCTCCTTACTTTTCCAAAAGCTTTCTCCTTTCTACAGTTTTTAATTCAGAATAAACACATTTGGTCACCTGGATCGTTAGTCAATCAGCTAACTATTCATTTATCTTTTTCTGCAAAAAACTCCAAATCTGACAAAAAATCTCCAAGTTTGTGTTTTTCTGTTTGGGCAGAGCTACATTTCGACATGGTAACTCACAGAGATCTGGTTTTTTTTGGAGCATCGGTTCATCACATTATCTAAATGAGCTTTTGAGGGCATGTTTGAAATATTTTTTTAGCGTATTTAAAATTGCGATTTACTTTTTCATTGCGGTGTTTATTTCATCCATCAGTGCAGTGGAAATGTTGCGCAAGGCAGTGCAAAGAGCCTATATATTTGTAGTTTCTATGCCATTGTGTACAGTTTCAAACAAATTCTAATTGCTTTTTATCAAAGGAGTGGAGCAATTTACAAATGGCAATGGAGATGCTATAGTGAACTTAAACAAAAGAATATTCTTGTTGGTTGATAAAAGTTTTCAGTATAGATTGTGGTGACCCATCAGTCACCCATCAAATTCTATCAGAATGACTTTAGACCTCAAAATAATTAATATTATTAATATTCCGCAACATGGTTTGGATTTGGCTTTTTCAGTGGATACTGTTCAATGATAGCTTTTCAAAATACACCCAAATGTTTGAGCTTAAATTTTACTCGAATATCTTCCCAATATTTTTATTATTGAAAAACACTAATGTTACTATGCTGGATGCGTATAGGATTATGATAACTGTGTGTCTGGAGGGCTCACCCTTAATAACACACATGATATTCTATGTGAAATATTCTGCTGCATTTTCAGTGAGCTGGTATCTGTATGGTCTACCTTGGTGTATTTATCACCATTAAGGAATTGCAGTCCTGAAATAACCATTGACAGCATTCATGTTACGGTTGTATTTGTACATTTTGTTAAAGATCGTGCCCTGGGACTGCATCGATACTGCAACAAGTTATAATGTTGTTGCTTTTGAGGATTCGGTTAGCCAAACAGGTGGGCTGCCTCAAGAAACAAAAAATCTGGGATGGCCTCCAAACCAAATAGGAAGCAATTCTTCATGCAGTGCATAAAACAATCCAAGTACATTGAGACCTAAGCTGGATGAAGATATCAGTTAGAGCAATTACAGACATTGTTTTGTCAGAGTAAATTTTCTAACCCCTCAAGGAAATCTTATTTGTAAACAACCAGTTGTATTGCAGTCTCTGTGTTTCATTCATTACAGGGAAAGAATTAATTACTGTTGTGCCTTGTTTATCTTTTCCAAACAATTTAAAGGCAATGTAATATTAGAATATCAAAACCTGAGGATTACCTTTATGTCTCAAGACTTGTTGCTTCTTATGATATTTATGAATTATAGCATTATTACATCAGATTAAAATTGAAGGTTGATTTAAATCAGATGTCTTGTCACAAGCAACATCCTGGAGCATAGGCGGCAAAATTTGTTGCCTTAGTGGCCAGACCGCAATATCTGCGCCAGGTTGCTCACGGTTTGCAGGCAGGTCGGAGCACACCTGGGTGCCAACCAAAGCCCAGTGCTAGATAATTTGTAATTCCTGCTCAGTCCAAATATATTTTCCAACCAGCATTCCAAGCCCGAAACCCCAGTTCTGATACAAAAAATTTAGCCCATATTGAGTGCCCCGTTTTTTTATACCAATTTTATTGCATCTAAATTATCATATCATATTATGTTGAATCAATAGGCTCTAGTGGCTGGCTACTCATATATTTACATTGTTGCAATCGACCATGACATCTTGTCGACATTCAATTATCCACACTCTCTTTACTCAACAAAAACATGGTCCATCCTTCTAAAAAGTTATACAAGGTTGCGATCACATCACTCTTGGTTAGCCGGGTAATCCTTCTTCCGGGAGTTATTGCACAATCAAGTAGAGGGGGCCCTGGGACTGCATCTATACTGCAACAAGTTATAATGTTGTTACTTTTGAGGATTCCGTTAGCCAAACAGGTGGGCTGCCTCAATAAACAACAAATCTGAGATGGCCTCCAAACAAAATTGGAAGCAATTCTACACGCGGTGCATTGAAACGATCCAAGTACATTGAGACCTAAGCTGGATGAAGATATCAGTTAGGGCAATTACAGACATTGTTTTGTCAGAGTAAATTTTTTAACCCCTCGAGAAAATCTTATTTGTAAACAACCAGTTGTATTGCAGTCTCTGTGTTTCATTCATTACAGGGAAAGTATTTGTTACTGTTGTGCCTTGTTATCTTTTCCAAAGGATTTAAAGGCAATGTAATATTAGAATATCAAAACCTGAGGATAACCTTTGTGTCTCAAGACTGATTAAAATGGAAGGTTGATTTAAATCAGATGTCTTGTCACAAGCCACATCCCGGTGCATAGGCGCTGAAATATCTGCGCCAGGTTGCTCTCTGTTTGCAGGCAGGTCGGAGCACACCTGGGTGCCAACCAAAGCCCAGTAGACGATGGACCGCAGATACATTTGATATGAGGCCCTTTTGATAAATTTAAGGTTCAATGATTGCACAGACCAAAGGTACATTGTGGCAGCATCATTCAAGGATTGTAATAGTTAATCATATTGTAAAAACTGCCACAATACTGCCTTCCTAGCTATACCCACCGTATGAATTTAGCTAGGATAGTTAGGTGTAATTTAAGCATAATCATCAAGTCTAATGGTCGAGTAAGGCTGTACAAAGAGAAATTTTTACGGGAGAGCCTGCATATTCTATTTTTTACTGTAATCAAAAACTTTGAATTCAGTTCATTCTCCAGAACCCTATAATTGTGACAAATAGATGAAAGGAGTTTTTGGCATCAAGCTTCCCATAACTTTCCCCTTGACACAAATCTTGCAGGTACCTTGACCAAGGAGTAAAAAACTCTTTCCTTGACTATTGTTAAAAAATTTACTCTGAATCCCTTTACTCTGTGAGGCAGTCTATCCACATGCTTGAAACTAAAATGTTTTACACAGATAGATGGGGTGATAACTCTTTACTTCAAATGAGCCACCAAATTTCAACAATAAGAGAAGACAACTTCTTAGCCTAAGATTTGCCCAAATTGATTTTAATGAACTGAGTACCAGAACAAATATGCAATACATATTTATAAGTGATGATGTAATAATTGTTGGAAATAAGGTTATATCGCTAACAATGTGGATTCATTATTCTTAGGTGGATCTGTGGGTGTTATTTGAGATTACTGTAATGTTTGTTGTAAGTGAGCACACCTATAATTCAGCCAGTTGAAGGCGATAAGTTGGCTTTTATTCAAATTGTGTAGCATGCCGTATGGTCATAACCTTTGTTTGTGATACCAACATGGCTAAGATAATTGTGAATACATATTCGGTTCTAATTTATATCACTTCGAATACTAAATCACATGTACGTAGTTTTGATTTTCATATTTTCGGAGTTGTGCTCACTCGCAAGCGAGAAGTGTCAGAATTACTCTCAAAGATAAACAAAGGCTAAAACAAAGGGATCTGAATACCCTAAAAATTTAAATATAAACTGTCTCCAATAACCCTGTTTCATCAATCAATGTTACATTTCCCTAGATATCAATCTCAACTAGGAAAATTAGCGAAGAGTGCTATGAGAATAACATCACTATCAGAAATGGTCGAATGGACCTAGTTTTCCTTAAAAGTTTTCTATAACTCACTAAATTCCATAAATGCAGTGAAAACTCCTTTATTACACTAATATTATTAGATTAATCATCAAAGCAAATTTTGCCCTTGCCAAATATTAAATACATATAATATAATGAAGACCAAATAGTGGAGTTGATATGCAAGGTATCAGAGCTTTTATTACTATCATTAAAATCATCCTCTCCCGAAATAGGACAGCTGTCATACATTTGTGAAACATCATTGGGACTGCTGGCAATAGATCAGATGAGAAATCCCACTGCAAAGAAGCTATCCATTGTCAGGCAAAATTATATTGCAACCCCACCAGAAACTTTCTTAAATTGTCAGGAAATCTCTTGAATTATTTGCCCTCAAGATCAGGTTTCGTTATTTGAGTTTTCCTCAAAATAACGAAACAAACACTCCTGTTTACTAGTTAATTTTATTTGCTTTTGGCCCCACTTTTTGGAAAAACTTAGGGCTTTTTTAAAGGTTACAAACTTGCGAAGGAGCAAACACGATTGGGCAATACATTGTAAAGATGAGAAAAGGTTTTCTTAAATACCCATACATAGTTTCTCTGACATTATATTTTGCAGTCTAAATAGGTTTGGATGTCCTTGTGATGCATGTATTACAGGAGGTAGCATTTACCATAAATAAATTGACTCGATCTAATTTTTTTTGGATATAATGGTTTATAGGTATTTCTTGTGATGCAGGTGTTGCAAAACAGATATGGAAGTTAATATATGAATGCTCGTTTAAACCCACAACTTTGCTTGCTTGAGAACCAATCGGTGTTGTTGAAATGTAGCCTACTTCCTATTTATGTTGATCATTCTCAAAGTAGATTTATATTACCAGACTCAAAAACTCTTTGAATATTTGAATGCTTCATTCTTGCGAGCGATCCCATTTGAAGTTTTGGGTTATGCAAATTCAGGAACGCATTCAAATGTCATCAGAGCAAAAAAATTTACCAAGCTTCAGACTATGGTATTAGCTGCTTGCCGTTGAGTGTTAAGAAAAGTGTTGAAAGTGAAAATGAATGTCGATATGGTTTTTGAATGTAGGTCATGTTACTATTGTTGGCTTGGGTATGAATTGGAAGGAGAAAATATAATCCACATGGATACCCATAATTTTCAGAGATGCTCATCATTTCATAGTGAGATTGACACACTGTCTCGAATCGCAAATTCTTCATTCCAATAAATTTTATAAAAAAAGTATGAAATGCGATCCACTACTGGGTACTTTACCACGAGCTGGCATAAGCCAGCAGTAGGCAGGGGATGAGATGTGCTATATCCCCTTCGCTATTCGTTATGGTGATGGATATAGTTATACAGAATTTACAAAGCAGTTTGAATGGGATTTAGGTTGCGAATAACCAAATACTTCTGCCAATGAGGGCATTTATGGACAAGACTCAGGTTGTGGCTTTAATCTATATACTGTATGAGTTGATAAAGAGATGTGTGATGCGATTCAAACCTTTCACAAGACAGTCCCTGCCTCTGTGTCAAGGTAAACCTATACCGAATACCTACTTCATAGAAACAGAGCTTATTTTCACGCATGCGGAGCAGCCTGCGAAGAGCTTAGGAAGATGGTATAGTTTTCTGATCACAGACAGGTTTCGCTGTCACATTATTATCCTGCACACAGCATAGCATTGCTAGGCAGACCATCAATTCAAACATAAAATCAACAAAAACTTAGCCTTAGTCGGACTCAAAGCCCTAAATAATTATTCAACAAGTTATATTTGATCAAAATTTTGCATTTTCATCCTTGTTTTGTCCTCAGGTCAGTTTACGATTCAGTGTTTGATTTTTAAAATAATGTTGGCTAACTCTTCTGATTTGTAAAAGGTTGAATGAGCAAACATTATTTCTTATTATTTCTAACGGTTTCTAGAGAAACCACCTATAATAAAAATAATTATGACGTGTATGTTAATAATGACAGAACACATCATTTAAAATCATTGCCATTATTTGCTCTTACAATAAACCATGTCAACATTTTTTTCAAAAAAACCTGGACCTTTAATTGATGCAACTACAGAGCCTGTGTAGAAATAAGTACTAATTTCATATTCGAATGACCATAATGACAAAAAGTCAATGTTATGCATTATTGGTAACCTTTAGCCAAACTGCGAAACATTCAGCTCCCTGTACTCCTTGTCAGAAACGCTGCCAAGGGAGCAGACCTCAAGTTCAAAACAGCACCTATAAAGGAGCAGCCACATGCCTTTGGAAAACTCTTGTGGAAGATCCAAAATATCAAAGGCATGCCATCCAACGAGTTTACAGGCCAGGTAGAATATTGGTTTCTCACTCATAGCTGTCCGAACATTTACTTGTTTCAATGTAATTTTCCTACTCTATCTTGTTTGAATTTACCCACGGGTTGTCAATGATATCGCAAATGTCAGTTCAGTTCAGTGAAACTATGAGAAACGCAAAGTTTTGTGGTTGTATAGGGAGTGTATTGCAGTTGAAAAATTGAAATTCTAAAGTTTAGCTAATCTAGGGTGACTCATAATATTTATTACCTATTTATTTGTTTAAAGAGGTTTTCTGGAAAGTTTACAGATAACAGAGTAGTTAAAAAGTAACTTGTTGACCTCTAACACACAACTTAATAAAAAAAAAGGGGTTATACACAAATAAATGATGATGTTCTAGAAATAGGAAAGTAAGCTGTATATGGCATTATAGAAAAAGAATATTATATATATATTATCATAATTATTGTACTTGTAATGATTATTAATAATGTATTCCTTAAAAGATAGTGGGTTGTCAGCCGTTTTGCATTTCAATCTGAAATTGTGCAGTAGATTTAAAAGAGCTATTTTGCCAAAATGTGTCCTGAAGGAAGGCTTTATTACTGAAAATTTACGTCTCAGGGAGTGTTGGCGTTTATTAAACTTTTGCACCAGGTGAATAATGCGCTTTGATGCTTTATTTGTGGCTACTTTCTTATGTGTAAATTTGTGAAATAGGTTATGTCTTCTACATTTTAGGGTGAGTAAGTTTTTAAGAGTGATCTACCAGTTGTGACACAGAACTTTTTAGGTGTAGATATTATGATTCTAATTTATTTATTCTGGTCTCTTTCAATTGTGTCGGATGTTTTTTGTGTGCCTTCTAGGTTGATAGATGAGCAGTATTCTAAGATAGATCCAACAAGAAATTTGTAAGTCATGTATCATATTTTTTTCAGATTTGAAAGTAGGTATACTACTCTGTTCGCTTTAGTTGCCGTTTCATTGACATTGATAAGGAAAGATAAATCAGTATCCAGGGTAACCCCCAGTTCATTGATAGAGAGTTTTGTCTCAATTTTTGAAGTTTGAAAACTATTCGGTAAAAGTTGTTAATGTTTCTTTTGGAAAATATGCAGAATTGTGTTTTTTCGATGTAGAGTCTCAATAAGTGGCTATGATACCAATCTGATGCTGTCTGTAGCAGAGTATTGGAGTATTAGATGCCTGACTACATTTAGTGGGGACTGAGAGTAAAGAGATTGAAATAAAAAGCTTACTCTTAATATCAATTTTTAGCTTGGTATATACCATATAGTTATATATATATTAAGCGCTCAAACGGTGGCGGGTTGCTGGTAGAGGCATTTCATTATCGTTATCGATAATGAAATGCCTCTACCAGCATCCCGCAACCATTTGTGCGCTTTAACTAACCAGTATCGTGTTATTGTGCAGCACAAAAAAAGAGTACAATTGATGATGACATTTAATTCACACAATTTATCATAAATTTATCATAACTTGGTTAATAATTGTATGACCCTGAAGCTATACACTACTTTTAGGTTTTATTGAGCCAAGGGGACAAATTTCCAATGTTCAGAGACTAGTTGGAAAATTTGGATATCAAAGTTATATTATTAATAGCATGATCAGCGGTATTCTACACAGAGCGAGAATGACATAAAGCTAACTGGTTAGTCAATGTCTACACAATAGTAATCAACTACTCTTGAACAAGATAATGGCAGTGGCATTAAACTACTGGGTGAAGAGCAGGATAAATTTGTATTCATCATAATTTGTTTGGTTTTTTTGTTAGAGTTAGGCACTGGTGTTGGCATTATGCTCTGTAAGATTGACAGAAACACATCGCTAGGTTGTGTTTTTATTATTTCATATTTCCGAGGATTTCATTTGCGATCACCTAGAAATTGCCTAACGTAAACTATGAAGCAACATCATCATGTATGTTGTTATATCAACCTCACAAAAACATTCATAAAGATGATTCTATATTGACCAAAAAAAAACTCACATCTACTGCTTGTTCTAAATCTCATAACACTACAGGCAAAACGGATTGGATTCTATGAAATTGGAAAATAACCCACCCTTCCTACACATTAAGATGAACCTCAGAAGCATTTAAAACATTTTCACCAGGATTGTCAAAAATAGCTTCAATTCAACAGTTAGAAACAGTTTATCTTGGAAATCAAAATCTCATCTGATTTATCAGCAATAGAGCATGATTTGGTCCTGTTTCACACTATCGAACAATAAATTGGGCATCAGCTCAACCTGCAAGATCAAATTTGTAATACAGTGTGTAGGCACTCAGTTATACATAAAACATATTACAGCGTTATACAAACTCAATCATATATATATGAACTCTTACCTCTGTAGCTGATTTACATGTGGTATTCCGTAGAGATCGAGCTCTATCAGATGAGGAGCTACCTCACATAGATTGGGAGGGATATGACCTCTGATGAGCATATGTGTGATATGGAGACCTCGAGCTGTCAGTTCTGATAATGACAGTGATTTTAGTGTCACATCACTAATATCAGGTACTTCATCAATCTCAGGTTCTCCAGTATGCCGGTACCAGATCTTATACTCTAGACAGCAAATAAAGAAAAAGAATAAAACAAAATGGACTTACTTAAGAGGGACTGACTGGTCGAGCCGAAGTTATCAATTACAAATATTTGGTCATGGGATCGGATACTTGATCCTCATAATACTAACCCTGTCCTCAACTTAGCACCCGTCCAATAGAAATCTCAAAATCAAGAATATAGTCCAGTCAGATGAATTACACAACACTGCACTTAGGACTATAATTGTTTCTCATTAACAAATTTGCTTGTCATCAGTTTTGTGCTAAAACTCCTACCTTGGGTCTCATCAGCTCTTGTATGGGTGTCTCTTGAGATACTTAAACGAGCCCCGAGCCTAGGTTCTTCATCCCGTGGCCTGATCTTAGGGGGCTTACTTTTATTGTTTCCCATGATTATCCCTCGGCACCTACAAGCTAAACGAGGTATAATAAATAACACACTGATATATGTGTATGTATACTGATTTTTTACTCTGTTGCCCAACCATGCATAATGAACATGAAGGGATCAGTTTGAGATGAAACACCAATGACTTCGAGACAATTGAGCATCTGTGACTAGAAATCAGAATAAGAAAATATGGTATCATATCATATCATATCATATCATCGTATCATATCGCAATTTTCATTACCAATATTCATCTTATGTTGCAGTTGACCAAATTTGATTTGATTATTACGCTAACTAACCTGCACCAAAATTTTCAATTGTCAAAATCTTAAAACAATAAAACAAGTTTACAATTACAATTAACACCGGCAATGCTTCCCTAACTCGCCGCAAACTTGGACGCCACCTCAGCCGCCCACTCTGTAGCCACCATTCTGGGGCCCACACTCAGTCGCCTACAAGACAATTGAGCATGTGCGACTAGAAATCAGAATAAGAAAATATCAATCAATCCAGTTGCAAAACCGTAATCCTATAGAAATTTTCATTACCAATATTCATCTTCTGTTGCAGATGACCAAATTTCATTTGATTAATACGCTAATTAACCTGCACCACAATTTTTAATTGACAAAATCTAACAACAATATAACATGTTTGCAATTGACACCGGCAATGCTTCCCTAACTCTCCCCAAACTGGGATGCCACCTCGGCCGCTCACTCTGTAGCCACCATTCTGGGGCCCACACTCAGTCGCCGCAAACGATTTATGAGGGCAAAATCCCCCTCTAAGGTTTTGAACTATAGACATTTTTCTGAGCTCTAATTTCAGACTCTATTCGGAGTTGTCCTGTTTGCAGTGTACAGCGTATCCCACAGGTCATAGGTATAGACATAGGAAAGAGGACTCAAAAAGCGCTTACTATAGAATAGAAACGATCAAATTCTGCCTGTTTTGCGGACAAATTTCTTGGAATTTTTCATGAATTTCGTCACTAAAATTGAGATTTATGAGCTTTTCAAGATTTTCGATTTTGGAATTGCTCCCCTGGCAAGTACACTCTGAAAAACATTCAGCACATAGCTAACCAGAGTAGGTTATTCACCCTGCAACTGGGCACTGCACATAAATACAAGTTGACACTGCAGGCAACACCAGCCACTAGCAGACTATGACGTTTACTTTATTATGATACGTTAGTATGATGAGATAATTTGTAGCAAAGAGAAGTCAAGCGTGAATCCCCCTTCTACCCTGTCAGACCAGAAATAATCTTCAGTCTGATAGCCAGCCATAGCTGCCACAAAACTCAGCAACAACACCTAGCAGCAACACTCAGCTGCTGAGATGTTCTCAGGCTGCATTTGAGGTATACATTTAGGCTCCCAAGACCTCTAAAACAAGTGTGATACATGGGTGGAACTTCAATCAACTCTGCTGAAAGAACCTTTGTTGACTTGGAATCATCTCAAAGTATCATCTCTAGTATTATTCAACCAGGCTGAAATAAACAGAAATCAAGTAATCAAACCTAGTCAACCTCACAGCCAACTGGAACTTAGATGAAGTACCATCAAATTCCCTGCCTTTGAAGTTGCTCCCCCTGTCGAACAGGCAGTAGCATACCGTTAAAGTTTGAGCAACTCAAATGAAGGCATAATTAATCATTTGATTACTTAGCGATTGGCTTGCTTAGAAGTAGCCAGGCTAGCTTGAAAATCCTGCAAGAAGAATTGCACGCAAATGCAAGCTAACACCAGAAACAAGCCACTAGCAGACCAAGAAAGAGTGACCTAGGGTGAAAAAACTTACAGCAAAAAAAAGTCAAACATGTGACAAATTAATTGTCTTTTCCCTCATGACTATGTTAACATGAGTTGCTTTACCTTGCTAATGTTCAGTAGAAAACTCTTTACATGATCTCTCTGTTTGACTGACTTATCTGTTATGGGGTTAAATTCCCAGTACGGTAGTAGACTGTCTACACTTCCTGATTCTCTAACTTGCTGAATTATCTGCATTGAACCGAACAATACGATACGGATAATAATGTTTCATTTTCCCAGTGAGAGCTCAGGAAAAATAAAGGAACTCTGCTATATATTCTGGTAATTGATGGTTATTCCCTTGTGGTTCCAAAAATTATTTTCCATATATTTCGAAGGCTACAGTAATGTTAACCGGTATGTAACAGGGGTGTATATGAATCACATAGCAGCCCGAGTTGTGAATGAGAAAAGTACATTCGTCTAATTCAGGATTCAGGATATTCTTGGCATTGAAACAATAAAACATTTTCATGCAACAATTTTGTTGCATTCCAAAAAGTCAAACAGTGTAATTCATTAATCATTTAATTATGTCTCCGTTTTCTAAAGGAATGAAACTTTATACTCCCATGACTAGGACTATCAGCATGAGATAAGCGAAGTATGTGATAGGCTGAGAGTGAAAACTCAATTGTCTAAAGCAAACATGAGAACATGTCACTGCCTAATACTGCCTGCTATCTATAGTTGCTAGTCTACACTGGGATTTCAATACAAGAGAGTCTAGTGAATATACTCAACATAGTCTGAGCCCCCAGACTTGTCTGCCCTTGAGTGCTATAAGTTAATCAAGGGGAGCACTAAAACTGCAATATCTATTGATTTCTATTCATGCCACCTACTATATTGCTCCAGGTATGAAAGTTTTCCAGTCAGACTCTGGGAAAAGTAGCCTTATGTTTGGGAAATACCCATGAGCAGAGATATTCACTGCCAAGTAGTGAAGAAAATGTCAGCAAGAATTTCTTTCATTTTGAATAAGGGCGGTCATTCATGACATTGACAACAGGTCATACAATGTGTATCATTGGACCCTAGGCTATATGAAGTAAGATTAATGTAGAAGTAATGAGAGGAAAAATCCAAGCATATCCTGCAAAGTGCATAGACTATACTCAACACAGTCTCTTATTGATGAGAACTTCATGTAACAACGGCTCATACTGAATCCTGACTGCTAAACATGTACATACCAATTTACCAATGCCGACAAAATGTAAAGATTATATTTATGTCCTAATGGACAATGGATTGACAACTTTCAATCTTGAGATAACAAGTGATAGCTTAGAAGTATTGCAACTGAAATTGTAAGGGCTAGGGTGAATGAACTCTTGCTAACACAAATTAAGAATCCAAACCAAACAATCAAAGTGATCCTCAGTGGACAATGACATCCGTGAACAACTAACACATGAGGCGAAAGCAGCTCACGGAATAAAACAATACTTAGGGCTGACTGCTTGCGCTGTCAAGCTAATGGTAAACATACCGTGGCCGCTTTGCAGTGGTAGGTCACTGGCGCTTCCTGGTTGTACAGTGGTTGATTAAAGAGGACTTAAAATTGAGATAGACAAATTTTTGCTCCCAAACAACAATCGATAGGGGCTTGATAAACCCCTTCCTCAAATTAATATAAAAAGTAAGCTATGCATATTTGGAAATATGCTATTAACTTTTAAATAGCTTGAAGATGTTTTGTAATTGGAAAAGCCGTACAACTCAAACAATAATAAATTGTTTATATGAGTGTTTTTCACGAACAACATTCCAGTATCACAATGAACATGACAAATCAAAAGATAAGCTAAATTAAATTTATTGGTATGATGATTGTCGTGTTCATAGAGAGTGGCACTTCAATTCTTAGCTCCACATGGTGCTGCTTTCTAATATTCAAGTATTGATGCGCTATGATCCCGTAAAAAGATACACCTTGAGACGTGATGTAAATCAGATTAGGCATGCCATTTAATATAAGTCTGAACAACAAATAGACCAGCAGTCTTTGAATATGATATGACAAAAAAAGGCTGCAGGCGACCTATTTATTCCCTTCACTGACTAAAGCGCCAAATCTTAATAATTATGTATGAAACCGAGCCGCCTACGGAAGGGATAAACAGGTTCACAATTCACTCCAGTCTTCAGTTTATTTACATTTAACCCCTTAACAAATAACTTTGACATGCAAGGCATTGCGGGTTCTTTTGCACAATCAAACAGAAATGTGAAACAATACACATATTTGTAAATTGTTGACAGCTATGTACCAGCAAGCCTGAATACTATGGTGGTAGTCACCAAATTTGCTGTTGTGGTCATCTGTGGAGGAAACATACAGCCCTGTCCTCATGAACTGACTATCCATTAGGTAGTTTCACTTTCAATTCGTCTCAAAGTTTTATCCATACCACACAGATTAAGTTGGACAAAAAGATAATGTGTCTCTCTACATACTAAATGTTTCTGCCAAATCTGTGAGTTTTATTGATATAAGATTTCGTCCCCTTTAAATGATTACTGAGAGCCAGTGCCAGTATTTGTTTATTAATAAAACAAGACAAATAAATGAATGTGCAGATGCTCTACTATACCTAGTTGTGACGGAGACAACCCAAGAAGTTTCCATTTGCTGCATCAACTTTGAGCTTAGAGACTGACAATCACTTTATTTGTAATGACCTCTCATACCCCTTCTGCCCATGATCATTGGTTAACATGAGTGTCTTACCTCCTCTCAGTAGGATGTTCGTCTACATGATCTCTTTGTCCGTTGTTCTAGGAGTTGTATATCCTATTACCACTTGTGGCCGTCTAATGGCTACAGTCTGTTTTTCTATTTCTCCATGTCTTTGTGTGGAACTTGATACCAAGGAATGAATGCCTGTCACACGGCACTGTCACACTTTCTAGGTGAAGTATTCCATCATATAGGCTGCAACCTAATTGGTAATTATGCGCTCCGCTCAGCAGTACTGGCTATAGTGAAACCCTTAGTTTACTAGCGATCTATCGACCTAGAAGGTTACACTTGAAGAGATTTGATGTTAGCATAAACACATGTGGGGCGTAGATGAATTGCATATTCCCCCTACTATCAGAACTAAGCATAAATAGACATTATTTTTTTACTACAGTACAATAGGTAAAGCTATAGTTTATATTGAGAACAATTGAAAATATGATTTCTTTTGCCTCGAAATATTGTTCACCGGCTTTTTTAATATAATACTATATTTTATCTACGATATTATCACCTTACAAGGGTAACACTACAATTCTGATTTATGAAAGAAACGAAATTTAAACTTTTATAATAAACATATATAATCATGACAATACTATACTATCAATTTATGTCCATGTTATGAGTTTTGGAAGGAACAATACCCAATGTCCAAGGAATCTAAGTGGTCTTCACAGGGATTCGTTATACACCCCTGGCTAAAATAAGAAAGTAAGCAATGCAGGACTTGGAATCAACTATTCAATAGAACAAAAGACAGTAATAAGCCGTTGACAACGCAACAACACAAAATTTGATAACACAAGTTTCTATGCATGCTTTTCATTGTTTTCAAATTTCTAAAGCCACATACTATTCATGCGGATATGTACGCTGAACATAAATAGAACTATTTTATGCTTAGCCTGTTAGCATTTGATCAGATTTTGAAAGCAGGCAGGGCAATACATACTTTCCCACTATTGTCTTGTGATTTATGTGGCAGCCCTGCAGCCGCTTCAGTTTTCAAGCTAGCACAGCCTGGCCTTATAACATAAATTGCGTTTTTCAGATTCTGTGTTTTCATTGCCACGGGCTTCTTACATTCACTAAGGAGTCCGCGCTTAGGCCCAGCTGGCAACCCAAAGGAATTTAAATTTGTAGAATAAAAGTTAGTTACCTAGTGAAAGAGACTGAATGTTCGATTTAGAATAACCTAGCTGCCCTACTGTGCCAATTTCGCCTCCACAAACGGTGGTTATTTCGTAAACACTTATCTTTGATGTGTTTGTTTGTCTAGTGAGCTCCACCTCTCAAAGTTTTTTTAAGAAACATGTGGTACAAGAACAGAAGTGAACCGCAGCCCTAGTAAAAAACGGCTTATAGTTCCTATATATTTCTCAAGTACAAATATGGATCTGCGATTGGGGGAGATCAAATATTGTGGACAGAGTTGTGAATGAGAAAAGTACAGTCAGGCTCACAAACTGCCTAAACCACACGGGCACCAATACTATGCGCTACTCTCAGAACTCAGGCTAATCTCACAAACAGCCTAAACTACACTGACGCCCATAGCATACGCTTCTTTCAGAACTCAGGCTAATCTCACAAACTGCCTAAACAACACTAAGCCCATAGCATCAGCTACTGTCAGAACTCAGGCTAATCTCACAAACAGCTTAAACTACACTGACACCCATAGCATATGCTACTGTAAGAAATCAGGCTAACCTCACACACTGCATTACCACACCGACCCCCATAGCATAAGCTCCTGTCAGAACCCAGGCTAATCTAACAAACTGCCAAAACTACACTGAAGCCCATAGCATAGGCTACTGTTAGAACTCGGGCTAACCTCACACACTGCCTTAACCACAATGACACCCATATCATACCATCAGAAGAAGTCGGGCTCACAAACTGCCTAAACTACACTGACGCCCATAGCATAGGCTACTGTCAGGACTCAGTCTTATCTCACCGACAGCCGAACCTACACTGACACCTATAGCATACGCTACTGTCAGAACCCAGGCTAATCTCACAAAATGGATTAACCACACGGACACCCATATCATACCGTCAGAAGAAGTCGGGCTCACAAACTGCCTAAACTACGCTGTCACCCATAGCATAGGCTACTTTCAGAACTCGGGCTAACCTCACACACTGCCTAAACCACACTGACACCCATATCATACCGTCAGAAGAAGTCGGGCTCACAAACTGCCTAAACTACACTCAGTGGCGTATATTACCAATCACGGCCCCTAGATTTCTGTGAATGGCTGAATAGCTCAGTGTGTAGAGCGTCTGCCTAATAATCACTGTTAATCAGATTGTTGTGGGTTCGAATCCCATCAAGATCAGTTTTTTTCAAATGGGTGCTTTATAACTGGAGCATTTTTACCGTAATCTTCTACTGCTATTGAGTTGTTTTCTGAAAGTACCCAACAGCTCAGTGAGCTATTGAAATACCTCTCTGCTTGCACTATTTTGCTACCGATATGCAAAAATTTCTGTGGTGGGAGGGCGCTTAAGTGTGGATCGGGCTGTGCCCGATCATTATGCTCATCTCTAAAAAGTCAGTGAAAGAATTTTTTTAGAATATACGCCCCTGACTACACTGACGCCCATAGCATAAGTTACTGTCACAACTCAGGCTAATCTCACAAACTGCCTAAACTATACAGACACCAATATCATACTACTGTCACAACCATATCATACTGTCAGAAGAAATCGGGCTTACAAACTGCCTAAACTACATTGACGCCCATATCATAGGCTACTGTCAGAACTCAGTCTTATCTCACCGACAGCCTAAACTACACTGAAGCCCATACCATACGCTTCTGTCAGAACTCAGGCTAACCTCACGCACTGTCTAAACTACACGGACACCTATATCATACCGTCAGAAGAAGTCGGGCTCACAAACTGCCTAAAATACATTGACGCCCATATCATAGGCTATTGTCAGAACTCAGTCTTATGTCACCAACAGCATAAACTACACTGAAGCCCATACCATACGCTTCTGTCAGAACTCAGGCTAACCTCAAGCACTGCCTTAACCACACTGACACCTATATCATACCGTAAAAAGAAGTCGGGCTTACAAACTGCCTAAACTACACGGACACAAATATCCTACCGTCAGAAGAAGTCGGGCTCACAAACTGCCTAAACTACAATGAAGCCCATAGCATGGTCAAGGTCGCTTGAACAGGCTGACTGACCAAAAACCAGCTCTCTCAGTTTTAAGTACTTTTATCTATCAAATCAGCTCAAATCATTTTACCTTCTACACTCACTAGTGGATTAAATACCATGGAACACTCAGAGAACTTTCTTATCCATCAGTATTGTCTCAGTGAAGATACATTCCAGGTTGAAGTATCAAGGTGTTGCATATTCGACCCACTTGGGGCCGGATACCCGAGCAGAACAGACACAACTATTTTATTCATTTGGCTCATGTTTATTTTGTATGGAGTTAACTTCTTCCGGTTGAGGAAGAAGGCAACTCCATACAAAAAGTGTTTTGTTTACCTAATCAAATTTATCCACAACATTGTTCTTTAGAATTTTGTTACAAGCAGATGTTAGTTCGATTTACTAATGACTCATAGTTGAGATGCCTTTCGACATTAAAATAAGACTTTATTTTGATTAAATGGTGGAAATAAGTTCAAACAGTCATTGTAAAAAATAAACCATGCTCTAACATACCGTCAAAGTTTCCTGTGCAAAAGGTCAGAATAGGTCAACTCCAAAACAGTAAGTCGCAGTATGCTCCAAAATGGTAATACGCTCCAAAATAATAGTAATACGCTCCAAAATAGTAATATCAAAATATTGCAGAGTGATATGCTGCTGAGGGCTCTCCAAAAAGAACTGACCCGCCTTGATGTTCCCCCGGTTTTATATGCACAGGGGTTCACCACGGCGGGCGCGCATGGCCAAAAAACCGGAGATTGCATTTGCCCATCCTCTTGACAAAAGCGGAGATTTGATCCAGATTTTGTTTCTGATAAAAAGTCTTTAATTATCTATATCATTTAAATGTCAGCGCCTAATCCCCTCCAAAAAGGCGGAGGTTGGACTTTAGTTATATACATTATTCTGAAGTGGTTGACGTCAACTGGTATCACCTGGCTCCATTCTCTTTATCTGAAATCTCCTGAGCTGTGAGAACGTTTAATCCCCTCCAAAAAGGCGGAGGTTGGACTTTAATTATATACATTATTCTGAAGTGGTTGACGTCAACTGGTATCACCTGGCTCCATTCTCTTTATCTGAAATCTCCTGAGCTGTGAGAACTTGAGATCTCACAGCTTCTGCCCTCCCTTTTTATTGACTCTCCTGAGTCATCAGAGAAAGCTGTGAGGTTATCTCACAGCTTCTGCCGCTCCTTCTCCTGACCCTCCTGGGTCCTCCAAAGAAAGCTGTGAAGTTATCTCACAGCTTCTGCCGCTCCTTCTCCTGACCCTCCTGGGTCCTCCAAAGGAAGCTGTGAAGTTATCTCACAGCTTCTGCCGCTCCTTCTCCTGACCCTCCTGGGTCCTCCAAAGGAAGCTGTGAAGTTATCTCACAGCCTCTGCCGCTCCTTCTCCTGACTATCCTGGGTCCTCCAAAGGAAGCTGTGAAGTTATCTCACAGCTTCTGTAGCTCCTTCTCCTGACCCTCCTGGGTCCTCCAAAGGAAGCTGTGAAGTTATCTCACAAAGGCAGCTCACTCTTATGTCAACAGGAAGTGATTTGTCAACCTCAGATTAAGTCAAGGCAAGATAGCTCTTAATTACAGTCGTGATGTTTTGCTACAGTTCTCTAACCATAAATGTTTTGACACTGTGAAAAGCATAGCACCTCACATTCCATCAGCCTTAGTACACCGACAACGGGGCAAATGTGGAGGTAAGAATAGAAAAGCTGTTGTTCAGAAAAAGCTATGCAAGATCAATAAACAATAAAGGTGACGAACTTGATGCTCTAATTAATTACCATCATGCATATTATGCATACTTCACTCCACTCCACTCCACTCCACTCCACTCCACTCCACTCCACTCCACTCCACTCCACTCCACTCCACTCCACTCCACTCCACTCCACTCCACTCCACTCCACTCCACTCCACTCCACTCCACTCCACTCCACTCCACTCCACTCCACTCCACTCCACTCCACTCCACTCCACTCCACTCCACTCCACTCCACCCCACCCCACCCCACCCCACCCCACCCCACCCCACCCCACCCCACCCCACCCCACCCCACCCCACCCCACCCCACCCCACCCCACCCCACCCCACCCCACCCCAACCCACCCAACCCCACCCCACCCCACCCCACCCCACCCCACCCCACTCCACTCCACTTCACTTTAGCATAGGCTACTGTCAGAACTCAGGCTAATTTCACATGCTATATATCATATTGTCAGAAGAAATCAGGCTTACAAACTACCTGAACTACACTGACGCCCATAGCATACGCTTTTTTCAGAACTCATGCCACTCTCACAAACTGCCTAAACTACACTGACGCCCATAGCATGAGCTACTGTCACAACTCAGGCTAACCTCACACACCGCTTTAACCACGCTGACCCCCATGTCATACTGCTCTCAGAACTCAGGCTAACCTCACACACTGCCCTAACCACACCGACCCCCATACAATATCATACTACAAGAAGAACTCGGGCTTATCTTACAAATTGCCTAAACTACACTGATGGACATTGTTAGCTGCCAGAACGCACGCTAATCTCACAATCTGTCTAAACTGATTTGCACTGAACTGAATGTATTACATGTTATACATATTAATCAGACCAGTGCTATCACACACAAATGAACAGCTGTATCAACTTTCTCGCGATTGATCCTCCGGTGAATTAGAAGAATGGCGAATTGACAGAGGGCTCGCTGATCTCGTGTTGGCGTAAGTGTTTTAGAACAAAATTATACACTCTTGAAACCTGGTAAGTTTGAGTGTGTGTCATACCTCATGATGACTTTGAATATGAAAGTTTAATTCCTCAATTTATTATAGTCAAAGTAGCTGTGTACTGACTTTCCAGTCCAGAGTAATTGCTATACAAAATTCAACCCGCTTCAAAATGAGGCAAAATGCCATTTTATGACAAAGTTATTATCTTAATAATACTAAAATGTGGTTCGTAATGAGAAAACAGAGAGGCTTGTTTATAATAAAATATAATTTTTTGTAACATTGTAGGTGTTGTTATGTTAAGGCAGAGAGTTTCTGGTAACATCAAGCAGCTCATTCCAAGGTCAGTCAGTATCTATCAGTATCTACCGAAACATCAGTTATCAGATAAGTGTTTGAAGGACAATGTGGTGCCATATTGTCAAAAGTTTCATTCACTTATGGCTCATCGTTTTAAGTGGTGCTAAAAAACGCAAACATAGTCTAATGTTTCTTTTGAACACTATGGACAGGTTTGCAGGTGCCAAGCTCTTGTGTTCTCTGTAGTGATCCCTTTCGAGATCATCAAGTTTTGCTTGGCACCTTGACTCCACAGCTTTTAATTTATCTTTTATTTCCTTATACAATAGTTGGTATCCTACTTTTGCAACTCTGTTTTGGGGGTTCTTCTTGCATTCTTTTCGATTTTTTAGGTAATTGTTTAATTGTAGTGCTGAAGTTTTGACCTAAAATGTCCATAACTCTATCAACGCTTGCTCATCTAAAAAGAGAATTCACGTCATAATCAAATCTGACAGTGTTTATATTGCAAAAGATAAATTTACTTGTTTCTATTATTTAGGGATGAAACTCATTGACACAATTACAAACAACATCAATACAGTAGATGGTTGACTGTCGTGTGTGATGCCTACTAACTGAACTTACTAAGGGCTACCTAATCATCCAACGTCTAAAATCATGTGAGTTTTCTTGTTGCAAACTATAGTTCCCTAGTTGATCCACAATACCAAACACAGTGTTAGCAGCATCGAACTGCTAATGGTCCTGTTAATATGAGTAAAAAATTTATGCTCACCCGCTGTCCAGGTTTGTCCATCTTTTTTGCCCTTGCCATCATGAGCTAGAAATAAAAATATCGACTAGTAGCATAAAACTTGTGTCATTTGGAAGCAACAGTTTGTACCAGCTATCAAATTCACATGTTGGGCATGAGGCATTATATCAACTCGCTATGAAACCGGAACTCAAGATCTATGTCAAAAGACGCTTTGTTATGATCATGAGGGAGTGAGGGTTTTTTTTGTCATTAAACGAGGTGAGGCAGGGATCAAATCTAATGCGTTGGTACAGAAATAGAGAGCTGACACTGATTCAATATTTACCATATTCCTACCTCATAGCACATTTAACCCGAGCTGTTCTCTCTTGGCCTTTATAACCATGTAACCCATGATAGATGCATATGGACATGATAGACTTGATATATATTTATTTTTACTTACCAGTAGCCGAAACTTCAGGAGAGGCAGGTACATCATCTGACTTTCCTATGTGAACAAGAAATCAGAAGTCATTGAACAGCGAAAGTTATAGGTAAGTAAACATTTTATTTCTCTTGGGTGAACCTAATGGTCGCATTACTATCCATTCTCTTGGCCTTTATAAACATTTAATCAAACAAAATATATGCTCAGTTCATTAAAAGTATTGGCTGATTTTGGTGATTATCTCCTCCTGACCAAACTTTGAACTTCACTCTAGGGAAGTGTATTTAACATGGGTGAACTAAACCAACACATAATTATGTATTATACCAATATAAACCCAATGAGCCACAATAATATTTAAAAAAATATTATTTCTCAAAGAAATCTACAAAAAACAGCCGTTACTATCAAAGTAATGTATCGCACACCTATTTCCAATAGTCCGATTACTTGCAAATTTTTTTTAGTTATTCAGAATAGGTCTGTCCAGATATTCCGATTTTTGCATCATTGTAAGTTGCATGCAAGCAAAATGTAACATGTATATCTGTTTTTTGAAAGTATGCCTGATGTGTGCTTACGATTGCGCATTACACCAGAGACCTTAGCCTTTGATATACTCTCTTTGTCTAAACAAAGCCTCTTCTATAACAAGCTTTCAATTCAATCGATGTATGAGGCACAATAATCCTATGTCCCAAATGCAGCAAGTACAATTATCTGCTACTGGTAGCCTAATACTGTGATTACCAAAGATTATAAATTGTTAATACTACATTTTACAAAATATTCTGATCAAGAATTACATGATTCGAATTCAGTAATTTAGCAGGAAATCTCATCATTCAACTTCAAATGTGGAAATAAGTCTTAGGCACAAATGGTCTTGATTGGTTTCCCATCTAATTCAATAATTAATATCTCAACAAAATTTTTATTCATGTGTAGTTTAGTTGTAATTTCATGTATATATAGGTTTTTTCACCTTTGTCAAACATTTGATCGTCTAGAAAGTGCTGGAGTTTTATAATATTCAATCGACTTGCTCCACGACCAGTAGAGCCTCCTGAGTCAAGCTACTAGAAGTGCATGGCAAGCTAGTGCAACCATAGTCTAAGTGATCAGACTCCAAGGCGCAGGGAGTTGCTTGCGCAAACTATAATAGTTTGCGCAAGTAACTCCCTGCGCCTTGGAGTCTGGGCACTTAGACTAGTGCAACCATGATGCGAATGGCTATTATTATTATTATTATAATCTCACATGACACATGCCTCCAAAATATACTGACTCTGTGGGTTCGGAAAGATCTTCTTTGAAATTTTGTGATGGCTTATTTAGTCAACACAAACGGGTATGAATCTTTCAATTTAGAAATTGTGGTTAAAATAGATTATATTTTATTAGCTTCGATTGTTTGATGCAGAAAGCGTGCTATCAAGAATGAGATGGATTTAAGAGTTGGTGACATACGTTAGAGTGTCAGTTTCACAGCGCGCATGCGTTTGAGGTCATGGGTTTTGTTAGCCCCGAGAGCTTGTCAATTGGGATGCATGGGTTTCTCTTTGATTATAGATTATAGCAAGAAGCTGATCTATGAATACTGAATTGCAATCTAACTATTATGATAAATGGAAGGTTACCAAAATATGTGCATATCTTGGCACTGAGCATAGGGATTCATAAGTTAAAATTGAGATAGGAGCTGGAAAGTGTTTGGGGTTTGGGGTTTGGGGTTTGGGGTTTGGGGTAATTCATTATGCTAGCAATATCAATTGTAAGCAGAGGCTGTACACGCAGCATTCTTCTCATTGAGTGTTATCATTTGTTGCTATTCACAATAAAATATCTAATTGTGTGGCTAATTAAAATTGTTTTTAAAAACAGGAGGACACGCTATTGTTTGGTGACAAGATTGAGTCAACATAATCTCATAATTGTGTTGGTTTGTGATGGTTTGTGTTGTTGCAATGTCTCTCTGTTTAGTCATACAATCAAAAGATTTACTATGTAGTGCTCTCATATTTACAGGTAGGCATACTAGTAGTGATTGCTTATTTATTTATTTATAGAGGCTTACAAAAGGATGGCTAATAATTTAGGTTAGCACAATACAATTTTGAATATTATCATGGGCTAAGGCCCCTGTAACTCCTTGCTCTCTGTATGGTATCACAACCATTAACACAGTGAGCAATATCCTCATGACAGTAGATACAATAGTAAAAACCTTCCATACTGTGATTTATCTAGATACCCAACTAACTATATTGACTTCAAGCTGTTGATGGCATATGGCCGAGGAGCTATTGGTGACTGCATTTGGAAAACTTCTAACTCAAATTAAGCTGCAAAACAAAATCCCTCCCCTGCCTTCTCTGGTCTTCTCCTGATTGATTTGATTGATTTATTACATATCACAGACAATATTATTACCAGGGCTCTCAACCACTCACATTTAGCCCGAGTTACTCAAATTTTTGGGTTCAACTCAGGCTTCTCAGGGGATTTTAAAATGTGAGCTAAAACTCAGATTTTGCTCGTTGGCAGAGATGAATAATATATAAACAATGCTAAATGTTGCCTTACAATAATTTATGTCATATTATTAATGAATGATCAGGTATTAGATTCTAGTTGTGATAAGCTATGCTCTCACTGCGCTACCTATTCAAGTCATTTATGTGAGATTCCAATTTGTATTTGAGAACGCTTTTAAAATTTAGCTTGTAATGAACTTGACATGATTGAATGAACCTAGTCTTTAATTTGAATATCAACACATTGCACCCAACTTGCCTTTCTGTCAAAGCATCTCGGTTCAGACTGAGATGACATCAAACTTTTGCATGTGAATAATGTGTGGTATTTGTTCTGGGTATTTGATTTCATTTGTGATAAGCTATGCTGTTATTGCTCTCCCAGTGATTTGCAAATAGATTATTATGGCTAAATAGAAATTTGAATTTTAGGAATGTTAAAAAAGTCATTTGGCAGGTGAACCGGATAAATCCAGGCAATGATTTCAATAGCATCACATTACATCAATTATATGCCTTTCTACCCTGCAGGGGCGTATATTCTAAAAAATTTCACTCTCTGACTTTTTAGAGATGAGCATAATGATCGGGCGCAGCCCGATCCACACGCCGTAGGCGTGGCGGGGAGGGTGTGGGAGGGGCGCTTAAGCGGCCTCCCACCACGGAAATTTGCATATCGGTAGCAAAATAGTGCAAGCAGAGAGGTATTTCAATAGCTCACTGAGCTGTTGGGTACTTTCAGAAAACAACTCAATAGCAGTAGAAGATTACAGTAAAAATGCTCCAGTTATAAAGCACCCATTTGAAAAAAAACTGTCCTTGATGGGATTTGAACCCACAACAATCTGATTATAAGGCAGACGCTCTACACACTGAGCTATTCAGCCACTCACGGAAATCCGTGGGCCGTGAGTGCTAATATACGCCACTGCTACCCTGGCGGCTCGATTCGTCAGCCTTTAAAACAATATTTTTACAAACATATTTTTACATCATGGGGATTCATTTTGACCTGTGGCGATGGCCTTGGTTAGTCCATACGAATTGGTTCATCTGGATCAAATCTAAAATTATTTACGATTTTATGTTTACAAGCAATGCTCTAGGTTTTTATTGATTTACTAGCTATCACAAACATGAAATGTTGCGAGAAAAGGATGCATATACTTTGTCATTAAAGGAGCTTGCTACTAATGTATGGAACTTGCATTTGAGGGCATCGCTCTAGGAAATTTTGTATGATGTGATGCTCATCAGCAGAACAGCACAATAATATCGAGGTCGCCTACGTCAAGCCTCAAATTCTTGGCAACATTAAAAACTTTTCTTAGTAATTTCTTGTCTATGGTACATATGCTCGTGTGCAAAACAGGCAGACAATACATCAAGAGGGAAACTACAAAACTTTTGAACATCATGGAAGCTAATGGCTTTGTACTTAGATGCAACTTAGATTAACAACATACATTCTTTGACTTGCTTTGCCAGCTATTCTTTGCACATAATCTTCAAATCCCAGGTATTTCACCCGACAATGTTTCGGTACCATCTCAGACATACCCTCAGTTGTTTATGCTCAGGGCGTTTTACACCATTAAAGTACCACTATGGGACATGCTAATATCAAAACTAAGGTTTCGAATCCTCCCAGGTTGAGAGCCCTGATATTTCATAATCAAATAGTAACTAAAAACCAGATGTATTTTATATCTGATATCATATGCCTTCATAATAACAATACCACTACTATTAAGGCTTCTTTGAGGGAAGCACTGCCCAATCTATTCTTAAAAATTTTACTTGAAAGACAGTAATTTATGTTTGAAACAACCCTAATAATCTTCAATAATTTTTAATTGACATTGTTTCCTCAATCAATCCTTGTTTAACATGTGATAGTGTCAGGCCTTCTTGTGTATTTCTTAGGATTGAAATATTTCATAATTGTTTGATGGGTATCCCTGGCTTAAATTTAATTCATATCACTGGGCAAGGTCGGTTGACACAAGTACCAGTAGATGAATTATGCGTCCTCATTTAATCCCCCACTCAAAAACTTTGACCCCATCCAGCAAAAATTAGAACCAGTAGTATTGAATTTGGATTGGAAATAGTAAATCAAATATCTATCGCTACCTATTCTCTTGCTATCTTGCAAGTATAAGGGTTTACGGAGAGTTATTTAACAAGATTGACACAATCTGCTTGGTGCTTGTAGTTTGAAATAAAATCTGTATACAGGGAGTACTTGTATGCTGGTATAATTTCTGATATTTGGAGACATTCAATTTTGATCCTAGATTCTTCCTCTGTAAAGAATTCTCTCATTTAAGTTTGTATGTTTACCTGGATACAAGGACGGATTATGATAAATTAGGCAAAGTGGGATAACTTCTAATTCATATTAAGTACGACATTGTATGAAAATGAGAAGATAACTCTACAGCAACTTGAAGCCAAAATACTTTTAATGAACTGAGTGGCTCAAAAAATGGTGTACCAGATTCTTACAGTGCAAAATTTTTGTTTTTTGGTACCGGCTAACAAATTCATGCGGCGGCATTATAATGAATGTTTAATTCATACAGATTTTTATATTTTGGCCATTATATAAGATATACTGCCTGAATACAAGCTGTAGCAGGAAAAAAATTATTTGTGGTGAGGCTGTATACTGACTCTCGTGATCCTGACTGGGCATGTAGATTTATTGGTGAGGCTAAGTTTTTTGCATGACAATGACAGACTTGGATGTACTTATTTTTACTTTCCAGTAGCCGAATCTTCAGGAGAGGCAGTTACGTCATCTGACTTTCCTATGTGAACAAGAAATCAGAAGTCATCAAACAGTGCAAACTATAGGTATGCGTTTCTGGTCTAGAACAAATTTGGTTATTTCATAGCAAATAGGAAATTCACAGTCAGTCACCATTCACAGTGGAATCTCATAAATAATAGAAAATAATAAGTCCAACACATCACCATTATACGAGAATATTTTCTACATCAGCATTATAGGTTCCTTGTTCCTGTGACAGTGCTTGATCGCCGTATAAGATTGGTTCGACACTTTGATATTTGTTATGCAATGTTGTATTCCTCAAACAGAGCTTCATTAAACCCGCTAGCCTTATGTCACTTGTCTCAGGAACAGGTTATATCAGGTAAAATAATTTAACATGCCAATGTTTCATTGTTGATTTGTTTTCAGCACCTACCTGAAGCTATATCAGTTGAGATGTTCTTGAGGAATACTTCAACACGTGATGTTGACTCTGTGGGAGGTTTGACAGCATCCAGTGATAATCCTTCTACGATGCCTGCAAAATGAACGGCACCCGATGTCTATATGAGCGGTAAGTGATACCCGTTGGTCACAGTCTCAAGTCTCAAGAGCATGGCAAATAAGTCTTCATGTGGTCAGAAATCCTGAAGACTCAAGTCCGGTCTTAAAACTTGAGAACAAATTACCTGACTCAGTCTGAATGTATTAGCAGGCTTGAGATTATGTATTATGACAAAGTGATATCAAGTCCCTTTATGCTAAACTTACTTTCGTCTTCACAGTCAGTGTCACTATCGTAATGGTCCTCACCATCCTGACAATCTAACTCCTTTATCTCATCTATCTCCCTACCACCTAGGGCTGGATCTGAAATATTCACACTCTTGTCGTAACCTATTCGTCACTTCACGTCAACGTCACTTGTAACATTGAGCAATATATGTGACATTTGAAAGATAAAATGAAATAACTAAATTTCCTTTGTTTAAAATCCTCACCCTCAGAATATCCAAAAAGGTCTGTTAAAACTTCGAATCCAAGGCTCTCATAGTCTCTCTTGATGGATACCCAGTGTCGCTCGGCCTCCTTTTCCACCTGTTTCATATTGCAATCCCTAAAAAAAATTTTGGTCTCTATATTTTAAAGAAAAAATGAATTCAAACATATCAAGAGCCACAACGGACCTTTCAAGTTAACCTTTGACAAGCCTTACTTTTAATCTACAACACTATTTATCTCATAATGGAAATTGAGGTCACAAACTAACTAACTCTAACTCTTATGATAGCAGCCATTGTGAGGTCTTAATGACATAGATTTCATGCAATCAATGCACTATGAAAGTAAACTCTTCCCAGTTAATGGCCAGATTAATACGCAACCCTAAATATTGTTTTTTAATGAAATATAATATACCTCATGTTACGGACACTTCCATGTCCACAGACACTATCTTCTTCACTGTCATGAAACACGATAGCCCCATTCTCTAGAGTAGTGTACCAAACACCTGGCCTATGCTTAATGTAGTCAGCAATACGTTTTAAATGTCCATACGGTTGCCATCTGTAATAAAGTAAAATATTTGTTGCAATGGAATGCATTCAAATCTACTCCGGAGTTTTTAGCGTCTTGTCTTATCTATCCAAAGCTATCTAGTGATACCAAAAAAGTATGAGGTGTTATTATCTTACTACAGCAGAGTGAAATGATATCCTGGCTAGACTGCAGTATGGGAGCCTCTCATTCCATTCATCAACTTACCTTGTTCTCTGACATAAACTTTCGTGTCAGAATCGTTCTGCTGTTTTTTGGTTTACTCAGTCTCAAATCTGCTGCTGCCAGAGATACCATTGAGTCCTTAGATTTAGAAGCTGTTGCATCAATGATGATCTTGTATCGTCTCTCTTCATCTTCAATGGCACTCCTAGACTGCATGCGAGTGATAGATGTCAGCAGATAGTTCATATCCTGACGATTACTACATTCCCCAAAGCCTCTGCAATCGCAAATTGGTTAAAAAATGTATTTACCATCTCAACCTGCCAATGTTAGGTTGTAATGAAAATGGATCAGTAAAGCACTGCACATAATTTTATAGAGTCATGTCCAACTATGAACATGTTATCAAATTATTTATTCTTAATTCTTAATTGCTGCACTAAGCAAGCAAAATACTTTATCATTGAAACGTCAAACCTGAGGTTTGTGGAGTTCCGATAAACATAATCAAGTCATGCTCCCTGGTAACATATCAGATTCAAAATCTGTTCATATGACTCTCTATGATCGAAAAACCTCATTTAATGATTTCTTTTAAACAATAATTATAAGAGTCTCCATGTCTATTTGCAATGTGGTCTGATATAAGAATCAACTCTGAAACGAAACAAAGTGTCATAGAATAAATATATGCATATTTTTTCTCACCATGTTTGACACCAACTAGACTACTTACTGATTACAAGCTCACCTGTTGTTTTGATACTTGTCTGCTAGCAGATGCTGAGTCAGGTTTATCAGGCCTAGCCTATAGTCGCATCCTCGCATAAGTGGCTTTTGACCTGAAAATGAATGATGGAGTTGTAGAGCGGTTCAGCAAAATCCGTTGAAAAGAACAAGATGTGAATAACAAAGATGTTTAGGTAAGTGCCTCCCCAAACATGACCGGTTAATCTCAACCTCAATCAAGCATTTATGTGAGGATGTCGTCCATCGAGATCATTATAGTTATATTTGTGCCAAGGTCCAAAAACTTTGAGCTTGACCTCTGTGTCAGCTTTGTCATCAGATCATGATGGAGATGTAAAACAGAATATCTCCACTTATTCATTCTTTTGTCCAGCTAATAGTGAAGCTCAATGCACCACCACACATATGACCCACAAAAAATCATGTCTTAAATCCTCTTAAATAATCATGTTGGGCATCCTTAACCCAATAGTAATTAATGGTAGATGAAATAGCCTGACATGGTCGGACAACTCCAATGCAAAGATCTGCCCTACACACTGATAGCCACTATATATGTATATATATATATATGAATGACTCATTGTCCATGGTTTTTATGGGTACAATAGTGGGATATAAAATATATGACACTGTATTGCACATATGTGTGTATATATATATATATATATATATGTACAATCCAGTTTTTCTGCGCTGATTAAAGAGCATTGCATTGATTCAGTATCAAGTCACCTAGGATCTTACCTGTATAGGCAGCACAAAACTCTTTCATGGACTTCCTCAATGCCTCATTATCTATCTGCCAGTGCAGCTCTTCAAAAATCACTGCAATGACATTCTTCATATCATGGATTGGCTCACACATGGCAACTTTATAAAGCTCTAGATTGAGGTCTGATAGGGTGAGCCCCTCTGTTAGTAAGGCAGGTAGCTAGGTCAGACCTGTAATATAATAATAACATTGATATCACCAATGTGTAGACTAGCTGTGGGTTTGTAGGCCGATGATTTTACGATTGACATATAGTTGCAGTGTTGCTGACGGCGTTTGTTCAAAGCTTACCTCTTAACTCCTTCGCAAGTTTAGCTTTGACCTTGTCCCTTAGCCATGTCGGTGGCACATCTCGACCTCTGCGCTCGAACTCATTGATGCACTCGTTTTTCTGTTGAAAAGATGTATAATGTTTTACAGTTACCAGTTTATTATGTACAGGAAATGTATATCATGAAATCCTAAATTGTTACAAAGCCTTTTTTTAAATTCATATTCTGATACTGATTTTATGAATCTATTGGCGGCATGATTTGTTTTCGAATAATTGGATGTTGCTTTTTGCAGGCAAGTTGTGTAACTCACCTTTTTCGAAGCTCTGAAAGAGTATTCCGGTTTCCGGTCTCCAAAATGTGTGATTCTCTCCTCTAGGCTGGAGAAATATCCGAACTTCAGACATGAGTCTGAATGCCTGAACGTCTGACAATGAGCTCTGCACCAGCAGGGATGATGGCTCTTTGGGCCTAACTGGCCCACCTCGAAGGCTCTAGCCGGTATGTCACCTGTTGTTGAGTGAAAAATTTTTGTATCTATCAAAGTTATCCATGTAATGAGACAATAAGAATCCATATTTAAGATTAGATTACCTCACAGAACCTCCCCCCTCCCCAAGGTCCACATTCTTAGGGTTTCTGTAGGCTAATCCGTGAAGTTTTGTCTCTCTGTCGCTCAATGCCGTGCAGAGTGCAATATATGGTGCACTTAAATTTTCCTCTTGTTTACAAATATTGGAAACAGTTGCATCAGCCTTCTTATATACGAGAGGCTTCATTGTCATCTAATTGTCACATATCAGATATATTTATAATTTTGTATTGTATTTACCAGCAAAGAGCCTGGGAGCGGCCCAGTATGTCCTGCCTTCAAACACCACACCATTCATGGTGGACACAATCTCGTCTATCCTTTCGGCAGTGTAATGCTGCATATCTTCTGATGAGGCTGACGATCTTCCGATCATGTGCCGATATGGCCTCTCTACCATTGCCTGAATGTTTTCCCTAAAAACATAAAGATAGCTGTACAGAGAAATTGGACACAATAGATAGATTACATATGATCGCTGGCTGGTAAGAATCTTATATAAAAGAAATCATTAAGAGCAATGAAGAATCTGTGTTGTGTCAATAGGAACCATGAAATTTGTTGTAATGCTTAATTTTTAACTTACATTTTTGATTCTGTCTCTGTAAGGTACATGGCCTTGTCGTAGATGAACCCCACACTAATAAGGAATGTGCTGTGGCCATTGAGGGTGCTGTGGTCATGCCACACTTTCACATAGCTAGTAGTTTCCAGATCTTCTATTCTTTCTTTGATATCCCTGATGCAGTCATCGTCATTAACTTTTTCTGTAAGAGCAAAAGTACATTAATAATGTTGTTAGTAGTGCACAAAAAAAGTTCTGGCTTCATCAGCAGGGAATGCTCACTAACGCAATTGATCGAGTTTGAATATTTCAACATAGCTGCTGTTTACTTGTTTGCCAAATTAAGGGCAGTTCTAAGTAAGGCTTTTGCATCATCATCAGTTCGCAACAACAGTTATAGAGCTAGATAGAAACCTTATACCTATCTGTATGAAGAGGATATCTGGCTGATGCGGGTATAGGCTATGTTTTATTTAGAAATAACTGCTTGTTTATCGTGTCCCTCTAGCTATTTCTATTATGCTCAGTCAGTGATTTGTAGATAATATTATCAAGTTAACATCTAAATATCTACAAGGTTAAGTTTGAATCTATATTTGGAACAGTGTTTCCGACATTGAATTTACAAGCTAACAGGGTTTTCTTCCGCCTGTAATACATTGAGATTTTCAGTTGGTGTTCAGAAATTTGTATCAGGATGACACAACTATGCCTGAAATAGGTAGCTTGCTTATTTTAGATACACTTCGTTGAAACTCGGACCACTATTCCACCTTGTCGGATAATTCTGTCATTGCCAACTAACCTCCGCTGTCTTTGAGAATTTGTGCACATTGCTGTTGGTTCAGCTGTGACAAATCTGTTTTTTTCTCAGAATTCCCATGTTCCCCATTTGTTGCAAATGGATTTGCCTGATGACTGCTAATGATATGACTCTGCCGTAAATCTGCTTTTCTTCTTTTTGTCCATTTCTGAATGTGAACGTAGTGATCGGACAAATCGCTCGGCCAATGTTTATATCCCCACTTAAAATCCTTCTGTCTCGTTCTTTCACTGCAAATAACCCAAATATTTACTATGCTGGGTTAGAGTATCAGACAATTATATTGGCTAAGTTGCTACGAATATCATCTTCCATTGCTCACCCATATCATATCCTTTATTTTTTCCACATCAGGAGTTGTTGTCCTGCCCTTAACTAACCAATGTTGTAACAATTGAAGGTGGTACCCTACTGAGGATACATTTAATCAGTGTTTTCAAACTACTCTGTTCATACCTAGCTCGTCTGGGTTGAGAGTAGTGCGCATCGCAACACCATCAACTTTCCTGTACGTTGCTCTAGCTTGCTTTCTTGTATTGAAAGAGTATCCTAGAGACTTGGCATATTCTTGTATTACCTAAAAGTGTATGTTAAATTTTCCATGATTAGTTAACAGTTGGTGGTACAGTATAAAGCTACGATATTTTTCCAACAATATTTAATTCTAAATGTTTTTTCTAACTGTTACAGATCTAAATAGACTTGGATGGTTTGTGGGTGTGCAGTATGTTCACAAACGATGATATGATATATCAGGTTTGCATCAATATAATGGCAGCTGACAACCATCTCTATAAGATTTTTAACCTTTACTAATCATTACAAGTATGAGAAAAAAGGCAGGTTTTCTTACTATGATTTGCCACCCCACGCTCTACTATATAACTCAGCGGTTTCATGGGATTGATTCTAATTCTTCCCAAATATTATATTGTAATTTAAATCTTGGTAAGGATAGGACGTAGTTGCTATGATGTCATATTCTCACCTGCTCTCTATTTTTCTCTAACATCGGCCCAGCTTTGCGAGACAGTTGGGCCCACCTTCTGGCCATTTCCTTCCCTAGCTGTTTGCTGTTCGGCGATAGCTTCCTCAAATATTCAGCGACACACTGGCGATCAAAATTGTAAGACCTTAAAGGACCAATATGGCTCTTGGCACGGTGCCTTACATAAGTACAGCTCTGTCGAATCCTCAACTTTGCGTATTTGTTCATAGACAAGTTGGATGAATAGAGTGCCGTCGTATGAGCTTGCACGGACTCATCCCGCATTTTTTTTAGAAAGTTTTGCTCAATCTTCCTACGTGCTGCAGCTGAAACTTCTGGTGTTCTAACTCTAGGTGTTCTCTCGTTTACTGTTCTAATGACTATTCTAGCTGGTGTAAGTTTGTCCTTTTCTGTTGTGATGAAAAGAGCGTTTGACTTCATCAATTCGAACTCAGGAATCATAGCACAAGCCTTACAGTCAAAGGCACTGTGTGTTGGCCTATCTTTATCTGCCATTTCATACCAGCTTGCCAAACTGAATCTATCCCTGAACTTCCTTTGCCCTTGTTCTCGCTGCAGAAACTTTCCTCTACCCATCCTGTTAAATATTCAATAAACCAACAATACATTGCCCTTCTAAGTACACACTATACCCTGACTTAATGATCTTAACTACACTTCAACTCTTACCTGAAAATCAAAATCATTATCTTGCTTCATAATCTGATCTTAATTTAGAAGCTAAATGTACCTCTAAGGGGATGTCTGTAGCCCCAATAACAAAGTGTTTATAATATGGAAATCAGTGGCGAGGATTAAATATCATGCTAAAAAATGCTACAATATTGCAATAAATGCTAGTTTAGGGTTCACATGATTTCAGCTGACACCAATTTTCACTAGCTGAGGTTGTGTAAATGTTAGCGAGTAACGTATTTCACTATTGAAAGCCATTGCAAAAGGCGATATTTTCTCTCAGCCTGTACTTCACTCTTCCAAGGTGACGGATAATGCTAAATACTGCAAATAGTTTCCCTCTTCGTTGGTATAGGATACGTCTTGTTAGTTCCTAATAATTCATGCAAAATGTGACATAACTCCCCCAATTACAGATATCCTTTGCAAGTTATGCTGAATTATGAAATCATATGTCCACATGTGAGTGATAAGACATCCGATTTTTTTTAACCTCTTAAATATTGATCAAAGAGATACTTTTAGCCCACCATGAATATCCAGTGTGGCCAACTGATTGTAATCTCATAAATTCATTGGAAAGGTTTGATTTTTAATTGATATAGTTAGACTTCAGGGAAGGTACTGTGTAAACAAAAATAGTCATTTTGTTACCATAGTTATAGAGCAGAAACTTCGGTCAAATAGTGCTACTGTATGCTCTCAATGTTTTTTTTTTTTTACAGGCTTGGTTCCTGGTGGTGGCGAAGTCTCACATCATAAGGAAAGTCTGGTCCTGTATAGAAGCTTTGGATTAGAAACGTCAACAACGAATACCTCTATCTATTTTAGATCAGGTAATATTTGGGAATATACAGTAGTGTTAATGTTATTTTAATGCCAGTACAATTTTTTTGCATAACCAGCTGGCACTGTCATGCAATTGGCCCAGATCATGGGGCTAGTTTATCCTTAGCCAATACCCTGGTACTTCACCAGTATATGAGAAACATAGGGGTAATCAATGTTGTATAAATTTGCCTGTTAATTGTCAGATTTGTCACCTTGTGTCAACATCACAATCACAGAAGTAGATAGACATGGATGGTTTACTATGTTCTGCACTTTGAATTGATAGGCAGCAGTTGCTCTGTGTATTATGACTGAGCAGGTGACACCACCAGCTAGCTGTCAATGGATGTGCAAAGACATCTGATCTGGACGGACCTACTCAAGGTAAGGAACACATTTTCAACAGACCATTTTGGCACATAACCAAGTTAGTTGCTGAATTCCTTGCTTACTGCTGCTTGTGCTGCTGCAGAATATGTATTAGCTTTTCAAATTGGTAATCAAAAGTCCTATACTTCCTCCTTACCCAATAATTTACCTAGCGTTGATCATCATCTGTACCAGCACAGCAAGCATTGACTACCCATTATTGCTTCATTGGTAGGCTAATCAGCAGAGCAAACTCAAATAGACCCAAAGTGGCAAAATCATTTGATCTTTTCGCTGGCTTAGTTGCTGCTTATGGCATACATCAAAAAGCGAAGGGACCTGCTGGGTTTTTGGTGGTGAAGTTGACTGGGGTCCAGTATTACAGAGGTATCAATAGAGTTTGATCCATTTACCAGCGTTCGGCATTACCAGTGGAGGGGGGGGGGGCAACTCCAATGGATAAAACTTGATTTAGGCACACTACCAAAGTTGGTATAATTCACAAGAAGACTTTTGAGGACTATTCAGATGTATAGAGCACCAACTTAAAATATTGGTATATTCCAGCATCTAGCTGCCGATAAATGCTACTGGTCACGCTGCACAGAATTACCAGTTGGTTTTATGAATGTTGTTACACAGAAATGTTAGCCATTGCGATATATACTCTGGTCTGCGAATGGTGTGTATAACAGCTGGGTGTTTCTATGCAGATCAATAGTTACATACAATCTGAAGAGCTCTTTTGCTTTCTTTTTGCTACGTTCAAACTAGTCTTGTGTCACCTGCATCCAGGGTATATCTGCCATAAGTTCTACATTATAAAACCCTAAGTTTCTTAGATTCAAAAACTGTTGCTCTGAGAATAAAATCACTGTGGTATAACCACACAAAGCAGCAGATTTTTTCCTTCCCCTTTCACTCATGTTGAGGTCTCAGTGAACAATTACCACATCACACCCAAAAGTTCCCTCCATATTTCATTTCATAGCCTGATTGGTGCAAATTCCCTCCCTTTATTCCTATCTATATTAAAACCATTATAGAAGAGGTTTTCTTATGCAAATCAAGTCGTTAGTCGTAAGTCACATCTAGAGGATTTGTCAAAGTTTTATAATGAGACAAAATCTCCGTGGTGCAGAGCGAAGCATTTGCAGCAAACCCCCTCCCCCCCTCCGCCACTCATAATGCAATTTTCTGGGGATTTACCAGTCATGGGAATTTTTGGTCAAAAGGTTTATGCGGGAAGGGGGACTGATTCTGACATAGAGATGTTTGAATATATTACAGCTCTTCATGGTTTATTCTTGTTATTTTGTAGGTGATGAGTCCAGGAGATGCTGATAGCTTGAAGCAGCTCATTGTGAGGCACAGAGTACTGATAATCAGATATCAGATAAGACAACAGAGTCATTACTTATACAAGGCAACAAATCGGCAGCAAGATGATGTAAGATTTGAGGTAGGCTTTCTGTCCAGCTGCTATCTCATAGAAAGCCCCATGTACAACATGTTTGTATTTTCTTCTTTAATGCTTTATGCTAGCCAGGTGATACGGCGCTGCTGCCTAGTGAGCTGCGAATAATTTATATAGCATTTTTTGTTGTCTCAAAGTGTAATTGTTATAACAATTATGGCTACGGTGTCAAGTGATCTAAATTTCCTCCTCCTTCTAAAAAATGGCAATAGCTCGCATTAGAAAAGAAAACCTCAAGATTGCGCCATAAGAGTAGCATCAAATTATATTGTGAAATGGAGTATCCCACAATGCAATTTTGTTTTAGTTGTCTTCACTTGTAAGATCTAAGCAATAGCTATTTGTGATCATCCAAGGAATTCATTGTCAGAGTTATAAACATGATAATAATCAAGTAATTGGTTAGAGGTTTTAGATTTTTCTAATACCATATCTTTGCCTGTTATCTACAGTGGTAGGAACAATGTTTTAATGAATGGCTCAACACATGGGAGATGGAGGTTTAAGTACATTTATTGACCAGACAGCAGAATATACAAGCACCACTCTGTCAGTAGATGATTTGCAGCTGGAGAATGAACATGTACGTTTAATTGGTAACTTAGTGTTTTTTATCCTTTTGAATTCCATTGTTATTCAAGAAATACCATAAACTTATGGCTCTCTTATACATTGAATCTATACTCATGGCTCAAGTAAATCTCTGGTAGGAGGAAGAGGTCCAACTCTGACCCCCTCAAATGATATAAAAGTGAATCAGGGCCCACAAGAAAAAATAGCACCACAGATGTGTATTAATGGCATATCTGTTGTAATAATAGTTCTATAGGTTGACTTGGGACCTCTCATTACTATAAGCAGATCTTTTAAGTGCCCAAAGTGGGATTTGATCCAGCAACCTCTTTATCATCCGCCACCAACCACCAACCAACCAATTACCATCATGCCAATCAAATTAAACATGCTCGATCAAGATCAAATTTAACCTTAGCAACCAATTATTGTCATAGGTAAGGTGGTTATCCAGTATAATGCCCTGAGGCTACATATTTCACATTCTGCAGCATTGGCAGCTACGGGTGAGGGGGCTAAGTCCAATAGCTACAGTGGGGGGGGGGGGGTCCAAAAACAGCAAGCTGCAATGCGTGGAGTCAATAATTTGTCTTTCGATTAATAATAAACTTCATGGACTCTATTTACACTGAAAGTTTATTAAATTACATGAAAACTCAATGACACAGAGAAAGTAACATTTTTTAATATCAAACTCATGGTTGTTTTCGAAGCATGTGCAAAAAAAGCTACAATACCTGATTATTTCAGATGCTGATTCTTAAAAATTATAAGATAAGACTGATGGCTACCGGCCTTTATTGTTTGCAACGATATAATATAAGTGTATAAATTCAATTCAGTGCTTACGTAAATATTTATGAAACTTGATCTAGGTGTACATGAAAATGCTAAGACAAACATAACTATTGAGAGGAACTTGTTGTGACTCATAACGTCACTCTGGGACTTTTACATCAACAGATTTTATATCTCTTAGCGAGCTATGAACAATAATTTACAAAAATAAACATTGAATATTATTTGCATTGTCATCTGCATTCATTTTCATGTGGCAGAAAATGAATAATAATATTCTATCGTTATAAATTTTAACAGGGTATATATTATGTGTTGACAAGAATTCAAGGTTTTAAAACATCATCATTCTGGTGATTTTCAATTTATCAACCCATGGTATCGAATGTGTCGAGGAAAGTTTTTGGTAACTTATTGGCCTTGCACAGTGCACCAGATGCTGCCATAAAACTTTATATTTTCAGAAAGTGATTTGAGTAATTTGAATGAAAATAGAGTGTCACATGTCATGCAAGCTGTGTTGTTGTTGTCTGGATGAGGCTGCCACAAATGCTGCTGATGTAAAAGGCCTTATGGTTTTATCACCAGGGTCAGTGATGAAATTTTGACCTACAAAATAAAACAACTATGTATGAATAAGAATATAAGATGATCTGCATGCAGGATGTCAACAAATGTATTTTAAGAATTTGGATAGCCATGTCGGGTTATGAAGAATTTGTAAACTAGCTGTAAATTGATGTGTTGGATGTCCAGCTTGATTAAATGAATTTTCAATACCCAAAAGTTTAATTATGTGATATGACCATGAAAAATAATAGCAAAAGTAGTTTATTGATTGATATTGTTTCTAGGTATTCCAATGATTTCTTTCATTCCAGCATGATGACTCTACTGATTTGGTTGCAGCGGAAAACTTCTCACAGCTGGTAACGGTTACCTGGTTCTCCATAACATATCTGGTTTCTGATGGCTTTCAAAAATAGAGAGGCCGCATTAGGTAGCTCACCAGTAGAGAATCATCTGGAAAAGAAAGAGTGAAACTCTGGTTTACTGACTCGCCGCTAATATGCCACTCATGCAGTTGCTGAGGCATTCCACAGCATGAGAGAACCCAAAATCAAAAAAGTCGATATAATTTATGTAATCAATCAATACTTAGCTAGTCTTCCAACAACAGAGTGTCATGAGCAAAAGTTACTTAGCCCCATACAGCTGCTGAGGCATTTCACAGCATGAGAGTATCCAAAAATTAAAATCGAAATCAATATAATTCACACACCCAATCAATACTTGTTTCCTGTTCCTGTTATTATTTAGCCTGTGCTCTATAATTATTACAGCAAAGTCTTGGAACCTCCCCTAAACTGAAGTGTTACCCAGCTTAGAGTCAGCAACTACTTTGAGTTTTGCATCGCGTAATGCACAAAGCTGATGCTGCCCAGCACATTATTTGCTACCCATTAATGCATTGCTGCGAAACCTTGGTAAATTCATATTCTGTCAAATCAGCTGCACAGCTGAATTTCACAATGAAGATACTCCAAGATCATGACTTTTGCGAATCTAAGTTTAGTATCATACAATTTTGAGCTGTTTGAGAACGGATTGAACGTGGAGCTGAACTGAACTAATTCTCGGTTCACCAGCCTATATATCATTTAAATAATAACTTTGTCTGGCATCACACAAAATAACTCATGTTCTCCTTTCATCGTCAATTGATATCAACCAAATTCAGTCATTCTAATTGAATCGATCAATCGATGAATATCCGCTGAACACGATGATACACTTTATAAGCTAAACGCCCTCAGCTTGCAGCAAGTGTCAATCTCTTCACAATTCAAAACCACAGATCGATATAAAAACTATAACTATGCATACAAAAATGGGAAAAATATCACACTAGAGACTATTGACAAGATAGGAGGCAACTTACCAAATTCTGGGGAGTACTGTCTGCTTCAATTACTTGACTGGCGATGAAATTAATCCTTAGAGAGTTTGCAGAGATTCGCCGAAACTGAGATGTAACATTTTTGCTAAAGAAAAAAAAAGGTGAAATATCAAAGCGGTACTTCATCTTTGGCTGGCGAACAAGCAACTGACCACTTCATCCTAAGATGTTTGTAATAATGTTGATTCATACCTTGCATCTCGTGAAAACATTATGTAATATTTTCATTAATCCGTATCTTTTACAATAAACTGACCGCTGAGCTCTAGCTGTTACTGTTAGTAAATAAATATATTTGATGGGAATTACGGGGAATGCCTTTGATCAGTGTTCAAGTTTTGTCATAAAGATAACATAATTATTTTATCTCTGTAGCATTGGTATAGTTTTCAAATGATAAAGTCATTTCTCGAACCCTAGTGCTCCCACTGATCTCAGACCGTTGACAAGGTTTCAGGTTTTGAAACACTAGCGAAAGGTTGAGACAGATATTTAGGGCTTTATTAGAACAAGTTTGTTCCTTCTGTGGTGGCCGATGGATATTGCAAATGTTTGTTGTCGCGGTGCCTAAATAGTTGTTCTAGGGTTTGATATGGTGGTAAGTGGCTCTTTGCAAGCCTTAATGTTATCTAAAACCTTAGAATAATGGTATGGAAAGATATGAGGTATATGGCTGGAAAACATTTCAACAATGACAATAATATCACTTATAACTGGTTTACACAGAGTGAATAATTAGAACCTACAACTGGACAATTTGTGGCCTGCTGAAATCCTAAGCATGCAGCACCACTTGATATGGCGTGAACAGCAGAATATAACCCCATTTCCTTTTGATCAGGAGCATCGCATATAATTTTTCAACAGTACCTACCTACAACAAGTTTAATCCAATTGCCTGCATTCGAGTTGCTTCCTTCCACTGGTCACGCCGCAGCGTGACTAGTGGATCGGGAGCAACTCTGAATGCAGGCAAATGGACCAAACTTGGTCTAGTACCAACTCTACCCTTACTCCATGGCCTAAGTTTAAACTGGGTTTTAAAAAAGTTTTAGCCTGGATGTAATCCAGCAATCTTGTTCCTGACTGTCCTGCTGCACGGTACCACTGATCCACAACATCTGTATCAAACAGTAAAATGTAATTGAGAATCAATCAGAATTAACTTGGCAATGATGTACAAACTCTGTAGTAATGCGTCTTCCATCTATAACATACTGCACCAAGTATAACTGGTTATAGGTTGTATAAATCAAACATTGACATTTGTGAGTGGCTAAAACTTGCAGGCTGCGATGTAACCAAATTTTCTTTTGAGCAGCAGCAATGCCATTGACTGTCTGAGTGTATCATTTTTATACCATTAGACTGCCGTGTAGACCAGCTGGTATAAGGTTTGAAGCTGTGAGGTCACAAAACCATTCTGATAGAATTTAGGTGTGGGGCAGAAAGACACAACCACCCACCCACCCGATACTGTGTAATGATTGATATCCTAAACTAAAATCCCCTTCTGATGTAAGCATGCATAACAGTCAATTATTCATGGTCCATGCTATATTGTACAAGGACCACTGCTATGAGCTGCAAATAAATAAACATGAACATTTTATCAGCCGCCAATATGATGATCTGTATTACTATTACCATATTTTCTTTCGAACAGCATTAAGACATAAAATTTCCTGACAGCTTCAATTTATATACTGTTTGATTTAATTTTGGCTGTAGCATGTATTTTTTGAAGCTGTTGGATTATATTAGTATTTTCCAATGTCAAAAAACCTTTCTCGTAAAAAAAACAACTGTAAATGCATTCTCTTTTGGGCAGCAGCAGCATGATCATCGGCTGTCTGACAGACTAATCTAATATACCACTATATTCCCTATTGTGGATAAATTACGCTCGTATAAGTTTAGAAGACGAAAGATCAGAAAGTATTTTCAAGGCCAAATATCCATTAACTTTTGAAGTTGCCACCTCAATGGTGTTATGACTGGCAGAAGAGATGGATAAGAATTCTTAAGATAAATAGCATCATGTTTCAAATCACTAGTGAGAATTTTTGACTCGGTTAAAAAGTGGAAAAAAAATCTTACGTATAACCACATCTTATTTTGAGCAGCAGCAAGGCATCAAATCATCTGACAGCCTCAGATTTTATACTGATGAACTCCAGATTGCCTGAAGATCAAGCTCATATAAATTTTGGAGCGGTGACGTATAAACATGATTTTATACGGTCAAAAAAATTTCATTCTCTGAAAAACTGCTGCCATAATATGGAGCTGAGGCAGCAGCGTTGAACAAGGGTCCTCAAGACTAAATTAGCACCAGGTTCAGACCTCCATTGATGAGTATGTGGAATTTAAGCCTCCTAGCTGGAATATTACTTTGTACTCTTTTAAGTAGAAGTTTTGGTTTTTCATTGTTTTCAGCTCAGGTATGCCATTCATTGTGTACTAATTTTCCGGGGAGATAATCGAGAGTTGACCGAGCAACCTTGTTGAAGGGGAGTAAAATAACCTCTTATATCGGTATAAGCCAATGTGACAACTGAATGTTGTGATATCCCTTGAATCAGTATGCAACGCAAATTGCGTGAAACCTTCCTTCATGTCTAATTTGCTGAAAACCTTGCTGCCATTCATATCCTGTAATAAATCATCAACAGTCGGCATGGGATGTCTTTCCCCAATAATTGCCTGGTTTGCCCTATGCATATCAACACAAAGCCTAATATCCCCATTAGCCTTAGGTACACAAATCGAAGGTGAAATCCACTGTGTAGGCTTTGCTACTACCTCTATGATATCTGATTTAACTAGCTGTTCTAGTTTAGCCTCTACTTTACTCCTCAGTGCGCATGGAACGTGATTATATGGTTGACACACTGGAGCTACATTAGGATCTATTCCTATTTTTATATCTTTCGTTTGAATTTACCTACGCCTGAAAATAAATTCTTAAAGTTATCTAGCAGACTACCGTAATTACTGACATTAGAATCTAAGCTATTTACTCCTACATTGTAGTCTATTTTGATTAGTTTTAGTGCATGAGATGTATCATTACTCAACAACGATGACTGATTCCTATCTTTAATAATTATGATTTCAGCTGTTGCCAGCTGATTTCCTGCTTCTAGTTCCACATTGAAGCATCCGAACAAGTCTAAGGGCCTATCTGCAGTATACGGAAACAGTTCCAGGTCTGTCGGCTCTAATTTGACTCTAAGACCTCTTGACACAAGTAAATCAAATGTGTCTTTACTAATCACATTGCTCTGTGAGCCAGAATCTACAAGCACATCAAGCAGAATGTTTCCTACTCTGATTTCAAGCTTGTCTAGATTAAACTTCGGCCTCATAGTTCTGCTCTGAAATGCTGCCTGACCTTGATCAGCATTTTGACTACCAGCTGACAATATAGAATGTACTTTTTTCTAAGGTTCAACACTCCTACACACAATAGCAAAATGACCTATTTTTGAGCATTTATTACACTGTTTATCCTTAGCTGGGCAGTTAGTATCACTACCAATATGATTGGAAGAACCACACCTATAGCATGATTCAGCTGTCTTACGATTTGATGTACCTCTGTAGGATTTACCACCATTGGAGTTTTCATATCTGGGTTTTGGCTCGCCGCCACAATTTCCATGTCTAACAAATGAGCCTAATTGGTTGACACCACCTGTTGCATCGGGAAATTCATGAGCATGACTTTTAGCATTAGCGCTAGCACTAGGGTTTTGACCATTTTGACCTATTTTTGACTAACAATATAAAGTAATAGATTCTAGTCTGCTTTGTGTCCCCTCAAATCATGAAGATAATCAAGAGTATGGGCGAGATACAGAACTCATGTTGTCTAATCATAACATTATCGAATTGATTCCCACAGTGGGATTTTCTTGGTTACCTGCCACTAAATTTATCTTCAATGCAGAGAGGTTTTTCCAATCTAGAGTCTCTTGCAGGAAGCCATAATACTCAAACAACACCCAGCTACCCGGATTCCCGGATACCCTGGCTTGTTGGAGTTTTAAGGCCAAAATCACAATCTGATTGTTCACTCAATGAATGAGCGATATCTGTTACGGTCTTGCTCAGAAATTGCTCCCTCATTGATGGAACCATATACATTCTGAGTGAGCGAATTTAGGAGGGATTTTGTAGAATTGAAAGACCAAGTAAGTGCTACTTTTTATCTATGTAGTAGTGATAATTTGCTTTAGAAAAGTATTACTCATTCTAATTGAAGGACCCTCTGGCTAGAATGATAGGCCTGCCACTACCAAATTATAATTAATTGCCGCCGCGGTTTATTGAAGCCTGACACTGGAGATCGAAGGTCCATGATGTTAACCATTAGCAGACCATTCCTCACTCTCAATATCCAGTAGCCGATGAAAACTATCACATGTTCTTATCTTTAGCAAGGATGGAGACATACCCTTAGGATATTATAATAAGGCTGCCCCTTATGACGATGATGAGGATGAGATTTGTTCCCCCAGAAGCTCAACAGATGTTATATCTAAGGGTCACCACAAACCAGTCAGCAGGTCGGCTGTCAAAACCGAGAGGCTGACTGCTGCTTCTATAGACCACGCTGAAGCAGACCACCCAGAAGCAGACCACTTAGAAGCGGACCACCCAGTAGTAGAACATAAAGCTCTGTTAAAGGCTGTCAGCTCTACTGTCAAAAGTAGGTGAAACATTTAAATCTAAACCGATGGTCAGTACTAAATCAAGTTTAATCGATATGCCTGCCTTCGGAGTTGCTCCCATCTACTGGTCACTGCAGCATGACCAGTGGAGGGGAAGCAACTCCTAATGCAGGCAAATAGAACAAAATTGGTATAGGCTCGTACCCACAACTCAACGTCAGGTTCTGAAAGCTCTAGACAAACCGATATTTGAATATTATTGCCATGGAAGTGTTACTGGTTGTTTAGCAATCACTGTTTTATTTTTAAATCATTTACATTATTGATTTGTGGGGGGGGGCGTCTGACGGGGGTGGAGTCGATGGAGCTCAGACTAATGTCTCTTGTCCTTATGCTATGTACAGGGGAGGCCAAAGATATCAACTTGACAGCTGATAATGTGACAGCATCCGAAGTTAAAGTGGAGAAGAAAACTCCGAAAGTAGTGGGTCCGAGCACAGCTAGTAGAGCTAAACAACCTGCTAAATCTAAAGCCAAAAGAAAGTCAACAATAAGTGAGTCATGACCTGTGTCAATATTTAATGTGTATGGTTGTGCTTTAACCTTGAGCTATTATCATATTCATATTTCAACACGATGATGTTAAACTGTTGATCACTGGTTGAGGTTGTTGAATGAACCGGCAGGGCTGTCTCTGGCAGGGGAAGGTAACAGATGGTGCTGTTACTTTGTTGAAACTGGCTAATATTTGGTCGAATTGAGAGCATTGTGGTTGGCTGAACAGCAACCTTAGGAAACAGTTTGATCCTTCAAGCTGAAAGAAAATTCTTCTCAATCTTCTTCAAACACCTGAGTTGTCCCCCATTATAGATTTACAGGTTATAATAAATTGTGACAAATACACTTTTTTTTGAGCATATTCCCTGAATAGCCATAGAATATGTGATATGAGATAAGTCACATTAAGTATTTGCCACAGTAAATATCTCAACCCTTAGGCGCAACTATTCCTTAAAAGTTGTTCTATATGTGTCCTGTTCAGTTGAAGTGAGTTCAAGGCCATCTAAAAAGCGAGAAATCAAGGTGAAGGAATCCTCTGTGGAGAAGATAACTCCTAATGCAAAAACTTGCTGTCCCTCAGCTACAAGCAAAATATCGACTGCAACAAGCAAGACGCCTAAAACTAAAACACCATGTAATGAACTGTATTTTTATGATAAGATAAGATTTTATTGAAACTCTCGCAGAAACTATTCGGTAGTTTTGAACGAATAAAAGGAAAAAAAAAAATGGGGTTATTATAAAAAAGGTATTGGGGCAGGGAGGGGAAGGGTCTTTGAAGAGACTAATGCCATAATGATATCAGATTGTTTCTGGCATGAAACCTGCCAAAAGTTTCGTTTCGATTTATTAGCTGGTCAACCGTCATTTTCACAGTTTTCTAACATGATGTTTCAGATTCAGGTTATCGCACAGTGAGGAAGCTGTACAACGCTAACTCTGGATACAGACTAGGTAGTGATGATGATCTGAGTCAGACTTCTACATGTAGTAGTTATCCTAGTCAGGGTACGGGACACGGGCGTAAAGCCCTCAAATATAACAAGAAATCGAACAAGCTCAGGTAATTTTACATATTCTAGTCAAGGTACGGGACGTTGGCGAAGAGCCCTCAAATATAACAAGAAATCCAACAAGCTCAGGTAATTATACATCTAGTCAAGGTATGGGACGTGGGCGTAGAGCCCCCAAATATAACAAGAAATCCAACATACTTAGGTAATTATAAATATTCTAGTCAGGGTACAGGACGCGGGCGTAGAGCCCTCAAACATAACAAGAAATCCAACAAGCTCAGGTAATTATATATATTCTAGTCAATGTATGGGACATGGGCGTAGAGCCCTCAAACATAACAAGAAATCCAACAAGTACAGGACCCAGGTGTTGAGCCCTCAAATATAACAAGAGGATTAACAGACTCCGGGAAATGGAACTTCTTACAGTATGCTGTGCTCTTATAGGCGTGTATCACTACAACGTAAAATAAAGATATATCAATGTGTTACAACGCTATAATTTTACAGTGTTGAGTTGTCGATTAAATTTTTTGAATGATGATCCAATGTAGCAGTGGCAATTAAGTCTGATCACAAGAACTTTCGGTACAAATTATCAATTACTCAACACGTCTAATTATCGTCATGTCCTTAGCATGGGTCAGCATCTTTGATCTGTATGCTGGGTAGTGATATGGAGTTGTCTCCACACAAAACAAGGGAACCTAACTTCTAGTTATTATCAAATTTGAAATGTTTTACCTGCAAACTATATATACTCACTTTACAGTAAGAAAAGAACTCTGGCTACACCATCGAAACTGAAGGAGATTATGAATCTGATCAAGTTCTAAAGCCTGACTATCCTACCATCAAGCTACGGCACTGGGTCATTCTCAGTGTTAGCAGTTATTACCTTTTTGTTGATGACCCTAATTTACTATACCTTTTTTTCATACCTTGATGTCTGAGAAATGGCACACAATCACAAACAAGTTATTTTGATGTATTTTTTCATTGTTGACTTTTTTTTGTTATTCAAATTGTTTGCTGACATGTTGACATTTATTTTTTGGTATTCGTAATTGGTAATTTGTGTTTTTCCCTGTCCAAAAAATGTTGACAACTGTTGTTTCTAGTTTTTATCAACCTGTTTCAAATTAAAAATGATATTTAATAATACCATACAAATATCCAGGCATCCTATTAGGTGTACTGTAAAGTCTGTGTTGTGCAACAAACAGCTCAAAAATTAGTTTGAAAGTATGCAGCAATTACCTAGCTGGTCTTAAAAGGCGTCTAGTCATCATAATCATTGATATAGTGGCATATAATCAACACTTGGTTCTTTTCTTTCAGCACAAATACTTAATAGCTCTCTTAATTTTATGTGGCAACTGTTGGATACAACTTCAACATTGTGCAGTAACTGAGGACAGGGAAATTAGGATAATTAAACCCGAACTCCCTGCTGAGAGTAACTGTACACATAATCATTCACCTAGACCTTATCGAGCTGACGTGAGGCACTTTTTAATCTTGGGGTGACGTAAAGCCGTTGAGTTGTGCAATAGCAATGATGTATGTTATCATTGATTGGGAAATCCAGGTTTTGTTGATAATATTTGTCAGTTTCAATGATAAATGCAAATCAATTATAACCATAGATATAAAACTGGTTTCATATCTTTGATTGTAACACTATTGCTTCTGAATAATTGAATGTTGTTACTTCACTATCAAATGACTGGTTCGATACTATGGCACCATATAGTGTCTTTTCTAGGATTTTTTTTCTAGGCATATGAGAATAACCAAACTTCACTGTTTAAGTAAAATACCATCGGCTTCCAGTGAGCAACATAACCACAGGATTCAAAGTGCTACAGAGTACCGTAAATACACTCTGAACACTCCCTTGTAATGATTCAAGGTTACAAATAAGATAAGATGGTAAGAAGTTTATTGAGTTGAATGATATACATTTCTAAATAGATAATGCAAACCCACCAAAGACTCTAGTACTTAGCATAAAACAATTTATCTGCAGTATGATGTATCTCCTGTTGTCATGGTGATTCTGAGAGGATTTGTTCAATTCTTGCATTTTTATTCTACCCTATTGAGAAATCTAGAGAAGACAGAGCGCCCCTGCCCCCCTTATAAAACTTTGGGCTTGAATCCCTGATCTAACGATCAGATTGACTTACCATCGCGCTGATCTCCTGAGATTGCAGATTTTCTAGCTGAAAATAAAACCAAAATAACACACTGCACACAATCTGAAAATGTCTATAATAAACACACTGAACACACTGACATTGAGACTACACTATTATCATGTTTATCTCTGATCGTTAGAGGCAATTAAGAAAGAGTATCTAAGTTGAACCCGCTGATGATGGTACTTCCCTGAACATACCTAGTGAATCAAATTGAAAGTAGAAATAAAGCTATTCCAATAATCCAAACTGTTCTGAAGGGGCACTTAAAACAGGTGCTGGCGAGGGGTGTTGTAAGGCCAGTGGCAGGTGCTATATTACAGCACTCGATGTCTATATAGCAGTGTTGTGGTTGCTGTAGGGGCTGCATAAGTGCTGTAAAGCATGTCCCACATCCTACAACAGTGGCCGTACTGGGCGTACATCGGTGTTGAATTGTAAAAAGTACCTAAAATATATCCTAGCATGCACTATGGACTGCACCAACGAATCCCTCCTCTAAATTGCTATCACATATGACTGGATGTGATGCTGTATTCCTTTGTCAATTATGATGTCTACAATGCAGTGGCTATTCCTTTTTTATAAGAACCATGTTACATGCTAGATGCCTCTGTAATTGCTCCCGATAATAAATCCATAAACATCACAAACAAACATACGCAATAATGGTGACACAGGCTGGTGAAAGTTTACTCAGACTATGAGGGAAGCGTGCAGTATATTGAAGATGAACTAGAAGACAAATTCCTGGCAAACCTATACACTGAAAACAGAGCACCTAAGAGAAACTGCTACAACATTTCAATAGGTAAGGTACCTGAATATGATTGAAAAGATAAATAGCCAACGAGGCAACTGCGGCTGCTAAAAAGAAAAACATTGTTTTAACTGTGATTGGTAATGAAACTCTGAACTTACTTATAAGCTTGAGCGTCCAAATCAAGTAAAGGATTCCACATTTGATGCTCTTGTTACAATACTGGATTACATTTAGAGCTGGAGTCAATGCGGTGTCGGAAGCTCTTAGGCTTGACATAAGAAATCAGTTGCCTAATGAATCTGTTTCAAATTATATTGTAGCTTTATCAAGCTCAGCATGAATGCAGGGTTTGCTAAAGTAACTCTTCATACATCCTCTTCGTAATAAACTTATTTGTGGCCTGCATGTTAGCCAAAATGAATTGCGAGGCATTGTTGAAAGAGGGTGATGCATTAACCTAAATTATTGTGACATCTATAGACATGACAATTGGGATGTGGCACATAAGCAACCCAGCTCAAACAATAGCCATCCGGCAGCAAGCAGCTTGCATACTGGCGTGAATAGAATGCGTCTTGAAAAACCTCATCATAGTAGAGAAACACGCATTTGCTGGTCCCCACAAGTTTGATGACTGTCAAAATGAGCACATGGTCATGATATGTAGAAATTGTTCTAAAATAGGTCATTTCCTAAATGCTGATGACCATGGCAAAAGTGATAACTTGAGTGCTGTAGAGATGGTCTTCACGCTAGAAATCAATATCATGGCTGATCGTCGCATACCAATCAATATACCAATGAATGTTGAAGGTAAATATGTCAATTTATAGTTGGATACGGGGTGTTGTTGGTGTCTTTTATCATAAGAAACGTATACCAGTCAAAATTCAGTCATTGTAAGTTCTCTGCTTGTTTTGACTTGACATTAAATGATTATAGCGGCAATCCAGTGAAGGTTTTAGGTGAGCTTTCTTTGTTGGGTATCTATTGGGTTGTTGATCGAACTCCCAACCATTATTCTTAACTGACACTGTCCTTCTCTTCTACGGTTTCAAGCCAAAAACCGCATTACAGTGAACTGATAACTCTAACAGAACATTTGCCTGTCACAGAGAATATCGTATATCTACTGTTGAAGTCACAATAACAGTGAGCTTCCCAAAGTAAATAATCCGTCATTTCTGCATACGGTTTGCCTCACATTGGGTCCTCATCCAGTGAACCAAAGGGACCTACTTGAGATAAAAAGAAATGCATAAAAGATGATTTTGCCTCTGGTGCGCAATGTCCCAGAATATAGAAATTGCCCTTCATGGGTGCTTCAGAGGTGTCTTTTAAACATAATTCCGGTATTCGTCCCAAAAAATCCTTCTCGAAGATGATTATCACTTTTAACAAAATAGCACAACGCCATGACATGACGTCACGCTAAAACCATGATTTTCAGAATCAGTGTTTAATCAAATTTCCAATGATATATAAAATGTTCAAATCGGTCAACATTGGAATCATAACCTTAACGCCACCGTGTTCTGCAGTTCACTTAATTCAAATCTCTTGAGACCCAAACAAATTTGTTCTAATTAAGCAGAGATTTAAATAAGTGACATGAGAATGCATTGAGTTGAGATCTGACTCTAGGGACCAATTTTCCTTGTCTGAATTAACAGGAATTTTGCATTACAAAGTTTGAATTAACCAGCTTACACTGAACTTTCTTTTTTTCTGACTCCTTGATAGGTTTACAAAATTGACAGTCTAACAAAGTCCTTCCCTGACCATTGAATGTGTTGCAGGTAATATCCAGACTAAAGAATAATACTACAGAGACAAATTAACCCTGCCACCATTTATTTTGCATAATCTAGCTAGAGAAAAAGAAGAATAATTAGAAATCGGAAAACATCATGTTTTAAAAAGAATCTAACTATTGTATATGGTTAATAAAAAATGTTAAAATACTAAGTTTAAATACATATCTGAGTTCTGCCTCTCTATTAAACAAAGCATTCAAAACAACTAGAGAAAGGAACCCATCATAGAACTCTCCTTATCAAGTTAATGATAATAGTAATGTGTAGTAAGTAAAACCATAGTGGTTTGTAGAATGTCATGACAAACTTGTCATAGGGATGTCAGTCAATCCTTGAGCATCCTATTCAAAACAAGACGCAAGTTTGTGACATTATGTGTTACCTGCGGATGTATAAATATAAATCAAGACATTAACTCAAAGAATCCAATATCTGATAGGGAAATAATCTAACCTTGTAAAATAACCTTAATCAAACTGAAGCATGATACACATGGGATTGCAGTTTAATATAGGAATGAAGCTCTACTGTCCACTCTAAGCATTATGTTGATAATAAGGTTCAGTGTGAATAGAAAATGTAAGGAGCAAAAAAACACGTGTAGACATTTTCTATATTAGTCATTACACCAACTTGCTCCCTGAACTGATAGCAGCAGATTACTATAAAAATGGTAGAAAATATGTAGCATATGGGTGCCTTTTACGGTATAATGTTAGCTCATTGTAAGAATGTGATTGAATATGATGATGGCGCGCTATTACATTCACCAAGTACCCTTGTCTTGTTGTATGAGTGCAACCACTGTGAGAGGATGGTAGTTATGTATGTGTGACAGTCCACTTATAATACTCAGCAGACTGGACTACACGCCCCCCTCGTTTTATCTCTCTGACTTCTTTCTCTACAAGTAGAAAAAAATCTGATAACAACAGATAGAGATTATTAAATTAGCAGATCAATTCTACTGACAGCATTCAGGATTATTTTGGATATAATTATATACATTATGAAGTTATCGTCAGATGCCCCGCTCATCCATAATAATATCTTTAACTTGCCTCATTTATAGTACTAGTACATGAGTCAAAAATACAGTATCATATAAGCATCCAAATAAGAGGAGTGAGCTTACCTAGAAGTGGTTCAATCCTAGTAACCACCTGGTTTGGCACATTCGCAAACATCTCAGGTGAGTTCTGAATTTGGACTCCAGGTAGCAGATACAGTTTTCTCAGATTAGTGAATGTGCAGACAGTTTTAGGCATCTGAGAGACATAAGAGGCAGCAGTGGGAGCTGCAGCAGCACCTCTGTTCAGGTTCTGATCTGTTCTCTCCACTCCATATCTTGTCACTGATTCTCTTACCTGCAATTTTGATGGTTGAAAATGGTAATGCATCATCTGTAAGAGTTTGAATGACTTCATGATTGGTTAAATGATTTCAGAGAGTGTAAGGTTGAATTATATTTATGAAATATTAGAGGTGAGAATGACTCCGATCAAGAGATTTACTTCAATTGATGCATCAGTAGTTTAGAGTAAGTTGGGTTAGTCAGTTGCATTTATAGGCACTTAACCGTTTGTGTCCATGAAGAAATATCTCAATATAACAAGGAACTTATGCAAGACTTACTATTTCAGCCAGAGATACAACATCATGCCTATGTCCCAGGGTGTATAAGGTCGCCACCAAAGCCCTGATGAAGGGTGATCCAACGCCAGGGTTCCTTGGTGCAGCAAAAGCTACAATAGAAATTACTCTATGATACATAAAAAATCCATTGACCCATTAATACCTAAGGTGGCTGTAGTCCTGCTGTAATTTTATTATGGAAGAATTCTTGAAATAATCTTCAAATGATAATACGAGGGATAGTCCCCTCTAGTGCGATGAAATCATGACTGTACTGTACTGACTGTACTGTACAACCCCAAACAACTGCCACTTCTAAACTTATATTGCTGTTTAAGCTGAATTTTTCTGCTGTTGAATACTCACAATCAAAGCTGGACTGCATAATGATCATATCTGATACAGATATGTCTTGTGTATCATTGTCCACTTCAAAGTCATTAGAACTCGGCATTGTCACAACTTGAGTGCTGCTATCAGTTTGGGGAGCTCTAACAGCTGCTGTTCCAGTAGTGAGGTCGTCTCTCAACATTTCCCGATTACCTTTTTGAAAAAACGCGGATATGATCATCAGCTGCAAGACTTAGTAGATATACTATAAGCCTGTATTGTATTGTATCACTTTCTTGATTTTATAAGCTAACTGTCTTGTTGTTTATGTCCTTTCAGTTTCAACTTCAGACATAGTGTTATAAGCTACATTCTACTTAAAAACAAAATCTGGTGCTGCTGCCTGATATTATTTCTCATTCAAGTTTAACAATACTTACTGCCAGCACATGCTTGTATGAACACAATCTTTGGTCGGCCTCTCATCACCGAGAAGTTCTTAGGAGAGATTAGATTGTAAATATCCGTTAGTCGGATGAAGACTCTGTCAGAGCCAATAATACAGCCCTCGTCTCCATGACTGGTCAGAACGAGTACAAACGCCCCCATATGCTTGTGTACTGATTGACCGACTGGATCTGTTAACTGTGTCTCGCAGTGTATGGCTGCGATGATTTCCTAATAAAAAAAAACTTACGTAAGTCCTCCATAAAAGGTTTAGTTTCTCAAATTATTGACTGAGATAGTTTACTGCATTGATGTCATAGAGCAGTTACCCTGGAGCGTGGTCTGATATTGTCAAGGAGGGATGATTCTATAGCCTGGTCATTCGTCACAATCAATCGTACATGTAAACAATTCACAGATTGTAAATGTTCAGCTTACCCTTGCAGTGTAGGTTTTGTGTTCACCTACAGTAACAAACCCTAGTTTGTCAAGCATACACTTGATATTCTGATAGTCATGTTCAGAACCACTCCTTGTCTGGTTGTAGTCGTTAGAGACAATCAGAGCACGTCCTCGGCATTCTGTCATCTGGTAAACAGTCTGAAAATAATCAGAAAATGAAGCCTTGATGATATTTGAACTATTTTGTTGCCTCATAAGCTTTAAGATCTGAGAATTGTACCAAGGAACTTCCGAACCACCGCTGTAATTATTCACTTCATAGACACAGCCTTCTAAGTTTGTGTGAAGACATGAAAATATCGATCAAAATCATAACAAAGTAGCAGCTTTATAAACCTGGCTTTCAGGGATTAAACTCTGATCTGCTTGTTGTGGTTCCATATCTATCTGGGGTTGCCTTCTTTTCATGATCTCCACTACATCCTGAACTTCGGACATCTGGATCTCTGGTATGCTCTGGCCAGGATCATCTGCTGTGAGAACAGGATGAGGGTCAGGTTTCACATAGTGCTTATTAGAATTTGAATTTTCTCTGCCTGTTTTCTTTTTACCGTAGAAACCAAGTTTCGCATGATTAATTCAGTAAAAGAGAGCTGTTGACTGACCTGATCCCGCAGTTGTCTCCTCCCTTCTTATGTAGTCATCAAGAATTCTGACTCCCTCCTCACTGATCTTAAGACCTGTTTGAAACAACAGCAAAAATGGCAAGGTTAGCACCCCTATTGAAACAATCACTTGGTTAACATGCAATCCCGAAAATTAATGCTACAAATGGTAACAAATGAATTAATCAGATCTGCTGAGGCAGAGAATGATATTTTTCCATGAACTTACATGGATATCTGAGAGGTAGCGGGACACGCCTCCTCCCATCGTTGGTGTCACATGAACAAGTCTCCTCTCCAGTGTAGGTGGTATGACGGGGCTCTGGCAGTTTGTATCTGACACGCCTGTTGAACCACTCAGGATTGACAAATGTTGCTGGTGATGACTGTTTGGTCAGTAGGCAATGAGAGCAGTAGAAGACATGGTCATATCGAACTCCTTTCCACACAGAATCCAATTCAGATGTAAGCCGCTTCATTGTTTCTAGTTGGGTCTTCCAAGCATCGCTGATAAGCCTGGCCGGTGTTTGCGTGATGAGTGTCACTTGTTTTTCTTTCTCATTATGCAATAGATACCGCAAGACTCCGTTCATCTCTTGCACACTCGCTCCATTTATACCAGCTTCAGGTGTGTTGAATGGATTGACGCATATGTCTAGAAATCTTGCAGTGATTACATGATATACATATTGCGGAACGTTGAGGCCGTTCAGATACAGATCGACTCTCAGCTGAAGGTGATTTGTGCCTTCTGTTGGGTTTGGTATGTTCTTAGTGCTGAAGTAGGGAACGATGAACTTCTCACTGCCATCACTTTCTATAGGTCCACAGATCAGGTGAAATGTTTTCAGCAGCGTGATACCAACATCAACAGGTAGTTCCGATTCATTGCTGAGCAGATTGTGAAGTAATGCAGCTCTTATGATTCCTGTGGCTTTGAAATCATTGACCATGCTGACATACTCTCTTCTGTCCACAGGTCTTCTCTTATATCTGTAGGGTCTAAATTTGGTTATGCGATGTTCCCATGCTTGAGCATCTGCATGATCGTAAAGTGTCCTTATGACATCAGCAAGAACTGAAGGGCGATGGAATAAATAGTCACTCAGCTTCTCAACGTCCTGAAACCACATTATTCTTCCTGCTTCTTTGACGTACTGCAAAGCATGCTCACTGTGCTTACTGAAACCTTGTATGAAGTCATAAACATAAACATAAGGCTTTTGCTCTTCAGCAGTAAGCTTATTCAGCACTTCATACCAACTACCGGGTATCTCAGTGATCAGCTTAGCCCCTGCTTCCTTCAGTGCACTCTTTAGTGATTTGATATCCATCTTGCTCGATGAAGCCGAGAGCTCTAGTATTGTTGTGATCAGGGGCTGTGCTCTGTCGATGAAACATGTCATAGAGAAAAATGAGCTGTCAGGCATAGCAACACCCTCTTCTGATTGAATTACATCTAAACGCAGCTTCTCTGTTGCTGATAAAAGCTGTTTCTTCCTCAGTTTGAGGGTCTCGTTGCTAAGCAAATCACCATGAGTCAGTACGAGCACTGGTCTTCCTAGGTTTGGTTGTGATGTATATAGGTGCGCTATCCACTGGAAGCATACATCCTGAGCTGCAGCCTCTACTCCATGCGCATGTACTAAACTGTCAAACTCTGCTATATCTACCACTAGAAGTGGTACAGATTGTACTTTGGCGTTCACTTGATAGGCAAGGTGATACACCTCATGCCCTCCGAAATCAGTGAATACCACCTTCAATTTCTCATCAATGTCAGCCTCGCATACATTGAAGACACGTGTTGCCTCATCAAGCTTGATGTCGATATCGGAACGGGTTGTCAGCACACGCTGATCCTTCTGTACGCTCCTCACAATGCTTGTCTTTCCTGCTTTAGTCTTGCCTATGACTGTTACCGGAATGAGTCTGAAAATGTTATCTTTTTCAGCATGAAGATCATGCAGATACTTCCTTACAGCTTCTATACCCTGTATGCAGACAGCATAGGGAGGAGATACTAGTGCTTCGCAGTCGTCACATCTGAAGGTCTTTAGCGTGCTGATATTGAAGATACTTTCAGGTATAGAGGAGAGTGACCCGTTTCTTCTAATATCAAGTACTTCCAGTTTGGTGAGTTGCCCCAGGCGGTTTAAAAGATAAAAATATATTTACTTTCAATCATAATGAGCGTTGCCGACATGGGGATGAACTTTTAGTCATGACTAGACAAGTGCAAGGTACAGTGAGTGGTATGGTGGGTTGGCCAAGGTTGCACAAGAAGATACAAATGTGTTGAAATTTGGGGAAAATGGCGCAGTCATTGCAGCCTCGCCCTCAAGGCACACACTATTTCGCCGCCACAATGTGGTGAGTGACTAACCCTTGTGATTTTAACCAACATTTTTAAAGCCAACTAATGACTTACTACTAAATTGTGAGTTTGTTACTTGCAACAGGGCCAAATGATATCCAGCATCACAACACCCGCTATCCCAGCAAATTAAAAAAAAAGTTTACTTTTATTTATTTTTCAATGTAATGCAATGTAATGTAGAATAATAAGTCATTCTTTCGTTTGTTATTTATCACTTCTGTTGTGACAGCTCATCCCCACCCTATTAATTTGATCAAAATTGTAGCGCTGATTGTTTTTCATCCTTTTGCTAATATGCTATTCAATTTCAACCTAAGACCACCTCCAGTATGCAGTAAATTTATTACTTTGTGAGGCCTTACGTTGCATTCTAGGCTTTGGGGGTCGGGGTTACTCCCTGAACCCTGAATCGGGGGTGTGGATGGGGGGGGGGGGCTTACAGCGCTTCTCCCAAAGCTGAGATTAATTGATATTACTGTGCTGCACAGGATAGTCTACGATGGTGGCAGGTTCACATTCAAAAGCTAGAAGTCACTCTTGTTTAGGGAGCCCTGATCTGAGCAACCCTGATTGTCACAATAAACAACATGGAAAATGAATTATGGTGATCTATTGACAATATTAGTAAAATTAGTAATTCAAAGATCCTTGAACTGAGGAAATTTTAAATTTGATAGGCCACATAATCATGATAACAGCGTTATTTCGCTCTATTTTTCAGTGACAAAGTTCTCTTATTCACTTGTAATCGGCTACATTTAGTTATTTTTACAGGATAATACACACTTGGCATCGTAACTTTCAACATAATCTTACTTGATGGAGTTGAAAGTCTCAGATTATCACTATCAAAAAACTTGTCTTATTGACTTACTGTACAAATTATTTTTATTTTAAATTGGTACACAGTTGATTTATTATTACATGAGGTGATGAGGACTAATTAATTTGCTAAATATAGTCTCATCAAACTGCATTTTTGTTCTGGTCGATTTTCTTGCTAATTGCCAAAAATAGATATAATTAATCACATTAATATTATGCCTTATTGATAACTTCCCTCATACTAGGAAAGGTTGCTCCAACATAATAAAATGATAATAATAATAATGAAAATTTCGCTAGTTATAATAATGATATATGTTTGTATTATGCACATGTATTATTGGATTAATAAGTATTGCCCCTCATGTGAATGGAAGGAGACAACTCAATAGAGCGATCAAGATTGATACAATATCTGATAGTTATTTTGTATCAAGTTTGCCCTGTAAACTTAACAAAGTTAGAAAAGGTTACAGTCCAGTAGACCTAGGATAGGTAAGATGTACTCCATCCCATAGAAAGCTAAGTAAAGTAGATATTTCATGTCAGCTTGGAAAAGCTCCTTTGGGGTATGTACTGAAATGCCGATAAACTGAAAACCCAACATTAGGAGCATAGGGCACCATTGAAAAGTGCTGCTTTGCACCCTCAAGGATTATTACTTTCCCTAGATTTTTTATAGATCAGTTTTTGAGAATTGGCACCGGTATTGTGATATTTCAGACAGTTTAAATGACACATAATATTATATCGAACCTAATTTCAATTCGGTAAATTGCAATTCAAATCTGTATGCAGCATTAATTTGAAGAGTTTTAAGATATAACATCCTTTGCTGATGTCTTACTGAACATTGTTCCAGTTATGCATCTTCTAAAATACTATTTCCAAGGTGGTATAGAAACATTGCGGCAGCAGAAATCATATCCCATTACACTCATGCTATTTGTTGAGAGGACAATCCAATGCTCTAATATTATTGGAATGAAAAGTATCACCATTATGATGAGAAAAAGCACTGAACGTTGTGACAGTTTTATGAAAAAACATTACCACAATGCATCTCATTTTGAACATTATCAGTGGCTATGAGGTGGTTGTCACAGCATTATAAAACAAACCTCATGAGATGATCATAAAATAATGCTGTAGTGATGGAAGAACTGTGATGCTATAACATTGTTAAAATTGAATACTTTTTGATAGCATGATCATAACATCATGAAAGTGCTAATTATAAGCTGTATTCTCACATTTAACAGTGATGTATCATCATGTCAAAAATAATTTTTGACTAATACTAAGAAGCAAAGATTCTGCTATAACTGAATCTGAACATTGTGATTACCATTCTGTATCCTATTAGACAATAACCCAATCCTATCATTTACACACCATGTAATACTTGAAAAATTTGTATGCGATACGATGTTACAATGTTCACCGTTTGCTGGTTTTTTGACCTTCATTTTCTAACGAGAAGTCAAACAGTTTTTAGGTTATGGAATATAGGGATCACAAAAATTCTCAGGGATCAATATATTATTAGCATTTATAAACTTGGATTGTCAGCATTGTGATAGGTAAACTATAAAAAAATCCTTTTCTTTTATATCTACTGGTAGGTACATATAACAATTGTCTTAAACAAACTGCTCACATGGATTTGTAAATAAAAGGCAATATCTCCTTGTCTAGCATACTCAGCAAGTCGTCATGGAAAAGGTGATAAAACTGCCAACACAGGTCTCCAAAATTTATATTCACACTTCTGCTTTTGAATTTTACTAATCGCAGTCACGTAGATATGTTGGTGGTTGGTTGTTTGACTGATCTAAATACAACAGCTTTATTTTCAGTTTTAACGCTTTGTATATTTGGTATTTATTACAAGTCATTGCCATCATCTTAAGGGCAAATCCTTCACCTGTACTATTTAAATATTTACAAACATATCCAACTGTCAACAAATAGTCCATTGAAATAATGAAAGTGAAAGATTTGAAAGAGTTCCAAAAAAGTCGCCACCTCCATAAATGGGGTGCAATCATAGACTTGATTATAAACCTAGACATGACACTATATGGATAGTGAGGCACTAAGGGACTTAATTGTGGGCAACAAACGTCATTGGAAGGTGTAGAAGCAATGATGCTATCATTGATCTTCCGTCCACAATCCAGGTTTTTTAATCATAACTAGATCAATTTCGATCGGATTTTGAGTTTGAAAATTACAATAGATTTAGCAGCTTATCTCATTTACGGCAAAACAGATTTGGAAGTCAGTGACCTGTTACCCCACAAACTTGATATACATATAGAAAGTCTTTCGTTCTGCTACACAAAATCCACAAGAAATTTAGAAGAATAGAAACAAAAGACAGTGGATATTCTAGTTTGTATCAACTGTTGTGTCATTTGATTGAAAGCCCAGCAATTTTGAATTCGGCACCCTATACTAGAATTGAATGTAAATGCTAATTTCATGTATTTAATTTGGCCCTCAATTCGATTCCACACCAAAATATGGAAACATAGTGATTTTGAAAAATAATTTCGATGGGCAAAAACTGTTGCTAAAAGTAATGGATAAAAATTCATGCAGCAGCAGTGAATTTTTGTCGATTGTAACTTCAATAACATCCGAAAATTAACAAGTGTTATTACTAATCCACACAATTAAATTTCATATTGATTCTGCAAGGGTTTGGTAGCTTTGGTCTTAGCCTTGTATGATATTTTTAAATATGCCTATCGTACACCATGCTCACTGAGCTAGAACTTTATCGACAGAGGACTTAGGAATAGGAGGTATAAAGTTTCCTTAGCAAAATTTTTTGAATTGATGATAATCCAGAGTGGCAGCATTTCACTCAGGATGGTAGCATTAGAGCTGCGACAATTTAGTATCCAACAGTTTCCTCTATTCTTTTTTCTCTATGATACTTTTGAATTTTTCGCCACAAGCTGGTATTGCTGGTATGTCGGGTAGATTCAGTAGTGAATTTGCCATAAGGGCTAGGGGACTTGACCCTACCAATTTTCAGTGTGTCAATTTTGAACAACCTCTTGTTTTCAATTACCAGGTGCCCAGAGGGCCTCATTGTGAGATCGGTTGGAATTATGAATGGATTACGCTGGTTTACTTGGTGCAATAGCCAATTGCAATAATTTTTCCCTTTGACTGCCCTTAAAGAGGATTGCATCATGATATTCCTGTGACATAGAATAGTATGTAATGTATTTCCTATGTTTTTGCCTACAATCTGAGCAATTGACTATAGCCAACGTCACTAGGCACTGATGTTCTTCATCCTTGATTTGGGTACACCAATCTACACATATTTAAAATTAAGACCAATAAAACGATGGTCTTTTATAAAAGACTCAGGCAATGAATTTGAGTCCATAATTGCAAACAATATGATATGGTCTTCTACTCTATAGCTCATCTGCAGGAGTGAACTCTCACTGCAGGAGCCATCGAATATTCTCAGGGTTGACAATAACAGGATAATCTCATTTATTTAACCCACCATACACAGACCATTTATAAGAGATTTAATAAAAGAACATTACACGGGACACTTTTTTGTGTAAATACCTAGAGATAATAATCAGCCATCACTCTATTGTTTCTTGGGGGATTAGGCATCACATCCATTGTAAATTTAATAAATGAAATTATTCTAAGAAGACCGGAGACACCTATACTTGTTTAGGTGAACAAACTCGGAGTAGTTATCACAAGATGATTTCTCAATAACAATAACAAACCCAGGTGAAATCACCTAGCAGGGTTTATGGTTATGGTTAATTTATCACATTGGGCCTATTTTAATAATGGCAATACACAGTATATGAAACATTTATAAAGTTTGTATTCAAATGTTAACAGCTGGTAGAAATGTGTTTCCCTGATCTGACAAATACTAGAGTCTAGTAGTTTTGAAATTTTCCAACATAACGCAGTGGAATTGCTGTGTGTGCCCCTGCGCGATGTGAGATGGTTGAGATACAATGTGCTTATAGTGTTGCCTGATGTGTAAATTTGCTGTAAGGTTATCATCTGGGCAAGATACTGAAACTTGGTGGCCTGAAGCTAGAAGAGGCAAGCTCTTAAGACTTGACAAGTTATCTTACAGGTATTAACGTAATCAAGAGTGTACTCTGATCACATTAACCCCCTTCATGTGTACTGACATGCCTTAGCTAAAATAATGAATAAATCTGCCGGTCCCTGTTTTAGAATCCCAATAATTCTCTGTCATGTGGAGGTAATTGTATCATTGTATTAGGCTGAGTGTGAGGCCTCTGTACAATTCAATTCTTTTCATTGTTTCAACTTTTGGTAAACAAAAGAATCCTTTAAACGCTGTGCCTGATTCTTTTCAATAGATAATAAATGTAGCATGTCAGCTTGCATCCAAAGTTTATATGAGTAAACTGAGAATAAATGTTAAGAAATGCTGCATTAAATGAAGGGAAAATACGATAGAGTGACCCTAAAAGATTTATCTATTCACAACATCACAACGAGGTCAGACAAAAAATTTGACGCTTCTAGCTTTTTTAGAAGTGCAATTTAATTGAGTCATCTGGTTAATAAAAGATAATGTTTTGCCAACATTTCATCATGTTTTATGAAATTCATGATTTTTTGCATTCATTTCGTGGATTAAATAGTAATTAAACCACCAAGCCTGGACAATAACTTTCAATCATTTTGTGATGGTTTCTGCATCAAATTAAAAAAAATGTAGGGGGAGATAAAAAGGAAACCATATAAGTCACTGAGAAGCAGATATAACATCAAGTTGATAACAAGATGCTGCTGTTTGTTAAGTAATTTCGAAACTCGAAATCCGATTAAAATTGATTGGGTTATGAACACAAAACCTGAATTTTAACAGTAAACCAATGATAATATCATTGCTTACTACACCTTCCAATGACGTTGAGTCGCCCACAATTGAGTGCCTTACTTCAGCTATATGTAGTGTCCTGTCTAGGTTTATAATTAAGTCTATGGGTGCAATTGATTATGTTACAAAAATTAATAGAAATTTGTTATCATATTTAAATTAAGGCGCAATAGTCTAGTATTTACCCTGAAATATACAGCCTATATACTGCTCATAAAGTTGGTCACAGCTTTAGAGTGTCACAATACACAAATTAGTAATATTTACTTCTAAACTTATCCGTGATAATTTATAATCATTTAGTTGAGGGACAAAAAATAATTCTGCTAGATATTTTGTTATCACTCGCACATACAAATCGTCTGCAAATAAGTGTAGGTATACTTTTAATCTTTACCAGTAGGGGATGATCTAATGAAGTAATTTTCCGAACAATCAAGTAGGCCTATTGATATTTTCAATCTTGGAATATTTTTCCATAAGGTAATTGTTGTTATTATAATTACCTAACTACGGATTTTATTACCTCTTTTTATAAAATTAATACGGAATCTTCAAGTTGGGAGATGTGGGATGGAAGTCCACAAAAGTATTTTGATATAGAAAAACAAATTATTGTGATATGGTTATTAAACTTTCGGTTAGAAGATGTGTCTTTGCCCATTTAAGCCTGCATTACAAGACTAAAATCCAATTTCTGCAGCACAATTGGAGCAATTGAATTTGTAAGAAGTTAATTCCTAATTAAGCAATATGTTGGTGTAGACTTGTGAAACAGATAGGTGTGTGAACCTAATCTGTGCCGCCAAAAAAAATGAATTTCCAATGGTATTCATCGTATATATGTAGCAAATCGGTACATATTGAACTTAATTATTTTCAACAACTTGGACTATGAGCATGTCTGCCAACATGTCTGACAAACAACAAAACCGTGGTAACAACAGTAATTATTTTGTCTTTTTGTCCTGTGACAGTAATTATTTTCTATTTTTGTTTTTGTAAATACTTTTTAGAGAGAAATTGCTGTAGTTTATATAATTAAGAAGGTGTAGCGGAACATCTGGCAGTTCAATGATTCAATAAAAAATCAAGATGTGTTGATACCTTGAGTCGGTGTTGATTTTTATTTTTAAGCACTCACCACCAGGTAAGTGGCTGACAGGATACCCGACCGTCAGCCTCTGTCCATGCGGACACAGTTGTGGGGGACAACCTGTACTGGTACAGACGGAAGGGAAACTTGTTTTAATGAACAGACCAATTTTGCTGAACAGGCGGATAGTCAAAACGGAATGCCCAACTGCTTCAGCTTGATCTGAAGCCTTTACCGACTGGCCCCTAGTGCAATTACATTATTGCTCGCATGGTGCCTAGTTGACATTATGCTGAGAACAGCTTGAATTAAGAGATTGTATGTCCCCGTCAAAAGTCTTCATCCACAAGAAGAGATGTTAGTGCCCGTGTAAAATTTACACAAATTTCGAGCAGTCCAGTGCTCTAAATAGCAAGATTGCTCTTGTATGATGACTGTAACGACTAAATACTTTAAAACACCACCTGTATTACTGACCCTTATATGAGCAGTCCTAAATAGACCTAGATGAGCATGCATGCAATGACTGGTTCATGTTCTAGCTTGAATTTCAAAAACCAAGCATAGCAAGCAAGCATTTGCACATTTACTACACGGCACTTAGACGTACTTCTTGTGTTACACTTGTTTAGACAAAGAGGGGAATAAGTGACAATAAAAGCAGGTAATCCCATTATTATGTCATAAGACTGATCGGTGTAAACATCCCTCAATCTCTAGCCCACATTTGGTGATGCTCACTTCCTTTTGCCATTATTGATCTAAGCCAAGATCTTGCCAATTTGACGCTCATCGAATTAAGTCACAATATATCGAAACAGTCTTTGTGTATACAGAAGCTTACTGTATTAGCCGAATGAATACTGAAAAAAAGCGAAGGCTCTCAAAAATTATTGATCCTACTAATCTGTGACTTTTACTTGTACAGAGACAGCTAGAGCTTGATAGTTACATCATCACAAAATGCTGCGGTGTTTCTTAGATCAATAAATCATTGATATACAGGCAACTGAATAGAGTGTTATATTGTGGATTTAAGGTTGGTTGTATGATGAGATCGAAACAGTCTTTTAGAAACCAGTCTGCTCAAACACCTGTTTTCGCTTGACATACTCATTCGAGAACAAACTACTGCAGCCTTTTTAGCATTCCCGTTTAAGGAGAGCAAGGTGTGAAACTGCATAAAAATGACATAAAGAGGAAGCAATCGTACTTGAAAAATAGCCAGTCTTGTCTTTTCTCTTTACATGAGAGCTCCAATTCAGAATCGATCATTCAAACTTAATGTAGATGATCAATTGAAATGTGTGCATGATAAATATTTGTAGAGTTTCCAAAAAATTATATATGCAAAAGGAAGTTATTAAATATTAAATCAAAATCGAGTTCCCAATTTTAGGTTTTTTTCAAAAGACAGTTAATCATATTTATCCCTGTTGTCAGGGAACACCACGGCCACTGGGATTTAATAAAAAATTGAAAAGCAATAAATCAAATACAGCATAGGTGCTCAATTAGTCTGTTTCCCAATCTTTTACAACTCAGATATTTCTGTCCAGTGACCACCAATGCATTATAAGTAACACCAAACAATACTTAACAACTCTGTCAAGGTCTGTAGGCCTATTATGATACAATACAATTCATTTAATATATGTGGTATCCAGTCATTACGAAGTGCAGTGAAGTGAAAAAGTTATGTTTGTCATCTAACATGTCAGCTTTTTGTTGTTTGATCTCAACCAAAGTTTGTATGCAGTACATGCTTGGCACTGAGAACTTAACTCTGAATAATATTAGAAAATATGGCTGTGTATACAGAAACTTACTGTATTAGCCGAATGATTACTGAAAATAAGCGAAGGCTCTCAAAAATTATTGATCCTACTAATCTGTGCCTTTCCCTTGTACAGAGACAGCTAGAGATTGATAGTTGTATCATCAAAGAATGCAGCAGTATTTCCGTTGGAGGGGAGGGGAGGGGGGGGGGGCTCGCAGCGCCTCTGTCAAACCAAAAAACCTTGATCTCTTTAACCCAAGAGTTCATTTGGTGTTCCACTGCGCTGCACAGGATAGTCAATGATGACAGGATCACATCTGAAAGCTAAAACTCCAAACTGATTAGGAAGCCCTAACCTGAGCAACCCTGATTATCACAATAAACAACATTTTAAATGAGTTAGATTTAGATATGTTCATAATCTTAGCAATCTTAGAAGCTGTGCCCATTTCATATTTTCTTAAGGATGTCAAATAACTCTATTTTAGTAAAAAATCTTTTCGTACTTGATAGTACATTTTAGTAATTACTACGGGATAATACACCCTAGGCATCGTAATTTTGAACTTGATATAACTAATTGGTATTGGAATTCTCAGTTTATCTTAATTTTTACCAGAAAGCGATGACGTAACGGAGTCATTTGCCCAATAATCAAGTTATTGATGTTCCTAAACTGGTTTGGCAGATCAAGCAACATTTATCAAGCTGGTCTACATTGCCATACAGAGCAGCGCCAACCTTTCTTGCACTAATTAACAACAGTCCAAGACTGTGAATATCATATTAAAACTCTGTCGATTTGATGACTGCTGGGCTGTTTCATACCTGGGGTGTATTGCTATGTAGGCGAATTGAGATTTTCAATCCAAGAATAATTCTTGCCAAAGTAATTGTTATTATTATAATTACGAAATTATAGATTCACTTGGCTGTTTTATAAATACAGGATTTTCAAGTGGGAGATATGGAGTTAAAGTTATCACGAAAATTTTCCTGAATTAATATCACAAAACATATTATTGTGATAAAATTATGGTTAATGTACTGTACAACTATCGGTTAGAAACGGTGTCGTTTGCTTATTTAAGCCTGCATGACAAGAATAAGTACCACTTTTAACAGCATGATAAGAGCGTTTGAATTTGTAAGAACAGGATTCCTAATTTGGCAATACGTGGGCGTAGACTTGTGATACAGATAGTAGTTTGAACTTGATCTGTGCTGCCCAAAATTGCTTATTATTATTATGATTTATTATGATATTGATTGTTCATTTGAGCCAATTGTTACATACTAAATGAACTTATTTTCAGTTGCATAGACTATGAGCCAGCCTGCCAGCGTGTCAGACTATGAACAAAACTAATTAAGAGAGTATAGCCTCATATCTGACTGTGCATTGATACAATGGTAAATTGTTGATTTTTATTTTTAAACACCCACCCGAGGTGTGTGGCTGATGGTATTCGAAACGTTCCACATGTGTCCATGTGCCCCTTGACCATCTGTTGGACAAATTTAACGGGACAACCTGTACTAAAAAGGCATAAGCAGATGAAAAATTTATTTTAATGGACATACAGTTTTAGCTGAATGGATAAACCAAATTGAATGGCAAATCTTTTTTCAGCTCGATGACCTCCTCCCACTTGCCCTAAATGAAATTACATTGACGGCAGAGCGTTTTTGGACTGATCAATCCAACAAGCCACCTGGGAAAGAGGTATGTGTTGGCTATACCATGAATTGGCTACATTTTTTTTATAGAAACAGAGGGGCAACAAAAAATTACATAGTATACAACATGTATTATTGAACCTCATCAGGACAGACCTAAATAGACCAAGATCAACACCAGTCTTTGATTTGGTCAACAACCTATTTTCTCTTGACATACTTATTCGAGAACAATCTACTGCAGCCTGTCTAGCAATCCTGTATAAGGAGAGCAAGTTGTGATACTGTTGAGATATTTGAATATTAGATGTATAAAAATGACAAAAAGAGAAGGTACACACTCAAAAATCATAACCTTGAAATAATCCTTTGAAAGTATCAAGTTAAACTTCCTCGCATTCAATCCAATTAAAATATTGTTTTGAGCAAATGCACATAATCTAATTGACCACATGACCAGAGCAACACTTGCATCTATTAGACATGAACTGAACAAAGTTTCAAAACTAGCCTTTCCTGTAAAATTCTAATTAGGTTAATTTTGAAACCATGGTCAACAAATTAAAAAAAAAGTTTACTTTTATTTATTTTTCAATGTAATGCAATGTAATGTAGAATAATAAGTCATTCTTTCGTTTGTTATTTATCACTTCTGTTGTGAGAGCACATGCCCACCCTATTAATTTGATCAAAATTTTTAGCGCTGCTTGTTTTTCAATCTTTTGCTAATCTGCTAATCAATTTCAACCTAAGACCACCTCCAGTATGCAGTAAATTTATTACAGCGCTTCTACCAAAGCTGAGAATAATTGATTTGACACTGCGCTGCGCAGGATAGTCAATGATGGCAGGTTCACATTCAAAAGCTAGAAGTCTGTTTAGGGAGCCCAAATCTGAGCAACCCTGATTGTCATAATGAACAACATGGAAAATGAATTATGGTGATCTATTAATAATATTAGTAAAATAAGTAATTGAAAGATCATGGAACTGAGGAAATTTTAAGTTGGATAGGCCAGATAATCGTGAAAACAGCGTCATTTCGCTCTATTTTTCAGTAACAAAGTTTTCTTCTTCACTGGTAATCGGCTACATTTAGTTTTTTTTACAGGATAACACACCCTTGGCATAGTAAATGTTAACATACTACTACTTGATAGAGTTGAAAGTCTCAGATTATCATGTCTTATTGACTTACTGTACAAATTATTTTTATTTCAAATTGGTACAGAGTTGATTTTTTATTACATGAGGTGATGAGGACTAATTAATTTGCTAAATATAGTCTCATCATACTGCATTTTTGTTCTGGTTGATTTTCTTGCTAATTGATTCAATATCTGATAGTTATTTTGTATCAAGTTTGCCCTGTATACATAAGAAAGTTTGAAAAGGTTACTGTCCAGTAGATTTAGGATAGGTAAGATGTATTCCATCCCATAGAAAGATAAGCAAAGTAGATATTTCATGTCAGCTTGGAAAAGCTCCATTGGGCTATGTACTGAAATGCCGATAAACTACAAACCCAACATGAGGAGCATAGAGCACCATTGAAAAGTGCTGCTTTGCACCCTCAAGGATTATTACTTTCCCTATATTATTTATAGATCAGTCTTTGAGAATCGGCACCGGTGTTGTAATATTTCAGATAGTTTAAACGACACATAATACTATATCATACCTAATTTCAATTCGGTAAAATCGCAATTCTAATCTGTCTGCAGCATTACTTTGAAGAGTATTAAGAAACCACATCACTTGCTGTTGTCTTGCTGAACATTGTTCCAGTATGTTGTTATACATCTTTAAAAATACTATTCCCAAGGTGGTATAGAAACATTGCGGCAGCAGAAATCCTATCCCATTACACTCATGCTATTGGTTGAGAGGAAAATCCAATGCTCAATATTATTGGAATGAGCATTATGATGAGAGAAAGCACTGAACGTTGTGACAGTTTTATGAAAAAACATTACCACAATGCATTTCATTTTGAAAATTATTGGTGGCTATGAGTCGGTTGTCACAGCATTATAAAACAAACTTCATGGGATGATTATAATATAATGCTGTAGTGATAGAAAAACTGTGATGCTATAATATTGTTAACATTGAATTCTTTTTGATAGCATGATCATAACATCATTAAAGTGCTAATTATAAGCTGTTTTCTCGCATTTTACAGTGATGTATCATCATATCAAAAATAATGTTTGACTATTACTTAGAACCAAATATTCTGCTACAACTGAATCTGAACATTGTGATTACCATTCTGTATCCTATTAGACAATAACCCAATCCTATCATTTACACACCGTGTAATACTTGATACATTTGTATGCAAAACATTGTTACAATGTTCACTGTTTGCTGGGTTTTTGACCTTCATTTGTAACAAAAAGTCAAATAGCTTTTAGGTTATTGAATATAGGGATCACAACAATTCCAAGGGAGCAGTATTTATTAGCATTTATAAACTTGGATTTTCAGCTTTTTGATAGGTAAACTATAAAGAATAATCCCTTTTCTTTTATATCTACTGGTAGGAACAATAACAATTGTCTTAAACAAACCTCTCTCATGGATTTGTAAATAAAAGGCAATGTCACCTTGTCTAGCATACTCTGCAAGTCCTCATCGAAAAGGTAATAAAACTGCCAACACAGGTTTCCAAAATTTAAATTCACACTTCCGCCTTTGAATTTTATTAATCGCAGTCACATAGATATGTTGGTAGTTGGTTGTAAGACTGATCTGACTACAACAGCTTTATTTTCAGTTTTAACGCTTTTTATATTTGGTATATATTGCAGGTCATTGCCATCATCTTAAGGGCAATTCCTCCACCTGTACCATTTAAATATTTACAAACGTATTCAACTGTCAACAAATAGTCCATTGAAATAGTGAAAGTGAAAGATTTGAAAGAGTTCAAAAAAGTTTCCACCTCTATAAATGGGGCGCAATCATAGACTTGATTATAAGCCTAGACATGACACTATATGGATATTGAGGCACTGAGGGACTTAATTGTGGGCAACGTAGCGTCATTGGAAGGTGTAGAAGCAATGTTGCTATCATTGATTTTCGGTCCACAATCCAGGTTTTTTGATCATAACTCGATCAATTTTGATCGGATTTTGAGTTTGAATATTACAATAGATTTAGCAGCCTATCTCATTTACAGCAAAACAGTTTTGGAAGTCAGTGACTTGTTACCCCACAAACTTGATATACATATAGAAAGTCTTTTGTTCTGCTACACAAACTCCACAAGAAATTTAGAAGAATAGAATCAAAAGACAGTGGAAGTGGATATTCTAGTTTGTATCAACTGTTGTGTCTTTTGATTGAAAGCCCAGAAATTTTGAATTCGGCACCCTATACTAGAATTAAATGTAAATGCTAATTTCATGTATTCAATTTGGCCCTCAAATCGATTCCACACCGAGAAATGGAAACATAGTGACTTTGAAATAGAATTTCAATGGGCAAAAATGTTGCTAAACTGAACTAATACTAAGCAAAAGTAATGGATAAAAATTCATGCAGCAGCAGTGAATTTTTGTCAATTGTAACTTTGATAACATCCGAAAATTAACAAGTGTTATTATTAATACACACAATTAAATTTTATTTAGATTCTGATAATTTTAAATATACCTATCGTATACCATGATCACTGAGTTAGAACTTTATCGACATTGAGTGCCTCACTTCAGCTATATGTAGTGTCCTGTCTAGTTTTATAATTGAGTCTATGGGTAAGTGGCTGACAGGATACCTGACCGTCAGCCTGTGTCCATGCGGACACAGTTGGGGGGGGGGACAACCTGTACTGGACCGGTATAGACGGAAGGGCAACTTGTTTTAATGGAAAGACCAATTTTGCTGAACAGGCATAGGCGGATAGTCAAAACGGAATGCCCAACATCTTCAGCATGACCCGAAGCCTTTACCGACTGGCCCCTAGTGAAATTACATTGTTGCTAGCATGGTGACTAGTTGACATTATGCTGAGAACAGCTTAAAATTAAGAGATTGTATGTGCCAGTCAAAAGTCTTCATCCAAAGGAACAGATGTTATAGCTCGTGTAAAATTTACACAAATTTGGAGCAGTCAAGTGCTCTAAAAAGCAAGATTGCTCTTGTATGATGACTGTAATGACTAAATACTTTAAAACACCACCTGTATTACTGACCCTTATTTGAGCAGACCTAAATAGACCTACATGAGCATGCATGCAATGACTTGTTCATATTCTAGCTTGAAATTAAAAAATCCAATCAAAGGAAGCAAGCATTTTCACATTTACTACACGGCACTTAGACGTACTTCTTATGTTACACGTGTTTAGACAAAGAGGGGAATAAGTGACAATAACAGCAGGTACTCCCATTATTATGTCATAAGACTGATCGGTGTAAACATCCCTCAATCTCTAGCCCACATTTGGTGATGCTCACTTCCTTTTGCCATTATTGATCTAAGCCAAGATCTTGCCAATGTGACGCTCATCGAATTAAGTCACAATATATCGAAACAGACTTTTAGAAACCAATCTGATCAAACACTATTTTCTCTTGACAGACTCATTCGAGAACAAACTACTGCAGCATGTCTAGCAATCCTGTTTCAGGAGAGCGAGTTGTGAAACTGAATGAAAATGACAAAAGGAGGGGGCATTCTTACTTGGAAAATAGCCAGTCTTGTCTTTTCTAATTAAATGAGAGCTCCAATTCAGGATTGATTAATCAAACTTAATTGAATTGTGTGCATGATAGATATTTGTAGAGTTTCCGAAAAAAAATATATATAAGCAAAAGGAAGTTAAATATTAAATCAAAATCAGACTTCCCAATTTTAGGTTCTTCTCAAAAGACAGTTAGTCAAATTTATCCCTGTTGTCAGGGGAATACCACGGCCACTGGGATTTAATAAAAACACTGAAAGGCAATAAATCTATTACAAAATGGGTGCTCAATCAGTCTGTGTCCCAATCCCAATGTTTCTGTCCAGCGACCAGCAATGCATTATAAGTAACACCAAACAATACTGAATATACTGAAAATATGACTGTGTATACAGTAGCCTACTGTATCAGCCGAATGATTACTGAAAATAAGCGAATGCTCTCATAAATGATTGATCCTACTAATCTGTGACTTTCACTTGTACAGAGACAGCTAGAGCTTGATAGTTGTATCATCACAAAATGCAAGAGTGTTTCTTAGATCAAATAATCATTGATATACAGGCAGCTGAATAGAGTGCTATATTGTGGATTTAAGGTTGATTGTAAGAAATTTATCCCCTTGGTTTACAAGATTGTGCCAATTTCTTACCTCAACAGGTACTTTTAAATTAATCCTTATTAATAAATGTTTTATTTGGCTTCGTGAAATATTAATAGAAGGAAAACAGAATTAACACGGTATCAAGAAATTCGCATGTGAAGTTTTTTAATGCGAAAGTTTACAAGATCACTTTGCAGTGAGGGTAAGCCAAAGACTAACTGAGTACTACATTGATAGTTCATTACTTGCCACAGGGCCAACTGATACCTAATGTCACTACAGCTGCTATCCCGACAAATTCAATACAAATTCAACTCGACTTGTTTTTTTCAGGCATGACCTCATCTTGGCCGACAACTGTAATGTAAAATGAGCAGTTATTCTTTTTTTTTCAGTTATCGCTTTTGTTGTTACAGCTCATGCCCTCCCAATTAATTTTTGATTGTTTTACTCGTTTGATAATTTTCCAATCAAGTTTTACCTAAAACACGCCTCCAAGACCAGTAAATTAATTAATTTGTAAGGCCCAGTTATAGGGGAGGGGGGGACTTACAGCGCCTCTGTCAAACCAAAAAAGCTTCATCTCTTTAACCCAAAAAAGTTTATTTGGTGTTCCACTGCGCTGCGCTGCACAGGATAGTCATCGATGACAGGATCACATCTGGAAGCTGAAAATCCCTCCTGATTAGGAAGCCTTAACCTAAGCAACCCTGATTATCACAATAAGCAACATTTTAAATGATTTAGATTTATTTATGATTATAATCTTAGCAATCTTAGAAGTTGTGCCCGTTTCAGATTTTCTTAAGGATGTCAAATAACTCTATTTCAGTAAAAAAAGTGATCATACTTGATAGTAGTCGGCTACATTTTAGTAATTGCTACGGGAAATACACCCTAGGCATCGTACTTTTGAACTTGAGATGACTAAATGGTATTGGAAATCTCAGTTTATCTTACTCTTTACCAGAAAGTGATGACGATGAATGGAGTCATTTGCCCAATAATCAAGTTATTGATGTTCCTAAACTCATTTGGCAGATCAAGCAATATTTATCAAGCTGGTCTACATGGCCATACAGAGCAGCACAAACCTTTCTTGCACTAATTAACAACAGTTCAAGGCTTTGAATGCCTTCCCAAAACTCTCCTGATTTGAAGACTGCTGGCCTGATTCATACCTGGGTTGTATTGCTATTTAGGTGAAATGAGATTTTCAGTCCAAGAATATTTCTTGCCAAAGTAATTGTTATTATTATGATTACCAAATTTTAGATTCACTTAGTTGTTTTTATAAATACAGGATTTTCAAGTGGGAGATGTGGAGTGAACGCCATCACAAATATTTTCAAGAATTAATATCAAAAAACATATTATTGTGATAAAATTATGGTTATTTAAGTACTGCACAACTATCCGGTAGAAACTGTGTCGTTTGCTTATTTAAGCCTGCATGACAAGAATAAGTACCATTTTCAACAGCATGATAAGAGCGTTTGAATTTGTAAGAACAGAATTCCTAATTTGGCAATACGTGAGTGTAGACTTGTGATACAGATAGTAGTTTGAACTCAATCTGTGCTGCCCATAATTATTTATTATTATTATGAATTTGTAGGATATTCATTCTTAATATGAGCCAATTGTTACATTTTAAATGAAATTATTTTCAGATACATAGACTTTGAGCCAGCCTGCCAGCGTGTCCGACAATCAACAAAACTAATCAGGTGGTAACGACTGTGATAATAATTAATTTCCCTTTTTGTTTGCGGTATATACTTTTGAGAAATAAACTGCTTCAGTTACACAAATTAAGAAAGTATAGCCTCATATCTGACTGTGCATTGATACAATGGCAATTCATTGATTTTTTTTTAAACACCCACCAGAGGTGTGCGGCTGATGGGATTCCAAACTGTCACCCCGTGTTAATGTGTCTTTTGCCCATCTGTTGGACACATTTGACGGGACAACCTGTACTGAAAAGGCATAGGCAGATGGAAAATTTCTTTTAATGGACAGATAGTTTTAGCTGGACGGAAAGCCCAAATTGAATGGCCAATCTTTTTTCAGCTCAATGACCTCCTCCAACGTGCTCTAAATGAGATTACATTGGCGGCAAAGCGCTTTTGGACTGATCAATTTAACAACCCACCATGGAAGGAGGTATGTGTTGGGCATACCATGAATTGGCTATATTTCTTATAGAAACAGAGGGACAACAAAAAATAACACAGTATACCACCTGTATTATAAACTTTATCGGAACAGACCTAAATAGACCTAGATGAACATGCATGTAATGGCTGGTTCATGCAACATAGTCAAATATAAAAAAAACGCTCAATTCATCCTTTTATTAACTAATATGGCACTTATATGTTTTTGTGACACCCCTATTAAGAGAATAATAGGGGAATGAGTGACAAAACCGTAGGCTGATCAGTTTAAACATTCCTCCATCTCTAGTCCAAAATTTGTGAAACTCACATCTTTTTGCAATCATTGTTTTAAGTATCTGATGGTTATCATTTATCAAGTCTCCCCTGCGTACTTAACAGACCTTGAAAGAAATACTCATGGTGACTCGATATGGTCAATTTAACGAACCCCCTGGGAAAGAGGTGTGTGTGTGTTGGGTAGTGCCCACATACCAAGACCTGGTTACATTTTCTAAAAACACAAAGGGGCAAATTAAAACTGTATTAAAAGTTATACAATGCACCCCTTGTTTTACTGAACCATCATATCCAAACAGAACTAAATACACCTAAATGAACATGCATGTCATGGCTGGTTATATGCCGCAAGTTTTCAATTAAATAACCAGTCATCCTCATATTACCTACATGGCACTAAGATGTACTTCTTGTGTAACAATTGTTTAGACAAAATATAGGGGAACAAGTTCAATAAATGCAGGAACTCTCATTGATAGGTCATAAGACTTTTCAGTTTTAACATTTCCCCACCTCTAGCCCAAATTTTAAGAGGCTTACTTAAATTTGCAATCATTGATTTAAGATTCATGTGTTGCCTATGCAACGTCAATGGAACTAAATCACAATATATTGAAGCAGTCTTTTAGAAACAAGTCTTTGGTTTGGTCAATCACTTATATTCTCTTGACATACTCATCCGAGAACAAAATACTGCAGCCTGTCTAGCAATCATGTATTAGGAGAGCTAGTTGTGATACTGTTGAGATATTTGAATACTAGATGCACAAAAATGACAAAAAGAGAAGGTAACGTTAATTATAAAATGTCCAGTTATGTCTATTCTCTTTACATGAGAGCTCCAATTCAGATTCGATCAATGAAACTTAATAGATGATCAATTTTGAATTGTGTGCACAATAAATATTGCTAATATTGTCAATTTTTTAATATCAAATCGTAATATAATTGCATATGTATGTGCTTTCATTTTCTTTTCGCCTAATTAAATCGATGATGCACCAACTAAATTATTTGCACTTAAAACGGGAGTTCCCAATTTTGAGTTTTCCTCAAAGGAAAGTTAGTGCAATGGGGTCAGACCAATTTTGTCCTGACCTCTTTCAGCGCCGCTGTAGGGAAGCGCATCTTGCTTACTCAAAGGTACTACTGTTGTAAGCATCTGACTCACATGTTTGTTTCAGATATTCATTGGTATTTCTAGTCATGCAAGTTAGGTGATTCAGATGTGAAACTCAGTCTATAATTGCTGACTAAAAATATAGACTTACTATGTTAGTATAAATTTTTAATTAAATTTGTTTTCTTGTGATGCATGTTATGCGATTCAATTTGTCAGTCCATGATGACATCATTTCACTCCATCAATAAAAAATGTGGAATATTCACTAGCCTTAGCTTCTGACTGGTATAATTGTGATGCATCGATGCTCGATGCATCAAAGACAGATGTTATGACAGTATCCTATTTTGATTTTGAGTTGATTTTCTCAAACTAATTTTTCAGGGCATGTTGTCCTCAAACATTTTGACAAATTTAAGTATTTGGGAGTAATTTTAGACTAAAATATGAGTTTTAAATCCCATGTCAATGAGATTAAACAAAACCTAACCGAGTCATGGCAAACTTTAAGAGAAATCACCATACTCAGAGGGAACAAACTAGTTGTACAACAAGTTGGATATACTACTGTTGCAAGCATCTGACTCACCTCTTCGGAAGGCCAGTTAATCTACACCAACTCGCATCTATACTCTTCAACGATGGAATTTCCCCCAATCTCGCAGGTAATGTCCGTAGGCCTTCATTGTTATAAACATCTAACAACTCCAGTCCTGGCAGTTTGCAGATGCTGTGGTGGATAAATAAAATAATGTTAAAATACAATGCAATACTGCTTGTCAGTTGATGGAGCAAAGACAATTGAGCAACGCATTCCATTAATAGAAGAAAATTTCGGTTTGATCAATTAACCATGTAAGTTGTAACTATCAGATATAGATAAATGTATGAATTTTAAATCTCATGTCAAAGAGATTAAATGAAACCTAACCGAATCATAGCAAAATTTGAGAGGAGACGCAAGTTTTTGAATGAAACCTTAGCTGCAGTCGTGTCCACAGGGTAAATAAACCCAAATATTGAATATAACCTTATTGCTCTAATTAATATATCTAAAAGAGTCCTAAGAGTCGATTTGTGATGTTTAAACATCATAAATCTAAATTGTCTTAAACTTAGCAAAAGCAAAAGCATATCAATTTCATCATCAAGCGGTACCATTATTTATTCCTTTTAACCGTTTTCAAACTGACTTGAATTGGTCTCACTAGTGAACTTTGGTGCCAAATTATTCAATGACTTGCCTCTGACCATTAAGCTGTGCCCTGAGCTGAAATTATTCAAGTTAGACGTCAAAATCAAAATCAAATTTTTTGTGCAGAATTATTAAACTTTTCTACCTCAAAATACTTGTATTTTTATTCTTCTTATTCTAAAAAATTCAACTGTAAAATCTATATATTTTACATTTTGGTTTTCCTAGTAGTTCAAGCACACTTTCATTATTTATTCTTTTGAAAAAGTCCTTGGTACCCGGATTATGGACCATATTCCCTTGACTCAGATTATCTTAATCTTCAAGAGAAAGGGATGACATTATTCGTTTGGCAGATCACACAAAATCAGGCTGGCCTACATCGCCATAGGGAGAAGCACCAAATTTTCTTGCCCCAATAAACATCCTGAAACTCTATTGATTTGATGACCACTGGCCAAGTCATACAGTATATAGGGTATAATGCTATGTAGGCCTATTGAGATTTTCAATCCGAGAATATTTCTTGCCATAGTAATTGTTATTATTATAATATTTAACAAATTATGGATTTACTTATTTGTTTCTATAAATGCAGTATTTTCAAGTGGGAAATGTGGAGTGGAGGTTAACATAAATATTTTCCTGAAATGATATTGAAAACAATATTATTGCGCTATGGTTATTAGAGTTATGTACAGCTTTCAGTTAGAAAATGCGCAGTTCCCTCATTTAAGCATGCAGGACAAGAATAATAATACCATTTTTAAGGGCGTGATTAGATCGTTGGAATTTGTAAGAACACAATTCCCATTTCAGCAATATGTGGGTGTAGACTCGTGATACAGACAGTGGTGTGAACTTGATATGTGCTGCCCAAAACGATATTCATATTTATTATCATTTTTATTTATTGTGATATTCATTGTTTATTTGAGCCAATTGTTACATATTAAATGCAATTACTTTCAGTTACATTGATTATGAGCCTGCCTGCCAGCATGTCTGAAAATCAACAAACCTACTCAGGTGGCTAAAACTGTGACAACATTTAATATAACCTTATTGCTCTACTTAATATATCTAAAAGAGTCCTACGAGTTGATAGCAGATGTTTAAACATCATAAATCTAAATTATCTAGGTATTAAGGTAGGTATTAGGTATTGAAAAAATTAAGAGTGTATTGTGATCACATTAACCCCTCTGTACTGAAATGACTTAGGTAAAATAATGAATAAATCTGCCAGACCATGTTTTAGAATCCCAATATTTCTCTGTCATGTGGAGGTTTCTAAAATCACTGGTTCTTCTATCATACCTAGGTACTCTTTATGTTCTGCTTTCACAATTAAATATGGGTTCCATTTTCATATTACGAACAAAAATCTAAGTCAGCATTCGATACTCATAATATGATATTATTTTAAGTGATGTCATGTTAGAAGACAAGACTACAGGTTCACATCAAATCTTCAGTGTGATATTAATATTGTAACACTGTATTGTGCTGAGTGTGAGGCCTCTTTACAATTCAAAGCTTTTCATTGTTTCAACCTTTGGTAAACAAAAGAATCCTTGATATGCTGTGCCTGTTTCTTTTCAATAGAGGATAAATGTAGCATGTCAGCTTGAATCCAAAGTTAATATGAGAAAACTAAGAATAAATTTTTAGAAATGTTGCATTAAATAAAGGTGAGATACGATAGAGTGACCCTAAATGATTCATCTATTGGCAACGTCACAACGAGGTCACACAAAAAAATTGACGCTTCTAGTATTTGTAGAAGTGCATTTTGATTGAGTCATCTGGTTAATAAAAGATAATTTTTTGCCAACATTCCATCATGTGTTATGAAATTCATCATTTTTCGCATTCATTTCATTAATTGAATAGTGATTAAACCACCAAGTTTGGACAATAACTTTCAATCATTCTGTGATGGTTTCTGCATCAATGTTAAAAAATGTCGGGGGAGATAAAGAGGAAACCACATAAGTCAGTGAGAAGCAGAAATAACATCAAATTAAGAACAAGATGCTGCTGTTTGTAAAGCAATTTTGAAACTCGAAATCCGATCAAAATTGATTGAGTTATGAAGATAACACCTGAATTGTTGACAATAAATCAATGATAATATCATTGCTTACTGCACCTTCCAATGACAATGCTTTGCCCACAATTGAGTGCCTCACTTCAGCTACATTTAGTATCCTGTCTAGGTTTATAATTAAGTCTTTCGGTGCTATTGATTATGTTACAAAAATTAATAAAAGTTTGTTATCATATTTCAATTAAGGTGCAATAATCTAGTATTTACCCTAAAATATGCAGCCTATATCTTGCTCATAAAATTGGTCACAGCTTTAGAGTGTCACAATACACAAATTAGTAATATTTAATTCTAGACGTATCCGTAAAAATTTTTAATCATTTAGTTGAGGGACAAAAATCATGCTGCTAGATATTTTGTTATTACTCGCACATTCATATCTTCTGCATATAAGTGTAGGTAGACTCTTAATCTTTACCAGTAGGGGATGATCTAATGAAGTCATTTGCCGAACAATCAAGTAGGCCTATTGAGAATTTCAATCTCGGAATATTTTTCCAAAAAGTAATTGTTATTATTATAAATACCTAACTATGGATTTAATTACTTATTTTTATAAGAATAATACGGAATCTTCAAGTGGGAGATGTGGGATGGAAGTCAACAAAAGTATTTTGATATAGAAAAGCATATTATTGTGATATGGTTATTAGACTATTTTGAGCAATTGAAGGGCTTTTGTTTAGTAGATGTGTGTTTGCCCATTTAAGCCTGCATTACAAGACTAAAATCCATCTTTTACAGCACAATTGGAGCAATTGAAATAGTAAGAAGATACTTCCTAATTTAGCGATATGTTGGTGTAGACTTGTGAAACAGATAGTGGTGTGAACTTGATCACTGCTGCCAAAAAAATGAATTTCCTATTGAATTCATCGTATATATGTAGCAAATTGGTACATATTGAATTTAATTATTTTCAATAACTTGGACTATGAACCTGTCTGCTAACATGTCTGACAAACAACAAAAAACCAATAAGGTGGCAACAACAGTAATTATTTTGTCTTTTTGTAATGTGACAGTGATTATTTTTTTCTTTTTGTTTTTGTAAATTTTCTTGATAGAGAAACTGCTTTAGTTCATAAAATTAATAAAGTGTAGCGGCACATCTGGCAGTTCAATGATTTGATGAAAAATTAAAATGTGTTGATACCTTTAGTCGGTGTTGATTTTTTTTAAGCACTCACCTCCAGGTAAGTGGCTGACAGGATACCTGACCGTCAGCCTGTGTCCATGCGGACACAGTTGGGGGGGACAACCTGTACTGGACCGGTATAGACGGAAGGGCAACTTGTTTTATTGGACAGACCAATTTTGCTGAACAGGCATGTGCGGATAGTCAAAACAGAATGCCAAACTTCTTCAGCTTTACCGACTGGCCCCTAGTGAAATTACATTGTTGCTAGCATGGTGCCTAGTTGACATTATGCTGAGAACAGCTTAAATTAAGAGATTTTATGTGCCAGTTAGAAGTCTTCATCCATAAGAAGAGATGTTAGAGCCTGTGTAAAATTGCACAGGATAGTGAATGATGACAGGAGCACATCTGAAAGCTAAAAATCCCACCTGGTTAGGAAGCCCTAACCTGAGCAACCCTGATTATCACAATAGACAACATTTTAAATGACTTAGATTTAGATATGTTTATAATCTTAGCAATCTTAGAAGTTGTGCCCATTTCATATTTTCTTAAAAGTTAGTAATTGGTAGATCATTGAACTGAGGCAGTTCTTGACATTTGACGGGACAACCTGTACTGAAAAGGCATAAACAGATGGAAAATTTGTTTTAATGGACAGACAGTTTTAGCTGGGCGGATATACCAAATTGGATGGCCATTTTTTTTTCAGCTCAATGACCTCCTCCCACTTGCTCTAAATTAAATGACATTGGCGGCAAAGCGATTTTGGACTGATCAATTTAACAAGCCACCTGGAAAAGAGGTATGGGTTGGGTATACCATGGATTGGCTACATTTTTTATAGAAACAGAGGGGCAACAACAAATAACATAGTACACCACCTGTATTATTGAACCTTATCGGAACAGACCTAAATAGACCTAAATGAACATGCATGCAATGGCTGGTTTATGCCACAAAGTAAATATTAAAAAGCTGCTCAATTCATCCTTATATTAACTAATATGGCACTTATATGTTCTTCTTGTGACTTGCCTTTTAAGACAATAATAGGGGAATGAGTGACAAAACAGCAGACTGATCAGTTAAAACATTCCTCCATCTCTAACTCACATTTTGTGAGACTCACTTCTTTTTGCAATCATTGATTTAAGTTTCATATATTGCCAATGCAACGTCTATCGAACCAAGTCACAATTTATTAAAGCAGTCTTTTTGAAACCAGTCTTTGATTTGGCCAAACACTTATTTTCTCTTGACATACTCATTTGAGAACAAACTACTGCAGCCTGTCTAGCAATCCTGTATAAGGAGAGGAATTTGTGATACTGTTGAGATAGTTGAATACTAGATGCATAAAAATGACAAAAAGAGAGGGTAATGTTAACTTTAAAATGTCCAGTTTTGTCTTTTCTCTTAACATGAGAGCTCCAATTCAGTGTTAATCAATGAAACTTAATAGATGAGCAATTTTGAATTGTGTGCATGATAAATATTGCTAATATTGTTAAATTGTTAATATTGAATCGTAATATAATTGCATATGTATGTGCTTTAATTTTCCTTGCGCCCAATTAAATCACTGATGCACCAACTAAAATATTTGCACTTAAAACCGGAGTTCCCAATTTTATGTTTTCCTCAAAGGAAAGTTAGTGTAATGGGGTCCTGAACTCTTTTAGCGCCGCTGTAGGGAAGCGCATCTTGCTTACTCAAAGGTACTACTGTTGCAAGCATCTGATTTGAAACTCAATCATTAATTGCTCACTAAAAATATAGACTTAATTTGTAAACATAATTGCTTAATTATTTCAATTTATCAATCCATAGTGACATTTCACTCAATCCATAAAAACGTGGAATATTCACTAGCCTTAGCTTCTGACTGGTATAATTTTGATGCATTGATAGTCGACGCATCAAAGACAGATGTTATGAAAGTCTCCTATTTTGATTTTGAGGTGATTTCTTTAACTAATTTTTTGTCCTCAATCATTCTGACAAATTTAAATATTTAGAAGTAATTTTTGATAAAAATATGAGTTTCAAATCCAATGTCAATGTCAATGCTGACCCTTTTTATGAGACAAAAATTGACTGCAAATATAATTTGATATTTATTATAATATATAATATAATAAATATATCATTAAAATAAAGCGAAACCATAATATTTCAGCTTCGAATTTTGAATGTTATATAAATCCAACCTGAAAATATTAATTCGGAATAAAAAATATATATTTTATGTTATTGTTATACAAAACAATTCTATATTTAGTACAATCATTTAATATATATATGGAATTTTTTACAAAACAAACTTAGCTGTATATTCATGACACCTTCCTTCATGATACAGAAATTCATTGTGATTGATAAGGTTTTTTTTATAATTTAATGTATTATTATTCAATTTTAATTGTATTAAAAATCAAGATTTTCCGATACCTTTTTTATATCAGCATAAAGGTCAGATTTATGGATTTCCGAATATAAAAATCAATTGAAGTTAGCAGAAACCGAGGAGTTTTTACAGCAAGATGTCTCATCTGCTTCCTTTATGGCATATGTAAAACTTTGCAAAAGTATGGTCTCATCTGTGAATAATGAAGGGAAATTACTCAGAAAAACACAACCCTATTGTACAAAAGGTCCGATATATTACTGTTGCAAGCATCTGACTCACCTGTCTGGAAGGCTGGTCAAGCCACAGCTCCAAGCCTTTATACTCTTCAATGATTGAATTTCCCCCAATTTTGCAGGTAATGTCTGTAGACCCTTATTCCCAGTAACATCTAGCGACTCCAGTCCTGGCAGATTGCAGATGCTGTGGTGGATAAATAACAGAATGTTAAAATACCATGCAATACTGCTTGTCAGTTGATGGAGCAAACACAATTGAGCAACACATTCTATTATTAGGAGAAAGTTCCAGATTGATCAATTACCCATGTAAGTTGTAACTATCAGATATAGATAAATGTCTGAATTTTAAATCCCATGCCAAAGACACTTTGAGAGAAAAAGTAAGTTTTTGAATGAAACCTTAGCTGCAGTCGTGTACACAGGGTAAATAAAACCAAAGATTGAATATAACTTTATTGCTCTAATTAATATATCTAAAAGAGTCCTAACAGTCGAGAGCAGATGTTTAAACATCATAAATCTAAATTGACTTAAACTTAGCCAAGGCAAAAGCATATCAATTTCATCATCAAGCGGTACCATTATTTATACCTTTTAACCATTTTCAAACTGATTTGAATTGGTCTCACTAGTGAAGTTTGGTGCCAAATTATTTAATGACTTGCCTCTGACCATTAAGCTGTGCCCTGAGCTCAAATTATTCAAGTTAGACATAAAAATCCACCTTTTTGCGCAGAATTATTAAACTTTTCTACATCATTTTACTTGTATGTTTATTCTTCGTATTCTAAAAATTTCAACCGTAATCTCTTTATTTTTTACGTTTTGGTTTTCCTAGTAGTTCAAACACACTTTCATTATTAATTCTTTTAAAAGAAATCCTTGGTACCCATGTTATGGACCATATTCCCTTGACCTATTAATACTACAAGAATGAATATGCAATATATATAAGTGATTATGTGAGCATTGTGTTAATTAAGGTTGTATCCCTGTTGATCAATATTACTTTTCACAGGTTTCAAGATTATATATCACAAAGCTAGAAGATATCCATAGATTGGTTCTCCCAAATGCAAATAATACTGATATACCTATGGCATAAAATAATTAAATTAAAAATGGCAATCAGTTGCCACAACTCTGGAAATTGGTATTGCATATCTTTTTCAGCATATCAACAACACTCTGAATCATCAAAATCAAAAATAATAGTCTGCTGTGCCTGGCCAGTGGCTTTATTTTTGTGTGCCTAATACTGTTTGCTGACAAAACACTAGAGTCTAGAAGTTTTGAAATATTACAACTTAACGCAGTGGAATTGCTGTGTGTGCCCCTGTACGAATTAATATGGTTGAGATACAATGCTTGGATGGAGCTTGAATTTGCTACTTTGTGACAGGAATTTGCGAGATCTGGTCTCTATTATCAGTGCTAATAGTGATGATGTGTAAATTTGCTGTAAGGTATGATATGGGCAGGATACTGAAACCTGGTGGCCTGAAGTTAGGAGAGGCAAGCTCATAAGACTTGACAAGTTATCTTATAGGTATTAAAATAATTAAGAGTGTACTGTGATCACATTCACCCCTTTCATGTGTACTAAAATGACTTAGGTAAAATTATGAATAAATCTGCCAGTCCCTGTTTTAGAATCCCAATATTTCTTTGTCATGTGGAGGGTTCTAAAATTACTGGTTCTTCCATCATACCTAGGTACCTTATATATTCCGCTTTCACAATTAAATATGGGTTCCATTTTCATAACAGGAACATTAATCTAAGTCGGCATTCAATACTCATAGTCTGATATTATAAATGATGTCATGTTAGAAGACAAGAATACAGGTTCACATCAAATCTTCATTGTGATATGAATATTGTATCATTGCATTGTGCTGATTGTGAGGCCTCTATAGAATTCAATACTTTTCTTTGTTTCAACTTTTGGTAAACAAAAGAATCCTTTATATGCTGTGCCTGATTCTTTTCAATAGAGGATAAATATAGCATGTCAGCTTGCATCCAAAGTTTATATGAGAAAACTGAGAATAAATTTCTAGAAATGCTGCATTAAAAGAATGGAAAACACGATAGAGTGACCCTAAATGAATCTTCTTTTAGCAACGTCACAACGAGGTCACACAAAAAAGTGGACGCTTTTAGCATTTGTGGAAGTGCATTTTAATTGAGTCATCTGGTTAATAAAAGATAATATTTTGCCAACATTTCATCACGTTGTATGAAATTCATGATTTTTTGCATTCATTTCGTGGATTAAATAGTAATTACACTGCTAAGCCTGGACAGTAACTTTCAGTCATTTTGTGATGGTTTCTGCATCAAATTAAAAAAAATGTAGGGGGAGATGAAGAGGAAACCATATAAGTCACTTAGAAGCAGAAATAACACCAAGTTGATAACAAGATGCTGCAATTTTGAAACTCGAAATCCGATCAAAATTGATTGAGTTATGTTGACAGTAAACCAATGATAATATCATTGCTTACTACACCTTCCAATGACGTTGTGTTGCCCACAATTGAGTGCCTCAATTCAGCCATATGTAGTGTCCTGTCTAGGTTTCTAATTAAGTCTATGGGTGCAATTGATTATGTTACAAAAATTCATAGAAATTTGTTATCATATTTCAATTAAGGTGCGATAATCTAGTATGTACCCTAAAATATACAGCCTATATCTTGCTCATGAAATTGGTCACAGCTTTAGAGTGTCACAATACACAAATTAGTAATATTTACTTCTAAACTTATAACTACTGATAACTTATAATCGTTTAGTTGAGGGACGAAAAATCATGCTGCTAGATATTTTGTCATCACTCGCACATACAAATCTTCTGCAAATAAGTATAGCTATACTCTTAATATTTACAAGTAGGGGAAGATCTAATGAAGTCATTTGCCGAACAATCAAGCAGGCCTATTGAGATTTTCAATCTTGGAATATTTTTCCATAAAGTAATTGTGATTATTATAATTACCTAACTATGGATTTAATTACTTATTTTTATAAGAATAATACGGAATCTTCAAATGGGAGATGTGGGATGGAAGTCAACAAAATTATTTTGATATAGAAAAACATATTATTGTGATATTGATAGTAGGGCTTACGGTTAGAAGATGTGTCTTTGCCCATTTAAGCCTGCATTACCAGACTAAAATCCATTTTTTACAGCACAATTGGTGTGAACTTGATTAGTGCTGCCAAAAAAAATGAATTTACTATGATATTCAAGAGCCTGTCTGCAAACATCTCTGACAAACAACAAAACCGATAAGGTGGTAACAACAGTATTTATTTTGTCTTTTTGTCCTGTGATGGTAATTATGTTCTCCTTTTTGTTTTTGTAAATGCTTTTGAGAGAGAAACTGCTTTAGTTCATAACATTAAGAAAGTTTAGCGGCACATCTGGCAGTTCAATGATTCAATGAAAAAGAAGCTGTGTTGATACCTTTAGTCGGCGTTGATTTTTATTTTTAAGCACTCACCACCAGGTAAGTGGCTGACAGGATACCCGACCATTAGCCTGTGTCCATGCGGACACAGTTGGGGGGACAACCTGTACTGGACCGGTATAGAAGGAAAGGCAACTTGTTTTATTGGACAGACCAATTTTGCTGAATAGGCATGGGCGGATAGTCAAAACGGAATGCCCAACTGCTTCAGCTTGATCTGAAGCCTTTACCGACTGGCCCCTAGTGAAATTACATTATTGCTAGCAAGGTGCTTAGTTGACATTATGCTGAGAACAGCTTAAATTAAGAGATTGTATGTGCCAGTTAAAAGTCTTCATCCACAAGTAGAGATGTTAGGGCCCGTGTAAAATTTACACAAATTTGGAGCAGTCCAGTGCTATAAATAGCAAGATTGCTCTTGTATGATGACTGTAATGACTGAATACTTTAAAACACCACCTGTATTACTGACCCTTATTTGAGCAGACCAGAATAGACCTAGATGAGCATGCATGCAATGACTGGTTCATGTTCTAGCTTGAATTTAAAAAACCTATCATAGCAAGCAAGCATTTTCACTTTTACTACACGGCACTTAGACGTACTTCTTGTGTTACACTTGTTTAGACAAAGAGGGGAATAAGTGACAATAACAGCAGGTACTCCCATTATTATGTCATAAGACTGATCAGTGTAAACATCCCTAAATCTCTAGCCCACATTTGGTGATGCTCGCTTCCTTTTGCCATCATTGTTCTAAGCCATGGATCTTGCCAATGCGACGCCCATCGAATTAAGTCACAATATATTGAAACAGTCTCGTAGAAACCAGTCTGCTCAAACACCTACTCATTCGAGAACAAACTACTGCAGCCATTCTAGCATTCCCGTTTAAGGAGAGCGAGGTATGAAACTGCATAAAAATGACATAAAGAGGAAGCAATCGTACTTGAAAAATAGCCAGTCTTGTCTTTTCTCTTTACATGAGAGCTCCAATTCAGAATCGATCAATCAAACTTAATGTAGATGATCAATTGAAATGTGTGCATGATAAATATTTGTAGAGTTTCCAAAAAATTATATATACGCAAAAGGAAGTTATTTAATATTAAATCAAAATCGAGTTCCCAATTTTAGGTTTTTTTCAAAAGACAGTTAATCATATTTATCCCTGTTGTCAGGGAACACCACGGCCACTGGGATTTAATAAAAAATTGAAAAGCAATAAATCAAATACAGCATAGGTGCTCAATTAGTCTGTGTCCCAATCTTTTACAACTCAGATATTTCTGTCCAGTGACCACCAATGCATTATAAGTAACACCAAACAATACTTAACAACTCTGTCAAGGTCTGTAGGCCTATTATGATACAATACAATTCATTTAATATATGTGGTATCCAGTCATTACGAAGTGCAGTGAAGTGAAAAAGTTATGTTTGTCATCTAACATGGCAGCTCTTTGTTGTTTGATCTCAACCAAAGTTTGTATGCAGTACATGCTTGGCACTGAGAACTTTACTCTGAATAATATAAGAAAATATGGCTGTGTATACAGAAACTTACTGTATTAGCCGAATGATTACTGAAAATAAGCGAAGGCTCTCAAAAATTATTGATCCTACTAATCTGTGCCTTTCCCTTGTACAGAGACAGCTAGAGATTGATAGCTGTATCATCAAAGAATGCAGCGGTGTTTCCGTTGGAGGGGAGGGGAGGGGAGGGGGGGGGGGGGCCTCACAGCGCCTCTGTCAAACCAAAAAAGCTTGATCTCTTTAACCCAAGAGTTCATTTGGTGTTCCACTGCCCTGCACAGGATAGTCAATGATGACAGGATCACATCTGAAAGCTAAAACTCCAAACTGATTAGGAAGCCCTAACCTGAGCAACCCTGATTATCACAATAAACAACATTTTAAATGAGTTAGATTTAGATATGTTTATAATCTTAGCAATCTTAGAAGCTGTGCCCATTTCATATTTTCTTAAGGATGTCAAATAACTCTTTTTTAGTAAAAAATCTTTTCGTACGTGATAGTACATTTTAGTAATTACTAAGGGATAATACACCCTAAGCATTGTAATTTTGAACTTAATATAACTAATTGGTATTGGAAATCTCAGTTTATCTTAATTTTTACCAGAAAGTGATGACGTCACGGAGTCATTTGCCCAATAATCAAGTTATTGATGTTCCTAAACTGGTTTGGCAGATCAAGCTGGTCTACATTGCCATACAGAGCAGCGCCAACCTTTCTTCAACTAATTAACAACAGTCCAAGGCTGTGAATATCATATTAAAACTCTGTTGATTTGATGACTTCTGGCCTGTTTCATACCTGGGGTGTATTGCTATGTAGGCGAATTGAGATTTTCAATCCAAGAATAATTCTTGCCAAAGTAATTGTTATTATTATAATTACGAAATTATAGATTCACTTGGTTGTTTTATAAATACAGGATTTTCAAGTGGGAGATATGGCGTTAAAGTTATCACAAATATCTTCCTGAATTAATATCACAAAACATATTATTGTGATAAAATTATGGTTATTAATGTACTGTACAACTATCGGTTAGAAACTGTGTCGTTTGCTTATTTAAGCCTGCATGACGAGAATAAGTACCACTTTTAACAGCATGACAAGAGCTTTTGAATTTGTAAGAACAGGATTCCTAATTTGGCAATACGTGGGCGTTGACTTGTGATACAGATAGTAGTTTGAACTTGATCTGTGCTGCCCAAAATTGCTTATTATTATTATGATTTATTATGATATTGATTGTTTATTTGAGCCAATTGTTACATATTAAATGAAATTATTTTCATTTGCAAAGACTATGAGCCAGCCTGCCAGCCTGTCAGACAATGAACAAAACTAATTAGTGAAGTATAGCCTAATATCTGACTGTGCATTGATACAATGATAAATCGTTGATTTTTATTTTTAAACACCCACCCGAGGTGTGTGGCTGATGGGATTCGAAACGTTCCACATGTGTCCATGTGCCCCTTGACCATCTGTTGGACAAATTTAACGGGACAACCTGTACTAAAAAGGCATTTGTTTTAATGGACATACAGTTTTAGCTGAATGGATAAACCAAATTGAATGGCGAATCTTTTTTCAGCTCACTGACCTCCTCCCACTTGCCCTAAATGAAATTACATTGACGGCAGAGCGTTTTTGGACTGATCAATCCAACAAGCCACCTGGGAAAGAGGTATGTGTTGGGTATACCATGAATTGGCTACATTTTTTTATAGAAACAGAGGGGCAACAAAAAATTACATAGTATACAACATGTATTATTGAACCTCATCGGGACAGACCTAAATAGACCAAGATCAACACCAGTCTTTGATTTGGTCAACCACCTATTTTCTCTTGACATACTCATTCGAGAACAATCTACTGCAGCCTGTCTAGCAATCCTGTATCAGGAGAGCAAGTTGTGATACTGTTGAGATATTTGAATATTAGATGTATAAAAATGACAAAAAGAAAAGTAGACACTCAAAAATCATAACCTTGAAATAATCCTTTGAAAGTATCAAGTTAAACTTCCTCGCATTCAATCCAATTAAAATATTGTTTTGAGCAAATACACATATTCTAATTGACCACATGACCAGAGCAACACTTGCATCTATTAGACATGAACTGAACAAAGTTTCAAAACTAGCCTTTCCTGTAAAATTCTAATCAGGTTAATTTTGGAACCATGGTCAACAAATTAAAAAAAAAGTTTACTTTTATTTATTTTTCAATGTAATGCAATGTAATGTAGAATAATAAGTCATTCCTTCGTTTGTTATTTATCACTTCTGTTGTGACAACTCATGCCCACCCTATTAATTTGATCAAAATTTTTAGCGCTGATTGTTTTTCATTGTTTTGCTAATCTGCTAATCAATTTCAACCTAAGACCACCTCCAGTATGCAGTAAATTTATTACTTTGTGAGGCCTTACGTTGTTCTCTAGGCTTTGAGAGTCGAGGTTCCACCCTGAACCCCGTATCGGGAGGTTGTGGGAAGGGGGGGGGGCTTACAGCACTTCTCCCATAGCTGAGAATAATTGATATGACACTGCGCTGCACAGGATAGTCAATGATGGCAGGTTCACATTCAAAAGCTAGAAGTCTGTTTAGGGAGCCCAAATCTGAGCAACCCTGATTGTCACAATGAACAACATGGAAAATGAATTATGGTGATCTATTAATAATATTAGTAACACTAGTAATTGAAAGATCATTGAACTGATTTATTGCAAGTATCGGAGGTGATAATAGTAACCATAAATCAATTGAATTGCAATCTGACGTTTCAGATATGAATAAGTATTTATAGTGATGCAAGTTATTTGATTCAATCTGTCAATTGATAGTGACATTTCACTCAATCCATAAAAATTTATGGAACATTGGTTAGCCTTTGCTTCTGACTGGTCTATTTGTAATAACTTGTTACTCAATGCATCAAAGACAGATGTTATGACCTTGTTCTATTTCGATATTGATTTGATTTTCTCAAACTTATTTATCAGGGCATGTCCTTCAAGCAGTCTGACAAACTAAAAGCTAAAGCAATTTGAGAAAAATGAGATAAATGTATAAAATATAAACCCAATGTCAATGAGATTGAACAAATCCCAACCCAATTGGAGCAAACTTTGAGAAAAATCGTAAGTTTTTGAATGGAACGTTAGCTGCAGTTGTGTGGGCAGAGTAAATAAAACCAAAGATTGAATATTCCACTCCATTTCTTTATTGCTCAAATGAATATATTTAAAGTAGTCTTAAGACTCAATAACAGATGCTAAAACATCATAAAGCTAAATTGACATAAACCTGAGACAAGACAAAGGCATATCAATTCCACCATCAAGTGGTACCATTATTTATACCTCTCAACAGTTTTACAATGTATATAAGTGAATATGAAATAATAGTTAAATTAAGGTTGTATCCCTAACCATGTGGATTCATAATTCTTAGGTGGACCTGTGGCCGTTAATTGAGATTACTGTAATGTTGTAAGTCCGGAAAGTTAATTCAGCCAGTTGAAGCGAGAATTTGGCTTATATTCAAATTGTGTAGCTTGCTGTATGGTCATAACCTTTGTGTGTGATGCTACCATGGTTATGATAATTGTCTACACATTTTTCGTTTCTTCTTAGGATATATTTTCTTATTTACGTGTTCTGAAGCTAGCTGCTTACCAATTCTGATTCTTGGTTTGTACCTAACTTTGAGAAGCCTAGGTGATGGCTGTGAGATATAGAGTCGTTTCATATAAAATCTTTCATTCAAGTGAGTTTTAGCAGAGAGAAAGTGTCGTTATGAATGACATTAATGTCTGTGATGTTTTTTATTACGTTCTCTCAAGCAAAGTTTTACTCTTACACTTGAGCTTTTGAGCAGGAAATCTGAGAGTAGCGACATCTTTGCGTCTTGATCTTATATATCTTTCACAGAACAAGAAGTTTCTAGTGATGCAAGTTACGTGATTCAGATGTGAAACTCAATCTAAGATTGCTGACTAAATATATAGACTTATTATGTAAATACAAATGCTTATTTAAACTTGTTTTCTAGTGATGCATGTTATGCGATTCAATTTAATAATCCATTTTGACATTTCACTCCATCCATAAAAAATGTGGAACATTCATTAGCCTTGGCTTCTGACTGGTATAATTGGGATGCATTGATACTCGATGCATCAAAGACAGATGTTATGACAGTCTCCTATTTTGATTTTGAGTTGATTTTCAAATTTTTCAGTTAATTTTTCAAGGCATGTTGTCCTCAAATATTTTGACAAATTTATATATTTAGGAGTAATTTTAGATACAAATATGAGTTTTAAATCCCATGTCAATGAGGTTAAACAAAACCTAACCCAGTCATAGCAAACTTAAAGAGAAATCACCATACTCAGAGGGAACAAACTAATTGTGCAGAAAGTCTGATATACTACTGTTGCGAGCAGCTGACTCACCTGTCTGGAAGGCTGGTCAAGCCACAGTCCCATGCCTTTATAATCTTCAATTATCGAATTTGGTTGCGGCAGGTTCACATTCGAAAGCTAGAGGTCCCCCCTGTTTAGGGAGCCCTAATCTGAGCAACCCTGATTGTCAAAACGATCAACTTTGAAAATGAATTATGGTGATATATTAATAATGTTAGTAAAATTAGTAATTGAAATATCATTGAACTGAGGAAATTTAAAGTTTCATAGGCCACATAATCATGAAAACAGCGTCATTTCGCTCTATTCTCCGATAACAAAGTTTTCTTATTCAATGGCAATAGGCTACATTTAGTTATTTTTACAGGAAAATACACCCTTGGCATCGTAACTTTTAACATAATTCTACTTGATACAGTTGAAAGTCTAAGATTATCACTATCAAAACAACTTGTCTAATTGACTTACTGTACAAATTATATTTATTTTTAATTGGTACAGAGTCGATTTATTATTACATGAGGTGATGAGGATTAATTAATTTGCTAAATATAGTCTCGTCATACAGCATTTTTGTTCTGGTCGATTTTCTTGCTAATTGCCAAAAATAGATATAATTAATCAAATTAATATTATGCCTTATTGATTACTTCCCTCAAAAGGTTACTGTCCAGTAGATTTAGGATAGGCAAGATGTATTCCGTCCCATAGAAAGATAAGCAAAGTAGATATTTCATGTCAGCTTGGAAAAGCTCCATTTGGCTATGTACTGAAATGCCGATAAACTGCAAACCCAACATGAGGAGCATAGAGCACCATTGAAAAGTGCTGCTTTGCACCCTCAAGGATTATTACTTTCCCTATATTATTTATAGATCAGTCTTTGAGAATTGGCACCGGTATTGTAATATTTCAGATAGTTTAAATGACACATAATATTATATCATACCTAATTTCAATTTGGCAAAATCGCAATTCAGATCCGTATGCAGCATTACTTTGAAGAGTATTAAGAAACCACATCACTTGCTGGTGTCTCGCTGAACATCGTTCCGGTATGTTGTTTATACATCTTCCAAAATACTATTTCCAAGGTGGTATAAAAACATTGCGGCAGCAGAAATCATATCCCATTACTCTGATTATATTGGTTGAGAGGACAATCTAATGTTCTCATATTATTGGAATGAGAAGTGTCCCATTATGATGAGAGAAAGCACTGAACGTTGTGACAGTTTTATGAAAAAAACATTACCACAATGCATTTCATTTTGAAAATCATCGGTGGCTATGAGGTGGTTGTCACAGCATTATAAAAGAAACTTCATGGGATGATCATAAAATAATGCTGTAGTGATAGAAGAACTGTGATGCTATAACATTGTTAACATTGAAAACTTTTTGATAGCATGATCATAACATCATTAAAGTGCTAATTATAAGCTGTTTTCTCGCATTTAACAGTGATGTATCATCATGTCAAAAATAATGTTTGACTAATACCTAGAACCAAAGATTCGGCTATAACTGAATCTGAACATTGTGATTACCATTCTGTATCCTATTAGGCAATAACCAAATCCCATCATTTACACACCATGTAATACTTGATAAAATTTTATGCAAAACGTTGTTACAATGTTCACCGTTTGCTGGGTTTTTGACCTGCATTTGTACCAAGAAGACAAAAAGTTATGAGGTTCTGGAATATGGGGATCACAAAAATTCCCGGGGATCAATTAGCATTTATATACTTGGATTTTCAGCTTCGTGATAGGTACACTATATAGAACAATCACTTTTTTTTATATCTACTGGTAGCAACATACAACGATTGTCTTAAACAAACTGCTCACGTGGATTTGTAAATAAAAGGCAATATCACCTTGTCTAGCATACTGTGCAATTCCTCATCGGAAAGGTAATAAAACTGCCAACACAGGTCTCCAAAATTTAAATTCACACTTCTGCTTTTAAATTTTATTGATCGCAGTCACGTAGATATGATGGTAGTTGGTTGTTTGACTGAAATAAATACAACAGCTTTATTTTCAGTTTTAAGGCTTTGTATATTTGGTATTTATTGCAGGTCATTGCCATCATCTTAAGGGCAAATCCACCACCTGTACCATTTAAATATTTACAAACATATTCAACTGTCAACAAATAGTCCATTGAAATAGTGAAAGTGAAAGATTTGAAAGAGTTCAAAAACTTTGCCACCTCTATAAATGCGGTGCAATCATAGACTTGATTATAAACCTAGACATGCCACTATATGAATACTGAGGCACCGAGGGACTTAATTATGGGCAACGTAACGTCATTGGAAGGTGTAGAAGCAACAGTGCTATCATTGACTTTCTGTCCACAATCCAGGTTTTTTGTTCATAACTCGATCAATTTTGATCGGATTTTGAGTTTAAAAATTAAAATAGATTTAGCAGCTTATCACATTTATGATTTAGAACTCAGTGACTTATGTGGATTTTGTAGTTCAACAGCTGAAGGAATCATCATCTCCTTATTTGTATAAATTTGATATACGTATAAAAATATAAATATATAAATATAAAAATATATAAACAAAATCCACAAGAAATTCAGAAGAATAGAAACAAAAGACAGTCTATTTTGTATCAACTGATGTGTCTTTTGATTGGAAGCCCAGCAGTATGTAGATTCAGTAGGTAGATTCAGTAGGTAGATTCAGTAGGCCAGTGAATTCGCCATAAGGGCAAGGGGACTTGACCCTACCAATTTTCAGCTTGTCAATTTTGAAAATCCTCTTGTTTTAATTACCAGGTCCCCAGAGGGCCTCATTGTGATATTGGTTGGAATTATGTATGGATTACGCTAGTTTACTTGGTGCAATAGCCAATTACCATGATTTTCCCCATAGACTGCCCTTAAAAGAGGATATCATCATGATATTCCTGTGCCTACAATCTGAGCAAATAACTATAGCCAACATCACTAGGCACTGATGATGCATCAATGATTTGGGTACACCAATCTACACATATTTACAATTGAGACCAATAAAATGATGGTCTTTTATAAAAGACTCAGGCAATCAAATTTGAGCCCATAATTGCAAAAAAATTGATATGGTCTTCTACTTTATAGCTAATCTGCAGGAGTGAACTCTCACTGCAGGAGCCATTGAATATTCTCAGAGTTGACAATAACAGGATAAAATCATTTATTGAACCCACCATGCACAGACCATTTATAAGAGATTTTATAGAGAAACATTACACAGGACACTTGTATTTGTAAATACCTAGAGATAATAATCAGCCTTCACTCTATCGTTTCTTGGGGGATGAGGCATCACATCCATTGTAAATTTAATGTAAATGAAATTATTCTAATGACACAGGAGACACCTATACTTGTTTAGGTGAACAAAATCAGAGTAGTTCTCACAAGATGATGTCTCAATAACAGCAACAAACCCAGGTGAAATCACCAAGCAGGGTTTATGGTTAATATATCACATTGGGCCAATTTTAAAACTGGCAATACACGGTATACAAAACATGTAAAAAAATTGTATTTCAGTCTTAACAGCTCAGAAGAAATGTGTTTCCCTGATCTGACAAATCACTAGGGTCAATAAGCTTTGAAATATTACAACATAACGCAGTGGAATTGCTGTGTGTGCCCCTGTGATGGTTGAGATACAATGCTTGGGTGCTGCTTGATTTTGCTACTCTGTGACAGAGATTTATTTTGCTGATTTATTGGTGTCAATGTAAACAACACTCACAGCCCTCACCTCCTACCTCAGTGAAAACCTAAATATACTACACCCATGCTAAACTGTCAGACCATCATTCTGGTGTATTGTAACTGACCATGAGTAGCTTTTTTCTGTACATTAGATCTCTTAGAAAATGATGGGATCCCAAGATCTGATGATGCATTGAGTCAGTTGACTAGGCTTACTACGACTTGTCTCTAAATGCATTCATTTGTATATTATTTTGTTTTAGACAGTGATCCAAATTACATAGATGCTACTGGTGACTCAGATAATGAAAGTAGAGTGGGAGATGGCCCAGGCAGTGATGCTGGAGAAGGTAGTTATGGTGCAGGTAGTGAACCAGGTCACATTGGCAGAGATATGATTGATCAACAACTATCATCTGATGAGGAGGAACCAGGTATGTTCACCGTGCTAATTATGTCCAATGCAATATCATACTACAATGTGATATAGATATATACATATATTTATGATATATATATACTCCATTACGGTTGTGGCGTTTATTTTATAAAAAGCCTTCTATCGCTAGACTTACATGCGTCAGATGGAGTTGTTTATTGAAACATGCGAGCCATTGAGACATGAATGTTTATATGAACACTGGTGCAAGGGTTACATGTTATAGCCTCACTTCATGCATAGGCCTATAATATGAACTATTTTTGCTTGAATAGAACCAGCTGGTAGGGGACGCGGTGGTAGGGGACGTGGTGGTAGAGGAGGTGTTGGTAGAGGAGGTGGTGGTAGAGGACGTGGTGGTCGAGTTGGTTGTGGTGCTGCTGGTAGAGGTGCTGGTGTTAGAGGTGCTTATGGTCGTGTACGGGGTGGGAGAGGACGTGGTCCTGGTGTGAGACGGAAAAGACCTGATGGAGGTATGATGTCGACAATTACGTTTTTGGCTTTTTATCTTTTCACCTACGAATGCAACTGCTCATCACACTGAGCAGAAAAAAATTTGTACCTCTGAATATAGAACATGTGTTCATAAGTTTATGTCTATTTATCGATCTCTATGCGGTTTCTTACCTTCACGTTTATATACATGGAGATAAGATATCACAGTGACGCCATGCGGAGAGCACTTACCTTCATGTTTATATATATGAAGATAAGTCCTTTTTTTCATGGTGACACATGATAAGTAGTTATGTTATAAATCAAAACAGATAATTGTTTTGTTTTTCTAGATGAATTCGTCTGGCAGATGGCTACTGACGCAGCTCGTCAGGTACCTGACTGTACTGCTCAGCATGGTGTAAATACAACAAAACTTTCAGCAGGATGTAGTGAGATAGATGCATTCATGTAATTTTCGATCGTACCTTTTACACTACCGTCAAATCTGAGACCAACCGCTACACTCGAAGTAACATGTCTGACGCACAGGCCGAATCATGGAAAACTGTAACACTGTCATGCATGTACCGATTCTTCGCCATAATCCTTCACATGTGTATCGTGAAAAAACCATACATAGCGGACTATTTCTCCACAGATCCTTCGCTAGTTCAACTGGCATGGGCCGCAACCGATTCCAGCAGATAATTAGGTACTTGCACCTGAATGACAATGCCGATCACGTACCACATGATCAGGATGGTCATGACCCACTTTTCAAAGTACGACCGATATTTGACAGTCTGTTAGCTAAGTTTGGAGAGTTGTATACTCCTTGGTCAAATCGTCGATGAAGCGATGTGACCATTTCGTGGTAGGGTAGGATTTCGGGTTTACATGAAAAATAAACCAAACAAGTATGGAATGCGAGTAGAGTGTGTATGCGAATCTAACAGTGGCTATGTATGTCAGATGGAAGTCTACACAGCCACAGGAGACAACACCGTAAATAGCCTGGTCACCCGTATACTCAATCCCTTTGAAAATAAAAACTACAGAGTTTACATGGACAGACGCTACTCATCTCCTATTCTATTCCGTGAGTTACCGACTAAAGGCATTTATGCAGTTGGTACTTGTATGTCAAATCGTCGAAATTTGCCAGGTGACGATGCACAAAATCTGCAGAAGGGTGAGAGGGTAGCTAGGCAGTGGGGTGATATTCGGACAAGAGAGACGTAATAACTTTGTCCACCGTAGATGCTGACGTAATGATCGACACAACAAATCCCAGGTCTAGATTTCACGATCACCAGGTAATGAAGCCGCAGACTGTCCTAACCTACAACAGCAATAAAGCTGGTGTTGAAAGACGAAAGTCGCTCAAATGGTGGAAGAAGCTCTTCTTTTGGCTGTACGTCATTGGAGTTGTAAACTCATTCAAAATCTAAAAATTCTCAAATCCAACATCCAAACTCAGACTATCACAATACATCATAACATTGGCCAAAGAACTATTGAAAGAAGCTGGTATCGAAGAGCGAAATCAACCCCCGAATGCTGCAGCTGAACCACGCAGGCATGTAACTGGCAATCACTTTCCCGCCCCTTTACCACCGAACCCTGTAAAGCAGAACCCCATTCGACTTTGTGTGAACTGTTCATCCGAGCCCGGCCCTAATGGCAAGAAACCTAGACGTGAATCAAGATACATATGTCTGGAATGCCAGGTAGCTTTTTGCTTGTTATGCCTTTATCCATATCACCGTCCTCATAGCAGACAATCTTTAGGTTATCTTTGACCTTTGCTGACATTCATGTATATATTACGCTTAGCTTCATTGATATTACATTTCAGAACTTGTCATGCATGGTATATAACATATTTTATTATACAATCATATTTCAATATGTTACTTCATGGCTTTTGTCTTTTGAAATGCTCGTAATTTTTCCACAATCTTCTCATACGTCGAATATAGAATTTTCTAACAGTCTGACGCTCTTTTATACCTGTATGTCTTTTTTTTTTACTGTCTCTCACAATTGAAAAGAAATAGAGATGTCACCACAGCATTTTTGATCCCTCCTGACAAAAAAACCAGTGATAATCTTTGGTTCAGACTTGAGATTTAGCATGAATTCAAGCATACACGACCAGTCAATCGGGGAAAAAAAATTATCTTCTCAGCTGATTACGGCCTCCACTTTACCCCTACCCTAGCAAGCTATATATTTCTCTAACCCTGGAAAATTTATGCTCATTGGAACGATCATGAGCTGGGCATTCCAATGATATGCATGATAACAGGGCTACTACCAGCTGTGTTTCGGTTATGCTGCATTGAAAATCCCTGAAAGCGCCCGGTCACAGCATGTATTGTTATATAATAGGCGGTCGGTAGTCAAAGTGTTAATCATGTATTTGTAAGTAATTTGAGTTGGTTTATGATTATGAAGTAATTTTGTATCAGAATGATAGGATTTCTATACCGCTAAGTAGCCTGAATCTGATTATATTGCATACCTACATACATTCATGAGTGGGCATCTAAGTAAAATTCATGTTTCATGGTGTGTCTAAATATCTGAGGTAATATAGACAGCTTGTCCTTTCTTGTGTAAGGGATATAGTATTGAACAATAGCAGGTATAAACAAATAGAAGTGACAATTGTCACCAGCGAGTTTTTTTATTTCTAATATTTGATACAGCCCTATACATAATAACTATCAATTGATTGGATTCTATAGGATTTTGGGACGATAACTATTCCTTGTTTGCTGTGAACAAAATTTGAAGTGTTGGTAGCTTAAGAGAACAAATCTAGATGAACTTGGCGATGTCTCGAGAGAAAATTAACACATTTGGTTTGAACAAAGGAATAGTAAGAATCGCAACGCAATGCATCGCAAATGGATATATTTTATTTGCAGATGACACTAATAATTTATGCTCAGACCCATCAACTTCAAAATAACATCTTTACAATGATGAAGAGTCAGCTGAAGTTGATGTGGTAAACTGTTAGCACTTGTAACCTAGGATTGGCATTATCTTTGCGTTAGGCCGATGTTAGAGAGAAATGAGAATGAATTGGAAGGAGGAAACATAGCCCAACGGACATGGACACCAATAATTTTCAGAGATGCTCATCATTTCATGGTGAGATTGACACACTGTCCGGATTTGCCAATTCTTCATTCCAATTATATTATGAAAAGTTCAGAATGTGATCCACTACTGAATACTTTACCACGAGCTTGCAAGAGCCAGCAGTAGGCACCCCTGTGCTATATCTTATGCTATGTGCTATGGTGATGGAGATAGTTATACAGAATTCACAAGGCAGTGTGAATGGGATTTAGGTTGCGAATAACCAAATACTTCTGCCAATGAGGGCATTTATGGACAAGGCTAAGGTTGTGGCTTCAATCTTTAGACTGTATGAGTTGATAAAGAGATGTGCGATGCGATTCAAACCTAGCTAGAACCAGTCCCTGCCTTTGTGTTGAGGCAAACCTGTACCATATACCTAGAAACTGAGCTTATTCCCACGCCTGCAGAGCAGCCGGCGAAGTGCTTACGAAGATGTTATAGCTTGCTGATCACAGACAGGTTTCGCTGTCACATTTTTATCCTGCACACAGTATTGGTTGTTGCTAGGCAGACCATTACAAGACATAAAATGGGCAAGAACCTACACAGTTCATTAAAAGTATTTTGGCTTCAAGTTGCTGTAGAGTTATCTTCTCATTTTCATAAAATGTCGTACCAGGGACCTATCATGAATTAGAAGTTATCTCACTATGCCTAAATTGTCATATCCAGTCCTTGTATCCGGCTAAACATACAAACTTAAATGAGACAATTATTTAAAGAAGAAGAATCTAGGATCAAAATCAAGCACCAAGCGGAACAATCAATTGTGTCAATCTGGTTAGATAACTCTTTATAAACCCCTTATACTTGCGTGATAGCAATAGAATAGAATAGATAGCAATATAGCGATATAGCGATTTACTATTTCCATTCTAAATTCAATACAACTGGTTTTAAATTTTGCTGGACCAGGTCAAAGTTTTTGAGTGGGTGTATTAAATGAAGTAAGTGAGATACATAATGGTCAGCTGCAACAAATCCTAGACAAAATGAACGAGAACAAGAGGTCAGCTGACAACCAGCACAAGGCCTTAATGACAGCAGCAAGCAAGATCAACACTCGTCTGAATGCCATCGAGTCTGATTAAAGAGGTTTCTTCACTTCACTGGAATATGCACAATGAGATGTAACTGGTGTAAAAGCAAGGTTTGAAGAACTCAACAAATACAACAACTACAAGCTTATAATGAAGACAAATCAGAAAAAGCTTAGGCCGTCATCCACACTGTCGATAAAATCAACGAACGCTGTAAATATCTAATGTCCCGGAGAGCCGCAATGAAGCACATCAAAAATTGTTCTATCACTAGCAAGTCACCTGGATACTACCATCTCACCAAGTGACATAGATGCCTTGTAAGCCTTTCATTATATTTAAATAATTGGTCTGGTATGCTAGAACTTTGAAATCCTTTGTAGACCATTGTTCATTGGACAATATTTAGCTTTGTATCGGCAATATATTTTGGTAATGAACTTTCATGGGGGATGGGGTTGTGCGCGAATGTCATAACTGTGGTACATATTGGATGGTATCACATGTAAAATACCATATTAACAGCAGCCCAATATTTTGAATCTTAAATTCAATCAATCTAAAAGTCATGTCATATCCTCTACCTCCCATGTCAAACCTCATACCCAAACTGTCATACTAGATGGAAATAATTTTGAACGGCCTGAAAAATGAGATACCTTCGTGTAATAGTGGATAATTGTAAAATGTTTCATGAGCATGTGCAATCTCTTTTAATCGGCATCAAGAAGAATGTATGTTGTGGATGATTTTGTGTATCTAGTTCTAAACCTATAGCAAATATGTTTTTCAAAAGCCCCTGATCCATATTTGTTTACCTTGTATATTTACTGTAGCTATGCCAATTACCAATAAGGCTATCACAAGAATATCAAAATTTCTCAATAGGCTGCAGCCCAAAAATTTCAATGGAATAGAGGCAAATCAAGGGAGTTGGGTATATCCTAAGCAACTGCTGTTATGAAATTAATTTTGTTTGTTCGTTCAGATGATCTGAGCCAATGCACTATGCCAGATGACTGCTTCACAGGTCCTCAAGATGTTCAGCCAAACACCGCTGCTTGAAGTCTGAAAATACCTTACAGCTCATCGCGACTACCTGCAGGTTCGGCAAGGCATCCTATTGGCAAAGCGTTTGTGTATTGTGTTTTCATGCATCCAATTCAAATGACATGGCATGCTTTCAAAAATCAATTGTCACGGGTGCTCATTTTCTGCATTGGGTGTGACCGTTCAAAAGCCAATGATGAGAGCAATTTTCTGTTAGTTTTCTCAACAACTTGAAGGTGTTATGTATTTCATTGTGTAGATAATTCCGTCTGGTGTATTCTGAATTCCTGCTCAGCAGTTGTGGCTAGAGGGTAGGGAAAATCAGGTGTATAGGGAAAAAATCCATTGCAATTCAACCCTGGTTCTTACTCTGCAACTCGGAGTGCAAGTGCAAGTGCATCTCTACCTACTGTTTTTCAAATTTCCTTGTCAAAATTGAATTTTCATGTAATGAATCAAGCCGATTTTATGATTATATTTTTGGTCGGACCTAAGAATAGTGGTAGGTATGGCAAAGATATTCAATAGGTGAATATGAATTGAATGTCAGTAGCAAATACATAGGTGTATGCATGTATGCAATAACCTAAATGAAAAAAAGTCAATATGATACATTAATAGTAACTTTTAGCCAAACGGCGCAAAATTCAGCTCCCTGTACTCTCGTCAGCAATGCTGTGCTGCCAAAGGAGTAGACCTCAATTTCAAAACAGCCTCTTGAAGACCCCAAGTAGAAGATCCAAAATATCACAAGCATGCTATCCAAATAGGTTACAGGCCAGGTAAAATATCAGTGTCGCTCATTGCTGTTCTAACATCCGCTTGTTTCAATGGATCTTTTTCTACTCTTTCTTGTTTGAATTTCATACAGGTTGTCAATGATGTCACAGTTATCTTTTCTTGTGAGAATGAAAAATTGATTGAGATTTGAACTTTTCCATATTCTGCCAGCCATCCTTAAGATTCAGATCACTTTAACTGTTTTATTACAGTACCTCAACCCTTACAGTGTTACAATGTTGTGATGGGATATCTTTCCACGCAATTCCTGAATACATTTAGTTAGGCTTGAGAGTAAAATTGGCTTACTATTTAATATCAATTTTTAGCTTGTATATGTGTAGTTGTATATCTTTGCCCAATTTTGTTTTTGGCAGCGTGTTATATTTTGTAATTTATTGAGGTGAGTTTGTGCGTGAGAAATTTCAATAATTTTAGATATTTGAACTGCATATCGAGTTACCAGCTTTTTAGCATAATTATATTTGTGTTTTCCTTGGCTTTTATATTTTGAACATTGTCATCTCTATCAATGACAAACCATAATTGTCATGACGTCAACTACTCCTCATTCGAGTTGCTGGTACTGTGCAGGAACTTATCTACTAATTCAAAGGTGAAACAGGATTGGGGTGCTCACCACCACTAAGCCCTGTTATATCCCATGTCACTTATAACTATGAGATAATGGCCTGTCACGTCTCTAAATGCTGAGACATTATCAGTATTGTATTGTAGGGTGAAATGAGGAAATTAACATCTTTCTACTCAGTGTCTTGGACTTTGAGTGAGTTATTAGCTGCCAGTATTTTTCTCACAAGTTAAATTATTCTCGCAATATTATTTACTTAAAAATATTTAAAATTTAGATAGTACAGTTGAACTTTGTATGGTTGATGTAAACAGTAGCTGTTTGGTGTCAGTAATAGGGCACCAATTTGAGCACAATGATAAACACTTTCAGGATATTCAGATTTTCTAGGCTTTTAATATAGATATCTGCGATGAGATCAAACAGCAAATAAAATGAAATTGAACAGCTGTTACAACTACTACTAGTACTACTAGTACAGGAAGTGCGGATATGACATACCTCTCTGGTAGACAAGTGATGAGGCATTGGCCCACGACAAAGCGCTTTAGAGATTTCAGATCTCCTAACTCTGTGGGTAATGTCCGTAGCTTCACGCTATCCACTAAGTATAACACCTCAAGTTCTTTCAGACTGCAGACACTGTGGTGGAAAAAAAACATTTGAAAAACCATAAATAAAATACCATTGTAGGAAATAATGCGCAATAAAAAGCGACAAGAGAACTTCCAACAAAGTCAGAGTTTGATCATACTAGTATTATTGATATCTCAAACTAGAATAATAGTAACCTTTGATAGTGAATCATTTGTGACTCTAGACATAATAATATAAACATAATACATTGCTGTATGTAATTTCATGACTCGTGTAACTACACTCTGATATTAAGTTATATAAAGATAAACAAAGATAAGTAGTCTGTTTGCAAAGAGTGAATAGGCTAAGCGAAACAATTCATTTCATTGGCATCTATATCATTACTTGAGAAATTGACGAACAAGAAACCAAAAAAATCGACTGAGTGTTTATAGATTATTATTGAAGCATGTATATTTAATTATGGCTTTCTTGAAAAAGGAAATGCTGCCTCACATTCTTAAAACGATGCCTCCAGGTACCTCGCTTTGCAGATGCTACCCTGGATAAAGTACATGCTATTTTCTTATTGAGTATTGTGCAATAGTGCTAGGAAATAATAAACATTATATTATTGGCAAAGATTAAATTCATCTAGATAATTATCGAGCTTTGGAGTTATCGTACTGAAATATTATATATAAGGTTTTTATCAGAGTATTCTAGCCTACAGAATCGGAATTGGTTGATCTATCAACCTGGATAGGGATGGGAGAATGTGAATCTGAACTGAACTCCCTCATTAATGAGAGAAAGTTTTAGGTTGATCAATTAACCATGTAACTTGTCATTTTTCTGATTTAGATTTTGCTGTCTGGATAGATTTGCTTTCATTGTAATGTAGGTATCGAACGATATAATAGTAACCATGAATCAATGAATCTCAATCAGATGTTGCAGATAATAATATGAATTTCTGGTGTTGCAAGTTAGGTGATCCAGATGGGAAACTTAATCTATAAATGCTGACTTAAACCCACAGTGATGCTGGCTTGACAATGATTGAAATAAGAAAATATAGCCTCACTCATATGAATGCCCCTATCTTGTAGAGATGTTAATCAATTAATAGTGAATTTTGTATGGTCATTGAATATGCTAATCAATTCTTACAAGCGATTCCTGGTCAATTTATGATTTACCAGTAGTTGATAAAAACTGAGGAAATCAGACAAAGGCGATTAGAGTAAAACGAATATCCCTAACCAAACTATTTTGTTATTTTGAAAACTTTAATAAAATGACATTCATGTCTGTTTGGAGTTGATAATCAAAGTATAACTTTCGAGCGGCACTTTCTAAGGGATTTGCTCTGGAACCTCCACTGACCAAAACCTTCTCAAACTGGTGAATGAAATATGATGTATATCATCTGAAGATATTCCTTGTCAATTTTTAAACCTTGCTGCACTGGACATCAAGAAATTTTTTGACTGTGTAACTCATATAGTAACTGAGTGTACTCAAAATTCAACAGTACACTATTGGTAGCATCCTTTATGAAAAAATCATTTATCAAACAGGTCTTAAACCATGAAGGTTAATGGTATTTTTATCGATGATCTCACTAAATTGTTTTCTGTTCGCCAATGACTGTCTCATCATGTCCAGTTGAAATGGCCCAAACCTGTCCATTAACAATATAGAGTATTCACTAGCCTTAGCTTTTGACTGGTATAATTGTAATAAATTGATACTCAATGCGTCAAAGACAGATGTTATGACCGTCTCAAACAAATTTTCCCTAAGCAAATGTTTAGGGCAAGTCATTCAAGCAGTCAGACAAATTAAAATATTTAGGATTAATTTTAGATAAAAATATGAATTTTGTATCCCATGTCACAGAGATTAAACAAAAACTACACCCAATCATAGCAAATTTTGAGAGAAATTGTAGGGTTCTGAATGAAACCTTAGCTGCAGTCTGGTACACACAGTAATTAACAAGACCAAACATTGAATATCTTGCTCAATTACTTTTTGCTCCGATGAGTATTATTGAACAAGAGTTGAATACTGATGTTTAAGAATCATAAATCTAAATTGCCCAAAAGTTGAGAAAAGGCATTTGAGATGAAATCACCAACGGGTATTATTATTTATCCCTTTTTACATTTTCAATCAATTGACGAATTGGTCTCTATTATCGATGACAATTAATGACTGTAAAATTAGAAACACATACAAGACTTGGTAAAAGTGAGGGCTTGATGCTTTTTATAGACAAATACAGGTTCTTCTTTGTAGAATATTGTGAAAAATTATTTTATCACTTGCCCCTGACCGTTAAGCTATGCCAAGATCTCAAATCATACAAGACGTCAAAAGCCACCTTTTAAGTGCATATATTTTTAACTTTTCTACTCCTCAATACTTGCATTTTTATTCTTCATTTACTCCATTAGATAGGAAATAGTTCATTCAAAATTTTCTCAATTTTCACAATTGCCTGTAATCTCTGTATTTTTAAACCTTTGTGTGTCCTAGAATTTCACCGACACTTTCATAATTTACTTTTAATTTAATTTTAAAAGAAATTCTTTTATCTTTGGTTAATGAACAAAAGTTCCTGAACTTAATACTACCAGAACAAATATGAAATACATATATAAGTGATGATGTAATAATTATTGGAAATAAGGTTATATCGCTAACCATGTGGATTCATTATTCTTAGGTGGATCTGTGGCTGTTATTTGAGATTACTGTAATGTTGTAAGTGAGCACACCTATAATTCAGCCAGTTGAAGGCGATAAGTTGGCTTTTATTCAAATTGTGTAGCCTGCCGTATGGTCTTAACCTTTGTTTGTGATACCACCATTACTAAGATAATTGTGAATACATATTCGGTTCTAATTTATATCACTTCGAAAGCTAAATCACATGTACGTAGTTTTGATTTTCATATTTTGGGAGTTGTGCTCACTCGCAAGCGAGAAGTGTCAGAATTACTCTCAAAGATAAACAAAGGCTAAAACAAAGGGATCTGAATACCCTAAACATTTAAATATAAACTGTCTCCAATAACCTTGTTTCATCAATCAATGTCACATTTCCCTAGATATCAATCTCAACTAGGAAAATTAGAGTGCTATGAGAATAACATCACTATCAGAAATGGTCGAATGGACCTAGTTTTCCTTAAAAGTTTTCTATAACTCACTAAATTTCATAAATGCAGTGAAATCTCCTTTATTACAATAAAAATTCTAGATTAATCATCAAAGCAAATTTTGCCCTTGCCAAATATTAAATACATATAATATAAAGAAGACCAAATAGTGGAGTTGATATGCAAGGTATCAGAGCTTTTATTATTATCATTAAAATCATCCTCTCCCGAAATAGGACAGCTGCCATACATTTGTGAATCATCATAAGGACTGCTGGCAATAGATCAGATGAGAAATCCCACTGCAAAGAAGCTATCCATTGTCAGGCAAAATTATATTGCAACCCCACCAGAAACTTATTTAAATTGTCAGGAAATCTCTTGAATTATTTGCCCTCAAGATCAGGTTTCGTTATTTGAGTTTTTCTCAAAATAATGAAACAAACACTCCTGTTTACTAGTTAATTTTATTTGCTTTTGGCCCCACATTTTGGAAAAACTTAGGGCTTTTTTAAAGGTTACAAACTTGCGAAGGAACAAAAACGATTGGGCAATACATTCTAAAGATGAGAAAAGGTTTTCTTAAATACCCATACATAGTATCTCTGACATTGTATTTCGCAGTCTAAATAGGTTTGGATGTCCTTGTGATGCATGTATTGCAGGAGGTAACATTTACCATAAATAAATTGACTCGATCTAATTTTTTTGGATATAATGGTTTATAGGTATTTCTTGTGATGCAAGTGTTGTAAAACAGATATGGAAGTTAATATATGAATGCTCGTTTAAACCCACAACTTTGCTTGCTTCAGGACCAATCGGTGTTGTTGAAATGTAGCCTACTTCCTATTTATGTTGATCATTCTCAATGTAGATTTATATTGCCAGACTCAAAAACTCTTTGAATATTTGAATGCTTCATTCTTGCGAGCGATCCCATTTGAAGTTTTGGGTTATGCAAATTCAGGAACGCATTCAAATGTCAGCAGAGCAAAAAAATTTACCAAGCTTCAGACTATGGTATTAGCTGCTTGCCGTTGAGTGTTAAGAAAAGTGTTGAAAGTGAAAACTCCAGGGTAATAAGGTAACTTGTTTTTGAATTGCCCTCTCACGTTAAAACCTTCAAAAATGAAGAGTTGCCCTCTCTCTTCGAATTTTCACAGGCTTTGATATGATTGGCCCATTACATCTTACTTTTTTCTTATTGGCCTGTTCAATAACTTCATACTGATTACAATATCTGTGTTGGGGAACACTGAGTTAGTTATCGATATTGCTAGTAGTCAACTTTCTGAACAGCAGTCAGACTCAGTGGCACCAATCAGTTACTTCACAGACACATAAGACCACGATGAAGAGATGATGAGCCAACTCAGCTTCACAAGAAGAAGAAGAATGAAATTAGAACAGCTGTGAATGGACTTGATTGAATCAATTTGTTGTAGCTCTCAGGTAAATAAATGTTATTTAGTATTTATTCGGTGCAACACTATTCTACTACTCAGTTGTGAGTGAAAAATGAGTAGACTAACTAAGAAGTCTAGCTAGTAACTGTTAGTTACTATCACTACTAGTAGCTTTCTGTAGTTTGCCAATGGTACCAGTCCAATGTACATGTGCAGTGTAATATCAAGCAAGGAGAAGGACTCCTAAGAGTTGTAAGAGGGGGGGGAGGCTCATACAAGTCCAAGGAGTTTACTCCTTACTCCTCGCTTTGTTGTTTGTTGGTGGTGGCATGTTTAGGTGGGCAACTCTCGTGCAACTAATTGTCTAGAACTGTTATTGCTAATCTACTATGGCTACATGTAGGCTTACATACTTTACATTGTAAGGAAATGCCCCCTCCCTTTACTACAACTACACTACAGCCTATGTAGGCTGGGTCTTGTATTTGTATAAAGTGTGTGCATAGGCTTTGCCTCGGCGCAACTGACCGATCATTATATTATATTATATATATATATTATATATATTATATTATATTTCATTATAATAAGCAGTGATCGGGGAGGGGGGCGGATTGCATATAATATTACATGTGTGGGCTCTTTGAGTTGCAAGCATGTACTTCGCCTTAATTCAGGGTCAACCACTGACAACCATTGGTTATAGTGGTCTGTAGTTGGAGAGTAGAGAAATTGGATACTGAGAGAAACTAGACCATTGCCAGCTTGCACACAATTGCAAAACTTTCCCAAATGTAAATCTTCATCAATAGAATGGTGTATTCAAGCGTTGTAGAGGTACTAGCTCTCTAGAGTATAACGCTGGTTTAATTATTCGTCTTGTTAATTTGGGAAAAAAGTAGATAGGCCTAGATACAAGAAATCACTCCTTTTGATTGCAGATACTTTTTGTATTTTAGTCTACATTGTAAAGCAACACACACCGCAGAATAGTACTGAGAACAGTACAATGAAGAAGAGAGTGTTTGGGTGGTTTATAGCAGATGTGATACAACTCGTAGTATCAATAGTCGTTCAGCTTACTCAATTCAAACAGGTAAGCAGACAATCAAATTTTCAATTTCGGTTGTAAAATTTGATTAAGTTGCAGCAGGGAACTGACCCAGAAAGGCTTGAGATGGCTGGCGTTATAAGCATCGATATCTCCACTGTTACACTTGCATCGAGCATCGTTAGTAATATAATGATATAAATGTCAGGTGATATGTGTAGGCTAACTGATGATAATTGCGTCGGTGTAATCCTTGAAGTATCATGGCATAAATTTGGTAAAACTGCTTGAACACTGGCAGGCCTCAGCAAGATTTTTTCATTGAAGCCGGCCAGTTAGTGTAATTAGGAGTTCAGTGACTATCGGAGTTGTGCTCTTTTTTTCATGGAGGGAACAACTCATTCCGTCTCGCAACATCAAGTCACCTCTTCCCTATATTCCATCCTCCTTGCCACAGCTCATTATCTTAAATGATCATTTTAGTTACAAATT